>CM061060.1:23613658-28413658 GCA_030762865.1 Paraleonurus japonicus
ACGCAAGGGCCAAGGATGTTGAAATTTGCGGTGGGAATTAAAAATCGGGGATTGTCGTACTAGTCGACAATGGGTCTTCGCATAATTTTATCAATGCAAAAATTGCACAGCGACTAATCTGGCAAAGAACATTGGTCGACCCTTCGGGGTGAAAGTCGCCAACGGTGAAAGCTTAAATTACAACACATTATACCCGTAAGTTAGATCAAAATCCGAGGAGTCACAATCAAGGCACCTATTTGCACTACCTTTAGTTGGACCAGATGTTGTACTAGGCGTACAATGGCTAGAAAGTTTGGGACCCATAGTTACCGATTATCGGAAAGGGAGTATGGAGTTTCGGTAGGGGATGGCAACATAACTCTAGTATCCCGTAATGAAGAATTTCCCAAAGAAATCAGGTTACGGATTTGTTGAGCGATTGCAAAGAAAAGGGGCACAATGTTATGCCATCATAGTTGAAGATGTTAGCCAAAAACCCGACAATGATCGAGGCAAAATTCCCCCAGAACTAACAAAGTTGCGGATGATTTTCAGACTCTTTGATGAACCACATGAATTACCTCCAAAAGAATTTTCGATCACCATATTCCATTAATTGATGAAACTAAACCCATTAATGTTCATCCTTACAGGTATGCTCATTGTCAAAAAGAGGAGATAGAGAAACAATTTCATGAGATGCTCGATAAAGGATTGATTCGCCCAAGTTCTAGTCTGTATTCCTCGTCGGTCCTATTAGTAAAGAAAAAAGAAGGAACGTGGCGATTTTGTACCGATTATAGAGCATTAAACGCTGCAACAATCAAGGATCGTTTCCCAATACCCACCATTGGCGACATGATTGATGAATTGGGGGCTCTAATTACTACACTAAGCTGGATCTTAGAGTGGATATCACCAAATACGGGTAGCCGAAAAAGATGTCCATAAAGCGCCTTTCGTACTCACCATGGCCACTACGAATACTTGGTGATACCGTTCGGCCTATGCAATGCCCTTCTACATTTCAAGGTGCAATGAATTCAATTTTTGAACCTTATCTACGTCAATTCATACTCGTATTTTTGATGATATCCTCATCTACTCTAAGAGATGGGAAGAACACCTAACCCATTTGCGGGTGGTATTAACTATACTCCAGGAACATCAATTCTATCTTAAGTCGTCCAAATGCGCATTCGGAAAGACTTCCGTGGAATACCTTGGACATATTATTACCGGAGAAGGAGTAAGGGTCGACACATCTAAAATTGATGCCATGCAAAGCTGGCCAAAACCCAAAAATCGACAAAGATTAAGGGTTCCTCGGACTTACCGGATATTATAGAAAATTCGTCAAGAATTATGGAACCATCGCAAGGCCGTTGTGAAATGACTAAGAAGGGTGGTTTCGTTTGGACAGCGAGGGAGCGAGGCCTTCGAAAATACGAAAAAAGCTATGGCTGCTACACGGTTCTAGTGATGCCCGATTTTAATTCCATATTCGAAATTCACACAGACACTAGTGAGGTGGGGATCGAGCCGTGCTCATACAAAAGGGACGTCCATTGGCATACATGAGCAAGGCATTGGGTGCAAAAAGGTAGAGTGGTCAACCTATGTGAAGGAAATGATGGCAATCGTCGAAGCAACAAGGTTATGGCGACCCTATCTCTTGGGGCGACGTTTTCAAATAATCAGCGATCATGACCCTCAAGCATATGCTAGAACAAAGAATCATTACTCGGAGCAGCGTAAATTTGTTGCCAAGCTTATGGAATCCGATTTCGAGATACGATATAGGCCGAGAAAGCAAAATGCGGTTGTCGATGCACTTTCAAGAAGGGATGACGTACTGTAATTACAAGTAATGACGGGACCCGGTGTGGGCCATTTGGGAAGCCCTTAGGGCAGAATCAAAAAGATCCCGGCAAAGATTCTGCTCGGAAAATTGCCCAGAAGAAATTGGCGCCTTTGAGTATGAAGACCGTGAATGGATTGTTGTTCTTCAAGGGCAAAATTTGGGTACCACGGGGAGATAATTTGCGAATACGTATTACGCACCATTTTCACGACTCATGTGTAGGTGGGCACTCCGGTGTATATCGAACATGGGCAAGGATATCGACCACTTTCTACGGCCGGGGATGAAAGTCGACGTAAAAAATTATGTAAATTGATTGGAGTGAATCGATGCATGTTTTTAGGGCCTATTTTAGTGCAAAAATGAGCTAAAGTGTTAGTTTTTGTGCTTAAATGTGAAAAGTATCACTCTTTTGCCTAAAAGTATTATTTGTGAGATTTTGATGTTTTTCGTCCATTTTGCGTAATTCGGTGGAATTTTGCCAAACCGAGAGTACCATTAGGCTTAGAATGAAGAGACGATCATACGGGACGAAAAGGGGTCGGGGCCGAAGCCCCGCGAGAAAAGTGCCTTGGACTCGAGCTCGATCGAGGGACAAGAGCCTCGAGTCGAGGGATATGCGTAAAGGACAAAAATCGGAAGAAAAGCGAGGCACCTCGACTTGAGGGCTGAACCTCGAGTCGAGGGATGGGACAGCGAAGCCTCGAGTCGAGGCATGACCCTCGACTCGAGGGCGCTTTTCGAAAATTTGTATTTAAAGGGGAGAAGCAGAGCAAACACTTGACCGATTCATAATAGCAGTTAGTAGCGGTTTTGGGGCGATTTCTCGTGGCCCAAGCCAATTTCTTCATTAGATTAGAGTAGAAGGTAGAATTAGCCTTAGATTTCATTTGTGGTTGCTAGATTAGCCATATATTAGATTAGATCTTTGTAATCCATTCAATTCAAGCTTGTATTTCATTTGGAGATTGGTGTTGAAGACTCAAGCATTCATCTTTTTGTTGATTGAAGATCAATTGGTGATGTTTTTCCTCTTTTGTCCTTTTAATTTCTTAATTGTTGTGATTTGCTTTGTGTTTGATCAATTCTATCTTCTTCCCATGGGTATTGTTTGTGGTACCATGGGCTAAATCTCTTGTGCTTGGGTTAATTGAAATTGATGATGATTTGATTGATGATGCTATAATTGTTGATGATTGGAGGTCAATTGAGTAGATTGCTTACTAATTGTGATTCTCAATTGTGCTTCATGCATAATTATCTCTTTAGATTAGTGTTTGATCACCCTAGCTATAGACGAGTTGCGCTAACGTGATCCGGTGTTAATCGGGTGATAATTGTGTATAAATGCGTGGATTGGGTGCTTCGAATCGAGAGATTAGTTGCACTAAGGATACTCACATTAGTTTTCTACCTAATTGTGATTCTTCGTTGTGCTCGTGTAAAATTGTCTCTTTAGATTAATGGTTAATCACCCTAGCAATAGGCGAGAGTTGAGCTAACGTGATTATGTGTTAATCGAGTTTCAATTTTGCATGATTGTATGAATTGGGGATTTCTACATTGAGAGATGGGAATGACTAAGGATACTCACATTAGGCATTGTGATTTTAATGGAGTGATTAATTTCATGATGGTTTATGCTTTCTATCTTAGTTGATTTGCAATTTGATTCAATTATAGCTTGTTGATTGATGATTCATTGATGGATGTTAATCCTAGCACCTCTATCCCACCATTTATTGTTGTTTTTGTTATCGCATTCTAAGTGTTTGATCGATTGTTTGCTTGTTTTAGTTTGTATTTTGCAAGTGTTTTGTTGTTTTTGTTCCAAACCATTGTTGCAACTCTAGTCACTAAGAACTCGTATTTCTAGGGCCTCATGTGCATACTTTTTCCCTTGGGTTAGATATTTTGTTGATTGGTCTTAATAACACTTGCCCTATACACTCCAATCAAATGGCGCCGTTGCCGGGAATTAGTTTTTGCGCCTTAAGTGAGACCTAGGAATTGTTTGAAGTGGCTATTTGTTGCCTTTGTGTTCGTGTTTGTTTTGTTATTTTTGTTTGAATTTGATACTTGCTTATCTTGTCTAGATGGAAGGATACAACTCATACATGTGGAATCAAGAGTATTATCAAGATAGTAGGTTGTATTTTCCACACTTTGAAGAATTTGGATACAATAATTGGATGAGCTTTGAAGATAATTCTCATTTGCAACAAGTTCCATCCAATTATGAAGATTGGAGATATGAAGAAATTCCTCCCCAACCTCAAGAGATGTTTCCATACTATGAGCCTTATGATCAAACATTTGATCCATGTCTTGGATTTGAGTGTCAAGGAGCATCGGGAGGTGATTATTATGATGATAGGAGGAGCTATGAGAATGACTATCCAATGCCACAAGCTTCTCCTCAAATTGAAGAATGGGGACTCCATGATGTGAGAGCTATATTGCTAGAGATGCTTGGAGCTTTGTTGGAAAAGTTTGAGGAAAATGACCCTATGTGTGATGAAATGCTTCCCTTGTACGAAGAAATGTATGAGACCAAGTCAAAGGTTAATTCATGGATAGAGGGGAACATGGAGATCGCCAAGTTCCTTTCACGTTTATTAAAAGTCAACTCAAATATTTCCTACGCCAAGTGAAGAACTTAACCGTCATGGAGTGTTAGATCAAGTAGAGTTTTGATGAGTTAAAAGAACAATCCAGATGAGCGGACAACGTTGATGAACGGCTCGGATCGAGTTCGATGCTAAGGCGATCGGACTAGGTCAAGGGCTGATTAAGTCATCGAAGATCGAAGTTGCAAGTCATCTGCAGACAAGCACAAGTCTAGTCATCTGCAGAGACGATCATGAAGAGCTCGAGACAAGGTCAAGACAAGCCGAGTAGAATAAGAAAGGCGAAGTCTTCACCAAGTCACCGGCGACAAGTAGGAAAGATCACCGAGGTCAAGAGCAGCTTTCAAGATTAAGTTTGTTGAGCGGCTTTTAGTTTGTTAGGACCGACTAACAAACTAACCTGCATTTTCAGACTTATAAATAGAGTCTAGATTTTATTTTTCAACACACTTATGCAAATCTGATTTTTCACACTATTCACTATTCAGATTCACAAAGTATTTTCAAAAGAGTTTTAAAAATATTTCAAGTGTTTATAGAACACTTCAATTCACATCTTCAAACACACTTCTCATTCTTAGAGTTAGATTCCGTAAGTTTGATTAGTATTTTTGAAGAGTTGAAGATCAAGTTGTAAGTTGTAAAGATTGTAAAGTAAGTAAGTAAGCGGCTAGTGGAGACCCTTCTTCAAAGTTTGGAGAAGGAGAGTGGATGTAGGATTGTTATAATCCGAACCACTATAAAATCTGGTGTTCTTTCTTGCTTTCATTTATCTTTTTGTTCAAGTTACAATTTATTGTTCAAAGTTAATTTAATTAAAATTAAGATCTGAATATCGGTGTTGCTTTTGATCTTATTAAAAGTTGAGATTAATCTTGAATTCCGTTGTGTCACTTTGGTACTTTGAATATATTTTGAAAGGTTTGAAAAATCTATTCAACCCCCCTTCTAGATTTTTCCTAGAAGGCTGATACTCGTTTTACCTAATCTACTCAACTAATCGGGACCAACAGGCCGAAGCCCCGCGAGAAAAGTGTCCTGGACTCGAGCTCGATCGAGGGACAAGAGCCTCGAGTCGAGGATATGCGAAAAGGACTAAAATCGAAGAAAAACAGGCACCTCGACTCGAGGGCTGAACCTCGAGTCGAGGGTGGGACAAGCGAAGCCTCGAGTCGAGGCCTGACCTCGACTCGAGGGGGCAATTTTTCTGAAAATTCGTATTTAAAGGGGAGAAGCAGAGCAAACACTTGACCCGATTCATAATAGCATTAGTAGCGGTTTTGGGGCGATTTCTCGGGCCCCAAACCAATTCCTTCATTAGATTAGAGTAGAAGGTAGAATTAGCCTTAGATTTCATTTGTGGTTGCTAGATTAGCCATAGATTAGATTAGATCTTTGTAATCCATTCAATTCAAGCTTGTATTTCATTTGGAGATTGGTGTTGAAGACTCAAGCATTCATCTTTTTGTTGATTGAAGATCAATTGGTGATGTTTTTCCTCTTTTGTCTTTTTAATTTCTTAATTGTTGTGATTTGCTTTGTGTTTGATCAATTCTATCTTCTTCCCATGGGTATTGTTTGTGGTACCATGGGCTAAATCTCTTGTGCTTGGGTTAATTGAAATTGATGATGATTTGATTGATGATGCTATAATTGTTGATGATTGGAGGTCAATTGAGTAGATTGCTTACTAATTGTGATTCTCAATTGTGCTTCATGCATAATTATCTCTTTAGATTAGTGTTTGATCACCCTAGCTATAGACGAGGAGTTGCGCTAACGTGATCCGGTATTAATCGGGTGATAATTGTGTATGAATGCGTGGATTGGGTGCTTCGGAATCGAGAGATTAGTTGCACTAAGGATACTCACATTAGTTTTCTACCTAATTGTGATTCTTCGTTGTGCTTTGTGTAAAATTGTCTCTTTAGATTAATGGTTAATCACCTTAGCAATAGGCGAGTTGAGCTAACGTGATTAGGTGTTAATCGAGTTTCAATTTTGCATGATTGTATGAATTGGGGATTTCTACATTGAGAGATGGGAAAGACTAAGGATACTCACATTAGGCATTGTGATTTTAATGGAGTGATTAATTTCATGATGGTTTATGCTTTCTATCTTAGTTGATTTGCAATTTGATTCAATTGTAGCTTGTTGATTGATGATTCATTGATGGATGTTAATCCTAGCACCTCTATCCCACCATTTATTGTTGTTTTTGTTATAGCATTCTAAGTGTTTGATCAATTGTTTGCTTGTTTTAGTTTGTATTTTGCAAGTGTTTTGTTGTTTTTGTTCCAAACCATTGTTGCAACTCTAGTCACTAAGAACTCATATTTCTAGGGCCTCATGTGCATACTTTTTCCCTTGGGTTCGATATTTTGTTGATTGGTCTTAATAACACTTGCCCTATACACTCCAATCATAAATCGGTGTGATGTTTGTCAAAAGATCAAAAGCGATTCGAGGCGACCCAGCCGGTCTCTTACAGCCCTTGCCCATGCCGGAGAGGATTTGGGAAGACGTCACGATGGACTTTATAGAAGGGTTACCACGATCAAATGGATATAATGGTATTTTGGTAGTAGTCGACCGATTGACGAAATATGCTCATTTTATTGCCTTGGTTCATCCATATACCGCTAAGACCGTTACTCGTCTATTCGTTGAATATGTGATCAAGCTTCATGGAATACCCCGTTCTATTATCACCCGACCGTGACAGATTTTTATAAGCAATTTTTGGAGAGAATTCTTTAAGATGATGGGTACACACTTGTCCATGAGCTCCGCCTATCACCCGCAAATGGATGGTCAATCGGAGGTGACAAATAGAAATTTGGAGTAATATCTTAGGTGTTTCGTCCACCAGCAACCACGTAAATGGGAGGGTTATTTACCTTGGGCGAGTATTGGTACAATACTACTACCTATCATGCATCAACCAAGAGATCACCTTTTGAGCTAGTATATGGTGGTGCCTCCACAATTGGTTGGTTATCCCTTGAACGGTTCACCAAACGCGAAGTAGTCAAAGAATTGTCCGAGAGGGACTTCATGCTAAAAGAATTGAAGGAAACATTCCAACAATCCATACAAAGCAAATGAAAGTTTATCATGATGCAAAAAGAAGAGAAGAAGTCTTCAAAGTGGGAGACTGGGCATATCTCAAACTCAGACCTTATAGACAAAACACTTTATCTCAAAAAGCTTTTTCTAAACTGGGTACTAGATATTATGGTCCTTTTCGAGGTAATTGCACGTGTTGGAGAAGTAGCCTACAAGCTGGAATTGTCCGACGATACTCAAATACATCCGGTGGTGCATGTATCCCAACCGAAGAGGAGATTAGGCGGTGAAGATGTGACGATGGGATGACTATCAACAATCAACGTTGATGGGGTTCCAATGATCGTACAGTGCAAGCTCATGAATATCGTCAAGTCAAGCGTGGGGTCATTTTCGTTGGGAAGTATTGATAGAGTGGGAAAGCTTGCCAATTGAGGACGCGACTTGGGAGAATTTGGAGGATATAAGAGATCGATTTCCGAACTTATCCTTGAGGACAAGGATTCTCTCGAAGGGGATAGAAATGATGAGAATGAAGCTTGTGGACTAAAAACGCATACAATAGGGTAAGACGGCTCAACGAAAAGCGGCTCAAGAGGAGCAAGGTGGATCGCGATAAGGAAATAACTTGTTTTATACTCGGTTGATTAATCGAATAATAAAAATGTATAATGGGCCGAGATAGTTAGTAGCATTATTTTTTCATAAAAGGCCCATTAGTATTCGAGATTAGTAAAGCCTATTAGTAGTCGGGATATATAAGAGGGCAATTGTAAAACTTAGAGGACTATCTTGAAAATAAAGTTGAATTCTTCTTTGCAACTCACTTGCAAAACCGACGTCTCTTGCTGGCCTGTGCGGAGGAACGCCGACGACAACCATCGGAAATTGTAATCCCCACTGTAATGTCCCGCTTACAAAGGAAGCCGAGAGGGCTGAGGATCAGACGCACCTGGCCCCAAAAGTGAGCAAGCAGGAGGAACACCACGATGAGAGGAGACGGGAATATGAGTCCAAAACCAGAAAGATGTCCACTGGGCCGAGATGGACGTGAAAAGAGATTGGAAGCATCCCGGGTAAGGCTCGTAGATGAAAAAAGACCAAAGGCGAGAGAGGGGAAGCTACCCACCAACAGCGATGAGGGAGCAAAGTGGAGCACGTGGAGGAAGGAACGGGAGATACCCATTCCGAAGACATGAACAAAGCAGATGAAGTCTATTAGGAGACAGATGGACTCGATGAAGCGTGAGATGAACAACTCGGTTAGCATATTTCGATCGGTAACATGTTGTCGGTTTGCGAAAATATTTTACGGGATGAATTACCTACTAATTTTAAGTTATTAAATTATGAGTATGATGGCACCACCGACCCATATGATCATTTAGTGAGATTTGAGAATTCCGCCCTCCTCCATCGATATGGGGAGAGTGTGAAGTGCAGGGTATTCTTAACTACCTTATCTAAAGTCAGCCCAAGAGTGGTTCAACACTCGAACCCAATTCAATCAAATCCTTTGAGGAGTTTAGCGAGCTTTTTCTCCACCAGCCCGCCAGGAAGACAACCAAGAGCCACACCGACTCTCTTCAACATGAAGCAGGGAGAAAGTGAGAGTCTCCGAGCCTTTATGAAAAGGTTCAATTAGGCAGCATTGGAGGTGCCTACCGCCACACCCGAAGTCAAAATCAATGCATTTACTAGTAACCTTCGAGACGGGGACCTTTTTTTCCTCCTGGCTAAAAAGCCGGTGTGGACCTTCGATGAACTACCGCACCGAGCGGAGAAATATGTGACGCCCGGAGAAGGTCGAAAGGCCAAGAGAGCAAAGGTGAAGCCGTCCGGTCGAAAAGAAAAAGGAACCAGCCAGAAGGATACAACACTGAACAGAGATGGGCCAGCAGAGCTGGACCGAGACCGAGGTTCGATAAATATAACCCACTCAAATTGGAGCCAGTAAAATTGTTGGAAGTCACGGCGGACCACCCGGATATGAAATTTCCATGGTCACGAAGCCGGCGCCCTATGAAGCCAAAATCGAGATAAGTTTTGTAGATTTCCTAATGAATATGGCCATGACACTAATAATTGTTTCCACTTAAGGGACGAAATTGAACGAATGATTCAGCGGGTCATTTGAAAGAATTTAACTATCGTGGACCGACCTAGTGGCTCAAGAGGGCAAAAGAGGAAAGTTTCGGAGATGAAAACGGAGGATAAAGGGAAGGCACCCGAGAACAGGCAGAAGACCGACCTCCTCGTAAGAAAGGGCTGATCCAGATGATAGTAGGAGGACCGGCCGAGGGAGACTCATTCCGAGCTCGAAAGGCGGGAGAAAGGACCTTGAAGAGGGAAATAGAAGAAACACAGTGAGAAGGCTGGCCGTAAGGAGGTAGGCCAGTGAGGATCACTCCCTAATCCACTTCGGACCGAAGATGGGGGACTGACGGGAAACCCTCGCAGCTGATGCACTAGTTATCACTACCGATGTAGCCGGGTACACAGTGGCCCAAATATTTGTGGACTCAGAAGTTCAGCAGATATTATACTATTGGATTGCTTCAGAAGGTGAACTTGAATGCCCAGTGGCCGGTAGATACAATCTTATACGTATTTACAGAGGGGCTATTCACCCCCTAGGCTAGGTAACCCTCCAGTGGGGCTTGGTGAAGCACTCGGCGGATGGGTAATGATGCACCTTTATCTTACAATATGATTTTTGGGAGACCTATATTAAATAGGTTCCAGTCAAGTTATTTCTATTTTCATATGAAAATGAAATTCCCAGATGATGAGGTGGGTGAGATGGTGGCCGACCAATTGCATTCAAGAAAGTGCTATGTCGAGGTCGGCCGAATGGTGGACAATGAGTTCCATCGTGGCATGGCTAGAATCAAAGAGGGAGATCCGTAAGCCAAAAATATAAGATATCTACGAAGCTGAAGGTACCTAGATTGAGGTAGAAGGAGCTCATGATGGTGGAGTTGTTTCCCGAAAAGACAGGCTTTACAACCAGAATCGGGGCCCACTGGGACCCCGCCTCGACGTGAAGACTTACTAAGGAGAAATGCGGACGTATTTGCCTTTTCTCCCAAAGATATGACAGGATCCCGACAAGTAACAATACACCACCTCAATGTGGATCCATAAGCCGCACTACCAAACGAAGCTTAGAGTGTTTGGACTAGAAAAGATGCGATAACTAAGGAGGAGGTCAAGTTCTTGGAGGCGGGACATATCAGTAGATACAATTTCCCACCTGGTCGGCGAATGCCGTCCTAGTAGTGAAGCCAAAGCGGAAATGGAGGATGTGTGTGGAATTCGTGACTTAAATAAAGCTTGTCCAAAGGATCACTACTCATTGCCTTGGATCGACCAATTAGTGGATTCCACTTCCGGATTTGAGTTGTTAAGCATGATGGACGCGTACCAAGGCTACTACCAAATACAAATCCTCCTGCAGATATTCCCAAAGTAAGCTTTATTATTGCTTGTGGAACATTTTGCTATATTATAATGCTCTTTGGACTAAAGAACGCTGGAGCCACCTATCAACGCATGGTTGATAAAATATTTCAAACCAGCTAGGAAGGAATATGGAAGTGTATGTTGATGACATGCGGGTAAAGAGCACAAAAGCGAGGGCATGTGGCTGACTGGAGGAAGCTTTTCAAGTGATCTCGCATGAATGGAATGAAGTCGAATCCGCGAAGTGCTCCTTTGGAGTCAAGGCGGAAAAGTTCTTGGGGTACATGGTTACCCAACGAGGAATTGAGGTGAATCCAAAGAAAAGTAAAGGCGGTCCTAGACATGCAACCCCTACAAACATCAAAGAACTCCAGAGGTTGAATGGTAGGATAATGGCTTTAAGCCGGTTTATAGCAAGGTCGGCGAGAATAAGTTATCCTTTCTTCAAAATTTTGAGAAAGGGAACTCACTTTGAGTGGGGAAGCCAAGGTCAACAGCCTTCGAGGCACTCAAGGACCACCGATGCGGATAAAAATGTCGTGCCCAACTACGCGTAGGGCCCAAATATGCCCACCCAATAGGGCCCGATGACGTAACCAAATACCCTCGATAGAGGGAGGAAAACCCGAGATGGGCCCGAGCCCAGATCGACCGCAAAAAGGTCAGAAGCCCTTAACATACCTACAGTGGGGCCACGAGGCTCGTGCCTCAGATACAGATGGGCCACGAGGCCTAAACCTAGCTGCAGATGGGCCACGAGGTCCAAACCTATTACAGATGGGCCACGAGGCCCAAACCTAACTCCAGATGGGCCACGAGGCCCAAACCTAACTACAGATGGGCCACGAGGCCCAAACCTAATTCACGCTTGGGCCACGAGGCCCAAACCTAACTACAGATAGGCCACGAGGCCCAAACCCAACTACGAGTAGGCCGCGAGTCCCAAACCTAGCTGCAGGTGGGCCGCGAGGCCCAAAGGCGAGATTTGAAGCCCGCACACGGGTATTGACTGTGCCCATGTCGGATTACTTATCCGATAAGACCGAGAAATGTGAGAGATAATGAGCGGTTGAGATAATTAAGGCCCAAGTCAAGGAATATCTCCCATATTCTTCATTGATCGGGTCCAACCTCCGTCTGTGGAGGGAAAACGTAGGCACGATGCGAGATTTCTTAAGATAAAAGATATCGTACCCGACACCATGAAGAAACGCGTGCGGGATCATACCATGAAACCGTAATGATGGTTATTACTCCATAAGTACGTATAAATAACACTCTCGAAGGGAGGTAATGGTATCGAATCACTATCACTCTTACTTAGCCGCTTCCTACGTACTTTCTTGAGTGTTTTCCAGCTGATCCGACTTGAGCGTCGGAGTGCCTACACCGGAGAACCCTCCGGCGTGTTTTTACAGTACGTTCGAGAAGAGCTAGGATCTTATTGCATAAAGACTTTACCCACGTGGAACCTGTGGGAAAACGGGCCCAGTCAGTTTTTATGCATCAATTAGCGCCGTCGTGGGAAGGGAAGAGTTAAGACGTGAGTTTCAACTTCATTTCTTTTTGATTATCTCGAAAGAAAGACATCATGACCGGTGAACGTACATCCATGAGACCGATTGCACTAGTACCGGCTCGAGGAAGGACAGCCTCGCAAACCCAATACAGGCGAAGCCGCATTCAACCCCGTGCCACCTGCTGTGCCCAACACTAGAGGGGCACCACTTGTCACAGTGGTGCGAGACGAAAGCTCAACTCCGGCCAACGCCACCTGTGGAGTAGGAGCTGCTGCTAGAGAGAGAGAGGTTAACCTACTCGCTTCTTCCTCTCGCGATTCCGTAAGGAATCCCTATAATGGGGTCCCCTGAGCCGCCAATGCTCCGGCCAGTTACCTCGTAGGATCGCGTAACAGCCGCCCCCATCGCTCTCACTCGTGAGCACTGGATGACATGATAGCTCGAGCCGTAGCAAGAGCAATGATGGAGGGGGAAGAACCCCACCGCAAGAGGGACAGGGAAGCTGGATCGGGAAACTGCCTGCTCGATCCCACTGGGGAGTAGGCAGAACGAGCATCGGGAAGAACGAAGAAGAGAGGTGGAGTCCGAGAAATCGGGAAGAGGTCCTCGACCCATCACAGTTGCCAATTTATCGAGAATATTTTAAGAGATGATTTGCCTAGCAATTTTAAATCTCTTAATTATGAATATGATGGTACGACCGACCCCTATGACCATTTGGTGAGATTTGAAAATTCGGCCCTCCTCCATCGATATGGGGAGGGTGTGAAGTGCAGGATCTTTCTTACCACTTAATCTAAAGCGGCCCAAAGAGCGGTTTAGCCACCGGAGCCTAATTCCATCAACTCCTTTGAGCACTGAGAACTATTCTTGCACCCGCTCCCTAGTGCAAGGAGGCAACCTAGGGCTACACCGACATTGTTCAACATGAAGCAAGGAGAAAATGAAAGCCTACGGGCCTTCATGAAGAGGTTCATTCAGGCGCACCGTAGGTTCCAACCGCCACTCCCGAGGTAAAAATCAATGCTTTTACTAGTAATCTCTCGAGATGGAGACCTATTTTCCTCCCCGAAAAGAAGCCGACCCGTATGTTCGATGAATTGCTAAGAAGAGCGGAGAAGTACGTCACACCGGAGGAAGTGAGGAAGGCAAAGAGAACCGAGGTCAAGCCAGGAGGACTGAGAAGAAGAAAGAGTCAGCAAAGAAAAGCTCAGCGGTAGAGCCGGAGAAAGCTGCAAAATCTAGACCTCGCCTCCAGGTTTGACAGATACACCCCCTCGAAGTTTCAACCGGGCGGAGCTACTAGAGGTAGCATCCGACTATCCCGAAATGAAGTTTCCATGGACAAGATCCAGAGGGCCTATGAAGCCCAAGTCGGATAAGTTTTGTCGTTTCCATAATGAATATGGGCATGACACTAACAATTGTTTTCACTTGCGTGATGAGATTGAGAGGATGATTCAAGCGAGGTCATCTTAAAGAGTTTGTCTACAGAGACCGTGTTAGCTCTAGGGGCAAAAAAGAAAGAAGACTGATGACAAAGCCGAGGAGAAAGGAAAGATGATCGAAGGGAGGCGGAAGAAAGACCCTCCCGAAGAGAGGACTCGATCCAAATGATAGTAGGAGGTCCAACCGAGGAAGACTCTGCTCCGAGCGCGAAAAGCCGGAGAGAGGATCCCGAGGAGAGAGGTAGGAGAAATGTCAGAGAGACAAGCCGAAGGAGGTGGGCCCTACACCCCAGATCCATTTTGGTCCCGAGGATGGAGGTCTCGGGAAGGAGGACCACGGTGATGCGTTAGTCATCACAACCGATGTGGTCGGATACACATTGTGAGGATCTTCGTGGATACGGGGAGCTCACGGACATCATT
This sequence comes from Paraleonurus japonicus, assembly GCA_030762865.1. Taxonomy (NCBI): domain Eukaryota; kingdom Viridiplantae; phylum Streptophyta; class Magnoliopsida; order Lamiales; family Lamiaceae; genus Paraleonurus; species Paraleonurus japonicus. The sequence goes on from CM061060.1 coordinate 23,628,063, forward strand.
TTCTTAGAATGCTTCAAGAAAATGAATTTGAATGCAGAAGCTCGCATGTGGATACGGCACTATATGGATTTACAGGAGGAGCAGTGCACCCTCTTGGTCGTAACCCTCCCGGGTGGGGCTAGGTGAAGCTCCACGGAGGAGGGTAGTTATGGCGAATTTTTCTATTGTTGATGTACTCTCATCTTACAACATGATCTTTGGTAGGTCAAGATTGAATTTATTTCAGTCATATCAACTTATCACAAGAAACTCAAGTTTCCAGTGAACGATGAGGTGGGTGAAGTAGGCGGTAATCAGCCTGATCCGAAAAATGTTACGTGGAGGCGGTAAAGATAGCCGACAAAGAGCTGCACCGGCAGCTTGAAAAGAGATAAGGAGGTGGATCGAGAATCCAAGAGATGTAAGATCACGAAGGAAACAGATCCTCCAAAAATGAAAGCCGACGAAGAGTTGATGATGATCGAGTTGTATCCGACAAGAAGGGATACACAACAAGGATCGGAGCCCACGGAGCCAGAGCCGGAGAGAGACTGGTAACAACTTTACAAAGAAACGCAGATGTGTTTGCTTTTTCTTCCTCCGATATGATAGGTATTCCAGAGGAAGTGGCGATGCACCACCTAAACGTGGACCCTAAAGTTAAGCCAAGAAAGCGGTAAACCGAGGGTCTTCGGACTTAAAAGGATGCCATTACGAAGGCGAGGAGCGGAAAAGTTGTTGGAGGCAGGACATGTCAAGCGAATCCAGCTTTCTCACCGGCTATCCAATGCAAAGTGTTGGTGGCAAAACCAGGGGAAATGGAGAATTTGCATAGATTTTCGAGATCCGAACAAGGCTTGCCCTAAGGATCATTATCCTTTGTCTAGGATTGACCGGATGGTAGACTCTACATCCGGATTTGAGCTGCTAAGTATGATGGACGCCTATCAAGGCTACCATCAAATACAAATTTTCCTCCGTATATTCCAAAGGTAAGTTTTATTATTGCTAGTGGAACTTTTTGCTATATTAGAATGCCCTTTGGATTGAAGAATACGGGAGCAACATATCGAGAATGGTTGACAAGATGTTCAAAGACCAGCTAGGGAGGAACATGGAAGTCTACGTTGATGACATGCTTGTGAAAAGTGTGAAAGCCGGGAGCACGTGGCTGATCTGGAGGAAGCCTTTTCGGTGCTAAGAAGAAATGGCATGAAGTCAATCCGCCAAGTGTTCTTTAGAGTGAAATCGGGAAATTCCTCGGATATATGGTGACCCAAATGGGAATCGAGGTTAACCCCACCAAGGTGAAAGTCGTGCTCGATATGCAACCGCCACTAACATCAAGGAGCCAAGAGACTGAATGGAAGAATTATAGCATTGAGCAGATTTATAGCGAATTGCAGAGAGGAGCCACCCCTCTTCAAGATTTTGAGGAAGGGATCCAGGTTTGAGTGGGACGAGCAATGTCGCAGCGCGTTTGAAGAGCTTAAACAACACTTGGCCCAGCTTACCTACATTAACGAAGCAAATACACGGGAGACACTCTACCTCTACCTCTCTGTAGGTGGGGTCTCACTCACCTCCGTCTTGGTGAGGGAGGAGGGGTCAACCTAGAAACCCGTTTACTACATCAAGAATTCATTCAAGGAGCGAGAAGAGAGATACTCGGAAATAGAGAAGGTAGCCACGACTATAATGGTCACGGCTCGGAGGTTACGACCTTATTTTTGTCACATAAGGTCACCGTTCGGACTAACTATCTTTTGAAGCGAGTGATTGGAAGAGCTGATCTCTCGGGGAGGATGGTCAAGTGGGCCGTCGAGGCTGGGAGAGTATGATGTGGATTTCGAGCCACGGAGGACCATAAAAGCACAAGCCCTGTCTCGACTTCATTTAGGAGGGTATGCGTGCGGCTGGAGGAAGGAGAATAGAAGGTATATGTTGACGGCTCTGTATCTATGCAGGGGTTGTGGAGCGAGATCGTAATTATTGATCCCGAAGGCCAGAAACACAAGTTGCGGTGAGGTTCGAGTTCATTATCTCCAACAATAGAGCGGAGTACGAGGCCCTTATTCGAGGAACGGAGATGGCCGCAGAGCCGGGAGTAGGTCGGGTGGTCATATTTTCGGATTTCCAACTTGTAACCCAAAGAAAGTTACAGGTGGGTACGAGGCCAAAGATGAGAAAATGATAGCCTATCTCGTGGCGAGTAGCAGAGTGCAGGAAGGTTCAGCTCCTTCGAGGTCGACAAATACATCGAGAGGAAAACTCCGGAGCGGATAGCCTGTCAAAGCTCGCGAGTTCCGCAACACCGCAGGAGGGGGAAGATCACCCCGGTCACCGCAGGTCAAGCAACAGCTTCCTTAGTAGGGGTCATCGGAGTGGAAGATGATTGGAGAACCAAAGATTTATCGAGTGTTGCAAAACCCGGAGAGCTGCCGGACAAAAGGAAAGCTCAGACTGGAGAATCCGATAAACAATGATCGGAGATAAGATGTACCGGTCCTTCACGCAGCCTTACTTGAGGTGTTTATCCCCTCAAGAAGGGAGGTACGTAATCAACGATATACATGAAGGTTGTTGTGCGATCATGCGGGGGCTCAGGGCAATAGTTCGGAAAGCCTTGAGGGCCGGATACTTCGGCCTACCATGACCCCGGGACGCCAAAGACCAGGTGAAGAAGTGTGAGAAATGCCAAAAGCATGGCTGCCTTATCCACCTCCCTACAGAGAAGATGGGGACTATGCACTCTCCGTGTCCCTTCGCGAAGTGGGGGATGGACTGGTGGGCCCATTCCCGATTGCGGTGGGCAGCGGAAGTTTCTATTGGTAGCAGTAGACTACTTTGGCAAGTGGGTCGAAGCTGTACCTCTAGCGAGGATCGAAGAAGGTAACATAATCAAATTTTTGTGGAGATATATTTGCTGCGAGTTCGGCATACCTAGAATCTGGTATCGAGATAATGGGACCTAGTTTATGGAAAACATGGTACGGGAATGGTGTGATAACACGAAGATTGTCGAGAGAGATTCACATCGGTGGCACACCCTCGGGCCAATGGCCGTAGAGGTCACCAAAAGAACTATCGTGAACGGAATACGTGCCCGGCTGGACAAAGCTGGAGGGAGGTGGGTTGATGAGCTAGAATCGATTACGTAGGCTTATCGGACCACCCCGCAGAGCCAACAGAGGAGTCCCCTTTCACCTAGTGTACGGGCAGTGCGATCATACCTTCCGAAGTAGGGATGGAGACACATCACCTAGCCTACTTCGGGAGGAGAAATGAAGAGTTGATGAGGAGAACTTAGACATGCTAGAGGAGGAGTGCGAAATAGCCCACCAAAGCCGAGAAGTATAAAAATCGTATAAAGGCTGCTTATGACCATAAGGTCATAAGTCGGAGATTTGAAGAAGGAGATCTAGTCTTGAGACGAGGATGCGCTGAAAAACATTGGAAAGCTCGATCCTAAGTGGGAAGGGTAAATACAAGGTGACCAAGGTCCTCCGAGGAAGAGCTTATGAATTGCAAGATATGGAAGGAAATCGGCGGCCGGACCGTGGAATGTCTGCCGATTGAAGAGGTTTTAAACACAGAAGAGAGTACCCGTCTTCTTTGCCAAGTAGGTGGTTCTTTTTATACAAGAGTTATTTTATGCGTGTTATTCGAATTCTGAATAAATTGTAATTTCGCTCCACGGTACTCTTTTTTCCCATGCTGCGAGTTTCCCACCGGGTTTTACCGTAGGAGGTTTTTTAAAAGGCCGGCCGAGTTAGTTCTTGACTAGTATTGATCGATTATGGTCAATGGAACACAACTGTTTGCTAATTAATGAAAGAGATTTTTCATTATTCATGAGTTTATCGACCATTCTTTCGTTGATTATGATTGAAACAATATGATGTCATGCTATTCGATTCGATTGCATCACAACACACGATTGATTATATGAGAATTAATAACTTTCAAAAGTTAGATGAATGAATAAAATGCACAAGAAGCATTCAATGAGAAATACGATGAGCATTCACGAAATGAATTCACATCAAAACAACGAGAAAAGAAGCTAAGAGATAGCTTCAAAACATCAAGTTAAACCTGCGAGATAAGGTTTAACCCACCTAAACCCAGAGAGGGTTACGAGAAAAGAAGCTAAGAGATAACTTCAAAACATCAAGTTAAACCTCGCATATAAGGTTTAACCCACCTAAACCCAGAGAGGGGTTACGAGAAAAAAGCTAAGATATAGCTTCAAAACATCAAGTTAAACCCAGATAAGGTTTAACCTACCTAAACCCAGAGAGGGTTACGAGAAAAGAAGCTAAGAGATAGCTTCAAAACATCAAGTTAAACACTGCAGATAAGGTTTAACCCACCTAAACCCGGAGAGGGGTTACGAAAAAGAAGCTAAGAGATAGCTTCAAAACATCAAGTTAAACCTGCGAGATAAGGTTTAACCTACCTAAACCCAGAGAGGGGTTACGAGAAAAGAAGCTAAGAGATAGCTTCAAAACATCAAGTTAAACCTGCGAGATAAGGTTTAACCCACCTAAACCCGGAGAGGAGTTACGAGAAAAGAAGCTAAGAGATAGCTTCAAAACATCAAGTTAAACCTGTAGATAAGGTTTAACCCACCTAAACCCAGAGATGGGCCACAAGAAAAGAAGCTAAGAGATAGCTTCGAAAAACTAAGATTAAACCTACAAAGAAGGGTTTAACTCACCTACACCCTAAGAAGGGTTATGAGAAAAGAAGCTAAGAAATAACTTCGAAACCTAATTTAAACCTACAAAATAAGGTTTAGCATCACCTAAACCCAGAGAAGGGTTGTAAGCAAAGAAGCTAAGAGATAGCTTGAAAAACTAAGTTAAACCTACGAGAGAAGGGTTTAACTCACCTACACCTAAAGAAGGGTTATGAGAAAAGAAGCTAAGAAATAGCTTCAAACCTAAGTTAAACCTACAGAGAAGGGTTTAACTCACCTACACCCAAAGAAGGGTTATGAGAAAAGAAGCTAAGAAATAGCTTGAAACCTAAGTTAAACCTACAAAATAAGGTTTAGCATCACCTAAACCCAGAGAAGGGTTGTAAGCAAAGAAGCTAAGAGATAGCTTCGAAAAACTAAGTTACACTTATAGAGAAGGGTTTAACTCACCTATACCCAAAGAAGGGTTATGAGAAAAGAAGCTAAGAAATAGCTTGAAACCTAAGTTAAACCTACAAAATAAGGTTTAGCACCACCGAACCCAAAAAGGGGATTGCAAGAATTAGAGCCAAGAGATAGCCCCAAAGACTAAGTTAAACCTACAGCGAGGGTTTAACTAACTAAATATAAAATATGAGATATGGTGTGAAACAAGCCTTGATCAAGTCTATGAGAAGGGCTTAACCAAACTGCACTCGGGAAGAGTTTTCAAAATTTGAAACTATGAAAATCTGATTTATCAAGTTAAACCTATAAGGTTTGTCAAAACCCACGTCCGAGAGGACTATGAGACTTAAGGCTATGAGAGCCTTGGAAATCACAAGTTAAACCTACAAGCGTCTAACTGTGTTAAACCCCGAGAGGGGTCACGAAAAAAAGAAGCTAAGAGATAGCTTGAAACATTAAGCTAAACCTAAGGAAAGGTTTCTGGAGATAGAGGCTAAGAAAGCTTAAATACTAAGTTAAACCCACGAAAGAGGGGTGAACTTATCTAAATTAAGAGAGGGTCTTTCCTAGAGAGATTAAGGGAGACCTATGAGGAAGTGCAATATTAGTGAAAACCCATAAAAGAGGGTTCTACAGCTAAAAGTCGAAGTCGTTTAAGGGGTTTGAACATACTAAAGCCCTAGAAAACAAGAATTCGAGACATGGCTCGAGAAGAGCCTAAGTCGAGCCAACAAAGAGGGGCCTAAATCGGGTTTTACAGAAGAAGGCCTCCCAAGGAGAAACCAAGTTAAACCTGTAAAAGCGTTAACTAGTATGAGCCTCGAGAAAAGTTTTTCGAAGATGAGTTATGTTAAATTTACAGAAAGGATTTAACTAACCCTAGAGAGTGTGCCCAATCGAGGGCAAAAGTTGCTCAAGAGAAGCTAAACTCCAAATCTAGATAAAGGTCTTTTTAGAGAAGTTTAAGCCGAACCTACGTAAAAGGTTTGGGCGACTTAGAACCCAAGAAGGGTTGAGAAATTAGAAAATAGAAACCTACAGAAAGGTTTTACCTAACTCGAGACCGAAGAGGGTCGCAAAAGGAGAAGGCTAAGAGGAAGCCTCGAAGATAGGAAAGATCTTAACTAACCTAAACCTAGCGAGGGTTTTTTCAAGTTAGATTAAGTTACCTAAACCGAGAGGAAGGTCTCATAAGAAGAGGCTAAGTTGAACCTATGAGAAGGTGGTGGCTAACATAGACTGCGAGAAAGGGTTTGGTTAGCTCAAACCCGGAGGGAAGACTTCTAAAGGACGAAGCTAAGAAAGCTTGAAAACACTAAGTCAAACACACAAAAATGGGTTGAACTTACCTAAATTTGAGAAAAAGGGTCTTAACTAGTTTTCTCGAAAGGAAACTATGTTAGACCTAAAGAAAGGATAGCCTTAGGCTTAGAAAAGCTATCCGGAGGAACTCTCGAGACTACGAAGTCAAGGGAAAATCTGAACCTAAGGCATAAATCCCTTGGGATAAAAAAGGGGAGTTTGAGCAAATGGACCATCAACCCATGAGGAAAAGGATACATTCACGCTATAGCTAGTATTATGTTCCTGGTGCCTAAGTCATGCATTCAAGCTAACGGCTTAAAGAGCTAAGCAGTTTGAAAAACATGCAAAGCAAAATCGACACGAAAATTGCGAGATAAGAAACATGCAACTCCCAGTAAGGGAGGACGTAATCATACATGCGGTGAAAAGCTCCCTGCGAGGGAGGATAAACAACAGATAAAAGAATAAACTCCCGACGAGGGAGAGACTACATCGATTCATGGCAAAAGGCCCCGGCAAGGGGGCAACAGAGTTCAAAAATAAAGTATAAACTCCCAACGAGAGAGGAGAAACAGAATACATGATGCCAAACCGGCATGGAGGAAATAGAGAGAAAAGAATAGTATTCATTACAACCCAGTCAAAATAATTGTTTATGAAATACCAAGACTTACTCAGAGAGTTAGAGGTTTCTTGACCTCGGCACCTACGGCGACTCTGCTCCGCGTCCTTCTCCATGGCACAAGCTATGAAAACTTCCTCCCGGGAGGCGGGGACTTCCGAGGCAAGGGAACAAAGAGGGGGATTAGCGGGGGCATGCTTGCCGAGGTCAACTTAATCTTCACTAAGTTAGCAACCAAGCGGCTCAAAAGCTGGAGACCACCATTCCTCCTCGATAGAGCGGGAAGAATCGCCCTTGAAATGCGGAGGAGTAGGCATGGCGGCGAGAGGGCCAGTCTTGTTGAACTCCCCGTAAAGCTAGGATCAGGCTAACTGGCTGAACGACAACATTAAAACCATACTCGTAAAAGAACCGTATGTATGGGCCCATGTCCCTAAGGAAACCAGGGTGATCCGAGATAGCTTTTCCTCGGGTATGGCCATAGAGAGTGAAGGAATTGCGACCGAGGCTCGAAATGGAAAAGGGTCTCCAGGCGGGACTTGGCTCCCTCAACGAGCCTTCCGATGGATTTGAGATTCTTGCAGGCGCGGTGAACCAACGAGATCATTAGTCTTCTTCTCGGCGGCCTCACGGGCTGCCAGGCTTTTGCTAACTCCCCTTGGAGGGAGGATACGTCGGCTTCTAGCTTCTTGAGACGGAGAGAGGCGAGGAGGCTTTCTTTTCTCGGCTAAGAGGAATCTTCCAAGTCCTTCAATTGGGAGGAAGGAAGAGAGTTGGAAGGACCCCAAAGGCCGGAGAGAGCGACACCGAGCTGTGACAAATTAAAGTATATGATCAGAATTTGAGGCGTAAAATATAGACAAATGAACATAAGGCAACGCGACATCACACTGGGCAAAATGGCTTGCGGCTTTGATGCTATTCTTGATCGGGAGGAAGGCTTAACAGTCTTTCATAGTCTTGGGCGGACACCAACTCGTTAAAAACCTGCTGGTAGTCGGCCGAGGAGTAGGTGTCCACATCGATCGGGGTAGAGGAGAGACCACGGCTTCACCGGTGGGATACTTGCGACGGAGAGTGTCTTTCGAATGAAGAGAACTTTGGGTGGCGAAGTTTTGCCTTTACCGGTCTTGGACTTCTTTGGGGAGGAGCATCAATCTTTGGATCTTCTACCGGAGTCCTGGTCGGGAGAAGAGGGAGGTACATTTGAGGTATCACCTTGTGGGATAACGGCGGGAGGAGTCGAGAGGAGTCGTCGGGACCCTCCAGAACCTTCTGACAGCCACAACATGTCTGGAAAACAAAGAATGAGATTAGGTCGGCTAGATTAAATACATGACACGTTAACACTATAAGAAATAACAGATATTTACCATCTCCTAGTTCGAGAGGAACCCTCACAGAGCTAAATTTAAAGTGAGAAAGGAGACGGGGATTGAAACAAAGCCGGGTAGGTGAAAATACCCATGGGTATGCACATGGGCATTAAGCATTCGAATTACACGGCGGTTAGTGGAAGAAGAAATGTGATTAGGAGGAGCTGGAGGAGAAGGGGTCTTATATACACATCTTTGATTCTTGAATGGCCAAGGCTTATCGGGGTTATGAAAATATAATGGTTGCCCCATTACGTGTTGATGTTGGGGACTTTGCCAAGGAACGGACACTTCCCTTTCACCCTGCTACTCGTGTAGTAGAAAGGGCCGGCTTTGTAATTATATTGCGAGAAGAAAAGTTCGGCGGATTGTCTTCCTCCATTTCCTTTGAGAAGGATGTAGAAAGAAATCATCATCCGAATAGCATTGGGAGCGAATTTTTGAGGGGAATGCCATAAAGATTGGATATCCGGCACAAGAACTTGGAAGGAGGAAGGCACAACCCGGCCTCAAACCGGGCCTGCCAAAAAGCTAGGGTGGGGGAGTCGCTAAGTTGGGATGTTCCCCCGATCGGGGAGAGACAGGCTATATCCCGATAAGATATAGTCACCGGAGATAAGATCATGTAGGACTTTTTAGAGATTTTGGAAGGCCGACAAAAGAATCCCAAAATCGGGCCCGGTCTACCTCCGAGAGAAGAGGAGGAAGCGGGAGGTGAATCCCTAGGGGTTAGGGCTTAGAGAGTGATGAAAACTCTGGGATGAGTTTCGAGCATCGACACGGTTTTGGAAGAACTGGATTGTGACATTGCTAGAAGCGTTCCTACGAATGAACAAGAAGTGAGAAAAGAAAGTTTACTGGATAATGGGAAGGATGCGAAATAGAGATGGAGGAAGGCGTTCGCGGAGGACTTGTAGAGAAGAAGTCCTAACAGAGCGAGAATTTAGAGACGAGAAAGAAATAGCAAGTGAAACTGATTTGAATAAAGGAGGAACCGATGGAAGCGTGTGTCGATTCAAGGCGAAGAGTAGATGCATGCTCGGCATTGTCTAGTGCAGAAGCCAAAGGGTCGCAAAACGCCAACGGACTAGCGAGAGGGGATGTATCCGGAAGCCGAAGCTGCAGGAGCCTGTCCATAAGATCGAAGGCTGCAGGGAGGATGTCCCAAAGCTAGAGGCTGCGGGGAGGATTGTCTAATCTTCCTTACTCTAGTGATCTCCGAGATTGCTCACCGCAGTAGGGGAATGGTTGATGCGGATAAAAATGTCGAGGCCTAAATACGCGTAAGGCCCAAATATTCCCAGCCCAATAGGGCCCGATGACGTAACCAAATACCCTTGATAGAGGGAGAAAAATCCGAGATCGGCCCGAGCCCGAGATCGACCGCAAAAGGTTGTAAAGCCTTGAACTTACCTATAGGTGGGCCACGAGGCTCGAGGCCTATATGCGAGATGGGCCACGAGGCTCAAACCTAGCTGCAGATAGGCCACGAGGCCCAAACCTAACTACAAATAGGTCACGAGGCCCAAACCCAACTACAGGTGGGCTGTGAGGCCCAAACCTAGCTGCAGGTGGGCCGCGAGGCCCAGCGAGTTTTGAAGCCCGCACACGGGTGTTGACCAGGCCCATGCCGGTTACTTATCCGATAAGACCGAGAAATGTGAGAGATAATGAGCGGTTGAGATAATTAAGGCCCAAGTCAAGGAATATCTCCCATATTCTTCATTGGTGGGTCCAACCTCCGCCCGAGGAGGAGGGAAAACGTAGGCACGATGCAAATTTCTTAAGATAAAAGATATCAGCACGACACCATGAAGAAACGTGCGGGATCATACTATGAAAGCGTAATGACGGTTATTACTCCACAAGTATGTATAAATAACACTCTCAAAAGGGAGGTAACGGTATCGAATCACTATCACTCTTACTTAGCTACTTCCTACATACTTTCTTGAGTGTTTTCCGGTGATCCGACTTGAGCGTTGGAGTGCCTACGCCGAAGAACCCTCCGGCATGTTTTTGCAGTACGTTCGAGAAGAGCTAGGGATCTAATTGCGTAAAGACTTTACCCATGTAGAACCCGGTGGGGAAAGCGGGCCCCGAATCGGTTTTACGCATCAACCACCTAGCACAACCGCCCATGTTGACCAAGCCGATACGGGAGATTCTCTACCTATACCTCTCTCAGTAGGAGAGGTTTCACTCCCGTGCTTGTAAGGGAGGAAGGGTCGGTGCAAGCACATTTATTATATCAACAAGCTCATTTAAGGAGAGTCAAGAAAGTTACTCCGAAATTGAAAAGGCAGCCCTTACTATAATGGTTACGGCCCGGAGGTTACGACCCTATTTTCTCTCACACAAAGTTATTGTCCGGACTAATTACCTCTTGAAGCGAGATAATTGGTAGAGCCGACCTCTCGGGTAGGATGGTTAAGTGGGCGGTCGAGTGGGGAGTATGATGTGGACTTCGAGCCTAGGAAGGCCATAAAGGCACAAGCCTTATTTGGTTTCATCCAGAAGGTACCCGTCGACTCAAGAAAAGGGGGAAGAAGAGTGGAAGGTGTATATAGACAGATCGGTGACAATCCGGGGATGTAGGGCCGGGATAGTGATCATTGATCCAGCCGGGCGAGAGATCCAATTTGCGGTAAAATTTGAATTCTTCACTTCTAATAATGGTGCGTAATATGAAGCTCTAATCAAAGGGGCAAAATGGTAGCTGAGCTGGGAGCACAACAAGTCATCCTGTTCTCGGATTCCCAGTGGTGACACACAGATCAATGGCGGGTATATAGCCAAAGATGAAAAATGATTACCTACCTTCAACGGGTAGCAGAATTACAAGCCCGATTCTCTTCTTTCAGTAAGACAGATACCACGAGAAGAAAAAACAAAAGCAGATAGTTTATTCAAGTGGCAGTTCAACCCCATGAAAGGCGGTAGGGAGGATTACCGTGGTGACAACAGAACAAGATTCTACAACACCGTCGGTTGGGGCTATTGGGGCTGCAGATGATTGGAGGACGGAGATTGTTAAAGCATTGCGAGATCCCGACTCATGCTCGAGATGGGAGGAAGGCTCAAAGATGGAGGACCCAATTCACAATGCTTGGAAAGCAGGCCGTACAAGCGAGTGATTGGAGTAGCAACCGGGTAAGTGGTATTAAGACCAATCGCAAATATCGAACCCAAAGGAGTAAGTATGCAAGCGAGGCCCTAAGGATACAAGTTTTAGGTGACAATTGTTGCAAGCATGGGTTTATGACTAAATTCTACAAAAATATGGCAAGAATTAAATTCTAGAACTAATGCAAGCAAATGATCAAACACTTAAAATGCAATATCAAACAAGCTAATTCAAATGGGGGAATGGGGTGCAAGGGATAATCTCCATCAAGGAATCCATGATTATCAAGCTATAATTGTATCCAATTGCAAATCAATCAAATTAGAAAGCATAAACCATCATGAAATTAATCACTCCATTAAAATCACATTGCCTAATGTGAGTATTCTTAGTCCTTCCCATCTCTCAATGTAGAAGTCCCCAATTCATACAATCATGCAAAATTGTAACCCGATTAACACCTAATCACGTTAGCTCAACTCGCCTATTGCTAGAGTGATCAACCATTAATCTAAAGAGATAATTTTACATGAAGCACAATTAAGAATCACAATTAGGAAACAATCTAATTCAATTGATCACAATCATCAACAATTATAGCATGAGGCAATCACATCATCCCCAATTTCAATTATCCCAAGCACAAAGCTATTAGCCCATGGTGCTAAGTGCAAAAGCCATGGGTGAAAAATCTAGGAAAGCAATTAACAAGCTAATCACTACAAACAATGAATTTAAGAGAGAAAAGTATAAGAACATCACCAATTGGTCTTCAATTAACAAAAATAAGAATGCTTCAATCCTCCACAATGCTTGGAAATAAATTCTCTACTCTTCAATTACAACTTGAAACTTCAAATCTAATGAATCAAAATGCTAATCTAATGATTACAAGCTTCAATCTAATCTAAATCTATCAATCTAGTGCAATTACAAGTAGAATTAAGCTAGGAAGTGAGAAATTCGCCTAAGAAACCACCTAGAAACCGCTCTAAACTGATATGGAAGAGTTATGCTCTGTTTTAGCTTCAAATCTGAAAATTTCGGTTTTGGGGGTCCATCGACTCGAGGTTGGGGCCCTCGAGTCGAGGCCCAAGAGTCGCTAACACATTTTCTCCAAAATCCTCCGCCTCGAGTCGAGGCTCAGCCCTCGACTCGAGGGATCTCGTAATTTCTCAATCCCTCGAGTCGAGGCACTGCAATTTTGAAATTATCTTCCCTCCATCAAATCCCTCGACTCGAGGCTCATGGTCCTCGACCAAAGGTCGAGACCAGTGGCATTTTTTTGGACGGGACTCGGCTCCGACCCCCATTTTCGCCTGTCTCATCCGTCTCTTCATTCTAAGCATGCCGGTACTCTCGGTTTGGTAAAATTCCACCGATTTACCCGAAAAACGGACGAAAAACATCAAATACTCATCAAGTAATACTTTTTAGGCAAATAAGTGATACTCTACACATTTATGCACCAAATCTAACATTTTGATCACATTTTGCACTCAAATAAGCCCTAAAAACATGCATCAATTCACTCCAATCATAATACCCCCAAACTTGAAGTGTTGCTCGTCCTCGAGCAACGTAGAAACTAAGCACCAAGGAGTGAATTGATTGCAATTATGTCACATGGCACCATAGGCGAAGTATAAGACAATTGAACTCATCAATGATCATAAGTATCAATGCAATTATCCACTAGCACTCAAGATGAACCATGCTCAAATAAATGCTCAATCAAACACTTAACACATTGCTCCTTCCATGGAGTGTTTCACTCTTCACTCAAGTGTATAAAGGTATAATGCACTCAATCATCAAATTCACAAATAAGTACACCATATGCTTGCCAAAAGACTTAATCTCAATCAAAATCATTTGCGTTCAATCAAGAATCAAAGAGGTCTTTCTTCTAGGTTGTAATGTAGGCTCTTTGGAAAGGTGGGATGTTTTTGGATAAGAGTGACTAAGTAGTAGAGACTTGAATGAAAGCTAAGCAAAACAATTCACATCTCTTCAATCATTGATCAATCAACACTCTTTCTCATTCTTTTCAAAGTTCAATCACCACCATTCACTTGAGCTTTCTTTCTTTTTAAGCTCACAAATTGAATTTTTCTCTTCTTTTCATGATCACAACTTTGTTTTCACAATTCAATTTTTTTCACAATCCTTCTTTCTTCTTTCAAGCATCATCACTTAGCTCATCATTTTCCACCACACTTCACAATCAACCCACCATCTTTAGCCAACAATCAAGCTCTACTAAGCATAGGACAATAAGGCTCATAAAAATAGGCAAATGGTTTCAATTTCACTTGGCTTGCCAAAGAATAAGGATAACAAGCTCAACATGGCTCACTAAGGAAATCAAATATTTTTGTGAGGAAAAATTTGGCTAAGTGACTTATCAATTCAAACATGGCCTCTTATCACTTTCATGACATCTCACAAAGATCAATCTCAACAAGTCTAGTGGCAAGTTCTAGCATACAAATCTATAAATGATGTACTCTCAAAGAAATTTATATCAACCGTATAAGATGTACGATTATAAAGGCACAAAAGCTCACGGGCTTAAATTGAGCAATGAATCAAGCATCTCAATCACATTCATCTTCACATAACTATCAAGCATGCTAGCTTAAAGCTACAAATCAACGCATGATCATTTCAAAATTCAATATATCTTGCAAATCAAACACAAGTGCACATGTACATAATCTCAAGCACACTCACTATGTCAATCGAAGATAACTCAAATATATGCAATAAATCCACAGTTAAAGCTCAATGATGAATTAATCCCCAAAAATATATGCAAGAAATCCTAGACACAATTATATCATCATCATCATATCCATAAACATTAAGCTCAACAAACCCCAAAATCATATAAGAGCACAAAAGATAGGCAAAGAAAGAAAAACACCTCCCCCAAACTTAGACAAGTCTAAGTTTGAAAGGAAGTGTTGTACCATAAAGCCTTCAAACTCCATCTTCCTCCAAACATGTAGGGCTCATCATGCTTTTATGCACTTTCCTTCTTGATCTTGCATTTCCTTGCAATTCCAATCACTTTCAATTCATCTAGCAAGTGTACCTACAATTTAGCACAAAAATCATCAAATATTTACCACCAGGAGATGCACGTAACCAATAAACGATCAACACCCCCAAACTTGAATGATAGCATGCATTCAAAGTTTGGCATAAGTGATAAAAATTTATGCAACTCCTAATGGTATCAACAATAAGCTCAATTATCCAATAAATCCTATAGCATAATATCATACCCTCCTAAGCATCATCAAATAAATTCCAAGCCAATTCTCCAAAGCAAAACAAAAATAAAAACACAAACACACAAAAACAAAAACAAAAACAAAAACAAAAACAACAAAAAGAAGATGGGTTGCCTCCCATCAGCGCTATTTTTATTGTCCTATGCCGGACTTATTCATTCATTCAAACTCCCTTCATCGGAATGGCCAAGGGTATCGGTCCTCCTTGCCATTATATCTCAACCTTTGAGCTTCAAATCTAGGAGGTTCACATGATTGATAGGGCAACCACATATAGATATGCATAGTATCCATGGTTGTTCCCCTTGCTCTCTCTCCATCCTTCTTTTCCATTCCTTTCTTTCAAGGATGCCCAAGCGCTTCATCAATTCCTTCCTATAGTCAAAGTTCACAAGAGGTAAAATTAAATCATTAGAAGCATCAATATCAATAAAAATATGAATTGAAGAGTTGTAAGGTTTAGAAGTGCCCATTTCGTTCTTCAATTCCTCATTAGGTGCTTCTTGATTTTCTTCCTCATTAAAGCTTATGTCCATCAATGGACATTCCTCTTCCTCACTTTCGACAAGGAAATTTTCCTTTTCATCTTCCTTGCTTGGACCCTCTACTTCTTCCTCTTCACTTTCATAAAAATCTTGATTCCAAACATATGAGTTATATTCATCCATCTACACAAGATAGTCAAGTATCAAATTCAACCAAAAACAAACAACAAAAATAAACACAAAGGCAACAAGTAGCCACTTCAAACAATCCTTAAGTCTCACTTATAGGCGCAAAAACTAACTCCCGGCAACGGCGCCATTTGATTGGAAGTAGTAATCCGGGTAAGTGGTATTAAGACCAATCGCAAATATCGAACCCAAAGGAGTAAGTATGCAAGCGAGGCCCTAAGGATACAAGTTCTAGGTGACTATTGTTGCAAGCATGGGTTTAGGACTAAATTCTACAAAAATAAGGCAAGAATTAAATTCTAGAACTAATGCAAGCAAATGATAAACACTTAAAATGCAATATCAAACAAGCTAATTCAAATGGGGAATGGGGTGCAAGGGATAATCTCCATCAAGGAATCCATGATTATCAAGCTATAATTGTATCCAATTGCAAATCAATCAAATTAGAAAGCATAAACCATCATGAAATTAATCACTCCATTAAAATCACAATGTCTAATGTGAGTATTCTTAGTCCTTCCCATCTCTCAATGTAGAAGTCCCCAATTCATACAATCATTCAAAATTGTAACCCGATTAACACTTAATCACGTTAGCTCAACTCTCGCCTATTGCTAGGGTGATCAACCATTAATCTAAAGAGACAATTTTACATGAAGCACAATTAAGAATCACAATTAGGAAGCAATCTAATTCAATTGATCACAATCATCAACAATTATAGCATGAGGCAATCACATCATCCCCAATTTCAATTATCCCAAGCACAAAGCTATTAGCCCATGGTGCTAAGTGCAAAAGCCATGGGTGAAAAATCTAGGAAAGCAATTAACAAGCTAATCACTATAAACAATGAATTTAAGAGAGAAAATTATAAGAACATCACCAATTGGTCTTCAATTAACAAAAATAAGAATGCTTCAATCCTCCACAATGCTTGGAAATCAATTCTCTACTCTTCAATTACAACTTGAAACTTCAAATCTAATGAATCAAAATGCTAATCTAATGATTACAAGCTTCAATCTAATCTAAATCTATCAATCTAGTGCAATTACAAGTAGAATTAAGCTAGGAAGTGAGAAATCCGCCTAAGAAACCACCTAGAAACCGCTCTAAACCGATATGGAAGAGTTATGCTGCTTTAGCTTCAAATGGCTTAAAATCTGAAAATTTCAGTTTTGGGGGTCCTCGACTCGAGCTTGGGGCCCTCGAGTCGAGGCCCAAGAGTCGCTAACACGTTTTCTCCGAAAATTCTCTGCCTCGAGTCGAGGCTCAGCCCTCGACTCGAGGGATCCGTAATTTCTCAAACCCTCGACTCGAGGCTCCTCCCTCGAGTCGAGGCACTGCAATTTTGAAATTATCTTCCCTCCATCAAATCCCTCGACTCGAGGCTCATGGTCCTCGACCGCAGGTCGAGTCCAGGGCATTTTTTTATGGGACTCCGGCTCCGACCCTCGCTTTTGTCCGTCTCTTCATTCTAAGCATGTCGGTACTCTCGCTTTGGTAAAATTCCACCGATTTACCTGGAAAACGGACGAAAAACATCAAATACTCATCAAGTAATACTTTTTAGGAAAATAAGTGATACTCTACACATTTATGCACCAAATCTAACATTTTGATCACTTTTTGCACTCAAATAAGCCCTAAAAACATGCATCAATTCACTCCAATCAGCGATCATTTACACAACCTTACCCGAGGTGCCCGTCTCGACATGAAAGGCAGGTATGTTCTCAAAGAAATGCATGAAGGATGTCATACCGACTATGTAGGTTTCAGGCAATTGTTCTAAAAGCTGTAAGGGCCGGCTACTGGCCTACGATGAGCAGGATGCTAAAGAATGGGTAAAAGTGTGAGAAGTGCCAAGCACGGGCCGTTGATCCACCTCCCCGTAGAGGAGATGGGAGCCATGTATTCGCCTTGCCCACTTGCAAAGTGGGGAATCGATCCGGTGGGACATTTTCCGATAGCAACAGTCAAAAAAATTTCTCGTAGTCGCGGTGGACTACTTCAGCAAGTGGGTTGAAGCTACGCCATTAGCTAAGATTGATGAAGGTAACATTATCGCTTTTCTATGGAAGAATATATGTTGCAGGTTTGGGATACCTCGGATTTTGGTATCGATAATGGGACTCAATTCATGGGAACATCGATTTGTGCCTGGTGTAATAATATGAAGATTATCCAAAGATTTACTTCGTGGCTCATCCCTAGGCGAATGGTCGTGTGGAAGTGACAAATAGAACAATTGTGAATGGAATACGTGCCCGGCTGGACCGGGCCTGGAGGAAGGTGGGTGGAGGAGCTAGAGTCCGTCTTATGAGCCTACCGGACAACACATAGGGAGGCTACGGAGGAGTCCCCGTTTCATCCGGTATACGGGCGGTGGCCGTTATCCCAGTGAGATAGGGATGGAGACTCATCGACCGGCTCACTTCCAGGAGGACCGAAATGAGGAATTGATGCGAGAGAACTTAGACATGCCGGGAAGAGGAGTAGGAAATTGCACATCCGAAAGCCGAAAAATACAAGAGCAGGATAAAGGCACCTATGATAAGAGGGTGATTAGCGAGGTTTAAGCCGGAGATTTAGTACTTCGCCAAGCGGGTGCTTTAAAGAATGTTGGAAAGCTGGATCCAAAATGGGAAGGACCTTACAAGATAGTTAGAGTTCGGGAGGAGGAGCATATGAGCTTCAGGATATGTAAGGAAATCACCGGCACGACCATGGAATGTATGCCGCCTAAAGAAATTCTACGTTGGAGGGAATACCCCACCTCTCTACAAGTAGGCGGGTTTTTCCTTTGTTTTTACTTTTGATCTTTTGATTTCAGTACTATGATGTAATTTGGTCCTACTAGTACTCTTTTTTCCCCGTCTACGGGTTTTCCGCTGGGATTTACCGTAGGGAGGTTTTTTATTATTTGTGACTTGCGTTGATTGATTATGGTCAATAGGACACCCCGCTATTTATCATTTAATGAAAGGAGTTTTTCTCATTATTTTATGAGGAATTTTCTGCTACTTACAAGTATACGAATACATGATTAGAGGATTTTTCAAAAATCACCCATATTTTCAAGACACAAGTATCCTACGAGAAATTGATTGAATTTAATTTGAAAATGAAAACGAAGTTAAGAAATAACTTCAAAATTTTACTAAGTTAAACTCGATTAGTTTAACCGACTACCCAGAGAGGGTTTTTGAGAAACGAAGTTAAGAAATAACTTCAAAATTTTACTAAGTTAAACTCGATTAGTTTAACCGACTACCCAGAGAGGGTTTTCAAAATGAAGTTAAGAAATAACTTCAAAATTTAATTAAGTTAAACTCGATTAGTTTAACTGACTACCCGCAGAGGGTTTCGAGAAACGAAGTTAAGAAATAACTTCAAAATTTTACTAAGTTAAACTCGATTAGTTTAATTGACTACTCGAGAGAGGGTATCCGAGAAACAAAGTTAAGAAATAAATTTAAAATTTTACTAGGTTAAACTCGATTAGTTTAACCGACTACCCATAGAGGGTTTAAGGCAAAATGGAAGTGAGAGACTTTGCCCAGATAGGGTTTTGAGAAAATAAAAACTTCTGAAAAAACCGAACGATACGAGCCCGATCGATGCCCGTAAAGGGTTTTTTAAGAGAAACCAAGTTAAAATTTTGGTAATACACCTAACATGTGAACATGTAAAAGGGGTATACACAAGAGATCTTAAGAATCCTAGTAGACTAAAGATGAATCCCGTCTCTACGTAATTACGAGAAAAACTTACAAAATCGAGAAAACATGGAGAAACCCTAAAGCATGCGTCACCTAACTCCCGGCAAGGGAGAGGAAAAATTTAGAATATACACAATAGTATATGAGAGGCAAGCCATAGTCTACCATCAAAAGACCCCATCAAGTGGGGCAAAAATTCAAGATAAAACACTTAAAACAGAAAAAGAAATTGTCGATGCATAAAGTAAACATTGTTCAAGAAAAAGTAGAGATATGAGATTAAACGAGAGAGGAGTTGGGGGCTCTTCCACTTCAAATCCGACAACCTCACCTTCAAGAGCTTGAGCCATGCAAGCCTCCTCTTGGGAGGTAGGATGATCAATGATTGCGGGGTACAAGGGGTCCTTCATCGGGTCAATGCAAAGCAAGGGTCAAATCGACTTCAAGAGAGAGGAAATGGTCTGCTTGAAAACAGAAGCCACCAAGCTTCTTCGATAGGACGCGAAGGATCTCCCCGAAACCTGGAGGGGGAGGCAAATCAGCGAGAGGGCTTTCTTTGTCATAAACTCCAAGAAAAGTGGTCGATTGCCGCCTTATCGCCGAGTCAAATCCATACTCGTAAAAATGACGAATATTGGGACCCATGTCACCAAAGAAGCTGGAGTGTTGTAGGTACGTCTTTTGCAAGGAAAGACGAAGGGAGTGCAAAAAGTTTGCCCTATTTCGACACGAAGAGATTGCTTAAACACACTTGGCTCCTTCCAAAAGAGCCTCCCGATGGATCTTTTTCTCTTACGTAAAGTAGTGCATGACAGTCGCTCATCTCCTTCTCTCGCCAAAATCCGGGCTGACTTCTCTTGGAGGAGCTCTTTCCTCAATAGGTCCTGTCTCGCTCTCTAGCCTCTTGATGCGGGCCCAAGCCAAAGCATGTTTCTTCTTCTCTCGAGGCCGAGAGAATTTTCAAGCTTGAACTTCCGGAGACGGGAGCAGATGGGATGAATTCCATAGACTGAAAGAAGTACACCCAACCGACAAAGAGGAAGGGGGTTAGATAATCTCATTAATAAAGAGGCAAGTTCATATAAAGAAAGCAGTGGGTATTGGTGGTACCTGGGCAAAGTAGCTCGCCGCTTGGTGCTTTGCCGATCCGGGATAACCGCAACAATTGGTCGCATTCTTGAGAGGTGATGAACTCGCTAAAAATCTAGAGGTAGATGGCCTAGAAGGATGAGAATCCACATCGATGGGTTGAGAGGGCACAACCTCGACTTCGGCGAGTAGGGTATTTGCGTAGAGTGGTCTCTTCCGGAGGGGCGTAATCTTGACTAGCTTGTCCTTTGCCTTTCCCCGCCTGTGTCCTCTTTAAGGGAGGTGGGGTGGTTTATTTTTCAACATCATCCGGAGAGGTAGAGGATACGGAGACCACTTTTGAGGGTTTGCTCGCAGAGGGTGGAGGTACAGAGTTAGTAGATTAGAAAGTGAATTGTGCCACGGTAAAATTAATACATACAAGGACAGAAAAGTAGTTACCATCGCCGGTTCCAAGAGAATTTTCTTGGGGCTGAATTTGAAAAAAGATAAAAGACGGAGTTGGAGCAAAGATCGTGGAGGTGGAAGTGTCCAAAAGCTTTAACATGAGAGTTCGCCAGACATTACTTGCAAATTTACGTAAGAACGAATACGCGGCGAGGAGCAGGGGGTAAGGGTTCTTGTAAACCCATTTACGGTTATTAAAAGGCCACGGATGTGGTGGAGACACAAAGAAGTAATAGTTGGGCCATTCCTTGTTAATATTATCAACACTACCAAGAAAGGTGCACTTGCCTTTGACACGATTACTGAGACATAAAAGAAAGGACCTAAGACTTACACGTAAACCGAGAAAAGAATAAATCGGCGGTGGGTTTTCCCCATTTCCTTTAATCAAAGAGTAAAATTAAATCATCATGCGTATTTTATTCGAACAACTTGATTCAGCGGAATTCGATAAAGATTGGAAATCTCGCAAATAAATTTCTGGGGGTAGGGAACCCGAGACCGGCTTAATTGCGCATGCCGAAGGCAAGGCGAGGAGCGGAAGGTAAGTTAGGACGATCAGTAGAAGATGGAAGGGAGATATTGAAAGAGTGTGGGATTAACCCATCCTCATGATAGCTTTGCAAATTTTTCTCAAGAAGCCTAGTGGGACAAGAAAGGTTATCCCACTCGGAGGGTTTTTTTCCCGAGAAGTTGCGCAGGAGTTGAAGAATGATTGGTGATGGAATGGTAGGAACTTTGAGGAGAGTTTGGCATTTCGGAAGGAGTTCTCGATAGATCGGTGGAAGACATGGATAATAGATACCCTAAATTAAACGAAAAAGAAAAGAGATACGGAGAAAGGAGGGGCGTTTACCTGGAATGGTGAAGGAAATGGAAGATGCAGAGAGAAGACACTCGTGAGCAGACGGAAGGGAGGAAGATGCGTCCAAAGAGATTGATGGGAATGGGAAAAGTGTTTAGAATTATTAGGGATTTGATGGACGCAGGAAACGAGGCGTCACCGAGATTCTCGAGAGTTTAAAAAGGGAGACAAAAGAATAGCACCGCGAGAGGGAAATCTCGCCCGGCCCGACTTTGAGGCAGGCCGGTAATTTCTTCCTCTACTCTAGCCTCGGGATATGACTCGCCAGAGTAGGGGAGAGGTTGATATGGTATTTTTAGCAAGCCCAATAAGAGTGCAACCTAAAGAAGCAAGCCCAAGAAAAGGGGCAGCCCCAAGATAAGCCCAATCTCCCTTCTCCGATTGGAGTTCAATAAGGCAGAGTGACCCCACTCGGTCTTTACCTGCAAGGCCTAGACAATAAAGGAAGTTAAGTCCGCCCTATGGGCCTAAGAAATATGGGCCGCAGGGAATTGGGATAAGGCGATATCTAGTAATGGGTCCAGTGGAGGATATGGCACGAGATTCAGCCCAACTCCTCCCTTGGGCCGAAGTCATATGAATTGCATAAGTCCCTCTAGGCTTTTACCGAGGAAAAGCCCAAGAACCACCGGGATTATTGATAGGCCGATGCAGGCATAAAGAATATTCTCTGCGTGTTAACTAAAAGGGGAGATAATTAAGGAACAAGGTATGACTCTTTCTCCACGTTGCGGTCACTTCTGCAGAAGGAGAAAATAACCGCCCACAAGCAAGAAATGGCACATGATGATCGGACGTGATGACTTGCAGAGAAAGGAGGATAACCGTAAGTATTCATATAAATAATACAACTTATCCAATAAAAGGTATACAATATTTACACACTCAACTTACGTACTTATCCTATTTTCTTGGATTTTCTCGGTATATGACTTGAGCGTCGGAGTGCCTACGCTGGAGAACCCTACGGCGTGTTTTGCGGGTTCTTTGGTTCAAGAAGAAGGTGAATTAAATTTTGCCATTCAAAATTACCCGCGTCATTTTCCAAGCGGTTATTTTTACGCATCATATATATATAGTGAATATATAGTATACAATTTGATTGAATATATATGTGATAATAATAACAATTATAAACATGATAATATATATATATATGTATATATATATATGTTGTGATAATAATAATAATAACAATTATAAATGATAATATATATATATATATAGTGAATATATAGTATACAATTTAATTGAATATATATGTGATAATATTAATAATTATAAAATGATAGTATATATAGTAAATATATAGTATGCAATTTAATTGAATATATATAGATAACAATTTAATTGAATATATAGTATACAATTTAATTGAATAACAATTATAAATTGAATATATAAATTATTGAACATAATATGATATAAATATATTTCAAAGCAAAAATATAACGAATGATTAGTTTTGCCCAAACGGTAAAGCGCCCAGCCCTTATACCTTCCCGCTCGGGAGGTCACGGGTTCGAAACCCGCCTAATGCCTAAAAATGTGAATAAAAGGCCCTCACTCGCGGCCGTGGTGTGGGTTCGATACCCCCGGCCACAATTTTTTTAATAGGTTTCATGTTACCGAGGGGCGAGACAAGGGCGAGCCCTCGCGAGTTAAAGAGGGTTGTGCCCTCGCTAATTAACGAGAGTGACTCCTCGCCAAACACCGTCGCTGTGTCCCTCACCAAATCCTCGCCGGTAGCGAGCGCGAAGCCCCTCGGCAACTAGCGAGGGGCATCTCGCCCTCGTTAACTAGCGAGGGCCGAGACGAGGGATGACTTAACGAGGAGCTTTTAGCGAGGGCTTCTTTCCCTCGCTAACCCCCTAGCCCTCATTAAAACCCTCTTTAACCCCCTCTTTAAATCCTGCTTTTTTTTTTTTTAGTAGAACTTATATTAGGATACGTTAATTGCTCGATTTTATGTCTAGTGATTAAGTGAGGAGACTTAGAGTGTCGTCTCTAAACTATCTTACGTGCTTATTTGATATATTAAACCTAGGTTATCAAGTACGGTTTATATGTGATTTTTATGCTAGATAGCTCATATTGTCCCTCGTTAATTGGAACCCCAATCATGTGTGATTCATAATTAATAATTCCTTGGTGATTTGCACCCGAACACATTTTTCTCATATTTGTTATCTCTTGGTATTTGCTTGTTGCTTCATCTTAGTTGATTAATTGTTATTTAATTTTGCAAAATCCGAGCCCGACTCTATAATACCATGACAACTCTTAGCTTTAGAGATCCTTGCTCTATTAGTTCCTTTGGGTTCGATAACTTGGTTGTGTTTTAAAAATACTTGCTACGAAAAAGCTACAATCAGACTTTCGCAAGATACGTCGAATCCAAAGAACAACCTCTGCAATATTTCAAAGAAAGAATTGTCACCACACGGAATCAAACCCGGATGTCGGAGTGTATGCGCTCCAATCACCTTGTCCACTTACCACCCGTCTATGCCCTGGAGGCAAAACAAGAGTTATTCTACTACAAAGAAAGGGTGTAGTACAATAATATGTATGAACAAGGTTGTTGAAATTAAATAATTTGACCTCTGTTCATATATATTATTGGTCAACACCGCATAGAATCTAGGGTTTCTTCATTAAGCGAGAGCCCAAAATCAGTTTATTTTATTTAGATTCCCTACAAAAATTTAGATGTTCATCTCATTTTATGAACAAGTTTCTTGTAAAACTGATTTTGATAGTATTAGTTGTTTCATTAAATATTACTAGTGGTTTTTATTATAAGATATTAGTTTTAAATGATATTAGATTATTAGTTATTTCATTAAAGAATATTAGTTGTTATTATGAGGTATTAGTTGTTAATTAGTTTCACGATAAAACTTGGTTCACACAAACCAACTCTTTAATTGTCTTTTTAGAGATTTCATTTATCTCAAAATAATTGTCATTTTGTACTAGTTAACGAGAACTAAATGTCTTTAGTGAATCTGTTAACCGTATGCGCACAACCGATATCATTATATTCATTCGCACATCATAGCATTCATTCACTAATATCATTGCACTTATAAACTAATATCATAGTTTATAAAAATAGTGGTATTAGTGAATGAATGCAATGATATTAGTTTCATACGGTGAACAAATTTTACGGGAGAATTTATGTGCTAAATATCATATTTTCATTTGGTGTTTATACTCGTTTTTATAATATACGTATTAATTAAATAAATTTACTCCATGTAGGTAAACAAAAGGGTAAAAATATCACATTATACATATATATGTTATGAAATAAGTGATGAATAATAAACAAATAACAATGAAGATTTGTTTTCTTTTCTTTTCATGTCCATCATGGTCACTCATATAAATTCTATTTATACACATTCATAGATTCTAAACAAGTAAATAAAATAAAGAGTCATTATTACATGAATAATCTTATGAGCAAGATCAGTGAGTACATCAACGAAGATTAGTCAAATAATTAATTTTATGGACAAAGATGAATGATATAATCATGGACATTCACCAATTATTCATAACAATATATTTATTATTCATGTTTAATAAATTTTTTTTTCTTGTGAAATATCTTTAAACTATGATTAATTAAAATGAAATGGTATTGTGGGGTATTAATTTTGACCAGAATAAATTTAATTATTCACATTAATAGTCGATCTTATAATTAAGGGGCCGCTTGGTTGGGGGTATTAGAATTAAGTAATGAGAATGACTAGTGATACATTCTCATTAATGATGTTTGGAAAGAAAGTTAAGCGAAAATAGTTGAGCGAGAAAAAAGTTGAGCAAAGGAAATGATAAATGATTGATGAGTGATTGATTATATGAGTGAGATTAGGTAATCAAAATAAATTAGTCATTACTTTATTTTTAATTGCACTTCAAAGTGTAAATATTACCAAGTATCATCAATGAAAATGATTAATGAATAATCTCTATTACCTACTTTTAATACCCCAACCAAGCGGGCCCTAACTTGATCATTTTCATATACTATGCCAAAATCGGCTACTACGACGGTGAATCCCGTTGTCGTAGGGGTTTTTTCACCGTCGTCTATCAACCCGATGTCTTAGGATGCCGACATACGACAACGGTTTCAGCCGTTGTCGTAGGTGTTTACAATGGTTAATAAAGTTATGACAACGATTTTTCACCGTTGTCGTAGGTGTTTACCACAACGGTTAATGAAATTATGACAACGGTTTTTTACCGTTATCGTAGGTATTTACCACAACGGTTAATGAAGTTATGACAACGGTTTTTCACCGTTGTCGCATGTGTTTACCACAACGGTTAATGAAGTTATGACAACGATTTTTCACCGTTGTCGTAGGTGTTTACCACAACGGTTAATAAAGTTATGACAACGGTTTTTCACGCTTGTCGTAGGTGTTTACCACAACGGTTAAAAACCGTTGTCATAACTTCATTAACCGTTGTGAAATCCATTGTGAAATCCGTTGTGAAATCTTTTTTACCGTTGTCTTTTGTTGAAGGACCCGTTGTCTTTAATGCTAAAGACTACGACTACGCTTTTTTCCGTTGTCTTAGCCATTATTGTAGATTTTTTTTTTTGTTGTGAATTATTTAATTGGACAATAATATAAAATTAAAAATAAACATTAAAATAGAAATCAATTCAAAGATCATACATTGTTTAAACATCAAATCAAGTCATAAAATGTAAATAGTCTAGTGTTAAACTACAATAACATGTTCAAATGTCACAAAAACTAAACTAAAATAAACATAACAAACTTCTAATCATCACCCATGTACTATACTCAAAGGCCCACTCTTCTCGCACGTCGTCAATTTCTTTTCCAGAGTAATCCTTTGTGAAAAACCGTGAAAGTACAAATAATAAAATTAAATAAGTAATATCTTTTAGCCACCAATTCAACCATCCAATCAAATATTCACAAAAACCACACACATAACTATGGTCAACACAAATTATTCTTACCACCGATTGCATCGAATTTGTTCCCACCATTCCATTAAACTCGATTATACCCTTCATGTAGCGTAGTACAAAATAACCACATTGAAATACATCAGCCGTTTAGGTGCCTAGGTAAGAAAAAAAAATTCATTTAAACACTTACACCTTTTTGTAAGAAAACACAACTAGATATATATAATTTTTGTGTACCTTAATCATATTCCATGAAATATTTTTCTTTGGTCTCTTGAGACACCCGCATTAAAGACCCTACAACAATAAAGGAGAACACATTTACAAGAAGTCTACCAATAAAGGTTGATGTTCCCTCAGCATATCATGTTTATTCTTAATCCTTTAATGCAATGTTTCTTTTAATTCACCTAATATTATATACAACTGATCGCAACAATCATGCATTCCAGAAATAAAAATAAACCCAAATATGATAGCAACTACAATGGCTAAAGGCAATAACAATATTGCAGCAAGCAAAATGAATAAGGTCAAAGAAAAAATTGAATGTCAATTGTTTCGTCATAGCTACATTTCTCTTGCAAATTTAACATTCATATTTGGCCTCTTTCCTTAGCTACTATCTCATTTCCACATATCACAAAGCAAGTATGATTCTCCCTGTGGTCACCCTCACAGCTTTCTCAGTACCCTGGTTTTAACTAAAACATGTCCACATATAGGTTCCCACAGCATGCTGATCTATAATATTTGTATTTTAAGTTTAGTTATTAGAATTTGATCAGGGCTTTCAGTGAAAACTATAGCTAATCAACCTCTAACTGAATTTTACCTGCTCAATATTGTCTACGAATAGAACTATGTGCTTGAAGTTGTTTCAATTGTGTTACTCAACTCCATTCACAGTGAAATTAAGAAACTGAATTGCCTTAACAAGATTTTCCGACAAGAATGCAAATTAGGATTCAGAAAACTAGTTAAGAAATTTGATCTATTGTGCTGAAGTTCCAAGGGCCAGACAAATATATTCAATAAATTCACCCCAACATCAAGATCAGAAAGAACCTAAAAATGATGGCAAGTA
Organism: Paraleonurus japonicus; assembly: GCA_030762865.1. NCBI lineage: Eukaryota > Viridiplantae > Streptophyta > Magnoliopsida > Lamiales > Lamiaceae > Paraleonurus > Paraleonurus japonicus. The sequence goes on from CM061060.1 coordinate 23,655,794, forward strand.
TATATGTAAAACCTGGAACAAGATTCAACAACTCAGTCCTAAGGGTTGGAGAGCTTACCTCCAACTATCCAATTTTCCTGTGATGACAAAAAAGTCCAGAAGAACCCAAAGTCAGTGCCTTATTCGTGATTGCTGGTCCATTGTAGAGAGTCACAATAGACGCCCAGCAATTGAAATAAGTGTTACTAATGACTTAGATATGTCACTTGATCTTCTCAAATTTAATCCCTCCATCCTAATACAAAATCCAGTTCTGGATCAACATGAGATCGTAAAGGAATCATAACAGAAAGGCACTAAATATATGTAATAGTAAGCGAAAAAAGAAAAGGAAAAGAAAGAGAGAGAGAGAGAGAGAGAGAGAGAGAGAGAGAGAGAGAGAGAGAGAGACCTGTCTTTTTCTTAACAACAACAGGTTGTACAACCACGTGCATAGTAATAAAGCCTGGAAACTGGAAGACATTCACAATAAAGTAACTCTGATAAGCAACAACTCTATCCTAGGTTCATTTACAAAACTGCTTACCTTCATCAAAACATGACTCATTACAAATTAATATTCTTTACTAGATGTATATGGTATACAAAGAAAACAGATAAGTACACTCTCCCAAGTACACAAGATATACCTCTTGAAAGTAGAAGCATTGCGAAAAACGGGACATATAATTCTGGGTCATCATCATTAGCTACCAAGTACACAAAGAACTAATCAGCCGAATAGCCAAAAAAAAAAATAATAAAGCAAGAAAGCCATATAAAATCATAAAGCAGGCATACAACTCATAAAAATTAGTTACCAAACAGTTAAAAAAATTCTTCTCGTGCGGAAATCATAATTAAATATTTAACAGGACATATGAAGTGAATTAAAACGAAGCATGCTCTAAAAATAGTCTCACTAAATTATGGAACGAAACAAATCAAACACAGGGCATTTGCCATAACAAGTTCCAAAGCATAAGTTAGGATTAGTTATGATCTAAGCAGCAAATGAAAAAGGAAAACAAAATTAAGGAATTTGATTCTAACAAGAAAAGTAAAATAGAGAAGCTCTATCACCTATTCAACTGATCTGACTCGGGTGCTCGATCTTCTTCCTTGAAACCCCAAAGAAACAAACTTTTGTTGGGGCAAGCAGAAGTTGAATGAGCATAGAGTTGCAATGTGAGATAAAATACAAAAATCCACTAAGGAAACCAAATTTAGGAAATAAAAGGAAAATGAATAGACAAAAAGAAAGTTAGCAGCTGAAGAGGAGTACTTTAGAAGAAGAAAAGTATGGCCTGCAGTGGGCCAGAGAGAATTCAACATATAAGCATAACAAGATCATCAAGAGAGCTTGTTAAGGTATAATACAATATAAGTGTTTAGCATCTCCTTTGCTAAACAATTAATTGCTTTCTAACGTACCGACAAAGATATCACTGAATGCTGTGTAGTGTAGTATAGTGTCCACAAATTACATCTAGAAAATGTTTTAATGCATCAAGATGTGCTAAATTATATCATATTAAATACCATATTTTATATCTAGGAAAAACAAAATGAAATTGTAAATATAAATCTTACAAGTTGTGAAGCAGACTAACCTTCTCGATGCTTGGCGTGGACGATGCCCCATACTGGTTGAATGACACCCGTTATTCTGGTATAAAAATCCACACAAATTATTTATGTTAGCAAATGAAGGAGGAGAGAACTTGTAACATGTGATGCATTCACACAACAACATAAATATTCTTCACAACTTGAAAATTGCAAAGCTTAAATAAACTTGTTTCCATGTTTATTTTTGCTAAAATGTATGGTTTGAGTCTTAAAACCATACCACTAAATGATGAAACAACCAATTGATGCTGTAAGTTATTAACTAAACCTCTCTTAATAAATAATTTCCAACAAACTTGATCATTGCATACCTTTCTTTCTATTTAGGTTCATATATATAACTAAAAAGTTGTTTTTCAATCAAATAGAGAAATTCTTGGCAATCAAGCAAATTATCAGTGAATAAGAAAATAATACAGTTGCTTGCCTCGACATTCGTAAGCCAGCTTTTGAAGAGTTCCTCACTGTCTGTTCGAAAATTTTGAGTAAGGTTCTTAAATCCCAACATCTCCATTGTTGGAGCTGGCATTCCAACCGAGCTGTCCATCACTGTCTTTATGAACAACTCCTCGCTTATGTTCCTGTAAAGCTCCGAGTAGCTCCTTCCTTCCTTCTCGATTAATTTCTTTCTTTTGAATACAAATCTAAAGGATAAAAACAACCACAGACACGAAAATCAAACAGCCTGTTTTCTTCACATCATTTTGATTCACAACTGGCCTCGTGGAAAACAAACAGATACAACAATGATAATCTTCAACAGAAAAAATCAGAAAAAGCTCATAACATGCAACTTTTTCTACCAAGGAAAAGCAACAACGACTTCGCACAAAACTTAGTACTGAGCTTTCTTATCGAAACCTAACTTAAAATTCCAACGAAATCTCTAACATTTGCACAAAAAAACAGACATATGTATAGTCTTTACGGTAACAGTAAGGTAATCGATCTTCTAATACCAAATATATAATTAATATTTATTTAGATGGTATTAAAATTTTCAGATTATTAATTAAAAACAGTATAATGAACATTAATTATTAAAAATATTTTATGAGGCAAAAAGGAAGCATACATATATATAGCAAAGTCCCTAAAATAAAGAGAAATAGGTAAATCTAAAGTGGTAAAGCAGGGCTTTATACAAAACTAAAATCTTTTCAAGTTTTTCACCAGCATGGCAATTGGCAACGCCCTCTCTCTCCACGTATACATATACATACTATCTCTATATCTACTAGATAAATATAAATGGCATCTTGTTTCAGTTTTCTGGGCCTTGAATACATATGCATATGAAGTCGTTGTCTTTGCAGCCGGAAGAGTTAGAAGAGCTCTGAAACGAGTAACTCTTCCTTTCTTCAGCTGACAATTAATGTTTTTTCTGCTCTTTAAATTACATTTTCTATAACCATGAAATATTCATATCAATTCATATATAACCAAGCATATATGCAAATTATTTGTCCTCTCTTACTTTTCTATTTTGTCCATTTCCCAACAAATACAGCTGGGTAAATTTGAAGAGCATTTCCTTTTCTTGTTACGTTGCTGCAATCTATTTCACCACCCACCCCACCCCACCCATTTTCTTTATTCTAACTGCAGAAGCTTCAGTTAGCTGATTTGAAGAGATGCATCTTGTTTTTCTCTGTTTTAAGAGTTCAGTTTTCCATTCTTATCAGTATAAAAATGATCTACATTACAACACTAAATTAAAATAATACTTTTTCGAGTAATACATAATTAAGTATTCACTTTTCACCCTAAGTCTGGGATAACACACGATGAATCCAGAATTTTACTTTATGTGGCGTAATTTTTTTATAATTTAAAAGGGACGAATTCAAATAAAAATTATTACTTTTATCTCCAAAATAACAAGAAATCAATTAAAACAAGTTTTCTGGCCAAATTAAAACCAGGACACTGACGTACTAGAGACAACATGGTCGAAAATAAGTATGTAATGTACGATTCTTTTTTAAATAAAAAAACATCAAATTGAACACAATATCCAAAACTATAAGAGGAGAATGATGCTTCAGGTGACGACTAAATTGGACATTCAACATACCTAGCAAATGAATACCCCACTCTAATGCACAATAATTCAGATTCAATGCCAAGAATGCTTATATCACTGTAGTGTTAAACTTTCAATCAACATGACAAGCAACTAATAAGCAACTCTAAAATTCAAGGTCATTGAAACCAGTTTCAGAACAAAAACTTAAACAAACTAGCAAACAATCAACTAAAACCAGCAAAATTTTTACAATCTAACTACAGAACTACCAGAAATTTTGAACTCAAAACAAACAAGTTAAAGAAGACAAAATACACTAACTAATAGCAATCAATTAGCAACAATTAACTAGAATGGTATCATAAATTTTGATCTCAGAGCAGACAAACAATGTCGGGGAAAAAATGAATCCAAGGTATTTCATATATATGCAAACAATCAAAGGTCATTTAAGCCGGGAGAAACACATAATAGGCAAATATGATATACTTCAGCATTTTTACCTTATTCTTCCTTAGTACTATGAGCTCGATACCGAGTTTTCGATGCTTCTAATAGAGACACGACCGCGCTCAGATTCCTAGTCTTAGTCTCTTAATTAGTAAAACATCGGTCACGGAAATTAGGGCTCAGACAAGAAATAAGGCTTAGAAAGAGAATTAGGGCTTAACCTGAGGAGGAAGGAAGTAGAGATGGCAGAGGTGAGGCGGTCCACACCTGAGGCGAACAAAAATTAGGGATTTAGGCAGGGCCGGATCCAGGTTTCGTCTCAAGGGGCGAAGAGTAAAGAAGAGGAAAGTTTAATAATTGAGGGGCGAAATGATAAAATATTAAGAATTTAAAGCGTAAATAAAAAAATTTCCGTACATGTAGTAGAAAAATTTTAAAGCCAAGTGGGGCGACCGCCCCCGTGTCCCCTCTAAATTCGTCCCTGGATTTAGGACTCGTTGAATAGAAAACTAGGCGAACATAAAAATGGCGGTGGTGAGTGTGACCGATGTGAGGAGACGGTGGCGAACGACTGCGGCGGCGAACCAAAAAGCCTGTGACGAGGAGTTGCAAAATTTAGGGATTATCGCAAAATTAGGGCTTATTGAGAATACAAACCTGAAGTGGCGGTGGTGACGAGGCGGTAGGGAATGGCGGTGGTGACGAGCGGCGGGAATGGAGGTGGTGACTCCAGTGGCAGGGCAACAGCGGTGGTGGCTCCGGCGGGGGAGTGGTGATGTTGAGCGAGAGAACTGTGCGTGAGCGCTGAGTATATTTTTGATGTTTGATGAGAAAAAAATCTAAGTATTGTATATATACCTCCAAAAATTAGAATTAAAAAAAAAAATTAAAAGACAACGTTAAAAGACAACGGCTACGATACCCGTTGTCTTTTGGTGCAAACCCATTACCTAAGACAACGGGTATATATATATATATATATATATATATATATATATATATATATAGTAAAGTTATAAATTCGAATCACAATTTGATTAAGAAAAAATTCCATCTATATTAATTTGAAACTCAACTAACAAAGTGTCAATGACTAAATAATTAGGCAAAATCTTGTGTGAAGCAGTTTCATAGTATGAAATTAATACCATTAGAATCATTTATCGATACCATAACATCTATTTAGTGATACCATTACACTTATAAACCGATATCACAAGATAAAATGGTTATGGTATCGTGAATGATTCTAATGGTATCGATAAGTGTTTCTAATGGTACCAGGTTTAAATGCTATGAACCGCTTCCCAAGAGAGTGACTCAAATAATTATTACCAATATGTCAATTATGGGATGATACGTGGTGGCAAATCCATCGTGAATATCAGATGTATTATTTTTGTTCGATCATAAAATTACTTATAATAATTAATTAAACATAGATCCAAAAACATGTGATGTAAGGGTGCTTCTACTTTTTAGCAAATTTATTATGTTTTTAAATAGTTATAAGTTATTTGATAATATTCTTCTCAATTTTTAGAATACATCATAAAACTCCTATGGACTGATTTTTAAATAATAATTAATATTTTTTTAACTATTTTATCATACCCCAAATTTAAAATCCTACATTTTATCATGTGGTCCATGAACTCGTGTTTAAATCAAATACATCTTGTGAGAGGTCATGAAATTTTATTCTTCGTTTTATTTTGTCAAACAATGTTGGCTGATGTAATATGTTCATTAAAATATATTAGTTATGTTATTAAAAGATACTTCCTCTATCCTCCAAAAGTATACTCACATCGTTGTTTTTTCAACAATTTATTTTGCTTCACCATTCAACCATGACTTAATTTTTAACATACTATTGACTTTATACTCATAAACAACCACTTAACTCATAAATGAACCACACAATATCCCAAAATACTTTTTCTACGTTTTTTTAAAACTGTCAAAATCAAACGAGCATATTTTTAATGGACGGAGGGAGTATTAATTTTGTATGGTATTAATTGTTTCACTAAATGATATTAGTTATAAATCAATTTTATAGTGAAATTTGTTAACACAAGACCAACTCGTTCATATAATACCGACGAAGACGTTACGGGTCCCCCTAAAAAAAAAAAGAAGAATAAGGAATTAATAAGTTTTTAAACAATATATGGTTTAGTATTTTATTAGTTACTTGTCTGAGAATCAAATTAATCTTACCCAGTCAATTTACCAAATTCGCAAACCATGACACCAGTTCTACTTCGGGGATGTTGTAATTAATGAAATTATTCTACCAAATAATATAAAAAAATGTGCCATATTTATGTTACCCTCTATATTTTATACCTACTCTGTCCCATATAAATTTTTATGGGAGGAAATGCACAAATTTTAAAAAATAAAAGTAATGATTGACCGATAATTTTGTAAACTTTTATGTATAAAGTAAAAAAATTTATTGGGTTGTGTGTATGCGTGAGTTAAAAGTAATAACATTTTGTGTAACTTAATGGAAATTGTGAAGGTAGAGTTTATAAAAGTGTTTTCTGTTTAAGGGTGTGAAACTTATGGTGAGATGGACGAAAAAAAAAAAAAGTGTGAAAGATTTTATGGGACAGAGGAGTAATTTTGATGGATGACACATGACATGTCTTTTTTTTTTTTTTTTTTTTGAAAATACACGTGACATGTTAAAAACTATTAAATGAATCACCACAATCTTGTGTTCTTGTGTTAAAGATTAAAAAAAAAAAAGTAAAATACATATTAAAAAAAAAAAGAAAAGACATTTCTACATCTTTGAATTTGAAGTAATAATGTCTCCAAATATTGGGGTGTTTTGAAAATTTCTAGAGTAATGTCACCAAATTTTAGGTGTTTTGAAAATTTCTATCTAGAAACTAAGCATTAACCGATTATTGTAATGTGTACAAATTTGTTACAACAAAGCAAATAATATACATCTTCCTCCGTTTTAAAATAAGTATCGTTTTAAAAAATTTGTATTAATTTAAGAAGACAAAGTATTGTGTGAATAAATGACACCGTAAAATTTATTTTGAAAGTACTAATTATTTCACTAAAAGGTATTAGTTCAATTATATTAATTGTTTCTTCTTTTTTTTTTGACATAAATTATATTAAGTGTTTCATCAAATGATATTAGTTGGAAAATATTAATTATTTTACTAAAGGGGATTAATTGTTATTTGTAAACTCAATTGTGAAATTAGATCACACAATGACAACTCAATTGTGAAATATAAAATTTTGACATATATAACCATATATCTTTGAAAGATCTCTTATATTTTTAATTAAGATTGAGGGTAAATTAGGAAAAATTGAGAAAAAATGGCTAAAACGACACTAAATTTGAAATAAAATTCAACATCTAAAAGCGACACTTATTTTGAAATGGAGGGAATATATATATAGAGAGAGAAAGAAAAATTTTATTTATATCTCTAAAGAAAAATGGAGGGAAAATTTTATTTATGTCTCCGCCCATTTTATTTATATCTCTAAAGAAAAATTTTTGTCCCAAAATAATTATCATTTTGCACTTATCTATGAGAATTAATGATCATATTGTAATTTATCCTTCTTCTTGTTTATGTGGGGTGTTGTATCACGAATATTTAGGTCAAGTGTAAGAGGCCCAACGAGAGAGGTTATGAGCTCGGCCCACCCAGTAGAGCATGATAAATAGACAAGCAGGATGCCTAAGTGTCTCGGCTCGCCTATACAGCTGGCTCGCTCGTGACTTGCTCGCTGCCGATACTTGGCCCGCCAAGGATCGTCATCAGCTCATCGCTCGCCCGCGTAACCCGGCTCGCCATGAATCATCATCGGCTCGTCACTCGCCAAAGCTCGGCTCACCATCGTACGGAATCGATAGATCGACAAGATCGAGGCTATGTATGGAAAAGATATCGGTATAATAGTTAGAATTCAATGTCAAACATACCGTAATAGAAACAAATCAAGAGAATGTCATTAAATCCCCCACCAATGGACGGTGACAGGCGAGAATGGCTGCGACTGCCACGAATACGGGGCTGTGCCAACCCACATTAAATGAGGATCCCAACATTAAATGCATCCCCAAATTCGTGGGATACTAGGGCGCAAGCTTGCCCTATAAATAGAATCTTAAAGGCACAATAAATGGATACTAGATAAGGATGAGAGAACGGCGAAAACATCCTCAATCGAAAAAAAAAAGAGCTAGGGCCACCCAAAAAAAGGCGGCCACGGAAGAACTATGGAACCTTCAAGAGGTTCGAGAGCCATGCCAAGGGGATGGAGGTCCACCAAGTGGTCGATGTGCTCAACCACTCCCCCGCCTATATTTTTAATGCCATCCAAGATTCCGGCATGCTCCCCAAGCCGAAACCAATCAAAGCTAGACCCATCAAAGCCCCACACTCGGGAAATTCTCGTGCCTATCATGATTCCCTGGGCATAATACGAGCTAATGCCATGTCTTGCTCCGACAACTTTGGAAACTTTTTGAAGATGACCAGCTCGATGAGTTCGTCAAAAACCTACCCCCGAACCGACGGACGAACGAGGTGCTCCTCGACGCCAAAGGGAGCGGGTCGACCCACTACCAAGGGCTCGCGAGCCGGTGGCTGCAATTGGACAGCGGACGAGGACTTGGAGAACGAGCTACCCCCACCTCATGCCGACGGACGGGTCAACATGATTCAAGGCAGAGGAGACATTTGGGTGGCCTGGTAGAAGTGTTCGATCCACCCAACAGAAGCGGAAGGCCGAACTTCGAGCCATCGATCACATCAACTTGGTCAATGCTCCTCCCGAGCCCACTATTTCAAAGACAGCGGTAATCACCTTCTCAAACTCGACCGCGATGGGGTTCTATGCCCCAAGAATGATGCTTTGGTCATTTCAACCACCATCCTTGGCATGACGGTCGACTGTGTTCTCGTCGACAATGGAAGCTTCGCAACATTATCTTCAAGTCCGCTTTGGACCGGATGGGAAACTTAGCCAAATTTATCAAGCCCTACAACTTGCGGTTGCATGGCTTCGCGACACCATCGTCAACGCTTTTGGAAGGATCAAGCTGGTCGTCGAGCTCGTTGACCACGCAGATGATAGGGTTAGGATAACTAAGCCTTTGTTGATTTTGTAATAGTTGACCCACCCGAACATGTATAACGGTTTTCTCGGCCGCCCTTTCCTTGAGACTTTTGAGGCGGTTGCCTCGTCTTACTTTTATTGCATCAAGTTCCCTACTCCCGAAGGGGATGTTGGTACGGTAAAAGGGGACCAAAAATGGCTAAGAAGTATTTGAACTACTTGCGTCTGAATTTACTTTCCGCACTTAGTTTAGATTTTTATTATAATGTATCAACTTTGGCTGAATAAGAAAAAGACGAAATCGCTTCGGAGAGCCACGCTCTAAGTGAGCTCGCCGTAATCCCGGCTCGTCGGCTCGACCCGGTCGATCCAGATGAGCTCGCCTCGGCCAGCCAGTCCATCCCCATGGATGTCGACCTCGATCGAGGCCTTGGGCGGCGAGACCTAGAACCTCGCCTCGCTCGAACCGACAACCCTAAACCTCAATCCCGTGGGCAATATCCAAGATCCCGGTGGTCAAAGATTGAAACGAACAGTCCCGATTGAGGAACTCGAGCGCATTCTCGTGAATCCCACTCGCCCCGAATTAGAAGTCACGATTGGCTCAAAACTCCATCCGAAATGCGGGGGATATCATCGACTTCCTTAAGCGTAACGTGGATGTGTTTGCTTGGTCTCATCAAGATATGGTAGGCATCGACCCAAAACATGCATGCCATCACTTGAAAATCGACCCAAAGCGCAAACCCATCTCCCAAAAAAGAAGAAAATTTGGTCCTGAAAAGTATGCCGCCTTGGCCGAGGAGGTCAAGAAATTGCTCGACAACAAACTCATCAAGCATGCCGAAGACGAGCCACGGTGGGTAGCAAATACCATGCTCGTAAAAAATCAAATGGGTCTTGGAGGGTATGTATAGACTTCACGGATCTAAATGCGGCATGCCCAAAAGATTATTTTCTAATGCCTCATATCGACCATCCGGTAGACAAAGATGCCGGTCACGAAATGATGTCCTTCATGGACGCTTTTGCAGTTACCACCAAATACCGATGGTCATCGAGGATATCAAACATATCTCCTTCCTCATAGAAAAGAACATTTACTCCTGGCTTAGGATGTCTTTCGGCTTGAAAAACACCGGGTAACTTATCAAAGGTTAGTAAATAAAATGTTCACGAACAGTTAGCAAAACAATGGAGGTCTACATTGACGACATTGTTGTCAAAAGTGTGAAGAAGGAGGACCACTTGAGAAATCTCAGCAAAGCATTTTCAATTCTAAGAGAATATAATATGAAGCTCAATCCCAAAAAGTGTAGTTTCGGTGTTGGATCCGAAATTTCTTGGCCACATAGTGAGCCGGCGGGGAATCGAGGCCAACCCGGCTCAAATTAAGGCAATTCTCGACATGGAAGAGCCCCAAAATGTCAAACAAGTTCAACGTTTGACCGGATGCCTAGCCGTTTTCAATAGATTTATATCCCGGTTTGGGGATAAAAGCAAACCGTTATTTGCTACAATCAAGAAAGAAGTTCTCTTGGAACAAGGAGAGTCGAGCAGCTTTCCAAGAGCTAAAAGATTACCTCGCCAACCCCCAAATTCTCACCAAATCCGTGCGACGAGAAACTCTATCTCTACCTCCTGCCTCGGAGTTCGTCCTCGTGCGTACTCGTCCGGCGGACGGTCGCCAACACTTGCCGATTTACTTTGTAAGTCAAGTCTTGCATGATGCCGAGCTAAGGTACACTCATTTGGAGAAGTTGGCCTATACCTTGATCATGAGTGTTAGAAAATTGAGGGCCTATTTTTTCGACCACCGTGTCGAGGTCCTCACAACCCTACCTCTCGAGACAAGTGCTACATAGACCCGACACCGGGTGACTACTCAAATGGTCCTTAGAGATAGCACAATACGGCATCACATATGCTCCCAGAGCGGTAATCAAGGGATAATCTCTCGCGGATTTTGTGGCCGAGCTAACATTCCCAACAAATACAACAAGTGTGGATTTCCCCATGGAAATTGTATGTGACGGTTAAATCAACATATTTATGCACCGGGGCGGCATTGTCTTGGTCGGCCCGGAGAGCGATATTTCATGAATGCGGTCAGATTCAATTTCTTGGCCACCAATAACGAAGCCGAATATGAGGCCTTAGTCGGTGGGCTCGAGCTCGCCGCGGCGATCGGAGTTCGCCGGCTTCATATCTTCATGGATTCCTTCTTTGGTGATGAACCAGGTCAAGGGGGAATATGAAGCCCGGGGAACAAATGGTGAAGTACCAGGAGCTTGTTACCTCCATGTGCAAGCAACTTCGCCAAGTTTTCATAGAGTAGATCCCAAGAGAGCAAAATTCTCAGCCGATGCTCTATCCAAGCTAGCCACTTCGGAGGCGCGGCGGACATGTCTAACATTGTCCTCACCAAGCTCTCCGGCTCGGCCATCAGCGGCCGGGTAGTGGCCACAGCTTCAGCCGAGGTAGAAACCTGGATAACTCCCATCATCATCTACCTCAAAACCGGAGCTCTCCCGAGAGGACCGGGTTTAGCTGCATAACTCGAAATGCGAGCGTCTAGATACACACTACTCGTAGATCATCTTTATAAACGAAGCTTCTTTCTGCCACTCCTCAAATGCATAACTCCGAGCAAGGCCGAGAAAGTGTTAGGTTTGAAAATCCACGGCAGCGTCTTTGGAAATCATCTTTGGGGCAAGCGCTCGTTTACAAAACCATGAGACAAGGATATTATTGGCTAACTCTTAGGAAAGATGTTATTGCATATGCTAAGGCTTGTCACCAATGCCAAATCATGGCCCCCAACATCAAGCTCTCCCCGAGCACTTGAAATCCATCTACGGCCCGTGGCCATTCGCAGTGGGGGATCGACTTAATTTGTCCTCTCGCCAACAGCCCGGGCGGATGCAAATATGCCGTAGTCGCCGTTGACTACTTCACAAAATGGGCAGAAGCCGAGCCACTAAATAAGATCAACCAGCAACAAATCATAAGATTTATTTGGAAGAACATTATTTATCGGTTTGGTCTTCCCAGTGCCATCGCTTCGAGATAATGGGAAATAATTTGACGGGCTAGAGATCATGGAGTTCTCGCGAAAGGTAGAATATCAAAAGATTGTTCTCCACACCTTATCATCCTTAGACCAATGGTCAAGTGGAGGCAACAACAAAATTTTGAAGCATACTCTCAAAGTCAAGCTAGAGGATAGAAAGGGAGAATGGGCAAGCGGCCTCCCCGATGTCCTTTGGGCATATAGGACCACCACAAGGAACTCGACGGCGAGACTCCTGTTGCCCTCGCTTTCGGTAGGCGGTCATCCCATCGAGAGGTCATCGTTCCAAGCTATCGGACCGCGCAAGAGATTACCGACGATAATGACAAGGCAAGAAGGTGGATCTCGATATGCTCAAAGAACGCCGGCTAGCCTCGGTTCACAAAAATTCGGCCTACAAACAAAGGTCCGAAAAATATTACAACTCCAAAGTCAAGATCAAACAATTTTCGGTTGGCGAGCTAGTGCTTAAGAAAGTACATGGTCCAAGCCAAGGGGTATTTGGCCCGAACCGGGAGGGCCCCTTCGTAATATCCAAATGGCTCTCCAATGGAGCTTACGAGCTCGAACATCCCGACGGCAGCCTGCACCAATACCCATGGAATGCTTACCACCTCAAGAAGTATTATCAATGATCACCTAGCGGGTCTCATTTTTGAAAACTCATGTAACCCTCATACATCTTTTATCAATAAAACTTATTATTTTAACGGCTCATGCATTTGCTTATATGTAAAATATCGAGACTCGCAATCGGCTCGATCTCTAAAAACGGACTCAATGTCCGGAAAGCCTTGCGACCCCGAGTTAAATCTCTCGCAAGCACGGGTCCACTCCCTAAATCCTCGCGCAGAGCACAATCTCCGCCGAGGTGTCTTAGCTTATGGCTAGCGAGGTCCCCAAGCTCTTTGAGTTAGGACAAAGTTGCGAGCGGTTCGACCCCAAGATGGTCAACCAAGAGCGCAAGAGCACTCAACTTGACGCACCTAAATAAGTCGGCCGAGGTGAAACCGGTTACACAGACGACCAAGTCCCACGGCGAGCTAAGCTGCCGGTGGGCACACCCACACTATATGTTGAAAGTCCTAGAGGTGATGAATAACCAATCATGGTGGGTAAAGACTTCCAATGGATCCGGGTTCATCGAAAGATTTCGATAAACTTGGGCCGTTCGCCGAGCACCCTTTGTTCAATGCCTTGGCCAAAATTACGAAAGCAACAATGGTCACGACAAGCGAGTCCCGACGAGCTAAGCTCCCGATGGAAAACCCTCTTGACAAGTCAAAACACCAAAAGAAAATAGAAAACAAGTCTGGCCGACCAGAAGTTGAGGTCTGCCTGGCCCGGTCGACCCAAAGACGGATCGCTGCACAAGCCAAGTCTGGCTCGACAACACAAAAGGATAAAATTGAGAGTACAACATGCAAGAATGTAAAGTACATGAATCACGGGAGAAACATAATGGAAAGACAAATGGTTCATTTCATTAATAAGTTTGAGTGTGACACAAAGCCGATTACAAAAGGCCCAAATAGGCGGGCGAACTAGAAAGCAAGAAGCTACAAACTACCAAAGCAATAAATAAATCAAGTCTGGGGCGGACGACCCGGCCTCCTCGCTCGGCTCGACCCCACCTCTGTCGTCCCCATTGGTAGACCCTGCCGAGACTCCTCTCCCTAAGAAGCAAGCGGGCGCGGTTGGGGTACCAAGAATGGTCCACTCCATGAGTCTCCTCAAGATCCCGGAAGCGGACATTGATATCCGGGTGGAGTGGGCGAGCGGCCACATACCTACGGAAATAGGACTCAAGATGATCGGAAGGCTGATTGGAGTGAATTGATGCATGATTTGAGGGGTATTTTAGTGCAAAAAAGTGATCAAAAGTATTAGATATTGTGCCTAAATGTGTAGAGTATCACTACTTTGCTTGAAAAGTATTATTTGTTGGATTTTTTATGTTTTTCGTCCCGTTTTCTGTAAATCGGTGGAATTTGACCAAACCGAGAGTACCGGCATTCATACGGTGAAGAGACGAACGAGATGGGCGAAAATAGGGGTCGGAGGCGAAGTCGGGTCGAGACAATTCCTGGACTCGACCTCCAGTCGAGGGCCGGGGACCTCTACCCGAGGGTGCTAAGATCAAGAAAATCCAAAAATTGAAGGAAGCTCGACTCGAGGGCTGAGCCTCGAGTCGAGGATCGGTGAAATGGCAAGCTCAACTCGAGGGGCTGAAGCTCTATTCGAGGCTGGAGTATTTTTGAAGAATCGTGGATGCGACTTAAGAACCTCGACTCGAGGGCCCCAACCTCGAGTCGAGGGTGCCGATTTTCAGAATTTTGGCTTTTAAAGCCATTTGAACAGTAACAGAGCATAATCATCTCCATAGCAGCTATTAGCGCTTTTAGGCGATTTTCCAGTTCCATAGCTTAATTCTCATTGTAGATTGATTAGATTGTTAGTTTTAGATAGATTTTCATTAATTATACCCTAGATTAGCTTTTGATCCATTAGTTTTTCCATTTCAATTTGTAATTCAAGTGGAGAAGAGATTACATTTGAAGATACTTGTGAAGATTCAAGCATTCCTATTAGTGATCATTTTGGATTCAATTGGTGATGTTCTTCCTCTTTTCTCATTTCAATTCATTAATTGTTGTGATTAGCTATTTGATTGTGCAATTAAATTTTTCACCCTTGAATTTTGCTCTTTGCACCATGGGCTAATACTCTTGTGCTTGGGATAATTGAAATTGAGGATGATTTGATTGCCTTATGCTATGATTGTTGATGATTGTTAATCAATTAAGATAGTTTGTTCCCTAATTGTGATTCTAATTGTGATTCATGCATTTTTATCTCTTTAGATTAATGTTTGATCACCCTAGCAATAGGCGAGAGTTGAGCTATCATGATTAGGGATTAATCGGGTTATAATTATGTATGATTGTATGAATTGGGTGCTTCTTAATTGAGAGATTAGTTGCACTAAGGATACTCACATTAGGCATTATGTGATTAATGGAGACTTAATTGCGTGATGGTTCTATGCTTTCTATCTTAGTTGATTAGCAATTTGATTCAATCATAGCTTGTTGATCATTGATTCCTTGATGGAGATTATCCCTAGCACCCCTATCCCAAATTGATCTTTGTTACTTGTTCTAGCATACCAAGTGTTTGATTATAATTGCTTGCTTAGTTGTTTTATTTTTAATTCTAGCATTAGTAGTGTATTTTTAGAGCCAAAACCACATTTGCAATAATAGTCATCGAGAACTTGTATTTCTAGGGACTCGCGGCCATACTTTTTTCCTTAGGTTCGATATACTTGGTTGTCTTAAAATCGCTTGCTCGATTACCGCAATCAAAGGCCGACCCACCCTACGACTCTCCCGGATGGCATTAGTAAATGTCATGTAAAAGGCAAACTCTCCGATGACCACCGGATCCCTGCGGGGATTGGCTTCTTCCTCAACCTCGTCCTTATCCCCCACGGTCGCTCTCGCCGGCTCGGCCTCCTCCATCAAGGTCACCAACTCCTGGCCTCGGTCGGCCTCTTGACAATGTCCTCGCTCGCCTGCAGCCTTCGGAGGAGGGATTCCGCTCGCCCATCGTCCTCTTTCTCCTTCTTTTCCGCCTCCCCACCAAGTACATGGCATCGATAAGATCAATCTTCATCTTCTTAAGCTCCTCCAATGCCGCCTCTCGCGCCTCGGCTCGACCCTTCTCCTCCCCATGTTTAAATGACTCGGCCGCGGCGGCAGCTCGGAGGGACTCATGGAGTCTCGCACGAGGGACTCCAACTCGGTGACCCTTTTCTCGGCCGACTCGGCACGGGCAAGAGAAGCTACTGATTGGGCTTCCAAAAGTCCCACTTTCTTCTCCAAATCCCCATAAGCATAAGCCATCTCCTCATGTCGGGCTTTAACAGCGTTGATCCGATCTACCTCAAGATCCCGATCGGTCACAGCTTTCTGGAAGGCCACGAGTGATCGGGCTACAAGCATCTCGGGGCCGTCAAGAAACTACTCTCGGACGAGTGAGAAATCATCCTCTCCAAGTCAAGATTCCAGGCTATAGGCACATCCCGGATTGCTAGTCGAACATGGGCGGGAGTCCAAATTGCCGAACTAACCCGACGAGCGGATAAGAAGTCCACAATCATGGGTGGGTAGCGAGGATCCTTAGCAAGCACCCCGAGACAGAAATATGTTAATAACTTTCTTCAATTCTCAAAAGATAAAAAATAAAGAGACTTACTCCTCTAGAAGCTTAGGGTCGCGACCGAGTCCGATCCAGGGCGGACCGAATAAAACCGAATGTCGGTTGCCCAAGAGGGGCGAGCGAGGGGCACGGGGCAAGTCTTGCAAAATCCCTGCCGGCTCGCCCGAAGGAATAACAGGATTCGACCGAACCCGCTTTCTTTGGAGGCTCTCTCTCGTCAAAATTGGAGATTTTGATCGAGTAGCATCCCATTTCTGGTCGACCCGCAGAAAGGGGGAGTAACAAGCGGAGAGTCAACCCGCTCGGCTTGGCATGATGCGGCGATAGTCTGGGCGGGCGAACTCGCGAGCCCACCAATCTGGGCCTCGGGCGCCGATACCTCGGCCGCCGGGACCTCGGAAGGCGTGGGCACACGAGCTTTGGCGGCCCGGGCCGAAGTAGCAATCGCTGGGGTAGGTCGAACAATATTTCTCTTTCCTTTTCCCTTGGTAGGCTTCATGGTGCCAAGGCGGTCAACGAGGGTCGGGAACTCGTCCATTATCTCGGGCGGGCAAGTCTTGAAGATCGGGTAGCTAGGATCTACAATAAAAAGAAATGATCACTAATGCATGAATGACAGGAATTCAAGGAAAGAACGAGAAATTACCCGCCAAGGGTCGTCAACTAGCTCGTCGCTCGCCCACGGGACTGGCTCGCCAAGAATCATCATCGGCTCGTCACTCGCCAAAGTCTCGGCTCGCCATCGTGCGAGGAATCCGTAGATCGGACAAGATCGAGGCTATGTATGGAAAATATATCAGTATAATAGTTAGAATTCAATATCAAACATACCATAATAGAAACAAATCAAGAGAATGTCAAATTCTCCACCAGGACAGTGGCGGGGCGAGAATGGGTTGTGGCACGGCACGGGCTGCAGCCAACCCGCATTAAATAAGGATCCCAACATTAAATGTATCCCCAAATTCGTGGGATACTAGGGCGCAAGCTTGCCCTATAAATAGAGCCTTAAAGGCACAATAAATGGATCACTGGAATCCACCCTTAAGACTCAAGCTAACAACCCGGCAATTCTCTCTCCCTTTACTGCTTTATTGCATTCATACTTCCGAGCATTCATTGCTAATCATCATCATTAATTGCTCTTGGGCATTTATTGTTCAAGTTCATTGAATTATTATTTGTTTTATCCGTTAAGCCACGCCACATTAACCACAAATCCACGGATTTAGAACGGGTAACAACATGGGGAATTAATTTTTTATAAGCCCGTAACTTAGGGCGGTAATTTAAGGACAATGAATTTTAAATTTGGTAAAAATATGATATTAACTTTTTTTTCCAAATGTAGACCATTATATTCACACTAACGAGCCTAAATGTATGTAGAAAAAATACAGGCCTAAATTTAAAAAAAAAAAAATCAAACTTGCGGGCTTACATTTGCCAAAAAAATATAAAAAATAGTATGCGTTAATTAAGCAAACTTATTTCAAAGATAAAAAATACTAGATTATATATATATATATATATATATATATATATATATATATTTGTTATTCAACTTTTTTATGTAAAATATTAAAATGGAATGGAAGGAGTAATAATTTGTGGGCAAAAACTCAAATTAAACAGATCGACTTCTTAATGGAATATCAAATATATATGGAGTATCAAATATTTAAGATTGAGAATTGAGAAAAAAGTAAAATTTAAAAAATATCAGCGAGAGTATTAAATATTTAAGTAGATATATTAAATATATAAGACAAATTAGAGGTAAGACTCACTTAAAAGTGCCCCTAATTTGTGAGTTATAGATCGAACAATTACAATTAAGTAAATGTGCAAATCGGCTAATAACACGAAATTCGACTTGCAACTAATCATTTGAATTAACTACATGCATCGAAGGGACCGCTTGTTTGTAAATTCTTCAATCGGAATGAGAATAAAATATTTTTTCCCTCCATGCCCCTAGAATATTGGAGGAAGAATTGTTTTTATAGTTGTTACATCACAAGTATGATCGATGCTCAAATTTAGGAAAAATATGAGACAAAAGAAGGTTGTAGTTGTGGTGGAGGGAATGATTGAGGAGGACCATTATAAGATAAAAAATGTTAATCAAAATTGGGTAATGATTACCTTATTTAGGAGGAAAAATTGTGGTATTGGACATTTTTGTTCTCATTAACTCCCATAGTTGCCCTATACTCATTCTAATTCTCATTCCTATTGAGGAATTTAACATTTGTATGAACCAAATGCATATCATAAACTCTAATTTTACTATCACGTATTGTCATGCACATTCATTATTACCCTCATTCACATCCACTATCACTAACATATTTACTATAACGGTGCATGTGAATAATAGTGATAGTGCATGTGGATGACGATAATAGTAAAAATAGAGTTAATGGTATACATGTACCGGTTCACAAAAGTTTTTGTCGAACTCCGTTAAAATTAGTTGAATTTTTCTATTCTATTTTTCTTATTTTATTTGGTGTTCCATTCTACTGAATTATTAATAAATATATAAATATAAATGTTGTGTATATTATTTATTGCATTATTTTTTCATCCGCCACGTATCATTCATTCATAATATGAATTAAAACATAACGAAATACTAAATACAGAACAAATGATTTGGTATGATCAAGAAAGCCTACTTTATTACATTAGGAAACATCATCGACTCATACATAAATCAAATATTGTTTTTCACCTCCAATTCCATTATTAATTAATAAATTAATTAACTAGTTGGCAAGACTTTGGTAGATGGTCTGCATCTTTTGAGTAGTAGTGTTGGAAATATTTGGCAGATCAAAATTAAAATTGTCATACTGATCATGACCAGTGATTAGCCCCTCAAGCTCATCGGAGCCCCATCCAACAAGAAACGCCTCGTCTTCCGCACAAAACGACGTCGTAGGATTAGTCGAAACCAGGTTTTCAAAGAATGGCGTAGCTGAGGGAAAAAGAAATCCACATTCATATGCATTTGGAACTACCAATATTTCCTCATGGGAATTATCAAACATTGACTTTCTGCTTAGGTCCATGTTGTTTGTGGAAGTTATGAAGTTGCCGGCGGTGACGGCGGGCGGCGTTAGAAGCTTCTTTTTGAGCTTAGTATTCCAATAATTTTTGACATCGTTGTCCGTCCTTCCGCCCAGTTGTGAAGCTATAACCGACCACCTACAAGCCATAATATTAATAACGTACATTAATTTTACTGTACAATTTAAATTGGTATTAATTATTTTTATTAATTATATTATCAAACAAAATGCCTTTTAAAAAAGTAACTATAGTAAAAAGCGTCTTTTGCAAAAATTCCGTCTAGACGGCGCCTAGGCCCCGACTAGGCGCTAGGGTCGTCGGCCGATTCAATTTTTACAAATTCAATTTTTAGGCGGGATCTAAGCGGCTTTTAGACAGGTCTTAGAGTCCGGTCCTAGACAGTCGAGATAATTAAATTTTTTTCTTTGTGAAATAAAATTTATTAATAAAAGAAACTAAAATGTTGAAGTTTATAAATTGTTAAACCTTTAAATTATTTTGATGCGAACTTGGTATATGAAACATGTGTTTTGTTGTGTAGTAGTATTATAGTAGTTAGAATGTTAACTATTTGACTAATTGAGTTGAAATTATGTTATTAACTTATTATATTTTTTGTAGTTTAAACCAATTTTTAAAAAAATAATAAGAAAATGGACCGATTAAGTGACCACCTAGGTATCGAATAGGCGGCGCCTACACGGTCTAGGCGCTAGGCGGCACAAAATCATCCGATTAGTGATTTCGACTTCTACAACCTTAAAAAATGCATTAAAAAAAACCAATTTTACTACAAAAGTGGTTCGCATGTATTTTGTCATTTAAAATATGACAAAAATTCGAATGAGACCGTCTCATGACATAAAATATCAAACACATGAGTATGACTATCAAATGTCTAGGAATGATATTTAAAAAAAAAAAAAAATTATCAAAAGAAGTATCAAATATGTAAGAAGAGCTATCAACTATGTAAAATTGATTCTGAGTGAGGCTGTCTTATATGAGAAGTCCCTTAAAATATACAATAAGTTGTAAAATTATATATACACGTATCTACCAACTTAATTAATTGCCAATCGACAGATTTTATTATTTTATTTTTTTGAGTAATTTTTTTATCGGTAAAAAAATTACTAAAAAAAAAAATATTCCCTCCGTTCGAAAAAACATTCATATGTAGGAAGACATACACTTTAAGAAAAAAGAATAATGATTGAGATTTTGAGGGGTAATTTTGTAAACTTTTATGTATAAAGTAAAAAAACTTTATTAGGTTATGTTTATGTGAGAGTAAAAAGTAATGACATTTGTGTAAATTAGTGAAAATTGTGAGGGTGGAGTTTATAAAGGGTTTTCTATTTTAAGGGTGTGAAACTTATAATGAAACGGACGAAAAGAAAAGTGTGAAAGCTTTTATGGGACGGAGGGAGTAATTTTTTGAGTAATTAATTACCTGCTTCCAATACTACGAAAGAGAGTTATTATGATGGTATCCTCTTCCTCAGTAAAGCCTCCATGCTTGATGTTAGGCCTAAGGTAATTAAGCCATCTCAATCGACAACTCTTACCGCACCGTTTAAGCCCTGATATATATATATATATATATATATATATATATATATATATATATATATATATATATATTACAAAATTAAATTAAAATTCAAGTAAAAAAAAATTCTCACATAGTACTCTTGCAGCTTGGAGAAATCAAGAAACCAAATATATATAATATTGAAGGAGAAATAAATTCAGAAGCAATTTTCTTTTTTGAAAAAAATAATTCACTGAAGAAACGAGTACAAGGAGTATTCGACCCTTAACGGAAAACAAGCACAAAATTAAATTAACCTGCTTTATGTGGCAAAGCAATCCAGCTGCCAGTAGTGCCATGTTTGTCAACATAGCTTTTGAGGATGTTGTCTTCTTCAGGTGACCATGGCCCTCTTTTTACCTTAGTTTTGTCACAGCAAGGTGCTCTTCCCATTTTAACTTGATTTTTGAAAAGGTTAAGATTTTTTGTGTTTGTTGAATGAATTCTTAATATATACATATATATACCCTGTATGGTTTAATTAAAGAAGAAGGGTTGATGTATACTTTATTGAGCTTGACCTAATCAATTCTCTTTTAATTCATCAAATTGGAGAAAGTAATTTAACTTGGTCAATATGGTATGGAGAGGTAAGCTAATGTCAACATTTTTTACTTTGATCTAACCGTTGAGGGCCCCCAAATTTTTGCTTTGCTAAGATTGGATGTGTTCACACATACTTGGTCATGTGGAATGGTCAGCTTCCATAATTTGGACCATTAGAGCATCTGTGTGAACCAGGTTTCACCGTGAAACTAATTTGAAAGGTATTAATTGTTTCGTTAAGAGGTATTAGTAATTTATACTCTCTTCATTCCATATAATCTTTTGTAGGAGGGAGGGCACACAAATTAAGAAAGTGTAAGAGTGAGTAGGTATTTGAGAGTACGTAATTTTGTAAAATTTTATGTATAAAGTAAGGAAGTAAGTTGAATTGTGTATATGTGTGGGCTTAAAAGTAATGACATTTTGTGTAAAATTGAGGATAATATGAGGGTGGAGTTTATAAAGGGTTAACTATTTTAAGAGTGTGAAACGTATTGTGGGACGGACGAAAAAGGAAAGTATGAAAGGTTTTATAAGATGGAGGGAGTATTAGTTTTGAATAATATAAGTTATTAATTGAAGGGTATTAATTGTTTCACTAAAATGTATCAATTGTTTCACTCTAAAATATTAGTTGTAAACTAGTTTTACAATGAAACATATATTCCCACAAGATCAACTCCTCCATTTGTATACCCACACTCAATTAGAAATTTCGCTACATTACCTACCACAAAAGTTAATTATATTTATACATATCCTTGTGTACTTCTACTCTTCAATCATCATATGTATAATGTTACTCCCTCCATCCCATAATTCATAGGAGGGAGGGACCAGTCCACAACTTAAAAAAGCGAAACATGAGTAAGATAATTAAGGAGTAATTTCATAAAATTTTACATGTAAAGTAAGGAAAATGAGTTGGATTATGTGTATGTGTGGGACCAAAAGTAATGACATTTTGTGTAAAATTTGAAAATTGTGAAGGTGAAGTTTATAAAGGATTTTTCATTTTAAGGGTGTGAAATATATCGTGGGATGAGCGAAAAAAAAAAAGTGTGAAAGATATTATGAGACGGTGGGAGTACTATTTAGGTTCCCACTATCCACGTCAGCTATTCATTCAACATTTCATATTTTATTTTGTTTTTCATTGTATTAATTAATTAAAATAAAATAAATTTGTGAATTTATGTCAACAAATTTAATTAATTAATTTATAATTGTATTTCTTGTTAGTGCATAAATTACGGATAATTTTTGCACAAAATTGTGCAAACAAAATTTTCTGTACAAATATTTGGATTTTGAGGATGGACAATGGATTTTTGGAAATGGATATATGAATTAAGAGAAAATGAATTATTTTTAAATTGAAAGATTTAAACAATTCGTCCAAGAATAATTTTTATTTTTAAATTTTGAGATTTTACAATTTAAAAGACAATGTGAAATGTAATTGGAAGAGTGTTTCAGAAAATTCTTTATAGAATAAAATATCAACGATAATATATTTTCCTGACTAAGTGCTCAATTCGAAACTCGTTTTATCCTCGCTATTTGGTTAGTTCGAAAGTCACTTTACCCTCACTAACAAGTAACAAGGGGTAAAGACCTTTTGAAACAACGAGGATTATTGCCCTCGTTATATCACGTGTTTTTTAATCCTAAAAATGAACAACACTCGCTAGTACCCTTTTTATATAACGTGGTTCTCGCTAAAATATCCTAAATAAAGTTCGGTTGGACGGAATCGAACCGGTGCCATTACACCTCCAAGCCAAACAGAACCATTTGTGCAGTGGCGGATTTAGAGGGGTATTTTTAACCTTCACTTGTGCCCCAAATTGATGTGAAAAAAATTATTTGTACCTCCAAAAATTTGAGATATATCTAAATTTATTAAATAATATTGTATTTATTATTTTTCGTATTCCCAAATTTAAAATTCAGGATCCGTCACTGCATCTACATGCAACTTACTTGTCCTCTAACCAGTTATTTGCAATTTTCAATCGCTGCAACAATATTAATTGGCATTGGATCAACGTTTGGCTTCTCTGGAGAGGGAAGCAAGACTCCACAAGACTAAATTGGCTGCATTTGACATGAAGTTTGTGGATGTTTTTATGGCTAAAATATCGAATATGATAATTTCTTAATCCACTGAAATTACTTGTTGAGTAGGTTTTAAATGAACAAAAACCTCCTACACTCACTTCACTACAAAAAAATAGTCATTTATCGACGGATTTCCGTCGGTAAAAGCTGGTCATCCGTCGGTATTTTTCTCGTCGCAAAATACCGACAAAAAAAATTAAATTCGGTAAATACCGATAGATATTAAATCGGTATTCCGTCGGTAATTACCGACGAACCTATTCCGTCGATAATTACCAACGAGCATTCGTCGGAAAACACTGTTTATAAAAAATTTAAAATTTTATAGGTAAATCGGAAATTTGAAATTCGGCGATATTTTGTCGGTATTTTATCGATATTTATGACGGAATTTGATATGTCGGTATTTCACAGTTTTTTTTGTAGTGCTTTCAATATTAATTCCTTAATCCACTAAAATTACTTGTTGAGTAGGTTTTAAATGAACAACAACCTCCTATATTCATTCACTTTCCTGATTGAATATGTTAACTCTTTAAGCTACTAAAATTACTTGTTGAGTAGGTTTTATATGAATATAGTTCACCATATAATAAATTTTTTAAGGATCAAAACTTAGTAGGGGTGAAAAAATGAGAATCATAACTTTTTGGGATAGCAAAAGAGGACCGTAACTCATTGAGTTGCAAAATGAAGACTGTAATTTTTCGGACATTTTAAAAAAATCAAATTGAGGCCAAATCATTACGAATAAACCCAAATTTGGCCTAAAATTAAGCTCAAATGGGGTCAATTCGCCCAATTTGTGAATATTTGAACTGATTTGATCAATTCTCCACTTTTTAAAGTTATTGTCTTTAATTTGTCACCCAAAAAGTTATCGTCCTCATTTTCCAAACCCCCAAAAATTTCATCCTTAAAAATATTTTCCAGTTCATGATATGAACCACTACTTAATTTTATAAACCACTATCCAATTTTGATTCACATGGTCAAATACTTGATACTTTTAAGTATTTTAAACTTAAATATTATAATACTTTGTTTTTATATTAAATGAATAGCTTAAATAGTAAAAAAACTTAATTGTTCTCAATACTCCTAAACAATAATATCATACCACATACCCTAATTTTTATATGATGAGATTTTTAATACTTTAAATTTTTCAAAATAGTTTCAAAATAACTTAGATCCCTAGAAAATTTGAGTCATAATGGCGCCTTCTCCCTCAAAAGCTTTTAGACTAATACAAATTATTAGCTTACTTGTAGTTCTCACATACTTTTCCAGAAACCTCTAACTTTCAAAGATAAGGGTTTAAAGTAGTGATGATATTTATTTTGTTATTTGGAATTATTTTAGGTCTTTTTGCTTAAAGTGTGGACTTATGAACACTATATAATTATTTTGTTTGATGTATTTTTAAAATTTAAATATTAATTTTTTCACACAATTTTTAAATTTTTTAAAAAATGTATAATATTTCGATTTGGTCTGAACCGAGACCAAACCAAAATATTTCGGTTTTCGACTATTTGGTTTAGAAAATTTCGATTCGGTGTTTGGGTTGAAAAAAAAATTCAGTCTGCAATTCAATTTGGAGACTTTGGTCGGAATGATGCACACCCCTAGAGATAAATAATCATCAACATCTAACTAGGGTTTAAAAAAATCATCATAGATTCTGCTGGTTTTAGTTTGCATGAAGAAAAACGAACCATACATGTAATGCTCTAAAAATTTCCTTTCAATCAATCTTGTAGAGTGTGTAAGTGTACTATATTTAGATACGTCAAGTTATTTAGATACGTGGTGTCTTTGTCGTCGGCACTCCAAAAAAATATTATTCTCAAACCAACCCATAAATGTAGCATGACGAGTAAGTAGTCGAACCACGGGGACTAGTTAATTTTAACTAAAATTTGTGTAAGTAAACAATAAAAATGGAGGGATTGGTGGTTTATCTAACAAGAGACAATATCATAAATGGTCTTATAACTTTGTCATAATTCAGATTTGGTCCCTTTTTCCTTTTATTTTATCAATTGTGGTACTTTTGATATCAAAATAAGTCTTTTTGGCCAGATAATTTGGCCAGAAAAATTATCGAAAAATGACTGAAATGACGGGCTCGACAAGAGGAAAAGAAACTTATAGGCCTCGACCATTCCTTCATCGTAAAACACTCAAAATTAATGACGAAAATTGACAAAATTCATGATTTTAAAATTGCAATTTACAAGGAAGGTGTTATCGAAATTTGACATTGATTGTGAGCTTTATTTTCTAAATGAGTGACGACTCAAATGAGACATGACATAGCCAACGTGACAAGAATAAAAAATTAGGGTAAATTTATGGCAAAAATTAGAATTTTCCGGTCAAAAGGACCAAAATTGACACCAAAATGACTAAAATTGATAAATTAAAAGAAAAATGACTAAAATTGGATTCAAGTAAAGATACATGATGATTTGTGATTTTTTCTCATCTAACACTATAATTAAAACTCATGCAAATATTAAAATTGAAACTTGTCACAATAAAAAATAACAATCAATGAGATGAACAATCTAGCACTCGGATAGCCTCCCCTAGAATGATTCTTCCTAGTAGCAACAAATATCTCTGTCCTATCTCGAATCTCGCTCCTAAATAAGTGGTACGACCAAACTAGTTTGAATTATTCCTCAAGTTTAATTAATTAGTGAGTACAACCCCAATTAATCTATCTTAAGAATAATTGCAAAATATGTATTTATGATTCAATTCATACAACACATTGACGAGCTAGAATAATAGGGCGAACTAGATTATGAAAATGAAACGTTCTATTCATACAATCTAGACCTCGTTATCCCTAGAGCTACAAACTCTAATTGTTATTGCAATCACAATTTTATAACAATTACAGTTATAAATTGTGACCTAACTACGAGCAATTATTAAACATGCAAGTTGATCGGGCTCACACAATGTAATATCCTTAATTTTCCAAGTATTATTAATTATCTTTATTAATTCTAAAATATCGAGTTTTACTAAAATTGAATATTTTTAACATCTTGCAAGTTTTAATAAATAATGAAAGTGTGCATGTAGTGTAAAAACGAATGATGTTGTACTAAATGTTATGTCATGCACTACAACATCTAAATATCGAGAATGTAAGCAATGAAAAACTAACACTACAATGCAAAGGAGTAAATTTTTCATAGATTTGTTAATTAAAGTCTATGATGCCTTATGGCGAAACGTTTCACTAAATCGAGAGTGAATACAAAAGTTTGTGTAAAGAGTTTCTAAGACGAGAACCTTTACAACGGAAATAAAGACTCAATATCACCTCTTGACTCTTAAACGGCTAGTGTAGTATTACAAAATACTACACCGTCACAAATAAATCAAAGTATATCAAAGACATCTACGCTAATGACACTTCAAGATACCTATGTGCTAAACGAGGTAACATGCGCAAGTAGCAACGTAAAGGGGGAATAACGGCCCTATCACTTGGATGCACTAACGCACTCAACAATCGATATTCGGATATTCCTTGTCATTCTTTGAAGTTCTCGGTCTTCTATTTATAAATATCCTCGGCTTCAACCATAGATCCTTGTAGATGGAACTAGAAAAACTCCAAAATAACTTCCCCTTATTTCTCTCTCCTAACCGTCCATGTAGATAGTTGATTTCGTGACTTACTCCCGCAACCGCATGATCTAGGTCCTTCTAAAACTCTCTGGAATTGGTCTTGAATCTGGATCCTTATAGAAGATTCTAGATTTTGTCCTCAATATTGCACTCGGTGTTACAACATCCACAACAACATTTGATTGAGTCTTCATTCCAGATCCTTGTAGAATGTTCTAGATCTTCAACTTACAATGTCACAACATCTACTACAACATTGAACTGTTAGAGAATAAAAGTTAGTTATATGGAGAAAGAAAAGATCAAATTCTAATGTAGCGAGAATATGTGATAACATCACATGCGACATCAACAATCTCCCCCAATTTGACCTTTACGCTACAATACACACGATGTATATATGCCAAAGTATATATAAGTCGATAATGTATGTATGACAGAGAACCTCATCTGTAGCATACACTCGGCACGTGTTGGTCCCGATTAGTTGAGTTGATTAGAAAAACTAGTATCGACCTTCTAGGAAAAATCTAGAAGGAGGGTTGAATAGATTTTTGATTTTTACAAATCTTTCAAAATTTATTCAAAGTACCAAAGTTACACAGCGGAATTTCAATGTTAATCTCAACTTTACTTAGATAAAAAACAAAGCGATATTCAGATTTTAACTTTAATTACGAAATTAATCTTTGAGCAATAAATTGGAAATTGAACAAATAAGTAAATAAAAGCAAAAAAATACCGGATTTTATAGTGGTTCGGATTATAACAATCCTAATCCACTCTCCTTCTCCAACTTGAAGAAGGGACACGCTTACTACTTTCTTACTTCACGACTTACAACTTACAACTTACAACTTTCTTCAAATCTTCAAAGTACTCCTAACTCCTTCTCGATGAATCTAAGAATTACAGTGAATAATGGATTTTGAAGATTACGGGAGAAGTGTTCTATAAACACTTGAAACTTTTGAAAACTCTTTTGAAAATACTTTGTGGATTGAGATTGAAATTTGAATAGTGAATAGTGTGGAAAATTAAATTTGCATGAATGACTTGAAAAATAAAATCTAGACCTATTTATAAGTGCAGAAAAGACAGTTAGTTTGTTAGTCGGTTCTAACAAACCGAAAGCTGCTCAACAAACTTAATCTTGAAAAGCTGCTCTTGACCTCGGTGATTTCTTCTACTCTCGTCTGGTGACACAGTGAAGACTTGTCTTTCTTATTCTACTCGGCTTGTCTTGACCTCGTCTGAGCTCTTCATTATTGTCTCCTGCAGATGACTAGACTTGAGCTTATCTCCGGATGACTTGCGGCTTCGATCTCCAAGCGACTTAATCGGACCTTGACCTAGTCGATCGGCTTAATCTTGAACTACGATCTTAGATGTTCTTCAACGTTATGCTCATCCGGATTGATCTTTTAACTCATCAAAACTTTACTTGATCTAACAAAGCCAAAACATGTTGTAGCAAACTAGTTAAACTAGTAAAAACAGAATAAGCAACTCAAAGTTAACTTACTCAAACACAATAAACCATTAAGGTTCAAAACATAACAGTTAGTGTTAGAACTTAATCAAAACATAGAATCGATGTATCGAGCATTAACTAAAACATGAAATCGATGTCGAGCCTATGTAGACAAAATAGTATCGAGCCTTAGAAACAATATCAAAACCTACTAAGGAAATTTATCAAACTGATTTACAAAGGAAAATAATTAAGTGAAAGGGAAGGTCGAATATTGTTGTAAGTTTTACAGTGCGGCTTCAAGGACTTGCACACGGCTCCCCTATCACAAATCTCCCCGTGAAACAACTTATCATCAAGTCATCGATCACGGTAAATCACCATGTAGGTCAAAGAATATCTTCATCTTCATCGGCCAAGTTCTATTGTTGCAAAGTTTGCAATAACATTTACAAAGACATCAACATCGAGGTCCACTGCATCACCATCTCCACTAGGATTTGCACCATCTCCACATAGATTTGCATCGGCAACAAGAATTTCTTCGATTACAACACCACGAGCACAAGCGATGGTACTCCCCCTGTGGTAGCAGAAAGTAACCTTAACCAATAATCCTTCAAGAATTGAAGTTCATTGATTGATTCCTGTAAAACCTCTAATTGCATGTGAATAAAATTTTCATTAAAATTCATAAATCCAGTAGAATAATAATTAGGGTTTTGTGGAGCGGCATGTGGAACAACATGTGAAGCAAAAGATTCGGGACAACATCGGGAGGCAGGATCGGGAACGACATTATGTGCGGCATCGAGGATCTGGTATAGGTAAATCAATTACCACTGTTTCCACTTAACAATGCAGGTGAGATATTAATCAAAGTAGCCCTCCCCCTTAGCAACTCATTTACGCTGGGTTGAAAACCATGACTCCTCAAGTAGCCATAAATCAAATTCGGGTAAGGAAGGTTCCCTTTCTCGAAATATTCCTTGCAAACTTCATTAAATGGTGGAAAATCACCGGCTCCAAATTAAATCTCCTCATAACACCAATTCTAAACATCGGTATAGTCGATCCTTTGTTACTTTGGTTGAGTTTGTAGAAGAGATCCAATTATACACATTCAACTTATGAATAATAGAATATAGAGATGTCAAGTGAGTAGCAAGCATATGTCTCTCCCACCTAATTATTCTACCACCGAGTCAAAGTTTGAATTACCTCATCCATAGGAGGTACATCCTCTTCATCCATGTGATCAATATGGAGGAATGAATTGATCACTCAAGTGTGAATGGAACATCTCTCCCCTAAATTGTACAAACCCGTACCAATGAGAATTTCTTCTCCCATGTCCCTTTTTCAAAGTAGCATAGAACTCATAAACCCAATTAATCACAAAAGAATCAGCAAATGTAACAAAGCATGCATCAAACTTCTTTCTTCTAAATATCTCACCAATCCCTTAGACTCAAATTCAAGCAACATCAATCTTTCTTTCAATCAATAATTTCCTATTACTCAACTTAGTAACTTTTTGATCAAAAGTTTGACATCCGAATCATCACTAGACTCCACAAATTCACTATCACTTTCATTACCAACGGGAAGTTCGGTATCGGTGCCTTCTTTCTCGGAATGATCAGATTCTCGCTTGATTTCTCCTCGGAGTCATCACTGCTATCATTTGGATTAGGTGTTGCCGCACTTGTTCCGGCATACGGTACAACACTGTCCTGTTTCCTCTTAGTTCGCCTTTCTTACCTCATTTTCAGTTCCATCGGTGGTACATTCTCATCAGTCACCACTTTTAGATTCAATAACTTTGTTCACCACGTTGCATTTCGAGTTATCGGAATCTAAATCGAGAGAATATCTTAATTGGTTCATTTGCAATTGAACCCATAGTAGGCTTCTTTTTCCTTGATGATTCTGAGTAATCAACCCTTGTAAACACACATCCCGATCGCCTTCTTGGTTTTGGAGGGCTTCTTTTCCTTTTCCCCTTTGCGGCCTTAGCAATAGCAGCAAGCTCCATCGGTTCTGAGTCCTCGACATTGATGAGTCAATGTGCTCAGAAATGTTCTCCTCCTCGGCAAGTGGACTCTTCCCTTTACTAGTTTCAACAATGGGTGCATCCTCCATAGCGGTGTCACCGCTTCGGCATACTCTGCGCGCAATTGCGGTAACATCAACATCTTCAACGATCGATTGAGGGTTTTCAGAACAGAGTAGGTGTTGGAGTAGGGTTATTTTGATAGGTGAGGTATTGAGATACATTAACCGTAAGAGAGCCGATTGTGAGCTCGAACGTTGGGTGTGCCTCTCGGGTTTTGGGCAAGGTTTTGGGCGATTAATTACTTTGTGCGCTCGAAGCTTCAGTATGTATGTGAATATTCAGTGGGTAGCGTTGATTAAAGGCATATGAAGTAATGTGGTAGTAGATGATTCAACAACAATGCAGACATTAGGGTTTGGGCCATTTCAATGAGCCGATTGAGGTTAGATTGATAGTTTGGTGAGGTTTTGTTTGAGGGAGAAATTTGAATGTGTGAGTCCTTTGGGTTTCTGTCATTTTCACTTAAAAAGAGTATTAAAATATTCAATTTAAGTTGACAAATGAAGACAATAGCCAAACACTTATGCAAAAATATCGAAAAATGAAACAGTGATCACTTGTATGCTTTTAGTATCTTGAGCAACATCAAATTCGAAAATTATATATAGAAAATAAAGTTACGGTTATTTGTATAGACCCACAAAGAAAAATCTGGAATAAAATAGAACCTAGGTGGTTTAAAGCATTATATCCATGATCTCTTAAAATTAAGGGATAAAATCATGGTTTAAAAAATAACTTCGAGAAAAATTAATTCAATTAACCTAATTAATTAAATAAATACTCGGCAATATCTAAATAGTGTAGTAGTGGGTTTAGTGTATGACCTAGTCAAATTAAAAACTCAAATATAATTAATTAATTACAACAATTAAAATAAATTCGAACTTGCACGATCTGTAATTAAAATTGGAACACACACTTCAACACCGGTTTTCCTTAGAAAAATTTTCCAATGTTGCAAATAAATCATTTTCAGTTTTTCTAGCACTTTTAATCACACATTGATCCATCTTTTCAAAAGAGTGCATCGTAGTTGCGAGCTTCATGCCCCATAGTTATTCAATGGATTTGTGAGCATATTGATGTATCACTAATCACCTTTTGAAAAGAAGACATCGTAGTAGCGAACTTCGTGCTCCATAGTTACTCGGTGAATTAGTACATCTTGAGTGTTTTTTTCTTTCTAATTTTCTTTTCAATTGCATTTGAGAAGTGTGAGACCTCTTTATATCTATACAACATCAATTATGATTCAAATTCATTTTTCGTGAGGAATTAATTAATCAAGAAAAGTCCAAAAATAACCAAATTATACATTGTATTTGTGATGTTGTCACATATGTTAAAACATTTGTAACAACATCTATCTAACTTTATTTAAATAGTGCACATACCAAGAAATTTCCTCAAATGAGAATCTCTCATGGTCAAGAGCTTTAGTGAAAATATCGGCAAATTGATTTTCGGTGGGTACATACTCTAACTTCACAATATTTTTCTCTACTAAATCCCTTATAAAATGATGTATTATACTAATGTGCTTAGTGAGTGAATGTTGTACTGGATTTTTGAAATATTAATAGCACTCGTGTTATCATAATACACGCTTAAAATATCACTTTTAATGCCATAATCATGAAACATCTTACTCAACTATAGAAGTTGTGTACAACAACTTCCTCTGCGATGTACTCAGATTCTGCAGTGGATTGTGAAACACAGCTTACGCTTTCTCTTGTGCCATGAAATCAGGTTGTTTCCCATATAGAAACAGCCACCACTCGTACTTTTACTCGTCATCTATGTCTCCAAATTTTACCAAGATCACTATATCCCACAAGTATGCTATTTGTGTCCTTTGTATACCAAATGCCTAGATCACTTGTCCCTGCAACATATCTTATGATTCTTTTAACACCATTCTGTGTGATTCCTTTGGACATGCTTGGTACCCGACACAAACACAAACACTATACATGATATCCGGTCTCTTTGGAAGTTAAGTAAAGAAGACTACCTATTATGGATCTATACGGTGTTGGATCAATTTCTTGTCCAGCATTGTCTTTACACAATTTCTATGTAGATCCCATAGGTGTTTTCATTACCTTAGAATTTTCCAAACCAAACATTTTCACCAAGTTTTTAGCATATTTGCTTTGTGAGAAGAAAATACCATTTTTTTCTTGCTTGATTTGAAAACCTAAGAAGTAATTTAGATCCACAACCATACTCATCTCAAATGTTGCAGTCATTGCTTCAACACAACTTTTAATATTTTATCACAAGTTGAACAAAAAACTATATCATCAATATATATATGAGTAATTAGTAAATCTTCTCCGGTTTGTTTGATGAATAAGGTATTATCAAAGAATTCCTCTAATAAAATCCAATTGCAAAAGAAAGTCAGTAAGTCTATCATACCATGTTCTAGGAGCTTGTTTTAGGCCATACAGTCTTTCTTTAGCTTGCATACATGATCGTGGATATTGTGGGTTTTCAAATCCCTCATGTTGTTCAACATATGCTTCTTCTAACAAAATGTCATTTAAAAATGCAGCTTTAACATCCATTTGGTGAAGTTTAATGTCAATAAAATATGCAATTGCTAGCGGTAATCTAATAGATTCTATCCTTGCAACAGTGCAAATGTTTCATCGAAATCAAAACCTTCAACTTGTGTATACCCTTGTGCAACTAACCTAGCTTTGTTTCTAACAATGTTACTGACTCATCGATTTTATTTCTAAAAATCAATTTGGTTCCAATGACATTGACATCATCGGGCCTTGGAACTAATGTCTAAACATCATTCTTTTCAAAGTGATTAAGTTTCTCATGCATAACATTAATCCAATTTTCATCTTTTAAAGCTTGAGAACATTTTTAGGTTCAATTTCAAAATAGTAGCACTCTGCATTAACAACATTACAAAGAGAAGACATACATATTGATCTTACCAAATCTGCATGCTCTTTTGAACTTACTTTCCTTCCGGTTTGTACA
This sequence comes from Paraleonurus japonicus, assembly GCA_030762865.1. NCBI lineage: Eukaryota > Viridiplantae > Streptophyta > Magnoliopsida > Lamiales > Lamiaceae > Paraleonurus > Paraleonurus japonicus. Next base: position 23,689,912 of record CM061060.1, read on the forward strand.
CCAATCAAGTATCACCAATGATCTATCTCTGTGGATGATTTTTGTTATACGACTAGATAGATTCAGCTTTGGTGTATACCGATTGTTCGAGATGAATCTGCTTTGAAGTTTCGTGGAAGTTGTACGGATGTTGTAACATTCGGTGACACATTCTATGATTTCACTGATTATCTTGAACTTCAAGTAACATCGACAAATCTTCTTCATCATTGTCATTTGTAGGCTTTTATCATCATCAAACACAACATTAACATATTCTTGAACAATGTTAGTTCTAAGGTTAAAAATTCTATAGGCTTTGCTATTTCTAGAATAACCTAAGAAAAACCTTTATCACTTTTTGAATCAAATTTGTGAAGCCGATCCCTATCATTCGAATATAACACACACAACCAAACACATGAAAATATTTCACATTTGGTTTTTATTGTTCAGTAATCTCATATGAAGTTTGATTAGAACCGGATCTCGAGAAAAACTCTATTAGAAATATGACATGTTGTACTCAATGCTTCTTCACCCCAAAATCTCTTAGCAAGATTTTTAGATGTAAGCATGACTCTCGACATTTCTTGTAAAGTTCTATTTTTCCTTTCAAGAATCCCATTTTGTTGTGGATTTTTAGGTGAAGAATACTCATGCAATATACCTTTTCTTTCACAAAAATCAAGAAACATGCTATTTTCAAATTCCCTACCATGATCGGATCTAATCCTGCTAACTTTTAAGTTGTAAAGAGTTTTAAATCTTTTGTAAAGAATTTTAAAAGCATTAAAAACTTCTGATTTTTCTCTAAAATATTCAATCCATGTATACCGTGAGTAGTCATCAACCACAACTAGTGAGTATTTCTTACCACCAATGCTTTCGGTTTCCATTGGACCCATCAGATCCATATGCGGTAATTCAAAACAAATATGTGTCGAACAATGTGATAATATTTTGTGCGACATTCTTACCTGCTTACCTTTTTGGCATGGACCACGTGCAACAATATTGTCAACCTTCGGTTTAGGCAATCACTTGCACAGGCTCTGTTTTGCTTGATTTTCTTATGTTCCTATAATTTGTATGCCTCAATCTTTGATGCCATATGACATTTTCATCATGTTTTGCCAAATTACACACGTTTTTATTTTCAATTAAATAACAATTATTTGTTGACCTATTACTACCATCAAACACTCATTATTTTTTCAAGAACATATCATGAGTCACTACAACAAAAATTACTTAAAATGACATTTTCAAATGTGGTGATTAATTACCTATTATTACATTTCACTTGTCTCCACACTTAAAATTTATGTGGTTTAAACTAATGTAACAATAGGTAAGATGTTATAACTACATTTATAAATGTGGAGAGAAATGTTCTATAAGTACACATACATCTTTTTATATATATGTTATAACTACATTTACAAATGTGTTAAAAAATAATCTATAAGTACACACATTTTTATATAAATATATACTATAACTACATTTATAATTGTGTTAAAAAATGTACTATAAATACACATATATTTTACATACGGAATTAATGTGACATTTAAAATTGTCACAATATATATATTATATGTAAATTATATTATAATTTAAATATGCATATCATTTTTAATGGCAATTGTCATTTTAATTATTATGTTAATGTGACATTAACTATTGTCTTAATAGACTTCATTGTAAAACTAATAATTCTAAAAATAATATGTTATACTAAATATTTATATTTTCTTTTTAGAAGAATAATTGAATTAATAAAAAAATTAACGTGTACTCAACATCTTACAAATAAAAATATGGCATTAAACATCATCTAAAAGTATTATCACAACCACCATTCAAAATTTAAATAAAATATCTTAACAAAATCTTGAGAATTACTTACACAAGAATACGTAAATATTATAATATACAATCTATTGAAAGTGGTATCGAAACAAAATGTTGAGAAATTTCAATAGAATGAAATTAAAAATCATTATGGCTTCTAGTTGGTATGAGTTCACAAAGAAGAACAGAGAATTCCTCCCAAGTCCAACTTTTGATAAAGACAATGATATCATCTGAATCATCAAAACAATATTATGAGTAACTAAACACTAGTACATGTTAACTACCAATGTCCATGTTTTATTAGCAGCAAATAAAAATATTTTTATTAGCTACAGACAAGGGCACTCTACCCACTACAAAGACAAGAAGCTCAAACAAACTGCACACAATATACGGATCAAAATATGCATTGCAATCGATTTCAAGAGCAAATAAAAGCACAAAATTGGATACTCACTTGATGCGGCATTGTTGCAATTGATATTCAAGCAACAATTAATCTTCACTAGGTGTCACTGCACATATAACACAATTTAGTTAAAGAATAAAAACTAATGTTGAATAAACAAATTTATACTAATAGTATGATTTATAACAATAAAATTTCATACCAAATTACAAGGCCAAGCAATCATTTCCCGAGCACTTGTGAAAACTTTTGAAGATTACCATAAGGCCTAATCAAGTCTTCTTCAGGTTCAAGAACCACTTTCACATTTACTTCACACCAATTTGATCCCAAGAGTTGGCCCCCAACTTTAGAACATGGATTGATACTATGAATGCATCTTATAGCAACAATTCTTTTGGGATCAAATAAGTGTTTGAGAGACACACAAGCACCAACCTTTAAAGGAAAAAACATAAAAATAAATATTGTCGTATATGTATTTAATTGTACAAGATTTCAATGTGTATGACCACTAATACATGATATTGACATGCTACAATTCGTCGCAAATATTAGATAATGAAAAATTAAAGAGGCTTCACCATAAGAGGTAGATTTGTTGTAGCACGGTTTGATAGAGAGTTAACCGATAACCCATGTTCCGTAGAGGGCACTTGAGAATCGCCACATCTTTGTTGTGCCAAAAGCATTTCCAATTACGTAATTCGTGATTGTTGCTCCTTCAAGATGTGATTGGATGTACTCTGGGAAATTCACCCCATACATCCGATGGGCAAACGCCTTTACCCATCATCCTCACATGAACAGTCGATCCGGCCCATGGTTTGTGCAAATACATCATCCGACCAATTGGATCTTCGTGAGCCTTCTGCAAGTTGGTTGTTGCGTTCTTGCATTTCCAACTATGAATTTAAACAATTAAGAATTTTGCACATATTTTATAAATGAAACAAGAAATATAAAGCACCATGCGAGACTTACATATTTTCTTGAAGCATTGTCACTTGATTCGTCATTTTGTTTAACAAAACACGCACCAAATAGTTCATAGCGATTTGGGGGTCGCCCTAATTCCTTTGTCTCAAAATGTAACTTGTTAAATTAAATATTAAGATATCTTAATAATGCTTAAATAAAAACCGCAATAAATTGCATTACCAATTTATGTCCAACTTGGGCAAATGATCTTTTCCCGATTATTTGCTTCATGGTTTTTAGCTCTAGCTTTCTTATTTCTCTTGCTTGCTTCCTGAAATTAAATTCAGAAAATAAATAATTAGATTCATGTTTTCCTTTTTTTTTTTTACCTTAAACAATCAAAGACAAACCTTGGCTTCGTCGAGCTCCAATACGTAACAAGTTTAACCCACTTGATCAAGTTTTATCCTTTTATCATTTCCTTGCCGTATCAAATTAACCAAAGGAACATCATCTTTCCAATAATTCGCTTTCAAAAAATGCTTCCAATTTTTCCATTTTTCCCCAATGGATGACATAATCCATTTCTCGCCAGCTTTTAGGGACATGAAATCGTAGCCGCACAAAAATCAAATATGAACACACATATAGATCGGTAAAAAATGCAGCAAATCAAAAATATACGGTAGTATTGAGAAAAGTGAGGAATATAGTCTGTGAGAGAAATAGAATAAGAAGAAACAACTCATCAAATTCAAAGTAGCAAGGAGGTTTCAAACGGAACTTTGGGAACACCAAGAAAAAGAATACCCAAAGTTAGATAAATTTGTTGTAAACAAGAACATTAAATGAATATACGCATTAATAAAAAGACAATTACATTTACAAGGTGTAGCATATCGGCTCTTTTTCCCTTGGCATTGCACGCCAATCCTTTACATCAATAGGACAATATTTACCATTTCGTGCAATTGTACCTAAGAAATGGCATAGCATGCTACTCTCACCACCTATTGGCTGACCATACCGATTATATTCAATATGATGTCGTCGTAGGTCTAGAGGACGACCCCAAATACTTTGCATATATGTAGGACCTCGAACTTTTTCAATGATTTATCAAAGAATATCATCACCTATCAGCACAAAATTAAATATTTACTCATAAGACTTTAAAATAAAATACGATATTATTCTTATATCATTACCTTGGTCGAGTTCGTGTTCATAGCTACCTTTCATGATTTCATCCTCTACTCTTGATTCTTCCCTAGCTCGATGTTAGGTTGGTTATTCATCTCGTAGTTTACATTTGTAAGTTCATCATCGCTTCTTGATTCCTCCCAAAGTCTAGCCATAATTTGACTATTATACTCGTAGCTTTCGTTCATTAGCTCTTTCTCGATTCTGTCTTCCTCCCCAAGTATATCGTACGGATGGCTGCTCACACTAGTCCGCTCAACTAGTGGCATGTTCATGAGTAGCTGATGTGATACCATATTTGGGGCTCGTTGATTACTTGTGCATTCATTATAAACTCTTTTATTAGTTCTATGTGATACAACAACCGGAGTCTTTCCTTTATCCATGCATCCCGAATTAAGTCTTTTGTGCTCTTGAGCTCTTGTTGTCATCACGCAAATTACAGAATAAAATATGGAAAAATAATGTGATTGAATTACATAGGAAATATGATTGCTAAATTTTTATGATGTAATAAAAACAATTATTATGATGTAATAAAAACATATAGAGTAGAGTCTATTCATACTTGTGTCCCAACAAATACTATGGTCTCGTTGTTGTCAAGATTCTAGGTGGTTGTAAAATTGGCTCATCTCGAAGTAGAGAACTTTTCGATGTACTTTTTTATTTTTATTAGCCATACCTGCACAATGTACATAAGAAAAAATTAAGTAATCAACAATATTTATTTAAACAAATAAATAAAAGATTTATAATTACAAAACTTTTACTCACAATCATAATTATATTAAAGTAGAATATAAATGAATAGTGAAATAACTATTAATTAATTCATTGAATATAAATAATAGAGATTAAAAATATGCTAAATTAAGATCCCAAAATCGTATGCAGTGGATGGAGAAATCATAAAAGCAAATATTTCAACAATAAGAATATGATTAATAGAATGAGAAAAATTTAAAGAACAAGAAAATATATAAGTGCTTAGAAAGAAGAAGAAATAGTTGGTGAAAATGCATATACAAACAGTTTGATATATATATATATATATATATATATATATATATATTACGATTTACAATGTGGAATGGGTGGAAACTAGTCGTGTGGGATATATATATATATATATATATATATATATATATATATATATATATATATATATATTCATGAGAATTTTCTTGGCACAAATTTACAATTAAATAATTTGAAATGTTCCCAGCTTGTTAATCATGAATAAGGAAAAATTAAATAGTCAATCTGCAATTCCAAAATCTATTGCCTTTGCAACAATGAATTCATATTTCTAGCAAAGAAACAATAATTTTCATATGCCCATATAAAAGTGTTTTTAGTTCAACAAGACATCATCGGGATAAACGAGATGAAATTAGAATTAAATATGTATTTGAGAATAATCATATATCATTCTAGACACTTTCCTACTCATCTCAAAAACCACGGAAAATATGTATTTGAGAATAATCTGCATATCCTCATATATGCTAGACACTTTGTATTTAAACTATTTTTTCTCGTATATATTGGCAAATATCATTTATGCATGTATTTGTTATTGGATTCACCCACCGAATAAATTACGCTTTAGTTTAATATTCTAGACAATTTTCTACTAATCTCAAAAACCACAAAAGGTAAAGGTATATATTTGAGAATAATGCATATGTCCTAATATGTCCTAATATTCACACTTTCTTACTCATCTCAAAACCACGAAAATATGTATTTGAGAATAATCGAGACACTTTCTTACTCATCTCAAAAACCACGAAAATATGTATTTAGTATGCATGCTAGACACTTTCCTAGTCATCTCAAAAACCACGGAAAATATGTATTTGAGAATAATCTGCATATCATTATAGACACTTTCCTACTCATCTAAAAAACAATAAGGAAAAATTAAATAGTCAATCTGCAATTCCAAAATCTATTGCCTTTGAAACAATGAATTCATATTTCCAAGAAAGAAACAATGATTTTCATATGCCCAGATAAAAGATTTTTAGTTCAACAAGATATCATCAAGATACACAGATGAAATTAGAATTAAATTCAATGTCGATTGGATGAACTTAATCAATTAAATAAATAATACCGCAATAAATAATTCATACCTCATCAGTAGGAGTTCAAAAAAATCCACACAACAACTTTTAATCTAAACAAAAGAAATTCAAAACACAACTATAATAATTACATCAAATCGAAGAAATTCAAAGATGGAATACCTCATCAAGAATTTGTGATTCCACAATCTGTAAACTCAAAACTTGCCCCGAAATTAAAAAAGAAAATCGAGTTAATACAAAAACACAAAATTTGCTTGAATTCAACCATTATCCCTCAAAATTCAGAAATTCAGCCATCATCCCTCAACATTGAATTATTCAATCTACAATTTAGAATATTTAAGTAGTTAAAAGAAGGGTAGACAACCGAGACTCCGTTGAGAGCGAGAGCGATAATGGATTGAAGAGAAATTAAAAAGTATTGATCTCGCTTATTGCCTTCAATTTGATAGGACGACAACATGAAGAATCTCTAAGTTTGTAGCACGGGAAAATGTCGATCCATCGTGGAGGGATCCTTGCCCACGATCCATGATTTTCTTTTGCCTTGGCGGAGTTGCCTCCCGCGAATTTTATTTTCAACTTTTAAGATACAAATTAGGGTAGAATTAAAGAACAACGGTGCCTTTTGAGAGGGGCGGTGGCATGTTTGGTTGCTTTGAAAGTAATATACATGTATATATAATAGACGATATAACTGGCAAATTGGCTTGGTAAATTGAAATATAGGAGAAATTGAGAACAATAATATAAATTCAGTGTATGACTTGGTAAATTAAGAATATTATGTTAAAATTCATTATTCTTTTGTTAATTAATATGATAATATAAAAATTATTTAAGATAAATTTACCATAAAACTATTTTGAAAATTTTAAGGTATCTAATATTTGATCAAAAATATTAAAAACTTGTTAAAAGTATCAAAAATGAGATACTGTGAGACGGTCTCACAAATTTTTGCCTAAAGAAATGTAAATTCATAAATAATAGAGAAATGTAAATTTCCCCATTAAGTACTTAAATTAAGAGTAAATATATCATAAATAAGTTTTATCATGTAACACAAAATTGTATTAATTATTTTTATTATAAAATATTACTATTATATTAGTATTTTTAGTTGTACCATTGTATTTTCATTTTTATTTGGAAAAAATGTAAGTATTGTGTAATACATGTTTGAGAAGCAACTTGAATATACTTCTCTGGAAAAAAATTGGTTAATTGTAGATAAAATGAGTTAAATATATTTTGTAGAGCTCAACATTTTACAAGTCCCTTGTGCGGTGGGTGCACAATGCAATTCAAGTGTATTTTTAAATAATTACAATCACAACACTAAAATCGTAAATTTTTAGTAAAATTAACATTGTATCTGCTTAAAAATTCACTTGAATTGCACGAGACACCTGATAAATACAATATATTGACATATTTTACATGTGTATTTGATTTTTGTTACTTTCGATATTTGATTAAGTGTGGATAGAGTAACGGTTTATGTACTTTAGTTGTACAGTTGTACTTAACTAATATTGTTTAGCGATAACAATAAATACTAACAAACTAATACATTTTAAAAATGGATCTAATATCCTTGAAAAATACATTTGAAATTGTATGATGCACCCGGTGCCTACACGATTTTGTCTTGTGAATAAATAATTGCAAAGTTCAAAAATATTTATCTATGAAAACATGAAAATTTTACTTTGTTATTATAGTCAAGAGCAAAGTCTTGGGTAAACAAGATTTACCATGAATTTATTTTAATAGTATTAGTTATTCTATTAAACAAGACTCCCTCCGTCCCAAAATGTTTTTCACACTTGCCTTATTTGGTTGTCCCAAAATGTTTTTCACACACCAAAAATGGAAAAACTCCACTAACATTTTATCCTTATAAAATCAATTTATTTGCAAAAGCGCCACTCACATGGGCCCACTTTTACCTCAATTAGCCCATTTAAACTAAGTAATCCACTTAATAAACTAATTCAGCCCACTTAACTTAATTAACTTAGCCCACTTAATTAACCTACACACCACACTAATAATCGGTCAACCCCAACATCTTTATTCCTCTCCATCTTCTCTCTCGAATCTTCCTTCTACGAACCCTAAATCGCCTCTCTGTCTACGAACCCTAAATCGCCTCTCTCTCTCTCGCTCTCTCTCGAACCTTCCTTCTACGAACCCTAAATCGCCCCTCTCTCTCGAACCTTCCTTCTATGGTTGATTCCATGGGCGACCTAAACCCCATTTCCGATTCCTCCAACGAGGACACCATTTACGATCTTTGTTGTCGGCGATACTATGGTCGCATTTATAGTTTTGTTCTGAATCTGTGATACCCTCCAACGAGGAGTTGGATTTGGAATCTATGGTCATCCCCAATTCCGAAGAAGGCGATTTGATACCCTCCGACGATGAATCGGAGTTGGCATCCATGGTCGCCCCGATTCCGAAGATGGCGATTTGATACCCTCCGACGATGAATCGGAGTTGGCATCCATGGTCGTCCCGATTCGATGATGAGACTATGGTTCCTCGACCGAAATACGTCAAAACTCTTTCTCTCTATGAATTTATCTCGCTTATGGGTACCATCTTATAGGTAACACATTTATTCTCATTGCATGTGCATATTTCATGGTTCTGTGATGATATCTTTTCGATGATAGTTTGATGTTTCTCGAGGGGTTAAAATCTGATGTTATGAGGCTATTATTTGTGAATATGTTGGTTGTTGGTCCCCGTGGTGATGTTATACGATAATATGTGGGTTGTTGGTCCCTGTGATTATATTTATTCGATGATAATTTGATGTTTCTTTGAGGGATTAAAATATGATGGTTATGAGACTGATATCTGTGGAATATGTTGGTTGTTGGTCCTCGTGGGCCATGGGTTGACCGTCCAATATGGTGTTGAAGAGATTAACTTTATCATTAAAGTTAATCTCTTCAATCGAGTTTCCAAAAATATCCCTCCTTTATTTGACCCCACACCTCACTCCCCTTTTCTTAATATGCGTGCCCATTTACATATGAAAAATATTCTCGGGACGGAGGGAGTATTAGTTATTTTTACTACTAATAATTAAGTATCAATTTTGAATAATATTGTAATTGTTTTACCATAAGATATTAGTTGTAAATCAATTTCACCATAAAACTTATAAATCACACAAGACCAACTCTTAATCAAGATATATTTCTGTACAAATTTATACCATGTAAATGACATTAAACTAGGTAATTGAAATACTCGTGCATAAATCCTACTTTCTAATCATATCAAACGTTACTAATTCCAAATATGAATCCCTGTCTAGTAAGATTTCCTAATTCAGCATCCTTGGAATATATAATAAAAACTTATAGATTACTTAATTGAATCCAAATATAATGGTTTAGTCTCTTTCAACTTCCGTAAAACTCGTATTATAAAACTATAAATTGATCAAAAATATTTTTGAACGAATAGTAAAATATAAATTATAGTCATGAACAAACTTATTAATAATATTAAACACCCTAAAAATAAAAGTTTGAGCAACAACATGAGAAATTACAAGGGAAGTGAACAAAAACAATCGGTTAGCTCATGTAATGGTAGCATCAATTTCAATTCCTTCAACATCGTCACGGACCCAATTGAATTCATCATTATCATTGTTCACCGAGGATTGCAAATACCACTTTGCAAGTGCGTTTCGATATCAACACGGGGTTCCGTGTCGTATTGAGCCCGTGCAAGAGAGATGACTACAACCCAATCTGTCTCAATTGGATCTTGTACATAGAATACTTGTTTAGCTTGTGATGCTAAAATGAATGGCTCATTGTGACGTCTTACATTTGAAAAATTAGTCAATGTAAACCCTTCGTCATCTTGTTTCAACTTGTTCCCTTTTGACACCCAGTCACATTCAAACAATACCACTCTACGTCCGCCATCATAATCTAGCTCAATGATATTTTTTAAAAATCCATAATAATCTAAATCACTCAAAATAGGATTTTGGTCTCTTGTACTTGAAAAACTTGATGTTGTAGCTTGAACACTTACCCCACTGCTTTTGTGTCTTCCTTCCACTCTCCAAATCTCTAGTATGAAACCTAAACCCATTCACCAAGAACTTTTCGTATTTCACCAATGAAATTCGGGCCACGAGAAAGTAACGTTATGTCTTTAGATTTTGGATTCTCCTCGGGCATTTGCAACCCTTCAACCTGTTTAAAATGTAAACTCAAAAGTATTAATATAGTTACTAAATATTAAGTAATTGATCTTACCAATTACAAATATAACTTACATATTTGGCAAACCAAACAGCAAAACTTTCACTATGAATACGTTCAATTTGATGGCGTGAAACACGGTTATGTACTTGTTCAACCATGAAATGATGTTTCCTAAATAAGATAAAATCATTAGTTTTTCAAATTCAGAAGAAATTATGTTTTAATGAACAAGAAAAAATAAATTACTCAATGTAGGGTATGAGATCATCACGGTTAAACTACACATATTGATGCGCTTTCTTTAATGTTTCAAAGATCAAAGTTTGTAGGAGTTCCTTTTCCAAGAGGACGTCCTACCATTTTAAATACATCTAACCGAGATTCGGTACTCATCTCTAAATCTATGTCTTCATTTCTGGATGTTTGGTTGAACTTTGATTCCACATAATCTGCTAGGTATAATGAGCAAAAAGACAAACATTCTTCCGCTAAATAACCTTCACAATTGAACCTTCAGTTTACTTCTATTTCGCGCGTACGACTTCAATGTACCTAAATACCTATTTTTTTTTCAAAAATAAGAGAGAAAAAGAAGACAAGTTATTAAAAGGTAAACATTTAATGAAACTAAGGTTAATCATAACAATCTTTCAGCATATATAAATCCAACAAAGAAATTTAATAATTACCTTTCTATTGGATACATCCAACGATAGTAAACTGACCACCTAGCTTAACTTCTATAGCTAAATGTATGGTGAGATGCACCATAATATCAAAAATGACGGTGGATATATTCTCTCTAACTCGCAAAGTATCGGAGCAATATCTTTTTCCAAACGAATCGCATCTCGTGGATTAATTACTTTAGAGCATAGTTCTCTAAAGTATTTGCTCAATCTTAGCAAAGGAGACCGCATGATTTTGAAAGAGTTCTTCTTAAGGCTATAGGTAACAATTGTTGCATCACAATGTGATAGTCATGACTCTTTAGACCCAAAAGTTTAGGTGGTTTCATTTGAACACACCGTGAAATATTTGAGGCATAACCATCTGGAACTTTAACTCGACCGAGAACCTCGCGAGAATAGCTCCTTCTCTCTCTTACTCATCGTAAAAGGGGCCGGAGGCAAGTATACCTTTCCAGGACTCCTTTTGAATGGGATGAAGCTCAGTCTAATCCCCAATTCTTGCAAGTCAAGTCGTGATTTATGATTATCTTTCGATTTACCATCTATACCCAAAAAGGTACCACAAATGCTCTCACGACATTTTTCTCTATATGCATGAAGTCAAGATTATGACGCACGACATTATCTTTCCAATATGGCAATTCAAAGAAAATACTCATCTTTTCCAATTGAAAGGCAACTTTGGATTGTTCTTAACCAATTTTCCAAATTTAATTGAGAAATCTTTGAGTTCATCCATCACAATATCACCGATTAATCGGGGTGGGGCTTCTTCACGTTCTATTGTCCCATCAAAGTGTGTTCCATTCTTTCAAACACATGATCTCGTATCTAAAAATCTACGATGACGCATATAGCAATATTTTCCACCATTATGTAACCTATTTGAAAGTGTATATTTGTGACAAACAGTGGCAAGCAAATTTACCTTTAGTGCTCCATCCGACAAAGTTGCGTATCCAGAAAATCACTCATTGTCCACAATAATGATGCATGTAACTGAAAGTTTTGTTTAGTAGATGCATCATATGTTTTGACTCCTACTTCCTACAAATCTTTCAAATCAGCAATTAGAGGTTGTAAGTAAATGTCAATATTATTCCCAGGAGCTAATGGACCAGGAATTAATAAAGACAACATAAAATATGGTTATTTCATGCACATCCATGGTGGTAGGTTATATGGAATTAGTATCACGGGCCATGTCTTTGTGAGACACACTCATATTTTTAAATGGATTAAGTCCGTCTCAAGTCAACCCCAACCGAACATTAAGAGGATCCTTAGCATATTGGGGATGTAAATTGTCAAATGTCTCGCCACGCCGGAATCGGCGGGATGTCTCATATGTCCGTCCTTCGTACGACATTCGTAATGCCATCTCATAAATAATCTTTGCAATCTAGGTTTTAGTGGAAAATACCATAATACCTTTCGTGTTATCTTTCTTATATCACCGGTAGGATCATTTTGAAGTTTGCCACCTGAGTTCGTTGCATGTTTCGCAAGAAATTCTTCCCTCATTCACCTGCCAATAAAGAGTGCAATCATTTGGACAAGCATCAATCTTTTCATAACCAAGTCCCAAATCTTTCATCAACTTTTCGGCTTCATAATAAGATTTAGGTAAGTCGACCATTGCTTCGGGAATGCTTCTCTTAATAACCCCAAAATCATATCAAAAACTTTATTAGACAATTCTCCAATATATTTTAGGTGTAACAAACGAATTATGAATGAAAGTTTTGTGAACTTTTCACACCCTTCATATAATTTAGGTTTAGAAGCATCAATCAACTTATAAAACTTTTCACCGCCCACGATCAATCTCTGTATCTTCTTGAAAATCATTCGTATGATCTCCAAAAATATCATTAATTAAACCTTCAATATCATCAGCATTTGTTGAAGTTCCTGGACAATCACGTTGAGGTTCAAAAGAAGACGCTTAAGTTCCTGGACAATCACGTTGAGGTTCAAAAGAAGACGCAGAGCTCCTAGGAAGCTCTCCATGAGCTATCCATTCAGTATATCTTGGAATAAACCCATCTACTGTCAAGTGTACAAATGCATCCTTTCGACTTGCAAACACACCAATCTTGCAAAGCTTGCATGGACATAATATCATTCCATTCACGGATGCATTCATAAAAGAAAAATCTAACAAATATTTAAGTCCATCTTGATATTCCTTACTCACTCTTGACTTGGTCATCCAACTTCTATCCATATTATATGATGAATGATGAATATGTTCTGGTTAAAGAAAAATAATATACACAACTTCAATAACTGTATTCATTAATAATTGAAAATTTTAAAATCTTTCACAAAAAAATAAATTAAAACGTAATTTCATATTATTTATACTTTGATATGCAATTGTAAAACAACCTCTGTTTATCAATATTATATAATATTAATTTATTTTAAAACTAAATTAATGAAAATCTAAAAATTCATAAAAAAATTAGACACTCACATAATTCAATTAAATAAGTTATTATTTATATTCTAGACATTTTTTTACCCATCTCATCCTATGTTTGACTAAATTTTATAAGTCTATAAAAAAGTAAATTATTTATGGACATAGAACATTATAAGTATATAAACTCTTTATTTCTCTAATAAAAATTCGTACACTCATATTATTCAATTAATCAATAATTAAATAAGTTATTATTTAGTATTCTAATCACTTTTCTACTCATTTCATTTTATGTTTGACTGTAAAATTTCTAATTCAATTTAATATTTGAATACGTTTTATTTTTACAAGTCTACACATAAGGGCGGACGTAAAATTTTGTGAATCAAGGTACAAACTTAAAAGTAAATAATATATATATATATATATATAAACTTATAATTAATTAAAATTTTGAATCACAATTCACCACGTCATACTTTGAAATTTATGATTAATGATAGTTTTATTGAATATTTTATTTTAAGATGAATTGTTAATGAAATTCATACTCTTATATATAGAAATTCAAATCTTGAATGAACAGTGGAGACTAAATTTTTAGAGTTGAAAATGATGGTTTATAACATTTCACAATTCTCTATGCAAATAAAAATATTTAATAATCATTCAAAAAATTGTAAACTCTAAATATATTATGTAATATTCCACATATATAAGTGTATCAAATGTTCTAGTTATATAATTAAGAAAAATGGACAGAATTTCAATTTACAATTTTATAGAAAAATTGAATTTAAATTACTCCAAAAAATATCAACAATTACTATTATTTATATATCCTCTCAGAAAACTAGAAAATCAGATTATTAGACTTAGTTTTTACTTTTAGGAAAAAGAAATATGAATCTAATATCCAATTTAGTTTGTAGCTAGCTATAATTTATGAAATAAGAGGGCGAATGCACAACCCTGAACAAGAATTGTGAGGTACTTCGAAAATTGAAAACTATGTTTTAATTTTAAAGAGTATTTTTAGAAATTAAGAAGGAACAAATGTCTTTCTTAATTTTCTCTTATGATATCATATATATATATATATATATATATATATATATATATATATTACCATAGGAAATATGTATTTGAGAATAATCTGAGACACTTTCTTACTCATCTCAAAAACCACACAAAAATATGTATTATCCTAATATGCTAGACACTTTCCTACTCATCTCAAAAACCACAAAAAGGTATGTATTTGAAAATAATCTGAGACACTTTCCTAGTCATCTCAAAAACCACAGAAAATATGTATTTGAGAATAATCAGCATATCATTCTACCCTTCCTACTCATCTCAAAAACCACGGAAAATATGTATTTGAAAATAATCTGCATATTCTAATATGCTAGACACTTTCCTAAAAATCACAAAAGTATGTATTTGAAAATAATCTGCTAATCATTCTTTCATTTGAAACTATTCCCCTGCTAATCATTCTTTCATTTGAAACTATTTTAGACGGAAAAATTAATCTTCTCTACTTGTATTTAAACTATTTTTTCTCGTATATTGGCAAACATCATTTATGCATGTATTAATTTGTTATTGGATGCACTCATATTTAAAGCATTATATATATATATATATATACATATATATATATATAATGTCATGTGAATTTTAAAGAAAATTAGAGATAAAAAGAAACATCACACAAGATATATACTTACCTCCTTTGTTTTGATTATGTTCGTCCTACGTGATTTGTGATGATGTTACCTACGCTGAAATACTAGGAAGAAGACTATTATCGACATTGATGTGGTTTCTCTGAAAAATAGAATAGGATATTTCTTTACTTTGGGAATTGCGGTCAAAAAATAAAAAATAGAGTAAAAATGAAATTTGTTTTGAAATATATTTTGTTGAATTTAATATGTTTGAATGAAAAGAAAAAAAAACCAATTGAATTTGTTTTGTTAGCGTTGATAAACCCTATAATGGTGGATCTAACTAGATGTATTATAATAAAAAAATCATTAATTATTAAAAATATTCTATAGTCGATCTCTTGAAATTTTATATCATTTTAATGATAATATATAGTTGCAAAAATGTTGGGATTGCATTTATCTTTTTTTTTTTTAATATTATTATTTTATGATTTTTTTTTAATTCGCATGAGAGAAATATGACCGTGCATTATCGTGAGATAATCCTGCTTGTTAATTTTTTTCTTTGAATTCCAAAATTTTAATGGCTAATATGACACTATCCAAAATGGCATAATTATATTATATATCATGACATTTAGTTAAGTGTGTTAATAGATTTCATGTTTAACTTAATGGCTAATACCACACTAACTCAAATGTCATAATTGTGTTGTATTTGACATTTAGTGAATAGTGTGCTAATAGATTCTATGTTAGTGTAGTTATAAGTTTGAAAAATATAGTGTATCAATATAGTAATTTACGCTACATTCTTTGTATAGTGTATTAAAATTAGTGTAGTAATATGTCTTTTTCTTGTAGTGAGTTTTTGTCAAATTTTACATACAAATCATCATCACATAACCGACTTATACTAATCAAAGTAGCAAGTAAGCCATCAACATGCAAAATATTTTTTAGCTTAGGAAATCCTTCAACATTTAAAATTCATTTTCCAATGATTTTTCCTTTAGTACCACCATCATATGTTACGGTTCTACCATTAAAGATTCATATTCGGATAAGAAATTGATTTAACCAGTCATATGTCTAGAACAACCACTATCAAAATACCATAAACCCTGGTACACATGCTTTCGAGAGAAGAGTAAACCATGTTACGAGATAATTTTATCCTTTTTTTAGAGACTGTCTTTGACACATGTTGCTTAGAATGTGACAATATTTTAGACAATATTTTAGCATCTTTCAGTCTTTTCAAACAATAAGGACGAATATGACCAATTTCATCACAATAATGACACACATACTTTTTTTTGTTTGTTTCTTCTTATTAGTCTTTGTTTGATCCTGAACTTTTACCTCGGTATCGGTTTTAGCATTCACAAATTTCACGGGATTCTCAAACATAGAAGATGTTTCATTTTTATATCCCAAACCAAATTTATTAGATCGACTAACTACTAGAGCATCATTCATATCGGATGAACTTATGGTATATTTCTTAAAACTTAAAGAAGTTCCTTACAGTTCCTCTTTTAGCTTAGAAATTTTCAAGTCTCTTCTCGTAAGTATGACTTCTAGTTTAGTTCTTGTTTCTTTCAAATCATCATTCTCTTTAGTTAAAGACTTTAGAGATTGATCTTGTTCAAAGATATTTGTCTAATAAATTTTTATAGTCGATTCATCAATTCTTGTTTCTTTAGAAATGTTACCTATTTCATCAACACACCCAACAAAATTGTTCAAATCGAAGAAATTTGATCCGATGTTGCTTCGGATGTTGTAACATCCGATGCAATATTTAGTCGAGTCGTCCAGATCATCATCCAAAGAGTCATCATAATCAATTTTAGCATAAAAAGCAAGTTCCTCATTTTTGAATCATCATTTTCATCATCCGAGTCATCACTTAAGGTAGCATTAAAATTCGCTTTTCTCTTTAGTCCTGGTATTTGCACACTCATTTGCATAATGTCCAAATCCGGTGCATGCATCACACTTAACCGATTTTACGTATTCGTGGATCATACCTTGGTTTACTACCTTTTCAGTTTGTCTTGATTGACTCCGATCTCTCCTTCTTTCGGGGTAGGTATTGTGTTGATTTGGATCTTTGGTTGGATATTCCCCTTGGATCTACTCATCGTTTTCCTTAAGTAGGAGTTAAACTTCTTTGTCACAGAGCGATGTTGTCATGATTATTACAACATAGGTCTGTCACATCCTCATCGTAATCAATCTCGGTAACATAAGATTGATGTTCATCACTTGTGGATGCTTCTCCTTTGTAAACAACAACCTTTTACCATCATTCTCCTCCTGGTTGGATGCTATTGATCTCATAGGTCTTAAGAATGCTTATTAGCTCATTATGACTCAACGTATCTCGTATCCTTAGCTTCCTCTATAGCATAGATTTTTACATCAAATCTTTTAGGAACATAATGTAAAATTTTATGCACTAACACAGTATTAGAGATAGGATCTCCAAGCAGTTGAGCTTCATTGACAATCTTCGTGACACGTTCATTGTAAGATGAAATGGTTTCATCTTCTTTCATTCTCGTGTTCTCGAACTTTATGTCCATCATTCGTAGTTTTGTTCTACGAACATTATTAGACCCTTTACAATGCTCTTGTAGACGATCTCAAGCCTCTTTTGCACTTACACGCTTAGATATGATCTTGAACATAGTCATATCAACCGAGACAAAATTCGCATTTAAGGCTTTAGAATTGTAACTAGCAATTGTGCTTTCATCATTTGTCCAAATTCAGCTTCTCATTTGATTTGAGTTTTCCCTTCATTATCGTGGATGTGTTCTTGGGGCCGCCCATCCGAAGAACACTCCTCCAAGCACGTTCATCAATGGATTTGATATACATCTCGCATCCTTGGCATCCAATAGGCATAGTTTGTTCCATCAAGAACAGGAGGCCTAATAGACTGAGAGAGTGGATACTCCATTGCAAAATAAAAAGACACGCTAAAACACAGATCTAAACTTAGTACCGTCAAGTTTTAGGCTCAGTGCCAATCGAAAGTGTGCGTGTAGTGTAAAACAAAATGATGTTGTCTTGAATGTTATGACATGCACTACAACATCTAAATATCTAATGTAAACAACGGAAGACTAACACTACAATGCAAAGGAGTAAATTTTTCATAGACTTGTTAATTAAAGTCTATGATGCCTTCTGGCCGAAACGTTTCACTAAATCGAGAGTGAATACAAAAGTTTGTGTAAAGAGTTTCCAAGACAGAACCTTTATAACGAAAATAAAGACTCAATACCACATATTGACTCTTAAACGGCTAAGTGTAGTATTACAAAATATTACACCGTCAAAAGTAAATCAAAGTATCAAAGACATCTACGCTAATGACACTTCAAGATACCATGTTGCTAAACGAGGTGACATGCGCAAGTAGCAACGTAAAGAGGGAATAACGGCCCTATCTCTTGGATGCACTAACGCACTCAACAATCGATATTTGGATATTCCTTGCCATTGCTAAAGTTATCGGTCTTCTATTTATAGATGTCCTCGGCTTCAACCATAGATCCTTGTAGATGGATCTATAAAAACTCCAAAATAACTTCCCATTATTTCTCTCTCTTAACCGTCCATGTAGATAGTTGATTTCGTGACTTACTCCTACAAACATATGATCTAGGTCCTTCTAAAACTTTCTGGAATTGGTCTTGAATCTGGATCCTTAAAGAAGATTCTAGATTCGACCTCAATGTTGCACTCGGTGTTACAAGATCCACGACAACATTTGACCGAAGTCTTCATTCTAGATCCTTGTAGAATGTTCTAGATCTTCAACCTCGCAATGTCACAACATCTACTACAACATTGAACTGTTAGAGAATAAAAGTTAGTTATATGAAGAAAGAAATGGTCAAATTCGATATAGCAGAATATATGATAACATCACATGCGACATCAACAAATAATATCTTTCATTTTCATTGTTTTCTAAAAAAATCTTCTATTTAAAAATCAAATCTTGGGGTTTCCATGATATACAAATACCTAATTTTTCTTACTAAAAAAATATTTTCTTCCCTATTATTTTGAAATTTCTAAATCTTTTGAATTAGGATTTTAAAATCTTTTAATATTTAAATATTAGTCTTTATCTCACCAAACCCAAGCTCAAGCCCAATTCCAAGTTCAAGCCCAAGCCCAAGCCCATGCCTTATATATATTTATATGATTGCTTACCTTAAATAATTTTACGTACACAAATTTCACAAATTCACGGTTCTTCATAAACAAGAAATTATCGGTTCTTCTCAAATTCTATTATCAATATATTATCTCTTCTCTTCCAATAGGTTTACGGTACACTCACTATTACTTATCAATTTTTAATTTCTCACCTATAATTCTTAGTATTATATACTCAAATTATGAATTCATCCCCTTTCTTTCATGCATGTACATATTTTTGGAAAAATTTCATATTTGGACTCAATTTTTAGGTTGAATCTCAATTTAGGTCTTGAATTGAAGTGTCTCAAATTAGGGTCTAATTTTTAATTTTTCACAACTTAAGATCCAATTTTATTCCTTATATCTCAATTCAAGGCCCAAATTTTATTTTTATTTTTTCATTTCTAATCATATACCGCTAATTCATTTATAAAGAATTATTTTTAGGGCCAATTACTATCCCATACAAATTAACTAACAAAATTACAATACAATACATGAAAAATTGAAAATTGCAGCTCCATACAATTGGTCTGACAAAAAGACATCTATGCCCACACAACACTGTGGATGAGGATTATTTATCCATTCTCTAAAACAAAATATTAACATCCTTTCCTTGTTCGCAATTTACTAAGTTTTAAAGGCACACTTTCAGCTCATCCGCCACCTTCTTATAATCGACTTGATGTCCATTTACTAAGTTCTAAAGGCACACTTTCAGCTCATCCGCCACCTTCTTATAATCGACTTGATGTCCACGAAACACAATTGCAGTCCTTGTTGCACTTTAGTAAAATTACACTAAACCACAAAAAAATTGCACAACAAAATAATTAGTTGCATTATACGCAAACTTAGTTGAACATTGATAAAATTTAATTGTGAATAACAAAATAATTAGTTGCATTACACAAAAACTTAGTTGAATATCAATAAAATTTAATTGCAGACCCTGTGTGTACTTGTTATGAACAGAGGTATCACCAAACCACCAATAACAACAGTATCAACAATCTAATTCCTCTCTTATATCATTCAACTGATGAAAAATATCAAGAAAATAGCCACAAAAAATATTCATCTTCAATCTACACTCGAATCATTTAAAACTCAAAAGAAACTAAAATAAAATATCATTTTCCCATCCTTACCAAAGCAAGAACCTGAATCCAACATTCGATGAACAACGTTGGATTCTTGATCAAGAATCTGATAACTATCTCAATCTTTGAAGTCCCCAGAACCATTCTGCTCAATAACAATAGTATCACCAATCTAATTCCTTTCTTGTATCATTCAACTTTATTCATCAACAAACATTTTTTCCTTAAAAAAGGACCTCAAAATTCTTCCTGCAAATTTTCATCTACACTGCGATACTTATGAAAAGGAGAGTGGCGAGTAAATCGGCGACACGGCGGAGAGAGAGAGATCGGCGACGACAGTGGAGCATTTATTGGAGAATTCGCATCGATCGGACATAACCTTCCAAAATCCCTAAAAATTTCACAAAAAAATATGTTCATACAGAAATAAAATTTACACCTAAAAAGAAAATCAATTGATAGTATTTTTTACCGTGCAATTTCTTTCCGGCGCGGTGGCCGACGCTAGCG
Organism: Paraleonurus japonicus; assembly: GCA_030762865.1. Classification (NCBI taxonomy): domain Eukaryota; kingdom Viridiplantae; phylum Streptophyta; class Magnoliopsida; order Lamiales; family Lamiaceae; genus Paraleonurus; species Paraleonurus japonicus. The sequence continues at coordinate 23,711,293 of CM061060.1, forward strand.
TTGACGTTGAGCGGGTACCGGAGGGACGCAGGTCGAGTGGTGGCAACGCGGTTTGGGTGTAGAAGGAGTTTTGAGCATGGCGGAAAGAGAGATCGACAGGGACTGTTGATCGTTCGACGAACCGTGGCTCTGGGCGGCGACCATCTGAGCGCAGATGTGAGTGAACCAACATCGGCGACAGCATTGAAATGGAAGGCGGCGAATAGAAGGCTGCGATTTTTGGGTTTAGGAGAGAAAAATTGGGAGAACCGATAATGAAATGAGGATAAGGATATGACGTAAATTTTATAATAATCTGAAACTTGAAAAAGTGATACTCAAAGGTCATTTTTGACAAATTCAATTATGCAATTGTATTCCCTGCAATTATGAACAGGGATTGTATATTTTTGCAATATCTCACACTAAATTGTACTGGAGAGTAATAAATCCTTATTTTTATTATGTATAATTTTTCTTATCTACATTTCTGAATATATTTTATATATTTTTATATTTTGAATTTTTTTATATTATTGTCACTACATTTATCCTAAATACTCACATTCATCACCTTGATTAAAAAAACATGAAAAATAAAAAAATTGATTTTTAATTTTTTTAATTTAATATGTTATTTTTTTAAAATTGACTAGAAAAAAATTATTATACTTTAAGGATTTTATAAAAATAATTAAAATAAAGATAAATTAATCGGGTTTTGAATTGAGACAAAAAGAGAATAAGTGGATCTTAAATTGAGAAAAACTAAAAATTAGACTAGACACTTCAAAATTCAAAACCTAAATTGAGACTCAACCTAAAAATTGAGCCCTAATATGAAATTCTTACATATACTTTTATGTAAAGTGGTGACTACTTGTGCGGGAAGTTAATAGTAATAGGAATTTAGTAACCTAATTAATGAAATTAGAAGTTAATGCATGAGATGAGCATGCGGGTTTTGGAAATTGATTTAGAGGTGATAATGAAAAGGTCATGATTTTAATAATAGAAATTGAGTTGGCTAATTAATGAGATTAAAAATTAAGTGACACGTGGTTTTGTGAATTATGATAAAGGTGTTAGTTTTCGTGACTAATTGAGTGATTTTATAAATTATGATTCAAGGTGTAGGAGTTTTTTTTTTGGATTATTGAGATAAAGAATTGTGTTTGGTAATATTTAGGATTTTGATTAATAGGAGACCAAAAGATTAATTTGAAAATTTTAAGTTTAAAGGTTTAATTTGAGGATTTATTTCTATTATTATTAATGATAGTTGACGGTATCTCATGAGGAGTAGGATTGAGGCAATTCATTCATTGCATCCATAACATAAATTTCAGGTGGTGTTTTTCTTCATGATTGTTAAATTTTGTCACTTTTAAATACCTTGCATGATTGAGATTTGTTGATTGCTACTATGTGCTATATGCTATGATATGTGTATGTTCCGGTGGAAAGGACCGTGTAACATACTATTAAATCTTGACCGGTGGAAAGGACCATGTGTCTACCATGTTATGATTTATGTTCCGTGGAAAGAACCGGCAACATAATAGACTATGATTTATGTCCCGTGTAAAGGACCGTGTAACATAATGAAGTTATGAACTATATTTCGGTGGAAATGATCGATTATGATATTATGGTTGGCTTTGCAAATAAATTGTTATGGTTATGTGGTATGTGAGTTGTTGTTTTGATTGTGTTGGTTATTTAAATGTGACAAGTGAGAACCCACTGAGCTAGTTGTTTTGCTCACCCCAATCTCATTAATATTTTTTAAAAAAAAATAATAAGGAGTGTTGTGGAGGACCGGTGGATGTGTGACAAGTAATATTTAATGTTTAGAATTAATTATTTTTATTTAAAGTTCAAACTTTAGGAATTTAAATATTTATTTTCAAAAGAGTCGCATCTCATTTATTTTATTAAACCTTGTTTATATTTAAAAATAAATTACATTAATTTCTATTGATTATGTTCCACTTTGGAACTTAATAATGTTTTCACTATTTACTTCCACCGCAAGTTTTATAAAAATATTTGGTTTTTAGTTCTTTTATAAAGTATATGAGTCTTTATGGTAAATCTTTTTATCTATGTTATTCCTCAAAATTTTGTGTAAAGTTTCAACTGCACTTATCCTCAAAATTTTCTAGTTTATTTACAACAAAAATTAGTTTTTGAATAAGTTCCTAATTGAGTTAGAGTTCAAAAATAAGCCTTCGAAAATCGGAATGTGACACACAATTAACAAATTGAATTATGCACAACATGTAAACAAATAGCAAGAAAGACGAGAATGGTCAAAGATACATTACTATTTAAACAACGAGACGAACCATTTAGGATTCCGACATCCTTGAACTAAAAATACCTTAGCCTTTTAACAAGACTATGAATTACAATTCAAAAGATATATGAAAAATTACAAGTTCTATTTGTGTGTTTTTGTTGTTCTTCCCAAAAAAATCGGTAGAGAGATGATGAACCGTTTTCTTCCTGCGTTCTTTTTTTTTTCTGTCTTTTCTGCTAAAACGTCTTGGTTTATTCCCCAAGAGTGTTGATTTTTTCCAACAAGGAGGAATCATTTTCTTCTCAATCATGTGATTACCAATACTAATTAGCTCTTGATTGCGCCTTCGAGAATAGTAAATAAGACTCTTCAAAAATCATCTAATTTACTTGTATTAAGTAAATAGAGACCAAAGTAATAACAGGTGAAATTATAATATTATAGCTAAAAAGTGATTATAAAACAACCAATTTAATATATAAATTTCCACTTATCACGTGGCATGATCTCATTGGTCACCTGTTTACAGGCTCACAAGTCAACCAAACAAATACATTTAAGAACATTTCACCTCAATTTATTGTTCTTTAGAGAAAATTCTTTGTGCAAGATACTTGGTCACATACCAAGTGTTTGAAGGTGCATTTACGAACTTAATTGTTTCATAAATGATCAATATATATAGTTGTATTTTAGTCTTCATTATGTGAATGTGAAGTTTCCACTTTGTGTTTAATTGTTGCTCTTCTATACGTATTTTGTGTGATGAACTCAACCAAGTATTCTATACCAACTAGACTAAAGTTACACATCCATCTTGAGTTTAGAGCCCTAGGACATTAATTTCATCACTTAGGGTTTTCACTTGAATTTTAGTACTTCCTCTGTCTGAAAAACTTTAATATGTAGGAGGACACACACATTAAAAAAAAAAAAAAAAAAGAGTAATTATTGAAGTTTTGAGAGATAATTTTATAAACTTTTATGTATAAAGTAAAAAAATTTATTGGGTTATGTATAAATGAAAGTAAAAACTAATTATATTTGTGTAAATTAGTAAATATTATAAGAGTGAAGTTTATAAAGGATTTTTCATTTTAAGAGCGTGAAATTTATAATAGGATAGACGAAAAAGAAAAGTGTGAAAGCTTTTATGCATGGAGGCGGCATCTTAATTAAAATTAAACTCTTTATTTCAAACCATACCCCAACCCAAGCCAACACATATATAGGATATCGTTGATCGTGTTATCACCGCCGATTTTTTTTTTTCCTTTCCGCGTTACACTTCACATGATAATTTTTTTCTCTAAGACAAAAAAATCAACCCAATATTATACAATTTTTCTTAATATGATCGCAAACTAATAAACTCACTTATTACTACTTAAAATATAATATGGATTACACTAGATAGTACTTTCTTCTCATTCCACATTTTTCTTATTTTTCTTATTTGAACTTGCACATTATTCCAAATTTATTTTTCTCAATATAACCCAAAAATAAAAAAACTCACCATAAAATTCAAAGTCACGTTACACAAGTTTATACAAAGTTATCATTATTTAGGACTATCTTAAAACTAATTTATACAATATTTAGGACTATGTTAAAACTCTTTAAGCTCGCAAAATGTTATTACGTAATATCTTATAACTCATTTCTTACTCTATTACCACATAAACCAAAGTTATTACTCTATTCCTAAAGTTATTACTCTATTTTTGTGTCCAAAAATATTATTCTTTCGTCCCACAAAAACTCACATTTTATTTTTTGTTCATCCCATTATAAATTTCACACCCTTAAAATAAAATATTTTTTATAAACTCCACCCTCATATTTTACACTAATTTATATAAATATCATTACTTTTTACATTTACATGTACATACACATAATTTAATAAATATAAAAATCTTTTATAAACTCCACCCTCATATTTTACACTAATTTATATAAATATCGTTACTTTTACGTATAAAAATCTTTTATAAACTCCACCCTCATATTTTACACTAATTTATATAAATATCATTACTTTTTACGTTTACATGTACATACACATAATTTAATAAATATTTTTAATTTATACATAAAAATTTACAAAATTATTCATCTTTACTATTTTTTTTTTTAAGTGTGTACCCTCAAACTTCAGGCCGAGGAAGTATCTACTTACGGTGTAATCCGGGGAGGAAGGAGTATAAACAATTTGGTAAAAGGATATAAAATGATCATAATGAATTTGATATTAGCCCTATTCCTTCCTCTCACAATGTTTGCAAAGAAGAGCCACACTGGTTTAGTAAAACGATAAGGCGATATATGCAGATTTAAATACTAGTATTAGATTTATAAACTTCAATATTTACAATAGTCAAGAAGAAGCATTCATCGCTCCAACTAAACAAATACTTACACATACGTGTATATATATATATATATATATACATATATTACCTAATCAAACAAACGAGTTATGAAACAACCTTATCTAATCAAAATCCATCAACCGCCTTGCAAAATCCACCATCACTCTTCAATATTAATTGAAATCACTATTTACGCAAGTTAATTAAGATTAATTCACTTTACCAATTCCGAAACCCAACCCACATCCAGATTCGGATCCGGGTCCGCCCGATCAAGGGGATTTTCCTTGCTTAGTTTCTCAAACATCTTAGCCCTCAAATCTCCCCAGATTCCACCCTTTCAAAACCCTCCTCTTCCTCGACCTCCCACGGGTCGAAGTACCCGAGACCGCGTTGGGTCGAACTCCGGGTCGGAGTCGTCGGAGTGCTGAAGAAACCGGGTAGGGTCATCTTCAGACGTGGAGAAGAACCACCACCGAGCCAAGATGGTGGCATCGACTTTATTTTACTCAGGCGGAGCTGCCGCAGAGCCGCCACCGTCTCGTTTATAGGGTTCGGAGATATGGGCGGCGACTCGCTCGGCGGCGACACGGACTCCGGCGAAGACATGAATGCGAGGCGGCGAGGGGAGCCATCGTACGACTCGGACCGCGGACTCAGAACTCGGAGCTGGTCGGGCGAGTGAGCGAAGAAGCAGACTCGGCGCGTGCAGTTCATGCCATCCTTGCATGGCTGCGTACGATAGCGCGCCGGGTGTAGCCAGCACTCAAATACGCCGTGCGCGTACTCGCACGCGTCGCCTTTCCGGCAGTTCCCCTTCCGGAAATCGGGGCACGCGCTGCCGGAATAGTGAAACTTCCGTGGGTCACGGCGGCGGGCCTTCTCGCCGGGATGGGCGAAAGGGCACTCCGTCCAGTCGTGTGACCGGCCGCGCGTGCACTTCCGCACCTTGAAATCAAACATACGGAAATGATCGCATGACTGCGCGTCCACGGGAAGTAAATCTCCGTTCCCGCCGTACTCGGAATCGGAAAACTGAAACTCCGGCACGGCGTCGCTAGAAATCGACGGCAGGTACCTCTGCAAGGAATCATTCAAAAAGAGGGAGTAATCATCTACGCCGCCGTTAGCGCTGGCGGCGTTAGGGCTCAACGATAAGTAAATTGGGTCATCTGCGGCGGCAGTCCACGGCGGAACAAGGACGGTTGAACCGCCGAAGCTTCTCTCTCCGACCATCATATTTTCTTCTTTAGGGGTGAGGGAAATGGGTTTTGTTATGCAGTGAAATGGCGTGCTTCAGTTTGTATATAAACTGCCGGATAAGTGGGTTTAACCATGGTTACAATACGTTTTAACTGTGGTTAGGTGAAAAACTCGGTTAAAATATTGGAGATTCTTTAACCTCACGTCTCTCTCGAGCTAAAGGAAGAAGGTGGAATAGAGTTCTAACACGTGTACTTCTAATGAAATTTGATTGGACCGTAATAAATCATGGGTGGATGTCGGGTAACCGAGGCTAAAGTGGGGTTAAGTTTGATTTATATTTTAAACTGACGGGTCTAGAGAGGTGAAAGGACGGTGGGTGTGTCCAAATATATTTAATGAAAGTGAATTGAATAATTATAATGCAACTAGATTGGACATTTTTGGGGCCTTTCAAATGATTTTCTTTTATCAACTTTTGTCCTAGCCCATATTTTTCTAATTTACAATTGCTGTCAAATAATTATCGTACTCGACGGAATACTTTTTTTTTTTCTTTTTTATTGTACTTGACGGAATACTTATTTTATTTTCACTATTTTCGTAATATAATTTGTGAATGAATTTTCTATTTTAATTTCGTTCAATTTTTTTAAAAAAATTATTTAACCCTAGTTTTTTTATTACCAATTACTTAACCCTAGTCGATATATTTAGGATTGCAGATTTGTTGGTTTTTTTATAAATATACCGAGAGCGCTTGGTTGAAAATTTATTAATGGAAATAGGATTGAAAATGAATGTAACACCCCTAAAATTTTCAATTTAGTTATTTTAGGATTTTAAAAATTAATAATATTATTCCTTGTAAAAATAATAATAATAATAATAATAATAATAATAATAATAATAATATATTGTGTAGATAACACGTAAGCTATAACAAGATTTTCTCAACAAAAATATCTTTCTTTTTAAAAAAGTGCCGATTTTTTCTTTCTTTTCTTTCAAAAATTTAAATTTTTAATTAAAAATTTTATTTTTAAGTGTGAGATTTTGTAGATCCAAATTCTCTTTTATTATCTCTTTTACCTTGTGTTTATTTTAAATACACAGCTTGTGCATTAAGACAACACGCCAAAAAAATCTTCATTCACCGTAAATTCAAATTTTCCCTCCTGAACATCGAATATATTTCGTCTCTCATTTCCTTGCGGTTTCGGTGTCAAGGAGGTCACGCTCTAAAATATTTATCAAGGATAATTAGGCGAGGTTTCTTACTTACGTATTTACTTTGTCACCTTTAAATGTTCATGTGAATTTAATTGTTGCTTGCCACATCGTGACGTTATGATTTTACTATGATTTCGTTAACACATGTTATGACTTTTCTAGTCATTCGTTAACGCATGTTTATTTGCAGGAATCGTGCATTGTTGGTTTAGTCAAAGACATCGTTGGTATTGCCGCCGCATCCTTGGTTTAGTCAAGGAACAAGTATTGAGTATGAATGTTATGTAAGTTGATGGTTTTATTTATGTATGATATTTAAGCTGTGACAAAGGGACCTCATTGAGCTAGTAGTTTTGCTCATCCAATCTCATTAACATTTTTTTCGTATTAATAAGAAGTGCGGTGGAGGATCGGTGATACCCAAGCATTCAAGAAATATTTCATGTTTGAGAATAAATTATTTTTATTTAAAGTTCAAAATAAATTCTTTTTATTTAAAGTTCAAACTAAAAATTTTAGGATTCATTTTAAAAAAGTCACATCTCATGTTCAATTCTTGTAATTATTAGTGTTTTAACTAATTACTTCCGCAAGTTTTTACAAAATTAATTACTTCTACTAAACATATCTTCAAACGTTCTCGTCTTTATATGAAAAATAAAGATTTTTGAATAATTGTTATTTTAAATCTCTTTTTAAAAGCTTTCAAAATTGGGGTGTGACAATGAATATAAAACAACTATGGTGATTAATGGGACCGAAAAATGATCTATGCCATCGCTTTTCCTCTTAAATAAGGTAATCATTACTTAATTTTGATTAACTTTTTCGGCTGCTACAATGGTTTCTCCTCAATCATTCTCCTCCACCATCACTACAACCTTCTTTTGTTTTATTTTTTTCCAAAATTGGAACACAATACTTGTGATGTAACCATCATGATGAATCAATTATTCCTCCAATATTCTAGGAGCATAGAGGAAAAATAAATTTCATTCTCATACCCATTGAAAAATTTACAACCAAGTGTCCTCTAAATATTGTATGTGAAATATTTTACTATAAGGAATTACTCTCCCGTTAAATTTGTTCACCATATGAAATTGATACTCCTCTCACCCCTCCATTTCAAATTTGATGGTTCAAAAGGAAATAACACAAGTATTAAGAAAAAAATTAATTTATTAGTATTTAAAGGTATAAAGTAAAGATAAATGAATATTTTTAACTTTATTGAAAGGGGTTACTTTATTATCAACTTTATTGAAATGATTAATTGAGTGGCATGCAAATGTAAATAAAAGGGGTAAATTGAGAAAGTGGTCCCATGAGAATTTTCACCAACACCTTTAGTCCCACGTTTTTTTAACTTTTTTTTTTAACAAAAATTGTCTCATTTGTTAGTATTTAACAATTTTCGTTATTGTTTTAGATTTATTATAAAAAATAAATAGTTATGTAATTAAAAAAATTCATAAATAGAAAATTAATTGTAAAATTATATATAAAAAAATAAGATATCCATTTTTAGATTCCGATAAATAAAAAGTATGAAAGAGGGAGTATAATTTACATTAATTTAACAATATCATTATTCTTATACACTAATATCATAATATTATATACTGTAATATTAGTTTATAAATATAATTATATTACTAAATAAATATTATGATATTATTCAATAAATTTAATAATATTAGTTTTACATAATTAACAAATTTAATAGGAGAATTTATATTTTGAAAACTTTGAAAGTCAGATGGTCTCAAATCAATCATTAATACAATCCAACTGCTGCCTCACTTCCTAATTATTTATTGATTCTATTTTCTCCTTATTTCTATTTTGATACGTTTTATATTAACTTGTGTACTTTAAGAATGAAAAATTAATCACAAATTATGCTCTCGTAATATTCTCATACTTGCGTACGTAAAACATCTTTCATAAAGAAGTTCAATAAAACAAAGAGTGTATTTTTGTTACAAAATTAATTGTCTTCACAATCAAATTCAATCAAGCATAAAATATATTTTTCTTATTTTGTTTACCCAAAAATTTTTGCAAGTTAATATGAGATGGAGGTATGATAGTCCTTTGATATCATAATTAAAGAAAAATTGAATTATGTTAAAGAATAAAACCAGATAGATAATTAAAAATACATATAGAATAATTTATTAAGAGAACACAATCATATTTTATGCATCACTGATACTTATTGTTGATTTTGCTAGTAGTGGGTCAATTTCCCTTCACTTATCTTCAAGCGAAAGTTGGTAGTGTTCATAGAAAAGTGCCGGATTAGGAGAATGTGATCCAAAAGGTCAAAAATAGAATAAGAAGATGGGAAGTCTAAATATTTCCATTGGTGGAAAACTCGCTCTGGTTATGTGGTGCCCTAGTCTCTTCCAGTTTATTTTCTATCTATTAGGAGCAGTCTTGAGCTTAGAGTATTTAATTATTTGTTATTTGTATTTGTTATTATTGAAATTAGAAAAAAGATACATGAAACTGGAGAGGAGATACAAATGGACCATATGAGCATATGAGTGGCTGCTGAAATAGAAGGAAAATAAGAGAAAAACGACAAGGGAGGACTTCAAAACAATATTGAATAAATTTGCCTCTTCAAAGGCGTAAGTCCATGCTTGAAGAGTTTTATGGGAGATGGTTCCAACATCAATAAAACTACATGGAAAAGAGTGTTGGCACATTAAGTAAGTTTAAATTGTGCATTTTGTATGCGTGTCATGAAATGGTTAATCATGTTTTCTTCTCATACTCTTTTTTTGTATTCTGTTTGGATGGTGTGTTCTCAATGTCTAGGCGCAAACGGTTCTGTCCTAGAATCTTTGGACGAACCTAATTCATTTTAGTATGTTAGTTAAAGGAAAGAAAGAAAAATTGCATTGTTATTTGTATTTGGGAGTGTTTGATTTGGTTGATTTGAAAGCGAGAAATGTGTTGGTATTTCGAAATAAACAGGTTGTATTTAAGAAGCTAATATGTTGATATGTTGTATTGTATTTAATTTTATTGATGTTTCAGTTGCTAGTTAAATTAAATTTTTAATGTCATGATTATATTAATTTTAAGATCACGAAAAAAAAAAAGATCATGAATTATGGTGACGTGTCCTCTCCAGAATTAACCAGGTTCCATTTTAAAATCTGGGTAATAGATCTTTTATTGCAATTTTTATGATTTGGTAATTTTTTTCTAATTTGGTAATGTTAACTATGTGTATAAATTTGATAGTCTTGAAAAAAAAAATGATATTGTTGCATGTTTTTTTTTTTATTTATATTCTTATTTATTCATTTATAGTTTTAACTATGTGTAAATTTAGAACAATCGTGCAACTCACGTGACATTTTAGTCCAATTTGAGTTGATTGTTCTACATTGACAAATTATAAAACATAATGTCCTACATTTTTAGACCTAAAAATTATTGTCCTGAAAATACAAACACTAAATTATGATTTCCGAGCCTAAAAATATTATTCTGAAAATTATATTTTTAATCCCATAGAAATATTTTCAAAACACTTTTGGTCTCTATGTACAAATATGTATTTTTTTTTCAAAATTGATCTCAACTATTAAATAATTAATATTTTTGTCCCAAAATTGCAAACTTAATTGCAACTCTTAATCCAGGTTGGCCAATTACAAAGAGGGGGCTCTTTTTATAAAAATGGTTTTTTTTAATTTAATTCGAGTCTCCTCCAATCTTCACGCCTTTTTTCGGAGGTGTGCGCTCTTTTACTAGAATCTCTCCCAAAAGAAGGAGCATTCTTTTTGTAATTATGGCATGGAATATATGGAAGACAAGAAATCGACGCATATTTGAGGATACCATGATTGATACACGCGACGTGATTTTTCGATCCCTTAATATATTTCAGAGTATTCGAGACCTCGTCTTGACTAGTGAAAATTCTCGAATAAGGCCGACGACCGCTCGTAGATGGACCCTCCCCCGTAGGTCTTATAATAACTAAATTCGACGTCGTTGTTTTTACAATGATCTGGTTGGCTTTGGTTTTGTTGTGTGTGATTGCCTTGGTGAGGTTCTTATGTTAGGGGTGAAGCGATGCGAGAGGTTCCGCTAACAAGACCCTTGTTGAGGCCCTAGCCTCCGTTTTGGCATGCGTCAAGTGGTGGACGAAGGTTTACACAGGACTTTTAATTGAATCCGACTCGAAAATACCTTGGTAAAGTCCATTTGTTCTGATGCTAGAGATGATTTGTATGAGTCTTTGATCGTGGATGATATTTTGAATATGTGGAGATTTAGGTTGTGTGAAATTCTCCCATGTTAGAAGAGAGGCGAACCTCCTTCACCACAAACTTGCACCCTTTAAATGTATTGAACCTTTTAAGCAATGGCGGAGGTAGAAATTTTTTTAGGGGGCTATAGAATAAATACGATACAAAAATAAAAGATTTAATAAGGTATAAAATTAAAATATGTAGGCAAAATATTACTTCAATTAGTTTATCCCTAAATGATAAATTTTTCATCAAAATACATCCAAAATAACCATCAAATACATTACTAAAAATTGTCAAAATATATAGACACCAACCTACAAGCACAAAGTGTTTACATAAGTTGTGCCCCTGCGTTTCTTTATCCGATAGAATTCATCAATGATAGAGTCGGGATCAATCACCATAATAAATTTTATAATTCATATCACTATAGTCTATACCAAACAAATCAAATGCCTAATAAAATAACAATCTTTAAATATATTATATTACCCAAAACAAAATTATAAACAAATCTACTACAAATCTACAAATATAACATTTCACTTTACAAATATAAATTCAAATAGAATACACAATAATATCACTATAATAAATTTTATAATTCATATCACTATAGTCTATACCATACAAATCAAATGCCTAATAAAACAACAATCTTTAAATATATTATATTACCCAAAACAAAATTATATACAAATCTACTACAAGTCTACAAAAATAACATTATGTAAAATACTCACCGGAGAAAGGAGTGGCGGTCGGTGGTGGGAGGTGGAAGGCGGCGGCCGGCTGGAGGTGGATGGAGCGCAGCTGCGCAGGAAGGCAGCAGGTCTCGCGCAGCAGCTGCTGTAAAATTTTGGTGTGTGGTGAAAACTGAATTTGGGGTTCAAATTAGGGTAATTAAATTTTAGTAAAGATAAATATTAAATAATATTAATTGTCAATAAATTTATTAAAGTAAACATTGGCCAAGCGGTTGAAAGACTTGTCTTTACCTGAAAGGTCAGGTGTTCAAATCCTTGGGGGCTGAATAATTTTTTTTTTTTTTTTTAATGTAAATTTTTTTTATAGCCACCCCCAGCCCAGCAGTGCCTCCGCCCTTGCTTTTAAGAGGTTTGAATAGTGGAGATACCTAGCTGTTGTAATCTTACTTTTCTAATCGATGTAAGGTGTGAGCCTACCGTTATTTAATCAAATTTTACTTTTTCACAAAAAAATACAAGATGGTGCAATTTTTTTTTTTAACCGTAAAATATGTAGAGCAATTTAGTGGTTTTTTTATTGGACAATACAAAGATCCTATTTGTTGAACTTACAAATTTTTATAAGTTGTTTAGCAACTTATAAGCTCACAAAGTATTTTTAAAGTAAAATATTTAACATTAACTCGTAAAATATACTCCTTCAATTTATAAGTCCTAAAAAAATTAAATTGAGATATTCCACCTTATTATTTTAATTTTTATTTTAAGATATACTTAAAAAATAAATTTCATCCATCATACTCGTCGCCACCCACTCTCACGCACTACGACCTACCTTTTTCCACGCTAACCCCACCCCACCCATTCCCTACCCACCACCACCTCACCCATCCCGCACTGCACATGCTCAAACCGAAACCGAACCGGCGGTTCGAACCGGTTTTTTCGGTTTGAAACCGCCGGTTTTGGTTTATAAACCGGACCTAACCGAGTATTAGACGGTCCGGTTTCGGTTTTGGTCATTGCAAAACCGAAACCGGCGTTTAACCGAATCGGCGGTTAAACCAGAACCGGCGTTAACGGAACCGGCAGTTAAATCAAAACCGGCGGTTTTGCGGTTAAACCACGGCTTCCGCTTTTGTATTTTTTTTTAAAATTTGAAATTTCAAATGGACGGATCGCATTAGTTGACCGTTGGAGATCAACGGCCCGCATCATCCGACCGTTAGATGGAACCGGCAGCTTGAACCGAAACCGGCGGTTCGGCGGTCAAACCGCCGGTTTTGACTGCTACATTCAAAATTTTTTTTTTTTTAATTAAATTTCCCACCTCTATAAATACCCCACACCTCTTCTCATTTTTACTACACCAATTCTTACTCTCAATTCTCAATTCATACTCTCTCAATTTCAATTATTATACTTATATTATAGTTATATTAGTTTAGTTTACTTATCTATTTATATACTTATATTATACTCAAATTCTTATATAGTTATATTATATACTTATATTATACTCAAATTCTTATATAGTTATATACTTATTACTATATTATATTATATACATTATACACTCTACATTTATTATATTATATACACTTATTATACATTATACACTATTATTTTATTATACACTTATACACTTTACAAAATCAATCAAAATGTTTAGCCGAAAGTCAAAGAGCAAAGGCAAAGCTTCCACCTCCGGTTCTCAATCATCTCTTCCACCTCCTCCTAGCAATGTAACTAATGCTCCTATTTTTGATCTCGACGATGATCGCGATGATGCTATTCGCGAAACTCTCGGTGTTGGTTACGAAGATTATATATTTTCGGATGATGATCAACCCGACGCCGCCACTCAAATGCCTCCACCACAACCACGACGAGGCCGAGCCACCACTCAAGAAGAAAGTGACGATCAAGAAGAAACACCAACTCCGGATTCAAACCAATCAAGAAAGGTGTTGAAGTCCATGACGTTTGTTCGCCATTTTAAGAAGAATTACGTGGGGAAGGATTCAAAAGGGAGGGACAAGTTCGAGGCGATTTGCAACTATTGCAACATGAAATATTCGTTTTATAAAAGGAAACGGATATGGAACGTTGAATAGTCATACAAAGTCGAAGCATCCGGCGGAGTGGGGGATTGCAACGAGCCAAACGCAACTTTCAAGTCACGGATATACCGAGTCCTTCGGTGGTGGAGCTCAAGGTCAGTAAGTACTTCTAACACTAATATTTGGAAATATGATCAAATTGCTTATAGAAAACTTTTAGCAAAAATGATATGTGTGCAACATCTTCCTTTTAGTACTCCCGATAATTTTATGTGGACCGAAATGGTTCAACTTGGTCTTCAACCTTGTGCAAAAAAAGTTTCTCGTAGTACTACTACTCGTGATGTAGCTAAAGTTGTAGGAGAATATAAATATGCTTTGATTAACCGTTTTGCCGATTTTGATGGTAAAGTTTCAATTTGTGCCGATATTTGGAGTGATAATTTTCAAAAGCATTCTTATATTGGAGTTACTTGTCATTGGATTGATGAATCATGGACTTTAAACAAAAGATTAATAGCTTATAAAGATTTTGATACCGATCACTCCGCCCGTTAATATTAGAGATAAATTGCATGATATATTGAATATGTATGTTTTAACCCATAAAGTTTTTTCCATTGGTTTTGATAATGCTAGTGCTAATACCGCTAGTATTGAAGATTTAAAGGCGATTTGTCAACCGTGCCTTGGAGGTAAATTCTTTCATATTAGATGTATGTGTCATATTTTGAATTTATGTGTTCAAGATGGTTTGCATGCTTTAAGAGAACAAATTGCTCCTATTAGAGATGCTATTTATTATATGACTCGTCGCTCTAGTTTAATGAAAAATGGAAAAATTTTTGTAGAAATAACAACGTGCATCCAAAAAAATTTCTCTTGATGTTTCTACACGTTGGAATTCTACCTATAAATTATTAAATGAGTCTAATGAATATAAAAATCATTTATGTAATTTTTTTGCTAATGAAAATATTGGTTTTCGTTTATATCCTCAATATTGGGATCCTTGCGTGAAAATATGTGAAATTTTGGGTATTTTTAATGATGCTACTTATGCGATGTCTAAAATTTATGAGCCTACTAGTCATATTGCGGTTAATTATTGTCTACAAGTTGTTGGTGTTTTACGTGAAAATTTGCATGATACTATATTGCATTCTAGCGTGCTTTCTATGATGGAAAAATGGACAAAATATTTTCACGAAATTCCCGATTTATTTTTAGTTGCTAAAGTGTTTGATCCTACGTTTAAATTAGATGGTTTAGAAGATTTGTTAAATTTTTATTATGAAACTTTGTATCCATGCGGTGATGTGACGGAATTTGATCAATTTAGTGATATACGTCCTAATGAAAGTGAGATAGTTGCTAGAGTTAGACAAATTATAGTAGATTTACTTAGAGAGTATGCAGGACCACCTCAAACTCAAACTCGTGCTACTTCTTCTTCATCATCTTATAGTTCTACTTCAATGTCTACATCATCCGGTCCTATTCTTAGTCGAATTAATACTTTTTGGATAATCGTTACCAAAAAGGGCACGATCTTCTTCTAACACTTGTCAAGATTTAGAAACATATTTGTCACTTAATGTTGAGTATGAAGCGGACGAACAAAGTGAGAAAGGTATCGACGTGCTAAAGTGGTGGGGGAGGAGAGCAAGTATACTTCCGGTGATGTCTAAGGTTGCTAGAGACATTTTTGCATGTCCCGCTTCAACCGTTGCTTGTGAACAAGCTTTTAGCTTGGGGGTTATACGTTGGATGCGACGAGATCAAACATGACCGTGGAAAATGTCGAGAACCAATGCTTGCTCGATGATTGGGTAAGAGCCGAGCATAGAGCTCAAGTAGCTCTTGTAGAAGATGAAGATAGCGAAGAATGGACGACATCCACCGGCGGAAGTGAAGGGTAAAGAATCGAGCATTCAACCGTATCAACCGAAAAGGTAAATTTTGAGGTAAGAGAACTACGTGGACTTTGATTCCTAATTGGATACGTAGGCACCTTAATTTTAAGTTATAGACTTAGAATTTCTAAGTTAATTTCTTAAAATTAAGCTCAAGTCAAATTTCTTTTATCCCTCCCCTTCCCTTTAATTGTATTTAATTTGTAATTGATCAATATTCTAAAGTTGTAATTTGTAAGTTGTAAATTTGTAATATTTCAATTTCAATATTCTAAATTGTAATATTTTTAATTTTGTTGTAAGTTGTAACATTTCAATTTCCAATATTTTTTATAAGTTGTAAATTCATTTACATTTTAAGTTGAATAAATTCATTTATATTTCAATTTCAAATATTTAATTTTAAGTTGCAATTTGCAAACTTGTAATGTAATTGTAAGTTAAATTAAAATCAATTTCAATGTAAATATAAATTAATTTGTACATGTAATGTAAGTTGTAAATTGTAATACTATTTTTGATATTATTTCTAAGTTATAACAATACACGTAACATGATTAAAATTTAAAAAGATAAAAAATAAAAAAACAAAAAAAAAAAAAAAGAAAAACCGCCGGAACCGCCGGTTCCGAACCGAACCTAAACCTTAGAACCGCCGGTTCGATTTCGGTTCCAAAAATTGGAAAACCGAAACCGCCGGTTTGGAACCGAACCGGCGGTTCGGGCGGTTGGGCATGTCTATCCCGCACCCACCCCACCCTACACTTTAATGTCCCCTCCTCATCCACCCCATCTTAAACATAAAAATAAAGCTATAATTATTTTATATTAATATTAAAATAATATTTTTTTAAATATAAAAAATTTATAAGTTTTACTAATTAAACACTTTAATAATTTATAAACTATTTAAAAATTATATCTTATAAGTTTTTGAATAATTTATAAAATATTAAAAAATTATAAGATATTCAAAATAAGTTTAGCCAAACGGAGATGAATGTGGAATGATCCCATCTCTTGATATCCTAAATACTCTACATTTGTCAACCTGAAATATATTCTATAATTTTGTTTATTGTTATCACGGTTTATAGATCAATTTAGTAAAAATAATTTCATAAAGTACTATGGTGCAATCGATTTGGATATGTATGTTATTGTTGGAAATTGATCTAGTAAGAATTGTTTGACCATTCATTGACCGACTTTAATTTAACATTTTGTCTAATGAAATTTCAAATTGAGTTGCAATTATAGAATCTATGCTCGATGTAGATGAATTTAGAGTATTTATTTTCACAAAATCGATTTCGCATAAATGAGAAATTAATGCATAAAATGAGCAACTTATAAATGTGTGAATAAAGTAGGTATACAAAATATACATCGGATAAATAAGGTGAGGGACTAGAGCAATATATATATACATATACATATACATATATTAATACGAGCAACACACGTTCAAATATAAGTTTTATTTAAAAGTTGTGAAAACTTTTAAAACTTTTAACCAAAAAAAAAAAGAACATTTTTGAAAGTTTTTTTATTATATGTCAAACAGAGCAACTACAATGGCGCGGGGTTATAATCATTCTCTCTTATTCATCTCATGCATTGCCACTCAACAATTCTTGTAAAAATAACCAAATCATGCTAACTTATGAAACGTTGACAAGTTTATAATTCATTTTTTTGGTAGTCAATTATTCAATCAAATGAACAATTAAAAATAAAAAAACATATACATTTTTTTGGATCGTAAAGAGTTACTTTGTAGTATGAAAAACACGAGAGATTTTTTTTTTTAGTTATAACTCAATCTCATGTCGATAATAACTCATTTTTTAGGGTTTATAATCGATTATGTAATCGGGTAAGCGATATTAAGACAACCATATCGAACCCAATGCAAAAAGTATGGCCGTGAGTCCCTAGAAATTCAAGTTCTCTATGACTATTGTTGCAAATGCGGTTTTGGTTCCAAAATCAAAATACAAATGCTAGAATTAAAATCAAACACTAAGCAAGCAATTAATCAAACACTTGGTATGCTAGAACAAGTAGCAAAGATCAATTGGGGATTGGGGTGCTAGAGATAATCTCCATCAAAGATCAATGATCAACAAACTATGATTGAATCAAATTGCTAATCAACTAAGATAGAAAGCATATAACCATCATGCAATTAAGTCTCCATTAATCACACAATGCCTAATGTGAGTATCCTTAGTGCAATTAATCTCTCAATTAAGAAGCACCCAATTCATACAATCATACACAATTATAACCCGATTAATCCCTAATCACGTTAGCTCAACTCTCGCCTATTGCTAGGGTGATCAAACATTAATTTAAAGAGATAAAAATGCATGAAGCACAATTAGAATCACAAATAGGGTACAAACTATCTCAATTGATCAACAATCATCAACAATCATAGCATAAGGCAATCAAATCATCCTCAATTTCAATTATCCCAAGCACAAGAGTATTAGCCCATGGAGCAAAGTGCAAAATCCATGGGTACAAAATCTAATTGCACAATCAAATAGCTAAACACAATAATTAAGGAATTGAAATGAGTAAAGAGGAAGAACATCACCAATCGAACCAAAATGATCAATAATAGGAATGCTTGAATCTTCACAAGTATCTTCAAATGTAAGCTCTTCTCCACTTGAATTACAAATTGGAATGGAAAAACTAATGGATCAAAAGCTAATCTAAGGTACAATTAATAAAAATCTATCTAAAACTAACAATCTAATCAATCTACAATGAGAATTAAGCTATGGAACTGGAAAATCGCCCTAAAAACCGCTAATAATCGCTATGGGGAAAGTTATGCTCGTTTTCCGCTCAAATGACTTTAAAACTCAAATTTCGAATTTCTGCACCCTCGACTAGAGGTTGGGGCCCACGAGTCGAGGCTCTTGATGTCGCATCCACGCTTCTTAAAAAGAACTCCAGCCTTGACTCGAGGTTGGGGCCCTTGAGTCGAGCTTGCCACTTTGCCTGACCTCGACTCGAGGCTCCACCTCGAGTCGAGCTTCCTTTAAAATTTGAAATCCTCTCTTTCTGCCCGGCACCCTCGGGTCGAGGTCCCCGGCCCTCGACTGAGGTCGAGTCCAGAGAATTTTCTCGACCCGACTTCCGCCTCCGATCCCCGTTTTCACCCGTCTCTTTCTGTCTCTTCACCGTATGAATGCCGGTACTCTCGGTTTGGTCAAATTCCACCGATTTACCTGAAAATAAACCACCGATTTACCTGAAAATGAGACGAAAAACATCAAAATCCATCAAATAATACTTTTCAAGCAAAGTAGTGATACTCTACACAATTAGGCACAAATTTTAACACTTTTGACCAATTTTTGCACTAAAATACCCCTCAAATCATGCATCAATTCACTCCAATCAATAACTTGATGAGTTACTATCAACTGATCTGCATACAACAATATTACTTCTTTTCTGTAAAAAAATTACTTCTTCCACTGTATTAGCATGTGCCCTAAATAGTAGTATACACATTACCCATAATATTGATTACATGTAGCAGTATTTATCTATAGCAGTACCATGCACATTGCCTGCAACAATTACCTCTACAACAACATGTTTCCTGCATCAGTAATTTTCCTACAACAATATCATATTACATGAAAGAATTGTAGTTTTGGTCCCATGAAAATTTTTCAATAATAATTTGATCCCAAGCTTCATTAGAATTTTTTTCACAAAATATAGTCGTAACCATTATTTTTAGGACCAAAATTGCAATTTTACTTCATTCTCTTGGGATCAAATCTGTAATTAATCATTCTCTTGACACTAAAAATGTCGAAAAATTATAGGACCAAAAATATCGAAAAAATGATATTTGCAAATCACCCATTCTCATGGGCTCTAAAATTGCAATTTACCGCATATTACATGCATTAAATGTAAGAGTAGTCCCACAAGAAAAGTGTCACCGCAAAAGTGGTTCTTTTGGTAATAATAATAGTCATTTTTGTATAAAAAAGTGTAAAAATAAATCTTGTGGGATTAGTTTTGCAAATAAAATACAAACAAATGGTAAATTGCGTAACTAGGTCCTTATTTTTAACGAAAATGGACTCATACAAATTTGTCGTTAAAAACTAATCGGATTTTTAGCATGTGAATAACACACGCCGTTAAATTTATAGTTTTAGTCCCATAAGATTGTAAATCATATAAATGAATTAATTTTTAACCTCTATATAAGTTCGAACTTTTAGATGAGACATAATTTCTTTCATGGTGTTAGAGCAAAACCCCGAGTTCAAACTCTGTGAAAGGTGATGATATAAATTGATTGATTCTCAACCTCTCTACAAGTTCGAACTTTTAGATGAGGCGTGATTCGTCACATATTTTGTTAACCTATATTTTTGTCCCACAATTATTTATTTTTTGTTTTATATATATATATATATATATATATATATATATATATATATCATAATGTACACTAGGAGGGCTCCTAATTGAAGACGTAACAAAGCTCTGTATGGACCGACTCATCTAAAAAATTGTTGTGCTTTATGATTTCGAAGATGATCAGACATAGAGAGCATCACATTCTTAAATTTTAAGCTCTCACCGCATGGCTTACCTTGATATATATATATATATATATATATATATATATATATATATATATATATATATATATTCAGTTTTTAGTTCAAATTAAATCTCCAAAAAACGCGCAAAATAACGTGGTTTTGATCATATGACAGTCCCGTGCATCCAATTTCAATCTGAAGTTGAAGACATGACTATTTTTAAGATCAAATTCGTCCCATATAATTTTTTATTTTATTTTTTCACTTTTTTACATGGTCCCATATTATTTTTACGTTTTCTAATTAATTCCACATGTATTCAAATTGTACCATTTTAATCCTAAATTTCTAGAAAAAGTGCGCACATGATCAACAACACATGATCAAAATGATTATTTTGTGTGTCTTTTAACTATTTTGAGACTAAATTGATACAATTTAAATAAATATGAAACTATATACAAAACGTGAATAACTGTGATAGTAAATAAAAAAGGTAAAAAATTATAGGACATAATTAATTTTAATCCTAATAATTTTCTTTAGACAAATTCTTATATGCAATATTTCATGGATCTAAGATCCGTGAAATTACCCATATAACAAAATTCGCGGATCACAGGCGGGTTGGGGCGGGTTGGGTCGTGTTTGGCTAAAAAAACTCGCGCAAGGACAAAAATACAATTTTCGCTTCAGTGCTCCCGGTGGTGTTACTATTAGGTTACACATATGTTACTTAAACGATAAATATGTGTTACTATAAAACAAATAATATGTATTTGTCTAAAAATAATCGCCCAAATGCAAAAATTTAAATGAAAAATGGTCAAATAAATATCTAATCTAATTATATGTGTGAATCAAATAAGTATTTAATCTTCAACAACTTTATTCTTATTAAAAGAGTGTGATTTTATTAAGATGATGACTTATTTGATCTCAATATTAAAGAGAAATGATTTTAATGTGTTAAGAAAAAAATCATGGGTCTATTTGATCCCCAAGAATAAGATTTTTGGGGTAAATATGTGTTATTGTAAGGACAAATGTGTGTATTAAACTCGTACAAAGGTAAAAATAAATTTTTACTCTCTGGTTGTGTTATCATAAGGTCAAACACGTGTTCTTGTATGAAGAAACAATGTGTTACTAATGAACAAAATCAATACAACACATGAATAAATATTTTATTCTTTTAAGGACTAGTAACACGTACTTGCCCTTACAAGAACACATTTTTGTTCTTATAGTAACACATATTTTTTTAAAAATATGTTACTATATGAATACAAACGTGTTCTTGTATAGTGAAAGATGTGTTACTATATGAAAAAAATGTGTTACTATATGAACACAAACGTGTTACCGTATAGAGAAATATGTGTTACAATATGAACAAATCAAAAACAGAGTAACAAGAAATGCGAAATTAATTCCTGTTTTTAGAAAAACATGTAATCGGTAACAAAGACGATCCGCACAACAACACATTTCAATTTGATGTTTGTTGATAAATTTTTGCTATTATTTTGATCGATCCGTAGCAATTATTTGACAATTTTCAAAAAATCATCCATATCTTCTCTTTTTTCTTTTGTATCTCTGCGTGTTTCTTTTCAATTTGATGTCTTCGTTGATTTCATGTTGTTTTCGTCGGAATTCTCTGTTAAATCGCCTCCGTCGTCTTTGCGCTGATGGTTGTCATCGCGATTTACGCCTAATTCGTTCAAATCTGCGTGATTTCTTATCTTGACCCGATTTGTATGGATGACCCGAATTTCTCTCTCTTTCTATTATTAATCGATATTTCACCGTGAAATATTTCACAGAGACTAGCTCTTTGCTTTAATATTAATATTACTAAGATAGTAAAAAAGTGTCTCTATTATGAATCAAGTTTCACGGTAAAACTTAATCCACATTAAAAAAATTGATTCAGCTTTACCATTTTGTTATCCCGATTAATACCATTTAACAATATAGATCACACCCTTCAGCTTATAATGGCTAATACCCTTTGTAATGTTGTATAATATAGATCATACCCTTCAACTATCACGACCGATATATTTTAGTAATATAGGTCACACCTTTCAGATTATCATGACTGATACCTTTTAGTAATATACGACATATCATTTATTTATCACGATCGATTCCTTTTAGTAATATAGATCATACGCTTTTATTTATTACATTTAATATTCTTATAAATGCATCAAATTTCACTATAAAATTAAACTTTGCACACTCAAATTAATTTTTTAAGGGTTGGTCACAAATATTATATTTAACCATAAAAATCTGCTGGTCGACCTGTGTCCTCGACAATATTTAATCAGCCTGCAGTGCCTACCCCCAGTCTAGTAAATTAAATTACGATATAGCTAAATAATTGGGCACAATAAAATTTATGGCGTCGTTTTGTATTAACAAGTTTCCTTTCGTAGTTAACATTTATACTAAAATAATTAATATTTTTAACAATTAGATAATGCGGCTGTTGGAGATGTCGCATTAATGTCCACATCGATACTTGCAAATAAAATAATGATTTTCTTTTTAATTGAAATTAACAATTAAAAAAAAAAATTAACATAACTTAAAGCTATAATTTAACAAAAAAAAAAAAAAATTGACATTACTTTTATTTTTTTAAATATTTTGTTTGTTGTAATTTATGTACTCCCTCCGTCCCAGATTAGTTTTCATACTAATGCACGCATTTTAAGAAAAATGTAATGAGTGGAGTATTGAAGGATAATTTTGTAAACTTTTATTATTAAAGTAAGGGAGGTGGTTAGATTGAATGTAAAAAGTAATGATATTTTGTGTAAATATATAAATATTGTGAGGGTGAAGTTTAAGGAGGGTTTCTTTTTTTTTGGAATGTGAAAACTAATGTGGGACAAATAAAAAAGGAAAGTGTGAAAATTGATGTGGGACGAGGAGTAGTTTATAGGACAGTCATGTCTCTTTTTAAGTTTAACATTTTGCTATTTCGAGCATCTATTTTAAAACTTAACATTTCATTTTTTAAAAAGTTGTGCTCCCACATTTACAATAAAATATTCAATCTTTTTATTTTTCTTACACTATTTCTCTACCTTTTTATCAATAATTTTATACTAAAATACTATATTTAGTAAAATCCGTGTCATTTATCAAATGTGAAACTTAAAGAAGGAGTAAAAACTTTTTACTTTTATATTCCTTCCCTTCCATCCCATAAAATCTTTCAACTTTCTTTTTTCGTCCGTCTATAAGCTTTACATCCTTAAAATAGAAAACTCTTTATAAATTTCACCTCACAATTTCCACTAATTTATACAAAATGTCATTACTTTTTGACTCACACATACACACAATTCAATAAATTTTTTTACTTTAAGTTTACAAAATTAACTCTCAAAATTTCAATCATTACTCTCCTTTTTTAATGTATGTGTACTCTGTTGTGGAAATTTCTATGGGATGGAGTGAGCAGTAATTGATAAGAATTCTAAGGTCGTGATTTTATTTCAATTAACTTCTAATTGATTCTATTAAAATCAGTTTCACACGTTACTTTTGCCAAATTTAAGAGTTGAGCTGCGCCGACATGCATAGATGCAAGAGGTGTACTTTTGGTAAATTTAAATTTAAATGGTATCAGAGATAAATATATGAGAGGTACACGTAGTTGGCAATAATGAAAGTCATGTGCGCAAATCCCTATCAAAAAAAAAAGAAAGTCATGTGCGCAAATCTAACACGTAGTGATGGAATCTATTTAATCGCCACCTTTGGGACACTTGTGCATATGTAGGGGTGTTAATTTTACTTCTTTCGTACTGCTTCCGTATCACGGGTATTTTTGCACATTTACTTTATTTATTTATTTCATAATTGTTTACGTACCTATTAATAAAAATATTTTTCATTTTAACACTCTCACAAGATATATTTATTTACATTAATGTCATTATTTTTTCAACTCAATTAACTAACTTCTTACTTTACACACACGTGATTTTTCAATTATACACATCACTTACACATGATCATCTCCTTAAAAGTGTATTTTCTTACCCTCTCGTATCCGCATAACTTTGCAAATAATTTTGGGATGGAAAGAGTACTACATTGTTACAAAAAGATTTGAAAATTTAGCTACTTTGGGTATCTCCTCCTTATTATAAAAAGATTTAAGATTTTTCAACGGTAACGTTTCTATTTTAATTAATTATTTATAATTTAAAATATAAATATGAGAGGAATATTCTTTTATGGAAAAAATTCGTGTGAAGAAATTTCACCATGAAATTGATTTGAACGTATTAATAGTTTCATTTAAGGGTAATAGTTATGTATACTATAAAATAGTACGTACTCTCACTATCCAATATTAGTATGCATAAAGTTTTTACATATATTTTAAAAATATTGATACTTTATGTATAAAGTAGATATGTTGAAGGGTATTATGAGATATTGTGGGGTCAATTTATAAATAAAGTTAATAACAATTTTAGTAATTAAAGAGATGTTAGGAGGTCGAAAATAAAATTTTGTATTTCATTTTAGAATATGCATACTTAAATTGAAAAGACACAAAAGGAAAACATACATACTAAAATTGAACGGAAGGAGTATTAGTTGTGAATGATATTAATTATTTTTATCAAAATATATTAATTGTAAACCAATTTTACGAGTAATTCACGCATAACCAGCCCTTCACTTATCTGATTATTATGTCTTGGGTGGAGGCATAGACTGCCTATTCTCCTCTCTCTTTTGCCATCATACCTTATAGAGAGGTTTAACTTAATACATATATCTAATTTGATACTTTTTAAGCTCAATTAGTGATCCCTTTAAAAAAAAGCTCAATTTTTTTATCGAGTAAATTGTGACTCGAACTTATGACTTTTACAACATAGATAATGATACTCTTCCCACTTAGAGTTACACTATTTCGTCATAATTAAAAAAATAAAAAGGCTCAATTAGTGGTGTCATTCTTGTAGTTGGCTTTTCTACAACATACAATTTCATCATGCTATCATCCCTTTTGCCAACCGATTAGGGTGAATTATTGCATGATAATTGTATACTTAATTGTCTTAAATTGATATGATTTTCATGTTAATTCATTATTATTTGGTCCAATTGTACTTAATTGTTTGATTTGATATTATGAGTTTAAATTGCGGGTTTGAGGTCAACTTTGAGTGAAAATTGAGAATATTTGTTGTATTCAAATTAATGGAGCAATTGAATGGTATGAAAGAGGGCGCAGAGAGTTTCACAACGCAAAAGAATCAGGTCAAATGGAGCTCGTATGAAGAAGATATGATCGAACGAAGTTGTGGTAGGCAAATTAAGCAGTTGCACCCATCAGACTGGTGAATACACCCACCAGCCAACACACACTACACCCACAATTTTGATAAGTACACCCACTTCGTCTTCTCAACAAATCCATCGCACACCTGCGTCGCAACCATTCAACCACCATTCTGATACGAACTGCGATTTACGATCAATAATTTCGATACCCCAACTCAGATTGGTAAGCAACGAAACCCGATTCAAGCTCTAGCTCGAGCTAGCAAGCTATCGAATCAATTCACAAAGCAAGAATTTGCTTTAAGAACTAGTTTTTATCTTTTTCATATATCAAATGAGCTTATACAACTAGTTATATAGCCAACAATTCTACCTAACCAACTAATTAACACCTAACAACCTCAACTAACCACTTATAAGAAAATACAACTCATGCAAATTAGCCTCTTATAGGCAATAGAAAAGTTAAAGGATTAAATGTAGAATTCGTGGCAACTCAATTGCTAGGCTGAATTTTCATCATTCCCGGCCCCATAAAGAACATCCTTGTCCTCAAGGATAAGCTCCGGATCGGTCTCTTATTTCTTGTAACGTCAAGAGAAGAAGATAGAAATTTTTCCTCTATCGAAAACGAAAAATCGGTCATTCAAAGTTGAACGAAATCCTGTGAATATTTCCATTTCATTCTTCACTGTTTCTTTCTTCCCGGAGATCAAACACAAAACCGAAGCGGTCTTCTTGTGAACAATAGTTCCAAATCTAGCCTTGCCTCTTGACAATACAATAAGGGATCTCCATTTTCCTGCATAGTGCGGAAAACCTCATAACCAACTCAATTGGGTCTTGACCTCCGCTTGAGCTCTTTCCAAAAGATACTCTTTCTTTTGAGCTTTATCCTCTGGCCTACATTTAAGGAGCATCTTGAAGAAGCTAGTTGCCAAGTTATTGTCGAGAGTTTTGGAGAATTGGTGAATTGGTGGTGGTACATTCAATTGTTGCTTCAAGATCATCTTCTTTCTTTGAATCCTCACAACATGCGGCCATTTCACAAACCTCGTGGAAATCCTTCTTTGACGGAAGCGCACCTCCGATCCCGAATTGCTTCAGCCTCTTCTCGTAAAGCGGATTTACAACTTTCTCTGCCTTCTTCTTGGTCACGGTCGGAAGCTTTGCGCCACTTCTTTGGTGCTATTTCGTCATGCATGAGGAAGATCACTCTTGTGTTCTTCATGAGATTTCCTGAATTTAGACTTGAAAATCATGGTTCTGCGGTAATTGATCTCTTCGTTCTCGCCGACTTCAATTCTTGATTTCTTATTCTTTGGTATCAGTCCGCCCTTGTGTTGTCGTAGGAGCAATTTCTTCAACATTCGCTCAATTGATCCAAGGAAGCATTGATTTGATCCAGACTTACCAATCACATTCGTACTCATAACTCCAAATTGAAATCGCGATTCTTGATACTCTCAATGAAAGCACCAATGATGCGAACTGCAATTTACGATCAATAATTTCAATGCCGCAACTCAGGTTGGCAAGCAACGAAACCCGATTCGAAGCTCTAGCTCGGGCTAACAAGCTATCGAATCAATTCACAAAGCAAGAATTTGCTTTAAGAACTAGTTTGCTATCTTTTTCATATATCAAATGAGCTTATACAACTAGTTATATAGCCAACAATTCTACCTAACCAACTAACTAACACCTAACAACCTCAACTAACCACTAATAAGAAAATACAACTCATGCAAATTAGCCACTTATAGGCAATAGAAAAGTTAAAGGACTAAATGCAGAATTCGTGGGCAACTCAATTGCTAGGCTGAGTTTTCATCACATTCCAGCAACCCAAATCCACCGTCAACCACCACCCAATCACCGCCGCAACCCAACATCGTGACCCATCATCGCCGTCTTCGAGCCGGAACCAACGCCTTGCGCCGCCGTGAACCACCATCGTGGGTTTGTCTCTCGCACATCTGCTACCCGGCAATGCGCCTCTTCGCGCAGCTGCCGGCTGCTGCCGTCGCCGTCGCCGCACGGCGCCTCCACCCATCGCGCCGTCGACCTCCGGTAACCATTCTCATCGCTAGTAGCAGCGCCTCCAAGTCTATCATCGCAACGTGCTGCCGCGCGCCCGTGCCACATCGCCACCGCCACCTCGACTCGAGCCGGTTTATCCTCGACTCGAGCAACGCCTACAACCGAGTCGAGGCAAAGAGATCTTACAGAGTTTTTCAACATTATCCAACAATCTCACCTCGACTCGATCCGGCTCTCCCTCGGTCCGAGTTGAGCGGCTCTTCAACAAGAAACGCATCCACGTTTTTACCCGGCGTGATTTTCTTAATCTTATTCGGCCAATCGAGAGAGCCATGTGGAGGAAATATGCTTTGACTTTCAAACCTTGATTTAAAAAGGGAGAGCAGCGTGAATTAAAGTGGGGAATAGCAGATCATTTATTAGCGGCGCAATTTTTAGAGAGAATTAGAGATAGAAAAATAGGGTTTAATCCCTACATACACTTTTACACACATATAGCTAAATTTTGCATTTTTCTCCAATTTTGATGATCAAAAGATGGTTTTAATGTTTGGATGCTACTTAGGTGATATTTTACCTTTAATTCAAGTTTTGTTGGCTCAATCTCTTGTAATGAGAATTGCTTATTTTATTAATGTTATGGGTTTAATTTCTTTAATTATGCTTGACTAAATTCCTAGTGCTAGGGTATTTTGATGCTTATGGGTGATTGAATTGTGTTTAATTCTTATGGGTAATTTAGATTGTTGATCAATTGATTGAATTGATGTGTATTGAACGATCTATTTGTTTAATTAATTTCTAATTCCATGCATAGTTGCTTAATTATCACAAGGAGACTTGGGTATTTAGATAACTCATTTGGGTGAGGGAATTAATTAAGTAATTAGAGTGAATATTAGCTTAATACAAGGAGACTTGGTTATTGCTATTAGAATTGCATCAATTCCACACTAATGCTTAGACGATCAATCGGGTAATTAGTGAAGACACGATAGGTAAGGTGCCTTAGTATCAAAGGGGAGACACGCTAGGGGAACCTATTGACTCGTGTTCTTGCCCGGAGGAAATGGTGACTTAATCCTTTCAATCTTTCGTGCATTAATCGTAGTGTAATTCCTAAGCTTACCAAGTACGAGATTATTGCTTGTGTTAAAGATTGCTCTTATTAATTAATTGACATGATAGATGCTCATTTGAATTCATTGCTTGTTTGATCCCCATTAGTTGATAAGCACCCGAGCACCTTTTTATTATTGATTGCATTTAGTTGCTAGTAATTTAGTTGATTGCTTTTGTTAATCGCTGCTTGAATCCTTAATCTTGTTGAATGGCTTGTGCTACAATTATGACTAAACTAGTAGATTTAGGGCTATCTCCCATTTGATTCCCTTGGATCCCCTTGGATCGATATTTAACCGGGTAACTTACTAGTTACTCGATCCCTTTACACTTGAAGGGTTAGTGTTGGCTTTTAAGCTTATCAAGTTTTTGGCACCGTTGTCGGGAATCGGTGTTCGAGATAATTTAGATTGAACGTTGAAAGTAATATATAGTGCTTTTTATTTTTATTGTTTTGTTATCTTGTTTTTGCTTTGTCTTGTGAGAATTTGATACTTGGGTGTTTTCTAGGTGTGCATGAACACAAGATCAAGTGGAATTGAACCAATTACCTTGAACTTGGAGATCGAAGCCTCCACAAGGAGACGTAATCGAGAGAGAAATCGAAGAAGGGCTCAAGAAAGAGTAAAGGACAAGAGAGATGGATGCGTATAACCAATACATGGGGAATCAATTCTTTGATCAAAATGATATGGTGTATGATCCAACCATACCAATTAGTGTAGTTGTCGAATTGGTGACAATGTCTTGTACTTAGAGAGGACTTCTTCCCTTTCTTCTTTAAGTCCATTAGGTGATTTTTTTAAATGACTTTTAAAAATTAATTTTTTAAATTTAGAAGATTTTGAAATTCTAATAAAAATAATATCATGTGTGTTTGTTTTTAGATTTTTGGTAGGGTAATATTTAACTTCATGTAAAATCAATGTGTAAGAATGAATGAAGTTATATTATTATATTATTATTAAGTGTAATTGAAATAGTTGGATTCTTTAAAAAAATAGTTGGATGATATGAATAATGATTTAAATATAATAAAATATAAGAAAAAATAAATAATGGTATTGGAAAGTATAATAATAAGTTTATAGGCGTTATAGTAATAATTTTTAGAACTGATTTTCAAAATTTCAAATTAAAATCGGTTTTAAATTTTAAAACCCAAAATCTGATTTTTAAAACCCATAAAGAACATAATTCGGGTGATAATTTCATTAGTTAGATTTAATTGCCTATTTAGATTGATTGTTATTGCATTTATCACATATGTTAGTCTCAATTCACGCCTACTTTAGTAGATAATATCATTTGCAAGCAGACCTTCCACTTGTTGTACTTGAAAGGTTGTTCTTCAATCTCTTCTTCCTTATCAACCAGATTGAAGGACTTTTTCCCCTTTTAGAAACATTCTTTGAGTTCTTCTCACTTCTTTTTCTTTCTCACAATTTTGTCACTTATGAGGATTTTAATAGTCTTATCTATAACTATCATCAAATTCAAATCCTATAGTTCCCTTATTATAAACCCCAATTCTACACAAAAACTTTTATCCATAATTTCATGTTAATGATAATATACTTAATGATGGGATACATCACAAGCTATCTCAAATTCAGATATCGCTGAATTCATAGGCCATCCACAATAGACACTAAACTCACAAGTTCATTCAATAATCACTAAATTCACAAATTTATTTTCACGACAGTTGAACTCATGGATTTTTTTCACAATAGTTATTGAATCATCAATCAAATCTTAAAATGGCGACCGGGCCGCCCACCCGAACTTCGGCGCGGCCCGAGAGGATTTCGGCCCCATCAACAATCGACCCGCCGGGCATGACGAACCGATCCGCGACGTCAGGAGAGCTCGGCCCGCCCGGGTGGGCTCGGCCGGCCCGGCGGAAGATCGGCTCGCGCCGGGGTCGGAGTAGGCAAACTCGGCCGGGCGGAGTCGGACCCTCCGGCCACGCCCACCGAGGATCCCGCTCGCTGGTCGAGGCCGGCTGCCCATCCGGCAAGCCGAATGTTCCCTCGGGCGACAAAGTCACGGCAAACCGGATGGCGGGCGCGGCGAGGACCCCGCCACCTGGGGCTCGGCAAGGGCGACGCCTTGTCATCCACGCCACGCCCGAAATGGTATCGGGTACAAGATATCTCGACTCCATTGAGAGGTCAACTTATCCTAGAAAGGCAAGAATATCCCTCGGCCATCAAGATCCCTGCCCGGGGGACACAGCGGGATGTGAATGGCTAGCCGTCTACTCTGCGGCAGGCGGGTACATCTCAATTAATAGGAGATGGTACATCATTTATGTTGATTTGTACTTTATTGTACCTTGGGACTGCCAAAAGGCAACCAAACCCATGTATAAATAAGACCTATAAGGCACAATAAACGGATCAAAAATCCATCCTTAGCACGGGACTAACACTCCCAGAAACCTTGTGTTCTTACTTGCTTTCCCGCTTTAAGTTCCTCATTTATTGCTCATTTATTGCTCATCATTTCCATTGATTGTTCTTGGGTGTTTATCATAATAAATGCTCCAATCAATATTGTTTTAACCGATCGAAGCCACATTAATCACTCATAAATATTTCGGTTAACAACAATTGGCGCTAGAAGGAGGGTCGAACCTCCGTTTCCACAAGAAAGTTGCTGGAAAAATTTTGAAGAACACTCACTGTTCTTCAAACCATAGATCTCACCTAAATCACTTCCGTTCCTTACCTTTTCCTTCCGGAGAAGATCCTACTCCATTTGGAAGATGACGAAAGCTGGAAACGCCGTTCCGGTGGAGAAAATCCCACCCCCGTTCTTCGGCATGGACACCATGCACGTTCATGAAGGTGAACTGACCTCAAGGTGATTTCACCCCCACCAGGCACGGGAGTCTGGCCCCCATCCCACTTCAGAGTACCAAACTCCTGAGCAGTTGACGGCCATCAAGCTTCTTCAGGCTCGAGGCCGTGAGCTCACCATGGCCAACTCCTGGTCCTTCTCGCTCCTCGGAAGAGTAAGGGGAAAAGAAGAAGAAGGCCCAACGAGCTCGGGACGGACCGGGATCTCCTAGCCGAGGCGATCAGCCGGGTCTGTGGACTGTCTTGAACGACTTGGGTCATCTCGACACTGGATTTCGAGTCGAGTCGAAACGGAGTCGGGACGTGGAGCACCCGGCACGGCGAGCGGCCGAGGACCGCCGACCTACCAATAGAGCCCCGCACCAGCGCCGCGCTGGAGCGCGAGGCCGAAGGGTGTCGGCCAAGGATAGGTTGGGTCCAGCTCCGCCGCAGCACTCTGCTCCCGAACCAGAGCGATTCTCGCGATGCTCTCCTCGTCGCCATGCGAGAGGAAGATCGACGAGATGGAATCCCATTTTGGGGCCCGCGATGGGCAGCCAAAGCGGAGCGCGGCGAATGAGCCTCTCTCTATGGAGGTCGAGCAGCGCCGGTTCAGCCCAAGATCCTCCCCCTCAAATGCCCATTTATGAGGGGAAGACCGACCCGGAGACTCACCTCGATAAATACAACATTTACATGGTCGGAAGGGCGTCCGACGCGACCAAATGCCGCCAATTTCCGCTAACTTTGGGCGAGCTCGCCACAAGTGGTATGTCTCTCCCCGCCCGTTCGGTCAGCACCTTCGGTGAACTAGGCGAAAAGTTCACCACCTACTTCGCCTCCAAGATTCCCAGGAGCCGAGAACCGGCAGAGGCCGATGGGAATCAAGCAGGGAAGGAGGAGGGCGATGAGGCCTACCTCGACCGCCGGACGAGGTCCTTCTAACCGGGAGCCGGTCGGAGATGAGCTCCAGCCTACACGCAGCCATCGGCCGCCTAAGACCGGAATCCCACATGTTCCGGCACATGACCAAGAACTACCCCGCCTCCTACGCTGAATTCCGCCGACGAGCAAAGTAGCTTATCACTCGCCAAGTTGCTCGCTCGCAGGTCAGGCGAGGTTAAAGAGGAGGGGGCGAGAAGAGGGGAAGGCAACCCCCAAGGTAGCTCGGCCGCCAAACCAACCCCAGCAGGAGGAAAGGCCGAAGAGGGGCCTACGGAGGGAACTTTAAAAGCTTCAAGGACAAACCCCGCACGCATCCGTCAGTGTCGTGGACAAGCTCAAATACTCCCGGCCTTCGTTTTCAACGCAATCCAAAGACACTGGATCGGTCCCCAAGCCCAAACCCATAAGGGGACCCAACCAAGCAAAATCCTAACAAGTTCTGCGCCTACCACGACTCCGCCGGACACAACACCAGCCAATGCCGAGACTCGCTAAAGCAATTATGGAGGCTGTTCGAGGACGGGCTTCTTGATAAATACGTCAAGAGGCCACCACCGCGGCCGGACACGTAAGAACGAGCTCCAAGGCGACAAAGGGTCGTCTCTCCGAGAGGGTCGCAGCTGGTCGAAGTTGCAGCCAACTTAGAGTCATCGGGCGATGAGCTTCCCGCCGCTTGCTCCGGCGGACGGATCAATACGATCCAAAGCCGGGGGTAGCCTCGGCGGATTGGTCGAAGTGTTCAGCCGGTCAAACAGAAGAGGAAGGCCGAACTACGGGCCATTGACCACGTCCACCTAATCGGCGCCCCTCCGGAGCCCACCATCTCCAAGACCGCGGTAATATCATTCTCAAATGCCGACCGCGAGGGGTTCTCTGCCCAAAGAATGATGCTCTGGTCATCTCGGCCAACATCCTGGGAATGACCGTGGACCGGGTCCTCGTCGACAACGGCAGCCTTCGCAACATCCTCTTCAAGTCCGCCTTGGACCAAATGGGCAACTCGGCCAAGTACATCGAGGCCCTACGACCTCCAACTCCGCGGTTTCGGCGACACCGTCGTTTCGGCATATGGGAAGATCAAGTCAGCTTGGCCGAGCTAGTTGACTTTGCGAATGATAGGGTTAGGATAACTAGGCCTATTGAATTTGTAATCGTTGACTGCCGAACATGTATAACGGCTTTTTGGTCGCCCTTTTCGGAAACCTTTGAGGCGATCGCCTCTTCCTATTTTTATCGTATTAAGTTCTCCACTGTCGAAGGGGAGGTCGGCACCATTAAGGGTGACCAGAAAATGTCCAAGAAATGTTTGAACTACTCGTGTCCAGATTTAATTTCTGCACTCGGTTTAGATTTTTCATCTATTTTCACCGTGGCCGAACAACAAAGTGCCGAGCTCTCTCAGAGAACACTTTACCCAGCCGAGCCCGGCGCCAATGTAACGAGGCAACTCCAATGGATTGCTCGATTCCAATACAATCCGAGCATGCCCAAGACGAGCTCGCTCGCTCGGCCCGGCTCCCATGGAGCCCGGCCGAGGCGGCGAGCAAGACTTGGAGCCTCGCCTCGGCTTTGAACCCATGCCGTTAGACATTGACCCCGGAAACTTCCAAGACCCCGGCGGTCGGCGTCAAAAAGCACCGCCTTGGCCAAGAATCGGAGCACATTCCGGTGGATTCTACTCGCCCGAGCTTGAAGTCTTCATCGGCTCTAAGATACCCGCCGAAATGCGGGGATGTCGTGGATTTCCTCAAAACAGCGTAGACGTCTTCGCTGGTCGCACCAGACATGGTCGGCATAGATCCGAAACATGCCTGCCACCATCTAAAGATCGACCCCGCTCGTAAGCCCGTCTCGCAGAAAAGGCGGAAATTTGGCCCCGAGAAATACGCCGCTCTAGCCGAGGAAGTTAAAAACCGCTCGACAACAAGCCGATCGAGCGAGGCCGAGGACGAGCCCCAATGGGTAGCAAATGCCGTGCTCGTTAAAAGTCTAATGGATCCTGGAGGCTATGCATAGACTTCACGGACCTAAATGCGGCGTGCCCGAAAGACCACTTCCCGATGCCGCACATCGACCACCGGTGGATAAAGACGGCCGGCCATGAAATGATGTCCTTCATGGACGCTTTTGCAGTTATCACCAAATTCCGATGGCTGTGGAGGACATCAAGCACACCTCCTTCCTCACCGAAAAGAACGTTTACTCTGGACCAAGATGCCCTTCGGGTTGAAAACGCGGGGCGACCTATCAAAGGTCGTAAACAAGATGTTCGCCGAACAAATCGGAAAAACAATGGAGGTATATATAGGCGACATCGTCGTCAAAAGTGTGAAAAAGGAGGATCATTTGAGGGACCTAGCTGAGACCTTCGCGATCCTCCGGGAGTACAACATGAAGCTCAATCCGAAGAAATGTAGTTTCGGGGTCGGCTCCGACAAGTTCCTCGGCCACATCGTGAGCCAAAGGGGAATTGAAGCCAACCCCACCCAGATCAAGGCCATCCTCGACATGGAGGAGCCTCGCAATGTCAAGCGAGTCCAGAGACTCACCGGGTGTCCGGCGGCCTTGAACAGGTTCATCTCCCACCTAGGCGACAAGAGTAAGCCTTTCTTCGCCACTATCAAAAAGCAAAATTCTCATGGAACAAAGAAAGCCGGGATGCTTTCCTTAAGCTAAAGGAATATCTCGCCAACCCCAACATCCTCGCCAAGCCGGTGCCAGGCGAGAAGGTTTCTATACTTGGCAGCCTCCGAGTTCGCTCGAGTGCGGTGCTCGCCGAGCGGACGAGGCGAGACCACTGTCAATCTACTTCGTCGATCGGGTGCTTCACGACGCCGAATTCGGATACACCCCACTGGAGAAGCTGGCATACGCTCTTATCATGAGTGTCGGTGAAGGCCGAGGGCTTATTTCTTCGATCACCAAGTCGAGGTCCTCACAACCCTCCCGCTTCGGCAAGTCCTGCACAGGCCGGACACCGGCGGCCGCCTTTTAAAGTGGTCGCTCGAGATCGCCAGTATGGCATCACATACGCGCCGAGGACGGTGATCAAAGGACAGCGCTGGCCGACTTCGTCGCCGAGCTCACCTTTCCGAACAACCCCTCAACCCTAAGCTTCCCGCCGTGGAAGTTGTTCGTAGATGGCTCCTCAACACAATCTTGTTCGGGAGGCGGGAATCGTTTGGTCGGACCAGAGGGGCGGTGCTTCACGAATGCCGTCGGATTCGAGTTCCCGCCACTAACAATGAGGCCGAGTACGAGGCTGCAGTCGGCGGTCCGGAGCTTGCCGCCGCGATCGGTGTCAGCGACTCCACGTCTTCATGGATTCCCTCCCGGTGGTAAACCAAGTCAAGGGAGAATACGAAGCCCGCGGGGAGCGAGATGATAAAGTATCAGGGCCTGGTCGCCTCCATGTGCAAGAGGCTCCAGCAAGTCTATATAGAGCAGATCCCAAGGGAACAAAACTCCCGGGCGGACGCACCGTCCAAGCTCGCCACCTCGGAGGGAGCGGCGGACATGTCCAACATCGTCCTCACGAAGCTTCGCCACCAGCTATCAACGGCCGCGCGGTGGCTACCGTCCCGGGCCGAGGAGGCGAATCGATGACACCCATTATCCTTTACCTCAAGACCGGCACCCTCCCGGATGACCGAGTCGAGCCGAGTACTCGAGCTGCGAGCGGCAAGGTACACTCTAATAGAGAATGCGCTTTATAAACGAAGTTTCTTTCTACCCCTACTCAAATGCATCACTCCGGATGACGGGCAGACGATCCTAGCGGATATCCACGACGGAGTCTGTGGAAATCACGCCGGGGCAAGCGCTCGTTTATAAGACAATGAGGCAGTGGTACTATTGGCCCACTCTTCGGAAAGATGCAATTGCATACGCCAAGGCGTGTCACAAATGCCAAGTCATGGCGCCCAACATCAAACTCTCTGGAACACTGAAGTCAATCTTCACCCTCGGCCGTTCGCCCAATGGGGGATCGATCTAATCGGACCCTGCCGGTGGCACACTGGGGTGTAAATTCGCAGTGGTCGCCGTGGACTATTTCACCAAATGGGCGGAAGCCGAACCGCTGAACAAGATTGATCGGCGAGGCCATCATCGATTCATATGGAAGAACATCATATGCAGATTCGGTCTTCCTCGTGCCATAGTTTCGTATAATGGCAAGCAATTCGACCAGGCTCGAAGTCCTAGAATTCTCGCGGCGTTGGAAAATCAAAAGACTATTCGCCACTCCGTACCACCCTCAAACCAATGGTCAAGTGGAGGCGACAACAAAATAATAAAGCACACCCTCAAGGCCAAGCTTGAGGAGAGGAAAGGAAAGTGGGCTGCCAGCTGCGGACGTCCCGTGGCCTACAGACGACTACGAATTGACGGCAGGCGAGACCCCATTCGCTCTCGCCTTCGGCACCGAGGCTGTCATCCCGGCCGAGGTCGCCGTGCCGAGCTTCCGTGCCGCAGAGCTCGGTGAGAACAACGACCAAGCAAGGAGGCTCGACCTCGACATGCTAGAAGAACGCCGACTCGACTCAATTCACAAGAACGCGGCCTACAAGCGGCGTTCGAGAAAAGTACTACAACTCCAAAGTCAAGATCGACAATTCTCGGTCGGCGACCTCGTCTTAAAAAGATCCACGGTCCCAGCCAAGGGGTATTCGCCCGAATCGGGAGGGTCCGCTCAGTGGTGTCCAAGTGGTTACCCAATGGGGCGTACGAACTCGAACACCCGGATGGCACTCGGACCAATACCCATGGAACGCGTGCCACCTCAAGAAATATTTTCGGTGAGCCGTCACCTAGGTCCTTTCTTATAACCTAGGAAAGTCTTGGGATTCTCTCGAGTGTTTATAATCCTTGTAAATTCTTGCAAAATTTTGCAAATTTTCATAATTAATGAAGCGAAGTTCCCGTAAATTGTCGAAAATCCTCGCAAGAGGTATCCTTGCGGACCGCTCGAGGCCGACCGGCCAAGAATGGGTCCCTCTCATACTCGCGGGCCGGACACTCCGCCGAGGTAGGGACTAGTCCCCATAAACTCCTCGCAGCTAGTTTAGCCTTATGGCGAGGTCCGCCCAGCCCATAAGCCGGGAGGCTCCTACTAAACTCCTCGTGACGCGTCCTGCTACCGTCCGAGGTCACCTGACTTTCCGGTCGGTGTGCCTCAAATCCTCGCAACGAGCTTAGCCTCCGGCCGAGGTCTCCTAGCTTTCTGGCTAGTGAGGTCCACAAGCTCCTCGGAGTTAGGACAAAAGTCGCGTGGTTAGAGTCCTAGTGATCAGCCCAAAGTGCATAGCACGCCACTAGGCGCACTGCATGTGCCGTGCGAAGTGCCACCGGGTTCTTCCCGAGATAAAAGTCTCCGGCGAGCTAAACGTACTCTCGGCGAGCAACCACTTCGTAACTATTCCTAGCGAGCGGTTCAGTGGTCAAGTCTCCTTTAGCGAGCACCTTCATCAGCTCGCCCCGACCAAACTCGCCGCGGAACCGGTTTGGGCGACGAAGGATCCGGCGGGTCATCAACCCGCCATGATACACTTGGGGCGAGCTTAGCCCCTCAAATAAATCCTTACTTGCCAAAAGCCGAACTCGCCAATGCCGAAACCAAGTCGGAAAGGCACCGGCCGAGCTCACCTCTTGAACAAGTAAGGCCGAGGCCTGACAAGCCACAAACGGTTTGAAGCGCTTGCAAAATTTGTAAGAAACGCGGTGTTAAACCATATTCATGCAGGGCGAGCCGATTTCCCGAGGCATAACCCTTACCCGACCAAGGTCCGAGCTCGCCCATGCCAAAACCAAAACGGAAAGGCATGGGTCAAGCTCGCCTTGGATCAAGTAAGGCCGAGGCCGGTCAGTCGTAATGACTTGTCATATTTGGGAAATTTCACAAAATTTTCTAAGTACTGAAGCGATAAATAAAGCCGAGAAATGTGAAGAGAACAATGATTTCATTAATTACAAAGCGGTGCGGCGGTGGCCGAGTACAAAAGTCCTAAACCCTAAACCCTAAACCAAAAGAGAAACAAGAATTACAACCGCAAGGGGAGTCCAAGAAATCACTGGAAATTCAAGGTATCTATTAAAAAGAGAGAGTAATGGTGGCGGGAACGCGAGTTTAAAGTACCAAGGGGGCACAGCGAATCCGTTGTTGAATACTTTCAAGAGACATATGGATTCGTTATTCACTGCGCCCCCGGCGGGAAGAGAAAACTTGTTAAGCCTCACCACCCGCGGTTCCCTCGGGCTCCCAGCCTCCGCTCCGCCGCCTCACCTCGGAAGTCCAAATTGTTCTGGTCGGGGTACCGAGAGGTCCACCCCATGGTCCCTCTCCGGATCTTTGATCTCCGAGTGTTAGCTCTTCGTGGAGAGGGTGGGCAAGGGCGTACTCCCAGAAGTACCTCTCCATGGCCCCGGTGGGGTCGCCGGCTGCTTCGCCGCGCGGATGAGGTCGGCGGAGGCCATGTAGTATGCGAACTCCCCATCACGGCCGGATCTCGGGTCGGGGGATGACAACCGCCTCCGGGGTCGCATAGGCCGCGGCCAAGAGGTGCTCGGATTTGGCCAGTCTTTCTTCTAGCCCAGCCTTCTCGCCCACCACCCGAGCAGGCCTCCTCGCGGCTCTGGTCTCTTTCCCTCTCGGCCTCGGGCAGCCGCGGCCCGTTCAGCCTTCAACCTCTCCGCAGCCGACCTCTCCACCGCCGCCTTCTCGGCCTCCAGCCGCTCTCGGACGGCCGCCACCGCCTTCTCACCCTCGGCGCGCTGGCGGGCGACCTCCTCCTTCGAGACGGGCCACCTCGGCCTCTCGCTCCCGGATGGCCGCGGCGCCTTCTCGGCCTTCGGCCTGGTGATTGGAGTGAATTGATACATGTTTTTAGGCTATTTTTATTGCAAAAGTGAGCTAAAGTGTTAGTTTTTGTGCCTAAATGTGAAAAGTATCACTCTTTTGCCTAAAAAGTATTATTTGTGAGATTTTGATGTTTTCCGTCCATTTTGCAGGTAATTCGGTGGAATTTTGCCAAACCGAGAGTACCATTAGGCTTAGAATGAAGAGACGGACATCCGGGACGAAAACAGGTCGGGGCCGAAGCCCCGTGTGAGAAAATGCCTGGACTCGAGCTCGATCGAGGAGCAAGAGCCTCGAGTCGAGGGCTATGCGTAAAAGGATCAAAATTGGAAAATGGCATGAGCCTCGACTCGAGACATGACCCTCGAGTCGAGGGCGAGGATTTTTGCAGGAGCCTCGAGTCGAGGCCTCGACCCTCGACTCGAGGGTAGTTTTCAAATTCGCCTATTTAAGAGGAGAAGCGGGGCATTTCGAGAGATAGCTTGGATCATCTTTGATAGTAGCAATTAGTAGCGGTTTTGGGGCGATTTCTCAGGCCCCAAGCCAATTCCTTCCTTAGATTAGAGTAGAAGTTAGAATTAGATGTAGATTTCCATTAATTGTTGTTAGATTAGTCATAGATTAGCATTTGATCCTTGTTATTCATTCAATTCAAGCTTGTAATTCATTTGGAGATTGTTGTTGAAGACTCAAGCATTCCTATTTTGGTTAATTGAAGATCATTTGGTGATGTTATTCCTCTTTTATCTCTTTAATTTCTTATTTGTTGTGACTTGCTTTGTGTTTGATCAATTCTATCTTCTTCCCATGGATTTCACCATGGGCTAACTCTTTGTGCTTGGGTTAATTGAAATTGATGATGATTTGATTGATGATGCTATAATTGTTGATGATTGGAGATTAATTAAGTAGATTGCTTACTAATTGTGATTCTCATTTGTGCTTCATGCATAATTATCTCTTTAGATTAGTGTTTGATCACCCTAGCTATAGGCGAGAGTTGCGCTAACGTGATCCTAGATTAATCGGGTGATAATTGTGTATGAATGCGTGGATTGGGTGCTTCGGAATCGAGAGATTAGTTGCACTAAGGATACTCACATTAGTTTTCTACCTAATTGTGATTCTTAATTGTGCTTTGTGTAAAATTGTTTCTTTTGATTAATGGTTGATCACCCTAGCAATAGGCGAGTTGAGCTAACGTGATTAGGTGTTGATCGAGTTTCAATTTTGCATGATTGTATGAATTGGGGATTTCTACATTGAGAGATGGGAAAGACTAAGGATACTCACATTAGGCATTGTGATTTTAATGTAGTGATTAATTTCATGATGGTTTATGCTTTCTATCTTAGTTGATTTGCAATTTGATTCAATTGTAGCTTGTTGATTGATGATTCATTGATGGATGTTAATCCTAGCACCTCTATCCCACCATTTATTGTTGTGTTTGTTATCGCATTCTTAGTGTTTGATCATTTGCTTGCTCCTTGTTGTTTTGTATTTTTGCTTGTGTTTTTGTTGTTTTTGTACCAAACCATTGTTGCAACTATAGTCATTAATAACTTGTATTTCTAGGGCCTCATGTGCATACTTTTTCCCTTGGGTTCGATATTTTGTTGATTGGTCTTAATAACTCTTACCCTATACACTCCAATCAAATGGCGCCGTTGCCGGGAATTAGTTTTGCGCCTTAAGTGAGACTTGGGAATTGTTTGAAGTGACTACTTGTTGCCTTTGTGTTTGTGTTTGTTTTGTTATTTTTGTTTGAATTTGATACTTTGAAATCTTGTCTAGATGGAAGGATACAACTCATACTTGTGGAATCAAGAATATTATCAAGATAGTAGGGTGTATTCTCCACATTTTGAAGAATTGAGCTACAATGATTGGAGGAACTATGAAGATAATTCTCAATGGCAACAAGTTCCATCCAATTATGAAGATTGGATAAGTGAAGAAATTTCTCCCCCACCTCAAGAGATGTTCCCATATTATGAGCCTTATGATCAAGCAAGCTATCAAGATTGGGGATTCGAATTTCAAGGGGCATCGGAAGAGGAAGATTATTATGATGATAGGAGGAGCTATGAGAATGACTATCCAATGCCACAAGCTTCTCCTAAAATTGAAGAATGGGGACTCTATGATATGAGAGCTATATTGCAAGAGATGCTTGGATTTGTGTTGGAAAAATTTGAGGAAGATGATGCTAGATGTGATCAAATGCTTCCCTTGTATGAAGAAATGTATGAGACCAAAGAAAAGGTAAATTCATGGATGAGGGGAACATGGAGATCACCGGAGTGCATTTAACGTTTATTAAGTGTCAACTCAAAGATTTCCTACGCCAAGTAAAGAACTTGAATATCATGGAAAGTCAAGAAGAAGAAGGGGAGGAAGAAAATGAAAGAAGAAATGTAGTAGAGGGTCCAAGCAATGAGGATGAAAAGGAAGATTTCCTTATCAAGAGTGATGAAGAGGAATGTCCATTGATGGACATGAGCAATAATGAACAAACAAATTTAGAAGCACCAAATAAGGAATTGAAGATTGAAATGAGCATTTCTATACCTTCTAACTCTTCAATTTGTGATTTAATTGAAAATGATGCTTCTCATGATTTAATCTTGCCTCTTGTGAATTTTGACTATAGGGAAGAATTAAAGAAACGCTTGGGCATTCTCGAAGAGAAAGAATGGAAGAGGAGGATGGCAAGAGAAAAAGGGGGACAACCATGGACACTGTGCATTTCTATAGGTGGTTGTCCTATCTATTCGGTGAACCTCCTAGACCTTGAAGCACAAAGATCGAGATATAATGGGAAGGAGGATCGCTACCCTTGGCCATTCCGATGAAGGATTTTGGATGTGAAGAATAAGTCCGGCAAAGGACACTAAAAATAGCGCTTGATGGGAGGCAACCCATCCTTTTTATTTGTTCTTTTTGGTGCTTTTGGTAG
The DNA here is from genome assembly GCA_030762865.1 of Paraleonurus japonicus. Classification (NCBI taxonomy): domain Eukaryota; kingdom Viridiplantae; phylum Streptophyta; class Magnoliopsida; order Lamiales; family Lamiaceae; genus Paraleonurus; species Paraleonurus japonicus. The sequence goes on from CM061060.1 coordinate 23,754,072, forward strand.
ATTAGTGTTTTTGTTTCTTTAGGAGATTTGGCTTGCTACTTAATTGCTTATTCTTGGTACATGATGCTCGATGCTTTGAGATTCATATATTGTTGTGCTTAATTGTTGATATCATTATGAGTTGCATATATTTGGACCCAAACTTGAATGCATGACTTCATTCAAGTTTGGGGGTGTGTTATTTAGGGTAGAAATGCATCTCTTAGTGATGATGATTTTGATGAATTGTTTTGCCCGTGTGTAGGTATACTCACTATGAGGATTGGAAAGGATCGAATTTCCAAAGGAATCGAGGAATCGAGAAGGAAAGGAGAGCTTAAAAGTTGGTGAAAATGAGCAAAAGGAAGAGAACCCGGTCTCCTTGATCGAATGAGCGATCGGGCTTAAATCGAGGGACCAAAGCGGTAATTTCTTGCATATTTGGGTTCGTTAGGGGTATAAAGGTCATTTTTAGGAGTTTCGGGGTGGGGTCGGGCCGAGAATCGTCAAAAATTCCACTGGACTCGACCCGAGTCGAGAGTGCATGGCCCCGGGTCGAGGGATTGATACTTAGGCAAAATTTCATAATTTGACACATCCTCGAGTCGAGGTGCCACCTCGAGTCGAGGAGTTGGTTTTGCATATCCCCCGAGTCGTGCGTGAGACCTCGAGTCGAGGCCCTCGAATTTTGGATCCCTCGAGTCGAGGCCTGGCCCTCGACTCGAGGCGCGTGTTATTTTTAAATATGCAGCGAGAACCACAGAACCCGACTCGAGGGTTTTGAGAGGCCGTTTCGATTTTCCCAGCCATTTCCGGCGATTTCACGTCGTTTCCACCGTACAATCATCATCATTTCACCACATATTCATTACATTGCATCAAGATAGGATTTTGAAAATTTGAGTTGAGTTAATTTGGGGCTTTTTGGGTATATTTGATTGGGTGTCTCTATTGTCCGTTTGTGGGATAAATTCACAAACAAAGGTACGTAATTTCTACTCTTCTTGGCTTCAATTTCATTGTTATATTGTAATATTTGAATGGGTGTTATGATTTGAGATAAAATTTTTGAATTTGGAATTTCATGTGGACATTTTGACAAACACCCTTCTATGCATGATTATTTTGGATGATTTGGAGCCTTGTATGAGTATATTTGAATTGTTTGATGAGGCTAGGAGCATGTTTAGGATTGAAAATGATATTGTGCTCGTTTATTTGAGAATTGGGATTGGAATTGTAAAGGATGGCATTTGTAGGAATTCCTAGTATAATTGTTGGGATCATTTGGTCAAGTTGAATTATGGTGTTGATAGAAGTGTATGATTTGTTGATGCATAATTGTTGAATTACTTGCTAATTGGCTTATGATTTTTTTTTGGGACTTTATTGAGCTTAATTGAATGATTATTTGTGAGCTTACTTGTGAATTAATTGTGGGGCCATTCTAGTAAGTATACATGTTTTAGGATTATTTTGAGCACTTCTATTGGATATATGTGTTTAGTTGACTCATTGACCATTGTTGAGGCTTTGTTGCTAGTTACTAGGGATTTAGTTCATTTGAGATGACTCGGAAAGCGGTGGAGGGCCCCGACCTTACTCTTGATACGATGCGGCGCATGAGGACGCTAGACCGCATCGGTAGGGCGTGGTGCCTACTGGCAGCATCATGGTGGCCGATTTCCTCTTCCTAATAAGAGGTTGGCAGCGATTTTCGGATCTCGAGGCCTTTGTGACTATCAATCTGCGTATGTGGTCACAGCGTCATCTTGAGGCGATTAGCGCTTACACTAGAGAGCATGGGGATGTGCTTAGGGAGGTTGATGATGACGATGGAGGTCGGCGGTTGGGTTCGATGATGATCGGGGTGATGGAGCTGCGGAGGGAGCGAGAGGTAGATATCGGAGATTATGATTACGAGGATGAGGATGATGAGGAGCCGGAGCAAGAGGAGCCGCCGGTGAGATGGGCGAGGATTACCAGCGAGAGATTAACATGTACCGGCAGGACGAGATGAGGAGTAGAGAGTACGAGGCGGGAGTTCATCTCGAGAGACCGTGGGTTACAGACGGAGGAGATGTGGGCGGCAGTCGAGAGGATGCATATAGAGAGTCGACCGGCGAGGATGAGATGTATCGGATGATGGAGGAGTCACGTAGATTTAATGAAGAGACTCGGAGGATGCGGAGGAGTCTCTCGAGACTCGGCATGACATGTATGCACTCCTCCAGCGAGATGAGCTCGTGGAACTTCGGGCCAGACACTACCCTCCTCCACCGCCGCCGTCCGATTACTAGGGCTATCCTATTCCTCATTCCCTCTTCTTGTTGTTCTTTAGATTCTGATATTCTTGTTTTCCGTTGTACTCTTGATGATGCTTATACTCTTGACTTGATGATGGTTATGATTGGTTTGGATTTTGGATGATTTTATTGATGGTGGTTATTATCTTGATCTTATTGAGTTTGATGGTCTATTGATGATTATTCCTTGATGATTTCTTTGGATTCCTTATTCCTAGACTTTTGAGATTTATTGATTTTGAGCTTAATAGTGGATTAATTGACATATTTTTAGTATCATCTTGATGTAGTGAGTATGCTTGAGGTTATGTAAATGAGCATTTGTGCTTGAGTTGTAAGACTAGTTGGATTTTGATATGATCATTAGTAGATGTGTAGCTTGATGCTAGTTGCTTGATTAATTATGTGAAGATGAATGTGATTGAAAATTCTTGATTCATTGCTGAAGTTAAGCCCGTGAGTTTTGTGCCTTCATAATCGTACATCTTATACGGTTGAGTTGATTCCTTTGTGAGTGCATCATTCATGAGTTGTATGCTAGAACTTGCCACTTGACTTGTGGATATTGATCTTTGTGTGATTTCATTAAAATGATAAGAGGCCATGTTGATATGATGAGTTACTTTGCCAAATACTTTCCTACCAAATATATTTGATTTCCTTAGTGAGCCATGTTGAGCCTTATTATCCTTATTCTTTGGCAAACCAAGTGAGATTGAACCATTTAGCCTATTTTGATGAGCCTTTCTTGTCCTATGTTTAGTTGAGCTTGAATGTTGGCTAATGATGGTGATTTGATTGCTAAGTGTGGGAAGATGATGAGCAAAGTAATGAACAAAGCATAAAAGAGAAGAAAGGGTGTGAAAAGATTGAATTGTAAAGAAAATGCATAAAAATGAAATGATTCAATTTGTGAGCTTTAAAAGAGAAAGCTCAAGTGAATGGTGGAGTGATCATTGAAGTAAAAGTAAGAGTGTTGCTAGATGAAAGTGAAGAGATGTGCATTGTATTGATTAGCTTTCATTCAAGTCTCTACTACTTAGTCACTCTTATCCATAAATATTCCACCTTTCCAAAGAGCCAACATTACAACCTAGAAGAAAGACCTCTTTGATTCTTGATTGATCACAAATGATTTTGATTGAGATTAAGTCTTGTGGCAAGCATATGGTGTACTTATTTGTGAATTGATGATTGAGTGCTTTAAACCTTGATACACTTGAGTGAAGAGTGAAACACTCCATGGAAGGAGCAATGTGTTGAGTATTTGATTGAGCATTTGTTTGAGCATGATTTGTCTTGATGGCTAGTGGAGAGTTGCATTGATACAAGTGATCATTGATGAGTTCAATTGTCTTATTTTTCGCCTATGATGCCATGTGACATAATTGCAATCAATTCACTCCTTTGTTCTTAGTTTCTACGTTGCTCGAGGACGAGCAACAATTCAAGTTGGGGTATGATTGGAGTGAATTGATACATGTTTTTAGGGCTATTTTTATTGCAAAAAGTGAGCTAAAGTGTTAGTTTTTGTGCCTAAATGTGAAAAGTATCACTCTTTTGCCTAAAAGTATTATTTGTGAGATTTTGATGTTTTCCGTCCATTTTGCAGGTAATTCGGTGGAATTTTGCCAAACCGAGAGTACCATTAGGCTTAGAATGAAGAGACGGACATCCGGATGAAAACGAGGTCGGGGCGAAGCCGTGTGAGAAAAAATGCCTGGACTCGAGCTCGATCGAGGAGCAAGAGCCTCGAGTCGAGGGCTATGCGAAAAGGATCAAAATTGGAAAATGGCATGAGCCTCGACTCGAGACATGACCCTCGAGTCGAGGCGAGGATTTTGCGGGAGCCTCGAGTCGAGGCCTGACCCTCGACTCGAGGGTAGTTTTCAGAATTCGCCTATTTAAGAGGAGAAGCGGGGCATTTCGAGAGATAGCTTGGATCATCTTTGATAGTAGCGATTAGTAGCGGTTTTGGGGCGATTTCTCGGGCCCCAAGCCAATTCCTTCCTTAGATTAGAGTAGAAGTTAGAATTAGATGTAGATTTCCATTAATTGTTGTTAGATTAGTCATAGATTAGCATTTGATCCTTGTTATTCATTCAATTCAAGCTTGTAATTCATTTGGAGATTGTTGTTGAAGACTCAAGCATTCCTATTTTGGTTAATTGAAGATCATTTGGTGATGTTATTCCTCTTTTATCTCTTTAATTTCTTATTTGTTGTGACTTGCTTTGTGTTTGATCAATTCTATCTTCTTCCCATGGATTTCACCATGGGCTAACTCTTTTTGTGCTTGGGTTAATTGAAATTGATGATGATTTGATTGATGATGCTATAATTGTTGATGATTGGAGATTAATTAAGTAGATTGCTTACTAATTGTGATTCTCATTTGTGCTTCATGCATAATTATCTCTTTAGATTAGTGTTTGATCACCCTAGCTATAGGCGAGAGTTGCGCTAACGTGATCCTAGATTAATCGGGTGATAATTGTGTATGAATGCGTGGATTGGGTGCTTCGGAATCGAGAGATTAGTTGCACTAAGGATACTCACATTAGTTTTCTACCTAATTGTGATTCTTAATTGTGCTTTGTGTAAAATTGTTTCTTTTGATTAATGGTTGATCACCCTAGCAATAGGCGAGTTGAGCTAACGTGATTAGGTGTTGATCGAGTTTCAATTTTGCATGATTGTATGAATTGGGGATTTCTACATTGAGAGATGGGAAAGACTAAGGATACTCACATTAGGCATTGTGATTTTAATGTAGTGATTAATTTCATGATGGTTTATGCTTTCTATCTTAGTTGATTTGCAATTTGATTCAATTGTAGCTTGTTGATTGATGATTCATTGATGGATGTTAATCCTAGCACCTCTATCCCACCATTTATTGTTGTGTTTGTTATCGCATTCTTAGTGTTTGATCATTTGCTTGCTCCTTGTTGTTTTGTATTTTTGCTTGTGTTTTTGTTGTTTTTGTACCAAACCATTGTTGCAACTATAGTCATTAATAACTTGTATTTCTAGGGCCTCATGTGCATACTTTTTCCCTTGGGTTCGATATTTTGTTGATTGGTCTTAATAACTCTTACCCTATACACTCCAATCACACAGGCCTTCTCGGCCGCGGCCCGTGCTTTCTCGGCCTCCTTCCCGGCCCGGTGCCACTCCCGGCGAACTTCCTGGCTCCTGGCCACCTCCCGGTCCCGTCCGTCCGAGGCACCGCTCTAGCACGGCGGCACTCAAGACCCGGGACACAGGCGAGCAAGAGGGCGCTCTCGAGGTTCGGGGAAGAATCCGCGTCCACATCGGTCGTCATGGCCAACGGCATCTTCTCCATGGCCGGATAACGTAGTCGGAAGCTCGTCGGGGCCGGGTCTCGCGGGAGGTAAGGAAATCCACCACGAGAGGAGGACGCTTGCGGCCACCGGCCGAGAACTGAAAAGAGAATCCTTAGCATTTCCCCAAACATCCGAAAACCCGGGAGGATAAGGGAATATAACTTACTCCTTGTAAAGGCGGAGTCTCGCCCCGGGGAAGGAATGATCGTCGGGTCCGGCCACAGCTCGGCCTGGCGCTGAGCCGGATCGGCTGCGGCGCCGGGGGCTCTCTTCGACTCGAGGCCGCTTACCCCGACGGCGGGCGACGGGCCTTCCACAACCTCAACCGAGGTCTCCCTCACTCTGCGCGCCCCAGGCGCTGGGTCGGCTCGGCTCCGAGGCCGGGCGGGGTATCCACCACCCGGTCTGGACTCGGGATAGCCCCAGTTCGGCGGGGAGGGCAACAGCTCGGCGGCGGGTTCGGCGGCTGCCGGGCGAGGCACACCTTCGGGGGCGTGCCGGCTGCCTCCTCATCTGCCGACCTCTCCTGCCCGCGGGGCTTCCTCGCCTTCTTTACGCGGACCTTCGCCCGGCTGAAGAGATCGGGCACCGCCGACATGATGACGGAGTGGGCGGAACGGAGCGGAGGATAGTTAAAACCTGTCACATTCGAGACAATTAGTTCTCGGCTGGCCGCGGAAGCGACATAAAGGCACCTAGCTTAAAGTCGAAAGTTTTACCGGCGCGTCCGGCGGAGATGGCGGAAAGGCCGAAGAATCGGGACTCGAACCTCGATTCATCGTTGTTAACCGCCGAGCACTTCCGATCGGCAAAGCGGGATGAGGGTCGGCTTGGCGAGTGCGAGCGGAAATCGGTCTCTGACTCTCCCTCTTTGGGAGCGAACAACTCGCAAAGGGGAGAAAAAATTAGATCGAGTAATAATTGTCCGAGTTTAAACAAGGGAATCGTACTCTTGGGTTTGTGCCGAAAGGCGGATGGAACGTCCAGACTAGAATCGAAGTCGACAGAGGCGATCGCCAGCCCCGACAAAAAACCACCTCACGGTGCCGGTTTTGAGCTTGGAGGATTCCATTGAAAAGCGTCCCACCTGCCCGAGCCCGTATGAACAGCTCTCTCTTGGACTCCGGCGAGTGAAAATGAAGTTCACTTGGCCGGAGTCGGCATCCGATGCTGGCCGGAACTTCCCGGCCAGGACAAACGGCGTGAGAAGGTTCATCCACCCGTTGGGATGAACCTGAAAGCGCGACATTCCGAGGCCGCGAACAAAGTGCGAGATATTGGGGTGAAGAGGAAACCGGAGCCCCGCCTCCATCATGTGGTAATTCACGGCGAGCATCCCTCGCGGGGGCTGATCGGGCCTCTCATCCTCGGCGAGGCACAAAGAAATGCACGTCGGAAGGGACCTGCCATCTCACCCGCCAGTGGCCAAATCGGCCTCGGCCACGAGCTCCGCCTCGCCTCGTCGTTGGCCGGCCACTCGAGGCTTCGGCCGTTCGGAACATCCGGCGTGTCCGCTCGGGCGAGCGTAAGGGTGCTCCCGCGAGATATTCACTGATAGTCAAAGGTGGGGGCCGGCCCCGCCCGGCCTATCAACATATTGCTCCCGGGCGGAGTAGGCGAGGGTGACCTTCACGAGAGGTTTGCTTGCTCGCTTCTTGGTTGGTCTCCTCGGCACGAACTCTCTCGCTCTCCTCCGGGAGCTCGGAGACCGTAGGGCCACAGGCGGTGGAGGGTCCCAGCCGCACTCCCGGCCGGCGGTCCTCTCGTCGTCGCTCCCCGGGAGGAGAAAAGCTCGGCCACCACCTCCGCCGCGGCCCTCTCCAAATCAACATCGGTGAGGGCATCCCCAAATCCTCGCCGATCCTCATATCGATACCTAAATCGGCAAGGCCGGCGAATGGGCGTCCCACTGCCCCAGACTACCTCCACGGTGGAGGCGGCATAGCCCCCTTCACGGCCAAAGGTCCGATCCGGAGCATCTCGATCGGACAGCCCGTATCTTCGGGGTGGCGTCTGCCATCCTCCCGGGATGATTCTCCTCTCACGGTGGTTCCACGCGACGGCGCCGCGGACAATCCCTCGGGAAGAAGCCCCTCTCGATCTCACCATATCAAATGGAGAAAATGAAAAGGCAAACGGAAAAGAAGAGATCTTTCCAGAGATAAAGGAAAATTACCGTTCAAAACACCGGTTGGAAGCTTGGAAAATGAAGAACGGAAGAAATGCCGAAACCTCTCGAAGAAGCTACGAAAATCGCTCACAACGCTCCGAAGATTACACAGGTAAGAAGTTTAAAGTGATGAAGGAGACTCCTATTTATAAAAAGCGGGAAGGACCTCCTCGCAAAATCCCCAAACTTTTCGAATTACGGGCAAAAACGCGATTATTTTCGCGAAAGGTCGTGACCGCTCGACACCATGGGGGCATGCCACGTGTCGCGCGTGGTGGTTAGAGGTAGTCACATCTAACGGCCACGCGCCCGCCAAAAATCGCTTTTGCGGGGCACGTGGGATGAATGACCCCTTGTCGAGATCCAACCGCCATTTTCTCCAAGTCCAAATCCAAGTCCCATCGGTGAAAACCCGGGGGTACTCGGCGAGTGGGAACTCGGCGGCAAAAGCGAACAACTCTCCAAGAGACCAGCTCGGCCTCCGAACTCCCTCGGGGACCGAACGTGGGGCAATTGTTGTATGACGATTTATTCGCCCCTTGGCCCAATGGCGGCCCAGGCGGCCCACCGAACTCGGCGCGGCCCCGGAGGATTTCGGCCCCATCAACAATCGACCCGTCGGGGCATGACGAACCGATCCGGCGGCGTCGGGAGAGCTCGGCCCGCCCGGGTGGGCTCGGCCCGGCGGAAGATCGGCTCGCCGGGAGTCGGAGTAGGCAAACTCGGCCGGGCGGAGTCGGACCCTCGGGCCACGCCCACCGAGGATCCCGCTCGCTGGTCGAGGCCGGCCTGCCCATCCGGCAAGCCGAATGTTCCCTCGGGCGACAAAGTCACGGCAAACCGGATGGCGGGCGCGGCGAGGACCCCGCCACCTGGGGGCTCGGCAAGGGCGACGCCTTGTCATCCACGCCACGCCCGAAATGGTATCAGTACAAGATATCTCGACTCCATTGAGAGGTCTTATCCTAGAAAGGCAAGAATATCCCTCGGCCATCGAGAAGATCCCTGCCGGGGGACACAGCGAGGATGTGAATGGCTAGCCGTCTACTCTGCGGCGGGCGGGTACATCTCAATTAATAGGAGATGGTACGGCATTTATGTTGATTTGTACTTTATTGTACCTTGGGACTGCCAAAAGACAACCAAACCCATGTATAAATAAGACCTATAAGGCACAATAAACGGATCGAAAAATCCATCCTTAGCACAGGACTAACACTCCCAAAGAAACCTTGTGTTCTTACTTGCTTTCCTGCTTTAAGTTCCTCATTTATTGCTCATTTACTGCTCATCATTTCCATTGATTGTTCTTGGGTGTTTATCATAATAAATGCTCCAATCAATATTGTTTTAACCGATCGAAGCCACATTAATCACTCATAAATATTTCGGTTAACAACACACATAATATTCATGTATCACTATTCAATCATAAACAAATCACATAGTGGTATGTTATTGCATTGTAGTTGAAAATAAATTTATGTTTACCTCGAATCTATAAAATATCGGTAACTCGAACTCTTATATCATCTTATTGCCTCTCACTATTAAATCTAATAGAAATTAACTATAAGTATCACTTCAAATTATTAACTATAATTAAACATGGAATGCCCTTCATTAATTCTTATACTCCAAATTATGATTCATATTTTTATATAACCAATTTGTCATAATTAAATGCACCAATAGTCGAATTATCATGATCAATACTGAAAATAACAACTATTAATATGTAACAAAGCAATTTACTAAGCTAATGGATTCAAAATTCTGAGAGGCTAATTAGTAAATCCTTATGAAAATAACAAAATCACAGTTTAAATTATTAACATTAAGTAATACCCTATTTCCATCTAATAAAAGATATGTTAACCTAATTCGTCTAATTTCACTAGCTTCACAACAGTACCAATATTTATGCAGATGCATACTCAATCGCATCATCAGAGATTTGAGAACATGCTTCTAAATACCTTAACCATGGTCAATAATTGACAAATATTTATATAAAATATTTCATGGATCAATGATCATTGAAATATAATCAAAGTAGAAAAATGATTCTAATTAGGTTGAAACAGGTTAAGCGAGTCTTTCCAAAAAAATTGCACAAAGACAAAATATAAAATTACTTTCAGATTGTGTTATTATAAGGATAATCATGCGTTACTACAAATATAAACGAGAGTAAGATGAAAAGTATATGTTAAAGAATCTAACTTTACAAATTAGTTTCTTACGTGAAATTGCGACAAAATGTTGTTGGAATTTTGCTTTCTTCTTTCTTTCCTTCTAAATTTTTGTGTTTTTAATCGCGTCTCTGTCTTCAATTCAATAACAGTTTAATTTGGGTTCCCTAATTTTATGCCCTTAATTTAATGTAGTATTATTAGCAAAAGTGGGTCAATGAATATGGATCTATTTTTCTTATGTGGATCTAATTCCACCATGAGATTTATTTACAATAGACTAGGGGTGTAAATGAGTCGAGTCGAGCCGAGTAGTATTAAGCTCGAAACTCGACTCGATTGTAATACTCGAAGCTCGAGCTCGACTCGAACTCGGTCGAGCCTATTTTTTCAGCTCGAGCTCGACTCGATAATTTTTATCATTTTTCATTTACATATTTATATATTAATAATATAAATGTATTTAATTAATAAAATAAATGGCAAAATTGTAAATATAGTACAAGCTCGATAAGGCTCGCGAGCCTTTCGAGCCGAGTATTTGTGAGCTCGAGCTCGATAGCTACTCGATAACTCGAAACTCGGCTCGACTAATTTCGAGTCGATTTCGATCTTTTTCGAGTCGAGCACGAGTAGCTCATGAGTTGGCTCGACTCACTTACACCCCTACAATAGACCCACTATTGTGTGAGCAAGTTTCATCGTAAAAGTTATTTTGAGAATATTAATTAGGTTGTTTCACTAAATGTTATTATTTTCTTTACTATAAGGAAAAATTACTACTAGATACAATATGTAGTAGAAAATGACTATTAGGTACAATGCTTTTTAGAAATTACTACTAGATACAATCCCTTCCCATTATACCCCTCTTTTGACTTTTTAGATTAAAAAAATAATTATATTCCTTACACCCGCCGCCGGCCCCTCTGTCCTTTTTTTGTCTCGAAAATGGAAGCAGCAACACATGATCATATATATCTAACCCATTTTCATTTGTTACGTTTTTTCTAGGGATTGTATGCTCCTCTCCGAAACTCGGCAAAATCATTCTCCCAAGCACGCGAATGAGAGACGAAGTCGGAAGCCGGTCAAATCAGCCGTACGGTTTTACGAAATCTGCTAGCTACTCTTGTCCGAGGTAATTGTATACCCTATTTTGTGTTCAAAATTCAAATTTTCTCCACCCTTTTCAATTTAGGGTTTTCCTCATCGTCTTTCACGTAATTTCAAATTTGTAATTACTCATGGGGTTTTAGTCTGGATTTTCACAAATTTAATAGTCACTAATGTGCTCCGACATCATTTTCACAAGTAAAATTCAATGGTGATTGCAAACTCATATCTGCAAATGATTCAACTCTATTCGAAGATTTCTTGGCTCGATTCAAGGTAAGTGGGTCGAGTTGTCTAGTGTTCTCATCTCGTTGAAATGCTCATTTGGTAGCACTACCAATTGTTGTAGAGTCTCATGATGATTTTAAGAATTTGTTATCGACCGCCATATTACCAGTCAAAATGTTGTTGAGGTTGATGTTAGGCCATGTTTATCTAAATCTTTCATAAACAAGTAATTCTCTCATTCTCGCACATGTGCGAGAATGACCTATGTTGGTGATCAATCCACATGCCAAAATATCCCTTCATTCACAATTCACAAAATTCACGGAAACCTATATCCCAATCAAAATCGTCCAAGATATGTTTGAAGTGTGAAGAAACGTGTTTATTTGGTTTCTAAATTAGATGAAGGTAGAATCCCGGTGTATGATGTTTTCCCCACTGTTGATAAGACTTCCCTTCGCCCGACCCGTGGTTCGATATTATGAAAGACCTGTGTTGGCCGAGTTTTTAGGGGAGTCTTGAACAATTTAGGAGGGACTTAATTAAGTATTCTATTAGAGTCGGTTTTAAGTTTAAATATAGGAGGAATGATAGTAGGTACATTCATATTGTTTGCCATGAATCCGATACCCATGGTTGTGATTGGTTCATTAAAGCTTGTCGTCAAGTCACATCGATTATTTTATTGTGTCCAATGCATCTCTCGTCCATAAATGTGCAGGGAACCTTATTGGAGATGATACAACATGTTTTGGACCCAAGATCATGCATAATTTAGTGTTGGGCTATGTAAGATCAAATCCTCGGTTGGGGGCAAGGATATTCCGAGTGTGTTCAAAGATAATTACGGTATTGATAAACCATATTGGAAAGCTCACCGCCTTTGTTGAGAAGGCTAAGGAACCGATTTTTGGTTCCTTCGATGAGTCGTACGACTAATTAAGGTGGTATTGTGCAGCCGTGGAACGCACAAACCCCGGTAAGCTACATTCTTGAAGACTTTCTTTTACCATGTGCCTTCATCACATTGCATCCTTTTTAACTAGCTTTTTGTTCCCTTTTTTTGCTTTTTTATTATTCAGGTAGTGTGGTAGAGTTGGATGTTCATCCATAAACTCATCATTTTAGACGAAGTTTTCATTTCATTTAAGGCTTGCATGGACAGCTTTTATGAAGTGTCGACTAATGTTTTTGTCGATGGTACTTTCTGCACTAGGCGCGCCAAGGGCACATTGTTAATTGCCACGCCAAGGATGGGAACAATGGCAAGTTTATTACATGTCTTTTTTTATTGGTTTTGTGCATTTTGCACTTTGAAAAATAATGTGCGTATGACTAACTATATGTATGGGTACTCATTTGTTCAAAATATTAATACTAACATTTAAAAGCAGAATGCATTCCATAATTCCGTATTTTATTTGCAATTCAGCGATTATTCTAAGTTTGCAATTCTGATTTTTCGTTGATGTTATGTTTATATAATTCCTCTTTTTCTTTTTTCTTTTTAAACCCTATTGTTTATTCTTTTCCTATTTTAGAGGCTGTTCCTGTGGCATTTGTTGTATTCTCTTTTGAGAACACGGATAAGCTGGGTTTGGTTTTTATCTAAGCTTCGTAACTTGTTAAACACCATAATCAAATTTTTACATTTCCGATAGGAATCTTGGCTTGATGTCTCGCCTTCAATATAATTTTCGAAACACCACTTCATTTCTTCCTGTCTATTTCACTTGTTGACAAACCTTAAGGACCGTTTCTTTAGTGGTTGAGCAACAATAATTGTGAAAAGTTGGGTGAGTATTTTAGAGACCTGTGCATATGCACCAAATGTTCGTTTGTTTGAAGAGAAATTAGTCATATTCAAGGGTCTTGGTGGTAGATTAGTCAAGAGTGGTTAACCGAAATCCCTTATGAGAAGTGGGCCGTTACCTACTCACCCCATATCACAAGATACGGAGAGATGACATCCAATGCTGCTGAGTTTTTCAATGCATGGATCAGTGGACGATAGATCACTCCCAATTACACATATGCTAGACCTCATACGCCTAAGTACATAACCTTGCTCTTTAAACAAAGTACATAACCTTGCTCTTTAAACAAAGTCATATATTATGTGGTTTATTTTTTCATAAACTAGCCGTGTATTAATTTTTTTATTTTTTCGTAGATATCGGGAGGCAAGTAAAGAGGAGTTGCGATAGTTTGTCCTGGACATCTCGCTTTATATCCAACGAAGGAGGAGTTGTGGCACTATAACGTTGACATTTCTTGATCATGGACTGTAATCCCCTGTCCCTCTTGGTGAGTACAAGAAAACTCTCTATAGTAATACTCTATATAGGAATAAACTCCCTATAGTAATAAAAAGTTCAAGTCCCAACTTGGTAATAGTTATAAATAAGAATAAACTCCACATTGTCATAAGTCATACATTTTTCAAGTCCCGTCTTAAGGATTTATACCTCTATATAGGAATAAATGATTAATATATTATAAAAATATTTATTAATTATATTTTTGTTTATCAAAATCAATAACATGTTTAAGATGACTTTAAAATATTTATCTATAGTCGATTGTAACATCGACTTAATTTTATTGATCGATACTTGATCCTTCAATTTGCGAGTGCTCAATAGCTCGCTTGCATGTGATCCCTCTTGTTGAAGCCAAAATGATTCCTACTTATCTAACATAACTAAAGCTTCATGACACAAAACTTGTGGTATTTCGGCACTATCATCTTCCGGATTATCTCTTTTGTCTTCTTGCCACGATTCCCACGATAATTTCTTCATCGGTTAAGACATAAGTAATTTGTCGCTCATCCGGATGATTAAGGAAGACATCAATATCCATTTCATTGTGGTAGTGTAGTGCCTTAATTTGAGAGCTCAATTCAGTGACTAATTTTAGCCTCTCTTCATCCATTTCACTTGCAACTTATACTTCATCAACACTAGAGGCCCGAATCTTGCAATGTTTAAAGTAATTTTCAATCGTATTTGGCTTCACGTCTATTAACCAAGAAGCAACAACATTTACAATTCCATCAAGGATATATATCTTTGATGGTTCCAAAATACGATCTTCAATTCTTTTCAAGAGTAGACGGTTGAACCTACGACGATAATAACCTTTAAAGTTTCTTATGATTCCGCATCACATGGCTGAATTTTGGATGTGCTATTGGGTGACAAATACATAAGCGTTGTATGACGAAGAGGGGGAGATGATCCTTTTTTCATGAGTAGTACAATTGTCCAAAATGAGCAAGACGTTTCGTCTAAACGATTATCAAACCACTTTAGTCGCTCCAAAAAGAGTAAGGATGTCATCCATGCATTTGAATTCTATTAGAGACTCCCTAATCATAGCTTGTACCAATGGGAAAAGTCCACAAAAATCACTAAAATTATCGAGAAAAAACACATAGTATTTATGCCTGCGTAACTTAACACAGGAGAGGTCCACAAATCACCGTGTATAATTTCAAAAGGTAATATCGTGCGAAGAAGAAAAAGAAAAAGGTAACTTAACTTGTTTGCCAAAAACACAAGACGAACAAGTATCAAAGTTTGAAATAGGCTTACAATTAATAACCCTGTTATTCTTGAGAGAGCCTAAAACAAAATTGCCGGATGTCCTAATCGAGAGTGCCAAAGACTCGGAGACAAAACAGCAAAGCAGAAGGAGGAGAAACTTGACGGAGAGTGGTGGTGGTGGTGGTGATGGGATACAGGTCTCCATGGCTATTACACCGCATTTTCGGCGTCCCCGTCTGAATATCCTTTACGTAAAAGCCAAAAGGATCAAATTCAATGGTGACATTATTATCTTTAGTGAAACGACGGACTGAAATGAGGTTTTTGATCAATTTTGGGGCATGTAATACGTTGGTAAGGTGTAAGGGGGCATGGGTGAGGGTAGGAGTGTTTGGCCATAACCGTGAATAGGAATTTCCTGCCCACTACCGACAATAATATTATTAATTTTGCTCAAATTAAAATAAGACGTAAGATTACCTCCCTCGTTAGTCATGTGCGAAGTGGCACCCGTGTCCATGTACCGGTTGTTGTCAGGAGGATTAAGAGTCATCGTCTGGAAGGCTTGTGCCAACTCCGGGTGGCTGATATTGAACAGAATGGGCCTGCCGAGGATGACTTCCCAAGACACCATGGCGCCGACTAGATTGAGGGGGAGGTTGAACCCGTGGAACCGGTGGGATACGGACAAGGTGGATATTGCCATGGTTGACCCAGCTGAGCGCCCACGGGGAGGTGCGGCTAACTTTGCCAAGGGGGCCGATGTTGCCACCCCGGGGCGTCCACCACCGCTACCACGACCCTTCCCCTTGCCACGATTTGAAGACGAATTACGGCATTAGTAGGTTTGGACTGATTGCGAGTCCGAGTAGGAGCGAGTCCGTCCGAGTTAAGCCGAGATTGTGCACCGGATCGGCCGCACAATGCGGGGTAGCGGCCGCCTTAGCCGTGTCAACTGGTTTAGCCAGGCCTTTCGTGATTCCTCCAATAGCAGCCGAGAGCAGGCGTAAAAGAAATCCGGTAATGGATCCATTTGTGAGATATGAGAGGCAACCGTATCATAATTATCATTCAACCCATTCACAAGACGAAGAACTAACCGATTATTCGCCACCGGAGCATCCACATTGGCTAGTTGATCGGCAAGATCCTTTAGCTCTTGGCAATATGACGAGACATCGTGGAAATCATCTAGAAACACAAGTAGTGAATCTATTTTCCAAAGCAGAGGCACGAGCATTTTTATTATCAAGAAATATGCTCGCGAGGCGATCCCACCGAGCCTTCGCGGTGGAGTTAGGACGCAAGATGGTGGTGAGAAGTTGAGGAGAAATTGTGCCGTAAATCCAAGTGAGGACAATAACTTCAAGTCGGTTCCAAAGATCTCTATTGAAATCGGTTTGACGTTCTCTCTCGGTGAAAGGTATGGAGGGAATGATGTGCTCGTACACATCGTAGGCACGGCAGGTGAATTTTGAATAATTCAGCCCATAAGGCATATGGCCCCTTTTCTTGTTCAAGACGAATTGGGATGGAGTTTTTGATGTTTGATATGGCAAGGGCCGGATGGAATTTGGTGGAGGAAGATTCCGTCATGGCTGCCGGAAGTATCAAACAAAAATCCGATGTGAGGGGCGGCGGAAGCGTTTAAGGAAAGAAATAATGGTCTTGATACCATGTAGGAAAAATGTCCCCTGCTTTCCTTTTCTCATTACGTCCGTAATATGTACAAAATACATAGTCAATACATTCCTAATAGACTATCTAGAAATTAAGGAAAGAAATAATTTACAATAATTACAAGCTATGATTAGGGAGTCTCTAATAAATTCGCTCGATAAGTACAGTTGAGAGTATCACGATTAATATTTTTAAAATATATAGGATTAAGAAATTTACCAATGATCCAAAGAGGAGGTTTGTCGGAGCCATCCCCATTGCAACAAATGACGATTGTAATTCTCTCTTTATTTTGTTTTTGGCCCTCCAACCGCTTTGTCGCAAGAGAATTATCACTTGCATTCGATAAAATAGACCAGTTTCATCCATGTTGTAAATGTCCTTCCATGCCCATTTGTCCAAGTCTTCTCTTATTGAAGGCCGGCCATGCTTCAATTTTTTCCATATCCACAGTAACCACTCTCACCAAAATGACGATATGATTGAATTGCATGTCTTTGCTTGAATTTTCCTAACCACCCATTTGAAAATTCAAACGAGGTTGCTTCGGATAAAGTTGCTTTTAAGAAAATGTTTTCCTTTTCTTTTAGTAATTCACCACTAATATTGACATGCTCTTGGTTACACACAAACCACTCATAAAGTGCAGACTCCATTAGTAGGTACTTTACCGATTTTATACGTATTGTATCCGGTTCGAACATCTTTTTCACGATCAACTGTTTTCTTGAACATCTTAGATATTGTTGATTGTGATACTTCCAAACCATGAGTCTCTTTGAGTCTTTCTTTTTGTACAACTCAGCTCTAATTTTTTCAGGAATTTGAGTTCTTTTCTCTTTGTTTTCCGCTTTGGATGCCATTTTGTTTGATGTGTAGTACAAGAAGTATAACCCAAAATTTATACACATATATGGTCAAAGTTTATAGTCCCTAGATTCATTTTTGATTTAACTCAAGTGTATGTATTTAAATTGTCAAAGTTTATAGTCCCTAGATTCATTTTTGATTTAACTCAAGTGTATGTATTTAAATTTCTTAGTCAAAACTATTAAATTAGTTACATGAACTTGTGAGATAGATAATATACAATGTATATGTTATTTTTATATTTATATTATTTTTATACGAAAAATTATTTTTTTTTGTAAAACTCTATATAAGAATAACTCCATATAGTAATATTTTTTTCCAGTCCCAACGATATGACTGTATGGAGTTTTTACCGTATCTAGTAGACTCAAGTCCTTCAGTTTGTGCTGATATGGAAAAGAAAACATGCTCCTATTATCAATGGCAAATAGCTGGGCTTCCGTGTCCACACGTTGCATCCGTTATCAACAAGATTTGCCCAATCGCTTTCTCGAAGGTTGAAAATTACTTTTTCACCTCAACATATCGTGAGTCTTACAGCTTTGCTATTCATCCAATCCCGAAATAGAAAGATTTGAGTATGATATCGATGGTCTTTCCCCCAAGATCCTTCCTTCGGTGCTAAAACGCAAGTCCGGACGCCCAAAAAAAAAAGCTCGAATGCTGTCTTATGGGGAGTTTTCAAAGAAGAAATATAAGAATTCCAAAAGCATGCCCAAGAACTGCTAGATAGTCCAATTGAATGCCTTTTTTGATGCATCACCATCGATGTCTTTTTATTGGATGTTCCATTTTTGTACGTTATTTTGCAATACTAGTCTCAGTCCCTTTAAACTTGAGATGTGTCATATTTTCTCAAGTTTGGATGGGGTGATGCTTTTGTGGGCACATGTTTGTGTAATATTTAAACATTATGTTAAACTCTTATCACTCAATTGGTGATATCACATCTTCAATTCAATCTACAATTATTAATGTAAGTGCATGTTTTCTACGGTGTTTTTTCCTTTTTATTAGTTAAAACATTTAATGTTTTATGTGAACATCTAAATAAAAACATAGTAAGCAAAATGAATTTTCATATGATTTTTTGAATGTCGATTACATCCATAAGGGGTGTTCTTAAATAAGAAATTAGCTATTCTACAATTATTGTAGAAATAAGATAATATATATATATATATATATATATATATATGAGTGGGTTATATATATAAGCCTCAAAACACCCGTACAAAACACAGCCCATCTTGGAAAAATGTGCAAATTCCTCTTACAAACTTTAGAGGAATATGCTCTTGATCACTCCACCGAAGAACAAAGCAGCACCACGATTATTATTGTGTTTGCAATTAGCAAAGTTGGGATGGTAATCTTGTACTCGGCTTTTCTTGAGATGTTTTGGTTTTCTTGAGATGTTTTGGTTTGCATCCCCTCGATAATTTAGCGGCCTACTAGACACATCCTCATGCTCAAAGTGATCTTCACTTGAAAAGGTTTGCACCAATGTGACCACCCGTGAATCTCGCAGGTGATAGTACAACCTCCCCGGGTTGTTTACAGCTTTTGATAAACGTATTATCGTTGGACGATTACAAGCACGACAATACGCCCTTAAATATCTTGGATAGTTTTTCACGGATGTTGAATCATTTGATACCAATATTATGTATAGCAAAGTGTTATTTTGATAGAGGTGTATAGAGAAAAATCAATAGTTAGTGTACATGGTTACAACAAGAAACACTTATTTATACACAAAGTAAGGTTTCAAAACATTCAAGCTAGTATAAAACGGCTAATTGCAATGGATATATTTCACAAAGAGCAAAGTCATCATACGGTAAAATGACAAGACAGCTTGTAACGAACAATACTATTTACGCACACATGCTATAGAACCGCACATGTTCGGCTTTTTCATACAAAACGCTTAATGAGCGGTTACCGTTTTAACTCTAATCAATTCCACGTACATCTATTTCTTTAATGGTTAGTCACCACCATCTACTAAACACCACTCTTCATAACAGCTTGTCATAACTTACACTCTTAACAGCTTTTCCACTTCATTATCTCGTTGGTTACCATAATGTACCAACCGCCTCTCTCTTTTTTATTTCTCTTTTACTATTCGATTATTCATGGTTATATATATATATATTGTATCTAACTGTTAAATATATTTACATATATATATATATATATATATATATTTACGTCCTTCATTAGAGTTGCAACTTTAATTTTGAAACAAAGACATGTGTCTCTTCCATAACCCGCTCCATAAGAATACAAGATATATATTTACATATACTCCTGACGTACTCAAAGAATCATCTCGATTCTCATCCGTACACCATCACAATATGAATAACAAAAGCCACAATTTGAATTTCCCGAGGAAACCATATCCGAAATACTCAAACGCTCACTTTAAAACAGTTTGCAAACTATGGCTTTCTATTATTCAAAGTTCTTTTTCGCCAACAATACTCATCCGACGCAGATGAAGAAAAAAATAATTATGTCTTCATTTTTCAAGTTTAAACTGGTCCTATTATTTTGAAGATAATAGGACTTTCTATTATTCAAACGATTGTTAAGTTATGTCTTCATTTTTTCAAACTATGGCTTTCTATTATTCAAAGTTATGGGATTTGGCCTCATTGGATGATGACACTCCAAATTTATTCTATCACTTTTACAAAGTTTTCGAGACTTGACATTTTTGGATCCAAAGAGATTACGGAGTTCACGATTCTTGGATGAAGATAGAAGTCGAAATTGGACTAGACGTAGCTCCCAATCACAGATTATTTGGATTCCAACCACTTTGTTGGGTTGATGCCGACAAAGACAAAATTCTCTTGCGAAAGAATCCGCATGATACTTTTATCACATACCATTTGAACGAAGGGATTTTCCAGAATTTTGCATCACCCGTTAATGAGGAGGGTTTCGTACTTTTTTCAGGTTGTTAATAGCATTGGTGGCCCTTTGGTGTAGGATAGTTAAGATATTTATTATTAGATAAGTTTAGTGTTATTTATGCAAATTTGCAATAGATCATTTTTATCTAGTTTTGTCCTGTTCAATATATTATTTTTAATGTTCCCTATTTCGATTTGTAATAAGTTAGTCTATACAGTATTTGTTTAAGAGTAAAAAAATTAACATGTGCGCTTTTATTCGACAATGTATAATTTATTTTTTTTTGTCTCGCAAATGTAAATACATACATAAATGCATAACTATGCTTCCAGGTTATAAAACCCTAAATAGTACACATAAGTTTTCTATCTCGAACAAAAATTAACATGTGCCGATTATTTTCCTTTCTAAAAACAAACACATATAAAATCGTAACAAACAAACATATATACAAACATCAGCTTAAACCACTTCTACAACCATCGTAGTCATAATATCCAACCCACACCAAAGATTACAAACATTAGTTTTAACCACTTCTACAAACATCGATTACGCACATTCTACAAACATCTTAATAAATCCATTAGAATTTTGTTCCCGAAAATAACAGACAACGGGGTGTAATATAGACCAAGAGTCTACACCAACTTAACGATACCAAATAATGCTTGAATATGCATGATTCAAACTTCATCAAACAAAACACTTATCGGGTCCATGAACCATTCTACCATTTTCTTTCTACTGACTTCCAACAATTGGAGAAAAATACCCTTTCCAAGCAACCTTCTTAAGGATCGTATTTTCTATTTGCAGCATACAAGAATCCCGTAGTCCAAGGACTCTTCACTCTGCTGCAAACACACCTCGTAAACATGTATTTTGAAAATTTTCATTGCAATTAGGTGGTTCAGCCAATTCTTCAAGAGTTCACGCAATTTACCCTCAACATATTTTACTTGTTTACATGAACAAAAGTTAATGAACGAACTAGTAAAACTCCCTAATCTCGAAGGTCATTTTTCTTTAAATCTTACCAAAATCAATGATCTTTTTAGATAGATATCAGCCTCTAGCCTCCTCGGATGCATGAAAGTGTAAAACTTCCATTCGCATTTCTTAGGTTCAACTTCAACAACGTCCAATGATCTCCGTAACCTCTAGTATTACGACTACCCCATTTGGCACAGAGAGGGAATATCAATGTATTGTATGACGTATAATTTTCTAATCTCGTATCAACCAAATGATGAAGAGAGTTTTTAATGTTTTGGGCAACCAGTCCTACATGTTTTTTCGTAATGCGTAATGTTAAAAATACATAATAAGTTAAACAGACATGATAAGTGGATAAATAATTTCTATGTGCTGCACATTTAAAAATATTACCCAACATGAGTACGAAAACACCATTGTATATTTTCCACCCTCCAAATTACCATACTTCTCTCTCAAGATATCACCAAGAATCAATGACCTATTAGAAAAAGTGTCGCCAATTGCATATTCAACAAATAACGCAAAGATCGTAATATTTTTTAATTTGAATTTTTCAAAAAGTTTCAAACAAAGATTGAAAATATTACTCACCCCACCGGATACTCTATCATTGTGCAAGAGACCAATGATATCGTTAACCTTCACCTACGACATAGCTCTTCTCCGCTCCACCACACAACTTTCTTACAATTAATAAGTTATGTTATTAGAGAATTTTAATTAATTAAAAACAATATGAATATATACAACATAAAAAAATAATTGTGTGTATTTATTTTTGTTTAAATTTATTCATCTCCTCCTTCCTCCCAACATTCAAAGAATAAGAGTTTTAATCTCATCCTTCGTCTTTCTTACTACCACGCAAGATATATCCCATTTAGGAAGGACCACCGCACCGTCACCCCTTATATGTAAATTCTCAACATCAACTTCCTCCTCCTTTTCTCCTTCATGATGAATATAAATTAGCTCTACTGTTGAAGGTTCTTTGTGTTATTTCGTTAGTCCTTCGTCGGAAGTCTCGGTGAGGATCTTCACTCTCCTCGTAATTGTGCTAGGTTCTAGATATTCCATTGTTCTCTTGCCTCTACGTAGACTAGCCTCTAAATCCATTTCTACCATAACTTCATGCAAATTTTGTTGCCGCTCATCTACAACATCCATACCACTTTCATTCAAATTTTCCTTTTCACGCTCCTCGGGCTCCTCATTCCGCACATACTCCAAAGAAAGCGATGTGCCGCTACTCCAATGCCACCAATTCCGCCCGATTATCGGGATTTTCAAAGAATTGAGTAGCAGATGGGTTCTGGTTGTTCTACTACACGAGGCTACTAAATCGGCATTCTCCTTTATCAGCCTTCAAAATTTTTGCTCTGCAATATGAAACGACGCCCTCAAACATTCCATCTCCTCATCCCTCCTCCTCTAATATCTACTTCCTTAGACAACCTCTTATTCTCAGAATTACAGTGCGGTTTGCTTCCTCAAATCACCATCTATATCTATCGGCTCGTCCAACTCTTCCTCTTTGTCCCTGAAAACTTCCTCTCTTAAACCTTCAACATCCTTACCATCTTCATTAACATCCTTTGCAAGATCTGTTTTTTCCTTTTCCAATTCAATTTGATCCACCTTCCCAATTTCTTCATCCGGTAGGTCCTTCAATTTTGTCAAAACATCTTCAATTTCGTAGTCCACATTTTGTCTCAGTGGCTAAAAGTCTCGCATCGGGTTAAGGCTAAACGATGAAATTTCCTCAAACACTTGCTTTTTGGTGGTTTTGGTACCGCTTGCTTATTTTCTCCAGCTTTTGAACAAGAAGCAATTTGTTCGGCCGAGTCTTTAAAACATCCAGCTCACGGTCCTTCTCCACGCCCTTCACATTTTAATCATCCTCATTCTCCTCGCTCGTCTAACCGTATTCACTTTCTTGTTGCCCTATCCCCTTGCTGCTGTCATTTTCCCTTTCGCTCTGCACATCCTTCTCTTGTTCACCAAACCGTAGCATCAAAATATTCCTTTACCGACAGATCTTTGCCTCATCCTCAGCGTTGCTTTCGCACTCGTTTCATTAAATTTCTAAAATTCAAATGTAAAGTTATTCTAAAAATAACAGTAAAATAAATAACTATCATTTGTAACATAAATTATTACACATTATGTAATACTTACAGGTTTCTTGTACAAGTTATGGACACCGGTTACACTCAAATAGTTGTTCAAAAGACCAAGATCTCATTTCCAAAATCTAGGAAACATCTCCTTCTTTCTTGGCCTAACAAACCTTGAGTGCTCACAAAGAAAATACTGTAAAAATAAACAAAAAAAGTTTTTTCAAATAATCGATAATAAAAATATCAAATGTTCAAAAAAATATTGCACTCATGGTGAAAATCTGGGCACATCCTCCTGCTTTCGAGACTCTTGGTGGTTGCAATCTGCCTTGCAAGCATTTCAAAGCAATAAATGTACACCGGCCGTACATCCCAAGTTCAAACAGATTTTTCAAGTATTCCGTCAAGTGCCATGACAAACTACCATTACTGATTAGGTGCTAGAAGTGACGCAAGCAAATAGCAAGGCCAATCTAGCAACATCGTAATCAACCACCTCATCAACGTAAGCTACCATCTCTTTCAATTTTTCAAAAATATGGTGTTTGTATAGCACAAATGGCCCAACACAAAGCTTGATTTTTGTACCAAAGCACCTAGTTATCCAATCTTTCACCGAATATTTAGAACTCTTGACAGTATTTTCTTACTCCCTCCGACAACTCCAAATATAAGTTGTACGTCTTTCTTAGCTTTGTCAACTTGCCACCCAAAATAAAACCTCCCTCAACATCATAACACATTAACATTTTCCCGACATCATTCTCGTGCTTTGCACACATCTTCATCATTTTTCCATCTCCTTTCTCGGTATATAGCATTAATAAGAAGCCAAGGAGGTCCGCTATATTTGTCTTAATCGGTCAACCTTAAACTTTAGCGATATAATTTCCTTTATACAAGTCCTAAGATTGCTTCGTAATACGTTACGCTTTTGTTAACTTTTACATGCCCTATCATGTAAACAAATTATCAATTTTATGTTTTCATTAAAAATGCGTATGAAAAAGATAGAAGTTATTTATGTCATACCAAAGCAATTATGTGGCTTCTTGTTAACAATATGTACTTCTTCCTCCTCACTACCATCACAATGATGTGTACTCCCTCATACCGCATGATTCATCATTGCTAGAAACACTAAATTCTCGGGAAGTCGTAGTACAATAAGAAATATTTTAGACAGACACATAATATAAAAGCAACGATATATACAATGTGTTGTTTTGAAATAAATACCTTCCGATGAACTGCAATCAAATTCTTCATCTACATCTTTCACCGAATAAACATTAACCAAAAAATAGACAACACATAGATTATCAATAATAATGTTTATAAAGCGCAAATCTTTGTTCAGTGTTTTCAACTAACCACAAGTACTTAAATATTACATAATGAGTATTTTAAACAAGTACTTAAACTCGTAATGAATAAATCATAGCAAGATTTTAACCAAATAGAATTTAAAACAGGGCTAATGTTTAGAAACATAAAGAATTTAAAATAATACAGGGGCTCGCCTACACAATATTGCACATAAAAGCATTTATAATAATAGAAGAAATCTTAATATTTAAATACGTAAATTTCCGCACATGTGCGTAACTTCGCACAAAATGTGCCATGTATAGAACTTCTTCACATCGTACAATTACCTTTCTTTTTCCCACGCTTAGACCTTAGATTAGTCTCCTTTACTTTCGATTTACCTAGGCATTCCAAAAATATTACAATGAGCCCAATAAATAACGATGCATTTTCTAAACAATAGGTGCTACGTTAGAACTCTCCTAGATGAAGAATTTGTACCATTAAAAAAATTACAAAAATTATAATTTTCAACAAAATACATACGAAAAATTACCTGTTTTCAAGGGTTTTCGTGACATTTTTTTCCAAAATGAAAATCTAATTCCTAAATAAAAATATTTTTTTAAAAAAGACAAACCTTTGAATGTAGGCAAATCGTCTGCCTTTCGCGTACTTCTCTTAACAAGTTGATCATCGCTTCATCTGGTCTCAAGCGTTGCTTGGTTTTTGTTACATCATTTCAAACCTTGTACGAAAAATATAAAAATCAAATATTAAACTTCGTCTTTGTTAGACCAGGTGGTAAAATAACAAATCAAAACACTCAGAAGCGGTCAACCTCGTCAAGACCTGTGTGCCTCGGAAAATGGTGACAAAAATGGCGAAGAAAATGGTGACGAAAATAGCGAAAAAATGGTGAGAATTGAAGAAGAAATTTGTCGCCGATGGAAAGCTTGTTGTGAGCTGATGGAAGGCATGTTGGGAAGCCAAAGGACGAGTCACATCACATTACTTATTTTGAAGAAGCTGCAACAAATTGGAAAGGTTAAAAGAAGGGTAATTTGAGTAGTTTGCCCTATATTATTGTAGTTGAGAGTAATTTTAATTTGTATTGTAGTTGATAGTAATTATAGCTAGTGGAAGGATTGTACCTAGATGTAACCCACCCCTTTAAACATTATTAGTTGTTTTCTTAAAAGTATCAATTTGTTTCCTCTTTTACAACATGGGCCTACCCGGATTAGGTAAACTTGTTAAAATTACTTTAACTTTTAGGATTGAAGTTGTTTGGTCTATTTGAAAATGTAGGATTAATGAATGTTTATTCAATGGTATTGCTCCTAACTCGATGAAGGCGTCAAATGAAATCAAGGTTATTATTATTATTAATTATTATTTTTCGGAATGATTGGCAAATCCTAGAATGTGTTGTGTTGTTTGAGAAAGTGATAGGGGTGAAATGTTTTGTTTTGGTGATTTATTCGAGTCAATTGTAAACAATTTATTTATAAGGGTTGGAGTACCCTTGCTTCCTGTTTAGATGCAACACTTTTTTCTGATAATAAAACAAAATTAAGGGAATTAATCGAATGATATTAGTTGTTTCACTAAAAAATATTAATTATAAATCAATTTTACGGTGAAATTTATTCACACAATATCAACTCTACTTTTGGGTCACATGTACACAATTAAACCAATTTCATTACTTCAAATATAAAATTATAAAATTATCTCTCAAATTTCTACTCATATATATATATTTTTTAATTTATGTGTCCTTCTTTCAATAAAAACTTCTACGTAAAAAAGGAAGCAATATATATATATAAACCTAATCATTTAGATGACACAACAATTTAAAAAAATCACAAATCATCCCGTATCTTTACTCGAATTCAATTGTAGTTCATTTTCTTTTTAATTTATCGCTTTGATCCTTTTAGTGTCAATTTTGGTCCTTTTCTCCGGAAAATTTTAATTTTTGTAGGAAAATTGTCCTAATCTTTTATTCTTGTCACATTGACGGTCGTGTCAAGTCTCATTTGAATTGTCATTCATCCACGAAGCAAAGCGCTCAATCAATTTCAAATTTCAATTACATCTTCCTAGTAAATTGCGATTTTAAAATCGTCAATTTTGTCAATTTTCATCGCTAATTTCGAGTGCTTTACGATGAAGGGAGGGTTGAATGCTATAAGTTTTTTTTTTTCCTCTAGCTTGTCAAGCCCGTCATTTTGGTACATTTTTCAGCCATTTTTCGGTATTTTTACGACCAAAATTTGAATTATTCGGTAAAAATGGACTATTCTAATATAAAAAAACCACAATTGTTAAAATAAAAAGAAAAAAATGACTAAATCTGAATTCGAGAAAAGTTACAGGACCATCTATAAAATTATCTCCAACAATTTTTCAACCTTAAAATAGAAGATACTGTCTAGCTTTTTTTTTTTTAAATATATATATATATATATTTATAAAACAGGGATAAAGTCACTGTAGAAGATATTGTCTAGGTTAAAATTGGACAAGCAGAGACTAAGTTGGTTTATTTTTTTCGAAAAGAGGGAATTTCGAAATTTGAAGAATAATGGGAGGAATATATGGTCAAAAATGGTATGAGTCACTTTAATGTCTCCACGAGGAATGGTTAAAGGGGTGTGGCACAAGAATAAGGGACAGTGGACGCGTGCATAACGACAGATTTAAATACACCCACGTACCACGTGACCTATGCTCTTTAGGGTCCCACAAAATACACCCACGGTAGTCTATGCTAACACTTGTTAATCATCGTACGCCTGGGCCCTACCAATCTGTAGTCCCCCTTGGGGGCAACTTCAATTTTATACACTCATTGTTTCATCGACGTTGACTAACAGTGTTCCCAGTTTTTTATGGGTTTTATTTTATAGTATAAAAGATAGCTTAATTGTCAATTTTCTACCTAAAAGATAAAATTTATTAATTTGGCACTCCAAAGATATTTATATCAAGAGATTTTATTAATTCGAGCACTGAAAAATAGGTCAATTATCAATATGAGACCTTATTTTAAATATTTTTCAGTCCCCAATTGATAAAATTTCTTAATATAAAAACATCTTTTAGGTCTCTAATATTGATAAGTTTATCTTTCAGTTTTTTTTTTTTTTTTTTTATAATTAACATATTTTTTAAAACTTGTGTTGATAAAACTCTTTTTTGTTTGTCTATTCACTAAAAATGTTCCTTCACTCTACGAAAATAATTATTTTATCTTCATCTTTTGATCATTTTTAATTTTTACTCAATAATAATTACTTATCTATAAAAACGGATCTTACAAACCTAATTTCACGCTTTGAAACTGGTTATGCTCTTTAAATATATTAATTGTAATGCTAAAAATGTATCACTTATTTAAATGAAAGATACTCCTCCGTCCCAAAAAGTTTGCCGAAATTTTTGTCACAAATTTTTTTAAAAAAATGTGTGATGAATAGAGTATTGAAGGATAATTTTGTAAACTTTTATAAATAAAATAAAAGTTAATTAATTGGATTGAGTGTATGTGGGGTCTCAAAAGTAATTAATGACATGGAAGATAAATATGTGTGTATTGTGTGAGGGTGAAAGTTGTGAAGAATATTTACATTTTGGGGTATGCAAACTTTTGTGGGATAAACTAAAAAGAAAAGTATGTAAACTTTCGTGGGATGAATGGAGTATAAGATAAAATAGTTTTACTTAAATTATTGAAAGATATTACTTGTAATACTAAATGGTATAGCATAAATTATTGAAAGGTGATAGTGATAATGCTAAAAGGTATCACTTAAATTACGAAAATGTATTGATAGGAATACTAAAGGTTATACCTGTAATTATTAAAAAGTATTAGTTGTAACACTAAAATATATCATTTACTATTGAAAAATATTAATCACATGAATCCAGCTTCATGGTGAAACTTATTCACACAATGCCAACTCATAATTTATATATAAATACACGCACACTAGCTACTAAAACTTTTTATCTATAACTAAATTAATATTTGTCAACATCTTTTCAAATATATATATATATATATATATATATATATATATATATATATATATATATTAATTCAAAATAACACTTACATGCATCAATAATAATTATATTCACTGAATTATTGAATTAAAATTTGTCAATAATTCTATCCTCATTCCTTTAGCTAATGCTTCAAATTATGTTAATTGTTTGTTAGAAAATGTGAATCTATAAAACATGAAATAATCCATAAATATATTTTGATCTTTGCTTGAAGTTGAAATTATAATGAAATGGAACACTAATTTAAGCTATGTATGGAAGAAAATTGAAGGAAAATGATCACTTGAGTTTGTATTATCCCTCTCTATGGGCTGTTGGTTGAGGGAAAATGAATGTTGGGGTATATATACCCATTGCGTGAGTGATCTAGGTAAAAAAATGGATATTTTTGGGTTTAGTGTTGTGCTAGACCGAGGAGGTTTGCTCGAGCACGACAAAACCTCAGCTCGTTCCGTAAGATTTTAAAGCCGCTTGGTCGAGCAGCCTTGCTTTTGAGCAAGCTCCGTTTTTTATTTTTTCAATTTATTATCTTCATAACTTGAGCTCAAACTCCGATTGATTTGAATTTTTTTCGTTGTGACCCTCTTTTCGATATCCTTCATGTGATTCAATCCTTCAATAGACTCTACTTAACATTGAACTCGTGCTTTGCTTCCAAATTCATCCATTTTTCCTACAAAAACAATAAGATTCTCTTCTCAACAATTAAGGGTATTGAGACTCAAACACGTGATAAATGAAAAGATAATCCATCAAATAGACAATCAAAGCACACAAAACTCATGCAATTATCACGCAAATCAATATTGTTTCTTGAGAATTATTGTTCGCTTGCTATGAATTGTTGAATTGTTGAATTCAAACTTATTATGAAATGTTGAATTGTTTGAAATTTGTTATGGAGTGTTGAATATATTATGAACTTATTAAGGTATTAAAATCTTATTTTGATGTCAAAATATTTCTGAGAGTTGATAGGAAACAACTAAGTGTATGGATAACTGATAGACATAGATTTTATACATTTGACGGGTACTTAGCTGAGGGAAAACTCAAATAATAATCTAGAAGTTGTTCAAAGGAGTTGATCAACACTCGATAAATGAAAACCACTAAGTACGAAAGTTGTCATCTAAGTTGGTCTATTGAGTACTTAGATGAAGAGCAAAGTCACCAAAGATCAAGCTAAGTCAAAACTATAAGTGGTATAGCTCAAGTGGTTAGAGTTTCACTATCTACGACCTAAAAGGTCATGGGTTCGAAATCGATCTTTACCCGATCAAAAAAAAAAAAAGTCAAAGCTACAAAAAGAAGATCATCAATCAGCTGAGACTCAAATGAGATTTAGTCTGAAACTAGGGTAAAAAATCAAATAAAGCTATTTGATACTCGATTCAAGATCATTCGAAAAAAGCTCATTTGAGTTCGGTTTAACATCTATATCAAACAAGTTTGAATATACATTTATGTTTGGTACAGTCTAAAACTTGGTTCGAGCTCGATAAGTAAATAAAGATAAAATAAGTGTAAAAATATCAAATTACTCAAGCTCGACACATGTTCGGCTTTATTAAAACTCATTTGAGCTTGACTCGATTAATTATCAAATAAAATTTCAAAGCTCGATAATATTTCAAACAAGTTTGAACTAGAAAATATTCGACTCAGCTTGACTAATTTACAGCACTATAGAAAATGTATTTGTAAATAAAAAGAATGTCAATATAAAAGTCATAAAAATTGAAGACTTAAAAATCATTAAAACAAATCGGTAATCAGCTGAAAGCAGTAGTCAACTGAAGATAGATTTGTTGACAAGCTCACCTACCAGCTGACGTGGACCAATGATAATTCAACATACATAATCTGAGAACAGACAGAGTGAAGACTGCAATATAGTTGCATATTACATTTAAGACAGACATTCTTAAATTACAAAGATGTGATAAGATGAAAATTATGTGTCTGTTGCAATACCAAAATAAACATGAATGAGATCTTCCTCTCCAGTAGGAATAATTCAAATTCATGCCTATAACTTATAAGTACAAAAGACCTTACATCCATTCAAGGTAACGAAAAATTTCAAAGCATTAAAAATCTCATAAAACACAAGTATTTGAGCATTCAAAGTATGAAAGAAACACTAAAAATCTGATAAGTTTCCAAGTGTTTCTACAATTGTGTTTGTAATTTTGTAACACATTAAACTCACAAAAATTTACATATCCTTAGCTTAAATGATTATCCTAGCCTTAGTATTGAGCTTCATTGTAAATGATACTCTCTCCGTCTCATACTTATTACATTATTTCCTTAAATAATAATAAAACAATTTTTTTCATTTTTATCTATCCCTTCAAACACTATAATATTACACCATATGTCACTATTTTTCTCACATTAACCCAATTTAATATAATTAAACAACTCTCTTATTAAAGTTGAAAAACTAGCTTACTCCAATAAAAAAATAACTTATATTATTAAACAATTTTTACGTTAAAACTTATGTCAAATAGTAAATATCATGAGTATGGGAAGGAGGAAGTAACATATTATTTGGAAGAAACTCCTACCTTGACCCTAAAACTCGATAGAACTGAGTGTTGAGTTTGTAGGTGATAATTGTGAGGTGTTGGTGCGTGTTTAATGCTTTTCTTATCTATAGAAATAAACTGTCAATGCATGCATATCAATCCTTTGAAAGCATATCAAACTGATTTAATTTTTTTTTAATTTTTTTATCTGTATCAAACTGAATTAATTAGTTGAGACTAACTCAACTGACGACATCGACTCACAGGCTTAAAAGAAAGATTTGTTAAACTAAGGAGACGGTTATTTCAAGCTTTTCAATTGGAATGAGAATGAAATTGTATTTTTTTAATGTTATTGGATATATTGGAGAGAAAGAATGTCTCCATTGTATTACATCATTAGTGTTGAGCTCCAATTTTGAAAAAAATTTAACAAAATAAGTTTGTTGGAACTTGGTAGTGGTGAATAGGAATAATTGAGGAGAAATGATAGTAGGAAACAAATAAGTTAATCAAATTGAATAGTGATGGAAAAATTGTGTCGTAATCATTTTTTGTTCTCATTATACTCATTCTCATTCCCATTAAAGAACTACCAACCAACCGCCCTTAATTTTTACTATTATTTTTGCAAACTAAAATGAGTATAATTTAGGAACTAAAAACGTTAATGCTAGTTTATTAAACTTACTACAAATTCATTAAAAAAAAATCATTACTTTTATGAATATTTTAAAAATACATTTGACATGTAATAAATTTTTATTGTTCTTTTATTCAGTTAATAAAATAGAGTAGATCAATAATTAATAAATTTTAGTTGAAAATCCGTAGAGTAATTTTTTTTTTTTGTGAAAGTTGAAAAACAAAATACAAAAAAATGAAATAGATGAATACAAGATTTAAAATATATATATATATATATATATATATTATTATTAACATATGTACAAAGTAAAAATAAAATCAAACATCTACAATTTCGTTATATTACTCTTCAAATAAAAATAAAAAAACTATACCTAATCATAAACTCATTTTCAATAAACATGTCATATCAACTTATTCTTTTTATTTTTTGATCATATCTAATCACACCCTTTTAATTTTCAAAACTATATTCATAGAAATATTACTCGTTTTTTTCGTAAAAATTGAAAATGAAAATTAACGTCACATTTAAGCAAAACCA
This sequence comes from Paraleonurus japonicus, assembly GCA_030762865.1. Classification (NCBI taxonomy): domain Eukaryota; kingdom Viridiplantae; phylum Streptophyta; class Magnoliopsida; order Lamiales; family Lamiaceae; genus Paraleonurus; species Paraleonurus japonicus. The sequence goes on from CM061060.1 coordinate 23,786,705, forward strand.
ATGAAGTGAGAATTGCTTTCCGGTTTAGAAATAGATTGGTAGAATAATAATAATAATAATAATAATAATAATAATAATAATAATAATAATAATAATAATAATAATTCATGGATCACTTTTTTGCAGTGGTGTTAACCAGTTTCACTGTAATTGATTTATAATTAATACCTTAAATTAAAATAATTAATACTCCCTCCATCTCAATATTACTTTCACACTTGTCTTATTTAGACGTCCCAATTACTTTCACACACTTAAAAAGAAATGCTCTCCATAAACTACACCTTCACAATACCTTTTAAATTAAAAAAATATCACTCTTGTTTTATTCTACTTTATTTACTCTCTTGTACTTTATCTCATTCAACCACCCAAAATACTCTTATACTATATTCTCTCTCCTACATTTTCTCCCTTTTTCTTAATAATTGTGTTTCGCTCCCTATTAAAGAAATGTTGGGACGAAAAGAGTATTACTTAAAATTAATATCTTATAATATAAATAATTAATACTCCTTAAATCAATTTTACAATAGAATTTTTCACGCAAGATTTTGACTATGTTCTATATGTCATATGTGCATGTCTTGAAAAGAAAAGCAAGCAAGAGAAAATGATAAAATCATAAGGCTCATTGTATTCTTGGCAAAAATAAAGCCTATAAATTCCACAATGGCTGTAATTATCAACATCACCATTGAAATAATATCATATGTATAGGCCTGTCAGTGTAGATTGGATTCGGAAAATCTTTTGCATTTTCCACTGATAGTGAAAGACAAAAACAAACAATTAATGTGCGGTCATTTTCACTAATTTACCTACTTTACTTTGCTAAACTCTAACTACATGATGAAAAATTGGTGTGACAAAAATTTGTTAGCGTTAGTTTTGTATGTATAAGATGCATCGTGTAATTTAAATGCATTTTTAAAAATTATTGTTTTCGTTCAACGGTGACAATTGTTTTTCATGAACAGTTACAAACATTGTTAAAACATAATTGTTCAAATAAAACAACCGTAATTGTTAGTAAAAATAGTGGTGGCACAAATCACACAATACACATGATGCATTAGAGACTTAGCTTACTCAATTCATTACTGCCTTTATCTCATGTTTTAGCTTCATAACTTATTTGAGAAATAATTTTATAAATTTTTATGTATAAAGTAAGTAAAATGAGTTGAATTGTGTGTATGCGTCTTTAAACGTATAATTTTTTGGCGTAAAATTGAAGATATTATAAATATAATAATTTTTTGGCGTAAAATTGAAGATATTATAAAGATAAAATTTAAGAAGAGTTTTTAATTATAAGGGTGTGATAATTATTGTAAGACGGATGAAAATGAGATGTAAAGCAAATTTCGAGACCACGGAAGTAATTTTATTGATTTTCTTATTAATCTAGTTGAAACTTTCTTTTTAATTAATAGATTAATTTCAATCATCTCATTTACAAATGAGATAGAGAAACATAAATATTTCTTTGTAAAAATTCATTAAATGTTTCCGTTGAAATTATTATTATTATTATTATTATTAATTTTTTTTTTTGAACAGAAGATGAAAACAACTAGACTAGAAAGCCTCTCGTTGAGCTCCATCTTCAACCCAAAAGGAAAACCCGCCTCGATCCAAGCTTGAGGAGTAGAGGAGGAAACCGCATACTTCGCCAAATTATGTGCCAAAGTATTTAACTCCCGAGGAATGTGAAAATAGCCCCACACTAAGGCTTCATCCATCATTCGCCGAACCTTATCTATCGTAAAACCTTCCGACCAAAAAAATTCTCATCGATCTCACAGTAGCCACCGCATTAGTAGAATCGAGAGCACCACCACACGCCCATTGTTCCAAGTCTTGAACCAAGAGAGGCCCTTCCAGTTGCCACAAGCTCCACACTAAGCACCAAACCAGCGGACAAATACGCTTGCATGCTGCCCCTGCAGCCGACCCCCACCGTCAAACACCACCATGCCTACCGTATAAATACCCCGATCCTCCCGAAAACCAGCGTCCACCTTCGGCAGAAACCCGGAAACCCGAGTGCCGCCAACCCACCTATCTCGTGGGTCGTGGAACCGAGGTTTGAGTAAGAGATAAAGTAGATCGCGTTTCTTTGAAAATCAGCCAAGAATCGTTCCGCTCAAAGCAAATCTGCTCGACACGTACGAAAGCCGAGAAGGCTGATGAGACACGGTCGCTATGCCTTAAATTACACCGCTCCTTCCAAATCGCCCAACAAACCATAGCAATAAATTCCATCTCAATGTTTGCCTTGTCAACTAGCAACAACAAGAGGTCGGGAATAGATAAAGCACCTCCATCCTTGATTTCATACCACAACCCCATATTCTTCCGGACTTGTTTCAACCAAGAGCAATAAAAAGGACATGTCTCGTGTTAGCTATGCTCTTCCCACAAATAAAGCACATATTACAAACTGGGACATGGTGCCTAAAAAGATTACCTTCGATTGCTAGAAAATCCAACGTGACTTTCCAAAGAAAAATTCGAACCTTTGGTGGCACATTCAAAGACCAAACACGAGACCACCAAATCGCAAATTGATTAACACTCGAACTCGCAACCAAATCCGGAGAAGCATAAGCGGACATCCAAGAGGCTTTATATCCCGATGCCACCATGTACTTACCCTTAACATCCCAAGCCCGAACGAGAATCCGACCCCATACCCCAGAAATGAGAGTCCTCAAAATAGCGTCCACCTCATAAGGAAGGAAAGCTTGGCTCACTAAATCAGCATTCCAAACACCCGGTTCGGAGATAAAACGACTTATCAGACCCGAAGCAATTCGAGACGTGGGTCGGCCCCCGCCAACCCCAAAGACCCAAGCATCCTTAAAAATGCCGATAGCGTCACCATTACATACCCTCCATCGAGTCCTAAGAGAAGCACATCTCGACTCCAACATAAAGAACGCCGGATATAAGAAGGATTATAACCCAACTCTGCGTCCATAATATCCACATGCTTGAAATAACGAGCTTTAAAAACCCGAGCGACAAGACTAGAAGGGTCGCAAATAATTCTCCATACTTGCTTGGCCAAAAGACTCTTGTTGAAAAGAACAAGTTTCCGAAAACCCAAACCACCACAATGCTTGGGTTTACATAATTCATTCCAAGTAGACCAATGAATTTTACTCCCTTCGTCTTTCAACCCCCACCAAAAGTTCGCGCATTCCCTTTCAATTTCATCACAAATCATCGTCGGAATACGAAAACAAAGCCATCGCATAACAAGGTAACGCTTGAAGCACAACCTTTATTAAAATCTCCCGACCCCTTCGGAAAAATGTTTGTGACTCCCAACCAGTCATCCGTTGAATGACTCTATCACGCAAGTATCCAAACCGAGTACGCTTACCCCTAAGTGAAAAGGTTGGGAGGCCCAAATAAAGATGGTGGCCATCCGTTACAGAGATGCCCAAATGCGCTTAATCATATCCCTAGCGTGAGAGCTAGTTGAAGACCGAAAGTGATAACACTCTAATCATAATTCACCAATCGCCCGTAAGCCGTCTCATAACGGGAAAGACAAGTCTTAAGCCTATCACAATCCACGCTTATCCGCTCTAAAAACACCCGGACTATCATTCGCAAAAAATAAGTGAGATAAAATCGGACACCCTCCGGCAATCGAGAGCCCCGAATCTCACCATTGACCACACTCGAGGAAATAATGGACGAGAGACCTTGAGTACAAAGAACAAATAAGTAGGGAGACAGAGGATCACCTTGCCGTAGACCACGAGTCGGTAATAGACGTCCACCCACCACCCCATTCAACTTGAAAGAGTAAGAGACCGAACGGACACAACGCATAATGAGAGACCTCCATAGCAAACTAAACCCCATCTGCTCCATCAATCTCTCCAAATAACCCCACTCCACCCTATCATAGGCTTTACTCATATCAAGTTTGAGTGCCGCATAACCTGCTTCCCTTTATGATGACGAAGCCAATGCATACATTCATACCCAATAAGAAAATTATCTCGTAATAAGACGACCGGGATAAAAGCACTCGACACGTATAAATAATCATTCCCATAACCGCCTAAAAATTCGTAATAGCACAAGCAATTATTTTATAGGAAACATTGAACAAACTAATGGGGCGATAATCCTTCAAGCATGTTGGTTTCTTAACTTTCGGGATGAGAGAAGTCACCGTATTATTCCAAGAATCCAAAGGTGCCCCAGCAGTTAAGAACTCGACAAAGCATGATTGATCACCTCCCTTCGAACAAGATCCCATGAAAATTGATAGAAAACCGCTGGAAATCCATCCGGTCCCGGAGCCTTAGAGGGACTCAAATCGAAAACACCGCTTGACTTCATCAGAGTAAATGGTTTATTCAAAATAACATTCATAGAATCAGTAACACAAGGTTGGATGCAATCAAGGACTGGAAGAAAATCCTCTGCCCCGGCCGCGATGCAAATAAGTCCCCATAGTACGCCAAAACAACTCGCTCCATATCAAAATTATTAGTGTACCAGTTACCATCCACACCCCGTAACCCTCTCGATTGTATTGTTCTTACAAGGGATCGAAGCTCGTTGATGAAAATAGGATGTGTTGCGATCCCCAACACCCAACCGGGCCATCCCGAGAGCGTTGCTTCCAAAACATCTCCTCCCCGAGTTTGAAGCCGTTCAAGCTCGGCCTCCAGAGCATCAATAATCAAGGATCCGTTACCGTGTTCTCATCATCAAGCATAAAATTTAATCGAGCACGAAGCTTTCTTATTTTCTTGGCCGAATTACCCACCGTATTTGCTGCCCAATTACGAATAATCTCACAACCAAGAAAGACGAGCAGCAAACCAGAGTCCGACGGAGCTACCTCCCAAGCATCTTTAACAATATTCAAAACCCGGCTCCACAAGCCATTTATTCTCGAAACGGAAAGGACGAAGACCAGGCTTAGGTTCAAGAGGAGGTGGTGTATCAAAGGTGAGTTTTACCGGTCGGTGGTCCGAGCCATAAAATTCCAAAGTTCGAGCATAATAATTTTGAAACTCATCCAACCACCCTTGATTCGCCAAAATATGATCTAATTTCTCCCGAATTCTCGCAGCCCCACTACGCTTATTAATCCAAGTAAACCGAGGCCTCAAGTATCCACTCCATAAGCTCCAAATCCCCAACAACATCCTCGAACTCCTTCATCCGACTAGAAGAGCGCAGAGCTCCACCCTTCTTCTCACCTCAAAAACAATTCATTAAAATCACCCCCGATCAACCACGCCGTAGACCCCGCATGTGGAACAAAGCATGCGCTTTACGTAAAAGATCCCATGAAAATCTGTGCAAGTGAGAAACAGATTCCCATAGAATCCCGTAAACCGCCAACAAACATCGAGGAATAAACCATTACAACAATGTTCCCAATCGAGTAAGAACGTAAACAAACATTTATTTCATTATTCCAAAATAAGAGCAAACCCCCACTTCTCCCAACAGAGTCAACCCCAAGACAACCAGAAAACCCAAGCAAAGACTTCCAACAAAGACCCAACCGACAAGAAATTTTCGATTCGTAAATAAACAATAAAATAGGACGATGCTCCAAGACCACCGCCGGAGCGACCGAACGCACGCTTATTTCCAAGGCCACGTGTGTTCCAAACTATACTGCTCATTAGTTAAGGCGGGATCAAGCTCAATAGCAGCCTCTCCGCCAAAACAGAGTAAAGCTTGTCTCACCAAAGATCCAGTCCATAGCCACCCCTGGCCTTCTTCGTCCCACTATCCCCATCATCTAGAACCATCGGCCTCCGCTTTTGGAAACACTAATGTAAGCAATATTAGGCTCCACAATTACAATACAGAAGGCTTTTGTTCACTCGAACCCGCGGGTCTACTACGCTTATTAGGAGAACCGAAACAACCTTCTTGCCGGTCGATCTTGGAGTCGCACACACTTTCTTATCTTTGTCAATGACCCCTAAATTCTCCGAGCCAGCATGAATAGGTGAGGCCGTCATCGCCAACCCGGATCTCGCATAATTGTCTCGTTAAAAGCCATAAAACCCACACTACTACCACCGGTACCAACAAATCGAGTAACAAGAGCATCCCTATCGAAACCAAGACCTTCAAATGGGTCCATAAACACCGTTTGATTACCTTTAGAAGGTAAAGTATGCAGCTGCTCCTCTAAAGCATCAATGTTAATCATAACCGGACGAAGAGGTGTAATTCGTCGTCCCATGTCCACAACCTCGGTCGAGCAAGGGTCTGTAAGCTAGGCTCAACCACTGGGCACAATCAACAGCAAGGCTCGGTAGTTGCTGCAAAGTAGAGGCCAAGGCAGCCCTTGAAGCAGCAGGCATAGGAGATGACATGGGCAACTCGCACAAAATATCCAAAGAAATTAACACCACGCCCGCCTCCGCTCTCAACCATGAACTAAATCGCCGACGGCTTCCAAAGACTCGGAATTGAAGAATTAAACGAGTGGTAGGACAGTCTTTGTCCACATGATCCAACATTCCACAAACATAGCAGAAATCGATAGCTTTTCATAGCGAAAAATAATCGTAGTTTTAACCGATCCAAGAGAAACACTGTCCCCCTACAAAGCGGCCGAGAAACATCTAAAAGCACCCTCACCCTAAGACAGCGGCCCCAAGCGACCCTCCCAAAGAGCAATCTACGCCAATCACGTCACCAATCTTACCACCAATTGATCGGCCAACCTGAGCCATCATATGACGAAGCTGTAATCCATGGATTTGGACCTAAAATGGAACCATCGTAAGCTTCAAATCGGTAGGTCGCTCCTTACCTTCCAGTCTACTAAATATCGGTAGAGCGCTATTGAAATTCCACGGCTGTTTGTAAAGTATTCTGTTGCATTCCGTAGTCGAACCAAATTCAAACACAAACATCGCCTCCCTAAAGCGAAACTTTAAGGGATGAATTCAATCTGCCAAATTCGGCTCAGCGCCACACCAAGCTCAAGCACCAATTGTCCGTCGGAGAACAAATTTCCCAACAATTACATTCGCAGCTTAGGATATTGTTCATCGTTTATTTGAATTTCCCCACCCTCTCTCTCCGAGAGCGAGAAATTGGACCATAAATCGTCAAGTGAATCCGCCATATAAGAGAGAATGAATTTCGTACGCAATAGGGGCAGATATCGGTCACCCTTAAAAAGCCCCAAAATAGAAGAAGATAAAATCATCACAAAATAAATTACCAGGATCATCGCACCCAAATAATGAAAGAGAAAATCTCTAGAGATCGAATGGATAACAAATAACATATTGGAAGGGATCCCAAAGAATCGGAAAGAGTGCACCAATAGAAGCCGAAAATCACACACCGGTGGCGGTGAAGAGATCTCACCGGATCTCTAAGAATCGGGAGAGGCGTTATCGCTCCGCTCTTAGAGAGAGAGAACGACGAGTCAAATCGAATTTAATGTAAGTAAAATATAGGGATGGGATAATTCCGACGTCTAATCAATTTGTTGATAAGTTTAATAGAAAGCAAACCGTTTAAACTATTGGGATTAACGAGTCCTTCCTCCCAAAAGCTCTTTCTCTCAAAATTCTCTCTACATCTCTCTTTCTAAAAAAAGCCTAGTTGTTTGTTCCGCTTCTTTTCTTTTCTCCTTTCCTCCAAAAGACTTTAAAAATAAATAAGTGAGGAGAATCGAAGAAGAAGAAGAAAGCGTTCGCCTTCCGTCACTACCGTCGCCGCCACCGCCCACTTTCCGACGCCGACCCGTCAACTAGTTCGTCCACCATCTTAGTACATGGACCAACAGGATGATTCCTTCAACAACATCATGCATGCGACGGATAGTTGATTTAATCATCCCGTTGACCCTTTATTCTTGGTTTTGTTATTTTTTTGGTTTTGTTGGTTTTTGTGTTGTCCTTTTAGTCTTCTGTTTTTGTTTATTTCTTTGTTTTTTCTTGGTTTTTTCTGCTCAATATTTTTCGCTACTTCATTTTCTTGTGGTGAAGTCTCGACGCCTGCATGTGCGGTTTTCTTCACCTTGTGTGCTCTTCCCTCCCTTATGAAGGTTGTATGTGGGTCTCTATCAATTGAGAAATCAGCTCTTGGTGGATATTTATCTTTTGTCTTTAACTTCTTGGAATGAGATTGTCCTGAGGTATCTGAATTTTTCTTTTTTGAGGACGGAGACTAGTTCTTCTCGGAAAATGGAGATTGCGCTAATTCCTTCACTCCTCACGATTGGTTTGGAGCGATTGTTTGAGCCTAGAAGATAGTTTGACTGTGTTTGTACTTGTTATATTGTATAAGCTATTTCATCTCTTGTAAAAAAAAAAAAGAAAAAAAAAGAGAAGAAACCTCTCAAAAAGAATACTCTATTAAGAAATAAACTCTCTTTAGGAATAAAATTCATGGTCCCAACTTGGGACCAGTTATAATTTGGAATAAACTCCATATTATCATAATTCATATTTTTCAAGTCTCAACATAAAGAAATACACCTCCATTTAGGAATAAATCATAATAATATATATAATTTTACAATAGATTCAAGTTGATTTAAAATATGCGTGAAGAAAATGTTCCCTCATTTGAGTTCTCTTTTCTATTTTTGGTGCCATTATATGCGTGAAGAAAATGTTGATTTGATGTAATTGATAAAAAAAAATGTATTATACATAGTATTTATAGATGAAAAAATTAAAGCAATCAAAAGCAAGTACATGCATCTATGGTGGGTGACTCTTGAGTATTGTCTTTTCATATTACGTGAGTAAATTAGTTCAATTAAGTTCAACACATTACATGTACATGTATCTACTAATTATACCATTATATAATATACATGCATTTTAAAAAAAACCTTATAACTCTATTTAGGAATAACCCCATTTAGGAATATATTTTTGTGGTCCCAAGGATATGACTATAGAGAGGTTTTACTGTATTGGGATTTTTTCAACGTATAGCCAATGTTTTAACTAAATAATGAGAAAATGATCTATTTTTGCCACTTTTTATATTTTAATATATGTTATGATATTATTTTGTAAAATCGAAGGGAAAACAAAGAGTTTGAAAATACAATTGGAATTACTGAAATTTGAGTACTTCTAACACCTAATATCATCGGAAAAATATTGAATGTAAAATAAACCGTCGGTAATCCTACCGCATGCATAATTAAATAGTTGGAAAATTTCAATAAAAATTCTAACATAAAACAAAATCGTTTAAATTATCTTAAACTTGTTGGATTTTTTTAACTTCAACAACACTTCCTTTGTTTTATAGTATAAAATGGATTGGTTGGGATAAGATAATAAATTAGGTGAAATAAATTTATTGAAATAAACTATTCATATCAATCTTATAAAGCAAAAAAAAAGTTGAATGTATACTTAAACCACTGTTATAATGATCAAAAGGAATTAGGTGCCAATAAATACTAGTGAGATAAATAAATAAAAATCAAAAATATATCTCTACTTCAATCCAAAAGTGAGGATGGGGAGATCTTGTTGCAAAATTGGCCAACAAATGAACCGTCATATTGTTCTATCGAGGTGTATTTATTCCAAATACCTTTCACTTATGTATTATGAATCATCCATCCAATTTTGGATATTTTTATTATGAGTAGGTTTTGTTGGTCCCAGTCGATCAAATTTATACAAAGGAAAAATCTAGAAAGTGGGGAATTGAATAGATTTCCACACTACTCAATTTTACCTTTCAATTTCTTCAGAGATAATTCAAATTAATCTCCGATTATTCTAGTATCGATTTATACAGCGAAGTGATTTTTATACTTGATCCGATTGATAATTTTTTAGAACGAGAGTTTGATTATCTAAAATTGATTAGAAACAAGTAAGTAATTTGAAGATAAACAGAAAGTGAAGAACACATGTATTTATAGTGGTTCGATTATAACAATCCTACATCCGCTCTCCTTTCACAATCTTGTGAAAGGGACTCCACTACGTACTTACTTTCTTACCAATCTTACTTACGGTTTACGGTGATGATCTTCAGCCTTACAACTAGGGGTGTAAGTGAGTCGAGCCTGCTCACGAGTTACTCATGCTCGACTCGAAAATAGATCGAAATCGACTCAAAATTAATCGAGTCGAGTCGAGTTTCGAGCTACTCGAGTAGCTATCGAGCTCGATCTCGAGCTCATAAATACTCAGCTCGAAAGGCTCGCGCGCCTTAACGAGCTTGTACCATATTTACAATTTTGCCATTTATTTTATTAATTAAATACATTTATATTATTAATATATAAATATGTAAATTAAAAATAACGAAAAAAAGGTTATCGAGTCGAGCTCGAGTCGAGCTTAATTTACCGAGCTTCTTATCGAGTTGAGCTCGAGCTGAAAAAAAATAGGCTCGATCGAAGTTCGAGTCGAGCTCGAGCTTCGAGTATTGCAATCGAGTCGAGTTTCGAGCTCAAAGACTACTCGGCTCAACTCGACTCATTTACACCCCTACTTACAACCAATTCTTCCTAACTTCTAGAATTCTGATTGTGGTATAATCGAGTAAGTGTTATTAAGACCAAATCAAGTTTATCGAACCTAAGGGATAAGATATGCAATGAGGCCCTAGGATATGAGTTTTCAACGACTATTGTTGCAATCAAGGTTTTGGAGCCAAATACACTACCCAAATGCAAGAATTAAAATAAATCAACAATTATGCTATGAATTAGGCAAGAATTAAGCTAGAACAAGTTGCAAGCTAAGCAAACTTCAAGTATCAAATGGGGATAGGGTGCTAGGGATAATCTCCACCAAGGAATCAATGATCACAACTATAATTGCTTCAAATCACCATTCAATCAAGATAGAAAGTATGAACATCATGCAATAATGTCTTCATTCATCGCACAATACCTAAATGTGAGTATTCTTAGTGTAACTAATCTCTCAATTGTGAAGCACCTAATTCATACAATCATACACAATTATAACTCGATTAATCCCTAATCACGTTAGCTCAACTTTCGTATGCTGCTAGGGTGATCAAACACTAATAAAAAGAGATAAAAATACATGAAGCACAATTAGCATCAACAATTAGGAAACTATCTATCTCAATTAAACAACAATCATCAACAATTATAGCAAGAGCAATCAAATCATCCTCAATTTCAATCATCCCAAGCACAAGAGAATTAGCCCACCGAGCAAAGTACAAAATCCATGGGTGTAAAATCTAATTGCATGAACATAATGAGAATCAAAACAATTAAGCAATAGAAATTAGGGAAGAGGAAGAGGAAGAACATCACTAATTTTGTCAAATCAACAATGAATTGAATGTTTGAATCTTCAAATGTAAACTTGTTCTTCAATGGGATTACAACTGCAAGTGACTAATCTAGTGAATTAAAAGCTAATCTAATGAACAATTAGATGGAAATCTAACTAGAAATGTGAATCTAATGATCTAGGAAGGAGAAATTGGCTTGGAAATGTTAAAATCGCCCTAAAAACGAGTGGCAACTTCTCTAAACTAACTTATGCTTTGTTTTTCGTCCAAGGGGGTGTATAAAGAGAAAAAATCTGGTTTAGGGTGCCTCGAGTCGAGCTCCCGGGCCTCGACTCGAGCTTGGGGCCTTTTTAAAAAAATAAAAATTTTAACATGTTTAAGGTTTGACCTCAAGAACTAGGAACAACTAAGGGTAAGCTTCATGCCATCTTTGCGAGCCACGAATTTGTTAACAAACACGCCCTTTATTATATATTCAGCATCTCAAGCATGACATGCCTTTTTAAAAAATCTAATAAAATGCCGCCTTCAAGGTTCGAACACGTGGCGTGCGCGCATAAAGGTGAATACCTTGCCGCTAGGTCTGGGCGTGTGTTAAATAACAAACACGCCTTTTGTAATATATATTCAGCTTGAGAAGCGTGGCTCGCTTTGTAAAAAAATCAAGAAAAATCCGCCCCTAGCATGTTTCGAACACGGGACGCCAACGCGCATGTGTTATTGACTAACCATCTTGGCTGGACGCGTTTTAGTTAACAAGCTGCGCCTTTTGTAATATCTATTGACCGGAGAGCGCAAAAATTCAACACTTCTCACTTGGTCTTCAAGCTTGACCCGAGCTCCTGCCTCGACTCAATGGTTGAGTCCAGGAAATTTTGGACTCTCGTCTTGACCTTTCGATCCCTATTTTTGCCCCACGTGTTCGTCTCTTCGCCGTATGAATCCCGGTAATCTCGGTTCGGTCTAATTCCTCCAAAACCCTAAAAATGAGACAAAACACTTGAAAAACCATTAGTTTCCACATAATAATATCTTTCATGCAAAAGAATGATACTCTACACCTTAAAGCACATATTCTAACACTTTTCATCACTTTTTGCAATTAATTACCTCAAAATCATGCATCAATTGACTCTCATCAAATTCTATGGTTTGAAGATGTATGTGAAAGTGTTCTATAAACACTATGAAACTATGAAGCGTTTTTTAGCATTCTTGTGAGTGAGAGTGTGCTTTGAATATGTGCTGATTGTGTTACAGGATTTGTGAGTTACAAAAGTTACATTAAGTAATTCTATTCTAAACTAATGATCTATTTATAATAGATCGGTAATCGTAGTTGCAACTTCCTTGTTGACTCATCAAAGTTTGTTGAAACTGACTAACTGAATCTTGTAACTATCTCTTGGTTAGTTATAATCGTTCTTGATGTTTGTTATAATTTTCTCGATTCTTCAAACACTTCTTGTTGTCTGTTATTCTTGACTTGTGATGCTTTCCACCCCGTCGATCATCTTCATGTCTTCGTATTGTTCTAATCTTTGGCGTGTCATCTGCTACCTTGTCTTCATCTCGAGTTCGTCTTCGTCGACTCTCTGTCTTGTCTTCATCTTGTTCTAAACACTTAGTCTATTACAAGATTTTTTTACTACATCAACTGTCTATACAATAATTCAAATTGGTCATCTTATTTTACATACTCATCTTAACTTCATCAAAACTATAACATTCTTTTCCTAACAATTTCTCCCTTTTGATGATGTTAAAACTTCTCAAGAAAATAAATAAGTTAGTAAAATAAGAATATGAAGAAAAATAAAAATAGACAGCTTAAGACACTTAGTCGATAGTCATATATACTCGAGTTCATTAGATCAAGTCTTGCAAATGAATTAGTGTTAATAGATTTTAACCAATTAAAGCTTCTTAGGTTAATCACTTTTAAGATTAAGTCGGTTATAAGATTAAGTCAAATGAGTTAGTTAAACTTCAATCTCATATGAACAAATCGAGATATATTCACAATCCTTTAATACATTTACACATTGATCAAGACACCAAAAACTTTAGACAAGGATCGGGTAAAGGATAGGATTTAGTCATACCACCAGTCTTCTTACGGAATGCTCATCCAGTCGAAGACACGTTTCTTCAAGCTTGTTGTCTCCCTCCTTCAGCCAGGTCGGCTAGCTTTCCGATTTGGATCGCATTTGCTTGATCTTCTCTCGATCCGCATTTACCATCTTGAGTTAGGGAGGAAACATTGGCGAGTAGGATGGTGCAACTATATCCACGTTGAATTCTACATCGGCAAAGTCAATTAGGTACTTGGTAGAAATCTGGATCCTTTGCCTCTAACCACTCATGGAAAGCGATGTTCTCATCTCTGCACCCTGTGTGATCTTCTTGCAGACATGGAAGAGAAAGATCCACTCGCCTCATACGATCTCCATTTCTCTTGTTGATCCATCGTAATGATCTCCTTGGAGTACAGACCTTGGTTCGGTGGTAGGGGTGGAAGGTGACTTCTCCTTGATCGTTCTTAGTCCTCTGAACCCATCGTCGGTCTTCCGATCATACGTCTTACTAGCTGCCTTTTCCTGTACTCTCCTTTTCTTGGCGTCTCTACACTTGTATCTGCAACTTCTTCCCTCTTCCTTTTTCTTATTCTTTCTTCTTCTTCCACCTCACTGGGGTCTTTTGAGGTTGGCTTGTTTTGGCTTTCCCAGCTAATTTAGATGAAGAGGAGGGTTAAAGTGTTTGAATTGGAGCAGGATCTTGGTAGTTCTTTAACGCCCTCGGTACTTGGATGGTTCAGGTGACTTGACTCACTGTCGTCTCGATCCTCGTCTCAACCTCTTCAAGACACGCCGAGACTTGTCTTCACCGCCTTCTTTCTAGCATCCTCGGCTTGGAGCATTTCTTCAAAGCAAGCTCATCAATCTTCATATTCAAGTGTCGTGGATCTTGTCATCTTGGGAGTCAATTCTTTTCTTGAGCTCGGACTCTTCCCCTTTTTAACATTAGCAAAACGAGTGTTGCAGATCGTGGCAACTTGCTCGATTTGACCAATTAGCTCATGTCGACAAGACTGTCTCTCGATCTAGCATATCAAACATCTTTCTCTCGAGCTACTTCTACTCCTCTTAGCTCATTGCTCACTGCTCGAGAGGGATGCTTTCTCCATGGCTAGAGTCATGTTCAGGATTTGTTGAAAAAATGTTTCCTTTGCAGCCCATGCTTCCTTAGCTTTGTCATTTACTGATCTCTCGATTTCAAGGTAAGCATCCCGAACGTACTTCTTCACCCATTCTTCTTGCTTATTCTCCTCTTCGGCTATCTTCAAATTAACGGCCGCCATCTGCTCTTCGTGTCTGATTTTGGAGAAGTAGAGGTCAATCTTTGTCTTCTCTTGAACCGCGGCCTCTACATTCTCTTTGATAGACGAGGTGACAAATCCAGAAGCATCTGGAATGTAGATAGACAAGCGTTTTCAAGCTTGCCACCTCGACTTTTAGGGCTTCAACCTCGAATGCAGATGCAAACGAGGATGGTTGAGCAATATCTTGATGGAGACAATAGAGTCAAATTTATATCCTCGACTTCTCTTGGCCGGCTCATCTCACTGGGGAATCTGCCCAATGTGGTTATTGAGTTGCCACCTTTTATTCCATGGTAGTTGGAGTTTGCTCTTCCACTGCTCTGCTTGTGCCTCCTCTGTGTATCCATCTCGGCGAGGCTCATCGGCAGCCTTCCACAGCCTTCCTTCACAGTTTCTTCCTCCTTCTCTTGATCCCCCTTCTCCATCTCCCCCTTCTCCACCTCCTCATCCTTATCTCCTTTTGTTTGCTCGGTCGGTTCCTTGGCCGGGAGCCCAGATAGACTCTCCTTAGTATATAATCGACAAAGAGATCTTCGGAGTAAATCTCTTCGAACGATTTAAGACCAACCTTTTTCAAGACTGTCTTCTCCCAAATTGCAAGGTTATTCCCCTCTGCCTCCCCGATGAGGATGGCTGTCTCCTCGAAGAACCCCGTCCTCAACCTTCTTAACAACCAGGACATCCACCAACTCCTTCAGCTCGGGCTCTTCACTAAGGCCGACTCTTTTTGAGGATATATCTCTTTCCAAGTATTCGGAGTGCATGCTCGGTTGGTCCTATAACCCCGATGGGTTTGGAAGGTTCAAGAACAGAGCTGGTTCGGATGAGGTTGGAGTAGAAAGGAAAGAAAAAGGATCAGTGTGGTTTGTGTGGGTTGGGGTGTTTGACTGTCTGGGGTGGGTCATTTTGGAGGCTCGCAGGCAGCGACCACGTCTCGCCTCTTCATTGCCGAGTTGGGGAGTAGGTGGTTCTTTGTCGATACATCCTCGGATGAGGATGATGAAGATGATGACGGTACCGCCTTCTCGCATTCCTTCCTTGAGGAAATTTCAACTCTTTCTTCCTCCAAGGCCTCTTCCCGCCTGAGAGGTTCCCGCCACCTCGACCGAGACACTTCCCCCATGGGAAGTCTGTCTTCTCTACCTCTACCTCCTTTCCTCCATCCGGCCCATCCTCATCTCGACTCCTCGGATGATGACTCATCCTTAGGAGGGTTTCAACTCTCTTTGCCTTGGGCTTGGATGGCTTCTTCTTGGGTGTGGCTGGGCGATTGGAGAGTCCTCGTCTCCTTGAGTCGGAAGGGCCAAATATCTTTTCGTCTTTGGTCGAAGGCCCTTTTGCCTTGTATAACTCTTCACTCCAATCTCCTAGTTAAGGTTTTCTCGAGCCAATCTTCGCCTCCGGGATCGAGTGATCCTATTTATCATACTAGCTACAGATTTCAAAGACCATCTCGAGCTTGGTCTTAGAAATCTATTCCTTCGAAATCGTTTGGATTCCTCCCCCAACCTTGTGAACAACAATCTGGCCTAGTTCACTTGAATCCCATCGATTAACGCCCTCAAACAATAAATTCTAGGCCTCGTCAATCCATCCCGGCTCTGCTATTCACCCAATATGCATTTTTTCAGAACTTGATTCTCGGGTTTGATGTAGGGTTTGATGTAGTCTCCCAATCGACGTACATTTCGATTTAGTTTTCTTCCTGATGTTTTCTAGGTCATATTCAAACTTGATTCTGGTTGGTCCGCCATTGAAGAAGTTCAAGTGTTTGGGAGGGAAAGAAAATTTGAGAGAGGGAAAATGAATGCAAGGTTATATGTGCGTAAATGAAAAATATGCACCACGAACTCTCATTTATATGGAAAGAGAATGAATAAACTAATATTAATTCTAATTATTGACTGAAAAGAGAAAATGGGTTTATGTGTCTATAAAAATGCAATCATGGCTATATTTCTCAAAAGTGTGTCAATTAAAATAATAGTCAAGTTTAATATGTCGCGCGTGAATATTTTGACGATTCAAATTGTTGAACCGCCTCCATATTAGGCGAGTGAATGTCACTCAGAATTTTCAAAACCAAATTTAATGAATTTTTTGGGTCCGTAGTAACTTCACTAACACGAAGTAACTTCTTAATTTTTACTTTTTAGAAATTAGAAAGATAAGAACCCTTTTAATAAAATACTATAAAATTAATTTTAGAAAAAATATTGAGTGAATTCATTATTAAATAAATAAAACAACTATGATATTATATCCACATATTAATTATGTGAACTAATATTCATAAATTTTTAACAAATAATTAAAAATGCAAGGGTTGAAAATACTTCTGTTACAATCTCATAGTCTGGATAAGTTTATGTATTCGTCGACTTCAAACATCGGATGAGTTATACTTGTCTATTATCATGAATATTGTAACATCAATCGATTCAAAATTTCCTGAAATTAAAGACACTTAGATAAACCATCGGTAATATTTTAAGTAAGGCAGACAAGGTACACATACCCATCTCGCTTTAAGGAAACAGACGACTAATGTGTATTTTTCTCAATTACTTTATGTTTAGACAAGAAAATATCAAGTTAGTTAAGGTCAATAGACTAATCCTTGATTCTTGATTCCATAAAGGAGATCAATGATATCAGCTCTATGATTGCCTATATGATCCCTAACAAGTCCGATATTTCTTTCTAGACATAGTAAAGAAAGCGAGAGAGAGAAAATTTGAAATGCATAGTTAGTAAATTATAGATTAACTAAAGATGCATCAAGTAATCCTAACTCTACAAAAAACTCTTAAACCTAGTCTCCTCTAATGGTTTTGTCAAAATATCGGCTCTTTGAAAATCGAGTTAATATCTTTTCTAGTCCGATATCACCTTTTTCAACATGATCACGAATAAAATAATGTCTTATATCAACATGTTTGCAACGAGTATGTAAGACTGGGTTTTGGGTGATAGCTATGAAACTATTATTATCACAAAAGATTGGTACGTCTCTAGTGATAATGTTATATCCCTTAGCCGTTGGTCGATCCAGATTAGTCGAGAGCAACAACTTCCACCGTCATATACTCGGCTTCAAGTAGAAGTAGCTACGAGAGGTTTGTTTCGCAAGTTCCGTAAGTAGACTTCTTATATATCTTACACCCACCAAAATCTGAATCGAGTATCCAAACAACTCGAAATTATCATCACCGGGTACCACGAGTCCTACATTTATTGTACCTTTCAAGAATTTAAGAATCTTCTTGGGCTTCAAGTTGACTCTTCTTCGGATTAGCTTTAAACCGTGCACTGAGACACCCACCGCAAATGAAATATCAGGTCTCGGGCGCTAAGTATAATAAAGAACCTATTAAGCTCCTGTATTCTGTTGGATCAATGTCTTCCCCCTTCTCGCTCTGGATCCATGGAGAAGTTTGTCATCATAGGTATCCTAGCTTCTCGACTAGTACCTTTCCAAACTTTCCTATAAGATCCTTTGCATACTTTGCTTGATTGATGAAAATCTCTTTCTTTGTCTGTTTGACTTGTAATCCAAGGAAATATGTCATCTCTCCCATCATGGACATTTCGAACTGTTCTTCATAAGATGACTAAATTCTTCATACAAAGATAGGTTAGTTGAACCAAATATAATATCTACATATATTTGAACTAATAAAAGATCATTATCATATTCTTTTCGAAAAAGAGTTCTATCAATTTTACCCTTAACAAAACCGTTTTGAATTAAATAATCGACAAGGTGTCATACCAAGCTCTTAGAACCTGTTTAAGTCCATATAGAGCTTTTCTTAGCCTATAGACCTTGTCTCCTTTGACAAAGCCTGGAGGTTGCTCTACATAAACTTCTTGACTAAGATTCCATTTAGAAATGCTAATTTAACATCCATTTGAAAAATTGTGAATCTTTTGAAAGCGGCATAGGCTAAGAACAATCTAATGGCATCTAGACGAGCTACGGGTGCAAAGGTTTCATCGTAATCAATCCCTTCTAATTGTGAATAACCCTGTGCAACTAGTCGACTTTATTTCTAACCATAACATTGTTCTCATCCCTTTTGTTTTTAAAGACCCACTTAGTTCCAATGAATTTTTGATGATGAGGCCTTTCAACAAGCTCTCACACATCTTGTCTTTGAAACTGATTTAGTTCTTCTTGCATGGCATTAATCCAATTGGAATCGGTTAGAGCTTTAGTAACTGACTTAGGTTCAAGTAATGATACATAGCAACCGAACATACAATATAGATTTAGTTGTGTCCTAGTCGAACTCCGTAATCTAAATCTCCAATTATTTGTTCAATTTGGATGATAATTCATTATCTTTTTATCCTTGTCTTTTACCAAGGATGAAGTCTCTCTCGAAATATCCTTTTCAATTGGTTCTCAGTGTTACCTTCAAGAATTTCTTCTTGATTGTCGATAGGGTAGTTGTCTCGATCACCGACTTAGAAGCACTTTCAAGATCTCTATCTTTGTTTGAGTCTCGATTCTTCTTCATCATCCGATTCGTATTCCGGTATATAGAACTTCACGGTTGATCTTTTAAAAGTCATCTTTTTTAGATTATGCGAAACCTTTGTGATGTCATCTGCTTCCTTAGACTAAAAAAATGGATTCATCAAATACAACATGCGGTGTTTCTTCCACACACAAGGTTGTCTTGTTGAAAACTCTATAAGCTTTAGACATAGTGGAATATTTTAAGAATATCCCATCTGCTACCTTAGCATCAAATGTTTTCACCGAGACTTTCCATTATTGTGAATAAAACACTTGCAACAAAAATATGAAAATATGAAATCTTGGGTGACCTTCCTTTCCATATTTAAAAGGGGGTTTTACACTTATCTTTAACAATTAAACATCTATTTTGAATAAAGCAGGTTGTATTAATGGCTTCGCCCAAAACCTGTGTGGAGTGTTAAATTCGAGATAACATTGTCCTTGCAACTTCTTTTAGAGTTCTGCTTCTTCTTTCAACAACTCCATTTTGTTGAGGTGTCCTTGCAGTGAGGTTTCGTGAGCTATACAATTCTCGACAATAGTTAGCAACAAGTGAATTAAGAAATTAAGTACCTTTATCACTTCTAATTTTGACAATACTTAATCCTTTTCATTCCAATTCTTTTAAGAAACTCAGTATTTTGGTCATCATCTCATTTTTTCTTGTATAAGAAAATAACCCATGTAAATCGAGAATAATCATCTACGATTACCAAAGTATATTTTCTACCACCAAATCGAGAGGAGTATTTGGACCAAAAGATCCATATGAAGTAGTTCCTGCACTCGTCTCAAGAATGACTATTTATTGCTTTAAAAGAAGTTTTGGTCTGCTTTTCCTTTTTGACATGCATTACAAACATGACTTTTTCAAAATATTTTATCTGGAAGTCCTTCGACTAAAGAATTTTTGCTAACTTGTTAAGAGTCTTAAAGTTTAAGTGACCAAGACGCTTATGCCATAAAATGCAACTTAAATCGTCTGAACTCTTTACAACTAAGCAAGTATCTTTAGGACAACTTTTGAAGTTAGCAATATAAATATTGTCTTGTCGACTCAATTTAATAGAATTTTTCATTGAGACCATTTAGATCATAACAAGCATTACAAGTAAATTTTACACAAAAACCCTTGTCACGTAATTGAGAGATGATAAAAGATTGTGTTTTAACCTTTCAACATAGTAAACCTCATTAACTTGGACATCACCAATCATCAAAGTTTCAACTCCTTTGGTTAGCCCAAAATTGTTGTCTCCAAACATGACTCGTGGTCCATCAATTGGCTGATAGTTTGAGAGTAAATGTTTCTCATAGGTCATGTGTTTTGAACATCCACTATCGATATACCGGATGACCTCGAGCACGTCTGCTTCTTTCAACTATACATGTATCTTCCCGCAATCAAAGATTAGTTTTAGGTACCCTTTGTAAGTTGGGTCCTTTTTGGTTAAGTTGACTCTTTGGAATCCAAATAAACACATCAATATTCCTTAAAACAAGTGATTGAAGTTTGCATCCGTATCTATCTACCAATATAAGACTATCAAGATCGGTCTTGTTCGGTTGATCTTTAGACATTGTCTTATATCTGGTAATAATGGATACGATTTGTGATTGGAGTAGTTTTTCGGGTAAGTGTTATTAAGACCAATCAACAAAATATCGAACCCAAGGAAAAAGTATGCACATGAGGCCCTAGAAATACGAAGTTCTTAGTGACTAGAGTTGCAACAATGGTTTAAAATAAAAACAACAAAACACTAGCAAAAATACAAAATAACAACAAGCGAACAAATGATCGAACACTTAAGATGCGATAACAAGGACAACAATAAATGGTGATAGAGGTGCTAGGATTAACATCCATCAATGAATCATCAATCAACAAGCTACAATTGAATCAAATTGCAAATCAACTAAGATAGAAAACATAAAACCATCATGAAATTAATCACTCCATTAATATCACAATGCCTAATGTGAGTATCCTTAGTCTTTCCCATCTCTCAATGTAGAAATCCCCAATTCATACAATCATGCAAAATTAAAACTCGATTAACACCTAATCACGTTAGCTCAACTCTCGCCTATTGCTAGGGTGATTAACCATTAATCTAAAGAGACAATTTTACACAAAGCACAATTAAGAATCACAATTAGGAAACAAACTAATGTGAGTATCCTTAGTGCAACTAATCTCTCGATTCCGAAGCACCCAATCCACACATTCATACACAATTATCACCCGATTAATCCCGGATCATGTTAGCGCAACTCTCGTCTATAGCTAGAGTGATCAAACACTAATCTAAAGAGATAATTATGCATGAAGCTCAAATGAGAATCACAATTAGTAAGCAATCTACTCAATTGATCTCCAATCATCAACAATTATAACATCATCAATCAATTCATCATCAATTTCAATTAACCCAAGCACAAGAGATTTAGCCCATGGTGAAATCCATGGGAAGAAGATAGAATTGATCAAACACAAAGCAAATCACAACAATTAAGAAATTAAAGAGACAAAAGAGGAAAAACATCACCAAATGATCTTCAATCAACAACAATAGGAATGCTTGAGTCTTCAACACCAATCTCCAAATGAATTACAAGCTTGAATTGAAAGAATTACAATGATCAAATGCTAATCTAATGCTAATCTACCAACAATCAATTGAAATCTAAATCTAATTCTAACTTCTACTCTACCTAGAATGGAAAATTGGCTTGGGGCCCGAGAAATCGCCCCAAAACCGCTTACTAACGCTATTATGAACTCCTCTCTTCAAATGCTCGCTTCTCCCCTTAAATACCGAATTTTTGGAAAAACCACCCTCGAGTCGAGGTCAGGCCTCGACTCGAGGCTCATGCATAATTCTCCTCCCTCGACTCGAGGCTGCTGCCTTTTCCCAATTTAGTCCTTTTCGCATAGCCCTCGACTCGAGGCTCGTGGTCCTCGACTGCAGCTCGAGTCCAGTGGCACTTTTTCGCGCGGGGCTTCGGCCCCGACTCCGTTTTCGTCCCGTATGACTGTCTCTTCATTCTAAGCCTAATGGTACTCTCGGTTTGGCAAAATTCCACCGAATTACCTGTAAAATGGACGAAAAACATCAAAATCTCACAAATAATACTTTTTAGGCAAAAGAGTGATACTTTTCACATTTAAGCACAAAAACTAACATTTTAGCTCACTTTTTGCACTAAAATAACCCCTAAAAACATGCATCAATTCACTCCAATCAATTTGCTCCTTCGATCAAAACTATTATACTTAAGATAAGATTTTGTCCTGATCTTTGGTTTGACCTTTGGAACATTTTTCTTCATCTCAGACTTTCTTTGCAGTAAATATTAGATGAGTTAATATGTTCCTTAAATTTCCAGGGACCAGTTCTAACCTCTTCTTTAGTATTAGTAGCTTTGACAAAAACCCTTGGTTTAATAGGATCATCCTTCTTGGTTCTCACAAACCTAAACCTGTCTTATTACTAGCTTTCTGAGAAGTGCTAAAGATTCTATCTATAGTTGATTGAGTGTTGCTAAGAAGTTCCAACTTGAGATTTAAGTTTTCTTAAAACTCTCATTTTCAATATAAACATTTGATAATTTAAGTTTTAAAGTATCCAATTCTTTCTCTAACTCATTAATCTTTTCGTATGAGGAATTAATGATAATCTTAGGCTTGCATTCCCCTTGAATAAGTCGTCTGACTTCTCACTACTCCTAGTCCGACTTCCTTTAGTTAGTTTCAGAATTTGATCTTTTAAACTTCAATCTCTATCTGTTTGTAAGCAAATAAAGTAATCTCCGGATCTTTCAAAAGTTTACTAATAAGACTCTTATCGATTCGATAGAGTTTCACAATCATTCTCGAGAAGATGAATAATAATTTACCTCTTTTGCCATTAAACATTTTTCATCATCGATCCAAAACCGCATAAGGATGAGGATGATGATGTTTCATGTACTTCCTTCTCTCGCTAGAAGAGCTCTTTGATCAGCATACCTCCTGTCGCGCTTTTTCCTTTTCTCCTCACGTTCTCTAGGTGTTAACCGAGGACAATTGTAGCTATAGTGACCAGGTTTATTGCATGTATAACAATTATCTCCTCTATCGATTTTAGACTACTATCCCCTCGTCGATCGTTGATTTGAATCTCCTAGTCCGATCCTTCTTCTTTTCACTATCTCGATCCCTTATCTTCTCTTTCTGACTTGTAGCTCCTTCGACCTGATTTGTCCCGTTTGTTCCTTTTATACTTCATTTTAAGCCTTTCATATCTCTTTATCAATAAAGTCATTTCTTCCTTTATTAATAAATCAAGCCTTAAATACCTAATCGATTCTTCTTGATGAAGAAAAGCAATGCTTTTCCCAGTAGATGATTCGCCTCATCTTCTTCAACTTCAACTGATATCATACTCTAACGCCTTGAGATGTGAGAATAGTGTATGATATGAAATTGATGATAAATTCTCGAGTAGCTTTCAGATGTTTGTTTTTTCCTCCATCTCTTGCTCAAAGCTCTAAGGATCTTGTTGTTGCTTTCATTTTCGGTGTAGGACTTCCCTAGGTCAACAGCCTTTATTAAGAAGATTAGTCATCCTTATATCCATTTGATCAATTGATTCTCCATCTTTCATCTTAAATGTGTCAAAAGCATGTAGTATGATTGCAGCTTATTTTCTTTGACTTGATCGTAACCTCACACATGTTTGCTAGAGTTTCCCACATTTCTTTAGCAGCTTTGCAACGCTTTACCTTCTCTATCCAATTCTTGCTTAAGGTTTCTATTATTTCAGTCCTGACGGCTTGATCTAAGTTATGAATTTTTCTTTCATCATTAGTTAGATCCGCGCTCTTCTTCTCACGCCCGATTCTTGCCTCTCAAGACTCACCAATCACTCACGACTCCATGGTAGAACTTTATTGGACCTTCTTCCAGAATTTCCTCCATGCGATCATGAATTGCCTTAAGATGATTTTCCATTCGAATCTCCAATACTCATAATCCTCGATGGAAAAATCAGGCAAGCTCCTGGTCTTCTTACTCTTTATCGTAGACATGATGATCAAAGAATACTCAAAAGAAACTTATCAATGTAATTAGTGATAAAGAATGAAAATAATCAAACAAACACAATTCAAGAATTATCAAGACCTAAGATATATTAGAGACAGCTTTAACACCGCTCCGATACCACTTGTTGGTCCTAGTCGATCAAGTTTATACAAAGGGAAAATCTAGAAAGGGAGGGGGATTGAATATATTTCCACACTACTCAATTTTACCTTTCAATTTCTTCGTAGATAATTCAAATTAATCTCGATTACTCTAATATCGATTTATACATTGGAAGTGATTTTTATACTTGATCTAATTGATAATTCTTTAGAACAGTGTTTGATTATCTAAAATTGTTTAGAAATAAGTAAGTAATTTGAAGATAAACAGTAAAGTAAAGAACATACAGATTTATAGTGGTTCGATTATAACAATCCTACATTCACTCTCCTTTCACAATCTTGTGAAAGAGACTCCACTACGTACTTACTTTTTTACCACCTTACTTACGTTTACGGTGATGATCTTCACTTACAACCAATTCTTCCTAACTTCCGGAATTCTATGGCTTGAAGATGTATGTGAAAGTGTTCTATAAACACTATGAAACTATGAACGCTTTTTTTTAGCGTTCTTGTGAGTGAGAGTGTGCTTTGAATATTGATAAGTAGAAAATTATGCATAGTTTTAGTATTGGAAAGTGTAGTTATTTACACTTAATTATGTTAATATTTGCATATTTTCGTACTTATGATGATTAATGATTAAATCTTCACTTAAATATTTTTCTTGTGATTTTTGGATGATTTAGGCCCTTTTTGGAGAAGAGAATATGATTTAGAAGAAGCCCAATTACTTGCAAGTCGGCCCACACCGGATGACCCGATTAAGGTCGAATTTGAAATTTTGAAATTTTGAATTTTGAACGAATTTTGACCAATCTTAACAAAGTGATCAAGATCTAGTCGATTTCTTGGATAATCTTAACAAACTTTGCGGCTTATAAAGACTCGTAGTTGAACGTAGAATGAAGAGAGGTCGAACCGCAGAATAGAGAGCAGAAAACACGCAGAGATTTTAGAGTTTTTGCAGTTTTGATTTTTAATTAATTTTATTTATTTCAATCCCAGGATTTCCGAACTTGTGTTTTGATGAATGTTAATTGACTCGCTTCGCTTGTGAAATTTTATTTCGGATTATTTATGTCATCTACTTTTCTTTTTCTTTATTTGAATAATTAATTTAGCTTGATCACCTAGGTTATTTATTCTTAGGTGTGCATTCGGTATTCGGTACCAACCGAAACCGAATAGTAAAACTCGAACAAATACCGAATTAGTACTATAAGAAACCGAAACCGAACCGAAATATGTAAAAATCGATCAATACCGAAACCGAAATTTTCGGTTCGGTTTTGGTATAATACCAAATACCGATTTTTTTATTTTTTAAAAATAAATTTTGAGACTTTTCTTTTAGACTTTTAAAAAAAAAAAAAAAATTCTCAACCAAAACAAGTAAAATACAAGCAAATATAAAGCATTTATATACTAAGTTCCAAGTTCTCAAGTTCCAACTTCCAACATAAAATCCAAATACAAAGTATCAAAACATCAACATAAAATATAAAATACAAAATTTAATTTAAATTCGTAAAATTATATATATATATATATATATATCATACTCCATTATATATTATATTATTTGTAATTTTTCTTATATTATATTATTTTATATTTTAATATATATTATATTATATATATTTTAATATATATTAAATTTCGGTTCGGTTTTCGGTTATACCAAATTTTATTCATAAAACCGATACCGAAACCGAATACCGAAATTTTCAAATTTTAAAACCGAATACCGAACCGAATACCAAAATAACCAAACCGAATTAAAATTTCAGTTTGCTTTTGTTCGGTTTTCGGTTAAAACCGAATAATGCTCACCCCTATTTATTCTTGCATGTATGCTAGTTCATATTTCGTAATTGTAATTGTTGTGAATTTATGGCAATTGGTAGCAACTAGTATTTTACTAGGGTGATATAAATTGGGTTCTTTCGAATCGAGCGTTCGATTCGGGAATTTGTTTGACCTTTATCCTAGTGTTTAATGCTTTTATCGGGTTAAATCTAGATCGTATCTAGGTTATTCGCTTTAAAAGGTTCGTTGAAGAGCTTGTTTCAATTGAATAATATTAAGGGATAAAATCAATAAATAGAGCTTGTTATTTATCGAGGGTCATTAGTCCGGAGTAAAGTGGAACAATTGTTACGTTTAAATTAACATAGTCAAACACAAGGGAAGAATGAACTATGGATTGAAGCTTTTAATTATTGATAGAATTTATAACTCTCAAAGAGTCTAAAAATTATCTCTTTATAATTCCATTTTCTTAATATCTTCCTCGTCTCATTAACCCCCCTTCATGTTATTTAAGTCCTCATCATTCTCATTGAGACAATTTAAATAATTTTCATATTCCCTGTGGGATCGACTCCTTACTTATCCTACTACATATTAGTGGTTTCGTTGAGGAGAATTATAAATATTATTTTTTGGTGCATGACAAAGACACCAAATATGTGCTAGTGGATTCGTTGAGGAGAATTATAAATATTATTTTTTGGTGCGGCGACAAGACACCAAATATGTGCCGATTGTGTTACAGGATTTGTGAGTTACAAAAGCTACATTAAATAATTCTATTCTAAACTAATGATCTATTTATAAGAGACTCTGGTAGTTGCAACTTCCTTGTTGACTCATCAAAGTTTGTTGAAACCGACTAACTCAATCTTGTAATCGTCTCTTGGTTAGTTATAATCGTTTCTTGATGTTTGTTATAACCTTCTCGATTCTTCTAACACTTCTTGTTGTCTCTGTTATTCTTGACTTCGCATGCTTTCCACCTCGTCGATCATCTTCATGTCTTCGCATTGTTCCGATCTTTGACGTGTCTAGTCGCCTCTGCTACCTTGTCTTTATCTCGAGTTCGTCCTCATCCGACTCTCTATCTTGTCTTCATCTTGTTCTAAGTACTTAGTCTATTACAAGATTAGTCTTATTACATCACTGCCTATACAATAATTCAAATGGTCATCTTATTTTACATACTCATTTTAACTTCATCAAAACTATAACATTCTTTTCCTAATAGGTTTTGCATGAAATCAAGTTTCACGGTAAGATGAACTATAATTTGAAAATGGCACTTCACATGAAAAAAATTGTTAATTTGTAAACTCTCTCACCATAAAATTCTCATGTAAACTTGTGCCTTTTATTTTTAGTCGGGGGTTCTTTTCTTTTACGAGTAGTTTAGCTCGCTAGCTCAAATTCAAGGAGCAACATTATTTTTCCTTCCACTATTTATTTTCAACAAAAGGGTGTTGCCAACAAAATGATTTTATTCGCCTTGTGCAACAACCTTTCCTCTTATAAGTTTATTTATTTTTTTATGCGTTTTGTTTGGAGTGCACTATTATTTTTTTAGATCTCATAGTGGACTAGATGAAATTTTCAATCTACCTAATTTTGGTCTTAACTTAGAAGGGACAAACGTAGTAAAGATAGTGAAAAATACCTTAGTGTGGAGTGTTTTTGTTCGCTACAAGATCTATATAGTAATGATGAAATACACCTTAGTGTGGGGTGTTTCTTTTAGCTAAGTGATCTTTAAAGTATACTCACGCGTTGTTTCATGTGCAAGCTCCCCATCTCCTCGTAATTGAATTGTAGCAGCTTTTTCTCATTGTTTGAAAACTTAGCCTTAGAGATAGCTAGATTAGTACTCCTCCGTCCTGCACTCAGCTTTTCACACTTTCCTTTTTCGTCTATCCCATATCAATTTTCACACCCAAAAAAGGAAAAAAATTTCATAACTCTTACCCTTAAAAGTTTCACTTATTTACCTCAATACCATTATTTTTTCTTACGCAATTAATTCATATCACCCTAATTAATTATCTAATCAACCAAAATCAATTAAATTACACCTAATTAAATAAACTCAACCCGTATAAATACATAGGCCGTACAAAATACACTCGAACCCGTATAAAATACGTATACAACCTCCAAAATATATGCTCAGCCCAAAAATACACCGAGCCCAATAAAAATACGCAGCCCATACAAAATACACTCATACTATGTAAAATACATTCAGCCCATAAATACTAGGCCCATTAAATAAATTTAAAATACACTTACCCTACAAACCCTGTTAGGAAGAAAGTTGTAGTTAGTTTTGATGAGTTAAAATATAAAATAGGATGACCAAGCATCTTGTATAAACAAACATGTAGTAATAATATATAATTAAAGCTAAGTACAAATAATAGATAAGGATACACAAACTATCGACGAGGACCAGAATCGACGAGGATAAGGAATCGATGAGGATAAGATATCGACAAAGACAAAGTGTGAAGAAGACAGATGAGGTCAAGAACAATAAACAACCATCAAGACAAGAGACTAAGACGAAGATAGAGTAAATAAAAAAGAAGACAATAAGGTGTTAAGAAATTTCATATAAGTTTCAAGAAGCAGCTTATAACCAACCAAGAAGAAGTTACAAGATTCAGCTTAGCTTGTTATAACTAATCAAATTAATCTACAAGGAAGTTACAATCGCCGATGAAGATCTCTATAAATAGGGATAGAAACCGAGAATAGAATTAACTTTTGTAACTTCACAATTATTCACTTGTATTCTCTACACACAATTAGCATTCAAAATATGGTAAATACACACACAAACGCTTTATACGTTTCCGCTTCTTAGTGTTTGTAGAACACTCTTTGATGCGGATAAAATGTCGTGCCCAACCGCACGTAGGCCCAAGTACGACCAGCCCAATAGGGCCCAATGACGTCACCAAATACCCTAGGTAGAGGGAGGAAAACCCGAGATGGGCTCGAGCCTAGATCGCCACAATAAGGCTACGAAGCCATAAACCCACCTACAGGGAGCCACGAGGCCTAAGCCTCGTATGGAGACGGACCATGAGGCCCGCACTCCAACTACGGTTAGCCACGAGGCCTAAGCCCAATTACAGGCCGCGAGGCCCAAACCCGACTACAGGTGGGCCGCGAGGCCCAAACCTAGCTGCAGTGGGCCGAGAGGCCCAGACGAGATTTGGAGAACACGCGAGTATTCGACCAAGCCTATAGCGGTTATCTATCCGATAAGACCGAGGAGTGACGAGCTATTGAGATAATTGAGGCCTGCCAAGGAATATTCCCTATATTCCTCATTGATCGGGTCCAACCTCCGTCTGTGGGGGAAATTCGTAGGCACATTCAGATTTCTTGAGAGAAAAGATATCCACACACGACATCATGGCGTAACGTGTGGGATAATGCCCGGAAACCGTGATGACGGTTATTACCCTTAACTTACGTATAAAGAACACACCCAGCAGGAGGTAACGGTATCGAATTACTATCACTCTTACTTAGCTACTCTATACGTACTTTCTTGAGTGTTTTCCGGTAATCCGACTTGAGCGTCGGAGTGCCTACGCGAGAACCCTCCGGCGTGTTTTGCAGTACGTTGGTTCGAGGGAAGCTAAGGATCTTATTGCATAAAGGCTTTACCCACGTGAACCTGTGGGGAAACCGCCCAGCCAGTTTTTACGCATCAATTGGCGCCGTCTCGTGGGAAAGAAGAGCTGAGACGTGAGTTTCAACTTCTTTTCTTTTCTCGATTATCTCAAAGAAAGACATCATGACCGGTGAACGTACACCCATGAGACCGATTGCACTAGTACTCACTCGGGAAGGACAACCCCTGCAAACCCCGTGGCAGGCGAAGCCGTGTCCAACCCCATGCCTCCGGTGGCTGTGCCCAACATCAAGGACCTCCATTGGTTACAAGGCTGCGAGACGAGAGCTCGACTCCGTGACAACGCCATCCAGAGTAGGAGCCGCTGTTAGAGAGGGAGGGGGAACCCGCCTTCCTCTTCTTCCTCGCAATTCCGTAAGGAATACCTATAGTGGGGATCCCTGAGCCGCCAATGCTCCAGCCTAGGGGGATACCTCGTGAGAATCCCAGAACCACCGCCTCCGTCGCTCCGACTCGGGAGCACTGGATGATATGATAGCTCGAGCCGTGGCTGTGGCAATGGCCGAGGGGGAGGACCCCCACCGCAGGAAGGATCGGGAACCAGACCAGAAATCCGCCGCCCGATCCCAACTTGGGGGAGTAGGCAGACGAGCACCAAGAGGAACGAAGGAGAGAGGTGGAATCCAGAACCAGGAGGAAACCCCGGGAGCCGAAGGAGTCCAGAGAGAAGGTCGGCCAGCCCTCGGCCGAGGGAGGCTAGTCCGAGGAAGCCGCACGGGGAAGGAGACAGCCCTCTCGCAGCCGAGGAAGTAAGATCGAGGACCAAGAAAAGGGTACATGAGACACCCAATCCGAGGCCATGAAAGACCAAATCGATCCTTGAGGAAACAGATGGACAACATGAAGAATCGGATGGAAAATCGGGTCAAGATGCCTCGACCTGCTACAAGTTGCCAATTTATCGAGAATATCTTACAAGATGAGTTGCCTAGCAATTTTAAACCTCTTAATTATGATATGATGGTACACGACTGACCCCTATGACCATTTGGTGAGATTTGAAAATTCACCCACCTCCATCGATATGGGGAGGGTGTGAAGTGCGTAGTCTTTCTTACTACTCTATCCAAGGCAGCCCAAAGGTGGTTTAGCTGGGCTTGGAGCCCAACTCCATCAACTCCTTTGAGCAGCTTTGGAGAGCTCTTCTTGCATTAGTTCGCTAGTGCTAGGAGGCAACCTAGAGCTACGCCGACATTGTTCAACATGAAACAAGGTGAAAATGAAAGCCTACGGGCCTTTATGAAGAGGTTCAATCAAAGCGGCACTGGGAAGTCCCAACCGCCACCCCGCAGGTAAAAATTAATGCTTTTACTAGCAATCTCCGAGATGGAGACCTATTTTCCTCCCCGGCCAAGAAGCCACCCAGACATTCGATGAACTACTTAGGAGAGCAGTAAAAGTACGTCACGCTGGAGGAGGTGAGGAAGGCGAAGAGGGCCGAGGTCAAACCTAGCAGACTGAGAAGAAGAAAGAATCATCAAAGAAAAGTTAAATGGCGGAGCCGAAAAAGTCAGAAACTGACCCCGCTCCAGTTTGACAAATACACCCCTCGAAGCTCGAGCCGGCGTAACTACTAGAGGTAGCATCTCACCACCCCGAAATGAAATTTCCATGGACACGTGATTGGAGTGTATAGGGTAAGAGTTATTAAGACCAATAAACAAAATATCGAACCCAAGGGAGAAAGTATGCAAACAAAATTCAAGGATAAGAGTTCTAAATGGCTAAAGTTGCAACAAGTTTTAGGACTAAAATCTCTACAAAATGCAAGAAATTAAATGGCAAGATTATGCAAACAATCTATCAAACACCTAGAATGCAAGATCAAATATACTAAAATCAATGGGGGAATTGGGTGCAAGGGATAATCTCCATCAAGGAATCCATGATTAACAAGCTATGATTGTATCCAAATGCAAATCAATCAAATTGGAAATCATAAACCATCATGAAATTAATCACTCCATTAATATCACAATGCCTAATGTGAGTATCCTTAGTTCTCCCCATCTCTCAATGTAGAAGTCCCCAATTCATACAATCATGCAAAATTGAAACCCGATTAACACCTAATCACGTTAGCTCAACTCGCCTATTGCTAGGGTGATCAACCATTAATCAAAAGAGACATTTTTTCATGAAGCACAATTAAGAATCACAATTAGGAAGCAAGCTAATTCAATTGATCACAATTATCAACAATCATAGCATGAGGCAATCACTTCATCCCTAATTTCAATTATCCCAAGCACAAAGCTATTAGCCCATGGTGCTACAAGCAAAAGCCATGGGTAGAAAATCTAAGAAAGCAATTAACAATCTAATCAACTCAAGCAATGAATTAAAGAGAACAAAGGGTAAGAACATCACCAATTGAACTTCAATATACAAAAATAGGAATGATTAATCTTCTACAATGCTTGAATTCCACTTCTCTACTCCCCAAATCACAGCTGAAATCTTCAATTTCAATCAATCAAAATGCTAATCTAGTGGACTAAATGTAGAATCTAATCTAATTCTAACAATCTATGGCAATTACAATTGAATTCAAGCTACAAAATGCAAAATTCGCCTAAGGAACCTCCTAGAAACCGCTCTAAACCGCTAGAATCAAGATATGCTCTGCTTTGGCTTCAAATGACTTTAAAACTGAATTTTTCGATTTTGGGCACTCCTCGAGTCGAGCTTCGTGCCCTCGAGTCGAGGCCTCGAGAGTCGCTAACACATTTTTTCAAAGTATCGCCTGTCTCGAGTCGAGGCTCACCTCGAGTCGGAGATCTTGTCAATTTCCCATCCCTCGACTCAAGGCTCCTCCTCGAGTCGAGCTTCCTCGCTTTTGAAAAATTTTCCCTCCACCCTGAACCTCGAGTCGAGGTCTGTGCTCTCTCGACTCCGTGCTCGAGACCAAGGAATTTTTATCGAGAAGGACTTCGGGCCCGACCTCATTTTCGTCCCGTATGTTCGTCTTTTCATTCTAAGAATACCGATACTCTCGGTTTGGCAAAATTCCACCGATTTACCTGCAAAACGGACGAAAA
The DNA here is from genome assembly GCA_030762865.1 of Paraleonurus japonicus. Lineage (NCBI taxonomy): Eukaryota > Viridiplantae > Streptophyta > Magnoliopsida > Lamiales > Lamiaceae > Paraleonurus > Paraleonurus japonicus. Next base: position 23,819,674 of record CM061060.1, read on the forward strand.
ACCTCAAAATCTCACAAAGTAGTACTTTTTAGGCAAAAGAGTGATACTTTTCACATTTAGGCACAAAAATCACACTTTAGCTCACATTTTGCACTAAAATAGGCCCTAAAAACATGTATCAATTCACTCCAATCATACCCCCAAACTTGAATTGTTGCTCGTCCTCGAGCAACGTAGAAACTAAGAACAAAGGAGTGAATTGATTGCAATTATGTCACATGGCACCATAGACGAAAAATAAGACAATCGAACTCATCAATGAACACTTGTATCAATGCAACTATCCACTAGCCATCAAGATGAATCATGCTCAAACAAATGCTCAATCAAATACTCAAACACATTGCTCCTTCCATGGAGTGTTTCACTCTTCACTTAAGTGTATCAAGGTATAAAGCACTCAATCATCAAATTCATGAACAAGTACACCATATGCTTGCCAAAAGACTTAATCTCAATCCAAATCACTTGTGATCAATCAAGAATCAAAGAGGTCTTTCTTCTAGGTTGTAATGTAGGCTCTTTGGAAAGGTGGGATAAATTTGGATAAGAGTGACTAAGTAGTAGAGACTTGAATGTAAGCTAATCAATACAAATGCACAATCTCTTCTCTTTTCATCAAGCACACTCTTCCTTTTTATCTTCAATGATCAATCCACCATTAACTTGAGCTTTCTCTTTTAAGCTCACAAATTGAATTTTTCTTTTCACTCACTTCATTTTTTCTTCACAATTCAATTTTTCCAACCTTTCTTTTCATCTTTCAATATTCATCACTTAGCTCATCATCTTCCCACACTTAGCAATCAAATCACCATCATTAGCCAACATTCAAGCTCAACTAAATATAGGACAAGAAATGCTCATAAAAATAGACTCAAATGGTTTCAATCTCACTTGGCTTGCCAAAGAATATGGATCATAAGGCTCAACATGGCTCAATAAGGAAATCAAATGTATTTGGTGTGGAAAATTTTGGCAAAGTGACTAATCATCTCAAACATGGCCTCTTATCACATTCAAGACATCACACAAAGATCAATATCCACAAGTCTAGTGTCAAGTTCTAGCATACAAATCATGAATGATTCACTCTCAAAGAAATCAATCAACCGTATAAGATGTACGATTATTAAGGCACAAAAGCTTACGGGCTTAAATTGAGCAACGAATCAAGCATCATCATTCACATTCATCCTTACACAATAAATCAAGAATGCTAGCATCAAGCTACATATCTACTCATGATCAAATCAAAATCCAATAAGTCTTACAAATCAAGCACAAATGCTCATGTACATAATCTCAAGCATACTCACTACCACATGAATGATACTAAAAATATATCAATGAATCCACAAATAAGCTCAAATCAAAGAATATAGAATCATAGGAATAAAGAATCCAAAAGATCATCAAGTCACACTCATCAATAGACAATAAGCTCAAATAGATCAAGGAAATCATAGCATCCATAAAATCATCCATCAATCCAAAACATCAAAATCATCACATCACATCAACAAGTCAATCAAAAGTACAATCACCACAAGAAAGAGTACAATCCACCAAGAGATAAGCATCTAAAAACTAAGGAGAGGGAATGAGGGATAGGGGGTAGCCCTAGTAGTCGACGGCGGCGGTGGAGGAGGGTAGCTCGGCCCGAAGTTCCACGAGCTCATCTGTTGAAGGAGGGTATACATGTCGTTTGAGTCTTCATTGATGCCTCTTGCATCCTCCTAGTCTCTTCATTGAATCTACGAGACTCCTCCATCATCCGGTTCATCTCATCCCGACGGTCGACTCTCAATGTGCATCCTCCGACTATCCGCCCACATCTGCTCCGTCAAAACCCACGGTCTCGAGATGAAATCCCCGCCTCATACTCTCTACTCCTCATCTCGTCCCCCGGTACATATTGATCTCTCGGCTGGTAATCCTCCTCCATCCGGAAAGGCGGCTCTTCTTGCTCCGCTCCTCGTCATCCTCGTCCTCGGACTCAACCTCCTCCTCAACCTCTCGCTCTCACCGCATCTCCCTCATCATCAAGAATCGGAATCGTAACTCGATTGCCGGCTGCATGATCATCATCATCCCCTCATCTCTAAGCACATCCCCATGCTCCCTCGTGTAGGCGTCTATGGCATCAGTGTGATGCTGCGACCACATGCGCAGATTGATGGTCACAAAAGCAAAGTGGATCCGAAACCGCTGCCAACCTCTTATTAGGAAGGGGGAATCGGCCACCATGGTGCCGCTGAAAACACCACGCCCTCCCGATGCGATCTAGTGTCCTCATGCGTCTCATCGTGTCTCGTAGTAAGATCTGGACCATCTAATGCGGCGAGGTTATGAGTCGGGATCCCAAGATGCTCACCTATCGTGGTAATCATTCCACCAAAGTTGATCTTCTTAAATTTTGTGCTCGCCGCTTCTCTCAAACAAATAGCAGAGGTATGCAGCCGTTGAATCTCACTCCATGTAAGAAGCACCACAAGACATACAACTCTTCGTAAACCACGGCTCCTCCTTCCGATCTCGCGAATATGGTACTCGCGAGGATCTTCTCTAAGTATCGGACCACCGGGTTCCGAATGTGCGTGCTCTTAGACTTCCTGTGCACAAATTCAGGTTGACTCGGAGCCCCGAATCAAATACGCCTCCGTAACTTTTTGGCGTTGTACTCCTCTCTAATGTTGAGCAATGATCTATCTGGCCGTCAGGGCGCTCCAAGGATCTCGCTCACCTCGTCCAAAGTCAATTCATATTCATTCCCCATTAGCTCAAAAGTGATTTTTCTTGCAAACTTGTTCCTCCTCGCCTTGTGGACTTTAATCGTGCATAGGAACTCGAGGGTGAGTCCAAGATGGGTCCGAGGCCTCTTAGCTAGAAAGCCTCCCATGCCTACTTGCTCGAACAATCGAGGGATATCATCCTCAATCCCCATAGAGAGCATGCAATTATGATCAACTAGACGAAGTTTTGACCACTTTCTTGTACCACTCGGCATACAAGATGATATGCTTTCTCCATTTATAATCATCCCACTGAATTCCCAATTCGGCGGGCATCCGGTGTGCAAAACGTATCGCCTCTTCTCTCTCTCTCGGATCTCAAAGATCCGAAAAATTGTGACCATCCACTCCCTAAACATGATTCCTGCACAAATAATCCCAATAGCACCAATTAATCCCACAATTAAAATGCAAGCTCAAAGTATCACTCTACCATAGACGAGTCAACAATACTATATCCAATCTCAACAAAATTCCTAGTGACTAGGCAATAATTCCTCAACAAATGGTCAATGAGTCAATCAAAGCACATATAGTCAATAGAAATGCTCAACTAATCCTCAAAATATACATACTTAACTAGATGGCTTCAACAATAAACACCAAAGAAACTAAGCTCATCGAATATTCATGCAATTAAGCTCCAAAAAATTCATATCTACAAAACATGAACCAACTAGCAAGCATTTAGACAACTAAGCATTAACCACAATCAACTTCTATCATCATCAACACCTCAAATAGACCAAATATCCAACAATTTCACTAGGAAATCCTATCATGCCCAAAAATCCAATTCAAGCCAAATTCACACATAAACGAGCAACACAACATATACAATCCTAAACATGCTCCTACAAATTCTCAATTAACTCAAAATTCTCCATAAAGGCTTCAATTTATCAACATCAATCATGCATACCAAGTATTTGACAAAATGCCCAAATGAAATTCCAATTCAAATAAATTCATGCAATTTTATCAACACCCAAGCATCAATCATACACCAATCATGAAATTGAAAGCCAAAAGAGAAGAAATTACATACCTTATTGAGGAAATTCGGCTCGGAATGAGAAAACCTTGAACACCCACGCACTCTCACACAAAACCCCAAATTTGATTCACAAACCCTCAAAATACAATCTTTGATGCAATAATATGATAATGTGATGAAATTGTGACGATTAACCGGTGAAAATGGTTGGAATTTGACGGAAATAGGGATAGACGGCGAAGGGAATCAGCATTGGGGTAAACCCTCGAGTCGTGCATGTTATGACCGAATCGCGATTTTTATATCGACACCAGCCTCGAGTCGAGGGTCAGGCCTCGACTCAAGGAATCCCAATTTTTCAAAAGCATCGACTTGAGGTTCCTCCTCGAGTCAAGGGATGTGCCGTTTTCAAAATATTTTCTAAGTGTCAATGCCTCGACTCGAGGACTATGCCACTCGACCTAGGGTCGAGACCAGTGGAATTTTTACGATTCCCGGTCCGACCCGACCCCGAAACTCCTAAAAATGACCTCTACGCCCCTAACGAACCCAAATATGCAAAAAATTACCGTGTTGGTCCCTCGATTTAAGCCCGGCCGCTCATTCGATCGAGGAGACCGGATTCTTTTCCTTTATGCTCATTTCCACCAACTTTTAAGCTCTCCTTTCCTTCTCGATTCCTTGACTCCTTTTTCAATTCCCTCATTTTCAATCTCCGTAGTGAGTATACCTACAAACGGGCACAAATAATCATCAAATAATCATCACTAAGGGATGCATTTCTACCCTAAATGACACACACCCCCAAACTTGAATGAAGATATGCATTCAAAATTAAATATGAGAATGATACAATTATGCAACCCTTAAATGATATAAACAATTAAGCTCAATATCCCAATACTTTATCCATCAACTAACATCTTCTCCTAAGCATGAGCAATTCCAAAAATCCAAGGCAAAAATTCCACAAAAAGGACAAAACACAAACACAAAACAAACACACCAAAGCAATAAAACGATGGGTTGCCTCCCATCTAGCGCTAGGTTTAATGTCCTTTGCACGGAACTCAAGGAGTTCACACTTCCCTTTCTTTGTCAATGTAGAGATCGGCCTTGTGCTCCACTAGATGTTCCTTTGCAAAAAGGCAACACCCCACTTATCCTCTAGGAGTAGCTTTCCTCCTTCTTTGATTTCTTTCACCGTAAGCACCTCTTTTGGTCTTTCAACACCAAGTAGCCGACTCCAATTTGATTCACACCACACCACTTGATCTCCTACTTCGAACTTTTCCTCCCTTTTCTCAAGTGGTGCCTTTTTCTCAATCAAAACCCCCAAACTTGAGCCATGCTCAAGTTTGGTCAACTCTTTCTCACCTTCTCTCTTTTCTTGTTCACCGGGGTCAAGCAAAGGGTCCTTTATCGATTTCTCCTTCCTACAATCATCAAGGGAAACACAAGACTTATTAGAAATGATTTTACAAGAGGGAAGGAAATGCTCATTAACTAAAGGATGAGTAGAAGTAATAGATGTAGAAACTTCCCTTTCAATGGAAGGGCATTCATCAACAATCTCTATGTATCCAAACGTTTTCTTCTCTACCTTGCTTTGAGCAACCTCTTCCTCATGAACTCTTGTAAATGTAACTTCATCACCATTTGAGCTCAACTCAAGCTCTCCTTTCTCCACATTAATCATAGCCTTGCCCGTTGCAAGGAAAGGTCGACCAAGGATAATTGGTGCCTCAAGTTCCTCCTTCATGTCTAATACAATAAAATCCACCGGGAATATGAGTTTACCAACCCCTACTAACACATCTTCAATTATCCCAAATGGTTAAGCATATGATTGATCCGCTAATTGAAGATTGATGTTCGTAGGAATCACCTCCTAAATCCAATTGCTTGAACAAGGACAATGGCATCACATTAATACTTGCTCCTAGATCACACAAGCCTTGAATGTTTACCTTCTTTCCAATCTCATATGGGATAATGAAGCTTCCGGATCCTTCTTCTTTTGTGGCAAGTGTCTCTCCAAGATGTCTTTGCATTCTTCCACTAGCTTGAGCATCCCCTTCTCATCCCAACTCCTTTTCTTGGACATAATTTCTCTCAAGAACTTCTTATAATGTGGGACTTGTTCAAGGGCCTCCAAAAGTGGGATATCGACATGCAAATTCTTGAAAATCTCTAAGAACTTACCAAACTCTTCATCAAGTTTCTTCCTCTCTAGTCTCTTTAGAAACGGAACCGGATTAGCCTTCATTGGAACTCCCCATTCATTCTTCAATTTTTCTTCCTTCTTTGCATTTCCCCTCACTTTCACCTCTTCTTCACTTTTCTTCTCCTCCACAACCACTCTTTCTTGTCTCTCTTCTTCCTTCACCACCTCTTCTTCAAACTCCCCTTCTTTGGACATTTTTGGACCTTCATAGCTAGTGCCACTCCTTAGCTTGATTGCACTACAAAACTCTTTAGGGTTAGGCTCGGTAGTGGATGGATACTTTCGTTTGTTTTGGAGATGGTCCACCGTAGACGAGAGCTTCCCAACCGTAGTAGCAAGTTACCCTACTTGATGCTCGATCGTCTTGAAACGAGTGTCCATTTGCTTCCCTATATCATTAAGCCTTGAGTCATTAGCTTCCAATTTCTTCACAATCAACCCCAAAATCTCCTCCGTGGTAGCCTTTCCTTCATTGTTTGGAGCCTTTGCACCGGATCAAAACCGGGAGGAAATTGAACGACGGCTCTCGGATTGGCATATGAAAAATTTTCGTGTCTCCTCCATGTATTCCCATTAAATTGAGCTTGCGGTTGAGGTTGATAACTTCCTTTTGGCTTATTTTGGTAAGGCCTTCCTCCTTGATAATTCCCTTGAAAGTTTCCTCCTTGATAGCCTCCTTGGAATGGAGGCCTACCCATATAACTCACTTCTTCAACCGGCAATGAACTTAGACCAACATCAACATGAGGAACAGATGGACTCACACTTGCTTGGCCTTGTGAAGTAGTAAGAGCTCCCAATCGGTCCATCATAGTCATCATCATACTCTTCATACTCTCGATTTCATCAACTTGTGACACCCTATGGTGTGCTCCCGATTAACCGACACTTGGAATGAATCTTGAGCTATGTTCTCCATTATTTCATTCATTTGCCCCACGGTTTTAGACCAAATCGATCCATTAGCACAAGCATTCAAAACGACCTATCCTCATCCGTCAAACCATTGCAAAAGTACATAATGGTTTGCTCCTCCTAAAACCGTGTTGAGGATAATTGATAAGTAACATGCCATACCTCTCCCACGCCTCCGGTATTGTCTCCCCATTCTTTTGTCGGAAGTGAGAAATAGCCTCCTTAGCTTGCACGGTCTTTGAAGGTGGGTAAAACTTCATCAAAAATTTCTTCGACAACTCTTCCCATGTACGTACGGTCCCGGCGGTAATGAATTAAGCCATGCTTTTGCTCTTCCTTTCAAGGTAAAGGCAAAGAGCCTCAACTTCTTCGCATCTTCGGTACCCCATGGTATTTTGTAGTGTCGGCAATCTCAAGAAATTGTGCCATACGTTGATGTGGGCACTCATTTTCATCTCTTCCTTCAAATTGCTTCTCCCTAAGCATTCTCACCAAAGCGGGACTTATCTCAAAGTTATTAGCATCTATCCTCGGCCTTGCTATCCCATCATAATGCTCTCTAAGTTGTGGTTCAAAGAATTCTCTCAACGGCCTTCCTTGAGGTGGTGGCTCATTTACGGGTTGTGGTTGGGCATTTGGTATGTGAGGTGGCTCATGATATCGTGGCTCTTGATTATACGACATATGGGGATAGTATGGTGGAAATTGTTGTGGATGAGGTGGATAGTAGGGATATTGATGAGCTTGTGGAGGATAAGGATATGGATTTTGGTAGGGGTAATTTTGTGTTGGCATCCCTTGAGGGAAAGGGCCAACTTGAGCATGGAAATGATTCCCATTACCTCCATGTTCTACTCCTCCTTCTCGCTTATCCATGTACCTCCTCTACTTGAGGTTCACCCACTAGTCTCTCCTCATGCCTTTGATCTTCACCTTCCATAGCTTCCTTCTTCTTCTCACACGATTTCTTCTCAACGTAGCCTCAATTTCTGGATTTAGTAGCAAGGGTGGAACACCACTCAATCTTGTTAGCATACACCTACAATGCCACAAATTCAAGTATCAAATTCTAACCAACAAAATCAACAAAAACAAAAACAAAAGCAACAACTAGCCACTTCAAACACTCCTCAAATCTCACTTATAGGCGCAAAAACTAACTTCCCGGACAACGGCGCCATTTGATTGGAGTGTATAGGGTAAGAGTTATTAAGACCAATCAATAAAATATCGAACCCAAGGGAGAAAGTATGCAAACAAAATTCAAGGATAAGAGTTCTAAATGGCTAAAGTTGCAACAAGTTTTAGGACTAAAATCTCTACAAAATGCAAGAAATTAAATGGCAAGATTATGCAAACAATCTATCAAACACCTAGAATGCAAGATCAAATATACTAAAATCAATGGGGGAATTGGGTGCAAGGGATAATCTCCATCAAGGAATCCATGATTAACAAGCTATGATTGTATCCAAATGCAAATCAATCAAATTGGAAAGCATAAACCATCATGAAATTAATCACTCCATTAATATCACAATGTCTAATGTGAGTATCCTTAGTTTTCCCCATCTCTCAATGTAGAAGTCCCCAATTCATACAATCATGCAAAATTGAAACCCGATTAACACCTAATCACGTTAGCTCAACTCTCGCCTATTGCTAGGGTGATCAACCATTAATCAAAAGAGACAATTTTTCATGAAGCACAATTAAGAATCACAATTAGGAAGCAAACTAATTCAATTGATCACAATTATCAACAATCATAGCATGAGGCAATCACTTCATCCCTAATTTCAATTATCCCAAGCACAAGCTATTAGCCCATGGTGCTACAAGCAAAAGCCATGGGTAGAAAATCTAAGAAAGCAATTAACAATCTAATCAACTCAAGCAATGAATTAAAGAGAACAAAGTGTGTTGGATCAAGAGGTTTTGATGAGTTAAAGAGCAGCTCGATCGATCACCCAACTGAAGAACAATGCAGAGAATAAGTTTATAAGATAAGCCGATCAGACGGGGTCAAGCATCAACCTAGTCACCGAGGTCTCGATATCATGCTAGTCATCCGAAGACGAGCTTGAACCTGGTCATCTGCAGGAGACAAACATGAAGAGCTCAAACGAGGTCAAGATAAGCCGAGTAGAATAAGAAAGGCGAGTTTTCACCAAGTCATTTCATGAGATGAGTATGAAGAGTCACCGAGGTCTCAAGCAAGCTTTCAAGATTAAGTTTGTTAAGCGCTTCAAGTTTGTTAGAACTAACTAACAAACTAACTGACTTTTCAGACTTATAAATAGGTCTAGGTTTTTCATTTTTAAGAGATAGAACACTTATGCATATTTGATTTTACACTATTCACTACTCAGATTTGAATCACAATCTTTTCACAAGTATTTCTAGTGAGTTTTCAAAAGTTCTAAGTGTTTTTAGAACACTTTTCTTGTAATCTTCAAAATCTAATACACACCGTAATAGTTAGATTTCTAGAAGAAGGGTTTAGGAGATTGAAGATTTGTACAAGTTATAAGTTGTAAGCTGAAAGTGAGAAAGTAAGCGAAGCAGAGTCCCTTCTTCAGATTGGAGAAGGAGAGTGGATGTAGGATTATTAAAATCCGAACCACTATAAATCCCGGTGTTATTTCTTGCTTTCTTTAGTTTCGTTCAATTTACAATATTGTTAATTCAAGATTAAAGTTCAGAATCTTAACTAAAATCTGAATATCAACCTTGCTTTTGATCTTATAAAAGTTGAGAATTCAATTATATTCCGCTGTGTTTAATCGATATTTTGAATTGATTTTGAAAGATTTGAAAAATCTACAAAATCTATTCAAACCCCCCTTTCTAGATTTTGTTCTAGGAAGCTAACTCAAGGTTTTTAATCAACTCAACTTTCCGGGACCAACAAAGGGTAAGAACATCACCAATTGAACTTCAATATACAAAAATAGGAATGATTAATCTTCTACAATGCTTGAATTCCACTTCTCTACTCCCAAATCACAGCTGAAATCTTCAATTCCAATCAATCAAAATGCTAATCTAATGGACTAAATGTAGAATATAATCTAATTTTAACAATCTATGGCAATTACAATTGAATTCAAGCTACAAAATGCAAAATTTGCCTAAGGAACCTCCTAGAAACTGCTCTAAACCGCTAGAATCAAGATATGCTCTGCTTTTGGCTTCAAATGGCTTTAAAACTGAATTTTTCGATTTTGGGCACTCCTCGAGCCGAGCTTCAGGCTTGAGAGTCGCTAACACGTTTCTTCAAAATATCGCCGCCTCGAGTCGAGGCTCAGCCCTCGAGTCAAGGATCTTGTCAATTTCCCATCCCTCGACTCGAGGCTCCTCCCTCGAATCGAGCTTCCTGCTTTTTGAAAATTTTTCCCTCCACCTGAACCTCGAGTCGAGGTCCGTGCTCCCTCAACCTCGTGCTCAAGACCAGGGAATTTTTATCGAGAAGGGCTTCGGGCCCGACCCGCTTCCGTATGTTCGTCTTTTCATTCTAAGAATACCGGTACTCTCGGTTTGGCAAAATTCCACCGATTTACCCGCAAAATGGACGAAAAACCTCAAAATCTCACAAAGTAGTACTTTTTAGGCAAAAGAGTGATACTTTTCACATTTAGGCACAAAAATCACACTTTAGCTCACTTTTGCACTAAAATAGGCCCTAAAAACATGTATCTATTCACTCCAATCAACACGATGCAAAGGGCCTCGAAGCCCAAGTCGAGATAAGTTTTGTCGTTTCCATAATGAATATGGGCATGACACTAACAAGCTATTTTCACTTACGTGATGAAATTGAGAGGATGATCCAAGCAGATATCTTAAAGAATTTATTTACAGAGATCGAGTTAGCTCCGGGGGCAAAAAGAAAGGAAGCCGATGACAAAGCCGAGGAGAAAGGAAGGATGATCGAAGGGAGGCAGGAGGAGAGACCCTCCCGGAAGAGAGGACTTATCCAGATGATAGTCGGAGGTCCGGCAGAGGGAGATTCCTTCCGCGCTAGAAAAGCTGGAGAAAGGACCCTCGGAAGAGAGGTAGGAGAGATGTCCAGAGACGTGGATCAAAAGGAGGTCATCCATACACCCCGGATTCATTTTGGCCCTGAGGATGGAGGCCTAAGGAAGGAGGACCACAGTGATGCGCTAGTCATCACAACATATGTGGTCGGATATACTGTTGCAAGGATCTTCGTGGATACAGGGAGCTCACAGACATCATCTTCTTGGAATGTTTCAAGAAGATGAATCTAAACATAGAAATGCAACCGGTGGATAAAGCGTTGTACGTATTCACGGAGAGGCGGTCCACCCTCTTGGTCGGGTAACCCTCCCGGGTGGGGCTAGGCGAAGCTCCACGGAGGAGGGTAATTATGGCAAATTTTTTTATTGTTGATGTACCCTCATCCTACAACATGATCTTTGGTAGGCCGGTGTTGAACTTATTTCAGGTGGTTATATCAACTTATCACATGAAACTCAAGTTTCCAAAGTGAATGATGAGGTGGGTGAAGTGATCGGTGATCACCGCAATCCGAAAATGCTACGTGGAGGCAAGAAAGATAGGTGACAAAGAGCCGCACCACACCGAAAAGAGACAAGGAGGTGGACCGAGAATCCAAGAGGTGTAAGATTTCGAGGAAATCGATCCTCCGAAGATGGAAGCCGACGAAGAGCTGATGATGGTGGAGTTGTATCCGAGAGAAGAGAGGATACACAACAAGGATCGGAGCCCACCGGAGCCAGAGCTAGAGAGAGACTGCAATGCCTCTACAAAGAAATGCAGACGTTTTGCTTTTTCTTCCTCCGACATGACAGAATTCCAGAGGAGGTGGCGATGCATCACCCGAACGTGGACCCTAAGGCTAAACCAAAGAAGCGAAACTAAGGGTCTTTGGACCGTAAAAGATGCCATTACGAAGGTTGAAGCAGAAACCGCCGGAGGCAGGACATGTCAAGCGAATCCAATTTCCCACCGGCTATCCAATGCCGTGTTGGTGGCAAAACCAGGGGGAAATGGAGAATGTGCATAGATTTTCGAGATCTGAACAAAGCTTGCCCTAAGGATCATTATCCCTTGCCTAGGATTGACCAGATGGTCGATTCTACATCGGGATTTGAGCTGCTAAGTATGATGGATGCCTATCAAGGCTACCATCAAATACAAATTTTCCCTCCATATCCCAAAGGTTAGTTTCATTATTGCCGGTGGAACTTTCTGCTATATTAGAATGCCCTTTGGATTGAAGAATGCAGGAGCAACCTACCGAGAGAATGGTTGATAAAATGTTCCGAGACCAGCTAGGAGGAACATGGAAGTCTACGTTGATGATATGCCGTGAAAAGCGTGAAAGCCGAAAAACACGTGGCGGACTGGAGGAAGCTTTCTCATTGCTCAGAGGAATGGCATGAAGCTAATCCGGCCAAGTGTTCTTTCAGAGTGAGGTCCGGGAAATTTCTCGGATATATGGTGACCCAAATGGGAATCGAGTTAACCTCGCTAAGGTGAAAGCCGTGCTAGATATGCAGCCTCCCACCAATATCAAGGAGCTGCAGAGATTAAATGGGAGAATTACAGGCCGAGCGCATTCATAGCCAGATCTGCAGAGAGGAGCCATCCCTTCTTTAAAATCTTGAGGAAGGGGTCCAAGTTCGAGTGGAACGAGCAATGCCACAGCATTCGAGGAGCTTAAGCAACACCTAGTCCAGCTTGCCTACGTTAACGAAGCCTATTCCAGGGGAGACACTCTACCTCTACCTCTCGTAGGTGGGGTCTCACTTAGTTCCGTCTTTGGTAAGGGAGGAAGGGTTTCGACCTGCAAACCTATATACTACATCAGCAAGCTCATACAAGGAGTCAAGTGAGATACTCGGAGATAGAGAAGGCAGCCCCGACTATAATGTTCACGGCACGGAGGTTACGACCTTATTTTTATCACATAAGGTCATTGTTCGGACTAACTACCTTCTCAAACAGTGATAGGGAGAGCTGATCTTTCAGGGAGGATGGTCAAGTGGGCCGTCCAACTCGGGAGAATATGATGTGGATTTCGAGCCACGGAGGACCATTAAAGCACAAGCCCTCTCTGATTTCATCCAGGAGGGTACACGTGCGCTGGGGAAGGAGAGTGGAAGGTATATGTTGACGGTTCTGTATCTATGCGGGGATGTGGAGCGAGGATCATAATTATTGATCCAGAGGGCCAGAAATGCAAGTTGCGGTGAGGTTTGAATTTATTACCTCCAACAATGGAGCTGAGTACGAGGCCCCGATTCGAGGAATGGAGATGGCCGCAGAGCTGGGAGCAGTTGGGTGGTCATATTTTTAGATTCCCAACTTGTAACCCAAAGAAAGTTACAGGTGGGTACGAGGCCAAAGATGAGAAGATGGTAGCCTACCTTCAGAGTAGCCGAGGCTGCAGTGGAAGTTTCAGCCTTTGAGGTTAGGCAAATACCTCGAGAGGAAAACTCCAGAGCGGATAGCCTTTCAAAGTCGGGCAGTTCTCGCAACACCGCAGGAGGGGGAAGATCACCCCGGTGATCGGCAGAGCCAAGCAACGGTTCCCTCAGAGGGGTCATCGGAGTCAAGATGATTGGAGAACCAGCATATATCGAGCCGCAGAACCCGGAGAGCTGCCCGAGATAAAAGGAAAGCTCAGAATCGAGAATCCGATATATACGATGATCGGAGACAAGATGTACCGCGGTCCTTCACGCAGCCTTACTTGAGGTGTTTATCCCTCAAGAAGGGAGGTACGTAATCAAAGATATACATGAAGGTTGTTGTGCCTGACCATGCAGGGCTCGGCAATAGTCCGGAAAGCCTTGAGGGCCGGATACTTCGCCTACCATGACCAGGACGCCAAAGACTCGGGTGAAGAAGTGCGAGAAATGCCAAAAGCATGGCTGCCTCATCCACCTCCCCGCAGAGGAGATGGGGACCATGCACTCTCCATGTCCCTTCGCAAAGTGGGGGATGGACTTGGTGGGCCCATTCCCAATTGCGGTGGGCCGTGGAAGTTTCTATTGGTGGTAGTGGACTACTTTAGCAAGTGGGTCGAAGTTTGTACCTCTAGCGAGGATAGAAGAAGGTAACATAATCAAATTTTTATGGAGATATATTTGCTGCAGTTTGGCATACCTAGAATCCTGGTATCGAATAATGGGACCCGATTTATGGGAAACATGGTACGGGAATGGTGTGATAACCTCAAGATTATCTAGAGATTCACATCGGTGGCACACCCCCGTGCCAACGGCCAGGTGGATGTCACCAACAAAACTATTGTGAACGGAATACGTGCCCGGCTCGATAAAGCCGGGAGGGAGGTGGGTCGATGAGCTAGAGTCGGCTTTTGTGGGCTTATCGGACCACCCCTGTGGAGCCAACCGAGGAGTCCCCTTCCACTTAGTGTATGGGGCAGTGCGATCATACCTGCGAAGTGGGGATGGAGACACATCGCTTAGCCCACTTCCGGGAGGGAAGAAATGAAGAGTCGATGAGGGAGAACCTAGACATGCTAGAGGAGGAGCGCGAAATCGCCCACCTAAAAGCCGAGAAATATAAAAGCCGCATAAAGGCTGCTTATGACCGTAAAGTCATAAGCAGGAGATTTGAAGAAGGAGATCTAGTCTTGAGGCAAGCAGATGCGTTGAAAAACATTGGAAAGCTCGATCCCAAGTGGGAGGGGCCGCACAAGGTGACCAAGGTCCTCCGAGGAGGAGCTTATGAGCTACAAGACATGGAAGGAAATCAGCCGGCAAGACCTTGGAATGTCTCGCCATTTGAAGAGGTTTTATACCTCGAAGAAAGTACTCCGCCTCGCCGCAAGTAGGTGGTTCCTTTTATGCAAGAGTTGTTTTATTCATGTTATTTGATTTCGAACAAAGTGTAATTTTGCTCCACTGTACTCTTTTTTCCTCCTGCAGTTTCCCACTGGATTTTACCACAGGAGGTTTTTTAAAGAGGCCGGCCAAGTTAATCCTTAACTTGCGTTGATCGATTATGGTCAATGGGGCAAATTTGTTTACCAATTAATGAAAGCGATTTTTTCATTATATATGAGTTTATGAGTTCATTCTTTCGATTGAGTACGATTGAAATAATAGGATTGCATGATACAATTGCATCACAACACACGATTGATTACATGAGAATTAATAACTTATAGAAAGTTAAACGAATAAATAAAATGCACGCGAAGCATTCCATGAGAAATACGATGAGCATTCACGAAATGAATTCACATCAAACAAAACGAAGCTAAGAGATAGCTTCAAAACACTAAGGTTAAACCTTCAGAGAGGGTTTAACCCACCTAAACCCAGAGAGGGGTTACGAGAAACGAAGCTAAGAGATAGCTTCAAAACACTAAAGTTAAACCTACAGAGAGGGTTTAACCCACTTAAACCCGCAGAGGGGTTACGAGAAACGAAGCTAAGAGATAGCTTCAAAACACTAAAGTTAAACCTACAGAGAGGGTTTAACCCACCTAAACCCAGAGAGGGGTTACGAGAAACGAAGCTAAGAGATAGCTTCAAAACACTAAGGTTAAACCTTCGGAGAGGGTTTAACCCACCTAAACCCAGAGAGGGGTTACGAGAAATGAAGCTAAGAGATAGCTTCAAAACACTAAAGTTAAACCTACAGAGAGAGTTTAACCCACCTAAACCCAGAGAGGGTTACGAGAAACGAAGCTAAGAGATAGCTTCAAAACACTAAAGTTAAACCTACAGAGAGGGTTTAACCCACCTAAACCCGCAGAGGGGTTACGAGAAATGAAGCTAAGAGATAGCTTCAAAACACTAAAGTTAAACCTACAGAGAGGGTTTAACCCACCTAAACCCAGAGAGGGGTTACGAGAAACGAAGCTAAGAGATAGCTTCAAAACACTAAGGTTAAACCTTCGAGAGGGTTTAACTCACCTAAACCCAGAGAGGGGTTACGAGAAACGAAGCTAAGAGAACCCAGAGAGGGGTTACGAGAAACGAAGCTAAGAGATAGCTTCAAAACACTAAGGTTAAACCTACAGAGAGGGTTTAACCTACCTAAACCCAGAGAGGGGTTACGAGAAACGAAGCTAAGAGATAGCTTCAAAACACTAAAGGTAAACCCACAGAGAGGGTTTAACCTACCTAAATCCGTAAAACCGAATCTAAACCCTCGAGGGGGTTAACTCTATTTAGACCCAAGGAAGGGCGTAAGAGGTAAAGGCGAAATATGGCTTTGAAGAACTCCGGTTAAACCTACGGTGAGGACCTAACTGATTAGGTGTAAAACATGAGATAGGGCTTTAAAAGCTTTGACTAGGCCTACAAGAAGGGCTCAACTAAACCCGCGCCTAAGAGGGGTCACGAGATTCGAAAACCGCCGAAGTTGCGAAGTCATTAAGTTAAACTTATAAAGTTTAGCTAAATCCGTGTCCAGAGAGGACTATTAGACTTAAGGCTATGAAAGTCTTAAAGCTATCAAGTTGGACTTATAAGTGTCTAACTAGGTTGGTCCCAAGAAAGGGATTACGAGACGTAAAACTAAGGCATACCGGGCTACGGGTAAAGCCGGATCCACGACAAAGGTTTAACCCGCCTAGGCCTCGGTAAAATCTAATAAAAGAAACTAAGAAATAGTTTCAAAACATCAAGCTAAACCTAAGGAAAGGTTTTTTAGACGAGAAAAGTTGAGCCTGTGGAGTGCGTATAGCTTACTTACTCCTCGTAAGGAGTGGCAAAAGGTGAAAACCGACTATTGGGTTCATGTCGGCTAAGTTGAACATGCAAAGGGGATGCAGCCAACCCGAACCCCGGGATGTTTAAGAAAACAGGAACTAATAGGAAGTTTCCTAAAGCCGACTGACTTTATAGCAAGAGCCCAATTGGCTGAGTGAGAAGTTTAAGATATAATGTCAAGCCTACAAAAATGGCTTAGCTAGATAAGCACCTAAGAGGGACGATAAGGATCGAAGCTGCGAAAAGTTTCGAAAGTATTGAAGTCAAGCATGCAAAGTCTGGCTAAACCCATACCCAGAAATATTGAGTAAGTTAGGCATACAAGAGTCTAACTAATCCGCACCTAGGAGGCAATATACGAAGTAAAACTAAGAGATAGCCGGAGGGAATGCAGTGAACCAAAGGAGAAATGGTTTGGTCACGCTACACCTAGAGGAAGGCTTCAAGAGCAAGAAACTAAAAACCTTTTGAAATACTAAGTTTAACCTACCGAGCAAGGTTCTAACATACGTAAGCATGAGAAAAACCATCTGGAGAAACCCTTAGACTATGAAGTCAAAGGAAACTTCGGAAAACCTAAAGCATAAAACCCTAAAGATAGGAAAGGGGTTTTAAGCGAGATAAGTTATCAGCCTAGGAGAAAAAGGATACATGCACGCTATGTTCCTAATGATTAAGCTGCACTTAAAACTAACAGCCTAGAAGCTAACAGCTTTGAGAGCATTCAGAAAAGCACAAATGAAAAAGCATTCAAATTAATGACTTACTAAGCTAGACAGGTTTGTAAGTATGTAGCGAAATCAAATATGAGAAGTGCAGATAAAAACATGCAACTCCCAAAGCAAGGGAGGACACAAGCATGGATGAATACTACATACGATAAAATACTCCCGGCAAGGGAGGGATGGTGTCTATTCACGGCAAAAGGCCCCCAACGAGGGGGCAATAAGAGTGCAGAAAATAAAACTCCCAACAAAAGGGGAGAACAGAGTTTGAGTGCTAACCTAGCACATGAAGCAGAAAGTAAAAGTATTCATTACAAAAGTAGTGATTAAAGAGAGTAATCGAGATTAAGAAGGAGGGGAACTGGGGTTCTTCTCGTGGCATCAGCGGGGCAACTTGCTCAAGAACTGCGCCTTGAGGGCTCGCTCCATGCAATCCTCTTCAAGAGAAAGCGAGACATCCAGAGTAAGAGGGCAAAGGGGCTGTTCCATGGGTGCAAGGGTGGCGGAGAACACATCTGTCCTCGGGAGATCGAAACCACCCGGCTCATGACTGGAAGCCACCATGCCTCTTCAATTGATCGATCTGTCATCTCCTTTGAAATGAGGTGGCATCGACATCGAGGTCGAGGACCGGTCTGTCAAATTCTCCGGCAAAGGATGGGTCTGCATGTTGTTGAACGGCGGATTGAAACCGTAGTCATAAAAGTACTGATGTAGGGACCCATGTCCCCCAAGAAACTCGGAGTCTTGGAGATACTTATCCTTTAAATTAGCCAAAGAGAATGCAGAAATCTTTGACCAGGTTCTGCAGAAAAAGGTGCTTCAAGAAGGATTGCGCCCCTGCCGTGAGGCTTTTTCATGGACTTGGGATTCATGCAGGAGTAATGGACAGATACTGCTCATCTCTTTTTCAGCGCTTCCGGCTGATTGAGCCTTCGCCAAGTCCTTCGCGCAGAAGCTAGCTCCGATTCCAACTTCTTAATGCGGAGAGCGTAAAGCGCAGACTTCTTCCTTTCAGCCAGAGGGAATCCTCTAACTCCTTGATTGGGAGGAAGGAAGGAGATTAGAGGGGCTCCACAAGCCCGAGAGTAGCACGCCCAACTACGGAATACAAGACTGATGAGTAAATGCTAAATCCGAATAAAAGTTTGGGTGAGCTTATAACATAGCATGAAAAAGGAAAATCGAGAGTACTGAGCAAAATGGTTGGCGGCTGATCTGCTGCTGGTCGGGAGGAAGGCTCATGAACTGTCGCAATCTTGGCCGGACACCAACTCACCAAAGAACTTGCTAGCGAGAAAGGCCCGATGAATAGGAGTCTACGTCAATGGGGGCTGAAGAAGGCCTTGACTCCGCCGAGTAGGGTACTTGCGGCGCAATGTGTCTTTGGATGGGAGGGAGCTTTGACTTGCCGGAGCTTTACCTGTGCTGGTCTTGGTCTTCTTTGCGGGAGGCAAGTAAGTGTCGTGATCTTCGGTGAACTGGAGTCGGAGAAGATGGTGGGGCTTCGGTAACGTCATCTTGAGGGGCCTCTGGACGAGGGGCCGAGTCGGAAGAGTCGCCAGGATCTTCCAAAATCTTGGACAACCACAACATTTCGAAAACAAAAAAGTGGTGAAAGTTAGTGTCGATACGATCGCATTCATAAGCACCGAGAGTAATAATGCAATGATTACCATCATCCGGGTTCTAGAGGAACCTTCACCGAGCTGAATTTAAAATGAGAAAGAACGCGTGGATTGGAGCAAAGGTCGGGTAGGTTAAAGTACCCGTGAGCATGAACATGGGCATTCGTAATTTTAATAACCCGCGATCTGTGGAAGAGGATATATGGTTGGAAGGAGTGGAGGAGAGGGATTTCGATAAATCCATTTTTGGTTGGAAAGGCCAAGGTTTATCTCGGAGTGATGAAGACAAAGTGGTCACCCCACTCTTTGTTAATATTAGGGATCTTACCAAGAAACGAACATTTCCCTTTCACCCCGCTACTTACATAGTAGAAGGGTCCGGCAGCTTTGCGGTTATACCGAGAGAAGAACAAGCCAGCAGATTGTCTCCTCCATTTCCCTTGAGGAGGACATAGAAGGAGATCATCATCCCGATGGCATTCGGGGTAAACCGGTTAAGAGGAACTCCGTAGAGGTTTCAAATCGACACAAGAACTTGGGAGGAGGAAGGCATAACCTGGGCCTCGAACCGGGTCTCGGCCGTAAAGCTAAAGTCGGGAGTTGCTAGATTAGGGTGTGCCCCGATCAGAAGAGATAGGTTGTAGCCTAGTGTGATATGGTCGCCGGAGACAAGATCGCTTAGGGCTTTTCAGAAATTTTTGAGGGGCCAGCGAAGGAATCCCAACCGAACCCTATCTACCTCTGGAGAGGAGGAGGAACAGGAGGGGAATCCACTGGATGGATTGGGGATTAAGGAGTGATGCGAACTGCGAGATGAGTTTTGAGCGTGGGAAATGGTTTGAGAGGAACTAGACCGAGACATTGATAAAATGTTTGTATGAACAAGCGAGAGAAAGGAGAGAAAGATTACCCGGACAAAGTGGAAAAAAGTCGAAGTAAGGATTGGAGAGGGCGATCGCGGAGGACTTTGCGAAGGAGTCCCGAGGGAGCGAGAATTTAGAGAAAGAGAAGAAGAAGCGGAACTGATTTGAAATAAAGAAGGAAATTGATGGGATGTATATCGGTGTACGAAGGTGAAGAGCAGATGCATGCTCGATACCGGGCACCTGTGGAGCCGAAGGGTCACTAAACTCCAACAACAATGAGGGGATGCATCTCGGAAAGCTAAAGTCTGCAGGAGGATGTCCCAAAGCTAAAGCTACAGGAGGGTGTCCCCGAGAGTAAGATCGCAGGAGGATATCCCGGCTCAATTTGCAGGAGGATATCCCGAAGCTAAATCTGCGCAGGGAGGACTGTGTAAATCTTTCTTACTCCGGGGAGCTCCGAGATCGCTCACCGAGTAGGGGAGTGGTTGATGCGGATAAAAATATCAGACCTAACCGCACGTAGGGCCCAAGTACAACCAGCCCAATAGGGCCCAATGACGTCACCAAATACCCTAGGTAGAGGGAGGAAAACCCGAGATGGGCTCGAGCCCAGATCGGCCACAATAAGGCTACGAAGCCATAAACCCACCTACAGTGGGGCCACGAGGCCTAAGCCTCGTATGGAGACGGACCACGAGGCCTGCACTCCAACTACGGCTAGGCCACGAGGCCTAAGCCCAATTACAGTCGCGAGGCCCAAACCCGACTATAGGTGGGCCGCGAGGCCCAAACTTAGCTGCAGGTGGGCCGAGAGGCCCAAAGTAGATTTGGAAAACATGCGAGTATTTGACCAAGCCTATAGCGGTTATCTATCCGATAAGACCGAGGAGTGACGAGCCGTTGAGATAATTGAGGCTCAAGCCAAGGAATATTCCCTATATTCCTCATTGATCGGGTCCAACCTCCGTCTGTGGGGGAATTCGTAGGCACATGCAGATTTCTTGAGAGAAAAGATATCCACACACGACATCATGGCGAACGTGTGGGATAATGCCTGAAACCGTGATGACGGTTATTACCCTTAACTTATGTATAAAGAACACACCCGGAGGGAGGTAACGGTATCGAATTACTATCACTCTTACTTAGCTACTCTATACGTACTTTCTTGAGTGTTTTCCGGTAATCGGCTTGAGCGTCGGAGTGCCTACGCCGAGAACCCTCCGGCGTGTTTTGCAGTACGTTGGTTCGAGGAAGCTAAGGATCTTACTGCGTAAAGGCTTTACCCACGTGAACCCGAGGTGGGAAAACCGCCCAGTCAATTTTTACGCATCACTCTTCAAAGAACATCTTCAAGCCATCGATATTCGTGAAGTTAGGAAGAAATTGTTGTAAGGTCAAGACTTACATTGTAAGCAAGTAAGAAGAAAGAAGGAAGATAGTAAGTGAAGACCCTTCTTCAAGTTGAAGGAGGAGAGTGGACGTAGGATCGTTTGATCCGAACCACTATAAATCGCCTTGTTCTTTATTGCCTTCGATTACTTATTTGTTCTTATTCATTTTCAATTTCTAATCAAAGTTCAATTTCAGAATTAAATTTAGGCGAATTATCAGTTTGTTTTTATCCAATTAAAGTTGAGTTAAAAATCTATTTTCATTGTGTAACTTTGGTGTTTTGGATAAATTTTCTAAGATTTGAAAAATTAGAAAATCTATTCAACCCCCCTTCTAGATTTTCTCTAGAAGACAGTTTAATTCAATCTTTGATATACTCAATCATCGGAGCGGCAATCGACGGTAATTTCCTCAAATCAAATATGTATTTTTTTATGTTCTCACTATGTCTTCTATAATGCATCTTCGATGAGGAATATGGGAAGCATCTGTGTATTTTTTATGTTCTCACTATGTCTTCATGCATCTTCGATGAGGATTATGGGAGGCATCTGTATTTTTTATGTTCTCACTATGTCTTCTCGTTTTGTTTCTTATTTTCTCACAACTGATATTTTTGGTATTTTTAGGGAATGCTAATCACCATTAGCATAAAGTAAAATGGTCTACTTTGCCCTCCTTTTTCATATACTCAACCACCAAAGAGTGGTTTTTCTTATTTTTTGTGCCCAAATCGGTGAAAACTGATCTCGGGACAGAGGGAGTACTAAAATTTTTGTATCCTTATAATAGACTATGTTGTTAAAAAAAAGATTTAAATATGTATTTTATAAAATTTATTACTATATATAATAATAAGTATTACTCCATTCGCACCATTGATTGCGGTAATCGGGTAAGCGATTTTAAGACAACCAAGTATATTGAACCCAAGGGAAAAAGTATGGCCGTGAGTCCCTAGAAATGCAAGTTCTCGATAACTATTGTTGCAAATGCGGTTTGGTTCCAAAATTACACTACAAATGCTAAAAATTAAAATCATACAACTAAGCAAGCAATTAATCAAACACTTGGTATGCTAGAACAAGTAAGAAAAATCAATTGGGGATTGGGGTGCTAGGGATAATCTCTATCAAGGAATCAATGATCAACAAGCTATGATTGAATCAAATTGCTAATCAACTAAGATAGAAAACATAAAACCACCATGCAATTAAGTCTCCATTAATCACACAATGCCTAATGTGAGTATCCTTAGTGCAACTAATCTCTCAATTAAGAAACACCCAATTCATACAATCATACACAATTATAACCCGATTAATCCCTAATCACGTTAGCTCAACTCTCGCCTACCGCTAGGGTGATCAAACATTAATCTAAAGAGATAAAAATGAATAAAGCACAATTAGAATCATAATTAGAGTACAAACTATCTCAATTGATCAACAATCATCAACAATCATAGTACAATGCAATCAAATCATCCTCAATTTCAATTATCCAAAGCACAAGAGTATTAGCCCATGGAGCAAAGTGCAAAATCCATGGGTGAAAAATCTAATTGCACAATCAAATAGCTAATCACAACAATTAATGAATTGAAATGAGAAAAGAGGAAGAACATCACCAATTGAACCAAAATAATCAATAATAGGAATGCTTGAATCTTCAATGAGTATCTCCAAATGTAATCTCCTCTTCAATTGAATAACAACTTGGAATGGAAAAACTAAAGGATTAAATGCTAATCTAAGGTACAATTAATCAAAATCTATCTAAAACTAACAATCTAATCACTCTACAAAGAGAATTAAGCTATGGAACTGGAAAATCGCCCTAAAAACCGCTAATAACAACTATGGGGAAGGTTATGCTCTTTTTCCGTTCAAATGGCTTTAAAAGCCAAAATTCTGAATTTTCGCACCCTCGACTCGAGGTTGGGGCCCTCGAGTCGAGGCTCTTGAAATCGTGGATGCGCTTTTCAAAAATAACTCCGGCCTCAACTCGAGCTTCAGCCCCTCGAGTCGAGCTTGCCACTTTGCCACTGACCTCGACTCGAGGCTCCAGCCTCGAGTCGAGCTTCTTTAAAATTTTGAATTTCATCTCTTGCCGACACCCTCGGGTCGAGGTCTCGGCCCTCGACTGCAGGTCGAGTCCAGGAATTTTCTCGACCCGACTTCCACCTCCGACCCCCGTTTTACCCGTCTCGTTCATCTCTTCGCCGTATGAATGCTGGTACTCTCGGTTTGGTTAAATTCCACCTATTTACCCGAAAACAGGACAAAAAATATCAAAATCACACAAGTAATACTTTTCAAGCAAAGTAGTGATACTTTATACATTTAGGCACAAATTCTAACACTTTTCACCACTTTTTGCATTAAAATACTCCCTCAAATCATGCATCAGTTCACTCCAATCATAATACCCCCAAACTTAAAGTGTTGCTCGTCTTCGAGCAACATAGCAAATAAGCACAAAAGAGTGAATTGATTGCAATTATGTCTCATGGCACCATAGAAGACAATAAGACGATCGAACTCATCATTGATCTCAAGTATCAATGCAAACTTTCAACTAGCAATCAAGATGAATCTTGCTCAAACAAATGCAACATCAAATACTCAACTCATTGCTCCTTCCAATGAGTGTTTCTCTCTTCTCTCTAGTGTATCAAGGTAAAATGCTCTCAATCATCAAATTCACAAACATGCACACCATAAGCTTGCCAAAGGATTAAATCTCAATCATTATCTTTTGTGTTCAATCAAGAATCAAAGAGGTCTTTCATCAAGGTTGTAATGTAAGCTCTTTGGAATGGGTAGATGAATTTAGGTAAGAGTGACTCAAGTAGTAGAGACTTGAAAGATAGCTAAACAACACAATTCACTTCTCTTCTAAATCTTTTCATCAACACTCTTTCTTTTGCATTTCAAAGTTTATTCACCACCCTTCTTTTGAGCTTTCTCTTTCACATAAGCTCTCAATTGAATTTTTCTTCTTTCATTTTCACATTTTTTTTTCACAATTTAATTCACATCTTAACCTTTCTTTTCTCAACAATCAACTTAGCACATCATCTTTCCACCCCACTTCACAAGCAATGCACCATTTTCTAGCCAATACCAAGCTCTACTAAGCATAGGACAATAAGGCTCATAAAAATAGGTAAATGGCTTCAATTTCTCTTGGCTTGCCAAAGAATATGGATACTAGGCTCAAAATGGCTCACTAAGGAAATCAAATGTCTTTGGTGGGGAAAAAAATTGGCTAAGTGACTTATCATATCAAACATGGCCTCTTATCATATTCATGAAATCACACAAAGATCAATTTCAACAAGTCCAAGGGCAAGTTCTAGCATACAAACAATGAATGATGCACTCACAAAGAAATTATTCAACCGTATAAGATGTACGATTATAAAGGCACAAAAGCTCACGGGCTTAAATTTGAGCAATGAATCAAGTATTTTCACTCACATTCATCATCAAATAACCATTAATCATGCTAGCTTCAAGCCACATATCAACTCATGATCACATCAAAATTCAATATATCTTGCAAATCAAGTACAAGTGCACATGTACATAATCTCAAGCACACTCACTATATCAACAAAGATAACTCAAAGATATGCAATAAATCTACAATTAAACTCAATATGAATCAATCCCAAAAATATCATATAAGAAGATAAGCTAAAGAAAGAAGAACACCTCCCCCAAACTTAGACAAGTCTAAGTTTGAAAGGAAGTGTTGTACCATAAAGCCTTTAAACTCCATCTTCCTTCAAGCATGTATAGGGCTCATCAAGCTTCCTAGCAATTCTCACAACCTACAAGGATCACAAGACCCAATTATTCAAAGCAACAAAACAAAACAACCACGAGAAAGCAAGAAAGGATGGGTTGCCTCCCATCAAGCGCTATTTTTAACGTCCTTTGCCGGACGGAACTCAAGGAGTTCATACTTCCCTTTCAATGTTGAGGCTAGGCACATCCTTAAGATCAAGAGCATCTACCACTTCTTTTTGTGATGGCATGTGATAATGCTTCAACCTATGACTATTCACAATGAATCTTTCATCTTTCTCATTTGCCACCTCAAAGTACCCGTTTGGAAATGCCTTTGCAACTAGAAATGGTCCACTCCATCGTGACTTAAGCTTTCCCGGAAGAGCTTCAACCTAGATTTGAATAGGAGCACTTAATCATCTTCCTTGAATTCTTTCCTTCTAAGCTTCGAATCATGCCACTTCTTTGTCTTTTCCTTGAAGATCTTCGAATTCTCATAAGCATGCATCATTAACTCCTCCAACTCATGCAATTGAAGGACTCTCTTCTCCCAGTAGCTCTTCATCAAGGTTCAACCTTTTAATAGCCCAAAAAGCCTTGTATTCAAGCTCAATCGAGATGGCAAGCCTTTCCATAAATCAATTGGTATGAGGACATATCAAGAGGGGTCTTGTAAGCGGTCCTATATGCCCATAATGCATCCTCAAGCTTGTTTGCTCAATCTTTTGATTCGTTCTCACCGTCTTCTCTAAGATCCCCATAATCAAACGATTAGAAACTTCGCCAAGCCATTTTTTGAGGATGGTAAGGAGTAGCCCCTTTGTGTTTGACATCGTATCTTAGCAAGAGCTTTACCATGGCTTTGTTGATGAAGTGACTTCCACCATTGCTTATCAAGATTCTAGGAACTCCAAACCTTGGCATCATTGCTCTTAGTAGGAATAGCCTCTATCCATTTTGACACATAGTCAACCCCAACAAGGATGTATTGATACCCCATGGATGGTGAAAACGGTCCCATAAAATCGATTCCCCAAATATAAAAAATTTATACCTCAAGAATGTTACTCAAAGGCATTTCATCCTTATTTGTGAGGTTTCCTACCCTTTGGCACTTATCACATTTCTTGATGAACTTCTCACAATCTTTGAACAAGGTTGGCCAATAGAACCCCGATAACAAGATTTTTCTCATGGTTTTGGAGGTGCTATGGTGTCCTCCGCAAGGCAAAGTATGGCAATGGCTCATGATCTCCACTCCTTCTTTTCTAGTCATGCATCTCCTTAGAACCCCGTCAACCCCAATCTTGAAGAGGTACGGATCATCCCATATGTAGTGCTTCACACGTTTGTAGAAAACTTTCCTCTCATATGGATTCATCTCCGGTGGTAGCTCTCCTCTTGCCAAAAAATTTGCATAATCCGCAAACCATGGAGTTTTTCCTTCTTTCACTACACACATCACCTCTTCAATGCTCAACAACCCTTCATCGGGAAAGGACTCTTCAACCTCTTCTACATCACTCTTCATATCTTCCACTCCTTCAAGCCTCGAAAGGTTGTCCGCAATAACATTCTCACTCCCTTTCTTGTCTACTATCTCCATGTCGAACTCTTGCAAGAGTAAGATCCACCTAATCAACCGGGCTTCGCATCCTTCTTTGTCATAAGGTATCGGATAGCCACATGGTCGGTGTAGATAATAGTTTTCGACCCCACAAGATAGGGTCGAAACTTATCAAAAGCATACACCACCGCGAGCTTCTCATTTTCGATTGTGGTGTAGTTTACCTACCGGGTTGAAAGTCTTGGAAACATAGTAGATGGCATTGAACCTCTTCTCTCTCAATTGCCCCAAAACCACTCCCATGGAAAAATCACTAGCATCGCTCATTAAAATGAATGGCTTTGTCCAACTGGGGTGATTAAAATGGGGCACTAGTCAAAGCTTCCTTCAAGGCCCCGAAAGTAATCAAACATTCATCATTAAAATTAAATGGAACTTCTTTTTCTAATAGATGAGATAAAGGTTTAGAGATTTGTGAGAAATTCTTAATGAATCGCCGGTAGAATCCGGCATGACCAAGGAAGGATTGAATTCCCTTCTCATCCTTAGGAGGGAGCAACTTCTCAATAGCCACAATCTTGGCCTTATCCACTTGCAAGCCCTTTGCGGATACATGATGTCCCAACACAATGCCTTTCTTTACCATGAAATGGCACTTCTCCCAATTTAGCACCAAGTTTATGTCTTCACACCTTTACAAAACAATGTCAAGATTTGTTAGACAAGTATCAAATGACTCTCCAAAAATGGAGAAGTCATCCATGAACACTTCTATAATCTTCTCAATTAAGTCATGAAAATTGACATCATACATCTTTGAAAAGTTGCGGGAGCATTGCAAAGACCAAATGACATTCTTTTCCAAGCAAATGGACCATACATACAAGTTAAAGTAGTCTTCTCTTGGTCTTCCGGAGCAATCATAATTTGATTGTAACCGGAATAATCATCTAAGAAGCAATAGTACTCGAATCCATTTAACCTATCAAGCATTTAATCTAGGAAAGGTAAAGGAAAATGGTCCTTGCACGTGGCCTTATTGAGTTCTCTATAGTCTACACATACTCGCCACCCCGTAGCTACCCTAGTTGCAATAGATTCATCATTTTCACCCTTAATTACCGTTATCCCCCTTTCTTAGCTACAACATGCAATGGAGATACTCATGGACTATCGAAAATAGGAAAGATCATATTAGCATCTAACAATTTAACCACTTCCTTTCTAATTACTTCTTGTATGTTAGGGTTCACTCTCCTTTGAGGTTGAACTACGGTTTTATGGTCCTTTTCAAGCCTAATCCTATGCATACAAATTGAGGGATTTATACCTTTCAAATCTTCAATTGACCAACCTATGGCCGATTTGTGCTTACGTAGCACATCAAGCAATTTTGTTACCTCATTTGATGTAAGATATGATGACAAGATTACCGGACTCCCTTCATTCTCCTCCAAGTAAGCATATTTAAGGTGCTCGGGGAGTGGCTTGAGTGCTCCTTTCACTTTCTCTTCAAGTGGCTTCCCTTCCTCATTGATCTTCCAAGATTGGTTTGGAAATCCTTCAAAATTTATCTCCCTCACTTCCTCCACCTCCAATGCATCCCTATCAATCACATTAGAATTACAATTTTCATTAGGCACATTATCACAAGTAGGAATAACATAATCATTAGAAAGAAGGGTGTAAGAAGAGTTT
The DNA here is from genome assembly GCA_030762865.1 of Paraleonurus japonicus. Taxonomy (NCBI): domain Eukaryota; kingdom Viridiplantae; phylum Streptophyta; class Magnoliopsida; order Lamiales; family Lamiaceae; genus Paraleonurus; species Paraleonurus japonicus. The sequence goes on from CM061060.1 coordinate 23,848,033, forward strand.
TCCCAAGCCTCTTGAAGGCATGAATCAATCACATCCACCACATGGCATTTCTCCTTCTCCATAGGGTGCTTCATTGCGTCTTGCATTGAGAAACTAAGCTCTTCATCATTAAGCTTCAAAGTTAGCTTTCCCTCGTTCACATGAAACACCGCTCTTACGGTAGCTAAAAAGGGCCTCCCAAGAATCAAAGGTACATCCTTATCTTCCTCCATCTCTAGCACTATGAAGTCCGTCGGGAACACAAAATTCTCTACTTTTACCAAGACGTCCTCCACAATACCCCTAGGATTGGTAGTTGACCCATTGGCTAGTTGAAGAGTGACGGTAGTAGCCCCTAACTTCCCTTGATCGAGCCTCTTGAACATGGACATGGGCATCAAATTGATGCTTGCCCCCAAGTCGCACAAAGCATGCTTCTCCACTCCATTCCCTAGGTCACACAAAAGAGTAAAACTTCCCGGATCCTTCAACTTTTGTGGGAGATTTTGTTGAAGCAAGGCACTACACTCCGTGGTCAACTTCACTAACTCCGGCTCTTCAATTCTTCTCCTTTTGGCTAGCAAATCCTTGAGGAACTTAGCATAATTTGGCATTTGCTCTAGGGCCTCCGAAAAGGAATGTTGATATACAAGGTTTTGAACACTTCAAGGAACCTAGCAAACTTCTCATCCAATGCTTTCTTCATATACCTTTGGGGATAAGGTACGGGAACAACCGTCTTTGGACCCCGAAGCATCTTTCTCAACTAGTTTAGGCTTTTCCCTTTCTTCCCTTGCTTTCAACCACTTAGGTTTCTTCTTCTCTTCCTCTTCCATGGCCTCTTGCTTCTCTTCATCACAACCCTCATCATCCTTTTCTCTTCCTCTTCTTTCTCATCATTAGAAGGCAATTGTGGTCCTTCGTATTTTGCACCACTCCTTAGCTCAATGGCTTGACAATGCTCTCTTGAGTTAGGTTCGGTGGTAGATGGATACTTCCCCTTATTTTATAAATAATCCACCGTAAATGAAAGCTTTCCAACCGTTGTGGCCAATTGCCCCACTTGGTGCTCAATGGTCTTGAATCGTGTGTCCATTTACTTCCCAATATCATCCAACCTCGAATCATTAGCCTCTAACCTCTTCACTATCATCCCAAGTAGCTCCGCCATCGTTGCCTTCCCCTCATTATTAGGTGCCTTGGCACCGGATCGAATCCAGGAGGAAATTGAACGGCGGCTCTTAGATTAGCATATGAGAAATTTTCATGTCTCCTCCAATTGCTGGCATTAAATGAAGCTTGAGGTTGAGGTTGAAAATTACCTTGAGGCCTATTTTGATAAGACACTTGATAGGACCTTGCACCTTGGAAATTGCCTTGATAATTGCTTTGATATCCTCCTTGGTATGGAGGTCTTCCCATGTAATTCACTTCTTCAATAGGCAATGAACTTGGACACAAATCAACTTGAGGAATAGATGGACTCATATTTTGTTGAGCTTGAGAAGTAGTAAGGTCTCCCAAACGGTCCATCATCATCATCATCATCGTCTTCATAGACTCAATCTCCTCCATATGTGACACTTTATAATGAGCTCTACGATTCACCGACACTTGGAAAGAATCTTGGGCAATATTCTCCATAATCTCATTCATTTGCCCCACCGTCTTTGACCAAATCGAACCATTAGCACATGCATTAAGAAAGGATCGATCACCATCCGTCAAACCATTACAAAAATACATGATTGTTTGCTCCTCCGGAAAGCCATGTTGGGGACAATTAATAAGCAACATCCCATATCTCTCCCATGCTTCCGGTATAGTCTCTCCATTCTTTTGGCGAAAGTGTAAAATCGCCTCCTTGGCTTGCACCGTCTTTGATGGCGGATAAAACTTCATCAAGAATCTTTTGCTAAGGTCCTCCCACGTACGAACGGTTCCGGTAGGGATAGAATTGAGCCATGCTTTGGCTCTCCCCTTAAGAGTGAAGGCAAATAGTCTTAGCTTCTTCGCATCCTCGGACACTCCATTGTACTTTGTGGTGTCGAAAATCTCTAAAAATTGTGTCATGTGTTGATGAGGGCACTCTTCTTCATCTTTCCCTTCAAATTGCTTCTCTCTTAACATCCTCACAAAAGCGGGACTTATCTCAAAATTATTCGCTTCAATTCTCGGCCTTGCAATACCATCGTAATGCTCACAAAGTTGAGGCTCAAAGAAATTCCTTAATGACCTACCTTGAGGTGGAGGCTCTTGCATCGGTTGTGGTTGGGCTTGTGGTATATGAGGTGGCTCTTGATATCTTGGCTCATGGGTGTATGGTATATGAGGATAATATGGTGGGAATTGTTGTGGATGAGGTGGATAATATGGATATTGGTGAGCTTGTGGAGGGTAGGGGTATGGATTTTGGTAGGGAAATTGATGTGGTGGCACCCCTTGAGGGAAAGGGCCAACTTGAGCATTAAGGCAAATTGTGCCCATTACCTCCTCCATTCTCTTGCACTCTCCCTTCTCCATTGCCATTAATCTCCTCAACATGAGGTTCACCAACTCTCTCTTCATTCATCAACTCTTCACCTTCCATCATTTCTCTTCTCCTTCTCCCACGATTCCTACGAATTATAGCTTCAATTTCTGGATTGAGTGGCAAAGGTGGAATACCACTAGACCTTGTAATCATGCACTTACAAGCCACCAATCCAAGTATCAAAATCCAACAAAAACAAAGAACAAAATAAAAATACAAAAACAACAAGTAGCCACTTCAAACACATTCCTAAGTCTCACTTAAGGTGCAAAAACTAAGTCCCCGACAACGGCGCCATTTTGATTGCGGTAATCGGGTAAGCGATTTTAAGACAACCAAGTATATCGAACCCAAGGGAAAAATTATGGCCGTGAGTCCCTAGAAATGCAAGTTCTCGATGACTATTATTGCAAATGCGGTTTGGTTCCAAAATTACACTACAAATGCTAAAAATTAAAATCATACAACTAAGCAAGCAATTAATCAAACACTTGGTATGCTAGAACAAGTAACAAAAATCAATTGGGGATTGGGGTGCTAGGGATAATCTCCATCAAGGAATCAATGATCAACAAGCTATGATTGAATCAAATTGCTAATCAACTAAAATAGAAAGCATAAAACCATCATGCAATTAATTCTCCATTAATCACACAATACCTAATGTGAGTATCCTTAGTGCAACTAATCTCTCAATTAAGAAGCACCCAATTCATACAATCATACACAATTATAACCCGATTAATCCCTAATCACGTTAGCTCAACTCTCGCCTATTGCTAGGGTGATCAAACATTAATCTAAAGAGATAAAAATGAATAAAGCACAATTAGAATCACAATTAGAGTACAAACTATCTCAATTGATCAACAATCATCAACAATCATAGCACAAGACAATTAAATCATCCTCAATTTCAATTATCCCAAGCACAAGAGTATTAGCCCATGGAGCAAAGTGCAAAATCCATGGGTGAAAAATCTAATTGCACAATCAAATAGTTAATCACAATAACTAATGAATTGAAATGAGAAAAGAGGAAGAACATCACCAACTCGAACCAAAATGATCAATAATAGGAATGCTTGAATCTTCAATGAGTATCTCCAAATGTAATCTCCTCTTCATTTGAATTACAACTTGGAATGGAAAAACTAAAGGATCAAATGCTAATCTAAGGTACAATTAATCAAAATCTATCTAAAACTAACAATCTAATCACTCTACAAAGAAAATTAAGCTATAGAACTGAAAATCGCCTAAAACTGCTAACAACAAATGTGGGGAAGGTTATGCTCATTTCCGCTCAAATGGCTTTAAAAGCCAAAATTCTGAATTTCTGCACCGTCGACCCAAGGTTGGGACCCTCGAGTCGAGGCTCTTGAAATCGTGGATGCGCTTTTCAAAAATAACTCCAGCCTCGACTCGAGCTTCGGTCCCTTGAGTCGAGCTTGCCACTTTGCCTGACCCTCGACTCGAGGCTCCACCTCGAGTCGAGCTTCCTTTAAAAATTCGAATTTCATCTATTGCCGGCACCCTCGGGTCGAGGTCCCGGCCTCGACTGCAGGTCGAGTCCAGGAATTTTCTCGACCCGACTTCCGCCTCCGACCCCCGTTTTGCCCGTCTCGTTCGTCTCTTCGCCGTATGAATGTCGGTACTCTCGGTTTGGTCAAATTCCACCGATTTACCCGAAAACGGGACGAAAAACTTCAAAAATCACACAAGTAATACTTTTCAAGCAAAGTAGTGATACTCTACACATATAGGCACAAATTCTAACACTTTTCACCACTTTTGCACTAAAATACCCCCTCAAATCATGCATCAATTCACTCCAATCACCCATAAAATCTTTCACACTTTTCTTTTCATCTGTCTCATTATAAGTTTCACACCCCTAAAACGGAAAACTCTTTATAAAATCCACCCTTACAATTTTCACTTATTTATACAAAAGGTCATTATTTTTTGACTCACACCGTCATACATGCACACAACCCAATAATTTTTTTTTTTCTCGTATACATAAAAGTTTACAAAACTACCCCTGAAAAATTCAATCATTACTCTTATTTTTTAAAGTGTATGCACTCTCTCATATAAATTTTTTATGGGATGTCGAGTACTTTTTATTTTAGGTTGTATGTGCAACCTATGTTTTAAAAGCGGAAGCGGAGGTTGGGACCGGACAGCCTCGGCACTTTTGGCCTCGGACCGGTCGGATCGGGAGTCCGGCTCGTTAAAAAGCGTTGAGCCGTTATGACGTCATAATTATATAATATATAATTAAATATAAAATTTATAAATATATAAATATTTTTTCCTTGTAATAATAAATCATACGTACAAATTATGACGAAAATCAAATAAACATACATCTCGTTATTGCAAATTAAAGTTCAATTTTAACAATTTTAATCAAATGTCAACATTACTAAAACAAGTCCACCAAATGTCATACAAAACATCAAATGTAAAACCAAATTAACCATAAAAAATTGCAAAAAAAACCCTAAATTTTTATTTTTTTCCCAATTCTGCCGAATCGACGGTCCGACTGACCTGCTCAACCCGATTTTGCCGATTTTGGGCGGTTCGTGACGGTTCGATAGGAGGCCAGTCCAATGTGGTTGAGCCGTTCGTGAGGCATGCCGAGTAGCGGTCGGACCGGTCCGACCGACCGGTCCGATCCGCTTTTTAAAACATAGTGTGCAACTGCACGCCCTTAAAAATGTTATATTTATTTATAGTAATAATTTATACATGTCATGTAAAATGTGTTAATAGTTGCCTAAGATCAATTGTATAAGTTGTTTATTTTGACAAATATGGTTTCCATTTAGTTTAAGGGTTATCCCATGATAATCCGAGAGCTAAGCGGACAAATAATTAACTCTATAGTTAGTTCATCATTTAGATATATATTTTGAGCTCGGTTATATATATATACCTCAAATTTTAGGAGATGATAAAGTTTTATTTGTTTCGTATACACTATAAATTTACGGTATTTCACCTGATATCGTTGGTTAAAAATTTGATACTTTTGGTTAAATATTTAATACTTTAAATGTTATTTTTCAAATTCATCAAATTTTGATACGCTTGGTCAAGTATGATATCATTGACCCCAATTTTTTATCGCTAATATGAGATTCTTAATACTCTTGATCAATTATTTAATACTTTAACTTTTTTAAAAGTGGTAATCTGTAAACTTATACGTATACAAACACAAGAGATCTACCCTTAGGAGATTTTTTTTTTTCATATTTCTTTATTTTAAAATAATTATAAAATATCTACATGATGCAATATCCTATATCAGGTTTAATAGATACTTCTTTTCACTTCTTCATTTCAAAATCTGACTACTTTTTTCTTCTTTTTTTTTTTTTTTTTTTTATTATAGTGGATCGAAATGAATTTTATATTTCGAAAATGATTGTTCAATTTTTTTTTTTAGATTTTTTATTTTGTGTGTTTCATATTAGTGATATTTTATTTTGGGTATTTTTTGGAATTTTTAGTTCTCATAAATTTTTTTGTTCTATATTTTTTGAAATTTTTTTACACTTTTTTTTTTCCCCGAAATTTTGGACTCGACAGGTGTGATCAATAGAGGTGTTTGCGGTGAGGAAAATACAAAAGAAATGAAGATGTGTATCTCAATTTTTTTATTTTTTTCATTTCAATCTCCTAAGTCATTGATCGGGCCTCCTCATTTAACTTTATTATGGACCTTGAGGCGATTGCCTCCACTTAATCTATAGTAGAAACTGTTTAAATGAATTTTTTTTTTTTTGATAAAAATATCTTTAAATGAATATTATTGGAGCCATAAAAGTTTATTAATTTGGAGTGATATTAATTAAATAATAACTTATTAATTAAAATGAGTCTTTATAATCAACAAACTTAAAACAAATGTATTAATATTAAATACTAGGAATTTGAATCTAATTATTCAATGCACTAGAATTAGATACGTTCAGTGTATAATAATGAAATAATTGAGTATGTCTTGTGTGAAATCGTTTCACGGATCTCATTCCGTGAGATGGATCCATTTTTATCCATGATACAGCTTATATACGAAAAATAATAATAAAATGATAATGTACAAGTGAAAAGTAAATTGATGTTATCATTAAAGTGATAGTCACTTTTAATATATACTAGACTTTTAGCATGTGCTTCGCACGTCATATCTAAACAATTGTTAAAAAATAATAATTTTTTTCTTTTTACATGTACATATAATTTATGATGCCCAAATTTTTATTAATGATAACAGCTAGTTGTAAAAAATATAATATTACATGAAAAACAACAAACAAATATTATTAAAAAATTGTGAAAGTACATAAGTCGTGCATGAAAAGATGATAAATAAAAAAATATTTGTGGATAATTGTGCTAAATGATTCAATTATATAGATAAGACAAACATATACATAATATTACTATGATGACATCAAATAGATTCATATTGCTATAGCGTAGTGCACTTTAAAACCTTATACGAGAAAAATACAACATATTTATACATCATTTAATTTACAAAAAAATTGTTCAAGAATTGACAAGAAGCCCGTGCTCCTTTGTTGAAATAAGGATAAAGGGTTTGATTCGATATTTACTAAGAGTCGACTCTTTGAAATCAACTTTTTCATATATTAAAAAATGAATGATCATTCGGCTCGGGATTGTTCTCGGATAATGGATGAAAAAATATAAATTATATCAAATGCTCCAAATATTCAAAATTGATACCGAAAATACCACATATTTATACATAATTTAATTTACCAAAAAATTATTTAAGAATTAATTTGAATAAAAAATACTCCCTCTATCCTCGTAATAATATTCACATTTTCCTTATTCGGACATCCCAACATAATCTTCACACCCAAATAAAGAAAGTCAACACAATATTAACACCCTCATAACATCACTTTAATTTAAAAAATATCACTCTTGTTTTTCTTTACTTTATTCAATCTCTTATATTTTATCTCATTTAATCACTCAATATACTCTTATACTTTATTCTCTCTCCTACACTATTTCGCACAAAAATAAATTTTCTTAATATGTGTGTCCAAACCTCTTGTGAAGATTGTCACGGGACGAAGAGAGTACAAGTTACACATCATCTAATTTACAAAAATATTCGTGAGAAGAAAAATATATAAGTTTTATTAAATGCTCCAAATATTTAATCCTTATCTTTGGAAGACTAACAATATACAAAAGTCATTATTTTCTTAGTTATAAAAATAACCCACAAGATAAAGAACCACAACGAAACGGAAGCCAATGCAATGAATAATTATTTCTATTATGCATTATACGGGAAAGGGGTATGAACTCTTACACTTTATTTATCAATAACACTAATCCAACCCAACTTCCAAATATAATATTAATTTCTCTCTCATTCACATATACAATCTACAATTCAATCCAAATTTAATTTTTTCATCTTTTATGAGTGACATCAACCCAACTTAAAGTAATTGTTTTTTATTTAATATTTTTTAAATATATATTATGTATAATCAATTTTTGTTATATTTTAAAATGTAAAAAAATATATAAAAATTATTTGACATTCTAACTTTATAACTATAATAGGAAATAAAATTATTATACACTTAAAATAAATTATAACTCAATAACAAAATTACATCAAAAAAATAACAAAATTAATATTATAAGTACTGGAATGCGAAATTGAATAGAAATAAATTAAATTATAAATAGATGTATGAAATATTAAATTACAAATACAAAAAATAATAGAAGAGAATAATTTTAGGAGTTTGAAAAATAATTTGAATGATTTAGATCAATAATAGAAAATAATGGATCAAAATTTTGTACTATTTAAAGGTGTTAGAAATATTTTAAAATACTAAATAAAATAATTAAAATAAAAAATAATATTAAAATAATATATAAAAGTGTGACATTCGGGTGGCTAACCATCATCGTATATACCCTTCAAACAATACCATTACGTTAAAATAATTTTTGTTTATTGTTAAAAGTGGAAACTAATAAAAAGAAAATAGAAAAAGTAGTGTTTGTAATGGAAATATGATTTTGCGTTCCTAAGTTAATAATACAATTTAATTTAAAAATGGTAAATGTAATATTGATAAATGAAGTAGTAAATATGGATAAAGCGGTAGATAAATAAAAAAGACAAGTAAAAATTATGTCACAAATGAAACTAAAAATGACGAATGTATATGAAATAAAAGATGAGTGGGTAAAATGGTCCAAAAATAATTTACATTCTTAGTCACTTTTATATATATTATAGATTATAGATTATAGATTTGTGTAAAATGACATTTAAAAAAGGACAATTGTTTTTTTTTAAAAGACGCTTATTTTGAAATGTAGGTATGACAACATTTTTGTTTAAATAATTTAGAGTTGGTCTTATGTGATACCGTCTCACGATTTTTAATTTCATGAGGCGGGTCAATTTTGCCCGAATTCAAAATATGAATTATTTATAAATTTGGGCACAAACAAGCGCTGGGTAGCTCAAAATATATATGTCCATTACCTTCAACTTTAAGCTCCACAGCTCGAGTCGCCACCACTTCCCCTAACTTCCTATTTCCTGATTTTGCTTTGTCCAACCTGTTTCTTCCTTTCACCATTTTCATTGTTTAATTCTTTGATGGATTCTTTCAGTTTCTCATTTTGCTACTTGCAGTCATCATTTTCCCGAAAATATTTCTCATTTCTTGCTCAAGATCACTAATGTAAATGTTTTAGGTGAGCCAGAAATTTTCGAAGAATTTTCGTCTGGTAATTTCCACATACGATCCTCGGACATTGATTATTGTTTCATCTCGCCATTTATAATACTTTCTTTTTCGTAAATGAGGCTGGTTTCATCCTCAAATTCAAACAAACCTTGAACACAAGATGAGGCAGAGGAGTTCAACCGATTCATAGGGAAACATGTTTAAGACTACTCCATTTCTTGCAATAATATTTATGTGTTTTTGGTCTTTTCCATGGTGACAAGTTGAAGCAATCTTTTGTTCTTGCAATCAAAGAGCTATTCAGCTTTGCTATCCGGACAAAGGGATGTTCTATTGACTTTTGTGTGATGAAATGCATCAATTCGACGTCCATGTGAATAAGCGTGCCCTCCATGTGTTCGATGAAATGTGTCAATTAGGCGTACATAGAAATTACTATATGAGTGTTAGAATGTCCAACGAACACCATGAGTAATCGTTGTAATCTTATGATTTCATCCCTTGGAACTAAAAACTTGCGATTTTCATCTTCTCTTCCCCTCACGTAGTCACAGTTCCTGTTCTTTTTGTCTTAATTTTTAGTAGTCCGAATCAATAAAATTTTCTTTTTGACACATTAGTTTACACATAAAAACTTATCACTTTTCGTGCAAAAACTATCACTTCTAAAATATGATAAATGTTTGACTGAAAAGTAATAATAATTTAATTAAAACGGAATATCACAAGCTCACAACATGTGGATAATCTTATGATTTCATCTATGTTTCTGGAACTCTTTTTAAATGTGAAACAGAAAATATATTTTAAGAAGTAATGATCATAGTATTTGTCTTGATATGCACAAGTGTAGATATACCTACACAATCAAACCACATAACTTTATTAATGGACGGCAATTAAAAATTTATCATTCTTCATGTGAAATTATATAACTTTAAAAAAAAGTCGCATGTCCAATTGAAAAAGTGATAATGTTTTCTCTTAAAATTGACGGTCATTTTTCACAAAATAATTATCATTTTTCACTTAAAACATTTCACTTTTCTATTTTCAATTAATAGGAGAGTTTGTTGGGAATCTTTACTAATAGAAATGTATCATTTTTCATTTAAATATATCACTTTTTAAAAAATGATAACTTTAATTGATAAAGTGATAATGTTTTATTTAAAAGTGACTATAACTTTTCACTAAATCATTGTCACTTTTCATTTAAAATATTACCACTTTTCAATTTTTGATTAATCGAAGAGATTTTTGAAAATCTTTATTAATGAGTGGTACTTAAAAATGTTACTACCTCCGTCCGGAAAAATTTTCATATGTAGGAGGGCACACACTTTAAGAAAAAAGAGTAATGATTGAGGTTTTGAGAAATAATTTTGTAAACTTTTATGTATAAAATAAAAAAACTTTATAGAGTTATGTGTATATGAAAGTAAAAAGTAATGACATTTGTGTAAATTAGTGAAAATGTGAGGGTGGAGTTTATAAAGAGTTTTTAGAGTGTGAAACTTATAATGGGATGGACGAAAAGGAAAGTATGAAAGTTTTTATGGGACGGAGGGAATATCATTTTTAATAAAATATATCACTTTTTAAAAAGGGATAATTTTAATTGACAAAGTGATATTATATGTTGATTTAGTTGCGCAAAAGCTTTCTTCTTCAACGATCATCACCCAATCAAATGATTTTACTCTAATTACTAGTTTACTGTTGGCCCAAATCAAATATAACGACAAATGAATAGGAAGAGTGCATGTTTGCATTCATTAAACGAGAATTAAAGCGAAATGAACAGAAAAGAGATTAAGCAAAGAACAACACATGAATTTAAGAGGAAGATGGGCTAAACAAAATATGGGGCCGTCTTAGGCCGCACAAAACTTCCGAAAATTTAAAATGTACCGCAATATTTAAAATATGAGTTAAAAAGATCCATCTCACATAATAACATCCGTGAAACGGTATTACACAAGTTTTTGCCAGAAATTTAAAAGAGAAAAATCTCTTATGAAATATGATCTAAAAATAGAAATTTCAAAAATTTTGCGGTTTAAAATTCAAAATAGGTCAAAAACAGATTTTGTGCACAATAGATTATAGGTATCGACAGAGAACAAACAATGCATAAACACCGCGATTAAGAGGCGATTCTATAGCGAACTCCGGCGGAATAACAACGGAATTCAATGACGATATCGAATTGAAGAGAAACACACAAAAATACATTAAAAAAATATGAATGATTTTTTTAAAAATGGACATATAATTTTAAGTTCATTTCCAAAACTTTCATGTCTTATCTTTCCGTAGATATCTCTTACTATAGTATCTATATTAGATTACATATAACAATTCAAACAGTAAATCAAGACAATACCTATGGTAATTTTTTTCTCGCAGTAACATGGTAGAATCACCGAGAGCAACGGTTTTGGCAAAAAGTTCTCCAACGAAGCAAAATTTCCCTTACGAGGAAGTATCTTGTGAAGTGAAATATGATTTTTTCGAAAGGAAGTGAAATATGATTTAAAAACGACATGAATTTAAAAGAAATATATATCATATATATTAAATATCGCATCTATCTATCAAATCCAGATAGATATTAAGATATATCAACCTTAGCCTCGATCACCTAGCTCTGTATAAATATAAACCCACAAACACTAATCACTTTCATCCCGTTGTACTTTTTTTTTTAAATTAAAGGTTCATCCCAATATACCGAAATAGAGCTTGTTCTTTGGATCTATGAATAATTCTAGATACACGCTTCGAACGTGATCAGCAGTGGATCTTATGGCGTAGTCTACAAAGGGAAGAATAATACAACCGGCGAGATCATAGCCGTGAAACATGAGTTTCACGGCATGTCTCAATCAACATACAGAGAATATGGCATCCTGTCGTGCCTTTTCGCCCCATCCCTCCATCATCCACTTCAATGACCTCGTCCGCAAAGACGACGGTTGGGTCTTCGTGGTCATGGAGTACGTAGAGACGGATCTCTGCCGATTCATGCAAGCTAAGACAGAGCCCTTTACTCTTAGCCAAGTCAAATTTATGATGAGGCAAATTCTTGAGGGTGTTGATTACCTTCATGACTTCGATGTCATGCACAGGATCATAAGCCCGAAAACTTTCTGCTCAACACCGGCGCCTCCCCCATTTAAAAATCTGCGACTTCGGGCTTTCGTATTTATGAGAGGGGGTCCGGGTCATTCACTCCGGGGTCTCAGACTCTATGGTATAGGGCCTAGGGGTGTGCATAATTCGGGTTGGACCGAAAAAACCAACCAAACCAGACGAAATAAAAATTTGGTTCGGTTTTGGTGTTCGGTTCGGTGTTCGGTCCGAAGAAATTTAAAATTTCGGTTTTCGGTTCGGTGTTCGGTTTTTACTAATGTAAAAATCAAGCCGACCAAACCGACCGAAATATATATATATATAATAATATTAAATATAATACTTAATATATTAATCAATAATACTTAATCCTATTATTTTATATTTATATTTTTTATATTTATTTTTGTTTTGGAGCGTATCATCGTCAAACGATAAGCGATTATTTTAATTTTTATAATTAAAGTGTGGACTTATGAACACTATGCAATTATTGTCTTTTTGATGTGTTTTTAGAATTTTAATATTAATTTTTGCACTTACATTTAATTTTTTTTTAAAAATATAAAAAAATTTGGTTTGTTCGGTCCGAGACCGAAACTAAACCGAAATATTTTGGTTTCCGACCGCTCGATTTTGAAAATTTCGGTTCGGTGTTCGGGTTGGGAAAAAAATCGGTCTACAATTCGGTTCTGGGGTTTTGGTCGGTTCGGTGGACCGAACCGACCTGATGCACACCCCTAATAGGGCCCGCAGGTTCTCGATGGGGAAGGCACATATACGAAGGCGATCGATATGTGGTCGGCCGGGTGCATAATGGTAGAGCCGTGGCCGGTGAAGCGCTTTTCCGGGAATTCCGAGCTTGAACAGCCTTCTCATTTGGAGATCACAAGGCAATGAGATTCGTCGTAGGCTCGATGATGCCGCCTCGTTTCAAAAGGCGCCATTGCCGAAGTGCTTACGGATACGATCTCCTTCTAGGGCTTCTAAGTGTTGATCCGTAAAAGAGAATATCTGCGAAAGATGCCCCGTACCACGCTTGGTTCGAAGTGTAATGACCTGTACCTACGATCACATATATTGTAAATTGCCTCGTTGTAACAATGAATACAACATTTTAATAATACAATTTAATTTGTACGTAAATCACTGAATTATTTGTTCATACAACATTATTTACAAAATTCAATAGCTTGTTTACATAATTGAAATTCTATTTTGCATTTTTTTGATTGAATTCCGCAGATTTACTCATTCTCAATGCAATGGAATTAAACTTAAAATTCAAAACTCATTTAATTCTTAGGGCGAGTATTGTTTGCAGACATAGGTTAAATTCAATTACCACATCTTAACAATTGTGTTAAGAGGTTTGAAGTGAATAAATATCTTTAATTGTTTGTTGTCATTCTTATTCAAATATTTATTCGGACACTTAAATTTATATTTATAAGATGATTATTGTCAAGTAAGATATATTTGTATTAAATAGATTTTTAGCACGTGCTCCGCACGTCATATCTAAACAATTGTTAAAAATAATTTTTTTACATGTACATATAATTTATGATGCCCAAATTTTTATTAATGATAACAGCTTATAAAAATATAATATTAGATGAAAAACAACAAACAAATATTATTGAAAAAATCGTGAAAGTACATAAGTCGTGGCATGAAAAGATGATAAATAAAAAAATTATGGATAATTGTGCTAAATGATTCAATTATGTAGATAAGACAAACATATACATAATATTACTATGATGACATCAAATAGATTCATATTGCTATAGTGTAGTGCGCTTTAAAACCATATACGAAAAAATACAACATATTTATACATCGTTTAATTTACCAAAAAATTGTTCAAGAATTGACAAGAAGCCCGTGCTCCCTTCAACGGAATCGCAGCTGGCCTTTTCGGGAGATCGTGGGACGGAGACATAGAGGAGTGCGAGACGCCTCAACGAAAGACAACAAGAAAGTGGAGGACAAAAAGAACATAATTAAAAAAGAGGAGTATAATAGTCCAAAAATGATTTACATGCTTAGTAACTTATATATATATATATATATATATATATTATTGATGTAAATTTAAATTTTTAAGTGTTCCATAATTTTTCAATACGACTATAATTGTATTATAGTGTTACTCTCAAGTAAATGACTTCATCACCTAACTAAATATAATGATACGATAAAAGTGATATCGTAGTTTTCTTCAATGATATTTTCACGAAGAACAATGGGTGTTCTTCGAGTTTCTCAAATATCTGCAGGAGATACACCCTTCCTTCTAGCGCCAATTGTTGTTAATCGAAATAAATGATAGTATTTAATGTGGATGTGCTTAGGAATCGGTTAATAACAATATTGATTGGAAAATATATGGTGATAAATTTCCAAGAACAATCAATGGTGATGATGATCAATAAATATGAAATAAATGCAGTAAAGCAAGTAAGGAACAAGAGGATTGCTTAGGGTTTTAGCGTCGATCTTAAGTGTGGATTTTGTAACTCATTTATTGTGTCTTGTAGGTCTTATTTATATAAAATGAGTGTTGTCCTAGAATCCCACAAAAATGGGATATGCATTTAATATATGGATTCTCATTTAATGAGAGAGTAACTCCCTTGTACTTGTGACAGTGGAGTTGCCCTCTTACGTCCCGCTAGATGTCCGCCGATGGTGATTCTCGACAGCCAAAGGGATTTTTAGCTATACTAGGTAAGGTTGACATCCCTAGCTAATCACATTGATCCTATTACTATTTTGAGAGAGTCTTTGCAGGGAAGCCGCCGGGTTCTTGAGCTTGGTCGTCCTCGATCTCGCCGAGCTCGCCTCCCGGTGGCGGGCCGAGATCCTCATAGGGCTTGGATGAGCTCGGCTCCTAGATGGTCTTGTTCGCCTCGGTCGGGCGGGCAGATCTCCCGTCGGGCCGGGCTCGAAGAGTCCGGCCGCCCGGCGGACGGGTCTCGGGTCCGGCCCACTTGGTGTTGGGCCTTAAGTTGAATAATTCGTAATACAACAAGTTATATACTAAAAATTATAATGTACAAGTGAAAGGTGACAGTTGTTTTCATGAAAGTGGCAGCATGTCGTCTTAAGTAAAATGCAGTCAAATATATAATAGGGTCGAAACATCCCAAATAACTATAATACAGTCAAAAGAGATCCATCTCATGAAATGAGATCCGTGAGATTATCTCACACAAGTTTTTGCCTTATATTTTTCTTAAAGTGTAAACCCACATTAATATGAAAACTAATATGGGAGAGAGGAAGTACTTAATTTCAATTTATACAACATTTCATTTATGTCCAACACAAATATGTGCAGTAGTTAAGACAACCCAAACCAAACACCCCCTACTTCCCTATTTAATTCTTATCTCTATCTTTTGATTTTTCAAACTTGCCCCAAGTCTAGGGGCATAAAATAATTGATGATAAATTTGACAAATGCAAGTGATGAAAGATTGTGACCGCTGAAAATTATAGTCTGGATAGTGATATCCATGTTGGGTTCATCTAATTCCTGCATGATATTGACAAAGTTTATGTTTGGGCAAAAACATATTTGATTACTTGATCTTTTAACATTTATTTAAGGGTAAATCTCTCGTGTACGGTGCACCAGATACTTGTTCAATGTGAAAATAATGGTAATTATTTAAAAATACATTTAAATTGCACAAGATACTACATATACAACTATTTAGTGAAAAACATCGTAAATGATCGGTGATAACAATTGTAATCGCTTAAAAATGTATTTAACAAAACCTATAGACAAGGAGATCGAGGATTTCATCCCAAGGGACGCGAAATACTTCATAAAGTAAAGGGGAGGAAAATTTTATAACTCAAGGGGAGTGAAATGATATAATATTATGAATTTAAAGTATAAATAAAAAAAAATATATACATATAATACCGAAAAAATAAATTCAAGGAGGTGACCGCACATCCCCGTCCCCTAAATCTGTCCTTGCCTATAGATCCATAACATATATGGAAGAAGAGAAAGTGTATAGCGGTGATTCCAAAGACTATGGTGTGTATAAATGTAGAATTTATTAAAAAATTTCAATTTCTCTCCATTTTAAATTATGCTAATTAATTAATAAAAAATGAAAACAATAATCATCAATTTTTATCAGTTCAAAGAATTTTATTAGAAATCAAGTACAACAGATACTTTTTTTTTTTTTTACGGGAAGTACAAATGTATACTTCATTCCTTACAATAATCCAAACAAATCAACTCAAATAAACTTAATTCAATCCACAATGCTCATATTGCAATATATTACTAGCTCCTCAAACAATAACATGATAGCTTCAAAAGTTAATCTTTAATTTCCAATTGGTCCAGAAAGCCATTGGTTTCTTCCCCGCATCATTGGAGCTCTATAAACCGGAGACGAAGCCGAGCTAAAGATGGAGCGGAGACGGGAGGTGAAACAAGAATGACAAGCTTCATCCCATTCACACAATGTTTACCAACACCACAAATGTACCACTTTTTTCCGGGCGTTGCAAGGATAATCTGGTCTTTTCCTAAGAGAGAGCCTCCGAAGCTGGTGGTACCGAGCATTGTTGGAAGGTCATTTCATTGACTTTGTACACATTATGAGCTCCCACGCCATACTTGAAAACTACGATAAAATTGATGTTAGAATAAATAACAAAACTCGAATCACCATTTGCCCAATAAAAAAACATAAACTAGGTTTATATATATATATATATATATATATATATACTTCCTCCATCTTCTGATAAATTCACTTTTTGCACAAATTTTAAGAAATATATTATTAAATATATAGTAAGGTGTTAAGATATAATAAAAAGAGAAAAAAATAGAGAAAACAAAAAGAGATATTCAAACATTTAAATGAAATGAAAAACTTTACTTGATACGCTCATCTTGCCAAAACAATAAGCTTAACAAAGAAATTGGAGAGTATTTGAAATAATTATTATATAATTATAAACGTACGGATGGTTTCTCCAACGAAGAATTCTTTTCCCTTGGTCCATGTAGTGTAATCAAATCCCAATGTCCATCCCCAATCATCTCCGACCACATAATCAGTTGCAAAAGCAGGAGAGGCACTTACTGCAACCATGATCATGATGGTGAGCAACAAGGTTTTCGAGGCCATTTTTCTAATTTATTTTGCAAAAGTTTTTTTTTTTTTCCAAATTCTTTGATTTTGTTTTATTAATAGTGATAATTAATTTAGATTTGTGGGTTACATATTTATAGTGTGAGCAATCAAACCAATTGCAAATTACCGGCCAAGACCGGCACTAATTAACATAGTTTAAGCCCCAATATTTAAATATAATATCTTGCAAATATTGTATAATATATTAAACTAATACGTGCCTGCGGATCCATGGCCAGAAACCTTGCTTTTTCTTATTATTTTGGGCCTTTGCCCTTTTTCTATTTTAATTGTAAAGGCTTTTAACGTGCTTTAGTGTTTAGGCCTTTTAAGGGCCTTTCTTACGTCCTTGGGCCGTTTTCTTTTCTCTTTAACCCGTCGACCTGGTTGTGGATCTCCCTAATTTTTTTTTTTTTTTTTAATGAAATCAAACTTTATTTGTCTTATTTTACTTTTAATGATGTGCGCAATGTGAATGGGCTACTTTATTTATATATTTAATATTGTATTTTTAATGAAGTTGCAAAAATTGTAGCGATAATTTAAAAGTTTACGTTATTAAGCAAAATCGCATGAATAGCATACGATTAATCAGATGTTGGAAATCAAATAACATTCCAAAATATGTCACAAGGCTAATGATGAGGGAAGTCAGAAGTGTACCAAAAACTTGTGTGAAACAAATGAATACGATAAACTCTATTTTTAATATCGCTTATCATGTATATGTACTATCACTATCATATTTACTTATAACAGTGTATGTGCATGAAAGTGATGGTAATGACAGTGATAGTAAAAACATCGTATGCACCCGATTCACACAAATGTTACTCGTACACAATAGACAAACAATGAACAAAATAGAAACGATCCCGATGCTACTACGTAGACTACGTAAAGTTCAATAATACTTCAAAATAATGCATAGATAATTAAGATAAGTGCTAAAGGCTAGAGCTTTTATCCACCAAGAGAATCAAAATTTTCAAGAAAGAGCATAGCTACTTCACCTCCATCATTCTTTCTCTCTTAGAGACGATTCGTCCTCGATTCCTCGAATCGAAATCGATTTTATCTCCAGAACGGGACCAAGTGTTTAACATTGAACACATCCGACGTTCGAATATGGCTAGGCAAACGCAGACAAGATGCGTCCAATTGATCTTTAATTTCCACTATCTCCGAAGGACCAATTTTTCGAGATGTGAGTTTGTTGCATTCACGGGTTGGGAACCTATCTTTTGTAACTAATGCCTACACAAGATCTTCAACGTCAAAGTGAACGTCACGAAGCGGAGCATCGATTGCCCATTTGTACCACACATTTGCGGCTTCAAGCTGCACTATAGTAGCAAGCGTGAATCTATGCTAATCAGTAAATCCTCGATCAAGTCTTCACTCGTGGGTAGCCCGAGGTGCACTGTATCGTCAAAAGATCAACGAGTCTCGTGGAATGATAGCATTCACCACACGAAAAGGGCATAAATCGATCTTTGCGATTAGTTGCACTATTATGAGAAAATTCGGCTTGAGGCAATTTGGTATTCGATGATAAGTGCTCGATCGAACCATGCGCCAAAACAGCGCCAAAAGTGGCTAAGGAAGCGTGTATCTCTATCCGAGATAATAGATAGAGGTAACTGTGGAGACAAATCCAAGTAATATATTAAAGGGAAAATGTAGTTTTTACCTATAAGTTTGGATAACTTTGTTTTTAGTCCTCTTATCTTTTGACTTTTGTTTTCGGTCTATAACTTCAAAAAAATTTGATTTTCGTCAAAACCTATTATTCGGGTAACTCAACCGGTGGCCGATGACGTGGAAATAATTTTTTTAAGTAATGACGTGGATCGCCACGTGGACAATTTAAAAAATTTTGCATGTATAGGATTTGAACTAAAGACCTCTCCACAAATGGGCGAGAGGCTTGCCATCTCAAGGAGCAACTTTAATATAAATGTGCCTTTTGTAATATATATTCACACAAGTGTTGCATACCTTTATAAAAAATCAAGAAAAATATGTAGCTTCCAAAGGTCGAACACATGACATATGTGCACATGTGCAAGCAACTAACCACTCAGCCGAGAGTTATTTTGTTAACAAATACGCTTTTGGTAGTATCTATAGGACTTGAGCACGCCCATGATTCAACAAATTGGACCCCAAACTATTTTTTTAACAAATAAACACTTTTACTTTTAAAATTGAACAAATAAGCCCTTTAACTAATAAAATAAAATATGGAGACCCTTTTATTAAATGAATTGACATAGAACATTATTATATTAGTGGATAAATTGACAAAAAATTAAAAATATTATGATAAATTCTAAAAAATGATTGAAACATCAACAACACTTTTTCTTTTTAATAATGGACTCATATTTTTAATATACAATATAATGTTAAACTATAAAAAAATTATTTATCAATAAAAACTATGATAAATTCTAAATTGGACCTTGAACTAGCATTTTGAGTACAATTTTTTTTTTTTTTTTTACAAATAACTTTTAAAATGAAATACATATGTTTTTCAACTAATAAAATGAGACATGAAGGTCCCTTTAATTATAGTTTTAAAACAATAAAAGTATATATATAAATTGTAAACGTAATAGTCTCGTATTTTAAAAATAATTTCTTTATTATTTTTACGAATTTTAGTATTATGATTTTTTTATTTTAATTTTTTTAATTCATTATATTAAATTAGTTATCTTCTTTTTTATGACTAATTTAACATTATATTGTATATTAAAAAAATATGAGTCAATTATTAAAAAATATGATGTATCACTTATTTTTTGAATTTATCATAATATTTTTAATTTTTTTGTCAATTTATCCACTAATATAATAATGTTCTATGTCAATTCATTTAATAAAAGGGTCTCCATATTTTATTTTATTAGTTGAAGGGCTTATTTGTTCAATTTTAAAAGTAAAAGTGTTTATTTGTTAAAAAAATAGTTTGGGGTCCAATTTGTTGAATTATGAGTGTGCTCAAGTCGTATAGATACTACCAAAAGCGTATTTGTTAACAAAATAGCTCTCGGCTTGAGTGATTAGTTGCTTGCACATGTGCGCATATGTCATGTGTTCGACCCTTGAAGCTACATATTTTTCTTGAATTTTTATAAAGGCATGCAACACTTCGTAAGCCGAATATATATTACAAAAGACGCATTCATACAAAAGTTGTGCCTAGCCGAGATGGTAAGTCTCTCGCCCATTTATGGAGAGGTCCCGAGTTTGAATCCTATACATGCAAAAATTTTTAAATTGTCCACGTGGCGATCCACGCCATTACTTAAAAATATTTCCACGTCATCGGCCACCTGGCTGAAAGTTACTCGAACAGCCGGTTTCAGGATCGAAAATCAAATTTTTTTGAAGTTATAGGACCGAAAACAAAAGTCAAAAGATAAGAGGACTAATAACAAAGTCATCCAAACTTATAGGGTAAAAAACTACATTTTCCCTATATTAAATCGAGACTTTAAAAAATTTGAAAATTAAATACAACATTCAAATTAAATTATTAAAAGAAATGGAAACACTACAAGACAAAATTAAAGAGTACACTACTTAAATTAAAAATAAAGTATTCAAATTAAAATGATAATTCAATAATTGTTGTTGTAGTGTGTCCAAATATGTTCAACAAGTCACCCAAAATTGATGATCCACATTATTGTTACGTAACTCGGAATTCCTACGAAAAGATCTCGAAATTCTCCATTTGGGCCTTGGGACGAATTACGATGGCTCATCACCTTCATCGTTGGAAAAATTTCCAAAAATTTTCCCCTCATCCTCGACTATCATATTATGCAAAATAATGCATGTTAACATAATATATATATATATATATATATATATATATTATATAAAAACAAGTTGGGCCTAACAATTGCACTACAAAAGCTCGCTTGATATATTTTCTTGTAGCTTCTTGTCTTTCTTTATAAAGTCTTCCTTTTCGGATTGTCCTGGCAAGAAAAAGACTTCACAAAAGTAGCTAATGTTGAAAAGTTATCATCTATTAGATAATACCCCTTTGTATATTGTATGTCATTCACCGTGAAGTTATTGTAAAAATGATGTACGTAAATCCGATTCTATCTAGACACGATTGATTTAAAGAAAAGATTTTAAAAACTAAGACTAATTTTAAATGCTATCTAAAATTGTCACTAAGAAAACAAATAAAAATAGTCCAACCTAAATCAACAACAAACTAATGCAAATAAATAATAAAAGAAATGTGGTCCTAGGAGTTGTTACACCTAAATATCCATCTATAGTATAATACTAAATTCAAATGGTATTAGTGATGATTTTATAAGGTGGGTCACTAAGCAAGACTTAGAATGATAAATTAAATCCAATCAACTCAAAGAAAAATTAAACTAGCATGCATCTCTATCCTACTAGAATAATCAACTCAATAAACTCCTAAGACCCTTAATATCTTCCCACTAATTAATCTATTTCTCAAGTGATAATTAATGAGTCATGTGCCCAAGGTAAATTATTGGGTCAATTGTTGTTAACCGAAATATTTATGAGTGATTAATGTGGCTTCTGATCGGTTAAAACAATATTGATTGGAGCATTTATTATGATAAACACCCAAGAACAATCAATGGAAATGATGAGCAATAAATGAGCAATAAATGAGGAACTTAAAGCAGAAAGCAAGTAAGAACACAAGGTTTCTTTGGGAGTGTTAGTCCCGAGGCTAAGGATGGATTTTTTCGATCCGTTTATTGTGCCTTATAGGTCTTATTTATACATGGGTTTGGTTGCCTTTTGGCGATCCCAAGGTACAATAAAGTACAAATCAACATAAATGCTTTGTACCATCTCCTATTAATTGAGATGTACCTGCCCCGCCGCAGAGTAGACGGCTAGCCATTCACATCCTGCCCGGTGTCCCCTTGCGGGGGATCTTCCGATGGTGAGGGATATTCTTGCCTTTCTAGGATAAGTTGACCTCTCGGTAAGGTCGAGATATCTTGTGCTGATACCATTTCGGGCGTGGCGTGGATGACAAGGCGTCGCCCTTGTCGAGCAGGTGGCGGGGTCCTCGCCGCGCTCGCCATCCGGTTTGCCGTGACTTTGTCGCCCGAGGGAACATTCGGCTTGCGAGATGGGCGAGCCGGCCTCGACCAGCGAGCGGGATCCTCGGTGGGCGTGGCCGGAGGTCCGACTGCCGGCCGAGTTTGCCTACCCGACTCCGTGAGCCGATCTTCCGCCGGGCCGAGCCCACCGGGCGGGCCGAGCTCTCCCGGACGTCGCCGGATCGGTTCGTCATGCCGTGGTCGATTGTTGATGGGGCGAAATCCTGCAGGCGCGCCGAGCCGGGTGGGCCGGCCCGGTCGCCGTTGGGCCAAGGGGCGAATAAATCGTCATACAACAATTGCCCCAGTTCGGTCTCGAGGAGTTCGGAGGCCGAGCTGGTCTCTTGGTGAGTTGTTCGCTTTTCTTTGCCGAGTTCCCACTGCCGAGTACCCCCGGGTTTTCACCGATGGGACTTGGATTTGGACTTGGAGAAAATGGCGGTTGGATCGACAAGGGTCATTCACCCCACGTGCCTGCAAAAAGCGATTTTGGCGGGCGCGTGGCCGTTAAGGTGACTACCTCTAACCACCACGCGCGGACACGTGGCATGCCCCCATGGTGCCGGAGCGGTCACGACCTTCGCGAAAATAATCGCGTTTTTGCCCCAGATTGAAAAGTTTTCGGGGATTTTGCAGGAGGTCCTTCCCGCTTTTTATAAATAGGAGTCTCCTTCATCACTTTAAACTTCTTACCCCTGTGTAATCTTCAGAGCGTTGTGAGCGATTTTCGTAGCTTCTTCGAGAGGTTTCGGTGCATTTCTTCCGTTCTTCATTGTCCAAGCTTCCTACCGGCGTTTTGAACGGTAATTTTCCTTTATCTCCTAGAAAGATCTCTTCTTTTCCGTTTGCCTTTTCATTTTCTCCGTTTGATATGGTGAGATCGAGAGGGCTTCTTCCCGAGGGATTGGTCGGCGCGGCGCCGTCGCGTGGAACCACCGTGAGAGGAGAATCATCCCGAGGAGGATGGCGGACGCCACCCCGGAGATACGGGCTG
Source organism: Paraleonurus japonicus (assembly GCA_030762865.1). Lineage (NCBI taxonomy): Eukaryota > Viridiplantae > Streptophyta > Magnoliopsida > Lamiales > Lamiaceae > Paraleonurus > Paraleonurus japonicus. The sequence goes on from CM061060.1 coordinate 23,871,798, forward strand.
TCCGATCGAGATGCTCGGATCGGACCTTTGGCCGTGAAGGGGGCTATGCCGCCTCCACCGGTGGAGGGAGTCTCGGGGCAGCTGGGACGCCCCATTCGCGGCCTTGCCGATTTAGGTATCGATATGAGGATCGGCGAGGATCTGGGATGCCCCACCGATGTTGATTTGGAGAGAGGGCCGCGGCGGAGGTGGTGGCCGAGCTTTTCTCCTCCGGGGAGCGGCAGCGAGAGGACCGCCGGCGGGTGCGAGCAGGGACCCCTCCAGCGCCCGAGGCCCTACGGTCTCCGAGCTCCTGGAGGAGAGCGAGAGAGTTCAGTCGAGGAGACCAACCAAGAAGCGAGCAAGCAAACCTCCGTGAAGGTCACCTCGCCTACTCCGCCCGGGAGCAATATGTTGATAGGTCAGCGGGCCGGCCCCCACCTTGACTATCGGGAATATCTGCGGAGCACCCTTACGCTCGCCCGGAGCGGACACGCCGGATGTTCCGAACGGCCGAAGCCTCGAGTGGCCGGCCAACGACGAGGCGAGGCGGAGCTCGGTGTCTCGAGGCCGATTTGGCCACCCGACGGTGAGATGGCGAGTCCCTTCCGACGTGCATTTCTTTGTGCCTGCCGAGGATGAGAGGCCCGATCAGCCCCCGCGAGGGATGCTCGCCGTGAATTACCACATGATGGAGGCGGGGCTCGGTTTCCTCTTCACCCCAATATCTACTTTGTTCGCGGCACGGAATGTCGCGCCCTTTCGAGTTCATCCCAACGGGTGGATGAACCTTCTCACGCTGTTTGTCCTGGCCGGGGAAGTTCCGGCCAGACGGATGCCGACCCGGCCGAAGTGAACTTCATTTTCACTGTCGGAGTCCAAGAGAGAGCTGTTCATACGGGCTCGGCAGGTGGGACGTTTTCAATGGAATCCCCTCCAAGCTCCGAGACCGGCACCGAGGTGGTTTTTTTGTCGGGGCACAGCGATCGCCGGTGTCGACTTCGATTCTAGTCTGGACGTTCCATCCGCCTTTCGGCACAAACCCAAGAGTATGATTCCCTTGTTTAAACTCTGACAATTATTACCGATCTAATTTTTTCTCCCCTTTGCGAGTTGTTCGTTCCCAAAGAGGGAGAGGCAGACACCGATTTCCGGCTCGCACTCGCCAAGCCGACCCTCATCCCGTTTGCCGATCGGAAGTGCTCGGCGGTTAACAACGGCGAATCGAGGTTCGAGTCCCGATTCTTCGCCTTTCCCGCCATCTCCGCCGGACGCCGGTAAAACTTTCGACTTTAAGCTAGGTGCCTTTATGTTCGCTTCCGCGGCCAGCGAGAACTAATTGTCTCGAATGTGACAAAGTTTTAACTATCCTCCGCTCCGTTCCGCCCACTCCGTCATCATGTCGGCGGTGCCCGATCTCTTCACCGGGCGAAGGTCCGCGTAAGGAAGGCGAGCAAGCCCCGCGGGCGGAGAGGTCGGCAGATGAGGAGGCAGCCGGGCACGCCCCCGAAGGTGTGCCCCTCGCCCGGCGGCAGCTCGCCGAGCCCGCCCGCCGAGCCTGTTGCCCCTCCCCGCCGAAGGTTATCCCGAGTCCGTAACGGTGGTGGATGCCCCGCCCGGCCTCGGAGCCGAGCCGACCCAGCGCGCCCGGGGCGCGCAGAGTGAGGAGACCTCGGTTGAGGTTGTGGAAGGCCCGTCCGCCTGCCGTCGAGTAAGCGGCCTCGAGTCGAAGAGAGCCCCGGCGCCGCAGCCGATCCGGCTCGGCCGCCTGTGCCGAGCCGAGGCCGGGACCCGGACGATCATTCCTTCCCGGGCGAGACCTCGCCTTTACAAGGAGTAAGTTATATTCCCTTATCCTCCCGGGTTTTCGGATGTTTGGGGAAATGCTAAGGATTCTCTTTTCAGTTCTGGCCGGTGGCCGCAAGCGTCCTCCTCTCGTGGTGGATTTCCTTACCTCCCGGTGAGACCCGGCCCCGACGAGCTTCCGGACTACGTTATCCGGGCCATGGAGAAGATGCCGCCGGCCATGACGACCGATGTGGACGCGGATTCTTCCCGGACCACAGAGCGCCTGCTTGCTCGCCTGTGTCACTGGTCTTGAGAGTGCCGCCGTGCTAGAGCGGTGCACAGACGGACGGGACCGGGAGGTGGCCAGGAGCCGGAAGTTCGCCGGGAGCGGGACCGGGCCGGGAAGGAGGCTGAGAAAGCACGGGCCGCGGCCGAGAAGGCCCAGGCCGAAGCCGAGAAGGCGCCGCGGCCATCCGGGAGCGAGAGGCCGAGGTGGCCCATCCGAAGGAGGAGGTCGCCCGCCGCGGCCAGCGGCCCGAGGGTGAGAAGGCGGTGGCGGCCGTCCGAGAGCGGCTGGAGGCCGAGAAGGCGGCAGTGGAGAGGTCGGCTGCGGAGAGGTTGAAGGCTGAGCAGACGGGCCGCGGCTGCCAGCCGAGAGGAAAGAGACCAGGAGCCGCGAGGAGGCTGCTCGGCCGGTGGGCGAGAAGGCTGGTGGAAGAAAGACGGCCAAATCCGAGCACCTCTTGGCCGCGGCCTATGCGACCGGAGGCGGTTGTCATCCCCCGACCCGAGATCCAGACCGTGATGGGGAGTTCGCGTACTACATGGCCTCCGTCGACCTCATCCGCGCGGCAGCCGGGCGACCCCACCGGGGCCATGGAGAGGTACTTCGTGGAGTACGCCCTTGCCCACCCTCTCCACGAAGAGCTAACACTGAGATCAAAGATCTGGAGAGGGACCATGGGGTGGACCTCTCCAGTACCCCGACCGAGGAAGCATTTGGACTTCCTGCCGAGGCGGGCGGAGCGGGAGGCTGGGAGCCGGGGAACCGCGGGTGGTGAGGCTTAACGAGGTTTTCTCTTCCGCCGGGCGCAGTGAATAACGAATCCATATGTCTCTTGAAGTATTCAACAAGCTGTTTCAATTTTATATCCTAAACCAAATTTATTAGATTGACCAATTACTAGAGCATCATTCATATCGAGATGAACTTTTGGTATAAAACTTAAAGAAGTTCCTTTCGGTTCCTCTTTTAGCTTAGAAATTTTCAATCTCTTGGTAAGTATGATTTCTAGTTTAGTCATTGTTTCTTTCAAATCATCATTCTCTTTAGTTAAAGACTTTAGAGATTGATCTTGTTCACACATTTGTCTAACAAATTTTTATTGTCGATTCATCAATTCTTGTTTCTTGAAGTGTTATCTGTTTCATCAACACACCCAACAAAGCTGTTCAAATCTGGAGAAATTTGATCGATGTTGCTTGAATGTTGTAACATCCGATGCAACATCCTGAGTCGAGTCATCCAGATCATCATCCAGAGTCATCATAATCAATTTTAGCATAAAAAGCAAGTTCCTCATCTTTTGAATCATTATTTTCATCATCGAGTCATCACTTAAGGTAGCATTAAAATTGAGTTTTCTCCTAAGTCTGGTATTTACACACTCATTAGCATAGTGTCCAAATCCGGTGCATGCATCGCACTTAACATATTTTACGTATTCGAGGATCATACCTTGGTTTACTACCTCTTTCAATTTGCCTTGATTGACTCGATCTCTCCTTCTTTCGGGGGTAGGTGTTGTGTTGATCTGGATCTTTGGTTGGATATTCCCCTTGGATCTGCTCATCGTTTACCTCGGGTAGGAGTTAAACTTCTTTGTCGGCGGGCGATGTTGTCGAGATTGTTACAATATAGGTCCGTCACATCCTCATCGAATCAATCTCGATTCTGAAAAGATTGATGTTCATCACTTGTGGATGCTTCTCCTTTGTAAACAACAACCTTCTTACCATCATTCTCCTATGGTTGGATAAAATTGATCTCATAGGTCTTAAGAATGCTTATTAGCTCATTATGACTCAACGTATCGTGTCCTTCGCTTCTTCTATAGCACAAATTTTTGCGTCAAATCTTTTAGGAACAGAACGTAAAATCTTATGCACTAACACGGTATTAGAAATTGGATCTCCAAGCGGTTGAGCTTCATTGACAATCTCCGTGACACGTTCATTGTAAGATGAAATAGTTTCATCTTCCTTCATTCTCGTGTTCTCGAACTTCGTGCCTAGCATTCGTAGTTTGGTTCTACGAACACTATCGGACCCTTCACAATGCTCTTGTAAACGATCCCAAGCCTCTTTTGCAGACCGACACGCTTAAATATGATTTTGAACATAGTCATATCAATCGAGACAAAAATTACATTTAAGGCTTTAGAATTGTAACTAGCAATTGTGCTTTCATCATTTGTCGATCCAGTTCTCGTTTGACTTGAGTTTCTACTTTATTATCGAGTGAGTTCTCGAGGCTGTCCATCCGAAAAGAACACTCCTCCAAGCACGTTCATCTATTGATTTGATATACATCCGCATCCTAGGCTTCCAATAGGCATAGTTTGTTCCATCAAGAACGAGGAGGTCTAATAGATCGAGAGAGTGGATACTCCATTGCAAAATAAAAAGACACACTAAAACACGGGATCTATACTTAGTACCGTCAAGTTTTAGGCTCGATACCAACGAAAGTGTGTGTGTAGTGTAAAGCAGAATGATGTTGTCTTGAATGTTATGGCATGCACTACAACATCTAAATATCGAGAATGTAAAACACAGCGGAAGACTAACACTACAATGCAAAGGAGTAAATTTTTCATAGACTTGTTAATTAAAGTCTATGATGCCTGTCGGTGAAACGTTTCACTAATTCGAGAGTGAATACAAAAGTTTGTGTAAAGAGTTTCCAAGACGGAACCTTTACAACGGAAATAAAGACTCAATATCACCTATTGACTCTTAAACGGCTAAGTGTAGTATTACAAAAATATTACACCGTCAAAAGTAAATCAAAGTATCAAAGACATCTACGCTTAATGACACTTCAAGATACCTATGTTGGTAAACGAGGTAACATGCACAAGTATCAACGTAAAGGGGGAATAACGGCCCTATCTCTTGGAAGCACTAACATACTCAACAATTGATATTTGGATATTCCTTGTCGTTCTTTGAAGTCCTCGGTCCTCTATTTATAGATGTCCTCGGCTTCAACCATAGATCCTTGTAGATGGATCTAGAAAGACTCCAAAATAACTTCCCCTTAATTCTCTCACTTAGCCGTCCATGTAGATAATTGATTTCGTGGCTTTTACTCCTACAACCGCATGATCTAGGTCCTTCTAAATCTCTCTGGAATTAGTCTTGAATACGGATCCTTGTAGAAGATTACGGAATCCGTCCTCAATGTTGCACTCGATGTTACGGCATCCTCGGCAACATTTGACTAAGTCTTCATTCCGGATCCTTATAGAAGCGTTCTAGATCTTCAACCTGCAATGTCACAACATCTACTACAACATTGAAGCTGTTAGAGAATAAAAATTAGTTATATGAAGAAAGAAAGGGTCAAATTGATGTAGCGAGAATATGTGATAACAACACATGCGACATCAACATTTTGTTTGATGCTTTGGCGAAAAGCTTGCCCCCTTTCTTGACTTCTTGTTTATCCTTGGACCTACGGAATTTTGGTAGCGCCACTTCGACTCCGCTCAAATACATGCTTAGTTCCATATTATGGGCTTTAGTGGTCAATTCTTCGAATGACCTTGGGTGAATGGCTTGGAGGATGTACCGGAGGCTTCACGCATCCCTTGAATGCACATCTCAATTGTTGAAGTTTCGCACAATCTATCTTTGCAACTTAGGCTCGAGATTTCTCCATCGATTTATATAATCGATGATCGACTCTTCTTTCCTCGGCGAGTGTTTGTCGGTTCAATCATGCTAACCATTCTTCGAGTCGTAGAAGCGGTTAAGAAATCCTTGCTCCATTTGCTCCCGGTATCGATTGAATTATCATTCGGATCGATGTACCCGATCAAATGCATTTCCTTTTAGTGAGCGCACAAAGCTGTTTCACTAGGTGATCTCCATAAGCACCAAAGATCATTGCAAGTCTCTACGAAATGAGCAACATGTTGCTTCGGGTTACCCTTGACATCGAATTGTTGGAACTTAGGGGTTGATAGCTTTGTCGGCATCTTCGAGGTTGTCGATCCTCTTTGTGTAAGGCTTGGTGTAGGTGAAGGATGACTTTGAACTTTCCTCGAATTTGTCCTTCATTGTGCCAAGCATTATCTCCCTTATCCGATCAACATGGATTAAACCATCGGAAGGACCATGCTTTGTGATTGGCTCTTCCTCTATCGGGCTATTGTCCACCGGATGTTTCGGCCATATCGTGCTCTTCCACTTGCTTTCCTTTGGCACGACTCGCCTCGCCGCTATCAACATTGCTCATGAGCTTAACAATCTGAGCATCTTGTTCTTGGGCGTGCCTCGAAAGTCCTTTAATGGCTTTAGTTAGGCTTGCTAACTGTTCCTCAATAGTTGTAGCATTTGTCGTCATTGTTGCGGCAATGCTAGAAGCTGATGACGAGCTTGAAGTAGAACGGGAGTGGAACTCGCAGAGTTGTTCTCCTAGTTTGCAATGTCTTATGACACTTCCTCCGCGATAGCATTGGGAGAAGAAGTGAGTGACGTGAATCTCTTGACATACTCTGGTGGCGGCATTCACGGTTTGAATTCATCAGCGAAGGTCCGATGGCAGTCTTACAGAAAGCTTAATCTTAAGGGCGCCATTTCGGTGGCATGAATCTTTCAAGAGAAGAGATGAGAGGTAGAGATGGTCCCCCTTTAGGCGTGCCAAAATTTGTAAACATAAATTTTTGTAAATAACGAAAAATAGAATTACAAAAATAATTTAATATAATCAAAGCGATTGTTCGGGTACAATCTCTAGAAACTCCTCACGATTCTCTCTTCGTGGTTAATTTTGACATGACTTCCGAGTTTGTCGGGGTTGAAACCATTGTTGATGAACTTCGGAGGAGAAAACACCGATCGGAGGGGCTTAGTACTAGGGGGTGTAAGTGAGTCGAGCTCTGCTCATGAGTTACTTGTGCTCGACTCGAAAAAGATCAAAATTGACTCAAAATTAATCGAGTCGAGTTTTGAGCTACTCGAGTAGCTATCGAGCTCGAGCTCACAAATACTCGGCTCGAAAGGCTCGCGAGTCTTAACGAGCTTGTAGCATATTTATAATTTTGCCATTTATTTTATTAATTAAATATATTTATATTATTAATATATAAATATGTAAATTAAAAATAACAAAAAAGTTATCGAGTCGAGCTTGAGTCGAGGCTCGGTTTACCGAAGCTTCTTACCGAGTCGAGCTCGAGTGAAAAAAATAGGCTTGATCGAAGTTCGAGTCGAGCTCGAGCTTCGAGTATTGCAATCGAGTCGAGTTTCGAGCTCAAGACTACTCGGCTTGACTCGACTCATTTACACCCCTACTTAGCACCTTGATCTCGGATCAAACGTCGTCTTTGACGAAGAACTTAAAGAATTACATGAGAAACGCCAATCGGAGGGGCTTAGCACCTTGATCTCGATTGAACGCCGTTTTTATGAAGAACTGAAGAACTCCTTGAATCGCCCGACTTGATATGCAAAGCTCTAAATCCAGTGTGTTTCGATACTTTCCGTGTATTTCTATGTGTTTACGAAATGGCGAGAATGAGACCCTATTTATAGATGGTGAAAACCATAGGTTTGGCCAGTGTCTGTCTGTTGAACCGTGGAATATTCCGGCATCTATAGGAATATGCTTTTACAACTTGATTTGTTGGGCTTTAGAGACTGACATGATTTATTGGGCTTTAGAAGCCCAACTTAATTAATTGGACTTTAGATGCCCAAATTGATTTATTGGACTTTAGAGGCCCAAATTAATTTATTGGACTTTAGAGGCCCAAATTGATTTATTGGACTTTAGAGGCCCTATTGATTTATTGGGTTTTAGAGGCCCAATATGATTTATTGAACTTTAGAGGCCCAATAAGGTTTATTGGGCTTTAGAGGCCCAATAAGGTTTATTGGACTTTGGAGGCCTAATTCGATTAATTGGACTTTAGAGGGCCAATTCGGTTTATTAGATTTTAGAGACCCAATTCGGTTTATTGGACTTTAGAGGCCTAATTTGATTTATTGGGCTTTAGATGCCCAACTTTATTTATTAGGCTTTAGAGGCCCAATTTTATTTAATGGACTTAGAAGCTCATATTGATTTATTAGGACTCAATACTTGGATTGGGCCTAATTAATTTAATAGACCAATTAAATTATCAATTATTTATTATATTAGAAATTATATGTATTTAAATTCCTAATAAATAAATTTAATTGATATTTAATATATAATTTCCACGTGTCGCTTCTTGATTCGACAATTAAATTTTGCTTGCTTACAATATGAATTGTACCATTTTTAATTTTTTTATTTTATATAATATTTCATCCGTTTTATAAAATTTTTTTATAGGAGTGAGGACACACAATTTAGGAAAGTGAAAGAATGAGTAAGGATATGAGGGGTAATTTCGTAACTTTTATGTGTAAAGTAAGAAAATAAGTTGAATTGTGTGTATGTGTGGAGCCAAATGTAATGACATTTTGTGTAAAATTAGGGATGTTGTGAGTTGTGACGGTGAGGTTTATGAAGGGATTTCCATTTTAAGAGTGTGAAAGATATTGTGTGACGAGCGAAAAAGAAAAGTGTGAAATGTATTATGAGACGGATGGAGTACATTTTACATATATATTTAGTAAATTTATACAATTTATTTAATACAAAGTGCATCACTTTTTCAATTTTTGACTTAAAAAAAGTACATTTTACATACATTTTTAGAAACGTGATACAATTTATTTAAAAATGACAAAATTTTATTAAAAATTGAATCCGTCTCACGGAATGAGATCCGTGATACGTTCTCACACAATACTCACTCAAGACATTTTTTTTTGATGTTCCATTGATAATTGATAAACACATTGCAATTGTATTTTTAATTTAACTAGATTTATATCACGTGTGGTGCACATTTTATGTAAATAGTTAGTAGAAAATAATAGTAAAAGAATTAAAATCAGAATTTAAATAAAAAGCTAAGATTTTATGCATGTCATTTCATGAGCACAATTTTATTTTCTTAACATCAATATCAAATGGAGTAATAATTTTAAATAAATGTTCAGGATACTAACTAATTCCGTTAGAATTAGAAAATTATTGCACACCAACTCTTCAAAATTGTATTCAAGTAATAAAGTTAAAGTCGGTTGATACAAACAAATGCCGAGAACTCAAGCGGGCTTACAATCGGGTCAGGCGTGAACGACTTTGTGCTCAAGCCCAATCAGAAGGTGAATAGGCCCAAGTAAATAGTTAGTTAGTTTAGCCTGATTGCTTTTATTTTTCACTTTTGGTCTTGTATTGAAGGATTATTGCTTTTGTCATTCAATTGCCTTCTAACCTGAGTTAGGCCATGCAATATTAATTGCTAATTCGTGATCTTTATCATCGAAACAACTTTGCAAGTACAAAAGATCGCAAGCTTTATCTTGCCCAAGCATTCAAAGGAAGCAAAACTAATAGATAAAAAAAAACGGAAGAAAAAAGGTGACATATTAAAAGGTATAACAATTAATATTTCCTTCGGAAGCAATTAGTGTAAAGCAGAATTTGCATCTACACGAAGGCAACTAACATTATTATACTCACCGGGTATGATCCATAATTGAAGCAATAGTTTTGTAACAATTATAAACATTAAGTTTAGTATAGAAAACAACAATTATCAAACTAATATAAGCACTTGCAGGAGACCATTCCATGGGACTGTGTACACTCCAATTAATTAAATTAACAAATGACCACAACATACCCGGCCTCTTCCAATGAAAAATGGGGAACACGATATCTATAAAAAATAGCAAAGAGCATGTCGGGAAATTGGCAATTTCACAGCAAAAGTAAAAAGCCAAATACTAACAATTCACCAATTTATAACTTGGTGTAGTTCGAGCAACTCGTGCTTTTCTGTTCTATGAGAAGTTGACAAAGGCAGCATAAGTGATAAAAAGAGTCAGTAAGACCTATAATAACAACAAAAGTTTATATATTCAATAACAACAATTAATATAGGAAAATTGACAAGAAGCACCAAGTAAGTTCCGAAATGGAAAAGGGTATTAAATTTGGACTCTTATGTTAATGAGTTAGGAAAAATCAAAATTTACTCTCTGAAATACATATTCAAATATCTTAATAGTGCTCCAATTGTTACAATAATAAATCCACAATAAATTCTGCAAGATGAGATATAGCAGTCAGTAAAAAAAAAAATCTATCTTATTCTTGTCTGACAACCATGATATTTCTCCATTGATCCAAATACCTAACCTCTTGTTTATCGATATTCATCAGTGGGATAAAAAATATAAATCTATCCATAGGAGGAGCTAACAAATTATTTCAACAACGAACACATTGTTTGAATAAATTTAAAGAGTACCTAGATCATTATTATCAAATAGCAAAACCTGTCTTCGTCGTTTTGCCAATCTAACACTGCAGCCATCAATTTGTAGACTTCAAATCTTTTTTCACTAAAATAGTAATCCATTATATCCAAGAGCTTCATCTATTGCGAAAATATCAAAGCCCACCAATATACAAAGATCACTACACACAATACTTCACCGATTACATTAACAAGAAGAACACAAATAAAAAAGCACTTTATATTTACTGCAAATAGATCGAGAAAAGCAAGCAAAATAGATTTGATTTTCCCATCGACAACAAACACCTCGATGCCGGTCTTGTAGTCGCTGGAGTCAGGAGCTTTCTCATCCACTTTCTCCTAGTCTCGTCCACTTCGTTGTCCGTTATTTTATCCATTTTTCTTGTATCTAGAACAAACGCCTCCAAATTTCAGCACAAATGAACTGTTGATAAATTTTAGTTCCTACAAAAATAAAAGATTAGTGAGAGCTTAAATATTTGATCATTTTATCGTTACATTTCTCTCATCGCCATAAATTATGCCTGCAAAAGAAATTTTTACAAATTACTCTCTCCAGAATGGAAGTTCGATCTTTTGAGAAATAATAAAAGCTTCACAAATGGTATACCACAAATAAATTTGTACGAAAAGCGCTCAACATTTCAACTTAATTAATGTTGTCAATACATTTGATTTCCATCCACCAAATTAGTTTTTAAAAGATAAGAAAAAATTAGTATTTGCAACTGCCAACCGGTTAAAGGAGATTCGCGACAACAAAATCGGAGCAAGCGGGGCGCTGAAATATCAGTACCTCCAAACAACATTAACCCAAACCAAAAGAAAGTAACATACAAGTGGTTGTAGTAAAATCAATGTTAAACGTGTAAAACCCCGACATAATCTAGGTAAAGATTATCTTACAATTAACCCTCAAATCATGCACAGATGACCACAATAACTTGACTGCGGCGCAAAAGGAGAGGGACAATCGCAACAGCAGGGTGCAGTCAATTGAAAACAAATTCAAGCAATTAAGGGAAATGATTGATGCCACGATTGTGAGGAGGGGACGACCGTAACAGCGGTTTGCGATCAATTACTTTTGAATCGATCAATGGCATACAAAATGAAACCCGAGGAAGTAGAAACGCCATAGGGGAGAAGATGAGCGGTGCATAAATAAAATTTGGGAGAGTATTGTCTAATTAAACAGTAGGATCAAATTGTCAGAGGAAAAAGTGGGTAGGCATAGAAGTGTACAAAAATATTTTTCCAACCGAGCCACTTTTAATATAACTAGATTTTAGCACGTGCGTTGCGTATGTTGTGTTAAATCATACCGATAATAATTAATACGTTTTTATCGAAGTTGTATAAAGGTGTTGTTTCACTAAATAGTACTATTAGTTGTTTCACTATAAAATATTAATTGTTTTACTATAATGTACTACCTCCTTTCAAAAATAGTATGTATAAATTTCTTATAAATTTTGAAGCGAGTTGAACACATGATAAAGTAATGGAGGGTCTTTTTTTGTATTTCGCTTATTATTTTATTATATGTTTATCTCAGAGCGAAATAGACAAATAAATTACATCAAATAAATGTAGACGATCCAGTTCTAATGTGGGAGGGTATTATGGGGGTATTGTGAGGTCCATTTATGAATAAAGTGATTGGTTATGAATTACGTAAATGATAATTTGAGTACTTAAAAAGATGTTAGGAGGTGAATATAAAGTTTTGTATTATATTTTTTAATATATATACTTAAATTTGACGGACAAAAGAAAAATATGCATACTAAAATTGGACGAAGGGAGTATTAATTTTTGAATGATATTAGTTGTTTAATTTTGTATTTTTTTTTAAAATCAAATGACGGTGAAATATTCAACAACCTTTTATCATCCAATATCTAAAGCCCTTTTTTCGCTCGTCGGGACTCAAACGCCTTCTCACATAGTAAGATAACGAGGAACATAATAATATCTAATGACATTGAAATATTCTAGAGCCTCATATCGTTCAATATTCAAAAAAATTCAGCTCGTAGGGACACAAGTGCCTTTTCACAAAGCTCGATGTCAAGCTTCTTACTGCTCAAAAGTTAATTCCTTATTATTTGTCTTTATTTTGGAATTAGAAATTAGAAACTAAACAAAATGATAAAAAAATTGTATCCACCATGCAATTATTGTGTATTTGTAAAAAAAAAAAAAAATTTAATTATTTCATTAAATTATATTAATTTTTTAATATTAATTGTTTATCTGCGAGGTAATTGACATCAAATACACCGTCTAACTGGTTTAAAAAACAAAACAAAATAAAATTATAGAGTTATTCTCTCATGGGCCCACCTTCTCAAAATTCATCAAATCGGATTAATTGATAAATAAATACTTATATTTTATTTAGATTCTCACATAAATATTTGTAAAACTTAAAAGTAAATTCAGCAAAAAAAAATTAAAAAGTAGAATCTCAAAATGGAAGGACCTCAGAGGCGTAACATTTTTTTCTTTTGAAGTAAATGTGTGTGTGTGGGCATGTGTGTATGAGAGCATGAATTGATAATGATAGTGAGAAGAGATTTTACATAAAAGAAATTACGGTGAGAAATGGAGAGGGAGCTTAGCTTAGCCAATAATTTTACACAAGAGTAGTGAATATAAAAAGAAAAATATGGACAGAGAAGACCAGGATAACCAAGGATAGTTTCACTATTCTTTGCAAATAACCACCACAACCACAGGGATGCCTACTTTACTTATTTCTTGTTGCATCTTCTTTCCTACCTTACTTCGGTTCCTAACTTTCATCTTCTTGTTGACATAAATCACAAGCCCACAACATCATATTCTTGCCTGAGAAAATAAAATATCGGAACCATGAAAATTTTGAAAAAATTTCATGTAAAAATTGTGTTGTCGCATTATAAAAAAATCGATAGTTCTTTGCAAATGCAACCTAAAAATTCCAAGATTAAATCTCAAGACATATCAATGAAAATCGGGATAATTCAAGATGAATTTTCTTTTCATCAAGAGACTGAAAACAAAGAATTAAAAAAAAATACACAAGAAAAATAGAATTAAAGATAGAAATACGACCACCCCCTAGATATTAGATTCCTTCTTTAAAAAAAAACAACCAATGAAGCTAATATCGGCACGGTGATACAAAAATTAATTAAAAATAAGAAAACATCAAGAAAATGAAAGAAAATTACACGAATGCGGTGTCTCTCGGAGCAGGCCGGCGGCACGTGGGACGGCCAGTCGGCATCGGGCTATGGGGCGCGAATAGAAGGTGTAGCAGTCACTACTCTTTTGGGTATTGGTTCGGGACACGTGTATCCAAATCGGGCGCTTCATCCTAGTCTAATTTACGACAATTCCCAGTAAGACTTCGTAAATTTCACAAGAGGCACCCTTCAACTGAATCGCGGTGGTCTTTTCAGAGATCGTGGGATGGAGACATAAAGGAGTGCGAGGCGTCTCAATGAAAGACAACAAGAAAGTAAAGGATAAAAAGAACATAATAAAAAAGAGAGGGGTATAATAGTTAAAAAATGATTTACATGCTTAGTCACTTTTATAAATATTATAGATTATAGATTATAAATATAGATTATAGGTATGCCTATCAATTATAGGTATGCTTTGATTGATTTGGAATTGAGTCAATTTTTAATCTAATTAATTTAAAATTACACTAATTACACCATATACAATTAGGTCCCGATTGGTAGCAATTCTTATTTTTGTATGGGTCATATTATTTAGTAGGGGAAGGGGGTATTATGTTGATTGGTAGCATGTAATACAACATTTAATACAACACTTGGTACGCAATATAAAACTTGTATAATTTTATGATGTGCTTAGTAGCACATATAAAATTGTACAACTTTAATGTAGTTGCTTGGTAGTATGTATAACATCCATACAAACAATGAAAATACCAATTTTACCCTCCAATTAAAATAATACTACGAAATTATTTTAAAAATCATTCATCAATTCTCCATTACGCGATGTTGTAGAGTTTTCAATGTTGAATTTTCGGTTGGTTTCATGTGGTATTTGTGTGACCCATGTTTTAAACTTTTGTTTTCATATTAAAATTGATAAAAAAATAATAATTATTGATAGTTTTTAGGGAATTTTTTGTTCAATTTTCCTACTACATTGTAAATTAAAATTATGTCTATTTTTTTAAATTAAAATTAATTTTAACTAAAATATTGAATACACATAAACATGGAATATTATATAACATATTGCAATATTTTTGAATTATTATTAATTTTTTATTTGTGTAGAGAATTGTGAAATGTTATTATCAATTATTAAATTAAAATAGTTTTCACCATTCATTCATGATTTGAACTTGTATAAATAGAAGTAAATATTTCATTATGATAGCAGTTTTTAGACCAAAGAAAAAAGTTTTTATCTTCAAAAATATAATATAAACATCCGACCATGTTTTTAATTTACGACTTGATCTTATGATATAATTTTTAACAACAATCATGTTATAGTAAAACAACTTTTTTAAATAAATAATTAATACTAATAGATTAATAATAAAATAATTACGCTATAAATCGAACCCTCAAAAGTTCGTAGTTGAATTTTGGCCGACTCAAAATTGTGAAACAAGGGTGATGCGTAAAAGCTGACTGGGCCCATTTTCCCATCTGGGTTCCACGTGGATAAAGCCTTTACGCAATGTAATTCATAGCTTTTCTCGAAGGTACTGCAAAAACACGCCGGAGGGTTCTCCGGCGTAGGCACTCCGACGCTCAAGTCGAGATCACCGGAAAATACTCAAGAAAGTACGTAAGAAGTAGCTAAGAGTGATAGTTAATCAATCTTGTTACCTCCCTTTTGAGAGTCTTATTTATATGTACGTTAAGAGTGATAACCGTCATCACGGTTTCGGGGCATTATCCCACACGTTTCCTCATGATGTCGTGCGTGGATATCTTTTCTCTCAAAAAATCTGATTGTGCCTACGTTTTCCCTCCACAGACGGAGGTTGGACCCGATCGATGAAGGAATATAGGAGATATTCCTTGACTTGGGCCTTAATTATCTCAACTGCTCGTTACTTCTCACGTTTCTTGGTCTTATCGGATAAGTAAGCGCGTGGGCCTAGTCAAATACCCGCGTGCTCTTCAAATCTCGCACAGGCCTCGCGGCCCACCTGCAGCCTAGGTTTGGGCCTCGCGGCCTCGTAGTTAGGTTTGGGCCTCGTGGCTCACCTGTAGCTAGGTTTAGGTCTCGCGGCCCACCTCGTAGTCGGGTTTGGGCCTCGCGGCCTGTAGTTAGGTTTGGGCCTTGTGGCCCACCTGTAGCTAGGTTTAGGCCTCGTGGCCTATCTCGTGGTTAAGTTTGGGCCTCGTGGCCCACCAGTAGGTGGGTTCGAGGCTTCTGACCTTGTTACATGATCGATTTGGGCTCGGGCCCATCTCGGGTTTTCCTCCTTCTATCGAAGGTATTTGGTTACGTCATTGGGCCCTATTAGTTGGGCTGACATTTTTATCCGCATCAAAGGGTACGAGTACAACATAATTAATAATACCGTAATTGTATATAAACATTGTCTTACATTTCAAATGCATATAATCAAATTAAATTTATAGGTAGATGACTTATTGCATAGAGTTCAAATAAAATTACATTATAATTTGCAATCTCATTTCCTAATTCAATTAGTAATACACAATAAAACAATCATATATATATATATATATATATATATATATATATATATATATATATATATATATATATATATAAAATTAAAAAAACAATTGTAATTATAAGATAATATTTTTTTCATAAAAATGGGACACAGCCCAAATCTAAAGAAAAGGTCCATGTTTTTTTCACTATGTACTAGACAGAGGAGCGCTACCGTTTTGATGCTTTATTTGTTTTTTTTTAATTTTTTTTTTTAAAAGGTTTTAAAAATGAGAATTAATTAATTGGAAATGGGACACAGCCCAAAAAATATTATAAGATAATATTTTTTTCATAAAAATGGGACACACCCCAAATCTAAAGAAAAGGTTTTTTAAAAAAGTTTTAAAAATGAGAATTAATTAATTAGAAATGCATGTTTAATTTTTTTATTTTTTCTCCAAGCCTCCTTATACCTCCAACTCCAAATTCGTTCCCAAAGGGGATCGCACTAAAGTGAAGAACCCACGGCCGAGGTGGGCTAAACCCACAGTTGAAAATGCATGTTTAATTAAAAAAATTTGTAACAGGGATACAACCTATTGTTTTTTAAGTAAAAATGTATATTAGTGTTTAATAAATTTTTTATGGGTTATTTGTTCATTAATTTTAATTCTTAGGAAAAATTTGTGTTAGATGGTCTCACGGTGAAATTGCATATTTCCAAATTAGCATAAGTTAATATAAATTTTTTTAAGTGTTAAAACATTATTTTTAAATTATATTTTGTTTTTCCGTGAGATCGTTTCACAATAGACCTACTTTTAATTTGTTCTTTAATTTTTCCCACTCATTTCTTGATTTAACAATATTTTTCTTTACTTTTTATTTTCTCTGCGTAAAAAATGATGCATCTAATATGTTTTCTTGACTAAGTAGCCTTCTTATTGTTGTTAACCGAATTATTTGTGAGTGATTAATGTGGCTTTTGATCGGTTAAAACAATATTGATTGGAGCATTTATTATGATAAACACCCAAGAACAATCAATAGAAATGATGAGCAATAAATGAGGAATTAAATGCGAGAAAAGCAACTAAGAACACAAGATTTCTTTGGGAGTGTTAGTCCCGTGCTAAAGATGGATTTTTGAGATCCGTTTATTGTGCCTTAAAGGTCTTATTTATACATGGGTTTGGTTGCCTTTTTGGCAGCCCAAAGGTACAATAAAGTACAAATCAACATAAATCTTTGTACCATCTCTTATTAATTGAGATGTACACGCCTCTGCGAAGCGGCGGCTAGCCACTCACATCCTGCCAGGTGTCCTGGCAGGGATCTTCCCGATGGCCGAGGGATATTCTTGCCCTTCCAGGATAAGTTGACCTTAAATGGAGTCATATATCTTGTCTTGGATACCATTTCGGGTGTGGCGTGGAAGACGAGGCGTCGCCCTTGCCGAGGCTTGCGTGGCGGGGTCCTCGCCGTGCCCGCCATCCGGGGTTGTAACCGCAACTTCATCGCTCGAAGGGTTGTTCGGATCGTCGAGGCGGGCAAACCCGCCTCGGCTAGGCGGGCGGGTTCCTCGGCGGGCGTGGCCCGGAAGGAGTCCAGCCTGCCCGGCCGAGTTTGCTTGCCCGACCCCCGGCGAGCGGATCTCCTGACGTGCCGAGCTCACCCGGACGGGCCGAGCTCTCCCGGACATAGCCGAAGTCGGTCCGTCACGACCGGCGGGTCGACCGCTGGTGGGGCCGAAATCTTCTCGGGGCCGAGCCGAGTTCGGGTGGGCCGGCCCGGTCGCCATTGGGCCAAGGGGCGAATTAATCGTCATACAACAATTGCCCCACAGTTCGGTCTCCGAGGGCGTTCGGAGGCCGAGCTGGTCTCTTGGAGAGTTGTTCGCCTTTATTGCCGAGCTCCCTCTGC
Organism: Paraleonurus japonicus; assembly: GCA_030762865.1. NCBI lineage: Eukaryota > Viridiplantae > Streptophyta > Magnoliopsida > Lamiales > Lamiaceae > Paraleonurus > Paraleonurus japonicus. Next base: position 23,889,833 of record CM061060.1, read on the forward strand.
CGAGTACCCCTGGGTTTCCACCGATGGGACTTGGATTTGGACTTGGAGAAAATGGCGGTTGGATTTGACAAGGGGTCATTTATCCCACGTGCTCTGCAAAAGCGATTTTTGGCGGGCGCGTGGCGGTTGGAGGTGACTACCTCCTAACCACCACGCGGACACGTGGCATGTCCCCATGGTGCCAAAAATGGTCACGACCTTTCACGAAAATAATCGCGCTTTTGCCCCAAGTCGAAAAGTTTCGGGGATTTTGCAAGGAGGCCCTTCCCGCTTTTTATAAATAGGAGTCTCCTTCATCACTTTAAACCCCTTACCCTGTGTGATTTTCGGAGCGTTGTGAGTGATCTTCATAGCTTCCTCGAGAGGTTTCCGTGCATTTCTTCCGTGTCTTCATTGTCCAAGCTCCTAAATAGCGTTTGAAGCGGTAACTTCCCTTTATCTCTTGAAAAAATCTCTTCTTTTTTGTTTATCTTTCATTTTCTCCGATCGATATGGTGAGATCGAGGGGACTTCTTCCCGAGGGATTGGTTTGGCGGCGCCGACGCGTGGAGCCACCGTGAGAGGGGAATCTTCTAGGGGAGGATGGCAGACGCCACCCCGGAGATACGGGCTGTCCGACCGAGATGCTCCGGGTCGGACTTTTGACCGTGCGGGGGTCCAGCGCCGCCTCCACCGGTGGAGGTGGTTTGGGGGCAGAGGATGCCCCATTTGCCGGCCTCGCCGATTTAGGTATCGATATGAGGATCGGCGAGGATCTGGGATGCCCCAGGTGATGTTGATTTGGAGAGGGCCACGGCGGAGGTGGTGGCCGAGCTTTCTCCTCCGGGGAGCGGCAGCGAGAGGACCGCCGGTGGGAGTGCGGCTGGGACCTCGCCCGGTGCCCGGGGTCCTACGGTTTCCGAGCTCCTGGAGGAGAGCGAGAGAGTTCAGGTCGAGGAGATCAACCAAGAGGCGAGCAAGCAACCCTCTGTGAAGGTCACCATCGCCTACTCCGCCCGGGAGCAATACATTGATAAGGTGGCGGGGCCGGCCCCCACCTTTGACTATCGACATATCTGCGGGAGCATCCTTACGCTCGCCGGAGGCGGACTCGCCGGATGTTCCGAGCGGCGGAAGCCTCGGAATGGCCGGCCAATGACGAGGTGAGGCGAGTTCGGTGTCCGAGGCTGATTTGGCATCCTGGCGGGTGAGGTGGCATGTCCCATCCGGCGTGCACTTCTTTGTGCCCGCCGATGACGAGAGGCCCGACCAGTCCCGCGGGGATGCTTGCCGTAAATTATCACATGATGGAGGCGGGGCTCGGTTTCCTCTCCATCCCAATATCTCGCACCTCGCTCGTGTGGCCCGGAATGTCGCGCCTTTTCAGGTTCATCCCAACGGGTGGATGAACTGTAATAACCCAAAACCAATTATAGGATTTTATATTTAATTTCCTAAGTTTAGGGATCATTTTATTTTATTCCAATTTCGTATGTGGTTTTCTTAATTTTTCTCCAATCGACGAACGGTTTTTCAACCCAAAAATCTACCGATACTTTTCGAACTCACATCCGTAATCCGGATATGTTTAATAATGATTAATTACCAATAGTCCTTTAAAGGTGAGAAACACTCATGAAAACCCTAAGAAAAATGTTTGTTCACCCATCGCGCGTTTTAATAAATTTTCGGAGCCGAACCTCGGACCAAAAAATACCGAAAACTCAACAACGAAGTCACACCACCGTATTAGAAATTAGACTACAAAATGGCAGCCCAAATCTTCCAAATTTTCGTGCACATGGGAGCTTTAAATGAGAGAATATTGATGGTACATGAAATCCCTAGCCAAAATCCTAAACTTAAGACCTAGGACTAGTTTTCTTTAGCCTTATGCCTATTACCACCTAGTTACCCCCTTTTCCCACCCCTCTTGACCGGCCATTTCTCCTCCTTCTCCTCTATAAATAGAGTGGATCCCCTCTTCATTTCCCACACAACCAAAAAGCTTGGGGCTCTCAAGAGGAAGAAGAAAATCTCCAAGGGTAAGTCCCTAAGCCCTCTCTTTAGCCTCATGTTTTCTCCTTAGCTTAGAAATTTAGGAAAAATATGATATGAGTCCCTAAGAACCCCTTTTCACATGATATGATCTTATATGGAGTGTTTGAGTTGGAATTATGGTGTTTGGAGTCAAAATGGTGAAGTTATACTTGAAACATGAAACTGCCGAAATCAAGCCCTACCCACTGACCCGTTTTTGTAAAATCTATTCGGACCCTTTCCACCCGTTTAAAAATCATGAAAAAATTCCTCGATGTAGTATTTGAAGTCTAGAACAACATGTGTAAATTTCATAATTTTCTGATCACTGTGTAGGGAGAATAAAATCGTGAAAAATGATGTGTCGGAAGTAATCCGAAACTGGGAGCAGTGACTCACTTCTTTTATTTCTCCCTTTCTGATAGTTATAAAATTCTAGGAAAACTCTGGGATGTTCCCCTTGATGTGTTGTAAATCATAATAAAAAATCATGACTTTTCGTTTAGTACTTTATGAGATAAAATTCGTTTTCTGAGTACCTGGTCGATATTCGACGCATAGGGTTATTCTGTGTTGCACGAATTTATTTTCCAGTTTTGCTTAAGTAATAAATTATGGAAAACTTCATGGATGTCTACAACCTGTTTATAACAATATTCTAAAATTTGGTGATTTTTAAACGAGTATCCAATAAGTTATGAATTTTTTCGTAAGACATGTTCAGTAACCGAGCCAAACGATGGATTGAATGTTCACGATTTTTCTGGACAGAATCCGTAAGTCAAATGGCTTGGGTCCCTGAATCAAAGTTGTTCATTCTTGAGTACTGCATCCCATGTTTTAATTTCATAATTTTTGGATATTTCTACAAAGAGTTATGGATTTTATAAGTTTAAGGTCACTGTTTTGCCGAGACAGAAATTTAGAGTCCTTATTTTAAAATCTGCTATAGTTCCGTAACTCAAATGAACTTGGACCCTTAATAAACTTTGTTCTACACTGAAAGATGTACAACATATTCAAATTTCATAATTTTCCAACGAGTCTAAGTATTTTATTTCATTTATGCATGTATAGGTATCGTTTCTTCTTTTGACTAGTACTTGACAAATTAAATGGCCAAAACTTTTAATGAAATGCATGTTTGAATATCAAATGTTATATGTGATACTTTATGAATGCATATACTTGAGTGTCTTACGTGTTTTCTTGAAAATGAACGGGCAACCGAAAGTCCCAAATTCGGAACCCACAAAGCGTAGTACACTAACAAAGCCGTTAGACATAGGATTTAACCCATAGAAGCTTTTGATAAAATAAAGTACCCCTTCTTCGTTCAAAGCCTTGCGCAATAAGATCAAGAACCTAAGTTTCTAATGGACAAAGAGTTGTCGAACTAAACATACGAATTGTGGTAGGTAGAGTACGGTCGGAACCGGAGACCGAGATTTGCGTACTGAGAGGCCTAAACAATCAAGAAGTTAAACTTTCCCTTAAAAGTTTCCAGTGGGTGACACTATCTGTATAGCTAGTTAATGTTATATGGGTATTGTCAGTTTTCTGAATCAAACATAATCAGTTCTTCCGAAAGACGCAAACAACTCAAAAGCATGAAAATGCACAACTCCTAACTATCGAATATACAAGAACGAATTTCTTTTACTTTGATTATTTGTTTTTATATGTTACATACGAGAGTTATTATCTCTATTGATCAATAGATCTGCAGAGGGCGAAGCCCTATATAAACGGGAGGAATAAGGATGGTAAAGGGTGTGGAGAGTGTGCAGAAATGCCACTATAGCCACCCCACGGGAGCAATAAGGATGGTGAAGAGAGTGGAGAGTGTGCGTAAATGCCACTATAGCCACCTCACGGGAGCAATAAGGATGGTAAAGAGTGTGGAGAGTGTGCGAGTAAATGCCACTATAGCCACCTCATTCGGGCTGGAGAATTACGGGTCTCGGACGTGTAAACGTGCCATTCCACATTGTGATTACGGATCGGACGCACTAGCGTGCCATCTCAAATGTGCTATATATATATATATATATACTAAGCCTGCAAAGAAGATAATCTCTTAATCGAATAAAGTTGAAGGATAAAAATCTTATAAGCGAAGATTACCTCGTACAAAATGGGCTAAATGCCGCAACGCATAACTAAAGATAAGAGAAGAGTAAAAGATTCAATTATATTCGGGATTTCTGTCAACTGCGTATGTAACAACATACGGGGTTACCCACTCGAGATTCCTATCTCACTCTCCCAAACTTAATATTTTCGGGTTGCGAGAATGAGGCCCGGGAGGCTGCAGTAGACGACCGCTTCCCACTCTCTTAATTAATTAATAAATCGTCTTAGTAACTTTCAACCTTTTGTAACGAATACTTTAATAATTTTTTAGCTATTATCTCCCCCGGGAGTTGTACTCGCGGATGGTTTTGATCAAAGTAGATATTGATCTTTTATTTTAAAAGAGTTCCTCTTCACTAAGTAAAACGTTTACGAAATTTTTCCGCCGCAACTTAATTGGTTGTTATTCAAAAGAAATTTTACTCGCTCAATTTTTATATTTCACTAAGTGACGACTCGGGTTTAGGACGTCGGACCCGAGGGTCAACTTTACGAATTCGGGCGTTACATGAACCTTCTTACGCTGTTTGTCTGCAGGGGAAGTTCCATCGGATGCCGACCCCGGCCGAAGTGAACTTCATTTTCACCTGTCGGAGTCCAAGAGAGAGTTGTTCATACGGGCTCGGCAGGTGGGGACGTTTTCAATGGAATCCTCCAAGCTCCGAGGCCGGCACCGGGAGGTGGTTTTTGTCGGCCGGGGCACAGCGATCGCCGGTGTCGACCTCGATTCTAGTCTCGGGCGTCCCATCCGCCTTCGGCATAAACCCAAGAGTACGGTTTCTTTGTTTAAAGTCGGACAATTATTACCCGATCTAATTTTTCCTCCCCTTTGCGAGTTGTTCGTTCCCAAGGAGGAGAGGCTGTACACCGATTTCCGGCTCGCACTTGCCAAGCCGACCCTCATTCCGTTTGCCGACCGAAAGTGCTCGGTAGTCAACAATGACGAATCGAGGTTCGAGTCCCGATTCTTCACTTTCCTCGCCACCTCCGCCGGGGCCGCGGTAAAATTTCCGACTTTAAGCGGATGGCTTTATGTTTGATTCCGCGAGCGAGAACTAACCGTCTAGAATGTGATAGGTTTCAACTATCCTCCGCTCCGTTCTGCCCACTCCGTTATCATGTCGGCGGTGCCCGATCTCTTGGCCGGGCGAAGGTCCGCGTAAGGAAGGCGAGCAAGCCCCGCGGGCAAGAGAAGTCGGCGAGATGAGGAAGCAACCGAGCACGTCCCCGAAGGTGTGCCCCTTGCCCCGCCAGCCGAGCCCACCGCCGAGCATGTTGCCCTCCCCGCCCGAACCGGTCGTCCCGAGTCCAGACCGGGTGGTGGATGCCGCCCGGGCCTCGGGGCCGACCGACCCGGCCAGCGTCCTCCCGGGCGCACAGAGTGAGAGACCTCGGTTGAGGTCGAGGAGAGCCGCCGCGCCGCGGCCAATCTGGCTCGGTGCCCAGGCCGAGCCGGGGCCGGGACCCGGACGATCATTCCTTCTTGGGGCGAGACCCTGCCCTTTACGAGAAGTAAGTTGCGTTCCCTTACCCTCTTGATTTTCGGCTCTTTGGGGAAATGCTAAGGATTTTCTTTTCAGTTCTGGCCGGTGGCCGCAAAGCGTCCTCCTCCCGTGGTGGATTTCCTTACCTCCCGGCGAGACCCGGCCCCGACGAGCTTCCGGACTATGTTATCCGGGCCATGGAGAAGATGCCGTCGGCCATGACGACCGAGGTGGACGCGGACTCTTCTGGAACACAGAGCGCCCTCTTGCTCGCCCAGGTCACAGGGTCTTGAGTGCCGCCGTCTTGGAAGCGGTGCACAGACGGGCAGGACCGGGAGGTGGCCAGGAGCCGGGAGGTCCGCCGAGAGCGGGACCGGGCTGGGAAGGAGGTCGAGAAAGCACGGGCCGTAGCTGAGAAAGCCCAGGCCGAAGCCGAGAAAGCGGTGGCAGCCATCCGGGAGCGAGAGGCCGAGGTGGCCCGTCGAAGGAGGAGGTTGCCCGCCCGCGCCGAGGGTGAGAAGGCGGTGGTGGCCGTCCGAGAGCGGCTGGAGGCCGAGAAGGCGGCAATGGAGAGGTCGGCCGCGGAGAGGTTGAAGGCCGAATGGGCCGTGATCGCCCGAGGCCGAGAGGGAAAGAGATCGAGCCGCGAGGAGGCTGCTCGGCTGGTGGGCGAGAAGGCAGTGGCTGGAAGAGAGGCGGCCAAATCCGAGCACCTCTTGGCCGCGGCCTATGCGACCCGGAGGCGGTTGTCATCCCCCGACCCGAGATCCGGCCGTGATGGGGAGTTCGCGTACTACATGGCCTCCGCCGACCTCATCCGCGCGGTGAAGCAGCCGGGCGACCCCACCGTGGCCATGGAGAGGTACTTCGGGAGTACGCCCTTGCCCACCCTCTCCACGAAGAGCTAACACCGGAGATCAAAGATCTGTAGAGGGACCATGGGGTGGACCTCTCCTGGTACCCCGACCGAGGAACAGTGGACTTTCCGGCGGAGGCGGGCGGAGCGGGAGGCTGGGAGCCGGGAACCGCGGGCGGTGAGGCTTAACAGTTTTCTCTTCTCGCCGGGGAGCAGTGAATAACGAATCCATACGTCTCTTGGAAGTATTCAACTACGGATTCGCACTGTGCCCCCTTCGGTACTTTAAACTTCGCGTTCCGCGCCTTGCTCTCTCCGTTTAATAGAAACCTTGGGCTCCAAGCGATATTTTGGATTCCCCCATGGCTGGTCTTCCTTTTTAATAGATACCTTGAATTCCAAGTGATATCTTGGATTCCCCATTGCGGTTGTAATTCTTGTTTTTCTTTTGGTTTAGGGTTTAGGACTTTTGTACTCGGCCAATGGCCGCCTTTGTAATTAATGAAATCTGCCGTTCTTCACATTTCTCGGCTTTATTTATCTTTACGTACTTAGAAAATTTTGTGAAATTTCCCAAACATGACAAGTCGTTACGACTGATCGGCCTCGGCCTTACTTGATCCAAGGCGAGAGCTTGACCCATGCCTTTCCGTTCTGGTTTTGGCATGGGCGAGCTCGGACCTTGGTCGGGTAAGGGTTATGCACAGGAGCTCGGCTCGCCCTGCATGAATATGGTTTAACACCGCATTTTTGACAAATTTTGCAAGCATTTCAAACCATCGTGGCTTGTCAGGCCTCGGCCTTACTTGTCCAAGATGCTTTGAGCTCGGCCCGTGCCTTTCCGACTTGGTTTCGGCATTGGCGAGCTCGGCATTTGGCCAAGCAAGGATTTACTTGAAGAGCTACGCTCGCCCAAGTGTGTCATGGTGGGTTGGCGGCCCACCGGATCCATCGTCGCCCAAACCCGGTTCCGCGGCTGCGAGTTCGGTCGGGGCGAGCCGATGAAGGTGCTCGCTGAATGGAGACTTGACCACCGAACCGCTTACTAGGAATAGTTCTGAAGTGGTTGCTCGCCGAGAGTACGTTTAGCTCGCCGAGACTTTTCTCCGGGAAGAACCCGGTGGCACTTGAGCGGCACTGTGCAGTGCGCCCGGTGGCGTGCTATGCGCTTTGGGGCGATCACTAGGACCTAACCACGCGACTTTTGTCCTAACTCGAGGAGCTTGTGGACCTCACTAGCCAGAAAGCTAGGAGACCTCGGCCGGAGGCTAAGCTCGTCGCGAGGAATTTGAGGGGCACACCGGCCGGAAAGTCGGGTGACCTCGGGACGGTAGCAGGACACGCCACGAGGAGTTTAGTAGGAGCCTCCCGGTTTATGGGTCAGGCGGACCTCGCCATAAGGCTAAACTAGCTGCAAGGAGTTTATGGGGACTAGTCCCTACCTCGGCGGACTGCAGCCGGCCCGCAGTATGAGAGGGACCCATTCTTGGCCGATCGGCCTCGAGCGGGTCCGCAAGGATACCTCTTGCGAGGATTTTCGACACAATTCCCGGGAACTTCGCTTTATTTATTATGAAAATTTACAAAATTTGCAAGAATTTATAAGGATTACAAACACTCGAGAGAATCCCAAGACTTTTAAGGTTACAAGAAAGGACCTAGGTGACGGCTCACCTTGAAAATATTTCTTGAGGTGGCATGCGTTCCAAGGGTATTGGTGCGGAGTGCCATCCGGGTGTTCGAGCTTGTACGCCCCATTGGGTAACCACTTGGACACCACTGAGCGGACCCTCCGAGTTCGGGCCGAATACCCCTTGGCGGGGGCCGTGGATCTTTTTAAGACGAGGTCGCCGGCGAGAATTGTCCGATCTTGACCTTGGAGTTGTAGTACTTTTCTCGAACGCTGCTTGTAGGCCGCGTTCTTGTGAATCGAGTCAAGTCGGCGTTCTTCTAGCATGTCGAGGTCGAGCCTCCTTGCTTGGTCGTTGTTCTCACCGAGCTCCTGCAATCTGAAGCTCGGCACGGCGACCTCGGCTGGGATGACGGCCTCGGTGCCGAAGGCGAGAGCGAAGGGGTCTCGCCCGTCGAATTCTGGTAGTCGTCCTGTAGGCCCACGGGACGTCCGTGGGCAGCCCACTTTCCTTTCCTTTCCTCAAGCTTGGCCTTGAGGGTGTGCTTTAATATTTTGTTGACTGCCTCCACTTGACCATTGGTTTGAGGGTGGTACGGAGTGGCGAATAGTCTCTTGATTTTCCAACGCTCGCAGAATTCTAAGACTTCGAGCCGTCGAAGGCTTGCCATTATCTGAAACTATAGCTTTGAGGAAGACCAAATCTGCAGATGATGTTCTTCCATATGAATCGATGATGGCCTCACGACCAATCTTGTTCAGCGGTTCGGCCTCCGCCCATTTGGTGAAATAGTCAACGGCGACCATGCGAATTTACACCCCAGGTGCCACCGGCAAGGGTCCGATTAGATCGATCCCCCATTGGGCGAACGGCCGGGGTGAAGATTGACTTCAGTGCTCCGGAGAGAGTTTGATGTTGGGTGCCATGACTTGGCACTTGTGACACGCCTTGGCGTATGCAATTGCATCTTTCCGAAGAGTGGGCCAATAGTACCCCTGCCTCATTGTCTTATAAACGAGCGCTTGCCCCAGCGTGATTTCCACGACTCCGTCGTGGATATCCGCTAGGATCGACTGCCCGTCCTCCGGAGTGATGCATTTGAGTAGGGGTAGAAAGAAACTTCATTTATAAAGCGCATTCTCTATCGTAGTGTACCTTGCCGCTCGTAGCTCGAGCCGCCTGGCCTGGACTCGGTCATCCGGGAGGGTGCCGGTCTTGAGGTAAAGGATAATGGGCGTCATCCAGTTCGCCTCCTCGGCCGGACGGTAGCCACTGCACGGCCGCTGATAGCCGAGTTAGCGAGCTTCGTGAGGACGATGTTGGACATGTCCGCCGCTCCCTCCGAGGTGGCGAGCTTGGAAAGTGCGTCCGCCTGGGAGTTTTGTTCCCTTGGGATCTGCTCTATATAGACTTGCCGGAGCCTCTTGCACATGGAGGCGACCGAGGTCCCGATACTTTATCATCTCTGCTCCCGCGGGCTTCGTATTCTCCCTTGACTTGGTTTACCACCAAGAGGGAATCCATGAAGATGTGGAGTCGCTGACACCGACCGCAGCCGGCAAGCTCCAGGACCGCCGACGAGCCTCGTACTCGGCCTCATTGTTAGTGGCCGGGAACTCGAATCTGACGGCATTCGTGAAGCACCGCCCCTCTGGTCCGACCAAAATGATTCCCGCCTCCCGAACAAAATTGTGTTGAGGAGCCATCTACGAACAACTTCCATGGCGGGAAGCTTAAGGTTGAGGGGTTGTTCGGAAAGGTGAGCTCGGCGACGAAGTCGGCGAGCACCTGCCCTTGATTGCTGTCCTTGGTGCGTACGTGATGCCATACTTTGGCGATCTCGAGCGACCACTTTAAAAGGCGGCCGGTGTCCGGCCCGTGCGGGACTGCCGAAGTGGAAGGGTCGTGAGAATCTCGACTTGGTGATCGAAGAAGTAAGCCCTCGGTTTCTGACACTCATGATGAGGGCGTATGCTAGCTTCTCCAGCCGGAGTGTATCTCGAGCTCGGCGTCGTGAAGCACCGTGGCCGAAGTAGATTGGCGAGTGGTCCCGCCCGTCCGCTCGACAAGCACCGCACTCAGAGCGAACTCGGAGGCCGCCAAGTATAGAAACAGACTTCTCGCCTCGGCACCGGCTTGGCGAGGATGTTGAGGTTGGCGAGATATTCCTTTAACTTAAGGAAAGCATCCCGACTTTCTTTATTCCATGAGAATTTTTGCTTTTTGATGGTGGCGAAGAAAGGCTTACTCTTGTCGCCTAGGCGAGAGATGAATCTATTCAAGGCCGCCGGACACCCGGTGAGTCTCTCGGACTTGCTTGACATTGCGAGGTTCCTCCATGTCGAGGATGGCCTTGATATGGGCGGGGTTTGCTTCAATTCCTCTGGCTCACGATGTGGCCGAGGAATTTACCGGAGCCGACCCCGAAACCGCACTTCTTTGGATTAAGTTTCATGTTGTATTCTCGGAGGATCGCGAAGGTTTCCGCTAAATCCCTTAGATGGTCCTCCTTTTTTATGCTTTTGACGACGATGTCGTCTATGTAAACCTCCATTGTTCGCCCGATTTGCTCGCTAACATTTTGTTTACAAGCCTTTGATAGGTTGCCCCCGTTTTTCAACCCAAAGGGCATCCTAAGCCGAGGAGTAAACGTTCTTCTCGGTAAGGAAGGAGGTGTGTTTGATGTCCTCCATGGCCATCGGAATTTGGTGATAGCCGTGACAGCGTCCATGAAGGACATCATTTCGTGACCGGCCGTGCTATCCACCGTGGTCGATGTGCGGCATCGGGAAGTGGTCTTTCGGGCACGCCGCATTTAGGTCGATGAAGTCTATGCATAGCCTCCAGGATCCATTAGATTTTTGACGAGCACGGCATTTGCTACCCATTGGGGCTCGTCCTCGGCTGCTCGATCAGCTTGTTGTCGAGCAGTTTTTCACTTCTTCGGCTAGAGCGGCGTATTTCTCGGGGCCGAATTTCCGCCTTCTGCGAGACGGGCTTATGAGCGGGGTCGATCTTTAGATGATGGCAGGCATATTTCGGATCTATGCCGACCATATCCTGGTGAAACCAGCGAAGACGTCCACGCTGTTTTTGAGGAAATCCAAGACATCCCCCGCATTTCGGTGGGTATCTTAGAGCCGATGAAGACTTCAAGCTCGGGGCGAGTAGGATCCACCGGAATGCGCTCCAGTTCCTCAACCGGGGCAGTGCGTTTTAAACGCTGACCGTTAGGGTCATGGGAGTTCCCACAGGGTCAATATCTAGCGGCATAGGTTCGAAACCGAGGCGTGGCTCCAAGTCTTGCTCGCTCGCCTGGCCGAGCTCCATGGGAGGCTGGGGCCGAGCGGGTAAGCTTCGCCCCTGAGCCTGCTCGGCTTTTGTTGAGTAATCCATTGAGGTAGTTTCATTTTGTTCCTCCCGGGCCCGCCTGGGTTCGGCACTTTGTTGTTCTACCATGGTGAAAATAGAAGAATCTAGACTTAGTGCGGAAACTAAATCGGGCACAAATAGTTCAAACACTTCTTTGACATTTTCTGGTCACCCTTAATGGTGCCGACTTCCCCTTCGGCAGTGGGGAATTTGATACAGAGAAATAGGAAGAGGCGATCGCCTCAAAGGTTTCAAGAAAAGGGCGACCAAAAGCCGTTATACATGTTCGGCAGTCAACGATTACAAATTCAATAGGCCTAGTTATCCTAACCCTATCATTCGCAAAGTCAACTAGCTCGACCGACAGCTTGATCTTCCCATATGCCGAAACGACGGTGTCGCCGAAACCGCGGAGTTGGAGGTCGTAAGGCTCGATGTACTTGGCCGGGTTGCCCATTTGGTCCAAGGCGGACTTGAAGAGGATGTTGCGAGAAGCTGCCGTTGTCGACTGTGACCCGGTCCACCGTCATTCCCGAGGATGTTGGCCGAGATGACCAGAGCATCATTCTTTGGGCGAGAGAACCCTCGCGGTCAGCATTTGAGAATGAGATTACCGCGGTCTTGGAGATGGTGGGCTCTGGAGGCGCCGATTAGGTGGACGTGGTCAATGGCCCGCAGATTCGGCCTTCCTCTTTCTGTTTGGCCAGTGAACACCTCGACCAATCCGCCGAGGCTACCCCCGGCCTGGATCGTATTGATCCGTCCGCCGGGCGAGCGGCGGAAAGCTCGTCGCCTGATGACTCCAAGTTGGCCGCGACTTTGACCGCTGCGACCCTCTCGGGAGACGACCCTTTGTCGCCTAGGAGCTCGCTCTTCCGTGTCCGGCCGTGGTGGTGGCCTCTTGGCGTATTTATCAAGAAGCCCGTCCTCGAATGCAGCCTCCACAACCGCTTTAGCGAGATCTCGGCACCGGCCGGTGTTGTGTCCGAGTCGTGATAGGCGCAGTAACTTGTTAGGATTTTGCTTGGTTGGGTCCCCCTTATGGGTTTGGGTTTGGGGACCAGTCCAGGTCGGATCGCGTTAGAAAACGAAGGCCGGGAGTACTTGAGCTTGTCCACGACTTGGACGGATGCGTGCGGGGTTTGTCCTCGAAGCTCTTAAAGTTCCCCTCGTAGGCCCTCTGCTGGCCTTTCCTCCTGCTGGGGGTGGGCTCGGCGGCCGGGCTGCCTTGGGGTTGCCTTCCCCCTCTTCTCGCCCCCTCCTCCTTAACCTCGCCCAGCCTTTAAGCGAGCAACTTCGCGAGTGATAAGCTCGCCCTGCTCATCGGCGGAATTCGGCGTAGGAGGTGGGGTAGTTTTTGGTCATGTGCCGGAACATGTGGGACTCCGGTCTTAGGCGGCCGAGGGCTGCGTGTAGGCTGGAGCTCGTCTCCGGCGGCTCCCGGTGAGAAGGACCTCGTCCAGCGGTCGAGGTAGGCCTCATCGCCCTCCTCCTTCCCGCTTGATTCCCATCGCCTCTGCCGGTTCTCGGCCTGGGAATCTTGGAGGCGAAGTAGGTGGTGAACTTTTCGCCCGATTCACCGAAGGTGCTGATTGAGCGGGCGGGGAGAGAGACATACCACTTGTGGGCGAGCTCGCCCAAGGTTAGCGGAAATTGGCGGCATTTGGTCGCATCGAAGCCCCCGACCGACCATGTAAATGTTGTATTTACCGAGGTGAGTCTCCGGCCGGCCTTCCCCTCATAAACGGGCATTTAAGGGGAGGATCTTGGGCTGAACCGACGCCCGCTCGACCTCCATAGAGAGAGGCTCATTCGCCGCGCTTCGCTTTGGCTGCCCATCGCGGGCCCCAAAACGGATTCCATTTCGTCGATCTTCCTCTCGCATGGCGACGAGGAGAGCATCGCGAGAGTCTGGTTCTGGGTTCGGGAGCAGAGTGCTCCGGAGCTGGACCCAACCTATCTTTGGCCGACACCTTTTCGGCCTCGCGCTCCAGAGGCGCGCTAGGTGCGGGGGCTCTATTGGTGTCGGCGGTCCTCGGCGCTGCCGTGCCGGGTGCTCCTGTCCTAGATTCCGCTTTGGACTCGACCCGAAATCCAGTGTCGAGATGACCCAGTCGTTGAAGACAGCCTCCCGACCCTGGGCTGATCGCCTCGGCTAGGAGATCCAGTCCGTCCCGAGCTCGTTGGGCCTTCTTCTTCTTTTTCCCTTACTCTTCTCGGGGAGCAGGACCAGTGGTTAGCCATGGTGAGCTCACGGCCTCGAGCCCGAAGAAGCTTGATGGCCGTCAATCTGCTCGTGGGTTTGGTACTCTGAAGTGGGATGGGGGCGGCCAGACTCCCGTGCCCCTGGTGGGGGTGAAATCACCCCGAGGTCTGTTCACCTTCATGAACGTGCATGGTGTCCATGCCAAGAAGAACGGGGTGGGATTTTCCCCACCAGAACGGCGTTTCCGGCTTTCGTCATCTTCCAAATGGAGTAGGATCTTCTCCGGAAGGGAAAGGTAAGGAAATGTAGTGATTTAAGTGAGATTTATGGTTTGAAGAACAGTGAGTGTTCTTCAAAATTTTTCCAAAGAACTTTCTTGTGGAAACGGAGGTTCGAAACCCTTCTTCTAGCGCCAATTGTTGTTAACCGAATTATTTGTGAGTGATTAATGTGGCTTTTGATCGGTTAAAACAATATTGATTGGAGCATTTATTATGATAAACACCCAAGAACAATCAATAGAAATGATGAGCAATAAATGAGGAATTAAATGCGTAAAAGCAACTAAGAACACAAGATTTGGTGGGAGTGTTAGTCCCGTGCTAAAGATGGATTTTTCGCATCCGTTTATTGTGTCTTATAGGTCTTATTTATACATGGGTTTGGTTGCCTTTTGGCAGCCCAAAGGTACAATAAAGTACAAATCAACATAAATGCTGTACCATCTCTTATTAATTGAGATGTACCGCCCCGCCGCAGAAAGCAGCGGCTAGCCACTCACATCCTCGCTGTGTCCCCCCGGCAGGATCTTGATGGCCGAGGGATATTCTTGCCCTTCTCGGGATAAGTTGACCTTAAATGGAGTCAGATATCTTGTACTGGATACCATTTCGGGTGTGGCGTGGAAGACGAGGCATCGCCTTTGCCGAGCTTGGGTGGCGGGGTCCTCGCCGTGCCCGCCATCCGGGGTTGTAACCGCAACTTCATCGCTCGAAGGGTTGTTCGGATCGCCAGACGGCAAACCCGCCTCGGCTAGGCGGGCGGGTTCCTCGGCGGCGTGGCCCGAGGGTCCGGCCTGCCCGGCCGAGTTTGCTTGCCCGACCCCGGCGAGCGGATCTCCCGACGTGCCGAAGCTCACCCGGACGGGCCGAGCTCTCCCGAACATAGCCGAAGTCGGTCCGTCACGACCCGGCGGGTCGACCGCTGGTGGGGCCAAAATCTTCTGGGCCGAGCCGAGTTCGGGTGGGCCGGCCCGACGCCATTGGGCCAAGGGGTGAATTAATCGTCATACAACACTTATATTTACATTGTAAATGTAATTCTTTCGAGATCCTTGCCACAATTCAATTATTCATTTTTTATGTTTTCTTATTGTATCTTTTACTAAGCAAATTCAATTTTATTTTTTTACTAAGCAAATTCAATTATTCTAACTTTTATGTAATTTATTATTAATTTTCTATTATATTATGTATATGTGAATATATAGCGAGAGAATTGTGTTAAATTGATTTAAAAAAACAAACAAACAAAAAATAATGAACAAAATTTTAAAAAAAAAAGAATTAAAATTAATGAACAATAAAAAAATTACTAATTAAAAATAGAATTAGTACTTTTAGATACAATATTTCTCTATAAATTACTCTTAGATACAACCAAAAAAATACTACTAGATACAATTCATTACTATTTAATATCCTTTTTACCCTTAAATAAGTCAAAACCTCTCTCTCTCTCTCTCTCATCACAAACGAACAAAGACGATGCTACGGGTTTAGGGTCTTCTTCTCCGCCGCCACTATAGATGCTACGACTCTAGGGGCGTAAATTGTCGCTCGTCTCTCTCCTCCCCGCCGAAACCCTAGATTATAGATCGCATCATGTCAGCGGCGCTAGGCGTGTTTAAGTGCAAGTGTCGAAAATCCTAGACCCACCGCTGCCAAACCCACCGTCGGAAAACCCTAGACGCGCCACCAAACCCTCGCTGCTTTTGGTGCACCACAAGATGCGACCGAGGCTCACTGCTTGTTGCGGCGACGACGTGAGACTTGTACGCTGCTCGCGACATGGCCACACGCCTTACCGGTGCACCGTCGAGATAAATCGAGATCCGCCGGAGCCCCACCGATTCCTACCGGTCTCTCTATCTCGTCGGGTAATATCACAGATTAGATTTCAATATACATGTGCAGATCAGTAAATTTAAGTGGTGTGAACCCATATGTAGATCGAAACTCGGTAACTCACCGAGTTTGGTGACTCACCGATAAGTGGTTAATTGTGCGTAAATTATATGTTATTATTGGTTGTTTAATTATCAATTTCTAGCACAATTTTAGTAATTTCCCTTATTATTTCTTTTGTCGTCAGTTTACTTTGATTTGTTATTTTTATATCAATTACGGGTAAATTGAATGACGTTAGGAACCGGGAGGCAAAGTGAGTGTCAAAGTCAAACATGCCATATATGGAAGAGCAAATCAATGGTTTTAATTGACTGAAATAAGGAAGAATTGATTACTTCCTTCTTAAAAAGTCAAAGGAAAAGAGGGATGAACTTGGACAAGGAAAAAGAGAGAAGAGAAAAAGAAAAGAAAGAATACGCAGAGAGGATACACAGGAGTTTCTAGGAGAATTCTCGGGAAGGAGAATCAAGAGTTTTGTATTTTGTGAAGACAAATTGTAAGAATTTTAGTATTTTATTATGTTGGTCCCACGGATTGAGTGAATTATTAAAGAGCTTATACAACCTTCTAGTGAAAATCTAAAGGGGGTTGAATAGATTTTCAAATCCTTTTCAGAGATTGAATAATCAATTCAAAGTATCAAAGCTATGCAGCAGAAAATAACTTTTAACTCAATCTTTAAGGATCAAAAGCAACCCGAATTATGAATCAAATTGAGTTTGTTTGAATGTTTGATCAATAACAAGATAAGTAAACAAAGCGAGAAAGAACACCAAGACTTATAGTGGTTCCGATCAAACAGTCCTACATCCACTCTCCTTCTTCAACTTGAAGAAGGGCCTCGACTACTTACTATCTTACTCACTTACAAAGTTGCAAATACAACTTGTGAAGGTTACTATCTTCGATCCTATCTTCAATCCGCCTATCTTTCTCGAAACTCGTAGATTACGGCGAAGTGTTGAAGATATACAAATAAGTGTTCTACAAATACTTTGAACTTTTGAATATTGTTTTGAAAACTTCTTGTGTGATCTTTAAGAGAACTTGTGAATAATGTGAATGAGAGTGTTGAATTGTTGTTTTTGTAAATGTGCCTAAACATATTTATAAACTCGAGAAACAGCTTAGTTTGTTGTAACAAACTAAAAACCGTTTAACAAACTTATTCTTGAAAACCGCCTTGTCCTCAATCGATCTTGGTCTTAGTCGTCTACAAATGACTTGGTGAAGACTCGTCTTTCTTATTCTACTCAGCTTGTCTTGACCTTATCTTGAGCTCTTCATTATTGTCTTCAACGGATGACTATCTCAAGCTTGTCTTCGTATGACCTTCTCTTCTTCGACCTCACCGACTTTTCTCGGCTTTACCTAGTCCGTCACCTAGTGCTAGTCTTCTTCTCTCACTGTTCTATGCAATCAATCGTCATCTTACTTTACATGAGTTGAAGAATCGACTATTTTTAATTCATCAAAACTTCTTCCGATCTAACATATTATTTTTGGTGTTTGTTTAATCATGTTTAGTAGTTAAGTTTTCATATTCTAGTCCGAGGATGCGGAATTTTGAACGGTTTGATTTTCTTGGGAATTAGTATGAACGTTTTTATTTCAATTCTTGTCTCGATTTTATTATTATTTGATCATATGCTTTGCATGTTTTGATTAATAGATTAATTAGGATTGATCACCCCAATTTATTTATTATTCATCGAGCTAATTCACATATTGTAATTCGTAATTGTACAATTTTGTGATATGGTAGCAACTAGGGCAGATCACTCTAGGGAATAATAATATTTAAGTTATATGATTCGAACGTTTCATTTTCATAGCTTAATTTTTCCTATCGCTTTAGAGGCGAATACATTCTAGGAATTAAATCCTGAATACATATTTTAGGATTATTTCGGAATAGATTAATCGTGGTCGTACTTTCCGACTAATTAAACTTAAGAAACAATTCGAACTAGTTTGGTCGTACTCACTAGTTTAGGAAAAAGATTCAAGTAAGAATTTAAATAGTCGTGGTTATTAATTTGAGTTAGGAAAACCATTCAAAGGGAAGCTATTCGAGGGCTAGATTGTTTCACATATTGTTTACTCAAACCATCGTGATTCGTTATAATTAAATTTGTTGTATTTTTATTTTAGTGAATATTATAGTCGAAAACCAATACCCCTATTTTTACCGCTTAATTCACACGAATTATTTCAATTAAATTACTCTGTTCCTCGTGAGATCTACCCCTTACTTGCCCTACTACATTAATAGGTTGGTTTGAGATTTAATATATTTTTGGGTGCCGGTGACAGACACCAAATTTTGGTGCCGTTGTCGGGAACCGTTGTTAATTTTGTTGAATTTTTCGTGTTTTAATTTGTGTTTGAAAATTCTCAAAAGTTTTTTTTTAAAAAAATAAATTTTGAAAACTTCAAAAAACAAAAATAAATAAAATTCTCGAAATTTCATTCGGGAATTGTTTGCATTTTTCTTTTTCCTAAGTTTAACACTCGACCTCGGTGTCATGTTTTGTTTCTGGAAAATTTGTGAAAAAAATAATGCGAATCGGTGCCGTACATTTTGGAACTTTATTTTCTATTGTTCGCTTGCTAACACCGAATTTCGGTGTTTATTTAGAATTTTATTGCGGTGAATGATCACTCGTTCGCATCGAAGTGCATCACTCGAGTTTGATCTAGAGGTAGAAAGAAGAGCCGAGATAGCTTAGAAGAGAGACTCGCTTGCGGAGGCAAATTAATTTTGTATCAATAGGAGAAACAAATAGTGACGAAGGGTGTGATACTAGTGAAGCAAGAGAATCTGCATTTACGTTCACAAACATGGTCAGTGGAACGAAGAGAGGATGATGAACAAGTTGGCAAATCCGCCACAAACCATCACCCTCTTTGCATTACTATTCATGCTCTTGCCGCTAATGTTGATTTTGAACTTAAATCAAGTTAATTCACTTATTGCCTTCTTTTTAATGGTCTTGCGGTAAAAACCCACATGCTTTTCTCGAAAGAGTTCCACGTCGTATGCTCAAGTATGAAGCCAATAGGAGTTTCGGTGGAGCATGTTAAGTTGAGTGCATTCCCATTTGCACTAAAAGCACCGCACGAGACTAGTTATATTTCTTGCCTCCAAGATCAGGTTATCTCATGGAATGAGATGGAGAGGTTATTCCTCCAACATTATTTTCCAACCACCCGAGTGGCGCCTTGAGGAAAGAAATTTCAGTGCTAGATCAGGGCGGGAGACACTATATGAGTATTGGGAAAATTTCAAATGTCTCATAGCTTCGTGCCCACAACATCAAATCAATGATCAACTGCTCATCCAATATTTTTATGAAGGTCTCACTCTCACCGATAGAAACATGCTCGATGCAGCCGGTGGAGGAGCTTTGATGAGTAAAACACCAACAACTACACGAGAATTGATTTCTAGCATGGTAGGAAATACCCAGCTTGGAGTACGTGATGCCATGAATGCACCTATGGAGCAACCTAAAAATGATGCTTTAGAAAATATTGCAAGCATGATGGAGATGGTGATGAAGACCAAAATTCCGTAAGTCCGCCCATGCAAACTTTGCCACACTACAGAGCATTCTATCGATGATTGTCGAATCCTGAATGATAAGTTAGAGCAAGCTAATGCATGGTTATGGGAATTTTCAAGATCGAAGGTATGATCCATGTTCTAACATCTACAATCCCGGTGGAGAGATCATCCCAACTTTCGTTATGGGAACCAACAAAATAATCAACCAGAGACAATTACGACCTCCATATCAAGACCGACAATTCCAATTATTCAAAGGGAATGATAGAGGTGCCGAGAGCTCTGGGCAACACATGGGTGAGAAGGATTCAGACCTTCTTTGGAGGATATGATGAAGGCGTTGACATCCAACACCATGAAGTTTTAGCAAGACACTCAAGTGGTGATAAAATCATTAGAGTCCTGGGCAACGAACTCTAGAGTTTGGGCAACGAAGTTTAGAGTCCGGTCAAAGGAATTTGGAGGCCCAAATGAGCCAAATAACCACCGCCGTCGTCGCCCAACTACAAGCACAAAATAGTGGCAAGCTACCTTCTCAACCCGAAGCTAATCCTAGGAATGTTTTTGCCATCACCTTGCGGAGTGGTAAGCTATTGGAGGAAATTTCACCACCCACACGTCAAGAAAAAGGTGAGGACCAGAATAGAGAAGATGAGGGGGAGCAGCCTATGGTGCAGAGTGAAAAAGTGGAGGAAGAGGAAGTCATCCTAAGAAATCTGGATGCGTAATGTACCGACACTTATCCTCAAAGTGTCGGTGCACCGAAAACGAAAAAGAGGTAAAATCTCATAGTGCAATTCCCATTATTACTAATGAATTACCCTTTCCTTCCAGTTAAAAAAGGCTGAAAAAATTGTCAAAGACTAGAAGTTGTTTGATGTGTTCCGTAAGGTTGAAATTAACATACCTTTGGTGGACGCAATTAAGCGAATTCGAGATACGCTAAGTACTTAAAGGAGTTGTGTACCAACAAGCGTAAATTAGCTGGTGATGAGAAGATTTTTATGGGAGGGACTGTTTCAGCAGATTCCGTAAGAAATTGCCACCAAAACGAAGGACCCCGACATGTTCGTAATCCCTTGCACGATAGGAAACCATAAGATCGAGCAAGCTATGCTTGATCTTGGGGCCGCTTATTAATGTCATGCCTTTGGCAGCAGTATGAGCAGCTAGGTATCGGGCCATTGAGAGAAATCGAGTGGTTATTCAGCTAGCCGATAAAAGTCTTGCCTACCCTACCGGAGTAATTGAGGACGTTCTCATGGAGGTAAACCAATTGATATTTCCTGCTGATTTCTATGTATTAAATATGAATGGAAACCCGATGGATTCCACACCTATTTTGTTGGGAAGACCATTCTTGAATACTTTCCAAACAAAAATAGATGTTCGTGAGGGGACTCTCACAATGGAATTTGACGGGCAAATTACTCAATTTAATATCCTTGATGCTAAGAAAATTTCTAATGAGTCCGACTCTCTTTTTGTTGTGAGTGTCATTGAGCCCATTGTACAGAAGTTTTCGAGGTTGATTGCAGGAATAGGTTAGAGGAAAAATCCATGCATAATCTGCAATGGGAGGATAAAGAAGCTAAGGCCACCGAGGAACCGGAGCTTGAATTAAAGCCACCTCCTAAGCACTTGAAGTACACATATATGGGCAAAATTGGTTGAAATAAGCTTTTTATGTCGAGCCAACGACAATAAAAAAGGCGTTTGTTGGGAGGAAACCCAATATTTTATTTTAATTTTCTCGTTGTTCTAATTTTATTTGTGAGTTTAATTAGTTTTTCTTGCTTGTGTTCTTCTTGTTGTTCTCGGTTTCCCATTATGACTTTGGACCCACCTTATTCTTGCTAGCAACTCGGACCCACTACAATTAATTTACGGAGGCACAAGGATATCGATTGTAGAAAACTTATCGATGCTCGGGAGCGAAACATCATCCCACCGATTAGCACCCGGTAACCCCGCTCCACTTATTATGTAATTCTTTAAGGTGCAAGTTATTTTGATTGTACATTTGTGCTAGGGGCTAGCACTGTTTAATTGTGGGGGAGGGGGAGTTTGATAGCTTTCATTCTTTGTTTGTTTATTTTGTTATTTCTTGTGTTTCTTGTGTTTAGTTTCTGTGTAGTGTTATTGTTGTTTAGTTTTGGCATGTTGGTGTACTTTTTGTGGAGTTCGAGCATGATAGTTGAGCACTTAATTGTCGATTTAGCTGCTGATTTTTCTCGTTAAATATGCCGAAAACGTGAATTGCATGTCTTGATTGGTGATTGCACTTGAATTCATGTGTTAGTCATAAAATTGAGTCGATTGTTAGTTGCTTGACTTTGACATTACAACTTGATAATTTGTTCTTGGTAGTTGTTTTGATCTTTTGGAAAAGTGAAGTTTGGGTTGGTGCCTAAAGTTGAAAATGTTGAATTTTGTGGTTGGAGAAAAAAATAAAAGGAGTTCTAGTTGAAGAATTGTGAAAAAAATAACGAGGGGCCGATACGGCTGCCTGCTCTTGGGGGCTCAAGTGTAAAAAAAAGAAAAAGAACACGAAAGAGCTAAAACCCGAGAGTAGTGCGGAGCCGCGAGCCCTCGTTTGAAAAAAAAAAAAAGAAGAAAAGAAAAAATAAGAAATAAATGAGTTAGACACCACTCGAATTTGTACTTTGAAGGAAGACTAAATTGAACTTATTTGAGAACAAGTTGTTAGGGAGTTTTGGAGATGACTTGAGTAGCTAAGAGTAGATGAGACTCTGTGATCGATTGTGAGTATAAGTTGTAATTACTTTGATAGGCACGTGATACATGAGTTTGGCTCGGGAATTCAGTAGCTAATGAAATAGAAGAGTGTCTTAACTGTTTTTGCTTGAACAGGTGTGTAGTATTTGCTTGAGGACAAGCAAAAACTTAAGTGTGGGGGATTTGATAAGTGGTTAATTGTGCGTAAATTATATGCTATTATTGGTTGTTTAATTATCAATTTCTAGCACAATTTTAGTAATTCCGCTTATTATTTCTTTTGTCGTCACTTTACTTTGATTTGTTATTTTTATATCAATTACGGGTAAATTGAATGACGTTAGGAACCGGAAGGCAAAGTGAGTGTCAAGGTCAAACATGCCATATATGGAAGAGCAAATCAATGGTTTTAATTGAGTGAAATAAGGAAGAATTGATTACTTCCTTATTAAAAAGTCAAAGGAAAAGGGGATGAACCTGGACAAGGAAAAAGAGAGTAGAGAAAAAGAAAAGAAAGAATACGCAGAGAAGATACGCAGGAGTTTCGGGAGAATTCTAAGAAGGAGAAGCGAGGAGTTTTGTATTTTGTGAAGACAAGTTGTAAGGATTTTATTATTTTATTATTTTTGGTGTTTGTTTAATCATGTTTAGTAGCTAAGTTTTCATATTCTAGTCCGAGGATGCGGAACTTTGAAGCTTTGATTTTCTTGCGAATTAGTATGAACGTTTTATTTCAATTTTTGTCTCGATTTTATTGTTATTTGATCATATGCTTTGCATGTTTTGATTAATAGATTAATTATGATTGATCACCCCAATTTGTTTATTATTCATCTCTAGCTAATTCACATATTGTAATTCGTAATTGTACAATTTTGTGATATGGTAGCAACTAGAGGCGAGATCACTCTAGGAATAATTATATTTAAGTTATATGATTCGAACGTTTCGTTTTCATAGCTTAATTTTTCCTATCATTTTAGGGCGAATGCATTCTAGGAATTAAATCCCGAATACATGTTTTAGAATTGTTCCTGGAATAGATTAATCGTGGGTCGTACTTTCGACTAATTAACTTAAGAAACGATTCGAACTAGTTTGGTCGTACCACTAGTTCAGAAAAATATTCGAGTAAGAATTTAAATAGTCATGGTTATTAATTTGAGTTAGAAAAACCGTTCAAAGGGAAGCTATCCGAGGGCTAGATTGTTTCACATATTGTTTACTCAAACCATCGTGATTCGTTATAATTTAATCATTGTATTTTTATTTTAGTGAATATTATAGTCGAAAACCAATCCCCCTATTTTTATCGCTTAATTCACACGAATTATTTCAATTAAATTACTCGTTCCTCGTGAGATCGACCTCTTACTTGCCCTACTACATTAGTAGGTTGGTTTGGGATTTAATATATTTTTGGGTGTCGGTGACAAAGACACCAAATCGCTGACTCAATTTGAGTTTGTTACTTAGTAACTCATTGCTGTTTTTCTTGTTTTGATTTATTGATTCTTATTTTTTTCTTAATTTCCTTCTCGAAAGTTGTTTGAATACACTGGGATAGTAATGTGCAAATTTTTTTCTTACGCACATGTGTAATGAAGCTAAACATGTGCAACAACAATTTGTTCCAAATGTCTCACCTTCACCTATTGTTTAGTTTATTGTTTATTACTACTCTATCTGTCTCGTCTTGATCAAATGAGGAATGGTATATTTTCTTTTTTAATTCTTAATTTTGAATTTTACAACTACAAATTTTGAGTTGATAAATGATAATATGAAGGAAATTAAAAAAAAAAACAAAATGGGGAATCTACAATAATGAAAAATTATATAAAAATATTTGTATTAACAAAAAGTAATGCAAAAACAGGCAAAAAATAGGACGTTCAATCAAAACATATCCTGCGGACTAGGGATGGCGAAAATAATAAAAATATCGATATATCGAAAAATACCAAATTTATTGAAAATTTTGGTATACCGAAATTTCGGTGCGGTATGGTTACCTTACCGGAAATTTTGGTATGGTATCGCTATAAATATATGAAAATTTCGATATACGATATACTCCAAAACACCAAAAATATCGGTATTTCGGTATAAACCGTACCATTTTTTTAAATAATTATTTAATTAAACTATTTATATTTAAAAAAGAAATTATAATTTGAATTCCAAAATAAATTTCGGTATAACCGTATTTCGATATATAACAGTATGTACAAAAATTTTGGTATGGTATGTTATACCGAAATTTTGGTATGATATACGATATATAATTTTGGAATACCGAAATTTTGGTACGGTATCGATATATATTATATAGATACCAAAAATTTCGGTATGGTATACGGTATGCTCGGTATTTTTGGTATCTTGTAAGAAAGGGTAAAATTGGAAAGTCAAGGAAAATAATTGTATCTCGCTAGCAATTAGAAAAAAATTATATCTAATAGTGTTATGGGTCTTAAAATTGTACCTAATAGCAAGATTGTAGAAGTCGAAAATCGCTAATTGGGACAGCTTTTGTGCCGCCTAGTGCCCAAACCGTCTAGGCACCACCTAGTCGCCACCTAGGAGGTGATTCGAGTGAAAATTGCATGATTTTATTGAGCTTATAATACCTTTTTTATATATATAATTTCATGCTTTTATTGTTCAATTTTGGCTAATTACACTTGATTTGGAGAAAGATCGTGTTTTGTTTATTTTGTAGAAAAAATAAAAATTTTTAGAAGCAAAATATGAGATGAAATTACAATTGGGCTCAAGATTTAAAAGAGAAAAGAAAATCGAGGCCCATTTCAGCTAACGCCCAATTGGACACTATTAGGCCCACCAAATTAAAACCTTAAATGCCTATTTAAAAGGCATTCTTGCGTTAGAAAAGAAGCGTAAAAGATACCAAAGAAGCAATTATTTTTTACGGATATTCACACACACTAAAAGATGTTTTTTTATTCTTCACATTTTGAAGCTCAAGAAAATGGATTAGCTTGGAATTTTGATTCTCCACCTACACTAGACTAAGCATTCTTTGCTATTCCTCTTTTATTTTGTTTTTGTCATTTAATTTTTGTAATAGCTTGAATATGTAGGAATTTTTCTAGAACTATTTTGGTTCTAGGGATTGTGAAATCTAAATTGATATCTATAGTTTAATTCTTCTTTTATTTGGTATTTATTGGTGATTATTATTTATGTGTTCAAATTATCATTTATTGGTCATGACTGTGTGCTTTACTTATTATTGATTGAGTTTAATTGAAAAATTTTATCCAATGATTTACTTGGGCACATGACTCATTAATTATCACTTGAGAAAGGGATTAATTAGTGAGAAGATATTAAGGGTTTCAGGGTTTATTGAGTTGATTATGCTAGTAGGGTAGAGATGCATGCTAGTGTGATTTCCTTTGAGTTGATTGGATTTAGTTCATCTTTTAACTCTTGCTTAGTGATCCACTTTACAAAATCATCACTAATGTCATTTGAATTTAGTGTTTTACCATAGATGGATGTTTAGGTGTAGCAACTTGTTAGGATGTATACTATAAGCCTAGCTTTTGTATGAACATCTTTTTGAGTATGAACATCTTTTTAATATAAGATTCATTATGATCAAAATACTTATTGTTTATGATTGTTATATATATCATTATTTTGTCCGGGTTAATTTATACTGTAGATAACATGGTGTGTGGTGTCACACGAGAAGATTATGCTATCGATTCCTTATAGATTATAAATAATAGCTCACAACCAAGATGGATTTGGACAAACCATTGGAACGGTTGTAGTGTAATTTGGTATTAGTCTATCTTGACTATAAAGTTACACTAGTACATTTTGTATGTATTGAGCAGACCATATGAGGTTGTTCAATTTGTACCGACTATATAAAAGAGCAAGACCTCTGTTGTTATGGATGTACGTCTTCTTAATCCCTATATAATAATGGGCACGTGTACTCAATGTATGTTTCTTTGATTTGCCAATGGGTGAGATTTATTAAATCAATAGGCTCGGTGAATTGGGAGACAACATTGTTTATATGGTGTCTTTGTTGATTATAGAAGGAATCCGTGTCCTAATTATTTAGGATGATGATGTCCCCTTGAGGAGCTCATAAAGATTATTATGTAAACCTGCAGTGGATTTAATCGACATAATAATAAAGATGAGTGGTACTACTCTTGGAATTAGATATAAATTAATTAAGTTGTCGATAATTTAATTAATTTATGGACATTCGATATCTTAAACACGGGAAATAAACGTACACATAATAAAGGAGCCCATATTATAATATGGGATTAGGACGGTAATTCAATTATAACTCTTTAGTGGATCGAGTTATAATTGATGGGCTTAAGTAAAGTGTTCGAATCGAACACAGGATATTTAGGCCCATCGGGAGGCCCAACCCTAATTCCTCCTTAGGGTCCTGTTGTAGCCTATAAATAAACCCTAACATCGAGCCTCCGGTGTGTGAAAAACGTGAGATCGAGAGAGGCGGATTCTCGATTCCTTGGAGGATCGTCGACCACTCGACGTCCAAGGGAAAGAGATAGGAATACGGCGTAAGACCGTGAGGTTCGAGGCTCATCCTTAGATCGCGATTGTGACCTTAGAACTGGTTTGTCTTCACCTATTACGGTGAATAAAGGTACAATTCTATCCGCTGCGTTTATGTGCTTACGATCCCGAATCGATAATTTCGTAGAGTCGGCGATCGGTGGTTCCAACACAACTCCCTAGGACCACCTTTCTTTTATTAATTATTTGCATTAGTTTGTTGTTGATTTGGGTTGGACTATTTTTATATATTTTCTTAGTGACAATTTTAGATAGCATTTCGAATTAGTCTTAGTTTTTAGAATCTTTTCTTTAAATCAATCGTGTCTAGATAGAATTGGGTCAACGTATATCACTTTTACACTAACCGTTCTCTATGGGATCGACTCGTATTTACTGCACTAGGATAGACACCATACACTTACGGTTGATTATTTTACGTGTTGGAAAAATACGGAACAAGTTTATGGCGCCGTTCTTTTGGAAAGGGCATTATTAGTTCTAGAGTGATAATTGACTTGGTTTTAGTCTAGATTTTACTTGCTTTCGATAAACCCTTAAAATAATAAAAATATTTGAATTTCATATTCCTATTTTTATTGTTATCTTTTGTATCACTACTTCTTTGTTTGCTGTTCTTCTAGGTACAAAATTTTGGAGAGTCATCGTGTTGAAAAGATGGATGATTCAGAGGCTATAGTGAATTTGATCGCTCAAGTGATTAGATTGACTACTTTGTTGATTGAACAAGCTCCCAAATGGTCGTTTGTGTCAAATCATGGGGAAAGATTATGTTATATGCATCATCAAAGAGAGATGAACAATGGGAAATGAACTTCAAAGTTTTCGGAGCTACAATAGTGACCAACACTACCCGGGGTTGAGAGACCATAGATGAACCGTTAAAGTTAAGCATGGAGGAAATATTCACTACTGTCATAGGAGAAACGATGAAGTTCATGAAAGAGATAAATGAGAAATTTAACAAGACAAACTTAGCTATTGACACCTTGGAGAAAGAAATAAAAAGATATTGGAGCTCGAGTGAATGACCTTCAAGCACTTGTGAATTCAATTGCAACTCAAGTTGGTCAAATAGCTACAACTAAAGGACAAGTTCAAAATGAAAAATCTCCGTCTAATACCGAGTTCGACCCAAAAGAACATTGCAAGGCCATAAACATAAAAAAGAACATCAATTTGGAGGATGATGAGCAAATAGTAGTCTCTATCTACAATGAAATTGAATTTCATGAAGAGAACATCAAAATCGAGTTCTACATGATTGATCAAGTAGAAGAATTCTCCAAGCTTGAAGCTAAATGCTTAGACATAAGCAAAATAAAAATGTCATACTCACATGATACCTTGGGCAAAACTTCAAGACTTTGTGATATGAGTGAAGACTACAATGGAGTGTCCCTACGTTGTTCCGACGGGCCCATGGATAGAATTAGATTAAAAAGTACCGGGTCAAGGGACAAAGTGGTGTCACGTGACTTTAAAAGGGAAGCTATCCGGCATAGGACATTAAAAATAGCGCTTCTTGGGAGGCAACCCAAGATTTCACTTGTCTTTCTTTTATTGCTTTCTTGTTTTGTTGTTGATAGCTTAGTTTTCTTATAGGTGTGGATGATATTTTTTGGAGCTCGGTGAGGAATCGAAAGAGAAGAAAAATACCATGGGGATGAAAATAAATTGAAGCAATGGTGATTTCGACAAAGGTGCTTAGATGTGCAAGGAAAACGGTAGCTTGTTGATGCCCCAAACTTTGAATTGTCACTTATAGTAACATTCTAAGTTTGGGGAGTTTATTTATTTTTTTATTGCTTTCTTGTTTTGTTGTTGATAGCTTAGTTTTCTTATAGGTGTGGATGATATTTTTTGGAGCTCGGTGAGGAATCGAAAGAGAAGAAAAAGTACCATGGGGATGAAAAGAAATTGAAGCAATGGTGATTTCGACAAAGATGCTTAAATGTGCAAGGAAAACGGTAGCTTGTTGATGCCCCAAACTTTGAATTGTCACTTATAGTAACATTCTAAGTTTGGGGAGTTTATTTATTTTTAGATATTGCATGTTTTTGTTACTTGTTATCCTTGCACCGCGCATCATTCTACTTGAAGTCACATTTTGCACTTGGCACATGCACCGGTGCTTCTTATTGTATAGTGTGGTGTTTTCATTGCTTGAAAGTTGGTGGTTGTTGACATTTTTTAAGTCTAGTTAAGCTTGATGGTATTGATTGATGTTTGTTAGTTTACTTGCTTATGTGAAGGATTATGCTTGGTTTTGTGCTCTCAATTGATGATTAGACAAGCTCGTGAGCTTTAGAGCCTA
This sequence comes from Paraleonurus japonicus, assembly GCA_030762865.1. Taxonomy (NCBI): domain Eukaryota; kingdom Viridiplantae; phylum Streptophyta; class Magnoliopsida; order Lamiales; family Lamiaceae; genus Paraleonurus; species Paraleonurus japonicus. The sequence continues at coordinate 23,918,961 of CM061060.1, forward strand.
TAGACTTTCATATTTATTGGTCTAATTTCCTTCTTGTGAGTATCGTTCATGCTTGTGTGCTCTAGAACTTGTTAATTGTCTTGTTTCGTGCTACATCTTGTCCGAGATTTTTGAAAATTATATAAGGCTATCTTTGTTTTGATTAGTCACTTAGCCAAATTTTTCTTACCAAATGAAATATTTTCCGTAGCAAGCCACTTTGAGACTATTGACCTATATTTTTTGGCAACCTATGAGAATTTAGCCCATTTGTCCTTTTTTCGAGCTTACCCTTCATATGACTAGTGGAGCTTCATTCTTGATAAATATGGTTGAATTGAGCTTCAATATAAACTTAGAAGACTAGTTGTGCCTATGTGAAATGAGAAAAAAGAAAGAAAGAGTGAAAGAAGAAAGAAAGTAAAAATGAATTGTTGAAAAAAGAGAAAAAAAAAAGAAGATTGAGTTGTATTGAAAAGAGATTGAATTTGATTTAAAAAAAAAAAAAACTCTCTTTTGTATAGTTACTTGGTAGTGCTTCAAGTTCTTAAGTGTTTAATGATTTTGGTGGTGGAGAATGAGTTTTAAAGTTGACAAATAAATTGTGGGAGTTGGAGTTTTTGAGTTGCAACGTAATCAATTGCAACTTTATCTTGAGAAATTTTTTTAGATGTTCCGGTCATCTTTACTCTCGCTCCACTAGTTTATGAGTCACTTCATCCAAATATTCCCTACCTTAACCAAAGAGCCTACATTACAATCAAATGTGAAGTCCTTATTGATTCATTAATTGAAACACTTTGACACGTGGTGGAGAACTTAGACATTTGACAAGCTTATGGTAGTACATTTATATGAATTGATTTTTGAGTGCATACACGTCCTTAATATACACTTTAAGTGAAGAGTTATACACTTACTTGAGAGAAATTGTGAATTGAGCAATTAAACTTGCATTAATTTGAGCATAACTTGTGAACTTGTTTGCTGATTATTCTACCTAATGGCTTAGCTAGATTGAAATATTTTGACAATCACTTACTTTGATTTTAAGTTACATCCTTTGCAATTATTCCACCCTCATGATTTAATTTTTCCGTTGTTTGGGGACAAACAATACTTTAAGTTTGGGGGAGTTTGATTCGAGTGAAAATTGCATGATTTTATAGAGCTTATAATGCCTTTTTTTTTTTTTTTTAGTTTCATGCTTTTATTGTTTAATTTTGGCTAATTACACCTGATTTGGAGAAAGATCGTGTTTTGTTTATTTTGTAGAAAAAATGAAGATTTTTAGAAGTAAAATATGAGACGAAATTACAATTTGACTCAAGATTTAAAAGAGAAAAAGAAAATTAAGGCTCATTTCAGCTAAGGCCCAATTGGACAATATTAGGCCCACCAAATTAAAACATTAAATGTCTATTTAAAAGGTATTTCTGCGTGAGAAAAGAAGTAGGAAAAGATACCAGCAACAATAATTTTTACATATAATCACACACACTAAAATGTATTTTTTTCATTCTTCACATTTTGAAGCTCAAGAAAATGGATTAGCTTGGAATTTTGATTATCCACCTACACTAAACTAAGCTTTCTTCTCTATTCCTCTTTTATTTTGTTTTTGTCATTTAATTTTTGTAATAGCTTGATTATGTAGGAATTTTCCTAGAACTATTTTGGTTCTAAGGATTGTGAAACCTAAATTGATATCTATGGTTTAATTCTTCTTTTATTCGGTATTTGTTGGTGATTATTATTTATGTGTACAAATTATCATTTATTATAAGCATGCTTTTATTGACCATGATTGTGTGCTTTACTTATTATTGATTGAGTTTAATTGAGAAATTTGATCCAATAGTTTACCTTGGGCACATTACTCATTAATTATCACTTGAGAAAGGGATTAATTAGTGGAAAGGTATTAAGGATTTTAGGGGTTTATTGGGTTGATTATGCTAGCTAGTAGGGTAGAGATGCACGCTAGTGTAATTTTCCTTTGAGTTAATTGGATTTAGTTCATCTTTTCAACTCTTGCTTAGTGACCCACTTTACAAAATCATCACTAATACCATTTGAATTTAGTGTTCTACCATAGATGGATGTTTATGTGTAACAACTTTCTAGGACCACCTTTCTTTTATTAATTATTTGCATTAGTTTGTTGTTGATTTGGGTTGGACTATTTTTATATGTTTTCTTAATGACAATTTTAGATAGCATTAAAATTAGTCTTAGTTTTTAGAATCTTTTTTTTAAAATCAATCGTGTCTAGATAGAATTGGGTCAACGTACATCACTTTTACACCAACCCTTCTTTGTGGGATCGACTCGTACTTACCGCACTAGGACAGACACCATACACTTGCGGTTGATTATTTTACGTGTTGAGAAAATATGGAAAAAGCAGTTTATTCTTTTATTATATTTTCAAATAATTGGTTTAAACTACAAAATAATATAAAAAGTTAAGAACATAATTTTAACGCAATTAGTCAAATTGTTATCATTCTAATTATTATAGTACTACATAATAAAACACATATTTCACATACCAAATTCACATCAAAATAATTTAAGGGTTTTAACATTTTATATACTTCCATTTTAGTTTTTTTATTAATAAATTCAATTTTACAAAGAAAAAAATTTAAGGGTCAGCTACTGTTAGATATAATTTTATAGTCTTTATTACTCTTAGCTACAATCTAAATCTCAAAATACTAACTACAATTTCAAATATAGTTAGACAAAGATTGTCACTCCTTTATTAGTTGTTCCTTCACCGCAAAATACTGTTCATTGACGTGATTTTTTTGGCATTCCAATACAACAAATTATTTAATTCAATTTTGTTTTCATTTTGTTCACAATTCAAATTAGCTATGTTCCTTCGCATCCCAAAATTTCTCTACTAACCAAGATTTATCCATGTTAGAATTCATACCTTATTTAACTTCAAAAAGATACATTCTTCTTCATCAATCAATTTGAAAATTACACATCTAATAATCTAAATATGAAATAAAAAATACAGATCTTCTTGCTTTGTCTTCCCACACCGCCGGAAAAAAAAGTTGCACATGTGTAATATAACCGTACATGTGCAAAGATTAAGAGAGACAAGACAACAAAATAAAAACAGGAACACCTTCTTCACCTTCTCACCCTCATGCTGAGAAAGAGTTTTAAAAAATCATTAAGATTCCCTACCATGGAATACGCATTGACCAAACTATTCCAAGAAATAATATGTTTCGATCGAGCAATTCAAATGACTTTCTAGCATCTTCAACTCTGCCATACTTGGCATATACACCCATTAAGCAATTCGGCCGATTTACCTCACATACAAAACCATCTTTTACTACATAATTATGAAAAATTTGAATGTGTACACTCTCTCGAAATGCCAGAGAGCATATTTTAATTGTGACGAAGCTTTAGTGCCGCCTCCCACGCCGTAGAAAAATAGAGCAAAGCGCCAATCTTGGTAGAGTAGACTGCCGAGATACATTGGAGTACAAACTTATTCTAGATTTGACGAGACGTACATCGATCTCGAGGCGGTAGACGTCAATCTGAGGTCTCTATGCAAGCTAGTCAATTTCTTCAGCCTATCCTCGTTGCCCAATCGTTGGAACCCTCCAATTTATTCGTCACCGATCTAGGAGTGTTGAGGGGGCAGACGTTGATTTGACAAGAAGCCATCGATTGAAAGTATCTGTGCAAGCCACTATGCTATCGTCTATCCGATACTACGGTAGTAATACAAAAAATGGATAAATCGTAATTTTCCTTGCTGCTTCAAGAATCTTGAGAATTGGGGAGGAAGAAGGAACCCAACAAAATTTGAATTATGTGAAAGCAATCTAAAAGCAATTATCTTCACCGTGTTGGGAAGCCAAATAAACCTCAAATCAATGTATAGTGTAAAGCCGACCGTCTATTTGACGGAGGAAGGAACAATTAGTAAATGACAAATTCTTATATGAAATATTTTATGGATATAGAATCCGTAAAATTACCCATATAATAAAATTCACAGATTCTGGCGGGTTTGGTCGGGCTAGATTGTATTTGGTAAATATTTCTAAAAAAACTCGCACAAGGACAAAAATACAATTTTCGCTTCCAGGTGCTCCCAGAGATGTTACTATTAGGTTAAACATGTGTTACTTTAATGATAAATATGTGTTACTTTAATGATAAATATGTGTTACCGTAAAATAAATAATACGTAGTTGCCTAAAAATAATCGCTCAAATGCAAAAATAAAAATAAAAAAATGCTCAAATAAATCTCTAATCTTATATGTGTGAATCAAATAAGTCACTAATATTCAATAACCTTTTTTCATTAATAGAATGTGATTTTATTAAGATAAGAGCTTATTTGATCTCAATATTAAAGAAAAATGATTTAAATATGTTAAAATAAAGTTCATGGGTCTATTTGATCCCACGTATAAGACTTTGAGGTAAATATGTGTTATTGTAAGATTAAATATGTGTACTAAACTTGTGCGAAGATATAAATAAAAAATCGGTCTCGGGTGTTTTACTATAAGATGTGTTATTGTATGAAAAAAATGTGTTACTAATGAACAAAACCCATACAACAAATATTTTATTCTTTTAAGGACTATTAACACGTACTTTCCTTACGGTAACACATGTTTGATCTTATAGTAACATACTTGAGAACGAGATTTTATTTTTGTCTTTGCGCAAGTGTTACTATATTAACACAAACATGTTAATGTATAGAGAAATATATGTTACTATATGCAAAAAAAGTGTTACTATATGTGTTGTATGACGATTTATTCGCCCCAAGGCCCAACACAACCTCGGGTCGGCCCAATCCAACCAGGCCGAGCCTAAAGGAGCTCGGCCCCATTAGAGACCAGCTCGCCGGGGCATGGCGAGCAAGCTCGGCCACGTGGGTCGGAACCTCCGGCTCGGCCCGCCGAGGACCCGCCCGCCCGCCGAGGCGAGCACAGCCATCCGGCGAGCGGACGTAACTCGGTGCGGCGAGGCCGCAAGCGCGGCACAAGATGGCGAGCTCGGCGAAGACTCACACCGCCCGGCTTGGCGGATCGTAGACTTGCCGACAAAGCCACTCCTAGAATAGTAACAAGTGCAACGTAACAGTTGTTAATTTAATGCCAACCCTACCTAGTATAGAAGAAAATCCTCTGCCAACAGAGGATCCCTTGCCGGACACTGGCAGACGCGAGTGGCCACTCGCCCGCCCAAGTACAGGCGGGTACTCCCACATTAAATGAGGATGTCTAACATTAATTGCAAATCCCTTTTTTGTGGGATTTTAGGGCTACACAATTCTTGTATAAATTAGACCTATAAGGCATAATAAATGGATCTCGAAAAATCCACACTTAAGACTCGGAACTCACACTCCCAAAGCAATTCTCTTTTCTTTACAAGCTTTATGCATTTATTTCTCCATTTATTACTCATCATCTGCATTGATTGTTCTCAATATTATTTTTAACCGATTTCAAGCCACATTAACCACTCATAAATATTTCGGTTAACAACAATTGGCGCTAGAAGGAGGGTGTTGTGGTGCTAGTTTCAGTTCTGTTCTATTCCCTGCAAATTTTCTCGAGAAAAGCTCGAAGAACACTCACTGTTCTTCGTGCAAAAATCCTTTAAGAACACCCATCGTTCTTCACACCGCAACCCATCCCTACCAAAAGAAGATTCTTATTCTTTTGGAGATGTCAAAAGCTGGAAACACCACTCCCATGGGGGATAACCCTACCAACGTTGCATGCATGGAGCCTGTTCATGTTCATGAAAATGAACAAAGGTTGCCGGGAGGTCACCCCTACCGTGGCTGCGGGGAGTTCGCTCCCATCCCCTCTCAGGAGTATCAAACTCCCGAGCAAATCCAGATGGTCATCAAGCTTCTTCAAGCTTGAGGCCTTGAGCTTGCAATGGCCAACCCGCACCCGTCCACTTCGCTCCCTAAAAGAATAAGGGGAAGAAGAAGGCCCAGCGAGCTCGGGGTGGCCCCCGATCCCCCAAGAGGGCGAATAGCCCAGGGTCTAGGATCGTCTTCAAGCGACTTGGGTCGCCTCGCCAACCGGATTTCGGATCGGACTGCGAGACGGAATCCGGGATGGGAAGTACCCTAGCTAGGCTGGTGGTCGAGGATCGCTGGCCCATCAACAGGGGCCCCGCACCCAGCCGCGCCTCTCGAGCGAGGCTAGAAGGGTCTCGGCCAAGGATAGGCTAGGCCCAGCTCGAAGCACTCGACCGTCCAAGTCCCCACCGCAGCCTGAACTCCGATTCTCACGATGCTCTTCTCATCGCCATGCGAGAAGAAAATCGACGAGATGGAATCCCGCTTTGGGGCCCACGATGGGCAGCCAAAGCGAAGCGTGGTGAGCGAGCTACTCTCAATGGAGGTTGAACATGCGCGCTTCAACCCAAAATCCTCCCCCACAAATGCCTCGTATAAGAGGGAAAGACAGATCTGGAGACCCATTTCAAGAAATATAACATTTACATGGTTGGGAGGGGCCTCCGATGCAACCAAATGTCGTCGATTCCTCACTGACCACGGGCGAGCTCGCCCATAAGTGGTATGTTTCTCTCCCGCCCATTCGATACACACGTTTGACCCCAGAGCAAAAAATTGACAAAGATCGATGGGAATCAAGCGGAAGAAGAATGAGAGCGATGAGGCCTATCTCGATCGCCTCGGACGAGGTTCTCCTCATCGGGAACCGGTTGGAGATGAGCTCCAACTTCACGTCATACTCAGCAGCCCTAAGACCGAAATCTCACATGTTCCGGCACATGACCAAGAACTACCCCACCTCCTATGCCGAGTTCCGCCGGCGGCAAAGCGAGCTCATCACTCGCCAGAAAATGCTCGCCCAAAGGTTTGGCGAGGTGAAGGAGGAGGGGAGGAGAAAGCGGACAAGGCCGCCTCCCAAAGCGCCTTCATCCGTGAGCACGGCCCCAGCCGTAAGAGGGCCAGCAGAAGGTGTCGGGGGTACCTTCAAGAGCTTCGAGGATCCCCCACTCCCGCACAAATCTATCCAGTCGTGGAGAAGCTCAAATTTTCCCCACTTATGTCTTCAATGCAATCCAAAGACACAGGCCCGATCCCCAAGCCCATCAGTGGTGGACCCCTCCAAGCCGAACACCGGCAAGTTACGTGCCTACCACGACTCTCCGGGCATAACACTAGCCGTTGTCGGGACTCGCTCAAACAGCCTCTGGAGGTCGCTCAAAGACGGACTTCTCGACAAGTTCGTCAAAAGGCCCACCTGCGGCCGGATACCGAGGAGCGAGCTCCTCGACGATAGAGGGTAGTCTCCCGAGAGGGTCACACTGCCAAGATTGCGGCCGACATGGAGTCATCGGGCGACGAGCTCCCAACCGCTCGCCCTGGCGGACAGATCAACATGATCCAAGCTTGGGGGTAGCCTCGGCGGATCGGTTAAGGTGTTCAGCTAGTCAAACATGAAGAGAAAGGCTGAGCCGAGGGCCATCGACCACATCCACTTGGTCGGCTCCCCGTGAGCCCACCATCTCCAAGACCGCGGTAATCTCTTTCTCCAATGCTAACCGCGAGGGGGTCCTTTGCCCCAAGAACAACGCTCTGGTCATCTCGGCCACCATCCCGGGCATGACTGTGGACCGAAGTTACGATCGACAATGGCAACTTCTGCAACATCTTCTTCAAGTCTGCCTTGGACCAAATGAGCAACCTCGCCAAGTACATCAAGCCCTACGACCTTGACTCCGCGGCTTTGGCGACACCGTTGTCTCTGTATACGGTGAAGATCAAGCTCTCTGTCGAGCTAGTCGACTTTGAAAATGATAGGATTAGGATAACTAGGCCTGTTGAATTTGTAATTGTTGACTTGCCGAACATGTATAGCGACTTTTTGGTCGCCCTTTCCGGAAACTTTTGAGGCGCTTACCTTTTCTTACTTTTATTGTGTCAAGTTTCCTACCGTTGAGGGGGAAGTTGGTACGATAAAAGGAGATCGAAAAATGTCAAAGAAGTGTTTGAACTACTCGTGTCCGCATTTAATTTCCATACTTAGTTTAGACTCTTCTTTTATTTTCACTCTTGCCGAACAACAAAGCACCGAGCTCCCTCAAGAACACATCCCATCAAACGAGCTCAAGACTACCAAATGAAGCAACTCCAATGGATTGCACCTCATCGGCCCTTTCTTAAGCCGAGCAGGCTCAGACGAGCTCGCCTCCTAGCCCCGACTCCTATGGAGCTCGGCCAGGTGGGCGAGCAAGACCTGGAACCTCGCCTCGGCTTCGAGCCGATGCATTTGGACATCGATCCAAGGGGAAACCCCAAGATCCTAATGGTCGGGCCTGAAGCGAACCGCACTGGCCGAAGAGCTAGAACGCATTCCGATGGATCCCGCTCGCCCGTAGCCGAAGTCTCCATCGGCTCCAAGGTTTCGCTGAAATGCGGGGATATCATAGACTTTCTCAAAAGCAACGTGGACGTCTTCGCCTCGGTCGCACCAAGATATGGTCGGCATAGACCCAAAGTATGCCTACCATCACCTTAAGATCGACCCAACTCACAAACCTATCTCCCAAAAAGAGAAAGTTCGGCCCATAGAAGTATGCCGCTCGGCCGAAGAGGTAAAAAAAAACTGGTCGACAACAAGTTTATCGAACAAGCAGTGGACGAGCCCCAATGGGTAGCGTATGCCGTGCTCATCAAGAAATCTAACGGATCACGGAGACTATGTATAGACTTCACGGATTTAAATGCAGCATGCCCAAAGGATCACTTCCGATGCCCCACATCGATCATCTAGTGGACAGCACCGTCGGCCACGAGATGATGTCCTTCATGTACGCATTCGCAGCTATTACCAAATTCCGATGGCCGTGGAGGATATCAAACATACCTCCTTCCTCACCGAAAAGAATGTTTTCTTACGGCTTAGGATGCCCTTCGGGTTGAAAATCTTTGGGGCAACCTATCAAAGGTTGGTAAATAAGATGTTATTTGAACAAATTGGAAAGATGATGGAAGTCTATATAGACGATATCGTTATCAAGAGTGTGAAGAAGGAGGATTACCTAAGGGACCTAGGCGAGACCTTCTCAATCCTCCGAGAATATAACATGAAGCTCAATCCTAAGAAATACAACTTTGGGGTCAGCTCTGGCAAATTCCTCGGCCACATTGTGAGCCAAAGGGGAATCGAAGCTAACCTCGCCCAAATTAAGGCCATCCTCGACATGGAGGAGCCCCGCAATGTCAAGCAAGTCCGAAGGCTCACCGGATGTCCGGCGGCCTTGAACAAATTTATCTCCCGCCTAGGTGACAAGAGTAAGCCTTTCTTTGCTACCATTAAGAAACAAAAATTCTCTTGGAACAAAGAAAGCCGAGATGCCTTCCTTAAGCGAAGGAACATCTCTCCAACCCCAACATCCTCGCCAAGCCGGTCCCGGGAGAGAAATTGTTTCGTATCTCGCGGCCTCTCGAATCCGCTATGAGCGCTATGCTCGTCGGGCGACGGGCAAGACCACCTCGGCCTACTGCCGCCCAGGTTCTCCATGATGCCGAGCTCGGGTATACTCCCTTGGAGAAGCCGGCGTATGCCCTTATTATGAGTGTTAGGAACCGAGGGCCTACTTCTTCGATCATCAAGTCGAGGTCCTTACGACCCTTCCTCAGAAAGTCCTCGCACAGCCGGACACAAGCGGCCGCCTACTAAAGTGGTCGCTCGAAATCACCCAATATGGCATAACATATGCGCCAAGGATGACAATCAAAGGCGGGCGCTCGCCGACTTCGTCGCCGAGCTCACCTTCCCGAACAATCCCTCGACCCTAACCTTCCCACCTTGGAAGTTATTTGTTGATGGCTCCTTAACTCGGCCATGCGCCGGAGCTGGAATCGTCCTAGTCGGACCGGAGGGGCAATGCTTCACGAATGCCGCCGATTCGAGTTCTCGGCCACCAACAACGAGGCCGACTATGAGGCTCTGGTGGCGGTCTCAAACTCACCGCTACGGTTGGCGTCCGATGACTCCACATCTTCATGGATTCCCTCTTGGTGGTCAACCAAGTAAAGGGAGAATATGAAGCCCGCCTGGGAACAAATGATCAAATACCAAGAGCTTGTCGCCTCTATGTGCAAAAAGCTCCAACAGTATACATCGAACAGATCCTAAGGGAACAAAATTCCCAGGCGGACGCCCTTTCCAAGCTCGCCACCTCGAAGGGGCGGCGGACATGTCCAACATCATCCTCACGAAGCTCTCCGGCTCGGCCATCGGCGGCCGAGCGGTTGCCTGATCCCAAGCCGAGGAGGCGAGTTGGGTGACTCCCATCATCCTATATCTCAAGATGGGCGCACTTCCCAATGACCGCGTCCAAGCTAGGCAGCTCGAATTGAAAGCAACAAAATACACTTTAATCGAAGATGCACTTTATAAACGAAGTTTCTTTTTGCCCGCTCAAATGCATTACTCCGAAGACAAGTAGAAAGTCCTAGCTGATATCTACGACAGTGCTGTGGAAATCATGTTGGGGGCAAGCACTCGTTTATAAAACAATGAGGCGGGGCTACTACTTGGCCCACCCTCCGGCGAGACGCAATTTCCTATGCCAAGACTCCGCCACAAATGCCAAATCATGGCACCCAACATCAAGCTCTCTCCGCAGCACTTAAAGTCAATTTCAGCCCCTGGCCGCTCGTCTAGTGGGGGATCGACTGATCGGACTCCTACCGGTGGCACCGGGGATGCAAATTTACAGTGGTCACCGTCGACTATTTCACTAAGTGGGCGGAGGCCGAATCCTGAATAAGATCGACCAACAGGCAATAATCCAATTTATTTGGAAGAACATCATCTCCGGTTTGGTCTACCCCAAGCCATCGTCTCGGATAACGAGAAACAACCCGGGCCGGAAATCCCGGAGTTCTCGTGAAAGATGGAAAATTAAGAGGATGTTCTCTACTCCGTACCATCCTCAAACTAATGGTCAAGTGGAGGCGGTTAACAAGATAATCAAGCACACTCTCAAGACTAAACTTGAGGAGAGGAAAGGAAAATGGACAGCCAACGCCCGACGCCTTATGGGCGTATAGACGACCACCAGAAATTCTATGAGTAAGACTCCTTTCACCCTCGCCTTCGGCACCGAGGCTATCATCCCGGCTGAAGTCACCGTGCCAAGCTTACGCACATCGCAGAGCTCGGCGAAGATAACGATCAAGCAAGGAGGCTGGAACTCGACATGCTCGAAGAGCGCCGACTCGACTCAATCCACAAGAATGCGGCCTACAAGCAACGGTCGAAGAAATACTATAACTCAAAGATCAAGCTCGGGCGGTTTTGATCGGCGATCTAGTCTTGAAAAAGATTCACGGCCCGGCCCAAGGAGTATTCGGTCTGAATCGGGAGGGACCATTCGGGGTGTCCAAATGGCTGCCCAATGGAGCGTACAAGCTCGAACACCCAGATGGGACTCCGGACCAATACCCCTAGAACGCGTGCCACCTCAAGAAATATTATCGGTGAGCAAGTCAGCTATTTTTCTTGTCAATTAGAAATTTTTAGTTGTGTTTGGAAATTTTGTAAGCACTTGTAAATCTTTGTGGAAACATGTTGTAAATAAATGAGATTTTGAAAAAACCAACTCTTCATGAACTCCCCTGAGGCCTAGCGGCTAAGGCGGTACATACTCCAAATCCTCGCAAGAGGTACCCTTGCGGACCTACTCGAGGCCGAAGGGCCGAAGGTGGGCCCTCTCACACTCGCGCGGACCACGGCGTTCACCGAGGAAGGGTTTCACCCACCTGTAAAACTCCTCGCAGTGAGCCCGGCCTCCGTGTGAGGTCTGCCTGATCCATACCGGGAGGCTCCTAATAAACCCCTCGTGACGCGTTACATTACCGTCGAGGTCACCTGACTTTCTGGTCGGTGTGCCCCACAAATTCCTCACGACGAGCTCGGCCTCCAACCGAGGTCTCCTAGCTTTCCTGGCTAGTGAGGTCCACCAGCTCTTCAGAGTTAGGACAAAAGTCGTGTGTGGTACGATCTCGGTGATCAGCCCAGAGGCGCAGAGCACGCCACTGGATGCATCTTAATAAGTCGTCAAGTGCACCGGGTCTCCGGCGACCAAGTCTCCGTGAGTAACCACTTTGAGCCATTCAAGCGAATGGATCGGTGGTCTAGACTCCATTTGGCGAGCACCTTCATCGGCTCGCCCCGACCCGAAAGTCGCAATGCGAGGACCGGTTTGGGCGATGAATGGGCCGGCAGGTGTCAACTGCCGAAATACACTTAGGTGAGCCAAGCTCCCTAAGTATATCCTTACTTGGCCAAAGGCCGAGCTCGCCCGCTGCGAAACCGAATCGGGAAGGCACGGGCCGAGCTTCGACCTCTTGGACAAGTAAGGCCGAGGCTTTGACAAGCCAACCATTTACGATTTGAAATACTTGGCAAAATTTTAAAACAAAGCTAAGTGTTGAGAATAATTTGGTCACGCGAGGGCGAGCCGAGCTCCCGCTAATCCTTACTTAGCCAAAGGCCGAGCCCTCTCATACCGAAACCTGGGACGAAAAGGTATGGGATAAACTCGGCCCCTTATTTAAGTAAGGCCGAGGCCGGGCAGTCGGATTACAATAAAGTTCGAGAAATTGGAAATTGAAACACTTGGGAAATTTCGCAATAATTTTCTAAGTATGGAAAGCTACGAGTTAGAGCGAGATACTATTCAAGTTTTGAAAAGGAAATTCCATTAATATTAATCACAAGTGCGGCCGGTGGCGACAAAAAAGGTGGCCCGCGGCCCAATTACAAAAGCCTATAGGGCATACAAGCAAAAAAGCGAAAAAAAAAGAAAAAGGTCTCCCTAGGCATCTTGTTCTCTCGATCCCGACTCACTGCCACCTCATCGCCGGCCCCCACAACTTCGCCTCGGCCCTAGCCTTCTCGACACCCGCCTCCACCGCATCTTCTCCGGGTAGGCCAGCTGGTCTGCTCGGGGTACCAAGAGAGATCCACCCCATAATCCCTCTCCAAATCTTTAATTTCCAAGACAAGTTCAAAATGGAGAGGGTGAGCGAGAGCATACTCCCGTAAGTACCTCTCCGTAGTCTCGCTTGGCTCCCGGCCTTCTTTGCTTCGCGGATGTGGCCGGCGGAGGCCATGTAGTAGGCGAACTCCCCATCACCGCCGGGTCATGGGTCGGGGGAGGACGACCATTTCGAGGGTCGCATGGGCCGACAAGAGGTGTTGGCTTTAGCCAGCCACTCTCTACGAGGCCCGCCTTCTCTCCGACGAGCCGGGTAGTCTCCTCACGGCTTTGGTCCGCTCCTTCTCAAGGCCGGGCGGCGAGCCCGCTCGGCCTTCGGCCTCTCCTCGGCCGACCTCTCCACGGCTGCCTTTTCGGCCTCGAATCTTGCGGGCGGTGGCCATGGCCCATTCGGCTTCGGCCTACTGCCGGGCGACCTCATCCTTCATACGGGCAACTTTGGCCTCTCGCTCCTTGGAGGCCGCCTGTGCCTTCTCTGCCTCGGCCTTTGCCTCCTCCGCCGCGGCCTTCACCTAATCCCGCTCACGGCGGACCACTCGCTGCCGTTCCACCTCCGGATCCCTCCCGCCATGCAGCGCTCCAATACGATTGATCTCTGGAATCCCAAGGCTTGGGCGAGGAGGAAGGAGCTCTCCGGGTTCCGGCTCGACTCGGCATCAAGCCCGACGGTCTGGCGATGGGGTCTTCGCCATCGCCCGACACACATAGTCGGGAAGTTACGAGAGCCAGATCCCTTTGAGAAGTGATGAAGTCGACCACGGAGGGGGACGTTTGCGGCCACCGGCAAGCAGCCTAAAAAGCGAAAAAGTGAGAATGTTGACATAATTGAAACTAAAGAAAAAACACAAGGAAAAACACTTATCATTCGAGTAAGGCGCGATTGCGTCCCGGGTAGGACCGATCCTGCGGGTCACGAGTCGAGCTCGACCTCGGCACCAAGCCCGCCTATCGCGAGGATGGGGGATTCCCTCCTCCACCCGGGGTTTTTGCCACGGCGGCGGGAGGAACCGCTCTCCCTCACCTCCACCGAGGGTAGAGCTGTCAAAATGGGCTAAGCCCGTTGGGCTAAATCGTCACCGCCACATAAATGAAGGTTGGGCGGGCTTTTAAGCCCGCCAAGCAGGCGGGCTCAAACGGACGGGCTTAAACGGGTCGCGGGCTCGGGCGGGGCGGGCTTGGGCGGGCCGCAGTGGGCGGGCTGCAGGTGTGCGATTTTTTATTATTTTTTTACTTATTGGACATTTTAGCCTAATGCCCACAAAAATTGGCATTCAAAACCCATTACAAATATTCAAATAATTAAATTATTGTGAAGCCCATATTTCTTTCCTCAAGTACCTTATTTCTTTCCTCAAGTACCCATTACATATATTCAAATAATTAAATAATTATTTTGAGACTTTATGTTTATTTTGATGAAGTTTAGACATTATTCTAAGATTTTATGTTTATGTCGATGAACCTTAATATGTACGTTTAATTTATTTGGATTATTTTGTGAATTTTGTTTCTTGAATTTTAATTTTATTATTTGTTTGTTTTTATAGGCATTATTTATATATAATTTAAATTTATTATATAATGTGAAAAAGAAAAAAATAAAAAAATCCACTTTGGACCGCCAAAATTCGCAACCCGTTTGGGCTGGACCGTTTAGCCCACACCCGCCGTGGACCGGCCCACCAAAGCCCGCAACCCGTCGTGGACCGGCCCGCCAAAGCCCGTAAAATGATGGTTGAGATGGGCTTGGACCGGCTCGATCCGCCACTCCGTTCGACAGCCTCTAACCGAGGGCCGCCGCTCCTCCGAGCCCCCCGAGGAGACGCAGGCGACGCAAGCCCCTCGGCCCGACTTGGGGTATCCGTCTCCCGGGCGGGAACTTCCACCACAGCTCGGTGGCAGCCGGGCTACCGGAACCCCATTGGCACTGCTCGGCGGCCACCTCGTCCGCCGACTTATCCGCCCTCGAGGCTTGCTCGCTTTCTTGACCCTTAGCTTCGCCCGGCCAAACGGGTTAGGCACGGCGAACATTATCACGATTTGGGCCGTTCAAGGGGGTAGTTGAAACCTACAACGTTCGGAGCGGTCGATCTCTCCCGACATAAATACAAATAGAAATGAATGCAAACACCAACAAAGCCTTACTAGAGTCTCGGCGGAGATGGCGAGGATAGCAAAAGAAGCGAGCTTCTAGCCTAGCCTCGTCGGAGTTCACTTTGGAACACTTTAGCTCGGCAAAGGGTATGAGCAGCAACTTGGCGAGGGCGAGGCGTAAATCAATGTTCGCTCCCCTTCCTTTGGAACGAACAAATATGCAAGAAAGAGAAGGAAATTAGATCAGTCCTCTTGAAAGAAGTAAAAATATAAAGCCTTACTTGCGGGTTTGTGCTCGAAGGCGAGGAATCTCTAAGTTGGAGTCGAAATTCGCCCCCAAGCGCCAAGCCCAAGCGACAAAAAACCACCTCGCTGCTAGTCCCGGAGCTTGGAGGGGATCCCATTGAAAAGTCACGCCTGCCCGAGTCCGGATGTATAACTCTTTCTTCGACTCGGACAGGGCGAAGATGAAGTTGACCTCGGCTACGGTCGACATCCTGTATAACCGAGCTTCCCTCGTCGGACAAACAGGTCGGGAGGTTTGCCCACCCATTACGGTGAATCTATATAGGGGCGACCTTCCACGCGGCGAGGAGGTGCGTAATGTTCGGATGGAGAGGGAATCGAAGCCCAGCCTCCATCATGTGGTAGTTGATCGCTACCATTTTCCTCGGCTGGTCAGTCTCTCGTCCTCGGCGGGCACATAAAAGTGCACATTGCGGGAACTGCCACCTCGCCCGCCACGCGACTGTGTCGGCCTCTATCATCGCGCTTTTCCTTGCGTGCGCGTTCACGAGGCCGGTCCGAGTTTACCGCCCTGTGAAACATCTCCGACGGGTCCTCGAGGGGATCTCGCCCCTGCCACTGCTTCCTCGGCTGTTATCTTCACAATCAGTAGGAGTCTCCTCGGCTTGTGCATCCTCCACAATGGCCCAGCACGGCTGAGGCTCCGCAGCCTTTGCCTTCTTGCGTCCTCTGCTGCTGCTGCTTTGCTCTCTGCTCTCTAGCGGCATCGACTCATCATCGAGTTTGGTACTCCCCAAGCCTTTCATCCTTGGTCGATGTCTTTACATTTGGAGTACTTTTGGCTCCAATCCTCTAGTCACCGCTCTATTTAATCCTTCTATTAGCACGGTGATATTGTTAAACAGATCGATTGTGGAGTTTGCTACCCATCCTTCCGCACCGATTTGAAAGTTAGTCTCTTCTTCTCCTCATTTAACTGTGAATCAACAATTGTACCCAATTTACCTGAACTCCATCCAGATTGCCCGCATACAACACAATCTGGGCTTGGATAGCCCATCATGTGAACTCGATCTCCTAACACCAACTTCGTCACCACTGTCATCAACAACCTAAATCTCCTTCTCAAAGCAAGTTTTTCTTCAGTCTCGTCGAGTCCTTCCGTAAGTGACTCGCCATCAAGTCAAATGATTCCTCCCATTCATCTTCTTTGTACGTCAATGGATTTACTCCTTTCATTGACGTATCAAAGATCCTGGCGATATTCTCTATGGAGTATGAGAGGATCGTGCCGTCTACCCTCGTGTCGAAACCTTCCGATGTATCCTGCATATTCGCCAGAATTCAGCTCCCAAAAGATCTATGGTCTTGTTACGAGGAGACTTTATTGATAAGAATCCTCTTAGACGCGATGCTCCCAATAGTCGGAGAATTTCGCCGATTCTCTATCTCGGGTGGTTTCAAAATCCACGTACATCTCTACTTTAAGTTTATTTTTGAAAACTTCTTCGTTCATCTTAAAACCAGATGTATTGGTGGAGATATAAGTTGGTTTGTGGGTTTTTGTGGTTTTTTATGAAGAAGCCATGATAAAGCTGATAGAAAATTTTGAGAGAATTTACTGATGAAATTAGGGCTGAAATTTGTAAAAGTGAATTTCGAAATAATGAAGGTAAGTTTTTAAATCGGGAGGAGAGAGAGGGAAAATTGGCAAAATCGAAATATTTTTACCGTTGATTGACTTAGGCGCGTGAAAAATATCAACGGCTAAGCGAGAAAAACGCTTCGTATTCGGCGCGTGGCATTAACTCGTCTTGAAGCTGTGGACCGTTTATCCTATGGATTAGACGGCTAATATGGTTACTTTATGCGGTGGTAGTAAGTATACCGACGTAAGCCAAAATATACCTTTCTTTGCATAAAGGTATCCTATTTCGTACTTGGTTTTGTCGGACTTGGTCCAAAAATGACCTTGTCTTATTCTTTGAAAATTTCTCCGAGTCTGATTTTTTAAAACTAAGAATTTTCAAGACAGTGTTAATTCAATGCCATTATTTTAAAATGAAGAATTTTCAAGAATACAACTCATCTGAAAGGTTTTGAAATAGATGAGTTGTGGAAATAATTTTGAAAAAAGTTTTGAAGAAAATGAGGAAGGGTTGAGCAGATGAGGAGGTTTTATTAGTTTAGAAACTTCAAGCCGATCTAACAATGTTGATCTATTACCTGTTCTGCAGATACACAAACTTCAAGAAACCATTAGTAGTCGAGTAAGTCGGATAGGATACAGATAGTCATACATTGCTCGAATAAATCGGTGACTATTGTGTCCTTGTCTCCGATTTACTTAATGTCGGATAAGCAATTGTCAAGTCGAGATAAGATCAATATGACTAATCCTTGATTCTTGATTCCTAAGAAGGAGATCAATGATATCAGCTCTGTGATTGTCCTTTGACACATATATAGTCGACAATTATTTCTAGACAAGATTTAAAGAAAGAAAAAGAAAGAAGGAAATATAAGATACAAACAATAACAAATAAAAATCAGCTAAGGATGCATCAAGTAATCCTAATTCTAAACACAATTCCTTAAATCTAGATACATTAAGGGTTTTGTAAGAAGATCTCGCTCTCCGAGACTCGAGTTGCTATCTTTTCTATTCTAATGTCATTCTTTTCAACATGATCTCTAATGAAGTGGTGTCTACGATATCTATATGCTTACACCTAGAATGCAAGACAGGTTGTATGTCATAGCTATTACACTATTACTATCACAATAAATAGGAACATATGATGTTAGAATGTTATAATCCCTAAGTCCGACTAATCCAGAGGAGTTGAGAGCAACAACTACCACCGCCATATATTCGGCTTCGGTTGTGGAGGTTGCAACAGATGTCCTGCTTCTTAGATAACCAAGAAATTAATTTGTTGCCTAAAATTGATAAGTTCCGTGAGGTGGATTTCCTATCAATTTCTGACCTCCAAAATACGAGTCTGAATAACTTTGATAGCTTCGAAGTTGTCATCGGATGGGTACCACAACCCAACCTGCAAAGTCCCTTTAAGATATTTAAGGATTTTCTTAGCCGTCTCCAGATGAGTTTTCTTGAGATTTGATTGGAATCTTGCACATACCCCAACCGCAAAGGCTATGTCTCGGCCTACTTGCGGTGAGATAGAGAAGGGATCCAATCACCCATGATACTCCGTTGCATCCGTGGGTATCCCCTGCTCATCTGAATCCATAGAGAAGTTAGTTGCCATAGGTATTTTAACTTCCTACTAGTAGTCATCCAAAATTTATCTATAAGGTCCTTAGCGTACTTAGTCGATGTATGAATATGCCCTTACTAAATGCTTAATTTGCAAGCCTAGAAAGTATGTCAATTCTCCCATCATAGACATCTCAAACCTCGTTTTTCATGAGAACACTAAACTCTTCACACAAGGTCGATTAGGTGAACCAAATATAATATCATCCATATAAATTTGAACCAACAAGATGTTGCCATCTAATTCTTTTCTAAACAAAGTTCTATCTATCTTACCTTTTGAGAATCCACTTGATATCAAGAAATCGAGATAGAGTATCATACCAAGCCCTAGGTGCTTGCTTCAGTCCATATAGAGCCTTATTGAGTTTATAGACCTTATTATTGATCTTAAACCCGGGAGGTCGTTCTACATAGACCTCTTCAAGTAACACGCCATTCGAAAGACAGACTTGAAATCAATCTGAAAGACTTTGAAAGATTTATAAGCGGCAAATGCCAAAAACAACCTTATTGCATCTAATCAGCAACTAGAGCATAGGTTTCATCATAGTCTATCCCCTCGGTGTGAGTAACCTTGAGCTACCAATCTTGCCTTATTACGAACAATAATGTTGTTTTCATCGATTTTATTCTTAAACACCCATTTGGTGCCTATAATCTTTCTATGTAAGGGTCTCTCCACCAGCTTCCCAAACATTTTGCTTTTCAAGCGATGCGAGTTCTTCCTGCATGGCTGTTATCCAGTTTGGATCGAGATAGAGTCACCTCAATAGACTTAGGCTCAAGAAGTGATACATAGCGGTGAACAAACTTTGGGAATCTAACATTGTTTGTGTCTGCACACTACCGGATGGATCCCCAATGATTTGATCACCGGATGATAACTTCTCATCCTCTTGCCTACTTGAGTTGAAGTACCCTCATCTGTAGGCTCGTGAGACAACTCTTCTTATTCTACACGAGCAGACGTTCCCCCTTCATCTACCGACCTGGCCGATCGAGATGATGTTAAGGGTGTCTCCTCGAGATGGAACCTAAAGAGGGTTGCCTTCGATTCTCGGATGGGGATTTTTCATCATCTCGAATCGAATCAAAACTAAGCAGATAAACTGCTCTATGTTTAGTTTTAGTTAGTTCAATTTTATCTAGATCATTTGTAATTTGATTCACTTTATCTCGAGAAAGTATGCAATTCATCAAATACTACATGAGGAGTTTCCTCCACACAAAGAGTTGTCTTGTTGAAGACTTTGAAAGCTTTGGAAGTGTTGGAATATCCCAAGAATATCCCATCACCGCCTTAGCATCAAAAGTCCTCGGCTTAGACTTCCCATTGTTATGGATGAAACATTTACAACCAAAAGCACAAAAGTATGAGATTCTTGGAACCTTACCCTTCCGGATCTCATAAGGTGTCTTACCCTTACTCTTGGTAGTAAGCATCTCATAAGGTGTCTTACCCTTACCCTTCCGGATCTCATAAGGTGTCTTACCCTTACTCCGTAACCTATGAGGTGTTTCATACTCAGCTAGCATGCTCCCGGCTGCTTCTTTGAGAGTTCTATTTCTTCTCTCCACAACTCCATTCTGTTGTGGTGTTCTAGTGAAGAAGTCTCATGAACTATATCATTCTCATTCGAGATAGTTAGATAAACAAGAATTCGGTTCCTTATCACTCCTAATCTTAATAATATTAACACCCTTCTCATTTTGAATTTGTCTGCGAACAGATCGGGGATCTTGTTCACTGTCTCATTCTTTTTGAAAAGAAATATTACCCAAGTGTATCTAGAAAAATCATCAACAACAACAAGAGTATATTTCCTTCCACTAAAGCCGAGTGGTGTAACAGTCCAAACAAATCAAGATGAAGGAGTTGTAAAAATCTTTCGAGATGAGGATATGTTAATACTTTTAAAAGAGTGCACGGGCCGTTTACCTTCTCGACAAGCATCACATTTCGAATCAGTTGAACATAATTTCTCGTAGTCCTTTGACAAGATTCTTTTCACTAGCTTACTAAGGGTTTTAAAGTTCGATGACTAAACCTTTTATGCCATAGCCAGTGAGATCATCTCCACCTTTAGCTACAAGACATGTATCTTTGGGGCAACCGTTAAAGTTAGCCACATAGACATTACCATGTCTCAAGCCGATTAAGAGTACCTTGTCCTGAGGAATTATCTAAGATATCACACTTGTCTTTGGAAAATTTAACAAGAAAACCTTTATCACGAGTTGAGAAACAGACGATAAATTATGCTTTAAACCTTCTACAAAATAAACCTTAGATACCTGGACATTCCTTATAATTAATGTACCAACTCCCTTAGTTTGTCCACGCTATTATCTCCAAACAAGACTGGGACCATCAATATTCTGAAAATTTGATAGTAGCTTCTTGTTACAAGTCATGTCTTGTGAACAACCACTTGTCTATGTACCAAATTGAAGTTAGAATCTCCTCCTTAAGTGATAGTCCCTATGATTCCTGCAAGATAGATTAGGTATGAGGTACCACTAGTGATCTTGGGTCCTTTAAGGTCAATAATCACTTTGGGTATCCAGACAAACATCTCATTCTTCAATAATAAATCAGTTGGATCTGTCTGCACCAAATCTGTCTACAAATACATCACATTTGAATGAGAGTTTATTGTAGTCGATTTAGTAACTTTCTTAAACTTTTGAAAAGTAGGATAACATCTCGCTTCTCCCATCAAAAGAGCTATAGCAAGAATTTTTTTCTAATCTTGGTTCTTGGAACCCTCTTGGTCGATCTGGATACCTTGTCTAAATTTTATTTTTCAAATTAGGAGATGCGAGTCCTCATCCGACTCTGTGGTTTCCAAGGGCCAATTTTAACTTCTTTTGATGTTTCAGCCTTCACAAATTTTCTTGGTTTTGAACTTGATTTATTAATTCTATCATAGCCAAGTCCTATCTTATCATGAGATTTTTTAGAAGTACTAAAGATGTGATATATAACTGATTATGAGTTGTTAAGCTGGCTTAATTTGAAGACAAGCTTCTCATTGGCCTTCTTAATTGACTCATTTTTAGTACAAACCATTTCAAATTTATCTTTCAAAGATTTTAATTCATTTTCCGGCCTTTCGTACATGCACTAGCTGATGTACTAGCCTCGATGCAGGGTAAACATTCCCCCTTGAATGTTTCCTCGGACTCGCAGTAGTTCACAACTTGTTTGCCTTTAACTAGAGTCCGAGTCGATCTTTCAAAGTTAAATTTTCAGTCTCTAATTGTTTATAAGCACTTAGAGACATCTTTAGATCTTTCAAAAGTCCTTTGATAACAGTTTGGTCATTGTGTGAGACAGATTTGTAAGAATCATTATCGGATGAGGAGTAGTAATCTACCTCTTTGGCCATCGAGACAAACTTCATCGTCGATCCAAAATCAGATGAGGATGATGATGACTTTCTTGACTCTTTCTCTTCAGCAAGAAGAGCTCTCGATCTCGCAAAACGCTTATCTCTTTTCTTCCTTTTCTCCTCTCTTTCTTTGGGAGTCACCGGGACAATCATAGTGAAGTGACACGGCTTATTACAGTGTAACAAGTATCTTCCTTGTCGATTTAGGGTGATAGGATTCTTTCTTGCGGAAGATTTGTCTCTTCTTGTGCGATTCTTTCTCTTGTCATCATCTCGTTGATTCATCATCTTTCCTTCTTGATACGGATGCGGATCTGTCCTTCTCTCGCAAATCTCAATTTATTTCGCTTATATTTCATCCTTAGTCGATCATACCTTTTTGTTAGCAAAGCCATCTGTTCCTTCAAGGATAGATCGGCTCATTAGGCTCGGCTACAGTCTTGTCTTCTTTGTTGACAAAGGCGGCAGTCTTAGATGAGGTCTTAGACTCCATCTCATCTTCCTCATCTTCAATCTGAATATCATATTCTAAAGCTTTAAGATGAGAAAATAAGGTATGATGTGAGATTGAGGATAAATTTTGAGTTTCTTTAAGGATATTGGTCTTTTCTCTCCATCTTTTACTCAAAGATCTGAGTATTTTGTTATTAATCTCCTTTTACGTATAACTCTTCTGCGGCTTTGTTGAGAAGATTTGTCAATCTAACATCCAACTGGTCTACAGTTTCATTCTCTTTCATCTTGAATGTATCAAATGCATGTAACACTCTGATTGTAGTTTATTCTCCTTGGCTTGATCGGATCCCTCGCACACACTAGCAAGTGTTTCCCACATTTTCTTGACTGTTTTGCATCTCTTTACCTTCTCAATCCAATCTTTACTCAATGTCTCAATAATTTCAGTCCTCGCTACTTGGTCCAGATTATGAATCTTTCTCTCATCATTAGTCGGCTCTGCACTCTTCTTCTCTTGTCTTATCCTTGTTTCGAGGCTCCAGTCCCATCACTAGTTCCTCCATGATAGAACTTAATTGGACCTTCTTCAAGAACTTCTTCCACCCGATCATGGATTGCCTTGAGATGGTTTTCCATCCCGAACTTCCAATAACCATATTCCTCGATTGAGAACTCGAGGTAAACTCCTGGACTTCTTGCCCTTAACAGATGACATAGTGAATCAATGATCTCAACAAGAACTTGTTAGCAAGGTTAGTGGATTGAAAATAAAGAAGATGTACAAGAAACAATTTGAAATTTTTCAAGACCACAAATATCGTAAACAGCTTAACACCGCTCTGATACCACTTGTTGGTCCCACAGATTGAGTGAATTAATAAAGAACTTTAGACAACCTTCTAGTGAAAATCTAGAGGGGGTGAATAGATTTTCAAAATCCTTTTTCAAAGACTTGTTAATCAATTCAAAGTACCAAAGTTTACACAATGAAAACGAGAACTTAACTCAATCTTTATGGATCAAAAGCAATCGACTAAGAATTTGAAATTGAACTTGTTTGAAAGTTGATTAAGAACAAGATAAGTAAACAAAATAGTAAAGAACACCAAGAGTTATAGTGGTTTGGATCAAACAGATCGTACATCCACTCTCCTTCTTCAACTTGAAGAAGGGTCTCGACCACTTACTAACTTTTTACTTACAATCTTATAAGTACAACTCTCGAGAAGATCTCTATCTTCAATCCTATCTTCAACCTTCCTATCTTTCTGGAATTTCTTAGAATACGGTGCAATGGTGTTGAAGATATACAAACAAGTGTTCTACAAACACTTCGAACTTATGAATATTGCTTTGAAAACTTTTTGCGAGACTTTAGGAAACTTGTGAGTAAATGTGAATGAAAGAGTGTTGAATTCTTAAGTTTGAAACTGTGCCTAAGTCTATTTATAAGCCCGAGAAACAGATTAGTTTGTTGTAACAAATAAAAAACCACTTAACCAACTTATTCTTGAAAAGCGCCTTGACTCAGGTGATCTTGGTCCTAGTCGTCTGCGGTGACTTGGTGAAGACTTGCCTTTCTTATTCTACTCAGCTTGTCTTGACCTCGTCTTGAGCTCTTCATTGTTATCTCCAACAGACGACCATCTCAAGCTCGTCTTCGGATGACCTTTTTCTTTCTTGACCTCGGTGTCTTTTCTTGCTCTACCTAGTCCTGAGTCGGCTAGTGCTAGAGCTCTTCCTCACTGTCTTACGCAATTAGTGGTCACCTTACTTTGTATGAGTTGACTCTAGTCTGTTCATTTTTAACTCATCAAAACTTCTTTTGATCTAACAATGAACACCGAAGAAATTCAAACCTGCTTTGAAAGTTCTACGATACGCTTTGGAAATCGAAAGTGTGAAATGATCGGATGAAGAAGACGCTCCCTATTTATAGGGAGCGAGAAGGACCTCATTGCAAAAAGCCCCAAAACCTTTCGAATTACGGGGCAAAAATAAAAATATTTTCGAAAAGGCAAATGCCCGTTTGGCGCCTCAAAGACGCGCCACGTGTCTCGCGAGTGGGTGGCGCGAGAGGTTATCTCCAATCGCCACGCGCCCGCGCAAAAGTTACTTTTGCGGGGCCACGTGGGAAAAAGTGACCCCTTGTCCAATTCAACCGCCATTTTTTCCCCAAATCCTTATCCAACTCCATCAATTGAATCCCAAAGGGTGCTCGGCAAGAGAAGCTCGGTACCCAATGGCGAACAACTCCTCAAGAGACCAGCTCGGCCTCCGAACTACGTCGAAGCCGAACCGGGGCCATTGTTGTATGATGATTTATTTTTCGCCCCTAAGGCCCAACACCAACCGGGCCGCCCAATCCAACCAGGCCGAGCCCGAAGGAGCTTGGCCCCATTAGAGACCAGCTCGCCGGGCATGGCGAGCAAGCTCAGCCAGTGGGTTAGAACCTCCGAGCTCGCCCGCCGAGGCGAGCATAGCCATCCGGCGAGCGGACAACTTCGGTGCGGCGAGGCTGCAAGCGCGGCATAAGATGGTGAGCTCGGCGAAGACTCACACCGGCCCACTTGGCGGATCGAGACTTGCCGACAAAGCCACTCCTAGAATAGTAACAAGTGCAATGTAACAGTGTTAATTTAATGTCAATCTTACCTAGTATAGAAGAAAATCCTCTGCCAACAGAGGATTCCTGCCAATGACACCGGCAGTGACGCGAGTGGTCAGCCGTTTGCCCAAGTACAGGCGTGTACTCCCACATTAAATGAGGATGTCTAGCATTAATTGCAAATCTCCTTTTTGTGGGATTCTAGGGCTACACAATTCTTATATAAATAAGACTTATAAGGCACAATAAGCGGATCTCGAAAATTCACACTTAATACCGGGACTCATACTCCCAAAGAATCCTCTTGTTCTTTACAAGCTTTATGCATTTATTTCTTCATTTATTACTCATCATTTGCATTGATTGTTCTAGGAATTTATCCTCATAAATTCTCTAATCAATATTATTTTTAACCGATTCCAAGCCACATTAACCACTCATAAATATTTCGGTTAACAACAATATGAACATAAACATGTTCTTGTATAGAGAAAGTTGTATTACTATATGAAAAAAAAATGTGTTACTATATGAATACAAACATGTTACCGTACAGAGAAATATGTGTTATTATATGAACAAATCGAAACAGGATAACAGCTTGTGAATTAATTCCAGCTTTTTTGAAAAACATGCAATCGATAATAAAGATGATCCACACAAAGCAACACACTTTAATTTGATGTTGTTGATAAACTTTGTTATTGTGTTTGATAAGATCTGTAGCAATTATTTGACAATTTAAAAAAAAACACCTGAACAGGGGACCACAAAAGGAAATTCATGTGAAGGTAAGACATATAATGTTTAAATGCATTTCAAAAAATTCTTGAATAATCAATTCATATATAAGATGAATATACCGTGGAAACAAGTATAAAAATTTGTGACAGTTCAACAAAGAGAAGATTGTGAAGTAATTCAACACACGACGAAGAGAAAAAACATAAACAACATTCATACACATCATCCAAAGGTAAGACATTCAATACTCGAAAAATGGTAGTTCTTGATACAAGTGTGTATTTTAAACTATGGTATACCTGTAATTTATTGTATGTAATAGATGAGTCTTGCCACAAAAATAACTTGAAACAACGAAAAATTAAAAAAGAGAAACGAAAAGCAAATGTTGATGAACTTTCATTAGAAGGTAAAAACAACACATATATGTCATGCCAAATTAACGATAACTCATTATGAAAAATTTAAATTTCTTAAATATAAAATTCATAAATTGTAAGCGTATACATTGGATGAGCGTGATAACAACTATAAAAAGATGGCAAAGAAGAAAGAAGAGCGTAAAAGTAGGAAATGTACGTCACCGATGCAACTTTTAAATAGTTGATCATTTGATTACGCTTCTATATTTACGTAAAAATGCACTTCATTGATATATGTAAAAATATTATCTAAGGTGTTTTTCCACTAACATGCAAAAACACGGTTAGGGGTTTGATCAATGAGATGTTGGATGAAACGACATCGAAGACAACGATTCTCGAGATAAGACCAAGAAATAGATTTAGTGAGTAATTCAATTTATATTAGTTTCAATCACGGACATTATATTATGAATGTTAATCAATTTTTATTGCACAACCAACTACACTAAAAAGAAAAAAATAATTGGATATTTGTTCCAAATATGTGTTGCCACAACAAAGTACAAATCAAGGACATGATAACTTATTATCGTAGCAATTTAGTAACGGTTGTAAAGGATTCACGAGGGAATAATGTGACATCCTAAAATTACTACGTGAATTATTTATATTTTTGTGTAATTTTTTTAATAAATTGAGTATTAATATTAATAATTAGCTTTTAATTAAATTATATAAATCTTTTAAAATAGAAAATATTAAATATATAATATTATATATATAATATAATAATAGTAATATAATAATAAAAAATAGAAAAAAGAAACTTACCTATGAAGTTTCTTAATTTAGCGGTGGAGTATATCAACTAGTAGAGATATACACACGCACACTTGGGTGATTAGAGAAAGAAAGAAATGAGAGAAAGAAAGGAAAAAAAAAAGAGTAGCGCAAGGAGAGAAAAGAAGAAAAAGAGGGAGAAAGAAACAGAGAGAGAAAGAAGATAGAGATTAGGGAGAGAGAGAGTGAGAGAGGTTGTCGAAGCATTTTGGTAAGTATTCGATCTCCGTTAATTGTGGTATTATATATCAAAATGCTCGTATCCACTCGTAGATTATAGAATTATAATTAGTTCGTTGATCTCGACGCTCATAGCGTCTGAAATTTGAGATTATTAAGAGTATATGTTATTTGTAGGATATGAGGAAAAACTTGAGACTATTAAGATTGTGTAAGGAGTTGAGGATCACTAAAGGGGTATTGCATTGCATCATTTGTTGCAATAACTATTTTTAAAGTGAGGGTAATCTCCACTCTTAATCGAGTTTGACATTTAATGTTATGATTGTTATGTTAAATTGCATTATTATTCAAGATAGGTAGTAACGCACTATGTTCAAGCCGGATAATGGTCCGTACTATGTGCAAGCCGGTATTGGCCTGTGTAATATGTTCAAGCGAGGGTAATGGCTCGTAATATATATGTTCAAGCTGGGTAATGGCCCATACTATGTTCAAGCGGGGTAATGGTCGGTACTATGTGATAAAGCGTTAAATATTCTCATGAGCTTTATTGAAAATATTATATACCGCATACTAATGTTGTTTAACCGTGCAATCATTGATGTTTTCCTCACTGGGTGTATTTTCAAACACTCATCCCCCACGCTTATGATTTTTCTACGAGGCAAAGGAGCTCGGGCGAGTACGAGGCGATAGTTGCATGTAATTTATTATGCATTATTTTCCACCGTATTTCAAATGATTATTTTGTAATAAATCTCGTTTATTCAATTACAATTTTCTTTTTAATTAAGTTAACGAACTAATTTGGTAGCACCTCAGCTATTATATGTTATTATTAAATTCATGCGTTACAAATAAAATTTAGAATTCAGCATAAAAAGAAAATTAAAAAGACACCATTTTGGATACTTTTTTAGGCAATAATTAATGCCGACTATGAGATATGTAAAACAAGGTGGCGTAAATATAAAGAGGATATTCGGAGTGTGCTAATGATTTTTGATAAGCCGATAAAGACATTCATGTTGGGTGGTGAACAATTGAAAATACAAACGAGAGATGTGCATCTTTTGTTCGGGGTTTCGGGAAGTATTCCAATCGATTTAAAGTTAGCGATTACAAGCTACTGTGAGTGGATCAAGCGTTGCTTTGGAAGAGACGTAAAAGCAGGCGGGGAGGAAATATTCTCAACAAGAAGTATGTGTATGACAAGCTGGTGGACGTTGTTGCACGTAATGATAGTCGAAGTATAGGTGATGTTGCACAACTAACCCATCTATATTTACCGTAACATTGCTCACACCAGAATGAATGGAAGGGTACCATGACATTGTTCTATTTATCTTAAAAAGGTTGAAGGTATATGGAAGTATGATTGGTGTACACTGGTAATTGATCTCGTTAGTTCAACAAATTTTAAGAAGAAAAACACAAGCATTGGAGGTTGTGCTCTCACCGCTCCTAGTAAGAAATATCTTGAAATTACTTTTTACAAATTACATATTATGCATACTACGCGGCATAAAATAATATTATACTAATATTATTGTATAAATGTGCGATTTTGTTGTGTGAGCAAACAACACTTATTGAGAACGGAAAGCTACCGAGAATTCTAAAATGGGATCTCGGTATGATGAATAAGGCACCGAGCGGTGTGAATTTGAGACGTCTACTACCTGATTGTGTAAGTGAAAAAATCATAAGTTATATAAACAAAACCAAACCAATAAAAATAGCATAAATAAATAAAAAGTTTATGATTTCAACTATAAATCTCAAATACGCCGAGGCAAGATCAAGCCAACAGTCAAGAAGAAGACACTTGAAAATATGGTTAACTCTTGGGTCACACTAAAGATTGACACAAAAAATAGAAGACACCGAGGATGTTTCTACGGAATCAACGAGACGTAGAGGAAGAAAAAACACCGAATCAAGAAACCGAGAAAGAAGAGTTTCAATGTGAGGATTTGAATAAGTAAAACAACAAAGAAAAATGTGAAGATATTCCCGAGCAAACATGCCAAGACGATATTCCTGAGCAAACATGTCAAGAGCAGTGATGACAAAGACAATTGCGAGGATTGATCATTAATAAAGATGTTTGAACTGTTCATGGAATTCGCACAGTGTTAAATGCAATAATGATGACGGTAAGCAATTGGATGATGATGAACTCATGGACAGAACGGTGAAGACAGGATAGAAGATGAGGCTCCTACTTTCGGCATAAACATGAAACGAGGATTTTGCATTTGAGCACACAACAGAGGATGATGTAATGAAGATAGTGGATGATCTTAATGATGATCATGAGCCAAAAGAAAAAATAATTGCACCGGTGAATATAACTTGCACAAGTGAATGGAGGGAAATGAAAATCTATAAGAAAAGTTGGATGAGTGCATGAAAATAGTGGGAGAAAGAGACATAGAAATTTCATATATGGTGACGAAGCATGATGAGGAGAAAAACTTGCAAGAAAAGTCACGAGAATGAGGTGTTGTCGAGAAAAAGGACGATGAGATTAGAGAACTGAAGGGGAGAATATTATACTTGGAAGATAAGTTAGATTCAATGATGTTAAGTTCTACAATGAGGCCTTAGCAGGCGGCGAGGAGACAATGGCCCACTTAGACAAAATTGCGTAGCTTTCAATAGCACTGAAGGAAAATGAGACCTTGAAAGTTGAAAATGAAAATCTTAAAGAAAGACTAATTAATGATCATTGAGATATCTAACGCTCGTAAAGATGACCGTAAATCAACACAACACCCTCAAGGAAAGCAAAATAATAAGAAAATATCAAGCCCAAGCACGCTAACGCCAAGAGTGAAAGCCAGGACTGGCCAATGTACAAGAAAAGCAAAAGAGATTTCCCCACAGATAGGAACTGATGATTTGGAAAGCTTAATGAAGAAAGAAAACAATGTAAAAAGCTAAGATGGGATGAATCATGCCTGCGATACTAGAGACTAGCACAACAATTAAGGAGGCAATTGAAAATGCATGGCATGAATCCATGGAAGAGTAAGTATAACATGTCTCAACGGGGTATGTCAAAACAAAAAAAAATTCAATTACTTACCTGAAAAAAATTTGAATTACTAAGATTTATAAAACCTGGACATGTAATTGACACGAGGTGGTTGATTCATGGAGCGAGATTTTAATTGAAAAGTACAAGGAATCAATGTCATTTGTTAAACAAGATCACATTTTCTCATCTTCATGCTTGGTATGAATATATGAACGTTATCTTATTCATTTTTATTAAAAACACGTATTAAATGGTGTAAACTTATATATCGATGATAATATTCAGGATTTAATAAATGCAAATAAAGGGGAGAAAATAGAAATTTAAGAAAACTTGTTGATGATCGCCTTGAGAAAGTTGGATCAAGTGATGTGTTGTTGTTTCTATTGCTAAGCAAGAGCAGTTCAAGGAACCAAATGATTGCAGTGATCATTGGACAGCTAAAATTGGATATAAATGTTGGATAGTGGAGTTTCTACAACTCAATGCGTCCACGGACCAACTACACAAAGGATGTCCATTTAGAAAGAAGTGTTGTGCTATTAAGACACTACTAATGTTTGCAAAAGTGAGAAAATTAGACTATTATTTTTGTAACGGAGTAATACAATAATACTGAATTCTTTGAATACGAGGTTGAATACGTTATGGATTGTTTGCGTGCAATTTTTAAAAAGTCAAACAATTCGCACATAATAAGCACAAAGGATCGACAAGATCATTACCAAGTACATGTATGGAGTAGTGTCCAGATATTTAGATTCTGGAGTTATAGTTTTCAACAATATGGAAAATGAAATACTCAAGTATAGCCATCCAAAAATCTTTACTCGAGCAGCAACACGTATCATAAAAAAATGGTTGAGTGGTTCATGGATCAAGATAACAATGAGATGTAGTTGATTATTTGATGTTAACAAAAATGTATGGGCAATCGAATAGACTTGGTAGAAAATTATTCTATGTGTTGAACAACGATTGACGTTTTAATTTTCAACCCATAAATGCTTATGATTTGGACATGCGAGAGATACTTAATTACTAAACAATTTTCGGTGGGAGACCCGGATTCGATTCCCCTTGGAATGAATATTTACCTATAAAAAAATAATCTTCGGTATTTGGTTAATGTATTCAATATTGTAGATGTTAATTGCATTTATTGAAAAATAGATTGGGTGTTGAATATTTAAAATTGGAATTCAACAAATCCTGAAAAAAAAATCACAATATTATTACATAATATACAACACTTTTTGGAAATAAAATGAACAAACATCATGACATATTACATTTCAGACTAGAAAAACTGGAATTTACACTTTTCCAATATATGTACACACTAAAATTAATTCAATTAGCATTGAGAAATGATATAAAGGATATTGAATCGCACAAAAACAGCCAAGCAAAAACTTTCGGATATAAAATTCATACATAAATAGTACTACCTCCGTCCCGATAAACCTTTCACACTTGACTTTTTCAACGGTTTTTGTGTGAGAATTATTTCATAGTAATACATTTACAAAAGTTATTTTATATGAATAATATGCTAGTTGATCTTATTAACTAGCATATCATTCATATAAAATAACTTTTCTTAACGTATTACTATGAAATAACTCTCACACAAAACCATTGAAAAAGTCAAGTGTGAAAGGTTTATTGGGACGGAGGGAGTATATAGGAAAAAAATGGTCTATACAATGTTGAATAGAAAAATATACAAAATATTTGTACTTAGGAATAATTTGGAAAACAGGTTAGAATTCAAATGTCAAAATAAAAATTAAAAAAAAAATATCTAAAAATTAATATTTTGTTGGAAAATGAATTGTGTAGTACATAATGTTAATGTTTTTTGGGTAAAAAACACACAATAAAAGTTAAAATTTTTGTGGTAAGAAAAAGAAAGAAATTAGAAAAAATAAGAGACCAAAGTGTGTTGAAGAAACAACACCGATAAAAATATTACTATATTAAACGGCAAGTAGATAATGATAACTATGACACATTAATAGGAAAAATGTTGTCATTCAATGACCTTATAGGACTTACACTTGTGATTAAGGTCTAAAACTAGAAAATACTTAAGTAAAAGATATTTTTAAATTAATTGGACTAATGTTGTTAATAATTTCTCGATAACATACACGTATAAAAACAAAAAAAAATTATATATCGTATAAAAAGTTCGAGTTATAAAATTTTTTTATTAGAACAAAAAAATGATTGAGTGGATGTCATTCAATTATTAATTTTTTTCAAAAAAAACATTGTATAACAAAGGAAAAATATATGCACCTAAATTAAATACATGACTAAATATATATATATATATATATATATATATATATATATATATATAAAAGTATAACTAAAAAAATAACCAAAAAACATTTATATTTAAAAATAAAAATAAACCTATAGATAAAACTTGTATGTAAAGCAACTAATGTTATATGACATATAAAAAAATGGAAGTCCGATAAGAATGATTTGTGATCTGATTGTAGATTTTTCGTAGCAAGATTTTTAAGACACAATCAAGTTATCGAACCCAAAGGAACTAATAGAGCAAGGATCCCTTAAGCTAAGAGTTGTCATGGTATTATAGATGTCTAGCACGGTTTTGCAAAATCAAATATCAAATAATCAACTAAGATGAAGCAACAAACAATTTACCAAGAGATAACAAATATGAGAAAAATGTGCTCGGTGCAAATTACCAAGGAATCATTAATTACGAATCACACATGATCGGGGTTCCAAATAACGAGGGATAATAGGAGCTATCTAACAAAAATCACATATCAACCGTACTTGATAAACCTAGGTTTAATATATCAAATAAACACGTAATATAGTTTAGAGACGACACCCTAAGTCTCCTCACTTAATCACTAGAGGTAAAATTAAACAATTAACGTATCCTAATGTAGGTTCTAATGAAAATTAATTAAGTCTTCTTGAGTTAATCCAATATTTACTTCAATCACAAAACCAAGTCTAACACCTAAGCATCAATTTAATACACCAAATCTTTTTGTGCAAATCAAATCAATTAACAAAGGATCAAAGCCCAATCTAGCAATTAAATCATGTAAATCACATTAGAATAATTAATCACCTCAATAAATGAAACACCCAATCACTTGATCATCAAAATTAATTCATCCAAGGGTCATCACACCCAAGCACAAAAGGAATTTAGCCAAACATTATAAAATTAAATAAATCCATGAAAAATAAGAAAATTAAAGGGAAATACGACATGCTAATTAATAAATTCATGTAAATAGGATTAAAGTCACCTTAGTTGTGTGTAATACATTTGATTGAATGGAAAACTATCACTAATTTGCAAGAAATTGAATAACATCTAATACTATGTATGTGAGTGTGTGTAGAGAAAAAGGGGAAGAAGCACTAAAAAAATTCTAAAAACCTACTGGTATTCACGCCACTGCTGCCCTATGCTCTTCATTTTTTTGCTGCCTCTCCTTTCTTTTTAACATACTGATGCGCCCTACTCCCTTTTCTTCAAAAGCGTGTTTCATTTTTTTCTTCCAGCAACTTGTCTTCTTTTCTTTTCTTTGCCTTTTTTTTTTTTTTTTTTCACAGCCATATGCCCTTTTCTTTCTATTAATTGCTGCTAACCTTTTTCCACTGCCCTCCCCCTTGCCGATTAATTTGGCTGCTGGCCTTTTTAAATCAAAGGTATAGTTTGGGCCTCCATTTTGTTGGGCCTCAATCATTTTTTTTTTTTTCTTTTCCTTTCTCAAGCTCAAATAATTCTTCTCGTATTTTT
The DNA here is from genome assembly GCA_030762865.1 of Paraleonurus japonicus. Taxonomy (NCBI): domain Eukaryota; kingdom Viridiplantae; phylum Streptophyta; class Magnoliopsida; order Lamiales; family Lamiaceae; genus Paraleonurus; species Paraleonurus japonicus. The sequence goes on from CM061060.1 coordinate 23,953,099, forward strand.
TTACTCTTGAACTCTCCTTCAATTGACTTAATAAATAATAGGCATGTATTTTGCATCAAATGTTCTCATTTTCCTACAAAACATAACAAAGCAATATCCTTCTAATCTTAAGTGCGGTTAGTCAATTTAGTGTAAATAATGCAAGAAATCCTATTAAATTAAGCAAATAAATCACATGAATTTCTAGCAATTTTCACACTAATCAAATTCTCTCAAACTTAAGATATTGTTTGTCCTCAAACAACAAGACAAAATAAGCACATTAGGGTGAATCAATTGCAATTATGTTCAACGAGCACAAGAACGAAATAGGACAATCAAACCTCTTCAATGAAAACAAGTATCAATGACAACTTTCCACTAGCACAAAAAATTTCATGCTTTGACAAATGCATATTCAAATGCTCAACTCAATGCTCCTTCCATGGAGTGTTTCACTAATCACTCAAAATGTTATGGACGTGTATACGCTCAATCATCAATCCACAAAAATGCACACCATAGGCTTGCCAATAGACTCAATCTCAATTATTTCTTTTGTGCTTCTAATATGAATCAAAGAGGGCTTTTTCAAAGGTTGTAATGTAGGCTATTTGGACAAGGTAGGTGAATTTAGGACCAGTAACTCAATAATTAGTAGAGCAAATAAAAGTTGATCAAGCAATACAATACAATTCACCTCAAATCTCAACAATCATCACTCTTTTTTTCTTTTCTTTCATTCTCAAATGTAATTCACCACCAAACTCATTTGAGATTTTCTGGCATTTTCAAGCACTCAATTGAATTTTTTTTTCATAGCACAATTTAATTTTAATTTTTCTTTTCAACCTTTCTTTCTTTTTCTCTTATCAAACTTAGCAAATCAAACCACCACACTTTTCTTTACACTTCACCATTCTTTTGTCAATAATCAATCTCTACTAATCATAAGGACAAAAAGCTCATACGAGATAGACAAAATAACTTCAATTTCACAAGTTTGCCAAAGAAATAAGAATTTTAGGCTCAAATTGGCTCACTAGGGAAATCAATATTTTTGGTGGGGTCAAATTTGGCTAATTGACTTTCATAACAAACAAGGTCTCTTATCATATTCACAAAATCCACACAAAACTCAATTTTGACAAGTCTCTAGGCAAGTTCTAGCATGCAAATTCATGAACGATGCACTCAACAAGGAATTAAACCGTATAAAATGCACGATTTAAAAGGTACAAAAGCTCACGGGCTTAAAAATGAGCAAAGAATCAGGCATTCTCACTCACATCCGTCATCACACAACAATTAATCATGCTAGCATCAAGCAACAAATCAACTTATGATCACATCAAAGTTCAATATGTCCACCAATCAAGCACACATGCTTATGAACATAATCTCAATCATATACCCCCTACACATAACAACACTCTCCAAAACAACTACTCTCAAGAAAGATAGACTCAAATATATGCGATTAATCCACTAATAAGCTCCAAATTCAAAAAAATTCTCATGCTAATGAGAGGCAAGTTAGTGCAACGAAAATCGCTAAATTAACACACCCCACAAACTTTTTCATTGCCAAACAATTAAAAGTTTGGTAAGATAACTAGCTAATTGAGTTGCACACAACTACCCACTACTAAAAATGAAAGCACATCACCAAAATCCGGTGCAAATGAAAAGGCATGAAAAGAGGCACACCTTCCCCAAATTTAGACAAGTCTAAGTCTAGAGAAGGTGTTGTACCTTAAGATCTTCAAGTACTCTATCTCCTTCAAGCTTGTAAACTTCACAAAGCCTCACTTGCACACCTTGACTTCCTAACAAACAACACAAACACACTTATTGAAAGTAATAAACAAGCAACAAAAATAAAGAAAGCAAGTAAATGATGGGTTGCCTCCCATCTAGCGCTATTTTTAACGTCCTATGCCGGACAGAACTCAATAGAGTTCATACTTCCCTTTGTCTTGGATGTTTGGCACCTCCAATGGAATATGAGGATCCTTATGCTTCACCAATGTCTCTTTTATAAAGAGACGACATCCACACTTGTCTTTAATTTCAAGCTTTCCTCCAACTTACACCTTCTTCACAATCAACACCTCACTCTTCTTAAGTTTTCTCCATAAAACAATCTCTCCAATTTTGACTCGCACCACACCACATCGTCCCCAATTTCAAAGCCTATCTCCTTTTTTATCTCCTTTGAACTCTTTCTCCTCCATACTTCCCCCAAACTTGCAATTTGATCAAGTTTGGTTGTTTCTTCAACTTTTCTTTCTTCTTTTTCTTTCCATCTCCAGGATCTTTCAAAGGTACTTTTTAAGGCTTCTCTTTACTGTTGGTCCCGAGATTGAGTAGTTAAAGAAATCAAGGGCGAACTTCCAGAGATAATCTAGAAGGGGGTGGAATAGATTATCTAAATCTTTTTACAAAAATTCAGATTATCAATTCAAGTGATAATAGCAAATCTCAAAATCAAAGTTTGGCAAATAAAATAATTTTAGACTCAATCTATGAAGTGGATCTAAAAGCAATCTGAAACAAGTTTATTTAAATTCCGGATAATCAACGAAATAAAAGCAGTAAAGTAAATAACACACGATTTATAGTGGTTCGTATCAAAAGATCCTACATCCACTCTCCTTCTTCAACTTGAAGAAGGGGCTCTACTTACTTACTCTCTCGACTCACCTGTCGATTACAATTATAGATTTAGACGATCTTCGTCTTCAATTCACCTTCAACCTAACAATCTAACTAGCTAATCTAGAAATTACGGTGCAGATCGTGATTTGAAGATGTATAGAAAGTGTTCTTTAAACACTTAGAAAATATTGAGAAAACTTTTGCTTTTGAAGATATGCGAGTGCTTTTGAGAATGTGAATTTCAGAATAATGGGTGCTAAGAGTTCCTCTAAGAACTGTGTTTAATCCTATTGATAAGCTCGTAAGATTTGTTGTAACAAACTAAAAATCGTTTAACAAAATTTTCTTTAAACCGCCCCGACCTCACTGATCTTGAGTTAGTTATGCATTATTGACTTGGTGAAAACCCGCATTTCTTATTCTACTCAGGCTGGTCTTGACCTTGTCTTGAGCTCTTCATTATTCTCTCCAACAGATGACTTCTTCAAGACCGTCTTCGATGACCTTGTACTTCCCGATCTCAACCGACTTCATTTACCTTAACTCGTCTGATCAGTAATAGTACAAAGCTATTACTTGATTGGTCTATACAATTTCAGCTGTCATCCTAATTTTACATGAGCTTGTCTAATCTATACATTTTAACTCATCAAAACTTAAACCGATCTAACAATTTCCCCATTTTTATGATGTTAAAACTACAAGAAAGAAAGACTCACAACCGGTGTTAGTCAAGGTTATTCAAGAAAATTAGATAAGCATACGAAAGCACCTTGCAATCAGATAAGTTCACATAGGAGCACTTATTCACACTTAAAAATATTTATTCTTAGAAAAAATTTCATACTTGGAAAATTTTAAACTTAAAAAAGATTAAGAAATTTTGTTTTTCGAAATAAAGTTTTATCGAGACGATTAACACATAGAAAAATTTCTCGAAAAGATTTTTCAACCTTATGAAAAATAAAAGTTTGAACTGAAAGAGAATATAAAACACCGTAATTCGAGATAAGGTTCAAACTTTTCATTCAAGTATAGCATAATTACATTTACAAATAGATCGAGACAAGATAGAAAGATAAAGAAAATGAAGCTTATCTAGTCTGGTCCATCTATCCTTCTCGGAAGTTGCATCCAAATCGAAAACTTGATTCCTCACTCTGTAATGTCTTTTGGATCAGCACAACTTTATTTGATTTTGACCATACGTGACAGTTGATCGATCCAATCTTTGTCAATTGAGCCATCATCTGTGACCTTGATTGGAATGGTTGAAAAAGCTGGAGCTACCGGATCGACATTAAACCACTCGTCTCCTTCGTGATCGCCTTCGATATAGCTCAGATTCTCCTTCTCCATCCAATCATGCCAAGCTATCGTCTCATCCTCGGACGTGGCACCAACACCCTTGCGGATGTACCAAAAGAATGTCCACTTAGCCTTGTACTTCATGTACTCTCCGGCCCATGATGGATGCATGATCATCTTCGGAGGTGCATCGGACGTATGCTGACCTCCGGTGATCTTTGAGATAACCCATCTCTTTGAAGCTTTGTCGAATATCCTCCCGGTCTCCTTCACCGACTTGATCTTCCTTCTTACCTCCCTTCGGCCATAGAAAACTTTTCGGCTTTGATCCTCCTATCTCTTTCCTCCTCTATTCTCGATCTCGCTCTGCTGATTTTTCCAAGGGTCTCTTACCAGCCGTCTTTGACAATATGCTCTGTCTGACCGAGATGAGACTAGCTCAAGACCTTTTCCTTTCTCTTCTTTCTCCTTCTCACCGAGGCTTTTGCCTTGGCCTCCTCCTTTCTTTCCCTTATCTTGGCCATTAATTTTTAGACTTGGCTCCACTTTCTTCTTTCGGCCTGCTCATCTACCATGATTGCCTCCTCAATCTGCTCTATGCGAACCTCAGTGGCGGTGAGCTCGTCGGCCGATTCTTGGCCGAGAGGTTGATTCGATCCAGCATCAGCCTTGAATCTCGACTAAATCTTCCCCCCTTTTTAACATCATCAAGAAGCGTAAGAGTTGCTCCTTGACAATGGTAAAATAGGTGGAAGTCGTGGTCTGGTTCCTCATGATCTCATCAGCCGAGAATCTAATTATTAGCTTGTACTTGCACTCTCAACCCGTCTACCTCCTTCCTCACCTCGGCTACCTCCTCTTTCACATATGATTTAACAGAATCGAAATTTTAGCCAAGTAGTTTACCTCGGATGCTTTGAGCATATCTTCCATTGTGATGCTCACTGAGTCCACGACGACTGTCTTATTTTGAAGCATCCGAGAAAACCTTTCCTCCATCTTCTTTTCCCACCGGCCTAGTATGGCAAAGGTGAAGGCAGAGCCGGACCGCTGGGACACACTTGGTGGGGCCTGATGGCAAGCCAAGACAACTCCCGATGTGGTCTAGAAGCTGCTCCTCGGTGAGAATGGATTAGATCGAAGATACTCCATGAGACTCCATGACCACCTTCTCCCAATTTAGCAAATTCTCCCAGCCGACCTCTTGAGCACGGAAGATTCATCTCTTCCAGGTCTCCCGACCTCGAGATGATGTATTAACCATAACTCTACGGATTCCTTCATTACTTTAGAATTAAATTAGTTCGCTTAACCTCCTCCTCCAATCCGTCCTCAAAGAGATTTCAAAATGACCCATAGATCCGTCGGGCATGGGAGTGTGGATTGGGTGATTTGTGGAGAAGGGGTATGGTATTTGGTGGATAGATAATCAAGGAAATCGAAGGTTTGAGGGGTAGGTTGGGGTGTGATTTCAGAGGTGGTTTGATCTGGGGGATTTGAGTAGATGTGGTTGGTGGAGTAGGAATTATTTAGGGTGGAAGGGTTTCGTTTGGACTTCTATGGGAATAGGTTGAACAAGAGGCTCTTAGGTACCAGCCATGAGTACCTCTTCATTGCTAGAGTGGGTTGAAGATTCAACAGATGAGGAAAGATTAGAAGATGTACCTATGGAGATTGGCCTTTCGGAGAGGCGGTTCTCTCGTAGCCGGGCTCCTCCAAAGACCTCGGCCTCCGCAGCTGTGCTGCCGCTACCTCCGTGGAGATTGCCTCCTCCGTAGCAGACTTGAAGGAGAGCTGCAGATGACTCCCTGTTGCCTTCTTATTTGAGGCTTTCACCAGCCTTCTCTTGGGCCTTCTCTAGAGAGGTACCACAACTTCAACCTCTTCCGCGGTTGGGGCTACCTCGGCGAGAACTTCCCCTTCCACAGTGCGAGGCGGCCTCTCGGATTCAGCACGGTGGCCTCTCGGCCTCCTTAGCTACTGCCGCTACCCTTTGATCTCGTGCCTCATCGGACTCGTCGTGCAGATGCAGTAACCCTCCTAATCTCTCATCCTTTATCATGCAACCCTTTCTGTTTTGAGTACTTTTTGGTTCCCAACTTCCTATCAACCACCTTATTCATCCCTTCAATAAGAATCGATTTGTTGAATAGGCTTACAATTGTGAGAGTAGACCTCTCTCCGGTGGATCGGATCATAGGTAAGCCCCTACTTCTCTTCCTTCAGCCTTCCGATCAACAACTCCACCAATATTGCCTTCATACATGCAAATTCTAGGCCTTGATAGACCATCATGAGAGCTTTGATCTCCCAATATCGACTTGGTGACGATGGTCACCAAGAGCCTAAACTTTCTCCTCAACAGTTCTTCTTTAAATCCCTTCGAACTCCCCGTGAGTAACCCTTGCCACCAACTCAAATGACTGTTCCAATTCCTCCTCCTTGTAAGCCAACGGATTAACTCCTTGATAGATGTGTTAAAAATCCTGGCAATCGCATCCTTGGAGAAAGACATCCGAGTTCCATCCACTTCGGTATGAAACCCATCATCGAAATTTTGCGGTTGCCAAGAACTCTGCACCCAACATATCAAATGTCTTGTTCTCGCTTTGACTTCAACGAATAGAATCCCTTCACTGTGAAGCCTCCAACAATCGAAGAATCACTCGATTCTCGATCCCTTGTTGTCTCAAAGTCTAAATACATCTCTGCTTTCACTTTGTTCTTGAAAATGTTTGTGTTCATCTTGAAGTTTGATTTTGAGGAAGATATAAATGTGGGTTTGGGGGATTTGGAAGATGAAGTCATTTTTAGAAAAGCGAGTAGTAAGAATTTTGAGAGAGAAATTGCTTTGTAAAATTAGGGCTTCTCGGATTTGTAAAAGTGAATTTTGAAAAGTTGAAGGTAAGTTTTTAAATGGGAAGAGAGAGAGAGAGAGAGAGAGAGAGAGAGAGGGAAATCCGGAGAAGAAGGCTACATGGCAAGATCGATTAATCTAGACCATTGATTTGTATGTCGCGCATGGAGTATATCAACGGCTATATATGATAGTCGTTTCACCTTCAGCAAGTGGCATTAACTCTGCTTTGAAATCAGTAAAAGTAACCGCCCAAGCTCACAGATTAGACGGTTAATAGGGGTCACTTTATGCGAGAGGTAGTAAGTATACACAGACGTAAGAAATATACCTTTCTTCGCATAAAGGTTTCCCTATTTCAGATCGGGTTTTATCACATTTGGTCAAAAATGACCTCGTCTTAATTTTTGAAATTTCTTCAAGTCTGATTATTTTGAAAACAAAGATTTTTAAGACTGAGTTAATTTTATGTCATTGTTTAAATACACTAAGTCGTATACCCAAATATAACTAGTATATAAGAATATTCAACTCAGTTAAGGTTTTCAAAAGAACAATTCATCTGAAAGTTTTGAAATTGATGAATTGTGAGAGTTTTATTTTTTGAAAAATAATTTTTGAAAAGAAAACAAGGATAGATTTTGTTCGGATGAGGAAGTCTTTTAGATGAGAAGGTTTATACCGATCTAACAATGTTGTCTCAACCTCGTTCCTGCAGATACACAAACTTGGGAAACTATTAGTAGCTAGAGTAAGTTAGACAAGTTACATATACTCATCTAATCTTTAACAAAATCAGTTGATTATAATGTTCTTGTCTGATTTACTTAAAGTCGATAAGAAATTATCAAGTTAGATAAGGTCAATATGATTAATCCTTGATTCTTGAATCATTTGAAAGGAGATCCAAGATATCACTCTATGATTGCCCTTTGACACATACCAAGTCTGATAATCCTTTCTAGACATGTTTTAAAGAAAGTGAAATAGAAAGAAAATACAAGATACATACAATAGAAATCATAAATCAGCTAAGGATGCATCAAGTAAACCTAATTCTAAACACAATTCTTTAAATCTAGCCTCATTTAAAGATTTAGTAAGTATAACTTGACCCTCGCAATTACGTAGCTATCTTTTCTAGTCTAATATCATATTTATCAATATGATCCCTAATAAAATGATGCCTAATATCTACATGCTTACACCGGAATGCAAAACAGATTATATGTCATGGCTATTGCACTACTACTATCACGAGAAAATAGTCACGAGATGATGTGAGAATATTATAGTCCCTAAGTGGTGACTAATCCAGAGAAGCCGAGAGCAATAACTACCACCGCCATGTACTTAGCTTTTTGTGGAGGTAGCAATCGAAGTTTGTTTCTTAGATAGCCAAGAAATTAACTTGTTGCCTAAAAATTGACAAGTTCAAGACGTGGACTTCCTATCAATTTCTGACCTCCAAAATCTGAATTTGAATAACCAGATAGCTAGAAGTTGTCATTAGATGGGTACCACAACCCAACCTGCAGAGTACCTTTAAGATACTTTAGGATTTTCTTAGTCAAGTTTCCAGGATGAGTTTTCTTGGGATTTGATTGAAACCTTGCACATACCCCAACCGCAAATGCTATATCAAGCCTACTTGCGGTGAGATATAACAAGGATCCGATCCACGATACTCTATTGCATCGGTGGGTATCCCATTCTCGTCTGAATCCATAGAGAAGTTAGTTGCCATAGGTATTTTAACTTCTCTACTAGTAATCATCCCAAACTTATCTATGAGATCCTTTGCATACTTAGTCGATGTACAAAGATCCCTCTACTTGTCTGCTTAATCGCAAACCTAGAAAATATGTTAGTTCTCCCATCATAGACATTTCAAATCTATTTTTCATGAGAACACTAAATTTCTTCACACGGTGTCGATTAGGTGAACCAAAAATAATATCATCTACATAGATTTGAACTAATAAGATATCACTATTTACTTCTTTTCTAAACAGTGTTCTATCTATCTTACCTTTAGAAAATCCACTTGATATAAAAATTCAGATAAAGTATCGTACCAAGCTCGGGTTTGCTTCGAGTCCATATAATGCCTTGTTGAGTTTATATAGACTTAGTTATTTGTCCTAAACCCGGGAGGTTGTTCTACATAGACTTCTTCAAGTAACACTCCATTAGGAAGGCGAGACTTGACATCCATCCTGAAAGACTTTGAAACATTTATAGGAAGCAAAGGCAAACAACCTTATTGTTTCTAATCGCGACTGGAGCATAGGTTTCATCATAGTCTATTCCTTGATTGTGAATAACCCCGTGCTACTAGTCTAGTCTTATTACGAACAATAATATTGTTTTCATCTGTTTTATTTTTAAACACCCATTTGGTGTCTATAATCTTTACGTGAATGGGTCTATCCACTAGCTCCCAAATATTTTGTCTCTCAAATTGATGCAGTTCTTCCTACATGGTCATACCCGGCTTGGGTCGATAAAACCTCCTCAATAGACTTAGGCTCAAGAAGTGAAACATAACAATGAACATACTCGAGAATCCAACATCGTTCGTATTTGAACACTACTTGAGGGATCCCCAATAATCGATCAATTTGGATGATAACTCATCCTTTTGCCTATTTGAGTTGAAGTATCCTCATCTGTTGTCTCATTAGGCAACTCATCTTGTTCATCCCGAGTAGACGTTCCCCTTCATCTACCGACCTTGGCTGATCGGATGATGTCGGAGGAGTCTCCTCGGATGGAACAGATAGAGGAGTTCTCTTCGATTCTCGAGATAAAGATTCTTCATCATCTGAATCAATCAAAACTAGGTAGATAAGTTTTCCTCTATTTAGTTTTGTTAAGTTCAATTCTATCTAGATCATTAGTAATTTGGTTTACCTTATCTGGAAAAGTATGAAGTTCATCAAACACCACATTTGGAGTTTCTTCCACACAAAGAGTTGTCTTATTGAAGACTCGAAAGCCTTGGAGGTGCTGAAATATTCTAAGAATATTCCATCACCTGCCTTAGCATCAAATGTCTTCAATTTAGACTTCCCATTGTTGTGAATGAAACTTTTACACCCAAAAGCACGAAAATAAGAGATTCTTGGAACCTTACCCTTCCAAAGTTCATAAGGAGTCTTACCCATATCTTTTACAGCAAGCATCTGCTCTGTATAGCGGTGTATTAATTGCCTCGGCCCAACCTTTGGGGTGTTCCATATTCAGCTAACATGCTTCTAGCCGCTTCTTTAAATGTTTTATTCCTTCTTTCCACGACTCCATTTTGTTGTGGTGTTCGCCGATGATGTCTCATGTACTATTCCTTTCTCGTAAGATAGTTAGATAGACAAGAATTTAAAAACGCAGTACCCTTGTCACTCCTTATTTTAATAATATTAACACCTCTTTCATTTTGTATTTGTTTGAACAGATCTAGGATCTTGTTCACCGTCTCATTTTTCTTGAAAAGAAATATCACCCAAGTATATCTTGAATAGTCATCTACAACTACAAGGGTATATTTCCTCCTACTAAAGTTGAGTGGTGAACTGGTCCAAACAAATCCAAATGAAGGAGTTGTAAAACTCTTACGGATGAAGTTGTGTTAATACTTTTGAAGGAGTTCCCGGGTTGTTTACCTTTTTGGCATGCATCACATTTAAGATTAGTTGAGCAAAGTCTTTCAGCAAATCCTTTGACAAGATTCCTCTTAGCTATTTTGTTAAGGGTTTTGAAATTCAGATGACTAAGCCTTTTATACCATAGTCAATTGAGGCCATCTCCACCTTTAGCAACTAGACATGTATCTTTGGGACAACTATTAAAGTTAGCGACATAGACATTACCATGTCTCGAAACCAGATTTAGAGTACCTTGTCTCGAGGAACCTGTCTAAAATATCACACTTATCCTTTGAAAATCTAACATTAAAACCTCTATCACAGAGTTGAGAAACAGATAACAAATTGTGTTTCAAACCTTCTACATAATAGACTTCAGACACCTGGACATCACCTATAATTAAGGTGCCAACTCCCTTGGTTTGTCCAGCAAATTGTTGTCACCAAACAAAACTCTTGGACCATCTATATTTTGGAAATTTGAGAGTAGCTTCCTTTCACAAGTCATATGCCGAGAGCAATACACTGTCAATGTACCAAATGGATGCTAGAATTTTCTCCTTTAAAGATAGCCCTTGAGATTCCTATAAAACAGATTAGGTAAGAGGTACCCTAGTGATCTTGGGTCCTTTAAGGTCAATAATCACTTTGGGTATCCAGACAAACATTTCATTGTTCAATAATAGGTCGATTAAGTTGTCTACCAAATCATCAACAAATATATCGATTTGTATGCAAGTTTGTTGAAATCAGATTTGGTGACCTTCTTGATCTTTTGAAACAAAGGATAGCATCTGCTTCTACCATCAAAAGAACTATAAGAAAGATTCTTTTTAATCTTGGTTCTTGGAACCCTTTTATCGATTAGGATTCCTCATCTAATTTTTACTATTCGATTAGGAAAAGTAATCCTTATCGACTTTGTGGTTTCCAAGTTCCAATTTTAATTCCTTTTGATGTTTCAGCAGCTTTTACAAACTTCCTTGGTTTCAAAGATTCCGGCTTATTATTTCTATTATAACCAAGACTGTCTTATCATGAGACTTTTGTGAAGTTCTAAAAATGTGGTCTATAACTGATTGTGAGTTATTAAGTTGACTCATTTTGAAGACAAGCTTCTCTTTAGTCTTCTTAATTGACTCATTCTCATTACATACCATTTCAAATTTATCTTTTAAAGATCTTAATTCTTCTTCTAATCTTTCGTAAAGACTAGCTGATGTAATAGCCTCACTGAGGTAAACATTCCCCCTTGAATGTTTCCAGACTCGTAGTAGTTCACAACTTGTTTTCCTTTAATTAGAGTTTGAATTTGATCTTTTAAAGTTAAATTCTCAGTCTCTAATTGTTTATAAGCACTTAGAGACATTTTTAGATCTTTCAAAAGTCCTTTGATAACAGTTTGATCATTATCCGAAACTGACTTATAAGACTCATTATCGACGAAGAGTAGTAATTTACCTCTTTTACCATCAGACAGATTTCATCATCTCGATCCGAAATCAAACGATGAGGATGATGAAGATGATTTTCTTAACTCTCTTTCTTTAGCAAGAAGTGCTCTTTGATCTGCAAAGCGTCTATCTCTTTTCTATCTTTTCTCTTCTCTTTCTTTAGGAGTCACCGGGGACAATCATAGCTATAATGTCTGGCTTGTTACAGTGTAACAAGTATCTCCCCAATCTGATCTAGGACTGCTGAGATTCTTCTTTGCAGTGACTTGTACCTTGTCTGATTTTTCCTTCTATCATCATCTGAAGATTCTACATCGTCTTTCTTCTCGGATCTTGATCTTGATTTGTCTTTTCCTGCAAATTTTAATTTGTTACGTTTATATTTCATTCTCAGTCAATCATACCTCTTGGTCAATAAAGTCATTTGTTCTTTTTAAAGAAAGATCAGCATCTTTTGTTTCATTTCTGAGGTTTGTCTTCCTTATTGACAAAGGCTACCGTCTTAGATGAGGTATCGATTCCATCTCATCTTCTTCATCCTCTACCCGAATATCAAACTCATAACCTTTCAAGTGAGAAAATAAAGTATAATGACTCATGGTGGAAAGATCCTTAGTGGCCTTTATTAAATTTGTTTTTCCCTCCAACACTTGGTTAGAGATCTAAGGATTTTATTATTAATCTCATTTTCGGTATAAACTTTACCCCAAATCGGTGGCTCTATTAATCGATTAGTCATTCTCATGTCTAGCTGATCAATAGACTCACCTTCTTTCATTTTAAAAACATCAAATAAATGGACAACAACTTGGAGCTTATTCTCCTTTACAGTCTCGTGCCTTCACACATATTGGCTAAAGTATCCCACATCTCTTTTGCAGACTTACGCTTTTTGATCTTTTCATACCATTCTCTCGCCGAGAGTCACAATGATCTCATTCCTGACCACCTGATCAAGATTGTATTATCAAAATAATATCATTACATGTAATATCAAAATAATTCGACCATAAAATTATAACTTCATGATTTTCTAATAAACATGAAAGACTGTCACATAATATTTAAAATTCTAGAAAGGACATTTAGACAAGTCTAAAATTTATGAAATTAAACTATGTTATACATGACTAAACATAGAACAAATTTTATTGAGGGTCCTAAGCCTAATTCTTTACGGATCATAACAATTTTTCCATGAAAAGTCGATACGCTTCACAAATCGTCTTTCCGGGCAGGTTTCAATAAAAATTCATAACTTTCATTATGGTCATCAAAAATTCACCAAATTTAAATATGTTATACTAGACTTATCATAGAGAAATTTTCATTTAGGGACCTAAGCCTAATTCGTTACCGATTAATACCAGTTCAGCAAGAGATGTCGTTGTACCTCATTGATTTTTGCTCTGGACAGGTCTTAGTAAAAAATCCGTATCTCTATTTTGGTTAGGCCAAAACGTACAAAATTTAAATATGTTGTACTAGACTTGACCTAGAACATGCCTATAAAATTTCATAATTTTTACATTAGCCAAACGGTACCAGTTTTAATATAAATTACAGTCCTGTTTTTCATCCACGAATATAAATTTTTCTATGTTATACTAGATTGTAAGAGGATCATCCATGATTTTTTTCAAGATTTTTAGACGCTTGCAAACAAGGTAACCAAGCTCATCAAGTTGTTGCTCACAATTCGTCCAATTTTTGTCCAGTTTCAAGATGTCAACTTTGAAGAATTATTTCTCCATATCCACCGGTCTGATGACTCTGAATTTTTAGAGTGTTGTTTTACACCTTTACTAGTATGTCTCGTAATTTTTTCATGATTTTTAGGCAATTAGAACACATCCAACAAAATACGTCAAAATAAGAACAAAAGCTGTCAAAAACGGGAATATTCATCACAACCTCAACTTTTCATGAATTAAAATGGTTTGTAGGAGTTGTTTACTGATTGAAGTGAATTGATGCATGTTTTTAGGGCTTATTTGAGTGCAAAAAGTGATCAAAAGTGTTAGATTTTGTGCTTAAATGTGTAGAGTATCACTTCTTTGCCTAAAAGTATCACTTGATGAGTATTTGATGTTTTTCGTCCATTTTTCAGGTAAATCAGTGGAATTTTGCCAAATCGAGAGTACCGGCATACTTAGAATGAAGAGACGGACGAGACGAACGAAAATGGGGGTTGGAGCCGGAGTTACGCCCAAAAAAATGCCCTAGGCTCGACCTGCAGTCGAGGGCCCAAGGCCTCGAGTCGAGGGATATGATGGAGGGAAGAAATTTCAAATTTTGTACTGCCTCGACTCGAGGGAGGAGCCTCGAGTCGAGGGATTGAAGAAATGCAGATCCCTCGGAGTCGAGGGCTGAGCCTCGACTCGAGGCAGGAGGATTTTTGGTGAAATCGTGTTAGCGACTCTTAGGCCTCGACTCGAGGGCTCCAAGCTCGAGTCGAGGGGGCCCAAAACCGAAAAATTCTGGTTTTAAGCCACTTGGATCAAAAAATAGAGCATATTTTTCCCATATCGGTTTAGAGCGTTTCTAGGTAGTTTCCTGAGCGAATTTCTCATTTCCTAGCTTAATTCTACTTGTAATTGCATTAGATTGATAGATTTTGATTAGATTCAAGCTTGTAATCATTAGATTAACATTTTGATCCATTAGATTTTGAGTTTCAAGTTGTAATTGAAGAGTAGAGAATTGATTTCCAAGCATTGTGGAGGATTGAAGCATTCTTATTTTTCTTAATTGAAGACCAATTGGTGATGTTCTTCTGCTTTTCTCTCTTTAATTACTTATTTGTGTTGATTAGCTTGTTAATTGTTTTCCTAGATTTTTCACCCATGGCTTTTGCACTTAGCACCATGGGCTAATAGCTTTGTGCTTGGGATAATTGAAATTGGGGATGATGTGATTGCTTCATGCTATAATTGTTTATAATTGTGATCAATTGAATTAGATTGCTTCCTAATTGTGATTCCTAATTGTGCTTCATGTAAAATTATCTCTTTAGATTAATGGTTGATCACCCTAGCAATAGGCGAGAGTTGAGCTAACGTGATTAGGTGTTAACCGGGTTACAATTTTGCATGATTGTATGAATTGGGGACTTCTAAATTGAGAGATGGGAAGGACTAAGAATACTCACATTAGGCATTGTGATTTTAATGGAGTGATTAATTTCATGATGGTTTATGCTTTCTAATTTGATTGATTTGCAATTGGATACAATTATAGCTTGTTAATCATGGATTCCTTGATGGAGATTATCCCTTGCACCCGTTCCCCATTTGATTTAGCTTATTTGATATTGCATTTTAAGTGTTCGATTAATTGCTTGCATTTGTTTAAATTTTAATTCTTGCCATATTTTTGTAGAATCTAGTCCTAAACCCATTCTTGCAACAATAGTCATTTAGAACTTGTATCCTCAGTGGCCTCGCTTGCATACTTACTCCTTTGGGTTCGATATTTGCGATTGGTCTTAATACCGCTTGTCCGGAAATACTACTCCAATCAAATGGCGCCGTTACCGGGAGTTAGTTTTTGCGCCTATAAGTGAGACTTAGGGATTGTTGGACGTGGCTACTTGTTGTTTTTATTTTTGTTTTTGTGTGTTTTGTTTTTGTTGGAATTTGATACTTGGATTGGTGGTATTGTAGGTGTATGAGAACAAGGTCAAGTGGTATACCACCCTTGCCACTCAATCCGGAGATAGAAGCTACGTTGAGAAGAAATCGTGGTAGACGAAGAAGGGAAGCTATGGAAGGAGAAGATCTAAGGAATGAGGAGAGAGTGGTTGGTGAACCTCAAGTTGAGGAGTTGCATGGTAATGGAGAGGGAAGAGTAGAAAATGGAGGTCAAGGGAACAATTTCAATGCTCAAGTTGGCCATTTCCCTCAAGGGATGCCACCACAACACTTTCCCTACCAAAATCCATACCCCTACCCTCCACAAGCTCACCAATACCCATACTATCCACCTCATCCACAATAATACCCACCATACTACCCTCAAATGCCATACAATCAAGAGCCATGATACCATGAGTCACCACACATTCCAAATCCTCAACCACAACCCATGAATGAGCCACCCCCACAAGGGAGGCCATTGAGAGAGTTTTTGGGCCACAACTTAGAGAGCACTATGATGGGATAGCAAGGCCGAGGATAGAAGCCAATAATTTCGAAATAAGTCCCGCTCTAGTGAGAATGCTTAGGGAGAAGCAATTCGAAGGCAAGGATGAAGATGAGTGCCCACATCAACATATGACACAATTTCTTAAGATTTTCGACACAACCAAGTACAACAGTACCCGAAGATGCAAAGAAGTTGAGACTTTTTGTCTTTACACTCAAAGGGAGAGCTAAAGCATGGCTTAATTCATTACCTCCGGGACCGTATGTACATGGGAGGATTTGTCCAAGAGATTCCTAATGAAGTTCTACCCACCATCCAAAACCGTGCAAGCTAAGGAGGCTATCTCCCACTTCTGCGAAAAGAATGGAGAAACAATACCGGAGACTTGGGAGAGGTATGGTATGCTACTTGTGAATTGTCCTCAACACGGTTTTCCGGAGGAACAAACCATTATGTACTTTTGCAATGGTTTGACGGATGGGGATATGTCGTTTTTAATGCTTGTGTTAATGGATCTATTTGGTCGAAAACGGTTGGGCAAATGAACGAGATAATGGAGAACATAGCCCAAGATTCGTTTCAAGTGTCGGTTAATTGGGGAGCACACCATAGGGTGTCACATGTTGAGGAGATAGAGTCTATGAAGAGCATGATGATGACTATGATGGACCGATTGGGAGCTCTTACTACTTCACAAAGCCAAGCAAGTGTGAGTCCATCCGTTTCTCATGTGGATATGTGTGCAAGTCCTATGGCGGTGGAAGAAGTTAGTTATATGGGTAGGCCTCCATTCCAAGGAGGCTATCAAGGAGGCAATTACCAAGGGAATTTTCAAGGAGGAAGGCATTACCAAATGCCCTACCAAAATAGGCCACAAGGAAGCTATCAACCTCAACCTCAAGCTCAATTCAATGGCAATACATGGGGGAGACATGAGAATTTTTCATATGCCAACCCTAGAGCCGCCGTCAATTTCCTCCCGGATTCGATCCGGTGCCAAAGCGCCTAACAATGAAGGAAAGACCACTACGGAGGAGCTCTTGGGGATGATAGTGAAGAGGTTGGAAGCTAGTGATTCTAGACTTGATGACATTGGGAAGTAAATGGATACGAGGTTCAAGACTATAGAGCATCAAGTGGGGCAACTAGCTACTACGGTTGGTAAACTTTCTTCTATGATGGATGATTTGCAAAAGAAGGAGACAAGAGAGCATTGTCAAGCTATTGAGCTTAGAAGTGGTGCAAGGTATGACGGACCAAAAATGCCTTCAAATGATGAGAAAGAAGAGGAAGAGAAAAAGGATGAAGAGGGTTGTGTTGAAGAGAAGCAAGAGGCTATGGAAGAGGAAGAGAAGAAGAAGCCTAAGTGGTTGATGGCAAGAGAAGAAAGGGAGAAGTCTAAGCTTGTTGAGAAAGATGCTAAGGGAGTCCCAAAGACGGTTGTTCCCGTACCTTATCCTCAAAGGTACATGAAGAAAGCATTGGATGAGAAGTTTGCTAGGTTCCTTGAGGTGTTCAAAACATTGTATATCAACATTCCATTCTCGGAGGCCCTTGAGCAAATGCCTAACTATGCTAAGTTTCTCAAAGATTTGCTAGCAAAGAGGAGGAAGATTGAAGAGCCGGAGTTAGTGAAATTGACCAAAGAGTGTAGTGTCGTGCTTCAACAAGAGCTCCCACCAAAGTTGAAGGATCCGGGAAGCTTTACTCTCTTGTGTGACCTTGGTAATGGATTGGAGAAGCATGCCTTATGTGACTTGGGGCGAGCATCAACTTGATGCCTTTGTCCATGTTCAAGAGTCTTAATCAAGAAAAGCTAGGGGCAACTACCGTAACTCTCCAACTTGCCGATGGGTCGACCACTATTCCAAGAGGTGTTGTGGAGGATGTTTTGGTCAAAGTAGAGGATTTTGTATTTCCGGCTGACTTCATAGTCTTAGAGATGGAGGAAGACAAGGATGTACCCTTGATTCTTGGGAGGCCTTTTCTAGCTACCGCAAGAGCGGTGTTTCATGTGAACGAGGGAAGGCTAACTTTGAAGCTTGATGATGAAGAGCTTAGTTTCTCAATGAAAGATGCTATGAAGCACCCGATGGAGAAGGAGGAGTGCAATGTGGTGGATGTGATTGATACATGTCTTCAAGAGGCTTTGGAAAACTCTTCTTATACCCTTCTTTCAAATGATTATGTTATTCTTTCTTATGATGATGTGTCTAATGATTCTTGTGATTCTCATGATTTTGATAGGGATGCATTGGAGGTGGAGGAAGTGAAGGAGATAAGTTTTGAGGATTTCCTAACCAACCTTGGAAGAGCAATGAGGAAGGGAAGCCACTTGAAGAAAAGGTGAAAGGAGCACTCAAGCCCCTCCCGAGCACCTCAAGTATGCCTATTTGGAGGAGAATAAAGGTTGCCCGGTAATTGTGTCATCATATCTTACATCAAACGAGGTAACCAAATTACTTGATGTGCTTCGTAAACACAAATCCGCCATAGGTTAGTCCATTGATGATTTAAAAGGTATAAATCCTTCTATTTGTATGCATAGGATTAGGCTTGAGAAGGACCATAAACCCGTGAGTGCAACCCCAACGGAGAGTTAACCCTAACATACAAGAAGTAATTAGGAAAGAAGTGGTTAAATTGTTAGATGCTAATATGATTTTTCCTATTTCCGATAGTCCATGGGTCTCTCCATTGCATGTCGTAGCAAAGAAAGGGGGGATAACGGTAATTAAGGGTGAAAATGATGAATCTATTGCAACGAGGGTAGCTACGGGGTGGCGAGTTTGTGTTGACTATAGAGAGCTCAATAAGGCCACGTGCAAAGACCACTTTCCTTTACCTTTTCTAGATCAAATGCTTGATAGGTTAAGTGGTTTTGAGTACTATTGCTTCTTGGATGGTTATTCCGGTTACAATCAAATTATGATTGCACCGGAAGACCAAGAAAAGACTACCTTTACTTGCACGTATGGTCCGTTTGCTTGGAAAAGAATGTCCTTTGGTCTTTGCAATGCCCCGCAACCTTTCAAAGATGTATGATGTCCATATTTCATGGTTTAATTGAAAAGATTATGGAGGTATTTATGGATGATTTTTCCATTTTCGGTGAGTCATGTGATACTTGTCTTACTAATCTTGACATTGTTTTGCAAAGGTGTGAGGATACAAACTTGGTGCTCAATTGGGAGAAGTGTCATTTCATGGTAAAAGAAGGCATTGTTTTGGGACATCATGTGTCCTCAAGGGGCTTGCAAGTGGATAAGGTCAAGATCGTGGCTATTGAGAAGTTGCTCCTCCTAAGGATGAGAAAGGAATTCGATCTTTCCTTGGTCATGTCGGGTTCTACCGGCGATTCATTAAGAATTTTTCTCAAATCTCTAAACCTTTATCTCATCTCTTAGAAAAAGATGTCCCATTTGATTTTAATGATGAATGTTTGATTGCTTTTAGGGCCTTGAAGGAAGCGTTGACTAGTGCTCCCATTCTCATTACCCCGGATTGGACAAAGCCATTCATCCTCATGTGTGATGTTAGTGATTTTGCAATGGGGGTCGTTTTAGGGCAATTGAGAGAGAAGAGGTTCTATGCCATCTACTATGATTTCAGACTTTCAACTCGGCACAAGTCAACTACACCACAACCGAAAAGGAGATGCTTGCGGTCGTGTATGCTTTTGATAAGTTTCGAGCCTATCTTGTGGGGTCGAAAACTATTGTGTACACCGACCATGCGGCGATTCGGTACCTCATGTCAAAAAGGATGCCAAACCCGGTTGATTAGGTGGATTTTGCTCTTGCAAGAATTCGGACGTGGAATAGTAGGCAAGAAAGGGAGTGAGAATGTTATTGCGGACCACCTTTCGAGGCTTGAAGGAATGGAAGAGATGAAGAGAGATGTAGAAGAGGTAGAAGAGACCTTTCCCGATGAAGAATTGTTGAGCATAGAAGAGGTGATGTGTGTTGTGAAAGAAGGGGAAACTCCATGGTTTGCGAGACTATGCAAATTTCTTGGCAAGCGGGAGCTACCACCGGAAATGAACCCATATGAGAGGAAAGTCTTCTACAACCGTGTCAAGCACTTCATATGGGATGATCCGTACCTCTTCAAAGTTGGTGTCGACGGGATCCTTAGGAGGTGTGTGACTAAAAAGGAAGGGATAGAGATCATGAGGCATTGTCACACCTTACCTTGTGGAGGCCATCATAGCACCGCCAAAACCGTGAGGAAGATCTTGTTGTTGGGGTTCTATTGGACAACTTTGTTCAAAGATTGTGAGAAGTTCATCAAGGAGTGTGATAAATGCCAAAGGATAGGAAACCTCACCAATAGGGATGAAATGCCTTTGAGTAACATTCTTGAGGTGGAGATTTTTGATGTATGGGGAGTCGATTTCATGGACCCATTTCCACCATCAATGGGGTATCAATACATCCTTGTTGGAGTCGACTATGTGTCAAAATGGATAGAGGCTATTCCTACTAAGAGCAATGATGCCAAGGTGGTTATAGAGTTCTTGAAAAGAATTTTTACAAGGTTTGGGGTTCCGAGAATTTTGATTAGCGATGGTGGAAGTCACTTTGTTAACAAAGCTATGGAAAAACTCTTGCTACGATATGATGTCAAACACAAGGTGGCTACTCCTTACCATCCTCAAACCAATGGTTTGGCTGAAGTCTCTAACCGCTTGATTAAGGGGATCTTGGAGAAGACGGTGAGAACAAGTAGAAAGGATTGGGCAACCAAGCTCGAGGATGCGTTATGGGCATATAGAACCGCTTACAAGACACCTCTTGATATGTCCCCTTACCAATTGGTATATGGGAAGGCTTGCCATCTTCCGGTTGAGCTTGAATATAAGGCATTTTGGGCGATTAAAAAGTTGAATCTTGATGAAGAGTTAGTGGGTGAGAAAAGGGTCCTTCAATTGCATGAGTTGGAAGAGTTTAGGATGCATGCCTATGAGAATTCAAAGATCTTCAAGGAAAAGACAAAAAAGTGGCATGATTCAAAGCTTAGAAGGAAGGAGTTCAAGGAAGATGATCAAGTGCTCCTCTTTAATTCTAGGTTGAAGCTCTTCCCGTAAAGCTTAAGTCACGTTGGAGTGGGCCCTTTCGAGTTGCAAAGGACTTTCCAAATGGGTACTTTGAGGTGGCCAATGACAAAGATGAAAGGTTTGTTGTGAATGGTCATAGGTTGAAACACTATCACATGCCATCACAAAAGAAGGTGTTAGATGCCCTTGATCTTAAGGATGTGCCTAGTCTCGAGGTTGAAAGGGAAGTGTGAACTCTTTGAGTTCCGTCCGGCAAAGGACGTTAAACCTAGCGCTTGATGGGAGGTAACCCATCCTATCTTGTTTTTCTTGTTGTTGTTGTGTGTGTTGCTTTGAATAATTGGGTCTTGTGATCCTTGTAGGTTGTGAGAATCGCTTGGAACTTGAGGAGCTCTATGCATGCTTGATGGAAGATGGAGTTGAAAGGCTTATTGGTACCACACTTCCTTTCAAGCTTAGACTTGTCTAAGTTTGGGGAGGTGTTCTTCTTACCTTAGCTTATCTTTTGTGCTCCTGTATATTTTTGGCTAGTCTTATCATGAGCTTAATTGTGGACTTATTGTATATCTTTTAGTATCACTCTTGATATAGTGAATGTGCTTGAGATTATGTAAATGAGCACTTGTGCTTGAATTGCAAGATATATTGAAGTTTGATTTGATCATGAGTTGATTTGTAGCTTGAAGCTAGTATGATTGATGATTGTGTAAAGATGAATGTGATTGATGATACTTGATTCATTGCTCAATTTAAGCCCGTGAGCTTTTGTGCCTTAATAATCGTACATCTTATACATTGATATGATTTCTTTGTGAGTGCATCATTCATGAATTTGTATGCTAGAACTTGCCACTAGACTTGTTGATATTGATCTTTGTGAGATGTCATGAAAGTGATAAGAGGCCATGTTTGTTATGATGAGTCACTTTGCCAAATTTTTCTCACCAAAAACATTTGATTTCCTTAGTGAGCCATGTTGAGCCTATTGATCCTTATTCTTTGGCAAGCCAAGTGAAATTGAAGCCATTTACCTTTTTATATGAGCCTTCTTGTCCCATGTTTAGTAGAGCTTGATTGTTGGCTATAGATATTGATTTGATTGCTAAGTGTGGTGGAAAATAATGTGCTAAGTGATGAAGAGAAGAAAGGTTGTGAAAAATTGAATGGTGAAAAATGTTGCAAATGAAAATAAAGAAGAAATTCAATTGTGAGCTTAAAAGAAAGGAAGCTCAAGTGAATGGTGGTGATTGAATTCTAAGTGCATGAGAAGAATTGCTTGACAATGATTGAAGAAATGTGAATTGTTTTGCTTAGCTTTCATTCAAGTCTCTACTACTTAGTCACTCTTATCCAAAAACATCTCACCTTTCCAAAGAGCCTACATTACAACCTAAAAGAAAGACCTCTTTGATTCTTGATTGATCACAAATGATTTTGATTGAGATTAAGTCTTTTGGCAAGCATATGGTGTACTTATTTGTGAATTTGATGATTGAGTGCATGATACCTTTATACACTTGAGTGAAGAGTGAAACACTCCATGGAAGGAGCAATGTGTTAAGTGTTTGATTGAGCATTTATTTGAGCATGATTCATCTTGATTGCTAGTGGATAGTTGCATTGATACTTATGATCATTGATGAGTTCGATTGTATTCTACTTCGCCTATGGTGCCATGTGACATAATTGAAATCAATTCACTCCTTTGTGCTTAGTTCTTTGTGTTGCTCGAGGACGAGCAACACTTCAAGTTTGGGGGTATTATGATTGGAGTGAATTGATGCATGTTTTTAGGGCTTATTTGAGTGCAAAAAGTGGTCAAAAGTGTTAGATTTTGTGCTTAAATGTGTAAAGTATCACTTATTTGCCTAAAAAGTATTACTTGATGAGTATTTGATGTTTTTCGTCCGCTTTTTCAGGTAAATCGGTGGAATTTTATCAAACCGAGAGTACCAACATGCTTAGAATGATGAGACGGATGAGATGGACAAAAATAGAGGTCGGAGCCGAAGTTCCGCCCGAAAAAATACCCCGAGCTCGACCTGCGGTCGAGGGCCCAAGGCCTCGAGTCGAGGAATAGGATGGAGGGAAGAGAATTCAAATTTTGGAGCTGCCTCGACTCGAGCCTCGAGTCGAGGGATTGAGAAATTGAGCATCTCTCGAGTTGAGGCTGAGCCTCGACTCGAGGCGGGAGGATTTTTTTGAAAGTCGCATTAGCAACTCTTCACCTCGACTCGAGGGCCCCAAGCTCGAGTCGAGGGGGCCCCAAAACCGAAAAATTCTGGTTATAAGCCACTTGGATTAAAAAACAGAGCACATTCTTCCCATATCGGTTTATAGCAGCTTTCTAGGTAGTTTCTGAGCGAATTATCATTTCCTAGCTTAATTCTACTTGTAATTGCATTAGATTGATAGATTTTGATTAGATTCAAGCTTGTAAACATTAGATTAGCATTTTGATCCATTAGATTTTGAGTTTCAAGTTGTAATTGAAGAGTAGAGAATTGAATTCCAAGCATTGTGGAGGATTGAAGCATTTTTATTTTTGTTAATTGAAGACCAATTGGTGATGTTCTTCTACTTTTCTCTCTTTAATTCATTGTTTGTAGTGATTAGCTTGTTAATTGCTTTCCTAGATTTTTCACCTATGGCTTTTGCACTTAGCACCATGGGCTAATAGTTTTGTGCTTGGGATAATTGAAATTGGGGATGATGTGATTGCCTCATGCTATAATTGTTGATAATTGTGATCAATTGAATTAGATTGCTTCCTAATTGTGATTCTAAATTGTGCTTCATGTAAAATTGTCTCTTTATATTAATAGTTGACCACCCTAGCAATAGGCGAGAGTTGAGCCGACGTGATTAGGTGTTAATCGGGTTACAATTTTGCATGATTGTATGAATTGGGGACTTCTACATTGAGAGATGGGAAGGACTAAGAATGCTCACATTAGGCATTGTGATTTTAATGGAGTGATTAATTTCATGATGGGTTATGCTTTCTAATTTGATTGATTTGCAATTGGATGCAATTATAGCTTGTTAATCATGGATTCCTTGATGGAGATTATCCCTTGCACCCCATTCCCCATTTGATTTAGCTTATTTGATATTGCATTTTAAGTGTTCGATTAATTGCTTGCATTTGTTTAGATTTTAATTCTTGTCATATTTTTGTTGAATCTAGTGCTAAACCCATTCTTGCAACAATAGTCATTTAGAACCTGTATCATCGTGGCCTCGCTTGCATACTTACTCCTTTGGGTTCGATATTTACGATTGGTCTTAATACCGCTTGCCGGAAATACTACTCCAATCATTTACCTCAAAGAATGGACTTGGACTATAGATGAAACTTCCTCCGATCACTTTTTCTTGGATGAAGCTTAAGGATTAGGGACTTTGGCTTGGAGGGAAAGTGGTGGTGATAAAGGTTGAAGCTTTTCCTTGAGCTTCAATGGTGGAATTCAAGGGATGAAGAAGGAGGTTGCTGATGTGTTGTTTCTTAGGAGAAGGTGAGGGAAAGTTTGATGGTGTGTATTCTTGGGAGGGCAGAAGTTCTTAAATAGAGGGTAGGAAGGGCTGGGGGTGTAGTCCAAATTAGGGAGAAAGGTGGGGGTAATTTACAAAATTGAAACTAAATATCTAGATATTTTTACTTAGGTATTTACTACGGTTATATTCTATTAATCAGTATCATTTAGTCACTAAATGAGTCGTCAAATAAATATTCCAAAAATATATCAATTCATCTCACATTATTTCATGAATTACTAGCCGTAAAATTAAGACGAATAAATTATTTAACTTTGTATATTTATATCGAGATAATTTTTCATGCATTGATAAATTTATTATTTTGATAATCCATATTATATAGACGTAATAGGATTATTGTCGATGAATTTTTATTATTTATTTAGCATTATTCTTTGTTCGATAAAATACAAGTTTGATAAGGAATTTCGATAATTTTCTTTGAATAACAATTAAGTCTTATATTTTATTCATCATAAATCAAACCTTATTTCCATTATTCTTTAAAGTGCTAGGAGTGCTTCTGCTCAGATGCTCGTCCGTCCACCCGAAAATCACATCTTTGAAAATACATATAGCTCTTTAGTAGGAGATTCATTTAATCATGTACTCCCTCCGTCTAATTTGAATTAGTCAATATACCATTTTGGTCACCCAATTTAAATAGGGGCTATTACTATGAGATACAAATTAACAAAGGAAATTGCAGGAGGATACATGGAAAAAGAGAAAATGCAGTCAACTACAATTGGCATGGTGTAAAAGTCGGTTATACCCTCCAGTCAAAAGTGTTGGACAACTATATAATTAGTTGTACAACAAGTCAAATTATGTAGAACCGAACACCGTAGCTTGCTTGGACATAAAGTTTGTGCAACAATTAATTTTTAAGACGCTTGGCACGGAAAACGAGACAGAAGTGTTGAACAACTATATAATTAGTTGCACAACAAGTCAAATTATATTAAACCGGAACATCGTAGCTTGCTTGGACATAAAGTTTGTGAAATAGTTATTTTTTAAGACGGCTTGGCACGAAAAATGAGACAGAAGTGTTGAACAACTATATAATTAGTTACACAACAAGTCAAATTATGTTGAACCGGAACACCGTAGCTTGCTTGGACATAAAGTTTGTGCAATAATTAATTTT
The DNA here is from genome assembly GCA_030762865.1 of Paraleonurus japonicus. Classification (NCBI taxonomy): domain Eukaryota; kingdom Viridiplantae; phylum Streptophyta; class Magnoliopsida; order Lamiales; family Lamiaceae; genus Paraleonurus; species Paraleonurus japonicus. The sequence continues at coordinate 23,978,900 of CM061060.1, forward strand.
TCTAAGACGCTTGACACGAAAAATGAGGATGAAGTGTTGAACAACTATATAATTAGTTGCACAATAAGTCGATTATGTTGAACCGGGCGTTGTAGCCGGATTTGACATAAAGTTAGTACAACAGCTTAATTTTTTTAGACGCTGGACATGAAATACAAGACAGAAGTGTTGAACAACTATATAATTAGTTGCACAACAAATACAATTTACGCTGAACCACATGAAAAAATGCATATTAAAAAAATTGTATAACTAAGTTGTATAACTAAATTAAAACGATACGGGGATTGAATGATTAGGGTGAATTATTGCAGGATAATTGTGTGCTTAATTATCTCAAATTGATATGATTTTCGTGTTAATTCACTAATATTTGATCCAATTGCACTTAATTGTTGAATTTGATATTATGAGTTTAAATTACGAGGTTTGAGGTCAACTTTGAGTGCAAATTGAGGTCCGTTATTATATTCAATTCGACTGGGCAATTGCATGGGTAGAAAGAGGGTTGAGAGGCGGTCGTAATGCAAAAAGAATGAGGTCAACCGGAGTTTGTATGAAGGAGATACGGTCGAACGAAGTTGAGACGGCGGAAAAACAAAATGCTACACTCAAAACCGATGCACCCACCAGATTGGTGAGTGCACCCACCCACTACACCCACAAAATTGATTAGTTCACCCCCTTCGTCTCCAGAAATCACGACCCCTCTACAACTCCCAAATCCCAAATCAACCCCATTCATCACCAAATCACCCCACTACCGATGGCCAAACATCATCTATCACAACCAAACATCAACCACCGCCGCGTCGCTACTATCACCACAAGCCGCAACCCACCATCAACACCGGATCTGCAACCACCACTCATCACCCAATCATCGCCGTCGCGACCACCATCACCAACGGTCACCGTCATCGCTATTTCTCACCATTACCGGCGTCGCAACCCAGCGCCGCCGCGAAGCTCGCGACCCCCGCCATCGTCGTAGTCCTTGACCCAGAGCATCACCGCCGCACCATCGCACGCTTCTACGGCGAACCTTCGGCGATTTTCTTCTTCATTGCTATCGCTGCAAAATTCTCAATGTCACCATGTTCACAAACTCTCTTCAAAGATTTCAAGTCGCCGAAATCCCCTTCATCTCGACACCGGACCACTAGCTTCGATGGCAAACCCGAGGAACTCATCAAACCAAGGGTTATTAAGGTCAACTCATAAATGATGTTTGTATGCGGATGCAATTTGGTACCGTAATTGTATGATTTTACTATTTCCATAGTTAATTTGTACTAGGCTGTAATAATTTCATTTAAATATGTCATCCCAAAATGGAAAATTTTTCACTAATCTCCACCCTCACAACATACACTTATTTACACCCTTTGTCATTTGACTCTTACACTATCTTCCCTCTTTTTCAACTAATTTTATCTCTCCTATTAATGATTTGATAACAATACCCTTACTTTTTACCCCCACTCATCTACTTTATACATAAACAATTAATATTTCTTAAAACATGTGTCAATCCTATTTGTCATATTTAAATTGGACGAAGGGAGTAATAAACTTGGGGATTTTTGGTTCAGGAGTATTACAAATAAGACAATACAAAATTGATAAATAATGTTGTAATAATATATACCTATAGTATATCTATCTATGCATATATACAATTTTTATAGTATATCATCATGTTTATTTATGAAGAGACTAAAATCACTTTTAATCTAAAAAAAATGATAGTGGAATACAAAAATGATATACATTAACTGATTACCTACACACTTGGCAATGTCAAATTAATTTTAAAAATAGCACCATCTAATATGTCTAATTTTCATATTAAACATAAACAATATTTATATAGATATAATCTAATACTTCCATAATACTGTAATTTAATAAAATAAGAAATAATTCGTTTATTATGAACGATATAGTAAACCTATGAATAACAAAATAAATTTTGAATTACTGGGATAAAAATTTACTAAATAGATTGAAAACACGAATTCTCTGAATTAGTCAAAAAATGTATGAATACATAGAAATCTAGATTTGAACAAATAAATCGTTGAACAGTTATCAAATTCATTAGTGACAAAATGTCAAAAAACTAATGTCTTCGTTAATATTAAATATATCATAAATGAAAAAACTTTTTAGTTACTCAAAAAAAAATTAGTATGGAACAATTTGATCAATATATACATTGTCATTGCATTGATAAGGAATTTGAATAAAATTATGAGATGCTTAAAAATAGAAAAAAATATTTAATTTATGTTGAAAAAATGTTCTGAATTACAGGCAATAAATTAAAAAAATACTACACCCAAGATGAGTGCATAATTCCAATGTAAAATAGATTTTCATTAAATATGACGTGACCCTTGCCCCTACACAATCTTAGTCCATATCAGAAAACGTGGATCTACATTGATTTTTTTAATACTTTTATATACATTTTGAAAGTTTTATTTTTTAAATTTATTCTTTCTTTGGTGAATTACAATATAAATTATTAATTTTAACTACCAAATATAGGAATGACAATGTGGACCATTAACTTCTATATAAATAACGAATTTTACATTAAAATAACCACAAAATTGATTGAGGATAATTGTGCAATCTGAACTTAAAATATATTGATACCAAAAATATATATTAGAAGTATGCATTACATGTAGCTAATCTATCAAAAAAGAACTATTTACTAGTCCCAATGTGTGTGCAAATAATTAATGATTCAGAACGATGTGACCCAGTTTCACAAAAATATAAATGATATGAATGATTGTAGTGTAAGAAATATATTAGATAACTATTATTTTTAAATAATTAGTTAGATATATTGTCTAATATCTATGAAATAATAATAATAATAATAATAATAATAACAATAATAATAACATATTGTTATAATTAATTGTATGCATATCATCAACGACAAGATAAATACTCCACTTCAATTAGAAATTAAAATTTTGAGAATAATAATATTTCAGATAATTGAATGCATTGATAATCTACACAGAAAAATTGAAGTATTATAAAATCGACTTGAATTTTGGTTTGACAAAAACTTACTTTCTAGACAACAAAAATAAAAAAATGTCATTTCGTTTTTCAATGATCTGAAAAATATTAATAATAAAATATTTCTCCCATATTAGCATATTACATACAAAAATAATAAATTTTAGGTACAATCATGTGTGTGACAGAATGCACTCTGCAGTTCTATATGACTATATCCAATTATAATGAAGTTCTGCGCCAATATAAAACACATGGGAAAAAAATTAATAGTTGACCAACCGTATGTAGCAAATTCAAATAACAAATTTTTTTTTGGGGTGCGTGTTTGTGGTTATTGTAATTTAGAACAATATAAAACATTCCTAACTTAAAAAATAACTGATAGACAAAATTATTTAAAACGCAATTCAATATAGCGAAAACTCCATTAAATATGAAACCTATTTGAAATAATAATATGTACTATAATCTAAAAAAATTAAATAAATTATTAATACTTGTCATTCATGACAAAAAAATTAACATGTAGCCATACAATAATTATCATATACTACTAACAGTACAAACGTACAAGAAAGTAGTACAACAAAACAAAAAGAAAAAAAAAGAGGTAAATTGATCAATATAAATTAAAAAAAAAAAAAAGATGAATTACACGTATTATAATATCAAAGAAGTGAATTATTTTTATTACAACTTCTAAAATCCAAAGACCGTTCAAATTAATAAAGTTGAGAGACAATATAAGAGATATAAGAACTACATAAATAGTGCTTAGTTGTAATGTTATTGTTGAAATTAGGGCTAACAAACAAATAATAATAATATAATAAAAATAAAAAACTGAAAAAATGGACCGTTGGAAAAAAATGACCGTTATCAAACAACTGTGGCAAGAAATGTCATAATAAAAAATATGCATATAAATACTCCTTACCATTATAGCATTCACCTCATACCCAAGAAAAAAAAAAAAAAAAAAACCATAACAAACCAAACATAAGAAAAAGTTCAGCATGTCTTCATCAAACTACTCATCCACGTTGAATTATCCACATTACAAAAATCATTTTGTAAGAGGTGCGGTCTTGTATGTTGGATAAGGCTAATAGAAACAGCGAACAACCCTAGACGGTTGTACTACCACTGCCCAGATCATGGTTGGTCCCACTTTGGTTCATTCCATTCAACTAGAGCCAAACAAGAAATGATGAGGAAGAAATCACAAGTCCATTAACGGCAAACAATGCACAGATACTCGAGAGATGCAGGAGACATATCACAACATTACGAGATAAAACTTCAAACACTTATGTTGGGAAATATTTTAACCATATGTGTGATTATGGTGAATATGTATCAACGTAATTATGTCATTCAATTCTTAAAAAGCGTACATGTTTTAAGAAAATAAAGTTATGAAAATGCAACCCACATGACTTATAGTTTTAACCTTTAAAAATAAATAATTTTTGGATTGTGATAAAATACATAACCCAAAAATAAATAATATATATCTATAATATCTTAAAAAGTGACTTAAAATTGTAAATCATTTTTGGACCTTTTTACCCCTCTAATATTTTGTTTGGTATATTTCATTCCTACAATTTTATTTTACATTCCATTTGTTTAGTTATTACTCCCCAAATGAAAATAATTGTTTTCTCTCCCTTCGCCGCTCCTTCGCACTCATTCCTCGGCCGCCTTCAAGTTGTTGTGATGTCCTCGCCTCACACCGACCTAAAAGCAACAGGACTATCCCAAATGATCGGTCTCTCCTTCGCCGCCTCTTCGTCCCCGTCGCTGCCTCTTTGCACTCCATTCTCGGTCTCTGCACCATCTGTCTCTTGCTCCTTGCGTATACGTATAGGTATCAACAGATCTGAAATTTTGGCGCAAAGTATGCGAGAAGTCGATGCAACACACTCTCATAATTAAACGGTAAGAATTCACGTTCCACGTGTTTTAGAAATTTAGACCAAGATGCGACCCGAGGCTTACCATAGCGATAGCGAAGTTACTTTCGGTTGTTGCCACCAAGACAAGGCCCGCCCCGCGAAGGGAGTCGCCACCAAAGGGACGCAACGATCATCTCGGGACACTCTTTTGTTGTGGGGCCACAACTTAAAAAAAAAGGACAGAAAATGTAAAATATTTCATTTTAAATGTGAGGCCACAACTTAAAAAAACAAATGAAATGAAATGTTAAGCTTTAAAGGGACGCTTGAAATAACAAATACGCTGTAGTGAAACAATTAAAACTATTTACTCGAAATAACTAATACTCTTTACTTTTTTCCTTCATCACCCCTCGTAGTACAACACCTAAATATGCGATTTTGATAAAACTATATTATCTATCACGACTATAATGAAAATAACGTGCAACGTGATTGGAGTGTATAGGGTAAGAGTTATTAAGACCAATCAACAAAATATCGAACCCAAGGGAAAAAGTATGCACATGAGGTCCTAGAAATACAAGTTCTTAGTGACTAGAGTTGCAACAATGGTTTGGAATAAAAACAACAAAACACTAGCAAGAATACAAACAACAAGGAGCAAGCAAATGATCGAACACTTAGAATGCGATGACAAAAACAACAATAAATGGTGGAATAGAGGTGCTAGGATTAACATCCATCCATGAATCATCAATCAACAAGCTACAATTGAATCAAATTGCAAATCAACTAAGATAGAAAGCATAAACCATCATGAAATTAATCACTCCATTAAAATCACAATGCCTAATGTGAGTATCCTTAGTCTTTCCCATCTCTCGATGTAGAAATCCCCAATTCATACAATCATGCAAAATTGAAACTCGATTAACACCTAATCACGTTAGCTCAACTCGCCTATTGCTAGGGTGATTAACCATTAATCTAGAGAGACAATTTTACACAAAGCACAATTAAGAATCACAATTAGGAAGCAATCTACTCAATTGATCTCCAATCATCAACAATTATAGCATCATCAATCAATTCATCATCAATTTCAATTAACCTAAGCACAAGAGAGATTTAGCCCATGGTACCACAAACAATATCAATGGGGAGAAGATAGAATTGAACAAACACAAAGCAAATCACAACAATTAAGAAATTAAAGAGACAAAAGAGGAAAAACATCACCAAATGATCTTCAATTAACAAAAAGAGGAATGCTTGAGTCTTCAACAACAATCTCCAAAGGAATTACAAGCTTGAATTAAATGAATTACAAGATTAAATGCTAATCTAATGCTCATCTAGCAACATCAATTGAAATCTAATCCTAAATCTAACTTCTACTCTAATCTAAGAAAGGAATTGGCTTGGGGCCTAAGAAATCGCCCCAAAACCGCTACTAACTGCTACTATGAAAGATGTATCTAAGCTCCCCGAAATGCCCTGCTTCTCCTCCTTAAATAACGAATTTCTGGAAAACCACCCCCTCGAGTCGAGGGTCAGGCCTCGACTCGAGGTCCCCTGCAAAAATCCTCGCCCTCGACTCGAGGGTCATGCCTCGAGTCGAGACTCATGCCATTTTCTGAATTTGGTCCTTTCTACACATCCCTCGACTCGAGGCTCTTGTCCCTCGATCGCAGCTCGAGTCCAGGGCACTTTTCTCGCACGGGGCTTCGGCCCCGACCCCATTTTCGTCCCGGATGTCCGTCTCTTCATTCTAAGCCTAATGGTACTCTCGGTTTGGCAAAATTCCACCGAATTACCTGCAAAATGGACGAAAAACATCAAAATCTCACAAATAATACTTTTTAGGCAAAAGAGTGATACTTTTCACATTTAGGCACAAAAACTAACACTTTAGCTCACTTTTTGCACTAAAATAGGCCCTAAAACATGCATCAATTCGCTCCAATCATACCCCCAAACTTGAATTGTTGCTCGTCCTCGAGCAACGTAGAAACTCGAACAAAGGAGTGAATTGATTGCAATTATGTCACATGGCACCATAGATGAAAAATAAGACAATCGAACTTATCAATGAACACTTGTATCAATGCAACTATCCACTAGCCATCAAGATGAATCATGCTCAAATAAATGCTCAATCAAACACTTAACACATTGCTCCTTCCATGGAGTGTTTCACTCTTCACTCAAGTGTATCAAGGTATAAAGCACTCAATCATCAAATTCATGAACAAATACACCATATGCTTGCCACAAGACTTAATCTCAATCAAAATCAATTGTGATCAATCAAGAATCAAAGAGGTCTTTCTCTAATGTTGTAATGTAGGCTCTTTGGAAAGGTGGGATGTTTTTGTATAAGAGTAACTAAGTAGTAGAGACTTGAATGTAAGCTAATCAATACAAAACACATCTCTTCACTTTTCATCAAGCACACTCTTCTTTTTAACTTCAATGATCAATCCACCATTCACTTGAACTTTCTCTTTTAAGCTCACAAATTGAATTTTTCATCACTTCATTTCCACATCTTCACAATTCAATCTTTCACAACTTTTCTTTTCTTCTTTCAAGATTCATCACTTAGCTCATCATCTTCCCACACTTAGCAATCAAATCACCATCATTAGCCAACATTCAAGCTCAACTAGATATAGGACAAGAAAGGCTCATAAAAATAGGCAAATGGTTTCAATTTCACTTGGCTTGCCAAAGAATATGGATAATAGGCTCAACATGGCTTACTAAGGAAATCAAATGTATTTGATATGGAAAAATATTTGGCAAAGTAACTCATCATTCCAAACATGGCCTCTTATCACTTTCAAGACATCACACAAAGATCAATATCCACAAGTCGATTGGCAAGTTCTAGCATACAAATCATGAATGATGCACTCACAAAGGATTAATATCAACCGTATAAGATGTACGATTATTAAGGCACAAAAGCTCACGGGCTTAAATTGAGCAATGAATCAAGCATCTTCAATCACATTCATCCTTGCACAACTAATCAAGAAACTAGCTTCAAGCTACAAATCTACTCATGATCATATCAAAATCCAACTAGTCTTGCAAATCAAGCTCAAATGCTCATGTACATAAGTCCAAGCATACTCACTATCACATGAATGATACTAAAAAAAAATATGTCAATGAATCCACAATTAAGCTCAAAATCAATAAATCTCAAAAGCCTAGGAATAAGGAATCCAAAGAAATCATCAAGGAATAATCATCAATAGACCATCAAACTCAATAAGATCAAGATAATACAACCATCAATAAAATCATCAAAAATCCAAAATCAATCATCACAATCATCAAGTCAAGAGTACAATCACCATCAAAAGTACAAAGGAAAACAAGAATATCAGAATCTAAAGAACAAGAAGAGGGAATGAGGAATAGGGGCTAGCCCTAGTAATCGAATGGCGGTGGTGGAGGAGGGTAGTGTCCCCGCCCGAAGTTCCACGAGCTCATCTCGCTGGAGGAGTGCATACATGTCATGCTTTGAGTCTTCGAGAGACTCCTCCGCATCCTCCGAGTCTCTTCATTAAATCTGCGGGAGTCCTCAAGCATCCGGTACATCTCATCCCGCCGAGTCGGACTCTCTATATGCATCCTCCGACTGCCTCGCCCACATCTCCTCGGTCAAAACCCACGGCCTCGAGATGAACTCCCGCCTCGTACTCTCTACTCCTCATCTCGTCCCGCCAAGTACATGTTAATCTCGGGCTGGTAATCCTCGTCCATCTGTTGGCGGCTCCTCCCGCTCCCTGCTCCTCATCATCCTCGTCCTCGGAATCATAATCTCCGATCTCTACCTCTCGCTCCCTCTGCAACTCCATCACCCCGATCATCATCTCGAACCCGATCTTGACCCCCATCGTCATCATCATCCTCATCTCTAAGCACATCCCCATGCTCTCTAGTGTAGGCATCTATCGCCTCGGTATGACGTTGTGACCACATACGCAGATTGATGGTCACAAAGGCCTGAGATCCGAAAACTGTCGTCAACCTCTTATTAGGTAGAGGGAATCGCCACCATGATGCTTCTTTGTAGGCACCACGCCCTATCGATGCGGTCTAGCGTCCTCATGCGCCGCATGGTATCAAGAGTAAGGTCGGGGCCCTCCACCGCTCGAGGTTATGCGTCGGGATCCCAAGATGCTCGGCGATCAATGTAATCATACCACCGAAATTAATCTTCTTGAACTTCGTGCTAGTGGCTCTCTCGAATAAGTAGCAAAGATAGGCAGCCGCATTAAATCGACTCCATGGAGAAAGCACCAAATAACGTACAGCTCCTCCGAAACCACGGCTCCTCCCTCGATCTCGCGAATATGGTGCTCGCGAAAATCTTCTCTAGGTATCGGATGACCGGGTTCCGGATATGTGTGCTCTTAGACTTCCCGGAACAAAATCGGACTGATTAGGAGCCCCAGAATCTGAAATCCTCCTCCAAAATTGCTTAGCATTATACTCCTTCCCGATGTTCAACAGGTGATCGGTCGAGTGCAGTAGGTGCTCCAATAATCTCGTTAACCTCGCCCGCAGTCAACGAATACTCGTGCCCCATGAGCTCAAATGTAATACTCCTCGGGAATTTGGCCCTCCTGGCCTTATCAACTCTCACCGTGCAAAGAAACTCGAGTGTGAGTCCGATATACGTCCGAGGCCTCTTCGCCAAGAAGCCCCCATCCCGACTTGCTCAAATAAGCGAGGAATATCCTCCTCGATCCCCATCGATATCATGCACTCATGGTCCACTAGTCTAGTCTTGACCACCCGGTTATAGAGCTCAGAGTATAAATCAATATGAGTCCTCCACCGGTACTCATCCCACCGAATTTCGAGCTCGGCGGGCATCCTGGTGCAAATCGGATGGCGGCTTCTTTCTCGCGAATCTCCGCCTCGTAGAGGTTATGTCTGTCGGCCCCTCTAGACATTGTTCCTGCAAAACATTCCCAAGAGCAAAAATCAACATCCACAAATACAATACGAGCTCTAAAAATATCAAGCATACCATGAACGAGTCAACAAGCAATCAATATCCAATAAACAAAATCCCTAGTGACTAGCAACTAAGCCTCAACAATGGTCAATGAGTCAACTAAACAAATATATCCAATAGAAGTGCTAAAAATCCTCAATCATATGTATACTTACTAGAATGGCCCCACAATTAGCACACAAACAAGCTCAAAAATAATCATACAATTAAGCTCAATAAAATCCCAAAATCATAGGCCAATTAGCAAGTAATTAAACAAATATGCATCATTAATTCATACACTTCTATCATAAGAATAACTCAACTCAACCAATTGATTCAAACAATTATACTAGGAATTTTGAAAATATGCCACAAATGCATTTTCTAGCCAAATTTCACAAAATAACCGAGCAACATCTCATATACAATCCTAAGCATGCTCCTAAATCATCAAACAATCCAAATATGCTCATACAAGGCTCCAAATTCATCACAATAATCATGCTCATAAGTGTTTGATTAAATGCCCAAATGAATATTCCAAATTCAAGAATTTAAGCATAAATCATAACACCCATGCAATAATAATAATATAACAACAAAATTGAAGCCAAGATGATAAGAAATTACGTACCTTGTTTGAAGAATTGGCCAAAACGGATTTGGAAGACACCCAATTATTCTCAACCAAAAATCCCCAAATTTGATTCCAAAACCCTCAAGATCCTATCTTTATGCAATGTAAATGATAAAATGATGAAATGAAGATAATTCAATGGTGGAAACGACGCAAAACCGACGGAAATGGGGTGGAGACGAAATCGAATCTGCCTCTCAAACCCTCGAGTCGGGATTACGTGTTACCGCTGCGTATTTTAAAAACACGCGCCTCGAGTCGAGGTCAGGCCTCGACTCGAGGGATCCAAAATTTCGACCGCCTCGACTCGAGGTCTCACGCACGACTCGAGGGACTTGACAAAATGACCCCTCGACTCGAGGTAAATGCAAAAATCTGAATTTTGACTAAGTGTAAATCCCTCGACCCGGGGCCATGCAATCTCAACCCCTGGGTCGAGTCCAGGAATTTTTGACGATTCCGGCCCGACCCGACCCCGAAACTCCTAAAATTGACCTTTATACCCCTAACGAACCCAAATATGCAAAAAATTACCGTGTTGGTCCTCGATTTAAGCCCGGTCGCTCATTAGATCGAGGAGACCGGGTTCTCTTCCTTTATGATCATTTTCACCAACTTTTAAGCTCTCCTTTCCTTCTCGATTCCTTGATTCCTTTTTTGCACTTCCGATCCTTTTTCAATCCTCGTAGTGAATATACCTACACACGGCCATCACAAATCATCAAAATAATCATTACTAAGAGATGCATTTATACCCAAAATGACACACACCCCCAAACTTGAATGAAGTCATGCATTCAAGTTTGGCTCCAAATACATGCAACTCATAATGATATCAACAATGAAGCTCAACAATATATGAATCTCAAAGCATAGAGCATCATGTACTAAGCATAAGCAATTAAGTAGCAAGCCAATTCTCCTAAAAAAACAAAAAACACTAATCTACCAAAGAACACAAGAAAAGAAAAATAAAACGGATGGGTTGCCTCCCATTAAGCGCTATTTTTATTGTCCTATGCCAGACTTATTCTTCACGTCCAACATCCTTCATCGGAATGGCCAAGGGTAGCGATCCTCCTTCCCATTGTATCTTGATCTTTGTGCTTCATAATCTAGGAGGTTCACCGAAAAGATAAGACAACCACCGATAGATATGCAAAGTGTTCATGGTTGCCCCTTTCTCTCTTGCCATCCTTCTCGATTCTTCTTTCCTTTCAAGGATGCCCAAGCGTTTTTCAATTCTTCCCTATAGTCAAAATTCACAAGAGGCAAAATTAAATCATAAGAAGCATCATTATCAATAAAATCACAAATTGAAGAGTTAGAGGGTATAGAAATGCTCATTTCGATCTTCAAAGCTTCCTTCAATGCTCTTTGATTTTCTTCCTCATTATAGCTCATGTCCATTAATGGACATTCCTCTTGGTCACTCTTGATAAGGAAATCTTCCTTTTCATCCTCATTGCTTGGACCCTTTTCTATATCTCTTCTTTCACTTTCTTCCTCCCCTTCTTCTTCTTGATTCTCCATGATAGTCATATTTTTACTTGGCGTAGGAAATCTTTGAGTTGACTCTTGATAAACATGAAATGCACTCCGGTGATCTCCATGTTCCCCTCTATCCATGAGTTGACCTTTTCTTTGGTCTCATACATTTCTTCATACAAGGGAAGCATTTGATCACATCTAGCATCATCTTCCTCAAATTTTTCCAACACAAATCCAAGCATCTCTTGCAATATAATCATATCATGGAGTCCCCATTCTTCAAATTGAGGAGAAGCTTGTGGCATTGGAGAATCGTAATCATAGCTTCTCTCATAATCACCGTCAATTCCAAGACATGAATTATATGTTTGATCATAAGGCTCATAGTAAGGGAACATCTTTTGAGGTGGGGTAGGAATTTCTTCACATATCAAATCTTCATAATTGGATGGAACTTGTTGCCATTGAGAATTATCTTCAAAGCTCATCCAATTATTGTCTCCAAATTCTTCAAAGTGTGGAGAATACAACCTACTATCTTGATAATACTCTTGATTGCAATGTATGAGTTGTATCCTTCCATCTGGACAAGATAAGCAAGTATCACATTTAAACAAAAATAACAAAACAAACACAAACACAAAGGCAATAAATAGTCACTTCAAACAATCCCTAGGTCTCACTTAAGGCGCAAAACTAATTCCCCGGCAACGGCGCCATTTGATTGGAGTGTATAGGGTAAGAGTTATTAAGACCAATCAAAAATATCGAACCCAAGGGAAAAAGTATGCACATGAGGTCCTAGAAATACAAGTTCTTAGTGACTAGAGTTGCAACAATGGTTTGGAATAAAAACAACAAAACACTAGCAAGAATACAAACAACAAGGAGCAAGCAAATGATCAAACACTTAGAATGTGATAACAAAAACAACAATAAATGGTGGAATAGAGGTGCTAGGATTAACATCCATCCATGAATCATCAATCAACAAGCTACAATTGAATCAAATTGCAAATCAACTAAGATAGAAAACATAAACCATCATGAAATTAATCACTCCATTAAAATCACAATGCCTAATGTGAGTATCCTTAGTCTTTCCCATCTCTCGATGTAGAAATCCCCAATTCATACAATCATGCAAAATTGAAACTCGATTAACACCTAATCACGTTAGCTCAACTCTCGCCTATTGCTAGGGTGATTAACCATTAATCTAGAGAGACAATTATACACAAAGCACAATTAAGAATCACAATTAGGAAGCAATCTACTCAATTGATCTCCAATCATCAACAATTATAGCATCATCAATCAATTCATCATCAATTTCAATTAACCCAAGCACAAGAGAGATTTAGCCCATGGTACCACAAACAATACCAATGGGGAGAAGATAGAATTGAACAAACACAAAGCAAATCACAACAATTAAGAAATTAAAGAGACAAAAGAGGAAAAACATCACCAAATGATCTTCATTTAACAAAAAGAGGAATGCTTGAGTCTTCAACAACAATCTCCAAAGGAATTACAAGCTTGAATTGAATGAATTATAAGATTAAATGCTAATATAATGCTCATCTAGCAACATCAATTGAAATCTAATCCTAAATCTAACTTCTACTCTAATCTAAGAAAGGAATTGGCTTGGGGCCCGAGAAATCGCCCCAAAACCGCTACTAATCACTACTATGAAAGATGTATCTAAGCTCCCCGAAATGCCCCGCTTCTCCTCCTTAAATAATGAATTTCTCGGAAAACCACCCCCTCGAGTCGAGGTCAAGCCTCGACTCGAGGTCCCTGCAAAATCCTCGCCCTCGACTCGAGGGTCATGCCTCGAGTCGAGACTCATGCCATTTTCTGAATTTGGTCCTTTCTACACATCCCTCGACTCGAGGCTCTTGTCCCTCGATCGAGCTCGAGTCCAGGGCACTTTTCTCGCACGGACTTCGGCCCCGACTCCCCGTTTTCGTCCCGGATGTCCGTCTCTTCATTCTAAGCCTAATGGTACTCTCGGTTTGGCAAAATTCCACCGAATTACCTGCAAAATGGACGAAAAACATCAAAATCTCACAAATAATACTTTTAGGCAAAAGAGTGATACTTTTCACATTTAGGCACAAAAACTAACACTTAAGCTCACTTTTTGCACTAAAATAGGCCCTAAAAACATGCATCAATTCGCTCCAATCACAACGCACGTGCTAAAATCTAGTAGGAAAAAAATACAAACATCATGAACCAAATATAAAAACTAGAACAATCAACAAATAATTTCAAGCAGATACTAAATAGCAAAGGTATCCACATAGCATATTTATGTTAGTTGTTTATACCTAAAACAACATGTAATCATCACAACACTAAAGTAAATACGACAAAATACATACATATTACATTCATAAAATTAGGCGTAGATCGAGTATTCTTATTTTTAGAATACTCACCAAACGACTTACTCATACTATTCTTTGGACGTCCAGTGTCGTACGTCGTTCCAATTGTGGAGGAAGTATCTTCTCGTAAACAGACACCTTCAAATTAAATTTTTCAGTACTTAAATAGGATGAATTTCATACATGTAGGATTGACGATAAGTAATCGTAAGGAAGCATCTGTCAACATATCGGCCAATATCTACAATAAGATAATTTATGACACCAATAACATGAAAACATGGAAACCCGATGACTGCCACCGTGAGCACGTGCATGTTTTGTCATCAAGGCGAACAGAGACAGATGGAGAAGATTCAACTTCAAATTCAAAGAATACTAAATTGGTTTATTTTCGAGAGATGTACACAAATCCCCACCATATGACCATTGACCATCTTTAATAGGACACATTATTGTATTCCACGAGTTGCTTTCATTCGCTTAAAATGTAGAATACTTAACTATAAAAACAAAAACTATCAGTACACTTGTTTTATTCCATCGTAATTCAACAAAAAATATGAATAACATATCAAAATTCATAATTGAGTATATTGACAAAATCATATATTAGATATGAAAAAATTATTTAATTGACTTATAAGAATATAGTCAATCATGTGTGTAATAGGCAGACCTCTACCATTCTTGATCCAATTATTGAATGATTCTCAGAGCATTAGAAGTCATCTCACCATAATGTTTAATGTCGGGAAAAATGCAATAGCCCATTTTTCAAAGGGCGCTTCGATAGCCATTCATTAGCCCTAGTGCACCAAACTACCTAAATATGGCTAACTTCTCTTGAAAAATACACATGTTGGGTGCATAAACACAATCTCTAAAAAGATCTATAATTTTAATCCTTTTAGTGTTTTTACGAACACCCGCAAATCGATCCTTTAAATTCAAAGATTAAATGAAATAAACAGAAAAAGTGAACAGTCTATCATAAACAATAGGGAATGCGGACATAAGCCCACAATTCCTATCGAAATGAAAATTAGTTGTTCGTCATGTCGGCATTTATCACGTATCTTTGACAAGAACCATGTCCAATTATTTGTATTATCTCACGACACCACTATTGAAACCGAAAACAAACCTACAAACATTTAACTCAAGATATAATATATAAAAATTTGAATAAAAATCACACAATAAAAAAACTAACTTTACAAAACACTACAACCACGAACAATATTCATTCAAAATATATATATATATATATATATATATATATGTGTGTCAATATATCAAAAAGCACATAAAATTGTTACCATCATTCTCATCCTTTGCGATTGCTATTAAAAGAGTGTCTTTGGCTCTACCAATCATGAATGTACCATCTATAAATAACAATGGACGACGAGTATCTAAACCATTCAAGGCATGCTTTAAAGGTAAAAAAAAACCCGTTCAAAGTGTTTAGTATCCTTATTGATATTAATCTCAACAATGCTACCTACACACCAACAAAATACATTATATAAGAATAGGAGGAAAACTACAAACATGCGGGATTGCTCAAACCGCATACAAAAAGATGACACCAAAAACAAATAAAAAAATAAGGAAAGTAAGAACTAATATACTGCAGCTTAAAAAACAAACATGACATAAATACTATACCGTAAGAACTAAAAACTAAAAATTAAACCTGGATTCGTGTGTTGCACCGCAGCACAATACCAACGTAATTGATCACGATTTTGCATAACATCCATATATCCGATCTCCGACACGTTCTATTGTACGCCATGCTTTGTAATATGAAATATAAATTCCATAATGAATACACATATGTTCAACAATATCCTTTCCCTGAATTTTATTGTTTCATTTAACTTCTTCCTCAACTAATTTAGCTATTATTCTAGGGCGTAACCTTCTATTCTTGATAAATTAAAACCTACTAATACATTTATGAGTAAGATTTAACTTATATATCTCAAAAGAATCAGATGCAAGTAACCTCCTTGCCTTTACAAACCAGTCGCACCCACAAATAGTTTTCTCCACACAAACAACATGAATGTAGTCACCATCATTCCGAAAATACTTAAAAAGAAATTGTTGACACGCAGATATTTAATAAGTTGACCCCTAAAATGGTCTGCACCACCAAAAAAAAAGTTTCCACCCCCTAATATATCTTCCCACCAATCATATAGCAATGAAGTTTTCTCAACCGATGGACAAATATCATATGTTGAGCGGTTTAACCTCACAAAGGTGCGATCTGGTTCTTTAAAATCGGGCGTTGAATGACTAGATTCGAATAGTTCGTATCAAGGATTGGAACACAAGATGATGACGAAAATGGAAATTGTGATCAACAGAGTCACTAATGTTGAATGACTATAACTACTTTTTTCGATTTGGATATTGATAACGCATCAACAATTTCACCGGACTTATCGGTGATGACACAACAACTACTACCAATCTTTACGATATATGAGAGCATATTGAAATCAAATTCAACGGATCGACATCGGATCCTAAAACGCTTAGAAATATAATCTGTTGAATATCGAAACGCATTCTTTTAACGCACAACGCCGGCCACATCTCCAAGACTTGTTTAGAAAAATCATCGAACGATGTCCGAATATCAATTAAGATAATCTTACATTCTTCATTGAACTGAACTTTCAAAATAATCTCAAAATGCATACTCATACTGCGATCAAACCACGAAAATGACTTCACAAGAAGAAAAAACCAATATAGATACAAAAATATAGTTGGGCATAAAGATTTGAAAGATCAATTTGAATTCAAATTTCAAAATTCAAAATTTGAAATTAATGAAGATGGAAAATCAACAATAACCGATAATTAATAAATGTGTGGACAAAATGAACAAATATCTAATCAAAGAACAATGAGCGAATTCAAAATATAAACACTTATGATTCTAGATTATAAGTAAAAATATATTGAATAGGCAAATACCGCAAAAGTCAACATGATATGACGTAAAATGTTATAAAAATCTGAATTTCACCAAAGGAAACTCAAAGGTTATTTTTGACAAATCAACTGTACAATTGTATCCTCCCGTAAATATGAAAAGGGATTGTATGATTTTAAATTGTATTAGAGTGTAATAAATTCTTTTATTTTTCTTATTATTTACCTCTTGTAACTTTTTTTCCTCATAGAAAGTAAAAAAGTAAAACAAAAGTAATTAGTATGGCAATGCATTAAAATAGTAATCGATTATAAGTAATCGGGAAAAAATTACTATATATTTTCAAATTATGCATTGAGCAAAGCTAAAATAATTTCACCAAGTCGTGTCTAGTACAGATCTTGTGCACTCGTCGTATTTTAATTATATTAGTTTGCACGTTTCATTTCACATTTTCAATTTCAATTATATTTTCTTGCACATTTCATTCATTTGTCCAATTAAAAAAGTGCAACTGATACACATGCAAGAGATCGACTTTCGAACAATTTACAGTACATACAAAGAAACGATAAGATGCATGGTACTCAAAATGAAATTTTATTGGGCTCGAGGCCTTTACCTCTCAATCAACTACAAACAATTAAACAAACTCCACATTGAATATGAAGAATAAGAATATGAAGAACTCTATTGTGGTGAAAGGTAACAAGCCTTTGGGGAAATGAAGGGTTATTAAGATAAGAAATAATCTTCAAAATGTAATTTTATCTCCTTCTTGTGATATCATGTGGAATACACTTGCAATATGCAAAAGATTTACCATCTCAGCTTTTCTCGAAAGTACTGCAATAATTAATTAGCTACATTTTAGTAATATTTACCAAGGTAATTATATATATATCATGATCATTTGTAAAAGTAATTTACCTTGTTAATAAGAGAGATATAGTATGGCTTCACTTTTTCAACGTCAACGAGAACTTTGCTCTTCTTTGTACAAATCGTACTTGCTGAAATGTAAAAAAATAATAAGGATTAATGTTAGAGCATTCATCACATTTATTTGTCTTAAAATGTTCAATTTTAATCAGAAGAGCTAAAAATCGAAAAATAAAATTAATTAACAAAATGCAAAGTAATATACGAACATGGTTCATGATAATAATTAAGACAAAATTTTTGGAAAAAAGTTTAAATTATCAAGTATTAGTTTAAGAGTATATATCAAATATACAATTAGAAGTACCAAGAATAAGATCACGAGTATTACGTCTAAATTTAAAATAACAAATCTTCAGAAAAAATATTTAAAATATCAAATATTTGATTAAGAATATCGAATCGAATTATTGTTCATATCATAAATTATATTCATATAAAATCGATTCTTACTTGAATACATGCAACCATTTGAGGTTCTCCTTGTCCTCTTCATTCATTAAGTGTGTGTAAGCTCCATTTTTGTGCAGAGCTGCAACAAAAGATAGAGCAAGTTAATTTATACATTTAATGAATATTTTATTTATGGAGAAAAATTCTGTAAAAAAATATATTTATGGAGAAAAATTTAAATTCTTACGATAGAATGAATGGTAGCGGACGATGAACAATGCAAATTTGAAGGTAGAGTCGTTCCATTTTTCTTGGCCACCTAAAAATATAAAAGAAATTTGAGAATATTTTAAAGATAATTAATTACTTCTTTTAAATGGAAAAAAAAAAGGAGTTTTTTTTTTGAACTAATTATTAAATGGAAAAGAAAAAGGAAAATTTTTGTTTGGAAACTAATTATTACCAAGTACATGTAGTCATCGTGGCCCCATGACATCACAACGTTGTCTAGTCCACACCCTTCTTCGTAAACTCCATTCTTGGTACTGTAGTTCGGGTAGTTGATATCTGGATTTTCCTCGAAATACTGTATTTAATTATGAATTTGCATTAATATTAGATAAATTTTATGTAAGATAGTATAATGTGTAAACAAATTCACAAACTCTATTATAAAAGTGTTTAGGTTATAAATTGATATCATTACATTCATTAAATAATACTATAACATTCATGAACTAATACAATAGTATTTATAAACTAATATTAAAATGATATCGATTTTTAATTATATATGGCCAAACTTTGACCAAGAATTAGTTACCTTGTGATGAACATTGGATTCATCGAATGCACAGCCAAGCGGGAATGTATCACCTGTTAAAGCATTTACGAATATTCGTCAACCTTTAATTTGTTTTTAGTTAAAAAAATAATAATAATATGTGTTAAAAAAATAATATTATATATATGAAATACTAATATTTAAGTTTAACTAACCAACAACCGCCCATTGAGGTAGCTCTCCAAATTTAGGGAGAAGAAGCACCTTTCCAAGATCTGGAATTTCATGCATACCATAATTAATTAATTAATTAATATTACTAATTAGTAATTTTTTTAAAAAAATATTAATTTGACAGCAGTGAAAGATTTGTTACCGTGAATAAGGGCAGTCAAATGCAACCAATCTTGGTCAGGGTAATCTTTTCTAATGGCCTCAGCAGATTGAAGCAAGTGTTGAATTTGAGGCTCGTCTAAATCAGGATCACTCTCGTCCACCACTTCATTCAGAAGTTCACAGCAATCCCAGATGCTCATTTCCATCTTATCAAGTTTTCCATATTCTTCTCTCATTTTTTTACCTGCATTTTCCAAATTTTTTATTTAGGACCCATTTTAATAAATAGAACTATTATATATTAGAATCAATTTTAGTAAAGTTAAAAAATATATAAATTAATATAATTAAAATGGACTTACATAATCATATGTTTGGTTGATGTGTTGCAATCGGTAGAATTCTTCAACCCCTTTTTGTCTCTCGCTTTCTGCATTATAGTCCCTATGAAAGACAACAATTTTGTTATTCTTCAATTTAATTTTCAACAATCTTGTTATGTTCAATTTAATTTTCAATAATATACATACCTAAATGTTTGACCAAAGGCATTGATATCAGGAGCATCAAATCTTCCTTTTGGTAACACTTTCTCATCTCCCATAGGTACTAAACCTGTAATTAAAAATAAAACACAATTAACTTCCCAATATTTAGATATCCAATTTAAGCATTAATTAAAAAAATGTTGGATTAAAATCTTACCAAGCTGAGGCTCTGCTGACAGATATTCAATGAGGACAGTCATTTTTCTACAAAATATCTAAAATATTGAAAATGAAAAAATGAAGAAACTAATAGAAAAGAAAAGAAGACAATGTCGTTTCAATGTGAGGCGAAAGAGAAGGGCTTATGAATGGTATCAAAGCGACGGATAAAAGAGGGTATTTATAGTGGGGATTAAAAAGTCCTTAACTGCTAATTACAACTTTTGGAGTCCTCATCCTTTCAAAAACAAAACCTTTTGGAGTCCTCAACTGAAACATACTTGGAGTCCTTTCCTGAAAATAGGCGCTACCATTGGCTATGTCGGCCTACCTTCCTTCAGAGCGTGACCCTCACTCTCCACGTCATAAATAAGGACAACAACACACTTGAATCCTACTGCCGTCGAGATCGGCTCTCACATTAGCGGTTTTTATTATATAAAATTGATACCATTAAAATCATTCAATGATGTCATTAAAATCATTCATTGATATCATTAGCATTTTGTCTTGTGAAATCAGTTTATAAACGTAATGATATCACTAAATGAATGTTATGATATCAATAAATGATTCTAATCGTATTAATTTCATATTATGAAACTGCTTCACACTAGATTTTGCCATCCAAAATATTTTTCATATTTTTTTCGTTTTTATAACACTAGTATTTTTATATTCTTAAAATGAAAAAAATCCCAATAAACTCCATCCTTGCAATATTTACAAATTTGTACAAAATATTATCACTTTTAAGTGATTAAGTCCACATATACCGTACATACAATCCAACCAATTAATCTATTTTATACATACAAGTTTATACTTTTTTTTATGTGCACTTTAACATGTGAAACGTATTTCGGGACGGAGTGAGTAATCTCTTTTAAGAGTTTTTCATTCTTTATAAGAAAGTATTAAAGAGTCGATCTCTAGTGAAATTTGTTCATATTATCATTATATTCATTTAATAATAATTATTTCACTTATAAACTAATATAATATAACATACAATTTTTTTCATACGATTCGTTGTGTTGTGTGTGTAAAATATTATGATATTAATTAGTTTACTAAATGAATATAGTAATATTATTAAATATTTGAATGAATTCAATTTATATGGTGAACATTTTTTTAAAAAAATTCAAATTATAAATGTTTTTTAATTAATAAATAAATAAGACTTATTAAATTGCCAACTTTTGCTTGAATTAGAGTTAGGAGTATGAACATTTTCCATACCCCTACTATTTAATTTTTACAGAATTCAAATTCTAATTCTAAAATTAAAATTTAAAATATATATATATATATATATATATATGTTATAATGTACTACTAGATAAGATCATATATATATTTATAGTCATATTAGTATTTGAATAATTAGCTGGAAAAAATATTAATTATCTGAATTATGTTAAAATTAAGTACTAAATATGAAATTGATATTTATAACATTTTCCGTCAAAGATCACATATATTTATAAGTAACTAAATTAGCTCAATCAAATTAGTCATCCATATATAAACGAAATTTGAGCAAATTTCTTCTAAATTATTAAGTACACCGTGTTATTTAATACAAACAATTACAAATTTATAATTAATTTATAATTATTAATTAAAAATAACTGATAATATTTAAATGAAAAAAGAGTAACACTTGTGTGAATTGAGTAAATATGATGAACTCTAATTTTATTATTATTGTCATGTGCATTCTTTATCATTGTCATGCACATGAACTATTGTAGTCATGCATATGTATTGTTATAAATAAATGTGACAAAGTGATAGTGAAAATGCATGACGGTAGTAATAAAAATAGAGTTTATTGTATGTATACGATTCACATAAATTTTTATCATGAAAAAAGTTCATTATATGCATCTGTTTCACATAAATTTTTGTCATGAAAATAACTGTCACAAAATTTGTACATAATTCAATCCATATTCATTCAATTTTTTTTTTTATAAAAAGTTGATCAGGAAAGTAAATTTCAATTGTAGAATTTTAATTCAGCTCAATATTCTTAGCCCACCTTGCTACTAGGTTCCTCACTTTAGTAGGAGAATCGAGGTTCGATTTTCTTTGAAAATGAATTAATTGAGTTATAATGTGGCTTGAAATATTCTAGAAGTATTTGAACCCTTGGTGAACTAACTATCAACAACTAATATTTACCGATGAATATATATATATATATATATATATATATATATATATATATATATATATATATATATATATTCTTGTCGATATCTTCAAGAACTAAGCAAAAATGAAAGAGATGTTAAAAGGAATGTTGGAGACACGTGCGGTGGTATGAGAGTGGGTAAGAGATGAAGAAAGGGTAGGATGAGTCAGATTAACGTGTATATTATGTTTTATCTAAATACTAAAGATGGGCTTCACTGACGCGGTGCCGAGTCAGTTTGACCTGTATAGACAATTTGCTATGGTTGAGCTGTGACCCGCTACCCCCAAATCAACGTGTCAGATATCGCCACGCCAGCTACAGAAAGATCCAACGGTTCAAATTTATTAATGCATATTGCCGCCACAGCTAACTCTTTTCTTTAACATTTAAGTCAACTCAACTTGTAATCTCCAGGTTGTTGGGTTGCCGGTGAAACTATTCTTTTGCAAAAAGGCAAATTTTATTGGGTAATATTTTTGTCAATAAGATGCATACAATAAATTTTAGGATTTTTATTAGAATAAGTGGTTCAAAGATATATTAATTATCGATTTGGGGGCGTGAGATAAAATTTTTCAATTCGGGATTTAAAATTAAGGACCCCAAATTGATAATTGTCCTATCTTTCGGTCCCAAATTGATAAAATTCCTTAATATAAATATCTTTCAGTCCCGAATTAATAAATTTTATCTTTCATGACCTAAATTGATAATTATATATCTTTCGGAACTTGTACCGATAAAAATCCTAAAATTCTACTCCCTCCGTCCACCAAGTTTATGCTCACTTGCTTTATTGGTCCGTTTATCAAATTTATGCTTATTCTTTTTGGGAAATAATCATCATTAACTTTACACTCACAATCAATTACTTTATTTAAAAATGAACCCCACAATACTCTTATTGTACCTAATTTATACAATAAGTAAATATTTTTGTTAAATCTTGTGCAATACTCTATGAGCATAACTTTCATGGACAGGATGGAGTATAATTTTATTATTATTATTATTATTATTATTATTATTATTATTATTATTATTATTATTGCTATCGATTATTATGTACATTAGTACTATTATATGCACTATTACTATTATTCACATCTATTTTTACTATCACATTTATTTATAATAGTATATGTGTATAACAAATGATATAAAAATAGAGTTAATCATATGCACACAAATTTTTGCCAATTTTATATATTCAATTGGTGCATATAGTGCAATTGCATTTTTATTTAATTTTAATTTAATTATATGTATGTTTTGACCGATTTAGAATTGAGTGAAATTAATTTAAAATTACACCAAATTAACATTGCATGAGTAATACTTATAATCTTCATCAATTAAGCCAAATTATAAATATTTATAAATTTTGAATACGAATTATATTTGACTTGAGTTTAATGTATATTAGATATTTTATTGTGATGGTATCAATTTACGTTTTATCTAATTATATTTAATTTGAGAAAATTTTATATTTAGAAAATTTTAATTTGTTGGTAATTCAAACAAATAAATTAAGTATTTTTATTCTACAATCACTGAATTGATTAATTAAATTATAAAAATTCTAATTATACTAAATTTTTTATTTAATTGACTTAATTATTTTTATTTTCTCACTATATTTAAGGATTCCCTATAGAAATTCTAATTTTCGAAAAATTTAAGAAATATAATTAAAAATATTAAATAATTGTGATTTATTTTATTGATTAAATAATTAAATAAAATTATTAATTATTTAAAATTTAACATTTAATTTACTCATTCTTATTGTCAAAAAATATAGTAAAAAAATTTTAATCTTTTCATGTCATTTTTCTATTAGCATGTGTTTTATCATGTGACATTGTATTTTCATGGATTTGAACCTTACACATTTATAAACCTTTACGTGTTTTAAATATATATTTCATTTTACATATATTTTTTTATTTTTTATAAAATAAAGGGTCGTATTAACACACAATAATAATTCATTTATATTGTTAATGAGATTAATGATTTCGACTTATATTATATAATTTAAAAACATAAATATAAATTAAATAATTTATAAATTTAAATGTATTTGAAAATAAAGTTTTAAAATATAATATAAAAAAATATTATTAATATTAGGGTTAATTTTATAGTATTTTATTTCTTTTGGGACTAATTTAATTATGACTTTCAATATTCTTACGATAATCAGTGTATAAGAAACATATAAATAATTATGGATGAAATTTGCCGTGTTTAAAGCATTGTGACTTGGTATTAAACATGAGAGAGAAGAAAATTTTATCCAATCATTTAAATAAGAGAATATTTAAGCAAAAGAATTATCACCATAAGGAATCGAACATGAAATGTCGGAGTGTATGGTAAAAGAAAAAGTTTAAGAGATATTTTTATTTTGCTAGATAAGTGTTTTTTTTTTAAAGAATTGTAGATTAATATCACCGTTTGCCCCAGGGGCATAGACGGATGGTAAGTGGGCAAGGTGACCTGGAGCACATACACTCCGACGTCCCGGGTTCGATTCCGTGTGGTGACAATTCTTTGCGAAATATTGCAGAGGTTGTTGCTAGAATTGTGTCTCCCGTAAGTCCTCTCCCTTGCATGGCCGCCGCTCGTGCACATCCTCGATTTACCACCCGCTTTGACCAAGGGGCCTCTGCAGTACAAGTGGGGGTTGCGCCTTCTCGGGTATTTCCTCCTTATCAAAAAAAAAAATCACCGTTTGTATTACTCTTGATGAACAATATTCATGCAAAATTTAGCTTCGCAAAATTTTTACAACGACTTCTGTAAATTATCAACGGCTATAATCTAAAATAAAAAAAGTTTTTTTGTCTATAAATATAAGCTATTTGTCTGATTAGTTCTTGTATAAAAATAAATTTAAAAATCATAATACTACAAATCGGTCTAAAGGCCGGACCCACTAAAAACTTTGTTAAGAAAAATCCTTGGCTCCATTTGGATGTAGTGAATTTGAAATCAATGGATTTGAGGATAATATACATGTATTCACACAAACTAAAATGGAGAAAAACTAAATGAATGGATTTGATTCACTCAAATATTAAGCACGAAGTGGGAGAAGTGAGAGGATTTCAAATGACTAGGTTTTGTTGCGTATTTGAAATCCTTCCACTTATAAGTAATATTTGTGTGAACCAAATCAATTTATTTAGTTTTTCTCCATTTTGATGTGTAAATGTATAGTGTATTATCCTCAAATCCCGATTTCAAATGACTCCATCCAAATGGAAGAAAAATCCCTTAATCAAGGAAAAGGAAAAATTCCTTTTGAAAAATAACAAATACGTAAAGAGCCACTTTCCTTTGAAGTAGTACAATCATTCACTAATACCTTTACAATTATTTACTGTTACCTTAATCATTTTATCTTTGTGATATCATTTTATAAGTGTAATTATATCATTAAATGAATGTTACAATATCAATAAATAAATAAAGTGGTATTAATTTCATACTATGAAACTACTTCACTTTGTGATACGTAAAAATTCAGCTTAATCCGTCCTTCTCATCAAGGCTAAGAATAAATTTAAAAATTTCATCCCACCAAAAATAGTCCTCACCGGCAAGAAACGATCGCAAGCAATCCATGAAATATCGAGTTATAAGCCTTGTTAATATCATACAACATAATACGGGTAGGGTCATTGTTCAACCCTCTAATGTTCCAAAAGATCGCAATCATTGAGTCACTCGATCAACTCCCTACTTGGCGGATTATAATCTTCATCACAAAGAACGGTCCAACTCTTGTTAGATGCCTTTCGCATAGAAGCTAAAACATCTCGTATCAACAATATTCGACTTAAGAACAAACATATTATCATGAATAGGCAAAGAAACAACACCATGTTTGTTTCCTAAATTATATTCCTTTGTAATTATATTTTTACTCTTAAATTCCCCTTTCTAGCCCCTACGAGGCATGGTTGCATGAACTAATTTTGAGCTACTAGTCTCGAAATAGACTCTTCCATAGAAACGCTAATCTTCCCACTACATATTTTCCCACTAAAGAAGGGGGCCATCGGATGAACCACCTCCAATAGCTTGTTGTCTCAAATCCTTGTTGACAACCAGTGGACATTTGCCATATATGCTCATCATGAGCATCAAAGCAGCGAAGAGAGCAAATCAGCATCATGTGCCCTCATTCTCGTCCAAACCGTCAAGAGCCACAAAGCCATTTTTTGAAATCGTAACAAAATCAACTTTATGCACCCGATCCACCATCAGACTTACGGTCTTTAAATATCCATTCTCCCTCCGTCGGGTTTGGTTTTGACTGTTTAGGTAGAACCTTCAATACCTTGTCCTCCTCCCCTTGACGATCTTTAATTGCTCTGCCAAAATTCCAGAGAATGCCCTACAATGCCACACTAATTGAAGAAATGTGAAAGTTGCTCATACTTAAGCGATGCAAATCGACTTGCCCCTCGGATTCAAACATCACGACCCTTAGTCATTTCAATCTTCAACAACACCTTAGCATAGTGGTACATGGTGCAATTTCTAGTTCACTCATCCAACTTTATCACCGTTCCTAGAGCAGATGCCAAAGTAAGAATTATTTTCTCGAAAAAACTCCATTAGTATTTCATAAATTCGGATCCGTGAGTCAAATTCGTATTAATTTTATGAGCATTGAAGCCTCTCACCCATCTTTGGATTGGATCTTCCAAGCTTAACATTCCATGACCTCCGATCAAAAATTTTATTTTTGTCATCATTGTTCGGCGATTGCTACCCCTTCCCGGAGGACCAGGTTCCAATCTTCCACAATTCCTCAAAGTTGTCATATCTTTTGAGTTAAGTCCTTAAGGGAATAAGGCTTATCCCATGGGGCCGAGACAATTTTCCAGTTAAAGAGGTTTGAAGCTTGGAAACTCTATCATTAACAAGATTTGTATCAACATTAACGTACAAATTCTCTGTCTTTCTTTGGACCACCATCTCATGGATTCCTCATATTGTGGAATCGAGATCTCCTGGCACGAGAGCACCTCCCTAAAAGAAAGCCAACCTGCGTAGAGGATCCTCGCACCTTGTACTCCAAAAATATGCATTGCGGTATTTCGATCAACTCGGTTGTTTAGAGTTTGGTCTCCGGGCATGTACGGCGTTAAAGTCGAGAATCGTGGTTGATTGTAGAGAATGTAATAGTCACGGGGTTAAGGCTTGCATTTGGGTTGAAAGTGTGTTTATTATTGTAGCAGTAGAGTTGGTTCTTCAAGCCATGGTATCCGAAATGCGATCGAGTCGGGATCCGCCATGATGGTAAGGCGAGCCGCCGGGAGCGGTCGGAGCTCGTGCGAGAAAGTTGGGATTTTAAAATTCAAAATTTAAAACTTTCCCTTTTGCGTAAATATAAGGTATTTTTGCATCATTTATCATTCTTATACCGAGCGAGCAACACATCTTTAACGCAAGACACAAGTGTTGATTCGACTTAAATGAAGAAACACTTCCAATTGGACGAAAGATCGTAAAAAGAAAGACGAAGGCAAAAGCTACACCTAGTAAGTACGACAAAAGATGAGAATAATGATTTGAGACAAAAGTATAATGACATTGTCAAATATTTGAATGATTTCTCATGCATTAAGAGATCTAAAGTTGAAGTACAAAAGCAATCGACTTGAAGCACAAAGTGAAGAAGCTGTTGATATATAAAATAATATAAAATTCTTTTGAAGGACACACACAACATGACACTTAAGCAACGTGTCATTCATGTCCAAATGTGTGATGAAATTAAAGCGAATTGAAACCATTATCTTAAGTCAATTTCATGTCGTTTCTACTTGTGTATTTTTTAATTATTGTTATAAACATTAATGTAATTATTAATTTTTAATATATATTTTTACTAATGTAATAATAACTCTCTTTTATTTATAAATCATGTTTATCATTTCTATCAAGAATTATTTCTTCATATATACAAAGATAAGTTATCTCAGAAACACTAGTCGTTTCAAATTAGTCTTTGCAATACAAGAGACTTATATATTAAAGTGGTATATGTCTTATTCAATTCATATTCGAGCATTGTTTCAACATACAAAAAGATAGCTTGCATATTAATTCGGGTGAAAATTGTATTATTTTATTGAACTTTTTATGCCTAATTTTTATATAATTTCATGTTTTTATTGCTCAATTTTGGCTAATTACACTTGATTTGGAGAAAGATCGTGTTTTGTTTATTTTATAAAAAAATAAAGATTTTTAGAAGCAAAATACGATACGAAATTACAATTGGCCTCAAGATTTAAAAGAGAAAAAGAAAAGAAAATTGAGGCCAATTTCAATTTGAGGCCCAATTGGACATTATTAGGCCCACCAAATTAAAACCTAAAATGCCTATTTAAAGGCATTCCTGCGTGAGAAAAGAATTTGCGTAAAAGGAGGCAGCTTCCCATTCACACTCCAATTAGAGCCGTCAAAATGGGTTAGGCCGGTTGGGCCACCCGCCCGCCATGCTTAAAACGAGGGTTGGGTTAAATTTTTTTAGCCCGCTTGGAAGCGGGCCTATATGGGCTGGCCCGTTTGGGGCCGCGGGCTTTGGCGGGTTGGGGCGGGCTTTGGTGGGCCGGCCCGCCTAATTTTTTTATTTTTTATATATTTTTAAATATTTTTATATACAATATTAACAATTATAATATCATTTTTAAGGATATTTTGTAAAGTTTATATTTATAGATGATAAATTTAATTTGTAGGAGACTATATTTTTATTTATTATGGTTAATGTATTATAAACTTAAATTTGTAAAATTATTTTGTAATAAATGAACGATGAACTTTATTTGTGAGATAAATATTATTTTTATTTATTTAAAGTGATAATCACCAACATAAATTATTTGATTATATTTGATTGTGATAAATTTAATATATTAAAGCTTTAAAATTATTATTTTTAAAATTTTAAAGAATAAAAAAATATAAAAAAAAAAATTAATGTGGGTGGCCCGCCTAAACCCGCAGCCCCGCCAATAAGTGGGTTGGGTTGGGGTTTTGCAGCCGTCATATTTTGGCTCGCCACGCCCCGCCCGCTAAAAGACAGGTTTTGCGGGTTTAGGCCCGCCCGCCCCGCCAGCCCGTTTCGACGGCTCTAACTCCAATACACACAACTGCACACATTAAAAATTGTTGTATGACGATTTATTCGCCCTCGCCCAATGGCGACCGGGCCGACCCACCCGAACTTCGGCGCGCCCGCAGAATTTTGGCCCCATCAACAATCGACCCGCCGGGCATGGCGAACCGATCCGGCGGCGTCAGGAGAGCTCGGCCCACCGGGTGGGCTCGGCCGGCGGAAGATCGGCTCGCCGGAGTCGGAGTAGGCAAACTCGGCCGGGCAGGTCGGACCCTCCGGGCCACGCCCACCGAGGATCCCGCTCGCTGGTCGAGGCCGGCTGCCCATCTGGCAAGCCGAATGTTCCCTCGGGCGACAAAGTCACGGCAAACCGGATGGCGGGCGCGGCGAGGACCCCGCCACCTGAGGCTCGCAAGGGCGACGCCTTGTCATCCACGCCACGCCCGAAATGGTATCAGTACAAGATATCTCGACTCCATTGAGAGGTCAACTTATCCTAGAAAGGCGAGAATATCCCTCGGCCATCGAAGATCCCTGCCGGGGGACACCTGACAGGATGTGAATGGCTAGCCGTCTACTCTGCGGCGAGGCGTACATCTCAATTAATAGGAGATGGTACGGCATTTATGTTGATTTGTACTTTATTGTACCTTGGGACTGCCAAAAGGCAACCAAACCCATGTATAAATAAGACCTATAAGGCACAATAAACGGATCGAAAAAATCCATCCTTAGCACAGGACTAACACTCCCAGCAAACCTTGTGTTCTTACTTGCTTTCTGCTTTAAGTTCCTCATTTATTGCTCATTTATTGCTCATCATTTCCATTGATTGTTCTTGGGTGTTTATCATAATAAATGCTCCAATCAATATTGTTTTAACCGATCGAAGCCACATTAATCACTCATAAATATTTCGGTTAACAACAATTGGCGCTAGAAGGAGGGTCGAACCTCCGTTTCCACAAGAAAGTTCTTTGGAAAAATTTTGAAGAACACTCACTGTTCTTCAAACCATAGATCTCACCTAAATCACTTCTCTCCTTACCTTTCCCTTCCAGAGAAGATCCTACTCCATTTGGAAGATGATGAAAGCTGGAAACGCCGTTCCCGGTGGAGAAAATCCCACCCCCGTTGCTTGGCATGGACACCATGCACGTTCATGAAGGTGAACAGCCTCAAGGTGATTTCACCCCACCAGGGCACGGGAGTCTGGCCCCCATCCCACTTCGGGAGTACCAAACTCCGAGCAGTTGACGGCCATCAAGCTTCTTCGAGGCTCGAGGCCGTGAGCTCACCATGGCCAACCCTGGTCCTTCTGCTCCTCGGAAGAGTAAGGGGAAAAAGAAGAAGAAGGCCCAACGAGCTCGGGACGGACCGGGATCTCCTAGCCGAGGCGATCAGCCCGAGGTCGGGGATCGCCTTCGAACGACTTGGGTCATCTCGGCACCTGGATTTCGAGTCGAGTCGAAACGGAGTCGGGGACGGGGAGCACCCCCGGCACGGCGAGCGGCCGAGGACCGCCGACCTACCAATAGAGCCCCCTCGCACCCAGCGCGCCCCCGGAGCGCGAGGCCGAAGGGTGTCGGCCAAGGATAGGTTGGGTCCAGCTCCGCGAGCACTCTGCTCCCGAACCCGAGCCAGATTCTCGCGATGCTCTCCTCGTCGCCATGCGAGAGGAAGATCGGACGAGATGGAATCCCGCTTGGGGCCCGCGATGGGCAGCCAAAGCGGAGCGCGGCGAATGAGCCTCTCTATGGAGGTCGAGCGGCGCCGGTTCAGCCAGATCCTCCCCCTCAAATGCCCGTTTATGAGGGGAAGATCGACCCGAGACTCACCTCGGTAAATACAACATTTACATGGTCGGAAGGGCGTCCGACGCGACCAAATGCCGCCAATTTCCGCTAACTTTGGGCGAGCTCGCCCACATGTGGTATGTCTCTCTCCCCGCCCGTTCGGTCGGCACCTTGAGTGAACTAGGCGAAAAGTTCACCACCTACTTCGCCTCCAAGATTCCCGGGCGAGAACCGGCAGAGGCGATGGGAATCAAGCGGGAAGGAGGAGGGCGATGAGGCCTACCTTGGCCGCCCGGACGAGGTCCTTCTAACCGGGAGCCGGTCGGAGATGAGCTCCGGCTACATGCAGCCATCGGCCTAAGACCGGAATCCCACATGTTCGGCACATGACCAAGAACTACCCCGCCTCCTACGCCGAATTCCGCCGACGAGCGGCGAGCTTATCACTCGCCAGGTTGCTCGCTCGGAGGCAGGCGAGGTTAAGGAGGAGGGGGCGAGAAGAGGGGGAAGGCAACCCCCAAGGTAGCTCCGCCGCCGAACCAACCCCCAGCGGGAGGAAAGGCCGGCAGAGGGGCCTACGGGGGAACTTTAAAAGCTTCGAGGACAAACCCCGCACGCATCCGTCGGAGTCGTGGACAAGCTCAAATACTCCCGGCCTTCGTTTTCAACGCAATCCGGCACCGAATCGGGTCCCCAAGCCCAAACCCATAAGGGGGACCCAACCAAGCAAAATCCTAACAAGTTACTGCGCCTACCACGACTCATAGGACACAACACCAGCCAATGCGAGACCTGCTAAAGCAATTATGGAGGCTGATTCGAGGACGGGCTTCTTGATAAATACGTCAAGAGGCCACCACCGCGGCCGGACACGAGAAGAACGAGCTCCAAGGCGACAAAGGGTCGCTCTCCCGAGAGGGTCGCAGCGGTCGGGTTGCAGCCAACTTAGAGTCATCGGGCGGCGAGCTTCCCGCCGCTCGCTCGGCGGACGGATCAATACGATCCGAGGCCGGGGGTAGCCTCGGCGGATTGGTCGAAGTGTTCAGCCGATCAAACGAGAAGAGGAAGGCCGAACTACGGGCCATTGACCACGTCCACCTAATCGGCGCCCCTCCGGAGCCCACCATCTCCAAGACCGCGGTAATATCATTCTCAAATGCCGACCGCGAGGGGTTCTCTGCCTAAAGAATGATGCTCTGGTCATCTCGGCCAACATCACAGGAATGACCGTGGACCGGGTCTGAGTCGACAACGGCGGCTTTTGCAACATCCTCTTCAAGTCCGCCTTGGACCAAATGGGCAACCGGCCAAGTACATCGTGCCCTACGACCTCCAACTCAGCGGTTTCGGCGACACCGTCGTTTCGGCATATGGGAAGATCAAGGCTGTCGGTCGAGCTAGTTGACTTTGCGAATGATAGGGTTAGGATAACTAGGCCTATTGAATTTGTAATCGTTGACTGCCGAACATGTATAACGGCTTTTGGTCGCCCTTTTGAAACCTTTGAGGCGATCGCCTCTTCCTATTTTTCTTGTATTAAGTTCCCCACTGTCGAAGGGGAGGTCGGCACCATTAAGGGTGACCAGAAAATGTCCAAGAAATGTTTGAACTACTCGTGTCCGATTTAATTTCTGCACTCGGTTTAGATTTTTCATCTATTTTCACCGTGGCCGAACAACAAAGTGCCGAGCTCTCTCAGAGAACACTTTACCCAGCCGAGCCCGGCGAACAGAGCGAGGCAACTCCAATGGATTGCTCGATTCCAACACAATCCGAGCATGCCCAAGATGAGCTCGCTCGCTCGGCCCGGCTCCCATGGAGCTGGCCGACGGCGAGCAAGACTTGGAGCCTCGCCTCGGCTTTGAACCCATGCCGTTAGACATTGACCCCGTGGGAAACTTCCAAGACCCCAGTCAACGTCTAAAACGCACCGCCCGGTCGAAGAACTGGAGCGCATTCCGGTGGATTCTACTCGCCCGAGCTTGAAGTCTTCATCGGCTCTAAGATACCCGCCGAAATGCGGGGGATGTCGTGGATTTCCTCAAAAACAGCGTAGACGTCTTCGCTGGTCGCACCAGGACATGGTCGGCATAGATCCGAAACATGCCTGCCACCATCTAAAGATCGACCCGCTCGTAAGCCCGTCTCGCGAAAAGGCGGAAATTTGGCCACGAGAAATACGCCGCTCTAGCCGAGGAAGTTAAAAAGCGCTCGACAACAAAGCGATCAAGCGGTGAGGACGAGCCCCAATGGGTAGCAAATGCCGTGCTCGTTAAAAGTCTAATGGATCACGGAGGCTATGCATAGACTTCACGGACCTAAATGCGGCGTGCCCGAAAGACCACTTCCCGATGCCGCACATCGACCACCGTGGGACAGCCACGGCCGGTCATGAAATGATGTCCTTCATGGACGCTTTTGCGGTTATCACCAAATTCCGATGGCTGTGGAGGACATCAAGCACACCTCCTTCCTCACCGAAAAGAACGTTTACTCCTGGACCAGGATGCCCTTCGGTTTGAAAACGCGGGGCGACCTATCAAAGGCTGGTAAACAAGATGTTCGCCGAACAAATCGGAAAAACAATGGAGGTATATATAGACGACATCGTCGTCAAAAGTGTGAAAAAGGAGGATCATTTGAGGGACCTAGCTGAGACCTTCGCGATCCTCCGGGAGTACAACATGAAGCTCAATCCAGAAGAAATGTAGTTTCGGGGTCGGCTCGGCAAGTTCCTCGGCCACATCGTGAGCCAAAGGGGAATTGAAGCCAACCCCGCCCAGATCAAGGCCATCCTCGACATGGAGGAGCCTCGCAATGTCAAGCGAGTCCAGAGACTCATGGGTGTCGCGGCCTTGAACAGTTCATCTCCCGCCTAGGCGACAAGAGTAAGCCTTTCTTCGCCACTATCAAAAAGCAAAAATTCTCATGGAACAAAGAAAGCCGGGATGCTTTCCTTAAGCTAAAGGAATATCTCGCCAACCCCAACATCCTCGCCAAGCCGGTGCTAGGCGAGAAGTCTGTTTCTATACTTGGCAGCCTCCGAGTTCGCTCGAGTGCGGTGCTCGTCGGAGCGGACGGGCGAGACCACTGCCCAATCTACTTCGTCGCCCAGTGCTTCACGACGCCGAATTCGAGATACACCCCACTGGAGAAGCTGGCATACGCTCTTATCATGAGTGTCGGGAAGGCGAGGGCTTATTTCTTCGATCACCAAGTCGAGGTCCTCACAACCCTCCCGCTTCGGCAAGTCACTGCACGAGGCCGGACACCGGCGGCCGCCTTTTAAAGTGGTCGCTCGAGATCGCCGATATGGCATCACATACGCGCCGAGGACGGCGATCAAAGGACAGCGCTGGCCGACTTCGTCGCCGAGCTCACCTTTCCGAACAACCCTCAACCCTAAGCTTCCCCGCCGTGGAAGTTGTTCGTAGATGGCTCCTCAACACAATCTTGTTCGGGAGGCGGGAATCGTTTTGGTCGGACCGGAGGGCGGTACTTCACGAATGCCGTCAGATTCGAGTTCCCGGCCACTAACAATGAGGCCGAGTACGAGGCTCGTCGGTGGTCCTGGAGCTTGCCGCCGCGATCGGTGTCCGGCCGACTCCACGTCTTCATGGATTCCCTCCGGTGGTAAACCAAGTCAAGGAGAATACGAAGCCCACGGGGAGCGGATGATAAAGTATCGGGGCACAGTCGCCTCCATGTGCAAGAGGCTCCAGCAAGTCTATATAGAGCAGATCCCAAGGGAACAAAACTCCCGAGCGGACGCCTTGCTGTCCCAAGCTTCGCCACCTCGGAGGAGCGGCGGACATGTCCAACATCGTCCTCACGAAGCTTCGCCACTCGGCTATCAACGGCCGCGCAGTGGCTACCGTCCCGGCCGAGGAGGCGAATCGATGACACCCATTATCCTTTACCTCAAGACCGGCACCCTCCCGGATGACCGAGTCGAGGCCGGGCGGCTCGAGGCTGCGAGCGGCAAGGTACACTCGATAGAGAATGCGCTTTATAAACGAAGTTTCTTTCTACCCCTACTCAAATGCATCACTCCGGAGGACAGGCAGACGATCCTAGCGGATATCCACGATGGAGTCTATGGAAATCACGCTGGGGCAAGCGCTCGTTTATAAGACAATGAGGCAGGGGTACTATTGGCCCACTCTTCGGAAAGATGCAATTGCATACGCCAAGGCGTGTCACAAATGCCAAGTCATGGCGCCCAACATCAAACTCTCTCCGAACACTGAAGTCAATCTTCAGCCCCGGCCGTTCGCCCAATGGGGGATCGATCTAATCGGACCCCTGCCGTGGCACAGGGGGTGTAAATTCGCGGTGGTCGCCGTGGACTATTTCACCAAATGGGCGGAAGCCGAACAGCTGAACAAGATTGATCAGCGAGGCCATCATCGATTCATATGGAAGAACATCATATGCGGTTCGGTCTTCCTCGAGGCCATAGTTTCGAGATAATGGCAAGCAATTCGACGGCTCGAAGTCCTAGAATTCTGCGAGCGTTGGAAAATCAAAAGACTATTCGCCACTCCGTACCACCCTCAAACCAATGGTCAAGTGGAGGGTCAACAAAATAATAAAGCACACCCTCAAGGCCAAGCTTGAGGAGAGGAAAGGAAAGTGGGCTGCCGGCTGCCGGACGTCTGTGGGCCTACGGGGCGACTACTGAGAATTCGGCAGGCGAGACCCCATTCGCTCTCGCCTTCGGCACCGAGGCTGTCATCCCGGCCGAGGTCGCCGTGCCGAGCTTCCGTGCCGCGGGAGCTCGGTGAGAACAACGACCAAGCAAGGAGGCTCGACCTCGACATGCTAGAAGAACGCCGACTCGACTCGATTCACAAGAACGCGGCCTACAAGCAGCGTTCGTAAAAGTACTACAACTCCAAAGTCAAGATCGGACAATTCTCGGTCGGCGACCTCGTCTTAAAAAGATCCACGGTCCCGGCCAAGGGGGTATTCGGCCCGAACCGAGAGGGTCCGTTCAGTGGTGTCCAAGTGGTTACCCAATGGGGCGTACGAACTCGAACACCCGGATGGCACTCGGACCAATACCCATGGAACGCGTGCCACCTCAAGAAATATTTTCGGTGAGCCGTCACCTAGGTCCTTTCTTGTAACCTAGGAAAGTCTTGGGATTCTCTCGAGTGTTTATAATCCTTGTAAATTCTTGCAAAATTTTGCAAATTTTCATAATTAATGAAGCGAAGTTCCCAGAAATTGTCGAAAATCCTCGCAAGAGGTATCCTTGCGGACCCGCTCGAGGCCGACCGGCCAAGAATGGGTCCCTCTCATTGTAGTCGGCCGATCATCCGAGTGATCCTTGTCCGACTTCTTTTAACTCATCAAAACTTGTATAATTCTTCCCTAAATCTGCTGCTTTATTGAGAAGATTTGTCGGCCTCACATCCAGGTGATCTATTGTTTCAATCTCTTTCATCTTAAATGTATCGAAAGCATGAAGCATCTGATTGTAGCTTATTTTCTTTGACTTGGTTTGATCCTCACACACACCGGCAAGGGTCTCCCACATCTCCTTAGCCGACTTGCACCTCTTGACCTTCTCTATTCAATCTTTGCTCAAAGTTTCAATGATCTCCGTCCTAGCTACTTGATCCAAGTTATGAATTTTTCTTTCATCACCGGTCACTCAACTCTTCTTTTCTTGTCCGACTGGTCTCACTGCAATGAGTACCATCAAAGTTTCAATGATCTCCATCCTAGCTACTTGATCCAAGTTATGAATTTTCCTTTCATCACCGGGTCACCTCTGAACTCTTCTTTTCTTGTCCGACTGGTCTCAGCCGCAACAAATTACCATCACTAGTCCCTCCATGACAGAACTTAATAGGTCATTCTTCAAGAACCTCTTCCATCCTATCATGAATTGCCTTGAGATGGTTCTCCATCCCGAACTTCCAATAATCATACTCCTCGATTGAAAATTCAGGCAAGCTTGGACTTCTTGCTTTTGTGAGACGACATGATGAAACAAAGAAAAACTTAACATGAACTTGTTAGTAGCAAGGTTAGAGGTTTGAAGATAAAGAAGATGATCAAGAAACAATTTCGAAACTTTATCAAGACCTTAAACCAATATCGCAATAGCTTAACACCGCTCACGATACCACTTGTTGGTCCCACGAATTGAGTATATTATTAAGAACCTTGAAACAACCTTCTAGGAAAAATCTAGAAGGGAGGGTTGAATAGATTTTCAAACTTTTTCAAAAACTAGAAAATCAATTCAAGGAAACAAAGTTTACACAGCGGAAAGTAAGTTTAAACTCAATTTTAAACGGATCAAAAGCAATCTGATTACAAGTCGATTTCGAGTCTAAAATTGAATTTGATTTAATGTTGGAATTGATTAAGAATAGATAAGTAGGAAAGCAGTAAAGAACACAACAAATTTATAGTGGTTCGAGATCTACCCGATCCTACATCCACTCTCCTTCTTCAACTTGAAAGAAGGGTCTCGTCCACTTACTTACTTACTAACTTCCTTACAGTTACAACTTTCTCGATGATGATCTTCTAATCTCCAAGTCTATCTTCAACTCCTAAACTTTTCTCGAAACTCTAATTTTTACAAAGTGCAAGAGTGTGTTGAAGATGTACAGAGTAGTGTTCTATAAACACATAGAATTTGTGAATTTTTTTTAAAACATGTGTGATCTTTTGGAAAGCTTGTGAATTATGAATGTGAGAATGCGTAATGAAAATCATGCGTTTAAGAGATGTGCCTAGACCTATTTATAAGCTCCTGAGAGACAGTTAGTTTGTTGTAACAAACTAAAACCGCCTAACAAACTTAATCTTGATAAGCGCCTTCTTCGGTTGATCTTGGTCCTAGTCGTCTGCGGTGACTTGGTGAAGACTTGCCTTTCTTATTCTACTCGGCTTGTCTTGACCTCGTCTCGAGCTCTTCATAGTTGTCTCCTCCGCAGATGACTTGTCTCAAGCTCGTCTCCGGATGACCTCTGCCTCTTCAATCCTCGGTGACTTATCCAGCTCTTCCTAGTCCGATCAGCCTAGTAATCTTGGATCTTCTCCTCATGTTCTTTGTAGTCGGTGATCATCCGAGTGATCCTTGTCTGACTTCTTTTAACTCATCAAAACTTCTTATGATCTAACAATCATGCAATTAATCTCTCCAATAATCACACAATGCCTAATGTGAGTATCCTTAGTGCAACTAATCACTCAATTAAGAAGGACCCAATTCATACAATCATACACAATTATAACACGATTAATCCCGCATCACGTTAGCTCAACTCTCGCCTATAGCTAGGGTGAACAAACATTAATCTAAAAAGATAAAAATGCATGAAGCATAATGTGAATCACAATTAGGAGCAATCTAACTCAATTGATCAACAATCATCAACAATCATAGCATAAGACAATCAAATCATCCTCAATTTCAATTATCCCAAGCATAAGAGTATTAGCCCATGGTGCAAAGTGCAAAACCCATGGGTAGAAAATCTAATTTGACATTTAAGAATCCAATCAACACAATTAATGAATTTAAAGGAGAAAAGAGGTAGAATATCACCAATTGGATTAAAATGATCGAAAATAAGAATGTTTGAGTCTTCAATGTATCTTCAAATGTGCTCTTCTCTTCAATTGAATTACAACTTGGAATTGAAAAACTAGTGGATCAAAAGCTAATCTAGGGTACAATTAATCAAAATCTATCTAAATCTAAAAATCTAATCAAACTACAATGAGAATTGAGCTATGAAATGAGAAATTCGCCTAAAAACTGTAAAATAACTACTCTAATGAAGGTTATGGAGATTATGCTCTGTTTTTCCGCTCAAATGGGCTTAAAACAAAATTTTTTGAATTTGGGCATCCCTCGACTCGAGGTTGGGGCCCTCGAGTCGAGGCTCCTTAAGTCGCAAATGCGATTCTTCAATTTGTCTCCGGCCTCGAGGCGAGCTCCAGCCCTCGACTCGAGCTTCCAGCTTTGCCACTGATCCTCGACTCGAGGGCTGAGCCTCGGAGTCGAGCTTGCTCCTAAAATTCAAATTTCTCAATCTAGCCGGCACCCTCGGGTCGAGGCCCTTGGCCCTCGACCAGAAATCGAAGTCTAGGGAATATTCTCGACCTAAACTCCGCCTCTGACCCCCATTTTCGCCCGTCTCGATCGTCTCTTCACCCTATGAATACCGTTACTCTCGGTTTCACCAAATTCCACTGATTTACCTGAAAACGGGACGAAAAACATAAAAAATCTCACAAGTAATACTTTTTAGGCAACGTAGTGATACTCTACACATTTAGGCACAAAATCTAACACTTTTGATCACTTTTTTCACTAAAATACCCCCTCAAAACATGCATTAATTCACTCCAATCATAATACCCCAAACTTGAAGTGTTTCTCATCCTCGAGCAATGTAGCAAAAAAGCACAAAAGAGTGAATTGATTGCAATTATGTCACATGGCACCATAGAAGAAATATAAGACCATCGAACTCATCAATGAACACAAGTATCAATGCAAACTCTCAACTAGCAATTAAGATGAATCATGCTCAAACAAATGCAACATCAAATACTCAAAACATTGCGCCTTCCATGGAGTGTTTCACTCATCACTCAAGTGTATCAAGGTAAAATGCACTCAATCATCAAATTCACAAACATATACCCCATAAGCTTGCCAAAGAACTCAATCTCAATCACAATCATTTGTGTTCAATCAAAAATCAAAGAGGTCTTTCATCAAGGTTGTAATGTAAGATCTTTGGAATAGGTAGGTAAGTTTAGGTAAGAGTGACTAACATAGTAGAGAATTTGAATGATAACTAAACAATACAATAAACTTCTCTTCAATCCTCATCAAGCAACACTCTTTCTCTTGCATTTCAAAGTTCAAACACCACCATTCTTTTGAGCTTTCTTTCACATAAGCTCTCCAATTGAATTTTTCTCCTTTTCATGACACACAATTTTTTCACAATTCAATTTTTCTCAACCCCTTTCTTATCACAATCAACTTAACACATCATCTTTTCACCACACTTTTACATGCAAATCATCATCATTAGCCAATAATCAAGCTCTACTAAACATAGGACAATAAGGCTTATAAAAATAGCAAAATGGCTTCAATTTCACTTGGCTTGCCAAAGAATAAGGATATTAGGCTCAAAATGGCTCACTAAGGAAATCAAACGGTTTTGTGGGGAAAAATTTGGCTAAGTGACTCATCATATCAAACATGGCCTCTTATCACTTTCATGAAATCTCAAAAGATCAATCTCAACAAGTCCAAGGGCAAGTTCTAGCATACAAATCCATGAATGATGCACTCACAAAGAAATTTATTCAACCATATAAGATGTACGATTCTTAAGGCACAAAACTCACGGGCTTATATTGAGCAATGAATCAAGCATTTTCAATTACATTCATCATCACACAATTATCAATCATGCTAGCTACAAGCCACATGTCAACTCATGATCACATCAAAATTCAATATATCTTGCAAATCAAGCACAAGTGAACATGTACATAATTTCAAGCACACTCACTATGCCATAATGATAACTAAAAGATATGCAATAAATCCACAATTAAGCTCAAGACTCAAATCGATCCCAAAAATATACAAGGAATCTAAGTCATCAATATAGCATAATCATCATATCATGAACATAAGCTCAATAAATCCAAAATCATCAAAATCATCCATACACATCATCAATAGAAATCATCAAGTACCCACAAATCCATCAAGAACAAGTCATTAAGTACAATCCAAAGTAACCACAAATCATCACTACAAATCATCAATCGCCACAAGGAAATACTAAGAGAGCTAAAGGAAACAAGAGGAGAGGGATAGAAAATCGGGGAATCACCCTAATCATTAGATGGAGGCGGTGGAGGAGGTAGTGACCCGGCCCGAAGTGCCACGAGCTCATCTGTTGTAGGAGCGAGTACATGTCTTGCTGATTCTTTAAGTACTCTTCCTACATCCTCCTCGTCTCTTCATTAAAGCGACGGGACTCCTCCATGACTCGGAAGCACTCATCCTGTCTCGTGAGGCACTCCAACCGCATTCTCGACTATCGGCCCACATCTCTTCGGTGAGTGTCCACTGCCTCTGTGACGAGCTCCCGGCCTCAAACCGCCTACTCCGCATCTCGTCCGCCGGTAGTAGTTGATCTCGGCATGTACTCCTCGTCCTCATCAATCCTAACCGGCTCCTCCACCGGCTCATCTTCTTCAGCCTTCTTGACTTCATTCTCTTCCTCTGCAGCCTCTGCCTCGTCCTCATCCATCCTAACGGAGGTCCACTCCGTGCTCCCGAGTATAAGCATCAATAGCCTTGGTATGTCGCTGCGACCACATCTCGGAGGTTAATAGTCACATGCCTTGCGGCTCCGAACACGGTAGTCAACCTCTTATTAGGAAGAGGGAATCGGCCTCCGAGGTGTCGCTGAAAGCACCAAGTCCTCCCGATGAGGTCTAGAGTCTTCATCCGCCTCATCGTGTCGGCCGTCAAATTAGGGCCCTCTAGTGCTCGCTTGTTGTGTGTCGGAATACCAAAGTGTTCGCAATGAGAGTAATCAAATGTCCAAAATGAATCTTCTTGAATCGGGTGCTCGTCACCCTCTCGAATAAGTAGCACAAATAGGCGGCGGCATTGTAATGAACCCTGTGGAGGAAACACTATAATACATATAACTCTTCGTAAACTACGGCTCCTCCCTCGGATCGGGCAAATATAGTCTTTGGATAAGATATTTTCCAAATACCTCATCACCGGGTTGCGGATCCTGGTACTCTTAGACTTTCCCGAAATAAAGCTGCGGCTGCTCCGGTGCCCCGAATCAGATATCTTTCTCCAAAACTTCTTGGCCTTATACTCTCGTCTAATGTTCGTGAGCCGTCAGATCGGTCGGTGCACCAATAATCTCGTTGATCTCATTCACGGTTAACGTGTACTCATTCCCTATCAACTCAAAAGTGATCGACCGCGGGAACTTGGCCTTCCTAGCCTTATCAAATGTCACGGTGCACAAGAACTCCAGTGAGCCCCAAGTAGGTCCGTGGCCTCTTGGACAAAAATCCGGACATGCCAACTTGCTC
The DNA here is from genome assembly GCA_030762865.1 of Paraleonurus japonicus. NCBI lineage: Eukaryota > Viridiplantae > Streptophyta > Magnoliopsida > Lamiales > Lamiaceae > Paraleonurus > Paraleonurus japonicus. The sequence continues at coordinate 24,021,832 of CM061060.1, forward strand.
AAAAGTCTGGGGATGTCATCCTCTATCCCCATCGAGACCATACAGTCATGGTCTACAAGGCGGGTCTTCACCACCTTGTTATAAATCTCGGCATATAGGATCGAGTGCTTTCTCCACTTGTAATCATCCCATAAAATCCCCAATCGAGCCGGCATCTTGTTAGTAAATCTAACGGCCCTCTCTCTCTTCCTGAACTCCTCATCCGGAAAGTTATGTCCGTCGGCACCTCGAAATATTTTTCCTACAAAATTTCCCAAGGCAATAATTAGCACATACTAGTAGTAATACGAGCAAAATATGATAGCAATTAAACACATGAACGAGTCAATCATCACAACTTCAATCACAATCAATTCCTAAGTGAATAAGCAACTATCTCAAACAATTGGTCAAAAATCTCAACTAAGTAAATAGAATCAATAGAAGTGCTCAATAAATCCCACAAATATGCATCTCAATAGAATAGCCACAACAATCAATACCAACCCTTAAGCTCACAATGATATGCAATTAAACTCAACAACATTATCCAAAAATAATTTGCCACTCTAACAAGTAATTAATCCATAACGATCAACTAGCATGCACTCCTATCAACAATCATACAAAAGTTGACCAAATAAGCCTCATGCATTCACTAGGAATTCTCACACAATTATGCAAATTCATTCCCAAGGCAAAAAAATTCACAAAGGCATAAACAAGATATCTCAAACACTCCTAAACATGTCTTCTAATTCAACAAGCAATCCTAATTCACCAACAAATTCCCCAAAATTCGTTCTAAATATCATGCACGCAAGGTATTCGTAAAAATGCCCAAATGACAATCAACTTCAATGTATAAATTGGCAAAATTCGAACTACCCATGCATTAATCCACTCAAGAATGAAATGTAAAGGGATAGGGAGTGATAATTCGTACCTGTATCAAGAATTTCGGGCTTGAAATGGCAATAGAAGAACACTCACTCAAAACACCAAAATCCCCAAATTTCCTTCAAAAAACCTCACAAGACTTAATTTTGATGCAATGGATGATGAATATGTAATGCAAACTATGACTAATCGGTGAAAACGTGCTCAATGGGTCAAAAATGGTGAAGAACGTATGGTCTATTTGCTTGGAAGAGAATGTCATTTGGCCTATGTAATACACCCGCAACTTTTCAAAGATGTATGATGTCAATTTTCCATGGATTGATTGAGAAGATTATGGAAGTGTTTATGGATGACTTCTCCATTTTTGGAGAGTCATTTGATACTTGTCTAACGAATCTTGACATTATTTTGCAAAGGTGTGAAGACACGAACTTAGTGTTGAATTGGGAGAAATGTCATTTCATGGTGAAGGAAGGCATTGTGTTGGGACACCATGTATCCGCAAAAGGCTTGCAAGTGGATAAAGCAATGATTGTGGCTATTGAGAAGTTGCTCTCCCTAAGGATGAGAAGGGGATTCGATTATTTCTTGGTCATGCCGGATTCTACTGGCGTTTCATTAAGAATTTCTCTCAAATCTCCAAACCTTTATCTCATCTTTTAGAAAAAAAAGTTCCCTTTGTGTTTAATGATGATTGTTTGGTTGCTTTCCAATCATAAAGAAAACTTCCAACGTTTGTCTAAATTAGAGAATAAAATAAAACCCTAGCTATATGCTTGTAAAAGTCTGTGTTCTTGATCTTCTTCTAGGGGGTGTTCTTAGAGACTCGGCTGGGTTTTTTATGGGTGCTTTCTCTATTTCTCATGGGTTCGGTTTTATTTTTATGCAGAGCTCGGAACGGCTGTTCGGGCTATTGAGGAGGTGGCTTTCCGTGGTTGGAAGCATGTCATTTTTAGACGGACTCGGCCTATTTGCTTTATGCTTTTAACTCTAAAGAGGCCAAAGTTCCGTGGAGATGGCATAACGCTTGGCTTGCCTCTAAGGAGATCTTAGCTAGAATTAATGGGTCAAAATTGTTAGCTCGCAACGGTGGGCGAGCTATCCCATCGTAATGGAGTTAGACGGGAGGCTCAAAATACTCCCTAATAGGCCTTTCTCTTGGATTCTCTCTTTGAGGCTCTCTTGGATTTTCTCTCATTTCGACCACTCCTTGGTCGTTGTTCACCATTTCACGTTCTCTCTCTTGCTTGAGCTTGAGCTCTTCGACGATTTCGGTTTCTCCTTCTAGCGGTTGCTTCGATCTCCAAGTCAATAGGTATTGGTTCAACACCACTTTGTCTTGTGTTCATGCACACCTAGAAAATACCCAAGTATCAAATTCTCACAAGGCAAGCAAGAACAAGATAAGACAAAAAAAAAAAAAAAAAAGGCAATATCAACTACTTTCAATTTTCAATCTAAGTTATCTCAAATACTGATTCCCCGTCAACGGCGCCAAAAACATGATAGGCTTAAAAGCCAACACCCACCCTTCAAGTGTAAAGGGATCGTGTAGCTAGTAAGTCACCCGGTTAAATTATCGAACCAAGGGAATCAAGTGTGAGATAGCCCTAAATTTACTAATTTAATCGTAATTGTAGCACAAAGAATTCAAAAGGATCAAGGTGATTCAAATAAATAAATGCAAAAATAATTAACTAAACTAACTAGCACTAAATGCAATCAATAAGAAAAAGGTGTTAGGGTGCTTATCAACAAATGGAGATCAAATATGCAATGAATTTAAATGAGCATTTATCAAGTCAATCAATTAATAAAAGCAATCTTTAAACAAGCAATAATTCCGTACTTGGTAAGCCTAGGAATTACGCTACAAATTAAGCACGAAAGATTGAGAGGACTAAGTCACCCTTTCCTCCCGGGCAAGAACACGAGTCAATAGGTTCCCTAGCGTGTCCCCCTTCGATACTAAGGCACCTTACTTATAATCTCTTCACTAATCGCCCGACTACTAATCTAAGTAATTAATGTGAATTAATGCAATTCTAATAGCAATAACCAAGTCTCCTTGTATTAAGCTAATATTCACTCTAATTATCTAATTAATTTCCTCACCCAAATGAGTTATCTAAATACCCAAGTCTCCTTGTGATAATTAAACAACTATGCACGGAATTAGAAATTAATCAAACACATAGATCATTCAATGCCCATCAATCCAATTAATTAATCAACAATCAAAATAACCCATAAGAATTCCTCACTATACTCAATCACACATAAGCATCAAAACACCCTAACACTAGGAATTTAGCCAAACATAATTAAAGAAATTAAACCCATGATATTAAGAAAATAAGCAGTCATCATTACAAGAAATTAAACCAATAAAACTGAAAATAAATGAAAGATATCACCTAGCATCCCAACATGAAGAATTCATGTCTTGATCATCCAAAATGATAAAGAAATACAAAATCTACCTATGTGTGTGTATGAAAATGTGTAATAGTGTGTGTAGGGGTTTTTCCCCTTTTTCTTTTCTATATAATTCTTTTCCTAATTTTTCTAATTTATGCGCTGAATATCCCCTCTGCTTCTCCCCATTTACGCACTATATTCTCGCTACCCAATTCACGCCGTGTGTTTTTACCTTATGTGTCACACTAAGATGGGCTGAGAGAAAAATAAAATCGCGCTGGAAAAAATGAGAAACGCGTTCGCGCTTTTCTGCTGCGTAGACCTGCAAAACCCGATGGAGGTGAACTAATCCGAATTGTGGGTGCAGTTGGTGGGTGTATGAGCTAATCTGAAGAGTGTATGCGATTGTGGGTGTTTTGCCTATCACAACTTCGTTCGGCCGTATCTTTTGCGAACGAACTCTGATTGACCTCATTCTTTTTGCATTACGACCGTCTCTCAACCCTATTTCATACCATGCAATTTCCCAGTTGAATTGAATATAATAACTGTCCTCAATTTGTACTCAAAAGGGCATCAAACCTACACATTCACACATAAAATATCAAATCAAACTATGAAATGCAATTTGACCAATTAAATGCGTATTAACATAAAAATCATATCAAATTGAGACAATTAAGCACACAATTAACATGCAATAATTCACCCTAATCATTTTCGAGATTTGAAAAAGTTGGAAAATCTATTCAACCCCCTTCTAGATTTTCCCTAGAAGGTTGTTTCAAGTTTATTTTTGTGATACTCAACTCTTGGGACCAACAAGAAATCCAGGAGATAAGCTTCGAGAGGACTCCCTCTCCCGAGAGGAAGGAAAAAGGCTGAAAAGGTAATATCTTTCGGAACCTCCTCTAGCATGTCTTCCTCTAAGTCTTCTCCCTCCCCTCATCTCGCCCACCCCGGCAATGAAGAGGTGTCCCAGTGGCACCTTGGAGCCTCTCGCAATGCCTTACCTCCCCATCACCCAAATTTAAACCCCATCTACCCCCTTACCCCAAACTCAAATCACACCTTCCCCTTCTCCACCGTATCTTTACCCTTACCCATCGTCCCTGTCTACACATCTACACCTATAACCACATTCTCCCCTTCCATCATCTTACCTACCACCTCATCTCCTCCCCACGAATAGCCGAGACTATACCTTCCTCATCCCAGCCCAACATCTACTCCACCTTCACCATTTGAAATACCACCACCACCACCATCCGATATTCAACCTCCATCACCCAATCATCTCCCCAAGTCCAAATCCCGGATAGCTCCCACAATATTTTTGGAGATATTCGGATGAACTCCTCTTCTCCTAAAACCCCCTCATCTCCCTCATCATCCGACTCCTCCAAGGAGGAAGACTCAGACAGCCCTGCCTCGCCATCTCATCTGCCTTCCGTAACCTACAACGAGAAAATTACTCGAGAAGGTAGAGAGACTTGTGGCAAGAAGACGAAGGACATCGTCGGGCGGTGATGGAGACGATGTTGACAAATACGTGGATAGCCGAGGTCAATATTTCAAGAAACCTATCTCGACAAAACCGGCTTAGCATTGGTCAACCGTCTGAGCGGCTTGGAGGAGGAGGTCAAGCTGTTGAAAGCGAAGGTGGCCGAGGACAACGCAGTCATGGTAAATGCACCGACTAGCGACAAATCGACTTCCAGTGCGTTGTTCCACCCTAGAATCTCAGCTACGAGAATCGGATGAAGTTAAAATGGGGAAGTAGCTAGGCAGAAAAACTAGAGGCACTCACGGTGATGTTAAAGCAAACACCGACAAGCTACAAATTAAGGCGGATACACTGAGCTAGAGGCGGCGAAGGCAAAAATGAAGAAAAGAGTAGACGAGCTTGCTGCCCTTCAGCTAAGGGTAACTCAGATTGAAGATGTCATCCGGGAAGACGAGGAGAGGAGGAGAAAAGAGGAGGAAGAGAAATCGAGAGAAGGCTGATGGCGGTGAAAGAATCGGAGAAGACATCCGAGGCAAAAGGCAAAGGAAAGGGGAAAGCATCCGAGAAAGAGCCGATCGAGGTTATCATCTCCAAATCATCCAAGGCTGAGAAGAAGAAGAGAGAGCCGGACTACTCCAATTTGTCGAGGAGCAGATCGGAAGAATTAAAGCAGTAGATGGAGTGGTTCGGGAAAGAGAGAAGAAGAGGTAAAAGAAGCTTGGCAAAAGGGCTGAGGTGAAGTGGGACAGGGAATCGGGAAGTAGGTGTCCAAGGCGGTGATGAAGCGAGACTTCCGCCCCTACCACCCGCTCATCTGCCTCTCCAAAGATGGTCTCGGGTCAATATACGAAGGAGTATCGAGAAAAGAATATGGATGCTGATGGATGTACCATTGGTACATCTTGAAGGCATCTAAGACTGAGCTGCAGACGAAGATCTCTGTTGGCACGAATGGATGGAAAAAGAAGACCCAAACCTCTATGGAAGGCTGCTCGATGAGGCTAGTGATATATTCAATCGTGACACGATTGCCCAGCCTACGAGCATGCCAAGCCAAAGTTGAATGCTGATGGGACCATTGATCTGAATTGGGTGAAGACTGTCATCACCAAAGCCGAGGTCGAGTCTGGACTCACAGACGAAAAGAATCAAGAAGATCAAAAATAGTCTTTACTTGGTGGAGGTCCTGTAAGCCGATCGATTGGGTGTTTGATAAGACATGATTTTCTTTTCCTTATTTTTCTCTTATCTCGCACCATCTTGTAAATGTGTAAATCGTCTGTGAATATACTTGATCTTATCCGATTTATCTTATCTTATTTTTTTAAGCTTTATTTATCTGCTTTCTAAGAAAACTTAAAAATCTTTCTAAGTATTAATCATGCGAGGAAACTTCCATCTCGCATTAAAATCTTCTAAAAATCTTTAAGTCCTAAGACTTTAAAATTTTTCTAAGTACTAATTATCTGATAAAGTCTTAAGACATAAATCTTTTCTAAAAACTCTAAAAAATTTCTTCTAAGTATGACTTAAGTGCTCTTATGTGAATGAATCGAACTAAATGCATATGTGTTCTAATGTGCTCATCTGATTATCTTGAATAACCTTGACTAACACCACTGTGAGTTTGTTTTCTTGCAATTTCAACTTCATCAAAAAGGGGAAAATTGTTAGATCAAGAAGTTTTGATGAATTAAAAGTAGATAGATTAGAGTCAACTCATGTAAAGTAAGATGACCAGCTGATTTTATAGAGCAACCGATTTAAAGAATTCTCGCAGTACTAGGTGACCCGGACTAGGTAGAGCTAGAATAGTCGGTGAGGTCGAGAAAGAGAAGGTCATTTGAAGACGAGCTTGAGATAGTCATCTCTGTTGGAGACGATAATGAAGAGCTCAAGACGAGTTCAAGACCAAATTGAGTAGAATAAGAAAGACAAGTCTTCACTAAGTCACCGCAGACGACTAGACCAAGATCACCAAGTCAAAGCAGTTTTCAAGAATAAGTTTGTTAAACGGTTTTTAGTTTGTTACAACAAACTAACAGTTTCTCGAGCTTATAAATAAGTTTAGGCACGATTCTAAACACAATTATTCAACACTCTCATTCACAAAACTCACGCAACTTTCAAAAGTACTCAAAAAGTTTTCAAAGTAGTATTCATAAGTTTCTAAGTGTTTGTAGAACACTTATCCGTATATCTTCAACACTCCCGCACCGTAATCTTCATATTTCCGTAAAGATAGGCAGATTGAAGATAGAATCGAAGAAGAGAATCTTCATATCTTTGTATTTGTAACTTTGTAAGTAAGAAAGGTAGTAAGTGGTCGAGGCCCTTCTTCAAGTTGAAGGAGAGTGGATGTAGGATCTGTTTGATCCGAACCACTATAATTCTGGTGTTCTTTACTTCTTGTTTTGCTTATCTTGTTATTCATCAAACATTCAAAACAAATTCAACTTCGATTCATATTCGATTGCTTTTTGATCCTTTAAAGACTTGTCGACAATTTCTCTTGGCACCAAATTTCAAACCGGTGACCAACACAAATTCTCTTGGTCTAAATTTTGCCTCTTTGTTAGCAATGTGAGGAACAACATTCTCCATCAATCCATTGTATCTTGACATCGTAACATATGAAGCATAGTTGACCATGAAAATTTATATTTTTATCTTTAAAAAGGTCAAAAGTAAGAAATCTCGAACTTGGAAATATTATCTCCTTTTGAACATGCATTATTTTCTCTATTATGGTCAAATCCACTTCACTGTATCTTTACCGACAACTATTGGTCTTGTGGAATAAAAGTCATTACAACCTATGACCTGTATAAACAAATGATAAACATAAATGATGTTATAAATAAATAAAGTAGATGTCCATGTTCGAAAACATTGAGATATCTTTTGAAAATCAGTTGGAATAAATAACAATTGTCTATACATGAGTGAAATTGAAAATACACTTACAAATCAACTAATTCCTGGATTTAAGATTATTTATAGCAAAAACAACCAACTAACAATCAAATAAGTATCAACAACCAAATTAAACCTGGCTTGGACTACTCTTGTTCTCATAATGTTTCCCGACACAATATAATTTGTTCATATTGAATGGATCAATTTTCAAATATGCCTCTCATTTATCATCACTTTTACAAATCTACAACAACCAAATATGGCTTGAATAATGTACTTGGCCCATTAAATCAATTTTCAAATATGCCTTTAATTTTCCATCACATTTACAAATAAAATTGGTGTCCGTGTTGAAAAATAGTGGGATAACTTTTGTGTTAGAAAATAACTATCAACATTTTGATGAGGCAAACATGTAATAGAATAGGATTGTAGACTCACCCCAATTTCATTAGCTTTGAAGTTGAAAAGATCTCTCGAAGAAGATTGGAGTCAAAAGACCATTGAAGGCTTAAAAATTATGTCTAAATAATAGAGTTGTCATCGATACTTTATTACTAAGAAACTAACAACCAAAAGTCAACAACTGAAATACAATTGCAAAGAATAGAAGAGTCGACAACTAGTCGACAACCAATAAATAATTAGCAAAGTTATGAGCTCAAAATCAAGAATTAATTCTTTAATTAACTTTGATTGATTAACTAAAGCTTATGTTAGGCTAAATATTCAGTTCGATAACTTATAAGCTAAGAGAAGGAGGTGTGTATCTAATATTCAAAAGGTAGCTAGTACACACAAACCCTTGTACCTTTGTCAATGAGTCACCATATTTCGACTAGTGGCACAAGAACAAACTATCTTTAAAATAAAGCAAATTCTAAGATCTGCATTTAAGGAAATCACTTTCGCCGGTGAGTACATTACCCATATTGAGCAGCGTTTTACCAAAAACGATAAGGTCGAGACAAGTGTACATCATGCAGACGACTCACTATGCTTCAAAATTAAGAGCATTGAAGCTCGAGTTGTCTATGGACTTACTCGTGCATTTGGTACTTATATCTCTTCTGCACAGCTTCGGTCGGTTTAAGGGCGATTACAACCTATATTGCACGGATTCTCCAAAAAAATTAAGTATTCAAGTATTGGATATGCGTAGGGTGAGATTCACATAGGATACGTGTGGGATACGCCACGTGGTGTGTTCCTACTTTTTTAATTTTTATGGAGGATACGTGTATCCGACACATTTTGGAGAAGTATCGAATACGCGTAGGGCGTGTGGGGTTATTTTATAAATTTTCATTATTTTTGGGCCTTTTTGCAAATTTTAATAATTAAAACTAATTCTAGTTAAATATCTAATCTAAACAAACACAAAAGCAAAAATCGAAAATAAAAAGTCACGCATAATCAATTAGAAAAAGAAAAGAAGAATAGGAAGAAGAAAGAAGAGAGGGCGACGAGCGAAGATACACGGTGGTGGCTACGGCTACGGTGCGGAGTGAAGATACGCATGGGTTGCTTATAGTTACATCCATATACAGATATGTAATTTATTTATTTTTTTGGAATAGTTCGGGATTTTTTAGGGTTGGTAACCAAATCGAAAATTATTTGAGTACGAATGATTGTAACCACTCATAAGTTTATTCTCGTATCTAGAAGTCTGTGGAAGCCGCATCAAAGTTGGACTTACAAATTTTAGACATTGTATAATAATCCGTTAATAATGAAGAATTTATGTGCAATATTCTCTTTTTACTCTTGAGTGTACATGGTTATTAAAGCTCCATTGAAAGAATTTGTAACAAGGAAAAATCAGGTCTATAAAACCCTAGGTTGCTGATAATTCGTTTTGAAAACTGTTTGATTAGTGCTTGTTGTGGATAATTTTGATGATTTCTCTTCGTAGAGGTCCTTTTTTAGGCGACCAATTAGTATCATAACAATTGGTATGCGTTATTAGTTTTCATATGCTCACCGCCTTGATAAAATGCTATATTTTTATGCTCAAGGACAAAGATCAAAAACAAAAATCATTTTTGCGTACTAATATGAACTAGTATCTATTCTCGTGATTAGGGATTACTGAGAATCAACACTTCGTAATTCGATTTTGCTTGGCATCTCGATAGTAAATTAGTTAGCCACTTTTGCATTCATATATGTTTCCACATATTATATTTGCAAAAGTTTTGGGGTGTATGCTAGTTATAATTCGTAAAATTTTACATGTATATTGATATAATATATAGTCCGTAGAATGTAGATGGATGATGATTACATTAATTGTGTTAATTGATATGATGATGATTACGTTAATTTTTAGGGAACTTGTCTAAATGGATTCTCAAGTTAATGTTTATGATATGAGCGATAAAGAGACAAATGATATTAATGAAAATTGGCCTTTGTGGAAGTACGTAGTGAAGCAATCAAAACATGGTAAAAAGAGGTGGGAATACAAAATTCAAGTGTTCTTATTGCAATAACATGTATACCGGATCCTATTCAAGGTTGAGGAATCATTTATTGAAAAAAATCGGGGACTAGAATAGTGTTAGATCGGGAAGTAGTTTTGTTGTGTTAAAATGTGTAAGTTAGATAGTTCTTGTAAAATTAAGGTGACCAGTGAAAAGGTATAGAACAAATTGAGGTAATGTAATCTGTAAGTTAAAATTTCACACTAGGTTAGGATAAATAGTTAGCGGAGATTCAATGCATAAAGGTCATCTCAAGATCATCTTATAAAAGTCATCCGACTCGGAGAGAATAATAAAGAACTCTAGACGAAGTGGAGATCACCGAGTAGAATAAGAAAGGCGGATCTCGGCTAAGTCGGTCGAGATGACTACCTCAAGAAGATCGTTTGGAGTTGAAGCCGTTTTCAAGAAAAGTTGTTAGACAGTTAGGGTTTGTTCTAACAAACTAACCATCTCGTATTCCTTTATTAATAGACTTAGGCATAGTTACAAAAGAACTTTTGGCACACTTATAATAGACAGAATATCAACAAGAATATATCAAGAACAGATCTAGATCGTAAATCGATGATCAAAAATTTGACCAAAAGAAATATCATGAACAGCTTTAACACTACTCGATACCACTTATTAGTCCCGAGATTGAGTTACACTTCTAGGAATAATCTAGAAGGGGGTTGAATAGATTATCCAAATATTCATCGAATTTTAGATGGTCTACTCAAATCAATCCTCTAAATTATCTAGAGTACTCAACCTAAACTTTTATACTCAATCTTATCCAAAAGGATCTAAAAACTTCTTAGTACAATTATGAATCATCAATATAAATCGACCGAAAAGTAAATGCAAAAAGTAAACAACACGTAATTTATAGTGGTTCGGATTATAAAATTCTACATCCACTCTCCTCCTTCAACTTGAAGAAGAGACTCCAATAGCTTACTTATTTTCTTACTTTCTTCCGATTACAAATACAAATTTGAAAAGTTTGATCTTCGTACTATCTTTCTTCTTCGACTCTATTTTCTAATCTACAATTATAGTGCAAATTTCTTAGAAGAAAAATATACAAGTGTTCTAGAAACACTTAGAAAATTTTTAAACTTCTCGATTTGCTTTGCTAAGTGTGCCTCTAAAATGTGTGGATTAATGTATCCGAGTGCCGAAAGGAAAGAATCTTCCAGATTTCGAGATAGAGGACTATGACTACTTGAAGTTTCGTATGAAAAATCATCTCAAGTCAATTCATCCTCGTATGGAAGATGTTCTATTAGAAGGTCCTATAAAGTTTTATCATGGAGGTGTTAGTGATATTGCTAGCATTTCGAGTCTAGAGTTCGAGTCGAAAGAAAGTGTTTGAATTATCAAACGATGAAAGAATGGTGTATAATCTGGATCCGGTTTCCAAATATGAGATAATTGTTACTCTCACCGTGAGTGGTATGAGAAGATCGGGAAATGCAAGACTGTCAATCAAATGTGGACAACCTTGCCGATATAGCAAAGGCACAGATCGTGCAAAGAAGAACAAACTTCAAACTGTTCTCCATTCATTTAATACTTTTAAAATGAAAGAGGGTGAATCTATTGATCATTTGGATAAGAGAATGACCAATCGATCAATAGAGCCACCGATCTTGGTAAAACCTATGATGAAATGGAAATTAATAATAAAATTCTCGGATCTTTGACTAAATGTTGGAGAGAAAAAGGAAATTTGATCAAAGCTACCAAAGATTTATCTTCCATGACCCATTACACTTTATTTTCACACTTGAAGGGGTATGAGTTTGATATTCGTGTCAAAGACAAAGAGGACGGTGAGTCCAAGACTTCCACAACAAAGTAGTGTTTGTCAACAGGAAGAAAAGTCTATTATAGAATCAAAGGGAGTTGATCTCTCCTTGAAAGAACATATGACATTGTTAACTAAGAGGTATGATCGTCTTAAGTTGAAATACGAGACATAATAAATCAAAATTTGCGAGGAAGGACGGGTCGAGATCGAGATCTCGGAGAAATGATGGTTGAGATACATCGACGATGACAAGAAAAAAGCTTGACTAGGAGATATAAGTCTCCTGTAAAGAAGAGCTATGGATGTCCTAGATCTGATCGTGTAGATACTTGCTACACGTGTAACAAGCCAGGTCACTTTAGCTATGATTGTCCCCGAGTTAACTCCAAAGGAAAGAGAGGAGAAAAGAAAGAAGAGGGACAAGTGCTTCGCAGATCGAAGGCACTTCTTGCGTAAGAGAGAGAGGCTAGGAAGTCATCATCATTATCTTCATCATATGACTTCGGATCGGATGACGAGATATGTCTAATGGTAAAAGAAGTAAGTTACTACTCGTCTTTTGAAAATGAATCCCATATGTCTATCACAAATAATGACCAAACTGTTATCAAGAGTCTTTTAAAAGATTTGAAAACATCTCTAAATGCATATAAGCAATTAGAATTTGAAAATTTGATTCTTAAGGAACAAGTTCATACTCTAACTAAAGGAAAACATATTATGAGCTATCCTCAGGTGTAAATACATTCAAGGGGGAATGTATGCATCGAGATGAGGCTAGCACATCATCTAGTCTTTATGAGATTTAGAGGAGGAATTAAATTCTTTAGAAGTTAAACTTACAGAGGTCGATAGAATGAAAACGAGACTATAAAGAAGACCAATGAGAAGTTTGTCCTCAAATTGAGTGAACTTAATATCTCTTAATCTATTATAGACCATATTTTCAAAACCTCTCAAAAGGCTCATGATAAGACTGGGGGTTATGATAGGAACAAGAAATCGAATCTATAGAAACAAGAAAATTCATCAAGGTCTGGTGAAGCCAAGAAGGAAGTTAAAGTTGGACCTTGGAAGCCTTTACAATGCAGTTACCTCTAACTCATCTCATTCGATAAAAAAGATCGGATGAGAAGACCTAATCAAAAGAAAAATTCCAAAGTTCAAATTTAGAAATGTATTAAGATACAATCCTTTTGTGGAAGGAGTAAATGCTTTCCTTTGTTTCCAAAGTTAAAAAAATAACCAAATCAATATAACAACTTTGCGGACAAAAACACAATATTGGTTGACATATTAGGAAGAAAACTTGACTCTTATTTGTTGCACAATCATGATTTATTTATTTAGCTACCCAAAGTTATTGTTGACCCTAAAGGACCCATAACCACAAAGCTACCTCTTACATAAAATTATTTTGTAGGAACACCAAGGTCCATCTACAAATGAAGATATTCTTGCAACCATCCGGTATGTTGACAATGACTGCTCAACACATGATGTAGCGCACTGCCTAAACGTCGGGCCCTCGGTGACCCATCTGAATCGAGAGCGAGTCCCGACTATAGTAACTAAAATTTAAACTTTGAGTATTTCATAAAAACAAAAATCAACACAATGAGGATGAAATTCAAAGCTTAACGAATAATAATCGGAAATATTATAATCTTATGATAATAACACATTCATATCATAAAGATGGTGGATCATAAAATTTATTACAAACATAATCGAGTTTGAACTTAAAATGTCGTAAATATTCGACTTTATTTAAATATAATATCTTAACCAGCTAATATGGGGCTCTCGGTGTCACCGCAGCCTTCCGAATCCCTTCTTCAAAACCTGAAATATTAATTAGGTGTGAGATAAAAAATCTCGATGGGTAACCTGCAGTACGTTAAGTCGTTTGGCAATAAACAAAATGTATTATTACGAATTGGACTCGTGAGTCATTTCATAAATTTATATTGCCCAATAGATCCGTCGGCTCTATTGATCTCAAGAACAATAGTATTGAGTACATAAGACTCGGTGAGCAAATAAGGCTCTGCCCGATAGACCCGTCGGTCTAATTGACTACTTAGATCCGAAGATCCGAAATAATAGTAACTTATTGGTTAATATAATAAATACAATTGCATATACCAACAGACAACAAAACATTTACAATCGCACCATTATTGGTCCCGATTAGTTGAGCGATTAGGTAAAACGTGTATCACCTTCTAGCAAAAAACTAGAAGGGGGTTGAATAGATTTTTCAAATTTTCCAAATCTTTCAAAACTTATTCAAAGTACCGGATGTACACAAATGAAATTCAAGATTAGACTCAACTTTAATAAGATCAAAAGCACACCGTGATTCAGATTTTAACTTTGATTGAATTTAATATTTGAACAATAAATTGTAATTTGAACAGAAGGTAAATGAAAGCGAGAAGAACACCGCATTTTATAGTGGTTCGGATTATAACAATCTTACATCCACTCTTCTTCTCCAAACTTTGAAGAAGGGTCTCCACTATCTGCTTGCTTACTTACTTTACAATCTTACAACTTACAACTTGATCTTCAACTCTTCAAAGTACTCCTAACTTCTTATGATGAATCTAAGAATTACGGTGAATAAAGGATTTTGAAGATTACAAAAGAAGTGTTCTATAAACACTTGAAATTTCTGAAAACTCTTTTTGAAAATACTTTGTGAATCGAATAGTGAACGAGTGTGAAAAATCAGATTTGCATAAGTGTATTGAAAAATAAAATCTAGACCTATTTATAAGTCTCGAAAAGACAGGTTAGTTTGTTAGTCGGTTCTAACAAATCGAAAACCGCTTAACAAACTTAATCTTGAAAACTCGCTCTAGACCTCGGTGATTTCTTCTACCCATCTTGGTGACTTGGTGAAGACTCGCTTTTCTTATTCTACTCACTGGTCTTGACCTCGTCTCGAGCTCTTCATGATTGTCTCCTGCAGATGACTAGTCTTGAGCTTGTCTGCAGATGACTTGCAACTTCGATCTTGGTGACTTCACCAGTCATTGACCTAGTCCGATCGGCTTAGGATGAGCACCCGATCTTTTTCTACATACTTTGTCTCGCTTATCCGGATTGATCTTTTTAACTCATCAAAACTTTAATTGATCTAACAATTTCCCCCTTTGATGAAGTTAAAACCTACAAGAAAGAGACACACTCACATTTGAAGTTAGTTTAGAGTTAATCAAGATTTATCAATTAGGAACATCGTAACACATTAACACTTTAATCGATTCACAAAGCACTTAAAAAAATCTTTTAATCTTAGAAAAACTTTTAAGTCTTAGGTTTTAGAAACATTTTAGACTTAGAAAAATTTTGAAAATTTTCAATTACGAGATGATAAATTTCTTAGATGACTTATACTTAAAAAATTTAAAGATTTCTTAAAGCGAATTTTTTTAAGAAAATAAGACAAGTAACACTCATAAGTCAAACACACATGATTTATTCACATCGATTTACATGATACAAAAATCAAAAGATAAAAAGATAAGGAAAAGAGAATGATCCTATTAGCAGATTCCCCACCGATTGGCTTCAGGAATGGCCAACCGGTGAAGACCCTCTTCCTCGCCTTTTAAGCTCCTCTTCATCTTTCAACCCAGACTCCACTTCAGCCTTTGGCAATGATGCCTTTAATCCAGTTCATGTCTATTGAGCCATCCGGGTTGGTCTTGGGCCTCACTGTCTCATAAGTCGGAGCACAAAGATCGGCATTGAAAAACTTGTCTCGCTTCAACCAAGCAGCCTCCGATATAGATCTTTGTCCTCCTTTTCTATCCACTCGTGCCACCTCGGGTCCTCGTCTTGCGCTGAATCGACACCTTCAAGATGTACCAGTGATACATCCATCTCCGCGTCCATATTCTTATCCTTGTACTCTTTGAAGAGTTTGCCAGTGACGACCTTCGGCGGATTGAGTGTCCGGTGATAGGGCCTGAAATCTGCTTCATCTCGCCCTTTCATTTCCCACTTCCTCACGTCCTTGCTCCATCTCATTTCCAGTCCCTTGTTCTTCTTCTTGACTTCTTTCTTTCCCTTTCTCCATAGAAAGCCTCGCTCTCTCATGATCCTGCCGATCTGTTCCTCGAGCAAATTAGAGTAGTCGCTCCCTCTTTCTTTTCTCGAGACACTCGTGAGCTTGGGACTTAGCACCTTTGCTTGAGCGAGACTCCTCGACCAGCCTTCCTTTCCCTTTCCTTTCACCTCACCGCCGCTTTTGATTCTTTGATTTTCGCCAAAGAAATTGAGCAGACTTATCTTCTTCTTCCTTCTTCCTTCTCTCTTCATCTTCCTTCAAAGCTTCCTCTAGTTGGTGAGTCTCAGTGAAGTGCAACCACTCATTAGATTTAATGCGAGCTTCCTCCCGGTCGCCTCCAACTCAATTTGTCTTGCTTTTGTATCGACTTTGCTCCTCGTCTTATCCACCACATGTGAGTGCCAACTCTCTTTCTTTCACTTCCTTTTCCCCCTTTTTCACTTCATCGCCTAAGGCGATCGGCTTCGTCTCAGATCATTGCATTTCACCACTGAAGTCCGACTTGTTCAAAGCTAATGAGTCTACCACTATTGCGTTGTATTCTCGACACTTGAGTTTTCAGTCCATGCACTTCCTCCTCCATGGCTTTCACCTTCTCGGCAAGAACATTGTTAGTAATAGAAGTAATCTTTTGGGTTAGATTTACCTCTACTTCTCTCATGTTTGTGATCATTGCCTCGGTGATCGCCTTCACCATCTTCTTTGTTCGCTATCTGCAGCCTTCTTCTCAAAGGCCTGCTTCATCTTCCTCTCCATTAAAGAGATTATCGAAGTGATGGCTGAGGTGGGGCTTAAGTCACTCTCCTCATCCTCGGATGAGGATTCGGATGAGGAAGAAGTGGGAGTGTGGAGTTCAGAAATTTGGGGGAGGAACAGGTGAGCTCATCCTGGATATCCTCCAGGAAGGAATAAGAAGTGATGTCAATTTCGTGGAGGTGTGGTTTGAGTTGGAGAGGTGAAGTGTTGAGTTTCAGGTGGAGTTGGGGTGGATGTAGTAGGTAGCTCAATTTGTGGAGAGATGGTGGGAGTGGAGGTGGTTTCGAGGTTGGGTAGAGATGGGGATAATTTCAGATGTGGTTATGATGGTTTCAACTTGGGTTTGGACTGTTTGGGTCAACTGTGGTACATTGTAGAGGCTCGGAGGTGCCAGCCGGGCACACCTCTTCATTGCAGTGGGGATTGAGTGAGAGAGAGAGAGATGAGTTAGTACCTTCCTCCGGAATGGGGGAGAGAGCAGCCTTCCTTGGCCGGAGAAGATGGAACATCCAGCTTTGCAACCTCACTGCAATCTCCAGTCTGAGGAACTTCTTCAGCGTAAGGGTAGAGGCTTCCGTCTCGACGACCGGAGCCGCCATGATTCAGACGTCCCTGGAGGACCTCCTCTCGAAGAATAAACTGGTTATCTTCATCGAGTCCTCATCTCGATCGCTGGCCGGGTAGTAGGTTCGAGATGGCTCAAAGAATCGGTGTCTTCTCCGAGGCTCGACCAGCCTCCTCCTCGACCTCCTCCTTGTCGGGGACCTTCTTGAATTCTTGCCTCCTCATTACTTCCACAACAGTGGATCCTCGGCTGGTTGAGCTTCGCTGCTGGCTCTGCAACTTCAGCCGCTGGAAGTTGGGGTTCAGCCTACTTGCCTCGAGCCCTCGCGGCCGCTTCTTGCTCTCTCTGCCTTCTAGCATCATCCGACTCATCATCCGAGTCAGCCACACCCCCAATCCTCTCATTCTTTGTCAACAAACCTTTTGCTTAGAATATTTTTCAATCCTTCCCTTGTCTCGAACCTCTTGTTCAGACCCTCCATCAACACCGTGATCTTGTTAAACAAGCTCACGGTTGAGGAAACCGTCCAGCCTCCTCCATCTGGATTAATCAACAACCTCGGCTTCTCCTCCTTCAGCCTCCTAAACAACAAATCTACCCAATCTACCTGTACTTCATCAAAAATGGCTCTCATACAACACAATCGTTACTTTGTCACTCCATCATGGGAGCTTTGATCTCCTAGGATCGACTTGGTCACGATTGTCATGAGCAGCCTATACTTCCTCCTCAGATATGCTTCTTCAAGTCTCTCCTTACTCCTCTCGTAGGTAATCCTAGAAAACAAGTCGAACGATTCCTCCCATTCATCCTCTTTATATGACAAAGGATTCACCCCTTCCATAGAGGTATCCGTAATCCTTGCAACATTCTCCTTCGAGTACTCGGTTGAGTACCTTCAACATTGGTTTTGAAACCATTCTCTGTAAACTCACTTCTGCAAGGAACTCTGCCTCCAATGAAATCTGCTAGCTTTGTTTAGTGGAGATTTGAACGAACAAAATCCTCGTAACCTTGAAGTCTCCAACAATCCTAAGATTTCTCTGGATTCAAGGTTATCGATTGTGTCTAAATCTACAAACATCTCGGCTTTAAGCTTATTCTTCACAACCTCTGTATTCATCTTGAAATCCGATTTGGCGGAGGTTATAAAAGTAGGAGGTTTTGGTGTTTGAGAAGAAAAGGATGCCATTGATAAAATTTTGAGAGTAAGAAAAATTTCAGATGGAAATCTCTAAACAGGGGAATGTGAAAGTAAAATCTTAAAAACCGATGAAGGTAAGTTTTTAAACGAGGGGAGAGAGAGGGAAAGTTGGGAAGATGATACATGGCACGATCTCGTAGTTTTAATTTTAAACCGTTGATTTATAAAGCGCGTGTAAAACATCGACGGTTTAGCGAGAAAATCGCTTCGAATTCAGGCGCGTGGCCTTTACGCGTCTTGAATTGCATAAAAAGTAACCGTTTAACCTACGGATTAGACGGCTAATAGACTTGCTTTATCGAAGTAATTAGTATACTCGTAAGCAATGAGATGTCTTACTTAGCACTTAGGTATTCTATTTCGAGACTTGGTAAATGTCGGTAATAACCCAAAACCCAATTATAGGATTTTATATTTAATTTTCTATGTTTGGGGGATCATTTTATTTTATTCTAATTTCATATGTGGTTTTCTTAATTTTTCTCCAAGCGACGAACGGTTTTCCAACCCGAAAATCTACTGATATTTTTCGAACTCACATTCATAATCCGGATTTGTTTAATAATGATTAATTACAAATATTCCTTTAAAGGTGAGAAACACTCAAGAAAACCCTAGGGAAAAATGTTTGACCTCCCGTCGCGCGTTTTAATAAATTTTCAGAGCCGAAACTCGAACCGAAAAATACCAAAATTTCGACGTCGAGATCACAATATTGTATTTAAGAGTGGGCTGCCAAATGACAGCCCAATTGCCCAAAAGTAATCGACCATGTGGGAGTTAGAGGGGGAATAGTGTCAATTGTACTTCTTCTCCAAACAAACACTCTAAGTGCCATACTTAGTGTACTAACCCTCCCAAATTTCCTCCCCATCACCCAAGCTGCCGTCCCCTCCCCCTTTCCTCCCTTCTATAAATAGGTTTCTGCCCTTTCATTCTTTTCCACACAACAAAAAGCTTGGGGCTCTCAAGAGAAAGAAGAAAATCTCCAAGGGTAAGTCCCAAACCCCTCTTAAGTCTTACTCTTCTTCTTAAGCTTAGAAATTCAGGAAAAATACTATATGAGGCCCTAAGAACTCCTTTTTACATGATATGATCTTATATGGAGTGCTTGAGTTGGAATTTTGGTGTTTGGAGTCAAAATGGTGAAGTTATACTTGATTCATGAAACTGCCGAAATCGAGCCCTACCAACTGACCCGTTTTTGTAAAATTTATTCGGACCCTTTCCACCCGTTTAAAAATCATGAAAAATTCCTAGATATATTATATGAAGTGTAGAATTACATAATAAAAATTTCGTTGCCACTGGAGTTTTGTAGACTGAGAATAAAATCATGAAAGATTGTGTGTCGGAAGTGATCCGAAACTGGGAGCAGTGACTCATTTCTTTTATTTCTTCCCTTTCTGATGGTTATAAAATTCTAGGAAAATTCTGGGATGTTCCCCTTGATGTTTTGTAAATCATAGTCAAAAATCATAACTTTTCGTTTAGTACTTTATGAGATAAAATTCGTTTTCTGAGTACCTTGTCGATGTTCGACGCATAGGGTTATTCTGTGTTGCACGAATTTATTTTTCCAGTTAGACTATTGTATAAATCATGGAAAAATTGACAAAAGACCTACAACCTGTGTATAACAAGATCCTTAAATTTTATGATTTTTAAACAAGTATCCAATAAGTTATGAATTTTCTTGTAAGACATGTCCAGTAACCGAGCCAAACGATGGATGGAATGTTCACGATTTTTCTGGACAGAATCCGTAAGTCAAATGGCTTGGGTCCCTGAATGAAAGTTGTTCATACTTGAGTGATGCATCACATGTTTTAATATCATAATTTTTGGATGTTTATTAAGAGAGTTATGGATTTTATAAGTTAAGGTCACTGTTTTTTCCGAAACAGAAATTTAGAGTCCTTATTACAAAATCTGCTATAATTCCGTAACTCAAATGAACTTGGACCCTTAATGAGCTTTGTTCTACACTGAAAGATGTACAACATATTAAAATTTCATAATTTTCCAACGAGTCTAAGTATTTTATTTCATTTATGCATGTATAGGTATCGTTTCTTCTTTTGACTAGTACTTGATAAATTGAATGGCAAAAATTTTAATGAGGTGCATGTTTGAATATCAAATGTTATGCATGATACTTTATGAATGCATATACTTGAGCGTCTTACGTGTTTTCTTGAAAATGAACGGAACCGAAAGTCCCAAATTCGGAACCCACAAATTGTAGTACACTAACAAAGCCGTTAGACATAGGATTTAACCCATAGAAGCTTTTGATAAAATAAAGTACCCCTTCTTCGTTCAAAGCCTTGCGCAATAAGATCAAGAACCTAAGTTTCTAATGGACAAAAGAGTTGTCGAACTAAACATACGAATTGTGGTAGGTAGAGTACGGTTGGAACCAGAGACCGAGACTTGCGTACGAGAGGCCTAAACAATCAAAAGTTAGACTTTCTTTGAAAAGTTCTCCAGGTGGGTGACACTATACGTATAGCTAGTTAATGTTATATAGACTGTTGTCGAGTTTCACTGAATCAAACATAAACAGCTTTACCGAAAGACGCAAACAACTCAAAAGCATGCAAATGCACAACTCCTAACTATAAGAATATACAAGAACGAATTCCTTTTACTTTGATTATTTGTTTTTATATGTTACATACGAGAGTTATTATCTCTATTGATCAATAGATCTGCAGAGGGCGAAGCCCTATATAAACGGGAGCAATAAGGTTGGAAGAGGGTTTGGATTGTGTGCGAAATGCCACTAGTGCCACCTCACGGGAGCAATAAGGATGGTAGAGGGTTTGGATTGTGTGCGAAATGCCACTAGTGCCACCTCATTTGGGACGGAGAATTACGGGTCTCGGACGTTTTAAACGTGCCATTCCACAATGTGATTACGGAGGATCGGACGCACTAGCGTGCCATCTCAAATGTGCTATATATATATATATATATATATATATATATATATATATATATATATATATATATATATATACTAACTGTCATAAAGAAAGATGAATCTCTTAATCAAATAAAGTTAAAGGATGAAAATCTTATAACTCAAGATTACCTTGTACAAATGGGCTAAATGCCGCAACGCATAACTAAAGATAAGAGAAGAATAAAAGATTCAATTATATTCGGGTTTTCTGTCAATCTGTGTAACATCATACGAGGTTACCCATTGAGATTCCTATCTCACTCTCCCAAACTTAATATTTTCGAGGTTGCGAGAATGAGGCCCGGGAGGCTGCGGTAGACGACCGCTTCCCACTCTCTCTTAATTAATAAATAAATCGTCTCAAGAACTTTCAACCTTTTGTAATGAATACTTTAATAATTTTTATGTTATTATCTCCCCACAGGAGTTGTATTCGCGGATGATTTGATCAAAGTAGATATTGATCTTTTATTTTTTAAAAGAGTTCCTCTTCACTAAGTAAAATGTTTCTAAATTTTTCCGCTGCAACTAAATCGGTTGTTATTCAAAAG
The DNA here is from genome assembly GCA_030762865.1 of Paraleonurus japonicus. Taxonomy (NCBI): domain Eukaryota; kingdom Viridiplantae; phylum Streptophyta; class Magnoliopsida; order Lamiales; family Lamiaceae; genus Paraleonurus; species Paraleonurus japonicus. Next base: position 24,043,982 of record CM061060.1, read on the forward strand.
AAATTTTCTGGCTCAGTTTTATATTTCACTAAGTGACGACTCGGGTTTAGGACGTCGGACCCCGAGGGTCAACTTTCACGAATTCTGGGCGTTACGGGTGGTATCGAGCCTATGTTAAAACCTTCGACCAAAATGATTATTTACTTATTAATTTCAAAATTTTACTTAGAAAATAAATAAATTTCAATCCTTATAAATTTTGAACCTTAGAAAATGTTACTTATGGGAGGTTGTCTACATGCAAACCGGGAACAAGCCTCAAGGTATGCGACGCCTTGCAAAATATTGAATAATAAAACCGTTACAAGTGAATAACAACCAAGAAAGAACATGAAATCTCAAACAATTAACTACGAAAAGAAATACGCTGCCTTGATGACTTTAATTGCGCATGAACGTGAAATCTACATGTTTACTTATGCTTTCTTATATTTTGATTTTAAGCGAGCACTCATTATTTTTCGCTTTATACGCTATTACTATTTTCTTCTTTTTCGCTTCGATGTTAGTCTTTTCTTTCTTTTCATTGGGGTTTATTAGGTAGGTAGCTATGCCGATTAGACACCGCGTTCTTAGTATTCAGCGGTTTGAGGAGTCTATTTTTGACTTTGTTGCGCGATTTGTGGACTATAGGAGACGGGCTACCGGTGAGGGCCTCGAGCTCTCGATCAGCGGCCGCCGCCCTACTCAGAGATGCCGCATGCCCAGATGGCTGGACCGTGCTAGGGAGGTTTTGACTCTCGATGGGATTTTGATTGCCGCACTAGAGGCCAGATCTCGTCTCGACCTCTTTCATGGACGATCTAGTCGATTGCATTGACTTCGCCGCTAGGGCCGTGAGCGGTCTAAGGTTGAGTTTGCCCGCGCCACTTTCCATAACGCCGTGGCCGATGTCCTCCGCATCGAGCGACGTGCCGCTGAGCACGAGATTGCGGTGTTAGCTGCTCGGAGGAGAGAGCTCGGCGATAGGACTACCGAGCTTCAGGGAGGTCACCCGCCTTACGGAGTGTGAGGAGGCGAGGAGGGTGACGGCGAGGACTCACCGCTCTTACGGAGTGGAGTTTTGGGAGGAGACAGGGCTTATCGGAGGACCCGTTGAGTCTCGATCCGGTTGACGACTATCTTGATTTGGAGCGATATGGCGATACTATGGAGGATGTTTGGTCCCCTGTTCATCTCGGGACGAACGACGACGAGGCCGGGCCCAGCCGTGTTGGTGCATCATCCTCCTCCGACTGATCTAGATGGTAGGAGTAGATTAACGGTAGGATAGTTTCCCGGTGGTAGCCGGATGATCCTAGTTTTTGTTAGCGGTCGCGTAGTTCGAACCCTTTTGACCAAGCGAACCGTAGCTTTTTGTAAACGGTTTCGCGAAACCTGTGTAGTTGACCTTTTGCCATATTAATATTATGTTCTTACTTTAATAATATTACTTTGTTTTAAAGCCTCGCATCTTTAAATTTTCGTTGGAGCCTCTTTGTCTCTCCATTTAAACTTTGAGAACTTGTCTTTCTCACTTCATCTATATATGTGTATGTGTTGTCTCATGTAGCTTGTGGGATATTCTATTCTATCCGTTATTTCTATCTTAACATTTGGGACATGTGTTACTTGCTCTCTAACATGCAATGACGCAGCCCAACAATTGTATGGTGGTGACGATCAATATGTTTCGGTTCTACCGTGTGCTCTCGTGCGTGATTGACTTAGTATTGTCTTTGTTAAATGTTTGGATTCTCTTGATTTGAATTTGAAATCATACCTATGTATCGTAATTATATTCTTTTCCTTTCGGACCCTACCCTAGGATGCCAACGAAGTGAAAGACCCGCGCTAATCGAGAACCATCCGAGGGTTACTCAGGACGCGAAGCTCCACCTGCTGCATCCGGAGCCGAGATGGCACGGAATTCTTCAATTCCATACAAAATTTCATGCAGCAAAGAAACGCCACCACCACCACCTGCCCATGCGCCACCCCACCACCCCCACGCAAACTCGATTGTCGAGCAGTTCCGCCGGCCGCAACCACCCGAGACTTAAGGGTAGCGAAGGACCAATGGGAACAGAGGAGTGGATCTACGAGATGGAACGAATTTTCCGCCATATGACATTGGTCAAGCACAAAAAGTTTCGTGTGCCCGGTTTCAATTGGTGAGGATGCCGCTCGGTGGTGGGAAGCCCATGAGCGTATTATGACTACGGGTGAAAGAGAAGCTTTTACTTGGGAAGATTTCAAGCAAGCTGTTATGAGGAGGTATTTTCCCGGGCCCTACGGGACTGAAGGAGGTTGAGTTTGTGAACCTCAAACAGGGAACCCTTTCCGTGATCGAGTACGAAAAACGGTTTAACAAACTATCTCGCTATGCTCCACACTGGTGGAGGCAGATGAGAGGAAAGCGAGAAGATTCGAAAGAGGCTTAAGGCCGTAGATCGGAGGAGTCGTAGCTGGTTTGAAACTCTCGACCTATGGCGAAGTTTTTGATTGTGCCTTGATTGTATCCATCGGTCTAGGGCTTGAGTTCAAACAGACTCCACCTGCACTTTCGGTGAACGAGGAATGGACCACCGAACTTCAAAAGAAACAATGGTCCGCTTCAAGGAGGAAGCGGCTTCGGACCAAGACCCCCACCGTTTTGTTCCAACCGCAGAAGACCACACGCGGGACCATGCTCAAAGGGGTTGGCACATGCTTCAAGTGCCACCAACCAGGCATAAGGCCTATGAATGCCCCTGTGCAATGAATGGACCGCCGCCCACCTTAAGGAACCAAGTGCGTCCAACGGCCAACAACTACCGTTTGCCGGGACCACCCGGTGGAAATTTCCGTCTTCCTGGGCCACTAAGAGGAAATATCCCCGCTCGGGGACAAAGGGGACGTGCCCATGTGAACGCCATTATGGATGAGGAAGGTTTGGAGGACCCGGCTCTCCATGAGACCATGACAAGTACATTGCTAGTACTTGGTTTACTGCTCATGTTTTGTTTGATACTGGAGCTTCACACTCCTTTATGTTAGAAAGGTTTAAGAAAAACCTTAATTTGGAAAGTGTTGACGGAGAACCCTTGAATGTTAGTATCCCATCGGGGATGTACTAAGCATTCAAGAACAAGTAAAGGGAGTGAGTATAGACTTGGGAGGACATGAAGTAAAATCTGATCTTCACATCCTAAGGATGAAAGATTTCGATATAATCCTAAGGATAGATTGGTTAAGGAAGAATAAAGAAATTTGTCATAAGGTGTTCGTAAAGGGAGATAGACTTGAAACAATAAGTGGCCAGCGTTTCACCTTGATGGGACGAAAGCCAGAACCGGAGTAAGGGTGATCTCTCGCAATGAAAGCGGCAAAGCTACTACGCAGAGACGAACCAGGGGTACTTAGTCAAAGATATCAACAATGGCTAAGGATACGAACTCGCTGCGGAAGTGCGAATCGTAAGAGAATACCACAGACGTCTTTCCGGAAGAGTTATCTGGATTACCACCAGACCGCCAAGTAGAATTTACCATCGACTTAACACCCGGTGCTATACCGTGTCGAAGTCACCATACATAATGGCACCTAAGGAATTGCAGGAGCTAAAGGAGCAACCGCAAGAATTAGTGGACAAAAGTACATCCACCCAAGTGTGTCACCTTGGGGAGCACACTGTACTTTTTGTGAAGAAGAAGGATGGGTCACTCGGGATGTGTATCGATTATAGAGGGTTAAACCAATTAACCATCAAGAACAAATATCCTCTCCCAAGAATTGAGGACTTGTTCGACCAGTGAAACGCGCAGTAGTGTTCTCAAAAATCGATCTGAGGTCGGGCTATCACCAACTGAAAGTTAAAGAAAGTGATATCCCAAAGACACTTTCAGGACAAGGTATGGACATTATGAGTTTCTTGTCATGCCTTTTGGAGTGACGAATGTCCCCGCGATCTTCATGGATTTGATGAATCGAGTATTCCATCGGTACTTGGACAAGTTCGTCATTGTCTTCATCGATGACATCTTGGTGTACTCGAAGGGACGAAAAGCAACACGAAGAACACCTCGGGACTGTGTTGGAGACACTAAGGCGTGAGAAAGCTGTACGCTAAGTTTAGCAAGTGTGAATTCTGGATTGATCGAGTCATGTTTCTAGGTCATATAATCTCAAAGCAAAGGGGATTGAGATGGATCCTGCAAAGTTTTTTTGATCGGTAAATGTTAGTTGTTAGTAGTTAGAAGTTAGTTCGCCAAGTCTCCTTACAAATTCAAATTCTCCAAGTCTCCTTATATCTCCCACTCCAATTCGTTCCCGAAGGGAAATCGAACCCAGTCTCCCACTTAAGTGAGGAGCCCGGTGGCCAAGTGGGCTATGCCCCCTTATATAAATGGATCTGCAAAGTTGGAGGCCATATTGGGTGGAAGACTCCAACTAATGTCAACGAAATACGGAGTTTCCTAGGATTGGCGAGGATACTACCGAAGATTTATCCAGGATTTCTCACGCATTGCAAAGCCTTTGACACATTTGACAAAGAAGAGTGAAAAGTTTGTCTGGACGCCTACTGTGAGGAAAGCTTTCGGGAATTGAAGAAGCAATTAACCTCCTCACCGGTGTTGACCATTCCCGACGGATCCGAGGGATTTGTCATCTATACGAGATGCGTCCTTATCGGGATTGGGATGCGTCCTTATGCAAAATGGAAAGGTCATTGCATATGCGTCCCGCCAACTAAAGACTCACGAACAAAACTATCCCACACATGACTTGGAATTAGCAGTGTAGTTCACGCGCTAAAGATATGGAGACACTACCTGTATGGTAGTAAGTGTGAGATCTAGACCACAAGAGCACGAAATACTTCTTTACACAAAAGGAACTAAATATGCGTCAAAGAAGGTGGCTCGAACTGTAAAAGATTACGATTGCACTATCCATTACCATCCTGGAAAAGCGAGCGTTATGGCCGATGCGGCGAGTAGAAAGGAAAGTGCGGCCTTCGAGTGCCATGCCATGTATTCGGCTTGATTGTGGAGGTGGCAACGAGATGTCATTTCTTAGATAACCAAGAAATTAATTTGTTGCCTAAGAATTGACAAGTTCATGAAGTGGATTTTCTATCAATCTTACATCCTCCAAATTACGAATCTGAATAACTGTCGGCTCAAGGTTGTCATCAGTGGGTACCATAACCCTACTTGCAAGGTTCCTTTGAGATATTTTAGAATTTTCTTAGCTGTCTCCGGATGAGTTTTCTTGGGATTAGATGGAATCTTGCACATACCCCAACTACAAAGGCTATGTCGGCCTACTTGCGGTGAGATAGAGAAGAGATCCAATCGATCCACGATACTCCGTTGCATCTGTGGGTATCCCCTGCTCATCTGAATCCATAGAGAAGTTAGTTGCCATAGGTATTTTAACTTCTCTGATAGTAGTCATTCCAAATTTCTCAATCAGATCCTTAGCATATTTAGGACTGATGTATAAATATACCCTTACTCATCTGTTTAATCTGTAAGCCTAGAAAGTATGTTAATTCGCCCATCATTGACATTTCAAACCTGTTTTTCATGAGAATGCTAAACTCTTCACATAATTTGATTAGGTGAACCAAAGATTATGTCATCTACATAAATTTGAACTAATAAGATGTTACCATCTACTTCCTTTCTAAACAAAGTTCTATCAATCTTGCCTTTTGAAAAACCATTTGATGTCAAGAAATCGAGATAAGGTATCATACCAAGCTCTGGGAGCTTGTTTGATCCATATAGAGCTTTGTTAAGTTTATAGACCTTGTTATTGATCTTAAACCCAGGAGGTTGCTCCACATAGACTTCCTCAAGCAACACACCATTAAGGAAGGCAGACTTAACATCTATTTGAAAAACTTTGAAAGATTTATATGCAAAGAAATGCCAAGAACAACTTTATTGCCTCTAATCTGGAGCATAGGTTTCATCATAGTCTATCCCCTCGGTGTGAGTAACCTTGTGCAACCAATCTTGCCTTATTTCGAACAATAATGTTGTTCTCATACATTTTATTTTTAAACACCCATTTGGTGCCTATAATCTTTACGTGTAAGGAGTCTTTCCACTAGTTCCCATACATTTTGCCTTTCAAAGCGATGCAGTTCCTCTGCATGGCGATTACCCGATTTGGATACGATAGAGCTTCTTCAATAGACTTGGGTTCAAGAAGCGACACATAACAGTTGAAAAAGACTTTCGAGTCCAAAGCATCATTCGTGTCTGCACACTACTAGATGGATCTCCTATAATCGATCGGATGGATGGTAGCTTCTCATCCTTTTGCCTATGTGAGGAGAAGGATCCTCATCTTAAGTCTCGGTAGGCAACTCTTCGACTCTACCTCGGTGACGTTCCCCCTTCATCGGTGACCCCATTGATCGGTGGCGTCAAGGGTGTCTGATCGATGGAGTCTGATCGAAGTTGTCTTGATTATCGAGATGGGGATTCTTCTTCATCTGATTCAGTCAAGACTAGGTAGATAGACGAGTTCTATGTTTAGTCTTGGTTAGTTCAATTTTATCTAGATTTTCAGAAATTTGATTCACTTTATCGAGAAGGAATACAACTCATCAAAAACAACATGAGGGCTTTCCTCCACACAAAGAGTTGTCTTGTTAAAAACTCTAAATGCCTTGGAAGTGTTAGAATATTCCAAGAATATTCCATCATTTGCCTTAGCATCAAAAGTTCTCAACTTGGATTTCCCATTGTTATGGATAAAACACTTACACCCAAAGCTACGAAATATGAGATTCTTGGAATCTTACCCTTCCAAATCTCATATGGAGTCTTACCCTTGTCTTTAACAACTAAGCACCTGTTACAGGTATAACAAAAGGCTGTGTTAATGGCTTGACCCGAGAACATGTGAGGGTTTCATACTCGGCTAACATGCTCCCGGCCGCTTCCTTCAAGGTTCTATTCCTTCTTTCAACCACTCCATTTTGTTGAGGAGTTCTTGCTGAAGATGTCTCATGAATAATTCCACACTCATTGAAAAAGTTAGATAAACATGAATTCAAAATTTTTTTGCCCTTATCACTCCTTATTTTAATAATATTAACACCCTTTTCATTACGAATCATGCAATTTTTCTTGAAAAGAAATATAACCCAAGTGTATCTAGAGAAGTCATCTACTACAACAAGAGTATATTTCCTTCCACCTAAACCGAGAGGAGAAAGCAGGTCCAAGCAGTTCGGATGAAGTAGTTGTAACACTCTTTCGGATGAAGAGGAGTTAATACTCTTAAATGAGTGTCTAGGCATTTGCCTTTCGACAAGCATCACATTTAAGATCGGTGGATAAAAGTTTCTCGGGTAATCCCTTGACAAGGTTCTTTTTAGCTTGACTTACTAAGGGTCTTGAAATTAAGATGACTAAGCCTCTTGTGTCATAGCCAGTGGGATCTTCTCCACCCTTAGCTATCAGACAAGTATCTTTGGGACAACTATTAAAGTTGGCCACATAGACATTACCATGTCCGAAGCCGATTAAAAGTACCTTATACTGAAGAATTATCTAAGATATCACATTTATCCCTTGAAAATTTGACAAAAAAATCTTTATCACAAAGGTGGGAAGCAGATAGCGATTATGTTTTAAACCTTCAACAAAATATACCTCGAGATACGAATATCCTTGATAATCGAGTACCTACACCTTTAGAAATTTGATAATACTCTTGGACCATCAATGCTTTGGAAATTTGATAATGACCTCTTGTTATAGGTCATTTGTTGTGAACAACCACTATCAATGTACCATATGGAAGCTAAGATCTCTTCCTTTAGTGATGATCCTGTGAATCTGAAAAAGCAGATCGGTTATAAGGTACCCTAGTGATCTTGGGTCCTTGAAGGTCAAGTATCACTTTAGGTAACCAAATAAAAATCTCATCTCCAAACAATAAATCGAGACTTGGTCTTTCTACCAAATCTGTCTACAATTGTATCACTTTTGAATGATGACTTGTTGTATTCAGATTGAGTAATTTTCCTAAACTTAGGAAATGTGGGATAACATCTGCTTCTTCCATCAAAAGGATTATCATAAGAATTTCTTCTTATTTTGGTTCTTGGATTTCTCTTAGTCGATAAGGAGTCCTCAATTTGAATTTTTGTTTTCAAGGTGGGAGATGCGATCCTTACTTGACTAATTGGTTTCCAAAGACCAATTTTAACCTCTTTTGATTGATCGAGATGCTCTTACAAATTTCCTAGGTTTACGGACATCGATTTATTATTTCTGTCATAACCAAGACTGTTTTGTCATGAGATTTTTGAGATGTATTAAAGATATGATCTATTCTTTGTTGTGAATTATTAAGTTGACTAATTTTGAAGACTAGCTTCTCATTGTCTTTCTTAATTAATTTATTTTCAGCAGATTACTTCAAACTTGTCTTTTAAGGTTTTCAATTCATTTTCTAATCTTTCGGGTAAGCTGGTTGATGTACTAGCCTCGGCTGGGAAAACATTCCCCCTTGAATGTTTCCTCGGTTTACGAATAGTTCATCACTGCTTTCCTTTAATTAGAATTAGAATTTGATCTTTTAAAGCCAAATTTTCTGTCTCTAGCTGTTTATAAGCAGCGAGAGATGTCTTTAAATCTCTCAATAATTCATGAATAACAGTTTGATCATGATCGAGATGCAGGTAGCGAGGAATCATTATCGAAGATGAATAATAGATTACCTCTTTAGCCATGAGACAGATTTCATCATCGATCCGAAATCGAGATGAGGATGATGATGATGATGATTTCTTTGGCTCCTTTTCTTGACCAACAGAGCCCTTTGATCTGCAAATCTACTGTCTCTCTTTTCCTTTTCTCTTCCCTTTCTTTAGGAGTCGATTGAGGACAATCATATTTGAAGTGTCGGCTTGTTGCATGTGTAACAAATGTCACTCCCGTCGATCTAGGGCTGGAAGGATTTCTTTTGACGGGTGATCTGAATCTTCTCGTCTGGCTCCTACTTTTATCATCATTTGTAGATTCATCTTCCTTTCTTCCTGATCTGGATCTTGATCTATCCTTACCGCAAATCTCAATTTATTTCTTTTATACTTCATTCTTAATCTATCATACCTTTTGGTGAGCAGAGCCATCTGCTCCTTCGAGAGATAGATCGGCTCCCTCTGGAACTCGGTTGACACCTTGTCTTCTTTGTGACAAAGGCAACGAGACTTGGATGAGGTGCTCGACTCCATCTCATCCTCCTCATCTTCTAGCTTTAAGATGAGAGAACAAAGTATGGTGAGTAATAGAAGATAAATCTTGAGTAGCTTTAAGGATATTGGATTTCTCCCTCCATCTTTTGGTTAATGATCTCGAGAATCTTGTTATTAATCTCCTTCTCTGTATAATTCTTTCCAAGGTCACTGCTTTGTTGAGAAGATTAGTTAACCTTACATCTAAGCTGATCCACGAGACACATTTTCCTTCATTTTGAATGTATCAAATGCGTGCAAGATCGACCGCAGCTTGTTCTCTTTGACTTGTTACGATCCCTCACAAACATTTGCTAAAGTCTGCCACATTTCTTTGGCAGTTTTTCATCTCTTAACCTTCTCTATCCAATCTTTACTTAAAGTCTCAACGATTTCAGTTCGAGCTACTTGGTCAAGATTGTGGATCTTTCTTTCATCATTTGTCAACTCGAACTCCTTTTCTCTTATGCAGTTCTGGATTGGTGACTCGGCTCGAGTCTTAGTGCCTCCATGATAAAATTTTATAGGTCCTTCTTCAAGAACCTCTTCCATCCTATCATGAATGGCTTTGAGGTGATTCTCCATCCCGAATTTCCAAGTAATCATAATCTTCAATAGAGAATTCAGGTAGATTCTGGACTTCTTGCTTTTTCTCATGACATGATGAGAAAAAGAAACAAAATACTCCACAAAACTTATTAGTAGCACTGTTAGTAACAATGAAGAGAATGAAGAAAATCAAGAAAATTTCGAATCTTGATTAAGACATAAAATCAATATCGAAACGACTTAACAACTGCTCGATACCACTTATTGGTCCCGATTAGTTGAGCAGATTAGGTAAAACGTGTATCGGCCTTCTAGCAAAAATCTAGAAGGGGGTTGAATAGATTTTTCAAATTTTCCAAATCTTTCAAAACTTATTCAAAGTACCGAGATGTACACGGCGGAAATTCAAGATTAGACTCAACTTTAATAAGATCAAAAGCACCGATATTGATTTTAACTTTGAATCAATTTAATCTTTGAACAATAAATTGTAATTTGAAGCGAAAGGTAAATGAAAGCGATAAAGAACACCGGATTTTATAGTGGTTCGGATTATAACAATCCTACATCCACTCTCCTTCTCCAAACTTTGAAGAAGGGTCTCCACTATCTGCTTGCTTACTTACTTTACAATCTTACAACTTGATCTTCAACTCTTCAAAGTACTCCTAACTTCTTATGATGAATCTAAGAATTACAGGTGAATAAAGGATTTTGAAGATTACAAAAGAAGTGTTCTATAAACACTTGAAATTTAAAACTCTTTTTGAAAATACTTTGTGAACTGAATAGTGAGCGAGTGTGAAAAATCAGATTTGCATAAGTGTATTGAAAAATAAAATCTAGACCTATTTATAAGTCTGAAAAGAAAGTTAGTTTGTTAGTCGGTTCTAACAAGCTGAAAACTACTTAACAAACTTAATCTTGAAAAATGCTCTAGACCTCGGTTGATTTCTTCTACCCATCTGCGGTGACTTGGTGAAGACTCGCTTTTCTTATTCTACTCAGCTGGTCTTGACCTCGTCGAGCTCTTCATGATTGTCTCCTGCAGATGACTAGTCTTGAGCTTGTCTGCAGATGACTTGCAACTTCGATCTTCAGTGACTTAACCAGTCATTGACCTAGTCGATCGGCTTAGGATGAGCACGATCTTTTTCTACATACTTTGTCTCCGCTTATCCGGATTGATCTTTTTAACTCATCAAAACTTTACTTGATCTAACAACCATAGACAATCTTACCCACATTTGTTGACTTGTAGTTTTGATTTTGAAGGTTGATGGAAAAGAATTTTCCGAGCTTCAAAGTCTTTTGATATTCCACCTAGCACATTTAAATTTTTATTTATTTATTGGTTTGCAACAAGAATTTAATTATGAGTTAACTAATAATTTTATGAACGTGCTTTAATAAAATAGTCTTATAAATATTAGTTACACATGTCTTTGATGATAAGGCGTAGATTTATTATAAAATACCTCTTATGAAATGATTTCCCTAGCTCTTCATAGAATTTCCCCTACCTTTTTTTTCTTCTTATTGTTTTAGCTAGCGTCCCTTTCCTTTTATATATATTTAGTGGAATATTTCCATTGTTTATAAGAGTATTTGGTAGAGGAATTTAGACAAAGCTATGGTAATGACTAAGCATCCCTATGCTATTGTAGATTAATTTGGTGGCATTTTCTCATTAAACCTCCTTCATGCTTGTGCCACGTTATCCTTTTTTATCCAGGTGGTCTTCGACCACTTTAGTAGTATAAGTGGATGATATTATGTACTTAGTATTTATCCTTATAAAAAAACCAAAAAAATCTGTTAGGAAGAAAGTTTAGTTTTGAAGAGTTAAAATGTAAAATAGGATGACCTTTGAGTATTTTGTATAGGCAATTTGAAGTAAGTGATAATATGTAAAGAAAACTAAGTACAAATGTTAGATAAGGATAGTTGAAGAAATCGACAAGGACGAGAAATCAGACGTGGACCAAAAATATATAAGGATAAGATATCGACGAAGACAAAAAGAAGACAGGATAAGGTTGAGAACGATAAGCAATCGTCAAGACGAGGAACAAAGGCGAAGACGAGAATGAGTTAAAGAGAAGACAATGAAGTGTTAGGAATTTTCACACAAGTGTCAAAGAGCGATTACAACTAACCAAGAAGAAGTTACAAGATTGATTAAATCGTTATAAGCGACTAAAAGCAATTCGAAGGAAGTTACAAGCGCCAAGGAAGATCTCTATAAATAGGGATTGAAATCGAGAATAGAATTACTTTTTTGAATTTTTGTAACTTCACAGTTATTCACTCACATTCTATACACACAGCTTTCAAATATTGTAAGCAACATGCACAAACGTCATATACATTTCTAGTTCTTAGTGTTTGTAAAACACTCTTCATAGAACATCTTCAAGCCATTGATTTTCGAAATTAGGAAGAAATTATTGTAAGGTGAAGATTCACGTTGTAAGTAAGTAAGAAGAAAGAAGGAAGATAGTAAGTGAAGACCCTTCTTCAAGTTGAAGGAGGAGAGTGGATGTAGGATTATTCATTATCCGAACCACTATAAATCTTGATGTTCTTCGTTACTTTCATTTACTTATCTGTTCGTTTCAATTTCAGTTTATTAATCAAAGTTTAGTTTGAGAATTCAAGTTAGACAAAATTATCTGTGTGCTTTTGATCCAAATAAAGTTGAGTTTAAAAATATATTCCATTGTGTAACTTTGGTGTTTTGAATAAGTTTTGAAAGATTTGTAAAATCTGAAAAATCTATTCAACCCCCTTCTAGATTTTTCCTAGAAGGTGATTCAAGTTTTCTTTAATCTATTCCACTAAGTGGACCAACAAGTCGTATCGGAGCGGTGTTAAGGCATTACGATATTGATTTTAGGTCTTAACCAAGATTCTCAAATTAATTCTTGATTATCTTCATCTTCTTTGTTTCACTAAGCTGTGCTACTAACAAGATCATGTAAGTTTTTGGTTTTCTATCTCAACATGTCATCTGTTAAGAGCAAGAAATCAAGGAGTCTAACTGATTTCTCAATCGAAGAGTATGACTACTAGAAATTTAGGATGGAGAACCATCTCAAAGCGATTCATGATAGAATGGAGGAGGTTCTTGAAGAAGGACCTATCAAATTTTATCATGAAGGAATAAGTGACGATGCTGAGGCTGCTGAAACAAGAGTTAGGCAAGAAAAGAAAAGCTCCGAACTTACAAGTGATGAGAGAAAGATACACAACTTGGATCAAGTAGCCAGAACTGAGATCATCAAAACATTGAGCAAAGACTGGATAGATAAAGTGAAAAGATGCAAGTCGGCCAAGGAAATGTGGGAAACTCTTGCTGGAATATGTGAAAGATCGGATTAGGTCAAGGAAAACAAATTGCAATCAGTATTATATATATTTTGACACTTTTAAGATGAAAGAGGGAGAAACCATTGATCAATTAGATGTTAGATTGACTAATCTTCTAAATAAAGGCGATTGATTTGGGTAAAACTTGTTCGAGAGAAAGAAATCAACAACAAGGTGTTGAGGTCATTAAGCAAAAGATGGAGAGAGAAGGCTAACATTCTTAAAGCCACTCGAATCTGTCTTCAATAACACATCACAATTTATTTTCTCATCTCAAGGCATTAGAATATGACATCCAAATCGAAGACGAAGAAGATGAAGCGAGAATCTTCAACATCTGGAAAGACAGGTTGCGTTCCTTCATCAAGAAGAATCCGAGAAAATCTCCAAGGCATCTGATTTATCAATTAAGGAGGAGATGGCACTTTTGCTAAAAGCGATATGAAAGGCTTAGAATGAAGTATAAAAGAAATAAGAAAGAAAGATCGAGTCGAAGGAATTATAAATCGGATAAAGAGGAGAAGAGTTCGAGACAATGACAGGAAAAAGGATCAAATAATAAAACACAAGTCACCAATTAGAAGAGGGGATAGTAGTCCTAAGGACAGACGAGAGGAGATATTTGTTATACATGTAACAAACCTGGTCACTATAGTTATGATTGTCCTCAACTCACTCCAAGAGAGAGAGAAGAAAAGAGGAAAAAGCGAGACATAAGGTATGCTGATCGAGAGCTCTTCTAGCCGAGAAAGAAGAAGTTCATGAAACATCGTCATCCTCATCTTCATCGATTTCGGGTCGAGATGACGACATGTTTAATGGCAAAAGAGGAACATTACTATTCATCTTGAGATAATGACCGTGATACCTTATCTCAAATCGATCCTAGTCTTATAGATAAACTTTTGAAAGACTTGGAAGTGCTCTATCTGCATATAAACAGATAGAGACTGAAAATTTTAATTTAAAGAATCAAATTACTGATTTAACTAAAGTCAATCAAACAAAGGATAGTGAGAAACCAAAGCTGTACATTCAAGGGGGAATGTCGGTAGAGACCATCACTAGCACCTTGTCCGATAAGGCAGACAAGTTAGAAAAGGAATTGATGTTAGATCAAGAATGTTTTGATGAGTTAAAAGTCGGTTCGGATAATCGGACGACTATGAAGAATGCAGTGAGGCCGAGTCCAAGTACTAAGTGATCAGACTAGGTCATCAATCGAGCAAGTCACCAAGACTGGAAAGTTGCGAGTCGTCTGAAGACAAGTTCAAATCTAGTCATCTGCAGGAGACAATTATGAAGAGCTCGAGACGAGGTCAAGACAAGCCGAGTAGAATAAGAAAAGCGAGTCTTCACTAGATCAATTTGAGATGAGTAGGGTAAAATCAGGTGAGGAGCAAAGCGGTTTTCAAGATTAAGTTTGTTGAAGCAGTTTTCAGTTTGTTAGAACTGACTAACAAACTAACTGTCTTTTCAAATTTATAAATAGGTCTAGGCACTTCATTAAGATACACGAATTATTAATTCAGCAATATTTTCTCACAAATCAGAGTTTTTCATTAAGCACAAAATCGTTTTCAAGGATTTCTTCATAGATCTTTCTAAGTGTTTATAGAACACTCTTATTACACATCTTCAAATACACTTCTATCACTATAAAGATTAGATTTCTCGAGAATAGTTTAGTAGTTTGAAGATTTGTAGTTCTTTGTATATTGTAAGTTGTACTATTGGAAAGTGAGTAAGTAAGCTAGTGGAAGAGACCCTTCTTCAAAGTTTGAAGAAGGAGAGTGGATGTAGGATTTTTATAATCCGAACCACTATAAATTTGTTGTTCTTTATCGCTTTCATTTACTTATCTGGTTCTTTCAATTGTCGTTTATTAATCAAAGATTAATTTGAGAATTCAAGTTAGAACTAAAATATCGAGTGTGCTTTTGATCTTAGTAAAGTTGAGATTAAATTGAATTTTCGTTGTGTTACTTTGAAGTTTTGAATAAGTTTTAAAAGATTTGTAAAAATCTATAAAATCTATTCAACCCCCTTCTAGATTTTATTCTAGAAGGCTAACTCAAGTTTTCTTAAATCAACTCAACTAATCGGGACCAACAATTGAATTCTTTAAAGATAAAATTTTCGAACATCTATTAAAATGAGAGTTACAAAAGAACTAACAGAGAATTAAATCTCAAGTTAGGAATTTTAAATAACTCTTAGACCACAATAGATAAGATCTTCAATACTTCACAAAATCTAATGACAAAAGCTGGATTAGGTTTTGATAGGAATAAGAAAAATGATCCAATAAAACCTAGAGTTTTTGTTAAAGCAACTAAACCAAAGATAGAGACTAGATTTAGTCCTTGGAAACCTAAGGAATTGATCACATCATCGATACCTCTGAAAAGAAAACACAGATGAGGAAAGTTGCTCCTAAGGTCAAACCAAAGATGAATTCAAAATCCTATCCTAGGTATAATGGCTTTGATGGAAGAAGTAAAACATATCCATTTTTACCAAGATACAAGATAATTACAAAGATCAATTAAACAAGATTGATCTTGAAAGTCTTATCTTAGTAGATAGATATAGATGTAAACTTCAATCTATGGTTTTAAGGAACATTGATATCTTTGTCTGGATACCTAAATGTCAACTTAACATGAAAGGACCCAAAGTACAAAGGGTACCTAAGCATTACATCCGTGATTGCAGGAAGACAAGAAGATAGTTGAAAGAGGAGACATTCTTGAGGTCATCTGGTATATTGACAAGTGGTTGTTCCATGCATATGACATATGAAAGACGTCTTCTTTCTAACTATCACCCATAGACGGTCTGAGAGTAATGTTTGGAGATAACAATTATGGACTTACCAAAGGAGTAGGGACATTGATGATAGGTGATATTCAAGTAAATGAAGTGTATTACGTGGAAGGATTGAAGCACAACTTATTATCTGTTTCACAATTTTGTGATAAGGGGTTAAATGTCAAATTTACTCATAATGCATGCTATATACTTGATGGTATTGATGAAAATATATTATTAGCTGGAGTCGAGATAAGGTAACATTTATGTTGCTAATTTCAAAAGTTGTCCTAAAGATACTTGTCTTATTGCCAAGAGTTCGGATGATTTAAGTTGGCTATGGCATAAACGTCTTGACCACTTGAACTTCAAAACTCTTAACAAAATAGCAAGGAAATCTTTAGTAAAAGGACTCCCGATAAAGTATTTTCAAAGAACCATGTGTGTGATTCTTGTCAAAAAGGAAAACAGACTAAAGCTTCTTTTAAAACAATAAGTAGTTCTTCTTCGTAAAGAATTTTAGAACTTCTTCATATGGATCTTTTTGGTCCAAGAACACCTCTCGGCCTTAGTGGAAGAAAATATACTTTGGTAATTGTTGATGATTATTCAAGATTTACCTGGTTTATTTTCCTATACAAAAAGAATGAGACTATGATTAAGATTCCAGAATTTCTTAAGAATGTTCAAAATGAAAAAGGACTAACTATTGTTAAGATTAGAAGTGATAAAGGTACTGAATTTCTTAATAAGATTGTCACTAACTATTAGACCGAGAACGAAATAGCTCATGAAAGATCTCACGCACGGACACCACAAAGAAACAGAGTAGTTGAAAGGAGAAAGAACCTTGAAAGAGGCAGCTAGAACAATGTTATCTCGAGTACAACACTTCATACAGTTTTGGGCGTAACACATTAATACACTGCTTTTGTTCAAAATAGAAGTTTGATTGTTAAAGATAAATGCAAAACTCCCTATGAAATGTGGAAGGGAGAGCTCCCAAGATTTCATACTTTCATATATTTGGTTGTAAATGTTTAATCCACAACAATGGTAAATCTAAATTAAAAACTTTTGATGCCAAGATAGCAGATGAAATATTTTTAGGATACTCATCTGTGTCAAAAGCATATAGAGTTTTTAATAAGACAACCTTGTGTGTAGAAGAAACTCCAGATGTTGTATTTGATGAATCTTCTTTTGAGTATAGTAAGACAGATGACATCACGAAGATATCGATGATCTGAATCATATGACTATTAAAAGATCAACCATAAAGTTCTACAATTAAGAATCGATTCGATGAAGAAGAAGAATCGATTTAAACAAAGAAAAAGAACACCGAAGCTCTTCCTCACCACCGATCGGATAACCAATACCACGGATGATCGGTAGAGTCATCGAAGGTAACATAGGATTATCTGAAATAAATTATTCAGACAAAAATTCATCCGTTGTAAAAGATAAAGGTAAGAAAGTAATGGCATATCATCCTGCTGGACAAATAATTAGAGATTTAGATTAAGGTGTCCAGACAAGGACCAAATAAATCAAGATTGCATGTTCGGTTGTTATGTGTCATTACTTGAACCCAAATCTATTACGAATCAGAATCGATTCCAACATGATTAACGCCATGCAAGAAGAACTAAATCAGTTTCAAAGACAAGATGTGTGGGAGCTCATTGAAAGGCCTCATCATCAAAATGTCATTGGAACTAAGTGGGTCTTTAAAAACAAAAGAGATGAAAACAATATTGTGGTTAGAAATAAAGCTGCATTAGTTGCACAAGGTTATTCACAATCAAAAGGAATTGATTATGATGGAACCTTTGCACCAGAGCTCGTCTGGAAGCCATAAGGTTGTTTTTAGCCTATCTTTTAAAAGATTCATAGTTTTTCAAATGGATGTTAAGTCTGCTTTTCTCAATGGAGTCTTAGCCGAGGAAGTTTATGTAGAGCAACCTCCTGGTTTTGTCAAAGGAGACAAGGTTTATAGATTGAGGAAAGCTCTATATGGACTTAAACAAACACCTAGAGCATGGTATGATACTTTATTTGATTATTTGATTCAAAATGGTTTTGTTAAAGGTAGAATTGATAGAACTCTTTTCAGAAAAGAATTTGGTTGTGATCTTCTATTAGTTCAGATTTATGTTGATGATATTATTTTTGGATCAACTAACATATCTTTGTGTGAAGAATTTAGTCATCTTATGAAAAGCTTTTGAAATGTCCATGATGGGAGAGATGACCTACTTTCTTGGACTTCAAGTCAAACAACCAAAGATGGGAATATTCGTTAATCAAGCCAAATATACAAAAGATCTCATTGAAAAATTTGGAATAGGTACCAGCCGAGAAGCTAAGATACCTATGATGACAAACTTCTCAATGGATCCAGATGAGAAGGAGAAGACACCGATCAAACCGAGTATCGAGGTCTAATCGGTTCACTATTATATTTAATCGCTAGTAGACACGATATTTCATTTGCGGTTGGTGTTTGCACACGTTTTCAAGCTAATCCTAAGAAAAGCCATCTTGAAGCAACAAAGAAAATTCTTAAATACTTGAAAGGTACAATAAATGTTGGACCGTGGTATCGGTGATGACAATTTTGAGTTGTCCGGATACTCGGACTCAGACTTTGGTGGGTGTAAGATAGATAGAAAATCTACATCTAGTACTTGTCAATTTCTTGGTAGTAAGCTGATTTCATGGTTGTCAAAGAAACAAACCTCTATAGCTATTTCCACAATGAAGCCGAGTATATGGCACTGGAAGTTTTTGTTCACTGATCTGGATAAGTCAACAGCTAAGGGACTATAATATTATCACCAAAGATGTACCAATCTTTTGTGATAGTAATAGTGCCATAGCTATTACCCGTAACCCAGTCCTACATACTAGATGCAAGCATGTTGATATTAGACATCACTTCATCCGAGATCATGTTGAGAAAGGTGACATCGACTAGAGAAGATTCTCGACCGATTTTCAAAGAGCCTGATATCTTGACAAAATCTCTCAAGTGAGACAAGGTTCAAGGAACTATCTGTAGAATTAGGATTATTAGATGCTTCTTTAGTCATTCTATAATCTTATCTCATGTTGTTCATTCTTTGTCTTTCTCAATTTAGTTTACTATTTCTAGAAAGAAGTATCGACGAGTAGAAGATCATATGGAAAATCACAGAGCTGATATCATTGATCTCCATTAAAGGAATCAAGAATCAAGGATTAATCCATTGATTTTAGACCAACTTGATACTTACTTGTGCTGGTATGAAGTAATTCAAACAAATACATACTAATCGTCGATTTACAAAAACATATGAGTATATGTACTTTGTCCGAATTACTCACAAAAGTTACTAATAATTTGCCAAAGTGTTTTTGATTACAGAAAGAACAAGGTTTGATAAACATATCTCAACATATTACAAGGTCTACTTATTCAAATGATCATGAAATGACTATGATGCTATCAATCCGCATAAGGTGAAACTATCGTGAAGTATCTTCTAAACTTTTAATCGATAATTAAATTATGGATATTAAGTTCATATAATTAATATATGAATTTAATATCATAATCCTTTTAGTATTTCTTCAAAAATGAAGTTACTCAATTTAATTAAAGTATTTTGTTTTACAAAATAAAGAGATAAGGGTTCAAACTTTGTTTTTATTAAATTATGTGTTTTTTTATTTTATCTCTCCAATTAAGCGAAAAGTATTTTCTCAAATAAGTAACTCTGTCAGAGAGAAGTTACTACGGACCCAAAATTTTATTAAATCAAGTTTTGAATTATGTTGAGTAATCTTCACGCGCTCGAAATGGAGGCGGTTTCAAATATGAACCGTCTAAATATCACGCGCGACATATTTAATATTATTCTCTGCACTTTTCAAAATAAATGTCATAATTGCATTAATGGCAATTCGAAAGCCTATACTTACACTTTTTCAGGCAATTATTAGTTTTATAATTGTTTATTATTAAAACCTTTCAATATAAGTTCGTGTGCATAATTTCATTTACACACACATAAAAACCTTCATAATTTTCTCATACTTTTCCTTTCCCTCCTAAACCCTTCTATATTCCTAATATGGCGGAATCAAAGAAATCGAATATCAAGTATGAATATGATCTTACTTCGATCAGATAGAACAAAATCTCGAGATGTTCGTGGAATGGGATATTTCAACCGATCCCGAGACCGAGAGAGATATAAAGTCTGCTTGAATCCAGAGGCTTAAAGAAGTATTGCACGATGTAACCGTCGAGAAATTTTACTCTGGATGATCTTTCTGCCGAGTTTTTAACAAGAACAAAATCAATCGACACGGGTTTGGAATCTCAAATTTGAACCAAAGGAAAGAACGAGGAAGATGGTATTATCGATTGACGATTTGGGTGAAATCTTCGGATTAAGCACCGTTGGAGAAAACCCGTTCACCTACAAGGCATTAGAATACTTGGAAAGTTTCCGACTAATGGCGAGAAGGACTCACCGTAATACAACGGAAAATCTAAAAAGGCCAATGTTGAAGCGGAAATACAGATCGTTGATGCCGATTCGACCAAATGCATCTTAGGGGAGCAGCAAAGCCACGATGACTTGACGAAGCCCGAATTTGTTGTATGAGGGCAATAATCGATGGAGCCGAAATAAATTGGGCGAGGATGGTGTATTCGAGGCCGATGGAGGAAAGAAAGAAATTTGTCAAAACCCCGCCTCATCGGAGTTGATGAGATGGTCCTTAACCAAGATTACAAGTATGATGGCCAAAATCACCATCATACTTGAACACAAGTCGGTCGATAACTGACTGGAAGGAGGGGGTGAAGAAGTATACGACGCAGAAGAGGCTTTTGGTCAAAGATGAGAAGATCTTTGGACCATCGACTCGGAGGGAGACGGGGATGCTCCAGCTCCAACTCCAAAGACAAAGGAAGAAGGCTTCAAAAGCCAAGTTAAAGGAGGTTAAGACGGTGTTAGAGGATGAGTCCTCGTCTGCGAGACGGAGGAAGTAGAAGATGAGGAGACAGAGACAACTTCTCAAGGGGAAGTGTCTCACCGAGGCCGCAGTGAGGTTCCTGAGAAGGAGAAAAGGTCGAAGTCTCATCTGGAGATGACCAAGAAGAGGAACCTGCTCAATCTTCATCTTCCTCGTCCGAGGATGAAGTACCCCAACCCCAACCTTGCAATGAAGAGGCAGCAAGACCACCGCCTCCGAGCCTCTAAAACGGTCCACTCCCATAAGTCCAACACAAGCCAAACCTATAGATGATCCTTTTTCTTTCTTAGCTTCAACATCATCGAACCAAATCTATTCCTCAATCTCCCCAATCCATCTAGTGAAATGGGTCCAACTCGAGACCTCTCTCGAGAATTCTAGGAAAGAAATTCCTTCTCAAGAAGGAATCGGCCCTAGCAGATGAGCCTGATCTCGCTCAAAGAGTTAAGCGATATATATCTTTTAAGAAGACTCGATTAGGCTCATTCGAAGAAACAACCATCTTAATAGCAGAGGCATGAGGAAACAATCTATCCATTTGGGAAAAAGAAGTCCTCAAAAAGGCAAAACTCAAATCCTTCCAAGATATCCCGACCGAGAATAAATTCTTCGACTACATATTGCAAAGAGAATATCTTGGGAATATGGAACCACAAGAGGTGGAGAAATTAGAGGAGGTGGCGAGAGGAAGAGCAAGAAAAAGAAAATGTTGAGAAGGAAAAGGTGGCAGAGGTGGCTGAGACAGAGACGAGGTGAAAGAATCGAGGAAGCAACTGGTGGAGCTGCCAATGAGCCAGCTGAAATGGATACAAGCGAGGAGGCATAAACAGAGTAGATGTCGGGACAAGTACAAGCCGAGGTAGAATCGAAGTGCCAACTACTTCAATGCACCGGCGAGATTCTCCTCCAGTGCAGTGGTAGCCGACTTTCCAATTGAGGAGATAGATTTAACTCTATCTTCTCCATCTGAAGAGACTTCCTTGCCCTCCACATCTCGCGTCCTCGTATCCGAGGTGGCGGCTTTGAAAGAAGAGATTGCAAATCAAGAATTCTGTCTCGAGCGCTTTTCGGCTTGTTCCAAGTGTCATCACATCATCCATCAAAGAAAATGTAGAGGCGGCTATTCACAAAAAGACTAAGATAGATCTCTACTTTTCTCGGAATCGACACGAAGAGAACATGACCAAGGTTAAGCAAAGAGACATCGAGGAGGAGAAGGCTCAAGGAGAATGGGTCCGACGGTATGTCCAAAATGCATACTCCCGAGATCGGGGACACTGTCAAAGATCAAGTTAAAGAATCCTGGACTTCAAAGGAGGCATCCTTTTTGCAAATACTCAAGATGAACTTGGCCATGGAAAAAGACAGACAAACAAAAGAAAAGATATGACCCGGCTTGAGCGAGAGAGCGAGTTTTGTAAGGGAAGAACTCATGGGCCGATTACACAAGTAGCCACTATATGCAACACCCGATTTGCCGATGCCATAAAGGGGAAGATAGTGAGCTCAAGAAAAGGGTGGATTTGCAAGAGGATCAACTACTCGCCTTGAATATCGAGACTAGAAGAGGCATGTCGAAGAGTTGTTGAAATCGAAGAAGAGAGAGGAAGAAGGCGATTGATGAAAAGTCTCGAGAGTATTGAGGAGACTTAAAAGGAGGATAAAAATGACTGAATCCACCGAATCCGAGCCCGAGCACGAAACACGTAAGGAATTGCTACCTACTGTTGATCCTGTCCCGTCCTATCAATCAAATCTCTCTCATCCTCATCCAAAGCAAATTGGGAAAGCTAAGATTTCAAGCCAACCTCAAAAGACACAGCCGAGATAGAGGAGGAAGAAAAAGTTACGAAGAGGAGGAGGGAAGAAAAGGAGAAATACAAAAGGAGGGATGCCAAAAGGAGAAGGGAGCAGGAGAAAGCGCAGGGAAATTTTATGGCTGAAACAAAGGAAGTGGGTTCGAGTAGGGATGAGCAAGGGGTTGAAGTCTTCACCATTTCATCGAACGGATGTTGTGCCCAAAGAGATCTTGCTGATGGGAGATCGGGTAATGTGGAGATCTTACGAGGCGAGAATGGATTTTTGCTTTCCATGTACTGTAAGAAGATTAAGTGGGGTGGAGGAGAACATCGCGTTCCATGTCCGGTTAGAAGAGAAGGACTCCAAATTCTACCAATACACGATCGACCTTGCTCACAAAGAATTCAATGCAGACGTAGTCGCACCCGCCTACTCTCCAATGGAACCTCCTAGGACAAGAGATGGCCATCTGGATCATGAACGAGTCAAGCGGCTGATTATAAAAGTGAAGGCAAGCCGACCTAGGCGAAGGAGGGGAGACGGTGTCTCGAAGAAGAGAGTCTTCGATCGGTTGTCAATTCCGAGAAGAAGACAGTGGTACGATTAAGTCTATCTTATACTACTCATCCGATTATCCGACTTAATGAATTTGGAAGAATGTGCAAGTTTTTGAATATATGTGAATACATGGTTGAACTATTCTCATAAACTTGGTTGTTTAACTAACTTGTTTTATTCTCAAAACGACTAACTAATTCTTGGTATAGGTAACTTGCTTATAAATTCATAACACCAAGTCATTTGAAACATTCGATATTATCTTTTATGTTTACTTCGCTATCGACTTCGATTATGTTACTTGAAGAATCTTGTTGCTTTGATTTACTATAATCATCTGGTTATGAAATTTAGTGTTCGATTATCCGACTAAGTAACTTAGTTGTATACTTTGTAATATTCTTATCTTCAAAGAATACTAACACTTTTCTTTTCTTGAGTTATGTTTTAACATCATCAAAAAGGGGGAAATTGTTAGGAAGAAAGTTTAGTTTTGATGAGTTAAAATGTAAAATAGGATGACCAAATTTGAGTATTTTGTATAGGCAATTTGGAGTAAGTAATAATATGTAAAGAAAACTAAGTACAAATGTTAGATAAGGATAGTTGAAGAAATCAGACAAGGACAAGAAATCGACGAGGACCGAGAAAGCAGATAAGGATAAGATATCGACGAAGACGGTGAAAAGAAGACAAATAAGGTTGAGAACGATAAGCAATCGTCAAGACAAGGAACAAAGATGAAGACAGGATGAGTGAAAGAGAAGACAATGAAGTGTTAGGAATTTTCACACAAGTGTCAAAGAGCACGATTACAACTAACGAAGAAGTTACAAGATTCGATTAAATCGTTATAACCGACTAAAACAAAATTCACAAGGAAGTTACAAGCTGCCAAGGAAGATCTCTATAAATAGGAATTGAAATCGAGAATAGAATTACTTTTTTGAATTTTTGTAACTTCACGATTATTCACTCACATTCTATACACACAAAGCTTTCAACTATTATAAGCAACACGCACAAACGTAATAAACGTTTCCGAGTTCTTAGTGTTTGTAAAACACTCTTCATAGAACATCTTCAAGCCATTGATTTTCGTAAATTAGGAAGAAATTGTTGTAAAGGTGAAGATTCACGTTGTAAGTAAGTAAGAAGAAAGAAGGAAGATAGTAAGTGAAGACTCTTCTTCAAGTTGAAGGAGGAGAGTGGATGTAGGATTATTCATAATCCGAACCACTATAAATCTTGGTGTTCTTAGTTACTTTCATTTACTTATCTTGCGTTTCAATTTCAGTTTATTAATCAAAGTTTAGTTTGAGAATTCAAGTTAGATAAAATTATCGGTGTGCTTTTGATCCAAATAAAGTTGAGTTTAAAAATATATTCTCATTGTAACTTTGGTGTTTTGAATAAGTTTTGAAAGATTTCTAAAATCGAAAAATCTATTCAACCCCCTTCTAGATTTTTCCTAGAAGGTGATTCAAGTTTTCTTTAATCTACTCAACTAAATGAGACCAACAAAATCATTTTGTTTATTTATTTAGTTATCTATTTTCATTATATACATATATATATATATATATTTTTTTATTTATGACTAAAAAAATTCTCGTTAAGTTATTTAACTAGAGACATTAATTATTCTAAATTCATTAATTATTGTTGTTCTTAAATAAAATATAAATTGTGAATTACTTTAATATTATATATATATATATATATTCACATATATATTTATGTATTATATTGATTTTGAATCTTGTCCTACTAACACTCTTTTATTTTAAGTGCTAGGAGTACCTTTTAAGTCCGAGTGGCTCGTCCATCTTTTCCTGCAAATATAATTCTTGAAAGAAATACTAAAATTAAAGTTAGTGCAACAATAAAATTTTAATTTATAAAATAACTTATTAAAATTTGAGATGCACTTAATATTTGAAAAATGCGGTGGGGTATTACATCCTACCCCTTATAATAATTTCGTCCTCGAAAATTTTACTTACCTAATTTGCCGGACATTGTGGGTATTTTTCTAAAATCTTGTCTTCTCTTTCCCAAGTTGCTTCTTCTCTCCCATGTCTACTCCATTGTACCGATACTATGGGAATCTCTCTGTTTCTAAGCCTGTGAATCTTTCTTCCCAAAATGGTTACGGAGTACCTCCTCATATGTCATATCTCGATTTACTTCTAAGTTACTAAAGTTGACAATGTGACTTGGGTCTTGCACGTACTTTCTTATCATAGATATGTGAAATACGTTATGCACTTGTGATAGCTCGGGGTAAGGCAAGGCGATATGCCACGTCTCCAATTTTCTCTAGAATAATGTACCGGGTCTTAGCTTTCATTTCTTTCCGAAACACACTAATCCTTTAATTGGGGCCACCTTTAGAAACAACTTTTCTCCTACCTCAAAATGCACATCTTTCCTTCGAGTGTCGGCATACGATTTTTTATGGTCTTGAGCTGCTTTGATTCTATCCAAGATTTTTGTAACGACTTTGGTAGTCTTCTCAATTATTTCAGTGGCCCAAAATTATCCGAACTCCAACCTCATCCCAAAGATACTAGCGTTACGCACCTCTTACGGATAATGCTTCAAATGGTGTCATCTTAATCGTAGCTTGGTAGCTGTTGTTATAAGCGAATTCAATCAAAGTGAGATGTCCTTCCCAATTACCCTCGAAATCTTATACACAAGCCCTTAACATATCCTCAAGCGTCTGGATCGTCCTTTCGGATTGTCCATCCGTCCGCGGGTGGTAGGCGGTGCTGAAATTTAGCTTTGTTCCCATGGTTTGCTTTAGACTCTTCTAAAACTTTGAAGTGAACCATGGATCTCGGTCGAAATAATAGAAAATGGTATGCCATGTAGCCTAATAATTTTTTCTATGTACATCTAAGCAAGCTTATCTAAAGAATATGTCATTCGCACTGAATAAAGTGAGATGTCCTCGTGAGTCGATCCACTATAACCCAAATAGCATCATGGTTTCGATTTGTCTTTGGTAATCCAGGTGGCGAGATCCATTGTGATGTGCTCCCATTTCCACTGAATTTTTAAGGGATTCAGTAATCCGGATGGTCATTCATGGTTAGCTTTGAATTGCTAACATATCAAATATTTTTTCACAAAGTAGGCAATAGTTCTTTTCATCTCTCTCCACCAAAAACCTTCCTTTAAGTCCCGATACATATTCGTCTCTCCCGGGTGTACCGTGTAAGGTGTGGTATGTGCTTCCATGAATATCTCATTTCTCAAAGTCTCATCCTTAGGAACACATATCCTTCCTTCAAACATAAAGGTTCCATTAGGGGTTAAGACGAAGTTCTTAATGTCCCCTTTCTTCACTTTTGTCTTTATTTTATCAAGGAACTTGTCATTTCGTTGCGCTTCCTTTATTCTTTCCTTCAAAGTTGGTTGCATTGCGAGTGCGTAAACCATTACATTTAAGCAACATGGGCGGTCGCATTCCAACCTCATTCGAGAGAAATCTCGAATTAATTCTTTTTGTTTGGTAAGCATCATTGCTAATTGTGTGTTATCCTTCCGACTTAGAGCATCGCTTATAATATAAGCCTCGTCCGTGATGATAGTGAATCGTGCGGTCATAATCCTTCACCAATTCAAGCCATCTTTTTGCCTCATATTTAATTTCTTCGAGTGAAGAAGTATTTCGTGCTTTTGTGATCTCGTATAGATTTCACACTTTTCGCCATACAAATAATGCCTCCAGATTTCATTTTGCATTAGAACACAACCAAGGCCAAACTTTGATGCGTCCGTATAGATTCACGAATCCTTCGTAGCCATCTAGAATGGTTAGAACTGGTGCTAACAACAACCTCTGTTTCAATTCTTGGAAACTCCTAACATTTGGGGGACCAAAAAAATCTTTCATTTTTCTTGGTTAATCGAGTTAATAGCCTTGCGATTTGGGAAAAGTCTTGAATGAATCTTCTATAATATCCGACCAAACCCAAGAAGCTTCATACTTCATTCACATTCTTTGGAGCCTTCCAATTTACAACGGTTTCAACTTTTGCAGGATCTACTTCGATCCCATCTGCCGAGAGAATATGTCCCAAAAACATAACTCTATCAAGCCAAAATTCACATTTACTAAATTTGACATAGAGTTTTTCTCTTCTCAATGTTTCTAATACTATTCAGAGGTGTTCCTCATGCTTTGTTCCTTGCCCCTTGAATATACCAAGTTATCATCAATGAAGACGATGATAAATTGATCAAGGTATCGTGAGATACACCCATGAATATTGCAGTGCGTTACAATGAACTCGTAATGACCATATCATGTCCTCGAAGGTCGTCTTGGGTATATCACTCTCCTTGACCTTGAGTTGGTGATATCCCGATCTAAAGTCGATCTTGGAATAAATACTTGCATCTTTTAATCGATCGAACAAGTCTTCAATCCCGGGCGGTGGGTATCTGTTCTTTATTGTTAACCGATTTAATTCTCGATAATCAATACATATTCTAAGTGTTTCATTTTTCTTTTTAACATGTTAGGATGTATACTATAAGCCTAGCTTTTTGTATGAACATCTTTTTATATAAGATTCTTTATGATCAAAATACTTGCTTTATATGTTTATTACATATATCATTGTTTTGTCCAGATTAATCTATATTGTAGATAACATGGTGTGTGGTGTCACACACAGATCATGCTATCAGTTCCTTATGGGTTATAAATAAGAGCTCATAACCAAGATGAATTCGGACAAACCATTGAATAGCTTGTGGTGTAATTTGGTATTAGTCTATCTTGACTATAAAATTACACTAGTACGCTTTGTATGTATTGAGCGTAACCATATGAGGTTGTTCAATTGGTACCGACTATATAAAAGAACATAACCTCTCGTTATTATGGATGTACGCCTTCTTAATCCCTATTGTAAGCAGCAAAATTTAATTGCCGAATCAAGAAGTGACACGTGGAAATTACATATTAAATATCAATTAAATTTATTATTTAGGAATTTAAATACATATAATTTCTAATATAATAAATAATTGATAATTTAATTGATTTATTAAATTAATTAGGCCCAATCCAAGTATTGGGTCCTAATAAATCAATTTGGGCTTCTAAACCCATTAAATTAAATTGGGCTTTTACAGCCTAATAAATTGAATTGGGCCTCTAAAGCCTAATAAATCGAATTGGGCCTCTAAAGCTCAATAAATAAATTTGGGCCTCTAAAGCTCAATAAATAAATATGGGCCTCTAAAGCCTAATAAATCAATTCGGCTTCTAAGCCCATTAAATAAATTTGGGTCTCTAAAGCCTAATAAATCAGGTTGGGCCTCTAAAGTCCAATAAATCAATTTGGGCTTCTAAACCCTAATAAATCGAATTGGGCCTCTAAAGTCCAATAAACCGAACTCGGCCTCTAAAGTCCAATGAATCAACTTGGGCCTCTAAAGTCCAATTAATTGAGGTGGGCTTCTAAAGCCCAACAAATCATGTCGAGGTTTCAAGCCCAACAAAGCATATCAAATCTAACAAATCAAATCATGGAAGCATATTTACAAGATGCCGGGAATATTCCTGGTTTAACAAAGCCGCACCTGCTAAACCTAGGGTTTCCATCATCTATAAATAGGGTCTCATTTCAGCCATTTCGTAATACATGTAAGCATACAGAGAGCATCGAAACACACCGGATTTCGAGCTTTGGAGATCAAGT
This sequence comes from Paraleonurus japonicus, assembly GCA_030762865.1. NCBI lineage: Eukaryota > Viridiplantae > Streptophyta > Magnoliopsida > Lamiales > Lamiaceae > Paraleonurus > Paraleonurus japonicus. The sequence continues at coordinate 24,073,064 of CM061060.1, forward strand.
CCGCGATTCAAGGAGTTCTTCGGGTTCTTCATCAAGAACGGCGTTCAATCCGAGATCAAGGTGCTAAGCCCCTCCGATTAGCGTTTCTCCCATGCATTCTTCAAGTTCTTCATCAAAGACGGCGTTTGATCCAAGATCAAGGTGCTAAGCCCCTCCGATCAACATTTTCTCCTCCGAAGTTCATCAACAACGGTTTCAACCCCGACGAATTCAAAAGTCAAAGTCAAAGTCAACCACGAAGAGAGAATCAAAGAAGTTTCTAGAGATTGTACCCAAACAAACGCTTGATTTAAATTAAAATTATTTTTGTAATTCCAGCTTTTGTTATTTATTTATTAAATACGAAAATTTGTGTTTACAAATTTTGGCACGCCTAAATGGGACCATCTCTACCTCTCATCTCTTCTCTTCAAAAGATTCAAAGCATCAAATGACACCTCTCAAGATCAAGCTCGATAAAACCGCTGCTATGGCGCCTCAAGATCAAGCTCGATAGATCGCCGCTATGGTGCCCCTCAAGATCAAGCTTGGTAGGATCGCCGCTGACCCACAGCCATGGATTCTCAAACTGGGAATGTCATCACTGTGAGTATGTCAAGAGATTCACAGTCACTCCCTTCTTCTCCCAATGCCGCCGTGGAGGAAGTGTCACAAGATATTGCAAGCGAGGAGAACAACTCTGCGAAGTTCTACTCCCGCTCTACTTCAAGCTCGCCATCGCCTTCTAGCGTTGCCGCAAAGCAATGACGACAAATGCTACGACTATCGAGGAACAGTTAGCAAGTCTAACTAAAGTTATTGAAGGATCACAAAGCATGTCCAAGAACAAGATGCACAAATTGTTAGGCTTATGAGAAACGTTGATAGCGGCGAGGCGAGTCGTGTTAAAGAAAAGCAAGTGGAAGAGCACGATGTGGCCAAACATCCGGTGGACAACGATTAATGGAGGAAGATCCAATCACAAAGCATAGTCCTTCCGATGGATTAATTCCTATCGATCGTATAAGGGAGATAGTACTCGCACAATGAAAGATAAATTAGAGGAAAGCTCAAAGTCATCCTTCACCTACACCAAGCCCTACACAAAGAGGATCGACAATTTGAAAATGCCGATAGGCTATCAACCTCCCAAGTTCCAACAATTCGATGGCAAGGGGTAACCCAAAGCAACATGTTGCTCACTTTGTAGAGACTTGCAATGATGCCGGACTTACGGAGATCACCTAGTGAAGTAATTTGTGCGCTCGCTAAAGGGAAATGCATTTGACCGGTACATTGATCCGAATGCTAGTTCAATCGACACCGGGAGCAAATGGAGCAAGAGTTTCTTAACCGCTTCTACGAAGACTCGATGAATGGTTAGCATGATTGAACTAACAAACACCGCTGCTGGAAGGAAGAGTCGGTGATCGATTATATAAATCGATGGAGAAATCTGAGCCTAAGTTGCAAAGATAGATTGTCTCAAACTTCAAGAATCGAGATGTGCATTCAAGGAATGCGGTGGAGCCTCCAGTACATTCTCCAAGCAATCCACCAAGGTCATTTGAAGAGTTGGCTACCAAAGCTCATGATATGGAGTTAAGTATGTGCGCAAGCGGAGTTGAAGGACCACCGGTTCAAGAATTCCACAAATCCAAAGATTGGCAAGAAGTCAAGAATGGGGAAAGCCCTTCGCCAAAGCCTCGAACAAAGAATCCATGGCGGTAATCGCTACAACTATAAAAGTTCATAAAAATGACAAAGAGCGAGAATGTTATGCAAGACAATTGGCAAAAAGGAGAACTCGAGAGAGATGCAATGAAAGCAATACCCTTTTCTCGACTCGATATGTTTCGCATATTCGATGACAGATCCAAGCGAAACTCATCGAACTTCCGTAAATGAAACGACGAGAAGAAGCCGGGCGAATCGACGACCCTAGATACTGCAAGTATCATCGATTAGTAGGTCATCCAATTCAAGATTATTTTATACTCAAAGATAAAATCATGCGGCTAGCTGAGCAAGGGAGGATTGTGCTAGAAGAAGCAACCGCAAATTTTCTCACCATTAAAAACGACGATGCCTCATGCCGCATGGTTAATGAGGAAAGCAACAAAACAAACCAGCTCGCCAAGAGCCCGATGATAAAAGTGAAGATTGTTTGGTAGTTGTAACCTTTCTGAGACAAGGACTTGCTACTTGGTTCACAATCTCACAATCGACCGTTATTTGTCACGGGATATACTCTAAAGCAAAGGTGAACCGAATCCTAATTGATGGAGGTTCGGGGAGAACATCTTGCCCTTAAGGGTGATGAAAAATTTGGGGATACTAGTCGATGACCACGCAAGTAGTCGTTTAATGATCCAAGGATTCAATTTAGAAGGACAAAGAGCTCTGTGCACGATAATGCTATATTTATTGATCAACGAGATGACTTCACCGCGCTATTCCATGTCATAGATGCAAAAACATCATACAACATGCTTCTAGGACGCCCATGGTTGCATGAATATGGTGTGATACCTTCCACATTGCATCAATGCTTCAAATATTGTGAAGGTCACAACATAAAAATGGTGTTCGGCGATGATAAACCCTTCACCGAAGTCGAGTCATATTTTGTCGATGCCAAGTACTTCTTCAACAAATGTAGGGTAGCTCAAGCTCAAAAGGATCATCCAAAAGAAATGACCAAAGATGAGCGAGTTAAAGATGATGAAGAAATGGCCAAACAACCTTGTGAAGACGTCGAGTGCAATCGCCAAGAGCAATAAAGGTGGCTTGGGATACACTCTTCAAACTCCGATCCGCATTGCTATCAAAAGAGCAAGCACAAATTATCTCACAAATGGAGGGGTCTTGGCGATAGAAGATATGCCGCATAAATATGCTAAGGTAGTGAAAGCGAGTTTACGCCTTTGAAAGATCGGGACAATCAAAGGAATTGCCACCGAAAGTTGGGAGCTATCTTTAAAAGATTGGGACCACTTGGAAAGAGTAAGCACCAAAAGTTGGGAAATGTCTTCAAAAGATTGGGGCCACGAAGCAAACAAAACTGTAGGGAGTTGGAAAATCTCAACCTGCGGACTCTCGAAAATTCGAAGCCTAGTTCCATCTCGTATGAGAAGACAAACCACCCCGATCGCATCATATGAAGACGGCTTGACGGAAAGATGCATACAATTATTCACACAAAAGGTGAAAAAGATAATGGAGAGAGTATAGCCTCATCTAACTTCGACATTCGCAATCCTCGACAAACAATTTCTCGTGTCATGGACATAGCTCTACAAAGGAGAATGATCACAATGATTAGAAATAGAATCATTGTTGATATCAAAGACTGTGCGAGATAGTGATGATTAGAGGAAGAGATGGCCGAACGAGGGCATGCGTGGATTTTGCAAATGCAAGAGAAGTCAATGAAGACATTGCCACCATAAACCACATCACCATATGTGAAGACACTCCGACAAAGGAAAAAGGTGTTAAAATCTTACCCAAGCAGATGGTCCACATCGATCCCATAAATGGGAAATTCTTGAAATGCTATTACGCATAAGTCAAGCAAACTCCATGATACACGAGCCTAAACTGTTCATCCCTCCCGGTCCGCATGAGGTTAAACTGCACGACAACCACCAAAGGTAATTACATGTGGCTAAAATGTTAAGTTACCCCACTAAAGATATTTAGTGGCTAAATATTTAATATCCCTCCGCCCGCATGAGGTAAAACTGCACGGCACTCCCAATCCACTAAAGGTATTTAGTGGTTAAATATTAATACCCCTCCTGGCCCGCATGAGGTAAAACTGCACGGCACCCCCAATCCACTAAAGGTATTTAGTGGTTAAATATTAATACCTCCCGGCCCGCATGAGGTAAAACTGTACGGCGCCCCAACCCACTAAAGGTATTTAGTGGTTAAATATTAAATACCCCACTTTGACTATAGTGGTTACAAAAAAAGTTCTTCTTGGCCCGCATGAGGTTAAACTATGTACGGCCCCCTTAAAACCAAACCACGTTTTCTCTTGAACTACGTTATGGCTTGATCCTCTTAAAAGAGGTACGTAGGCAACTTAGAAAATCTCTAAGTGCAATCGTAATTCAATTATTTCATTTAAGTTCATATACTTAGTGAGATTATTAAAGTGCAAAAGACATAAATCAATTATTTCATTTAAGTTCATATGCTTAGTGAGATTATTGAATTACAAAAGGCAAAATAAATATTTGGGGGCAAGAAAATATTCGGCATAAATCAAATGCGAGCCTTTAGTTATCTTTCGAATGGATATTATTGTGATTGTTAATTAATTTATTGTGGTTATTAATTAATTTAATGAGACCATTAAATAATTAATTAGCCCACAAAAAAAAATCAATTCACATAATAGCCCAAAATAATTATTTTTGCCAAATAAAGGAGCCCAAGTTTAGATGGCCCGATACAAATTAAAAGCCCAAGGTTAACAAAAATAAATAAATAAATAAATTAAAAGAAAAGGCCCATGTTCAGAATAAGCCCAAGTGTGATTAAAAGGCCCAGCCTTATTTCTTCTTTTCCAAGCTGAAAAACAGAACCCCAAATTGTGTTCTGTTCTTTTCTTCCCCAATTCATTTGCGTAAATTCCTCCAGACCAAATAATTGCCGCCGCCTACGCCTGAAACCGCTGTAAGCAGCAGCCGACCACCACTGTTGCGCCGCCGCGAACAGCAGTCGACCAAGCAGTGTTGCACCACAGAAAGCTGCCGCCGTCACTCGCGCTGCACAGAGCTACCACGTCGTGCTGCCTTGAGCGTTGATCACGCCACCACCTTGGCTGATTCATTACAGAGCCCCGTCGCGCCACCGCTGCCAAGGTCGCAGTCCGAAATCATCGCCGGAGAAGCACCGCCATTAAATCCGACGCCACTAAGGGTCGTCGTTTGAAACCAACGCCGCCGCCAGTGAACCTCGCCGTCACTTCTAACGTGTTTAGTCGGGTACGTATTTGTTCATACAAATAACCCATTCGAAGAAATGCCCATAGACGTATCATATGGGCACGAATCAAATATTATGGTTGTCAAAATATGAACGGCAATGAGCACGGTAGTTGTAGTGGCATGATTGGGTGATGTTCATACAAACAACCCGTTCGAAGAAATGCCCATAGACGTATCATATGGGCACGAATCAAACGTTATGGTTGTCGAAATATGAACGGCAATGAGCACGGTAGTTGTAGTGGCATGATTGGGTGGTGTTCATACAAACAACCCGTTCGTAGTTGTAGTGGCGGATGAGCACGGTAGTCGTATACACAAATAAAATCCTACGAAAAAAAGAAAAAAAAACTGAATGTAAAAGCATAATAAATTTTATCGTTGAATTCCTTGTTGAGGTGTCTCTGTAGAAAAAGTGATCTGCAAATACATTAAAGAAGTATGGTGAATTTTGGAAGGAGAAAAAAAGATACAGAGAAGTGACGTGAAGAAGAAAAGGGAAAAAGAAGGAGAAAAATAAAAGAAGAAGGAAACAGAGAAGTGACGTGAAGAAGAAAAGGGAAAAAGAAGGAAAAAAAAAGTAAAAAAGAAGTGACGTGAAGATGGTCTGGCGTGAAAAAAAAGGAAAAAGAAAGAGAAAAGGGAAAAAGAAAACGCATCGCTTTCTTTCAATTCCCCACGTGTCGCTTATGGTGGAAAAGAGCATGCGCAAGGGTCCTTTATATAGAGATGAATCGATATTATGAATCTTGGTGATAGATACGATTATATCGTAAACTTATTTGATATTATAAAATTCGAAATTTCAAATTTTCAAATTAATACAAATAAGGAAATCTTATTTGATATTATATGTAAAATTCGAAATTTTAAATTTTCAAATTAATACAAGTGTAGAAGTTCGAAAAGTTTAGGCTTATCTACTCGTTGCCCAAGAAATTGGTAAAGCCCGAGAAGTTGAAATATTGAAGTAGATCCTTTATACGAGCACGAAAATATATTTCGTAATTCGTCCACATCGAAGACAAGATCACTCGTGAACGAAGTGCGAGGGGCATTTGTAAGTAGGCAAAATTTAATTGCCGAATCAAGAAGTGACACGTGGAAATTACATATTAAATATCAATTAAATTTATTATTTAGGAATTTAAATACATATAATTTCTAATATAATAAATAATTGATAATTTAATTGATTTATTAAATTAATTAGACCCAATCCAAGTATTGGGTCGTAATAAATCAATTTGGGCTTCTAAACCCATTAAATTAAATTGGGCTTTTACATAATAAATTGAATTGGGTCTCTAAAGCCTAATAAATCGAATTGGGCCTCTAAAGCTCAATAAATAAATTTGGGCCTCTAAAGCTCAATAAATAAATATGGGCCTCTAAAGCCTAATAAATCAATTCGGGCTTCTAAGCCCATTAAATAAATTTGGGTCTCTAAAGCCTAATAAATCAGTTGGGCCTCTAAAGTCCAATAAATCAATTTGGGCTTCTAAACCCTAATAAATCGAATTGGGCCTCTAAAGTCCAATAAACGAACTGCCTCTAAAGTCCAATGAATCAACTTGGGCCTCTAAAGTCCAATTAATTGAGGTGGGCTTCTAAAGCCCAATAAATCATGTCAGTTTCTAAAGCCCAACAAATCATATCAAATCTAACAAATCAAATCATGGAAGCATATTTCAAGATGCCGGAATATTCCTCGGTTTAATGTGCCAGCCCGTTAAACCTAGGGTTTCCATCATCTATAAATAGGGTCTCATTTCAAATGCATTTCGTAATACACATGTAAGCATACAGAGAGCATCGAAACACACCGGATTTTGAGCTTTGGAGATCAAGTCCGCGATTCAAGGAGTTCTTCGGGTTCTTCATCAAGAACGGCGTTTAATCCGAGATCAAGGTGCTAAGCCCCTCCGATTGGCGTTTCTCCCACTGAATTCTTCAAGTTCTTCGTCAAAGACGGCGTTTGATCCGAGATCAAGGTGCTAAGCCCTCCGATCAACATTTTCTCCTCCGAAGTTCATCAACAACGGTTTCAACCCCGACGAATTCAAAAGTCAAAGTCAACCACGAAGAGAGAATCGGTAGGAGTTTCTAGAGATTGTACCCAAACAATCGCTGATTTAAATTAAAATTATTTTTGTAATTCCAGCGTTATTTATTTATTAAATACGAAAATTTGTGTTTACACCTATATAATAACAGAACATGTACTCGGTGTTTGTTTCTTTAATTTGCCAATGGTTGAGATTTATTAAATCAATAGGCTCGGTGAATTGGGAGATAGCATTGTTTATATGGTGTCTTTGTTGATTATAGAAGGAATCCGTGACCTAATTATTTAGGATGATGATGTCCCCTCGAGGAGCTCATAAAGATTATCATGTAAACTTGCAGTGGATTTAATCCGACATGATAATAAAGATGAGTGGTACTACTCTTGGAATTAGATGTAAATTAATTAAGTTGTCGGTAACTTAATTAATTTATGGACATTCGATATCTTAAACACGGGAAAATAAACGTACACATAATAAAGGAGCCCATATTGTAATATGGAATTAGGACGGTAATTCAATTATAACTCTTTAGTGGACCGACTTATAATTGATGGGCTTAAGTTGAGTGTTCGGATTGAACACGGGATGTTTAGGCCCATCAGAGGCCCAACCCTAATTCCTCCTTAAGGTCCCCGTTGTAGCCTATAAATAAACCCTAATATCGGTGCCTCTAGACGAGTGAAAAAACGTGAGATCGGAGAGAGGCAGATTCTGATTCCTTGGAGGATCGTCGACCACTCAACGTCCAAGGGAAAGGGATAGGAATACGGCGTAAGACGGTGAGGTTCGTGGCTCATCCTTGATCCGCAGCTTCTAACCTTAGAATCGGTTCGACTTCACCTATTAAGGTGAATAGGTATGATTTTATTTCCGCTGCATTTTATGCATGTGATCTCGAATTAGATAATCACTTAGAGTCGGCGATCCGGTGGTTCTAACAATTTATCTCCCACTTATACTAAAAGACTATGCTTCCATAATCGCCGTCATACATCCGATTCCCATCCCTTCAACATGCCCATCAAAAGCTTTGTTTGGAAGAGCCTTTGTGAAAGGATCTCGCTAGGTTATCCGCCGATGCAATTTTAGCGACAACAACTTCTCCTCGCTTTACGATGTCTCGTATCGGTGGTACTTGCACTTAATGTGTTGCTTGCTTTGTGGGCTCGTTCTTCCTTCGAGTTTGCCACCGCACCACCGTTATCACAATACTTAGCTTCCATGGTGGAGTCCGAAAGGTATTTCGCTTAACACTCCTCCATACTATGGCTCCACCTCCCAAGGTAAACACATAACCCGAGGTAGATTTACTATTGTCCCTATCCGACTGAAATCGTAATCCGTGTAACCCTCGGGAAGTAAATTATCTGCTTGGTAAACTAGCATATAATTTCTAGTCCTTTTCGTGTACTTTAAAATATGCTTTACCACACCCAATGTCCTTGTCTGGGTTACTTTGATATCTCGCTAACCATTCCCACGGCAAAATAAATATCGGCCTCGTACATAGCATTGCATACATTAGGCTTCCTACGGCGAAGCGTAAGGAACCTGTCTTCATGTACTCTATCTCCTTGGGTGTCTTAGGACACATCTCCTTAGATAAAGGTACTCCATGTCGAAAAGGTATAAAACCTTTCTTGGAGTTTTGCATATCCACTTAAGGGATGGGTGGACTCACACTTTGTTGGCTTTAAGAAGTAGTAAGGGCTCTCAAACGGTCCATCATCGTCATCATCATAGTCTTCATAGACTCTATCTCCTCCACATGTGACAATCTATGATGAGCTCTGATTGGAGTGAATTGATGCATGTTTTTAGGGTATATTTTAGTGCAAAAAGTGATCAAAAGTGTGAGATTTTGTGCATAAATGTGTAGAGTATCACTATTTTGCCTAAAAAGTATTACTTGATGAATATTTGATGTTTTTCGTCCGTTTACAGGTAAATCGGTGGAATTTGGCCAAACCGAGAGTAATCGCATTCCGAGGATGAAGAGATGATCGAGACAGACAAATATGGGGGTCGAGGCGGAGCCCGGTCGAGAAAATTCCTTGGACTCGACCCGAGGGTGAAGGCAAGAGGATGAAAATCAAAATTTGGAAGCGGCCTCGGACTCGAGGGCTGTCCCTCGAGTCGAGGGATGGGCAAAAGCAGCAACCTTGAGTCGAGGGCTGAGCCTCGACTCGAGGGAGAGGATTTTTCAGAATTTCATTTATTTAAGGGGCAAACAGAGCATACCTCAAGACAATTCCATAGAGCATTACAGGTTTTAGGCGATTTCTTAGGCCCCAAACCAATTTCTACTTGTAGGTAGAGTAGATTGTTAGATTTAGATTTAAATTGTTGTTGATTAGATTAGCATTAGATTGGCATTAGATCTCTAGATTTCTAATTTCAAGCTTGTAATCCATTTGGAGAAGAATTGTATTGAAGACTCAAACATTCCTATTTTTGTTGATTCAAGTCAATTGGTGATGTTCTTCCTCTCTTGTCATTTCAATTCCTTTATTGTTGTTATTAGATTGTTGTTTGATAAATTAGATTTTCTTCCCATGGATTTTGCTCTTGGCACCATGGGCTAACTCTCTTGTGCTTGGGTTGATTGAAATTGAGGATGATTTGATTGCCTATGCTTTGATTGTTGATCAATTAAGTTAGATTGCTTCCTAATTGTGATTCATCCACTTTTATCTCTTTAGAATAATGTTTGATCACCCTAGCAATAGGTGAGAGTTGAGCTAACGTGATCCTGGATTAATCGGGTTATAATTGTGTATGAATGTATGGGTTGGGTGCTTGTAATCGAGAGATTAGTTGCACTAAGGATACTCACATTAGGCATTGTGTATTTAATGGAGTGATTAATTGCATGATGGTTTTGTGCTTTCTATCTTGATTGATTTGCAATTGGATTCAATCATAGCTTGTTGATCATTGATTCCTTGATGGAAACTATCCCTAGCACCCAAATTCCCATTTATTGTTGTATTTGTTCTTGCCTTCCAAGTGTTTGATCATTTGCCTCTTTGTTTTGTTTGAGTTTAATTCTTGCTTTTTGCTGTATTTTTGTTTCCAAACCCGCTTTGCAACAATAGTAACCGATAACTTATATTCCTAGGACCTAAACCTGCATACTTTTTCCCTTGGGTTTTGATATACTTGATTGGTCTTAATACCGCTTACCCGGTTACCTACAATCAAGCTCCACGATTAACCGACACTTGAAAAGAATCTTGGGCAATGTTCTCCATAATCTCATTCATTTGCCCCACACGTCTTCGACCAAATAGAACCACTAGCACATGCATTTAAAAAAGCGATCCCCATCCGTCAAGCCATTGTAAAAGTACATAATGGTTTGCTCCTCCTAAAGCCATGATTGGAGTGGTAATCCGGTAAGTGGTATTAAGACCAATCAACAAATATCGAACCCAAGGGAAAAAGTATGCACGTGAGGCGCTAGAAAAACATGTTCTTAGCGACTATTGATGCAATCACGGATTGACACTAACACTACAAAACACTTGCAAAAATACAAATCAACAACAAGCAAGCAAATGATCGAACACATAAGATGCGAGAACAAATACAACAATAAATGGGGGAAATTGGGGTGCTAGGGCTAACATCCATCAAGGAATCAATGATCAACAAGCTATGATGATATCAAATTGTAGATCAACTAAGATAGAAAGCATAAACCATCATGAAATTAATCACTCCATTAATAACACAATGCCTAATGTGAGTATCCTTAGTCCTTCACATCTCTCAATGAAGAAGTTCCCAATTCATACAATCATGTAAAATTATATCCCGATTAACACCTAATCACGTTAGCTCAACTCTCGCCTATTGCCAGGGGTGATCAACCATTAATCTAAAGAGATAACTTTACATGAAGCACAATTAAGAATCACAATTAGGAAGCAATCTACTCAATTGATCAACAATCATAGCATAGTCAATCAAATCATTCTCAATTTCAATTAACCCAAGCACAAGAGAGTTAGCCCATGGTGCCAAGGGTAAAATCCATGGGAAGAAGATAGAGTTGAACAAACACAAAACAAATCACAACAATTAAGAAATTAAAAAGACAAAAGAGGAAGAACATCACCAATTGAATTAAATCCACAACAAGAGGAATGCTTGAGTCTCCAACACCAATCTTCAAATGAATTACAAGCTTGAATTGAATGAAATAACTAGATCAAATGCTAAACTAGAGCTAATCTAATCAACAACAATTGAAATCTAAATCTAATTCTACACTCTACACTACCTACAATGGGAAATTGGCTTGGGGCCTAAGAAATCGCCCCAAAACCGCTACTAACCGCTCTATCTAATGGTGTATTCATTATGCTCGCATCAGGTTTTAAATAGACGAGACCTCCATATTTCTCAAATCCCTCGACTCGAGGCTCCTCCCTCGAGTCGAGGCAACCGCAATTTCTGAAATCTCCTCTTTCCTTCATATCCCTCGACTCGAGGCCTCGGCCCTCGACCGGAGGTCGAGTCCAGGCATTTTCTCTGCGGGACTCCACCTCCGACCCCCATTTTCGTCCGTCTTGTTCGCTTCTTCATCCTAGGAATGCCGGTACTCTCGGTTTGATCAAAATCCACCGATTTACCTCGTAAAACGGACGAAAAACATCAATTATTCATCAATCTTCACAAGTGATACTTTTAAGCAAAGTAGTGATACTCTACACTTTTAAGCGAGAAAATTTAACACTTTGCACCACTTTTGCACTAAAATAACCCCTAAAACATGCATCAATTCACTCCAATCAAGCCATATTGGGGACAATTAATAAGCAACATACCATACCTCTCCCAAGCTTCGGTATAGTCTCTCCATTCTTTTGGCGTAAATGTGAAATCGCCTCCTTGGCTTGTACCGTCTTAGATGGTGGATAAAACTTCATCAAGAATCTGTTGCTTAGGTCCTCCTAATGCATTTAATGGTTCCGGAGGAAGAGAATTTAACCATGCTTTGGCTCTCCCTTAAGAGTAAAGGCAAATAGCCTTAGCTTCTTAGCATCCTCGGGCACTCCGTTGTACTTCGTGGTGTGTCCGAAATCTCTAAAAATTGTGCCATGTGTTGATGAGGGCACTCCTCTTCATCTTTCCCTTCAAATTGCTTCCTCTAAGCATCCTCACAAGAGCGTGACTTGTCTCAAAATTATTAGCTTCAATTCTCGGCCTTGCTATTCCATCATAATGCTCACAAAGTTAAGGCTCAAAGAACTCTCTCAATGGCCTACCTTGAGGCGGAGGCTCTTGCATAGGTTGTGGTTGGGCTTGTGGGATATGAGGTGGCTCTTGATATCGTGGCTCATGGTTGTATGGCATATGAGGATAGTATGGTCGGAATTGTTGAGGATGAGGTGGATAGTATGGGTATTGGTAAGCTTTTGGAGGGTAAGTGTATGGATTTTGGTAGGAAAATTGATGTGGTGGCATTCCTTGAGGGAAAGGGCCAACTTGAGCATTGAAAGACAAATTGTGCCCATTACCTCCTCCATTATCTTGCAATCTCCTCTCTCCATTTACATTGACCTCCTCGGCATGAGGTTCACCAACAACTCTCTCTTCATGCATCAACTCTTCACCTTCCATCGCTTCCCTTCTTCTTCTCCCACGATTTCTTCGAATTGTTGCTTCATTTTCCGGATTGAGTGGCAAAGGTGGAATACCACTAGATCTTGTAATCATGCACCTACAATACCACCAATCCAAGTATCAAAATCCAACAAAAACAAACAACAAAATAAAAATACAAAAACACAACAAGTAGCCACTTCAAACAATTCCTAACTCTTACTTAAGGCGCAAAAACTAATTCCCGACAATAGCGCCTTTTTTATTGTAAGGATCGGACAAGCGATTTTAAGACAACCAAGTATATCGAACCCAAGGGAAAAAGTATGCACGTGAGGCCCTAGGAATACAAGTTATCGACGACTATTGTTGCAAAGCGGTTTTGGTTCTAAAATACACTACAATTGCAAGAATTAAAAATCAAACAACTAGCAAGCAATTTATCAAACACCTTATATGTTAGAACAAGTAGCTAAAATTCAATGAGGGATTGGGGTGCCAGGATAATATCCATCAAGGAATCATTGATCAACAAGCTATGATTGAATCAAATTGCAAATCAACTAAGATAGAAAGCATAAAACCATCATGCAATTAATCACTCCATTAATCACACAATGCCTAATGTGAGTATCCTTAGTGCAACTAATCTCTCAATTAAGAAGCACCCAATTCATACAATCATACACAATTATAACCCGATTAATCCCGGATCACGTTAGTTCAACTCTCGCCTATTGCTAGAGTGATCAAACATTAATCTAAAGAGATAAAAATGCATGAAGCACAATGAGAATCACAATTAGGGAACAAACCTGCCTCAATTGATCAATAATCATTATCAATCATAACATAAGGCAATCAAATCATCCTCAATTTCAATTATACCAAACACAAGAGGATTAGCCCATGGTGCAAAGAGCAAAACCCATGAGTAGAAAATCTAATTGGACAATTAAAAAGCAAATCACAATAATTAATGAATTTAAAGGAGTAAAGTGGAAGAACAACACCAAAATGATCAACGAATGCTTGAGTCTTCAATGTATCTTCAAATGTGCTCCTCTCTTCAATTGAATTACAACTTGGGAATGAAAACCTATTGGATCAAAAAACTAATCTAGGGTATAAATGATTAAAATCTATCCAAATCTATCAATCTAATCAAACTACAATGAGAATTAAGCTATGGAATGAGAAATTCGCCTAAAAATCAGAAACAACCGCTCTAATCAAGGTTATGGAGATTATGCTCTGTTTCCGCTCAAATGGGCTTAAATCTCAATTTTTCGATTTTGGCATCCCTCGACTCGAGGTTGGGGCCCTCGAGTCGAGGCTTGTGATGTCGCATCCATGCTTTTCTAATTTTTTTCAGCCTCGAGTCGAGGCTTATCCCTCGACTCGAGCTTGCCGCCTTTGCCCCGATCCTCGACTCGACGGTTGAGCCTCGGTCGAGCTTGCTTCAAAATTTGAATTTCAACATTTGGCCGGCAACCTCGTGTCGAGGTACCGTGCAGGTCGAGTATGAATGCCAGACTCTCGGTTTGGCCAAATTCCACCGATTTACCTGAAAATGGGACGAAAAATATCAAATATCTCACAAGTAATACTTTTAAGCAAAGTAGTGATACTCTACACATTTAGGCACAAATTCTAACACTTTTGATTACTTTTGCACTAAAATACACCCTAAAAACATGCATCAATTCACTCCAATCAAGCTACCCGGGAGAGAGAAGAGGAAATCCTAGCTAAGTACCCGCAAGTGTCTTCAATTTAAATAAGTAAATTTCGGGATGAAATTTCTCTTAAGGGGTGTAGGATGTAATAACCCAAAACCAATTAAAGGATTTTATGTTTAAATTACTAAGTTTAGTGATCATTTTATTCTTTTCCAATTTCGTACGTGGTTTTCTTAATTTTTCTCCAATCGACGAACGATTTTTCACCCAAAATCTACGAGATACTTTTCAAATTCACGTCCGTAATCCAGATTTGATTAATAATGATTAATTACCAATAGTCCTTTAAAGGTAGGAAACACTCAAGAAAAACCCTAAGAAAAATGTTTGTTTTCCCATCACGCGTATTAATAATTTTCTGAGCCGAAACTCGGACCAAAAACTCAACAATGAAGTCACACCACTATATTAGAAAATTTGACTACCAAATAGCAGCCAAATCCCTCAAAGATTTCATGCACATGGGGTTCTTAATGAGGAAGATATTTCTAGTACACATGATCTAGCCAAATCCTAGGCTTTAGCTCCTAAGCTAGACAAGTTTAGCCTCAAGCCTATTTACCTACTTGCTCCCATTCCCCACCTCAATTGACCGGCCCCTCCCCTCTCTTTTCCCTTATAAATACCACTCTTCCTCTTCTTCATTTCCTACACCAACAAAGAAGGAAAAACAAGTAGCAATCAAGAAATTCTTAAGAGGAAACTACAAAGGTTAGCCTCTAAGCTTATGTTTTATTTTAAGAGCTTTAAACAATTAGTAGAAGCATGATAGGAACTCCTAAGAACCTGTATTAATGAGTAAAAACCGTGTTTAAAGCTTGAGGATCGTATTTATGGTGTATATGATCATGATTTTGTTCATATGTGGAAGGTAAATAAACCGCTGAAAAACGCGACACACCGCTGACCTGTTTTTGTAAAATTATTTTGTATACTTTCCCACGTTTTAAAAATCATGGACAAATTCCTAAATGTAGTATTTGAAGTTTAGAATAACATAATAATATTTCATGGTCATTGGATTTTTGTAGACTGAGAATAAAATCGTGAAAGATTATGTGTCGGAAGTAGTCCGAAACCAGGAGCAGTGACTCATTTCATTTATTTCTCCCCTTTCTAATAGCTATAAAATTCTAGGAAAAATCTGTGATGTTCCCCTAGATATTTTGTAAATTATAGTAAAAAAATCATAATATTTTGTTTAGTACTTTATGAGATATA
Source organism: Paraleonurus japonicus (assembly GCA_030762865.1). Classification (NCBI taxonomy): domain Eukaryota; kingdom Viridiplantae; phylum Streptophyta; class Magnoliopsida; order Lamiales; family Lamiaceae; genus Paraleonurus; species Paraleonurus japonicus. The sequence continues at coordinate 24,088,694 of CM061060.1, forward strand.
ATTTGTTTTCTGAGTACCTGGTCGATGTTCGACGCATAGGGTTATTCTGTGATGCATGAATTTATTTTTCTGGTTAGGATAACGTATAAATTATGGAAAAATTCATGGTTGTCATACAACCTGTTAATAACAATATTCTAAAATTTGGTTATTTTTAAAAAAGTACCCAATAATTTATGAATTTTCTCGTAAGACATGTCCAGTAACCGAGCCAAACGAGATTAAATGTTCATAAATTTTCTGGGCAGATTCCATAAGTCAAATAGCTTGGGTTCCTGAATAAAGGTTGTTCGTACTTGAGTAATGCATCACACGTTTTAATTTCATAATTTTTGGATATTTCTACAGAGAGTTATGAATTTTATAAATTAAAAGTCACTGTTTTGCTGAAATAGAAACTTAGAGTCCTTATTTCTAAATCTGCTGTAGTTTCGTAACTCAAATTAAATCGACTCTTAATAAACTTTGTTCTACACTGAAAGATGTACAACATAGTAAAATTTCATAATTTTCCAATGAGTCTAAGTGTTTTATTTCGTTTATGCATGTATAGGTATTGTTTCTTCGATTGTTAGTACTTGATAAATTAAATGGCGAAACATTTAATGACGAGAATGTTTTAAATATCAAATTTTATACATGATACTTTACGAATACATATATTTGAGTGTCTTATATATTTTTCTTGAAAATAAACGGAACCGAAAGTCCCGGGATCCACAAACCGTAGTACACTAACAAAGTCGTTAGACGTAGGATTAAACCCATAGAAGCTTTTGATAAAATAAAGTACCTCTTCTTCATCAAAGCCTAGTTTTAGAAGGCACAATAAGATCAAGAACCTATGTTTCTAATGGACAAAAGTTTTGTCGAACTAAACATACGGATTGTGCTAGGTAGAGTACGGCCGGAACCAGACTAAGATTTTTGTACGAGAGGCCTAAGAAATCAAGAAGTTAATCTTCCTCTTAAAAGTTTTCCAGGTGGGTGACACTATATGTATATCCAACTAATGTTATATGGACTGCTGTCGCTTTTCCCGAATAAAACAAAAATAGTTTTCTCGAAAGACGCGAACAACTCAAAAGCATGCAAATGCACAACTCCTAACTATATTATTTATATTTCTTTTGCTTTGATTATTTATATTTACATAGCAGAGGGTGAAACCTTATATTATATACGAGAATGAATATCTCTATTGATCTATTGATCGGCAGAGGGCGAAGCCCTATATATATATGTATAAACGGGAGAAATAAGGCTCGGAAGAGGGTTTGGATTGTGTGCGAAATGTCACTAGTGCCACCTCACGGGAGAAATAAGGATGGTAGAGGGTTTGGATTGTGAGCGAAATGTCACTAGTGCCACCTCATTTGGGACGGAGAATTACGGGTCTCGGACGTGGTAGGAAACTATCATGTGCCATCTCATGTGTGCTATATCTATTTACTAATTGTTGTAAAGAAAGATGAATCTCTTAACCGAATGAAAGTTAAAGGATGAAAATCATATAATCGAAGATTACCTTGTACAAATGGTCTAAATGTCGTAAAGAATAATTAAAGATAAAAGAAGAATAAAAGATTTAATTATTTCGGATTTTCCTATCAACTGCGGTAACAAAGATACAAAGTTACCCATCGAGATTTTATCTCACACCTCAAACTAAATATTTCAAAGTTGCGAGAATGAGGCCAGTGAGCTGCAGTAGAAGACCGCTTCCCACTCTCTCTTAATTAATAAATAAATTGTCTTGTAACTTCTCGATCTTTTGTAATAAACACTTTGTTAAAATTATGTTATTTTCTTCCTCTGGGAGTTGTTCTCGTCTGATTGTTTTGTCCAAGCTAAATAATGGTCTTTTATAATAAAAGAGTTTCTCTTCACTAAGTAAGTGTTTCGAAATTTTTCCGCTGTAATTTAATCGATTGTTATTCGTAAGAAATTTTCTCGCTCAATTTTTATGTTTCACTAAGTGATGACTCGGGTTTTGGACATCAAACCCCGAAGGTCGACTTTCCGAATTCCGGGTGTTACAAGTTTGTTGTTGAATAAATCCTCGTAGTGAGTTGAAAAATTTTCTAGCCATATCTGGGCCTCGAGCCTGCGTCTCCCGGACCCGGTTGCTCTTGTTCAAATGATCCTTAAGGCATCTCTCTTGGTGCTCCACTGATTTGCTCGTGGTTGTCCCCGTGGCGCCATGTTAGTAAATCAAGAAAATATTACATCATATAGGTAAGCTAAAGTAGATTTTGTTATTACTTTAAATGATAATGGTACTTATTGCCTATCACTCCTACCATTTAGTATTCGTGATAGGTTGTATTATTCTAGCAAATATATCTACATAGAATAAAAGTAATAATTAAGTTAAAAAGAACGGATAAAATAATGCAATTTTACTTGTAGATGAGTAAAGCGAAAATAAATAAATATTTAACATACACCCTTACTACTTTAGTAGTATTTTCTGATGGAAAAAACTACATTAATTTAAAATATTAAAACTAATAGTTAGTACATATATTAATATATATGCATCTAAGAGACTTTATGCCTATATGGGGGAAATATGGGCATAAGTCTAGTAAATACGAGACCTCCCTAAGGTTCAAAGAATGCAGACAACTAGAAGGTTACAAAGGCTGCTATCAAGAAGACCTGGAAGGTTTCTTGTACCTAAAGAAGTTGTTCTGAAAGACTAGAAGACTTGTAACATACTCGAAGAAGAGATAGAGCGCGATTTATAAAGGTCAAGTAGTCAAGAAGACTTAGATGAGAAGATAGCAAGGATGCTTGCTAGAATGAACATAGAAGACTTAGTCAATTCGAGATCAATCATCATATCAATTTAGAAGTCAAGTATAAATCGGATCCTTGATGAGAAGATCGAATCTGCAAGAGTCAATCTATCAAGAGAAAATTGATAGGAATCAAACAATCAATTATTTAAGTCAAATAAATCTTCTCAACACTACTTACCATCTTTATGAAGACCTAATTATCAAACAATCTAATGGCTAGTTGATTTTAGGAAACTATAAATCAAAATGAAGGGATTCAGAATCGACACGAACTTACGCGCGAGAAACTACAAGAAATCTTATCACTTACAACAAACACACGCTTATTCATTCAAACCACGAATCAAGCACACGTTGAATCAAGAATTTGATTCGATTAAGGAATTGTAAATCACCTTCCAATATCTCGAGTACGAGAGAAGGTTGATCATTTTACGAGACTAAAGAGTTAGAAATAAACTCAAGGATCATCATTTATATCAAGGGCGGGAACTTGTAAAACTCCCCTGTGGTCAAATCCTCGGGGTGACAGAGGAAACAAAACCAAGATTTGGTGGATAGTAAGACCCCCGTGGATCGGGAAGAGTGGACGTAGGATTGTTATATCCGAATCACTATAAAAATCTTTGTGTCTTTTATATGCTTTCTGCATACATATTCTTATTTGCTCATTCATCATCGTTTTAATAATCTCGCACTAAACTTGCTAAGTATTCATCGAGAACGTTTTTTGTTTAAAGGGTTTTTCAAATTCACTCACGAGATTAGCTTCCGCACCATCAAGACTTCGAGTTTTTGAAATTTGTTGATCACACTTAGCACACACCGAGTACCTATCTCGTAGAAGACTTGCAAAGTCTTCTAACCTCACACTCACTCACGAAAAGCTATAAAAAGTTTTGAGTGCGGTAATGTCTATTCAACCCCCTCTTCTAGACTTTACACCTCCTTACACATCTCTCAGGGACCAACAAAAATAGTTCTATGGTCCTCTCATCCTTCTTGTCGGTGGTTGGCTTGGTCTAGCCTTGTCCTAATTGGGTGGTGGTCCAACACACTCGTCCTGTCCCTCTTGGTTATCGTCATCCATGCGAGTTAGAAAAAACCTAACCCTGTGATCTCCTCCTATGCAGATTCGACATAAAAAGGCGACGTTCCTCGGAGGGGCCGATTCTACAAGTCCTCCCGTAAACCTCGCTTCTTCTCGGTGCATTCCCGCCGCCTCTCAATCCTTTCTTGCCAATCTTCATTCCTCGATTGCTCGCCATTTCGGTATTTCCTCATCGATAAAACCCGGTTGCTTCCTGTTCGAGGATAGTTGCTCTCCCTTCTCGACCATTTGCTTGATTTTCATAATCATCCGCCAATTGTTGGGATCTTATCTTATCTTCCATGGCCCGTATCAGTAAATCGCCTAGTGTACCGGCCATATATGATACTTATCCCTTTTTGTGAATTTGTATCTACCGGCACATCAAAGACTTCTCTAGACACTTCCTTCCAAAGTGTGCGACTACTCCATCCCTTAGTAATTGTGTTGCATGCACGTCGGAATCTATATAGCCTTCATAACTGCCGGGGTTCTAAGCTCAATTACCACTAAAAATATATTACGCGATTAGCTAGTGTTCAATCCTGATTCGCTTCACGGTATTGAATGATATATGGCACCAAGGGTGGTACGAAGAATCCTCCTATTCCCCCAAAATCCATCTAACTAAAGAACATGAAAGAAAAGGAAAACAGTTTTAAATAATTATGGAGAAGTGCATGCAAATAAATTTTTTAAAAAAGTAGTATCTAGCTTTTATATAAATTCATTTATTTATTTATTATTATTATTATTATTATTATTATTATTATTATTATTATTTTACCTTCGATAGCTACCGTGAACACCGATTCCCAATACATATTTAGTATTATTATATATATATTTGATAACTTTGTCAAAAATTTAAACCTCGTGGCTCGATACCACTTTGTAGCGCCCCATTCCGGAGACGTCGGGCCCTTTGTGACCTATTTGAATCGGGAGCAAGTCGCTACTATAGTAACTAAAATTTAAACTTTGAATATTTCATAAAAATAAAAATCAACACAATGAGGATGAAATTCAAAGCTTAACGAATAATAATCGAAATATTATAATCTCATGATAATAACACATTCTTATCATAAAGATGGTGGACCATAAAATTTATTACAAACATAATTGGAGTTTGAACTTAAAATGTCGTAAATATTTGACTTCATTTAAATATAATATCTTAACCAATTAATATGAGGCTCTCGGTGTCACCGCAGCCTTCCGAATGCCTTCTTCAAAACCCGAAATATTAATTGGGTATGAGATAAAAAATCTCGATGGGTAACCTACAGCCGTTAAGTCGCTTGATAATAAAAAAATGTATTGTTACGAACCGGACTCGTCTACCATTTCATAAATTTATATTACCCAATGGATCCGTCGATCCTTTACCCAAAGGTCTAAAGGTCCTATTGATCCAAGACCAGAGTACCGAGTACATAAGACTCGGTGAGTACATAAGGCTCGCCCGATAGACCCGTCGGTCCAATTAGCCACTTAGATCCGAACATACGAAATAATAGTAACTTATTGGTTAATATAATAAATAAAATTGTAAATACCAACAAATGACAAAACATTTACAATTGCACCACGTATAATGTTACCCACATTTGTTAACTTGTAGTTTGATTTTGAAGGTTGATGGAAAAGAACAGTCCGAGCTACGTAGTCTTTTGATATTCCACCTACTACATTTAAATTTTTATTTATTTATTGGTTTGCAAAAGAATTTAATTATGAGTTAACTAATAATTTTATAAGCATGCTTTAATAAAATAGTCCTATAAATATTAGCTACACATGTCTTTTATAATAAGGCGTAGATTTATTATATATTTTTTTAGTGGAATATTTCCATTGTTTATAAGAGTATTTGATAGAGGAATTTAGACAAAGCTAGGGTAATGACTAAGCATCCCTATGCTATTGTAGATTAATTTATTGACATTTTCTCATTAAACCTCCTTCATGCTTGTGCCATGTTATCCTTTTTATCCAGTGGTCTTCGGCCACTTTAGTAGTATTAGTGGATGATATCATGTACTTAATATTTATCCTTATAAAAAAATTGTTTTGTTTATTTATTTAGTTATCTATTTTCATTATATATATATATATATTTTATTTATGACTAAAAAAATTCTTGTTAAGTTATTTAACTAAAGACATTAATTTTTCTAAAGTCATTAATTATTGTTGTGCTTAAATGAAATATAAATTGTGAATTACTTCAAAATATATATATATATATATATATATATATATATATATTTATGTATAGATTATATTGATTTTTGAATCTTGTCCTACTAACACTCTTTTATTCTAAAGTGCTAAGGAGTACCTTTTAAGTTCGAGTGGCTCGTCCATCTTTCCCTGCAAATATAATTCTTGAATGAAATACTAAAATTAAAGTTAGTGCAACAACAAAATTTTAATTTATAAAATAACTTATTAAAATCTGAGATGTTCTTAATATTTGAAAAAGGCAAAGTGGGGGTATTACACATGACTTGTGAGAAGAGACTAATTTCGAACTTTCAGAGCATAGATGGCCCTAGGGTGTTATTCGGTGACAACAATCGTGGCTGCACTCGGAGGTGTTGGAACCTTAATTATTGGTGATGTTCGTGTTTCGTGAGGTGTATTTTGTAGAAGGTTTGAAACACAAATTATTATTTGTCTCTCAATTGTGTGATAAAGGATTTAATGTTAGATTTTCTCGTGATAAGTGCGATATATCATATAGTCTATCGATAAGATTCTTTTAACCAGCTTCGGACATGGTAATGTTTATGTGGCAAATTTTAATAGTTGTCCTAAAGATATCATGTCTGGTTGCTAAGGGTGGAGAAGACCTTAGTCGGGTCGTGGCATAAAAGTCTTAGCCATCTAAAATTTAAAACCCTTAACAAGATAGCCATAAAGAATCTTGTCAAAGGATTACACGATAAGTTAATCTCTAACGAAACAAGTGTGATGCATGTCGAAAAGATAAACAACCTAGGAACTCCTTTAAAAGTATTTACACAATCTCATCCGAAAGAGTATTACAACTCCTTTATTTGGATATGTTTGTTCTTGTTTCACCACTCAGCTTTTAGTGGAAGAAAATATACCTTAGTTGTTGTGGATGATTATTCCGTATATACTTGGGTTTTATTTCTTTTCAAGAAAAATAATAAGATGAACAGGATTCCCGAACTGCTCAAACAAATTCAAAATGAGAACGACGTTAATATCATTAAGATAAGGAGTGACAAGGGTATTGGGTTTATAAATTCTTGTCTATCTAACTATTCTCTTGAGAATGATATTGTTCATGAGACATTATCTGCAAGAACTCCTAAAAAAACGGTGTAGTTGAGAGGAGAAATCGAACACTCAAAGAGGTAGCTAGGAGCATGTTAGCTAAGTATGAAACCCCACAGAGATTTTGGGCTTAAGCAACAACTCACTTGCTACACTAAGAATAGGTGTCTTCCCGTGAAAGATAAGGGTAAGACTCCATATGAGTCGTGGAAGGGTAAGGTTACCAGAGTTACTTATTTTCGTACTTTTGGTTGTAAATATTTCATCCATAACAATGGGAGATCTAAATTAAAGATATTTGATTCTAAAGTTGCCGATGGAATATTCTTATGATATTCCAACACTTCAAATGCATTCGAGAGGTTTTAATAAGACTACTCTTTGTGTGGAAGAAACTTCTCATGTAGTATTTGATAAAACTCATATTTCATCGTATAAGGTTAATCAAATAAAATATAATCTAAATAAATTTAACAAGGTGAAACCTATCTTCCTAATCTCTACTCAAATTCGACGAGGAAGATCGGTTATCTCGATATTTAGAAAGAAACTCTCTACTGTCCCATCTCGAGGAGACACCTTCAACACCAATTGATCGGCACAAGGTCAACTGATGAAGGGGAATGTCTACTCGTGACAGACAAGGAAAGTTACATTCTCGAACTGTAATGAGAGAACTTCTACTTGTTGGAACCACCTGGATCGCCGATTCTATGTGATTATCGATTCGGGATCACGGGTATGATAAAGCGCAATGGAAAAGGAACCATACCTATTCACCGTAATAGGTGAAGATGAACCAGATTCTAAGGTCGAATCGCCAATCAAAGGATGAACCTCGAACCTCACGGTCTTCTCGCCGTATTCTTATCCCTCTCACTTGGACGTCGTGTGGGCGACAATCTTCCAGTGAATCGAATCCGCCTCCTCTTTTTTACATTTTTAACACACGTGGGAGGCTTTGAAGTAGGGATATTTATAGGCTACAACAGTGGACCCTAAGGAGGAATTAGGTTGGGCCTCCCGATGGGCATAACTGTCCCAGTGTTCACCCCGAACACTCCACTTAAGCCCATCAATTATAATCTGGGTCCACTAAAGAGTTATAATTGAACTACCGTCCTAATCCCGTATTAAAATATGGGCTCCTTTATTATGTGTACATTTATTTCCCGTGTTTAAGATATCGAATGTCCATAAATTAAATAAGTTAATGACAACTTAATTAATTTACATCTAATTCCAAGAGTAGTACCACTCATTTTTATTATCATGTCGGATTAAATACACATGCAGTGGTTTACATGATAATCTTTATGAGCTCCTCAAGGGGACATCATCATCCCGAATAATTAGGACACAAATTCCTTCTATAATCAACAAGACACCATATAAACAGTGTTATCTCCCAATTCACCGAGCCTATTGATTTAATAAATCTCACGCATTGGCAAATTAAAGAAATAAACACCGAATACACGTGCCCGTTATTATATAGGGATTAAGAAGACGTACATCCATAATAACAGAGGTCTTGTTCTTTTATATAGTCAAGTACAAATTGAACAACCTCATATGGTCCCGCTCAATACATACAAAATGTACTAGTGTAACTATATAGTCAAGATAGACTAATACCAAATTACACCACAATCGCTCCAATGGTTTGTCCAAAACCATTTAGGTTGTGAGCTATTATTTATAATCTATAAGGAATCGATAAGATGATCTTCCGTGTGACACCACACACCATATAATCTACGGTATAGACTAACTGACAAAAACAATGATATATGTAACAATCATAAAAAGCAAGTATTTTGATCATAATGAATCTCTTATCATAAAGATGTTCATACAAAAAGCTAGGCTTATAGTATACATCCTAACACTACTCGGATAGACAAAAGAATAAGAAGTTATCATCCATCTAAATGGATCATTGGAGATCCTTCTAGTGGTTTCCAAACTAGGACCATGTTGGATCCCCAATGCATGTTAAGTCGTTATGTGTCACTTCGAACCTAAGTCTATTGAGGAAGCTTTATCGCACTCCAAGCCGGGTAATGGTCATGCAAGAAAAAAAGACATCAATTTGAAAGACAAAGTGTTTGGGAGCTAGTGGATAGACTCCATTCACAAAAAAATTATAGGCACTAAATTGGTATTTAAGAATAAAACTAATGAAAATAATATTATTGTTCGTAATAAGACTAGACCGTAGCATAGGGATATTCACAATTTGAAGGGATGGACTATGATGAAACCTATGCCGCAATTGCCAAATTAGAGGCAATAAGATTGTTTTTAGCATTTGCTACCTATAAAGGTTTTAAAGTCTTCCAAATGGATGTCAAATCTACCTTCTTGAATTGTGTATTTCTTGAAGAGGTTTATGTAGAGCAAGCTGCCCGGGTTTAGAACTTATAAACTCAACAAAGCTCTATATGGACTTAATCAAGCACCACATGCTTGGTATGACACATTGTCCTGAGTTCATAGTCTCTAGTGGATTCACAAAAGGGAAGAAAGAAAGTAGATGGTGACATTCTACTTGTTAAAATCTACGTGGATGATATTATTTTTGGTTCACCTAATCGATTTTATGTAAGCAGTTGGTGATCTCATGAAAATAGGTTTGAAATGTCTATGATGGGAGAATTGACATATTTTCTAGGATTGCAGTTAAACAGACGAGTAAAGGGATATTCATTCATCGACTAAATATGCAAAGGATCCGATATATAAGTATGGGATGAATACTAGTACAGAGGTTAAGATACCTATGGCAACTAACTTCTCAATTGATTCGCACGAGAATGAGATTCCAACCGATGCAATCGAGTATCGTGGTCCGATTGGATCCTTGCTATATCTCACCGCAAGTAGACCGCATACATATCATTTGCGCTAGGGTATGTGCATGATTCCAATCAAATCCCAATAAATCTCATCCTGAAAAGGCTAAGAAAATCCTGAAATATCTTAAAGGAACTTTGAATGTTAGGTTATGGTACCCATTTGATGGTAACTTCGAGCTTTACGATTATTCAGATTCGGATTTTGGTGGATGTAAAATTAATAGGAAATCCACATCCGAACTTGTCAATTTCTTGGTAACAAGCCGATTTCTTGGTTATCCAAGAAAAAGACATTTGTTGCCACCTCCACCATCGAAGCCGAATACATGGCATCCGGAAGTTGCTTTTCCGAACTTCTATGGATTAGCCAAAGAACTTAGAGACTATAATATTTTCACACCATATGTACCCATTTTCTCGCGATAGTAATAATGTGATAAATGCTTATGACTCATATTCCCGTGTTGCATACTAGATGTAAGCATGTAGATGTTAGACATCACTTTATCAAAGATCATGTAGAAAAGAACAATATCGCATTAGAGAAGATATCCACCGAACTTCGTGAGAGCAGAGAAACCATTAACCGAGTCTATATTTAAGGAACCGTCTGTAGGGTTAGGTTTACTTGATGCTTCTTTAGTTGATCTCGTTATTTAATAATTTTTTTAATTTTTCTTTCTCTATTTATTTATTATGTCAACAAAGAAATATTAGACTTGAGAAGTGTCACATGGACAATCACAAGTGATGATATCCTTTGATCTCCTCTTTAAGGAATCAATAATTAAGGAATTGTCTGTTGGCCTTATCTAACTTGATATTCTCTTATCTAACATCAAGTAATTCGCACAAGGACACGTTAGTCTTCCGAATGATACAAAAATAGATGAGTATAAGTATTAGATCGGGATTAGTTTTGATTAAATTAAAATGTATAGATTAGGTGAGCTCATGTAAAGTAGGATGATCACCGAAATTGTATAGATCAAATTTAAGTAGTTCATCTCTCTAGTTAGCCGATCGTACTAGGTAAGATAGGCTAATCAACTTAGGTCAAGAAGCTTGAAGGTCATCTCAAGACAAGTCTTAATGAAGTCATCCGATTGAGAGATTAATGAAGAGCTCAAGACGAGGTCAAAGTCACCGAGTAGAATAAGAAAGGCAAGCTTTCACCAAATTAAGTCGACGACAAACTCAAGACCACCAAGTCAAGGAAGTTTTAAAAAGAAAAGTTTGTTACAACAAACTAACCTGTCTTATAGGTTTATAAATAGGCCTAAGCACACCATAGAAGGACTTTTTCACACCTATCTAAAACTCACAAATTTTCACAATTTTTGAAGAAGATCTTCGCCAATTGTAATCAGAATCTAAGAAAGATAGTAAGTTAGTGAGAAAGAAGAGACCCTTTGTGACGCCCTAGTTTATATAGACTTAGATTTCTAAATAAGTAATTGAAATTAAAAAGATTTGAGATGCCAAATTTGATTTTTAAATAAAAGTTGATAAACTTTTTAAAAAGAGTTAACATCTAATTTTTCAAAAGTGGAATAATGTTACGGCGGAAACGTAAACATTTAAATAATTTTTAGGAAAAACACAAATTCTTAAGTTCAACATAATTTTATTTATTAAATAAATAGTAAAAGTGAAACATGAGCACGATGTCCCTCGTCATCACTCCTCGCGCCGTCCAACCCACTACCCGAAATGGAGTTTATCTGGGGTGGGGGTGGTGAGTATGCAAGCACACTCAGTGGAGATAAAATTTATTCAAAATTTAATACACAAGAAAATACATGATAACCAACTAAAATTAAATAAATTCACATGAACTTTGCCAATAATAAACTTTGTCAACTTTGCCATTAATACTTTGCCACTTTGCCATTGATACTTTGCCAACATAGAAATAGAGTTGTGAGTCTTTCCAAAGTCATTTAATGACTATGGTATTCTCACACGTAGAATGGAGCACGGCGGGTTAAACCCGAAGATCCACAACTCCTGGACCCCAATAGGGCCCCCGGCTATTAGACTTTGTCATTGAGCACGACAGATACATCGGAAGATCCGTCGATCCTGACCTCATAAGGGCCCCTGGCTATTAGAATAACATGGACTAATAAAATTCAAGCAGATAATCACATAATTTACAATAGGCATTAAATATTGAATAAAATATGCAATACTCTACGATACCACTCGTAGAGCTTAGAGCAATTAAATTTCTACCTTAATTGATCAACTGCAGGTGTAACCAAAATAGCCTCGTAAAATCGGTCTTCGTAATTTTTGTCACCTAGCATTAATAATTATTTACACTTAATTGGCAAATATCCTAATCAAATTTTCAAGAGGGCTAATGGTCTTAGTTATATATTTATTATAAATTTGAGGATCAAAAAGCAAGGATCTCAAATAGTTTTGGACTTTAATTATAAAAATCATAAATTAATTTGGGATAATATAAATTACTACTTTTTTCTAATTTCATTCATATTTTATATTGCCAATTCAAAATTTATAATTTTAATTGAGGGGTTTAAAATTAAGAATTTTTAAAAAAGATAATACATCATTTTTCATTGATCAAATAGAAAATTACACATCTGTATAAAAAAATTACATCATTCTAACAAAAAAATGTCCATGCTCTTCTTGCTCCATCTTCCTTAAAAAATTTCTATGTCGCACATCTGCGATTACACTGCACATGTGCAATATATTTGTGCAATTATACTGCATATGTGCAATATAATTGTGCAATTACACAGTTACATTTTGAGAGGGAAACCTAAAAAAATGAGATTATTCATACTATAAAAATTAGGATTCATGCATGTAAAGAAGATCTGATAAGATCTAATATAACTGAGTAAATTCATAAATTATTTCGCATATGCAATTACACTGTACATATGCAAATTATAGCTGTACATGTGCAATACATACGGTTGTATACCTTAATCCAAACAAAAACAAATAAAAACTGTCGTGAATAACATTAAAACTTGATTGGAGAATTAAAAATATCATGAAGCAAAAATTTGAGTATATAATTATGATCCATGGATACCACCTCAAGAAACACCACTATCACCACTATCGCCACTATCGCCACTATCGCAAAATATAGATGAAAGGAAAGTATTAATACTAAGGCAAATCAAGAAGGAAGGGGGAGACGGAACATAAAGAGATCAAGAAGAGCAGAACACACGGAATCACATTCCAACATATCCAATAGTATAATAAAAATCTAAAAAAAATCAATTTCAAATTAACGAAGCTTGAAATCAAGATCTTGAATAAAGTAATGCTGATTTATTTTCAATGAATTTGGGATCTAGTAATACACGAACAAATCTGAGAAAAAAAAAGTGAGCAAAAATAAAAATTTGAGAGAAAGAAGAGGAATACAGAGAGATATGGATTCACCCATTAGAGAAAGAAGAGGAATACAGACCAAACATAATTTCGGGGTCATGCAGTGGCGTCGATTTGGGAAGAACACAACGACGGCGCTAGGACTCGCGCGACGACGCTATTCAACGATTTCACCGTCGATGGTCGTCGATCTGTGACCTTCGTCGGCGGATGCGGCGGGCACAACGCTATTCAACAATTTCACCGTCAATGGCAGTCGATCTGTGACCTTCGTTTGGAGCGGTGGACATGGCGGTCGCGGCGGTGCGTGGTCGGGATGGGCTGTGCGTGGCCGTTGATAGTCTGAGAGAGAGCGGGCGGTGTTCGCAAAGATCTGAGGGAGAGAGAAAAGATCGGTGAAAGGAAAAAAACAAATGAAGGAAAAAGCTTAATTAAATGGAAACTATAAATGCTTATTGACCAGCATTAAATGCTTGACTGCATACATTTAATGCTCCCTCCCATCACGTGACTACCTTGTTGCTTAGTTGAAGGTTAATTTGGGAACACAAATATAAGGAATGTACCTAAAAGTAATACTTTTATTGTCTTGTATCTAGAAGTAATTTAGTATGAAAAATTGTATCTAGGGGTAGTAAATTAAAATCCTAATTCCCAAATTGTACATCAACTAAATTTATATTAATATTAGTGAGACTTGAATCACTGCATAATTAATCCTAAAAATAATTAATTAATGAAATAGAATAAATAAATAAAATATTATTATTAAAATAAAGTAGAATAAAAATATATATACATGTATATATAATATTAATTAAATACCTAAACATACACACGCACAAGACAATCATACACACACAGAATACACAAACACACTTCACAGTGCACAAACCGCCGCACACACACAGTCACATAACTCACTCACACACACAAATCACATAAATACTCATACACACAAATCACATAACTCACACGCGCGCACACACACACATAACAGAACACATAACACGCACACACACATACATAAACCCCACACACTACAATTTAACAAAGCTATATATATATATATATATATATATATAAGATATATTTATTTATTTTCCAATCAATTTAATTTCAACATCAAATAAATAAATATATGAGGAATAAAATATTTAATAATTCATGTACATCAAATTAAACATGGAGATGCAATAAAGAATAAGTAGAGAGATAACATAATATTAATCATATTAATTAATTAAATACAAAGAATTGAAAAGAATTTGGTAGAATGAAAATATCATATTCTTGAGAAATTGGAAAGCTACCGCCATCTTTGAGAAGTATGAGATTTATTTTGTGTGCGTTGTTTTTTTCTTGGTTAAAACTCTAATATAAATAATATTAGGAATGGGTTTGGGCTTGGGCTTGTGTGATAAGGACTAATATTTAAATATTAAAATATTTTAAAATCATTATTTAAAAGATTTAGGAACTTAAATATAGAGAAGAAAATATATTTTCTCGTGCAAAAATTAGGTATTTATATCTCATGGGAACTCAAGATTTGATTTTAAATAAAATATTCTTTTTATAAAATAATGAAATTGAAAGATATTATTTCTTAAAATTTGCAAGATATGAAAAATATTTAATTTTTGTAAAACTCAAAATTTGTAAATTAATAAAAATAATAAATAATACTTAAAAAAGTTGAGTTTTTATCAATCCATTATAATTTGTTCATTGATTTTTATCATATTGCTTTTAGATCCAAAATTAATAGATTGAGTATAAAAATTGTTTCCACCGAGTACTTTGATTTAGTTTTGAAAGTTGAGTTTGGATTGTTAATCTGAGTTTTCAAAAGAAATTTAGATAATCTATTCAAACCCCCCTTCTAGATTATCTCTAGGAGGTTTGCTTAATCACACTTGAATCACTCAATCTCGGGACCAAAAAGTGGTATTGCAAAGCGGTGTTAAATGCTTACGAATATTTCTTTTGGTCAAAACAAATTTTCTACTGAATTCTTTATTTAGATCTATTTTTGAATATTTCCTACTTGATATTATTGATATCTACTAACCATGTCTCCAAGCGATAGGAAAGTCAAGAATCTTCCAGATTTTGAGATTGAAGATTATGACTACCGGATGTTTCGAATGGAAAATCATCTCAAATCCATTCATCCTAGAATGGAAGAAGTTATTTCTCGAAGGACCTATTAAGTTCTTTCATGGTGGCGTCGCGATGGAGCAAGTAGCTCAGAGACTCGAGTTCGGGTAGAAAAGAAGGTATTTGAACTAACTAATGATGAAAGGAAAGTTTATAATCTTGATCGGGTGGCTAGAAACGAGATCATTGTTACCCTCAGCAGAGATTGTTACGAAAAGATCAAGAAGTGTAAAACCGCAAAACAAATGTGTGACAAAATTAGGCAAAATTTACATTGAAAAAGAAATTAATAATAAAATTCTTAGATCTCTAACAAAACGTTGGAGAGAAAAAGGGAATTTTATAAAAGCCACGAAGGATCTATCCACTATGCATCATTATACCTTGTTTTCTCACTTGAAAGGTTATGAGTTTGACATTCGTGTCGAGGATGAAGAGGATGAGGTGAATCTAGTACATCATCTAAGACAGCTTGCTTTTGTCAATAGAGAAGACAAGCCAATAGCCGAGTCTAAGGGAGCCGATCTCTCCTTGAAAGAGCGGATGGCCTTGTTGACAAAAAGGTATGATTGGCTTAAGATGAAGTATAAATGTAACAAGTCAAGATTTGCGAGGAAGGATAGGTCTAGATCAAGATCTAGAAGGAAAGATGATGTGGAGTCCATAGATGATGACAACAGAAAGAGTCGACAAGAAGGTATAAGTCTCCCGCAAAGAAAAGTCTTAGCAGCCCCAGCATTAGAACGTGGAGATAATTGTTACACCCGTAATAAGTCGTGGCACTACAGTATGGCTGTCCTCACCGACTCCCAAGGAAAGGGAAGAAAAGAGAAAGAAAAGGGACAGATGCTTTGCGAGATCAGAGCACTTCTTTGAAGAAAGAGAAGCCATAAAGTCATCTTCATTATCCTCATCATCCGGCTTTGGATCGATGATGAGATCTGTTTAATGGTAAAAGAGGTAGATTACTACTCTTCGTCCGAAAATGAATCTTACAAATCGGTTTGAGAGAATGACCAGATCGTTATCATTTTGATTGTGGTAAAATCGGCAAGTGATATTAAGACAAACCAAGTATCAAACCCAAGGGATATGTGATTGAAGTGAATTGATGCATGATTTTAGGGTGTATTTTAGTGCAAAAAGTGATCAAAAGTGTTAGTTTTTGTGCCTAAATGTGTAGAGTATCATTCTTTTGCCTAAAAGTATTACTTGTGAAATAATTGATGTTTTTCGTCCGCTTTACAGGTAAATTGGTGGAATTTGGCCAAACCGAGAGTACTGGCATTCTTAGGATGAAGAGACGATCGAGACGGACAAAAACGGGGTCGGAGGCGGAGCCGGGTCGAGCAAATGCCTTGGACCTCGACCTCGACTTGAGAGAATTGATTTTTCAGATTTCGTCTATTTAAAGGGGGAAGCAGAGCATTCCAAATACACAATTAGATAGAGCAGTTAATAGCGATTTTGGGGCGATTTCTTAGGCCCCAAGCCAATTTCTCCTTGTAGGAAGAGTAGATGGTAGAATTAGATTTATATTTCAATTGTTGTTGATTATATTAGCAATAGATCATAGTTGTTTACTCAATTCAAGCTTGTATTTCATTTGGAAAAGTGTATTAAAGACTCAAGCATTCCTCTTGTTATTGATTCAATCCTATTGGTGATGTTCTTCCTTTTATCTCTTTTCAATTTCTTAATTGTTGTGATTTGCTTTGTGTTTGTGCATTTCTATTCTCTTCCCATGGATTTCGCCCTTGGCACCATGGGCTAACTCTCTTGTGCTTGGGTTAATTGAAATTGAGGATGATTTAATTGACTATGCTATGATTATTGGTGATTGGAGATCAATTGATTTAGATTGCTTCCTAATTATGATTCTTAATTGTGCTTCATGCAAAATTATCTCTTTAGATTAATGTTTGATCACCTGTTAGGATGTATACTATAAGCCTAGCTTTTGTATGAACATCTTTTGATATGAGATTCTTTATGATCAAAATACTTGCTTTTTATGATTGATACATATATCATTGTTTTTGTCCGTATTAATCTATGTTGTAGATAACATGGTGTGTGGTGTCACACGTAAGATCATGCTATCGAGTTCCTTATAGATTATAAATAAGAGCTCACAACCAAGATGAATTTGGACAAACCATTGGAACGGTTGTGGTGTAATTTGGTATTAGTCTATCTTGACTATAAAATTGCACTAGTACATTTTGTATGTATTGAGCAGGACCATATGAGGTTGTTCAATTTGTACCGACTATATAAAAGAACAAGGCCTCGCTATTATGGATGTACGTCTTCTTAATCCCTATATAATAACGAGCACGTGTACTCGTAGTTTGTTTCTTTAATTTGCCAATGGGTGAGATTTATTAAATCAATAGGCTCGGTGAATTGGGAGATAGCACTGTTTATAGAAGGAATTCGTGTCCTAATTATTTAGAATTCGTGTCCTACGGTGGATTTAATCCGACATAATAATAAAGATGAGTGGTACTACTCTAGAAATTAGATATAATTTAATTAAATTGTCAATAATTTAGTTAATTTATGGACATTCGATATCTTAAACACGGGGAAATAAACGTACACATAATAAAGGAGCCCATATTATAATATGGGATTAGGACGATGATTCAATTATAACTCTTTATAGGACCGAGTTATAATTGATGGACTTATGTTGAGTGTTCGGATTGAACACAATACGTTTAGGCCCATCGGGAGGCCCAACCCTAATTCCTCCTTAGGGTCCCCTGTAGCCTATAAATAAACCCTACATCGAGCCTCTAGACGTGTGAAAAAAATGTGAGATCGTAGAGAGGCGGATTCTGATTCCTTGGAGGATCGTCGACCACTCGGCGTCCAAGGGAAAGGGATAGGGATATGACGTAAGACCGTGAGGTTCGTGGCTCATCCTTGATCCGCACTTCCGACCTTAGAATCGGCCCGATTTCACCGATTAAGGTGAATAGATATGTTTTATTTTTCCGCTGCGTTTTATGCATGTGATCCCAAAT
The DNA here is from genome assembly GCA_030762865.1 of Paraleonurus japonicus. Taxonomy (NCBI): domain Eukaryota; kingdom Viridiplantae; phylum Streptophyta; class Magnoliopsida; order Lamiales; family Lamiaceae; genus Paraleonurus; species Paraleonurus japonicus. Next base: position 24,107,358 of record CM061060.1, read on the forward strand.
TAGATAATCAATTAGAGTCGGCGATCCGGTGGTTCCAACACACCCTAGCAATAGGCGAGAGTTGAACTAACGTGATCCGAGATTCATCGGGTTATAATTGTGTATGAGTGTATGGATTGGGTGCTTCGTAATCGAGAGATTAGTTGCACTAAGGATACTCACATTAGGCATTGTGTTATTAATGAAGTGATTAATTTCATGATTGTTTTATGCTTTCTATCTTAGTTGATTTGCAATTTGATTCAATCATAGTTTGTTTATCATTGATTCCTTGATGGATGTTAGCCCTAGCACCCCAATTCCCCATTTATTGTTGTATTTGTGCTTGCCTTCTAAGTGTTCGATCATTTTGCCTCTTTGTAGTATTGGAGTTTATTTCTTGCATTTTGTTGTGTTTTTATTTCCAAACCCGCTTTGCAATAATAGTCATCGAGAACTCGTATTTCTAGAGCCTCACGTGCATACTTTTTCCCTTGGGTTCGATATTTTTATTGGTCTTAATACCACTTACCGGATTACTACAAATCAATATGCGATGCAATGAGTCCCTATTAATGCAAGTCCGTAATAACTATTGTAGCAACAAGGATACTTCAAATCACACTACAACAATGATCAACTAAGCTAGGTATTCAATCAACAATTCCAAATGCAATTAAGTACACAAAAGATCAAACTTCAAGGTAGCAAGGAGAGGTATGTGCTATGGGTAATCTTGATTAGAGATTCCTTGATCACAACTACAATTGCACCAAGAGTTGTTCAATAAGAATAGAAAGCAAGCATCTCATGACTATATCTCTATATATCATTCAATGCCTAATTGTATTGTTCTAAATGCAATGAATTTCTCAATTACAAAGCATTAACATATACAAACATACACCTATTTCCATCAATTAACCCCTTATCAATGTCAACTCAACTTTCATATATTGTTGGGATTGCAAAAGGAGAACCAATAGAAACACATGCATGAAGCAATTTAAAAACAACAATTAGAAAGCTTATCTATTCAAATCAAACACCAATTGGCACAATTGGAGCAAAACCAATCAATTCATCCCAAATCTCAATCACCCAAGCTAAGAGTTTAGCCCATGATCAACATAGTAAATTCCATGGTCATACACAAATCAATCACAATCAACATGATAACAAAAGCAATTAGAACAATTGAAAGTAATAAAAAGGTAAGAAATCACCAATTTGTAGATTGTCTCTTGAAAGTAACTTGAATCTTCAATACACTTATAGATCTTCTCAATCCCCAAAAATATAATCACAAGCTCAAACTCAATTGAATGATGCAGAAAACAATGATTAATTGGATCTAAAGGTGAGACAAGCTTGGAAGATGCGTAAAATCACCTAAAATTCACTCCTCTACCCGCTAATAACCACCATGCTCTGCTTTTTCATCCAAGTGGGATTAAAATGGAATTTTTCACTTTGCATGAGCCTCGACTCGAGCCTAGGGGCCTCGAGTCGAGCTTGGTGAAGTCGCGACCACAATTCTTTAAAAAAACTCAGGCCTCGACTCGAGCTCCTCGGCCTCGAGTCGAGCACCCCATTTTTGCACTAACCCCGACTCCGAGCTTCAGCCCTCAAGTCGAGGACTTCAATACTTAGCCATATTTTTAAAGCACTGAGCATCGAGTTGAGCTTCCTCAAGCTTGACCAAAGTGGTCGAATCCAGGAATTTTTCTCGGCCCGTCGACCACCTTTGACCCCGAATTCTCCCATCTCGTTCGTCTCATTCCACCGTGAATGCCCATATGCTCGGTTTGGTAAGATTCTCATTAGATTAAGTAAAATTTTGATGAGTTAAAAGAAGTCAGCTCGGATGATCGACAACCTTGAAGAACAACTAAGATCGTGTGCTTATACTAAGCCGATCGACTAGGTCGTGACCGATTAAGTCACCGGAGATTAGAGGTTGCAAATCGTCTGGAGATAAGCTCAAGCCTAGTCATCTGCAGGAGACAATCATGAAGAGCTCAGACGAGGTCAAGACAAGCTAAGTAGAATAAGAAAGACAAGTCTTTACCAAGTCACCGCAGACGAGTTGGGTAAAATCGATTGAGGAAGCAAGTAATTTTCAAGATTAAGTTTGTTGAAGTAGTTTCCAGTTTGTTAGAACTCGACTAACAAACTAACCTGTCTTCTCGAGACTTATAAATAGGTCTAGTTTTTATTTTTCAAAACACTTATGCAAATTTGATTTACACACTATTCACTACTCGGATCTCGATAAAAAAAAATCAATTCACAAATATTTCAAGAGAGTTTTCAAAAAGTTCAAGTGTTTATAGAACACTTCGTTTGTAATCTTCAAAATCCATTATTCACCGTAATTGTTAGATTCACGAGAAGGAGTTAGGAGTATTTTTGAAGATTTGAAGAAAGTTGTAAGTTGTAAGTTGTAAGTTGTAAGTTGTGAGTAAGAAAGTAGTAAGCTGGTCCCTTCTTCAAGTTGAAGAAGGAGAGTGGATGTAGGATTATTCATAATCCGAACCACTATAAATTTGTTGTTCTTTATTGCTTTCTTTTACTTACTTGTTATTTCAATTTCCAGCTTATTTGAAGATTAATCTCGAATCAAAGTTAAATCTAAAATATCGGTTTGCTTTTGATCTTAATAAAGTTGAGATTAATATTGAATTTCCATTGTGTTACTTTGGTACTTTGAATAAATTTTGAAAGATTTGGAAAATCAAAATCTATTCAACCCCCTTCTAGATTTTTCCTAGAAGGTCGATACAAGTTTTATCCAATTTGCTCAACTAATCGGGATCAACAAGTGGTATCGAGCAAGGTGTTAAGCTATTCTCGATATTAATTTTAGGTCTTAACTAAGATTGAAATTTTCTTGACTTTCTTCATCTTCTTTATTGTTACTAACTCTCGCTACTAACAAGATTGTGGAGTGTTTTGTTTTCCTATCTCATCATGTCTTCAGTGCAAGAGCAAGAAATCCAGAATCTACCCGAATTTTCAATTGAAGTGTATGATTATTGGAAATTCAGATGGAAAACCATCTCAAGGCTATCCATGATAGGATGGAGGAGGTTCTTGAAGAAGGACCTATAAAATTTTATCATGGAGGCACTAGCAATGGTACTGAATCACCGAATCGAGAGTTAGACAAGGGAAAAAGAGTTACGAATCGACAAATGATGAAAGGAAAATCCACAACCTAGATCAAGTAGCTAGGACTGAAATTATTGAGACTCGAGTAAAGACTGGATTGAGAAGGTCAAAAGATGCAAATCACCCAAGGAGATGTGGCGAGACTTTGGCAAATGTTTGTGAAGGATCGTACCAAGTCAAAGAGAATAAGGCTGCCGATCTGTATTACACGCCTTTGATACCTTCAAGATGAAGGAAAATGAAACCGTAGATCGCCTAGATGTAAGATTGACGAATCTCCTCAACAAAGCGGTGATCTGGGAAAGAACTATACAGAGAAGGAGATTAATAACAAGATATTGAGATCTTTAACCAAGAGATGGAGAGAAAAGTCCAATATCCTTAAAGCAACTCGAATTTATCTTCTATTACTCACCATACCTTATTCTCTCATCTTAAAGCTTTAGAGTATGACATTCAAATAGAAGATGAGGAAGATGAGATGGAGTCAAGCACCTCATCCAAGTTTGTTGCTTTTGTCAAGAAAGAAGACAAGATGTCAACCGAATCAGAGAGCCGACTTATCTCTGAAGGAGCAAATGGCTCGGCTCACCAAAAGGTATGACGATTAAGAATGAAGTATAAACGTAATAAATTGAGGTTTGCAGTAAGGATAGATCTAGATCCAAATCAAGAAGAAAGGAAGATGAGTCTACGGATGATGACAAGAGTAGAAGCCAGACGAGAAGATTAAGATCCCCTGTTAAAAGAAATCCTTCCAGCCTAAATCGAGATAGGAGTGACACTTGCTACACGTGCAACAAGCCGGGACACTTCAACTATGATTGTCCTCGGTGACTCCTAAAGAAAGGGAGGAGAAAAGAAAAAGAGAGACAGGAGATTTGCGAGATCAAAGGGCTCTTCTAGCTGAAGAAAAGGAATCAAGAAAATCATCATCATCATCATCCTCATCGATTTCGGATCGAGATGATGAAGTTTGTCTCATAGCTAAAGAGGTAGTCTATTATTCATCTTCGATAATGATTCCTATAAATCTGTCTCGATAATGATCAAACTGTTATTCATGAATTATTGAGAGACTTAAAGACATCTTTGACTGCTTATAAACAATAGAGACGAGAGAATTTGACTTTAAAGGATCAAATTCAAATTCTAATTAAAGGAAAGCAAGTGATGAACTACCCGAAACCGAGGAAACATTCAAGGGGGAATGTTTTCCCCATGCCGAGGCTAGTACATCACCCGGCTTACCCGAAAGATTAGAAAGTGAATTGAAATCGTTAAAAGACAAATTGAAACAATCTGTCTTTGAAAATGAATTAATTAAGAAAGACAATGAGAAGCTAGTCTTCAAAATTAGTCAACTTAATAATTCACAATCGATAATAGATCACATCTTTAATACATCTCAAAATCCCATGACAAAACGAGGTCTTGGTTATGATAGAAATAGTAAATCGGATGTTCGAAACATAGGAAATTTGTAAAAGCATCCGATCACTCAAAAGAGGTTAGAATTGGTCCTTGGAAACCAATTAGTCAAATAAGGACTGCATCTCCCACCTAAAAACAAAAATTCAGTGAGGACTCCTTATCGGACCAAGAGAACTCCAAGAACCAAAATAAGAAGAAATTCTTATTACAATCCTTTTGATGGGAGAAGCGAGATGTTATCCCACATTTCCTAAATTCAGGAAAATTACTAAATCTGAATACAACATGTTGTCATTTAAAAGTGATACAATTGTAGATGATTTGGTAGAGAGACCAAGTCTGATTTATTATTTGGAAATGAGATTTTTATCCGGTTACCTAAAGTGATGCTTGACCTTCAAGGACCCAAGATCACTAGGGTACCTTATAACTAACTGCTTTTTCGGGATTCACAGGATCATCACTCAAGGAAGAGATCTTAGTTTCTATATGGTACATTGATAGTGGTTGTTCACAACACATGACTTATAACAAGAGGCTACTATCAAATTTCCAGAACATTGATGGTCCAAGAGTATTATTTGGAGACAATAATTGTGGGCCAGACTAAAGGAGTAGGTACTCCGATTATCAAGGATATTCAGTATCTCGAGGTATATTTTGTCGAAGGTTTGAAACATAATCTACTATCTATTTCCCAACTTTGTGATAAAGGTTTTCTTGTCAAATTTTCTAAGGATAAATGTGATATCTTAGATAGTTCCTCGTATAAGGTACTTTTAATCGGCTTCAGTACACGGTAATATCTATGTGGCCAACTTTAATAGTTGTCCTAAAGATACTTGTCCGATAGCTAAGGGTGGAGATGATCTCACTGGCTATGGCACAAGAGGCTTAGTCATCTGAATTTCAAGACCCTTAATAAGTCAAGCTAAAAAGAACCTTGTTAAGGGATTACCCGAGAAACTTTTATCTACCGATCTTAAATGTGATGCTTGTCAAAAAGGTAAACAGCCTAGACACTCATTTAAGAGTATTAACACCTCTTCATCTGAAAGAGTTTTACAACTACTTCATCTTGATCTGTTTGGACCTGTTTCTCCTCTCGGTTTCGGTGGAAGGAAATATACTCTTGTTGTAGTAGATGATTTTTCTAGATACACTTGGGTTATATTTCTCTTCAAGAAAAATGAGACTATAAACAAGATCCCCGATCTATTCCGCGATTCAAAATGAAAAGGGTGTTAATATTATTAAAATAAGAAGTGATAAGGGCACAAAATTTTTGAATTCTTGTTTATCTAACTTTTTCAATGAGTGTGGAATTATTCATGAGACATCATCAGCAAGAACTCCTCAACAAAATGGAGTGGTTGAAAGAAGGAATAGAACTTTGAAAGAGGCAGCCGGAGCATGTTAGCCGAGTATGAAACCCCTCACGAGTTACAGGGTGAAGCCATCAACACGGCTTGTTATACTCGAAACGAGGTTCTTGGTTGTTAAAGACAAGGGTAAGACTCCATATGAGATTTGGAAGGGTAAGATTCCAAGAATCTCTTTTGGTTGTAAATGTTTCATCCATAACAATGGGAAATCTAAGTTGAGAACCTTTGATGCTAAGGCGGTGATGGAATATTCTTGGGATATTCCAACACTTCCAAGGCATTTAGAGTTTTCAACAAGACAACCCTTTGTGTGGAAGAAACTCCTCATGTGGTCTTTGATGAGTTGTATTCCTTCTCGGATAAAGTGAATCAAATTTCTAAAAGTCTAGATAAGATTGAACTAACCAAGACTAAACATAGAACCTGTCTATCTACCTAGTCTTGATTCGGACTCGGATGAAGAAGAATCCCCATCCGATAATCGAGAAGACACTTTCTCGATCGACTCCATCCGAGGAGACACCCTTGACGTCACACGATCGGCGAGGGTCACCGATGAAGGGGAACGTTAGCTCGTGTAGAGTCGGAGGAGTTGCCTATTGAGTCTCAAGATGAGGATCCTTCTACTCATATAGGCAAAAGGATGAGAAACTACCATCCATCCGATCAGATCATTGGAGACCCATCTAGTAGTGTGCAGACACGAATGATGCGGACTCTGAAAGTCTCTGTCTACTGTTATGTGGCACTTCTTGAACCCAAGTCTATTGAGGAAGCTCTATCTCGATCCAAATCGATAACAACCATGCAGGAGGAACTCGCATCGGTTTGAAAGGCAAAATGTTTGGGAATTAGTGGAAAGACCCTTACATAGAAAGATTATATGCACCAAATGGGTGTTCAAAAACAAAACAGATGAGAACAACATTATTGTTCGTAATAAGGCAAGATTGGTAGCTCAAGGTTACTCACACCGAGGGGATAGACTATGATGAAACCTATGCTCCAGTTGCGAATTAGAAGCAATAAGGCTGTTCTTGGCATTTGCTTTGCTTATAAATCTTTCAAAGTCTTTCAAATGGATGTTAAGTCTGTCTTCCTTAATGGTGTGTTACTTGAGGAAGTCTATGTGGAGCAGCCTCCTGGGTTTAAGATCAATAACAAGGTCTATAAACTCAACAAGGCTCTATATGGACTGAAACAAGCTCCCAATGCTTGGTATGATACCTTATCTGAATTCTTGATATCAAATGATTTTTCAAAAGGTAAGGTTGATAGGACTTTGTTTAGAAAGGAAGTAGATGGTAACAACTTATTAATTCAAATTTATGTAGATGACATAATCTTTGGTTCACCTAATCTGAAGTTATGTGAAGAGTTTAGTATTCTCATGAAAAACAGGTTTGAAATGTCAATGATAGGTGAATTAACATATTTTCTAGGCTTACAGATTAAACAAATGAGTAAGGGTATTTTTATACATCAGTCTAAATATGCTAAGGACCTAATTGAGAAATTTGGGATGACTACTAGTAGAGAAGTTAAAACACCTATGGCAACTAACTTCTCTATGGATTCAGATGAGCAAGGGATACCCACGGATGCAACGGAGTATCGTGGACCGATTGGATCTCTTCTCTATCTCACCGCAAGTAGGCCGGACATAGCCTTTGCGGTTGGGGTATGTGCAAGATTCCAAGCTAATCCCAAGAAAACTCATCCTGAGTCTCGCTAAGAAAATTCTTAAATATCTCAAAGGAACTTTGCAAGTAGGGTTATGGTACCCGGTGATGACAACTTTGAGTTGGCGGTGTTATTCAGACTCGAGACTTTGGGGGATGTAAGATTGATAGAAAATCCACTTCAGAACTTTTCAATTTTTAGACAACAAATTAATTTCTTGGTTATCTAAGAAATAGACATCTGTTGCTACCTCCACAACCGAGGCCGAATACATGGCACCGAAGTTGTTGCTCTCAACTCCTCTGGATTAGTCAATAGCTTAGAGATTATAATATTCAAACATCATCTCGTACTTATTTACTGTGATAGTAATAGTGCAATAGCTATGACTTACAATCCTCGTTCGCATTCTAGATGTAAGCATGTAGACATTAGACATCATTTCATTAGAGATCATGTGGAGAAAAATGACATTAGAATTGAAAAGATAGCCACCGAATCACAAAGAGCAGATATTCTTACAAAACCATTAAATGAGTCTAGATTTAAAGAATTATGCTTAGAATTAGGATTACTTGATGCATCATTAGCTGATTTTTAATTGATTGCATCATTAAATGTATTCCTTATTTGTTTCTTTCTTTTCTTTAAATAAATGTCTAGAAAGAATTGTCGACTAGATATGAGTCAAAGGACAATCGTGTAGCTGATATCATTGATTTCCTTCTTAGGAATCAAGAATCAAGGATTAGTCATATTGACCTTATCCGACTTGATGATTTCTTATTCGACATTTGGTAAATCAGACTAGGGCACAATAGTCACCTGATTTTTAGAAAAGATGACTATCTCGCACCCTATCTCGATCTACCTCGGCTACTAATAGTTTTGATGAGTTTGCTTGCGAGAATGTGTGTCACCTATATTTCTAAATTCCTTCAATCAGAAAAACACCTCAATCTCTTTTTATTGTTCCTTCCTCAAAAACTATTGTTTTCAAATAACTTTCATAAGTCTCGCTTATTTCAAAATAATCATGCAAGTGGAAATACTGTGTTAAGTGTTGCTTTAAAAATTTTATGTTTTTCAAAATCGACTAGGAGAAATTTTTCAAAAATACAAGACAAGGTCACTTTTGACCAAGTCTCGATATAAACCCACTGCTTTAGAAAACCTTTATACGAAGTAAGGTAACCCTAGGATGACGTCAGTATACTAATTACTTACGTATAAAGTAGACCTATTAATCGTCTAATCCATAGGATAAACGGTTACTTTTTACACAAATCAAGACGCGTAGAGGCCACGCGCCCGAAGTTGAAGCTGTTTTCTCGCTTAACCATTGATGTTTGACACGCGCTTTTAAATCAATGGTTAAAATTCATTTTTTCTCGAGATCGTCCCACGTATCATCTTCCCAACTTTCCCTCTCTCTCTCCTTCGTTTAAAAACTTACCTTCATCGTTTTAAAATTTCACTTTCACATTCCCCTGCTCGTAAAATTTACCGTAAAATTTCCATACTCTCAAAAATTATTCAATGGCTTCTTCTTCTTCCCAAACACCAAAACCCCTACTTATATAACCTTCGCAAAATCGATTTCAAAATGAATTCAGAGACCGTGAAGAATAAACTCAAAGCGAGAGATGTTCGTCGATTTTGACACAACAAATGACAGAGAATCCAGAGAGATCTTAGGGTTATTGGAAGCTTCGAGATTGAGAGGATTTTGTTCACTTAAATCTCCACAAAACAAAACGGCAGATTTCATTGGAGCAGAAGTTCACTGCCAACAGCGTATTCACGAGAGAATAGCTTCACAACTACTATAGAAGGTACTCAACTGGAGTATACGAAGGAGAATGTGGCAAGAATCCTTGATACATCAATGGAAGGTAAATCCTCCGACGTATAAGGAAGATGAATGGGAGGAGTCATTTGACATTTTTGCGAGGATTACCTACAGAGGAACAAGGAGAGATTTAAAGAAACATCTTATGAGGAGGAAATTCATATTGCTTATTACAATCGTGACCAAGTCAATCCTAGGAGATTAAAGTTCCCATGATGGAGTGACTAAGTCTCGATTGTCTGTATGAGGGCAATATTCGATGGAGTTAGAGTGGATTGGGTTGATTTGTTGTTTCAAAGGCTGAAGGATGAGAAGCCGAGGCTACTATATAACTCGATGGAGGAGACTGAATGCGTCTTCAATCGTGAGCCTTTTTAATAAAATCACGGTATTGATGGAGGGTCTGAATAAGAGGTTTGAGACAAGGGAAGGATTGAAAAAATATTCAAAATGAAGGGTTTGCTGACTAAAAATGAGAGGATTGGTGGATTGCCGGACTCGGATGATGAGTCGATGATGCGAGGAGGCAGAGAGAATAGGCAGCACTGCAGTGGCTTAAAGACAAACAGTGACGTTCCAGCTTGAGGCCGCAGAGCTCGTGACACAAGTTCTACCAGCCAATGATCCAGCTTGTGGTCGAAGTGACACCGAGGAGGCAACAATGCAGAAGGTCTCCAAGGAGGAGGTCGAGGAGAAGGCTTGTCAAAGCCGCCAAAAGAAGCCATCTGCAGTGGTCTTCCTCAAGCCGCTACCAGCCAACAATCGATGAAGATTTAGATGAAGATAATCAGTTTATTCTTCGTAGGAGGCCCTCCAGACTTCTCAAACATCTCGAATCTTCAGCACTCAGCCGTCGGTTGGAAGCCTCAACCTTACTCTCGAAGAAGTGCCGCTCTAGAGATTGCAGTGAGGTTGCTCAATTGGAGGTTCTTGCTTCACCACCAAGGAAGCTGCACTCTCTCCTATTCAGAGGAAGGTACCAATTCATCTCTCTCTTTAACTCAATCTCCACCTCGGCAATGAAGAGGTGTGCCCGGCCGGCACCTCGAGCCTCTTCAACAGCCTACAGCTACCCCAAATCATCACCCAACTCCCATAGTCCAAACACAACCCGAAACCACCACAACTCCATCCGAAACCATCCCTTCTTCCACTCAAATCGAAATCATCCCCACTCCCACCATCATCCCACAAACCGAACAGCCCAACCTCATCTACCATACCCTTAATCGAAACTCAACCTTCCACCTCTCCGCAAACACAAACCACACCTCCACCGAAATCGAAATTCCTTCCTACTCTTTCTGGAAGATATCCAGATGAGCTCACCACCCTCTCCCTCAAATTTCGAACCCCATACTCCCACTTCCTCCTCATCCGAATCCTCTTCGAGGATGAGGACAGTGACCTTAGCCCCACTTCAGCCATCACTTCCATCGTAGCTCACATGGAGAAGAAGATAAAGCAAACATTTGCTAAAAAGATGAAGAAGAAAACGAGGAAGATGGTGAAGGCAACATCAAACGATGATCTCCAACATGAGGGAAGTAGAGGTAAATCTCATTCAGAAGATTACTTCTATTACTAACTCTGTTCTTGCCGATAAGGTGAAAGCCTTGGAGGAGGAGGTACAAGGATTAAAAAATCAGGTCAGGTACTACAACGCAATTGTAGTGGACTCATTGGCTTTGGATAAATCAGACTTCAGAGTCAAATGCAAAGATCTAGAGACAAAGCCGACTATCCTAGCCGATGAAGTAAAAAGGGGGAACAGGAGGTGAAAGAAAGAGAGCAGACCCTCACAAATTGTGAATGAAACAAGAAAAGAAGTTGGCACTAAGGCCAAGACAAATGAGCCCAGGCACAGGAAGAAGCTCGCATCAAATCCGATGAGCCGGCTGCACTACACTGAGGGTCAGCCAACTAGAGGAAGCTCTAAGGGAAGACGAGGCGAGAAGAAAGAAGGAAGAGGAAGATAGGTCTCGCCACCGCTTGCAAAAATAAAAGAGTCTCGAAAAATCAGCAAATGAGGTGAAAGGGAAAGGCAAAGGGAAGCTCATTGAAGAATCAGCTCAGTCAAAGTATTGAGTCCCAAGCCCACCCCGATCAAAAAGGAAAAGGGAGCCTGATTATTCAAATCTTCCCGAGGAACGGTCACAGGATAATGAGAGAGCGGGCTTGGTATGGAGAAAGAGAGAGGAAGCGGCTGAAGAAGAAGAATAAAAGGGTTAGAGATGAGGTGGAGCAAGGAGGTAAGGAAATGGGAAATGAAAGGGGCGGATGAAGCCGACTTCGGACCTTATCATCGGACACTCAATCCACCGAAGGTCGTCGCTGGAAAAGCTGTTCAAAGAGTACAAGGAAAAGAATCTAGACGCTGATGGATGTATCATTGGTACATCTTGAAGGGGTTTGATTCTGCAGCTCAGACGAGGACCTCGAGGTGGCATGAGTGGATTGAGAAAGAGGATACAGATCTTTATCGAGGCTGATTGTCGAAGGCATAAGTTCTTCAATGCCGATCTGTGTGCCCCACCCTATGAGACAGACAGACCAAAACCAATCCCGATGACTCTATTGACATGAAGCTGGATCAAAGGCATCATTGCCAAAGCCAGTAGAGTCGGGATTGAAGGATGAAGAAGAATCAAGAAGCCGAGGAAGAGGGTCTTCACTTGGTTGGCCATTCCGAAGCTTATCGGTGGGGAGTCTAACCAAAGGACCATTTTCCTTCCTTATCTTCTTATTATCTAATCTTTTTGTATCATGTAACTTTGATGTGAATAAACATATGTTTGGTGATGAGTTTTACTTGTCTTATTTTCTTAAAGTTTTTTTCGTGCTTTAAGAAAACTTAAAAAATTTTCTAAGTATAAATCATCTCGAGAAATTTATCATCTCGCACTTAAAAATTTTCATTTAGAAAAATTTTCTAAGTCCTAAGACTTAAAAGTTTTATTTCTTTGAAAAAATCTAAAAGACTTAATTTTTTTAAGTGCTTTATGTTGGATGAATCGATTAAAGTGAAAATGTGTTCTCGATATACCTATCTCGATAAATCTTGATTAACTCTAAACTAACATCACCGTGAGTGTGTCTCTTTCTTGTAGGTTTTAACTTCATCAAAAAGGGGGAAATTGTTAGATCAAGTAAAGTTCGATGAGTTAAAAGAAGCTGCCGATTCGGATGATCGAGACAACCTTGAAGAACAGTGAGATCAGTGCTTATACTAAGCCGATCGTACTAGGTTAGGGACTCGATTAAGTCACCGAGATTAGAGGTTGCAAATCGTCGGAGATAAGCTCAAGCCTAGTCATCTGCAGGAGACAATCATGAAGAGCTCGACGAGGTCAAGACAAGCCGAGTAGAATAAGAAAGGCAAGTCTTCACCAAGTCACCAGTAGACGAGTTGGGTAAAATCACCGAGGAAGCAAGTAATTTTCAAGATTAAGTTTGTTGAAGCAGTTTCAGTTTGTTAGAACCGACTAACAAACTAACTATCTTCTCGAGACTTATAAATAGGTCTAGTTTTTATTTTTCAAAACACTTATGCAAATTTGATTTACACACTATTCACTACTCGGATCTCGATAAAAAAAAATCAATTCAAAAATATTTCAAGAGAGTTTTCAAAAAGTTCAAGTGTTTATAGAACACTTCGTTTGTAATCTTCAAAATCCATTATTCACTCGTAATTGTTAGATTCATGAGAAGGAGTTAGGAGTATTTTTGAAGATTTGAAGAAAGTTGTAAGTTGTAAGTTGTAAGTTGTGAGTAAGAAAGTAGTAAGTGGTCCCTTCTTCCAGGTTGAAGAAGGAGAGTGGATGTAGGATTATTCATAATCCGAACCACTATAAATCTGTTGTTCTTTATTGCTTTCTTTTACTTACTTGTTATTTCAATTTCCAGCTTATTTGAAGATTAATCTCAGAATCAAAGTTAAATCTAAAATATCGGTTTGCTTTTGATCTTAATAAAGTTGAGATTAATATTGAATTTCCGCCGTGTTACTTTGGTACTTTGAATAAATTTTGAAAGATTTGGAAAATCTGAAAAATCTATTTAACCCCCACTTCTAGATTTTTCCTAAAAGGCTGATACAAGTTTTATCCAATTTGCTCAACTAATCGGGACCAACAAATTCCACCGAAATACCGGAAACGAGACAAAACATATCAAAAATTCGTTAATTCCACACTTGTGATACCTTTCATACAAATAAGTGATTCCTTATATCTTTAAGCTCAAAAACTAATACATTTCATCACTTTTTGCAATTAACCCCACATTATTCATGCACTTATCACCACCATCAAACACCCCCAAACTTATAATGTTGCTCGTCCTCGAGCAACGAGAATATCCACATCAAGAAATGATCAAATCAAGATGAATCGAATAAGTAATCACAAACATGCAATCGTTAACTCAACAAGTGTCAATTTCACAAGACAATGCATCATGACTTAACTTCCTATAAGAGCAATCAAGAATCGAGATAGTTTGTTAACCACAATCCTCACAAACTGTATCACTCACTCTCAAGTGTGTTTAGGTCATTATATCTATCAAAGGTTAAATACTTACATGACTCACCATAAGCTTGCCCGTTATTTACATCTCTCACTTCTCACTCAAGTGTCTTGCTAGATCAAAAAGGTCTTTCTTTTGGATGTAATGTTAAGCTCTTTGGAAATGTAGGGAACATTTGGGATTTGTGTAAGTGACTAAACATAGTGGAGAATATAGATCAATGCTTGCAACTAGTGTTCACATCTTCCTTATAAACTTCACTTCAATGCCATCAATTCACTTGCTTCACTTAGCATTCCTCTTTGTTTACTCTTTTGTTGTCATTCACATTCCCTTTCCTTTCTTCTCGTGCTTCTTTTTCTAGCACTTCACCCTTGCATTCATCTCTTCATCATCTTTTGACTCTAAATGCTCAAATTGTTCTTTCTCTTCCACTTGTTACCCAAGTTCCTAGCACTAATCCTATTCTCTACTATGTGGGACTTTTTAGGCTCAAAATTGGTCTATAAGCTTATAATTAGGCTAGCAAGAAGTCATGGCTTTAAGGCCCAACTTGATTAACTAGGGATTAACATAACAAGGGTAAGACATCTTTTGGCTCTAGCTCATTTCACAAACATGGCCTAATCTCATTTCTAGCAATTCACAAGAGTAATCATTCAAGTAAAAACTCGGGCAAGTTCTAGGAATTAATGCAAGCATTCAACCACACATAACAATGAAAAACAACCGATATTAATGTAATGGTTAGGCTCAAATCTCTCCGGGTGTTTTGATCATAGCTCACAAACTATCTCTATCTTCCTACTCTTTTCACAAGTCAAGTCACTCACATCATCTCATTAATTAACAACTTATTAAAAATAATCACACATTCATTAAAACCCATTCAACACAATCTCAAAAAAATCATCGCATCATGGACAAGCAATTAAAATCAAGAAGTCCAAAACAAATATATCACCAACAAACATCATACCCAAATCCTTAAGTTAAAAACTTAATTACAACCCAATCATTCAATTCAATTCATCACATCAATCTACCAAGAGAATTAAAGAGAGATAACTAAAATAAGAGCTAAGAGAAGAGGATTAGTAGATAGGGGTTAGACTCTCTAATCGTTCGTCGGAGGCGGGTAATGACCCGGTGCGAGGTGCCACGAACTCATACTTTGGAGGAGAGCATACATGTCATTTTGACGAGCATACATATCTTGTTGATTCCGGAGGTACTATTCATGCATCCTTCGATAGTCATCATGAAGCCGCCTTGATTCCTCTTGCATGGCTCGTGATCGCTTGTATTTTAGCAACAAGTATTTTCGACCAAACAAAATATCGAACCCAAGGGACTAGGAGTACAATGGAGCCTCGAAAACATACGTTTCTATAGAATTATAGTGGCTATTCGGATGCTAACACTTAAATCAACAACAAAACAAACAAGAGCAAGCAAAAAATAACAAAAGGAAGCAAATAAAACTCTAAACGAGTGCAAGCGGTGTGTGAAACGATCGCTCTTCCTTACACAATCCTTTGGGTATCACACAAATCAACCACAAATCAAGGCATGGAATGGGGCAAAGCTAAGAGCGATCACGTAAATTCTAGCAAGCTAGCTCCTAGGACCGTTGATCACCTAAACACGTTCACAATCGGGTAATAATATCTAGTGGTCGTCCCTTCACTACACACCTAGGCATGCAATGTCCACTAATTGGGAATCTAGCAACTAATCCACCTCTCGGTGCAATCAATTACGATCAAAATCATCAAAATCAATCAATTAGTTCACTTAATCCTATCCTAAGCATATCCAACTCTCGTTGCAACACGCTAATTCAACGAATCAAGCTAATAAAATTAATTAATCAAGAGATCATCACAAAACCCAATAGTAGAAGCATTAAAACCACAAACACATGCCAATCAAAGTGATTAATTCATGTTCAACACAAAATTCATATGTAATTCCAACACCCAAGCAATCAAGAGATTTAGCCCATGGCTAATTTGATCAATAAAATAGACATAAAGGCAATAGAAACAATACCCATGACTAAGAAAATTAAAGGAGAAGAAGACATGCTAATAAAGAAATAAACCAATAGATTAAAGAGATTAAGGATGGGTATCACCTTAATTGTGTTGATTACACTTGATTGAATTAAATTCTATCTCTAAATTGCAAGAAATTAAAAAGAAATGAAGAACACCTATACTATGTGTTTGTGTGTGTGATTCTAAGTCTAATGTGTGTAGAAGTGTGAATGTATAGTATGCGTGTAATGTATCCTATCTATATATCCTTCCTCCAATTTTTTACGCTGAATATATCCCCTCTTCACGCTGAATGTTCCCATCCCTTTCTTCTCCACGTGTAAGCGTCCCATTGGCCAAGAGAAAGAAACACTTTGCAGGAAAAAAAAAACGTGAATGCGACTTTTCTTTGCGGCAGGATGTGCCGCCTCGACTCGAGCTTGGCGTCTCGAGTCGAGGTGGAAAGCCGGCTGGGTCGAGACGTGACTCGAGACAAGCTCAAGACGATTTGGGGATGCTACGTAAATGTTGATTCGTCTTGACTCGATTGAGTATGTGGGTCTCGGTTCGAATCGTGGAAATCGCACCTCGGATGGGTTGCGAAACGCCTCGGGCTTGGACGCCGAAATTGGTGAGGAACGCTGCTCGTGTTCAGCAGAAATCACCGACGAACGCAGGCGACGGCAAAGACCGGGCTTCAATCGGTGGCGGAGGTCATGCGCAGCGGTGGTTGTCGGGTCGTCGATGTAGCGGTGGTTGACGGGCGCGGTGGTCGGCAGAGGCTGGGCAGCGGCTGGGCACTCCGGATTTGTGGTGGTTATTGGTTGAATTGCAGATTTGGGGAAGATCGCGATGGGGCGTAATGCCGAGAACGAAGGTTGGTGCGCTAATTAATTTTGTGGGTGTGCTGGGTGGGTGTACTCACCAATCTGGTGGGTGTATGAGGCTGTTGTGCTTTTTCGCCATCTCAACTTTGTTCGACCGTATCTTTTGCGTACGACGTCCGATTGACTTGATTCTTTTTGCGTTGAGCTCGTCTCTCGGCCCTCTTTCTACCCATGCAATTACTACATTGAATTGAATACGACAAATATCCTCAATTTTCCCTAAAATTTCGCTTCAAACCTATAAATTCAAACTCAATACGCCGCATTAAACAATCAAATGCAATTAATCAATTAAATGTGAATTAACATGAAAATAATATCAAATTGAGATAATTAAGCACACAATTATCATGCAATTTTCACACTAATCAACTCCCCCAAACTTAAGGTGTTGCTCGTCCCGAGGAACGAAATTAAAGAACAAGGGGGAAAATTGCATAGGCTCACTCAATACATGGACTTATCGACACAATCATGCAATCAAGCAATCTTCCTCAAATGAATTATCAAGCCAAAAGCAACTAATCACCTTCACATGAGTTGTGCTTAAACAATAGCAAATTTGAACAAATTGTCTACCATACTCACAAGATATGTGTTTCACTCATCACTCAAAAGTGTATAGGACAAATATGCACTCAAATAGTCAATCCACATAATCACAATACCATATGCTTGCCAAATGTCTCAATTCTCTACCTTTTACTAAGTTTTATTTATTGAATCAAAGAGGGCTTTTAAGGGTTGTAGTGTAGGCTTTTTGGACATGGTGGGGAAGTTTGGAAGTGGTGACTCAAGATTAGTAGAGTAATGAGTGTTGATCATACAATTCAAATCAAACTTTCACTTCAATTTCAACAATCATCCTCTTTTGCTCTTTCTTTCTTTCTTTCAAAGCACTTCACAACACCACATCTTTTATTCACCATTTGCACTTTCAAGCACATAATTGAATTTTTCCTTTTTCACTTTCCTTTTTCATACTTTCACAATTCAATTTTTTTTTTTAACCCTTTTTCTTTTCTTTTTCTCCTCTTTCTTAGCAAATCACACCACCACACTTATCACTTGCTTTCACCATTTCTTGTCAACAATTCATGCTCCACTAATCATAGGGACAAAAGCTCATTAAGATAGACAAAATGGTTTGAATTTAACATGGCTAGCCAAAGAAAATAGGATTCAAAGCTCAAGTGGGCTAACAATGGAATTCATCAATTTGGCGGGGATACAATTTGGCTAAGTAACTCAATTTTTACAAAGAAAATGCCTCTTATCACTTTCAACAAATTAGACCTAGACAAGCTTCAAATAAGACCAAGGGCAAGTTCTAGATCATGAACACATGGACGACAACACACAAGAACAAAACCGGTCAAACATACACCCTCTTATGGCTCAAATCTCACCGGTTTATCAAGGTAGACAAAATGCTCTCCTAAGCAATGTTTATACACAAACACACATTACAATGACTAAATCACCCTCTAACTCAACTCATCATCCAATTCCAATCACAAGATCACCAATTAAGCACATGACAAGTCCACAATCAAGATCACCTTACTCAATTTTCTATCACACAATACACATCCAAAAATGATAAACTCAAAGATATGCAATTAATCAACTAATAAGCTCCAAATTCACAAAAAATTTCACATAATTTTCTCATTACAAATGAGAGGCAAGTTGGTGCAACGAAAATCGCTAAACTAACACACCCCCAAACTTTTACATTGCCTAACAATTAAAAGTTTGGCAAGATAGTTAGCTATTGAGATGCACACAACTACCCACTACTACGAAATGAAAGCACATCACCAAAACCAAATACAAGTATAATAATCATGTAAACTCAACAACGAAGTGCGCCGGTGCAAATGGAAAAGCATGAAAAGAGGCACACCTCCCCCAAACTTAGACAAGTCCAAGTCTAGAGAAGGTGTTGTACCTAAAGGTCTTCAAGTACCCTCTCTTCTTCAAGCTTGCAAACCTCACCAAGCCTCAAATGCACAACCTCGACTTCCTAACAAGAAAATACAAACACACTTATTGAAAGCAAAAACAACAAGACGAAAGAAACGAAAGCAAGAAAAACCGATGGGTTGCCTCCCATCCAGCGCTATTTTTAATGTCCAATGCCGGACGGAACTCTAAGAGTTTAAACTTCCCTTTTAGCTATTATATTAGGCACCTCCTTCGGGATAGGAGAATGCACAAGCTTCACGAATGCTTCCTTGGTAAAGAGTAGACCACCCCATTTGTCTTCAAGTTCAAGATTTTCTCCAAGGTGCACTTTCTTCACGGTCATTGTCCCATTCTTCTTGAGTTTTCCCTCATCAAACACTCCCTTCAACTTTGATTTGCTCCACACCACTTTGTCTCCAACTTCAAATCCTATCTCCTTCTTTAGCTCCTTTGACCTCTTTTTCCCCTCTAACTCCCCCAAACTTGCAAATTGCTCAAGTTTGGGAATTTGCTCAAATTTCTCTTTCTTCTTCTCTCTAACTCCGGGATCTTTCAACGGTGACTTAAAAAGCTTCTCCTTCATTTCCCCGTATCTTCTTTTCTCAAAGAAGTGGATAATTGGATCGAATGACATTCCTTGTTGCTTGGAGCATCCTTCATGGAATCATATATAGAAAATGAGATCTCTTCACCATTGAAGCTCAACTTGAGCTCTCCATTCTCCACATTTATAATGGCTTTCCCGGTTGCAAGAAACGGTCTTCCAAGGATTAGTGGCACCTCTTCATCTTCCTTCATGTCTAAGACAACGAAATCAACCAGGAATATGAACTTATCGACCTTCACTAGCACATCTTCAATGATCCCCTTAGGATAAGTGACCGATCTATCCGCCAATTGAAGGTTAATGGATGTAGGCTTCACCTTTCCTAACCCCAAACGGCATCAAGTTTATGCTTGCCCCCAAATCACAAAGTGCCTTCATCTTCGCACTCCCACCAATTTCACAAGGAATGGTAAAGCTTCCGGTCCTTGAGCTTCTTTGGAAGATTTCGTTTAAGAATAGCATTACACTCTTCGGTCAAGTTGGACCGTCCCATTATCAATGAACTTCCTCTTTTTCGACATGAGCTCCTTTAAGAACTTCAAGTAATGTGGCATTTGCTCAAGAGCATCCAATAATGGAATGTTGATTTGAAGTTTGTTGAAGACTTCAAGGAATTTAGAAAATTTTTCCTCAAGTTTTTGCTTCATGAATCTCTTTGGGAAGGGAGGTGGGATAGGTGTCTTGGGCACTCCCCAACGGTCACAAGGTATATGATCTTCTTTCTCCCTCAATTCCTTGGCTTAGGAACTCGGGTTGACCCTTCACCTCTTTCAAGCACCTTTCCTTGCTTCTTCGACATTGCTTCTTCCATCTCTCTTTTTCATTTTCCAAATCCTTCATCATTCCCTTTTCCTCTTCATCTTCATTCATTCTCTCGAACTCGTCCTCCACTTCTTCCTCCATTGCCTCATCTTCACCAACCTCTTCTTTTTTATTAGAATCACCACTCTTGAGCTCATCATAATTTTGCATAGAAGGTCCATCATACTCGGTACCAATCCTCAATCGAATAGCATTTCAATGCTCTCTTGGGTTTACCTCGGTATTTGAAGGAAACTTCCCCTTATTTTGCAAACTCCCCAAAGTGTTAGCCAATTGACCCATTTGGAATTCAAGAGTCTTAAGTTGGTTCCCATGTTGGGCAATTTGGCTCCCAAACAAGCTTTCCATCTTATCTAGCCTTGCTTCCATCTTATCAAATCTTGCCTCGAGCTTCGCATCTTTCTCTTCCGTCTTCTTGATCAAAAAGGCTAACAACTCATCCGTTGAAGGCTTCCCTTCTCCATTAGACGGTTTAGCTCCCGGATCAAATCCGGGTGGGAATTGTACGGCGGCCTTAGGATTTGCATATGAAAAGTTTCATTCTTACGGACATTTGGGTTATAGGAGTTGTCACCTTGAGCAAATTGGCCTCCTTGTTGAAAAGAAGATTGACCTCCTTGTTGATACGGGGTCGGAATTACCCTTGATTGAATTGCTTTCCTCCTTGGTAGCCTTGTTGATATCCTCCTTGAGGTTGCCTTCCCATATAATTTACATCTTCACATGGCCCAACTTGATTAAGAGCTTGCCCATCTTGCATCATTGGAGGAGGAGTGACATCTCTTTGTTGGTTGGCGGTAAGTGAGCTCACCTTATCAATAAGTGTCATCATCATAGACTTCATTAAGTCTCCTTGCTCCACATTGGCTACTCTTTGATTGGGGCCTTGATTGGTGTTCCATTGGGAGGCATTGTTAGCTACACCATCTAAAATCTCAATGGCTTCTTGTGAGGTCAAGAATAAGAAGTCCCCCTTAGCACATGAATTCAAATGTAGTTGAGATGCTTCATCCACTCCACAATAAAAGAAGCATATGGTTTGCTCCTCCGAAGCCGTGTTGGGGACACGAAATCAACAAGTTATTGAAACGTTCCCATGCATCCTTTATACTCTCCTTTGGCTTTTGCTTGAAACCGGCAATCTCATTCATTGCTTGGACGGTTTGAGAAGGAGGATAGAATTTGAGCAAAATTTTTTGACTTATCTCGTCCCAAGTGCGTACACTCCCGGCGGTAAGGTCTTGCTAAACCATTGCTTGGCCTTTCCCGTGAGAGTAAATGCAAACATCCTCAACTTCTTGGCATCTTCGGTGACTCCATTAAACTTCATAGTATCCGCCAACTCCAAAACCGATCCAAATGCTTGTGTGGATCATCTATCCCATCTCTTCCCTCAAATTGATTCTCCATGAGAAGCTTGATCATAGCAGCGCGATCTCGAAATTATTAGCTTGGATATTCGGCCTAGCTAAACCATCATAATATTCCCGTAATTGAGGCTCAAAATAAGCACGAATGGGTCTACCTTCCCTTTGAGGTGGGGGATTTTGTGGATTTTGATTATTAGGCAAGGGTGGTGGTGGAGGATTGTATGGAGCAATGTAATTTTTGTCTTGATATGGAGGATATGGTGGATATGGAGGTGGGTATGGATATGGATTTTGGCCTTGAATTGGAGGAGGTGGATATGGATATGGATAGGGGTAAGGGTAAGGGTTTTGGGGATTTGGTGGATTTTGGTGCACCATCTCTTCTCTTTGAAGTTGGGCACCTCTCAATTCTACATGGATGCCTTGAATATTAATCTCCCCTTCTCCTTCATTAGCAACCCCTTCTCTATGTGGAAGTGGATCCCCTTCCATTTCTCTATCAAAAGTCCATTGATTTCTTCTCCGATTCCTTCTTCTTAGTAGAGCTTCGTTATCAATTTTCAAAGTTCGAATAAGCACCTACCAAAAAGAAACCAAGTATCAAATTCTTAAAACAAAAACAACAAAACAACAAAAATAAATGCCACTAGTAAATCCACTCAACTAGAATTCAAGTTCCACCTAAGTGTCCTCAACTAGTCCCCTAAGAACGACGCCATTTTGATCGCTTGTATTTTAGCAACAAGTATTTTCGACCAAACAAAATATCGAACCCAAGGGACTAGGAGTACAATGGAGCCTCGAAAACATACGTTTCCATAGAATTATAGTGGCTCTCCGGATGCTAACACTTAAATCAACAACAAAACAAACAAGAGCAAGCAAAAAATAACAAAAGGAAGCAAATAAAACTCTAAACGAGTGCAAGCGGTGTGTAAAAGCGATCGCTCGGGTGTCTTCCTTACACAATCCTTTGGGTATCACACAAATCAACCACAAATCAAGGCATGGAATGGGGCAAAGCTAAGAGCGATCACGTAAATTCTAGCAAGCTAGCTCCTAGGACCGTTGATCACCTAAACACGTTCACAATCGGGTACTAATGTCTAGGATCGTCCCTTCACTACACACCTAGGCATGCAATGTCCACTAATTGGGGAATCTAGCAACTAATCCATCTCTCGGTGCAATCAATTACGATCAAAATCATCAAAATCAATCAATTAGTTCACTTAATCCTATCCTAAGCATATCCAACTCGTTGCAACATGCTAATTCAACGAATCAAGCTAATAAAATTAATTAATCAAGAGATCATCACAAAACCCAATAGTAGAAGCATTAAAACCACAAACACATGCCAATCAAAGTGATTAATTCATGTTCAACACCAAATTCATATGTAATTCCAACACCCAAGCAATCAAGAGATTTAGCCCATGGCTAATTTGATCAATAAAATAGACATAAAGGCAATAGAAACAATACCCATGACTAAGAAAATTAAAGGAGAAGAAGACATGCTAATAAAGAAATAAACCAATAGATTAAAGAGATTAAGGATGGGTATCACCTTAATTGTGTTGATTACACTTGATTGAATTAAATTCTATCTCTAAATTGCAAGAAATTAAAAAGAAATGAAGAACACCTATACTATGTGTTTGTGTGTGTGATTCTAAGTCTAATGTGTGTAGAAGTGTGAATGTATAGTATGCGTGTAATGTATCCTATCTATATATCCTTCCTCCAATTTTTTACGCTGAATATATCCCCTCTTCACGCTGAATGTTCCCATCCCTTTCTTCTCAACGTGTAAGCGTCCCATTGGCCAAGAGAAAGAAACACTGCGGGAAAAAAAACATGAACGCGACTTTTGCTGCAGCTAGATGTGCCGCCTCGACTCGAGCTTGGCGTCTCGAGTCGAGGTGGAAAGTTGGCTGGGTCGAGACGTGGCTCGAGACGAGCTCGTGATGATTTGGGGATGCTACGTAAATGTTGATTCGTCTCAACTCGATTGAGTATGTGGGTGTCGATTCGAACTGTGGAAATCGCACCTCGGATGGGTTGCGTAACGCCTCGGGCTTGGACGCTGAAATTGGTGAGGTATGCTGCTCGTGTTCTGTGAAATCACCGACGAACGCAGCGGCAGCGGCGGCAGGCTTCAATCGGTGGCGGAGGTCATGCGCAGCGGTGGTTGTCGGGTCGTTGATGTGGCGGTGGTTGACGGTGCGGTGGTCGGCAGAGGCTGGGCGGCGGCTGGGCACGCCGGATTTGTGGTGGTTATTGGTTGAATTGCAGATTTGGGGAAGATCGCGATGGAGCAGTAATGCTGAGAACGAAGGTCGGTGCGCTAATTAATTTTGTGGGTGTGCTGGGTGGGTGTACTCACCAATCTGGTGGGTGTATGCGGCTGTTGTGCTTTTCGCCGTCTCAACTTCGTTCGACCGTATCTTTGCGTACGATGTCCGATTGACTTGATTCTTTTTGCATTGAGCTCGTCTCTTGGCCCTCTTTCTACCCATGCAATTGCTCCATTGAATTGAATACGACAAATATCCTCAATTTGCCCTAAAAGTTTGCTTCAAACCCGTAAATTCAAACTCAAGGTCGCGATTAAACAATCAAATGCAATTAATCAATTAAATGTGAATTAACATGAAAATAATATCAAATTGAGACAATTAAGCACACAATAATCAGGCAATTTTCACACTAATCAGCTCGCATCTTCGCAAACATTGCTCGTGTCTCCGCAAACATAGTCCTCAACCCGTCGTGCATCCTCAAGTACTCATCTTGCCTATCTAGGCACTCCAATTGCATCCTTCGGCTATCCTCTCACATCTCCTCGGTCAACGTCCATCGCCTCGTAGACGGGTTCCCTCATATCCTCTAAAATCTTTACTATGTATCTCGTCTTACCAATGGAAGTTCACTTCGGGCACCGACTCATCATCTTCCTCCATAGCTTCTTGTTCCTCTACCAGTTCTCCCTCGGTCTCTCACCCTTCTTCATCCTCTCCTTCTTCCGATCCCTCCGATCCTTCCGACTCCTCTTCATCCTCAATTTGGGGGTTCTCTCTGTGTTCCCTCGTGAAAGCTTCTATGGCATCTCAGTGCGCCTCTGTGACCACATACAGAGATTGATAGAAACTTGGCTAGCCGAGCCAAACACTGTCATAAACCTTTTATTCGGTAGAGCAAACCGACCTCCAACATGTTGCTGAAAGCACCATGTCCTCCCAATTAGGTCCGAGCCTCATCCTCCTCATCGTGTCTGTAGTGAGTTCGGGACCCTCCAAGACTCTCAAATTATGAGTAGGAATCCCGAAATGCTCGGCAATCAAGGTAATGAGACCCACAAACTGAACTCGGGCAAATTTTGTGCTTTTGACTCGCTCAAATAAGTAGCAAAGATAGGCCCCGGCGTTAAACCAAACCCTATGAAGGAAGCACCACATGATGTAGAGCTCCTCTGCCACCGCAGCTCCCCCTCGAGATCTTGCAAAGGTTGTGCCCGAGAGAATCTTCTCCAAGTATCTCATGACCGGGTTACAGATATGGATACTCTTGGACTTCCCGGGCTTGAAGAGTGATTGTTTTGGAGCTCCCGAATCCGATATCCATCTCCAAAATGTATTTGCATTGAATTCCTTCCTTGGCTTCAACAATTTGCTGTCCGGATCGGTCGGTGCTCCCAAGTAATCGGGTAAGCAATTTATTTGCATTGAATTCCTTCCTTATGCTATGATTGTTGATCATTTTGGTTGAGGAAATCGGGTAAGCGATTTTAAGATAACCAAGTATATCGAACCCAAGGGAAAAAGTATGCAATGAGGCCCTAGGAATACAAGTTCTCGATGGCTATTGTAGCAATGCGGTTTTGGCTCTAAAACTCAATACAAAGCTAGAATAAAAATCAAACAACAAGCAAACAATTTATCAAACACTTGGTATGCTAGAATAAGTAGCTAAAATCAATGGGGATTGGGGTGCTAGGGATAATATCCATCAAGGAATTGATTTGAGTGAATTGATGCATGTTTTTAGGGCTTATTTGAGTGCAAAAAGTGATCAAAGTGTTGGATTTTGTGCATAAATGTGTAGAGTATCACTTCTTTGCCTAAAAGTATTACTTGATGAGTATTTGATGTTTTTCGTCTGCTTTTCAGGTAAATCGGTGGAATTTGGCCAAACCGAGAGTACCGGCATGCTTAGAATGAAGAGACGAACAAGACGGACGAAAACAAGGGTCGGGCGGGAGTCCAATCCGAAAAAATGCCCTGGACTCGACCTCTGGTTGAGGGCCGAGGCCTCGAGACGAGGGATATGATGGAGGGAAGAGAATTCAAAATTTGCGAGATCCCTCGAGTCGAGGGCTGAGCCTCGACTCGAGGCAGGAGGATTTTTGGCAAAGTCGCATTAGCAACTCTTAGTCCTCGACTCAAGGGCCCCAAGCTCGAGTCGAGGGGGCCCCAAAACTGAAAAATTCTGGTTTTAAGCTAATTGAAGCGAAACAGAGATATTCTCCCCATATCGGTTTAGAGCGTTTCTAGGTAGTTTCTGAGCGAATTTATCATTTCCTAGCTTAATTCTACTTGTAATTGCATTAGATTGATAGATTTTGATTAGATTCAAGCTTGTAATCATTCATTTTGATCCATCGATTTTGAGTTTCAAGTTGTAATTGAAGAGTAGAGAGTTGAATTCCAAGCATTGTGGAGGATGGAAGCATTCTTATTTTTGTTAATTGAAGACCAATTGGTGATGTTCTTCTACTTTTCTCTCTTTGATTCCTTGTTTGTGTTGATTAGCTTGTTAATTGCTTTCCTAGATGTGATTGGGATAATTTAAATTGGGGATGATGTGATTGCCTCATGCTATAATTGTTGATAATTGTGATCAATTGAATTAGATTGCTTCCTAATTGTGATTCTTAATTGTGCTTCATGTAAAATTGTCTCTTTAGATTAATGGTTAATCACCCTAACAATAGACGAGAGTTGAGCTAACGTGATTAGGTGTTAATCGGGTTATAATTTTGCATGATTGTATGAATTGGGGACTTCTACATTGAGAGATGGGAAGGACTAAGAATACCGACATTATGCATTGTGATTTTAATGGAGTGATTAATTTCATGATGGTTTATGCTTTCTAATTTGATTGATTTGCATTTGGATACAATTATAGCTTGTTAATCAAGGATTCCTTGATGGAGATTATCCCTTGCACCCCATTCCCCCATTTGATTTAGCTTGTTTGATATTGCATTTTAAGTGTTTGATCATTTGCTTGCACTAGTTTTAGATTTTTATTCTTTCCATATTTTTTTAGAATTTAGTCCATAACCCATCCTTGCAACAATAGTCATTTAGAACTTGTATCCTTAGGGCCTCGCTTGCATACTTACTTCTTTGGGTTCGATATTTGCGATTGATCTTAATATCGCTTGCCCGAAATACTACTCCAATCAAATGGCGCCATTGCGGGGAGTTAGTTTTTGCGCCTATAAGTGAGACTTAGGGATTGTTTGACGTGGCTACTTGTTGTTTTTATTTTTGTTTTTGTGTGCTTTGTTTTTGTTGGAATTTGATACTTGGATTGGTGGTATTGTAGGTGTATGATAACAAGGTCACGTGGTGTTTCACCCTTGCCACTCAATCCGGAGATAGAAGCTACGTTGAGAAGAAATCGTGGTAGACGAAGAAGGGAAGCTATGGAAGGAGAAGATCTAAGGAATGAGGAGAGAGTGGTTGGTGAACCTCAAGTTGAGGAGTTGCATGGTAATGGAGAAGGAAGAGTAGAAAATGGAGGTCGTGGGAACAATTTCAATGCTCAAGTTGGCCCTTTCCCTCAAGGGATGCCACCACAACACTTTCCCTACCAAAATCCATACCCCTACCCTCCACAAGCTCACCAATTCCCATACTATCCACCTCATCCACAACAATATCCACCATACTACCCTCAAATGCCATATGATTGGAGTGTATAGGGCAGGAGCTTTTAAGACCAATCGCAAAATATCGAACCCAAGGGAAAAAGTATGCACATGAGGCCCTAGAAATACGAGTTTTTAGTGACTAGAGTTGCAACAATGGTTTGGAATAAAAACAACAAAACACTTGCAAAATACAAACTAAGACAAGCAAACAAATGATCGAACACTTAGAATGCAATAGCAAAAACAACAATAAATGGTGGAAAGAGGTGCTAGGATTAACATCCATCAATGAATCATCAATCAACAAGCTACAATTGAATCAAATTGTAAATCAACTAATATAGAAAGCATAAACCATCATGAAATTAATCACTCCATTAAAATCACAATGCCTAATGTGAGTATCCTTAGTCTTTCCCATCTCTCAATGTAGAAATCCCCAATTCATACAATCATGCAAAATTGAAACCCGATTAACACCTAATCACGTTAGCTCAACTCGCCTATTGCTAGGGTGATCAACCATTAATCAAAAGAGATAATTTTACACAAAGCACAATGAAGAATCAAAATTAGGAAACAAACTAATGTGAGTATCCTTAGTGCAACTAATCTCTCGATTCCGAAGCACCCAATCCACACATTCATACACAATTATCACCCGATTAATCCCGGATCACGTTAGCGCAACTCTCGCCTATAGCTAGGGTGATCAAACACTAATGTAAAGAGATAATTATGCATGAAGCACAAATGAGAATCACAATTAGTAAGCAATCTACTCAATTGATCTCCAATCATCAACAATTATAGCATCATCGATCAAATCATCATCAATTTCAATTAACCCAAGCACAAGAGAGTTAGCCCATGGTACCACAAACAATACCCATGGGAAGAAGATAGAATTGATCAAACACTAAGCAAATCACAACAATTAAGAAATTAAAGAGACAAAAGAGGAAAAACATCACCAATTGATCTTCAATCAACAAAACTAGGAATGCTTGAGTCTTCAACACCAATCTCCAAATGAATTACAAGCTTGAATTGAAAGAATTACAAGGATCAAATGATAATCTAATGCTAATCTAGAAACAATCTATGGAAATCTAATCCTAAATCTATCAATCTACTCTACCTAAGAAAGGAATTGGCTTGCGGCCTCGTAAATCGCCCCAAAACCGCTACTAATCTGCTATTATGAACTCCTCCCTCAAATGCTCTGCTTCTCCCTTAAATACCGAACTTTTGGAAAAACCTCCCCCTCGAGTCGAGGTCAGGCCTCGACTCAAGATCCTTGCTTTGTCTCATCCCTCGACTCGAGGGTCATGCCTCGAGTCGAGGCTCCCGCCTTTCTTTGAATTTTGATCTTCTCTCTCGCACATCCCTCGACTCGAGGCTCTTGTCCCTCGATCGAACTCGAGTCCAGTGGCACTTTTCTCGCGCGGGGCTTCGGCCCCGACCCCCATTTTCGTCCCGTATGATCGTCTCTTCATTCTAAGCTTAATGGTACTCTCGGTTTGGCAAAATTCCACCGAATTACCTGCAAAACGGACGAAAAACCTTAAAATCTCACAAAGTAATACTTTTTAGGCAAAAGAGTGATACTTTTCACATTTATGCACAAAAATCACACTTTAGCTCACTTTTTGCACTAAAATAAGCCCTAAAAACATGTATCAATTCACTCCAATCACCATACAATCAAGAGCCACGATACCATGAACCACCACACATTCCAAATCCTCAACCACAACCCATGAATGAGCCACCACCACAAGGGAGGCCATTGAGGGAGATTTTTGAGCCACAACTTAGAGAGCAAGATGATGGGATAGCATGACCGAGAATAGAAGCCAATAATTTTGAGATAAGTCCCGCTCTAGTGAGGATGCATAGGGAGAAGCAATTCGAAAGCAAGGATGAAGATGAGTGGCCACATCAACATATGGCATAATTTCTTGAGATTTCCGACACGGCCAAGTACAACGGGGTACCCGAAGATGCGAAGAAGTTGAGGCTCTTTGCCTTTACACTCAAGGGGAGAGCTAAAGCATGACTTAGCTCATTACCTCCCGGGATCGTACGTACATGGGAGGATTTGTCCAAGAGATTCCTAATGAAGTTCTACCCACCATCCAAAACTGTGCAAGCGAAGAAGGCGATCTCCCACTTCCGCCAAAAGAATGGGGAAACAATACCGGAGGCATGGAGAGGTATGGTATGTTACTTGTGAATTGTCCTCAACACGGTTTTCTACGGAGGAACAAACCATTATGTACCTTTGCAATGGTTTGACGGATGGGGATAGGTCATTTTTGAATGTTTGTGCTAATGGATCTATTTGGTCGAAAACCGTTGGGCAAATGAACGAGATAATGGAGAATATAGCCCAAGATTCGTTTCAAGTGTCGGTTAATCGGGAGCACACCATAGGGTGTCACACGTTGAGGAGATAGAGTCTATGAAAAGCATGATGATGACTATGATGGACTGATTGGGAGCTCTTACTACTTCCCAAAGCCAAGCAAGTGTGAGTCCATCCGTTCCTCATGTTGATATGTGTGCAAGTCCTATGCCGGTAGAAGAAGTTAGCTACATGGGTAGGCCTCCATTCCAAGGAGGCTATCAAGGAGGAAATTACCAAGGGAATTTTCAAGGAGGAAGGCCTTATCAAATGCCCTACCAAAATACCCACAAGGAAGCTATCAACCTCAATCTCAAGCTTAATTCAATGGCAACACATGGAGGAGACATGAAAACTTTTCTTATGCCAACCCTAGAGCTGCCGTCCAATTTTCCCGGATTCGATCCGGGTGCCAAAGCGCCTAACAATGAAGGAAAGGCCACTACGGAGGAGCTCTTGGGGATGATAGTGAAGAGGTTGGAGGCAAATGATTCAAGGCTTGATGATATAGGAAAGTAAATGGATACCAATTTCAAGACTATAGTGCATCAAGTGGGGCAACTAGCTACTACGGTTGGTAAACTTTCTTCTACGGTAGACCACTTGCAAAACAAGGGGAAGTATCCATCAACTACCAAGCCTAATCCTAAGGAGTTTTGTAGTGCTCCAACTTAGAAGTGGTTCTAGCTATGAAGGCCCAAAATGCCTAAGGAAGTGGATAATGAGAAAGAAGTGGTGAAAGAGGAAGAAGCTAGTGAAGAAAGTGTGGTTGTGGAAAAGAAGGCAAGTGAAGAGGTGAAAGCAAAAGAAGAATCCAAGAAAGATGCATGGGGAGTTCCTATGAAGGCTAATCCGGTTCCATTTCCTCAAAGACTTGGGAGGAAAAAGCTTGATGAAGAATTTGGTAAGTTTTTAGAAGTTTTCAAGAGCTTGCATGTTGATATTCCATTATTGGATGCCCTTGAACAAATTCCTCACTACAAGATGTTCTTGAGAGAGATAATGTCTAAGAAGAGGAGTTGGGATAAAAGGGTATGCTTAAGTTAGTGGAGGAGTGCAAAGAGATCTTGGAGAAACACTTACCACAAAAGAGAAAGGATCCTGGGAACTTCATTATCCCATGCGAGATAGCAGAGAATGTGAACATCCAAGGTTTGTGTGACTTAGGAGCAAGTATAAATGTCATGCCTTTGTCCGTGTTTGAGAAATTGGAGCTAGGAGAGGTGATTCCTACAAACATCAATCTTCAATTAGCGGATCAATCATATGCTCATCCATTTGGGATCATTGAAGATGTATTGGTTGGGGTTGGCAAGCTCATATTCCTGGTTGATTTCATTGTTCTTGACATGAAGGAGGAGCTTGAGGCACCGATCATACTTGGTCGACCTTTCCTTGCGACGGGCAAAGCTATGATCAATGTTGAGAAAGGGGAGCTTAAGTTGAGCTCCAATGGAGAGGATGTGACATTTACAAGAGTTCATGAGAAAGAGGTTGCTCAAAGCAAGGTGGAGAAGAAGACTTGTGGGTACATTGAGATTATCGATTTATGCCTTTCCATTGAAAGGGAAGTTTCCACACCTACTATTTCTTCTATTCCTTTAGCTAATGAGCATTTCCTTCCCTCTTGTAAAATTATTGCTAACAAGTCTTGTGTTTCTTTGGATGCTTCTAGGAAGGAAAAAGCAATTTTGGAGCCTTTGCTTTACCGGTGATTAAGAGATGGAAGAAGTTGAGAAGAATGTGACCAAACTTGAGTATGGCTTAAGTTTGGGGGTGTTAGTTGAGAAGGGGACACCACTTGAGAGGAAGGAAGCAAGCTATGAAGTAGGAGATCAAGTGGTGTGGAGTGAGTCCGATTGGAGCCGTCTCCTTGGTGTTGAAAGACTCAAAGAAGTGTTAACCGTGAAGGAAATAAAAGAAGGAGGAAAGCTACTCCTAGAGGACAAGTGGGGATGTTGCCTCTTTGCAAAAGACCACTTAGTGAGGCACAAGGATGATCTCTATTTTTTCGATGAATGGAAAGTATGAACTCTTTGAGTTCCGTCCGGCAAAGGACGTTAAACCTAGCGCTAGATGGGAGGCAACCCATCCTTTTATTGCTTTGGTGTGTTCGTTTTTGTGTTTTGTTTTTGGTCATTTCTTGGGATTTTGCTATGGATTTGGTATTGCTAATGCTTAGAAAATTATTCTATTTGCTTTGGAGTATAATTGATTTGTTGAGCTTAATTGTGGTATCATTTGGTGTTGCATATGTGTATCACTCTCATTCCAAACTTTGAATTCATGTCCTCATTCAAGTTTGGGGGTGTTGATCATTTATTGTTGAAATGCATCTCTTAGTGATGATTATGTGATGATTATTTTTGCTCAATCAGTAGGTACACTCACTACTTTGAGTGGAAAAGAGATCGAAATTGCAAGGGAATTTAAGTTCAAAAAGGAGAAAAGCTTAAAAGTTGGTGAAAAATGAGCAAAAGGAAGAGAGCCCGGTCTCCTCGATCGAATGAGCGACCGGGCTTAAATCATGGGACCAAAACAGAACAATATTTAGGGAGTCGACGGACATAATTTCTATGATGAGGAGATCCACAAGAGAGAGCAGGATATTCGGTTTGCTCACAAGATGCCTTCGGACTTCGGTATCCCATGGGACGATTTCTAGTGGAGGAAGCATATTATATCAGACGCAGAGCTATACAACAAGGTGGTCAAGACCTGCCTTATTGATCATGATTGCATGACGTCCATGGGGATCGAGGAGGACATTCCTCGTCTATTTAAGCAGATCGGTATGGGAGGCTTCTTGATGAAGAGGCCGAAGACGTATCCTGGACTTACCTTGGAGTTCCTCTGCACCGTTAGATTTGATAAGGCTAAGAAGGCCAAATTTCCTCGGACCATCACTTTCGAGCTTATGGGTAACGAGTACACATTGACCGACGAGGTCAACGAGATCATTGGAGCACCCATCGACCCCCTATTGATCACTCCTCAACATCGAAATGAGTACAACGCTAAGAAGTTTTTAGAAGAATATCGTATTCGTGGGCACCGGATTAGCCTCGGTTTATTCTGGGCAAATCGAAGAGCACTCACATCCGGAACCCGGTGGTTAGATACCTGGAGAAGATCCTCGCGAGCACGATATTCACGAGATCGAGAGGTGGAGTCTGTTGTGTCATAGGAGCTCTATGTTATTTGGTGCTTTCGCACGGATTCGGTTCAATGCCACCACTTACCTCTGCTGCCTTTTTGAGCGGGTTACGAGCACAAAATTCAAGAAGATTCACTTCGGGGCATCATTACTTTGTGATTGCCGAGCACCTCGACATTCCCACTCACAACCTTAGAGCACCGGAGGGCCCCAATCTCACTACGAGACACCATGCGGCGTATGAGGACACTCGACCGCATCGGTAGGACTTGGTGCTTCCAGCACCACGGTGGCCGATTCCCTCTTCCGAATAAGAGGTTGATGATCGTGTTCGGTGCTCGGGCTTTTGTAACCATCAACCTCCATATATGGTCACAGCGACACACGCAGGCGATCGATGCCTATACCCGCGAGCATGGAGATGTCCTCAAGGACGGCGATGATGATGAGGAGGAACAGCGAGCCTGGTCTCGATGATGAAGAGGCCGACGGTGCCGCCGAGGGAGCTAATGCAGGAGACGATGATGATGAGGACGAGGAGGAGCAGGCTCGGGAGGATGAGCTAGTTCATATGGACGAGGATTATAGGCCGGAGATTAATAAGTACCGGGCAGGATGAGATAAGGAGTCGGGAGTATGAGGCAGGAGCTCATCACAGAGGCCGTGGACTCGACGGAGGAGATGTGGGCCGATAGCCAACGTATGTAGCTTGAGTGCTGACTCGCCGTAATGAGTGTTATCGGATGATGGAGGAGACTCGTAAGACTCGGCTTGATATGTATGCGCTCCTCCAGCCAGCTTCAGCCTCCCGGAACTTCGGGCAGGGGCCCCTACCCTCCTCCGCCCTGCCGTCGACTATTAGGGCTACTCCCTACTTCCTCATCCCTCTCCTCTAGTTATTTAGTTCATTATCTCCTTAGTGATGTGTATGATTTGATGTTGATTGGTGATTATACTCTATAAGATGGATTTGATGTGATGATGATGTTTGGATTTGTGATGATTTTATGGATGATGTTTATGATGCTTTGATCTTATTGAGTTTATTTTCTTGTGATGATTACATTCTATTAATCTCTTGGATTCCTATTATTTTGGGATAGTTTTGATCATGAGCTTAATTGTGGATTTATTGCATACCTTTTAGTATCATTCTTGATGTAGTGAATGTGCTTGGACTTATGTACATGAACACTTGTGTTTGATTTGCAAGATTAGTTGAATTTTGATTTGGTCATGAGTTGATTTGTGACTTGAAGCTAGCATTCTTGGTTAATTGTGTGAAGATTAGTGTGATTGATGATGCTTGATTCATTGCTCAATTTTAGTCTGTGAGCTTTTGCGCCTTAATAATCGTACATCTTATACGGTTGATATGGTTTCTTTGTGAGTGCATCATTCATGGATTTGTATGCTAGAACTTGCCTCTAGACTTGTTGATTTTGATCTTTGTGTGATGTCATGAAAATGATAAGAGGCCATGTTTGTTATGTTTAGTCACTTTGCCAAATTTTTCCTCACCAAAATATTTGATTTCCTTAGTGAGCCATTTTGAGCCTTATATCCTTATTCTTTGGCAAGCCAAGTGAAATAGAAACTATTAGTCTATTTTTATGAGTCTTATTGTCCTATGTTTAGTAGAGCTTGATTGTTGGCTAATGATGGTGATTTGTTTGCTAAGTGTGGTGGAAAATGAAGAGCTAAGTGATGATGCTTAAAAGAAGAAGAAAGAAAGGTTGTGAAAAAGAATTGAATTGTGATGAAAAATGTGAACATGAAGTGAAGAAAAATTCAAATTGTGAGCTTAAAAAAAAAAAGCTCAAGTGAATGGTGGTGATTAATCTTGAAGTGCAAAAGAAGGAGTTGATTGATCAAAGATTGAAGAGATGTGTAATGAATTGCTTAGCTTTCATTCAAGTCTCTACTACTTAGTCACTCTTATCCAAATACATCCCACCTTTCCAAAGAGCCTACATTACAACCTAAGAGAAAGACCTCTTTGATTCTTGATTGAACACAAATGATTTTGATTGAGATTAAGTCTTTTGGCAAGCATATGGTGTGCAAGTTTGTGAATTTGATGATTGAGCGCATTTAACCTTTATACACTTGAGTGAAGAGTGAAACACTCCATGGAAGGAGCAATGTGTTAAGTGATTGATTGAGCATTTGTTGGAACATGATTTATCTTGATTGCTAGTGGATAGTTTGCATTGAAACTAATGATCATTGATGAGTTCGATTGTCTTCTATTTCTTCTATGGTGCCATGTGACATAATTGCAATAAATTCACTCCTTTGTGCTTAGTTTCTACATTGCTCAAGGACGAACAACACTTCATGTTTGGGGGTATTATGATTGGAGTGAATTGATGCATGTTTTTAGGACTTTTTGAGTGCAAAAAGTGATCAAAGTGTTGGATTTTGTGCATAAATGTGTAGAGTATCACTTCTTTGCCTAAAAGTATTACTTGATGAGTATTTGATATTTTTCGTCCGCTTTTTCGTAAATCGGTGGAATTTGGCCAAACCGAGAGTACCGGTATGCTTAAAATGAAGAGACGAACAAGATGGATGAAAACAGGGTCGGGGCCGAGTCCCGTCCGAAAAAATGTCCTGGACTCGACCTGCAGTCGAGGGCCGAGGCCTTGAGTCGAGGGATATGATGGAGGGAAGAGAATTCAAAATTTGGAGCCGCCTCGACTCGAGGGATTGGAAAATTGCGGATCCCTTGAGTCGAGGGCTGAGCCTCGACTCGAGGTAGGAGGATTTTTGGCAAAGTCGCATTAGCAACTCTTAGGCCTCGACTCGAGGGCCCCAAGCTCGAGTCGAGGGGGCCCCAAAATCGAAAAATTCTGGTTTTAAGCTAATTGAAGCGAAATGAGTATATTCTCCCATATCAGTTTAGAGCGGTTTCTAGGTAGTTTCTGACCGAATTTATCATTTCCTAGCTTAATTCTACTTGTAATTGCATTAGATTGATAGATTTTGATTAGATTCAAGCTTGTAATCATTGGATTAGCATTTTGATCCATTAGATTTTGAGTTTCAAGTTATAATTGAAGAGTAGAGAATTGAATTCCAAGCATTGTGGAGGATTGAAGCATTCTTATTTTTGTTAATTGAAGACCAATTGGTGATGTTCTTCTACTTTTCTCTCTTTAATTCCTTGTTTGTGTTGATTAGCTTGTTAATTGCTTTCCTAGATTTTTCACCCATGATTTTTGCACTTAGCACCATGGGTTAATTGCTTTGTGCTTGGGATAATTGAAATTGGGGATGATGTGATTGTCTCATGCTATAATTGTTGATTATTGTGATCAATTGAATTAGATTTCTTCCTAATTGAGATTCTTAATTGTGCTTCATGTAAAATTGTCTTTTTAGATTAATGGTTGATCACACTAGCAATAGGCGAGTTGAGCTAACGTGATTAGGTGTTAATCGGGTTACAATTTTGCATGATTGTATGAATTGGGGACTTCTACATTGAGAGATGAGAAGGACTAAGAATACTCACATTAGGCATTGTGATTTTAATGGAGTGATTAATTTCATGATGGTTTATGCTTTCTAATATGATTGATTTGCATTTGGATACAATTATAGATTATTAATCATGGATTCCTTGATGGAGATTATCCCTTGCACCCCATTCCCCATTTGATTTAGCTTGTTTGATATTGCATTTTAAGTGTTTGATCATTTGCTTGCACTAGTTTTAGATTTTTATTCTTGCCATATTTTTGTAGAATTTAGTCCATAACCTATCCTTGCAACAATAGTCATTTATAACTTGTATCCTTAGGGCCTCGCTTGCATACTTACTCCTTTGGGTTCGATATTTGCGATTGGTCTTAATACCGCTTGCCGGAAATACTACTCCAATCAGGAATCGGTGATCAACAAGCTATGATTAAATCAAATTGTCAATCAACTAAGATAGAAAGTATAAAACCATGACGTAATCAAGTCTTCATTAATCACACAATGCCTAATGTGAGTATCCTTAGTGCAACTAATCTCTCAATTAAGAAGCACCAAATTCATACAATCATACACAATTAAAACCCGATTAATCCCGGATCACGTTAGTTCAACTCTCGCCTATTGCTAGGGTGATCAAACATTAATCAAAAGAGTTAAAAATACATGAAGCACAATTTGAATCACAATTAGGGAACAAACTATCTCAATTGATCAACAATCATCAACAATCATCAACAATCATAGCATAAGGCAATCAAATCATCCTCAATTTCAATTATCCCAAGCACAAGAGAGTATTAGCCCATGGAGCAAAGTGCAAAATCCATGGGTAGAAAATCTAATTGCAAAATCAAGAAGCTAATCACAACAATAAATGAATTAAAATGAGTAAAGTGGAAGAACATCACCAATTGGATCAAAATGAACTCTAATAAGAATGCTTGAATGTTAGGATTAGAATTTGTATGTTTTGATGATGTTCCTAAAACCTAAGTGTAATAGGACCATTTGGACTCATTAGTCGGCTAATGATCTAGATAGGGTTTATGTCTTAGTATAGTTAATCTTGCTAGGCTCGACCTGAAGATCCGTATTGATTGAGAAGCAAGGTTGCTGATAAGAAGACTTAAAGATCTAAGAGAGATCTCATTCGAAGTCATCTAGAAGGGCGTCGTGTAGATAAAGAAGAGATAATAAGGCATATGCAAAAAGAGTGTTGCCAAGAAAGGTTCAAGTGAAGATAGCAAGGTTGGAATCCGTGCTACAGCAAGCTTTGGAACTCTTTGGAGCAAGGTGTAAGGTTGCTAGAGTTGACTTCGAGAGATTCATCGGGGTTAACAAAAGTCAAGGATAATTTAGAGATATTCGAGATCAATCTAGAGAAGATTGGATTCTCAATCATGATCAATCAAGATATAATTGATTGATACCGCATAATCAATTATCCAAAGTCAAACAAATCTTCCAACGATTACTTACCATTTATTGAAGACCTGATTGACAAATTAGCCTAACGACTAGTCAAATTCAGGATCATATAAACTGAAGTGAAGGATTTTTGAAAGCAGATACACCCGCGAGAAACATCAAGAAAAATCCATTTTCACTCATTGCAAGACACGCATAATTCTTCGTACTAGAAATCGATCCAATACGTTGATATTCTTAAAGAGATTTATTTTTGGTCAAGGAAGTGTAAATCACCTTTCATTATCTCTGCACGAGAAAAGGTTGATTGTTTCGCATCTAAGAGTTAACACTCGAAGATCACATTGATTGTACCAAGGGCGTGAACTTGTTAAACTTCCGGTGGTCGAATCCTCGAGGAGATTAGAGGAGACAAGACCAGATTTGGTGGATAGTAAGGCCCCTGTGGAATCGGGGAGAGTGGACGTAGGATCGTTATATCCGAACCACTATAATAATCTTTGTGTCTTTACAAGCTTTACGCATACATACTTATAATCGCTAATACATCATTGATTTAATAAACTGCACCGAAACTTGCTAAGTATTTATATTAAAAGGGTTTTTAAAATACACACGAGATTAGCTTCCGCACCATCAGAAGACTTCGAAGTTTCAAGTCTGCTAATCTCACATAGCACACTCTGAGTACCTTGATATAGAAGACTTCAAAGTCTTCCAACCTCACACTCCGCTCACAAAAAGTTGTAAAAGTTTTGAGTGTGGTAAAGTCTATTCAACCCCCTTCTAGACTTTCCACCTCCTTGCACATCTCGTCCGGGACCAACATTGAATCTTCAAATACAATCTCTCCTCCACTTGAATTACAACTTGGAATGAAAATCTATCTAAAACTAACAATCTAATCTACCTACAAGGAAAAATTGGCTTGGGGCCCGAGAAATCGCCCAAAACCGCAGTAATCGCTCTAATGAAGGTTATGGAGATTATTCTCTGTTTTCCGCTCAAATGGCCTTAAATCTCAAAATTTCAAATTTCGGCACCCTCGACTCGAGGTTTGGGCCCTCGAGTCGAGGCTCCTTAAGTCGCATCCGCAATTCTTCAAAAATCTCCACCTCGACTTTTGCCCTATCCCTCGACTCGAGGCTCAGCTCTCGAGTCGAGCTTGATTCAATTTTTGGAATTCCAAGTCTTCTTTGGCACCCTCGGGTGGAGGTCCCTTGCCCTCGACTAGAGGTCGAGTCCAGGAATTTTCTCGATCCGACTTTGGCCTCGACTCCCCATTTTTGCCCGTCTCATTCGTCTCTTCGCCGTATGAATGCCGGTACTCTCGATTTGGCTAAATTCCACCGATTTACCTGAAAATGGGACGAAAAACATCAAAAATCTCACAAGTAATACTTTTTCGGCAAAGTAGTGATACTCTACACATTTAGGCACAAAATCTAACACTTTTGATCACTTTTGCACTAAAATACCCCTAAAATCATGCATCAATTCACTCCAATCATAATACCCCCAAACTTAAAGTGTTGCTCGTCCTCGAGCAACGTAGCAAATTAGCACAAAAGAGTGAATTGATTGCAACTATGTCTCATGGCACCATAGAAGAAATAGGACAATCGAACTCATCAATGATCTCAAGTATCAATGCAAACTCTCTACTAGCAATCAAGATGAATCATGCTCAGACAAATACAACATCAAATACTCAAATCATTGCTCCTTCCATGGAGTGTTTCTCTTATCACTCAAGTGTATCAAGGTAAAAATGTCACTCAATCATCAAATTCACAAACATGTACCCCATAAGCTTGCCAAAGGACTCAATTTCAATCATTTTCTTTTGTGTTCAATCAAGAATCAAAGAGGTCTTTCATCAAGGTTGTAATGTAGACACTTTGGAATGGGTGGATGAATTTAGGTAAGAGTGACTTAAAAGTTAGTAGAGAACTTGAATGATAGCTAACACTTCACTACACTTCTCTTCCAATTCTTTTCAATCAACACTCTTTCTTTTCATGTTTTTCAAAGTTCCAACACCACCATTCTTTTGAGCTTTCTTTCACATAAGCTCTCAAATTGAATTTTTCTTCTTTTCATGTCACAATTTTCCACTATTCAAATTTTTCTCTCAACCCCGCTTTTTAATCAACAAACAACTTAGCACATCATCTTTCCACCACACTTTACAATCAATGCACCATCTTTTAGCCAACAATCAAGCTCTACTAAGCATAGGACAATATAGGCAAATGGTTTCAATTTCACTTTGCTTGCCAAAGAATATGGATACTAGGCTCAAAATAGCTTACTAAGGAAAACAAATGTTTTTGGTGGGGAAAAATTTGGCTACGTGACTTATCAAATCAAACATGGCCTCTTATCACTTTCATGACATCACACAAAGATCAATCTCAACAAGTCCATAGGCAAGTTCTAGCATACATATCCATGAATGATGCACTCAAAAAGAAATTCATTCAACCGTATAAGATGCACGATTATAAAGGCACAAAAGCTCACAGACTTAAATTGAGCAATGAATCAAGCATTTTCAATCACATTCATCATCACATAATCATCAATCATGCTAGCTTCAAGCCACATATCAACTCATGATCAAATCAAAATTCAATATATCTTACAATTAAGCACAAGTGCACATGTACATAATCTCAAGCTCACTCACTATGTCAATAAAGATCACTCAAAGATATGCACTAAATCCACAACTAAGCTCAATGATAAATCAAACCAATAATATACAAGGAATCCAAGACACCAATATAGCATAATCATCGTATCATCAACAATCAACTCAAATAAGCCAAAACACATCACATCATCCATAAAAATATCAAGTACCAAATCTATAAGAGTCAAGAAATTAAGTACAACCAAAGCAACCACAAATCATCAATCCAATACAAATCACCCAAAAGGAGTCAAAGAGATAGATAAATTAACTAGAGGAGAGGGATAGGGAATAGGGAATCTCCCTAATCATTAGTCGGAGGTGGAGGAGGAGGGTAGTGGCCCGGCCCGAAGTTCCACGAGCTCATCTGCTAGGAGGAGAGAGTACATGTCTTGTGGTTCATCGATACTCCTCCTGCATCCTCCTAGTCTCTTCATTAAATCACCGAGTCTCCTCCATGACTCGGAAGCCCTCATCCTGTCTCGTAAGGCACTCCAACCGCAACCTCGACTATCGGCCCATATCTCTTCGGTGAGTGTCCACTGTCTCTGTGACGAGCTCCCAACCTCAAACCGCCGACTCCGCATCTCGTCCCCGCCGGTAGTAGTTGATTTCTAGCATATAATCCTCATCCTCCTCCATCCTAACCGGCTCCTCACCCGGCTCATCCTCTTCAACTTTCTCTTCCTCTTCATTCTCCTCATCGGCCTCGGCCTCTTCCTCGAATCTGGACCCGCCGCCGCTCATCCTCATCATCATCATCATTGAGATTCACTCCATGTTCCCAAGTATAAGCATCGATCGCCTCGGTGTGCCACCGCGACCACATCCAAAGGTTGATAGTCACACTGTCCCACCGCCCGAACACTGTAGTCAACCTCTTATTAGGAAGAGGGAATCGGCCTCCGAGGTGCTGCTGAAAGCACCAAGTCCTCCCGATGAGGTCTAGGGTCTTCATCCGCCTCATCATGTCGGTGGTCAAGTCAGGACCCTCCAACGCTCTCATGTTATGCGTCGGGATACCGAAGTGCTCGCAATGAGTGTAATCAAACCTCCAAAATGAATCTTTTTGAATTGGGTGCTCTTCACCCTCTTGAATAGGTAGCACAAATAGGCGGCAAGATTAAAACGAACCCCCGTGGAGGAAGCACCATAGAACATATAACTCCTCGATACGATCGCTCCTCCCTCGTAACGGGCAAATATCGTGGCCGAAAGAATCTTCTCCGTATATTTCATAACGGGGTTGCAGCATTCGGGTACTCTTCGACTTTCCCGGGTGAATCTGTGGCTGCTCTGGTGCCCCGAATCCGATATTCATCTCCAAAATTTCTTGGCATTATACTCTCGTCTCATATTCAGCAATGAGCCATCCGGATCGGTCGGTGCACCTAATATCTCATTGGTCTCATTCACTGCCGGTGTATACTCGCTCCCTATCAACTCAAAAGTAATCACTCTTGGGAACTTTGCCTTCCTTGCCTTGTTGAATGTCACGGTGCACGTAAACTCAAGAGTGAGCCCCAAGTAGGTCCGTGGACACTTAGCAGAAATCCGGACATGCCGACTGATCGAACAACCGGGGATGTCATAATCTATCCCCATCGAGACCATACAGTCATGGTCTACAAGGCGGGTCTTCACCACCTTGTTATAAATCTCGGTATACAAGATCGAGTGCTTTCTCCACTTGTAGTCGCCCCACGTAATCCCCAACCGAGCCGCATCTTGTTGGTCCCTTGATTAAGTTGATTTTAAGAGATCGAATGTCCCTTTAGCGATAATCTAGAAGGGGGATGAATAGATTATCGAAACTTTTTTGAGTTTAGATTATCTATCAGCTTCTAAATCAATGTTTTAAAGCGGAAACAATTTTTATACTCAATCAATACGGATCTAAGCGTTCGAAACTTTGTTTAGTCAAAATGTAAGAAATAATAGAAATTAAAAACTTGAAAGAAAGAACACCGAATTTATAGTAGTTCGGATCGAAAGATCCTACGTCCACTCTCCTCCTTCAACTTGAAGAAGGGCCTTGACTTACTTACTTTCTTTCTACCTTTCTTTCTTACTTACACAAGTGCATCTTCGCCTTTTACAATGTTTCCTTCTCAATTTCTCGGAATCTAATAGCTTGAAGATATATGTGTGTAGTGTTCTACAAACACTATGAAATCACTTGATTATTCTAACACTTCATCATCTTAACTTGTCTTGAGACATGGTCCACCTTGTACTGTGTCTTGGTCTTTAGTCATGGTGACCGTTGTTCGTTGTCTTTAACCTTATTCGACTTCTTATGCCTCGGCTTCGTCAGCTTCCTGTCTTCATCTCGACTCCTTGTCTTCGTCGATTTCTTATCTTCGTTTGACTTCTTTTCTTCGTCGACTTCTTGTCTTCATCTCGACTTCTTGTTCATCGTTATCTAACTTTTGTACTTAGTCTACTACAATTCTTTATTACATCACTGCCTATACAAGGTTTCAAATGGTCACCCTGCTTTTACATTTTAACTCATCAAAACTAAATACAATTTTCTTCCTAACAATTTCCCCTTTTTGATGATGTTAAAACATAGCTCAAGAAAAGAAATGTGTTAGTAGTCTTTAGAAGATATGTATTCTACAAAGTATACAATTAAGTCACTTAGTCGTATAATCGAGTAATATATTTCACGGTCGGATGATCATAGTCGGATAATTAGGATAAAGACAGATAGTCAAGATTAGTGAATTACGATTAAATTAGTGTTATGAATTTTAGTCAAGTTTATTTTAGTTAGTTATACCAAGAATTGATTGATTAGGAGGTTGAATCGAGTAAGTTAGTTTTAAACAACAGCCTCATGAGAATAGGTCAAAATATATTCACATTGGTTTCGTATACATCATAATTTAGCACTTTCTCGGATAATCGCACAAGGATCATAAAAGGATGAGATTTAGTCATACCATCTTTCTTTTTACGGCAAACTTAGTTAGTCGAAGACCCTATTTTTAAGGACACCGTCTCTCCTCCTTCGGCAAGATCGGCTTGGCTTCACTTTGATCGGGAGCTACTTTACCCTTTCATGGTCCAGCGACCATCTTTTGTTGTTGGAGGAGACATCGGTGAGTAAGTCGGTGCAACCACATCTGCGTTGAATTCTTCATGAGCAAGGTTGATCAGTGCATCGATAAAATGTCGGGTTCTTTTCTTCCAACCATACATGAAAAGCAATATTTTCATCTAAGCCCCACTTTATTTTCATGCGTACATGGAAGGCAAAGATCCACTCTGCTTCAAAGGATCTCCATTTCTCCCGATCCTCCATCGCAAGATTTCCTTTGGTACTACATCGCCGCTATGATATGGTCGGAAAACCTCACCCCTTGCTCATCTTGGCCCATATGAACCCACTTT
This sequence comes from Paraleonurus japonicus, assembly GCA_030762865.1. Taxonomy (NCBI): domain Eukaryota; kingdom Viridiplantae; phylum Streptophyta; class Magnoliopsida; order Lamiales; family Lamiaceae; genus Paraleonurus; species Paraleonurus japonicus. Next base: position 24,151,631 of record CM061060.1, read on the forward strand.
CTTTGTTTTCGATCATAAAACTTCCCAGCAGCCTTTCTCCTGTTCCCTTCTTTTATTTGCATCCCTTCTCCCGTACCTCTCTTTTTCTTCCCTCTTTCTTTTCTTAATCTTTTCTTCTTCATCTATCTCACTGGGTTTTTGGTTTACTTGAGACTTTAGCTTTCCCGGTGGCATGGTTGAAGATGAGGGAGACTCGATTGTCTGGATGGGAACAGTGGTCTTGAGTAGGCAAACCTTTTTCGGCTTCGGGTTCGATTCGGTTGATTCGGATGCTAGTGTCCTTCGTCCTGATCCTCCTTAATATTCTCTCGAGACTTGTCATCTGCAGCTTTCTTTCGGCTTTCTCGGCTTTTAATAGCTCTTGAGCTTCATCGATTTTCATGCTTAAGGCCAGGATTTTTTCGTCTTGAACCTCGACCCTTTTCTTGAGCTCACTATCTTCCCCTTTTTAAAAGCAAGAAACGGGTATTGCAGATAGTGGCTACTTGTTCAATTTGGCCCATAAATTCTTGTCTTATAAATCCTATTTTCCGATCCACCTGATCATACCTTTTTTTTCGAGTTGTTTCAAATGTCTGAATTCTCCTTCCATATACTACTTGAGGATATTTGTTTGTCTATTTTTTTCCAATGCCGTGTCATCCTCAAAACTTGTTGAAATGTAGCCTCCTTCTTAATCCAAGACTCCTTGGCCTGGTCTTCAACAACATCTCTAATTTCGGCATATGCATTAAGTACATACCGTTTGATCCAAGCCTCTTGAACTTTTTCTTCTTCAAAGAACTTGTTGCTTGACCTTGGCCATCTCGCTTCTTCATATCTGATTTTTTAGAAATAGAGGTCTATCTTCGTCTTTTCATGTACTGCAGCCTCTATGTTCTCCTTGATAAATGATGAGATAACGCCAGAACCAGACGAAGAGCACTCAAGCAAGCTATCTTTAAGTTTGAAATTTCTTCCTTTGGGGCTCCAATCTCGGATGCAGATGCAAAGGTTGAGGGATGGGCGCTTTCTTGGAGAAGATAGTGTAAGATATATCTCCTTAATTGGAATTATGGCCTCAATCGGCTGCTGGTGGTGAATCTCGCCAATGCATTTTCGGGTTGGCATATCTCGATTCGACCACGCCTGGCTTTTGCCCCAATATTCGCTTCTGCTTGTGCCTCCTCAGTGTATCCATCTCACTGGCTCATCGCAGCCTCCACCAATGACCTTCTCCACTTCCTCCATTCCTTTTTCGCTTCCTCTTCAACCCTTTCTTTCTCTGCCTCCTCTTCCTTTTCTTTCTCCTTAACCTCAACCTCCTTTTCTTCCTCAGCCTCCTTCTCCTTCACCTCCTCTGGTTGTTCATCCTCAAGATACACCCGTTGTAGGATATAGTCATAGAATTTAGACTCGAGACATGATTTCCAAGAAGGACTTAAGACCACTTTCTTGAGGACTTCCTTTTCCCAATAGATGATTATTTTCTCCTGCCTCTGCTATAAGAATAGCTCTCTCTTCGAATGATCCTGTCCTTATCCTTCGCAAAACCAGACATCTATAAATTCACCCAATAGATCGGGTTCATCAATCGTAATGACTCTTTCCTAATCGGGAATTTCTTTCCGAGAAGTCTCGAGTGACAATTCGCTGCTCCCATCTCTCCCGTGGGATTTGGAAGTTATAGGTATAGGTTGGGTTCTATTTGTGTTGTGGATAAGAAAGAGAATGAGTCATCTGTGTGTTGGCGTTGTGTTGGACTTTTGGGAGTAGACCGTTTTAGAGGCTCGAGGCGGCGGTCTTGCTCGCCTCTTCATCGCCAGGTTGGGATGTGGAAGATTCTGGGTCTGCGTCCTCGGATGAGGATGATGATGAAGCTTGTGCAGCCTCCTCGGGTTCATCTCCAAATGAGATAACTATCCTATCTACTTGTCCCGAGACACCGGCTGCCTCTCGCCGAGACACTTCCCCTTGGGAAGGCTGTCTTCTCCACCTCCTCCTCTCGGTCCTCCTTCAATGAGGACTCGTCCTCCAACACCGTCTCCACCTTCTTGGCTTTTTCTTTCACCGCCTCCCTCTTGGTGTCGGTGGTGGAGCTGGGATGTCCTCGTCTCCCTCCGAGTCTGAAGGACCAAAAATTTTCTCATCCTTAATGGGCAGCCCCTTCTCGTCTCGGTGAACTTCTTGACACCATCCTCCCACCGAGGCCGTCTCGCTCCCAACTTACTTTCAAGAATAAGGGTTATTCTGGCCATCATACTTGTAATGTTGTTCAAAGACCATCTCATCAGCGTCTTTGAAATCGGGGTTTTAATAAACCTCTTCCTTTCCTCTATCACCTTTAGAATAACACCTGGTCGGTCGATCTCTGCTCCATCGATAGTGGCCCTCGACAAAGACAACCTTGGCTTTGTCAAGCCATCGTGGCTTTGTTGTTCTCCCAAAATACATTTGGTTAGAATCAGCATTAACAATCGGTATCTTCGTTTCAACATCGGTCTTTTCGTAAGCAACCCTTATCTTTTATTTGAAAAACAATTTTAAAGAAACAACTGAGTAAATTCATTTTTGAATAAATAATACAATTATAATATTAAATTCACATATTGATTATATAAATTAATATGCATAATTTTTATTTTAAAAGAAATAGAAGGTTAGAAAATACTTCCCGATATTTTCACCTTATGCGGATTGATTATAACATTGTTTGTTTTATGACTTATTAAGATAAGGAGCTCTTTGTCATATGATGAGTGTTTATCGACTTAACTTCTCCCGAAAACAAAGACACCGAAACACTTTATTAGTAATCTTTTTGAGTAACTCGACAAGGTACATATACCCATCTGTTTATTTTTAACAGATTTACTATGATGTATTTGTCTGAATTACTTCATGTCGAATACGTAAGTATCAAGTTGGTCTAAGATCAATAGATTAATCCTTGATTCTTGATTCCTTTTATGGAGATCAATGATATCAGCTCTGTGATTATCCATATGATCCTCTACTGCCTCCGATACTTCTTTCTAGACATAATAAAATAATTGAGAGAGATAAAGAATGAAAAATATAAGATGAGATTATAGATTGACTAAAGAAGCATATAATAATCCTAACTCTATGGATAGTTCCTTGAACCATGTCTCTGCTAAAGGTTTTGTCAAGATATTAGCTCTTTGAAAATCACCAAAATCTTTTCAAGTCTCGATGTCACCTTTCTCAATATAATCTCGTATAAAGTGATGTCTTATGTCAACATGCTTGTACAGTATGTAAGAATGGGTTCGGGTAATAGCTATGACACTATTACTATCACAAAAGATTGGCACATCTCTAGTGATAATGTTATAGTCCCTTAGCGTGACTAATCCAGATTTAGCCGTGAACAACAACTCCCACCGCCATATGCTCACTTCAGTAGTAGAAGTAGCTATAGAGGTTTGTTTCTTAGACAACCATGAAATCAACTTACTTCCCGTAAATTGGCAAGTTCCGTAAGTAGATTTCCTATCTATCTTACACCCACCAAAGTCTGAATCGAGTATCCCGACAACTCGAAATTGTCATCACCGGATACCACAATCCTACATTTATTGTACCATTTAGGAATTTGAGAATCTTCTTGGTTGCCTCAAGATGACTCTTCTTTGGATTTTCTTGAAAGCGTGCACAAAATCCTACCGCAAAGATATATCGTGTCTACTAGCAGTTAGATATAATAACGAACCTATTAGACCTCGATACTGCTTGATCCGTGTCTTTCCCTTTGCCATCCGGGGTCCATTGAAAAGTTTGTCATCATAGGTATCTTAGCTTCTCTGCTGGTACCTATTCCAAAATATTCAATAAGATCTTTTGTATATTTGGCTTGATTTAAGAATATTCCCTTTTAGTTGATCCATCATGGACATTTCAAACCTGCTTTTTCATAAGATGACTAAATTCTTCACATAAAGATGTGTTAGTTGATCCAAAAATGATATCATCAACATAAATCAACTAATAAAAGATCACTTACAAACTCTTTTCTAAACAAGGTTCTATCAATTTTACCTTTTACAAAACCATTTTGAATTAGGTAATCGACAAAGTATCTTACCATGCTCTAGGTGCTTGTTTAAGTCCATATAGAGCTTTCCTCAATCTATAGACCTTGTCTCCTTTGACAAAGCCTCGGAGGTTGCTCTACATAAACTTCTTCACTAAGATTCCGTTAAGAAATGCCGACTTAACATCAATTTGAAAAACTATGAATCTTTTAAAAGTAGCATAAGCTAAGAACAATCTTATGGCTTCTAGACGAGCATCGGTGCAAAGGTTTCTTCATAATCAATTCCTTCGATTGTGAATAACCTTGACCAACTAGTCTCGACTTTGTTTCTCACCACAATATTGTTCTCAACTCTTTTGTTTTTAAAGACCCATTTAGTTCCAATGACTTTTTGATGATGAGGCCTTTCAACAAGCTCCCACACATCTTGTCTTTGAAACTGATTTAGTTCTTCTTGCATGGCGTTAATCCGCTTAGAATCGATTAGAGCCTCGCAATAGACTTAGGTTCAAGTAATGACACATAACAACCGAACATACAATCTTAATTTAGTTGTGTCCTTGTCTGATTCCGCATTCTAAATTTCGATTATCTGCTCAGCCGATGATAAGACATTACTTTCTTACCTTTGTCTTTTACCATGGATGAAGATTTGCAAGTATCTATTTCAAATGATTCTATGTTACCTTCTCAGATGTATCCTCTTGATCATCTGGAATATTGATTGTCTGATCACCGGTATAGAACAACTTCCGTGTTCTTTTTCTTTGTTTGAATCTGGTTCTTCTTCTTCGCCTCAAATCGATTCCTGTTCATAGAACTTCACAACCGATCTTTTGATAATCATCTTCTAATATCTTTGTGATGTCATCTGTATTACTAGACTCAAAAGTAGATTCATCAAATTCAGCATGCGGTGTTTCTTCCACACACAAGGTTGTCTTATTAAAAACTCTATATGCTTTAGATACGGATGAGTATCCTAAGAATATCCCATCTACAATCTTAGCATCAAAAGTTTTTAAATGAGATTTTCCATTGTTGTGAATGAAACATTTGCAAACAAATATATGAAAATATGAAATTTTGGGAGATCTTCCCTTCCAAATTTCATATGGGGTTTTACATTTATCTTTGACGATCAAACTTCTATTTTGAATAAAACAAGCAAGATAATGCCTTCTACCCAAAACCTCGTGAGGAGTGTTATACTTAGACAACATTGTCCTAGCAGCTTCTTTCAGTGGTTCTGCTTTCTCCTTTCAACAACTCCATTTTTTGTGGTGTCCGTGCGCTTGATGTCTCATGAGCTATGCCATTCTCAAGACAATAGTTAGTAACAAGCTTATTAAGGAATTCAAGACCTTTATCACTTCTTATTTTGACAATACTTATTCCTTTTTCATTTTGAACTCTTTTAAGAAATTCTCGAATTTCTTCTTGTATAAGAAAATAACCTGTAAATCTTGAGAAATCATCTACAATTACCAAGGTATATTTCCTTCCATTGAAGCTTAGAGGTGTGACTGACCAAAGAGATCCATATGAAGAAGTTCCGTAATCCTTTCTCAAGAAGGACTATTTATTGTTTTAAAAGAAGTTTTGGTCTGCTTTTCCTTTTACAAGAATCACAAACATGGTTCTTTGAAAATATTCTATCGTGGAGTCCTTTCACTAAAGATTTCCTTGCAATTTTGTTAAGAGTTTTGAAGTTTAAGTGACCAAGACGTTTATGCCATAGCCACTTAAGTCATCTCGAACTCTTGCAACAAGACAAGTATCTTTAGGACAACTTTTGAAGTTAGCAACATAAATGTTTCCCTGTCGACTCCTGCAAATAGTATATTTCCATTGATACCATCTAGCATATAACATGCATTATGAGTGAATTTAACACTTAACCCCTTATCACAAAATTGTGAAATGCAGACAACAAGTTATGCTTCAATCCTTCTACACAATAGACCCCATCGACTTGTATATCTCCAATCATCAATGTTCCAACTCCTTTGGTAAGCCCAAAATTGTTGTCTCTCGAACATGACTCTTGGACCATCTATAGATTGATAGCTAGAAAGAAGATGTCTCTCATAGGTCATATGCTTTGAACAACCACCGTCAATGTACTGCATACAACCTCAAGAACATCTGTCCTTTCTATTATTCTTCTATCTTCCCGCAATCATAGATTTAGATTTTAGGTACCCTTTGTAACTTGGGTCTTTTCTTGTTAAGTTGATACTTGGGAATCCAGACAAAAATATCTATATTCCTTAAAACCATTGATTGAAGTTTGCAACCATATCTTTCTACCAATATAAGACTCTCAAGATCAATCTTATTTAGCCGATCTCTTGTGATTGTCTTATATCGTGGTAAGAATGGATATGACTTGCTTCTTCCATCAAAACTATTATACCTAGGATAAGATTTTGACTTAGTCATTGGCTTTGCCTTTGGAACATTTCTCCTCGCCTGTGTTTTCTTTACGTAAATATCGTGTGAAGTGATTTGTTCCTTAGGTTTCCAAGGACCAAGTTTAGTCTCTTCCTTTGGTTTAGTAGCTTTGACAAAAACTTTTGGTTTTATAGGATCATTCTTTTTATTCCTATCAAAACCTAAATCATGCCTTATCATTAGATTTCGTGAAGTAATCAAGATCTTATCTATTGTGAAATGAGTGATATTAAGAAGTCCTAACTTGAGATTTAAATCTCATAGTTCTTTTATAACTCTCATTCTCTCGAACAAATACTTGAGAATTTTATTTTTAAAGTATTCAATTCTTTCTCCAACTCATCGGCCTTCTCGTACGAGGTATTAGTGATAGTCTTAGTCCGACATTCCCTCTTGAATGAACAGTCTAATTCTTCACTATTCCTAATCTGATCGACTTTGGTTAGATTAAGAATTTGATCCTTTAAACTAAAATTTTTAGTCTCTATCTGTTTATATACGATAGAGCAGCTTCCAAATCCTTCAAGTTTATTTATAAGACTCGGGTTTGATTCGGATAGATTCTCGCAATCATTATCTCAAGAAGAGTAATAGTTTACCTCCTTTGCCATCGACGTACACCACAAAAATAACACGGATTAGCGAGGATCTAGCGAGGTCGAAAACCCTCGCTATTTAACGAGGGGGAAGGCGAGGGCACCATTTACCGACGGATTTAACGAGGGTTCGAACCCCTCACCAAATACCGACGGATTTAACGAGGGCGTGGACCCCTTGCTAATTACCGAGCACGAGCCCCTCGCCAATTTTAACGAGGCGGTGTCCTCGGTAGGGCCATCGCCAATTTTAACGAGGGCGTGCCCCTCGCTAGGGCCTCGCCAAATTCATTTTAAAATAACATCGATCCCCTTTCTCTCCTCTCTCCCCGCTCACGTTTTCCCCACCAATCGCCGTACTGCGCCGCCTCCGCCGCCGCTTTGTGTCGCCGGAAAATTAACGTTAATTCTTGTCGGGCTTTGTAGTACGCATTCCGGGAACATTTCTACGGTAAATTTTTAAGATTTAATCTGTTATTTTTGTTTTTATTTTTAGTGGATAAAATTTGTATTTTAAATTTTTCATATGCATGTATTTGTGTAATTTTATTGTTATAGTTGGTGATTTATTAATTATTTAGTGTTAATTTGTATAATTGTTATGTGTATTTTAATTATTTAGGAAAATTATTAGTATATGAATTATATATAATTATTTAGAGTTAATTAATTAGTAATTATGCAATTATATAATTTTGTTGTTATAGTTGGTGATTTATTAATTATTTAGTGTTAATTTGTATAATTGTTATGTATATTTTAATTATTTAGGAAAATTATTAGTATATGAATTATATATAATTATTTAGAGCTAATTAATTAGTAATTATGCAATTATATAATTTTTTTGTTATAGTTGTTGATTTATTAATTATTTAGTGTTAATTTTTGTAATTGTTAGGTGTATTTTGATTATTATTAATTATTTAGGAAAATTAGTAGTATAAGATTATTATATAATTATTTAGTGTTAATTAATTATTAAATATGCAATTATATAATTTTGTTTATTAATATTATTATAATTTTAATTTATATATTTGTAGGTGTGTACGTTTATTGAAAAAGATTCGAGCCGGGAGTATAATTTCATAGCCACCACTATCACCGTAAGTATTCTTTTTGTAATTAATTATTATTTAAATACAGATTTTAATTTAATTATAATAATTATTTGATTTAAAATTATTTTGCATGCATGATATAATAATAATAATTTATATATATGGTGATCGATGTTCGATCAAATTTTTGTATGATAGTTCAATTATAATATTAATTTTGAAAATCGAATCGATGTTCGGTTCAAGTTGATGTTGGAGTTGAGGGTTGATAAATTGTTTGGTATTGTTTCTTTGTCAGAATGTGTGTTCCGACTTGATTAATTTTAATTAAGCTCGGAAATGGGTGCACTAGGAACTTGATATATTAACTGGGAATACGATAAAATAAGACAAAACTCTGAAATTTTTAGAAAATATATATATTAATATTGGGAAAAATATATTAACTGGAAGAATTAATTATGATTTAATTAAATTTTGAATCTTCATTAATCTGAAAGCAGATCTATTGCTATGAATTATTCAAGCCGTAGTTAGATGTATGATCCAAGAACGATTAATAGCATGATATCTCCGTAATTTGTTAGTGGACTTGAATCGTTTATAGAATTCGCTACTAGTAACCCGGAATGGATGAGTAGGGGAAAGATTAGGTGTCCTTGCTCGAAATTGAAATGTAGGAACCAGAGTTTTAGAGAACCCATTGACGTGAAATCACATTTGTTTAGACATGGGTTTATGTCTAATTATCACAATTGGATTTTGCACGGTGAGCAAAATTGGAATTTTATACCACACTATGATCAGCCGGTCGACTTCATATAGAGTTGACGACACCTAAACATCTAGCTCGTACCACAATATGATGATGGACTTAACTTCTCGGTCCTAACATTAGTTTCCAAAATGTGGAAGAAGAGCCCCTTAGGGAGGAACCTTCTAATCAGCATGCCGCACATTTTTTTGACATGCTTCGTGCACGGGATCGGGATCCGTATCCTAGTTGCGAGTCTCATTCTCGCTTGTCATTCAATGCCCGTATTTTAAACATTAAAACCGAGAATAGATCGTCTGAAAGAGGTTACAATCAAATGGTTGAGTTGATTAGTGAGATTTGCCCTCCGTAAAATCTGGTGCCCAAGAATTTTCTCGATACTAAACAGCTTGATGGGTGGGATGGGTCTTCCCGTAGAGAGGATTGATTGTTGTGCAAATAATTGTATGATATATTGTGGTGCAGATGGAACTTGAATCGTGTAAGGTTTGTGGTCGGTCACGATTCAAACCTCGCTAGACGTGGTGTGGATGGTCGATGGAAAAAGAACAATCCTTTCAAAGAGATGTTCTATTTTCCTATCATTCCTCGATTGCAAAGATCAGATCGACCAAGACTACCGCTAAGGATATGATATAGCATGCTAGTTGTTATAATGATGAGGCTGGTGTTATGCGTCACCCCGCAAATTCATTGGCTTGGAAACACCGACTATTTATATCCCGATTTTGGCAAATTTGAAATACGGAATGTGAGGTGGGTTTGAGCACCGATGGTTTTCACCGTTTGGGCGCCGAGAAAACAGATTCGTCATGGCCGATTGATAGTGACACCGCATAATCTGCCCCCATGGTTGTGTATGAAAGAACAATTCATATTTTTGACGGTTTTGGTGCTCGGTCCTAAAAATCCAAAGGATAATTTAGATGTATTTTTACAGCCACTAATTCATGATTTGAACATCTGTGGGGAAATGGGGTGGAAACGTATGATGTTGCTAGAAAGCGTAATTTTATGATGCGAGCCGCATTAATCTGGACCATTAGCGACTTTCCAGCTTACTCAATGTCGTCTGGATGGAGCACCGCCGGAAGGGCTGCTTGTCCATATTGTGCCGAGTACTCCGATGCATTCACTTTAAAACACGGTCGTAACAGTCGTGGTTTGATAACCATCGTAAGTTCTTACCTGTGGACATCCGTATCGCAGAACAAGACCTGCATTCATGAAGAATACAAGAGTTACAGATGACCCACCACCCATCCGAACAGTGAAATGCTTCTACAAGAAATTGATTGGTTGGGGTACCGGAAAGTGATCGAAGAGGGTGTTGAGGCCCACAACAAAAGATTAGATGGTGGCCGGAGGAAGAAAAGTATTTTTGGGAATTGCCATATTGGAGTACCCTCTTGATCCGGCATAATTTGGATGTGATGCACATTGAAAAAATGTGTTTGATAATTTGTTCTACACAAAGGATGAATGTGGAAGGGAAAACAAAAGACACAAATAAGTCTAGGGATGAACTTAATGAATATTGTCGCCGTCCCTCTCTAGAGAAATGTCAACGCACAGAAAGTATCCCAAAGCTTGTTATTCACTTGATAAGAGTCAAAAGGATGATATGTGCAGATGGGTAACCGAGTTGAAGTTTCCCGATGACTATGTGTCTAACCTGTCTCGATGTGTAGACTGGAGCAAATTGAAGATGTTTGGGATGAAGAGTCATGATTGTCATGTGTTTATGCAGAGACTACTCCCGATTGCTTTTCGTGAAACTCTGCCGCCGAATGTGTGGAAAGCAATCACCGAACTTAGTTCGTTCTTTAGGAGTTAACTTCGCATCCATTACACGATTGAAAACATGGCTCGATTGGAAGCAGATATTCCGGTTATATTGTGTAAGTTGGAACGTATCTTTCCGCCACTTCTTCAATTCGATGGAGCATCTGCTGTGCACCTTGCATACGAAGCAAGGATAGCTGGTCCTGTGGCAAGATAGATGGATGTATCCATTTGAGAGGTAATTTATAACTCTAAATTATTTGATTACCTAAAATGATTATACTATACATATATATAACACTTGATTCATTTAATTAAGTATCTTTACAATTTAAAGCTAAGTGTTGGGAACAAGGCGCATGTTGAAGCATCGATTGCAAATACGTATTTAACAAAAGAGGCCTCAATATTTTGTTTCCTCTATTTCGGCGATCACGTCGCACGAGGCGGCACAATGTACCTCGTAATTACGATGGTCGTGGCGAGGTACCCCAAGTTGCGAAAGGTACTTTGTCCAAATTTATACCTCTCGATCGACATCTTGGAAAGATAAACAAAAGATGGATTGTAGATGAGGAGAAAAATACGGCTCATACGTACGTGTTCTTGAATTGTCCCGAGTTGCAACCGTATATCGAGTAAGTTTATAACGCTCAATTTTTGTTAATTACAACGTCAATCCGTATATTAAATAATCAAATCCCCTTTTGTAGTATGTTTTTCGAGCAATCGCAACAATTTCAACCGACTCTCGAGGGTGAACAAGATGAAAGACTACAAGAGGAGTTTGCATCGTGGTTTGAACAACTTGTAAGGATAAATAATATTCAAAATCGGTGGATACGTGATCTTTCTAGCGGACCTTCGAGTTGTGTCACCACATACCCTGGATATTACGTGAATGGTTACAAATTTCACACACGAACTTATGGCTCATCAAAATCTATTTCAAATTGTGGAGTTTGTATCAAGGGGCCCCCACGGATCGGGACATAGTGCAGCATTACCACCGGTATGATGACGGGGAGTACACCTACGGGGCTATTAGTGACACACTTGTAAGTATTTTCATTTTATATTATGTAATAATTTATAATAAAATATTATATATATGTCTATTTTGTTAATCTAAAATTTTAATTGTCGAAATATTCGTATAGCATGAAGTACAAGAGGTGGCCTCCCGGATGTCCTCCGAGGGGTCGAGCTCCGAACCCCAACCCGACTTATCCCGGATCTATGTCAATACCGTTGGAAAACAACACGGGAGGGTTCGGGGTCTTGGTCGGTGGGTAAGTCCAGACGCATCCCCTTCGGCTCACTGCTCATCGAGTGCTCCTCCTCCTAGTGGCTACACCCAAGCCGATATCGACCGGCTGCTGCAAGAGGAGCGTGAGAGGACTCGGGAGGAGATGGAGCGTAGAGACGCAGCCTTTGCGAGCGGAGATGCGAGCGGAGTTGCGTAAGGAGATGCGTGCGGAGTTTCAGCGGACATGCAACGGCAAATCCGTGAGATGATGCGGGGTTGCAGGTTCCTTGCACGGTGGTGACCCACTGGTCCGGGTGGTTCCGATCAGTCATCCCGTGGGTCCCGGGGTTCTAGGCGGCGGTGAATGAACAATTCGTGTTTTAAAACTATCACAATTTTTTGAATGTTAATTAAGAATTTATGAATTTTAAATGTTTACGAGTGTGAATTTTAATTGATTAAGATGATGAATTTTAATTATTTAAAGTATTAATTTTAATTGTTTAAGAGTACATATTTACACATGATAATATATATATGTAATAATAATAATAACAATAATAAATAATATAATATGTATATAGTGATGAATTATTTATAGGATGCAATTTAATTGAATATATATACAATATTAATAATTATAAAATAATAATATATATATTAAAATATAGTATACAATGTAATTGAATATATATATTTAGTGATAACTATAATAATTATAAAATAATTATTAATATACTAAAATAATTATTAATTGAAAAATGATGCAATTTAATTGAATATATACAATATTAATAATTATTTTATAATTATTAATAATTTATAAAGTAATTATTAATATACTAAAATATAATATACAATTTAATTGAATATATGTGATAATAATAATAATTATAAACATGATAATATATACGTAATAATAATAATAACAATAATAAATGATAATATGTATATAGTAAATTATATATATGATGATGCAATTTAATTTTTTTTTTGAAAAAATGATGCAATTTAATTGAATATATACAATATTAATAATTTATAAAATAATTATTAATACTAAAATATAGTATAAAATTTAATTAAATATATGTGATAATAATAATAATAATTATAAACATGATAATATATATATATATATATATATATATATATATATAATATGTATATAGTGAATTATATATATGATGCAATTTAATATGTATAATTATAAAATAATTATTTATATGTGATAACAATTTAATTGAATAACATTTATAAATTAAATATATAAAATATTGAACATAATATGATATTAATATAATTAAAAGCAAAAATATATCGAATGATTAGCTTTGCCCAAACGGTAAAGCGCCGAGACTCTCCTCCTATTGACTCGGAGGTCGCGGGATCGAACCCGCCTCACGCGAAATTAAAATCGCTGCCAAATTTGACCACGGCTAGGCGCGGGTTCGATACCCCCGGCCGCATTTTTTATTTTATCGGCTTTAAATTTCGCGAGGCGAGGCGAGGCCAGCCCTCGCCAACTTCCCCTCGCAAAGCCCTCGCCAAATCCCTCGGCAAATAGCGAGGCGGTCTCCTCGGTAATTAGCGAGGGCCGAGCCGAGGGAATAATTACCGATAAGGTTTTTGCTGAGGGAAACCTTCCCTCGGTAAAACCCTCGCCAAACCCCTCCCTCGTTAACCCTCGCTAAATCCCTCTCTAAAACCATTTTTTTGTGGTGGTATGTCATCGTCGATCCAAATCCAAATGAAGATGAGGATGATGATGTTTCTTGAGCTTCTTCCTTTTCACCTAGAAGTGCTCTGCAGTCCGCATATCTTCTATCTCGTTTCTTCCTCTTTTCTTCTCTCTCTCTTGGAGTAAGTTGAGGACAATCATAAACAGAATCCACCAAGTTTGTTGCAAGTGTAACAAATATCTCCTCTATCTCGCTTTTGGACTATTATCTCCTCTTCGACTAGTGACTTGTACCTTCTAGGTTGATCCTTCTTTTGTCATTATCTCGAATTCTTCTCTTCTCTCGTCGACTTGTAATTCCTCCGACTTGATCTATCCCTTTTATTCCTTTTGTACTTCATCTTAAGTCTCTCATACCGTTTCATTAAGAGAGTCATTTCTTCTTTGATTAATAGATCTCGATGCTTTGGATTTTTCTCGTATTCCTCTTGATGAAGAAATGCAACTGTCTTTCCAAAAGTTGATAACTCAGGCTTCATCTTCTTCATCTTCAATTTGAATATCATATTCCAAAGGTTTCTAAGATGTGAAAATAAGGTATGATGAGAGATTGAGGACAAATTCGAGTTGCTTTGAGGATATTGGCCTTTTCTCTCCATATTTTACTCGTAGATCTCGAGAATCATATTATTGATTTCCTTCTCTCGTATAAGTCTTACCCAAATCTGCAGCCTTGTTGAGAAGAGATTTGTTAATCGACATTCAATTGATCAACAGCTTCACCTACTTTCATCTTGAAAGTATAAAATGAATGCAACATCGATCGTAGCTTATTTTCCTTTACTTGATCAGATCCTCGCACACATTAGCTAGTGTTTCCCACATTTCCTTCGTAGTTTTGCATCTTTTAACTTTTTCGATCCAATCTTTCTGCTGGCGTCTCGAAAATCTCAAGTACTTGCCACTTGGTCTAGATTATGAATCTTCCTTTCGTCATTTGTCAACTCAACACTTTTCTTTTCTTGCCTAACCCTTGTTTCAAGCTCCTGTTCCATCACTTGTACCTCCATGATAGAGTTTTATAGGACCTTCCTCAAGAACTTCCTCCATACGATCATGGATTGCTTTCCGATTATTTTGCATCCTAAATTTCCAATAATCATACTCTTCAATAGAGAATTCCGGTAGGCTCCTGGTTTTCTTACTTTTAACAGTTGACATAATGAATCAAGAAACTCAACAAAAACTTGTTAGCAAGGTTGGTGAATCGAAAATAGAGAAAATGATCCAAACACAATTTCAGAAACTTTCAAGACCACAAATATATCAAACAGCTTAACACCGCTTTGATACCACTTGTTGGTCCCTTGATTGAGTTGATTTTAAGAGATCGAATGTCCCTCTAGCGATAACCTAGAAGGGGAGGATGAATAGATTATCGAAACTTTTTCGAGTTTAGATTATCTATCAGCTTCTAAATCAAAGTTTTACAGATGAAACAATTTTTATACCAATCAATACGGATCTAAGCATTCCAAACTTTGTTTAGTCGAAATGTAAGAAATAATGTAAATTAAAAACTTGAAAGAAAGAACACCGAATTTATAGTGGTTCGGATTGAAAGATCCTACGTCCACTCTCCTCCTTCAACTTGAAGAAGGGCCTTGACTTACTTACTTTCTTTCTACCTTTCTTTCTTACTAACAGTCAAGTGCATCTTCACTTTACAATGTTTCCTTCTCAATTTCTAGAATCTAATAGCTTGAAGATATATGTGTGTAGTGTTCTACAAACACTATGAACCGTGAACGTGAAGAACATTCGTGGAATGTGATTACAAAATTTGTGAGTGCTAATTGTGTTTTGAGAGTACTTGTGAATTAGCGAGATAACAAAAGTTGTTCTATTCTATTTTCTAGATCTATTTACAGAGAACTCGTTGTTGGCAGCTTGTAACTTCCTTGCCGATTCTTCTCTAGTTAGTTATAACCCAACTAATCAATCTTGTAACCTCTTCTTGGTTAGTTGTAATCGCTTCTTGAAATCACTTGATTATTCTTACACTTCATCATCTTTACTTGTCTTCGGACATGGTCCACCTTGTCTCGTGTCTTGGTCTTTAGTCATGGTGATCGTTGTTCGTTGTCTTTGACCTTTCTTATGCATGTATTTGTCTCGGCTTCATGTCTTCATCGACTCCTTGTCTTCGTCCGACTTCTTGTCTTCGCCCCGATTCTTGTGCATCCTTATCTAACTTTTGTACTTAGTCTATTACAATTCTTTATTATATCAACTCGCCTATACAAGGTTTCAAATGGTCATCCTATTTTACATTTTAACTCATCAAAACTAAATACAATTTTCTTCCTAACACATCTTGTTCGCGAATCTAACGGCTCTATCTCTCTTTCTCAAATCCTCATCGTAATAGTTGTAATAAAGTCGACACCACGAAAAATTTTTCCTCGCAAAATTTTCCAAGGCAACAATTTAGCACATACTAGTAGCAATACGAGCAAAATATGATAGCAATTAAGCACATGAACGAGTCAAGCATCACAACTCAATCTCCAATCACAAATAATTCCTAAGTGAATGATCAACTATCTCAATTAATTTGGTCAACAATCTCAACTCAAGCAATATAGGCAATAAATCCCCACATATGCATACTCAATAGAATGGCCTCAACGATCAATATCAACAATTAAGCTCACACAAATATCCAATGAAGCTCAACATAATTATCAAAAATAATTTGCCATCTAATCGAGTATTTAGAACAATAACAATCACCAACATTCACTTCAATCATCTATCAAACAAACATGACCAAACACACTAAGAACTTCACTAGGAATTCCAAAAATCATGCAAAACTCATCCCATGGCCAAAAATTCACAAAGGCATAAGCAACATATCTCAATCAATCCTACACATACCTTCAAACTCAACAATCAATCCAAATCATCTCACAAATACACCAAATTCGTTCAAATCATCATGCATACAAGGTGTTCGTCAAAATGCCCAAATGAAATTCAAACTTTAAACACAAAATTAGCACAATTCAACTAATACCCATGTATCAATCTCCTCAAGAATGAAGTTAAAAGTGTTAGAATGTAAGAATTACGTACCTTGAGTCACTAAATTCAGCCTTGGAATGCTAGGGAAGAATACCCACACAATTTCTTCAAAATCCCAAATTTCTAACAAAAACCCTCCAATGATAAGATTTTGATAGACTAGATGAATGATATGTAATGTGAAAGGGAATTAATCGTTGAAAACGAACGAAATTAGGATGAAAATGGTGAGAGACGCGATGGGGTCGGGGTTAGGGCAAGCTCGAGTCGTGGGAATCGTAACTAATGCCGCATACATTTTAAATTGTCCTCACTTCGAGTCAAGCTCCAGCCCTCTACTCGGGCATCCGAAAATTGAAGTCCCTCGACTCGAGGCTCAGCCCTCGAGTCGTGCTGCCTATTCAAAATTTTGCTTCGACTCGAGGCTCGTGCCTCGACTCGAGGATGAGTAATTTTTTGAAAATTTACTAAGTATGGATCCCTCAACCTCGGGATTGGTCACCTCGACCCTGGGTCGAGTCCAGGAATTTTTATGGATTCCCGGACACGGCCCGACCCCGTAACTCCTAAAAATGATCTATTCGACCCCAACGAACTAAAATATACAAAAACTAAACTTTTTGGTCCCTCGATTTAAGCCAAGTCGCTCATTTGATCAAGGAGACCGGGTCTCTTCCTTTTCGCTCATTTTCCACCAACTTTTAAGCACTTCTTCCTTTGATCTTGAATTTTCTTGCAATTCCAATCACTTCCCAATCAAATGTAGCAAGTGTACCTACAATCGGGTATAAAAATCATCAAATCATTACCATAAAGAGATGCAAATGAACAATAAAAACAATCATCACCCCCAAACTTGAATGTTAGCATGAAATCAATGTTTGGCACAAGAGTGATACAAATATATATGCAACTCCACATGGTCTCATTAAGCTCAATAAACCAATAATCCCATAGCAAGATATCAAAACCTCCTAAGCATGAGTAATTCAATTCCTAGCCAATTCTCCTAAAACGAAACAAAATCACAAAAAGCACAAACACACAAAAGCAACAAAAAGGATGTGTTACCTCCTATCTAGCGCTAGGCAACATCCCCATTTGTCTTCTAAGAATAACTTTCCTCCATCTTTTATCTCTTTCACCTTCAACACCTCTTTGAGTCTCTCAACGCCTAGTAGACGGCTGCAATTCGACTCACTCCACACCACTTGGTCTACAACTTCAAAGCTCACTTCCTTCTTCTCAAGTGGTGTCCTTTTCTCCTCTAACACCCCCAAACTTGAGCCTTGCTCAAGCTTGGTCAAAATCTTCTTATCAAGGGGTCAAGCAAAGGCTCCATGAGAGCTTTCTCCTTCCTAAAATCATCCAAAGAAACACAAGACTTGTTAGCAATTTTTTTACAAGAAGGAACAAAATGCTCATTAACTAAAGAATTAGAAGAAGTAGAAGGTGTAGAATCATCCCTATCAATGGAAGGGTATAAATCGATGATCTCAATGTATCCACACGCCTTCTTCTCCAAAGTACTTGGAGCATCTTCTTCCAACAGAGCTCTAGTAAACGACACCTCTTCTCCATTAAAGCTCAATTTGAACTCCCTTTTTCAACATTGATCATAGCTTTGCCGGTAGCAAGGAAAGGTCTACCAAGAATGATAAGTGCCTCAAGCTCTTCCTTCATGTCAAGCACGATAAAATCAACAGGAAGATAAACTTGCCAACTCCTACTAATACATCTTCAACAATCCAAAACAGATGAGCATAAGATTGCTCCGCCAATTGAAGATTAATATTTGTATGAGTCACCTCTCCTAACTCCAACCTCTTAAAAATGGACAAAGGCATGACATTGTACTAGCTCCCAAATCACATAAGCTTTGGACTTTCCCATTCTCACCAATTTCGCAAGGAATTATAAAACTCCCCTGATTGGAGTGAATTGATATATGTTTTTAGGGGTTATTTTAGTGCAAAAAGTGATCAAAAGTGTTAGTTTTTATGCATAAATGTGTAGAGTATCACTATTTTGCCTAAAAGCATTACTTGATGAATTATTGATGTTTTTCGTCCGCTTTACAGGTAAATCGATGGATTTTGGCCAAACCGAGAGTATCGGCATTCCAAGGATGAAGAGACGGACGAGATGGATGAAATCGGGGTCGGAGGCGGAGTCCCGGCCGAAAAAATGCCCTGGTCTCCACCTCAGTCGAGGACCAAGGCCTCGACTCGAGGGATAGGACGAATGAAGAGAATTCAAAATTTGGAGCTGCCTCGACTCGAGGGCTAAGCCTCGATTCGAGGGATGGAGAAAAGGAGAAACCTCGACTCGAGGGCTGAGCCTCGAGTCGAGGGAGGGGCAAAATTTGGCAGCCTCGAGTCGAGGGCCGAGCCTCGAGCCTCGACTCGAGGGGGATGATTTTCAGAATTTTGCCTATTTAAAGAGGAAAGCAGAGCATAATTCCATACACCATTAGATAGATCAGTTACTAGTGGTTTTGGGACGATTTCTTAGGCCCCTAGCCAATTTCCCATTGTAGGTAGTGTAGAAGGTAGAATTAGATTTAGATTTCAATTAATGTTGATTAGATTAGATCTAGTTTAGCAATGGATCCTTGTTGATTCATCAATTCAAGCTTGTATTTTATTTGAAGATTTCTATTGAAGAATAAATCATTCCTCTTGTTGTGGATTTAATTCTATTAGTGATGTTCTCCCTCTTTTGTCTTTTTAATTTCTTAATTGTTGTGAATTGTTTTGTGTTTGTTCAATTCTATCTTCTTCCCATGGATTTTGCCCTTGGCTCCATGGGCTAACTCTCTTGTGCTTCGAGTTAATTGAAATTGAGGATGACTTGATTGACTATGCTATGATTGTTGATGATTGAAGATCAATTGAGTAGATTTCTTCCTAATTGTGATTCTTAATTGTGCTTCATGTAAAGTTATCTCTTTAGATTAATGGTTGATCACCCTAGCAATAGGCGAGAGTTGAGCTAACGTGATTAGGTGTTAATCGGGTTATAATTTTGCATGATTGTATGAATTGGGGACTTCTACATTGAGAGATGGGAAGGACTAAGGATACTCACATTAGACATTGTTTTATTAATGGAGTGATTAATTTCATGATGGTTTATGTTTTCTATCTTAGTTGATCTATAATTTGATACCATCATAGCTTGTTGTTCATTGATTCCTTGATGAATGTTAGCCCTAGCACACCAAATCCCCATTTATTGTTGTTTTTGTTCTCGCATCTCAAGTGTTCGATCATTTGCTTGCTTGTTGTTAATTTGTATTTTTGCAAGTGTTTTGTAGTGTTAGTTCCAACCCTTGTTGCATCAATAGTCACTAAGAACTCGTAATTCTAGGGCCTCACGTGCATACTTTTTTCCCTTGGGTTCGATATTTGCGATTGGTCTTAATACCGCTTGCCCGGAAATACTACTCCAATCACTCCCCGTATCCTTTAGCTTTTGAGGTAGGTGTCTCTCTAGAATCTCCTTGCATTCTTCCACCAATTTGACTCTCCCCTTAAGAGTAAAGGCAAATAGTCTTAGCTTCTTAGCATCCTCGGACACTTCATTGTACTTTGTGGTTTAGGAAATCTCTAAAAATTGTGCCATGTGTTGATGAGGGCACTCTTCTTCATCTTTCCCTTCAAATTGCTTCTCTCTCAACATCCTCACAAACGCGAGACTTATCTCGAAATTATTTGCTTCAATTCTCGGCCTTGCTATTCCATCATAGTGCTCACGAAGTTGAGGCTCAAAGAAATCTCTTAATGACCTACATTGAGGTGGAGGCTCTTGCATCGGTTGTGGTTGGGCTTATGGAATATGAGGTGGCTCTTGATATCATGGCTCATGGGTGTATGGCATATGAGGATAGTATGGTGGGAATTGTTGTGGATGAGGTGGATAGTATGGATATTGGTGAACTTGTAGAGGGTAGGGGTATGGATTTTGGTAGGGAAATTGATGTGGTGGCATCCCTTGAGGGAAAGGGCTAACTTGAGCATTATAAGGCAAATTGTGCCCATTACCTCCTCCATTCTATTGCACTCTCCCCTCTCCGTTGCCATTAACCTCCTCAACATGAGGTTCACCAACCCTCTCTTCATTCATCAACTTTTCACCTTCCATCATTTCTCTTCTCCTTTTTCCACGGTTTCGCAAATTGTAGCTTCAATTTCAGTTGAGTGACAAGGGTGAAATACCATTAGACCTTGTAATCATGCACCTACAAACCACCAATCCAAGTATCAAATTCCAACAAAAACAAAGAACAAACAAAAATATAAAAACAACAAGTAGCCACTTCAAACAATTCCTAAGTCTCACTTAAGGAACAAAATCTAATTCCCGACAATGGCGCCATTTTGGTTGAGGTAATCGGGTAAACGATTTTAAGACAACCAAGTATATCGAACCCAAGGGAAAAAGTATGCAATGAGGCCCTAGGAATACAAGTTCTCGATGTCTATTGTTGCAATGCGGTTTTGGCTCTAAAAACACAATACAAAGCTAGAATTAAAAATCAAACAACAAGCAAGCAATTTATCAAACACTTGGTATGCTAGAACAAGTAGCTAAAATCAATGGGGGACTGGGGTGCTAGGGATAATATCCATCAAGGAATCAATGATCAACAAGCTATGATTGAATCAAATTGTCAATCAACTAAGATAGAAAGCATAAAACCATCTTGTAATCAAGTCTCCATTAATCACACAATGCCTAATGTGAGTATCCTTAGTGCAACTAATCTCTCAATTAAGAAGCACCCAATTCATACAATCATACACAATTATAACCTCGATTAATCCCGGATCACGTTAGCTCCACTCGCCTATTGCTAGGGTGATTAAACATTAATCAAAAGACATAAAAATGCATGAAGCACAATTTGAATCACAATTAGGAACAAACTATCTCAATTGATCAACAATCATCAACAATCATAGCATAAGACAATCAAATCATCCCCAATTTCAATTATCCCAAGCACAAGAGTATTAGCCCATGGAGCAAAGTGCAAAATCCATGGGTAGAAAATCTAATTGCAAAATCAAGAAGCTAATCACAAAAATTAATGAATTAAAATGAGTAAAGTGGAAGAACATCACCAATTGGATCAAAATGAACTCTAACAAGAATGCTTAAATCTTCAATGGAATCTTCAAATACATTCTCTCCTCCACTTGAATTACAACTTGGAATTGAAAAACTAAAGGATCAAATGCTAATCTAAGGAACAATTAATGGAAATCTATCTAAAACTAACAATCTAATCTACCTACAAGGAGAAATTGGCTTGTGGCCCGAGAAATCGCCCTAAAAACCGCCGGTAATCGCTCCAATGAAGGTTATGGAGATTATTCTCTGCTTTCCACTTAAATGGCCTTAAATCTCAAAATTTCGAATTTTGGCACCCTCGACTCGAGGTTGGGGCCCTCGAGTCGAGGCTCCTTAAGTCGCATCCACGATTCATTAAAAATCTCCACTCGACTCGAGGCTCAGCCCTTGAGTCGAGCATGCCACTTTTGCCTGTCCCTCGACTCGAGGCTCGGCCGCTCGAGTCGAGCTTGCTTCAATTTTAGGAATTCCAAGTCTTTGCCGGCACCCTCGGGTCGAGGTCCCTCGCCCTAAACCAGAGATCGAGTCCAGGGAATTTTCTCGCCCGACTTCCACCTCGACCCGACTTCCGCCTCTCATCCCACGCTTCTTTGCCGTATGAATGCCGGTACTTTCGGTTTGGCTAAATTTCACCAATTTACCTGAAAATGGGACGAAAAATATCAAAAATCTCACAAGTAATACTTTTTATGCAAAGTAGTGATACTCTACACATTTAGGCACAAAATCTAACACTTTTGATCACTTTTTGCTCTAAAATACCCCTAAAATCATGCATCAATTCACTCCAATCAGTACTCTTGGACTTCCCGGGCTTGAAGAGTGGTTGTTTCTGAGCTCCCGAATCCGATATCCATCTCCAAAATTTATTTGCATTGAATTCCTTCCTTGGCTTCAACAATGTGCCGTCCGGATCGGTCGGTGCTCCCAATATCTCATTCACCTCATCCACCGTCAATGTGTACTGCTTCCCCATCAACTCGAAGGTAATAAACCTTGGTTATTTAGACCTCCGAGCCTTCTCAAATGTGGTCGTGCTTAGGAACTCCAAAGTTAGGCCTAAATACGTGCGAGGCCTCTTCTCTAAAAACTCCGACATTCCCACTTGCTCGAACAACCGTGGGATATCCTCCTTTATTCCCATCGCGACCATGCAATTGTGGTCCACATGTCTAGTTTTGACCACCTTGTCATGCAATTCTCCATAGAGGATCGAGGGTGTCCTCCACTTATGATCATTCCACAAAATCCCCAATTGAGCCGATAATTTATTTGCTAATGTGACCGCATCTACCACCTTTTGGAAGTCAACGCCGGAGTAATCATGTCCATCTCGCTCCTCAAAACAATTTTCTACAAGTCATCAAGAGAAGGTTAGCACCATTATAATCTCAAAAGTGGAAGACACATAAAAAAATGAGAATGAATGATGTTATGCATCAACAAAGCTTCAACACTCAATTATTCCTATGTGAATCAAACAACTAACTCAAGCAACTTGGTCAAGCACACACACTCATTCAATTAAGCAATAGGAGTGCTCAAATTACCACAAAAATATGCGTACTTAATTAAATGACCTCAATCATTCAATAAACAACAATTAAGCTCAAAATAATATGTAATATCCTTAACAAAAATTCTATCCAAAAATTGGTCACTCAATCGAGTAAATTAAGACTAATAATCCTATATCATGCAACTCCTTCCTAAAATGATGAAACATGACCAATATCAATTGAACATTCACAAGGAATTCTAAGTAAATCATCCAAACTCATTCTCAATGCTAGGAATCAACTAGGTCTAATACAATAAGCTCAACTAATCACAAATATGTCCTATTGATCCACAATTAACCCAAAGAATCCAATAAATCACTCATATTCGTCCAAAAATATATGCACATAAGGTGTTTAATGAAATGCCTCAAAGAAGTTCCTATTTCAAACCACAAAATTGGACATAACTATCAAAACCCATGCATCATAGATCACAAAGACGAAAATATAAGGCAATGAGTGAACAAGAACATACCTTTTTCGTGGATTAGGACTTGGAAGCACAAAAATTAAATTACACAAAATACCGCTCAAAATCCCCCATAAATCTCACACTCAACTCCTCAATAATCTTGAATTTTTTAGATAGTAAAGAAATTGAGAAATTCGAGAGAAAGAAGCTACGGATTGCCGGGTTCGAAAATGGGGAAGAAAGGAAGAATTTTGCATTTTTAAAACTATCCCAGGCCTCGACTCGTGCTTTTGGAGCTCGAGTTGAGTTTGCTTGAAAATCACGCGCCTCGACTTGAGGCCCCGAAGCTCGAGTCGTGCCTTGAATTTGAATTTTTGCCTCGAATCGAGGCATCCCTGCTCGAGTGGAGCTCCTTGTTTTTTCGTGAATTTTTCTAACTCTTAAAAGCTCGAGTCGAGCACCCGCACCTCGACTAGAGGTCGAGTCCAGGAATTTTTCAAAATCTCGGACCCAGCTCGACTCCCAAAATGCCCAAAATCGACCCTAACGACCCCTACGAACCCCCTAATGGACATACTAACCTTTTTGGTCCCTCGATTTAAGCTGTGTCGCTCATTCGATCGAGAAAACTGGGGTCTCTTCCTTTTTCCTTAATTCACCAATTTTTATGCACATTTCATTCTTGCTTTTGCATTTCTTTGCAACTTCATCACTCTACAATCCAACTCTAGCAAGTGTACGTACAATTGAGCACAAGAATATCAAACTCTTTCCAAAATAATATACCACAAACGAGATGCAAGTAAACATTTAAGAACGATCATCCCCCAATCTTAAATTTTTGCATAAAATTCAAAGTTTGGCAAAAGAGTGATTAAATGGCTTGCAACCCCCAAGGTGATTGGAGTGAATTGATGCATATTTTTAGGGTGTATTTTAGTAGAAAAAGTGATCAAAAGTGTTAGATTTTGTGCCTAGATGTGTAGGGTATCACTACTTTGCCTAAAAGTATTACTTGTGAGATATTTGTTATTTTTCGTCCCATTTACAGGTAAATCGGTGGAATTTGGCCAAACCGAGAGTACCGGCATTCTTAGGATGAAGAGACGATCAAGATGGATGAAAATGGGGGCCGAGGCGGAGCCCGGGTTGAGAAAATTTCCTGACTCGACCTCTGGTCGAGGTCCAGGGGCCTCAACCCGAGGGTGAAGGTAATAGGCTGGAATTCAAAATTTTGAAGAAGCCTCAACTCGAGGGCTGAGCCTCCGTCGAGGGACAGGCGAAGAGATCCCTTGAGTCGAGGGTTGAAGCTCGACTCGAGGCTGGAGGTGAATTGGCAAAAACGTGTTAGCAACTTAGAGGCCTCAACTCGAGGGCCCCAACCTCGAGTCGAGGGATGCCCAAAACCGAAAATTTTGCATTTAAACCATTTTGAGCAGAAAACAGAGCATATTCTTCCTAGCATAGTTTAGAGCGGTTATTTTACAATTTTTTTGAGCAAATTTCTCATTCCATAGCTTAATTCTCTTTGTAATTGGATTAGATTCATAGATTTAGATTGATTTCATGCATTTTTACCTTAGATTAGTGATTTGATCAATTAGTTTTATATTTTCAAGTTGTAATTGAAGAGGAGGAGATTGTAATTGAAGATATTGTAAAGACTCAAGCATTCTTATTTTTTATCATTGAAGCCAATTGATGATGTTCTTCCACTATTCTCTCTTTAATTCATTGTTTATGTTGATTAGTTTCTTAATTGCTTACTTAGATTTTCTTCCCATGGATTTTGCTCTTAGCACCATGGGCTAATCATCTTGTGCTTGGGATACTTGAAATTGGTGATGATGTGATTGGCTTATGCTATGATTGTTGATAATTGTTGATCAATTGAGTAGATTGCTTCCTAATTGTGATTCTCATTGTGCTTCATGCAAAGTTATATCTTTAGATTAATGTTTGATCACCCTAGCAATAGGCGAGAGTTGAGCTAACGTGATTAGGGATTAATCGGGTTATAATTGTGTATGAATGTATGAATTGGGTGCTTCTTAATTGAGAGATTAGAAGTACTAAGGATACTCACAATAGGTATTGTGTAGTAAATGGAGTGATCAATTCCATGATGGTTTTCTATCTTGATTGATTTGCAATTTGATTGAATCATAGCTTGTTGATCATTGATTCCTTGATGGATATTATCCCGAGCACCCCAATCCCCATTGAAATCAAGTTACTTGTTTTTGCATATTAGGTGTTTGATCATTTGCTTGCATAGTGTTTGATTTTAATTCTTGCAATTATATTGTAGTGTTTAGTGCCAAAACCCATCATGCAACAATAGTCACCAATAACTTGTATTCTTAGGGCCTCACGTGCATACTTATTCCCTTGGGTTCGATATACTTGAATGATCTTAATACCACTTGCCGGAATCCTACAATCAAAATGGTGCCATTGCCGGGAATTAGTTTTTGCGCCCATAGTGAGACTTAGGAATTGTTTGAAGTAGCTACTTGTTGTTTTTATTTTTGTATTTTTATTTTGTTTGTTTTTGTTGGATTTTGATACTTGGATTGGTGGTATTGTAGGTGCATGATAACAAGGTCTAGTGGTATTCCACCCTTGCCACTTAATCCGAAATTAAAGCTACACTAAGAAAAATCGTGGGAGAAGACGAAGGGAAGCAATGGAAGGTGAAGAGCTAAGGAATGAGGAGAGAGTTGTTGGTGAACCTCATGTTGAGGAGTTGAATGGAAATGGAGAAGGAAGAGTAGACAATGGAGGAGGTCATGGGAACAACTTTAATGCTCAAGTTGGCCCTTTCCCTCAAGGGATGCCACCACGACACTTTTCCTACAAAAATCCATACCCCTACCCTCCACAAACTCACCAATACCCATACTATCCACCTCATCCACAACAATTCTCACCATACTATCCTAAAATGCCATACAATCATGAGCCACGATATCAAGAGCCACCTCACATTCCACAAGCCCAACCACAACCCATGAATGAGCCACCACCTCAAGGTAGGCCATTAAGAGAGTTTTTGAGCCACAACTCCGTGAGCACTATGATGGGATAGCAAGGCCGAGAATAGAAGCCAATAATTTTGAGATAAGTCCCACTCTTGTAAGGATGCTTAGAGAAAAGCAATTTGAAGGCAAGGATGAAGATGAGTGCCCTCATCAACATATGGCACAATTTTTAGAGATTTCCGACACAACCAAGTACAACGGAGTGCCCGAAGATGCTAAGAAGTTTAGGCTTTTTGCCTTTACACTTAAGGGAGAGCCAAACCATGACTAAATTCACTTCCTCCCGGGACCGTACGTACATGGGAGGACCTTTCTAAGAGATTCTTGATGAAGTTTTATTCACCATCCAAAACCGTGCAAGCTAAGGAGGCGATTTCTCATTTCCGCCAAAAGAATGGAGAGACTATACCGGAGGCTTGGGAGAGGTATGACATGTTGCTTATTAATTGTCCCTAACATGGCTTTCGGGTGGAACAAACCATTATGTATTTTTGCAATGACTTGACGGATGGGGATCGGTCCTTTTGAATGCTTGTGCTAATGGTTCTATTTGGTGGAAGATGGTGGGGTAAATGAATGAGATAATGGAGAACATTGCCCAAGATTCGTTCCAAGTGTCGGTTAATCGTGGAGCACACCATAGGGTGTCACATGTTGAGGAGATAGAGTCGATGAAGAGCATGATGATGACAATGATGGACCGTTTGGGAGCTCTTACTACTTCTCAAAGCCAAAAAGTGTGAGTCCATCCATCCCTCAAGTTGATATGTGTGCAAGTCCTATGCCGGTTGAAGAGGTTAGCTACATGGGAAGGCCTCCGTACCAAGGAGGCTATCAAGGCAACTATCAAGGGAATTTTCAAGGAGGAAGGCCTTATCAAATGCCATATCAAAATAGGCCACAAGGGAGTTATCAACCTCAACCTCAAGCTCAATACAATGGCAAAATTGGAGGAGACACAAAAACTTTTCTTATGCCAACCCGAGAGCCACCATCCAATTTCCTCCCGGACTTGATCCGGGTGCCAAAGCACCGAATAATGAAGGGAAGGCTACTACGGAGGAGCTTCCCGGTATGATAGTGAAGAGGTTGGAGGCAAGTGATTCAAGGCTTGATGATATTGGTAAGCAAATGGATACACAGTTCAAGACTATAGAGCATCAAGTGGGACAATTGTCCACTACGGTTGGGAAACTTTCTTCTACGGTGGACCACTTGCAAAACAAAGGGAAGTATCCATCCACCACCGAGCCCAATCTGAAGGGGTATTGTAGTGCTATCCAACTTAGGAGTGGTGCTAGTTATGAAGGCCCAAGGATGCCTAAGGAAGTGGAAGATGAGAAAGAGGTGGAGAAAGAAGAAGCTAGTGAAGAAAGTGTGATTGTGGAGAAAGAGGTAAGTGAAGAGAGTCGAGCAAAAGGAGAGTCCAAGAAAGAAGAAGAGAAGTCCAAGAAAGAAGCATGGGGAGTTCCCATGAAGCCCACTCCGGTTCCATTTCCTCAATGACTTGGGAGGAAGAAGCTTGATGAGGAATTTTGTAAGTTTTTAAAGGTTTTCAAGAGCTTGCATGTTGATATTCCACTATTGGATGCCCTTGAGCAAATATCCCACTATAAAAAGTTTATGAGAGAAATCATGTTGAAGAAGAGAAGTTGGGATAAAAAGGGTATGATCGAGTTAGTGGAGGAGTGCAAGGAGATTTTAGAGAGACACCTACCTCAAAAGCGAAAGGATCCGGGAGCTTCACAATTCCTTGTGAGATAGGTGAGAATGGAAACATCCAAGGCTTGCGTGACTTGGGAGCAAGTATAAATGTCATGCCTTTGTCCGTTTTTAAGAAGTTGGAGCTAGGAGAGGTGACTCCTACAAATATCAATCTTCAATTGGTTGATCAATCATATGCTCATCCATTTGGGATTGTTGAAGATGTATAAGTAGGAGTTGGCATGTTCATCTTCCCGGTTGATTTCACTGTTCTTGACATGAAGGAAGAGCTTGAGGCACCTATCATACTTGGTAGACCTTTCCTTGCCACCGGCAAAGCTATGATCAATGTTGATAAAGGGAGCTCAAGTTGAGCTCTAATGGAGAGGAGGTGACATTTACTAGAGCTCATTTGGAAGAAGAGGCTCCAAGCACTTTGGAGAAGAAGACGTGTGGATACATAGAGATCATTGACTTATACC
The DNA here is from genome assembly GCA_030762865.1 of Paraleonurus japonicus. Lineage (NCBI taxonomy): Eukaryota > Viridiplantae > Streptophyta > Magnoliopsida > Lamiales > Lamiaceae > Paraleonurus > Paraleonurus japonicus. The sequence goes on from CM061060.1 coordinate 24,180,710, forward strand.
CTTCCATTGATAGGGATGACTCTGCACCTTCTACTTCTTCTAATTCTTTAGTTAATGAGCATTTTGTTCCTTCTTGTAAAATAATTGCTAACAAGTCTTGTGTTTCTTTGGATTATTTTAGGAAGGAGAAAGCTCTTATGGAGCCTTTGCTTGACCCGGTGATAAGAAGATGGAAGAATGTGAGAAGACATTGACCAAGCTTGAGCAAGGCTCAAGTTTGGGGGTGTTAGAGGAGAAAAGGACACCACTTGAGAAGAAGGAAGTGAGCTTTGAAGTTGGAGACCAAGTGGTGTGGAGTAAGTCGAATTGGAGCCATCTACTAGGCGTTGAGAGACTCAAGGAGGTGTTGAAGGTGAAGGAGATAAAAGATGGAGGAAAGTTACTCTTAGAAGACACATGGGGATGTTGCCTTTTTGCAAAAGACAATCTAGTGAGGCACAAGGAGGATCCTCATGTCTTTGATGAAAGGGAATTATGAACTCCTTGAGTTCCATCCGGCAAAGGACGTTAAACCTAGCGCTAGATGGGAGGCAACCCATCCTTTTTGTTGCTTTGGTGTGTTTGTGTTTTTGTGCCTTTTGATTTTAGTCCATTTCTTTGAGAATTGCTTTGGAATTAAATGCTCAAGTTTAGGAGGTTGTGTTATTACTATGGGATGTATTTGGAGTATTGAGCTTATTGATGATACCATTAGGGGTTGCATATGTATTTGTGTCACTCTCATTCCAAACTTTGAATTCATGTTATCATTCAAGTTTGGGGGTGTTGATCGCTTATTGTTGAAATGTATCTCTTAGTGGTAATTATTGGATGATTGTTATGCCCGATTGTAGGTACACTCACTACATTGATGGGAAGTGATCGGAATTGCAAGGGAATTCAAGATCGAAAGGGAGGAAAAACTTAAAAGTTGGTGAAAAATGAGCAAAAAGGAAGAGATCCCGGTCTCCTCGATCGAATGAGCGACCGGGCTTAAATCGAGGACCAAAAAGGTTAGTTTTTGCATATTAGGAGTTTCGGGGTCGGGTCGGATCCAGGAATCCATAAAGTTCCCTAGACTCGACCCCCGGGTCGAGGTGACCCAGCCCTCGGGTCGAGGGTCTAGACTTAGGGAATTTTTGAAAAATTTCTTATCCCTAGAGTCGAGGCCTGAGCCTCGAGTCGAGGAACTTGATTTTTGAATCCCTCGAATTGAGGGTGGAGCCTCGAGTCGAGGTGGGGCCGACTTTAAAATCGCGATTTAGCTTCGTAAATCGAAGCCACGTGTCGAGGGTTTACTCATTTCCGATCCCCTTTGCCTTCCTTACTTATTTACGACCATTTCGCTCATATTTCACCGATCATTCATCATTTTGTCACATCATAATTATCAAAATTGCATCATTGAGGGTTTTTTAGCATCAATTTGAGGATTTTTGAAGAGTATCTTGAGTGTTCATGCATTTTAGTTCCTAGGCCGAAATTATCGATTAAGGTACATAATTCGTATTCCTTTGACTCTTTAATTTCGTCCTTGAATTGATTATTGCATGGGTATTGTGAATTTTGCCAATTTTGTGTTTATGTGGAGAATTCATTTGGGCGTTTTACAAACACTTTATGTGTGATATCTTGTGGACGAAATTGAGTTGTTGGATGATTAATTTGGATTGTTTGATGAGTTAGAAGGCATGCTTAGGACTCATTGTGGTGTATTTCTTATGCCTTTGTGAAATGTTGGCTTCGGAATGACTTTTGCATACTTGTGTGAGTAATTCCTAGTGAAGTTATGTAAGTCATTTTGGTCATATTGTACGGATTGATGATAGAAGTGATTGATAGTGATTGTCATTGTTCTACATACTCGATTAGATGGCTTATTTTTGTTGGATATTATATTGAGCTTAATTGAATAATTTTTGTGAGCATATTGGTTGATGATGAGTATTGAGGCCATTTTGTGTAGTATGCATTTTGTGGTGATTCATTGTGTAGCACCGCTATTGATCCTATTTGCTTAAGTTGGAATTTTTGACCATTTGTTGAGGTTTATTGCTTATTCACTTAGAGATTGTTTGTGATTGGAGATTGAGTGTGATGATTGACTCGCTCATGTGCTTAATTGCTATCATTTTGCTCGTATTGCTATTGTTGGGAGCTAATTGTTGCCTTGGGAAATTTTGGCAGAAAGATGTTTCTAGGAGTAGATGGCCATAACTTTTCCGATGAGGAATTCCTAAGAGAGACCAAAAAATTCGATTTGCCTGAGAAGATGTCAAAGACAAATTGGGAATTCAGTGGGATGATTAAAAATGGAGGAAGCATATCATTCTCGTACGCAGAGATCTATAACAAGGTGGTGAAGACTCCGCCTTTTCGACCATAACTCGTATGGTCTCCATGGGTATAGAGGAGGACATCCCACGATTATTCGAGCAGATTGGCATGTCCGCCTTCTTGACTAAGAGGCTACGGACCTACTTGGGGCTCACTCTTGAGTTCCTCTGCGCAGTTGAAGTTTGACAAGGCTAGGAAGGCGAAGTTTCCTCGGGCGATCACATTTGAGTTGCTTGGCAACGAGTATACCTTGACCGTGAACGAGATCAATGAGATCATCGGTGCACCTACAGATCCTGATGGTTCATTGCTTAATATCGACGTGAGTACAATGCAAAAAATTTTTGGAGGAGATTTTCAGATTCGGGAGCACCCGATCACCATAGTTTATCCCCGGGAAGTCAAAGAGTACGAGGATTCGAACCCACCATGAGGTATCTTGAGAAGATCCTCTCTAGAACGATAGATAATCGAGATGGGCACATTGAAGCACATTCACACTTAATTCCGATTTATTCATATTAGAGCACTTAATTCACACTTAGAAAAATTTTGAAAAAAGTTTTACTAAGAATTTTAAGAAAAATTTTAAGCCAAAAGACTTTTTCGTATGATTAGTACTTAGAAAAGTTTTAAGTCTTAGGACTTAGAAAAATTTTAAGACTTAGAAAATTTTGTAAATTTAAATGCGAGATGGAAATTTTCTCGGATGATTAACACTTAGAAAATTTTTAAGTTTTCTTAGAAAGTTGTATTGAAAGCTTGAAAATAAGATAAGGTATATTAGATAAGGTCCAAGTATATTCATTCACATATTTACACATTTACAAGGAAGAGAACTGATAGAAAATAAGATAAGGAAAGAAAAGTCATGTTCTATCGTATTCCCCATCGGCTTGATTCAAGGACATCTAGCCAAGTGAAGACCCTCGCTCTTAGTCTGTTTAAGCTCTTCTTCATCTCGTGAGCTTGGACTCCACTTCGCCTTTGGCAATGACTGGCCCGACCCAAGCTAAGTCAGTGTCCCATCTTTATTCAGCTTTAGCTTGGCATGCTCATAGGCCGGGTGACGAGGTCGCAGCTTGAAGACTTTACTTGCCTCATCGAGCACCGCCATACAAATCCGCATCTTCATTCTCCATCCATGCATGCCATTGCATGTCTTCATCAACTACACCGGTTGGAGAATTCTTCAGGATGTACCAGTGGTACATCCACTTGGCATCCATGGCATTCTTTTTATATTCATCGGTATCTGCCGGTTACTATCTTGGGTAGGGCAGATGAGCGATGGACAGGCGGAAGTCCGCTTCATCGCCGCTTTCGAGACCCACTTCCGGGTATCCCCTGTCCCATTTTAGCTCAGCTCCCTTTCCCAGCTTCTTGACGCTTCTTCTTCTTCTTCTCATACATCTCCTTCTCGGCATGGATACGCCTTATCTCTGCTCGGCTGAGAGGTTGGAGAAGTCGCTCTTTCCTTTTACTATCAGCCTTCTCTCGATCTGGAGATTGTAAGCTCGGCCGCTGCTTCCTTCTCTAATGCCTTTCCCTTGCCCTTGCCCTTGGCTTCGGATATTTCAGACTCTTTTAATCAAAGCCAGCAGCCTTCTCCATCTTTTTTCATCTTCCTTCTTCTTCTTCTCCTCATCCTCGCGGATGGCATCCTCGATCCGGCTCACCCTCACCGCAAGGCGGCGAGCCTCGTCGACTTTTCTTTAAGCTCCACCTTCGCCGCCTCCAACTCACCGAGTCGGCTTTTGAATGAAGCCTATCTCGATATCGCCCGGACATCACCGAGAGGGTGTCCACCTTTCCTTGCCCAGCTCCTTCCCCTTTTTGACTTCATCCTTAAGGCCTCGGAGCTGGTCTTCTAAGGCGACAACGTACTCTCGAAGTCGATTTGTCTAAGTTAAGGCTTCGACCAGGATATCGTTGTCTGCCGCTACCTTCTCCTTCGCAGCCTAACCTCCTCCTCCAGGCTGCCGCCTGCACGATCACCAAGTGCGAGCCAAGTCTCTGCCCGATAGATTCCGAGAGATGTTCACCTCGGCTATCCGCATATTGGCTAGCATGGTCTCTGTCATGGCCCCGACCACCGGCCTCGCCTTTTTCTCCATCATCCGCTCTACCTTGCTTATTATCTTTTTGTGCAGGTCTTGGAAGGCGAGAGGAGATGGCGAGAGAGTGGGCTAGGGTCTTCCTCTAAAGATTCGATGATGAGGAAGGGGAGGTGGTTTTGGACTGGGAGCTAATCTGGATATCCCCAAAAATGTTATGGGAAAGATCCAGAGCTTGAACTTGAGTGGAGGGTTGGGAGGAGGTGGGTATATCGGATGGTGGTGGTGGGAGGATTTCTGGTGGTGGAGAAGATGGAAGGGGTGGCATTTGTGAGGAGGGTGATGGAGATGATGTTGGCCGAGAAGTGATTAATTGAGGAGGGGAATGTGTTGGTTCGGCGGTTGGTTGAGGTGGAGATGAGGTTGAAGGTAATAAGGCTGGAGGGGAGATGGTGGTTATTGGGGTTGGAGAGTAGATGGGTCCGGTAAGAAAATAAAGAAAGTCAGATGGGGATTGAGGTGGGGAAGTGGCTTGTGTTCGGGGAGGGGAGAAGATGAGGTACCGGCTTGGACTAATATGGGAGTAGGTTGTTTAAGAGGCCTGCTGTGGTGCCACTGGGTCACCTCTTCATCGCTGAGTGGGTTGGAGAGGGGAGGGAGAGAGACTTGCAGAGGCTCCGAATGATTGTACCTTTTTAGGAGAGGGAGGGAGTCCTCGCGGAGCCGATCTCCGGATGTCCCGGGACCGACCACCCGCCGCTGCCACCTCTAGGGTTTGAGCTTCTTCAGCCAGCAGACTAGGGCCGAGCAGACACGACGCCCTTTCTCCGAGGCTTTCACCAGCCTCCTCCTCTTTGTCGCCTTCTCCTTCAGCCTTCATCGGCCTGTGAAGCCTCACTGAGCTCACCGTCGGCTCAACACTTGCCGATCACCTCATTTTTGGTGAGTAGCCCCTTCTATTTTGTGTAGGCCCTCACTCCGTCTCTCCGCTTGATCTCCATGGTTAGTGTGTTCTCCAAATAGGACGGTTATTTTATTGAATAAGTTGGTGATGGACTTGGCTGTCCACTCACCATTCACCAATTCCAACCTTTTTCTCTCCGTCTCGAACCGATTCAAAGCAACATCTCCACCTAGTTGACTTGGACCCCATCGATGATGGCTCTTAGGCGATTGACGGGTCTAGTCACCCCATCATGGGAGTTCTGCTCCCTAGAATAGCTTTCGTTAGTATCGTCATTAGCGACGATACTTTCGACGAAGCATATTCTTCTTCAATTACGATCTCCGGTCCTTCATCGACGTTCGGGCAATCATCTCAAATGATTCTACCCAATCTCCGGTTTTGTATGTCGTGATTCACACACTCATTGCTCGTCTCAAAAATTCGCCACCTCCGCCGTCGTGATAACGAACTCTTCGCCGTACACCTTTGTTTTAAAAACCCCATTCTCATAAGTCCCATTCACGTAGAATTCTACCCCTCTCATATCCAAGGTCTTGTTCAAATCGACTTCTTCGAACAGAAAGTATTTAAACCAGATCACTCCAATAATATCGAGAATGCTGCCGACTCTTCGTCGGTGGTGGTGTCAAAGTCGACATACATCTCCGACTTTATCTTTATTGAATGTGTCCTTATTAATATCCACAATTGTTGCGGTAATTCCAAGAAATTTTTTAGTATGACTCATAAAAATTTTGGGAAGGGTTTTTAGAGTTAGAAAATTTGCGAGAGGATAAGTGATTTTTCCGAAAGTGAAAATGTTTGAATGAAGAAGAAGATGTATTTATAGGAGGGAAAATTGGAAAGAGAAACCGCTTGGAAAGCGGGTTTTAATCGAGTCGTTCATTTGAAATGATTTATTGTGCTGAAACAACGGTTAAAATCGGGATAAACGATTGTGATTTAGCGCGTGTAGATAATTCGACTTTGAAATGCGTAAAAAGTAACTTTGTAGACTGTTGATTTGACCAAATTAGGGTTACTTTATGCAGAGAAGTAAGTATACCCGACGTCGACCTAGGTTTACCTTTCTTTCCATAAGGGTTTCCTACAACAGACAAGGTATCGAAATTGTGCGAGAAAAGACCTCAAATGCAGGTTTTTCAAAAACAGCCTAGTTTTATTTTCTTTTTAGCAAGATTTGAGACAAGTTAATCAACACTTTTTATTTTAAACATAACAAACTCGGTTGGGTTTCCAAGAACAACTCATCGAATGATTTTAAAAGAGATGAGTTGTAAGTATATGTTTGAAAACAAGTTTTTGAAGAAACTAAGGAAGGGGTGAGCAGATGAGGAGGTTTTAGCGAGATGAGTAGATTCTATCGATCTAACAAGCTGATCTGTTACCTAATCCTGAGAGACACATACTTAAAGAAATCATTAGTAACCGAGGGTAAGTCGGATAAGATGCAATAGTCATCTGTTTGAAGAAATCGGTGACTATTGTGTCCTTGTCTGATTTACCTAATGTCGAATAAGCAATCATAGTGTCAAATAAGATCAATATGACTATTCCTTGATTCTTGATTCCTAAAAGGAGATCAATGATATCAACTACCTGATTATCCTTTGACACAAATCTAGTCGATAATTCTTTCTAGACATGATTTAAAGAAAGGGAAAGAAAGAAGGAAAACAAATAATTGAAACAAAGCGAGAGCAATTAGAAATCAGCTAAAGATGCATCAAGTAATCCTAATTCTAAACACAATTCTTTAAATCTAGATTTAGCTAAGGGTTTTGTAAGTAGATCTGCTCTCTACGAGATTCTCGTGGCTATCTTATCTATCCTAATATCATTCTTTTCTACATGATCTCTAATGAAATGATGTCGATGTCTATATGTTTACACCTAGAATGCAAAACGAGGATTGTATGTCATGGCTATTGCACTATTACTATCACAATAAATAGGACCGGATGATGTTTGAATGTTATAATCCCTAAGGCGACTAATCCGAGAGGAGTTGAGAGCAACAACTACCCGGTGCCATGTATTGACCTCGGTTGTGGAGGTGGCAACAGATGTCTGTTTCTTAGATAACCAAGAAATTAATTTGTTGCCTAAGAATTGACAAGTTCCAGAGGTGGATTTCCTATCAATCTTACATCCTCCAAAATCTCGAGTCCGAATACCTGCCCGGCTCAAAGTTGTCATCACCGGGTACCACAACCCAACATGCAAAGTCCCTTTAAGAAATTAAAGGATTTTCTTAGCGAGACTCAGGATAAGTTTTCTTGGGATTAGATTGGAATCTTGCACATACCCCAACCGCAAAGGCTATGTCTCGGCCTACTTGCGGTGAGATAGAGAAGGGATCCAATCGATCCACAATACTCCGTTGCATCTGTGGGTATCCCCTACTCATCCGAATTCATAAAGAAGTTAGTTGCCATAGGTATTTTTACTTCCCTACTAGTAGTCATCCCAAAATTTCTCTATAAGGTCCTTAGCATACTTAGTCGATGTATGAATATGCCCTTACTCAAATGCCTTAATATGCAAACCTAGAAAATATGTCAATTCACCCATCATAGAAATTTCAAACCTATTTTTCATGAGAACACTGAATTCTTCACACAAAGTCGATTAAGTGAACTAAAGATAATATCATCTACATAAATTTGAACCAACAAGATGTTGCCATCTATTTCTTTTCTAAACAAAGTCCGATCTATCTTACCTTTTGAAAATCCATTTGAAATCAAGAATTCGAGATAGGGTATCGTACCGTGCCCTTGGTGCTTGTTTCGATCCATATAGGGCCTTATTGAGTTTATAGACCTTGTTATTGATCATAAACCCAGAGGCTGCTCTACATAGACTTCCTCAAGTAACACACCATTTAGGAAGGCAGACTTGACAACCATCGAAAGACTTTGAAAGATTTATAAGCGGAAATGCCAAAACAGCCTTATTGCTTCTAATTTGGCAAGCTGGAGCGTAGGTTTTATCATAGTCTATTCCTTGATGTGAGTAACCTTGAGTTACAAATCTTGCCTTATTATGAACAATAATGTTGTTTTCATCTGTTTTATTCTTAAACACCCATTTGGTGCCTATAATCTTTCTATGTAAAGTCTGTCCACCGGTTCCCAAATATTTTGCCTTTCAAATTGATGCGGTTCTTCCTGCATGGCTGTTATCCGGTTTGGATCGAGATATAGCCTCCTCAATAGACTTAGGCTCGAGAAGTGATACATAACAGCTGAATAGACTTTGAGAATCTACCATTGTTCGTGTCCGCACACTCTTGGATGGGTCTCCAATAATTTGATCGGTTGGATGATAGCTTCTCATCCTCTTGCCTATTTGAGTAGAAGCATCCTTATCTTGAGACTCGGCCCGGGCAACTCATCGGCTCTTCTGACGAGGCGTTCCCCCTTCATCTACCGACCTGTCAGTCGGATGATGTCGAAGTGTCTCCTCGAGATGGAGCCCGAAGAGGGGTTGTCTTCTCGATTCTCGGATGGGAATTCTTCATCATCTGAATCGAGTCAAAACTACGAGATAGACTGTTCTATGTTTAGTTTTGGTTAGTTCAATTTTATCTAGATCATTTGTAATCTGATTCACTTTATCTAAAAAAGTATGCATTTCATCAAATACCATATGAGGAGTTTCTTCCACACAAAGAGTTGTCTTGTTGAAGAATCTCGAAAGCTTTGGAAGTGTTGGAATATCCTAAAAATATTCCATCGATTGCCTTGGCATCAAAGGTCCTCAACTTAGACTTCCCATTGTTATGGATGAAGCATTTACAACCAAAAGCTCTAAAATATGAGATTCTTGGAACCTTACCTTTCCAAATCTCATAAAGAGTCTTACCCTTACTTTTGGTAGTAAGCACTGTTCTAGGTATAGCGAGCGGTGTTGATAGCCTCGGCCGTAACCAGTGGGGAGTTCCATATTCGGCTAGCATGCTCTGGCCGCTTCTTTAAGTGTTCTATTCCTTCTTTCAACAACTCCATTTTATTGTGGTGTTAAGTGATGAGGTCTCATGAACTATGTCACTATCATTTAAATAGTTAGATAAACAAGAATTTAAAAATTCAGACCCTTATTACTCCTAATTTTAATAATATTAACATCTTTCTCATTTTGAATGCATGCAGAGCAGATCGGGGATCTTGTTCATTGTCATTTCTTTTTGAAAAGGAATATTACCCAAGTGTATCTAGAAAAATCATCAACAACAACAAGAGTATATTTCCTTACACTAAAGCCGAGAGGTGAAAGCAGTCCAAACAGATCAAGATGAAGGAGTTGTAGAACTCTTTTAGATGGGGATGTGTTAATATTTTTAAAAGAGTGTAAATTTCATTTACCTTTTTGACATGCATCACATTTCGGATCAATTGAGCATAATTTCTCGGGTGATCCTTTAACAAGATTCTTTCTAGCTAGCTTACTAAGGGTTTTGAAGTTCGAGATGACTAAGCCTTTTGTGCCATAGCAGTGAGGTCATCTCCACCCTTAGCTACAAGACATGTATCTTTGAGGCGGCTATTAAAGTTAGCCACATAAATATTCCCATGTCAAGCCGGTTAAAAGTACCTTGGTGAGGAGCTATCTAAGATATCACACTTATCTTTAGAAAATTTTACAAGAAAGCCTGTATCCACGAGTTGAGAAACAGAGATAACAAATTATGCTTTAAACCTTCTACAAAATAGACCTCGAGATACCTAGACATCCCTTATAATCAAAGTACCAACTCCCTTAGTCTGTCCACAATTATTATCTCCAAAGAACTCTGGGCCATCAATATTCTGAAAGTTTGATAATAGCTTCTTGTTACAAGTCATGTCTTTGTGAACATCCACCGTCTATGTACCAAATTGAAGCTAGTATCTCCTCTTTAAGTGATAGTCCTGTGATTCCTGTAAAATAGATTAGGTATGAGGTACCCTAGTGATCTTGGGTCCTTGAAGGTCAAAAATTACTTTGGGTAACCAGACAAACATCTAATTATTCAATAATAAATCAGATTTGATTCTGTCTACCAAATCTGTCTACAAACACATCACATTTGAATGATAGTTTATTGTATTGATTTAGTGACTTTCTTATACTTAGGAAAAATGGGATAGCATCTACTTTTCCCATCAAAAGAAGCGTAATAAGAATTTCTTCTAATCTTAGTTCTTGGAACCCTCTTAGTACGATCTGGACTCCTCAATGGAATTTTGGTTTTCGGATTAGGAGATGCGATCCTTATACGACTTAGTGGTTTCCAAGGACCAATCTTAATTTCTTTTGAGGTTTCAGATGCCTTCACAAATTTCCTTGGTTTTTGAACATCGATTTATTATTCTTATCATAACCAAGCCCCGTCTTATCATGGGATTTTTAGAAGTACTAAAGATGTGGTCTATAAGCGATTGTGAGTTATTAAGGTGGCTCATTTTGAAGACAAGCTTCTCATTGTCCTTCTTAATTGACTTATCTTCAGTACAAACCATTTCAAATTTGTCTTTCAAAGATTTTATTTCATTTTCTAGTCTTTCGACGGACTAGGCGATGTATTAGCCTCGGCTGAGGTAAACATTTCCCCTTGAATGTTTCCTCGGACTCAAAGTAGTTCACAACTTGTTTGCCTTTGACTAAAGTCTAAATCTGATCTTTCAAGTCTCTAACTGTTTATAAGCACTCAGAGACATCTTTAGATCTTTCAATAATCCTTTGATGACAGTTTGGTCACTATCGAGACAGATTTATACGAATCATTGTCGGATAAGGAGTAATAGTCTACCTCTTTGGCCATCGAGACGAGACTTCATCGTTTGATCCAAAATCAGATGAAGATGATGAGGATGATGATGACTTTCTTGACTCTTTTTCTTCACAAGAAGGGCTCTTTGATCTGCAAACCGCCTATCTCTTTTCTTTCTTTTCTCCTCTCTTTCCTTGGGAGTCACCGAGGACAATCATAAGCGAAATGACTGGCTTGTTACAGTGTAACAAGTATCTCCCTATCTGATTTAGGACTGATAGGATTCCGTTTTGTAGGTGATTTGAATCTTCTTGTCGACTCTTTTTCTTGTCATCGTCTGTTGAGTCATCCTCCTTTCTTCTTGATCCCGATCTGGATCTGTCCTTCTATGCAAACCTCAATTATTACATTTATATTTCATTCTCAATCTATCATACCTTTTTGTGAGCAATGCCATCTGCTCCTTTAAAGATAGGTCGGCTCCTATTGATTCATTCTTTGTCTTGTCTTCTCTGTTGACATAGGCAACGAGACTTGGATGAGGTGCTTGACTCCATCTCGTCTTCCTCATCTTCTATCTGGATATCAAATTCTAAAGCTTTTATATGAGAAAATAAAGTATGATGTGTAATAGAGGATAAGTTTTGAGTTGTTTTGAGGATATTTGACTTCTCTCTCCATTTTTGGTCAAAGACACGAGTATTTTAATTGTTAATCTCTTTCACTGAGGAGAAGATCCAAGATTACTAGGTGATCGGACTAGGAAGAGCTGGATAAGTCGGTTGAGGATTGAAGAGGCAGAGGTCATGCGGAGGCGAGCTTGAGACAAGTCATCTGCAGGAGATAACTATGAAGAGCTCGAGACGAGGTCATGACAAGCTGAGTAGAATAAGAAAGGCAAGTCTTCACCAAGTCACCGCAGACGACTAGGACCAAGATCACCAAGAAGGGCGATTATCAAGATTAAGTTTGTTAGGCGGTTTTAGTTTGTTACAACAAACTAACTGTCTCTCGAGCTTATAAATAGGTCTAGGCACATCTCTAAAACACCACGATTTTCATTACGCATTCTCACATTCATAATTCACAAGCTTTCCAAAAGTTCACACAAGTTTTAAAAGAAATTTTTCACAAATTCTATGTGTTTATAGAACACTACTTTGTACATCTTCAACACACTCTTGCCTTTGTAAAATTAGAGTTTCGAGAAAATTTTAGGAGTTGAAGATAGACTTGGAGATTAGAAGATCATCATCGAGAAAGTTATAATCTGTAAGAAGGCGAAGTTAGTAAGTAAGCAAGTGGGCGAGACCCTTCTTCAAGTTGAAGAAGGAGAGTGGATGTAGGATCAGTTAGATACTGAACCACTATAAATTTGTTGTGTTCTTTCTTGCTTTCCTACGTATACATTCTTAATCAATTCCAACTTTAAATCAAATTCAATTTCGGACTCGAAATCGGACTTGTAATCAGATTGCTATTGATCCGTTTAAAATTGAGTTTAAACTTGCTTTCATTTGTGTAAACTTTGTTTCCTTGAATTGATTTTCTAGTTTTTAAAAAAGTTTGAAAATCTATTCAACCCCCTTATAGATTTTCCCTATAAGGTTGTTTCAAGGTTCTTAATAATATACACAAGAGATATTTCCATACTATGAGCATTATGATCAATTCGATCCATATTGTGGATATGAGTATCAAGGAGCATCGGAAGGGGCATACTATGATGATAGGAGAAGCTATGAGTATGATTATCCAATGCCACAAGCTTCTCCTCAATTTGAAGAATGGGGACTCCATGATGTGAGAACCATATTGAAAGAGATGCTTGGAGTGATGCTAGAAAAATTTGAGGAGGATGAAACAAGATGTGAAGAAATGCTTACCTTGTATGAAGACATTTTCGAGACCAAAGCAATGGTTGAGTCAATGATAGAGGGAACATGGAGATCACGAAGCTCAATTTATGGTGTTAAAAAGTCAACTCAAATATTTTCTACTCCAAGTAAAGAACATAGCCATCATGGAGAATCAAAAGAAGAAGGGGAGGAAGAAAGTGAAGAAGTTGTAGTAGAGGGTCCAAGCAAGGTTGTTAAAGTGGAAAATTTCCTTGTCAAAAGTGAGGAAGAGGAGTGTCCATTATTAGACATGAGCTATAATGAGGAAGGAAATCGAGAAGCATCAAAGGAAACCTTGAAGATTGAAATGAGCATTCCTATACTTTCAAACTCTTCAATTCATACTTTTATTGATAATGATACTTCTAATGATTTAATTTTACCTCTTGTGAACTTTGACTATAGGATGGAATTGATGAAGCGCTTGGGCATCCTTGAAAGTAAAGAATGGAAAAGAAGGATGGCAAGAGAGAAAAGGAGACAACCATTGACATTAAGTCTATCTATATGTGGTTGTCCCATCTATGTCGTTAACCTCCTAGATTTCAAAGCACAAAGATTGAGATATAATGGGAAGGAGGATCGCTATCCTTGGCCATTCCGATGAAGGACGTGGAAGTGAAGAAATTAGTCGGCAAAGGATAATAAAAATAGCGCTTGATGGGAGGCAACCCATCCTTTTTATTGCTTTTGTGTACTTTTTGGTAGATTAGTGTTTTTGTTTCGTTTTGGGAGATTTGGCTAGATACTTAATTGCTCATGCTTAGGAGTTATGTTATATGCTTTGGGATTCATATGGTATTTTGAGCTTATTGTTGATATCATTTGGGGTTGCATATTTGTATCACTCTCATTCCAAACTTTGAATTCATATTTTCATTCAAGTTTGGGGGTGTTGTTAGTATATGGTAGAAATGCATCTCTTAGTGATGATTATTTGATGATTTGTTTTGCCCGTTTGTAGGTATACTCACAACTTTGATGGAAAAGAGATCGAAATTGCAAAGGAATTCAAGAATCGAGAAGGATGGAGAGCTTAAAAGTTGGTGAAAATGAGCGAAGGAAGAGAACCCGGTCTCCTCGATCGAATGAGCGACCGGGATTAAATCGAGGGACCAAAACGGTAAATTCTTTCATAGTTGGTTTTGTTGGGGGCATAGAGGTTATTTTTAGGAGTTTCGGGGTCGGGTCGGGCCGGGAATCCGTAAAAATTCTCTAGTCTCGACCCAGGTCGAGGTTGCCCATCCCCCGGGTCGAGGGTCCAATACTTAGCCAATTTTCGCAAAACCGAATATCCCTCTGATTGGATAGTTTTTTCGGGTAAGCGTTATTAAGACCAATCAACAAATATCGAACCCATGGGAAAAAGTATGCACATGAGACCCTAGATATACAAGTTCTTAGTGACTATTGATGCAACAAGGGATGGCACTAACACTACCAAACACTTGCAAAATATAAAATCAAAAACACGCAAACAAATGATCGAACACTTAGAATGCGATAACAAAAACAACAATAAATGGTGGGATAGAGGTGCTAGGATTAACATCCATCAATGAATCATCAATCAACAAGCTACAATTGAATCAAATTGCAAATCAACTAAGATAGAAAGCATAAACCATCATGAAATTAATCACTCCATTAAAATCACAATGCCTAATGTGAGTATCCTTAGTCCTTCCCGGCGACGATTTTGCCGAGGGCCGTCTCCCTCGCTAAGGCCCTCGCCAAACCCCTCCCCTCGTTAAATCCCTCGCTAAATCCATTTATTTTTGTGGTAACACCTAATCACGTTAGCTCAACTCGCCTATTTAGTAGAGCTTGATTGTTGGCTAATGATGGTGATTTGATTGCTAAGTGTGGTGGAAAATGATGTGCTAAGTGGTGAAGTTTGAAAGAAAGAAAGAAAGAAAGGTTGTAAAAATAATTGAATTGTGAAGAAAAAAATGTGTGAAGTGGAAAAAGAGCAAGATTCAATTTTTAGCCTATGTGAAAGAAAGCTCAAGTGAATTGTGGTGATTGAACTCTAATTGCTTGAAGGAGAGTTGATGAAAAGTTTGAAGAGATGAGTGGTGTATTGCTTAGCTATCATTCAAGTCTCTACTACTTAGTCACTCTTATCCTAAAAACATCCCACCTATTCCAAAGAGCCTACATTACAACCTAAAAGAAAGACCTCTTTGATTCTTGATTGAACACAAATGATTTTGATTGAGATTAAGTCTTTTGGCAAGCATATGGTGTACTTATTTATGAATTTGATGATTGAGTGTATTTAACCTTTATACACTTGAGTGAAGAGTGAAACACTCCATGGAAGGAGCAAGGTGTTAAGTTTTGATTGAGCATTTGTTTGAGCATGATTCATCTTGATTGCTAGTGGATAGTTGCATTGATACTAATGTTCATTGATGAGTTCAAATTTCTTAAATATCTTCTATGGTGTCATGTGACATAATTGCAATCAATTCACTCCTTTGTGCTTAGTTTCTACGTTGCTCGAGGACGAGCAACACTTAAAGTTTGGGGGTATTACGATTGGAGTGAATTGATGTATGTTTTTAGGGTTATTTTAGTGCAAAAGTGATCAAAAGTGTTAGTTTTTGTGCATAAATGTGTAGAGCATCACTATTTTGCCTAAAAGCATTACTTGATGAATTATTGATGTTTTCGTCCATTTTACGGGTAAATCGGTGGATTTTGGCCAAACCGAGAGTACCGGCATTCCTAGAATGAAGAGATGGACGAGATGGACGAAAATGGGGTCGGAGGCGGAGTCCCGGCCAAAAATGCCCTGGTCTCGACTCGAGGATAGGACGAATGAAGAGAATTCAAAATTTGGAGTTGCCTCGACTCGAGGGTTGAGCCTCGAGTCGAGGGATGGAGAAAAGGAGAAGCCTCGACTCGAGGGAGGGGCAAATTCGGCGGCCTCGACTCGAGGGGGAAGATTTTCAGAATTTCGCCTATTTAAAGAGGGAAGCAAGGCATAATTCCATAAACCATTAGATAGAGCAGCGTTAGTAGCGGTTTTGGGGCGATTTCTTAGGCCCCAAGCCAATTTTCCATTTTAGGTAGAGTAGATGGTAGATTTAGACTTAGATTTCAATTAATGTTGATTAGATTAGCTCTAGTTTAGCAATGGATGTTAGATCAAGAATGTTTTGATGATTTAAAAGTCGGTTTAGAAGATCGGACGACTATGAAGAACAGTGAGGCCGAGTCCCAGTACTAAGCCGATCGGACTAGGTCATCAATCGAGCAAGTCAGTGAAGGCCCGGGAAGTTGCAAGTCATCGAAGACAAGTTCAAACCTAGTCATCTGCGGGGAGACGATTATGAAGAGCTCGAGACGAGGTCAAGACAAGCCGAGTAGAATAAGAAAGGCGAGTCTTCACCAATTATGAAGAGCTCGAGGACGAGGTCAAGACAAGCTGAGTAGAATAACAAAGCCGAGTCTTCACCAAGTCACTGTAGACGAGTAGGTTAAAATCATTTGAGAGCAAGCGGTTTTCAAGATTAAGTTTGTTGGCGATTTTCGATTTGTTAGAACCGACTAACAAACTAACTGTCTTTTCGAGACTTATAAATAGGTCTAGATTTTCATTTTCAAATAATTCAACCTTGCACATATCACAATTCACAAGTACTCTCGATTTTAAGATTTCATAACAAATTCACAAGTTTTCAAAAGAATTTTTCAAATCAATTCTAAGTGTTTATAGAACACTATTTATTGTAATCTTCAAATTCCAACATTCACCTTTGTAATAGTTAGATTCAAGAGAACAAGTTAGGAGTTTTGAAGATCTCAAGAAATTTGTAAGTTGTAAGTTGTAAGTCGGATTGTAAGTAAGTAAGCGAGTAAGCTGGTCCCTTCTTCAAGTTGGAGAAGGAGAGTGGATGTAGGATTATTCATAATCCGAACCACTATAAACTCTAGTGTTCTTTATTGCTTTACTTTACTTTTACTAAATTTCAATTTCCAGATTATTAATCAAAGATTAATTTTAATCAAAGTTAAAACTAAAATATCAGGTTGCTTTTGATCTTGTTCAAGTTGATTTTAAAGTTGTTTTTCCTAGAAGGTTAGTTCAAGTTTTCCCTAAGATACTCAACGAAGTGGGGACGAACAAGTGGTATCGAGTTGTGTTAAGCTCGTTACGATATTGATTTTAGGTCTTAACTAAGATTACAGAAATTTGTTCTTGATTACCTTCATTTTCTTTGATTCACTAACGATACTACTAACAAGATCTTATAAGTGTTTTGGTTTTTCTATCTCACCATGTCTTCTTAAGAGCAAGAAATCAAGGAGTCTACCCGATTTCTCAATCGTAGAATATGACTATTGGAAATTTAGAATGGAGAACCATCTCAAAGCAATTCATGATAGAATGGAGGAGGTTCTTGAGGAAGGACCTATCAAGTTTTATCATGGTGGCACAAGTGATGGTGCTGCGGCAGAATTGAAACAAGAGTGAGGCAAGAAAAGAAAAGCTCGAGAACTCACAAGTGATGAAAGAAAGATTCATAATCTGGATCAAGTTGCTAGAACCGAGATCATTGAAACTTTGAGTAAGGATTGGATTGAAAAGGTGAAAAGATGCAAGGCGCCAAGGAAATGTGGGAAACTCTTTGCTGGAATCTGTGAAGGATCGAGATCGTGTCAAAGAAAACAAATTCCAATCAGTATTACATGTTTTTGACACTTTCAAGATGAAGAAGGAAAATCTATTGATCAACTTGATGTAAGAGTGACTAATCTTACGAACAAGGCGGTGATTTGGGTAAAACATATACAGAGAAAGAAATCAACAGTAAAGTGTTGAGGTCATTAAGCAAAAGATGGAGAAAAAGCTAATATTCTGAAAGCTACTTAGAATCTATCTTCAATTTCACACCACACTTTATTTTCTCATCTCAAGGCATTAGAGTATGACATCCAAATCGAAGATGAAGAAGACGAAGCAGAATCTTCAACATCTAGAAAGATTGTAGCATTTGTTCATCAAGATGAATGCAAAAGATCTCCATGGCATCGATTTGTCTATTAAGGAGGAAATGGCTCTTCTATTAAAAAGATATGAAAGGCCGAGAATGAAGTACAAAAGAAACAAGAGAGACAGATTAGGTCGAAGGAACTACGAATCGAGATAAAGAAGAAAAGAGTTCGACAATGATAAGAAAAAGGATAAGACGAGGAAGCATAAGTCACCAATCGACGAGGAGATAGTAGTCCTAAGACGAGACGAGAGGAGATATTTGTTATACATGCAACAAGCCTGGTCACTATAGTTATGATTGTCCTCAACTCACTCCCAGAGAGAGAGAAGAAAAGAGGAAAAAGAGAGATAGAAGGTATCTTTGATCGGAGAGCTCTTACGGTGAGAAAGAAGAAGTTCATGAAACATCATCATCCTTATCCTCATCTGATTTTGGGTCGATGATGACATGCGTTTAATGGCAAAAGAGGTACATTACTATTCTTCTTGAGATAATGATTGTGATACCTTATCTCGAAACCGATCCTAGTCTTATTGAAAAACTTTTGAAAGATTTAGAGACTGCTCTATCTCGCTTATAAACTAAGGTCAATCAAACTGAAAATCTTAATTTAAAGAATCAAATTACTGATCTAACTAAGGTCAATCAAACTAAGATCGGTGAGAAACCATTGCACATTCAAAGGGAATGTCAGATCGAGATGATCACTAGTACCTTGTCGATAAGACAGATAAGTTAGAAACGAATTGAATTCTTTAAAAATAAAATTTTCAAATATCTATTCTGAGAATGAGAGTTACAAGAAGACTATCGAGAATTAAATCTCAAGTTAGGACTTCGAACAACTCCCGACCACAATAGATAAAATCTTCAATACTTCACAAAAGTCTAGTGATAAAAGCTGGATTAGGTTTTGATAGGAGTAAGAAAAATGATCCAATAAAACCTAGATTTTTTGTTAAAAGCAACTAAACCAAAGATAGAAACTAGATTTAGTCCTGGAAACCCAAGGAATTAATTACCTCATCCGATACTTTTGAAAAGAAAAAACGAGGCGGAAAGTAACTCCTAAGGTTAAACCTAAGACTAAGTCAAAGTCCTATCCTAGGTATAATGGCTTTGATGGAAGAAGCAAAACATGTCCATTTTTACCAAGATTTAAGACAATTTCAAAAGATCGGCTTAAATAAGATTGATCTTGAAAGTCTTATCTTAGTAGATAGATATGGATGTAAACTTCAATCTATGGTTTTGAGGAACATTGATATTTTTGTCCGGATTCCTAAAAGTCAACTTAACATGAAAGGACCCAAAGTACAAAGGGTACCTAAGCATTAAATTTGTGATTGCGGGAAGATAAGAAGATAGTTGAAGCAGAAGATATTCTTGAGGTCATGCAGTGCGTTGGCGATGGGCATTCCAAGCACATGACCTATGAAAGACGACTTCTCTCTAACTATCGGACCATAGATGGACCAAGAGTAATATTTGGAGATAACAATTATGGACTTACCAAAGGTGTAGGAACACTAATGATAGGTGATATTCAAGTAAATGAAGTCTACTACGTGGAAGGATTGAAGCACAACTTACTATCTGTTTCACAATTTTATGATAAGGGGTTAAGTGTCAAATTTACTCATAATGCTTGCTTTGTATTAGATGGTATTAATGAAAATATTCTATTAGCTGGAGTTAGACAAGGTAACATTTATGTTGCAAATTTTAAAAGTTGTCATAAAGATACTTGTTTTGTTGCTAAGAGTTCGGATGATTTAAGTTGGGCTGTGGCACAAACGTCTTCGTCACTTAAACTTCAAAACTCTTAACAAAATAGCAAGGAAATCTTTAGTTAAAGGACTCCACGATAAAGTATTTTCAAAGGACCACGTGTGTGATTCTTGTAAAAAAGGAAAACAGACTAAAGCTTCTTTTAAAACAATAAGTAGTCCTTCTACGTAAAGGATTCTCGGAACTACTTCACATGGATCTTTTTGGCCCGGTAACACCTCTCGGCTTTAGTGGAAGAAAGTATACCTTGGTAATTGTTGATGACTTTTCAAGATTTACTTGGGTTATTTCCTTATACAAAAAGAATGAGACTATGATTAAGATTCCGAATTTCTTAAAAAGATTCAAAATGAAAAAGGACTAACTATTGTTAAAATTAGAAGTGATAAATGTATTGAATTCCTTAATAAGCTTGTTACTAACTACTTGCATTGAGAATGGCATAGCTCATGAAACCTCTGCAGCAAGGACTCCACAACAAAATGGAGTAGTTGAAAGGAGAAAGCAGAACCTTGAAAGAGGCGGCTAGAACAATGTTATCGACTACAACACTCCACACAAGTTTTGGGCGGAAGGCATTAATCTGACTTGTTATGTTCAAAATAGAAGTTTGATTGTTAAAGATAAATGCAAAACTCCCTATGAAATTTGGAAGGGAAGATCCCCCAAAATTTCATACTTTCATATATTTGGTTGTAAATATTTCATACACAACAATGGTAAATCTCAATTAAAAACTTTTGATGCCAAGATAGCGAGATGGGATATTCTTGGGATACTCATCTGTATCAAAGGCATATAGAGTTTTTAATAAGACAACCTTGTGCGTGGAAGAAACACCTTATGTGGTATTTGATGAATCTTCTTTTGAGTATAGTAAGGCAGGGGACATCACAAAGATATCGGATGATCTGTATAAGATGACTATCAAGAGATCAACCATAAAATTCTACAATAAAAAATCAGACTCGAGATGAAGAAGAAGAAGAACCAGATTCAAACAAAGAAAAAGAACACGGAAGCTCTTCCTCACCAGGTGATCGACGACCAACAACCCGGATGATCGGGATGAGTCATCGAAGGTAACATAGAATCATCTCGAAATAAATAATTCAGACAAAACTTCATCCATTGTAAAAGATAAAGGTAAGAAAGTAATGTCATATCACCCAAACTGAGCAGATCATTGGAGATTTAGACTCGGAGTCAGACAAGGACCCAACTAAATCAAGATTGTATGTTCGATTGCTATGTGTCATTACTTGAACCTAAATCTATTACGTAAGCTCTAACCGATTCCAACCGGATTAATGCCATGCAAGAAGAACTAAATCAGTTTCAAAGACAAAATGTGTGGGAGCTTGTTGAAAGGCCTCATCATCAAAAAGTCATTGGAACTAAATGGGTCTTTAAAAACAAAAGGGATGAAAACAATATTGTGGTTAGAAATAAAGCCGAGACTAGTTGCTCAAGGTTATTCACAATCGAGAGGATTGATTATGATGAAACCTTTGCACCCGGTAGCTCGTCTGGAAGCCATAAGATTGTTTTTAGCCTATGCCGCTTTTAAAAGATTCATAGTTTTTCAAATGGATGTTAAGTCGGCATTTCTTAATGGAATCCTAGGCGTGTAGAGCAACCTCCTGGTTTTGTCAAAGGAAACAAGGTTTATAAACTAAGGAAAGCTCTATATGGACTTAAACAAGCACCAAGAGCATGGTATGACACCTTATGCAGATTATTTAATTCAAAATGGTTTTGTGAAAGGTAGAATTGATAGAACTCTCTTTAGAAAAGAATATGGTTGTGATCTTTTGTTAGTTCGTATTTATGTTGATGATATAATCTTTGGATCAACTAACATATCTTTGTGTGAAGAATTTAGTCATCTTATGAAAAGCAGATTGGAAATGTCCATGATGGGTGAGATGAATAATTTTCTTGGACTCCAAGTCAAGCAGGACAAAGAAGGGAATCTTCATCAATCAAGCCAAATATACAAAGATCTCATTGAAAAATTTGGAATAGGTACCAGCCGAGAAGCTAAGATACCTATGATGACAAACTTTTCAATGGATCCGAACGAGAAGGGAGAAAACACTGATCAAACCGAGTATCGAGGTTTAATTGGTTCTTTATTATATTTAATCGCTAGTAGACTCTGATATTTCATTTGCGGTTGAAGTTTGTGCTCGATTTCAAGCTAATCCTAAGAAAAGCCATCTTGAAGCGGCAAAGAAAATTCTTAAATACCTTAAAGGTACGGTAAATGTTGGATTGTGGTATCCGGTGATGATAACTTTGAAATGTCTAGAATCTTGAGACTCGGACTTTGGTGGGTGTAAGATAGATAGAAAATCTACATCCGGTACTTGCCAATTTCTTGGTAGTAAGCTGATTTCATGGTTGTCTAAGAAACAAACCTCTGTAGCTACTTCCACGACTGAAGTGAGTATATGGCGGTGAAAGTTGTTGTTCTCGGTGATCTGGATAAGTCAATCTGTTAAGGGACTATAACATTATTACCAAAGATGTACCAATCTTTAGTGATAGTAATAGTGCCATAGCTATTACCCAGAACCCGATCCTACATACTAGATGCAAGCATGTAGACATCGAGACACCACTTCATCCGAGACCATGTAGAAAAAGGTGACATCAGTTAGAGAAGATTACTGATTTCCAAAGAGCAGACATCTTGACTAAGCCACCTTTGGCAGAGACAATGTTTAAACAACTATCTGTAGAATTAGGTTTATTAGATGCTTCTTTAGCTAATCTATAATCTTATTCTATGCTTTTCATTCTTTGTCTCTCTCAATTTAGTTTACTTGTCTAGAAAGAATCATCGGACTAGATATGAGTCAAAGGACAATCGGTAGTTGATATCATTGATCTCCTATTGTGGAATCAAGAATCAAGGATTAGTCATATTGACTTATATCGACATGATGATTACTTATCGACATTCGGTAAATCAGACAAAGCCTGATAGTCATTGGTTTCTTGAAAACCCGGATGACTATCTCGCACCCTATCCGATCTACCTCGGCTACTAATATTTTTCTTCAAGATTATGTCTTTGCAGGAATAGGTCACATGTCGGTTTGATAAATCAGATTGTGTCACCTCATCTGTTATAAACCTTCTCATCTAGACACCTTTGCTTCTCGAATACCCTTCATACATTGTGTTTCTTGATAAAACTCTTCCCAAATTATTGGATGGAAAATAAGCTTTAGAAAATTTTAATCGAGCCTATCTATTTGAAATAAAATGTTTTCTTAACTAATCTTTAAGTCTGCCAAGAGATAAAACTAGATTGTTTTAAAATCCAGACAAGGTCATTTACCAAATTATTTTCAGGACCTTGTCTGCTTTAGAAAACCTTTATGCAAAGAAAGGTAACCCTAAGTGGCGTCGGGATTACTTACTTCTCTGCATAAAGTAACCCTACTTCGTCAAATCAACAGTCTACAAAGTAACTTTTACGCAATTCAAAGATTAGAGAACTACACGCGCTGAATCCCAATCGTTTATCCAAATTTTTAACCGTTGATTCAAGACAAGAAATCATTTCAAATAAACGGCTTAGATTAAGATTAAATTTTCAAAGCGGTTTATCTTTCCAACTTTTCCTCCTATAAATACACCTTCTTCCTCTTATAATCATTTTTCACTTTGAGAAAACACGCAAAACACTCTAAAACTTTTCCAAACTCATAAAATTCACCATGGCATCTTCTTCCAAAACCACCAAAACCTACAAACCCACATATATTTCCACAAACTCTTCTCATTTTAAAATGAATGAAGAGTTATTCAAAAACCTTCTAAAAGCTGAGATGTATGTGGACTTGAAACCACACGAGATCCGAATCTGCGAAATCCTCCGCTTATTGGAAGCATCGAGGCTAAGGGGATTTCTTTCAATGAAATCTCCTCGAGAATAGGAATTTCTTGACTTCTTTGGGAGCAAAGTTCTTGGCAAACATGAGGGATACCCGGGATGGGTTTGATACGGTTGTGGGACGATGCAGTACTAAGTTACTCTAAGGAGAATATCGCGAGAATTTTCAACACGTCGATGGAAGGAGTCAATTCATTGGCGTACAAAGAAGACGGCAGTGGGAGGAGTCTTTTGACTTGATGGCTAGGGTTACATACGGGGAACCCGTAGGGATTTAAAGAAAAATCTGCTAAGGAGAAAGTACTGATTGCGATGACGGTGGTTACCAAATCGGTGTTGGGGAACAGAGCTCGCATGATGGGTTAACCAAACCCCAGGCGTGTGTTATGAGGGCGATTCTGGATGGAGTCCAAGTAAAGCTGGACAGATCTGCTGATTTTCAAGCTGAAAGAAGAGAAGAAAGCGGCTTATCTTCAAGTCGTCTGTGAGGGCTGGGTACCTAACTCGATAGTCGGCTTATTCAACAAAATAACGGTGTTGATTGAAGGGCTGAACAGGCGGTGGTGGAGAGTGGGTACAAAGAAGTACTCCAAGCGAAGGGGATCCTCACAAAGGATGAGAGGCTTGGGAAAATCCAGACTCAGACGATGAGTCCGATGCCGCCGTAAATCGAGGCTGGAGGCGCAGCAGAGGAAGCCCAAAGACCAGAAATTAACAGAGAGGTACCTCCAGTGAGGTAGAAGCACAAGGACACTGAGGAGGCGGCAGGTGGGTCGCTACATAAGAGGAAGCGATTGTGCTTCCAATCCGAGAGACAGTTATTGCGATCCTAAGGGTCTCCCAGGAGGAGAAAGAAGAGACGGCAGTGTTGAAAGCCGCGGAGAAAAGGAAAGGGAAGGTTCATTTCTTTGTTCCCACCAAAGAAGCATCGGAAGAAGAGGAGGTAGAGAAAGATGAAATCCTGTTGGTAAGGAGGCCCGGGACGAGCAACTCAAAGCTCCAAGGCTCCACCAAATCGGGAGGGTCTGAGCAATAGATGGACACAGCAACCTTGCTACCGGAGGAGGTTCTGTCTTTGAAGATAGCAGTGAGGTTGGTCGGCTAGAGGTTCCCCCTCCCCAACCAAGGAAGCTGCTCTCCCCCAATCCCTGAAAGCAGTACAAGCCTATCTTCATCTCCTTCTTTATCACCTGCACTGCAATGAAGAAGTGCCCCAGCTGGCACTTCGAGCCTTAAATTCAGCCTGAAATCCCATCTGTCCAAACGAGTAATGAAGAGATATCCCAGTGGTACCTCGAAGCCTCTCCAATCGGCCTACTCCCCCAACGGTCAAACTCAAACTCCACCTACGTAAACGAGAACACACCTCACCTCAACCACCAACACCACTCATACAAACCTCATCTCCCATTCCCACCCCCACTATACAAACTCAACCATCACCTCTCCCATCAACTTAACCAATTCCTCTCCCACCGGTCCAAGCCTCACCTATTCCTACTATATCCTACTTCTCTCTCCCAACTATCCAAACACAGCCTACCCCTCTCCCACCTACTCAAAAAGAACTAACTCCTTCTTCGTCTGATTCCTCATCCGAGGAAGACAGACATGACCTAAGTCCTGTCTCCGCCATCTCCTCAATCCTCACCCTTGTGGAGAAAAAGATAAATTCAACATTCGAAGGAAAATGAAGAGGAGGACAAGGAAGATGGTCGAAGCAATCGACACGATCTTTGGCCAGCATGAGAGAAGTGGAGGTAACCTTATCTCGATAAAATCATATCTGTCACTAACTCTGTCTTTGGTGACAAAGTGAAAGCAATGGAGGACGAGCCGAGGGCACTGAAAGAAGAGGTGAAGGGGTACAACCGGATGGTGGTAAATGAAATGGTCAGTAGATCAAGCAGGACATCGAGCTAAGTACAATGATCTTGATGTAAAGCCGACAAACTTAGGCTTTGAAGTTAAAAAGGGGAAAAAGATGAGCAAGAAAAGAGACAAGCCCTCACAGTGTGGTCGAGGAGACCAGGATAGAAGTAGGCACGAAGGCCAACGCAGCCTGATCTGGAGGCGGCTAAGGAAGACTTGAAACTCAAGTCTCGATGAGCTAGCCGCTCTCCGGGTAAGGGTAAGTCAATTAGAGGAGGCAGAAGGAGGATGAAGAGAAGAGAAAGAAAGAGGAGGAGGAGAGAGGACTGAAAGTCTGTTGGCTAAGCTTAAAGAATTTGAATCAAGAAGCCAAGGGCAAGGGCAAGCCCCGGAGAGTCGCTAAAGGAAAAGGAAATAGGGAGGCTGATTATTCCAATCTTTCGGAAGAACCGATTAAGAGAATAAAGAGAGAAATGGAATTTTATGGGAAGAAAGAAAAGAAAAGGTAGAAGAAGAGGAAGGATGCAAACGTCTTCGGAGCACCGCCGAGCGTAAATGGCTGATCAAAGATCAAGGCGGCGAAAATTCAGACCATTTCATACAACATCTGCTCCTCCTAAGGTGGCTTGTGGAAAGTATGCAGTGAGTATAAATAAAAGAATCTGGAGGGAATGTGGATATACTTAGTATATTCTCAAAGGCCCCGAGCAACTCAAAGCAAGACCACTGACTTAGCACGGTATGAGTTGATAGAGAAGATTGACAAAGACTTCTATCATCGGCCTGGAAGAAGCGTATTTAGAATTCAATGTTAATATGATCTCTCCGGCTTTCGAATATGCCATCCTGCCAAAGAAATCGGATGGATCCACTGGACCTTGGTAGGTAAAGGGAATTATAAAGAAGGCGAGGTTGAGTCTGGACTTGCTCGGGAGGAAGAAATCAAGCGGCTTAGAAGGAGGGTATTCAACGGTGATGATTCCAGATGAAGATCGATGGGGAGTCTAATAGAAAGCAGGACTTTTACTTTCCCTTATTTTTCTTGTCTATTAGTCTCCATTTGTAATCTTTGTAAAGTCATGTTGTGAATATCTTGTGCTTTATCTGGTTTACCTTGATTTTCGATTTTAAGTTTTTTTCTTCTTAAGAAAACTTAAATTTTTTTCTAAGTATTAATCATCGAGAAAATTTCATCTCAAAATTAAATTTTTTTCTAAAAATTTTCTAAGTCCTAAAAACTTTTCTAAGTTCTTTAAGTTTTAAAACTTTTCACTAAGTCAAAATTCTTAAGACTTAAGAATATGTTCTTAAAATTTTTCTAAGTGTGAATTAAGTATTCTAATTTGAATAAATCAATCAATGTGAGAATGTGATAATATACCTATCTGATAATCTTGATTAACTCTAAACTAACTTCATTTGTGAGTGTGTCTTTTTCTTGTAGGTTTTAACTTCATCAAAAAGGGAAATTGTTAGATCAAGAATGTTTTGATGAGTTAAAAGTCGGTTTAGATGATCGAGACGACTATGAAGAGCAGTGAGACTAAGTCCAAGTACTATGCCGATCGGACTAGGTCATCAACTCGAGCAAGTCAATCAAGACTGAAAGTTGCAAGTCGTCAAGATAAGTTCAAACCTAGTCATCTGCAAGAGACGATTATGAAGAGCTCGAGACGAGGTCAAGACAAGCTGAGTAGAATAAGAAAGGCGAGTCTTCACCAAGTCACATAGAAACGAGTAGGTTAAAATCAGCTAGGAGCAAGCGGTTTTCAAGATTAAGTTTGTTGAGCGGTTTTCGGTTTGTTAGAACCGACTAACAAATTAATTTGTCTTTTCGAGACTTATAAATAGGTCTAGATTTTCATTTTCAAATAATTCAACCTTGCACATATCACAATTCACAATTACTCTCGATTTTAAGATTTCATAACAAATTCACAAGTTTTCAAAAGAATTTTTCAAATCAATTCTAAGTGTTTATAGAACACTATTTCTTGTAATCTTCAAATTCCACTTGCTCACCGTAATAATTAGATTCAAGAGAAGAAGTTAGGAGTTTTGAAGATCAAGAAATTTGTAAGTTGTAAGTTGTAAGTCGGTTTGTAAGTAAGTAAGCGATGGTGGTCCCTTCTTCAAGTTGGAGAAGGAGAGTGGATGTAGGATTATTCATAATCCGAACCACTATAAACTCTAGTGTTCTTTATTGCTTTACTTTACTTTTCGCAAATTTCAATTTCCAAATTATTAATCAAAGATTAATTTCAGAATCAAAGTTAAAATTAAAATATCGGGTTGCTTTTGATCTTGTACAAGTTGAGTTTAAAGTTGTTTTCCATTTGTGCTTCTTGGGTTTTTGATTATGTTTGAAAGATTTGTAAAAATCTAAAAATCTATTCAATCCCCCTTCTAGATTTTTCCTAGAAGGTTAGTTCAAGTTTTCCTAAGATACTCAACGAAGTGGGACCAACAATGGATCCTTGTTGATTCATCAATTCCAGCTTGTATTTCATTTGAAGATTTGTATTGAAGAATAAAGCATTCCTCTTGCGTGGATTTAATTCTATTGGTGATGTTCTCCCTCTTTTTGTCTTTTTAATTTCTTAATTGTTGTGATTTATTTTGTGTTTGTTCAATTCTATCTTCTTCCCATGGATTTTTCCCTTGGCACCGTGGCTAACTCTCTTGTGCTTGGGTTAATTGAAATTGAGGATGGCTTGATTGACTTTGCTATGATTTGTTGATGATTGGAGATCAATTGAGTAGATTGCTTCCTAATTGTGATTCTTAATTGTGCTTCATGTAAAGTTATCTCTTTAGACCTTAGCAATAGGCGAGAGTTGAGCTAACATGATTAGGTGTTAATCGGGTTATAATTTTGCATGATTGTATGAATTGGAGACTTCTACATTGAGAGATGGGAAGGACTAAGGATACTCACATTAAGCATTGTGTTATTAATGGAGTGTTTAATTTCATGATGGTTTATGCTTTCTATCTTAGTTGATCTACAATTTGATACTATCATAGCTTGTTGCTCATTGAGTCCTTGATGGATGTTAGCCCTAGCACACCAATTCCCATTTATTGTTGTTTTTGTTCTCGCATCTCAAGTATTCGATCATTTGTTTGCTTGTTGTTAATTTGTATTTTTGCAAGTGTTTTGTAGTGTTAGTTCCAACCCTTGTTGCATGAATAATCACTAAGAACTCGTATTTCTAGGGCCTCACGTGCATACTTTTTCCCTTGGGTTCGATATTTGCGATTGGTCTTAATACCGCTTGCCCGGAAATACTACTTCAATCATGTTCTAGCTGAAGAAGTCTCATGAACTATATCATTCTCATTCAGATAGTTAGTTAAACAAGAATTCAAGAATTCGGTTCCCTTGTCACTCCTAATTTTAATAATATTAACACCCTTCTCATTTTGAATTTATGCGAGACAGATCGGGGATCTTGTTCACAGCCTCATTCCTTTTGAAAAAAATATTATGTACCAAGTGTATCTAGTAAAGTCATCAACAATAACAAGGGTATACTTCCTTCCACTAAAGCCGAGTGGTGAAATAGGTCCAAACAAATCAAGATGAAGGAGTTGTAAGACTCTTTCGAGATGAGGATGTGTTAATACTTTTAAAAGAGTTCTGGGTTGTTTACCTTTTTTAAAGGCATCACATTTCAGACCAGGTTGAACAAAGCTTCTCAGGTAGTCCTTTGACAAGATTCTTCTTAGCTAACTTGCTAAGGGTTTTGAAATTCAGATGACTAAGCCTTTTATGCCATAACCAACCGAGATCATC
Organism: Paraleonurus japonicus; assembly: GCA_030762865.1. NCBI lineage: Eukaryota > Viridiplantae > Streptophyta > Magnoliopsida > Lamiales > Lamiaceae > Paraleonurus > Paraleonurus japonicus. The sequence goes on from CM061060.1 coordinate 24,210,087, forward strand.
TCCACCTTTAGCTACAAGACAATGTGTCTTTGGGGCAACTATTAAAATTAGCCACATAGACATTACCATGTCTCAAGCCGATTAGAGTATCGTGTCTAAGGAACTATCTAAGATATCACACTTATCTTTAGAAAACTTAACAAGAAAACCATTATCACAGAGTTGGGAAACAGATAAATTATATTTTAAACCTTCTACAAAATAAACCTCGAGATACCTGGACTTCCCTTATAATTAATGTATCAACTCTCTTAGTCTGTCACAGTTATTATCTCCAACCAAGACTCTAGGACCATCAATATTCTGAAAATTTGATAATAGCTTCTTCTCACAAGTCATGTCTGTGAACGATTCTTTGTCTATGTACCGGATGGAAGCTAGAATCTCCTCTTTCAATGATAGTCCTGGGATTCCTGCAAGACAGATTAAGTATGAGGTACCCTAGTGATCTTGGGTCCTTTTAGGTCAACAATCACTTTAGGTATCCAGACAAACATCTCATTCTTTAATAATAAATCAGGTTGAAGTTGTCTACCAAATCTGGCCCACAAATACATCACATTTAAATGAGAATTTATTGAAGTCGATTTGGTGACTTTCTTAAACTTTGGAAATAAGGGATAGCATCTACTCCTCCCATCAAAAGAACTATAGTAAGAATTCCTCTTAGTCTTGGTTCTTGGAACCCTCTTTGTCGATTTGGATTTCTCATCCTGAATTTTATTTTTCGATTAGGAGATACGAGTCCTCATCGACTCTGTGGTTTCCGTGGTCCAATTTTGACTTCTTTTGATGTTTCAGCAGCTTTCACAAATTTCCATGGTTTAGAAACTTCGATTTATTATTCCTATCATAACCAAGTCCTGTTTTATCATGGGATTTTTGAGAAGTTCTAAAGATATGGTCTATGACTTATTGTGAGTTATTAAGTGGCTCATTTTGAAGACAAGCTTCTCATTGACCTTCTTAATTGACTCATTTTCATTATAGACCACTTCAAATTTAGCTTTCAAAGATTTCAATTCATTTTCTAATCTTTCGTGCAGACTGGCTGAAGTACTAGCCTCACTGGGGTAAACATTCCCCCTTGAATGTTACCTCAAACTCAATAGTTTACAACTTGTTTGCCCTTGATTAGGGTTTGAACCTGATCTTTTAAAGTTAAATTTTCAGTCTCTAATTGTTTATAAGCACTTAGAGACATCTTTAAATCTTTCAATAGTCCCTTGAATATAGTCTGGTCATTATCGAGAATGATTTGTAAGATTCATTATTAGTTGAGGAATAGTAGTCTACCTTTTTGGTCATCGACAAACTTCATTGTCTGATCCAAAATTAGATGAAGATGATGATGATGATGATGATTTTCTTGATTCTTTCTCCTCAGCAAGAAGAGCTCTACGATCTCGCAAAACGCATATCTCTCTTTTTCCTTTTCTCCTATCTTTCCTTAGGAGTCACCGGGGACAGCTTATAGTGAAGTGCCCTGGCTTGTTAAAGGTGTAACAAGTATCTCCCCGGTCTGATTTAGGGTGATAGGATTCTTTCTAACAGGATTTATATCTTCTTGTCTGATTTCTTCTTTTGTCATCATCTGTTGATTCATCATCTTTTCTCTTGGATCTGGATCTGGATCTGTTCTTCTCTGCAAATTTTAACTTGTTACGCTTATATTTCATCCTTAATCAATCATACCTTTTTGTTAGCAAAGTCATCTGCTCCTTCAAGGATAGATCGGCTCCTTTAGGCTCGGCTATAGTCTTGTCTTCTTTGTTGTGAAGGTAACAGTCTTAGATGAGGTACTTGATTCCATCTCGTCTTCCTCATCTTCTACTCGTATGTCAAACTCATAACCCTTCAAGTGTGAGAACAAAGTGTAATGTGTCATAGTTGAGAGATCTTTTGTAGCTTTAATCAAATTTCCTTTTTCCCTCCAACGCTTGGTTAGAGATCTAAGGATTTTATTATTGATTTCTTTTTCGGTGTAAATCTTTCCAAGATTAGTGGCTTGATTTGTAGTTTTCCAGCAAACGGTATTAAGACCAATCAAAATATCGAACCCAAAGGAAAAAGTATGCACGTGAGGCCACTAGAAATACAAGTTATCGGTGACTATTGTTGCAAGGCGGGTTTGGAAACGAAAACACAACAAAATGCAAGAAATAAACTCAAACACTACAAAGAGGCAAATGATCGGACACTTAAGAGGCAAGAACAAATACAACAATAAATGGGGAATTGGTGTGCTAGGGCTAGCATCCATCAAGGAATCAATGATCAACAAGCTATGATTGAATCAAATTGTAGATCAACTAAGATAGAAAGCATGAAACCATCATGAAATTAATCACTCCATTAATAACACAATGCCTAATGTGAGTATCCTTAGTGCAACTAATCTCTCGATTCCGAAGCACCCAATCCACACATTCATACACAATTATAACCCGATTAATCCCGGATCACGTTAGCTCAACTCTCGCCTATTGCTAGGGTGATCAAACATCAATCTAAAGAGATAATTTTGCATGAAGCACAATTGAGAATCACAATTAGGAAGCAATCTAACTCAATTGATCTCCAATCATCAACAACCATAACATAGTCAATCAAATCATCCTCAATTTCAACTAACCCAAGCACAAGATAATTAGCCCATGGTGCCAAGAGCAAAATCCATGGGTAGAAAATCTAGATGAGCAATTAAGAAACAAAACACAACACTTAAGAAATTGAAAAGACAAGTGAGGAAGAACATCACCAATAGGATTGAATCAACAACAATAGGAATGCTTGAGTCTTCAACACACTTCTCCAAATGAAATACAAGCTTGAAATGAGGAAACAACTATGATCTAATGCTAATCTAATCAACAACAATTGAAATCTAAATCTAAATCTAACACTCTACTCTACCTACAAGGAGAAATTGGCTTGGGGCCTAAGAAATCGCCCCAAAACCGCTACTAACCGCTCTATCTCCTTCTTCTCTAGTTATGCTCTGCTCCTGCATTTAAATAGACGAAATTGGGAAAAACTCCTCCCTCGAGTCGAGGCTCGGCCCTCTACTCGAGGCTGCCGATTTTCGCCCATCCCTCGACTCGAGGCTCGGTCCTCGAATCGAAGCCGCCTTAATTTTTGAATTCTAATCCTCTTGCCTTCATCCTTGAGTCGAGGCCTCGGCCCTCGACCATAGGTCGAGACCAGGCATTTTTTCGATCGGGCTCCGCCTCCGACCCCTGTTTTCATCCATCTCGTTCATCTCTTCATCCTAGGAATGTCGGTACTCTCGGTTTGGCCAAATTCCACCGATTTACCTGTAAAACGGACGAAAACATCAATAATCTCACAAGTAATACTTTTAGGCAAAATAGTGATACTCTACACATTTATGCACAAAATCTAACACTTTGGATCACTTTTTGCACTAAAATACCCCTCAAAATAATGCATCAATTTACTCCAATCATGGCTCTATTGATCGATTGGTTATTCGCATATCCACCGATCAATAGTTTCACCCTCTTTCATTTTAAAGACATCAAAAGATGGAGAACAGCTTGGAGCATGTTCTCCTTCACCCGATCTGTGCCTTCGCACATGTTGGATAGGGTGTCCTACATATCTTTGGCTGTTTTACACTTCTTAACTTTTTTGATCCAATCTTTACCGAGCGTCTCGATAATCTCGATTCTTGCCACTTGATCTAGATTGTGAATCTTCCTTTCGTCATTTGTCAACTCAACATTTTTCTTTTCTTGCCTAACCACTTGTTTCTAAAGCTCCTGTTCCATCACTTGTACCTCCATGATAGAATTTTATAGGACCTTCCTCTAAAACTTCCTCCATACGATCATGAATTGCTTTGAGATGATTTTTCATTCTAAATTTTCAATAATCGTACTTCAATAGAGAACTCGTAGGCTCCTGGTTTTCTTACTCTTGGATTGACATAATGAATCAAGAAACTCAATAAAGACTTGTTAGCAAAGTTAGTGAATCGAAAATAGAGAAAATGATCTAAAATACAATTTCAAACTTCAAGACCACAAATATATATCGAAACAGCTTAACACTGCTCTCGATACCACTTGTTGGCCCACGGATTGAGTGAATATTAAAGAGCTTAGATAATCTTCTAGTGAAAATCTAGAAGGGGGAGTTGAATAGATTTTCAAATCCTAACTCAATCTTTAAAGGATCAAAAAGCAATCGAATACGAATCAAATTGAATTTGTTTTGAATGTTTGAAGAATAACAAGATAAGTAAAACAAGAAGTAAAGAACACCAGAATTATAGTGGTTCGGATCAAACAGATCTCGCATCCACTCTCCTTCTTCAACTCGAAGAACGGCCTCGACTACTTACTATCTTACTTACTTACAAAGTTACAATTACAAAATATGAAGATCCTTATCTTCGATCATATCTTCAATCTACCTATCTCTCCGGAAGCTCGAAGATTACAAAGTGCGAAGTGTTGAAGATATACAAGTAAGTGTTCTACAAACACTTAGAACTTTTGAATAAAACTTTGAAAAACTTTTATGTTCTCTTTTAGAAAATTCGTGAGTAAAGTGAATGAGAGTGCCGAATTATTATTGTGTTTAAAATCGTGCCTAAACTTATAAGCTCGAGAAACGGTTAGTTTGTTGTAACAAACTAAAAGCTGTTTAACAAACTTATTCTTGAAAATTTCCTTGGCTTCAGGTGATCTTGGTCTAGTAAATGCAGACTCGACTTGGTGAAGACTTGTCTTTCTTATTCTACTCATTTGGTCTTGACCTCGTCTTGAGCTCTTCGTTATTGTTAACAACGAGATGACTATCTCAAGCTCGTCTTCGATGACCTTCTTCTTTCATGACCACACTCTAACTATTCTAGCTCTTACCTAGTCCGGTCACCTCTAGTACTAGGATTCTTTACATCACTGCTCTATACAATCACCTGGTCATCTTACTTTACATGAGTTGACTCTAATCTATCTACTTTTAACTCATTAAAACTTCTTCCGATCTAACAACAATTAAGGTATTATTGTGTGGAAACTAATGATTTTCCAAGGTGTTTCGTCTCATTTTCATGTTTTCAGAGGAATTAGACCGAACCGAGAGTACTAGGATTCATACGATGAAGAGACGAACACGTGGGATAAAATGGGGGTTAGGAGGTCAAGTCGGGCCCACAAAAATCCCTGGACTCGGTCATTGGTCGAGCCCGGGCGCTTCGGAGTTGAGCTTGTAGCTTAGGGAAGAAGTGTTGAATTTTTGGCGTGCTCAAGTCGAATTTATATTATAAAAGGCATGTTTTTAACAAAAATGTGCCTAGCCTAGGCGATAAAGTGTCTTCATGCGCGCGAAACCCATTTTTGAACCCCGCTAGCTGCGTTTTTCTTAATTTTTTTAAAAGAGCCTTTATGCTTCTCCCAGTATGAATATATGTACTATAAAAAGCGTATGCTAGCCGAGACAACAAGGAGCTCGCCCATTTTTGCCCACTGCACTGAAGTTCAAACCCCCGCACATGTGAAATTTTTTATTTTTTTAAAAAGAATGCCCCAAGCTCGAGTCAAGGCATCCTAAATGCAGAATTTACTCTTTTTAAGCTCCCTTGGAAGAAAACAGAGCCTAAGTTAGTTTAGGAAAGTTATCACTCATTTTTAGGGCGGTTTTTGTAGTTCTTAGCTCAATTTCTCCTTCCTAGCTTCATAGATTCAAGTTCATAGTTAGATTTTCATCAATTGTCGATTAGATTAGAGTTTATTCCATTAGATTAAATATTTAAAGATTGTAATTCAATTGAAGAGAAGTTTACATTTGTGAAGATCAAACATTCAATTTCTATTCAATTTGCGAATTTGGTGATGTTATTTCTATCTCTTGATTTCTATTTCTATTGCTTTATTGTTTTGATTGCAATATTGATCATGCTATTTGATTTTTCACCCATGGACTTTGCACTTTGCTCCATGGGCTAATTCTCTTATGCTTGGGATAATTGAAATTGAAGATGATTTGGTTGCTCTTGCTATAATTGTTGATGATTGTGGTTTAATTGAGATAGATAGTTTCTTAATTGTTGATGCTAATTGTGCTTCTTGCATTTTTATCTCTTTTTTATTGATGTTTGATCACCCTAGCAACAAACGAGTTGAGCTAACGTGATTAGGGATTAATCGAGTTATAATTGTGTTTGATTTTATGAATTAAATGCTTTGTAATTGAGAGATTCATTGCATTAAGAATACTTGTTGGTCCCGATTAGTTGAGTTGATTAGAAAAACTTGTAACCTTCTAGGAAAAATCTAGAAGGGGGTTGAATAGATTTTTCAGATTTTTACAAATATTTCAAAATCGATTCAAAGTGTCATATTAACATAGCGGAAATTCAATATTAATCTCAACTTTATAAAGATCAAAAGCAAACTGATATTCGATTTTAACTTTGATTCTAAAATTAATCCTTGAACAATAAATTGATAATTGAGCAGAAAAGTAAATAAAAGCAAGAAAGAACACCAGATTTTATAGTGGTTCGGATTATAACAATCCTACATCCACTCTCATTCTCCAACTTGAAGAAGGGTCTCCACTATCTCGCTTACTTACTTACTTTACAATCGTACAACTTACAACTTACAACTTGATCTTCAACTCTTCAAAATGCTAATCAAACTTATGAAATCTAACTCTAAGATGATGAAGTGTATATAAAGATGTGCAAAGAAGTGTTCTACAAACACTTAGAAAAACCTATGAAGAAATCTTGGAAAACGACTTTGTGCTTTTCAAAAATTTGTGATTTGAGAGAATAACTTTCGAAAAATAATTTGTATGATCTGTGTATTACGAATATTCATGTGTAGTGTATTTAAAAGAAGTGCCTAGACCTATTTATAAGTCTGAAAAGACAGTTAGTTTGTTAGTCGGCTTCTAACAAATCAAAACCGCTTTAACAAACTTAATCTTGAAAACTGCTTGCTCCTCGGTGATCTTAATCTACCACTACTACATTTTTGTTAATAGATAACCAAGCATAGATAACGGATATTTTTAAATCCGTTATCTATGATTTATAAATCCGTTATCTAATCTCTCTCCGTTATCTCTCGTTATTGAAAAAATAAAAATACGCTCATAGATAACGGATCTTTTTATGTGGTTATCTATGCTTGGTTATCTAAGCAATTTAATTTATTTTTGAATTAAATTTTTAATCATAGATAACGGGTATTTTAATTTTTATATATCCGTTATCGTGTTTTGTTATCTAATAATTATAATTTATTTTTAATTCAAAATCAATAATTACTTTTAATCATACTTAACGGATTTAAAATACCCGTTAACCATTTTCGTTATCTAAGATGAAAATCGAGACTTAGAATATTTTCAGCCCTAAATTCGTCGTTTCCCCTTCGTTCTCCTCCCAAATCGCCATATTTCAGCCCTAATCGCCGTTACTGCCTCATTCTCCTCCCAAATCGCCGTTCTCCCTCGTTCTCCTCCCAAATCGCCGTTCTCCCTCGTCTCCTCCCAAATCGCCGTTCTCCTCCAAATCGCCATTCTCCTCCAAATCGTCGACCCTCTCAACAATTGGCCGACGGCGTTGGTGTAGCGTTCTCCACCAAGTCGCCGACGGCCCGCCGCCCTCTCAACTCGCCATCGACGTCGTCTCTGCACATTAACGGGTAGAGTTTTTTGCCGTCTCGATTATTTTTTATCTACGCTATATTGTGTGTGTGAGGAATCTTTAATCCATATTTTGAATTCGTGCCAGATTCAGTATATTGTGTGTCTTGTTCGAATTCGTGCAGATTCGGTATATTGTGTGTCTTGTTCGAATTCGTGATAATCCATATTTTGAAAGGATTAATTTGAGATTATAGCCTAGTGTATCCGAGATTCTGTTTGTTAATTTTTTTGCAGATTTGCTTCTACTTATATTGTGTCGTTGTATTTTTACAGATTTGCTTCTGTTCGAATTCGTCATATTTCTTGCTTCAATGTATTTCATTCTCGTATCTTCCACTGAGAGGACTAATAAGACTACGGTATTCCATTTTGGTTCTTGTCTCATCATCCTTATGTTGTGTTTGTTTAATTATTTAATATGTAGCTGCACTTATTTATTCAACTTCATATTCTCGTTTAATTAATATTCATTGTTATGTGTAAAAGCAAATGAGTATCCATTGGTTTATTTAATATTCTCGCTCACTTATTGCATCTACCAATCTGTTATTTTATTTTTTTCATTTCTGGTTTTGCGCATTTGTTAATTTGTTTGTTTTTGTCTTGATGAAGGCCATTTTAATTTGATTCATCATCCTTTGTGACGATCGATCGATTCGCCCAAAAATTCCGATTCGACTATTATTTTGGGTGAAATTGCACTTGTTTATGTGTGTGAGAATTCCTTGTTTCTGCTTTCTTTTTCCATTTCACACTAATCGGCTTAAACATTTTCATGGCATAATCTTTGGCTTCGTGATATCATCGATTGACTATGGGTTCTTGATATATCTGCCTTTATTACAGAGGATTCATAATTTGAAATCCCTTTGAACATTGGTACGCTTAGTGTCAGCCTTGTCTATGTATCAAAATCATAAAAATCTATTTTCGGGCTAAGAAAAATTAAATCGAGAGCAAAAACACGAAACCATGAAAAAATATTTTCCTGGGTAATCTTCTGTTCATTGATGAGTTCATAAGCTTTAATTGGTCTAGAAAATGAGCCTTAATTTTTATTGGTAATTGAATTTTTCCAGTTTCCAAACAAGAAACAAAAAAAGATGTAATTATACGTGATTTATAGCTTTTGCATGCTTCAAATATATTGGTGTAATTCTGGAAAAAAATTGATTTATCAAATCTGTAAATGATGTATAAAGTGAGAAAGTGTGAGAAGTGGAAAATTTTCAAACACTTTATTGTCTGAAAAGAAGGAAAAATTAAAAAATCTACCGAAATGTACACCACCTTAGTTGATTCCCTTTCCTTAGTTCATCTTTGATTCACTTTGGATTGCATTTCTGTTTATTTAAGAGAAATAAAATATTTGGGAGATGGATGTTTTTGCTTGCAACTCTGTAGGAGTATGCAATTCACTTTTATAGTTGGGACTGGGAGTTGAGGCAGGGGTTTGGTCCTAAGATACCACTCCATATCAGGAAGCATATGCCGTTTCACATTACATACCAACTTTCTTTGACTTGGATGGGTAGGCAGAATCTATTATTTAATCACACAAAGCTACACACGTACTTCAATTTGAGTCCCAAAAGAAGACACATGATTGTAACGTGTGGTTCCCCTCTCTCTCTCTCTCTCTCACACACACACACACATATGAGTGAGTACCATGATGCATGAAGGGTGCAACTTTTCCAATTAATGATGAGTTATAGTGGATGTTTCTTTTTGATGATCAAGCAAGTATTATCTTTTCCATAATTTCCTTGCTGGGAGAGAGAATGTGGATAGATTGGTCAGTTCTTTTCTCATTCTGTGTAGGGATAAAGGAACCAAAGGATCTAGGATATATTTCAGAACAAACAACTAGATTTGTGAACACATGCCTCAAAATGATCGAACAAGTAAAATTTAGCATGAGATAGAACAGATATACAATGAAAAAGTAAGTTTACTGATAATCTCCTTTTTCTCAAGGAGAAGAGCAGTATATTTGCTCTCTTTTTCTTCCACACTATAATTAGGACACATTCTTGCTTATGGAGAGAAGAAATGGCAAAATTATATTAGCAGATCATTGATTAGCCTTAATTAATTTATAATTTATCGGGTTTGGGGAAAAGTCGGAATCAAAATATATCCAAAGCTACGTTTATTATCTTAAAGCATTGTCATGCATGCATTTACAGTCAGAAGGAAGATGATGAGATGAAAAGATGAAGGAATGAAACAGCTTTCTCTTTAATTTACCAGCCGCTAGCTGTAGTTGAACCTCCTTTTCTTACTTTAATATATTCGACTAGTAAAGCAGATTCGATGGACAACCTCTTTAAATGAACAATCTAGAAGAATCAGGTAAAGGAACTTGTCACAACGAATAATTCCTGGAAAAATATTAATCCATCATTAATTTGCAGTGATGACCCATTGATGTTATAAAAGTAACCAAACTTCATATCATATGTATGTCGATGTTCAATGAGTCATAGACCCCTTACCACAGAACGATCACGACAAATTTAGCTCGTTTTTCAACTTGCATATCTTACAACAAATTAAAGTATCTCTTGATGAGAATGATCATCACGAATTTTTTTTTTTAAATTTCTTGCTCTTTCTTCTATAATCACTTTCAGACAATGTGTTTTAAAACTCTGTACATTTTTAAAAAGTAATGCTTATTTATTTTTGTAGAAAAATTAAAAGTGAGATGTGTTTGAAAACAAAGTGACTTAAATTAAATTAAAGAAGTGAAATATTTGAAAAAAATATTTTTATTAATAGTGAGGATAATTATGTGGGGTGTAATTATTATTTTTATCATGTTTCAAACAAATAATCTAATTACTTTTTCAGATATTTTGTACACTTTATGTTAATGAATGATTGACACTCACAGATTAAATTTCTATGTATACGACAATAACATGATTTTACATGACAATAGCTTAAAATGGTGAAACTTAAAAATAATTGTCGTGTTCTTGTATGCACTAAATTTAAATGTATTTTTAAATAATATAAATTGTTTTTACGAATAATTATAGTGAAAATAATTGATATTCTTTAAAAAGACACTTAAATTACAAAGTGCACATAATATACTACAAAATGTTTACTTATTAGCATATCCATTCATTAGCTAATATACATAAAACTTTAAGTGTCCTTTGCTTGTTCAATTCATAATCCTTTGCTTCATAGGGGTTGGATTTCTATATTTAGAATGACAAAACGACTCTAAATTACCTAAACTTTTATGTTGCTTTTGACATAAATGTTGGCCTTTTAGTCGAATCTATTTTTAACTGGTGAATTTATTTACCTAGCAGTTGACTAGTCTCAAATTTGAAACCAAATATGGACAAAGAATTGATATTTAAAGATCGGTTGTCCCAGTATGCGGTTGGAGTCGATTCTTTCTTGCAATTTGTTAACCAATTTAATCTTTTATGATGCATGGTGAAATATGAATTTTATATTATTCTCTTATTAATTTGTTGTACTTTGTTTATGATAGGCATCTGCTTAACATATTGAAACAAAAGAACAATCACCACTTAGGTTTGTGGATCCATATGGTATTGGACATGTGAGACCAAAGACTGGGAAGATCATAAAAGCAAATCAAATCGATAACAGGCACAGGTTCTTGCATCAAGACTTGTTGGTACATCTACCGGTCAGCTTTGTATTGTGCCATGTAATGTAGGGTAAGATGTTTTACATTGAACACATTATTTGTGATAATTTTATTAATTACATACACTTATTATGAGTTTGTACGTAGAGAAACCTTTGGATTTTGAGCGTCATAGACCCACATAAAGAGGAGGTTTACTTGCTTGATCCTCTTTATTCGCGTCTTAACAATGAAAAATGGGAAGCGAGTGGTTGATATGTATGTTTTCTCCTATATGTTAATTGTTATTTTATATTTTATTGTGTGAATATCTAATAACTTTGAATAAATATTACTTTTTAGGGCATTGAAAATATTTTTTCGGAGGTGAAGACAACCAAACCAAGAAAGAAGCCATTATGGAAAATTATCAAGGTGCGAAAGATGTGAATTTTGATATATTTGAATAGATAATTGAATAATGGATCTACGCTATGCATTTGAGTAAATAATTGAACTATCTAATGTATACAAAAATGGTTGGAATGATGAATTTGTTAATTTGTTCATAAATTATAGGCTCCAAAGCAACCAGATGCGATGCAATGTGGTTTCTACGTACTTCGATACATGAGACAAATAACGAGATTTGATAGACCTTTGGATGTGGCTTCACCGCAGTCTTTGGTAATGTTATTGTGCTTTGACAAAATGTATTTTTTCGTAATATAAATTTAAATCTTGCGTGGTTTGTTAGTATTAATATGTATGTCTTATTTTATAGTTCATGGAGAAAACATACACCAAGGCTGAAATTGATGAAGTGCGGTCGGAGTGGGCCCGGTTTCTTCAATTATATGTTATCGAGTAATTGTTATTGGGTATTTTGTTGAATAATAGTATGAATATTTTATTTTGACAGAATTATTGTATGAATATTTTATTTTGACAGAATTATTGTATAAATATTGACTTTTGATTTGATGATGAAATTCATGCATTCTGCTTTTTTTCTTTTTATTTAGTAAATTTAATTGTTTTATATTAAAAATATATATAAAATAAAATAGATAACAGATAATAGATAACGGATATATATATTAAAGATAACGGATCTTTACTAGAATAGATAACGGATTTATATATGAACAGATAACAAAAATAATTCGTTATCTTTTTGAGGAATAGATAACGGATAAAATTATAATAAATAACAGATATATTACGTTATCTTTGTAATGAATAGATAACGGATATACTTAATAATACATAACGGATATATTTGGTTATCTATTTAAGGAATAGATAACGGACAAAATAAGTATAGATAACGGATATAGGTTATCTATTTAAGGAATAGATAACGGACAAACCAAGTATAGATAACGGATATATTTGGTTATCTATTTAAGGAATAGATAACGGACATAACAAGTATAGATAATCGGTATATTTGGTTATCTATTTAAGAAATAGATAACGGATATAACAAGTATAGATAACGGATAATATCCGTTATCTATGAGCGTCTTTTCGACTAGAGCGCACATAGATAACGGATAAAAAATCAAAAATATCTGTTATCTATGTGCGCCCACATAGATAACCCCTGCCTAGATAACCATTGATTTTACTGCATAGATAACGGATAATATCCGTTATCTATGCAAAAATGTAGTAGTGTACTCATCTGCGGTGACTTAGTGAAGACTCGCCTTTCTTATTCTACTCGGCTTGTCTTGACCTCGTCGAGCTCTTCATACTTGTCTCCTGCAGACGACTAAACTCGATCTTGTCTCCGGATGACTTGTAACCTCTAGTCTCCGGTGACTTGATCGGTTCTTGTCCTAGTCTGATCACTTAGTATGAAGACTTGTTCTCACTGCTCATCAAGGTTGTCCGATCATCGAACAACTTCTTTTAACTCATCAAAACTTTCTATATCTAACAATTTTCCCTTTTGATGAAGTTAAAACCTACAAGAAAGAGACACACTCACAAAGTTAGTTTTAGAGTTAATCAAGATTTATCGGATAGGTATATCAAAGCACATTCTCACATACGAATGATTCATTCAAATCAAAGTACTCAATACATAAAGAAAGAGTTTTAAGTCTTTTAGACTCTTAAAAAGTTCAAACTTTTAAAAGAAATTGAAATCTTAGAAAATTTTTACTTAGAAAAATTTTTAGAAAATTTTAGTCGAGAAGATAAATTTCTCGGATGATTAATACTTAGAAATTTTTTTTTAAATTTTCTTAAAACAGAAAAACTTTAAGAAATAAGACAAGTAAAACGAATCAATCAAAGTATATTCATATTGGATTTACAATGATTTACAAAGGAAAGATAATAGAAAAGAAAGATAAGGAAAAGTAAAGTCCTCGTTTCTATCGGTCTTCCCACTGGTCTTCATCTGGGATCATCACCAATTGAATACGCGCCTCCTAAGCCTGCTTCGATCTTCTCCTTGGGCAAGTCCAGACTCAGCCTCTGCCTTCTTCAAAATTCCCTTGACCCAGTCTAGGTCCAGGATCCATCGGCTTCTTGGCGGGGATGGCATACTCAAAAGCGGAGAGATTAGGTTGACATTGAACTCCACATCTCGCTTCTTCTAGCGGCCCGATGATAGAATTTCTTATCCACCTTTTCAATCCATTCATGCCAAGCCAAATCTGGATCTTGTTGAGTTGCTCGGGCCCTTGAGAATATACTAAGTATATCCACATTCCCTCAGATTTTTCTCTCTGTACTCGGCTACATATTTTCCGCAGCCGGCTTAGGAGGAGCAGACGTTGTGTGAAATGGTCCAATTTCCCACGCCTTGATCTCCGATCATCCACTTTCGCTCAGCGGTGCTCCAATACGTTTGCATCCTTCTTCTTCTTCTCTCTTCTTTTCCTTCTTGCCAAAGTATTCCATCTCTCTCTTAATTCGTTTGATCTGTTCCTCGAGAGATTGGAATAATCAGCTTCCCTCTTTCCTTTCCCCTTAGCGGCAGCCTTAGTATAAATGTCACCGATCTCGGCTCACCGATCGCTACTTCTTTTCCCTTCCCCTTGGCTCCTTCGGATTCAGATTCTTTGAGCCGAGCCAAGAGTTTTTTCCTGCTCTCTCCTCCTCCTCTTTCCTCCTCTTCTCTTCATCCTCCTTCACAAAGATCTTCAAGTTGACTTACCCTCGGTGGAGTGCAGCCCATTTCATCGATTTGATTCGAGCTTCTTCCCGCTGCCTCCAGATCAGTGTGTTGGCCTTAGTGCCTATTTCTTTCCCTGGTCTCCTCGACCACTGTGAGGGCTTGTCTCTTTTCCGTCGATCACTTTCCCCCTTTTTAACTTCAAAGCACCAAGTTCAACAGCTTTTGCATCTAGATCATTGATTTTGACTCAAGTCCTGTCGATCCACAACCATTTCATTTACCACGATCTGGTTATATCCTTTCACCTCCTCCTTTAGTGCCCTCTTCCTCCTCCATAGCTTTCACTTTGTCACCAAAGACAGAGTTAGTGATATTTACAATTTTATCAAACAAGTTTACCTCCACTTCCCTCATGTTTGGCTAGCATTGTGTCGGCGCTTCTACTATCTTCCTTGTCGTCCTCTTCATTTTACGTCCGAATGCCGAAGTTCAACTTTTTCTCCACCAGAGTGAGGATCGAGGAGATGGCGGAGACGGGCTTAGGTCACTGTCGTCATCCTCGGATGAGGAATCGGACGAGGAAGAGATTGGTTCTGTTTGAGTAGGTGGGAGAGGGGTAGGTCAGATATGGATGGCCGGGAGAGAAGAGTAGGATATGATTGGGACAGGAGGCTTGGACCGTTGGGAGAGGAATTTGTTCAGACGAGTGTGGGGGTGATGATTGGGTTTGTATGGTGGGGGTGGTAATAGGAGATGAGGTTTGTATTATGGGTGTTGGTGGTTGAGGTGAGGTATGTTCGGGTTACGTGGGTGGGATTTGGGTTTGGGTGCTGGGATTGTAGGTCGTTGGAGAGGCTGCTGGGGTACCACACTGGGATACCCCTTCATTGCCTATTTGGACAGGTGGGATGTCGGTGAGTTTGAGGCTCGAAATGCCACTGAGGCATTTCTTCATTGCACAGTGCGAGTGATAATTGAGGAGATGGGGAAAGACTTATACCGCCTCTGGAATTGGGAGAGAGCAGCTTCCTTGGTTGAGGAGGGTGGAACCTCCACCACCAACCTCACTGCTATTTGGAGAACAGAGACCTCTTCTCGGTAGCAAGGTTGACAACTCCATCTCGCTCGTAGCCCCCGATTTTGTTGAGCCTTCGCAGCTCCGAGTAGCTCGTCTTGGGCTCCTCACCGCAGGGATTTCAGCCTCTTCTTGCTCCTCTTCCTCCGAGACAAACTTGGCGGATGTCGGAGACGTGCTTTCCCCCTTCTTCTTCTCTACGGCTTTCACCACTTCCTTTTCTTTCTCCTCCGAGATACCACAGGGGACTCGGCACTGGTTCTTGAGGTGGAAGCTCAATTGCTTCCTCTTGAGGTGCCACCTCATTGCTATCTCCTCATGTCCCTCTGCTTCGATCTCACCGGAGGAACCTCGGCTGGTTCTTTCTTTGGACGTTGAAGCTTCTGCACCGCCGCCTCCCGTGTCTGGATTACGGCGACATCGGACTCATCGTCCGAGTTTGGATTTCCTCCAAGCTTGTCATCCTTTATAAGGATCCCCTCTTTGCTTGGAGTACTTTTTCGTACCTACTCTCCGGTCGGCCTCCTGTTCAGCCCTTCGATCAAAGACATGCTTATCTTGTTGAATAGGCTAACTACGGAGGTAGGTATCCAGCTCTTCTGAGACGACTTAAAAGTAAGTCGTTTCTTCTCCTCCTTCAGTTTATAGATCAACATATCTACCCAGTTCACACTCACACCATCCAAAATGGCTCGCATTACACACAACTGGGTTTAGTTAACCCATCATGTGAGCTTTGCTCACCCAACACCGATTTTGTCACTACCGTCATCAACAGTCTATACTTTCTTCTCAATAAATTCTTTTTCAAATCCCTACGAGTTCCCCTGTGAGTAACCCTAGCCATCAAATCAAAGGATTCCTCCCACTCATCCTCCTTTGTACGCCAATGGATTAACTCCTTCCATTGACGTGTTAAAAATCCCCGCAATGTTCTCTCTGGAGTAGCTCAACGTTGTTCCATCAATCGACGTATCAAACCCATCCTGGTATCATTCATCCTTGCAAAAATTTTGCTCCTAAGAGATCACCGTCCTCTGCTCGGGAGATTTCATTGAGAGAAATCCCCTTAGCCTTGATGCTTCCGTAAGACGTAGAATCTCTGTAGATTCTCGGATCTTGGGTTGTTTCAAAATCTACATACATTTCTCGCTTTCAATCGATTTTTGTAAAATTCCTCATTCATTTTGAAATGAGAAATATTTATGGAGATATATGTAGGTTTGTAGGTTTTGGTGGTTTTGGAAGAAGATGTCATTGAAATTTTGTGGGTTTGTAAAAGTTTCGAGAGAATATGCAGGTTTTTCGAGAGTAAAAAAATGAATAAGGGAAGAAGAAGATATATTTATAGGAGGGAAAGTTTGGAAAGAGAAACCGCTTTGAAAATTAATTTTAATCTAAGCCGCTTATTTGAAATGAATTCTTGTCTGAATCAACGGTTAAAAACTTGGATAAACGATTGGGATTCAGCGCGTGCAAGATACTCTAATCATTGAAATGCATAAAAAGTTACTTTATAGATCGTTGATTTGTGAGATGTAGGTTACTTTATGCAGGAAGTAAGTATACCCGACGTCACCAGTGGTTATCTTACTTCGTATAAGGGTTTTCAAAACATATGGGTTTATAAAGTCATCTCCGATAAAGTAACCTGTCTGATTTTATAAACACTTTGATTTTAACTTTTTAGTAATTTTAAAAACAATTAAATAAATAGGCTCAGCATTTAATTTTCTAAAGTTAGGTTTTCCATCCAATCAATCCAAAAATAATTTTATGAAGAAAAAAATATGGAGTTTATTTAGGAACAAAGGTGTCGAATAAAAGATTTGAGAAAAGATGAGGTGAAACAAGATGATCTGTGACTCTATTCCTGCAAAGACATAGACTCAAGGAAAACCATTAGTAACTTGAGGTAGATCGGATAGGGTGCGAGATAGTCGTCTGATTCTCAGAAATCACCGACTATTGTGCCCTTATCTCGATTTACCGAATGTCGATAAGTAATTATCATGTCGATAAGGTCAATATGACTAATCCTTGATTCTTGATTTCAAGATATGAAATCAATGATATCAGCTACCGATTGTCCTTTGACTCATATCTAGTTTGATAATTCTTTTTAGACATTTGATTTAAAGAAAAGAAACAACCGTAAATAAGGAATATACTAAACAGATGCAAACAATTTAAAAATCAGATAAAGATGCATCAAGTAATCCTAATTCTAAGCACAATTCTTTAAATCTAGACTCAGCTAATGGTTTTGTAAGAATGTCTGCTCTTTGTGACTCGGTGGCTATCTTCTCTATTCTCGATGTTATTCTTCTCAACATGATCTCTAATGAAATGATGCCTAATGTCTATATGCTTACATCTAGAATGCGTAATGATTTTAAGTCATTGCTATTGCACTATTACTATCACAAGAATAGGAACAGTGATGTCCAATATTATAATCTCTAAGTCATTGACTAATCCCGCACGAGTTGAGAGCAACAACTTCCAGCTTCCATGTATTCAAATTTGCCATTGTGGAGGTGGCAACAGATGTCTGCTTCTTAGATAACCAAGAAATTAATTTGTTGCCTAAGATTTGACAAGTTCTGAAATGGATTTCCTATCAATCTTACATCCTCCAAAGTCCGAATCAATAACACGTTAGCTCAAAGTTGTCATCACCGGGTACCATAACCCTACTTGGAAGGTTCCTTTGAGATATTTAAGAATTTTCTTAGCCGACTCCAGATGAGTTTTCTTGGGATTAGGCTGGAATCTTGCACATACCCCAATTGCAAAGGCTATATCTCGGCCTACTTGCGGTGAGATAGAGAAGAGATCCAATCACCCACGATACTCCGTTGCATCTCGCGTGGGTATCCTCTTGCTCATCCGAATCCATAGAAAAGTTAGTTGCCATAGGTATTTTAACTTCTCTGCTAGTAGTCATTCCAAAATTTTCAATCGGATCCTTAGCATATTTAGACCGATGTATAAATATACCCTTACTCATCTGTTTAATCTGTAAGTCTAGAAAGTATGTTAATTCACCCATCATTGACATTTCAAACCTGTTTTTCATGAGAATGCTAAACTCTTCACATAATTTCGATTAGGTGAACCAAAGATTATGTCATCTACATAAATTTGAACTAATAAGATGTTACCATCTACTTCCTTCCTAAACAAAGTTCTATCAATCTTACCTTTTGAAAAACCATTTGATGTCAAGAAATCGATAAGGTATCATACCAAGCTCGGGAGCTTGTTTCAGTCCATATAGAGATTTGTTGAGTTTATAAACCTTATTATTGATCTTAAACCCAGAGGTCGCTCCATATAGACTTCCTCAAGCAACACACCATTAAGGAAGACAGAGTTAACATCCATTTGAAAGACTTTGAAAGATTTATATGCAAAGAAATTCCAAGAACAACCTTATTGCCTCTAATCGCAATCGAGCATAGGTTTCATCATAGTCTATCGCCTCGTACTATGAGTAACCTTGTGCAACCAATCTTGTCTTATTTCGAACAATAATGTTGTTCTCATCTATTTTGTTTTTAAACACCCATTTGGTGCCTATAATCTTTCTCGTAAGTGGTCTTTCCACTAATTCCCAAACATTTTGTCTCTCAAACCGATGCAGCTTCCTCCCGCATGGCGCTTATCCAGTTTGGATCTCGATAGATCTTCTTCAATAGACTTGGGTTCAAGAAGCGACACATAACAACCGAACAGACTTTCGTAGTCCAAAGATCATTCGTGGTCTCGCACACTACTAGATGGGTCTCCTATAATCTCGATCGAGATGGATGGTAGCTTCTCATCCTTTTGCCTATATGAGGAGAAGGATCCTCATCTTGAGTCTCGGCAGGCAACTCCTCCGACTCGCCTCGATTGACGTTCCCCCTTCATCGGTGACCTCCGCCGATCGGTGACGTCCGTGTGTCTGCTTGATGGAGTCTCGATCGTAAGTTGTCTTCGATTATCGATGGGGATTCTTCTTCATCCGATTATAAAACATACTATAGTACATGTCGCGAATTATAATTAACTTATTTAATTTTCAACAATCTTGTTAGTTTCAATTTAATTTTCAATAATACACATACCTAAACGTTTGACCAAAGGCATTGATATCAGGAGCATCAAATCCTCCTTTTGGTAACACTTTCTCATCTCCCATAGGTACTAAACCTGTAATTAAAAATAAAACACAAATTAAATATCCAATCTAAGCATTAATTAAAAAAATGTTGGTGCAACAGCAATGAGGAAAGTCATATTATTCAGATAAAAATATATTGATTAAAAATCTTACCAAGCTGAGGCTCTGCTGACGGATAGTCAATGAGGACTGTCATTTTTCTACAAAATATCTAAAATATTGAAAATGAAGAAATTATATTATAATAGAAAATAAGACAAGACAATGTCGTTTCAATGAGAAGGGCTTATGAATGGTATCAAAGTGATGGATAAAAGAGGGTATTTATAGTGGGGATTAAAAAGTCCTTAACTGCTAATTACAACTTTTGGAGTCCTCAACTGAAACATACTTGGAGTCCTTTCCTGAAAACGCACTTGTAGTCCTTCCTGAAAATATGCCATTGGCTACCTTTCTTCAGAGCGTGACCCTCACTCTCCAAGTGAAAAATATGGAATTTACTCGATTCGTATTATCTCTATCCAAAATTATTTTTAAATTTTCATTTTTATCAATTTATAATATTTTTTATAATCTTAAAATAAAACTCTCAATAAATATCACTCCCACAATAAATTTGTACAAAACATAATCATTTTTAAATCCATGCATATGAACAATTTAATCAATTTATCTACTTTATACGTATAAATTTGTATATTTTCTTATTTTGTATGCTCTTTTATATGTGAAAGATATTTGAGAAAGGGGTGATATCTTTTAAGAGTCTTTCATTCTTTAAAAAAATATTAAAAAGTCGATCTCCAATAAAATTTGTCCCCTCTAAAAATGGTATCACTATATTCATTCAATATTAATCATTATACGTATACACTAATGCAATTTCATTTAATCACACAAATCTATGTGTTTTTGTGTGTGAATGTTACGATATTAGTTTACTAAATGGATGTAATAATATTATTAAATATTTGAATGAATACAATTTCATATGGTGAACAAATTTTATAGAAAAATTTGTGAAATATTAAATATTGTTAATTGATAAATAAATAAAACTCATTAAATTGTCAACTCTTGCTCCGAAGAATTAATTGTATATATGAACATTTTCCATACCGCTACTATTTAATTTTTAAAGAAATCGAAATGTTTTTAAAAAATATATGGAATAATGTACTAGATAAGATTATTAATCTTGTCATATTATTATGTAATTGAAATTAGCTGGAATATGTAATTAGCTGAAATCAATGTTTTTAAAACCGGACCGGCCAATGACCGGACAATTAATCAAGTCATCTGGTTCATTGGTCCAACTAGTTGAACCGTTGTAAAAAAATCGGATAACTCGAATATTTATTTATTTATATATTTATGTATAATATATATCAAGATATTATAAATATTATAGATATTCATAAAGACATAACATAAAATTCAAAATTATAACAAAATATTTCATAAGATTAACGTAGTATGCAAAAATTAAAACTTCAGACTACATGTCCATAAAAATAAAATCTAAGATTTAAATTTTTACAATTAAAAATAACTCAAGCAATTTTTTCAACCAAAATCAATCAAAAAATGCTAAAAATTAAATTTTTAAAAAAAAATCCAAAAATCGGGTCAACCGGTTCACCGGGTCAGTTGAACCGGGTTTTTGGCGGTTTTGACTGGTTTTTCTAAGAATCGTATGCGTAAAGAATCGGACCGGCACCGTGACCGGTTCCCGATTAAACCGATCGAATCGGCCGCTCCGGTCCGGTTTTCAAAACACTAGCTAAAATTGATATTTATAACATTTTCCGTCAAAGAACACATATATCTAATTATATATGGATAAGTATCTAAATTAAAAATTAATCGTGCATTCCTAATTGTATGTAGTTCAATCCAAAAATTCTAAAAAATAAAATAAAATAAAATTGAAAAAGACAGAAAAATAAAAGAGGTGTTAAGAGAACGTTGGAGACACGCGCGGTGGGTGAGAGTGGGTAAAAGATGAGAAAGGGTAGGATGAGTCAGACTAACGTGTTAAATTTGTTTATCTAAATACTAAAGATCCACTGACGCGGTGCCGAGTCACGTCCCACGAGTATTTTTTTTTTTTTGAAGGAAGTCACGTCCCACGAGTTTTGACCTGTATTAGATAATTTATTTGAGTTTTTTTTTTTTAAATAATTTATTTGTCTAATTAGTTCTTATATAAAAAGAAAAAGAAAAATGACATAAGATCACACGTAGATCCGCAGAGACGGAACTCCATTAAAATAAAAATTTAGCCCCTAATAAAGGAAGAGAAGAAACTCTATACAAAATCAAAATAGATTTCATAAACCTTGTGTTGTTGAATCCATCACGTTGTCACACAATCATACTATTGCAACGGCTCATCTTCACACATATCTGTCCAACTCTTAGAAGCCACAACTCGCATTGATTTAAGAGCATCTATATCAAGATTTGAGGTAATCACATAGTTGTTATCATAAGGAGGCGAGGACCTCACTCCGCTATGTCTAGATTTGTTTCGCAAGTTATAATCTCGAGTCTTAGCTCGAGTTTTCCCTCTTTTAGTAGTAGCCTTAGAGGCATGAACAAATGAGCCGACCGAATTCGAAGACGAACTAATAGAAATACCGCCTCCCCCAACTCATCCTTCGAATTCTTTCCAGTCCACATGAGCATCAATTGATAAGCCTCGCATTTGTACTCAATCTGCATGTCATCCACTGCAATCGGCTCACGCACCAAATTAGTTATAACTCGATTCTCGCCTTCCACTTGAGCTTCCTCCTCATTCAAGCCATCCAACGCTCCAAATGAATTAGCAGATTAATCTGGTCCAACTTTTATCCTGATCTTCAACGTTCTCTACATGCCAAGGGTGAATATCTAAGTTATCAATCTTCTCTCCATGCCCGGGTGGTTTTACTAGATCTCCTATTGTCTCTCCTCGCAACGGCGAATCTTTCCGAACTCCACTCTCCATCCGCCGCCCTAGTAGTTGCATGCTTCCCTTGGGATTTAGCAGAGCTTCCACCCTCTCTTTTGTCACCGCCCGAGCCACCCTACAATTCTCTAAAGAATGACCTATAATAGTACAATGATTGCAATATAATGGCAATTGCTCATACTTTAGAGAAGCAAACAACACACTGTTCTTCCGACTCAAACATAATACATTCTTCACGTCCCTTCGTCATATCAATTTCTATCAAAACTCTTGCATAATGACACATGGTGCCCTTTCTTGTCCGTTTATCTAATTTAATGACAAGGCCTAAAGCCAAAGCTAATGCATGTATGATCTTTGGTGGAAAAATTCCATAGGGATCTCAAAAATTCGTATCCAAACCTCGGGTGCAAGATTATTGTTCACCTTTTAATAATTTATTTGTGAGTTAGTCTTGTGTGACATCATCTAACATATCTCATTTCGTGAGACGGACTCACTTTTTAATAAATTGTTATCACTATATAATAAATCATTATCACTATTAATGTGAAGTGTAACTCTTTTTAATTTTTGTCACTTTTATACTAATTTGTATCACTTTTTAAAAATGATAATAATTTATTAAAAAGTGATTGAATCCGTCTCACAAAATGAAATGCATGAGACGGTCTCATACAAATTTTGTTCGCGATCCATTTTACATAGTTGATACCCAAGTTTATATATTTGATATTCTTGTTAACATATTTGATCTTTGGGTGACAATATATTTTTTTCTCAATTCTCATTTCTAAATGCTTGATACTTCTATATATATATATATATATATATATATAATAGCTCGTAATATTACTAATATATTCGATAGTGGTGTAAGGGGTGAAATTAACCTTTCATGCGCTTCAATTCCTCTCGTGCCACTTTTCATATTCCAATATATATTCCATTTTCTCGGATCTTTTAATACATGGATTCAAAATTGTGGTGGTTCGTTGGATTATTTTTAACATATCTTGTTATCCATCTACATTAGTGGAATACAAAAATAACACAGATAACATCATGTGTATATTGCCCTACCCCAAACGCCCAAACCCAAGGTAGCCAACGCCTTAAATTTTGCCATGTCACTAAAAAAAGATCAAATCGCTCAAATTTATTAATGCATGTTGCCGCCATAGCTTACCCTTGTCTTACACATCTAAGTCAACTCAACGTGCAATCTCCGAGGTTGTTGGGTTGCGGTGAAACTATTCTTTGCAACAAAGACACCGAAATCATGCAAAGGATTTTATTTTGTAAGACGATTGTATAATTATTACTTTACTTTTTAAAAAATTATATTATCACTTATAATATGTGTAAACACAAATTTTTGTAAATAACGAAAAATAGAATTACAAAAATAATTTAATATAATCAAACGATTGTTCGTACAATCTCTAAAAACTCCTCTAATTTTCTTTTCGTGGTTGACTTTGACTTGACTTCCGAGTTTGTTGGGGTTGAAACCGTTGTTGATGAACTTCGGAGGAGAAAACGCCGATCGAGGGGCTTAGCACCTTAATCTCGGATCAAATATCATCTTTGACGAAGAACTTGAAGAATTCTGCGGGAGAAACGCCAATCGGAGGGGCTTAACACATTGATCTCGGATTGAATGCCCTTTTTTATGAAGAACCCGAAAACTCCTTGAATCGCCGACTTGATCTCTGCAAAGCTCTAAATCCAGTGTGTTTCGATGCTTTTCGTGTGTTTCGTGTGTTTCGAAATGGCGGAATGAGACTCCTATTTATAGATGGTAAAAACCCTATGTTTGGCCAGTGCGGCTGTTGAACCAGAGTATTCCGGCATCTACAGGAATATGCTTTTACAACTTGATTTGTTGGGCTTTAGAGACTGACACGATTTATTGGGCTTTATAAGCCCAACTCAATTAATTGGACTTTAGAGGCCCAAATTGATTTATTGGACTTTAGAGACCCAATTGATTTATTAAGCTTTAGAGACCCAATATGATTTATCGACTTTAGAGACTCCAACTTGATTTATTAGGCTTTAGAGGCTCAATATGGTTTATTGGACTTTGGAGGCCCAATTGATTAATTGGACTTTTGAAGGCCAATTCGGTTTATTGGACTTTAGAGGCCCAATTCGGTTTATTAGGCTTTAGAGGCCTAACTTGATTTATTAGGCTTTAGAGACCCAATTTTATTTAATGGGCTTAGAAGCCCATATTGATTTATTAGGACTCAATACTTGGATTCAAATTTCTAATTAATTTAATAGACCAATTAAATTATCGATTATTTATTATATTAGAAATTATATGTATTTAAATTCCTAATAAATAAATTTAATTGATATTTAATATATAATTTTCACGTGTCGCTTCTTGATTCGGCAATTAAATTTTGTTTGCTTACAAATGCCCTCGCACTTCGTTCACGAGTGATCTTGTCTTCGATGCGGATGAATTGCGAAATATTTTTTTATTTCGTGCTTGTATAAACGATTCACCTCAATATTCCAACATCTTAGGCCATGCCAATTTCTTGGGCCAACAAGTAGATAAGTCCAAACTTATGGAACTTCGTGTTGATTCTCTTACTTGTATTAATTTGAAAATTTTAAATTTTGAATTTTATATATAATATCAAATAAGATTTTTTTATCTGTATTAATTTGAAATTTTGAATTTTCATATAACATCAAATAAGATTCTCGATATCAATATAATCGTATCTATCATCAAGGTTCATAATATCAAATTTATCTCTATATAAATGACCCTTGCGCATGCTATTTTCCATCATAAAGCGACACGTGAGGAATTGAAAGAAAGCGGGTGTGTTTTCTTTCTTTTCCTTTTTCTTTTTTCACTTTTTTCTTCTTTTTCACGTTACCTTCTCCTTTTTTTATTTTTTATTTTGTCTCGAAAATTCACCATTCTTCTTTAATACATTTGCAGCGCATCAACAAGGAATCAGCAGTAATGTGTCATATTCATTGCCACTACAACATGCCATATTCATTGCCTCTACCATCACCGTGCTCATTTGCCGTTCATATTTCGACAACCACAATGTTTGATTCGCGCCCATATGATACGTCTATGGGTATTTATTCAAACAGGTTGTTTGTATGAACAATATACCGGATCATGTCGCTACAACTACAGTGCTCATTTGCCGTTCATATTCTCACGACCACAATGTTTGATTCGTGCCCATATGATACGTCTATGGACATTTCTTCAAACAGGTTGTTTGTATAAACAATATATCTGGACACACGTTGGCGATGCGTCGGACTCAAACAACAACCCATTGGTGGCTATTTCATTTGAGATCAGGCGACGACGCGTGGAGTTTCACGGGTTCACTGCTGGAGCCACGACAAAGGCGGCGGAGAAGAGCTGCGTGACATATGGACTTTATTTGGTCATCTAAATATCGATACAATCTACTACCAGTATCTCTCAGCCTTAATTCTCTGGCCATCTATCTAAAAAGGCGGGCAGTGAGAATTAAAGGCACGAAAGATGGCGGCAGTCCAGTGCGGTGCCCGGCGAACACAGCAGCGAACCATGACCGGCGTGTGTGCGGGGCTTGTGGCAGTGCGATTTCGGACGAGCGATGGCGACGGTGACTGGACGGAGAGAGAGGCAGCACGAACGACGGAGAAGCGCCGCGGCCAGCGACGGCGACTGGAGGGAGAGAGAGGCGGCGCGACGGAGAGCTCCACGTCGGAGCAGCCATGGCAGCGGCGGTTTCAGGCGGAGGCGGCGTGGGCCTTTGCGGTGGAGCTGCTAGTCGCTGTTGCTGCTCGCGGCGGTGGCTTCCGGCTCCTGTTGCTGCGACGACAGCTGCTACTGGTGTCTATGGCGGCGGTGCGCGTCTCAGCGGTGATTCGTAGCATCGTCGCCGTTCACATCGCCGGCTGTTGGCATTTCACGGCGAGCGACGGTGGTCGTCGGACGTTGTCCGTGGTAGAATTGTTGGCGGCGATTTCAGCAT
This sequence comes from Paraleonurus japonicus, assembly GCA_030762865.1. Classification (NCBI taxonomy): domain Eukaryota; kingdom Viridiplantae; phylum Streptophyta; class Magnoliopsida; order Lamiales; family Lamiaceae; genus Paraleonurus; species Paraleonurus japonicus. Next base: position 24,236,776 of record CM061060.1, read on the forward strand.
GAAAGGAGGAGCAAATTTGGGAATTAGTCCCCTCTGTGTTTAGCTGCGTATATTCTGGAAGAAGGCAGATCTGATTGGGATTTTCTTTTCCTTCTTCAGCATGTTTTATCTGTTACCGTTTTTTTCTTTTTTCTTTTTCTTTTTATTCTTTTTATTATTATCTTTTAATGTATGGGCCTATAATAATATTCAGCCCATAATGATATTCCTTGACCCATGTTTTAATTTGGGCCCTCACACTCAACACATTTGAGCTAATAATTTATCAAACCTTTAATTAATTAACGATTGAATTGATAATAAAATAAAATTTAGAATTTTATTAATTATCAATTTCTCGTAACTTAATTAATTATTTATTTTTCTTTTCCAAAGACACTATGGTTTTCTTCAAAAGTACCAGTGTATCTAAGGGAAAACGCCACTTGATCATTCTCAACGATGAATCTCAACCCTTGAACGAAGGCACTCATTTACCTATTGAGAAACCCGTCATCGGCAAATATGTTGAGCCTGTGAAAGACGTTCGAATGACGTATGGATGAATGGACTCGTGAAATTTCACCAAATAAAACATCCAAAGTGTGGACCCTAAAGGCGGCCAATCATAACAAGCCTGCTCCCGAGTGGTGGATCACCTGCCGACTTTGGGACGAAACATTGTCATGGATCGAGCAGGATTGAACGGTCCTATAAAATATGTGGGCGAATTTCATTATACCCGGGGATATTGGGAGTGGACCGAGGACGTTCTAAGTCGGTGCAAGAAAACTCTTAGGAATATAAGGGTTTATGATCTTTGTTTTTGCATCACTTTTCACTTACGACCGCAATTCAAAAATTATCAAAGCCTTTTGTGAAGCATGGTGTCCATCTACCAACACTTTGCTTACTAGTTATGGTGAAATGTCTATTTCTTTATGGGACATATATAATTGGACATGGCTTCCTTTGACAGTCTTAACATTTTACTTACTAATCATAGTAAAATATCTATTTTTTCCTTTTTTTTTAATTATTTTTTTATATATAGGACATATATAATTGGTGAACTTTTTTGATAGGTCTTATTTTCAAATAAGTAGTGCCCGATGAATTAGAGTTTTTGACAAGACCGAGACTTATGCCTTCCGCAAAATTGTAAGCATTTGTTTCATGCTTATCACTTACTTTGTGGAAAAGCATACGAAGCCAAAGTATCCGTCAAGCAATGGGTGGAATTTTGGTCGACCAAGAAGTTGAAGTACAAGCCACCACCGGCCCGTAGCGAGAAAAAGAAGAACTCCCATCCCAAGACAACTTATAACCCATCCGGCATTTTGGAAGAGCACAAGCAATGGACTTCGCCGAAATTGCCAGATTCAAAAGGCTAGATATTGAACGAAAGCATGAAAAGGAGACATATTTAGCTGCCCACTTAGCTTGTTGGTGTGCACGTTCGCTTCTTCCTAATGACAAAGTGAACTTGATCGGCCAAGTGTCTTAAAATGGCATGTTTAATGGCCAAGGGTCATGAAGTTAGTCTTGTTGTTCTGTTTTAGCTAACATTTATAGAGGTTTGAACAGATTGTGACGCGATCGAACCCATCGAGGATCGAGCAACATTCCCAGTTCATTTCGTTTTATGCTTGGCTGGCATAATACTTCAAAACTCATTTTCCATCTAGTTATGAATTAAGTAGGCTCGCGATGGTGTTCTATTCCGTGAAAACGAGCAAGGTATTACGACCCGAAGAAGCTCGCAAGCGAATTCTCAAAGCGAGAACAAATGTTTCGTGGACTTGTAACGCCAAAAATGAGTGAACTTTGTACGTGGAATGGGGAAGGACAGGTGGGGCACATGGAGTTATTTTGTAGCCCTTCGTTCTAACATTCTTTCTTGGCGATAAGGTGACAAATTCGTTGTTGAGCCCTACAGTCCCCATCGATTCAGCCGTCAATTTGGCTTTTATCAAGAGGTTCCGAACGTCGAAGATGGGTGATATACGTGAAGATTCTTCGGAGAATGGATTTCTCTATTGTAAATGGTGCACTTCGCGGGACTTTTTCTAAGGTCCATCTTCCATCTACTTTGCTCAGTTATTGCTACTAAGTTTTCTTCATCCGATTATAAAAGATGGTGGAACCAGGTCCATGGAATTTACTTAGAAGTCCATATTGATGATCTCGATTAGGTTGAGGCCTAGTAAAGCGCCACATGAGGAAGTGATGGTTGTTAATAACCCCGATTTACCTAATGATCAAGAGGTTTCTTCGGCTTTGGTGCTTCCTTCTTCGGTGCACTGTTGTTGTGCCGCCCATAAACGAACAAGAGAAAAAGTGTTTTCTTACCTTCAACGGAAAGTCGGAGTGAGCAAGAAGATCGCCATTGGAAGAGAGTCAAATGAGTTGATGACCCTATCGAACCCGTGAAAGATGCTTTGACTTATCACTTTCAAAGAAGGTTTTATTTCCCTTTATTATTATTCATGTGACTTGTTTTTTTTTTTTTCATGTCATTGGCTTACTCTTTTTTATAGGCAATACTTAAGGTTTTTGGTAGCGAGGACGATGAATCGGAGTCGGAGGACTCATTTTCTACCGCAAAGGGTTCACGTATACCTCCACACCTTCGAAATTATAATAAAGAAGCGACAATTTCGGTGTTTGTTGCGGATAAGTTCATCAAAAATCACCGGCGAGTATGTATTGTCCTTGTGGAAAGATTTTCTTAGCGAATCTTGAGCACCCCAATTGATTCCTTGTCTTCCATGAAAGATCAATTGCCTTTTATTATACAAGAGATGAAGAAGTTTGTGACAATTGATTTTTACGCCATTGAAAAGGTTATGATGGCCTTGTTTGATAAAGTCACATCGAGTTATGATGCGGCGAGATCCAAGTCCACCGATGGAGTAACAAAGATGTTCTTGCTTTGCGGTTAGTCAAGCAATGAAAGTTCTTCGTGCTTGCGAGCGGATGAAGGAAAAGAGTCCGGAAAGCTCGAAAGTACTCAAGCAAAATTGAAGAAGGTGGAGGAGCGGTTGGATGAATTGAAGAAAAAGAAGAAGACCCTTTACGAAGCATTGCAACGGCATAAAAAATCTCTTCAAGACATCAAAGTTAGAACTCAAGCCGCTAAGGAGAACATCCTTGCTATTGACAATACTCCGGTTTTGGAAGATAATGTGGATGAGGTCTTGAAGACGTCAAAGTTGAGTTTGGAAGTCGCTTTGGAAGAGTTGAAGGACTTAGACCTTATTGCTTAGTTCCTTTAGGATCCTTTCTTTTATTTCCTATTTTGTTTTTGCTTTTCTCTTTATGCTATCGACTCTTATGATTTGTCAATAACATTGATTTATATTTTTTCCTTCATATTACTTTTGCGCTTCATTATTTTATTAAGTATATGAACTTAAACAAAATAATTAAAACATGTCTACACTTTTCATCCACCCTTCTTGTAAATTGCCCCCTTTTTACTTCAATATTCCACTAAGTGTATGAACTTAAATGAAATAATTGAATTATGTCTTTTGCACTTCAATAATCTCACTAAGTATATGAACTTAAATGAAATAATTGATTTATGTCTTTTGTACTTCAATAATCTCACTAAGTATGTGAACTTAAATGAAATAATTGATTTATGACTGCACTTAGAAGATTTCTAAGTTGCCTACGTACCTCTTTGAAGAGGATCAAGCCATAACGTAGTTCAAGGGAAAACGTGGTTTGGTTTTAAGGGGGAGCGACATACGCTTTAACCTCATGCGGGCCAGAGGGACTTTTTTGTAACCACTATAGTCAAACCGAGGTATTTAATATTTAACCACTAAATACCTTTAGTGGGTCAGTGCCGTACACGCTTTAACCTCATGCGGGCCAGAGGGGTATTAATATTTAACCACTAAATACCTTTGGTGGGTTAGGGCACCGCATACGCTTAACCTCATGCGGGCCGGGAGGGACATTAAATATTTAACCACTAAATATCTTTAGTGGGGCAATTTAATATTTTAACCACATGTAATTACATTTGGTGGTTGTCGTGCATAGTTTAACCTCATGCGGACAAGGAGGGATAAACAATTTAGGCTCGTGTATCATGGAGTTTTCTTGACTTATGCGTAGTAGCATTTCAAGAATTTCCCATTTATGGGACTCGGTGTTTACACCATCACCAGAGATCAACTCATACGCGTCATCCGTGTAAACTTCATTTATCACATGTGGACCATCCCCGCTTGGGTACGATTTTAACATCTTTTTCTTTTGTCAGTGTCTTCACATAGCGTGATGTGATTTACAAGAGCAACATCTTCATTGTTTTCTCTTGCGTTTGAAAAGCCCACACATACCCTCATTCGGCCATCCATTCCTCTAATCATCACTATCTCGCACAAGTGCTAATATCAACAATGATTCTATTTCTAATCATTGAGGCTATTCTCCTTTGCAGTCCATGCCTTGAGGAGTTGCTTGTTGAGGATTGCGAATGTCGACGAAGGTAGATGAGGCCACATCTTCTCCATCGTCTTCTTCACATCTTGTGTGGATAATCGTCTTTATTTTCGCGGTCAGGCCGTCTCCATATGATTGGTTTGTCGCTTCATGCGAGATGGAACTAAGCTTCGAATCTTTTGGGAATCTGCAGTTTGAAATTCTCCAACTCCTTATGTCTATTTACTTTTCGTGGCCCCAATCTTTTAAAGACAGCTTCCCGACCTTCGATGGCTATTCCTTCCGCGTGGTCCCAATCTTTTAAATACACTCCCAACTTTCGGCGGCCATTCTTTTCGATTGTCCTAATCTTTCAAAGGCGAGACTCATTTTACTACCTCTCGAATCTTTGTCTTCCACCGCCAACACTTCTTCTTCGTGAGATAATTTATGCTTGCTCTTTTAATAGCAATGTGGATTGGAGGTTGAAAAGTGTATCCCAAGCCAACCCTATTGCTCTTGGTGGTATACTCACTTTTTTGTAACTATATATAGATTTCTTAGGTGCTGCACGAGGTGACTCATTCGGTCTTGAGCTTCCTTGTGGATTGTATCCGGCCTTAACGATAAGGTTAAAGGCTTGAGGATCATACGACCCCATTCTTACAGCCTTCCGATATGCCCCCATGTTCGATCCTAACTCCTCGAATGGGACAAGTGAACCCTTCAAGTGGTTGTGAAGTTGGCCTTACTACATCGAAGTTTTGTTAAAGGAAGAGTTAATTCTTCCAGTGCCTCAACGTCTCCACAAGGTTGTTTACCTTTGTCGGTATGAGATGAAGAAGAATCTTTCTCATCATCTTGAACTTGTTTGTCTTTAGCCACTTCTTTTGGAGGATCCTTTTGAACTTGAGTTGTCTTTGGGCTGTTGAAGAAGTACTTGGCATCGGCAAAATATGACTCAACTTCAAGAAAGGGCTTATCATCGCCGAACACCATCTTTATATTATGACCTTCACGATATTTGAAGCATTGATGCGGTGTTGAAGGTATTACACCATATTTCATGCAACCACGGATGCCCTAGCAGCATGTTGTATGACGTTTTTGCATCTATGACGTGGAATAATGCGGCCGTAGTCATCTCATCAATCAGCAGATACAACATTATTGTACCTTGAGCTTTTTGTCCTTCCAAATTGAAGCCTTGGATCATTAAACGACTACTTGCGAGGTCGTCTATTGATATTCCCAAGCTTTTCATCATCTCCATCGATTAGGATTCGGTTCACCTTTTAGTTTAGAGTATAACCAAGTGACAAACAACGGTCGATTGTGAGATTGCGAACTAAGTAGCAAGTCCTCATCTCAGAAGGCTATAGCTACCAAACAATCTTCACTTTTATCACCAAGTTCATGACGGACTGATTTGCTTCGCTATTTTTCTCATCAACCGTATAGCATGAGACATTATCGTCTTCAATAGTGAAAAAATTTGCGTTTCCTCGCCTCTTCTAACACGATCATCCTTCGCTAGGCCAACCGCATGATTTTCTCTTTAAGTATAAAGCGAGTCTTGAATTGGATGCCCCACTAGCCGATGATATTTGCAGATTTAGGGTCGTCGCCCGCCCGGCTTCTTCTAGCCGCTTCATTTCCGGAAGTTCAATGAGATTTGCTTTGATCAGATCATCAAATATGCCTCGAACATCCGAATCGAGGAAAGGGTATTGCTTTCGTTGCATATCTCTTTGGGTCCTTTTCCTTTGCCCATTGTCTTGCATGGCATTCGCCCCTTTGCCACTTGTGTTATTTTCATTCTTATGAACTTTAACAAACTATGGCGGTTACCGCCATGAATTTTTGTGAAAGTGTGCGTGTAGTGTAAAATGTAATGATGTTGTATCTTGAATGTTATGGCATGCACTACAACATCTAAATATCAGTAATGTAAAACACAAATGAAGACTAACACTACAATGCAAAGGAGTAAATTTTTCATAGACTTGTTAATTAAAGTCTATGATGCCTGTCGCGAAATGTTTCACTAATTCGAGAGTGAATACAAAAGTTTGTGTAAAGAGTTTCCAAGACGAACCTTTACAACGGAAATAAAGACTCAATATCACCTATTGACTCTTAAATGGCTAAGTGTAGTATTACAAAATATTACACCGTCAAAAGTAAATCAAAGTATCAAAGACATCTACGCTTAATGAAACAATATCGAGCCTATGAAACGAGAGTAGTATCGAGCCCTAGAGATAAAGTATCAAACCGATTTACAAAGGAAAATGATTAAGTGTAAGGGAAGGATGTGCACACAGCTCCCCTATCACAAATCTCCCCCGTGGAAATGACTCATCAAAGTCATCCGATCTCGTAAATCACCATAAAGGTCAACAACATCTTCATCTTCATCAACAAGTTCCACTGTTGCAAAGTTTGCAACAACATCAAGACAGATCAACATCGTGTCCACCGCATTACCATCTCCACCAGGATTGACACCATCTCTACTCGAATTTGCATCAAAGAACAGGAATCTCCTCGATTACAACACCACGAGCACGAGCAGCACTGGTACTCCTTGTGGTAGCAGAAGTAACCGCAACCAATAATCCTTCAAAATTGAAGTTCATTGATTGATTCCTGTAAAACTTTCAATTGCCTGCGAATAAAATTTTCATTAAAGTTCATAAAACCAGCAGGATAATTAGGATTTTGTGGAGCAAAGATCTCGGGGACAATATTAGGAACAGGATCGGGAACAACATTATGGGCGAACGGGTGCAACATTCTCTTCAAAGATCGTGATCTCGGTATAGGCAAATCAATTACCCTGTTTCCACTCAACAAAACAGGTGATATATTCATCAAAGTAACCCTCCCCCTCAACAACTCATTTCGCTAGGTTGAAAACCATGACTCCTCAAGTAGCCATAAATCAAATTCGGATAAGGAAGGTTCCCTTTTTGTAAATATTTCCAAAGAAACTTCATCAAGTGATGGAAAATTACCGATCCCAAATTAAATCTCCTCATAACACCAATTTTAAACATCAAAACACCTAGTCCTTAGTCACTTTAGTCGAATTTGTAGAAGGGATCCAATTATACACAATCAACTTATGAATAACGAATATAGAGATGTCAAGTGAGCAGCAAGCATATGTCTTTCCCACCTAACTATTCTACCACCACCAAAGTTTGAATTATCTCATCCATAGGAGGTACATCCTCTTTATCCATGTGATCAATATGGAGGAAGGAATTGATCAACTCAGGTGTGAATGGTACATCTCTCCCCTAAAGTTTACGAGACCCATACTAATGTGAATTTCTTCTTTCATGTCCCTTTTTCAAACTTGCATAGAACTCATAAACCCAATTAGTCACAAAAGAATCAAAGAAAAGTAACAAAGATGCATCAAACTTCTTTCTCGCTAAGTATCTTACCAACCCCTTAGACTCAAACTCGGCAACATCAATCTTTCTTTCAATCAACAATTTCCTATTACTCAACCTAATAACTTTTGATCAAAAGTTTCACTATCCGAATCATCACTAGAATCTTCAAGTTCACTATCATTCTCATCACCAACGGGAAGTTCGGAATCGGTACCTTTCTCGGAATGGTCGATTCTTCGCTTGATTTCTCCTCGGAGTCATCACCGCTGTCATCTGGATTAGGTGTTGTTGCACTTGTTCCAAAGATCGGGTACAACAATGCCTGTTTCTTCTTAGATCGTCTTTCTTGCTTTATTTTTAGCTCAATCAATGGTACATTCTCATCGTAATCACCATCATCGATGTCAATAGCCTGCTCACCACTTTGCTTGTCAATTTTCGTAATCCGAGTCGAGAATACCTTAATCGGTTCATTTTCAACCGAACCCACGTAGGCTTCTTTTTCCTTGATGATTCTCGAGTAATCAACCCTCATAAATATACGTCTTGATTGCCTTCTTGGTTTTGGAGCAACCGATGGAGGGCTTCTCTTCCTCTTTCCCTTTGCGGCCTTAACAAAGAGCAAAGAAGCTCCATCGGTTCCGAGTCCTCCGACATTGAGGAGTCGGTGTGCTCAAACGTTCTCCTCCTAAGCAAGTGGACTTTTTTCTTTGCTGGTTTCATTGTGGGTGCATCCTCCATTGTGGTGTCCCCTGCCCATATTCTCGCAGCAATGTCGACTTCTACGGTGGACGTTTGAGGGTTTTCGTGAACAGGAGTAGGTGTAGGAGTAGGGTCGGATTTGAGTGGCGAGGTATTGAGACACATCAACCGTTATAGAGCCGATTGTGAGCTCGGGAATGTTTGGTGCCCCTTTCGTGTTTTGGGGCAAGGTTTTGAGCGATGGTTTCAGCTTGTGCGCTCGATGCTTCATGGGTATGTGAATGTTCGGTGGGTAAGCATCGATCGAGGCATAGGAGGTGATGTGGTAGTGGATGATTCAGCAATAGTTGCAGCATTAGGGTTTGTAGCCATTTCAAATGAGCAGATTGAGGTTTGATTGTGAGTTTGGAGAGGTTTCGTCGAGGGAGAAGTTTGAATGTGTGAGTTTTTGGGTTTCTTGTCATTTCCACTTAAATAGAGTATTAAAATATTCAATTTAAGTTGACAAATGAAGAAAATAATCGAACACTTATGCAAAATTTCAAAAATAATGAACAGTGATCACTTCTATGCTTTAGTATTCAGAGCAACATAATTTCGAGAATTATATAGAGAAAATAAAGTTACGGTTAATAGTATAGACCCACAAAGAAAATTCTGGAATAAATTAGAACTCAGTGATTTAAAACATTAAATCCATGATCTCCTAAAATTTAGGGCATGAAATCATGAGTAAAAAACTTCCAGAAAAATTCAAATTAATTAGTCCAATTAATTAAAAACTACACGACAATATCTAAATAAGGTAGTAGTGGGATTAGTATATGACTTAGTTAAACTAAGAACTAAAACATAATTAGTTAATTGCACAAATTAAAATAAATTCGAAACTTGCACGATGTTGTACTCAAAATCGAACATACACTTCAACACCGGTTTTTCCTTGAAAAAATTTCCAATGTTGTAAATAAATCATTTTCAGTTTTTCTAGCACTTTTAATCACACATTGATCTATCTTTTCAAAAGAGTGCATCGTAGTTGCGAACTCCGTGCCCCATAGTTACTCAATGGATATGTGAGCATATTGATGTATTACTAATCACCTTTTGAAAAGAAGACATCGTAGTAGCAAACTCCGTGCTCCATAGTTGCTCGCTAATTAGTACATCTTAAGTGCTTTTTCTCTCTAATTTTTCAATTGCATTTGAGAAGTGTGAGACCTCTTTATATCTATACAACATCAATTATGATTCAAATTCATTTTTCGCAGGAATTAATTAATAAAAAAGTCCAAAATTAACCAAATTACACACTGTACTCCATGATGTTGTCACATATGTTAAAATATTTGTAACAACATCTATCTAACTTTATTTAGATAGTGCACATACCAAGAGATTTTCTCGTAATCGAGAATCTCTCATGGTCAAGAGTTTTAGTGGAAATATCAAAGAAATTGATTTTCGGTGGGTACATACTCTAACTTAACAATATTTTTCTCTACTAAATCCCTTATAAAATGATGTCTTATACTAATGTGCTTAGTGAGTGAATGTTGTACAGGATTTTTGAAATATTAATAGCATTAGTGTTATCACAATACACGCTTAAAATATCGCTTTAATACCATAATCATGAAACATCTTACTCAACCATAGAAGTTGTGTACAACAACTTCTTGCCGCGATGTATTCTTATTCTCGGTGGATTGTGAAACACAATTTTGCTTTCTCTTGTGCCATGAAATCAGGTTGTTTCCCATATAGAAACAGCCACCACTCGTACTTTTACGTCATCTATGTCTCCAGCCCAATCAAGATCACTATATCCCACAAGTGTGCTATTTGTATCCTTTGTATACCAAATGCCTAGATCACTTGTACGTGCAACATATCTTATAATTCTCTTAACAACATTCAGGTGTGATTCCTTTGGACATGCTTGGTACTGCACAAACACATACACTATACATGATATCTGGTCTACTAGAAGTTAAGTAAAGAAGACTACCTATCATGGATCTATACAAAGTGTTGGATCAATTTCTTGTTCAAGCATTGTCTTTACACAATTTCGTGTAGATCCCACAGTGTTTTCATTACCTTAGAATTTTCCAAACCAAACATTTTCACCAAGTTTTTACCATATTTGCTTTGTGAGAAGAAAATACCATCTTTTTCTTGTTTGATTTGAAGACCTAAAAAGTAATTTAGATCCCCAACCATACTCATCTCAAATGTTGCAGTCATTGCTTCAACAAAATTGTTTAACATTTTGTCATAAGTTGAACCAAAGACTATATCATCAACATATATTTGAGCAATTAGTAAATCTTCTCCATTTTGTTTGATGAATAAGGTATTATCAGCAATTCCTCTAATAAAACCAAATTGCAAAAGAAAGTCAGTAAGTCTACCATACCATGCTCTACGAGCTTGTTTTAGGTCATACAATGCTTTCTTTAGCTTATAAATATGATCAGGATATTGTGGGTTTTCAAATCCTTTAGGTTGTTCAACATATGCTTCTTCTAACAAAATGTCATTTAAAAATGCAACTTTAACATCCATTTGGTGAAGTTTAATGTCAATAAAACATGCAATTGCTAGTAATAATCTAATAGATTCTATCCTAGCAACATGTGCAAATGTTTCATCAAAATCAATACCTTCAACTTGTGTAAACCCTTGTGCAACTAACCTAGCTTTGTTTCTAATAATGTTACTAGACTCATCAGTTTTATTTCTAAAAATTCACTTGGTTCCAATGACATTGACATCATCAAGCCTTGGAACTAGTGTCCAAACATCATTCTTTTCAAACTGATTAAGTTCCTCATGCATTGCATTAATCCAATTTTCATCTTTTAATGCTTGATAACATTTTTAGGTTCAATTTCAGAATAGTAGCACTCTGCATTAACAACATTACAAAGAGAAGACATACATATTGATCTTACCAAATCTGCATGCTCTTTTGAACTTACTTTCCTTCTTGTTTGTACACCAACCGAAGCATCACCAATGATCTGTCTCTGTGGATGATTTTTGGTTATACGACTAGATGGATTCAGCTTTGGTGTATCTTGATTGTTACGATATAAATCTGCTTGAAGTTTCAGGGATGTTGTACCAGATGTTGTAACATTCGGTGACACATTCTCGATTTCAAACCGATTATCTTGAACTCCGGTAACATCCGACACATCTTTATCATCATTGTCATCCGTAAGCTTTTTATCATCATCAAACACAATATTAACAGATTCTTGAGCGAGTGTTAATTCTAACGTTAAAAATTCTATAAGCTTTACTATTTCTAGAATAACCTAAGAAAAAACCTTTATCACTTTTTGAATCAAACTTGTGAAGTTGATCCCTATCATTCGAATATAACACACACAACCAAACACATGAAAATATTTCACATTTGGTTTTCTATTGTTCAGAATCTCATATGAAGTTTGATTAGAACCAGATCTCGGAAAAACTCTATTAGAAATATGACATGATGTATTCAATGCTTCAGCCCAAAATCTCTTAGCAAGATTTTTAGATGTAAGCATGACTCTAGCCATTTCTTGTAAAGTTCTATTTTTCCTTTCAAAGAATCCCATTTTGTTGTGGAGTTTTAGGTGAAGAAAACTCATGCAATATACCATTTCTTTCACAAAATCAAAAAATGCTATTTTCAAATTCCCTACCATGATCGGATCTAATTCTCGCTAACTTTTAAGTTGTAAACAGCTTTAAATCTTTTGTAAAGAATTTTAAAAGCATTAAAAGCTTCGACTTTTCTCTCAAAAATTCAATCCATGTATACCGAGAGTAATCATCAACCACAACAAGTGAGTATTTCTTACCACCAATGCTTTCAGTTTCCATTGGACCCATCAGATCCATATGCGGTAATTCAAAGCGGCGATGCGTCGAACAATGTGACAACATTTTGTGCGACATTCGACTGCTTACCTTTTTGGTATGGACCACATACAACGGATTGTCAAACTTCGATTTAGGCAATCCTAGCACAGCTCTGTTTTAACCGATTTCCTTATGTTCCTATAATTTGTATGTCATCTTTGATGCCATAAGACATTTTCATCATGTTTTGCCAAATTACACACATTTTTGTTCCCAATTAAATAACAATTGTCTGTTGACCTATTGCCGGTCATCAAACATTCATTATTTTTGTCAAGAACATAACATCGATTTTGTCAAATTTTACATACAAATTATCATCACATAATTGACTTATACTAATCAAATTAGCAAGTAAGCCATCAACATGCAAAACATTTTTTAGCTTAGGAAAACCTTCAACATTTAAAGTTCCTTTTCCAATGATTTTTCCTTTAGTACCACCACCATATGTTACGGTTCCACCATTAAAAGACTCATATTCGTATAAGAAGTTGATTTGACCAGTCATATGTCTAGAACAACCACTATCAAAATACCATAAACCTGGAACATATGCTTTCGGAGAAGAGTAACCATGTTACGAACAACTTTATTCTTCTTTTTAGAGACTCTTTGACACATGTTGCTTAGAATGTGACAACATTTTAGACAATATTTTAGCATCTTTCAGATTGTTCAGTCTTTTCAAACAATAAGGACGAATATGACCAATTTCATCACAATAATGACACACATACTTCTTTTCACTTGTTTCTTCTTGTTAGTCTTTGTTTGAGCCTCAACTTTTACCTTGGTATCAGTTTTGGCTTTTACAAATTTCACAGATTCTTTATGATCAACTAAATTCCTAGTGCTAGGGTGTTTTGATGCATATGAGTGATTGATCTTGTGAGGAATTCTTATGGGTGATTTTGATTATTGATTAATTGATTGGATTGATGAGGTTTGATTGATTTATTTATTTAATTAATTTCTAATTCCATGCATAGTTGTTTAATTATCGCAAGGAGACTTGAGTATTTAGATAACTCATTTGGGTGAGGGAATTAATTGGGTAATTAGAGTTAATATTGGGTTAACGCAAGAAGACTTGGTTAATTCCATTAGAAAAACATCAACTCCACATTAATTGCTTAGATTAGTAGTCGGGTGATTATGGAAGAGACCATAGGTAAGGTGCCTTAGTATCGAAGGGGAGACATGCTAGGGAGCCTATTGACTCGTGCTCGGTCACGGGAGGAAAGGGTGACTTAGTCCTCTCAAACTTTTGAGCTTAAACCGGCGTAATTCCTAGGCTTACCAAGTACGAAATTATTGTTTGATTAAAAGTTTGCTCTTATTAATTGATTAACATGATAAATGCTCATTTGAATTCGTCGCATGATTGATTCCCATTTCTTTGATAAGCACCCGAGCACGCCTTTATCATTGATTGAATTTCGTTGTTAGTTGAATTTAATTATTTGATTAGTTAATTATTTGCATAAAACCAATTGATCCCATAATAAGACTTGTGCTACAATTGCGAATAAATTAGTAAATTTAGGGCTATCTCACACTTGATTTACGTGGATCGATAATTTAACCGGGTAACTTACTAGCTACACGATCCCTTTACACTTGAATGGTGAGTGTTGGCTTTTAAGCCTATCAAATCGAAGAGGGGTTGCCTTCGATTCTCATATGGGAATTCTTCATCATCGAATCAATCAAAACTAGGCAGATAGACTGTTATAAGTTTTGTTTTAGTTAGTTCAATTTTATCTAGATCATCTGTAATTTGATTCACTTTATATGAATCAAAAGGTATGCAATTCATCAAATACCACATGAGGAGTTTCCTCCACACAAAGAGTTATCTTGTTGAAGACTCTGAAAGCTTTGGAAGTGTTGAAATATCCCAAGAATATCCCATCATTGTCTTAGCATCAAAAGTCCTCGGCTTAGACTTCCCATTGTTATGGATGAAGCATTTACAACCAAAAGCACGAAAGTATGAGATTCTTGGAACCTTACCCTTCCAAATCTCATAAGGTGTCTTACCCTTACTCTTGGTAGTAAGCATCATTACGAGTGTAGCAATCTATGTTGATAGCCTCGGCCCAGAACCTATTGTTGGAACCACCGGATCACCGACTCTATGTGATTATTTGATTCGGGATCACATGCATAAAACACAGCGGAAATAAATCATACCTCTTCACCTGAATAGGTGAAGTCAAACCAGATTCTAAGGTCGAATCTGGGTATAGGATGAGCCACAAACCTCACGATCTTACGCCGTATTCCTATCTCTTTCCCTTGGACGTCGAGTGGTCGACGATCCTCTAAGGAATCAGAATCTGCCTCTCTCTCGATCTCATGTTTTTTCACACGTCTAGAGGCTCGATGTAGGGTTTATTTATAGGCTACAACAGGGGACCCTAAGGAGGAATTAGGGTTGGGCCTCCCGATGGGCCTAAATGTCATGTGTTCTATCTCGAACACTCTACTTAAGCCCATCAATTATAACTCGGTCCACTAAAGAGTTATAATTGAATTACCGTCCTAATCCCATATTATAATATGGGCTCCTTTATTATGTGTACGTTTATTTCCCGTGTTTAAGATATCGAATGTCCATAAATTAAATAAGTTCTTGTGACTTAATTAATTTACATCTAATTCCAAGAGTAGTACCACTCATCTTTATTATCATGTCGGATTAAATACACACTGCGGGGGTTTACATGATAATCTTTATGAGCTCCTCAAGGGGGACATCATCATCCTAAATAATTAGGACACAAATTCCTTCTATAATCAATAGCACACCATATAAACGGTGCTATCTCCCAATTCACCGAGCCTATTGATTTAATAAATCTCACTCATTGGTAAATCAAAAAAACATACACCGAGTACACGTGCCCGTTATTATGTAGGGATTAAGAAGACATACATCCATAATAACAGAGGTCTTGTTCTTTTATATAGTCGATACAAATTGAACAACCTCATATGATCCTGCTCAATACATACAAAATGTACTTGTGTAATTTTATAGTCAAGATAGACTAATACCAAATTACACCACAACCGCTTCAATGGTTTGTCCAATTCATCTTGGTTGTGAGCTCTTATTTATAATCTATAAGGAACTGATAGCATGATCTTCTGTGTGACACCACACACCATGTTATCTACAATATAGATTAATCGGACAAAAACAATGATATATGTAACAATCATAAAGAGTAAGTATTTTGATAAAAAAGAATCTCATATCAAAAGATGTTCATTCAAAAGCTAGGCTTATAGTATACATCCTAACACCTATGAGGTGTTCCATACTCACTAGCATGCTCTGAACAGCTTCTTTGAGAGTTCTATTTCTTCTTTCCACAACTCTATTCTGTTTGTGGTGTTCTAGCTGAAGAAATCTCATGAACTATACCATTCTAATTCGTATAGTTAGATAAACAAGAATTCAAGAATTCAGTTCCTTATCACTCCTAATTTTAATAATATTAACACCCTTTTCATTTTGAATTTTACGAGCAGATCGGGGATCTTGTTCAGCTGTTTCATTCTTTTTTAAAAGAAATATTACCTAAGTGTATCTAGAAAACCATCAACAACAACAAGAGTATATTTCCTTCCACTAAAGCCGAGTGGTGTAACAGTCCAAACCAATCAAGATGAAGGAGTTGTAAAACTCTTTCGGATGAGGATGCGTTAATACTTTTAAAAGAGTGCAGGTTGTTTACCTTTTTACAAGCATCACATTTCGAGATCACTTGAACATAATTTCTCGGGTAGTCCTTTGACAAGATTCTTTTTAGCTAGCTTACTAAGGGTTTTGAAGTTCGGATGACTAAGCCTTTTATGCCATAGCCAGTGAGATCATCTCCATCTTTAGCTACAAGACATGTATCTTTGGGGCAATTTGTTAAAGTTAGCCACATAGACATTACCATGTCTGAAGCCGCTAAGAGTACCTTGTCCGAGGAGCTATCTAAGATATCACACTTATCTTTTGAAAATTGTACTGATTGGAGTGAATTGATACATGTTTTTAGGGCTATTTTTAGTGCAAAAGTGAGCTTAAGTGTTAGTTTTTGTGCCTAAATGTGAAAAGTATCACTCTTTTGCCTAAAAAGTATTATTTGTGAGATTTTGATGTTTTCCGTCCATTTTGCAGGTAATTCGGTGGATTTTTGCCAAACCGAGAGTACCATTAGGCTTATAATGAAGAGACGGACATCCGGGGACGAACAGGTCGGGGCCGAAGCCCCGTGTGAGAAAAATGCCACTGGACTCGAGCTGAGTCGAGGGACAAGAGCCTCGAGTCGAGGGATGTGTAGAAAGGACCAAATTCAGAAAAATGGTATGAACCTCGACTCGAGACATGACCCTCGAGTCGAGGGCGAGGATTTTCGCAGGACCTCGAGTCGAGGCCCGACCCTCGACTCGAGGGG
Organism: Paraleonurus japonicus; assembly: GCA_030762865.1. Taxonomy (NCBI): domain Eukaryota; kingdom Viridiplantae; phylum Streptophyta; class Magnoliopsida; order Lamiales; family Lamiaceae; genus Paraleonurus; species Paraleonurus japonicus. Next base: position 24,253,697 of record CM061060.1, read on the forward strand.
GAGGTTTTTCCAAAAATTCGTATTTAAAGGGGAAAAGCAGGGCAATTGATAGAATCTTTCATAGTAGCAGTTAGTAGCGGTTTTGGGGCGATTTCTCAAGCCCCAAGCCAATTTCCATCTTAGATTAGAGTAGAAGTTAGATTTAGGAGTAGATTTCCTTTGATTGATGTTGGTAGATTAGTCATAGATTAGCATTTGATCCTTGTAATCCTTTCAATTCAAGCTTGTATTTCATTTGGAGGATTGTTGTTGAAGACTCAAGCATTCCTATTTTGGTTAATTGAAGATCATTTGGTGATGTTTTTCCTCTTTTGTCTCTTTAATTTCTTAATTGTTGTGATTTGCTTTGTGTTTGTTCAATTCTATCTTCTTCCCATTGGTATTGTTTGTGGTACCATGGGCTAACTCTCTTGTGCTTGGGTTAATTGAAATTGATGATGAATTGATTGATGATGCTATAATTGTTGATGATTGGAGATTAATTGAGTAGTTTGCTTACTAATTGTGATTCTCATTTGTGCTTCATGCATAATTATCTCTTTAGATTAGTGTTTGATCACCCTAGCTATAGGACGAGAGTTGCGCTAACGTGATCCTAGATTAATCGGGTGATAATTGTATATGAATGCGTGGATTGGGTGCTTCGGAATCGAGAGATTAGTTGCACTAAGGATACTCACATTAGTTTGTTTCCTAATTGTGATTCTTAATTGTGCTTTGTGTAAAATTGTTGCTTTTGATTAATGGTTGATCACCCTAGCAATAGGCGAGAGTTGAGCTAACGTGATTAGGTGTTAATCGAGTTTCAATTTTGCATGATTGTATGAATTGGGGATTTCTACATTGAGAGATGGGAAAGACTAAGGATACTCACATTAGGCATTGTGATTTTAATGGAGTGATTAATTTCATGATGGTTTATGCTTTCTATCTTAGTTGATTTGCAATTTGATTCAATTGTAGCTTGTTAATTGATGATTCATTGATGGATGTTAATCCTAGCACCTCTATCCCACCATTTATTGTTGTGTTTGTTATCGCATTCTTAGTGTTCGATCATTTGCTTGCTCCTTGTTGTATTGTATTTTTGCTTGTGTTTTTGTTGTTTTTGTACCAAACCATTGTTGCAACTCTAGTCACTAAGAACTTGTATTCCTAGGGCCTCATGTGCATACTTTTTCCCTTGGGTTCGATATTTTGTTGATTGGTCTTAATAACTCTTACCCTATACACTCCAATCAAATGGCGCCGTTGCCGGGAGTTAGTTTTTGCGCCAATAAGTGAGATTCTAGGATTGTTTGAAGTGGCTATTTGTTGTTTTTATTTTTGTTTTTGTTGATTTTATTGGTGAGAAGTTGATACTTGGATTTGTGGCATTGTAGGTGCATGCGAACAAGATCGAGTGGTGTTCCACCCTTGCCACTAAATCCGAAATTGAGGCTACGTTGAGAAGAAATAGTGTGAGACGACGAAGGAAAGATATGGAAGGAGAAGATCAACGGAATGAGGAGAGAGTGGGTGGTGAACCACAAGTTGAGGAGTTGAATGGACATGAGAGAGGAAGAGTAGACAATGGAGGTCATGGGAACAATTTTAATGCTCAAGATAACCCTTTATTTCAAGGGATGCCACCACAACACTTTCCTTACCAAAATCCATACCCTTATCCTCCACAAGTCCATCAATACCCATATTATCCACCTTATCCACCATACTTCCCTCAAATGCCTTACATGAATGAGCCACGATACCATGAGCCACCCCACATTCCGAATGCCCAACCACAACCACAACCACAACCTATGAATGAACTACCACCTCAAGGGAGGCCGTTGAGAGAGTTTTTGAGCCACAACCTAGAGAGCACTACGATGGGATAGCAAGGCCAAGAATAGAAGCCAACAATTTTGAGATAAGTCCCGCTTTAGTGAGGATGCTTAGAGAGAGACAATTTGAAGGGAAGGACGAAGATGAGTGTCCACATCAACATATGGCACAATTCTTAGAGATTTCGGACACTACAAAATACCATGGGGTACCCGAAGATGCAAAGAAGCTTAGGCTTTTCTCCTTCACTCTTACGGGAGAGCCAAAGCTTGGCTTAATTCTATTCCGCCGGAACCGTACGTACATGGGAGGACCTTAGCAAGAGATTCTTGATGAAATTCTATCCGCCATCCAAGACGGTGCAAGCAAAGGAAGCTATTTCTCACTTTCGGCAAAAGAATGGAGAGACTATTCCGGAAGCATGGGAGAGGTATGGTATGCTACTCATCAATTGTCCGCAACATGGTTTTTCCGATGAGCAAACCATTATGTATTTCTACACCGGCCTCAATGATTCCGATAGAGCTTTCTTGAATGCTTGTGCCAATGGGTCAATTTGGTCCAAGTCGGTGATAGAAATGAAACAAATCATGGAAAATATTGCTCAAGATTCGTTTCAAGCAAGTGTTAGTAGGGGGAACCATCATCGGGTGTCTCAAGTGGAGGAAATGGAGAGTATGAAGTCTATGATGATGGCCATGATGGACAAGATTGGAGCTCTTACCGTGTCACAACAAGGAAATCCTCCACCACATGCTCAAGTTGATAGTTTTCAAAGCTTAATGCCTATGGAAGAAGTGAACTATATGGGGAGGCCTCCATTTCAAGGAGGCTATCAAGGAAGCAATCATCAAGGCAATCTCCAAGGTGCAAGGCCCTATCAAGTGCCATACCAAAATAGACACCAAGGAAGTTATCCACCTCAACCTCACTTCAATGGCAACAATTGGAGAAGTCACGAAAATTTCTCATATGCCAACCCGAGAATCGCCGTCCAAACCCCTGTACTAGATCCGGGTGCCAAAGCTCCTAATAATGTGGGGAAAGCAACTACGGAGGAGTTACTTGGGATGATAGTGAAGAAGTTGGAGGAAAATGATGCAAAATTCAAGACCATTGAGCACCAAGTGGGACAAATTGCCACAACGGTTGGGAAGCTTTCTTCTACGGTGGATCACATGCAAAACAAGGGGAAGTATCCATCTACCACCGAGCCTAATCCAAAGGAGTTTTGTAGTGCTATTCAACTAAGGAGTGGTGTTAGCTATGAAGGCCCAAAGATGCCTAAAAATGGGGATGTTGAAAAGAGGTGGTGAAAGAGGAAGAAGTTATTGAAGAAAATGTGGTTGTGGAGAAAGAAGAGGCAAGTGAAGAGCAAGCAAGAAGAGAGTCCAAGAAAGAAGAAGAGAAGTCCAAGAAAGATGCATGGGAGTGCCTATGAAAGCTAAGCGGTTCCCTTTCCTCAAAGACTTGTGAGGAAGAAGCTTGATGAGGAGTTTGGTAAGTTTTTAAAGGTTTTTAAAAGCTTGCGTGTTGATATTCCACTATTGGATGCCCTTGAACAAATACCCCACTATAAGAAGTTCTTGAAGGAGATTATGGCTAAGAAGAGGAGTTGGGATGAAAAGGGTATGCTCAAGCTAGTGGAGGAGTGCAAGGAGATCTTGGAAAGACACTTACCACAAAAGAGAAAAGATCCGGGAGCTTTATAATTCCATGTGAGATTGGTGAGAGTGGGAACCTCAAAGGCTTGTGTGATTTGGGAGCTAGTATAAATGTCATGCCTTTGTCCGTGTTTGAGAAGTTGGAGCTAGGAGAGGTGATTCCTACAAATATAAATCTTCAATTGGCGGATCACCATATGCTCAACCATTTGGGATCATTGAAGATGTATTAGTAGGAGTTGGCAAGTTCATCTTTCCGGTTGATTTTATTGTTCTTGACATGAAGGAAGAACTTGAGGCACCTATCATACTTGGTAGACCTTTCCTTGCAACCGGAAAAGCCATTGTGAATGTTGAAAAAGGGAGCTTACGTTGAGCTTTAATGGCGAAGAAGTGACATTTTCTAGAGCTCCAATGGAAGAAGTTGCTCAAAGCAAGATGGAGAAGAATAAATGTGGCTACATAGAGATCATTGATTTGTGCCCTTCAATGGATAGGGATGAGTCTCCACCTTCTACTTCTTCTAATTCTTTAATTCATGAGCATTTTATTCCTTCTTGTAATAGGATTTCTAATAATTCTTGTGTTTCTCTTGATGATTTTAGGAAAGAGAAGGCTCTTCATGTACCTTTGCTTGATCCGGAGATAGGAAGAAAAAGAAGGAGTGAAGGAAGTGACCAAACTTGAACAATGCTCAAGTTTGGGGGTGTTAGAAGAAAGGAAGCCACCACTTGAGAAGAAAGTTGAACACTTTGTGGTTGGAGATCAAGTGGTATGGAGGGAGTCGAATTGGATGAGACTACTAGGAGTAGAAAGACTCAAAGAGGTGTTGAAAGTGAAGGAGATCAAAGAAGAAGGAAAACTCCTAGTGGAAGACGAAATGGGATGTTGTCTATTGACAAAGGAGATTTTGGTTAGGCACAAGGACCCTTCCATCCCATAAGAAGTGCCTAACATTCTCGTAGATAAAAGGGAAGTATGAACTCTTAGAGTTCCGTCCGGCAAAGGACGTTAAACCTAGCGCTAGATGGGAGGCAACCCATCATTTTATTGCTTTTGTGTGTTTGTGTTTTGCTCTTTTTGTGGTTTTTGCCTTGGATTCTTAGGAATTGCTCATGCTTAGGAAATTATGCTCTTTGTTTTGAGATTCATAGGGTATTTTGAGCTTGATTGTTAATATCATTTAGAGTTGCATATTTTTATCACTCTCATTCTAAATCTTGAAGTCATATCTTCATTCAAGTTTGGGGGTGTTTGTCATTTATGGTATAATTGCATCTCTTGGTGATGGTTATTTTGATGAATTATTTTGCCCGTTTGTAGGATACTTACTACTTGGATGGAAAAGCAAATGGAATTGCAAGGAAATGCAAGATCAAGAAGGAAAGAGCTAGAAAGCATGATGAGCTCTACATGTTCGAAGAAAGATGGAGTTTAAAGGCTTATTGGTACAACATTTCCTTTCAAACTTAGACTTGTCTAAGTTTGGGGAGGTGTTTTTCTTAATTTGCCTATCTTTTGTGTTATTTTATGATTATGGGGTTTATTGAGCTTATTGCTTATTGATGATGAGGCTATAATTGTGACTTGTATTTCTTGCATATCTTCTTGGATTGATTGATCTTGAGCTTAATAGTGGATTAATTGACATATTTTTGAGTTCATCTTGATATAGTGACTATGTTTGAGGTTATGTACATGAGCATTTGTGCTTGAGTTGTAAGATTGTTGAATTTGTTATGATCATTAGTAGATGTGTAGCTTGATGCTAGTTGCTTGATTAATTATGTGAAGATGAATGTGATTGAAAATTCTTGATTCATTGCTCAAGTTAAGCCCGTGAGTTTTGTGCCTTCATAATCGTACATCTTATACGGTTGATTTGAATCCTTTGTGAGTGCATCGTTCATGATTTGTATGCTAGAACTTGCCACTTAACTTATGGATATTGATCTTTGTGTGATTTCATTAAAATGATAAGAGGCCATGTTGATATGATTAGTTACTTTGCCAAATACTTTCCTACCAAATACATTTGATTTCCTTAGTGAGCCATGTTGAGCCTATGATCCATATTCTTTGGCAAGCCAAGTGAAATTGAAACCATTTAGCCTATTTTGATTAGCCTTTCTTGTCCTATGATTAGTTGAGCTTGAATGTTGGCTAATGATGTGATTTGATTGCTAAGTGTGGGAAGAGGATGAGCAAAGTGATGAATGAAGCATAAAAGAAAAGAAAGGTTGTGAAAGATTGAATTGTAAAGAAAATGCATGAAAAGAAAGATTCAATTTGTGAGCTTTAAAAGAGAAAGCTCAAGTGAATGGTGGATTGATTATTGAAGTTCAATAGTAAGAGTGTGCTAGATGAAAGTGAAGAGATGTGTATTGTATGGATTAGCTTTCATTCAAGTCTCTACTACTTAGTCACTCTTATCCATAAATATCCCACCTTTCCAAAGAGCCAACATTACAACCTAGAAGAAAGACCTCTTTGATTCTTGATTGAACACAAATGATTTTGATTGAGATTAAGTCTTGTGGCAAGCATATGGTGTACTTGTTCATGCAATTGATGATTGAGTGCTTTAAACCTTGATACACTTGAGTGAAGAGTGAAACACTCCATGGAAGGAGCAATGTGTTGAGTATTTGATTGAGCATTTGTTTGAGCATGATTTGTCTTGATTGCTAGTGGATAGTTGCATTGATACAAGTGATCATTGATGAGTTCAATTGTCTTATTTTTCGTCTATGGTGCCATGTGACATAATTGCAATCAATTCACTCCTTTGTTCTTAGTTTCTACGTTGCTCGAGGACGAGCAACAATTCAAGTTTGGGGGTATGATTGGAGTGAATTGATACATGTTTTTAGGGCTATTTTTAGTGCAAAAGTGAGCTAAAGTGTTAGTTTTATGCCTAAATGTGAAAAGTATCACTCTTTTGCCTAAAAGTATTACTTTGAGAGGTTTTGATGTATTTCGCCCGTTTTGCAGGTAAATCGGTGGAATTTTGCCAAACCGAGAGTACCGGGATTCTTAGAATGAAAAGACGAACATACGGACGAAAACGGGGGTCGGGCCCGAGCCCTTCTCGATAAAAATTCCACGATCTCGAGTTCGAGTCGAGGGTGCACAGACCTCGACTCGAGGTTCATCTTTGGAGGGAAATCATTTAAAAAAATTGGCAAGCTCGACTCGAGGGAGGAGCCTCGAGTCGAGGGACAAAAATTGTATCAAGCTCGACTCGAGGGCGAGGCCTCGACTCGAGGCTGGAGAGAAATTTAAAGAAACGTGTTAGCGACTTTAGGCCTCGACTCGAGGGCCTCGAACCTCGACTCGAGGAGTGCCCAAAACCGAAAAATTCAGTTTTTAAGCCATGGAAAGCCAAAACGAGAGGGAGAGTTGATTCTAGCGATTCGGAGCGGTTTCTAGGAGTTCCTTTGAGCGAATTTTACATTTTGTAGCTTGAATTTACTTGTAATTGCACTAGATTGTTAGAATTTAGATAGATTCCACATTTAGAGCATTAGATTAGTAGATTGGTGATTGTAATTGAAGTTTGCAGCTGAGAATTGAGAAGAAGTGAAGTTGAATTGAAGCATTGTACAAGATTAATCATTCTTATTTTTGCCTATTGAAGCTTAATTGGTGATGTTCTTAACCTTTGATCTCTTTAATTCATTGCTTGTAGTGATTAGATTTTAAATTGCTTTCTTAGATTTTCTAGCCATGGTTTTTGCTTGTAGCACCATGGGCTAATAGCCTTGTGCTTGGGATAATTGAAATTAGGGATGAAGTGATTGCCTCATGCTATGATTGTTGACAATTGTGATCAATTGAATTAGATTGCTTCTAATTGTGATTCTTAATTGTGCTTCATGAAAAATTGTCTCTTTTGATTAATGGTTGATCACCCTAGCAATAGGCGAGAGTTGAGCTAACGTGATTAGGTGTTAATCGGGTTTCAATTTTGCATGATTGTATGAATTGGGAACTTCTACATTGAGAGATGGGAAGAACTAAGGATACTCACATTAGGCATTGTGATATTAATGGAGTGATTAATTTCATGATGGTTTATGCTTTCTAATTTGATTGATTTGCATTTAGATACAATCATAGCTTGTTAATCGTGGATTCCTTGATGGAGATTATCCCTTGCACCCTATTCCCTCATTGATTTTAGACTATTCGATCTTGCATTCTAAGTGTTTGATAAATTGTTTGCATAATCTTGCCATTTAAATTCTTGCAATTTGTAGTGATTTAGTTCAAGAGCTTGTTGCAACTCTAGCCATTTAGAACTCTTATCCTTGAATTTCATTTGCATACTTTCTCCTTTGGGTTCGATATTTTTGTTGATTGGTCTTAATAACTCTTACCCTATACACTCCAATCAAATGGCGCCGTTGTCGGGGAATTAGTTTTTGCGCCTTAAGTGAGACTTAGGAATTGTTTGAAGTGACTATTTGTTGCCTTTGTGTTTGTGTTTGTTTTGTTATTTTTGTTGGAATTTGATACTTGCTTATCTTGTCTAGATGGAAGGATACAACTCATACTTGTGGAATCAAGAATATTATCAAGATAGTAGGGTGTATTCTCCACATTTTGAAGAATTGAGCTACAATGATTGGAGGAACTATGAAGATAATTCTCAATGGCAACAAGTTCCATCCAATTATGAAGATTGGATAAGTGAAGAAATTTCTCCCCCACCTCAAGAGATGTTCCCATACTATGAGCCTTATGATCAAGCATGCAATCAATATTGTGGATTCGAATTTCAAGGGGCATCGGAAGAGGAAGATTATTATGATGATAGGAGGAGCTATGAGAATGACTATCCAATGCCACAAGCTTCTCCTAAATTTGAAGAATGGAGACTCCATGGTGTGAGAGCTAACTTGCAAGAGATGCTTGGAGTATTGTTGGAAAGAATTGAGGAAAATGACACTAGGTGTGATGAAATGCTTCCCTTGTATGAGGAAATCTATGAGACCAAAGCAATGGTCAATTCATGGATCGAGGGGACTATGGAGATCACCGAAGTCCACTTCATGTTTATAAAGTGTCAAGTCAAAAATTTCCTACGCCAAGTAAAGAACATGACCATCATGGAGAATCAAGAAGAAGGGGAGGAAGAAAATACAATTGAAGAAGATGTGGTAGAGGGTCCAAGCGATGAGGATGAAAAGGAAGATTTCCTTATCAAGAGTGATGAAGAGGAATGTCCATTGATGGACATGAGCAATAATGAACAAACAAATCTAGAAGCACCAAATAAGGAATTGAAGATTGAAATGAGCATTTCTATACCTTCTAACTCTTCAATTTGTGATTTAATTGAAATTGATGCTTCTAATGATTTGATTTTACCTCTTGAGAACTTTGATTATAGGAAAGAATTAAAGAAGTGCTTGGGCATCCTTGGAGAAAAGAAAGGGAGAAGGATGTTGGTGAGAAAGCAAGGAGGACAACCATCATCAAAGTGCAAGGATGTGGATGATGGGTCTATCCTACATATGAACCTCCAAAATTTCGAAGCTCAAAGGTTGAGATACAATGGCAAGGAGGATCGCTATCCTTGGCCATTTCGATGAAGGAAGATGGAAGTGAAAGAATAAGTCCGGCATAGGACAATAAAAATAGCGCTTGATGGGAGGCAACCCATCCTTTTTATTTCTTTTCTTGTGTTCTTTTGGTAGTTTAGTGTTTTTGTTTTATTTTTGGGAGATTTGGCTAGCTACTTAATTGCTCATGCTTAGGAGTGTGCTCTATACTTTGGGATTCATATAGTTTTGAGCTTGATTGTTAATATCATTTAGAGTTGCATATTTTTATCACTCTCATTCTAAACCTTGAATTCATGCTATCATTCAAGTTTGGGGGTGTTGGTCGTTATTTGTTTCTTGCATCTCTTAGTGGTAATTATTTGATGTGTCTTATGCCCAATTGTAGGTACACGCACTACATTTGTTTGGGGAGTGATTGAAATTGCAAGGAAATGCAAGATCAAGAAGGAAAGCGCATAAAGCATGATGAGCCCTACATGTTTGAAGGAAGATGGAGTTTAAAGGCTTATTGGTACAACATTTCCTTTCAAACTTAGACTTGTCTAAGTTTGGGGGAGGTGTTTTTCTTAATTTGCCTATCTTTTGTGTTATTCTATGATTATGGGGTTTATTGAGCTTATTGCTTATTGATGATGAGGCTATAATTGTGACTTGTATTTCTTGCATATCTTCTTGGATTGATTGATTTTGAGCTTTATTGTGGATTTAGTGTCATATTTTTAGTATCATTCATGTGGTAGTGAGTGTGCTTGAGATTATGTACATGTGCACTTGTGTTTGATTTGCAAGATTAATTGGATTTTGATTTGATCACTAGTTGATTTGTGTCTTGAAGCTAGCTTGCTTGATTAATTATGTGAAGATAAATGTGATTGAAAATTCTTGATTCATTGCTCAATTTAAGCCCGTGAGCTTTTGTGCCTTAATAATCGTACATCTTATACGGTTGATTTGATTCCTTTGGGAGTGCATCATTCATAGATTTGTATGCTAGAACTTGCCACTAGACTTGTTGATATTGATCTTTGTATGATGTCTTGAAAATGATAAGAGGCCATGTTTGATATGTTAAGTCACTTTGCCAAAATATTTTCCCCACCAAATACATTTGATTTCCTTAGTGAGCCATTTTGAGCCTATTATTCTTATTCTTTGGCAAGTCAAGTGAAATTGAAGCCATTAGCCTATTTTTATGAGCCTTCTTGTCCTATGCTTAGTAGAACTTGATTGTTGGTTATAGATGGTGATTTACATTGTTAAGTGTGGGAGAAAGAAGAGCTAAGTGATGAAAGCTTGAAAGAAGAAAGAAAGGTTGTGAAGAAAAATTGAATTGTGAAGAAAAGTGAAATGAAAAAAAAAAAAGAAAGATTCAATTTGTGAGCTTAAAAAGAGAAAGCTCAAGTGAATGGTGGAATGATCATTGAAGTTCTAAAGGAAGAGTGTTGCTAGATGAAAGTAAAGAGATGTGCATTGTATGATTAGCTTACATTCAAGTCTATACTAATTAGTCACTCTTATCCATAAATATCCCACCGTTCCAAAGAGCCAACATTACAACCTAGAAGAAAGACCTCTTTGATTCTTGATTGATCACAAATGATTTTGATTGAGATTAAGTCTTGTGGCAAGCATATGGTGTACTTGTTCATGCAATTGATGATTGAGTGCTTTAAACCTTGATACACTTGAGTGAAGAGTGAAACACTCCGTGGAAGGAGCAATGTGTTGAGTATTTGATTGAGCATTTGTTTGAGCATGATTTGTCTTGATTGTTAGTGGATAGTTGCATTGATACAAGTGATCATTGATGAGTTCAATTGTCTTATTTTTCGCCTATGGTGCCATGTGACATAATTGCAATCAATTCACTCCTTTGTTCTTAGTTTCTCGTTGCTCGAGGACGAGCAACAATTCAAGTTTGGGGGTATGATTGGAGTGAATTGATACATGTTTTTAGGGCTATTTTTAGTGCAAAAAGTGAGCTTAAGTGTTAGTTTTTGTGCCTAAATGTGAAAAGTATCACTCTTTTGCCTAAAAAGTATTATTTGTGAGATTTTGATGTTTTCCGTCCATTTTGCAGGTAATTCGGTGGATTTTTGCCAAACCGAGAGTACCATTAGGCTTATAATGAAGAGACGGACATCCGGGACGAAAACAGTGGGGGCCGAAGCCCCGTGTGAGAAAAAATGCCCCTGGACTCGAGCTGGGTCGAGGGACAAGAGCCTCGAGTCGAGGATGTGTAGAAAGGACCAAATTCGTAAAAATGGTATGAGCCTCGACTCGAGACATGACCCTCGAGTCGAGGGCGAGGATTTTCGCAGGGACCTCGAGTCGAGGCCTGATTAGGGTGAATTATTGCAGGTTAATTGTGTGCTTAATTGTCTCAATTTGATATAATTTTCATGTTAATTCATAATTAATTGGTCCAATTGCATTTAATTGTTGGATTTGGTGTTTTAAGTTGAAATTGCAGGTTTTAGGCCAACTTTGAGTGCAAATTGAGGTCTGTTAACATTGTCAAATCAAATGAGAAATTATATGGTTGGAAAGAGGGTCGAGAGAGCTTCGCAACGCAAAAAGAATTGGCTCAATCGGAGGTCGGATGCTCAAGATATGGGGGAACGAAGTCGGAAAGAGAGAAATGAGAAACCAACTCGACCAGAGTTGGCCCAACTCGGCCCGAGTTGACCAACTCGACCGAGTTGACCAACTCGGCCCGAGTTGACTGAGAAAAATCCTTCAGATTGCATCATGCCTTCAACTCGACTCCGAGTTGACCAACTCGACCCGAGTTGACCTGCGTCTCGCGCGATTTTTTTGCCGAGTTATCCGATTTTGAGGGACCAAGGTGCAATTTTCGTTATTTTAACTTTGCCCTCACTATAAATACCCCCAATTTCAGCTGATTGAAGGAGATTGGACACACTTAGAGCACATTCTATACTTAGATAAATTCCTTAGTTAAAATTTCAGCATTCCTTCACACACACAAACACATAGTGATAGGTGTTCTTCCAATTTTGTTAGATTTCATTTACCCAAGTGTAATAGCTGCTAGAATTGATCATCCAAGTTGTAATAGACTCCATCAAGGTGACTTCTACCATTTATATCAAGTTTTGTTTATTGATTTCAGCTTGTTCATGTTTTCCCTTTACTCAATGTTCATGGATTACTTTCCATTAGCCATGATTGGCTAAATTTCTTATGTGCTTAGGTGCAATGATCCCTAGATAAGTTGATTTTGGTGAATTGATGATTGGGTGTTCATTTGTTGAGGTGATTAATTGTCTTAATGATGCTTTGTATGATTTAATTGTTTGGGTGAGCTTTGATCTTGTGTTTATTAATTTAATTGATGCAAGGATACTTGGTTGATTGAATTGATGCATAGGTGTTAGGTTTACTTGTGTGATTGAAGTGGATATTTGGTTAACACAAGGATACTTGGTTGATTAATTAGAACCTCATTAAGGCACATTGATTACTTGTTGTTGCTTGTAATTAGTGAGGGGGTGAGAGTGCCGTCTCTTACATTCCTACGTGCTCAATCGATCATTTCGAACCTAGGCTTATCAAGTACGGTTTTATTTGAATTATTTGTTGGTTATCCCTATGATCCCTCTTGAATGAACACTTGATTGTTGATGATCCGAATTTGACGAGTCTTTGGTGATTTGCACCCGAGCACTTCTATCTCCTCCTTGGTATTTCTTTGGTTGATTGCTTAGTTTAATTTCTTGTTGAATTTGTGTTGTTCTTTTGTTGCTTTAATTTTGAAATCTTGACTAGCCACTATAATTCTATGGAAACGTATGTTTTCGAGGCTCCATTGTACTCCTAGTCCCTTGGGTTCGATATTTGTTTGGTCGAAAATACTTGTTGCTAAAATAGAACGATCAAAATGGCGCCGTTGCCGGGGACTAGTTGAGGACACTTAGGTGGAACTTGAATTCTAGTTGAGTGGAGTTACTAGTGGCATTTATTTTTGTTGTTTTGTTGTTTTTGTTTTAAGAATTTGATACTTGGTCTCTTGTTGGTAGGTGCTTGATCGAACTTTGAAAATTGATAACGAAGCTCTACCAAGAAGAAGGAATCGGAGGAGGAATCGTAGGACTTTTGATAGAGAAATGGAAGGGGATCCACCCCCACATGGAGAGAGGGTTGCTCATGAAGGAGGAGAAGGGGAGATCAATATTCAAGGCATCCAAGTGGAATTGAGAGGTGCCCAACCTCAAAGAGAGGAGATGGTGCATCAAAATCCACCAAATCCCCAAAATCCTTACCCTTACCCTTACCCATACCCATATCCATATCCACCACCTCCAATTCAAGGCCAAAACCCATATCCATACCCACCTCCATATCCACCATATCCTCCATATCAAGACCAAAATTACATTGCTCCATACAATCCTCCACCACCACCCTTGCCTAACAATCAAAACCCGCAAAATCCCCCACCTCAAAGGGAAGGTAGACCCATTCGTGCTTATTTTGAGCCTCAACTACGGGAGTATTACGATGGGATAGCTAGGCCGAATATCCAAGCTAATAATTTTGAGATTGCACCGCTATGATCAAGCTTCTCATGGAGAATCAATTTGAGGGAAGAGATGGGATAGATGATCCTCACAAACACTTGGATAGATTCTTGGAGCTAGCGGACACTATGAAGTTCAATGGAGTCACCGAAGATGCTAAGAAGTTGAGGATGTTTGCATTCACCCTCACGGGGAAGGCCAAGCAGTGGCTAAGCAAAACCTTACCGCCGGGAGCGTGCACACTTGGGACGAGATCACCAAAAATTTTTGCTTAAATTCTATCCTCCTTCTCGAACCGTCCAAGCAAGGAATGAGATTGCCGGTTTCAAGCAAAAGCCAAAGGAGAGTATCAAGGATGCATGGGAACGTTTCAACAATTTGTTGATATCGTGTCCCCAACACGGCTTTCCGGAGGAGCAAACCATATGCTTCTTCTATTGTGGAGTGGATGTAGCATCTCAACTACATTTGAATGCATGTGCTAAGGGGATTTCTTATTCTTGACCTCACAAGAAGCCATTGAGATTTTAGATGGTGTAGCCAACAATGCCTCCCAATGGAACACCAATCAAGGCCCTAATCAAAGGGTAGCTCAAGTGGAGCAAGGAGACTTGATGAAGTCAATGATGATGACACTTATTGAGAAGGTGAGCTCCCTTGGTTCAAACCAACAATCTCCTCCGCCTATTGTGCAAGAAGGGCCAATGCAAGGGCCAATTGAGGATGTTAACTACATGGGTAGACCTCATCAAGGAGGCTACCAACAAAACTTTCAAGGGGGAAAACAAGGGCAAATCCCACAAGGACAAGGCCAATATCGACCTCTATACCAAGCTCAACCTCATCAAGGAGGCCAATTCTCCTCATTTCCACAAGGCACTCAAGGGAGTAGTTCGCACAATCCAAACTATAAAAGGAACGAAAATTTCTCATATTCAAATCCGAAGGCGGCCGCTCAATTTCCCGGGATTCGATCCGGTGCCAAGCCACCAAATGGTGAGGGCAAACCTTCGACGGATGAGTTGTTGGCCTTGTTGATCAAGAAGACGGAAGAGAAAGATGCTAAGTTTGAAGCAAGGCTTGACAAGATGGAAAGCTTATTTGGGAGCCAAATTGCCCAACATGGAAACCAACTTAAGACTCTTGAATTCCAAATAGGTCAATTAGCCACCACTTTGGGGAATTTACAAAATAAAGGGAAGTTTCCTTCAAATACCGAGGTAAACCCACGAGAGCATTGCAATGCTATTCGATTGAGGAGTGGTACCGAGTATGATGGACCTTCTATGCCAAAAGATGATGAGCGTGAGAGTGGTGATTCTAATGAAAAAGAAGAGTTTGGTGAAGATGAGGCAATGGAGGAAGAAGTGGAGGACGAGTTCGAGAGAATGAATGAAGATGAAGAGGAAAAGGGAATGATGAAGGATTTGGAAAATGAGAAAAAAGAGATGGAAGAAGCAATGTCAAAGAAGCAAGGAAGGGTGCTTGAAAGAGGTGAAGGGTCAACCCGAGTTCCTAAGTGGAAGATAGCCAAGGAATTGAGGGAGAAAGAAGATCATATACCTTGTGACCGTTGGGGAGTGCCCAAGACACCTATTCCACCTCCCTTCCCAAAGAGATTTATGAAGAAAAAACTTGAGGAAAAATTTTCTAAATTCCTTGAAGTCTTCAACAAACTTCAAATCAACATTCCATTATTGGATGCTCTTGAGCAAATGCCGCATTACTTGAAGTTCTTGAAGGAGCTCATGTCGAAAAAGAGGAAGTTCATTGATAATGGGACGGTCAACTTGACCGAAGAGTGCAATGCTATTCTTAAACGAAATCTTCCAAAGAAGCTCAAGGACCCCGGAAGCTTTACTATTCCTTGTGAAATTGGTGGGAGTGCGAAGATGAAGGCACTTTGTGATTTGGGGGCAAGCATAAACTTGATGCCTCTCTCTATATTCAACCGTTTGGGGTTAGGAGAGGTGAAGCCTACATCCATTAACCTTCAATTGGCGGATAGATCGGTCACTTATCCTAAGGGGATCATTGAAGATGTGCTAGTGAAGGTCGATAAGTTCATATTCCCGGTTGATTTCGTTGTCTTAGACATGAAGGAAGATGAAGAGGTGCCACTAATCCTTGGAAGACCGCTTTCTTGCAACCGGGAAAGCCATTATAAATGTGGAGAATGGAGAGCTCAAGTTGAGCTTCAATGGTGAAGAGATCACATTTTCTATATATGATTCCATGAAGGATGCTCCAAGCAACAAGGAATGTCATTTGATCCAATTATCCACTTCTTTGAGAAAAGAAGATACGGAAATGAAGGAGAAGCTTCTTAAGTCACCGTTGAGAGATCCCGAAGTTAGAGAGAAGAAGAAAGAGAAATTTGAGAAAATTCCCAAACTTGAGCAATTTGCAAGTTTGGGGGAGTTCGAGGGGAAAAAGAGGTCAAAGGAGCTAAAGAAGGAGATAGGATTCGAAGTTGGAGACAAAGTGGTGTGGAGCAAATCAAAGTTGAAGGGAGTGCTTGATGAGAGAAAACTCAAGAAGAATGGGACAATGACCGTGAAGAAAGTGCACCTTGGAGAAAATCTTGAACTTGAAGACAAATGGGGTGGTCGACTCTTTACCAAGGAAGCATTTGTGAAGCTTGTGCATTCTCCTATTCGAAGGAGGTGCCTAATATAATAACTAAAAGGGAAGTTTGAACTCAATGGAGTTCCGTCCGGCAAAGGACGTTAAAACTAGCGCTAGATGGGAGGCAACCCATCGTTTTCTTGCTTTCTTTGCTTTTGTTTTGTTTTGCTTTCAATAAGTGTGTGTGTAATTTTTTTGTGACCCTTTGTAGGAGGTCGAGGTGTGCAAATGAGGCTTGGTGAGTTACAAGCTTGAAGTTGAGAGGAAGTGAAGACCTTACGGTACCACACCTTCTCTAGACTTAGACTCGTCTAAGTTTGGGGGAGGTGTGCCTTTTTACCCTTTTTCCATTTGCACCGGTGCACCTCGTGTTTGGGGCTTATATGATATATTTACTTGTACATGAATTTTGAGATGAACTTACTTGTGCATATGCTTACTTGATGATAGTTTTGGATTTCATTGTGGGTAGTTGTGTGCAACTTCACCTAGCTAACTACATTTGCCAAACTTTTAATTGTTTTACAATGAAAAGTTTGGGGGTGTGTGTTAGTTAGCATTGCTTGTTGCACCAACTTGCCTCTCATTTGTAATGAGAAAATTATGTGAAATTTTTTGTGAATTTTGAGCTTTAATGTGGATTTCACTCTTATCTTTGAGTTTATTTGATGAGAATTGATGTGGTGTTATGCTTGGAGGTATGTACGTGGCATATTTGTTTTGATTGATGGACATGGTGAACTTGTGATGTGATATTGAGTTGATTTGTTGCTTGAGTCTAGCATGAGAAGTTGTCTTGTGATGATGAGTGTGATGTAGAATGCTTATTCTCTTTGCTAATTTTTAAGCCCGTGAGCTTTTGAACCTTTTGAATCGTGCATGAGAAACGGTTTGATTCCTTGTTGAGTGCATCAATTGCGATTATGCATGCTAGAACTTGCCTATAGACTTATTGAAGTTGAGTTTTGGGTGGATCTATGAAGATGATTTGAGGCCATGTTTGATTTGTTAAGCTACTTAGCCAAATTTTATCCCACCAACGTCATTGATTTCCTTAGTAAGCCAATTTGTGCCTTAAAGCCTTATTCTTTGGCAAGCTTGTGAAATTAAGCCATTTTGCCTATCTTTATGAACCTTTGTTCCCATATGTTTAGTAGAGCATGATTGTTGGCAATGAATGGTGAAGTGAAATTGAAAAAGTGTGGTGGTATGTTTGGGATAAGTATGTTGAGATGAAAAGAAAAAAAAAAAGAAAAGAGGAATGAAAAAAAAATTGAAGTGAGAAAAGAAGTGATAAAAATGATGAAGAAGAAAATTCAATTTGAGCTTGAATGAAAAAGAAAGTCTCAAAAGGTGTTGGTGGTGAATGTTATGTGAAAAGATTGAAAGTGAAAAGAAAGAGTGGTGTTTGTTGAAATGAGGTGAAAAATGGCATTGAATTATATGTTCAACTCTCATTGCTCTACTATCATTGAGTCACTTCTTCCAAATTCACCCACCTCATCCAAAGAGTCTTCATTACAACCTCTTGAAAAGACCTCTTTGATTTGTAGTTGATGCACAAAATGAATGATTGAAATTGAGTCTTGTGGCAAGTATATGGTGTGTATGGTTGTAATTTGATGATTGAGTGCTTAAATTGCCCTTATACCCTTGTGTGATGAGAGATACACTCCTTGGAAGGAGCATTGAGAAAGCATTTGAAATTGCATCTTGTCAAAGCATGACATTTTTGAGTGTTAGTTGAAAGTGGCATTGAAAACTTGTGTTCACTAATGAGTTTGATTGTCCAAAAATTCATCTTTTGCCATGTGACATAGTTGCAATCAATTCACCCTTTGTGCTTATTTGTTTCGTTGCTCGGGACGAGTAACACTTTAAGTTTGGGGGAGTTGATTAGGGTGAATTATTGCAGGTTAATTGTGTGCTTAATTGTCTCAATTTGATATAATTTTCATGTTAATTCATAATTAATTGGTCCAATTGCATTTAATTGTTGGATTTGGTGTTTTAAGTTGAAATTGCAGGTTTTAGGCCAACTTTGAGTGCAAATTGAGGTCTGTTAACATTGTCAAATCAAATGAGAAATTATATGGTTGGAAAGAGGGTCGAGAGAGCTTCGCAACGCAAAAGAATTGGCTCAATCGGAGGTCGGATGCTCAAGATATGGGGAACGAAGTCGGAAGAGAGAAATGAGAAACCAACTCGACCAGAGTTGGCCCAACTCGGCCCGAGTTGACCAACTCGACCGAGTTGACCAACTCGGCCCGAGTTGACTGAGAAAAATCCTTCAGATTGCATGTTGCCTTCAACTCGACTCCGAGTTGACCAACTCGACCCGAGTTGACTGCGTCTAGCGATTTTCTTGAGTTATCGATTTTTGAGGACCAAGGTGCAATTTTCGTTATTTTAAC
The DNA here is from genome assembly GCA_030762865.1 of Paraleonurus japonicus. Taxonomy (NCBI): domain Eukaryota; kingdom Viridiplantae; phylum Streptophyta; class Magnoliopsida; order Lamiales; family Lamiaceae; genus Paraleonurus; species Paraleonurus japonicus. The sequence goes on from CM061060.1 coordinate 24,272,347, forward strand.
TTTGCCCTCACTATAAATACCCCCAATTTCAGCTGATTGAAGGAGATTGGACACACTTAGAGCACATTCTATACTTAGATAAATTCCTTAGTTAAAATTTCAGCATTCCTTCACACACACAAACACATAGTGATAGGTGTTCTTCCAATTTTGTTAGATTTCATTTACCCAAGTGTAATAGCTGCTAGAATTGATCATCCAAGTTGTAATAGACTCCATCAAGGTGACTTCTACCATTTATATCAAGTTTTGTTTATTGATTTCAGCTTGTTCATGTTTTCCCTTTACTCAATGTTCATGGATTACTTTCCATTAGCCATGATTGGCTAAATTTCTTATGTGCTTAGGTGCAATGATCCCTAGATAAGTTGATTTTGGTGAATTGATGATTGGGTGTTCATTTGTTGAGGTGATTAATTGTCTTAATGATGCTTTGTATGATTTAATTGCTTGGGTGAGCTTTGATCTTGTGTTTATTAATTTAATTGATGCAAGGATACTTGGTTGATTGAATTGATGCATAGGTGTTAGGTTTACTTGTGTGATTGAAGTGGATATTTGGTTAACACAAGGATACTTGGTTGATTAATTAGAACCTCATTAAGGCACATTGATTACTTGTTGTTGCTTGTAATTAGTGAGGGGTGAGAGTGCCGTCTCTTACATTCCTACGTGCTCAATCGATCATTTCGAACCTAGGCTTATCAAGTACGGTTTTATTTGAATTATTTGTTGGTTATCCCTATGATCCCTCTTGAATGAACACTTGATTGTTGATGATCCGAATTTGTGAGTCTTTGGTGATTTGCACCCGAGCACTTCTATCTCCTCCTTGGTATTTCTTTGGTTGATTGCTTAGTTTAATTTCTTGTTGAATTTGTGTTGTTCTTTTGTTGCTTTAATTTTGAAATCTTGACTAGCCACTATAATTCTATGGAAACGTATGTTTTCGAGGCTCCATTGTACTCCTAGTCCCTTGGGTTCGATATTTGTTTGGTCGAAAATACTTGTTGCTAAAATAGAACGATCAAGGCCTGACCCTCGACTCGAGGGGAGGTTTTTCCAAAAATTCGTATTTAAAGGGGGAAAAGCGAGGCAATCGATAGAATCTTTCATAGTAGCAGTTAGTAGCGGTTTTGGGGCGATTTCTCAAGCCCCAAGCCAATTTCCATCTTAGATTAGAGTAGAAGTTAGATTTAGGAGTAGATTTCCTTTGATTGATGTTGGTAGATTAGTCATAGATTAGCATTTGATCCTTGTAATCCTTTCAATTCAAGCTTGTATTTCATTTGGAGGATTGTTGTTGAAGACTCAAGCATTCCTATTTTGGTTAATTGAAGATCATTTGGTGATGTTTTTCCTCTTTTGTCTCTTTAATTTCTTAATTGTTGTGATTTGCTTTGTGTTTGTTCAATTCTATCTTCTTCCCATTGGTATTGTTTGTGGTACCATGGGCTAACTCTCTTGTGCTTGGGTTAATTGAATTTGATGATGAATTGATTGATGATGCTATAATTGTTGATGATTGGAGATTAATTGAGTAGTTTGCTTACTAATTGTGATTCTCATTTGTGCTTCATGCATAATTATCTCTTTAGATTAGTGTTTGATCACCCTAGCTATAGACGAGAGTTGCGCTAACGTGATCCTAGATTAATCGGGTGATAATTGTATATGAATGCGTGGATTGGGTGCTTCGGAATCGAGAGATTAGTTGCACTAAGGATACTCACATTAGTTTGTTTCCTAATTGTGATTCTTAATTGTGCTTTGTGTAAAATTGTTGCTTTTGATTAATGGTTGATCACCCTAGCAATAGGCGAGAGTTGAGCTAACGTGATTAGGTGTTAATCGAGTTTCAATTTTGCATGATTGTATGAATTGGGGATTTCTACATTGAGAGATGGGAAAGACTAAGGATACTCACATTAGGCATTGTGATTTTAATGGAGTGATTAATTTCATGATGGTTTATGCTTTCTATCTTAGTTGATTTGCAATTTGATTCAATTGTAGCTTGTTAATTGATGATTCATTGATGGATGTTAATCCTAGCACCTCTATCCCACCATTTATTGTTGTGTTTGTTATCGCATTCTTAGTGTTCGATCATTTGCTTGCTCCTTGTTGTATTGTATTTTTGCTTGTGTTTTTGTTGTTTTTGTACCAAACCATTGTTGCAACTCTAGTCACTAAGAACTTGTATTCCTAGGGCCTCATGTGCATACTTTTTCCCTTGGGTTCGATATTTTGTTGATTGGTCTTAATAACTCTTACCCTATACACTCCAATCATGTACAAGGAAGCCTTTATCACAGAGTTGAGAAGCAGAGACAACAAGTTATGCTTTAAACCTTCTACAAATTAAACCTCGAATACCTGGACATCCCTTATAATTAATGTACCAACTCCCTTAGTCCTGTCCACAGCTATTATCTCCAAATAAGACTGGGACCATCAACATTCTGAAAATTTGATAGTAGCTTCTTGTTACAAGTCATGTCTTTGTGAACAACCACCGTCTATGTACCAGTTGAAGATAGAATCTCCTCTTTAAGTGATAGTCCTTGTGATTCTGCCAAGACATTAGGTATGAGGTACCCTAGTGATCTTGGGTCCTTTAAGGTCAATAATCACTTTGGGTATCCAGACAAACATCTCATTCTTCAATAATAAATCAGATTGAATCATGCCTACCAAATCTGTCTACAAATACATCACATTTGAATGAGAATTTGTTGTAGTTAGATTTAGTGACTTTCTTAAACTTTGGAAAATTGGGATAGCATCTGCTTCTCCCATCAAAAGAGATATAATAAGAATTTCTTCTAATCTTGGTTCTTGGAACCCTATTTGTCAAATTCGAACTCCTCAATCAATTTTATTTTGATTAGGAGATGCGATCCTCATCCGACTCTGTGGTTTCCAAGGGCCAATTTTAACTTCTTTTGATGTTTCACTACCTTCACAAATTTCCTTGGTTTTGAACTTCGATTTATTATTTCTATCATAGCCAAGTCCTGTCTTATCATGGGATTTTGAGATGTACTAAAGATATGGTCTATGGCGATTGTGAGTTATTAAGTCGGGCTGATTTTGAACACAAGCTTCTCATTGGCCTTCTTAAGCGACTCATTTTCAGTACAAACCATTTCAAATTTATCTTTCAAAGATTTTAATTCATTTTCTAGTCTTTCGAGACAGACTAGCCGATGTACTAACCTCGGCTGGGGTAAACATTCCCCCTTGAATGTTTCCTCGGACTCGCAGTAGTTCACAACTTGTTTGCCTTTAACTAGAGTCCGAATCGATCTTTCAAAGTTAAATTTTCAGTCTCTAATTTTTATAAGCACTTAGAAACATCTTTAGATCTTTCAAAAGTCCTTTGATAACAGTTTGGTCATTATGCAGAGACAGATTTGTAAGAATCATTATCGGATGAGGAGTAGTAATCTACCTCTTTGGCCATTAGACAGACTTCATCGTCGATCTAAAATCAGATGAAGATGATGATGACTTTCTTGACTCTTTCTCTTCAGCATGAAGAGATCTACGATCTGCAAAACGTCTATCTCTTTTCTTCTTTTTCTCCTCTCTTTCCTTGGGAGTCACTAGGGACAATCATAGCTGAAATGACACGGCTTATTACAGTGTAACAAGTATCTCCCTGTCTGATTTAGGGTGATAGGATTTTTCTTGCGGGAGATTTGTATCTTCTTATGCGATTCTTTCTCTTGTCATCATCTGTTGATTCATCATATTTCCTTCTTGATACGGATCTGGATCTGTCCTTCTCTGCAAATCTCAATTTATTACTCTTATATTTCATTTTTAATCGATCATACCTTTTTGTTAGCAAAGACATATGTTCCTTCAAGGATAGATCAGCTCCTTTAGGCTCAACTCTTGTTTTGTCTTCTTTATTGACAAAGGCAACAGTCTTAGATGAGGTGCTAGACTCCATCTCATCTTCCTCATCTTCAATCAATATCATATTCTAAGGCTTTAAGATGAGAAAATAAGGTATGATGTGAGATTGAGGATAAATTTTGAGTTGCTTTGAGGATATTAGCCTTTTCTATCCATCTTTTACTCAAGGATCTGAGTATCTTGTTATTAATCTCCTTTTCGTATAATTCTTTCCCAAATCTGCCTTTGTTGAGAAGATTTGTCAATCGACATCCAGCTGGTCTACAGCTTTCATTTTCTTTCATCTTGAATGTATCAAATGCATGTAACACCTGATTGTAGTTTATTCTCCTTGACTTGATCGATCCTCGTATACACTAGCAAATGTTTCCCACATTTCCTTAGCTATTTTGCACCACTTTACCTTCTCAATCCAATCTTTGCTTAGAGTCTCAATAATCTCTGTCCTCGCTAATTGGTCCAGATTATGAATCTTTCTCTCATCATTAGTCACTCTGCACTTTTCTTCTCTTGTCTTACCCTTGTTTGGCGGCTCCAATTCCTCTATGATAGAACTTAATTGGACCTTCTTCAAGGACTTCTTCCATCCGATCATGGATTGCCTTTAGATGATTTTCCATCCCGAACTTCCAATAATGATATTCCTCAATTGAGAACTCAGCAGACTCTGGATTTCTTTCTTTAAACAGATGACATAGTGAATCAAAGAATCTCAACAAGAACTTGTTAGTAGCAAGGTTAGTGGATTGAAAATAAAGAAGATAAACAAAAAACAATTCCAGAAACTTTTTAAGACCACAAATCTATATCGAAACAACATAGCACCGCTCGATACCACTTGTTGGTCCCATGTATTGAGTAGATTAATAAAAACTTTAGACAACCTTCTAGTGAAAATCTAGAGGGGGTTGAATAGATTTTCAAATCCTTTTTCAAATATAAGATTATCAGTTCAAATTACCAAAGTTCACACAACGGAAAACAGATTTAAACTCAATCTTTATGGATCAAAAGCAATCTGATTTAAGAGTCTGAAATTGAACTTGATTGAAAGTTGATTGAGAACACGATAAGTAAAGTAAAGCAAGAAAGAACACTACGATTTATAGTGGTTCGGATCAAACCGATCCTACATCCACTCTCCTTCTTCAACTTGAAGAAGGGTCTCGACTACTTACTAACTTTCTTACTTACAATCTTACAAATACAATCAGTTGAAGATCTTCTATCTTCAATCCTATTCTTCAATCTTCCTATCCTTCGAAATTTTTAGAATACGGTACAATGGTGTTGAAGATATACAAATAAGTGTACTATAAACACTTTGAACTTATGAGTATTGCTTTTAAAAAAACTTTTGTGAGAATTTAGAAAACTTGTGAATAATGTGAATGTGAGAGTGCTTAAAATTTATAAGCCTCGAGATACATTTAGTTAGTTGTTATTGGTCCCACTTAGTTGAGTATTTTAAAGAAAACTTGAATCAACCTTCTAGAAAAAATCTAGAAGGGGGTTGAATAGATTTTTCAGATTTTACAAATCTTTTAAAACTTATTCAAAACACCAAAGCTACACAACGGAATTTATTTTAAACTTAACTTTATTCGGATCAAAAGCACACCGATAATTTGTCTAACTTTAATTCTGAAATTGAACTTTGATTATAAAGTGAAAATGATAAGAACAGTAAGTAAATGAAAGCAATAAAGAACACGAGGGATTTATAGTGGTTCGGATCTAACCGATCCTACATCCACTCTCCTTCTTCAACTTGAAGAAGGGTCTCTTCTTACCACTTACTTACTTACTATCCAAATTTTACAATTTACAACTTACAAAGATCTTCAAATCTTCAAACTCCTAGACTCTTCTCTAACATCTAACTTTACGGTGATAGGTGAGCTTTGAAGATGTACGGTAAAGTGTTCTACAAACACTTAGAACTTTCTAAAAACTTTCTTTGAAAAACTTTGTGAACTAATGTGAGAGTAGAAATCGAGTATTGTGTATATAGTGTTGTGTTAATGTGTTATCTCAATATGTATAAAGTGAAAACCTAGACCTATTTATAAGTCTGAAAAGGCAGCTTAGTTTGTTAGTCGAGTTCTAACAAACTAAAAGCTACTTAACAAACTTAATCTTGATAAGCTGCTCTTATCTTGGTGATCTTTTGCAACTCAAATGCGGTGACTTGGTGAAGATTTGCTTTTCTTATTTTACTTAGCTTATCTTGACCTCTTCAGCTCTTCATAGTTGTCTCCTGCAGATGACTTGACTTGAGTTTGTCTCCGGATGACTTTCAACTTTCCGGACTTGGTGACTTGTCCAGCTTCTTTACCCGGTCCGATCACCTTAGTAATCGAACTTGACCGCACTGCTGTTCTTTGAAGTCGTCGATCATCTGTATTGATCTTTTTAACTCATCAAAACCTTTTCTTGATCTAACAGGTTGTAACAAACTAACAACCACTTAACAAACTTAATCTTGATAAATGTCTTGCCCTCAACCGATCTTGGTCCTAGTCGTCTGCGGTGACTTGGTGAAGACTTGCCTTTCTTATTCTACTTAGCTTGTCTTGACCTCGTCCTGAGCTCTTCATTGTTGTCTCAATGCAGATGACTACCTCAAGCTTGTCTTGAGATGACCTTTGCTTCTTCGACCTCGATTGACTTTTCTAGCCTTCCTTTGTCGATCGGCCTAGTGCTAGGACTCTACCTCGATTGTTCTACGTAGTTAGCTGGTCATCTTACTTTGTATGAGTTGACTCTAGTCGACCTCTTTTAACTCATCAAAACATCTTTTGGTCTAACAACTTGTATTCACTTGGGTTCGATATACTTGATTGGTCTTAATACCCACTTGTCGGAATCCTACAATCACTTGGGTGTTATTTCTTTTCAAGAAAAACGAGACGATGAGCGTAATACCGGATCTATTCAAACAAATCGAAAATGAGATAGGTGTTAATATAATTAAGATAAGGAGTGACAAGGGCACAAAATTTTTAAATTCTTGTTTATCTAACTACTTTACCGAGAATGGTATTGCACATGAGGCCTCATCTACTCGAACTCCACAACAAAATGGTGTTGTTGAGAGAAGGAACAGAACACTCAAAGAGGCGGCTAGAAGCATGTTAGCTGAGTATGGAACTCCACAGAGATTCTCGGGCTGAAGCGATCAACATAACTTACTATTCCCAGAATAGGTGTCTGCACTGTGAAAGACAGGTAAGACTCCATATGAGCTGTGGAAAGGAAAATTTCCAAGAATCTCTTACTTTCGTACTTTTTGTTGTAAATATTTCATCCATAACATTTGGAAGTCTAAATTAAAGACATTTGATGCCAAAGTAGTTGATGGAATTTTCTTAGGATATTCCAGCACATGTAAGGCATTTAGAGTCTTTAATAAGACAACTCTTTGTGTGGAAGAAACAACTCATGTGGTGTTTGATGAAATTCATGCATTTACGGACAAGGTAGACCAAATTCCAAAGGATCTAAATAGACTTGAACTAGGCAAATCAAAACAAAAAAAAAAACTTATCTTCCTAGTTTTGATTCGATTCGGATGAAGAAGAACTCTCATCCGAGAATCGAAAGGAACTCCTCTATCTGTTCCATCTGAGAGACACCTTTAACATCATCTCGATCGACACCATCGGTAGATGAAGGGGGAATGTCTACTCGAGCTGAACAAGATGAGTTACTTTCCGAATCACCGATGAGGATACTTCTACTTAAATAGGCAAAAGGATGAGAAGTTATCGTCCACCTGAATGCATCATTGGGGATCATTCGAGTAGTGTCTAGACGAGGACTATGTAGGATTCTCGAGTATGTTCAGTTGTTATGTATCACTTCTTGAGCCTAAGTTAATTACGGTGAATTATTGCATGATTTTTGAGGGATTTAAATGCATAAAATGATGAAAAGTATTACCGTTTAAGCTTAAAAGTGTAGCGTATCACTCCTTATGCTTAAAAGTATTACTAATGCATTTCATTCGATTTTGTCTCGTTTTCAGAGTTTCCGGTGGAATTTGACGAAACGGAGAGTACCGGGATCATATGGCGAGGAGATGAATGCTTAGGGCGAAAACGGGGTCCGAGGTGCATAACGGGCCAAGAAAATTCTGGTCTCGACCTAGGTCGAGCTTGGGGAGCCTCGAGTTGAGGCTCGGGGCTAAACTAAAAACTAGATTTTGAAGATCCCCGAGTCGAGGGTCATCCCCGAGTAGAGGGATGCGCAGGCCCCGAGTCGAGGTCATCCCCGAGTCAAGGGACGTGATTTTCGGAATTGTTATTTTTCGTCCAATCCGAGCATGACACGTGGCGGGCGCTTATATACATATATATACACGAAAATACAGATTTCTTGGGATGTTTTTGATCAAGAGGGAGAGAAGAAGATCAAGAACACACTTTCACACACACATAGCTAGGGTTTCGATTTATTCTTAAATTTAGACGATCAACGGTTATTTTCTTTATGATTGGACGCCAATTAGGTGATATTTTTCCTTTAATTTCAGTTTTTTTGATTCAATTTCTTGTTATGACATTCAATAATTCAATTAATTTCATGGATTCAATTTCTTTAATTATGATCAACTAAATTCCTAGTGCTAGGGTGTTTTGATGCATATGGGTGATTAATCTTGTGAGGAATTCTTATGGGTGATTTTGATTGTTGATTAATTGATTGGATTGATGAGGTTTGATTGATTTATTTATTTAATTAATTTCTAATTCTATGCATAGTTGTTTAATTATCGCAAGGAGACTTGGGTATTTAAATAACTTATTTGGGTGAGGGAATTAATTGGGTAATTAGAGTTAATATTGGGTTAACGCAAGGAGACTTGGTTAATACTATTATAAATACATCAATTCCACATTAATTACTTAGATTAGTAGTCGGGTGATTAGTGAAGAGACCATAGGTAAGGTGCCTTAGTATCGAAGGGAGACACGCCAGGGAACCTATTGACTCGTACTCTAGCCGGGAGGAAAGGGTGACTTAGTCCTCTCAAACTTTCGAGCTTAAATCGTAGCGTAATTCCTAGGCTTACCAAGTACGGAATTATTGTTTGATTAAAAATTTGCTCTTATTAATTGATTGACATGATAAATACTCATTTGAATTCATTGCATGATTGATACCCATTTGTTGATAAGCACCCGAGCACATCTTTATTATTGATTGAATTCCGTTGTTAGTAGAATTTAGGTATTTGATTAGTTAATTATTTGAATAAAATCAATTGATCCTATTATATGATTTGTGCTACAATTGCGAATAAATTTGTAAATTTAGGGTTATCTCACACTTGATTTCCGTGGATCAATAATTTAACCGGGAAACTTACTAGCTACACGATCCCTTTACACATGAAGGATGAGTGTTGGCTTTTAAGCCTATCATAAGTCTATTGAGGAGGTTTTATTTGACCCAAGCTGGGTAATTGCTACGCTAGAAGAACTACATCAATTTGAAAGGCATAATGTTTGGGAGATAGTGGATAGACCCATTCATAGAAAAATTATAGGCACCAAATGGATTATAAAAACAAAACCGATGAAAACATTGTTATTATTCGTAATAAGGCTAGACTAGTAGCACAAGGTTACTCACACACTCGAGGGAATAGACTATGATGAGACCTATGTTGGAACCACCGGATCACCGACTCTATGTGATTATCAAATTCGGGATCACATGTATGAAACACACAGCGTAAAAGAAATCATACCTATTCACCTTAATAGGAGAAGACGAACCAGTTCTAAGGTCGAACGGCCGATCAAGGATGAACCACCGATTGGGGTGAATTGATGCATGATTTTGAGGCCTATTTGTGTGTAAAAAGTGATCCAAAGTGTTAATTTTTGTGCATAAATGTGTAGAGTATCACCTCTCTACCTAAAAGTATTACTTGTGAGGTTATTGATGCTTTTCATCCGTTTTACAGGTAAATCGGTGAAATTTTGCCAAACCGAGAGTACTGGCATGCTTAGAATGAAGAGACGGACAAGACAGAAAAACGGGGGTCGGAGCTGGAGTCCCATTCGAAAAATGCCCTGGACTCGACCTCCAGTCGAGGGTCGGAGGCCTCGAGTCGAGGATAGGAAGGAAAGAAGAGAATTTGAAATTTGCAGTGCCTCGACTCGAGGGAGGAGCCTCGAGTCGAGGGGTTGGAAAATTACGGATCCCTCGAGTCGAGGGTTGAGCCTCGACTGAGGCAGGTGGATTTTTGCAAAGTCGCGTTAGCAACTCTTCACCTCGACTCGAGGGCCCCAAGCTCGAGTCGAGGGAGCCCCAAAATCGAAAAATCTGGTTTTAAGTCATTTGGATCGTAAAACAGAGCATATTATTCCCATATCAGTTTAGAGCAGTTTCTAGATAGTTTCTGAACGAATTTATCATTTCCTAGCTTAATTCTACTTGTAATTGCATTAGATTGATAGATTTTAATAGATTTAAAGCTTGTAATCATTAGATTAGTCATTTGATCAATTAGATTTTGAGATTCAAGTTGTAATTGAAGAGAAGAGGATTGTAATTTAAGCATTGTGGAGGATTGAAGCATTCTTATTTTTGTTAATTGAAGAAAAATTGGTGATGTTCTTCTACTTTTCTCTCATTAATTCCTTGTTGGTAGTGATTAGTGATTTAATTGCTTTCCTAGATTTTTCACCCATGATTTTTTTGCTCTTAGCACCATGGGCTAATAGTTTTGTGCTTGGGATAATTGAAATTGGGGATGATGTGATTGCCTCATGCTATGATTGTTGATGATTGTGGTCAATTGAATTAGATTGCTTTCTAATTGTGATTCAAATTGTGCTTCATGCAAAGTTATCTCTTTAGATTAATGGTTGATCACCCTAGCAATAGGCGAGAGTTGAACTAACGTGATTAGGTGTTAATCGGGTTATAATTTTGCATGATTGTATGTATTGGGGACTTCTACATTGAGAGATGGGAAGGACTAAGAATACTCACATTAAGCATTGTGATTTTAATGTAGTGATTAATTTCATGATGGTTTATGCTTTCTAATTTGATTGATTTGCAATTGGATACAATTATAGCTTGTTAATCATGGATTCCTTGATGGAGATTATCCCTTGCACCCCATTCCCCATTGTTTCTAGCTTGTTTGATATTGCCTCTCAAGTGTTTGATTAATTGCTTGCGTTAATTTTAGATTTTAATTCTTGCCATATTTTTGTAGAATTTAGTCCAAATTCTTCTTGCAACAATAGTCATTTAGAACTTGTATCCTTAGGGCCTCGCTTGCATACTTACTCCTTTTGGTTCGATATTTGCGATTGGTCTTAATACCACTTACCGGATTACTACTTCAATCAAATGGCGCCGTTACGGGGAGTTAGTTTTTGCGCCTATAAGTGAGACATAGGGATTGTTTGACATGCTACTTGTTGTTTTTATTTTTGTTTTTGTTTGTTTGTTTTTGTTGGAATTTGATACATGGATTGGTGGAATTGTAGGTGTATGTTAACAAGGTCAAGTGGTATTTCACGCTTGCCACTCAATCCGGAGATAGAAGCTACATTGAGAAGAAATCGTGGTAGAAGAAGAAGGGAAGCTATGGAAGGAGAAGACCTAAGGATTGAGGAGAGAGTGGTTGGTGAACCTCGAGTTGAGGAGTTGCATGGTAATGGAGAAGGAAGAGGAAAAAATGGAGGTCATGGGAACAATTTCAATGCTCAAGTTGGCCCTATCCCTCAAGGGATGCCACCACAACACTTTCCCTACCAAAATCCATACCCCTACCCTCCACAAGCTCACCAATACCTATACTATCCACCTCATCCACAACAATACCCACCATACTACCCTTAAATGCCATACAATTATGAACCAAGATACCATGAACCACCACACATTCCTCATGCCCAACCACAACCCATGAATGAGTCACCACCACAAGGGAGGTCATTGAGAGAGTTTTTTTGAGCCACAACTTAGAGAGCACTATGATGGGATAGCAAGGCTAAGAATAGAAGCCAACAATTTTGAGATAAGTCCCGCTCTAGTGAGGATGCTTAGTGGAGAAGCAATTTGAAGGCAAGGACGAAGATGAGTGCCCACATCAACATATGGCATAATTTCTTGAGATTTCCGACACAACCAAGTACAAGGGGGTACCTAAAGATGCAAAGAAGTTGAGGCTTTTTGTCTTTACACTCAAAGGGAGAGCTAAAGCATGGCTTAATTCATTACCTCCCGGGACCGTACGTACATGGGAGGACCTTTCAAAGAGATTCCTAATGAAGTTCTACCCACCATCCAAAACAGTGCAAGCTAAGGAGGCGATCTCCCACTTTCGCCAAAAGAATGGGGAGATAATACCGGAGGCGTGGGAGAGGTATGGTATGCTACTTGTGAATTGTCCTCAACAAGGTTTTCCGGAGGAACAAACCATTATATACTTTTGCAATGGTTTGACGGATGGGGATAGGTCATTTTTGAATGCTTGTGCCAATGGATCTATTTGGTCGAAAACGGTTGGGCAAATGAACGAGATAATGGAGAACATAGCCCAAGATTCGTTTCAAGTGTCGGTTAATCGGGGCACACCATAGTGTGTCACATGTTGAGAGATAAAGTCGATGAAGAGCATGATGATGACTATGATGGACCGATGGGGAGCTCTTACTACTTTCCAAAGCCAAGCAAGCGTGAGTCCATCCGTTCCTCATGTTGATATGTGTGCAAGTCCTATGCCGGTGGAATAAGTTAGCTACATGGGTAGGCCTCCATTCCAAGGAGGAAATTACTAATGGAATTTTCAAGGAGGAAGGCCTTACCAAATGCCTTACCAAAATAGGCCACAAGAAAGCTATCAACCTCAACCCCAAGCTAAATTTAATGGCAACACATGGAGGAGACATGAAATTTTTTTATGCCAACCCTAGAGCCGCCGTGCAATTTCCTCCCGATTTGATCTGGGTGCTAAAGCACCAAACAATGAAGGAAAGACCACTACGGAGGAGCTCCTTGGGATGATAGTGAAGAGGTTGGAGGCAAATGACTCAAGGCTTGATGATATAGGAAAGCAAATGGATACACGGCTCAAGACCATAGAGCATCAAGTGGGGCAACTAGCTACTACGGTTGGTAAACTTTCATCCATGGTGGACCACTTGCAAAACAAGGGGAAGTATCTATCCACTACCGAGCTTAATCCTAAAGAGTTTTGTAGTGCTATCCAACTTAGAAGTGGTTCTAGCTATGAAGGCCCAAAAATGCCTAAGGAAGTGGATAACGAGAAAGAGGTAGTGAAAGAGGAAGAAGCTAGTGAAGAAAGTGAGGTTGTGGACAAGTAGGCAAGTGAAGAAGAGGTGAAAGCAAAGGGAGATTCCATTAAAGAAGCATGGGGAGTTCCTATGAAGGCTAATCCGGTTCCATTTCCTCAAAGACTAGGGAGGAAAAACCTTGATGAAGAATTTGGTATGTTTTTAGAAGTTTTCAAGAGCTTGCATCTTGATATTCCACTATTGGATGCCCTTGAACAAATCCCCCACTACAAGAAGTTCTTGAGAGAGATCATGTCTAAGAAGAGGAGTTGGGATGAAAAGGGTATGCTTAAGCTAGTGGAGGAGTGCAAGGAGATCTTGGAGAGACACTTACCACAAAAGTGAAAGGATCCGGGAGCTTCATTATTCCATGCGAGATACGAGAGAATGTGAACATTCAAGGTTTGTGTGACTAAGGAGCAAGTATAAATGTCATGCCTTTGTCCGTGTTTGAGAAATTGGAGCTAGGAGAGGTGACTCCTACAAATATAAATCTTCAATTAGCGGATCAATCATATGCTCATCCATTTGGGATCATTGAAGATGTCTTGGTAGGGGTTGGCAAGCTCATATTCCCGTTTGATTTCATTGTTCTTGACATGAAGGAGGAGCTTGAGGCACCGATCATACTTGGTCGACCTTTCCTTGCCACGGGCAAAGCTATGATCAACGTTGAGAAAGGAGAGCTTAAGTTGAGTTCCAATGGAGAGGAAGTGACATTTACAAGAGTTCATGAGGAAGAAGTTGCTCAAAGCAAAGTGGAGAAGAGGACTTGTGGATACATAGAGATTATCGATTTATGCCCTTCCATGGATAGGGAAGTTTCCACACCGATTACTTCTTCTATTCCTTTAGTTAATGAGCATTTCCTTCCCTCTTGTAAAATAATTGCTAACAAGTCTTGTGTTTCTTTGGATGATTCTAGGAAGGAAAAGGCGTTTATGGAGCCCTTGCTTGACCCCGGTGAAAAGAAGATAGAGGAATGTGAGAAGAATGTGACCAAACTTGAGCATGACTCAAGTTTGGGGGTGGTAGTGGAGAAGAGGACACCACTTGGGAAGAAGGAAGTGAGCTATGAAGTAGGAGATCAAGTGGTGTGGAGTGAGTCCGATTGGAGCCGATTACTTGGTGTTGAAAGGCTTAAGGAAGTGCTAACGGTCAAGGAAATTAAGGAAGGATGAAAGCTACTCCTAGAGAATAAGTGGGGATGTTGTCTCTTTGCAAAAGACCACCTAGTGAGGCACAAGGAGGATCCTCATTTCGTCGATGAAAGGGAAGTATGAACTCTTTGAGTTTCGTCCGGCAAAGGGACGTTAAACCTAGCGCTAGATGGGAGGCAACCCATCCTTTTTATTGCTTTGGTGTGTTTGTTTTTGTGTGTTTGTTTTTGGTCCATTTCTTGGGATTTTGCTATGGGTTGGTATTGCTCATGCTTAGGAAATTATGCTATTTGCTTTGGGGTATATTTCATGTGTTGAGCTTATTTGTTGATATCATTTAGAGTTGCATATTTGTATCATTCTCATTCTAAACTTTGAACTCATGTCATCATTTAAGTTTGGGGGTGTTGATCGTTTATGGTATAAATGCATCTCTTAGTGGTGATTGTTTGATGATTGTCTTGCTCGATTGTAGGTAAACTCACTACTTTGATTGGAAAAGAGATCGAAATTGCAAGGGAATTCAAGTTCGGAAAGGAGGAAATGCATAGAAGTTGGTGAAAAGGAGCAAAAGGAAGAGACCGGTCTCCTCAATCGAATGAGCGACCGAGCTTAAATCGAGGGACCAAAATGGTAAATTCTTGCATATTTGGGTTCGTTGGGGCGTATAGGTCATTTTTAGGAGTTTCGGAGGTCGGGTCGGGCCCGGGAATCCGAAAAATTCTGGTCTCGACCACAGGTCGAGGTGGCCCATTCCCGGTCGAGCGGTCAACACTTAGCCAATTTGCAAAAATCTGCATATCTCTCGACTCGAGGGAGGAGCCTCGAAGTCGAGGAGGTCAATTTTTAATCCCCGAGTCGAGGGGTAGACCCCAGTCGAGGCCTGTCAAAATTTGGGATCCCTCGAGTTGAGGGCCGAGCCCCGACTCGAGGCCGGTGTTTTTTTAAAGTCGCAAATAGGGCGTAACAGAGCCACGACTCGAGGTATTCCCGCCTTCGTCAATCCCCTTTTGTTCCCACATAATTTTCGGCCGAGTGCTCTGATTTCACCGAACATCTACCATCTTATCATATCATCATCATATACATTTGCATCATAATCACATTTGAGGGTTTTGAGAGTTCAATTTGGGGGTTTTTATAAATTGCGCGGTGTTCTTCCTCTCTCGATTCTAGGTCGTAATTAACACACAAGGTATGTCATTCTTACTCCTTTGGCCTTCAATTTCATTTTTGTGATGGATTATTGCATGGTGTTATAAATTAGGCAAAGTGTTCATTGAATTGAATTTTCTCTTGGGCATTTTTTTTTCAAACACCTTGTATGCATGATTGAAAATGGACAAATTTGGAGCCTTTTTATATTAATTGGATTGTTTGATGAGATTAGGAGCATGTCTAGGATCGATTGGGATAAATTGCCTATATATTTATGAATTTTGGCTTAGAAATTGAATTTGTGCTTAATTGGTAAAATTCCTAGTTGATTAGGGTGAATTATTGCATGTTAATTGTGTGCTTAATTGTCTCAATTTGATATGATTTTCATGTTAATTCACTATTATTTGGTCCGATTGAGCTTAATGGTTTGATTTAATATTTGGGATTTTAATATGTAGGTTTGATGTCATTTTGAGTGCAAATTGAGGATATTTGTCGTCTTCAAATTAATTGGGCAATTACATGGTTGGAAAGAGGGTAGAGAGACGGTCGTAACGCAAAAGAATGAGGTCAAACGGAGCTCGTATGAAGAAAATATGATCGAACGAAGTTGTGGTTGTCAAAACAGACGCCTGCACCCACCAGATTGGTTAGTGCACCCACACGCTACACCCATGAAATTGACAAGTACACCCCACCTTCGTTCTCAGCAGCAAATCCGCCATGGCAGCCATACCCAGACCTGCAACAACTCCCAAATCTGCAATTCAACCATCAAATCAACACCCAAACCACCATTCAAGCACCATACACCTCCATCGTCAACGACCACCCATCAAACATCGCCGCGCACACCCGTTCATCGCCGTCACATTTTCAATTCAACCACCACCACATCTGCGCAC
Organism: Paraleonurus japonicus; assembly: GCA_030762865.1. Taxonomy (NCBI): domain Eukaryota; kingdom Viridiplantae; phylum Streptophyta; class Magnoliopsida; order Lamiales; family Lamiaceae; genus Paraleonurus; species Paraleonurus japonicus. The sequence continues at coordinate 24,288,835 of CM061060.1, forward strand.
CAGGCTGCCGCCGTGACCAAACCAGAGCCGCCACATCGCCGCCGACGACCAGCGACGCAAACCCATCGCCGGAGTTGCAAACCGTTCCTTCATTCGATCTTCACTCAACTCGACCAAGGCATCTTTCCACTCGACCGAGTTGAGAATTGCGAAAATTGTCCGTAATGTTTGACGAAGAAACCCACTCGGCCAACCCTCTTCCCACTCGACCGAGTGAGTCTTATTCTCGCTAACCGAGTTGAGCGGCATCACAAAGGCGTAAGCGTGAACACGTTTCTTTGCTGCCCCATTTTTATTTTCTTTGCCATGGGATGCTTTGCCACGTAAGGAAGATAGAGCGTGAGCGAGAGGAGGCAATACATATTCAGCGAAAATTGAGGAAAAAGTGGAGAATTTCATTATTCAGTAAAATTAAGAATTAGAAAATTAGGAAATTAGATAGAAAAAGGGATTCACCCCTACACACACTTTTACACCTTTTCACACACACACATAGATATTTTTGCATTTCTTTATCATTTTGAAGATCAAGACATGGATTCTAAATATTTGGAGACTAATTAGGTGATATCTTATCTTTATTTTCAGTTTTATTGGTTTAATTTCTTGCAATGATGAATGCTTATTTCTTTGATATTATGGGTTTAATTTCTTTAATTATGCTTGGCTAATTTCTCAAGTGTTTGGGTGTTTGGAAGTTATGGATGATTGAATTATGTTGATTAATTGAGTGGGTAATTTCAATTGAAGGTTTATTGATTGAATTGATGAGTTTTGCATGATCTATTATTTGATTGAGCTTGAATTCCATGTTTAGTATTTAATTATTGCAAGGAGACTTGGATGATTAGGTTTCTAGCTTGGTTGAAGGGTTTAATTGGATAATTAGAGTGGATATTGTGTAACGCAAGGAGACTTGGTTAACTACATTAGAATTACATCAATTCACATTAATTGCTTAGATTAATAGTCGGGTGATTAATGAGGGAGAAAAGGGACGTACCTTAGTAGCGAAGATTGATCACGCTAGGGAAACCTATTGACTCGTGGGAGAATCGGGAAGAACGGGACGTTGGCCTAATCAATTCTTCATGCTTTAACGAAACATGACTCCTAGGCTTACCAAGTACGGTGTTGTGTTTTCTTACTTGAATTGCCCTTATCAATTTGCCGACGAGAGAGTTACTATTTGGTTTTGATTCGTGTTTCATAGTCCATAGCCAAGAACACCCGAACACATCTTTTATCTTGCTTGAATTTAATTGTCTTGTTAGATCGTTGTTGCTTGTTTATTGTTGTTTGAATCCTAAATCTTGTTGAATGGCTTGCACTACAATTATGACTAAACTAGTAGATTTAGGGCTATCTCCCACTTGATTCCCGTGGATTCGATAATTTAACTCGGTACTTGCTCGCTACACGATCCTCCTACACTTGGGAGGTGAGTGCTAGTTTGCACTTATCAAGTTTTTGGCGCCGTTGCCGGGAATCAGTGGTGTTGAGATAACTTAAATCGAAAGTTGAAAGTAGTTGATAGTGCTTTTTATTTTTATTGTTTGTTTTAGCTTGTCTTTAGAGGATTTTGATACTTGGTGTTTTCTAGGTGTGCATGAACACAAGATCAAGTGGAATTGACCCAACTCCCTTGAACTTGGAGATCGAAGCCACCGCAAGAAGACGTAACCGAGAGAGAAATCGAAGAAGAGCTCAAGCAAGAGCAAGGGCAAGAGAGATGGACAACAATCGTCCCGTAGTTGAAAGGCAAGAAGGAGAGATGCAAGGGGGAATGTACGGAGAATTCGTGAGTACTTTGAGCCTCGGTGCAACTCCATTATGATGGCATAGCTCGTCCACCCTTGACGGTTAACAATTTCAAATCAAGCCGGCCCTTCTTCATATCCTTCAAAGTAAGCAATTCGGAGGTGATTCCAAGGAAGACCCCAACCGACACATTGCTCAATTTTTGGAATATGCCGATACCGTGAAGATGAATGGTGTGAGTGAAGATGCATGGAGAGCTCGATTATTTACTTTCACACTAAGGGATCGAGCAAAGGATTGGATAGCTTCCCTACCTAGGGATAGCTTGGACTCATGGGAGACCTTGAGCAAAAAGTTTCTTCTAAAATTCTTTCCACCTTCCATGACTCTTCAATACAAGACCACCATTGCTCAATTCACTCAACTTGAAGAGGAGAACATACATGAAGCATGGGAGAGGTTCAATGGATTGCTAAGGAAATGTCCACAACATGGCTTCATGGATGAGCAAATTGTGAGCTTCTTTTATTATGGATGCCTTCCATTTTCAAGGCAAACTCTAGACTCTTCGGCGGGTGGATCTTTGTTTGACAAAACCGGAGAGAGGCCAAGGAATTAATTGAAAATATTGCTAGCAACACGGCTAGTTGGCCTACCGAAAGAAGGGGTTCGTACAAAATTGCCAAAGTGGAGGAGAGTGAAAGCGATAAAGGCCCTTGCCAAAATAATGGAACAATTGGCAACAAAAGTGGATGAATTCGTTGAGGTGAACAAAAAGGGGGTGATAGGAGGAAGCATTGAGGCTCACCAAGTTGCTAATCATGTGGAAGAGGTAAGCTACATGGGAAGACCACCCTATCCTCAAGGAAATTTTCAAGGTAATAATCAATTCTCTAACCAAGCCCTCCACAAAATTACCAAAACCGATATCCCAACAATCCTCCACCAAATTTCCAAAATCAAGCCTCTCAACCACCTCCATATCCCTCAAACAACCCTCCATATAATCCCAACTTTCGAAAGCATGAGAACTTCTCCTACTCAAATCCAAAAGCCGCCATTACATTGCCTCCGGATTTGATCCGGTGCTCGTGCTCCCAACAATGAAGGGAAGCCAAGCCTTGAGGATTTGCTCACAAGTTTCATGGGATCTCAAAATCAAAAGATGGACAAGATGGAGAGCGTTGTGAGTTCTTTTGGCAAATCAAGTGAAGAACCTAGAATTCCAAATTGGTCAAGTGGCTTCTTCAAGTGGTGGAAACCAAAGGAAAACTCCCCTCTACTACGGAAGTGAATCCTAGGGAACATTGCATGGCAATTAAACTCCGGAGTGGTACTCATTATGAAGGGCCAAGCATGCCGGTAGAAGAAGATGGGGAGAAAGTTGAGAAGGAGGTGGATGTTGAAGACGAAAAAGAAGTGGAGAAAGAGATGAGTGGTGAAGAAGAAGATGAAGGAAGAAAAAATGTGAAAGAGAAGGAAGAATTGAAAGAAGAGAAGAAAGAAGAGAGAATTCCCAAGTGGAAAATAGCAAGAGAGTTGAGAAAAGAGAAAGAGAGGAAAGAGCTTGAAGGTGCCAACATTGAATGTGATGAATGGGGGTGCCCAAGACTTATGTTCCCCACCATTTCCTCAAAGATTTATGAAACAAAAGCTCGATGAGAAATTCTCAAAGTTCTTAGAAATCTTCAAGAACGTGAACGTCAACGTACCTTTGATGGAGGCTCTTGAAGAAATGCCTACGTATGCCAAATTCTTGAAAGAGTTGATCACCAAGAGAAGAAAAGTTGATGAGTGTGAGATGATAAGTCTATCCATGGAATGTAGTGCTCTTATTCAAAAGAGTCTACCTCAAAAATTGAAGGACCCGGGAAGCTTCACTTTAACATGTGAATTGGGTAATGGTGAGAAGAAGAAGGCTCTTTGTGACCTTGGAGCAAGCATAAATTTGATGCCATTATCTATCTATGATCGTTTGAAGCTCGGTGACCTCAAACCAACCCACATGGCCCTACAACTAGCCGATAGATCATTCGTTCATCCAAAAGGAGTTGTAGAAGATGTGGTGGTGAAGGTGGACAAATTTAGCTTCCATGCGGACTTTGTGGTGATGGAGATGGAGGAGGACCCCAATATTCCTTTAATCCTTGGGAGACCGTTCTTGGCTACCGGTGGAGCTACAATTGATGTGAAGGAGGGAAGATCAAGCTCAAAGTGGATGATGAAGAAATCTCATTTTCTATGAACATGAAGGATCCTCCAAAAACTAGCTCCATACATTCTATACTCTCTATCTCTCATTTTATTGATGATTCTCATGATTCAAGCAAATTTAATGTTGCTAATGATATCTCTCTTGGTGTGCTAGGTAAGAAAATGAAGAAGGAGAAGGAGAAAGAGAATGATTGGTTTGACAAGAAGAAGAGAAGAAACAAAGGAAGGAAACATCACTATGCTTCATCCTCCAAGGAAGTGGGAGGAGTGAAAATGAAGTGGATTGCAAAGAGTTGAGCGTCTCAAGCTCCGTCCGGCAAAGGACGTTAAAACTAGCGCTAGATGGGAGGCAACCCATCATTTTTCTTGCTTTCTTTGCTTTTGTTTTGTTTTGCTTTCAATAAGTGTGTGTGTAATCTTTTTGTGACCCTTTGTAGGAGGTCGAGGTGTGCAAGTGAGGCTTGGTGAGTTACAAGCTTGAAGTTGAGAGGAAGTGAAGACCTTACGGTACCACACCTTCTCTAGACTTAGACTCGTCTAAGTTTGGGGGAGGTGTGCCTCTTTTCACCCTTTTCCATTTGCACCGGTGCACCTCGTGTTTGGGGCTTATACGATATATCTTACTTGTATATGAATTTTGAGATGAGCTTACCTGTGAATATGCTTTCTTGTTGATAGTTTTGGATTTCATTGTGGGTAGTTGTGTGCAACTTCACCTAGCTAACTACATTTGCCAAACTTTTAATTGCTTTGCAATGAAAAAGTTTGGGGGTGTGTGTTAGTTAGCATTGCTTGTTGCACCAACTTGCCTCTCATTTGTAATGAGAAAATTGTTTGAAAATTTTTGTGAATTTTGAGCTTTAGTGTGGATTTCACTCTTATCTTTGAGTTAATTTGATGAAAATTGATGTGGTGTTATGCTTGGAGGTATGTACGTGGTATATTTGTTTTGATTGATGGACATGGTGAGCTTGTGATGTGATATTGAGTTGATTTGTTGCTTGATTCTAGCATGAGAAATTGTTTGTGATGATGAGTGTGATGTAGAGTGCTTATTCTCTTTGCTAAATTTTCAGCCCGTGAGCTTTTGAGCCTCTTGAATCGTGCATGAAAAAGCGGTTTGATTCCTTGTTGAGTGCATCATTTGCGATTGTGCATGCTAGAACTTGCCTATAGACTTGTTGAAGTTGAGTTTTGTGTGGATTTATGAAGATGATTTGAGGCCATGTTTGATTTGTTAAGCTACTTAGCCAAATTTTACCCCACCAATGTCATTGATTTCCCTAGTAAGCCAATTTGTGCCTTAAAGCCTTATTCTTTGGCAAGCTTGTGAAATTAAGCCATTTTGCCTATCTTTATGAGCCTTTGTTCCCATATGTTTAGTAGAACATGATTGTTGGCAATGAATGGTGAAGTGAAATTGAGAAAGTGTGGTGGTATGTTTGGGATAACTATGTTGAGATGAAAAGAAGAAAGAAAAGAAAAGAGGAATGAAAAAAATTGAATTGAGAAAAGAAGTAAAAATCATGAGAAAAAAATTCAATTTGAGCTTGAATGAAAAAGAAAGTCTCAAAAGGTGTTGGTGGTGAATGTTATGTGAAAAAGATTGAAAGTGAAAAGAAAGAGTGGTGTTTGTTGAAATGAGGTAAAAAATTGCATTGAATTATATGTTCAACTCTCATTGCTCTACTATCATTGAGTCACTTCTTCCAAATTTACCCACCTCATCCAAAGAGCCTTCATTACAACCTCTTGAAAAGACCTCTTTGATTTGTAGTTGATGCACAAAATGAATGATTGAGATTGAGTATTGTGGCAAGCATATGGTGTGTATGGTTGTAATTTGATGATTGAGTGCTTAATTGCCCTTATACACTTGTGTGATGAGAGATACAATCCTTGGAAGGAGCATTGAGAAAGCATTTGAATTTGCATTTTATCAAAGCATGACATCTTTGAGTGTTAGTTGAAAGTGGCATTAAAAACTTGTGTTCACTAATGAGTTTGATTGTCTAAAATTCATCCCTTTTGCCATGTGACATAGTTGCAATCAATTCACCATTTGTGCTTATTTATTTCGTTGCTCGGGACGAACAACACTTTAAGTTTGGGGAGTTGATTAGGGTGAATTATTGCATGTTAATTGTGTGCTTAATTGTCTCAATTTGATATGATTTTCATGTTAATTCACTATTATTTGGTCCGATTGAGCTTAATGGTTTGATTTAATATTTGGGATTTTAATATGTAGGTTTGATGTCATTTTGAGTGCAAATTGAGGATATTTGTCGTCTTCAAATTAATTGGGCAATTACATGGTTGGAAAGAGGGTAGAGAGACGGTCGTAACGCAAAAAGAATGAGGTCAAACGGAGCTCGTATGAAGAAAATATGATCGAGCGAAGTTGTGGTTGTCAAAACAGACGCCTGCACCCACCAGATTGGTTAGTGCACCCACACGCTACACCCATGAAATTGACAAGTACACCCCACCTTCGTTCTCAGCAGCAAATCCGCCATGGCAGCCATACCCAGACCTGCAACAACTCCCAAATCTGCAATTCAACCATCAAATCAACACCCAAACCACCATTCAAGCACCATACACCTCCATCGTCAGCGACCACCCATCAAACATCGCCACGCACACCCGTTCATCGCCGTCACATTTTCAATTCAACCACCACCACATCTGCGCACCAGGCTGCCGCCGTGACCAAACCAGAGCCGCCACATCGCCGCCGGCGACCAGCGACGCAAACCCATCGCCGGAGTTGCAAACCGTTCCTTCATTCGATCTTCACTCAACTCGACCAAGGCATCTTTCCACTCGACCGAGTTGAGAATTGCGAAAATTGTCGAGAATGTTTGACGAAGAAACCCACTCGGCCAACCCTCTTCCCACTCGACCGAGTGAGTCTTATTCGCTAACCGAGTTGAGCGGCATCACGGTGCGTAAGCGTGAACACGTTTCTTTGCTGCCCCATTTTTATTTTCTTTGGCCAATGGGATGCTTTGCCACGTAAGGAAGATAGAGCGTGAGCGAGAGGAGGCAATACATATTCAGCGAAAATTGAGGAAAAAGTGGAGAATTTCATTATTCAGCGAAAATTAAGAATTAGAAAATTAGGAAATTAGATAGAAAAAGGGATTCACCCCTACACACACTTTTACACCTTTTCACACACACACATAGATATTTTTGCATTTCTTTATCATTTTTGAAGATCAAGACATGGATTCTAAATATTTGGAGACTAATTAGGTGATATCTTATCTTTATTTTCAGTTTTATTGGTTTAATTTCTTGCAATGATGAATGCTTATTTCTTTGATATTATGGGTTTAATTTCTTTAATTATGCTTGGCTAATTTCTCAAGTGTTTGGGTGTTTGGAAGTTATGGATGATTGAATTATGTTGATTAATTGAGTGGGTAATTTCAATTGAAGGTTTATTGATTGAATTGATGAGTTTTGCATGATCTATTATTTGATTGAGCTTGAATTCCATGTTTAGTATTTAATTATTGCAAGGAGACTTGGATGATTAGGTTTCTAGCTTGGTTGAAGGGTTTAATTGGATAATTAGAGTGGATATTGTGTAACGCAAGGAGACTTGGTTAACTACATTAGAATTACATCAATTCACATTAATTGCTTAGATTAATAGTCGGGTGATTAATGAGGGGAGAAAAGGGGCGTACCTTAGTAGCGAAGATTGATCACGCTAGGGAAACCTATTGACTCGTGGGAGAATCGGGAAGAACGGGACGCGTTGGCCTAATCAATTCTTCATGCTTTAACGAAACATGACTCCTAGGCTTACCAAGTACGGTGTTGTGTTTTCTTACTTGAATTGCCCTTATCAATTTGCCGACGAGAGAGTTACTATTTGGTTTTGATTCGTGTTTCATAGTCCATAGCCGAAGAACACCCGAACACATCTTTTATCTTGCTTGAATTTAATTGTCTTGTTAGATCGTTGTTGCTTGTTTATTGTTGTTTGAATCCTAAATCTTGTTGAATGGCTTGCACTACAATTATGACTAAACTAGTAGATTTAGGGCTATCTCCCACTTGATTCCCGTGGATTCGATAATTTAACTCGGTACTTGCTCGCTACACGATCCTCCTACACTTGGGAGGTGAGTGCTAGTTTGCACTTATCACTAGTGATGATATTATGTTTGGAATTTGGTCATGTTTGAGTTGATTATTGATAGAAGTGCAATATTGTTGATGATTATTTGTCGAAGTACTTGCTAGATGGCTTATTTATTTTGGACACTTTTTGGAGCATAATTGCATGATTTTTAGTGAGCTTACTTGGTGTTGTTCAATGTTGAAGCCATTTCTAGTTAAGTAGGCATATTGTGAGGATTAATTGAGCATTTCTATTCATTTCATGTGCTTAGTTGACTAATTGACCATTTGTTGAGGTTTATTGCTTAGTCACTAGGAATTGTTGGTGATGTTGACTCGTTCGTGGCTAGATTGATATTCTTCTTTGCTCGTATTTCTATTTGTGGTGATTGAATTTTGCCTTTGGGAATTTTGCAGGAAGAATGTTCAGAGGAGTTGACGGGCACAATTTTTCGGACGAGGACATCCGTAAGCGAGAGGAGGCTATCGATTTGCTCACAAGATGCATACAAACCTCGGTATTACGTGGGACAACTTCAAATGGAGAAAACAAATTATACTTTATGCAGAGATATATAACAAGGTGGTCAAGACCCGCCTTGTTGACCATGATTGCATGACGTCCATGGGGATCGAGGAGGACATTCCTCGCCTATTTGAGCAGATCGGGATGGGAGGCTTCTTGATGAAGAGGCCACGAACTTATCTGGGCCTTACATTGGAGTTCCTCTGCACCGTCAGGTTTGATAAGGCCAAGAGGGCTAAATTTCCCGGTATCACATTCGAGCTTATGGGACGCGAGTACACATTAATCGTGAACGAGGTTAATGAGATCATTGGAGCACCCACTGACCTCGACGGATCCCTACTCAACATCGAAAGGAGTACAACGCTAAGAAGTTTTGGAGAAGAATATCGAGACTCGGGGCACCGGATCAACCTCGGTTTATTAGGAAAGTCAAAGAGCACCCGTATCCGGAACCCGGTGGTTAGATACTTGGACAAGATCCTCGCGAGCACCATATTCGCGAGATCGGAGGGTGGAGCTGTGGTTTTGGAGAAGCTTTATGTTCTTTGGTGCTTGTTGCACGGGATCCGGTTTAACGCCGCTACCTACCTCTCGCTATTTGTTTGAGCGGGTTACGAGCACAAAGTTTAAGAGGATTCACTTCGGGGTATGATCACTTTGATTGCCGAGCATCTTGACATTCCTACTCACAACCCGAGAGCACCGGGAGGGCCCCGATCTCACTACTCGATACCATGCGGCGCATGAGGTCACTCGATCGCATCGGTAGGACTTGGTGCTTCCAGAGTAGCACCACGGTGGCTGTTTCCCTCTTCCAAATAAGAGGTTGACGTCATTTTCGGTGCTCGCTTTTGTGACCATCAACCTCCGTATGTGGTCACAGCGACACACAGAGGCGATCGACGCCTATACCCGCGAGCATGGACTTGACCTCCGGGACGAGGATGATGAGGAGGGATAGCGAGCTGGTTCGGATGATGAGGATGAGGGTGCCACCGAGGGTACATATGTAGAAGGTGGAGATGGAGATGATGATGGTGACGAGGAGGAGCAGGCTCGGGAGGATGAGTCGGTGTATGCAGATAGCAGTGTATGCAGCTCGAGTTCCCGACTCGACAGGATGAGTGTTACCGGATGATGGAGGAGTCCCGACGGATGCATGAGGAGACTCTTAAGACTCGAGCAGGATATGTATTCACTTCTCCAGTTAGCTCAGCTCGTGGAACTTCGGGCCGGGCCACTACCCTCCTCCACCGCCGTCCCCTACTTCCTCATCCCTCTCCTTTGTCTATTTAGCTCATTATTTCTCCTTAGTGATTTGTATCTTGTTGATTTTGATTGGTGATTGTACTCGATGATATGGATTTGATGTGATGATGTTTTGGATTTGTGATGATTTTATGGATGATGATTATGATGCTTTGATCTTATTGAGCTTATTGTCTTGTGATGATTACATTCTTGATACTCGGATTCCTTACTCATATTTTTGGGCTAGTATGATTTTGAACTTAATTGTGGATTTATTGCATATCTTTTAGTATCATTCTTGATAGTGAGTGTACTTGAGATTATGTACATGTGCACTTGTGTTTGAATTGCAAGACTTATTGAATTTAGATTTGATCATGTGTAGATTTGCACCTTGATGCTAGCATTCTCGATTAGTTATGTGAAAATAAATGTGATTGAAAATGCTTGATCCATTGCTCAATTTTAGCCCGTGAGCTTTTGTGCCTTTATAATCGTACATCTTATACGGTTGATTTGATTTCATTGTGAGTGCATCATTCATAGATTTGTATGCTAGAACTTGCCACTAGACTTGTTGATATTGATCTTTGTGTGATTTCATGAAAGTGATAAGAGGCCATGTTTGCTATGATTAGTCACTTTGCCAAATTTTTCCCCACAAAAATATTTGATTTCATTAGTGAGTCATTTTGAGCCTAATATCTTTATTCTTTGGCAAGCCAAGTGAAATTGAAGCCATTTGCCTATTTTTATGAGTCTTCTTGTCCTATGTTTAGTAAAGTTTGATTGTTGGCTAATGATGGTGATTTGATTGCTAAGTGTGGTGGAAAATGATGTGCTAAGTGATGATGCTTGAAAGAAGAAGAAAGAAAGGTTGTGAAAAAAATTAAATTGTGAAAAATGTGAACATGAAAAGAAGAAAAATTCGATTTGTGAGCTTAAAAGAAAGGAAGCTCAAGTGAATGGTGGTGAGAGATTATTGAAGCAAAAGAAAGAGTGAAGCTTGATAATGATTGAAGAGATGTGTTTGTATTTATTAGCTTACATTCAAGTCTCTACTACTTAGTCACTCTCATCCAAAAATATCCCACCTTTCCAAAGAGCCTACATTACAACCTAAAAGAAAGACCTCTTTGATTTTTGATTGAACACAAATGATTTTGATTGAGACTAAGTCTTTTGGCAAGCATATGGTGTGCAAGTTTGTGAATTTGATGATTGAGTGCATCATACCTTTATACACTTGAGTGAAGAGTGAAACACTCCATGGAAGGAGCAATGTGTTAAGTGTTTGATGTTGCATTTATTTGAGCATGATTCATCTTGATTGCTAGTGGATAGTTTGCATTGATACTTATGATCATTGATGAGTTCGATTGTCTTATTATTCGTCTATGGTGCCATGTGACATAATTACAATCAATTCACTCCTTTGTGCTTAATTTCTACGTTGCTCGAGGACGAGCAACACTTCAAGTTTGGGGGTATTATGATTAGAGTGAATTAATGCACGATTTTGAGGCTTATTTGAGTGCAAAAAGTGATCCAAAGTGTTAGTTTTTGTGCATAAATGTGTAGAGTATCACTTCTCTGCCTAAAAGTATTACTTGTGAGATTATTAATGATTTTTGTCCGCTTTACAGAAAATCGGTGGAATTTTGCCAAACCGAGAGTACCGGCATGCTTAGAATGAAGAGCTGGACAAGACAGACAAAATCGGGGTCGAGCCGGAGTCCCGTCCGAAAAAATGCTCCTAGACTCGACCTCTGGCCGAGGGCCGAGGCCTCGAGTCGAGGATAGGAAGGAAAGAAGAGATTTGAAATTTGCTGCCTCGACTCGAGAGAGGAGCCTCAAGTCGAGGGATTGGAAAATTGCGGATCCCTCGAGTCGAGGTTGAGCCTCGACTCGAGGCAGGTGGATTTTTGGCAAAGTCGCGTTAGCAACTCTTCACCCTCGACTCGAGGGCCCCAAGCTCGAGTCGAGGAGCCCCAAAATCGAAAAATCTGGTTTTAAGTCATTTGGATCGAAAAAGAGCATATTATTCCCATATCAGTTTAGAGCAGTTTCTAGATAGTTTCTGAACGAATTTATCATTTCCTAGCTTAATTCTACTTGTAATTGCATTAGATTGATAGATTTTAATAGATTTGAAGCTTGTAATCATGAGATTAGTCATTTGATCAATTAGATTTTGAGATTCAAGTTGTAATTGAAGAGAAGAGGATTGTAATTCAAGCATTGTGGAGGATTGAAGCATTCTTATTTTTGTTAATTGAAGACAAATTGATGATGTTCTTCTACTTTTCTTTCATTAATTCTTTGTTGGTAGTGATTAGTGATTTAATTGCTTTCCTAGATTTTTCACCCATCATTTTTGCTCTTAGCACCATGGGCTAATAGTTTTGTGCTTGGGATAATTGAAATTCGGGATGATGTGATTACCTCATGCTATGATTGTTGATGATTGTGATCAATTGAATTAGATTGCTTCCTAATTGTGATTCAAATTGTGCTTCATGCAAAGTTATCTCTTTAGATTAATGGTTGATCACCCTAGCAATAGGCGTAGAGTTGAGCTAACGTGATTACGTGTTAATCGGGTTATAATTTTGCATGATTGTATGAATTGGGGACTTCTACATTGAGAGATGGGAAGGACTAAGAATACTCACATTAGGCATTGTGATTTTAATGGAGTGATTAATTTCATGATGGTTTATGCTATCTAATTTGATTGATTTACAATTGGATACGATCATAGCTTGTTAATCATGGATTCCTTGATGGAGATTATCCCTTGCATCCCATTCCCCATTGTTTCTAGCTTGTTTGATATTGCCTCTCAAGTGTTTGATTAATTGCTTGCGTTAATTTTTGATTTTAATTCTTGCCATATTCTTGTAGAATTTAGTCCAAATCCTTTTTGCAACAATAGTCATTTTAGAACTTGTATCCTTGGGGCCTCGCTTGCATACTTACTCCTTTGGGTTCGATATTTGCGATTGGTCTTAATACCACTTACCGGAGTACTACTTCAATAAACTACGAACCTCACGATCTTCCGCCGTATTCCTATCTCTTTCCCTTGGACGTTGTGTGGGCGACGATTTTCCGAGGGAGTCGAATCTGCCTCCTCTTTTCTTACGTTTTTTTTCACACGTCTACGAGGCTCGACGTAGGAGTTTATTTATAGGCTACAACAGGACCCTAAGGAGGAATTAGGGTGGGGCCTCTGATGGGCCTTAGCGTTACGTGTTCACTCGAACACTCCACTTAGAGTCCATGAATTATAACTCGGTCCACTAAAGAGTTATAATTGAACTAGCGTCCTAATCCCGTATTACAATATGGGCTCCTTTATTATGTGTACGTTTATTTTCCCGTGTTTAAGATATCGAATGTCCATAAATTAAATAAGTTCGACAACTTAATTAATTTACATCTAAACTAAGAGTAGTACCACTCATCTTTATTATCATGTCGGATTAAATCCACCTGCGGGGTTTACACGATAATCTTTATGAGCCCCTCAAGGGGACATCATCATCCTAAATAATTAGGACACAGATTCCTTCTATATCAACAACACACCATATAAACGGTGTTATCTCTCAATTCACCGGGCCTATTGATTTAATAAATCTAACCCATTGGCAAATTAAAGAAACATACACCTGAGTACACGTGCCCGTAATTATATAGTGATTAAGAAGACGTACATCCATAATACAGAGGTCTTGTTCTTTTATATAGTCGGTACAAATTGAACAACCTCATATGGTCCTCGCTCAATACATACAAAATGCACTAATGTAATTTTATAGTCAAGATAGACTAATACCAAATTACACCACAATTGTTCGATGGTTTGTCCAAATCCATCTTTGTTGTGAGCTATTATTTATAATCTATAAGGAACTGATAGCATGATCTTCTCGTGTGACACCACACACCATATTATCTATAGTATAGACTAATGGACAAAAACAATGATATATGTAACAATCATACAAAGCAAATTTTTTGATCATAACGAATCTCATATCAAAAAGATGTTCATCAAAAAAATGTTCATACAAAAGCTAGGCTTATAGTATACATCCTAACAGCCTTCCCACTTATACTAAAAGATTATGCTTCTATAATTGCCGCCATACATCCGATTCCCATCCCTTCAACATGCCCATCAAAAGCTTTATTTGGAAGAGCCTTTGTGAAAGGATCTGCTGGGTTATCCGCTGATGCAATCTTGGTGACAATAACTTCTCCTCGTTTTACGATGTCTCGTATCGGTGGTACTTGCGCTCAATGTGTTTGCTGCTTTATGGGCTCGTGGTTCGTTCGAGTTTGCCATCGCACCACTGTTATCCCAATAAATTGTGATAGCTTTAGGCAAAGTGGGAATCACTTCTAAGTCCATCATGAAGTTTCGAGCCATACGACTTCTTTGGGTGCCTCGGAGGCTACCACATACTCGGCTTCCATGGTGGAGTCTCGAAACACATTTCGCAACACTCCTCAATACTATGGCTCCACCTCCCAAGGTAAACACATAACCCGAGATAGATTTATTGTTGTCCCTATCGACTAGAAATCGAGAATCCGTGTAACCCTCGGGAAGTAAATTATACGCTTGGTAAACCAAGCATATAATTTCTAGTCCTTTCAGTACTTTAAAATATGCTTTACCGCAGTCCAATGTCATCGTCTGGGGTTACTTTGATATCTGCTAATCATGTCTATGGCAAAACAGATATACTGGTCTCGTACATAGCATTGCATACATTAGGCTTCCTACGGCCGAAGCATAAAGAATTGCCTTCATATCCTCTATCTCCTTTGGCGTCTTAGGACACATCTCCTTAGATAAAGGTACTCCATGTCGAAAAGGTGGAAAACCTTTCTTGGAGTTTTGCATGCTAAAACGAGCTAGGATAGCAACAATGTACGAAGCTTGAGATAAGCATAATATTTTTTTCTTGCGATCCCTTATAACTTTGATCCCAAGAATATGTCCAACTTCTCCCAAGTCCTTCATATCAAAGTGCTTGGACAGCCATACCTTTACGTCGACAACACCTTGACATTGTTGCCAATGAGCAAGATGTCATCTACGTATAGTACAAGAAATACCACCACGTTTACTGTCACTCTTATTGTATACACATGACTCATCCGGACATTGAATGAATCCATAAGAATGGATTACCTCATCAAAACGGATGTTCCAAGATCTCGAAGCTTGTTTGAGTTCATAAATGGACCGATTAAGCTTACACACAAGATGCTCTTTGCCCTTTGCAATGAATCCTTCCGGTTGCTTTATATATATGTTTTCTTAAAGACTACCGTTAAGGAAAGCTGTCTTGACATCCATTTGCCAAACCTCATAATTCATATGAGCAAAGCAATAGACAAAAGAATCCGGATAGACTTAAGCATGGCTACCGGTGAAAAGGTTTCCTCATAATCGATTCCTTCTTTACGAGTGTATCCCTTCGCAACAAGCCTTGCTTTAAAAGTTTCTACTTTCCCGTCGATCCTCTTTTTCTTTGTAGACCCACTTACAACCAATGGCTTTTACACAATTTAGTGGTTCTACTAGCTCCCGTGACTTGATTAAATTCCATAGATTCTAATTCGATTTCATGGCCTTTTGCCAAGATTCTCGCATCTTTATTTTGGAGTGCTTCGTCATAGCTCCAAGGATCATATTCGTGTTCACTGTACTAAGTCCGCAGACTCTCCCAAAAACATGAATCTATCGGGTTGTCAAACAACCCTCCCACTACGACGAGGCACTTGTGGTAATAGTGTATCATTAGTAACAGATGGTGCCGACCTGTGGTATATCATCTTGCACTTTGGTACTAATGTAGAAGTTTCCCCTCTCATTTCTTCTAAAATAATTTTACTCATGGGCTTGTGGTCCATTACATAGTCCTCTTTCTAAGAATCGGGCATTTGTGCTAACAATTACCCTCTCGATCTTTAGGACTAACAAACCACATTTCGTTCCTCTAGGATAGCCCACAAATAACCGAACTTCCGTACGAGATTCCAACTTATCAAAGATCTCCCATCAAGCACATGTTCGACTACCCCAAATCTGAATGTGTTTCAAACTAGGCTTACGCTCATTCCATAATTTTGTGGGAGTAGAAGATACTGTCTTAGAAAGTACCAAGTTCAGAATGTACGCTGCCGTTTCGAGGCATACCCCCAAAACGAACTCGGTAATTCCGAATAGCTCATCATCGATCTAACCATTTCCAAGAGAGTCCTATTACTTCGTTCTCGCCACACCATTACATTGGGGTGTACCAGTGTGAGACAATTGGGATTGAATCCACCTTCCGATAAGTAATTCCTAAACTCTCCTAAGAGGTACTCGCCACCACGATCAGACCGTAGTGTCTTTATATATTTACCATGACGCTTCTCCACATCAGCCTTGTACTCTTCGAATTTATCAAAGCACTCAAACTTGCGGCGCATCAAATAAATATATCCATATCTCGAATAATCATCTATACAAGAGACAAAATATTCGAAACCACCTCTTGCTTGAGTATACATAGGACTACATAAATCGGGAATGAACCAATTCCAACACTTCTTTGGCTCTACATCCTTTGGCTTTGAAAGGCTTTTTGGTCATTTTTCCTTCCAAGCAGACTCGCAGTCGGATAGTTTTCCACTTCCAATGAACTCTGTTGGTCCCGAACGAGATGTGAACGGAGGTGTAAAGTCTAGAAGGGGGTTGAATACTTTACCACACTCAAAACTTTTTCGACTTTTTGTGAGTGAGTGTGAGGTTAGAAGACTTTGAAGTCTTCTACAAGAAGGTACTTAGAGTGTGCTAGGTGTGATCGGCGAGACTTCGGAGACTCGAAGTCTTCTCGATGGTGCGGAAGCTAATCTCGTGTGTTTTGAAAACCCCTTTTTAAATGAAAACCTTCTTGAAAAATACTTAGAAGGACTGATGCATTTATTAAAATGATAATGAATGAGCAGTTATAAGTATGAATGCAGAAAGCATGTAAAGACACGAGATATTTTATAGTGGTTCGGATATAACAATCCTACGTCCACTCTCCCCGATTTCACAGGGGCCTTACTATCCACCAAAAATGGTCTTATCTCCTCTAATCTCCTTGAGGATTTGACCACGGGAAGTTTTACAAGTTCCTGCCCTTGTTACACGTAATGATCCTAAGATCAATTTAACAATCAACCTTCTCTCTTACGAGAGAATCGGAAGGTGATTTACAATTCCTAAACCAAAAACAGATCTCTCAAAATATCTGCGTATTGGATCGATTTTGGTGTGAATAATTATGCGTGTTCTCGCAATGAGTGAATAGATTACTTGATGTTTCTCGCGCGTATCTATTTTTAAAATCTTTCACTCCAATTTATATGATCCTGAATTTGACTAGCCGTTAGGCTAATTTGTCAATCAGGTCTTCAAAAATGGTAAGTGACCGTTGGATGATTTGTTGACCTTGGATAATTGATTGTGCGATATCAATCAATTATCTCTTGATTGATCGATTGAGAGTCCAATCTTCTCTAGATTGATTATGAGTATCTCGATTTATTCTTGACTTTTATCAATCCTGATAAATCTCTCAAAGTCAACTCTAGCAACCTTACACACCTTGCTTGGCGCAGTCCACAAGCTTTCTTTGTAGCAAGGATTCCAACCTTGTTATCTTCACTTTAACCTTTCTTGACAACACCCTTTTGCAGATATCTTATTATCTTCTTCTTGATCTTCACGAAACCCTTTTAGGTATCTTCAAATACAATCCTTCTTGATCTTCAAGTCTTGATCAGCATCCTTCGATTCTAAACCAATATGGATCTTCAGGTCGAGGCCTAGCAAGATTAACTATACTAAGACATAAACCCTATCTAGATCATCGGGTGACTAACAGGCTCAATTTGGTCCTATTACACTTAGGTTTTAGGAACATCATCAAAACATACAAATTCTAGTCCTAACAAATTCCCCTTTTTGATGATGTTAAAACCTTCTTGAGAACTGCACGCTAACAAAGAAATGCGAAAAGAAGATAAGAAGAGACCTTTAAATAGATCTCAAAAGAGAACAAATGACAACGAGAAGTTGTCTTAGAGCAAAACATTCACTTCTATTAATATCAAAAGATCGGTACAAATTACGTAAGTGAAAGCAAAAAGAGCAAAAGAGAACAAAGATATGCCCGAAAAAAAAACACAGTCTTCACAAACTTCCCAACCAGCAAACTTGAACTTCCTCAGTCATACCTTCGATACTGTTGGAACATTCAGCCACTCGTACACTCTATCATAGAGTTCCCTGTTATCTGCTTCAATGGGTGGGTTGACCTCGGCCAAGCAGATTTTGAGTGTCCTATGAACACTCGGTGATCAAACTTCCCATCTCTTTGTGACTGGAGTTAGGATCTTTTCAAATTCACGCATGAAGGTTTAGGTTGAACTCAAGCGGAAGCTTTGAATCTACGCCCAAAGGTCACGTGCCTTTCTTCCATCCAAGCAAGGAATGTTTCATTTGTTGTGGCCCCAATGCCGATACTTTTGCATGTATAGTATGAGCAAATGAAATCTCTCTTTGTCGTTTTCCATTCCTCGATCCTCTCGGGAGGACAACGAGTCATCAACATAACCATCGGTGTTGTGAGGAAGGATAAAATTTTCTTCAACCTCTGCTCCGAGACTTCTTACCTTTCTTATTACGCTTCTTCTTTGACACGGCGGGCCTTGCAACAGACCTTCTTCGGTATGAACAACTTCTTACATTTCTTGTCCGGGACATCCACATCTTTTGCTTGTTTTCCAAGGAGTTTGAACAGCTTATGACCATCTTTTTCTTCCATTCTCCTTGTTTCTAGATCAGCAAGAAAAGCTTCTTCATGTAAAGCTTCCAACTCTTCTTCACAGACTTCCCTTTCTCAACCTTTTCAGATAGCTTAACCAACCTTCTCCTTTTCATAGGTTGGGAACTTTGTGCCTTCGCCCATTCCGTAACCATGTCCCGATGACTCCGGAGAGCCCGCTTCAAATCTGCCTTTTCTTTCCGTTCCAGCAGAAATTTCTCAATAGCCTCAAGCCTTTCTTTCACCTCCTTCAACTCCTTATCCTTCGCCTCATATCTTGCAACCATGTCGGTTCTCACTGTCCTTCCCCCTTTTAACATCATTCAAAAGAGGGGTCCAGTGAGCTTCCATCTCCAACATTTTGGCAAGAATATCCCGTCTGTAGAAACTAAACTTCTCTATAAATGGCTTCACTTCAAAGAAACTCACTGCTATAGGAGAAGCAATCTTCTCATCAATAGCTAACATGTGCTTAACAAATGCGGCAGATGTCACCGCAATTGCGTAGTAGTGTCCGTCAATCGAGCATTCGCCTCTTGAACAGTAGCAATTTGTTTTCCCATCTCCAAGGGGAAGAATGGATGGCCGCATTCTCAAATAAGCTTAAAAGCGACAAATGGAAATTAATAGTACATCTTCTAACTCAAATAAGCGAAAATAACCTTAAAAATGAACCAAACATATCTTTGGCATCTAAGATTAGGTCACATTAACTTGAGTAGGATTCAAAGGTTGATAGCCGATGGACCTTTGAGTTCATTGGAAGTGGAAAACTATCCGACTGCGAGTCACTGCTTGGAAGGAAAAATGACCAAAAGGCCTTTTAAAGCCAAGGGGTATAGAGCCAAAGAAGTGTTGGAATTGGTTCATTCTGATTTATGTGGTCCTATGTCTACTAAAGCAAGGGGTGGTTTCGAATATTTTGTCTCTTTTATAGATGATTATTCGAGATATGGATATATTTATTTGATGCGCCGCAAGTCCGAGTGCTTTGATAAATTCAAAGAGTACAAGGCTGATGTGGAGAAGCGTCATGGTAAATATATCAAAACACTACGATCTGATCGTGGTGGCGAGTACCTCTTAGGAGAATTTAGGAATTACTTATCGGAAGCCGATTCAATCCCAATTATGCACTGTACACCCCAAATGTAATGGTGTGGCGGAACGAAGGAATAGGACTCTCTTGGAAATGGTTAGATCGATGATGAGCTATTCGGAATTACCGAGTTCGTTTTGGGGTATGCCCTGGAAATGACACCGTACATTCTGAACTTGGTTCCTTCTAAGACAGTATCTTCTACTCCCACAGATTGTGGAATGGGCGTAAGCCTAGTCAAACATATTCGGGTTTGGGGTAGTCCAAAGCATATGTGCTTTGAAAGGAGATCTTGATAAGTTGGAATCTCGTACGAAGTTCATTTGTTTGTGGGCTATCCTAGAGGAACGAAAGGTGGTTTGTTTTATAGTCCTAAAGATCAAAGGGTAATTGTTAGCACAAATGCCCGATTTTAGAAGAGGACTATGTAATGGACCACAAGCCCATGAGTAAAATTATTTTAGAAGAAATAAGGGGAGAAACTTCTACCTTAGTACCAAGAGTACAAGATGAGATACCACATGGGTCGGCACCATCTGCTACTAATGATACACTATTACCACAAGTGCCTCGTCGTAGTGGGAGGGTTGTTAGACAACCTGATAGATTCATGTTTTTGGGAGAGTCTTCGGACTTAGTACACAGTGAACACGAATCGGATCCACGGAGCTACGACGAAGCACTCCAAGATAAAGATGCGAATCTTGGGAAAAAGCAATGAAATCTGAATTAGAATCTATGGATTCTAATCAAGTCACGGGAGCTAGTAGAACCACCAAATGGTGTAAAAGCCATTGGCTGTAAGTGGGTCTACAAAGAAAAAGAGGATCGAGACGTGAAAGTAGAAACTTTCAAAGCAAGGCTTGTAGCGAAGGGGTACACTCAAAAGAAGGAATCGATTATGAGGAAACCTTTTCGCCGGTAGCCATGCTTAAGTCTATCCGGATTCTTTTGTCTATTGCTGCTCATATGAATTATGAGATTTGGCAAATGGATGTCAAGACAGCCTTTCCTCAATGGAAGTCTTGAAGAAAACATCTATATGAAGCAACCGAAGGATTCATTGCAAAGGGCAAAGAGCATCTTGTGTGTAAACTTAATCGGTCCATTTATGGGTTGAAACAAGCTTTGAGATCTTTGAACATCCGTTTTGATGAGGTAATCCAGTCTTATGGATTTATTCAATGTCCGGATGAGTCATGTGTATACAAGAAGAGTGACGGAAACGTGGTGGTATTTCTTGTACTATACGTAGATGACATCTTGCTCATTGGCAACAATGTCAAGGTGTTGTCGACGTAAAGGTATGGTTGTCCAAGCGGTTTGATATGAAGGATTTGGGAGAAGTTGGACATATTCTTGGGATCAAAGTTATAAGGGATCGCAAGAAAAGAATGTTATGCTTATCTCAAGCTTCATACATTGATACTATCTTGGCTCGTTTTAGCATGCAAAACTCCAAGAAAGGTTTTCTACCTTTTCGACATGGAGTACCTTTATCTAAAGAGATGTGTCCTAAGACACCAAAGGAGATAGAGGACATGAAGGCGATTCCTTATGCTTGGTGTAGGAAGCCTAATGTATGCAATGCTATGTACGAGGCCGGATATCTGTTTTGCCGTGGGCATGGTTAGCGAGATATCAAAGTAACCCGGGACAAGGACATTGGACTACGGTAAAGCATATTTTAAAGTACGAAAAGGACTAGAAATTATATGCTTTGGTTTACCAAGCAGATACTTTACTTCTGAGGGTTACACGAGTTACGATTTTCATCGGATAGGGACAACGGTAAATCTACCTCGGGTTATGTGTTTACCTTGGGAGGTGGAGCCATAGTATGGAGGAGTGTAAAGCGTAAATGCGTTTCGGACTCCACCATGGAAGGCCGAGTATGTGGCGGCCTCAGAGGCGGCCAAAGAAGGCTGTATGGCTCGAAACTTCTTGATGGACTTGGAAGTGATTCCTAGTTTGCCTAAAGCTATCACAATTTATTGTGATAACAGGTGCGATGGCAAACTCGAAGGAACCACGAGCCCACAAAGCAAGCAAACACATTGAGCGCAAGTACCACCGATACGAGACATCGTAAAGCGAGGAGAAGTTGTTGTCGCCAAGATTGCATCAGCGGATAACCTAGCAGATCCTTTCACAAAGGCTCTTCCAAATAAAGCTTTTGATGGGCATGTTGAAGGGATGGGAATCGGATGTATGGCGGCAATTATGGAAGCATAGTCTTTTAGTATAAGTGGGAGATTGTTAGGATGTATACTATAAGCCTAGCTTTTGTATGAACATCTTTTTAGTATGAACATCTTTTTAATATGAGATTCATTATGATCAAAATACTTATTGTTTATGATTGTTGTATATATCATTATTTTGTCGGGTTAATCTATCTTGTAGATAACATGGTGTGTGGTGTCACACGAGAAGATTATGCTATCAGTTCCTTATAGATTATAAATAATAGCTCACAACCAAGATGGATTTGGACAAACCATTGGAGCAGTTGTAGTGTAATTTGGTATTAGTCTATCTTGACTATAAAATTACACTAGTACATTTTGTATGTATTGAGCGAGGACCATATGAGGTTGTTCCATTTGTACTTACTATATAAAAGAACAAGACCTCTGTTGTTATGGATGTACGTCTTCTTAATCCCTATATAATAATGGGCACGTGTACTCAATGTATGTTTCTTTGATTTGCCAATGGGTGAGATTTATTAAATCAATAGGCTCGGTGAATTAGGAGACAACATTGTTTATATGGTGTGTTGTTGATTATAGAAGGAATCCGTGTCCTAATTATTTAGGATGATAATGTCCCCTTGAGGAGCTCATAAAGATTATTATGTAAACCCTATGGTGGATTTAATCCGACATAATAATAAAGATGAGTGGTACTACTCTTGGAATTAGATATAAATTAATTAAGTTGTCGATGAATTTAATTAATTTATGGACATTCGATATCTTAAACACGGGAAATAAACGTACACATAATAAAGGAGCCCATATTATTATACGGGATTAGGGCGGTAATTCAATTATAACTCTTTAGTGGATCGAGTTATAATTGATGGGCTTAAGTAAAGTGTTCGGATTGAACACGGTATATTTAGGCCCATCAGAGGCCCAACCCTAATTCCTCCTTAGGGTCCCCTGTTGTAGCCTATAAATAAACCCTAACATCGAGCCTCCCGTGTGTGAAAAAAAAAAACGTGAGATTAGAGAGAGGCGGATTCTGATTCCTTGGAGGATCGTCGACCACTCGGCGTCAAGGGAAAGGGATAGGAATACGGCGAGAAGACCGTGAGGTTCGAGGCTCATCCTTTGACCGCAGCTTCGACCTTAGAACTGGTTGCGTCTTCACCTATTACGGTGAATAAAGGTATAATTCTATCCGCTGCGTTTATGTATTGCGATCCCGAATCGATAATTTCATAGAGTCGGCGATCGGTGGTTCCAACAACATCTTCATCGTGATCACCCTCGGCAACTGGGTGATAGGCTCCGACGCGGCACCCATGCCTGCGACATCATCGCCGATTTCGGTTGGTGCAAGAGACCTTGGAGGGCTAGAAGGAATCTCGAGAGAGAGGGGAAAAGGAATAGATACTGCTCCTTCTCGGCCGTAGACTCGGGAGAAACCATCTCTTCATCCTCTGTAATAACCCAAAACTAAAAACCTAGAGTTTTATATTTGATTTTCTAAGTTTGTTTTATTTTATTGTTTGATTTAAAATTTTATGTGTATTTTTCTCCAATTGACGAACGGTTCTTCGAACTGAAAATCTACTAATACTTCTACAACCCATATCCGTAATCCGGATTTGATTAATAATGATTAATTACCAATAATCCTTTAAATGTGGGAAACACTCAAGAAAACCCTAAGAAAAATGTTTGTTCTCCGTCGCTGCGTTTTAATAAATTTTCGGAGCTGAAACTCGAACCGAAAAATACCGAAAATTCAACGTCAAGATCACAATCAGTATTGAAGAGTGGGCTGCCAAAAGGACAGCCCAAAACCCCCAAAACAACCGGCCATGTGAAGGCATGTGAGAGTAGTACCTATTAACCAAAAATCTTGTCAAAAATCTTAGGTTTAGCTCCTAAACTAGCCTTATAGCCTTATGTCTATTAATCACCTAGTTTGCTCCCTTTCCCCACCTCACTTGACCGGCCCCCTCCCTCTCTTTTCCCCTATAAATACCCCTCTTCCCCTTCTTCATTTCCTACACCAACAAAGAAGGAAAGAACAAGTAGCAAGCAAGAAGTCCTTAGGAGGAAACTACAAAGGTTAGCCTCTAAGTTTATGTTTTGTTTTAAGAGCTTTAAACAATTAGTAGAAGCATGATAGGAACTCCTAAGAACCCCTTCTTACATAATATGATCCTATATGGAGTGTTTGAGTTGGAATTTTGGTGTTTGGAGTCAAAATGGTGAAGTTATACTTGAAACATGAAACTGCCGAAATCAAGCCCCAACCACTGACCCGTTTTTGTAAAATACAATCGGACCCTTTCCACCCGTTTAAAAATGATGGAAAAATTCCTAGATCTAGTATTTGAAGTGTAGAATAACATACTAAAATTTCGTGTTCACTGGATATTTGTAGACTGAGAATAAAATCATGAAAATTATGTGTCGGAAGTGATCCGAAACTGGGAGCAGTGACTCATTTCTTTTATTTCTTCCCTTTCTGATGGTTATAAAATTCTAGGAAAAATCTGGGATGTTCCCCTTGATGTGTTGTAAATCATAGTCAAAAATCATGACTTTTCGTTTAGTACTTTATGAGATAAAATTCGTTTTCTGAGTACCTGGTCGATGTTCGACGCATAGGGTTATTCTGTGTTGCATAAATTTATTTTTCAGTTATACTACTGTATAAATCATGGAAAAATTTATGAATGACCTACAACCTTTTATAACAAGATCCTTAAATTTGGTGATTTTTAAACGAGTATCCAGTAAGTTATGAATTTTCTCGTAAGACATGTTCAGTAACCGAGCCAAACGATGGATTGAATGTTCACGATTTTTCTGGACAGAATCCGTAGGTCAAATGACTTGGGTCCCTGAATGAAAGTTGTTCATACTTGAGTACTGCATCACATGTTTTAATTTCATAATTTTTAGATATTTCTACAAAGAGTTATGGATTTTATAAATTTGAGGTCACTGTTTTGCCGAAACAGAAATTTAGAGTCCTTATTACAAAATCTGCTATAGTTTCATAACTCAAATGAACTCGGACCCTTAATAAACTTTGTTCTACACTGAAAAATGTACAACATACTAAAATTTCATAATTTTCCAATGAGTCTAAGTATTTTATTTCATTTATGCATGTATAGGTATTGTTTCTTCATTGACTGGTACTTGATTAAATTAAATGGCCAAAACTTTTAATGAAATGCATGTTTGAATATCAAATGTCATACATGATACTTTAGAAATGCTTATACTTGAGTGTCTTACGTGTTTTCTTGAAAATGAACGGAACCGAAAGTCCCAAATTCGTGACCCACAAACCGTAGTACACCAACAAAGCCGATTGGACATAGAATTAAACCCATAGAAGCTTTTAATAAAATAAAGTACCTCTTCTTCATGAAAGCCTAGTTTTTAGAAGGCACAATAAGATCAAGAACCTAAGTTTTCAATGGACAAAAGATATGTCGAACTAAACATACGGATTGTGCTAGGTAGAGTACGGTCGGAACCAGAGACCGAGACTTTTGTACGAGAGGCCTAAGCAATCAAGAAGTTAAACTTTCTCTTAAAAGTTCTCCAGGTGGGTGACACTATCTATATAGCCGCTTAATGTTATATGGATCATGTCAGCTTTTCACGAATCAAACATAAACAGATTCCTCGAAAGATGCAAATACCAAAAGCGTGTGAATGTATAACTTAAATGTATGATCGTCAAATGATGAGCTATATTTTACTTTTATTTATTATTTTATGAAAAGAGGGCAAGCCCTATATGATGTGATGAAAATTTATGGGGTCCGGATGTGATAGGAAACTATCATGTGCCCTCCCATTGATGAAAGTTTACGGGGTCCAGATGTGATAGGAAACTATCATGTGCCCTCCCATTGATGAAAGTTTACGGGTCCGGATGTGATAGGAAACTATCATGTGCCCTCCCATTGATGAAAGTTTACGGGTCCGGATGTGATAGGAAACTATTATGTGCCCTCCCATTGATGAAAGTTTACGGGTCCTGGATGAGATAGGAAACTATCATGTGCCCTCCCATTGATGAAAGTTTACGGGGTCCGGATGTGATAGGAAACTATAATGTGCCCTCCCATTGATGAAAGTTTACGGGGTCCGGATGTGATAGGAAACTATCATGTGCCCTCCCATATGATTACGGGTCTCGGACGTGTAAACGTGCCATTCCACAATGTGATTACGGAGATCGGATGTGATAGGAAACTATCATGTGCCATCTCACATGTGCTATATTTATGTACTAACTGTTGCAAAGAAAGATGAATCTCTTAATCGAACGAAATTTAAAGGATGAAAATCTTATAACGGAAGATTACCTAATACAAATGAACAAAACGCCATAACAAGGAAGTAAATAACGAAAGATGAGAATAAAGAATAAAGCATTCAACTATTTTGGGATTTCCTCGTCAATCGTATAACAAATAGATAAAGTCATCCACTCGAGATTTTATCTCACGCCCTATAACTAATATTTTTCAGGTCACGAGATTGAGGCCCGGGAGCTGCAATAGACGACCCGCTTCCACTCTCTTTATCTAAATATGTCGCTTAATATTTTTCGTATCTTTATGAAACTTGTATTTTGCTAAAGACTCGTCACTATGTTTTCCCCAAGAGTTGAACCTTAGACTCACCGGGTGACTTTTGTCAAACGATTAATCTCTTCGTCTAGTTATGAATATGGTTCAAATATTTTAAATAAGTGTTTGTAAAATCTTCCGCTGCAACTCAAATGAATAGCTTTGCTTTCTAAAAAGAAATTTTTCGGCTCGATTTTACGGTTCACTAAGTGATGACTCGGGTTTAGGGCGTCGGGACCTCAAAGGTCGACTTTACGAATTAGGGCGTTACATCCTCGATAATGGAAAATCTTCAATCTCCATGACATCATCTACGATGAACCCTTCTTGCCGGAGTTACCTTAGGAGGCAACGTTGCTCCTCTGGTGCGACTACTTTTGGACCTTTCTGGAGACCACAATTATCTTTTTGGCCTTCCTCTGCGGTAGGCTGAGAAATGGGAATCGGATCCTCGCTTCCCGAAGACTTCAAAGTCTTCTCCTCTGAGCTAGCAACCTTGGAGCTTGCTTTGGTGCTTTTCACCGACACTCTTAGGAGAGTTTTACGAATCCTTCACAATATCATCCTTCCCATCATCATCCTTAATCACATCCACATCAAGAACATCTGTTATAGGTGCAACCTCTCTCGATTGGAACCACATCAGCCTAGTTCCCTCAATTTCAGCCGGATCTTCTTCATCATCGTAATCGGGAGGACCACTAAGCTCTTCATCCTTATTCAGCATGAACTTTGCCTTAGTGTAGGATTTTGTCCACTTGGGTCCCACGCCGTATTCGGCGAGAATCTTCTCCAACAAAACCGTGACCTTATTAGACATAGAAACATACTATTCAACAGCCCAAACTTTAACATCGGGATGTCCGTCAACCTCGGTCCGAAAGAACCGATTCTTCTCCTTCGAGAATCTCAAAGAACTTACTAACCCAATCACACTCCACCCCATCGACAATAGCCTTCAAAGCACAAATACGTCTTTGACTCACCGAGTCCATACTCTATCGTTCACCAAAAATAACCTTCACCATGATATCAAACAACGATCTATATTTTACGCTTGAGATATGCTTTCTTCAAATCGACACATGATGACGACACAAGGTTTTCTCTAGAGAACGAAAAGCGTCGAGATGGTTTTCCGCCATATACGATTCTCGGGGTCAATGCCTTGAAAATATAAACCCAAGTGTTGATGAATATCTTGTCGTTTGATGGTTAGACTTTGACCGAACACAGCTTGTTTTGATGTTATTCCTTCCAAACTCAAATATGAACTAGAAACCGAACGACGTAGGCATCAAGAGTTCGTCGCTCCGAAGAATGAGCCGAGTAATACCGGTACAAACCCCGATTAGATAAGAGATTTAGAATTTCCACCGCCTCTCATTTGTCTTGTGGTTCGAAATCCACCGATAATTCACTCCGCACTTTCTCCGATAGGGCCAAGGGATCTAGGGTCTTGTGTTTCCCGGTGACCTTTTCGAAGATGAAGATTGTTTAGGAGCCATTGAGATTAAAGTAGAGATTGATCGATTTCGAAAAATGAAGAACTCGAGATGAGAGGTAAGGTAAGGGGAAGAAATGAGAGAGAAAATCAATTTCTAAGAAATAGGAAAGAAACCGCTAATTTTTAAATTACAAAATAAGATTTGAACGGTATTTGGCATATTGCACGATCAGATCGAGCGGTTATGGATTAAACGATTCGAATTCGGAAAAGTGTGTGACCTCAAAGCATTGGACGCGAAAAAGGTATTTTCCAAAATGGAAAGATTTTCGGATCCGCAGTAATAGGGTAAAAATAATATTTTAAAGGAAAGAACACCCTATAATTTGTGGTAGTAAAAATATGATTTGACAGTTAACAAAACTAATTCCAAATGCCGAGGATAAACGAAGAAATAAAATATTCCGAAAATTATTTTAACCACATAAAACAAGGAATATTTTATATCAAAATATTTTTCAAAAGAATGAGACAAGAGAGGAAAACGAGAGAAAGAGAGAGAAAGAAGATAACATATCTCATTAGTTGATATTGTAATCAATCGATACCACCGAGCACCGTAGCGCCGTAGTTACTCAGAAAGCGTGACAAGGTTTGAGACCCTTCTCCAAAGAAAGTTGAAATTCTTCTTCAAAGAACAATTACAGAATCCTTAGCAACCTTCTCCAAAATTTTAACATAATTTTCCTGGATCCGGTAAACCTAATTCCACCGATAGATTTCTAAACCTTGCTTCGCCAATGGTTTTGTAAAAATGTCTGCCCTCGTCGATCAAGATGAATCTTTTCCATTCTAATATTTTTATTTTCCACATGATCTCGAATAAAATGGTGACGTATATCCACATGTTTGCATCTTGTGTGAAGTCTTGGATTCGAGTAATAGCAATAGCACTATTGCTATCACAAAAGATAGGAATTTCTTTAGTGACAATGTGATAGTCTTGCGATTGTTGACTTATCCAGAGTAATTGTGAGCAACGGCTCAGCAGACCATATACTCGCTTTTGTGGTTGAAGTAGCCACTGAAGTTTGCTTCTCGAGAGAACCAAGAAACCAGCTTACTTCCAAGGAATTGACACGTACTCGTGGTCGATTTTCTATCAATTCTACAACCTCCATAGTCTGAATCGGAGTATCCAGAGTTCTAGGTTATCATCACAGGATACCAAAGACCTAAGTTTGTTGTACCCTTGAGATACTTTAAAATCTTCTTTGCTGCATCCAAATGACTTTTCTTTGGATTAGCTTGAAATCTAAGCGCATACTCCAACCGCAAAAGAGATATCAGTGCCGCTTTTGCATTAGGTAAAGCAAGGAACCTATTAACCCTCTATACATGGTCTGATCAAGACTTTCACCATCCTCATCCTGGATCCATTTTGTAGTTTTGTTACCATAGGAATTTTTGCATCCTTGCTAGTTAACATACCAAACTTTTCTAGCATATTTTTGGTATACTTAGCTTGATTTATGAATATTCCTTTAGAGGTTTGCTTTACTTGAAGACCTAAGAAATAATTCATTTTTCCCATCATAGACATTTCAAACTTACTTTGCATCAATTCACTAAATTTTTCACAAAGTTTCTTGTTTGGAGATCCGATGTTTATGTCGTCCACATAAATCATACTAGTAGAATATCTTGATCTTCTTTAATTTCGAATAAGGCTCGGTCAATCTTTCCTTTACTCAATCCATGATCGAGTAGAAACTGTGATAGCGTGTCATACCAAGCTCGGGAGCTTGCTTTAATCCATATAGAGCTTTCTTCATTCGGTAAACTTGATTTCCTTGTACAAAACTCCGGGGTTGTTCAACGTATACTTATTCAACAAGAACGCCATTTAGAAACGCAGACTTTACGTCCATCTCGATATACTTTGAATTTCATATATGCCGCGTACGCAAGAAATAATCTTATAGCCTCTAATCAAGCTCTTTGGTGCAAACGTCTCGTCATAATCAATTCCTTCGACTATGAGTAACCTTGCGCGACAAGCCTTGCTTTATTTCTAGTGACTTCATCTTTTTCATTTTTCTTTTTCTTGAAAACCCACTTAGTTCCAATCACCTTTTGATGTTTTGGTCTCACAACGAGTACCCAAACATCTTGTCGTGTGAATTGATTCAATTCATTTTGCCTAGCTTCTATCCAGTTTGTGTCCAATAATGCTTCTTCAATATTCTTAGGTTCTTGTAGGGAAACATAGCAGCTAAATAAACTATCTAGGTTTATTTTTCTTCTTGTTTGACTCCATCTTGAGGGTTACCTAAGATTAAATCACCTGGAATGATCTGTCATCCAGCTTCCTTCTCTTAGCCACGTTTAACTCTTCTCGTAGGTATCGTTGGAACATCATCTAGTGTCGTTCCCCCTTGATTTGATAGATTCACATCTCGGTGTTACGGGTGAGTGATCGGCCAATCCTTGGGGTTTCTTCAAGAGGTTGTGTTTTGCTTGAGTTTACACTCCTTTACGGAGCAGCTTTTTCTTTTTCGTTGAATTTGAGGTTTCTTTGATCATCTTGAGAATCTGAGTCTAAAATGGGTAAGTGAACCTTGACATATTTTGTTTTATCCTTGAGTTCTAGTTTCCCATATCCTTACGCCAAGAACTCTTCTTGTCATTTGTCCTTAGACTCAGCAATAGATTAATTAAAAACCACATGAGGTGTTTCTTCCACAACAAGAGTTTTCCTATTAAAAACTTCGATAGGCCTTGCTTGTCTGGAATATCCTAAGAATATTCCATCAGCAACCTTGGCATCAAAGGTTTTTAACTTGGACTTGCCATTGTCATGAATGAAACATCTACAACCAAAAACACAAAAGAAAGAAACACAAGGAATTCTACCTTTCCATAACTTGTAAGGTGTCTTTCCATGGTCTTTGGTCAGCAAGCTTCGATTCTAAGTATAGCAGTCAGTATTGACAGCCTTCAGCCCAAAACCTCGAGGAACATTATACTCTGCTAGAATTGTTCTCGGCAGCCTTCCTTGAGTGTCCTATTTCTCCTTTCAGCCTACGCCATTTTGCTTTGTGGAGTGCGAGCCGCAGACGTTTCATGTTGAATCCCAGCCTCTTTGCAATAAGTTGCTATGTGAGAGTTTAGAAATTTTGTTCCTTTGTCACTTCGATCCTTACGAAATTTTCTCCCTTCTCATTCTCGCCACTTAAAACAACGCACAAGGAACTAGAAAACTTAATCGAGTATCCCTTATCGCAAAATTGTGAAACCGAGAGCAAGTTATGCTTCAATCCTTCCACGTGAAAACTTCATCAACACGTACATCTCCAATGTATAGAGTTCCAACACCTTTGGTAATACCGCAGTTATTGTCTCCGAATACTACCCGTGGGCCTTTTTGTGATTTTATTGAGCTCAAAAGTTGCTTGTCTCCATCATATGCTTTGAACATCCGCTGCCGATGTACTGCATAAAGTATTTCCAGAACTTCTCTTCCATGCCCCACGGCGTCCCGCACATTTAGTTGAGTTTTAGGTACCCTTTAGATTTGGGTCCTTGAGAGTTAGCACAATCTTTAGGAATCCATAGGAATAGACTCTTCTTATCATGTTACGTTGGTCCCGATTAGTTGAGCAGATTGAGAAAAACGTGTATCACCTTCTAGAAAATCTAGAAGGGGGTTGAATAGATATTTGATTTTCCAAATCTTTCAAAATTTATTCAAAGTACCACAAGAACACAACGGAAATTCAATATTAATCTCAACTTTATTAAGATCAAAAGCAAACCGATATTCACATTTTAACTTTGATTCTAAATTAATCTTTGAACAATAAATTGGAAATTGAACAGATAAGTAAATAAAAGCAAGAAAGAACACTGATTTTATAGTGGTTCGGATTATAACAATCCTACATCCACTCTCCTTCTTCAAGTTGAAGAAGGGACCAGCTTACTACTTTATTACTTCACACTTACAACTTACAACTTACAACTTTCTTCAAATCATCAAAGTACTCCTAACTCCTTCTTCGAATCTAAGAATTACAAAGTGAATAATGGATTTTGAAGATTACAGGAGAAGTGTTCTATAAACACTTGAAACTTTTGAAAACTCTTTTTGAAAACACTTTGTGAATTGAGATTGAAATCGAATAGTGAATAGTGTGAAAAATCAAATTTGCATAAGTATATTGAAAAATAAAACCTAGACCTATTTATAAGTCTCAAAAGACAGTTAGTTTGTTAGTCGGTTCTAACAAATCGAAATCGCTTTAACAAACATAATCTTGAAAATCGCTCTTGACCTCACTGATTTCTTCTACTGTCGTAGCCGACTTGGTGAAGACTCGCTTTTCTTATTCTACTCAGCTTGTCTTGACCTCGCCTCGAGCTCTTTATAATTGTCTCCTGCAGATGACTAGACTTGAGTTTGTCTCCGGATGACTTGCAACTTCGATCTCCACCGACTTAACCGGTCCTCGTCCTAGTCTCGATCACTTAGTACCGAACTCGATCTTAGTTGTTCTTCATAGTTGTCTTGCTCATCTCGGATTGATCTCGTTAACTCATCAAAACTCTCCTTGATCTAACAATTTCCCCCTTTTTGATGATGTTAAAACTATAAGAAAGAAACATACTCACGGTGATGTTAGTCAAAGTTATTCAAGATAGTCGAGATAGGCATATCATAACACATTCACACTTTTAATTGATTTATTTCAAGTTAGAGCACTTTAATCCACACTTAGAAAATTTTGAAGTAAAAATTTTTAAGTCTTAAGATTTTTTTCAAATGTTTTAAAAAATTTAAGTCTTAGGACTTAGAAAAATTTTATACTTAGAAAAATTTTGAAAATTTTAAGTCTCGAGATGATAAATTTCTCAGATGATTTATACTTAGAAATTTTTTTAAGTTTTCTTAAAACAAGAAAGAGGGCTTAAAAAATAAACAAGTAAATCGGTATAAGATACAGTCATCTCATTCATTTAGAGCACATTTACATTTTTACATATAGATCGGATAAGAAGATAAAAGATAAGAAATTTTTGTTTATCTAATCATTCCATCTATCTTTCTCCGGAGCCGCATCCAGATTAAATATCCTTGTCCTCGGCTCGGCAATCTCCTTTGGATCGGTGAACTTCATTTGATTTATCCCATAATTGATAGTTGACTGATCCACTCCTTGTCAATCGAACCATCATCATTCAGCTTAATTGGTATGGATGAGTAGTCTGAGCAACCAAATCCACGTTGTACCATTCATCTCCTTCATCAAGAAGTTTCTCGCACAAGCTTGGATTTTTCTTCTCCATCCAAATCATGCAAAGCTATTGTTTCATTATCTCAAGATGCTCCGACTCCTTTGCGAGATGTACCGTAAGAAGGTCCATTTAGCCTCGTACTTCATGTACTCACTGCCCATGCCGGATGCACAATCATCTTTGGAGGAGCATCGGCTCTTTCTTCAGTGTCTGATCCATGCCGTATCTGCTCTTCCTCCGACCGATGAGACCACCCACTTCTTCCGGGATCTGCCGAAAATTTGCCCACTTCCTTCGCCGACTTGATCTTCCTCACGGCTTCCTCCGGCCATAGTACACCTTCTCTGCCTTTATCCGTCGGTCCCTTTCTGCCTCTATCCTAAGCTCGGTGATTTTTCAAGTGGTCTCTTCCCGGCAGCTTTGGACATCGAGGCTCTGTCGATAGGCGACACGACTCTTTCCACCTCCTTCTCTTTCCCTTTTTCGCTATCATCAGCTCTTTTTCTTTGCCTGTTCAGCCTCGGCTTTGGCTTTGGCCTCCTCCTTTCTCTCCCGATTTTGGCCATATATCTTTCAGACTTCACCTCGCTTCCTTCTTTTCCGGCCAGCTCATCTACCCTTATCGCCTCCTCGATCTGCTCGATTCTTATCTTTAGGACGGTGAGCTCATCCGATTGGCCGGCTGAAAGCTTAATCTGGTTGAGCTCGGCTTTAATGATCTCCATATCTTCCCCCTTTTTAACATCATCAAGTAGCATAGCAAGCTGCTCCTTGATAACAATAAAATAGGTGGAAGCCGAGGATTGATTGAGTATGATCTCATCGGCCAGAATCGATTATCGGCTTGGGTTTGGCTCTTCGGTTCTCCAACCTCCTTCTTTACTTCAGCCAGTTCTTCTTTGTGAGACGGTTTAACGAATCGAAATAGAAGAGCAGAGATTTACCTCAAATGCTTTTAGCATTTCCTCCATCGTGATCGACAAATACCACGATATCTGCCAGCTTTCATCGTGAGCATCTGGGTAAATTTATCCTCTACTCTCTTCTCCACTGGTTCGTAATTGATGAGAAGGTGGATCTCGGGCTCTTTGGGAGGCGGCGAGGGGAGGTTTCGGGCAAGCCTAGACGAACTCGTAGGAGGTTCAGAGCCGCTCTTCCGACAGGATGGTTGAAATGGAAGTGATTCCCGCAGACTCCGTAACAATTTTCTCCCGGGAGATGAAGTTTTCCCAGCCAACCTCGTCTGTGAATAGGCTCATCTCCTCTAGATCTCCAGTCCTTAGATGATGGATAAACCATACTTCAATGGATTCCTTCATTACTTCGAGGTTGAACCGAAGTTCAGAATTAGCTCTGCCACCTCCTTCGAGCGTCGATCGTAGGGACAGCTCAAAGCTTCCCACGAGATCCGTTGGAGTGCAGGGGTGTGTATTGGACTTATTTGGGGAGAGGGAGTGGGATATTTGGTGGAGAGGAAGTCAAGAAAATCGAATGGTTGAGTGGAGGTGGGAGGAATTTCGGGGATTGGGGATGAGGTGGGAGGTAGAGTGGTTTGGATTTGGACTATGTTGGGATTTGGGCAATTTAAGAGGCTCGAAGTACCGGCTGGGATACTTCTTCATCGGCTAGGTGGGTGGGGGATTTATTAGATGAAGAGATGTTCGATGATGTACCGGAGAGACTTGCTTCTCGGCAGATCTTTGTCTGCTCTGAGCTGGGATCCTCCAGACTTCAACCTCTGTCTCTACCTGCTGCTGCTATTTCTAATGTAGCAGCCTTCTTCTCGAAGCGAGGGTTGAAGGAGGCTGCAGTAAGACTCTCCTCGGCGAGATATATCTGCGGCTTTGATCGATCTCCTTCGGACCTCCTTTGGAGCGGAACATCAGGTCTGGTTTCTTAAGGTTGGGTGACCTCTAATTTCACTCCATTGCTTCCTCAGCCGGTTGTGCTTCCGTACATCGGCTTGACCTCGGGTACCTCGGCTTTTGGTACCTCATGCTGTCTCTGGACCCTCACTGCCGCTTCATTTCTCTGCGCCTTGCCTCATCGATTCATCATCTCGAATCTGCAATCCACCGATCTCTCGTTCTTTGTCGGCGGTCCCTTCGCTTGGAGTATTTTTTCTGCCCTCCCTTGTTTGCACCCTTTTATTACTGCCCATCCATCGTATCGTGATCTTATTGAACAGACTCACGATTGGCCGAGGAACCCAATCTGCATCATCGTGGTTATACACCGGTCATGTCTTTTCCTCCTTGATCTCTGAACAATAACTCAACCAATCTACCCCGATTCCGTCATAGATGGCTCGCATGCGGCATAACCTGGACTTTGTCACACCATCATGTGAACTCGATCTCCCGGGATAGACTTGGTTACGATTGTCATCAACAACCTCGTATTTCCTCCTTAACATGTGTTTCTTCGTATCTCTCCTAGTTCCCCGTAACTCACCCTTGCAAAGATGTCGAATGAATCCTCCCATTCATCTTCCTTGTATACCAATGGATTAACCCCATCCGCCTGTGGTGTCGAGAATTCTAGCCACATTTTCCTTTGTGAACTCCAACAGAGTACCCTCAACCGTTGTCTTTGAACCCATTTTCGTGAATACACTATTTACTGAAATTCTCGCCCAATGAAATCCATGGTTCGGTTCTCTGGAGATTTCATTGAAACGAGAACCCACGCAGCCTAGATGCTTCCAAAGAAACCCCAATCTCACTAGATTCTCTATCTCGTGTGGTTTCAAAATCGACGTACATCTCTCGCTTTTAGCTTGTGTTTGGTCGACTCAATATTCATTTTGAATTCCGAGTTGGATGCGGTTATATAAGTGGGGGTCTTGAAGAGGTAGAAGCCATTTGAGTAAATTTGAGAGAATGAAAAATTTGCAGAAATTTTGATAAGGGAAATGTGAAAGTGAAACTTTTGAAAAGAAGAGGGTAAGTTTTTAAACCCAGAGGAGAGTGAGGGTAACTTTTGAAACGAAGATGATACGTGTCACGTTTTTAGGAATTTAATTTTAAACCGTTGATTTATAAAGCGCGTGTAAAACATCGACGATTTAGTGAGAAAATCGCTTTAACTTCAAGGCGCGTGACCTCTACGTGTCTTAAATTGTGTAAAGTAACCGTTTAACCTACGGATTAGACGGCTAATAGGTTTGCTTTATCGGAGGTAATTAGTACCACGACGTACACTAAAAGATACCTTTCTTTGCAAGCGGGTATTCTCTTTCGAGACTTGGTAAATGCTGAGACTTGGTCAAAATGACCTTGTCTTGTATTTTTCAAAACTTTCTCCTAGTCGATTTTGAAAAACACAATTTTTAAACAAAATTTAACACAGTATTTTCAATTTAGTCACTAAGATGCTGATTATTTTGAAAAATACAGACTTATGAATTTTATTTGAAAACAATAGATTTTGAGGAAGGACAAAGGTGAGGGTTTTCGATTGAAGAGATTAAGAGACAAAGCCGGTATACCTGTTCTCGCAAGAAAACTCATCAAAACTATTAGTAGGCTGAGGTAGATCGAGATAGGGTGCGAGATAGTCATCTGTTTTCTAGAAATCAGTGACTATTGTGTCCTAATCTGATTTACCGAATGTCGGATAAGTAATTATCAAGTAAGATAAGGTCCATATGACTAATCCTTGATTCTTGATTCCTAAAAAGGAAATCAATGATATCACTACTGATTGTCCTTTGACTCATATCTAGTCCGATAATTCTTTCTAGACATTAATTTAAAGAGAAGAAATGACCGTAAATAAGGAATACATTTATC
Organism: Paraleonurus japonicus; assembly: GCA_030762865.1. Taxonomy (NCBI): domain Eukaryota; kingdom Viridiplantae; phylum Streptophyta; class Magnoliopsida; order Lamiales; family Lamiaceae; genus Paraleonurus; species Paraleonurus japonicus. Next base: position 24,326,106 of record CM061060.1, read on the forward strand.
GATGCAAGCAATTTAAAAATCAGATAAAGATGCATCAAGTAATCCTAGTTCTAAGCATAATTCTTTAAACCTAGACTCACCAATGGCTTTGTAAGAATGTCTGCTCTTTGTGATTTAGTGGCTATCTTCTCAATTCTAATGTCATTCTTCTCAACATGATCTCTAATGAAATGATGCCTAATGTCTATATGCTTACATCTAGAATGCGTAACGGGATTGTAAGTCATAGCTATTGCACTATTACTATCACATTAAATAGGAACAACCGATGTTTGAATATTATAATCTCTAAGCTGTTGACTAATCCAGAGGAGTTGAGAGCAACAACTTCCAGTGCCATGTATTCACTTCGGTTGTGGAGGTGGCAACATGATGTCCTTCTTAGATAACCAAGAAATTAACTTGTTGACTAAGAATTGACAAGTTCTGAAGTGGATTTCCTATCAATCTTACATCCCCCAAAGTCTGAATCAATAACTGTCACCAAAGTTGTCATCACCGGGTACCATAACCCTACTTGCAAGGTTCCTTTGAGATATTTAAGGATTTTCTTAGCCGTCTCCAGATGAGTTTTCTTGGGATTAGATTGAAATCTTGCACATACCCAACCGCAAAGGCTATATCGGCCTACTTGCGGTGAGATAGAGAAGAGATCCAATCACCCACGATACTCCGTTGCATCTGTGGGTATCCCCCGCTCATCCGAATCCATAGAGAAGTTAGTTGCCATAGGTATTTTAACTTCTCTACTAGTAGTCATCCCAAATTTCTCAATCGGATCCTTAGCATATTTGGGTGATGTATAAAAATACCCTTACTCATCGTTTAATATGTAAGCCTAGAAAGTATGTTAATTCACCCATCATTGACATTTCAAACCTGTTTTTCATGAGAATACTAAACTCTTCACATAGTTTCAGATTAGGTGAACCAAAGATTATGTCATCTACATTAATTTGAACTAATAAGATGTTACCATCTACTTCCTTCCTAAACAAAGTTCTATCAATCTTACCTTTTGAAAAACCATTTGATGTCAAGAAATCGTATAAGGTATCATACCAAGCTCTGGGAGCTTGTTTCATCCATATAGAGCTTTGTTGAGTTTATAGACCTTGTTATTGATCTTAAACCCGTGAGGCTGCTCCACATAGACTTCCTCAAGCAACACACCATTCGGGAAGGCAGACTTAACATCCATTTGAAAGACTTTGAAAGATTTATATGCAAGAAATGCCAAGAACAACCTTATTGCTTCTAATCGCAACTAGAGCATAGGTTTCATCATAGTCTATCCCCTCGATCGTGAGTAACCTTGTGCAACCAATCTTGCCTTATTTCGAACAATAATGTTGTTCTCATCTGCTTTATTTTTAAACACCCATTTGGTGCCTATAATCTTTTTATGTAAGGGTCTTTCCACTAATTCCCAAACACTTTGCCTTTCAAATCGATGCAGCTCCTCCCGCATGGCGCTTATCCAGCTTTAGATCGAGATAGAGCTTCCTCAATAGACTTGGGTTCAAGAAGCGACACATAGCGGTGAATGCACTTTCGTAGTCCAAAGATCATTCGTGGTTCCGCACACTACTAGATGGGTCTCCTATAATCGATTAGATGGATGGTAGCTTCTCATCCTTTTGCCTATATGAGGAGAAGGATCCTCATCTTGAGTCTCAATAGGCAACTCCTCCGACTCTACCTCACCTGACGTTCCCCTTCATCACCGACCCCGCCGATTAGCCGATGTCAAGGGTGTCTGCTTCGATGGAGTCTCGATCGAGTTGTCTTCGATTATCGGATGGGGATTCTTCTTCATCTGAGTCTCAATCAAGACTAGGTAGATAGACAGTTCTATGTTTAGTCTTGGATAGATTAATCTTATCTAGACTATCGAAATTTGATTCACTTTATCGGAGAAAGAATACAATTCATCAAAAACAACATGAGGGGTTTCCTCCACACAAAGGGTTGTCTTGTTAAAAACTCTAAATGCCTTGGAAGTGTTGGAATATCCCAAGAATATTCCATCAAGCCTTTGCATCAAAATTTCTTAACTTAGATTTCTCATTGTTATGGATAAAATATGAGATTCTTGGAATCTTACCCTTCCAAATCTCATATGGAGTCTTACCCTTGTCTTTAACAACCAAGCATCTCTGCTCGGGTATAACAAGTCATGTTGATGGCTTCACCGAACCTATGAGGGGTTTCATTCTCGGCTAACATGCTCTGGCCGCTTCCTTTAAGGTTATACTCCTTCTCTCAACCACTCCATTTTGTTGAGGAGTTCTTGAAGATGTCTCATGAATAATTCCACACTCATTGAAAAAGTTAGATAAACAAGAATTCAAAAATTTTGTGCCCTTATCACTTCTTATTTTAACAATATTAACAACCTTTTTCATTCTCGAATCATGCAATGTATCAAGTATCTTGTTTATAGTCTCATTTTTCTTGAAAAGAAATATAACCCAAGTGTATCTAGAAAAATCATCAACTACAACAAGAGTATATTTCCTTCCACCGAAACCGAGAGGAGAAACAGTCCAAACAGATCTAAATGAAGTAGTTGCAAAACTCTATCGATGAAGAGGTGTTAATACTCTTAAATGAGTGTCTAGGTTGTTTACCTTTTTTACAAGCATCACATTTAAGATCAGTAGATAAAAGTTTCTCGGGTAATCCCTTAACAAGGTTCTTTTTAGCCACTTACTAAGGGTCTTGAAATTCGATGACTAAGCCTCTTGTGCCATAGCCACCGAGATCATCTCCACCCTTAGCTATCAGACAAGTATCTTTAGGACAACTATTAAAGTTGGCCACATAGACATTACCAAGTCTCAAGCCGCTTAAAAGTACCTTGTCCGAGGAACTATCTAAGATGTCACATTTATCCTTTGAAAATTATCGATGCGATCGACAAGAATCATTATCGGAAGATGAATAATAGACTACCTCTTTAGCCATGAGACATATTTCATCATCTAATCCGAAATCGGATGAGGATGATGATGATGATGATTTTCTTGACTCCTTTTCTTCAGCTAGAAGAGCCCTTTGATCTCGCAAATCTCCTGTCTCTCTTTTTCTTTTCTCTTCCCTTTCTTTAGGAGTTAGTTGAGGACAATCATAGCTGAAGTGTCCTGGCTTGTTGCATGTGTAGCAAATGACACTCCTATCAAATTTTGGGCTGGAAGGATTTCTTTTAACAGTGATCTCGAATCTTCTCGCCCGGCTCCTATTCTTGTCATCATCTGTAAACTCATCTTCCTTTCTTCTTGATTTGGATCTTGATCTGTCCTTACTCGCAAATCTCAATTTATTTCGTTTATACTTCATCCTTAATCTGTCATACCTTTTGGTGAGCAGAGCCATCTGCTCCTTCGTAGATAAGTCGGCTCCTACAGATTCGGTTGACATCTTGTCTTCTTTGCCGACAAAGGCAACAGACTTGGATGAGGTGCTCGACTCCATCTCATCCTCTTCATCTTCTATTTGAATGTCATACTCTAAAGCTTTAAGGTGAGAGAATAAGGTATGGTGAGTAATAGAAGATAAATTTTGAGTTGCTTTAAGGATATTGGATTTTTCTCTCCATCTCTTGGTTAATGATCTCGAGTATCTTGTTATTAATCTCCTTCTATGTATAGTTCTTTCCCCGGATCAGCCACTTTGTTGAGGAGATTCGTCAACCATACATCTAGCCGATCCACGCTTCATTATCCTTCATCTTGAAGGTATCAAAGGCGTGTAAAGCAGACAACTTATTCTCTTTTACTTGGTCCGATCCTTCACGAGACATTTGCGAGTCTGCCACATTTCTTTGGCTGTTTTGCATCTCTTAACTTTCTCAATCCAGTCTTTACTCGTAGTCTCAATGATTTCTCGAGCTACTTGATCTAGGTTGTGGATTTTCCTTTCATCATTTGTCGATTCCGAGCTCTTTTTCTCTTGTCCGGTTCTCGATTCAGCAGATTCAAGTGCCATTGCTAGTGCCTCCATGATAAAATTTTATAGGCCCTTCTTCAAGAACCTCCTCCATCCTATCATGGATATCCTTGAGATGATTTTCCATCCCTGAATTTCCAATAATCATAATCTTCAATTGAAAATTCAGGTAGATTCCTCGGATTTCTTGCTCTTGCTCAAGACATGATGAGATAGAAAAACAAAACACTCCACAAACTTGTTAGTAGCACAGATTAGTAACACTAAAAAGATGAAGAAAATTTCGAATCTTAGTTAAGACCTAAAATCAATATCGTAATGCTTTATCACCGCTCACGATACCACTAGTTGGTCCCGATTAGTTGAGCAGATTGAGAAAAACGTGTATCACCTTCTAGGAAAAATCTAGAAGGGGGGTTGAATAGATTTTTCAGATTTTCCAAATCTTTCAAAATTTATTCAAAGTACCACACTAACACAACGGAAATTCAATATTAATCTCAACTTTATTAAGATCAAAAGCAAACCGATATTCAGATTTTAACTTTGATTCTAAATTAATCTTTGAACAATAAATTGGAAATTGAACAGATAAGTAAATAAAAAGCAAGAAAGAACACCATATTTTATAGTGGTTCGGATTATAACAATCCTACATCCACTCTCCTTCTTCAAGTTGAAGAAGGGACAAGCTTACTACTTTATTACTTCACGACTTACAACTTACAACTTACAACTTTCTTCAAATCTTCAAAGTACTCCTAACTCCTTCTTCGAATCTAAGAATTACAAGAATAATGGATTTTGAAGATTACAGGAGAAGTGTTCTATAAACACTTGAAACTTTTGAAAACTCTTTTTGAAAACACTTTGTGAATTGAGATTGAAATCGAATAGTGAATAGTGTGAAAAATCAAATTTGCATAAGTATATTGAAAAATAAAACCTAGACCTATTTATAAGTCTGAAAAGACAGCTTAGTTTGTTAGTCGGTTCTAACAAACTGAAATCGCTTTAACAAACTTAATCTTGAAAATCGCTCTTGACCTCACTGATTTCTTCTACTCATCTGCGGTGACTTGGTGAAGACTCGCTTTTCTTATTCTACTCACTTGTCTTGACCTCGTCTCGAGCTCTTTATAATTGTCTCCTGCAGAGATGACTAGACTTGAGTTTATCTCCGGATGACTTGCAACTTCTGATCTCCACTGACTTAATCAGTCCTCGTCCTAGTCCGATCGGCTTAGTACCGAACTCCGATCTTAGTTGTTCTCCATAGCATTTGTCTTGCTCATCCGAATTGATCTTTTAACTCATCAAAACTCTCCTTGATCTAACATGTTCGTAAGATCTTATCCTTCTTCCATACATATCAACATAGACAATTTCATCCTTTGGTGCCTTCTTGAATGTATGTCTATGGGTGTTGGCTATGTTCCTTCCAAGACTTGTGACCCTTCCGAGGTCCTCTCGGATGGAGTGATCAACCGTGCTATGGTTCGAGGATTTTAATGATAAGGATACGTTCTACTTGAGCCATCAAAAGATTCATATCTCACAGTGCAATGCATTTAACTTAGTAGACCGTTTAGCAAGCTTTAAAGTTTGCTTAGGTTGTGTAGTCTTCACCGAGACTGTCTCCACGAGAGATGGTTTCGGCCGATGTCTACTTTTCTCGACCTTGCCGAGGTTTCTTAAGTTGGGATTCCCTTCTTTTGATACCTCATCGCTTGTTTAGGTCGTTGAGTATAACTACTCTTCTTCCCATTCAACTCGATTTGGCCGGGTCAAGAACCTTTTACCCTTATCGGTAGGTTTAGGTTTGAAACCCTCTCTACCAAATCATTACCCTTAACATGTGTACTCTTCTTAAGTACACTTGTTTGAACCTCGTGAGGATTGGGCAATGGTAAAATCAATTCCCTTCTTTACGTTAGGTGTTTGAGATGAATCAACTATTGTTTGAACCGCATGAGAAGCTTTGTTCGGTTGATCCAACCTCAAACTTAACCGCTCCTCACTTGATTTTATACGCTCATGCTAATGGAAAAGCTCATCAAACTTTTCTTGTAGAATTTTCAATCGATCAGTCTTCTCAAGATTCTCAACAAGCAACCTTTCTACCAAGAGACCTGTTCGGTGTACTTCAAATTAAGAGTGTTTAACTCTTCTCAAGTTGTCTCGATTAAAGTATGCTAATATCCCGATGGCTTGCTAATAGATTCTTGTGTAAGTAGATCAATTTTTTCTTTTAAGCTAACATTCTCCTTTTCCACACAATTATAAGCGTTTATAGCAGCTTTGAGATCTTCCATTAACTTATCAACAAAGTTATGGTCAAACTCCTCTGCTAGAGAAACACGGGAAGCAGACGAAGAACAGGAATCGGAAAATACCTCATCTTCGTTGGCCATAAGACACAAATCATTGTCTCAAGAGAAACTGAAGATGATATTGAATCACTTGAGAGAGTATCCTCCTCTTCACCACTAGAGCACGCTTGTCAAAGAAACTTCCTGCTCCTCATCAACCTCTTTTCTTCTCTTTCTCGAGGAGTTAGTGCAGGCAGTCATAAGCTGAAGTGTCCAGGTTTATGACAGTATAGCAAGCATCACTTCTTGAAGATCTTCTTGGGCTAGAATCCCTTTTAGGAGAAAAATCTCTTCTTCTTGGACTATCTTCTCTTCTTCTTTCTCGGAGTTTTGAATCTTCTACCATCTTTGGAATCTTCGATCTCTTATCCGAATTTATCAAGATTTGTTTTCGTATCTGAAACCAAATTTTCTTTGTGTTCTTCCAATGTTTTCTCGTATTTCCCAAATTTTTAATTCATTTTATCAAACTTTCTAGTCAAGAAAGCCATTTGTTCTTTCAAGCTCAAATCCTTTCCAATGTGTTCTTTAGATGATTGATTTGAAGTGACCTTGAATGCAACTTCCTTTCCCATGGAGTTTGAATTTCCTTCATCCTCGTCTTCTTCTTGTTTCGTATCATATTCATGAGCTTTCAAGTGTGAGAATTGCTCATGATGACTGATTTTGCTAAGTTCTTTTGTATCTTTAATCACTGTAATCTTGACTCTCCATTTGCTAATTAGAGATCTCAATATTTTGTTGTTGATCTCCTTCTCGGTGTAAGATTTACCCAAAGAACTTGTCTTATTGATTACATTTGTCACCTCAAATCCAATCTGATCTATTGTCTCATCGGGCTTCATCTTGAATGTGTCAAACGAATGTAGAATTTCTTTAATTTGCTCTGATCCTTCACACATAAGTGCCGGGGTTTCCCACATTTGTTTGGAAGTCTTACATGTCTTGACTTTCTCTGTAAGTTCTCTCGGTCGAATTTTTATGATCTCGGTTCGAGCAACTTGGTCAAGATTAAATAGTTTCCTTTCATCACTTAACATCTCACTCCTTTTCTTTTCAACCTTCCGAGTAGATGTTTCTACTCCACCGCTTCGAGTAACTTACTGGTTCCCAATAGAATTTTATTGGTCCATCTTCAAGAGTTTCAAGCATTCTATCATGAATTGCACCAAGATGATTTTCCATGCGAAATTTCCTTCATAGTCTTCAATAGAGAACTCGTAGCTTTCTTTTACCGCTCTTATGAGAACTCATTGTTAGTAATAAAAACAATTATGCACCTTTGAATGCAATGAGTTTTATGGAAATGGTTTTTCAAAAGATCTGTTCAAGTGACCACAACAGTCTTTCCTCAAAGATTATTGGTAACCAAAGCCGGTGGTCGATTGAACCACCGCTCACGATACCACTTGTTGGTCCCGGATGAGATGTGAACGGAGGTGTAAAGTCTAGAAGGGGGTTGAATAGACTTTACCACACTCAAAACTTTTTCGACTTTTTGTGAGCCGAGTGTGAGGTTAGAAGGCTTTGAAGTCTTCTACAAAGCAAGGTACTCGAGTGTGCTAGGTGTGATCGGCAGACTTCGAGACTCGAAGTCTTCGATTGTGCGGAAGCTAATCTCGTGTGTTTTGAAAAACCCTTTTAAATGAAAACCTTCTTGAAAAATACTTAGCAAGACTGATGCGTATTTATTAAAACGATGATGAATGAGCGGTTATAAGTATGAATGCAGAAAGCATGTAAAGACACAGATATTTTATAGTGGTTCGGATATAACAATCTTACGTCCACTCTCCCCGATTTCACAGGGGCCTTACTATCCACCAAAAATGGTCTTGTCTCCTCTAATTTCCTTGAGGATTTGACCACGGGAAGTTTTACAAGTTCCCGACCTTGTTACACGTAATGATCCTAAGATCAATTTAACAATCAACATTCTCTCTTACAGAGAAACCTGGAAGGTGATTTACAATTCCTTAACCAAAAACAGATCTCTCAAAATATCAGACAATGGATCGATTTTTGGTGTGAATAATTATGCGTGTTCTCGTAATGAGTGAATAGATTACTTGATGTTTCTCGCGCGTATCTATTTTTAAAATCCTTCACTCCAATTTATATGATCCCGAATTTGACTAGCCGTTAGGCTAATTTGTCAATCAAGTCTTCAAGAAATTGTAAGTGACCGTTGGATGATTTGTTGACCTTGGATAATTGATTGTGCTGATATCAATCAATTATCTCTTGATTGATCTCGATTGAGAGTCCAATCTTCTCTAGATTGATTATGAGTATCTCTGATTTATTCTTTTGACTTTTATCAAACCTAATAAATCTCTCAAAGTCAACTCTAGCAACCTTACACACCTTGCTTCAAATAAGTCCACAAGCTTTGTCAGAGCAAGGATTTCAACCTTAGTGTCTTCACTTTAACCTTTCTTGACAACACCCTTTTGCAGATATCTTATTATCTTCACGAAACCCTTCTAGTTATCTTCAAATACAATCCTTCTTGATCTTCAAGTCTTCTCGATCAAGATCCTTCGCTTCTCAACCAATATGGATCTTCGTGTCGAGGCCTAGCAAGATTAACTATACTAAGACATAAACCCTAACTAGATCATCGGTTGACTAATGTGCTCAGTGGTCCTATTACACTTAGGTTTCAGAACATCATCAAAACATACAAATTCTAGTCCTAACAAACTCAAAGGTCCATCGGCTATCAACCTTTGAATCCTATTCAAATTAATGTGACCTAATCTTAGATGCCAAAGATATGTTTGGTTCATTTTTGAAGATTCTTTTCTCTTATTTGAGTTAGAAGATGTACTATTAATTTCCATTTGTTGCTTCTTATGAGTTATTGGATTAAGAGTATATAAACCGTCAATTAACGTACTAGAACAAATAATAACACTATTTTTCTTGACAAGCACTTTGCTATCAAAAGACAATTTCTCAAAACCAAACTCTTATTCCTATCAAAAGATAAATAAACATCTCCCACCGCAACAGCCGCCACTTTCATAGCGTCGCCCATGTAGATGGTAATCTCCCCTCACTAAGTCGCCCGGTTTCTGAAACCCCGCAAAGAATTGCAGACATGATCGCTGGCTCCCGTATCTACACACCAAAGTGCCGGTAGATAACACCGCTAAACATGTTCAATAGCTAGTGAATAAGATATACCTTCTTTTTTTTTTTCCTTTTACGGGGACAATCTACCTTCCAATGTCCTGCCGCTTGCATAAAAAGCATTTGCCCTTTGGCTTCTTCACGCCATTTTGTGGACCAATTTTCTTTGGTTCACGGCTTTCTTTGTCAAACCAGTTTGTTTCTTTTTCTTCATCACTTTGCCTTTTGGCTTAGAAGTAGAAACATTTTCAGCAATATAAGCTTGAGAAGTCTCGACGAAGTATCCCTTCGCCGCTTGGAGTTACAAGAAGTTCCGCCAACGAATACAACCTTTTGTTCATGTTGTAGTTCAGCGGAATCGCTCAAAACTCTTAGGCAAAGGATCGGAGAACAATATCAACCTCGGGTTTCCCCATCGATTTCAGCTCCTAGGATCTCCATCTCATTCAAATGAGCCATCATCTTAAGGATATGATCCTCACGGGTGTCCCTCAGCCATGGTGGTCGTCATTAAGTTTCTCATGGCCTCTTGCCTCGTAGCCCGATTCTCGGTGTCCGAAGAGTTCTTTGAGATTGAGCATCATCTCATAAGTAGAGGTCATGGCACGATGCCGATGTTGCAACACATTTGACATAGAAGCCAAAAAGTAACATCGCGTCATCTCATCTCGCCTTGATCCACTTCTTATAAGTCTCTTTATCCTCTTCACTAGAGTTTTCATCGGGCTTTCAAGACAGACCTCGGTGAGTACAAACTTGTACTCTTCGATCAAGACAATGTCCAGGTTCCTTTTCCAATCAATATAATTTGGACCGGTAAGTTTGTTTTCTTTAAGTATAACAAAGCAAGAGGATTGAAAGCCATAGATAATATCCTGAGAAACAATTAAATACACAGATCAAAACATAAGAATTTAAATCAATATTGTTCCCTCAAATAATACAATTAAATTCACCAACACCTTAAAACATCGTGAATTTTGCATGCCACGATAGTGTGGGCGTATACTAATTCAAACATTTGTAAGAGGAGGTTTTACCCACTAATTTCATTATTTTGTCAAACAAAATAAAATTAATAGTTGGTTTATCTTTAGCCATACAAATAACAACACTTACTCCGATGGGGAGGATACTATCACATGCACCTAAGTGTATATCATTTCTTAATACCAAGTCAATTATCTAGGTTTGTTCCTCTTCGGATGGAGAAGATAACACGCTCCTAAATAATTTTCTTATAATTATCCTTAAGGAAGTTTGGTCTAGTGATCCGCAAAACAAACACATCCGATATGGATGAAAGCACTTAGAGCCAACGTTTATGTTTGAATGCATCACTTACAAACCAGAAATGGAGCCTATGGGATTTATCAAGTTAATCCCTCTCCCACTTAGTTATTTATCATGAGGGATTTTAACATGCATAACATATGAGTCACATAAAAGCATGCATAACATATGAGACACATAAAAGCATGCATAACATATGAGACACATAAAAGCATGCATAACAAATAACACATATAAAAGGAATAAATATGGAAAACAAAAATTCCAACTATTATGGCCTCTTTGATATTCCAGTGTTCTTGAATGTCCGTCGTCATACGGGGTGTGGGGTAGCGCCCGTTAGGAAAAAATGATCCATCGATCTCGTATGCCATCGATCCATCGATTCTATACGCCATCGATATGGAATCTGTTCATCCATCGATCTTGTTCACCAATCGAACAACCCTAATCGATCCTATTACAGCTTTATCCATCGATCCTATACATCATTTAGATCGAAAAAACAAAACCTACACAATAGACCGCCGTGTTATTTACTTTTACAATCGTGCACCAACAAAAAAAAAAAAACCTCGACAGTCCGAGGGTTTAATTCATACATAAACATACATTCAGACCATAATAGTTGAATTTAGGATTCCTTCGTAAACATCAAAAATCTTGCAAACCCTATTATATCGTATCATAAAATTTTGCAAACCCTATTATATCGGATCATAAAAATTTGCAAACCCTATTATATTAGACCATAAAAATTTGCAAACCCTATTATATCGTAACAGGAGCACATTGCAAAATTATTAACCTAATCAATCGCATAGAGTCGTAAAACTTGGCTTTGATACCAATTGTTGGAACCACCGGATCACCGACTCTATGTGATTATCAAATTCGGGATCACATGTATGAAACACAACGTGGAAGAGAAATCATACCTATTCACCTTAATAGGTGAAGACGAACCCGATTCTAAGGTCGAACTACCGATCAAGGATGAACCACGAACCTCACGATCTTCTCGCCGTATTCCTATCCCTTTCCCTTGGACGTCGTGTGGGCGACGATTTTCCAAGGGAGTCGAGAATCTGCCTCTCTTCTTTTCTTACGTTTTTTTTCACACGTCTATGAGGCTCGACGTAGGGTTTATTTATAGGCTACAACAGGGACCCTAAGGAGGAATTAGGGTTGGGCCTCATGATGGGCCTAAGCATTCTCGTGTTCACTCTGAACACTCCACCTAAGCCCATCAATTATAACTCGGTCCACTAAACAGCTTATAATTGAACTACCGTCCTAATCCCCTATTACAATATCGGCTCCTTTATTATGTGTACGTTTATTTCCCGTTTTTAAGATATCGAATGTCCATAAATTAAATAAGTTAATGACAACTTAATTAATTTACATCTAATTCCAAGAGTAGTACCACTCATCTTTATTATCATTTCGGATTAAATCCACTGCAGGATTTACATGATAATCTTTATGAGCTCCTCAAGGGGACATCATCATCTTAAATAATTAGGATACGGATTCCTTCTATAATCAACAAAGACACCATATAAACAGGTTATCTCCCAATTCACCGAGCCTATTGATTTAATAAATCTCATCCATTGGCAAATTAAAGAAACATACATTGAGTACACGTGCCCGTTATTATATAGGGATTAAGAAGACGTACATCCATAATAACAGAGATCTTGTTCTTTTATATAGTTAATACAAATTGAACAACCTCATATGGTCCTCGCTCAATACATACACAATGTACTAGTGTAATTTTATAGTCAAGATAGACTAATACCAAATTACACCACAATTGTTCCGATGGTTTTGTCCAAATCCATCTTGGTTGTGAGCTATTATTTATAATCTATAAGGAACTGATAGCATGATCTTATGTGTGACACCACACACCATATTATCTATAGTATAGACTAATTTGGACAAAAACAATTATATATGTAACAAACATAAAAAGCAAGTGTTTTGATCATAATGAATCTCATATCAAAAGAAGTTCATCAAAAAGATGTTCATACAAAAGCTAGGCTTATAGTATACATCCTAACAACCTATGCTCCAAAGTCGCGATTAGAAGCAATAAGATGTTTTTAGCTTTTGTTGCCTATAAGGGTTTCAAAGTCTTGCAAATGGATGTTAAGTCTTCTTTCTTGAATGGTGTGTTGCTTGAGGAAGTCTATGTAGAACAGCCTCCCGGGTTTAGGACAAATAATAAAGTTTATAAACTCAATAAGGCACTATATGGACTTAAACAAGCACCTTGTGCTTGGTATGATACTCTATCTGAATTCTTAGTATCAAGTGGATTCTCTAAAGGAAAGATAGATAGAACTTTGTTCGTAAAAGAAGTTCATGGTAATATATTATTAGTTCAAATCTATGTAGATGCATTATATTTGGTTTACCTAATCGACATTGTGTGAAGAGTTTGGTGATCTTATGAAAAACAGTTTGAAATGTCAATGATGGGAGAATTGACCTACTTTCTAGGCTTGCGGATAAAACAAACGAGCAGAGGGATATTCATACATCGACTAAGTATGCAAAGGACCTACTAGATAGGTTTGGGATGAATACTAGTAGAGAGGTTAAAATAACTATGACAACTAACTTCTCTATGGATTCGGATGAAAATAGGATACCCACGGATGCAACGGAGTATCGTGGGTGATTGGATCTTTGTTATATCTCACTACAAGTAGGCCTCGACATAGCTTTTGCGGTTGGGGTATGTGCAAGGTTTCAATCAAATCCTAAGAAATCGCATCCTGAGACAAATCGAGAAAATCCTGAAATATCTAAAAGGAACTTTACGAGGTGGGGTTGTACCAAGCAAATGTTAGGTGTTTGAGATAAATCAACTATAGTTTGAACAAAGATGTGAAGCTTTATTCAGATTGATCCAACCTTAAAACTCAAACGTTCCTCACTTGATTTTATCCACTCATGTTGATGGAAAAGTTCATCAAGCTTTGCTTGTAGGATTTTCAACCGATCGATCTTCTCAAGATACTCACAAGCAATCTCTCTACTAGTTGATCTTATTCGGTACACTTCTTTCAAAGAGTATTTAACTCTTCGTAAGTCATATATTCAAAGTTTGCTTTGGTGTCTCGTATAACTTGCCATTACTCTCTTGAGTAAGTAGATCAATTTCAGCCCTTAAGCTAGTGTTTTCCTTTTCCACACGCTTATAAGCATTTATAGCAGCTTTGAGATCTCCCATTAGCTTATCAACAAAGTTATGGTCAAACTCTTCGCTATAGAGGTGCGAGAAGCGGACGAAGAACAAGAGTCGAAAGTACCTCATCACCAATATCCATGAGACATAAGTCATTGTCCGAGGAGAAGTCTCGATGAAGACGTTGAATCACTTAGTGTAGTGTCTTCTTCTCCGGCTACTAAAGCTCTCTTTATCAAGAAACTTTCTGTTCCTTTTAAGTCTCTTTTCCTCTCTTTCTCTAGGAGTTAGTTACAGGCGGTCATAATCGAAATGTCCAGGTTTGTGACATGTATAGCAACTATCATCTCTTGAAGATCTTCTCGGGACTCGAATCTCGTCTAGGTGAAAAATCTCTTCTTCTTGGACTTCATTCTCTTCTTCTCTCAGGGGTTTTGAATCTTCTTTCATCTTTAGGATCATCGGATCTTCGCCGAGCTAGTAGAAGACTTTGTATCGGGTTTGAAACGCTTCCTTTTAGTGTTCTTCCAATGTCTTCTATATTTTCCAAACATTGAGTTCATCTTGTCAAACTCCTGGTTAAGAGTGCCATTTGTTCTTTCATACTTAAATCTTCTGCTGGTCCCGAGATTGAGTATTAAGAGAACACAAGTGAACCTTCCAGAGATAATCTAGAAAGGGGGTTGAATAGATTATCTAAATCTTTGCAAAATTCAGATTATCAATTCAAGTAATCAAAGTCAAACAATGGAAACAGCTTTAACTCAATCTTTTGAATTAGGTTCAAAAAGCAATCAAATAAATTTGTTTGATCAATGATTATCAATAGAAATAAATGTAAAAAGTAAATGACACACAATTTATAGTGGTTCAAATCGAAAGATCCTACATCCACTCTCCTCCTTCAACTTGAAGAAGGGCCTCAACTCACTTACTTACTTACTTACTCACCGATGATTACAATTACAAGGATTGAAGATCTTCGTCTTCAATCTATCTTCTATCTAACAATCTAACTAGCAATTCTGGGAAATACAATGCAGTAATGTGTTTTGAAGATATACAGAGAAGTGTTCTTTAAAACCTTAGAAAATTATGAAAACTTTAGAAAACTTGTGAGTGCTTAAGAAGAATGTGAATTTTAGAGTAAAGAATGCTAAGTGTCCTTCTAAGAACTGTGCATACTTCTATTTATAAGCTCATAAGACGCTTAGTTTGTTGTAACAAACTAAAACCACTTAACAAACTTTTCTTTAAAACTGCTGTCTTGACCTCACCGATCTTAAGTTAGTCGTCTCGCCGACTAGGTGAAAACCTGCCTTTCTTATTCTACTCACCGATCTTGACCTCATCTTGAGCTCCTTCAAATGACCTCCTTCTTCCTAATCTCGCTAACTTCATTAGCTCTACCTAGCCCGATCGCCTAGTACCAAGCTTACTACATCACCGGTCTATACAATCTCAAATTTGGTTATCCTATTTACATGAGCTTATTCTAGTCTATACACTTTAACTCATCAAAATTAGAAACCCGATCTAACAATTTCCCTTTTTGATGAAGTTAAAACTGCAAGAAAGAAACGAACTCACACTGGTGTTAGTCAAGATTACTCAAGATGATTAGATAAGCACATTAAGCACGTAAACACTTTTACTAAGATAAGTTCACATAGAAGAACTTAATCACACTTACGAAATTTTCAAGATTGGAAAATTTTATACTTAGAAAAATTTTAAGAAATTTTTGATTTTGAGAAATAAAGTTTTTCTCGGATGATTAACACTTAGAAAAGTTTTTGATATTTTCTTAGAGAGCAATAAGAAACTTAAGCTTGGAAAGATAAGACAAAGTTGTTCGTATAAGTTCACGTAATCTCATTCATATAAACATATTTATAGATTACATTTGATGCAGTATAAGATAAAAGGATGAGTAAAGAAAAATTGATCTTATCTAGACACCCCATTGGTCACCTTCCGGAACCATCAGCCAAGTGAAGAATCTTTTCCTAAGCGGCTTCACTCGCCTTCGTCCCGAGTCCTTACTCGACTTCAGCTTTAGTGATTATGCTCTTTATCCACTCGAGGTCAATGGTTCCACAAGATTCGATTCGACTTGGCAACCTCGCAGCGGGGCCGCGATCAACGTTGAATATCTTGTCTCGCCTCATCGTGCAACCTCTCGATACGGACCAGGGTCTTCTTTCTCCATCCATTTGTGCCATATAAGTTCCTCATCCTCACTGTTGTTTTAGATGCCTTCAGATATACCAATAGTACGTCCATCGGGCATCCAAATTTTTCTCTCTCGTACTCCTTGGTGAGTTAACCCGTGCCCATCTTGGGAGGGGCAGATGATCGGTGGTAAAGACGGAACTCTGCATCATCGCTGTTTTCATCACCCACTTCCTCATGTCCTTACTCCACTTCATCTCTAGTCCTTTATTCTTCTTTTCAGCCACTTTCTCTCCCTCTCTCCATACCATTCTTTCTCTTGCCCGATCCTTCTAATTTGCTCCTCGGTATAGATTGGAGTAGTCGGAGTTCTCTTCTTCTCTTCTCAAAGCTTAGATGATTTGGGCAGATAAGATCTCGATTGAAGGCTCCTCGAGATACCTTCCCTTTGCCCTTACCTCTGGCCTCTAATGTTTTCTTAGACTCTTTGATGTGGGCCATCAGCTTGGTAGACTTTTCTTCCTCCTCTCCTCATCTTCCCGATGGCCTCCTCAAACCGAGTCACCCTCACCGGAGAGCGGCAAGCTCATCCGATTTGATTTTGACTTCCGCCTTTACCACTTCCGGTTCAGCCGTGTCTACCTTCGAGTTATCTCGATCATGGTTGGCCTTGACACCACCGAGAGGGCCTCGATCCTTTCTTGCCCAAATGCTTCCCCTTTTAACTTCATCCTTTAACTCTTGCAGCTGAGTTTCAAGGGAGGAACAACGCACTGAAATCGGTTTTGTCCATAGAAATGGCATCCACTACAATCGCATTTTCCTAAGCCACCTTTTCCTTCAAGTTCTTCACCGCCTCCTCAATTTTGCTCACACGTTCGCATAATAGAGTGTTAGATTTTCGAGATACGTTCTGGTGATGTTGACCTCTACTATTCTCATGTTCACTATCATCGTGTCTCATGATACCCGGATAATGTGCTTGGTCGCTTGGCTACCAGCCTCTCCACCTTAGAATTGATCTTTTTGTGCATTCGAGAAGGCCGAGGAGATGGCTGATAGTGGATCGTCACCGTCTTCATCCTTAGAAGAGGATTCAGATGAAGAGGAGGATGAGGGAGTTCGAGGGGAAGGAGAGTTCATCTGGATATCTCTAAAGATTGAGTGGCGTATATCCGGTACTTGGACCGGAGGGATGGGTTGTGTTTAGGGTTGGGGGTTTCGTGGGTGGAGAAGGTGGGAGTTGAGATGAAGAAGCTGTTGGTTCAGCTATTGTAGGGGGAGGAGAAGATGTAATGGGTAAGGTTATGATGGGGGTGATGCTTTGGATAAGGGTGTGGGTTGGTAGATGGGAATGATGGGAAGAGGGGTGGAGTTCGGATGAGCTTGGTGGTGGGATAGATGTAGAGGGGGTCTCGATAGGGTTTGTTTGGACACTCTGGGAGGTTGGCTGCTTAAGGGATCTCGAGGTAGCAGCCAAGACTACCTCATCATCGCCGAGTGAGCAGATGAGGGGAGGGGATGGATTTAGAAGAAGAAGAGAGACTAGAAGTGGTACCTATTGAAATCACCTTCTCGCTAAGGGGGTTCTCTCCGAGCCGGGCTCCTCTAACACCTCGGTGTTGGTCCCATGATTGAATATATTATTAAGAAACTTGAAACAACCTTCTAGAGAAAATCTAGAAGGGGGGTTGAATAGATTTTCAAACTTTTCAACAATTAGAAAATCAATTCAAGATATCCAAGTTCACACAAATGAAAATGAATTTAAACTCAATCTTTTATGGATCAAAAAGCCTTCGATTACAAGTCCGAAATTGAATTTGATTGAAAGTTGATTAAGAATAGATAAGTAATGAAAGCAAGAAAGAACACAACCATTTATAGTGGTTCGGATCTAACCGATCCTACATCCACTCTCCTTCTTCAACTTGAAGAAGGGTCTCGATCGCTACGTACTTACTCACTTACAGCCTTACAAATTACAACTTTTCTAATGATTCTTCTAATCTTCAAATCTATCTTCAACTCCTAAACTTCTTGGGATTTCTAAATTTACAAAGGCAAGAGTGTGTTGAAGATATACAAAGTAAGTGTTCTATAAACACTTAGAACTTATGAGAATTTATTTGAAAACTTTTGTGAGTGTTTTAAAGAAACTTGTGAATCATGAATGTGAATGCTGAAGTGTTAATTCGTAAAATTTAAAGTTGTGCCTAGACCTATTTATAAGCTCGAGAGACAGCTTAGTTTGTTGTAACAAACTAAAATCGCCTAGCAAACTTAATCTTGATAATTGCTTCTTTATCACCGATCTTGCTTCTAGTTGTCTACAAATGACTTGGTGAAGACTTGCCTTTCTTATTCTACTCACTTGTCATGACATCGTCTGAGCTCTTCATAGTTGTCTCCTGCAGATGACTTGTTTCAAGCTCGTCTTCGATGACTTCGCTTCTTTGATCTCCGCTGATTTATCCCGCTCTTCCTAGTCGGATCAACCTAGTAATCGGTCATCTTACTAAGTCTCGAGTTGTCTCTCGTCCGACTATTTTTAACTCATCAAAACTTCTTTTGATCTAACAATTTCCCCTTTTGATGAAGTTAAAACCTTACTTTTGACCGGTAAGCATCTGTTCTTGGTGTAGCAGGCGGTGTTGATAGCCTCACCAGTAACCTATGAGGGGTTCCATACTCGGCCTAGCATACTCCCGGCCGCTTCTTCTTTGAGAGTTCTATTTCTCCATTCAACAACTCCATTTTGCTGTGGTGTTCTAGCTGATAAGGTCTCATGAACTATGCCATTCTCATTCAAATAGTTAGATAAACAAGTATTTAGAAATTCGGTTCCCTTATCACTCCTTATTTTAATAATATTAACACCTTTTTTCATTTTGAATGTCCCAATGCATCGTGGATCTTGTTCACTGTCTCATTCTTTTTGAAAAGAAATATTACCCAAGTGTATCTAGAAAAATCATCAACAACAACAAGAGTATATTTCCTTCCACTAAAGCCGAGAGGTGTAACAGTTCAAACAGATCAAGATGAAGAAGTTGTAAAACTCTTTCAAATGAGGATGTGTTAATACTTTTAAAAGAGTGTCTGGGTTGTTTATCTTTTTGACAAGCATCACATTTCAGATCAATTGAGCATAATATCTCGTAGTCCTTTAACAAGATTCTTTTTAGCTAGCTTACTATGGGTTTTGAAGTTCGATGACTAAGCCTTTTGTGCCATAGTTAGCCGAGGTCATCTCCACCCTTAGCTACAAGATATGTATCTTTGGGGCAACTATTAAAGTTAGCCACATAGACATTACAATGTCTCAAGCCGCTTAAAAGTACCTTGTCTCGAGGAGCTATCTAAGATATCACACTTATCTTTAGAAAATTTTACAAGAAAGCCTTTATCACAGAGTTGAGAAACAAATAACAAATTATGCTTTAAACCTTCTACAAAATAAACCTCGTATACCTGGATATCCCTTATAATCAAAGTACCAACTCCCTTAGTCCGTCCACGCTATTTTCTCCAAAAGAACTCTGGGGCCATCATTATTCTGAAAGTTTGATAATAGCTTCTTGTTACAAGTCATATGTTGTGAACTACTGTCTATGTACCAAATTGAAGCTAGAATCTCCTCTTTAAGTGATAGTCCCTATGATGCCTATAAGATAGATTAGGTATGAGGTACCCTAGTGATCTTGGGTCCTTGAAGGTCAATAATCACTTTGGGTATCCAGACAAACATCTCATTATTCGGTGATAAATTAGATTTGATTTGTCTATCAAATTTGTCTAAAAATACATCACATTCGGATGATAGTTTATTGTATTCGATTTAGAGAATTTCTTAAACTTAGGAAAAGTGGGATAGCATATACCTTTCTTTGCATATAGGTTTTCTAAATCGACAAGATTTAGGAGGACTTCGTCTCGAAAATGACCTTGTCTCTGGGATTTTGAAAACACATCCTAATTTGATTATTTTGAAAACAAAAACATATTTTTTTAAATCTGAAAGTTAACTTGTGCCATTATTTAAAGAGAAACTAAGTCTTATATTAAAATATAACTAGTATGTAAGAATATTTACCTCAATGGGGTTTTCAAAAGATCAACTTATCTAAAAAATTTTGAAATAGATGAGTCAGTAAGAGTAATTTTATTTTTGAAAACGATTTTCGAAAAGAAAAAAGGAAAGGTTTTGTTCAGATGAGGAAGTCTTTCGGATGAAAAGAGATCATGTGGAAAAGAATGATATTAGAATTGAAAAGATAGCCACCGAATCACAAAGAGGAGATATTCTTACAAAACCATTAGTCAATCTAGATTTAAAGAATTGTGTTCGTAATTAGGATTACTTGATGCATCATTGGCTGATTTTTAATTATCATTGCTTGCATCCGATAGTTGTTTTCCTTATTTCTTTCTTTCCTTTCTTTAAATAAATGTCTAGAATGAATTATCGTGACAAGATATGAGTCAAAGGACAATCGGTAGCTGATATCATTGATTTTCTATTAGGAATCAAGAATCAAGGATTAGTCATATTGACCTTATCTCGACTTGATGATTACTTATTCGACATTTGGTAAATCAAACTAGGGCACAATAGTCACCGATTTCTTGAAAAGCAGGATGATTATCTCGCACCTTATCCGATCTACCTCAGCATCGATAGTTTGATGAGTTTGACTGAGAGCAGTGTGCAGCGATTTGATAAATCGGTTTCAAAACTCTCTAATCTGAAAATCACCTCACCTTTGTTTACACATTTCTTGAAAAATATTGTTTTCAAAATAATTGTCTCAAGTCTCGTTAGTTTTCAAATAATCTTTATGAATTTCTCGAATTGAAAATGTTGTGTTCAATAATTGGCATTACAATTCTGTGTTTTTCAAAATCGACTCGGAGGAATTTCTTAAAAATTATAAGACAAGGTCATTTTTGACCAAGTCCGATAAAACCCGATCTGAAATAGGAAACCTTTATGCAAAGAAAGGTATATTTTGGCTTACGTCGTATACTAATTACCTCTGCATAAAGAAAACCTATTAGCCGTCTAATCCATAGGATAAACAATTACTTTTACACAAATCAAGACGCGTTAATGCCACGCGCTTGAATTCGCGGCTTTATCGCAGTAACCGTTGATATATCTCACGCGCCTTCATTAATCAACGGTTAAAAATTGTTTCTGAAATCATGCCACGTATCATCTTCCATTTTTTTCCCTCTCTCTCTTTAGATTTAAAAACTTACCTTCTTCATTTCAAAATTTACTTTTAATAATTCCAAAGATCTTTTCCTCGTAAAATCTCTCAAAATTCTCAACCTGTTCACCATGGCTTCTTCTTCAAAAACTACCAAGAAACCCACATATATTGCTTTGAAAACATCTGGTTTTAAAATGAATGAAGAAACATTCAAAAGCAAATTGAAAGCGTAATTGTATGTGGATTTCGAAACCACTTGGGACAGAGAATCAGAGAAATTCTTCAAGCTGTTGGAAGCATCGAGATTAAGGGGATTCTTGTCGATGAAATCACCCTGCAATAGAATCGTGGATTTGCTTGGGGCAGAGTTTTTAGCCAACATGAAGGATACCTGTGAGGGGTTTGATACAACAATCGATGGAATTCTCTCCTACTCCAGAGAGAATATTGCAAGAATTCGAACACATCAATGGAGGGAGTTAATCCTTTGACATACAAGGAGGACAAGTGGGAAGAATCGTTTGATTTGATGGCAAGGGTTACCTACGGAGGGACCCGAAGAGACTTGAAGAAAAATCTACCGAGAAGGAGGTTTCGCCATCGATGACAGTGGTGACAAAGTCGGTATTGGGAGAACAGAGCTCGCATGATGGGTTAACCAAACCTAGATTGTGTGTGATGAGGACAATTCTGGATGGAGTGTGCAAACCGGTAGAGTTACTAATTCATAAATCAAGGAAGAGAAAAAGAGGCTTAGTTTTAAATCACCAAGAAGGATGGGTGGTAAGTTCTACGGTCGGCTGCTCCACAAGATCACCGTGTTAATCGAAGGATTAAATCGAGCGAGACTAGGGAGTTGGATCGAAGAAGTATTCCAAACAAAAGGGAATACTTACAAAAATGAGAGATCGGGAGGAATGCCCGATTCGGATGACGAATCAATTACCGCAAGGGAGCAAAGAACAAAGCAGCAGCAGAAGAGGCCGGGAGGAAGGCTGCAGAATCCGCACTCCGAGACCGGAAGAGAAATTGCTCAAGCCGAGGATCCACTGTGGTCGTAGTAACAAATGAGGAGGTAGCAATGAGGCAAGGTCTCCTAGGAGGAGATCAAGGAGGAGACTAGTCAAAGCTTCGAAAAGAAAGCTTCGTAAGAGTCATCTGCCGCCACTACCAAGTCGATCTTCGGATGAGGACTCGATGAGGATAACCAATTTATCGTTCGCAGGAGGACTCGGACGAAGTCTCAAGCTTCCGAATCCTCCAGCAGCCTGGTCTCAGAGATGATCTTCAACCTTACTTCCAGAGGAGGTACCGGTCCTCAACATTGCAGCGGAGGTCGGACAAACCGATGTTCCTCCATCTCCAGCCAAGGAAGCTGCACTCTCCCCTATCGAGGAGGAAGGTACCAACTCTTCTCCCTCCCTATCCCAATCTCCCTCGGGCAATGAAGAGGTGTGCCCTACTGGAACCTCTGAGCCTCTAAAATGTACCCACAGTTGCCCCTGCACAACCACCCAATTCCCATAGTCCAAACACAAACCCCGACCGAACCAATCATAACCCCATCTCGAAACCACCTCTACTCCCACCCAACCTGAATCCACCCCCATTCTATCCACCATTCCACAACTCGAACAACCAACCTCATCTACCATTCACATATCTCAAACACAAACATCCACCCTCCACAAACACAAACCTCACCCCTACCGTAAATTGAGATCCCTTCTTACTCATTTCTCGGAGGATATCCAAATGAGCTCACCAATCCCCTTACCTCAAATATCTGAACCCCAAACCCCCACTTCTTCCTCGTCGAATCCTCATCTAAGGATGAGGACAAAGTGATCTAAGCCCAACATCAGCTATCTCATCTATTGTTGCTCAAATGGAGAGAAAGATCAAACAAACCTTCTCTAAAAAGATGAAGAGGAAGACAAAGAAGATGGTGAAGGCAAACACGGAGACCATGATCGCCAAAGATGAGGGAAGTAGAGGTAAATTTAATTGAAAAATTACAACTCTTACTAACTCTGTCTTGGGCCGAGAAAGTGAAGGCTCGGAGGAGGAGGTGCAAGGGCCGAGGAATCAGTCACCGACTACAATGCCATTGTAGTTGACTCATTAGCTCGATAAGTCGGACTTCCGTGTTAAGTGCAAGGATCTAGAGACGAAGCCGACTACCCTAGCCGATGAAGTAAAAAGGGGGATAGGGAGGTACAAGAAAGAGAGCGGACCCTCACATGCCCTAGAAGAGACCAGAAAGATGTTGGCACTAAGGCCAAGATAAATGAGCCGAATGCAGCCAGTGGAAGATGTTCGGCTCAAATCTGATGAGTGGCCGCACTTCACCGAGGGTTAGCCAACCGGAAGAAGCTCTTAAGGAGGATGAGGACAAGGAAGAAGGAAGAGGATTTATGCCGGATGGATGTACCATTGGTACATCTTGAAAGGCTCGATTCTTCAGCCAGTGACAAAGACCTTAGGTGGCATGAGTTGATCGAAAAGAAGATGCCGATCTTTATCACCGATCGATCGACGAAGCCGATAAAATCTTCAACGCCGATTTATGCGCTCCATCTTATGGAAAGGGCAAACCCAAGACCAACCCGGGACAGCTTCAAGAGACATGAACCGGATTAAAGGCATCATTAGTGGAATCGGGCTGAAAGGTGAAGAAGAATCAAGGCACTAAGAAGACGAGTCTTCACCTTGGCCGGGTCGCTCCAAACCTATCAATGGGGAATCTGATCAAAGGATTTTTTTCTTGTCTTATCTTCTTTTGCTTATCCTTTTTGTAACATGTAAATCATTGTGAATATACTCAATCTTATCTGATTTACTTGTCTTGTTTTTAGAAGCTTTCTTTATTGTTTTAAGAAAATTTTAAAAAATTTTTAAGTATTAATCTTCTCGAGAAAATTTTCATCTCGGACTTAAAATTTTCTAAAAATTTTCTAAGTCTTAAAATCTTCTAAGTCTTAAAAATTTTCTAAGTCTTAAAAATTTCTCTAAGTCTTTAAATTTTTTTAAGTCCTAAGACTTAAATTTTTACTAAGTCTAAGGATTTTGAAAGAGTCTTAAAGACTTAAGAATATTTTCTTAAAAATTTTCTAGAATGTGAATTGAGTGCTTCAACTTGAATGAATATGATTCAAAGTGTGAATGTATTTTAATATGCCTCGTCTCGATAATCTTGATTAACTTTAACTAACTTCACTGTGAGTGTGTCTCTTCCTTGTAGGTTTTAACTTCATCAAAAAGGGGGAAATTGTTAGATCAAGAAGGTTTTGATGAGTTAAAAGAAGCAATTCAGTGATCGGATGACTATGAAGAACAAATGAGGTCAAGTTCCAATACTGAAATGCCGATCAGTTAGGTCGAGGATCGGGACAAGTCACCAAGATCAGTAAAGTTGCAAGTCATCTCGAGACGAGCTCAAATCTAGTCATCTGCAGGAGACAATTATGAAGAGCTCGACGAGGTCAAGACAAGCCGAGTAGAATATGAAAAGCGATTCTTCACCAAGTCAATCGGCAGACGAGTAGAGTGAAATCACCGAGGATAAGAGCAGCTTGTCAAGATTAAGTTTGTTAAGCGATTTTAGTTTGTTAGAGCCGACTAACAAACTAATTTTCTTTCCGGACTTATAAATAGGTCTAGGTTTTCATTTTCTACACACGAATAATACACTATTCACAATACTCAGATTTTTACTTTCACATCAATTCACAAGTTTTTCAAAAAGAGTTTTCAAAAATTTCTAAGTGTTTAAAGATCACTTTACTTCACATCTTCAAAGTTCACTACTCACCGTAATAGTTAGATTTCAGAGAAGGAGATGCATGTGGTCGTGTATGCTTTTGATAAGTTTTGACCCTATCTTGTGGGGTCGAAAATTATTGTGTTCACCGACCATGCGGCGATTCGGTACCACATGTCTAAGAAGGATGCCAAACCCCGGTTGATTAGGTGGATGTTGCTCTTGCAAGAGTTCGACATGGAGATAGTAGACAAGAAAGGGAGTGAGAATGTTATTACGGACCACCTTTCGAGGCTTGAAGGAATGGAGGAGATGAAGAGAGATGTAGAAGAGGTCGAAGAGACCTTTCCCGATGAAGGATTGTTGAGCATAGAAGAGGTGATGTGTGTGGTGAAAGAAGGGGAAACTCCATGGTTTGCGGACTATGCAAATTTCTTGGCAAGCGGGGAGCTACCACCGAAATGAATCCATATGAGAGGAAAGTCTTCTACAACCGTGTCAAGCACTTCATATGGGATGATCCGTACCTCTTCAAAGTTGGTGTTGATGGGATCCTTAGGAGGTGTGTGACTAGAAAGGAAGGAGTAGAGATCATGAGGCATTGCCACACCTTACCTTGTGGAGGCCATCATAACACCGCCAAAACCGTGAGAAATATCTTGTTGTCGGGGTTTTATTGGCTAACTTTGTTCAAAGATTACGAGAAGTTCATCAAGGAGTGTGATAAATGCCAAAGGGAAGGAAACCTCACCAATAGGGATGAAATGCCTTTAAGTAACATTCTTGAGGTGGAGATTTTTTATATATGGGGAGTCGATTTCATGGGCCCATTTCCACCATCAATGGGGTATTAATACATCCTTGTTGGAGTTAACTATGTATCAAAATGGATAGAGGCTATTCCTACTAAGAGCAATGATGTCAAGGTGGTTGTAGAGTTCTTGAAAAGAATTTTCACAAGGTTTGGGGTTCCGAGAATTTTGATTAGCAATGGTGGAAGTCACTTTGTTAACAAAGCCATGAAGAAACTCTTGCTACGATACGATGTCAAACACAAGGTGGCTACTCCTTACCATCCTCAAACCAATGGTTTGGCCGAAGTCTCTACCCGCTTGATCAAGGGATCTTGGAAAAGACGGTGAGAACAAGTAGAAAGGATTGGGCAACCAAGCTCGAGGATGCGTTATGGGCATATAGAACCGCTTACAAGACACCTCTTGATATGTCCCCTTACCAATTGGTATATGGGAATGCTTGCCATCTTCCGGTTGAGCTTGAATATAAGGCATTTTGGGCGATCAAAAAGTTGAATCTTGATGAAGAGTTAGTAGGTGAGAAAAGGGTCCTTCAATTGCATGAGTTGGAAGAGTTTAGCATGCATGCCTATGAAAATTCAAAGATCTTTAAGGAAAAGACAAAGAAGTGGCATGATTCAAAGCATAGAAGGAAGGAGTTCAAGGAAGATCATCAAGTGCTCCTCTTTAATTCTAGGTTGAAGCTCTTTCCCTAAAGCTTAACTCACGTTGGAGTGGGCCCTTTCGAGTTGCAAAGGTCTTTCCAAATGGGTACTTTGAGGTGGCCAATGACAAAGATGAAAGGTTTGTTGTGAATGGTCATAGGTTGAAACACTATCACATGCCATCACAAAAGGAGGTGTTAGATGCTCTTGATCTAAAGGATGTGCCTAACCTTGACATGGAAAGAGAAGTGTGAACTCCTTGAGTTCTGTCCGGCAAAGGACGTTAAACCTAGCGCTTGATGGGAGGCAAAGGATGCTCTTGTTTTTTCTTATTGCTGTTGTGTGTGTTGCTTTGAATAATTGGGTCTTGTGATCCTTGTCGGTTGTGAGAATCGCTTGAACTTGAGGAGCTCAATGCATGCTTGATGGAAGATAGAGTTGAAAGGCTTATTGGTACCACACTTCCTTTCAAACTTAGGCTTGTCTAAGTTTGGGGGAGGTGTTCTTCTTACCTATGTTGATCTCCTGGATTCCTATATTTTTGGGATAGTTTTTATTATGAGCTTAATTGTGGATTTATTGTTTATTCTTTTTAGTATCATTCTTGATGTAGAGAGTATGCCTGGACTTATGTACATGTGCACTTGTGTTTGATTTGCAAGACTTATTGAATTTTGATATGATCATGAGTTGACTTGTAGCTTGAAGCTAGCATTCTTGATTGATTGTGTAAATATGAATGTGATTGATGATGCTTGATTCATTGCTCAATTTTAGGCCGTGAGCTTATGTGCCTTATAATCATACATCTTATACGGTTGATTTGATTTCTTTGTGAGTGCATCATTCATGGATTTGTATGCTAGAACTTGTCACTAGACTTTTTGAGATTGATCTTTGTGAGATGTCATGAAAGTGATAAGAGGTCATGTTTGAATTGATAAGTCACTTTGCCATATTTTCCCTCACAAAAATATTTAATTTCCTTAGTGAGCCATGTTGAGCCTTATATTCCTTACTCTTTGGCAAGCCAAGTGAAATTGAAGCCATTTGCCTTTTTATATGAGCCTTCTTGTCCTATGTTTAGTAGAGCTTGATTGTTGGCTAATGATGGTGATTTGATTGCTAAGTGTGGATTGAAATGATGTGCTAAGTGATGAAGAGAAGAAAGGTTGTGAAAAATTGAATGGTGAAAAATGTTGCAAATGAAAAGAAGAAAGATTCAATTTTGAGCCTAAAAGAAAGGAAGCTCAACTGAATGGTGGTGATTGAACTTTGAAAAGAATAAGAAAGAGTGTTGATTGATCAATGATTGAATAGATGTGAATTGTTTTGCTTAGTTTTCATTCAAGTCTCTACTACTTAGTCACTCTTATCCAAAAACATCCCACCTTTCCAAAGAGCCTACATTACAATCTAAGAGAAAGACCTCTTTGATTCTTGATTGAACACAAAAGATTTTGATTGAGATTAAGTCTATTGGCAAGCATATGGTGTGCAAGTTTGTGAATTTGATGATTGAGTGCATTTAACCTTTATACACTTGAGTGAAGAGTGAAACACTCCATGGAAGGAGCAATGTGTTAAGTATTTGATTGAGCATTTGTTGGAGCATGATTCATCTTGAGTGCTAGTGGACAATTGCATTGATATTATCGATCATTGATGAGTTCGATTGTCTTCTACTTCATCTATGGTGCCATGTGACATAATTGCAATCAATTCACTCCTTTGTGCTTAGTTGCTACGTTGCTCGAGAATGAGCAACACTTCAAGTTTGGGGGTATTATGATTGGAGTGAATTGATGCATGTTTTTAGGGCTTATTTGAGTGTAAAAATGATCAAAGTGTTAGATTTTGTGCTTAAAAGTGTAGAGTATCACTTCTTTGCCTAAAAGTATTACTTGATGAGTATTTGATGTTTTTCGTCCGTTTTTCGTAAAACGGTGGAATTTTGTCAAACCGAGAGTACCGGTGTGCTTAGAATGAAGAGATGAACAACACGGATGAAAATCGGGTCGGCCGGAGTCCCATCTGAAAAAATGCCCTGGACTCTACATCTGGTCGAGGGCCGGAGGCCTCGAGTCGAGGGATTGGGTGGAGGGAAAAGAATTCAAAAATGAAGTTGTCTCGACTCGAGGGACCGAAAAATTTGGCATCCCTCGAGTCGAGGGCTGAGCCTCGACTCGAGGCGGGAGGATTTTTGGCAAAAGCGTGTTAGCAACTCTTGGGCCTCGACTCGAGGGCCCCAAGCTCGAGTCGAGGACCCCCAAAACCGAAATTTTTAGATTTTAAGCCATTTGAATCTTAAACAGAGCATAACTCTTCCATATCAGTTTAGAGCAATTTCTAGGTGGTTTCTTAGGCGAATTTATCACTTCCTAGCTTAATTCTACTTGTAATTGCACTAGATCGATAGATTTAGATTAGATTGAAGCATGTAATCATTAGATTAGCATTTTGATCCATTAGATTTTGAGTTTCAAGTTAGAATTGAAGAGTAGAGAATTCATTTCCAAGCATTGTGGAGGATTGAAGCATTCTTATTTTTGTTAATTGAAGACCAATTGGTGATGTTCTTATACTTTTCTCTCTTAAATTCATTGTTTGAAGTGATTAGCTTGTTAATTGCTTTCTTAGATTTTTCACCCATGGCTTTTGCACTTAGCACCATGGGCTAATAGCTTTGTGCTTGGGATAATTGAAATTGGGGATGATGTGATTGTCTAATGCTATAATTGTTGATGATTGTGATCAAATGAATTAGATTGCTTCCTAATTGTGATTCTTAATTGTGCTTCATGTAAAATTGTCTCTTTAGATTAATGGTTGATCACCCTAGCAATAGGCGAGAGTTGAGCTAACGTGATTAGGTGTTAATCGGTTTATAATCTTGCATGATTGTATGAATTGGGGACTTCTACATTGAGAGATGGGAAGGACTAAGAATACTCACATTAGACATTGTGATTTTAATGGAGTGATTAATTTCATGATGGTTTATGCTTTTTAATTTGATTGATTTGCATTTGGATACAATTATAGCTTGATAATCATGGATTCCTTGATGGAGATTATCCCTTGCACCCCATTCCCCCATTTGAATTAGCTTGTTTAATATTGCATTTTAAGTGTTTGATCATTTTTGCTTGCATTAGTTCCTTAGGGCCTCGCTTGCATACTTACTCCTTTGGGTTCGATATTTGCGATTGGTCTTAATACCACTTACCCGGTTGCTACTCCAATCATATATTTCCTTCCACTAAAGTTGAGAGGTGAAACAGGTCCAAACAGATCAAGATGAAGGAGTTGTAAAACTCTTTCAGATGATGGAGTGTTAATACTTTTAAATGAGTGTCCTGGCCGTTTACCTTTTTTACATGCATCACACTTCGTATCAAGAGAGCATAATTTCTCGGGTAGTCCTTTAACAAGATTCTTTCTAGCTAGCTTACTAAGGGTTTTGATGTTTAGATGACTAAGCCTCTTGTGCCATAGCCGAGGTCATCTCCACCCTTAGCTACTGCACATGTATCTTTGGGGCAACTGTTAAAGTTAGCCACATAGACATTGCCATGTCTCAAGCCGCTTGGAAGCACCTTGTCCGAGGAGCTATCTATGATATCACACTTGTCTTTAAAAACTTTACAAGAAAACCTTTGTCACAGAGTTGTGGAATAGATAATGATTATGCTTTAAACCATCTACAAAATACACCTCGATACTGGACATCCCTTATAATCAAGGTACCAACTCCCTTAGTTTGTCCACAATTGTTGTCTCCAAAAGAACTCTGGGGCCATCAATATTTTGGAAGTTTGATAATAGCTTCTTGTTACAAGTCATATGTTGTGAACAACCACCGTCTATATACCAAATTGAAGCTAGAATCTCCTCCTTAAGTGATAGTCCTCAGTAAATCCTGTAAAAGCAGATCAGTGTATGAGGTACCCTAGTGATCTTGGGTCCTTGAAGGTAAAAATCACTCTGGGTAACCAAACAAACATCTCATTATTCAATGATAAATCGATTTGATTTGTCTATCAAATTTGTCTGAAAATACATCACATTCGGATGATAGTTTATTGTATTCGATTTAGAGAATTTATTAAACTTAGGAAAAGTGGGATAGCATCTACTTCTCCCATCAAAAGAACTATAATAAGAATTTCTTCTTATCTTAGTTGTTGGAACCCTCTTAGTCTGATATGGAGTCTTGGTGAATTTTGGTTTTGATCCGGGAGATGCGGTCCTTATCCGACTAAGTGGTTTCCAAGGACCAATTTTAATTTCTTTTCAAGTTTGAGATGCCTTCACAAATTTCCTGAGTTTCGAACACCGATTTATTATTCTTATCATAACCAAGGCCTGTCTTATCTGGAATTTTTGTGAAGTGCTAAAGATGTGATCTATTACCGATTGTGAGTTATTAAGGTGACTCATTTTGA
Organism: Paraleonurus japonicus; assembly: GCA_030762865.1. Lineage (NCBI taxonomy): Eukaryota > Viridiplantae > Streptophyta > Magnoliopsida > Lamiales > Lamiaceae > Paraleonurus > Paraleonurus japonicus. The sequence continues at coordinate 24,357,135 of CM061060.1, forward strand.
AGACAAGCTTCTCATTATCCTTCTTGATTAACTCATTCTCGGTCTGAGACCATCTCGAATTTGTCTTTTAAAGATTTTAATTCATTTTCTAAACTTTCGGACAAGGTGGCTGATGTACTAGCCTCGGCACTGGGGTAAACATTCCCCCTTGAATGTTTCCTCGGACTCGAGTAGTTCACAACTTGCTTGCCTTTGACTAGAATACGAATCGATCTTTTAAAGTCAAATTTTTGTCTCTAATTGTTTATAAGCAATCAGAGACATATTTAGATCTTTCAATAATCCTTGAATGTCGGTTTGGTCATTATCTGAAATAGATTTATATGAATCATTATCGAAGAAGAGTAATAGACTACCTCTTTGGTCATAAGATAAATTTCATCGTCGATCCAAAATTAGATGAAGATGATGTGGATGAGGATGATTTCCTTGATTCCTTTTCTTCAGTCAAAAGGGCTCTTTGATCTGCAAATCTCCTGTCTCTTTTCTTTCTTTTCTCTTCTCGTTCCTTAGGAGTCACCGAGGACAATCATAATCGAAATGTCCTGGCTTGTTTCAAGTGTAACAAGTATCACTCCTATCTGACTTAGGACTTGTAGGATTCCTTTTTGCAGGTGATCTAAACCTTTTTGTTTGGCTTCTATTCTTATCATCATCGGTTGAATCATCCTCCTTTCTTCTTGATCCCGATCTGGATCTATCCTTTCCTGTAAATCTCAGCTTATTACGTTTATATTTCATTCTCAATTTATCATACCTTTTGGTGAGCAATGCCATCTGCTCTTTAAGAGATAAGTCAGCTCCTACTGATTCAGCTACTGTTTTGTCTTCCTTGTTGACAAAAGCAACGGACTTGGACGAGGTGCTTAACTCCATCTCGTCTTCCTCATCTTCTATCCTGGATATCATATTTCAAAGCTTTTAGATGAGAAAATAAAGTATCATGAGTAATAGAGGATAAGTTTTGGGTTGCTTTAAGGATATTTGACTTCTCTCTCCATCTCTTGGTCAAAGATCTGAGTATTTTATTGTTAATCTCCTTCTCTAAGTAATTCTTCCCTAAATCTGCTTTGCTTTATTGAGAAGATTTGTTAGTCTCACATCCACCGATCTATTGTCTCATTCTCCTTCATTTTAAATGTATCAAAAGCATGTAACACAGATTGTAGTTTGTTTTCTTTCACTTGGTTTGATCCTTCACACACATTGGCAAGGGTCTCCCACATCTCATTAGCTGATTTACACCTCTTGACCTTTTCAATCCAATCTTTGCTAAGAGTTTCTATGATTTCTATCCTAGCCACTTGGTTTAAGTTGTGAATTTTCCTTTCATCACTAGTCGGTTCAAAACTCTTCTTTTCTTGTCCGACTCTAGTCTCGGCTGTGATAGTACCATCGTTGGTTCCTCCATGAAAGAATTTGATGGGTCCTTCTTCAAGAACCTCTTCCATTCTATCATGAATAGCTTTCAGATGGTTCTCTATCCTAAATTTCCAGTAATCATATTTCTCAATTGAAAATTCGGGTAAGCTCCTAGACTTCTTGCCTTTTACGGATGACATGATGAAACAAGAAAACACTCAACAAGAACTTTGTTAATAGCAAGGTTAGTGAAATGAAGATGAAGAAGATGACCAAGAAAGAATTTGAGAACCTTTATCGGGACCTAAAATCAATATCGTAACAACTTAACACTGCTCTAATACCACTTGTTGATCCCACAAGTTGAGTATCACAAATAGAAACCTGAAATAGCCTTCTAGGGAAAATCTAGAAGGGGGTTGAATAGATTTTCCAACTTTTCCAAATCAAAAATCAATTCAAGACACCAAAGTTTACACAATGAAATCGATTTTAAACCCAACTTTAAACGGATCAAAAGCAACCCGATAACTAGTTTGATTATAATTCTAAAATTAAATTTTAATTGAAAATTGAAATTGATTAAGAACAGATAAGTAAATGAAAGCGGTAAAGAAACGAGAATGGTTTATAGTGGTTCGGATCTAAGCGATCCTACATCCACTCTCCTTCTTCAACTAGAAGAAGGGTATCTTCCACTACTTACTTACTTACTTACTTTCCAACGTACTAACAACTTTACAAAGATCTTCTAATCTTCAAACTATCTTCAAACTCCTAGACTTTTCTGGAAAATCTAACTTTACAAAGGCAAGAAGTGTGTTGAAGATGTACAAAAAAGTGTTCTATAAACACTTGAAACTTTTGAAAAATTCCTTTGAAAACTTGTGTGAACTTTTGAAAGCTTTGAGAAAAATGCAATTAATTCGTTGTGTATTCTAATCTAAAAAAAAATTATGCCTAGACCTATTTATAAGCACGGAAAGACGGTTAGTTTGTTAGGTTGTTGTAACAAACATAAACCGCTTAACAAACTTAATCTTGATAAGCTGCTTCTTATCTTCACCGATCTTTCACTAGTCGTCTGCGGTGACTTGGTGAAGACTTGCTTTTCTTATTCTACTCAGCTTTTCTTGACCTCGTCGAGCTCTCAATAATTGTCTCCCGCAGATGACTTAACTTGAGCTTGTCTCCGGATAATCTCTAACTACTTAGACCTCACCGACTTATCCAGCTTTTCCTAGTCCTGATCAAATAGTAATCTGATTTTCACCTTAGCTATTCTTCAAGTCGTCGATAATCTGAGTTGATCCTTTTTAACTCATCAAAACCTCTTACGATCTAACATCGTTTGATCCAAATCCAAATGAAGATGAGGATGATGATGTCTCTTGAGCTTCTTCTTTTCACTAGAAGTGCTCTCTGGTCTCGCATATCTTCTATCTCGTTTCTACCTCTTTTCTTCTCTTTCTCTTGGAGTAAGTTGAGGACAATTGTAGCTATAATGACCAGGTTTGTTGCAAGTATAGCAATTATCTCCTCTGTCTATTTTTGGACTATTATCTCCTCTCCTAATTGGTGATTTGAACATTCTTGATTGATCCTTCTTTTTGTCATTATCCGAATACTTCTCCTCTCTGTCGACTTGTAATTTCGCCGACTTGATCTATCCCTTTTGTTCCTTTTGTACTTCATCTTAAGTCTTTCATACCGTTTCATTAAGAGAGCCATTTCTTCCTTGATTGATAGATGTGATGCCTAGGATACTTTTTCAGATTCCTCTTGATGAAGAAATGCAATTATCTTTCCAGATGTTGATGACTCAGCCTCGTCTTCTTCATCTTCAATTTGAATATCATATTCTAGTGCTTTAAGTTGTGAGAATAAAGTATGATGAGAGATTGAGGACAAATTCTGAGTTGCCTTATAAATATTAGCCTTTTCTCTCCATCTTTTACTCAAAGATCTGAGAATCTTGTTATTGATCTATTTTTCGTGTAAGTCTTTCCCAAATCTGCACTTTGTTGAGAAGATTTGTCAATCGATATGTAGTTGATCAACAGCTTTCGCCTTCTTTCATCTTGAAAGTGTCAAATGCATGCAACACTGATTATAGCTTATTTTCCTTAACTTGATCTGACCCTTCACACACATTAGCCAATGTTTCCCACATTTCCTTTGCGATTTTACATCTTTTTAACTTTTTCGATCCAATCTTTCTTGAGTGTCTTGATTAGAGTGAATTGATGCATGATTTTAGGGGGTATTTTAGTGCAAAAAGTGATCAAAAGTGTTAGATTTTGTGCCTAAATGTGTAGAGTATCACTACTTTGCCTAAAAAGTATTACTTGTGGGATTTTTGTTGTTTTTCATCCCGTTTCGTGTAAATCGGTGGAATTTGGCCAAACCGAGAGTACTGGCATTCATAAGGTGAAGAGACAATCGAGACGGGCGAAAATGGGGGTAAGAGGCGGAGTTCGGGTCGAGAAAATTCCCTGGACTCAACCTTTGGTAGAGGGCCAGGGGCCTCAACCCGAGGGTGCCGACTAGATGGAGAAATTATAATTTTTGGAGCAAGCTTGACCCAAGGCTCAGCCCTTGAGTCGAGTGTTGGTCCCGATTGGTTGAGTTGATTAAAACTTTGAATTAACCTTCTAGGACAAAATCTAGAAGGGGGTTGAATAGATTTTGTAGATTTTTCAAATCTCTCAAAATATATTCAAAGTTCCAGATGTACACAGCGGAAACCAATTATTAACCTCAACTTCAACAAGATCAAAAGCAAACTGATATTTTAGTTTTAACTTTAATCCCGAAATTAATCTGTGATTGATGAACTGAAAATTGAAAAGAAACAAGTAAGTAAATCAAAGCAATAAAGAACACAGATTTATAGTGGTTCGGATTATAAAAATCCTACATCCACTCTCCTTCTTCAACTTGAAGAAGGGTCTTCACTTACTAACTTTCTTCCTTCTTGCTTACTTACTTACAATTGTGAATCTTCGGTCTTACAACGATTTCTTCCTAATTTCGAATATCTATGGCTTGAAGATATTCTGTGAAAAGTGTTCTATAAACACCAAACCGGAAAACGTATAGAACGTTTGTGAATGTGTACAACTTTTTGTGACTCGTGAGTGAATAATTGTGAATGCAAAGTATTAAAGTTAATTCTAAACTAATTTCCATCCCTATTTATAGAGATCTTCATTTGGTAGTTGTAACTTTCTTGAATTCTGTTTTGGTCGGTTGTAACAAGACAACCGAAACTTGTAACTTCCTCTTGGTGAGTTGAAGCTGCTTCTTGAAACTTGTATAAAATTTTTCTAACACTTCATCATCTGCTACTTGCCTCACCTGTCTTCGTCTTCATTCCTTGTCTGGGTGATTGTTTATTGCATTGAGTCTTAACCGTCTTCAACAAGTCGTGCCCATCGATATCTGGTCCTCATCGATTTCTTGTCCTAGTCGACTTCTTGACCTAGTCGACTTCTTGTACTTAGTTTTATTTTCAAATACTTACTTCACTGCCTATACATAATGCTCACTGGTCATCCTATTTTACACTTTTTAACACATCAAAACTAAATACAACTTTCCTTACTTAACAATTTCCCCCTTTTTGATGATGTTAAAACACGGCTCAAGAAAAGAAAAATGTTAGTATATTTTGAAGATAAGCATAATACATGATATACAATCACATAGCCGGATAATCGAGCAATAGACTTCATGTTCGGATGATCGAGCAATACTTAAATCCAGATTGAGATTATATAATCGGGAGTAAACACTTAAAAAAAATTATAAGGTTTGAGATGATTCAGTTGTTATAAATTTATAAGACAAGCTTACTTATACCAAGAATCGCTTAGTAAAATAAAGAAAACAAGTTAGTTAAACAACCGAAATTTTGTGAAAGTAGTTCAAGAAGATATATTTCACACGAATTCACTGATTTGTATACACATTGATCACAACAAAACAAACAATCGGAGGATTAGTAAAAGATAAGACTTAGTCATACCACCTGTCTTTTTCTCGAATGGTCATCCAGTCAAAGACACGGTTCTTTAGGCTCAATGTCTCCCTCCTTCAGCCTAGATTGGCCATCGTCTCGCTTGAATTAGCATCTGCTTTATCTTTTCCCTGTCCAGACGACCATCTTGCGTAAGCGGAGCGGACATGGTTGAATAAGGCGGTGCGACTATGTCTACATTGAACTCTGCGTCTCCGAGATCGATCAAATACTGATAGAAGTTAGGATCTTTTGCCTCCAGCCATTCATGAAATGCAATATTCTCGCCTCGTGCCCCAAGTGATTATTTTGCGAGACATGGAACAGAAGATCCATTCCCCTTCATAAGCTCTCCATTTTACTTGTTGATCCATGGGAAGGATTTCCTTGGGCATAGCCTCTGCTTCTATGGAATGGACGAAAGATCTCTTCTCCTTCTTTGTTCTTCGACCTTTGAACCCACTTCCTTGTCTTCTGTCGTAAGTTTTCCCATTGCTTTCTCTTACTCCCTCCTCCTCTTAGCTTCTCTCCTTTTATACTTTTCCTTTTCCTTCTCTCCTCTTCTCTGTCTCGATCGGGTCTTCTGAGCTTGGCTTGAAGCCTTAGCTTTCCCGGATTGCTTTAGATGAGGATGAGGGGGTTTTGATTGTCGGGGACAGGAGCGAGGATCAGCGGTGGGTGGCGGTTCGAGTTCAGTTCAGACTCGGTGGATTCAGCTTATTCTTCTTTTCAACCTTCTCAAGGCTCTCTGAAGTTTTCTCCTCTGCTGCCTTCTTCTTCTCTTCTTCTTCAATTTTCAAGCCTCCTCAGACAACTCATCTATCCTCGATTCGGGGCCATCACCGATCATCCCGTAACTCAATTCTTTTCTTGAGCTCACTATCTTCCCCCTTTTTGACATCATTAAATCGGGTGTTGTAGATAGTGGCTACTTGATTTATTTGCCCAATGAGTTCTTCTCTTACAAGCCCCGTCTTCTTATCCAAATTTGCTCAAGGCGCTTCTTTTGAGCTGTCTCGGTCCGTCCGAACTCATCCTCCATGAATTGTTTCAAGATGGTTGTCTGTCTGTCTTTTTCCATGGCCATTTGCATTTTTAGAACTTGAGAGAAAGAAGCTTCCTTTGCTTTCCACGACTCTTTCACTGGACTTCAACACTATCACCGATTTGGCGATAAGCGTCTCTAACATACTTTGTTTGACCGGGCATCTTGATTGTTCATCTCTTCAAGAACCTTTTGCTTTACTTTCATCATATTCTCTTCATGTCTAATTCCGGAGAAGTAAAGATCAATCTTGGTTTTCTCTGGACTCAGCCTTTTATGTTTTCCTTTATTGAAGAGGTTATGATATTTGGAACCATCTAGAAGGCATTCGGACAAGCATTCTTGAGATTTTTAACTGCTTTCAGCGCTTCCACATCGGATGCAGACGCGAGATGTGGTGGGCAAGACTGCTCTTGAGAGGGAGGAAATAGAGTTAAATCTATTTCCTCAATGTCGCCTTCAGCTTGTACAAGAGCCGGAGGGGAATCTGCCAAATCCATCGATGTTACCGGCACATCTGTTTCCACCTCACTGTTTCTTGCTCCACAACCTCGCCTCTGTTCGTGCCTCCTCACCGTATCCATCTCACTGGCTCATCGGCAGCTCCACAAGTTACTCCTTCCTCTACCCTTTCTTCCTCAACTTCCTTTTCAATCATCTCATCCTTTTTCTGCTCCTCCCCTTCTCAACCGCTTTCTCAATCTCTTCTCGGGGTCTCATCTCCAAGGTATACCCTTTGTATGATATAATCCAACAAATGTGTTTTCCGTTAGGATATCCTGGAATGATTTAAGCTTTGCCTTCTTGAGGACTTCTTTCTCCCGGATGGCTAAGTTATTTCCCCCTACTTCGCTATTAGGATAGCAGTCTCTTCAAATGATCCCAGCCTGAGTCTTCTTAGAAGATATACGTCTATCAGCTCTTTAAGTAACTCGAGGCTCGTCTTTGAGAGTGGATTCTTGCCTAAGAATGAATTTCTTTCCCCGAGAATCCGTAGGGAGGTTTCAGCTTGGACCCATTACCCCGGATGGGTTGGGTAGGTTTAGATATAGATCGGAGTTCGGATGAGGATGAGTGTAGGAAAGAAAATGGATCATATGAAGGTTGGGTTTGTGTTGGATTTTTTGGAGTGGACCGTTTTAGAGGCTCGCAGGCGGTGGCCTCATCTCGCCCTTCATTGCCGAGGTTGGGATGTGGAGGTTTTGGGACTCCATCCTCGGATGAGGATGAGGATGAAGATGGTGATTTGGCTTCCTCTCCTTCTTCTCGATTCTTCCTCGAGATGAGACATCCACAGCCTCCGTCTGCCCCGATACTCTTGCCGCCTCACCGCGACACTTCCCCTTGGGAAGCTGTCTCCTCCTCTTCCTCCTCTCGCTTCCTCCGTCTCGGCGACGAGGATTCATCCACCAACACCGTCTTAGCCTCCTTCGCCTTGGCTTTTGAAGTCTTTTTCTTAGGAGCTGGAGGTGGAGCTGGAGCATCTCCATCTCCCTCTCGAATCTGCCGGCCCATATAGCTTCTCGTCTTTGATTAGAAGCCCCTTACATCTTGTGTACTTCTTTACACCAACACTCCGGCCGAGGTTGTCTGTCCCTCACCTTGTGTTCAAGTATGATGGTAATCCTAGCCATCATACTTGCAAGTTTGGTCAGAGACCATTTCATCACCTCATCCGATATTGGGGTTTTGGTGAACTTTTTCTTCTCTTCCATTATCCTTGAGTAAACCGATGCAGCCTGGTTTATCTCGGCCCGTCTATAATAGCCCTCGACAAAGCAAATCCTTGGCTTGGTTAGCCCATCGTGGCTCTGTTGTTCCCCAAAATACACTTCGTCAAGATCAACATCAAAAGCCTGTATTTCCTCTTCAACATCGGCCTCTTGATTCCAGTCGTATTTTGGTAAGTTCTTCGCCATCATTCGGAAACTTTCCAAGTATTCCGATGATTTGTATGTAAATGGATTCTCGCGGTGGTGCTCGGACCAAAAATAACTCCAATTTCGTAAATCGATAAAACCACCCTTCTCTTCTTCTCTTTTGTTCTGATTTGAGATTCCAAACCTATATCTGTTGCTTTTGCCCCTGGTTAGGAATTCGGCACAAAGATCATCCACGGTCAGATTTCTCTATGGTTTCATCGTGCAAGATCTCTTTAATCCTCGTGATTCAAGCAGCATTTAGAATTTCTCTTGTTTCGTGGTCGGTTGAAACATCCCATTCTATGTACATTTCGACTTGGTTCTATCACGAATGGAAGTAAGATCATACTCGAACTTGATTTTGGTTTTCTTAGAATCCGTCATTGATGAATGTAGAAGGTTTAGGAGGGAAAAGAAAAGTTTGAGAAAATATGAAGGGTTTTATGTGTGCGTAAATGGAATTAGGCACACGAGTTCCTACTTATATGGCAAATATAATAATAAACAATTATAAGATTAATAATTTCCTGCAAAAGTGTAAATGTAGGCTTTCGAATCGTCATTAATGCAATTATGACATTTATTTTGAAAAGTGCAGAGAATATTATTTAATATGTCGCGCGTGAAGTTGAGACGGTTCATATTTCGTAAATCGCCTCCATTTCGGCGCGTGAAGCATACTCGGTGTATTTCAAAAGTAAATTTGATAATATTTCGGGTCCGTGGTAACTTCTCTCCGACAGAGTTACTTATTTAAGAAAATACTTTTCGATTAATTGGAGAGATAAACTAAAATATTATGGATTTTAGAAAACAAATTTGAACCCTTATCCATTTATTTTGTAAAATAAAATATTTTTAACAAACTGAGTAACTTCATTTTTGAATAAATGTTAAAGAGAATTATGATATTAAATTCATATATTAGTTATATGAACCCAATATTCATAATTAAGAGTATTTAAGAGAAACTTCCTGGACTTTCACCTCGTGCGAGTTGATAGCATCACCGCTCTGCTTTCTCGAACACTTGGATAAATAGACCTTGTCTTCTATTTAGAGATGTGTACAAAACTTTGTTCTTGCTGAAATCCACGAGACACTTGGACAAGTCGTTAGTATCAAGGGTAAGTCGGATAAGGTGCAATAGTCATCTGATTACGTAGAAGTCGGTTGACTATTGTGTCCTTGTCCGATTTACCTATGTCAAACAAGTAACTATCAAGTCGATATGGTCAATATGACTAATCCTTGATTCTTGATCCCAAGATAGGAGATCAATGATATCGCCTACCGATTGTCCTTTGACTCATATCTAGTCCGATAATTCTTTCTAGACATAATAAACCAATTAAGAGAGACTAAGAATAAAACAAGGAATAAGATTATAGATTAACTAAAGAAGCATCTAATAATCCTAATTCTACAGATAGTTCTTTAAACCTTGTCTCTGCAAGTGGCTTTGTCAAGATGTCTGCTCTTTGAAAGTCAATAAGAATCTTCTCTAGTCGATATCTCCTTTTTCAACATGGGCTCGGATGAAGTGGTGTCTTATATCTACATGCTTGCATCTTGTATGTAGGACTGGGTTCTGGTAATAGCTATGGTACTATTACTATCACAAAAGATAGGTACTTCTTTGGTGATAATGTTATAGTCCCTTAGTACATTGACTTATCCAGATCATTTGTGAACAACAACTTCCACCGCCATATACTCACTTGATTGTGGAAGTAGCTACAGAGGTTTGTTTCTTAGACAACCATGAAATCAGCTTACTACGAAGAAATTGGCAAGTACCGAGATGTAGATTTTTATCTATCTTACACCCGCCAAAATCGAGTCCGAGTATGCAGAGCTCAAAGATGTCATCGGCTAGATACCATAATCCAACATTTACAGTTCCTTTTAGATACTTGAGAATTTTCTTTGCTGCTTCAAGATGGCTTTTCTTTGGATTAGCTTGAAATTGAGCACAGACTCCAACCGCAAAAGAAATATCAAGTCTACTAGCGATTAAATATAATAAAGAACCGATTAGACCACGATATTCAGCTTGATTTGTGTCTTCTCCTTCTCATCTGGATCCATTGAAAAATTTGTCATCATAGGTATCTTAGCTTCTCGGCCGGTACCTATTCCAAATTTGTCAATAAGATCTTTTGTATATTTGGCTTGGTTGATGAATATTCCATTCTTTGTCCTGTTTGACTTAAAGTCTAAGAAAATAAGTCATCTCACCCATCATGGACATTTCAAATCTATTTTTCATAAGAGAACTAAATTCTTCACACAAAGATATGTTAGTTGATCCGAATATTATATCATCAACGTAAATTTGAACTAACAAAAGATCACAACCAAACTCTTTTCTAAAAAGAGTTCTATCAATTCTACCTTTAACAAAACCATTTTGAGTTAAATAAGGGACATAACGTGTCATACCAAGCTCTTGGTGCTTGTTTAAGTCCATATAGAGCTCTCCTTAGTTTATAAATCTTGTCTCCTTTGACAAAACCAGAGGTTGCTCTACATAAACTTCCTCGGCTAGGATTCCATTTAAAAATGCTGACTTAACATCCATTTGAAAAACTATGAATCTCTTAAAAGCAGGCATAGGCTAAAAACAATCTTATGGCTTCCAGACGAGCTCCGTGCAAAGGTTTCATCATAATCAATACCCTCACGATTGTGAATAACCTTGAGCAACTAGTCTCGGCCTTATTTCTAACCACAATATTGTTTTCATCCCTTTTGTTTTTAAAGACCCATTTAGTTCCAATGACTTTTTGATGATGAGGCCTTTCAACAAGCTCCCACACATCTTGTCTTTGAAACTCGATTTAGTTCTTCTTGCATGGCATTAATCCAGTTGGAATCAGTTAGAGCTTTTGTAATTGATTTAGGTTCAAGTAATGACACATAGCAAATGAACATAAAACTTGATTTAGTTGAGTCCTCGTCTGGACACGAATCTAAATCTCCAATTATCTCGCTCACTGGGTGATATGCCATTATTTTCTTACCTTTATCTTTTACGGTGGATGAAGTTTTGTTAGATCAAGTAAAGTTTTGATGAGTTAAAAGATCAATCCAGGATGAGCGAGACAATTGATAAGAAAAGCCGAGATCAAGTGCTCATACTAAGCCGATCGACTAGGTCAAGGAAGGTTAAATCATTTGGAGATCGAAGTTACAAGTTATCCGGAGACAAGCTCAAGTCTAGTCATCTGCAGGAGACAATTATGAAGAGCTCGAGACGAGGTCAAGATAATCCGAGTAGAATAAGAAAAGCGAGTCTTCACCAAGTCAATCTGCACGAGTAGAAGAAATCACCGAGGTCAATAGCAGCTTTTCAAGATTAAGTTTGTTGAGTAGCTTTCGCTTTGTTAGAACTCGACTAACAAACTAACCTGTCTTTTCGAGACTTATAAATAGGTCTAGTTTTATTTTTCAATACACTTATGCAAATTTGATTTTTCACAACTTTCACTATTCAGATTTCAATCTCAATTCACAAAGTGTTTTCAAAAGTTTCAAGTGTTTATAGAACACTTATCCCGTAATCTTCAAAATCCATTATTCACCTAATTCTTAGATTTATAAGAAGGAGTTAGGAGTACTTTGAAGATTTGAAGAAAAGTTGTAAGTTGTAAGTTGTGAAGTAAGAAAGTAGTAAGCGTGTCCCTTCTTCAAATTGGAGAAGGAGAGTGGATGTAGGATTGTTATAATCCGAACCACTATAAAATCGTGTTCTTTAATGCTTTTATTTACTTATCTGCTTCAATTTCCAATTTATTGTCCAAAGATTAATTTCGAATCAAAGTTAAAATCAATATCGGTTTGCTTTTGATCTAAGTAAAGTTGAGATTAACATTAAATTTCCATTGTGTCACTTTGGTACTTTGAATAAATTTTGAAAGATTTGAAAAATCAAAATCTATTCAACCCCCTTCTAGATTTTTCCTAGAAGGTGATACACGTTTTACCTAATCTACTCAACTAATCGGGACCAACAAGTTTTGTCTCGAATTATTTTTTCGTATGATTCTATATTACCTTCGATCCCCGATCATCGGATGTACTAGTCATGCGATTAGTTGGCAGATCACCGGTGAGGAAAATCTTTCGTGTTCTTTTCCTTTGTCCAATTCTTCCTCTTCATCCGAGTCCGATTCTTGATTGTAGAATTTTATGGTTGATTCTTTTCTAGTCATCCTGCTCCGCATCATCCGATATCTTTGTGATGTCCCTGTCTTATTAAACTCAAAAGAAGATTAATCAAATACCACATGAGGTGTTTCTTCTACACACAAGGTTGTCTTATTAAAAACTCTATATGCCTTTGATACAGGATGAGTATCCTAAGAATATCCCATCTGCTATCTTAGCATCAAAGGTTTTTAATTGAGATTTTCCATTGTTATGTATGAAACATTTACAACCAAATATATGAAAGTATGAAATTTTAGGAGGTCGTCCCTTCCAAATTTCATAGGGAGTTTTACACTTATCCTTAACAACTAAGCTTCTATTTTGAACATAACATGTCAGTATTAATGCCTTTCGCCCAAAACCTCGTGAGGAGTGTTATACTCGTATAACATAGATCTAGCCGCCTTTCAAGATTCTGTTTCTCCTTTCAACCACTCGATCTTGCCGGAGTCCTTGCCGCAGATGTTTCTGAGCTATGCCATTCTCAATGCAAGAGTTAGTGATAAATTTATTAAGGAATTCAAGACTTTATCACTTCTAATTTTAACAATAGTTAATCCCTTTTCATTTTGAATCTTTTTGAGGAATTCTCGAATCTTAATCATAGTCTCATTCTTTTTGTACAAGAAAATGACCCAAGTGAATCTTGAAAAATCATCAACAATTACGTGGTATATTTTCTTCCACTAAAGCCGAGAGGGGTTACTGGACCAAAAAGATCCATGTGAAGAAGTTCCTGAATTCTTCCGAAGAAGGACTACTTATTGTTTTAAAAGAAGCTTTGGTCTGCTTTTCCTTTTTGACAAGCATCACACACATGGTTCTTTGAAAATACTTTATCGGGAAGTCCTTTAACTAAAGATTTCCTTGCTATTTTGTTAAGAGTTTTGAAGTTTAAGTGACTAAGTCGTTTGTGCCACAAACCCAACTTAAGTCATCCGAACTCTTAGCAACAAGACAAGTATCTTTAGGACAACTTTTGAAATTTGCAACATAAATGTTACCTTGTCGACTCAGCTAATAGAATATTTTCATTGATACTATCTAGAACATAGCATGCATTATGAGTAAATTTGACACAAAACCCTTTATCATAAAATTGTGAAACAGATAGTAGATTGTGCTTCAATCCTTCCACGTAGTAAACTTCATGTACTTGAATATCTCCAATCATTAGTGTCCCTACTCCTTTGGTAAGTCCATAGTTGTTGTCTCCAAACATTACTCTTGGTCCATCTATAGTCCGATAGTTAGAGAGAAGTCGTCTTTCATAGGTTATGTGCTTTGAAACCTCTCACAATGTACCGATTACCTCAAGAATGTCTCCTCTAATAACTATCTTCTTATATTCCCGCAAATCACAAATTTTTTGCTTAGGTACCCTTTGTACTTTGGGTCCTTTCATGTTAAGTTGATCTTTAGGAATCCAGACAAAGATATCAATGTTCCTTAAAACCATAGATTGCGGTTTACACCCATATCTATCCACTAAGATAAGACTTTCAAGATCAATCTTATTTAACCGATCTTTGGAAATTGTCTTGAATCTTGGTAAGAATGGATATGTTTTGCTTCTTCCATCAAAGCCATTATACCTAGGATAAGACTTTGATTTAGTCTTGGGTTTAACCTTTGGAGTTTCTTTCCTCTTCTCGCTTTCTTCTTTCCGGAATTATCGGATGAGGTAATTAATTCCTTAGGTTTCCAGGGGACTAAATATAGTTTCTATCTTTGGTTTAGTTGCTTTGACAAAGACTCTAGGTTTTATTGGATCATTTTTCTTACTCCTATCAAAACCTAATCCAGCTTTTATCACTAGACTTTTGTGAAGTATTGAAGATTTTATCTATTGTGGTTTGGGAGTTATTTAGAAGTCCTAACTTGAGATTAAATTCTCTGTTAGTCTTCTTGTAACTCTCATTCTCGAATAGATATTTGAAAATTTTATTTTCAAATAACTTAATTATTGTTCTAACTTATCTGTATTATCGGTACAAGGAACTAGTGATCATCTCACCGACATTCTCCCTTGAATGTACAAATGGGTTTCTCACTTTCCTTAGTTTGATTGACCTTAGTTAGATCAGTAATTTGATTATTTAAATTAAAATTTTCAGTCTCTATCTGTTTATAAGCAGATAGAGCTGTCACCAAATCTTTCAAAAGTTTATCAATAAGATCGGGATCAATTTCGATAAGGTATCACAATCATTATCTCCGAGGATGAATAGTAATGTACCTCTTTTGCCATCGACAGATGTCGTCATCCGATCCAAAATCGGATGAGGATGAGGATGAAGATGTCTCATGAACTTCTTCTTTCTCAGCTAGAAGAGCTCTCTGATCAGATACCTTCTATCTCTTTTCTTTCTCTTTTCTTCTCTCTCTTTGGGAGTGAGTTGAGGACAATCATAACCGTAGTGACCAGGCTTGTTGCATGTATAACATATATCTCCTCTCGTCTGCTTTAGGACTACTATCTCCTCATCCGATAGGTGACTTATGACTCCTTGTCCGATCCTTCTTTCTATCATTGTCGAACTCTTTTCATCTCTCGTCGATCTATAGTTCCTTCGACACGACTGTCTCTCTTGTTTCTTTTGTACTTCATCTTCAATCTTTCATATCTTTTCAATAGAATAGCCATTTCCTCCTTCATAGACAAATCGATGCCTTGGAGATCTTCTCGCATTCATCTTGATGAACAAATGCTACAACCTTCCCGGATGTTGAAGATTCTCGCTTCATCTTCTTCATCTTCAATTTGGATGTCATATTCTAATGCCTTCGGATGAGAAAACAACGTGTGATGTGAAATTGAGGATGATTTTGAGTAGCTTTTAGAATATTAGTTTTTTCTCTTCATCTTTTGCTCAATGACCTCAGCACTTTATTATTGATTTCTATACAATGTTTTTCCCAAATCAGCTGCCTTGTTCAATAAATTTGTCAACCTAACATCCAGTTGATCAATAGACTCTCCTTCTTTCATCTTGAAAGTGTCAAAAACATGTAGAACAGATCGCAATTTGTTTTCTTTAACCTGTTCGTATCCTTCACGATTCCAAGCAAGAGTCTCCCACATTTCCTTGGGCGCCTTGCATCTTTTCACCTTTTCTATCCAATCCTTACTCAATGTTTCAATAATTTCAGTTCTTGCAACTTGATCTAAATTATGAATCTTCCTTTCATCACTTGTGAGTTCTCGAGCTTTTCTTTTCTTGCCTCACTCTTGTTTCATTCTTTGTAGTACCATCACTTGTGCCACCATGATAAAATTTGATAGGTCCTTCCTCAAGAACCTCCTCCATTCTATCATGAATTGCTTTGAGATGGTTCTTCATTCTAAACTTCCAGAGTCATATTCTTCTATTGAAAAATCGGGCGGACTCCTGGATTTCTTGCTCTTAATGTAAGACATGGTGAAACAGAAAAGCCACAACACTTACATGATCTTGTTAGTAGAACTGTTAGTGAAAAAAATACGTATAATCAAGAACAAATTTCGGGATCTTAGTTAAGACCTAAAATCAATATCGTAATGTGCCTTAACACCGCTTCCGATACCACTTGTTGGTCCCGATTGGTTGAGTTGATTAAAACTTTGAATTAACCTTCTAGGATAAAATCTAGAAGGGGGTTGAATAGATTTTGTAGATTTTTCAAATCTCGCAAAATATATTCAAAGTTCCAGATGTACACAAATGAAACCAATTATTAACCTCAACTTCAACAAGATCAAAAGCAAACCGATATTTTAGTTTTAACTTTAATCCCGAAATTAATCTGTGATTGATGAACTAAAAATTGAAAAGAAACAAGTAAGTAAATCAAAGCAATAAAGAACACAGATTTATAGTGGTTCGATTATAAAAATCCTACATCCACTCTCCTTCTTCAACTTGAAGAAGGGTCTTCACTTACCGACTTTCTTCCTTCTTGCTTACTTACTTATAATTGTGAATCTTCAGCCTTACAACAATTTCTTCCTAATTTCTGAATATCTATGGCTTGAAGATGTTCTGTGAAAAGTGTTTTATAAACACTAAACCGGGAAAACGTATAGAACGTTTGTGAATGTGTACAACTTTTTGTGACTCGTGAGTGAATAGTTGTGAATGTAAAGTATTAAAGTTAATTCTAAACTAATTTCTATCCCTATTTATAGAGATCTTCATTTGGTAGTTGTAACTTCCTTGAATTCTGTTTTCACAATTGTAATAAAGATAACCGAAACTTGTAACTTCCTCTTGGTGAGTTGAAACCGCTTCTTGAAACTTGTGTAAAAATTTTCTAACACTTCATCGTCTGCTACTTGTCTCACCCTCGTCTTCGTCTTCATTCCTTGTTTGGGTAATTGTTTACCGCATTGAGTCTTAACCGTCTTCAACAAGTCGTCCCCATCCGATATCTCGGTCCTCATCTGAATTCTTGTCCTAGTCCGACTTCTTGACCTAGCCTCGACTTCTTGTACTTAGTTTTATTTTCAAATACTTACTTCAACTGTCTATACATAATGCTCACTGGTCATCCTATTTTACACTTTTAACACATCAAAACTAAATACAACTTTCCTTACCTAATCTCGAGGATCGGGCAAAAGTTGGAAGCCGGAGTCGAGGGTGGAGCTTAACTCGAGGCCGAGATAAATTGAAGAATCGCATTCGCGACTTAAGGAGCCTCGACTCAACGGCCCCAACCTCGAGTCGAGGATGCCCAAATTCGAAAATTTTTGTTTTAAGCCCATTTGAGCGGAAAACAGAGCATAATCTCCATAACCTTCATTAGAGCCATTATTTTACAGCTTTTAGGGCGAATTTCTCATTCCATAGCTTAATTCTCATTTTAGTTTGATTAGATTGATTTGGATAGATTTTAATCATTTGTACCCTAGTTTAGCATTTGATTCATTAGTTGTTCAATTCCAAGTTGTAATTCAATTGAAGAGAAGAGCACATTTGAAGATACATTGAAGATTGAAACATTCTTATTTTTTATCATTTTAATCCAATTGGTGATGTTCTTCCACTTTAGTCCTTTAAATTCATTAATTGTTGTGATTAGCTTCTTAATTTTGCAATTAGATTTTTCACCCATGGATTTTGCACTTTGCACCATGGGCTAATACTCTTGTGCTTAGGATAATTGAAATTGAGGATGATTTGATTACCTAATGCTATGATTGTTGATGATTGTTGATCAATTGAGATAGTTTGTTCCGTAATTGTGATTCTAATTGTGCTTCACACATTTTTATCTCTTTAGATTAATGTTTGATCACCCTAGCAATAGGCGAGAGTTGAGCTAACGTGATCCGGGATTAATCGGGTTATAATTGTGTATGATTGTATGAATTGGGTGCTTCTTAATTGAGAGATTAGTTGCACTAAGGATACTCACATTAGGCATTGTGTGATTAATGGAAGCTTAATTGCATGATGGTTCTTTGCTTTCTATCCTAGTTGATTTGCAATTTGATTCAATAATAGCTTGTTGATCATTGATTCCTTGATGGATATTATCCCTAGCACCCAAATCCCCTTTGATTTTAGCTACTTGTTCTAGCATATAAGGTGTTCGATAAATTGCTTGCCTAGTTGTTTGATTTTTAATTCTAACTTTGTATTGAGTTTTTAGAACTAAAATCGCTTTTGCAACAATAGTCATAGAGAACTTGTATTCTTAGGGCCTCATTGCATACTTTTTCCCTTGGGTTCGATATACTTAGTTGTCTTAAAATCACTTGCCTGATTACTCACAATCAAAATAGCGCCGTTGCCGGGATTTAGTTTTTGCGCCTTAAGTGAGACTTAGGAATTGTTTGAAGTGGCTACTTGTTGTATTTTTGTATTTTTGTTTTGTTGTTTGTTTTTGTTGGATTTTGATACTTAGATTGGTGGTGTAGGTGCATGATTACAAGGTCTAGTGGTATTCCACCCTTGCCACCGAATCCGGAAATTGAAGCTACCATTCGAAGAAATCATGGGAGAAGAAGAAGAGAAATGATGGAAGGTGAAGAGTTGATGCATGAAGAGAGAGTTGTTGGTGAACCTCATGTTGAGGAGGTCAATGGCAATGGAGAGGGGAGATTGCAAGATAATGGAGGAGGTAATGGGCATAATTAGTCTTTTAATGCTCAAGTTGGCCTTTTCCCTCAAGGGATGCCACCACATCAATTTCCCTACCAAAATCCATATCCCTACCCTCCACAAGCTCACCAATATTCATACTATCCACCTCATCCACAACAATTCCCACCATACTATCCTCATATGCTATACAACCATGAGCCACGATATCAAGAGCCACCTCATATTCCACAAGCCCAACCACAATCGATGCAAGGGCCTCCACCTCAAGGTAGGCCATTGAGGGAGTTCTTTGAGCCTCAATTTCGTGAGCATTATGATGGAATAGCAAGGCCGAGAATTGAAGCGAATAATTTTGAGATAAGTCCCGCGCTTGTGAGGGTGTTGAGAGAGAAGCAATTTGAAGGGAAAGATGAAGAAGAGTGCCCTCATCAGCACATGACACAATTTCTAGAGATTTCCGACACCACAAAGTACAACGGAGTGTCCGAGGATGCTAAGAAGCTAAGGTTATTTTCCTTTACTCTTAAGGGGAGAGCCAAAGCATGGCTAAATTCTATCCCTCCCGGAACCGTTCGCACGTGGGAGGACCTAAGCAAAAGATTCTTGATGAAGTTATATCCAACCTCCAAGACGGTGTAAGACAAGGAGGCAATTTTACATTTCCACCAAAAGAATGGAGAGACTGCATCGAAGCATGGGATAGATATGGTATATTGCTTATTAATTGTCCCCAACATGGCTTTCCGGAGGAACAAACAATCATGTATTTTTGCAATGGTTTGACGGATGGGGATCGATCCTTTTTGAATGCATGTGCTAATGGTTTTATTTGGTCGAAGACGGTGGGGCAAATGAATGAGTTTATGGAGAATATTACCCAAGATTCTTTTCAAGTGTCGGTTAATCGCGGAGCTCATCATAGAGTGTCACATGTGGAGGAGATTGAGTCTATAAAGACTATGATGATGACGATGATGGACCGTTTGTGAGCTCTTACTAATTCTCAAAGTCAACAAAGTGTGAGTCCATCCATCCCTCAAGTTGATTTGTGTCCAAGTCCATTGCCGATTGAAGAAGTGAACTATATTGAAAGGCCTCCATATCAAGGAGCCTATCAAGGCAACTTTCAAGGCAATTTCCAAGGTGCAAGGCCATACCAAGTGCCATATCAAAATAGGCCTCAAGGTAATTTTCAACCTCAACCTCAAGCTCCATTTAATGCCACCAATTGGAGGAGACATGAAAATTTTTCCTATGTTAATCCAAGAGCCGCCGTTCAATTTCCTCCCGGATTTGGTTCGGGTGCTAAAACACCTAATAATGAGGGGAAGGCAACTACGGAGGAGCTTCTTGGTATGATTGTGAAGAGGTTGGAGGTGAATGACTCAACGCTTGATGATATTAGGGAAGCAAATGGACACAAAGTTTAAGACAATTGAGCATCAAGTGGGACAATTAGCCACAACGGTTGGAAAGCTTTCTTCTACGGTGGATCATTCGCAAAACAAGGGGAAGTATCCATCTACCACCGAGCCCAACCCAAAGGAGTTTTGCGGTGCTATTCAACTAAGGAGTGATGCTAGTTATGAAGGCCCAAAGATGCCCAATAAAGTGGAAGTTGAGAAAGAGTTGGAGAAAGAAGAAAGTGTGGTTGATGAGAAAGAAGAAAGTGAAGAAGAGATCAAAGCAAAGGGAGAGTCAAAAGAAAAAGAGAAGTCCAAAGATGCATGGGGAGTTCCCATTAGACCTACTCCGGTTCCTTATCCTTAAAGACTTGGGAGGAAGAAGCTTGATGATGAGTTTGGTAAGTTTTTAGAGGTTTTTAAAAGCTTGCATGTTGATATTCCACTATTAGATGTCCTTGAGCAAATACCCCACTACAAGAAGTTTTTGAAAGAAATCATGTCAAAGAAGAGAAGATGGGATGAGAAGGGTATGATCAAGTTGGTGGAAGAATGCAAGGAGATTCTAGAGAGACACCTACCTCGAAAGCTAAAGGATCCGGGAGTTTCATAATTCCATGTGAAATTGGTGAAAATGGGAAAGTCCAAGGCTTATGTGATTTGGGAGCTAGTATCAATGTCATGCCTTTGTCCATTTTTAAGAAGTTGGAGTTAGGAGAGGTGACTCCTACAAATATCAATCTTCAATTGGTGGATCAATCTTATGCTCATCCGTTTGGGATTGTTGAAGATGTATTAGTAGGAGTTGGCAAGTTTATTTTCCCGGTTGATTTTATCATGCTTGACTTGAAGGAAGAGCTTGAGGCACCTATCATTCTTGGTAGACCTTTCCTTGCCACCGGCAAAGCCATGATCAATGTTAAAAAGGGGAGCTCAAGCTGAGCTTTAATGGAGAAGAGCTGACGTTTTCGAGAGCTCCATTGGAAGAAGATGCTCCAAGTACTTTGGAGAAGAAGACGTGTGGATACATTGAGATCATCGATTTATACCCTTCCATTGATAGGGATGATTCTACACCTTCTACTTCTTCTAATTCTTTAGTTAATGGGCATTTTGTTCCTTCTTGTAAAGTGATTGCTAATAAGTCTTGTGTTTCTCTTGATGATCTTAAGAAGGAGAAAGCACTCACAAAACCTTTGCTTGATCCCGGAGATAAGAAGCTTGAAGATGGTGAGAAGAATGTGACCAAGCTTGAGCAATGCTCAAGTTTGGGGGTGTTAGAGGAGAAAAACACACCACTTGAGAAGAGGGAAGTGAGCTTCATAGTTGGAGATCAAGTGGTGTGGAGTGAATCAAATTGGAGTCGACATTAGGCGTGGAAAGACTCAAGGAAGTCTTTATGGTAAAGGAAATCAAAGAAGGAGGAAAGCTCCTCTTAGAAGACAAATGGGGATGTTGCCTTTTTGCAAAAGAGAATCTAGTGAGTCACAAGGATGATCCTCATGTCTTCAATGAAAGGGAAGTGTGAACTCCTTGAGTTACTGTCCGGCAAAGGACGTTAAACCTAGCGCTAGATGGGAGGCAACCCATCCTTTTTGTTGTTTTTGTGTGTGTGTGTTTTTGCGTTTTTGTTTCGTGTTAGGAGAATTGGCTAGGAATTGTATTGCTCATGCTTAGGAGGTTATGATATCATGCTATGGGATTTATTTGGAGTATTGAGCTTATTGTTGATACCATTTGGAGTTGCATATGTATGTTAGGATGTATACTATAAGCCTAGCTTTTTGTATGAACATCTTTTTGATATGAGATTCTTTATGATCAAAATACTTGCTTTTTATGATTGTTACATATATCATTGTTTTTGTACGTATCAATCTATACCGTAGATAACATGGTGTGTGGTGTCACACGTAAGATCATGCTATCGGTTCCTTATAGATTATAAATAAGAGCTCACAACCAAGATGAATTGGGACAAACCATTGAAATGGTTGTGGTGTAATTTGGTATTAGTCTATCTTGACTATAAAATTGAACTAGTACATTTTGTATGTATTGAGCAGACCATCGAGGTTGTTCAATTTGTACCGACTATATAAAAGAACAAGACCTCTGTTATTATGGATGTATGTCTTCTTAATCCCTATATAATAACGGGCACGTGTACTCGGTGTATGTTTCTATGATTTAACAATGAGTGGGATTTATTAAATCAATAGGCTCGGTGAATTGGGAGATAGCACTGTTTATATGGTGTGTTGTTGATTATAGAAGGAATCGTGTCCTAATTATTTAGGCCGATGATGTCCCCTTGAGGAGCTCATAAAGATTATCATATAAACCCCGCAGTGGATTTAATCCGACATGATAATAAAGATGAGTGGTACTACTCTTGGAATTAGATGTAAATTAATTAAGTTGTTAGTAACTTATTTAATTTATGGACATTCAATATCTTAAACACGGGAAAATAAACGCATACACATAATAAAAGAGCCCATATTATAATATGGGATTAGGACGGTAATTCAATTATAACTCTTTAGTGGAACGAGTAATAATTGATGGGCTTAAGTAGAGTGTTCGAGATAGAGCACAGGACATTTAGGCCCATCAGAGGCCCAACCCTAATTCCTCCTTAGGGTCCTCGTTGTAGCCTATTATAAACCCTACATCGCAGCCTCTAAACGTGTGAAAAAAATATGAGATCGAGAGAGGCAGATTCGATTCCTTGGAGGATCGTCGACCACTCGACGCCCAAGGGAAAGGGATAGGAATACGGCAAAGATCGTGAGGTTCGTGGTTCATCACCTTAGAATCGGGTTCGACTTCACCTATTAAGGTGAAGAGGTATGATTTATTTCCACCGCGCTTTATGCATGTGATCCCGAATTAGATAATCACATAGAGTCGGTGATCCGGTGGTTCCAACAATTGGTATCGTGAGCCGTGTTTTCTCGACTCTATGCGATTGATTCGGTTAATAATTTTGCAACGCCTTTCTTAATGTTATAATAGGGTTTCTTGATCTGTTATAATAGGGTTTCTTGATCTGTTATAATAGGGTTTCTTGAACTGTTATAATAGGGTTTCTTGATCTGTTATTGTTGGTCCCGATTTGTTGAGTTGATTAAGAAACTTTGAGTTAACCTTCTAGGACAAAATCTAGAAGGGGGGTTGAATAGATTTTGTAGATTTTTCAAATCTTTCAAAATCGATTCAAAGTACCGTATGTACACGGTGGAAATTCAATATTAGACTCAACTTTATTAAGATCAAAAGCAAATTGATATTCAGATTTTAACTTTGATTACGAAATTAATCCTTGAACAATATATTGGAAATTGAACAAATATGTAAATAAAAGCGATAAAGAAAGAACACGGATTTTATAGTGGTTCGGATTATAACAATCCTACATCCTCTCTCCTTCTTCAAACCTTGAAGAAGGGTCTCTACTATCAACTTACTTACTTTCTTTCAACGTATAACTTACAACTTACAAAAATCTTCAAATCTTCAAACTCCTAATCAAATCAGAATTCTAACTCTAAAGTAATAGAAGTGTTTTTGAAGATGTGCAAGGAAGTGTTCTACAAACACTTAGAAAAATCTATGAAGAAATCTTAGAAAACTATTTGGTGCTTTTAGAAAACTTGTGATTTTAGAGAATAACTTTCTTGAAAATAACTTGTGTGTTCTGTATTCGAATATTCTATATGAAGTGTGTATGCTTAATGAAGTGCCTAAACCTATTCATAAGTCTGAAAGACAGTTAGTTTGTTAGTCGGTTCTAACAAATTGAAAATCGCTTTAACAAACTTAATCTTGAAAACCGCTCTAGACCTTAGCTGATTTTACTCTACTCGTCTACAAATGACTTGGTGAAGACTCGTCTTTCTTATTCTACTCAGCTTGTCTTGACCTCGTCCGAGCTCTTCATGTTTGTCTCCTGCATATGACTAGACTCAAGCTCGTCTCCAGACGACTTGTATACTTCTAGACCTCGGTGACTAGATTGGTTCTCGACCCCGTCTCGATCGGCTTAGCTTATGGTCTCAATCTCACTGTTCTTGTGTCGTTTGATCATCTCGAGCTTCTTTTAACTCATCAAAACTTTTTGATCCAACAATTTCCCCCTTTTTGATGAAGTTAAAACCTACAAGGAAGAAACATACTCACAATCAAGTTAGTACTAGAGTTAGTTAAGATAATCGAGATAGGTATATCAGAGCACTTATTCTCATTACAACAGATTCATTCACATTAAAGCACTTAAGAAAAATTAAGTCCTTTAGACTCTTTTAGAAATACTTAAAAAATTTGAGTCTTAAGACTTAGATAAATTTTTAGGAAAAGGTTTTTAAGTCTACGAGAGATAAAATTCTCGGATGATTTATACTTAGAAAATTTTTAATTTGTTCTTGATCTCGTTATAATAGGGTTTCTTGATCTGTTATAATAGGATTTCTTGATCTGTTATAAGATTGCAAAATTTTATGATTCGATATTGTAGGGTTTGCTAGATAAATATGGTATTTTCTGCGGGAACCCTATATCCAACTATTATGGTCTACTGATTGTATGTTTATTTATGGATTAAACCCTCGGACTGTCGAGGTTATTATTTTTTTGGTTGGTGCATGATTGTAATAGTAATTAACACAATGCAGCGTGTAGGTTTTTTTGTTTTTCGATCTAGATGATGTATAGGATCGATGGATAAAGCGTAATAGAATAGATTAGGGTTATTCGATTGGTGAACCAGATCGATGGAGGAACCTGATTTCGGGTCGATGGCGCAGAACCGGTCGTCGATCCCCGCACCCCGAGACTTGAGCGGGCGGTCGATCCCGTATGGCGTGGCGCTACCCCGCACCCGTTTGACGGCGAACGTTCAAGAGCACGGGAGTATCAAAGAGGCCATAATAGTTGGAATTTTTGGTTTCCATATTTATTCCTTTTATTTATATGTGTTGTTGTTATGCATGCTTTTATGTGTCTCATATGTTATGCATGTTAAAATCCCTCATGATAAATAACTAAGTGGGAGAGGGATTAATTTCAATAAATCCCATAGTCTCCATTTCTGGTTTGTAAGTGATGCATTCAAACACAAACGTTGGTTTTAAGTGCCTTCTTCCATATCGAGATGTGTTTGTTTTGCGGAACACTAGATCAAACTTCCTTATGGATAATTATGAGAAAATCATTTAGGAGCGTGTTATCTTCTCCATCGAAGAGGCACAAACCTAGATAATTTACTTGGTATTAAGAAATGGTATACACTTAGGTGCATGTGATAGTATCCTCCCCATCGGAGTAAGTGCTATTATTTGTATGGGTAAAGATAAACCATCTATTAATTTTATTTTGTTTGACAAAATAATGAAATTAATGGGTAAAACCTCCTCTTACAAATATTTGAATTAGTATACGCCCACACTATCATGGCATGCAAAATTCACGGTGTTTTGAGGTGTTGGTGAATTTAAATTGTATTGTTTGAGAGAAACAATATTATTTTAAATTCTTATGTTTTGATCTCGTGTATTTACGTGTTTCTCGGGATATTATCTATGGCTTTCAATTCTCTTTGTTATACTTAAAGAAAACAAACTTACTAGTCCAAATTATATTGATTGGAAAAGAAACCGGACATTGTCTTCATCTGAAGAGTACAAATTTGTACTCATTGAGGTTTGTCTGTAAAGCCCGATGAAAACTCTAGTGAAAAGGAGAAAGAGACTTATAAGAAGTGGATCAAGGCGAGATGAGATGGCGCGGTGTTACATTTTAGCTTCTATGTCAAATGTGCTGCAACATTAGCATCGAGGCCATGACCTCTCGCTTATGAGATGATGCTCAATCTCAAAGAACTCTTCGGACACCGTAGTTGAGCCGCCAAAAAGAGGCCATGAGAAACTTAATGACGACCACCATGGCGAGGGGACACCCGTAAGGGATCATATCCTCAAGTTGATGGCTTATTTGAATGAGATAGAAATCCTAGGAGCTGAAATCGATGGGGAAACCCAGTCGATATCATTCTCGATCATTGCCTAAGAGTTTTGAGTAGTTCCGCCCGAACTACAATATGAACAAAAGGTTGTATTCGTTGGCGGAACTTACGGAGTAACTCCAAGCGGCGTAACGGATACTTCGTCAAGCTTCTCAAGCTTATATTGCTGAAAATGTTTCTACATCTAAGCCAAAAGGCAAGGTGATGAAGAAAAAGAAACAAGATGGTTTGGCAAAGAAAAACGGGTGAACCAAAGAAAATTGGTCCACAAAATGGCATGAAGAAACCAAAGGGCAAATGCTTTTTATGCAAGCAGCCAGACATTGGAAGGTAGATTGTCCCGTAAAAAGGAAAAAGAAGGTATATCTTATTCACTAACTATTGAAACATGTTTAGCGGTGTTATCTACCGGCACCTAGTGTGTAGATACGGGAGCCACCGATCATGTCTGCAATTCTTTGCGGGGTTCCGAGAAACCAGGCAGATTAGTGAGGGTGAGATTACCATCTACATGAGCGACGCTACGAAAGTAGCATTGCGATGGGAGATGTTTATTTATCTTTTAATAAGAATAAGACTTTGGTTTTGAGAAATTGTCTTTACGTACCTTGTTTTAGAAAGAACTTGATTTCGGTTCCTAAGTTATTTTTGGATGGATATTCTGTTTCTTTTGATAGCAAAGTGGTTATCAAGAAAAATAGTGATATTATCTATTCTCGTACGTTAATTGACAATTTATATACTCTTAATCCAATAACTCCTACGAAGCAACAAATGGAAATTAATAGTACATCTTCTAACTCAAATAAGAGATAAGAACCTTCAAAATGAACCAAAAATATCTTTGGCATCTAAGATTAGGTCACATTAACTTGAGTAGGATTCAAAGGTTGATAGCCGATGGACCTTTGAGTTTATTGGAATTGAAAAACTATCCGACTGCGAGTCCTCGCTTGAAAGGAAAAATGACCAAAAGGTCTTTTAAAGCCAGGGTATAGGGCCAAAGAAGTGTTGGTATTGGTTCATTCTCCTGATTTATGTGGTCCTATGTCTACTAGCTTCCGGAATGTTCAGCCGAGTTGATAATCCTTGCTCTAAGCTGTTTGAGTTCGTCCTCGCCTCGTGAGCTCGGATTCCCATTCTGCTTTGGCTATGACCGATCTCGACCCATTCCAGTGTCCGGAGAGCCATCTTCTTTCAGCTTAGGGGTAACTTGCTCATAGGGTGAGTGCGACTAGATCGCAGCTTGAACACATTATGTGCCTCATCGAGCAGCTTCCCATATAGCTCGGCGTCCTCCTTTTCCATCCATTCATGCCGGCTTATATCCTCATCACCGCTTCCAGATGGAGATGCCTTTAAGATGTACCAAAGAGTACATCCATCTGGCATCCGAGGTTTTCTTCTTGTACTCGCTGGTGTACTTCCCGAAACCATCTTGGGAGGAGCCGACGTTCGGTGGACAGGGGAAGTCCGCTTCATCTGCCGCTTTGGATACCCACTTCCGAGTATCCTCGTCCCCACTTCACTCTGCTTTCCCAGCCTTCTTCACCTCTTCTTCTCCCGCTTCTCATACTTCTCCTTCTCGGCATGGATTCTTCCGATCTGTTCAACTGATAGGTTTGAGTAGTCGCTCTTTCCTTTTGCGCTCGGCTCTGCGGGCGTCAGTGCTCAGGTGATGAAGATTTTTCCACCGCCTTGCCTTTACCCTTGCCCTTGGCCTCGGGTTTTTCGGATTCTTTCATCTTGGCCAGCGGTGCCTCAAACTTCTCTTCCTCCTTCTTCCTCCTCTTCTCCTCATCCTCTCGGATGGCCTCCTCTATCCGGGTCACCCTCGGTTGCAAAGCAGCCAGCTCGTCGATTTTATTTTGATGTTTGCCTTGGCTGCCTCCAACTCACTGAGTCTGCCTTTGAATCTACCTTGTCTGTGAGTGACAAGACTCCACTGTGAGGGTGTCCATTCTTCCTTCAGCTCTTTCCCCTTTTTGACTTCATCTTGGAGGATCTCGAGTCTGTCTTTCCAAAGTGAACAACGAACCACGAAGTCGATCGATCGGATGTGAGTGCATTGACCAGACTTCGTTGTCACCGCCACCTTACGCTGAGTGCCTTGACCTCCTCCTCCAGGTCACTCACCCGAGTACCAACAGCAAGGCCGAGGTTGGCTGATAGATTGCATGAAATGTTGACCTCGGCTATCCGCATGTTGGCGAGCATAGTGTCGGTGATCGCCGAATCACCTTCCTCGTCTTCCTCTCCATCAGCCTCGAACTTTGGATATTATCTTCTTGTGCAGGTCCTCAAAGGCCGAGGAGATGGCGAAGATTGATCGCCTCTTCCTCTCGAATCGGATGAGGAAGAGGTGGTGGGAGAAGTTGGACTGGGAGCTCATGTGGATATCCCCAAAATGTTGGAGGTATCCACCGGCTGGGGTTCGTGAGGGGTGGGATGAAGTAGAGGCGTCGATGGGGGACTGGGGATTTCTCGGTGGTGATGAAGATGGAAGGGGTGGAATTTCGTAAGTAGTGGGTGGTGGAGATGGGGTTGGCTAAGGAATGGTGGGTTAGATTGGGGTGAGGGTGAGAGTTTGGGATGATGTGGGTAAGGCTGGTGGGGAGATGGTAGATATGGGGGTAGGGCGTATCGGGTCCTGTAAGAAAGGACAACATCTAAGATGGGGAAGGTGGAGGGGATGAGGTTTGGGTTTTGGGGAGGGTAGATGAGGTTGTGGCTTGAACCGATTTGGGAGTAGGCTGTTTTAGAGGCTCGGAGGTGCCGGCTGGGTCACCTCTTCATTGCCCAGTGGGCTGGAGAGGGGGAGGGGAGAATTGTACCTACACTGTGGAGTGGGGAGGGGTCCTCTCGTGAGCCGATGTCTTGAACCTCCTCCGATTGGACCACCTGGCTGCTATCTCTAGCGTCATTGCCTCTTCAAGCGTAAGACTCGGCCGATCAGCGAGATGTTCCCCCAAGCTTTGTGGTTTTCACCAACCTCCTCCTCCTCTTGGCCTTCTCCTTCAGCCTTCATCGGCCGTGAAGCCTCACTGAGCTCACCGTCGGCCGCTCCTCCTCTCTTTCCTTTTCTTCCTCCTCCTCAGCTTTCTCTGCTGGAACTGAGCTCCGACCTCGGCTCCGCCTTCATCCGAGTCACTGGAGCCCCAAGCGCCTCATCCTTAGTCGGGGATCCCTTTTTGTTTTGTATAGGGCCTCGACTCCATCATTGATTTATTTGGTGTCGGCAGGTCCTCCAAAATCACCGTCACCTTTTTGAATAGGCTGGTGATTGACCTTGCCTGCCACTTTCCGCCTACCACCTCCAGCCGTTTCCTCTCTGTCTCAAACTTCTCCAAGAGCATCCCACCTCAGCTTGGCTTGAACTCCGTCTATTATCGCCCTCATAACGCACAACCTATGTCCGGTCACCATCATGGGAACTCTGTTCCCAAGAATAACCTTAGTCACAATCGTTATCGAGAAGGCGATATCTCCGCCGGAGCATTTTCTTCTTCACTCGATCGCCGGTCCTTCATCGAATTCGCAATCATCTCAAATGATTCTATCCACTATCTCGATTTGTATGTGAGGGGTTAACTCCCTCACCGTTGGTGTCAAAAATGCGGGCCACCTCCGCCGAGTAACAGAAGAACCTCGCCATATACTCGTGTCTTGAACACTCCATTCTCAAATGTCCCGTTGACATAGAACTCAATCCCTCTCATGTCCAACGTTTTATTGGAGGTGGATTTCTTGGAAAAAATGTCCTCAATCCCGCTTTCTCCAATAAACCCGAGAATCTCCCTCGATTCACCATCGGTAGTCGCCTCAAAATCAACATACATCTCAGACTTAATCTTCTTGTTATATGTATCATTATGTACCTCCACCATGGTTGATGTAACTCCAATTGGTTTTGGGAAGTGCTCATGAAAATAAACCGAGAGTTTTTTTGAAAATTTAGCAGAGTGTATGTATGTCTTTCGAAAGTGAAAAGGTTTGATTGAGGAAGAAGACATATTTATAAGAGGGAAAATTGGAAAGAGAAACCACCTTTTAGAAAATTTGAATAGATCTAAGCCGTTTATTTAAAAAGTTTCTTGCGCTTGAATCAACAGCTAAAAATCGGGATAAACGATTAGGATTCAGCGCGTGGATGCTACTCGCCTTTGGAATGTGTAAATAGTTACTTTATAGACTGTTGATTTGACAGATGTAGGTTATTTTATGCAGGGAAGTAAGTATACCCGACGTCACCTAGGGTTACCTTACTTCATATAAGGGTTTTCAAAACAGATGGGTTTTAAAAACCGATGGGTTTGTAAAGTCATCTCGATAAAGTAACTCGTCGATTTCAAAAAGCGACTTAGTTTTAACTTTTAGCAATCTTAAAAACATTTAAATAAACAGGCTCGAGACTTAATTTTCTAAAGATAGGTTTTCCAACCAATCAATCCAAAAAGAATTTTATGAAAAAAATATGGAGTTTATTTTAGAAACAAAGGTGTCTCGAATAAAAGATTGAGGAAAGATGAGGTGAAACAGTCGATCTTGTGACCTATTCGTGCAAAGACATAGACTTAAGGAAAACCATTAGTAGCTTGAGGTAGATTAGATAGGGTGCGAGATAGTCATCGATTCTCAGAAATCACCACTATTGTGCCCTCGTCTCGATTTACCAAATGTCGAATAAGTAATTATCATGTCGAGATAAGGTCAATATGACTAATCCTTGATTCTTGATTCCTAAGAAAGAAATCAATGATATCAGCTATCCGATTGTCCTTTGACTCATATCTAGTCCGATAATTCTTTCTAGACATTGATTTAAAGAAAAGAAATAACTTAAATAAGGAATACATTAAACAGATGCAAACAGTTTAGAAATCAGTTAAAGATGCATCAAGTAATCCTAATTCTAAGCATAATTCTTTAAACTTAGACTCACTAATGGTTTTGTAAGAATGTCTGCTCTTTGTGACTCAGTGGCTATCTTCTCAATTCTTATGTCATTCTTCTCGGCATGATCTCTAATGAAATGATGGCAATGTCTATATGCTTACATCTAGAATGTAGAACGAGATTGTAAGTCATAGCTATTGCACTATTACTATCACAAGAAATAGGAACAGTGATGTTTGAATATTATAATCTCTAAGTCATTGACTAATCCAGAGGAGTTGAGAGCAACAACTTCCAACCGCCATGTATTCAGTTGTGGAGGTGGCAACAGATGTCCTGTTTCTTAGATAACCAAGAAATTAACTTGTTGCCTAAGAATTGACAAGTTCTGAAGTGGATTTCCTATCAATCTTACATCCTCCAAAGTCTGAATCTGAATAACCTGTCAACTCAAAGTTGTCATCACTGGGTACCATAACCCTACTTGCGGGTTCCTTTGAGATATGTAAGGATTTTCTTAGCCGTCTCCGGATGAGTTTTCTTGGGATTTGATTGAAATCTTACACATACCTCAACCGCAAAGGCTATGTCCGGCCTACTTGCGGTGAGATAGAGAAGAGATCCAATCACCCACGATACTCCGTTGCATCTGTGGGTATCCCCGCTCATCCGAATCCATATAGAAGTTAGTTGCCATAGGTATTTTAACTTCTCTGCTAGTAGTCATTCCAAAATTCTCAATCGAGATCCTTAGCATATTTAGGCTGATGTATAAATATACCCTTACTCATCCGTTTAATCTGTAAGCCTAGAAAGTATGTTAATTCACCCACCATTGACATTTCAAACCTGTTTTTCATGAGACTACTAAACTCTTCACATAATTTGATTAGGTGAACCAAAAATTATGTCATCTACATAAATTTGAACTAATAAGATGTTACATTTTAGCTTCTATGTCAAATGTGCTGCAACATTAGCATCGAGGCCATGACCTCTGCTTATGAGATGATGCTCAATCTCAAAGAACTCTTCGGACACCGCAGTCGAGCCGCTGTGCAAGAGGCCATGAGAAACTTAATGACGATCACCATGACCGAGGGGACACCCGTAAGGGATCATATCCTCAAGTTGATGGCTAATTTGAATGAGATAGAAGTCCTAGGAGCTGAAATCGATGGGGAAACCAGTCGATATCATTCTCGATCATTTGCCTAAGAGTTTTGAGTAGTTCCGCCCGAACTACAATATGAACAAAAGGTTGTATTCGTTGGCGGAACTTCCGAGAACTCCAAGCGGCGAAACGGATACTTCGTCAAGCTTCTCAAGCTTATATTGCTGAAAATGTTTCTACATCTAAGCCAAAAGGCAAGGTGATTAAGAAAAAGAAACAAGCTGGTTTGGCAAAGAAAGCGGGTGAACCAAAGAAAATTGGTCCACAAAATGGCGTGAAGAAACCAAAGGGCAAATGCTTTTATGCAAGCAGCGAGACATTGGAAGGTAGATTGTCCCCGTAAAAAGGAAAAAGAAGGTATATCTTATTCACTAACTATTGAAACATGTTTAGCGGTGTTATCTACCAAGACGGTGTGTAGATACGGAGCCATCGATCATGTCTGCAATTCTTTGCGGGGGTTCCAGGAAACCAGGCAGCTTAGTGAGGGTGAGTTTACCATCTACATGAGCGACGCTACGAAAGTAGCAGGCTGTTGCGATGGGAGATGTTTATTTATCTTTTAAGTGCCCGTTTGGTAGGCATGTTTAGCGATAAGATAAGTCCCTAATTTAGCCTAAATTAGGTCCTTATCTTATTGCTAAACATACCTACGAAACGGGCACTAATAAGAATAAGACTTTGGTTTTGAGAAATTTTCTTTACGTACCTTGTTTTAGAAAGAACTTGATTTCAGATTTCTAAGTTATTTTTGGATGGATATTCTGTTTCTTTTGATAGCAAAGTGGTTATCAAGAAAAATAGTGATATTATCTGCAGTACGTTAATTGGCAATTTATATACTCTTAATCCAATAACTCCTACGAAGCAACAAATGGAAATTAATAGTACATCTTCTAACTCAAATAAGAGAAAAGAACCTTAAAAAATGAACCAAACATATCTTTGGCATCTAAGATTTGGTCACATTAACTTGAGTAGGATTCAAAGGTTGATAGCCGATGGACCTTTGAGTTCATTGGAATTGAAAAACTATCCGACTGCGAGTCCCGCTTGAAAGGAAAAATGACCAAAAGGTCTTTTAAAGCCAAGGGGTATAGGGCCAAAGAAGTGTTGGAATTGGTTCATTCTGATTTATGTGGTCCTATGTCTACTCAAGCAAGGGGTGGTTTCGAATATTTTGTCTCTTTTATAGATGATTATTCGAGATATGGATATATTTATTTGATGCACCGCAAGTCCGAGTGCTTTGATAAATTCAAAGAGTACAAGGCTGATGTGGAGAAACGTCATGGTAAATATATCAAAACACTACGATCGATCGTGGTGGAGAGTACCTCTTAGGAGAGTTTAGGAATTACTTATCGGAAGAGGATTCAATCCCAATTATACTTACACTGGTACACCCCAAAAGAATGGTGTGGCGGAACGAAGGAATATGACTCTCTTGGAAATGGTTAGATCGATGATATGCTATACTAATTACCGAGTTCGTTTTGGGGGTATGCCACAGAAAGCAGCGGCGTACATTACGAACTTGGTACCTTCTAAGACAGTCTCTTCTACTCCCACGAAATTGTGGAATGGCGTAAGCCTCAAACACATTCGGATTTGGGGTACTCCGGCCATGTCTTTGAAGGGAGATCTTGATAAGTTGGAATCTCGTACGGAAGTTACTGCTGTTTGTGGGCTATCCTAGAGGAACGAAAGGTGGTTTGTTTTATAGTCCTAAAGATCGAGGGTAATTGTTAGCACAAATGCCCGATTTTTAGAAGAGGACTATGTAATGGACCACAAGCCCATGAAGTAAAATTATTTTAGAAGAAATAAGGGAGAAACTTCTACATTAGTACCAAGAGTACAAGATGAGATACCACAGTGGGTCAACACCATCTGTTACTAATGATACACTATTACCATAAGTGCCTCGTCGTAGTGGGAGGGTTGTTAAACAACCCGATAGATTCATATTTTTGGGAGAGTCTTCGGACTTAGTAGGCTAGTGAACACGAATCGATCCTTGGAGCTATGACGAAGCACTCCAAGATAAAGATGCGAATCTTGAAAAAGGCCATGAAATCTGAATTAGAATCTATGGATTCTAATCAAGTCTGGGAGCTAGTAGAACCACCAAATGGTATAAAAGCCATTGGTAGTAAGTGGAGTCTACAAAAGAAAAAGAGGATCGACGGGAAAATAGAAACTTTCAAAGCAAGGCTTGTTGCGAAGGGGTACACTCAAAAGAAGGAATCGATTATGAGGAAACTTTTTGCCGGTAGCCATGCTTAAGTCTATCCGGATTCTTTTGTCTATTCTGCTCATATGAATTAATAGGTTTGGCAAATGGATGTCAAGACGACATTCCTTAACGGAAGTCTTGAAGAAAACATCCGTATGAAGCAACCAGAAGGATTTATTGCAAAGGGCAAAGAGCATCTTGTGTGTAAGCTTAATCGGTCCATTTATGGATTGAAACAAGCTTCGAGATCTTGGAACATCGATTTTGATGAGGTGATCCAGTCTTATGGATTCATTCAATGTCCGGATGAGTCTTGTTTATACAAGAAGAGTGACGGAAATGTGGTTGTTTTTCTTGTACTATACGTAGATGACATCTTGCTCATTGGCAACAATGTCAAGGTGTTGTCGACGTAAAGGTATGGCTGTCAGCGATTTGATATGAAGGACTTGGGAGAAGTTGGACATATTCTTGGGATCAAAGTTATAAGGGATCGCAAGAAAAGAATGTTATGCTTATCTCAAGCTTCATACATTGATACTATCTTAGCTCGTTTTAGCATGCAAAACTCCAAGAAAGGTTTTCTACCTTTTCGACATGGAGTACCTTTATCTAAGGAGATGTGTCCTAAGACACCAAAGGAGATAGAGGACATGAAGGCGATTCCTTATGCTTGGCCGTAGGAAGCCTAATGTATGCAATGCTATGTACGAGGCCGTATATATATTTTTGCCGTGGGCATGGTTAGCAGATATCAAAGTAACCCAGGACAAGAACATTGGACTGCGGTAAAGCATATTTTAAAGTACTGAAAAGGACTAGAAATTATATGTTGGTTTACCAAGCGAGATAATTTACTTCCCGAGGTTACACGGATTACGATTTCTAGTCGGATAGGGACAA
Organism: Paraleonurus japonicus; assembly: GCA_030762865.1. Lineage (NCBI taxonomy): Eukaryota > Viridiplantae > Streptophyta > Magnoliopsida > Lamiales > Lamiaceae > Paraleonurus > Paraleonurus japonicus. The sequence continues at coordinate 24,392,432 of CM061060.1, forward strand.
CGGTAAATCTACCTCGTGTTATGTGTTTACCTTGGGAGGTGGAGCCATAGTATGGAAGAGTGTTAAGCGAAATGCGTTTTGGACTCCCACCATGGAAGTGAGTATGTGGCAGCCTCTGAGGCACCAAAGAAGGCTGTATGGCTCGAAACTTCTTGATGGACTTAGAAGTGACTCCTAGTTTGCCTAAAGCTATCACAATTTATTGTGATAACATGGTGCAAAGTGGCAAACACGAAGGAACCTGATTGGAGTGAATTGATGCATGTTTTTAGGCCTTATTTTAGTGCAAAAGTGAGCTAAAGTGTGATTTTTGTGCATAAATATGAAAAGTATCACTCTTTTGCCTAAAAAGTATTACTTTGTGAGTTTTTGATGTTTTTCGTCCGTTTTGCGGGTAAATCGGTGGAATTTTGCCAAACCGAGAGTACCGTTATTCTTAGAATGAAGAGACGAACATACCGGACGAAAACGGGGTCGGGCCCAAAGCCAATCTCGAGAAAATTTCCTGGTCTCGAGCACAAGTCGAGGAGCGTGGACCTCGACTCGAGGTTTAGGCCGGAGGGAAAGGAATTTTAAAAATACAGCGAGTCTCGACTCGAGGGAGGAACCTCGAGTCGAGGGATGGAGAAATGGCGATTCCTCGAGTCGAGGGTGAGCCTCGACTCGAGGCGGGGAAAAATTGAAGAAGCGTGCTAGCGACTCTTGAGCCCGGCTCGAGTCGAGGAGTGCCAAAAACCGAAATTTGCGGTTTAAAGCCCATTGAAGCCAAAACAGAGCATAACTTGATTCTAGCGATTTAGAAGCGGTTTCAGGAGGTTCCATAGGCGAAATTTTCACTTTGTAGCTTGATTTCCATTGTAATGTGATACCCGAGACACTCACTACTCATTGGCCAATATATTTCATGCATTGAGTGCATTTTAATTAATTATGTGCTACTTGTTATTTTGAATTATTTTATCTTGCATTATTTTATTGTGTTTTTAAATACTGAATTAATTTATAAGTGATTGAGATTTTAATGGTGTTTGAGTAATAATACAACTTATTTGATTATTGGCGGTGTAACTTTAATATAAATTCTTTGTTTGTTTGATATTATTAATTTAAAGTATTTTCATTATGAAATAATTTTATAATTAACTAATCAATTTCATATTTTATAATTATGTACGTTATATATGGCTACATATAGGCATGTGTCGATTAGTTATATTAATTAGTAATATTATAATATAATAATAAGAATAAAAAAATAATAAGAAGAAGAAAGCTTACTTGTTAAGGTAAGGTTTAGGCGGTGGAAAAGGATAACATATATTTGCATATATCTACTAAGTAAGAAGAAAGAAAAAGGAGTGCGAGAACAACGAGAGAAAGAGAGAAAAGAAAGAAAGGAGAGATTGTGAAGCATTTTGGTAAGTATTCGATTTCCGTTGATCGATAAATTTTATACCGTTTTGAAGCTTGTGAGGAGTAGAACAAAACCCTACCCTCAAATTATTAATAATTGTTCTTATTTGATAGTGAAAGCTGTAACAAGGGTTTAAGGGTTTGATTTTTATCGGCGTTTTTGCGGATTTGAGGTAAGTAGAAATTCATTTGCACCTACAATGCATAAATATAGTGTTATGAATTATTTATGCTTAAGTGGTAATATGCGAATATTATGTTATTTGTGATAATTGATTGATGTTCAATTATTGTGAAAGGAGTCTGTGAGCTCCATATCTCAAGTGGAATGAACCTGTGAGTTCGGTGGTATTGTGAATTGAACATGTGAGTTCAAATGTTGTAGAATGAACTGTGAGTTCAAAGGTTATCGTGAAAGGAATTTGTGAATTCCATGATATTGCGAAGTGAAAAGGGTGTTTTGAGCATGTGGTTTTACTGTGTGTATATGCTACATTGCATCATGCATATCATGCATTAACATGAAAATGTTTTATCAAATGGTGTGTTTGGCCACATTATGCACCGAGGGCGGCGAGGCGACCTAGGAGTTAAGGCGACGAGCAGATCCTGGCGTATGCTACCTAGAGTAGGCCACCGTCTCATATGTTATCTTTGTGTGCAAATTTTTTCAGAGGGGACTTCGAACGGACAGGAGTCGAGGTTTGGTGATGGACCTCGCTAGGCCGTTAGAGGGTAGGATCCTCACCGGTGTGGGTCGGCGTGGAGGGATAACTTCTTGGTGGTCATGAGGGCGCGATGGGGGGACCCTTGGTGGCCACAAGAGGATGGGCCTCACGTCGAGGTCATACATATAGTGGCCACTTAAATATAAATGAATTGAGCTTAATGCTCGTGTGCCGGTGCATAGTAGTGAGTCGGGGCCCTAACGAGTGTTTCATAAATAAAATTGATGATTTTAAAGAGAGTGCATTGTGCATTGGGAGGTTTTCGAACTAAACACCACATCATGCATAATTTACGCTTCTTGAGATTTATATCTCACCCGGTTTATGCATTGTAGGTAATCTTGATGATTGCGGATGAGGAAGCTGGACAAGCTATGGCGCTCTTGCGGGGTTTTGAGTAGCGGTGTACATAGATGACGACACATTGGGCGGGACCGTAGCTTAGTTTGCTTCTGCTATTGTATATTATGTTTGTTTTGGATATGCACCGTATAAACAAGCATGTCTTGGTGTGTTGAAGTGAGAGTTTCATAGATTGTGGTTGGTTAAGAACTGGTGTGAATGTGAATAAGTTATGTTTTGAATACGTGATAATGTTATGTCGTTTGAAAAAAAAATGAAGCAGGTTTTTCTTGGTTGTTTTAATGTTTAAGTTCATATTATGTTGGTTGTGTAAATGGGATGTGTCGAGTGGTATCGAGCACGGTTTGCCTCCTGTAGTCTATGTACACAAGCTCGAAACTTGGAGAGCCCGGCTATTCCGGTAAGTGTTTATGTAGATTTGTTTTGTGCTATTTCTTATCATGAACTATATTGGCCATGTGGTGTAGGACTGGTTGTGTAAGTGAATAGATATGGCGGGAGGCGAGGGTGAGAGTAGTGGTAGGGAAAGAACTCCCGAGCCGACAGACCGATGCTAGTGTTGATCGAGATAATGTTATTGCTCGTTTGGCGATTTGGTTGAGCGTCGGGCCCAACAAATTCAACAACTTATCCAACAAAGGGACGCGAGATAGGCAACATGAAGATGTGAATCTGCACACCGCGAGCGAGAACATGTTGACCTAGTTTGTGAGCGATTTCGAAAACTAAATCCCCTATCTTTGAGGATGCTCTTGATCCCTTGGCTGCGAGAGGATTGGTTGAGAACCTTGGATAATATGTTTCAATATAGTAGAATCCCGAGGTGGAAAAGGTTCTATGCGCATCCTTCATGCTACGTGGCGATCTTTGGACCTTTGGTGGGACCTTTGTGAAAAGTATTGAAGACATTACCGCTATGACACAGGAGAGGTTTAAGGAAATTTTCGGGAACAAGTATTTCACGGCCCCTATTAGAGTAATGAAAATGAATGAATTTATACGATTAAAGCGAGGGGCCATGATCAGACTACCTCCGCAAATTCGAACAGCTTATCCGAGTTCGCGGAGCATATGGTAAGTACCGAAACCCCGAAAGTGGAAAGGTTTTGGAAGGTTTGAGACCTGAGCTCTACGAGGATGTGAGCATGGCGGGTATTCGGGGAGTGACCTATGCACAAGTTGCGAGAGAGCCCAAATTGCGAACAAGCGAGAGATGAGAATAAGGCAAGCACAAGAGGCTCGGCAGCAGTTTCAATCAAGACAAGTACCGTCGTGGAGCGGGATAGTAAGAAAAGGCTATTGCCATTCCAAAGACCAAGACCTAATTTCCAGTTTCGACAAGGACAGAGGCGAGAACAAGAGGGTTCGGGAAAGCGTTTAAAGACGGATCGGCTGCAGTACCACCACCACCACCCGTTTGTTTGAATTGTGGTAAACCGCACGGTGGAACCTGTTTTCTTCCCCCTAGAGTTTGCTATTCCTGTAGACAAAAAGGACATACAGCTAATATGTGTCCAAATAATGGTAAGCAAAGGGAGCAAGGAAGAGTTCGGCACGCAGTGTTTACCACGACCAAGGAAGATGCGAGAAGATAACCCGGTGGTTACAGGTAAACTTTCTATTTTTGGTATTGTAACTTTTGTGTTATTTGATTACGGAGCTACACATTCATTTGCATCCACCGAGTATGTGAGAAATTTGGGTAAACCACCTAACCTAACAAGTCAAATTTGATGTGATGATTCCTTACGGTGATTCGAAACAAACCAATCAGATTTTACGAGAATGTGTTATACCCATAGAAGGTAGAGAATTGAGTGCGAATTTGATTATATTGGATATGAGCGACTACGATGTGATTTTGGGTATGGATTGGTTATCAAAATATGGTGCTACAATTGATTGCGAGAAAAAGTGTATTACATTTCAATCGGTGGGAGAGGAGTCTTTTACCTTTGTCGGAATGAAGAAAAGACTCGGAGTTTCCAATGATATCAACAATCGAGCACAAAGATTATTGGAAAGTGGTTGTGAGGGTTATTTAGTGAGTGTGATGAGTATTGAGGGGCAGCGGTGTCTATCTGTTAGTAATGTACCGGTTGTACAAGAGTATCCTGAATTGTTTCGAGATGACCTTCCGGGGATTACCACCGGATCGTGAAATAGAATTTGTGATTGAACTACAACCAGGAGTCTCTCTGCGCATCGAAATCACCATATAGAATGGCGCCACTGAATTGAAAAGAGTTGAAAGTACAATTGCAAGAGCTACTTGAAAAGGGTTTTATTCGTCCCGATTTTTCACCACAGGGAGCGCCGGTTTTGTTTGTTCGAAAGAAAGACGGCACATTGAGAATGTGTATAGATTATCGAGAGTTGAACAAAATCACGATCAAAAATAAATATCCTTTACCTCGCATTGATGATCTGTTTGATCAACTTCAAGGTGCATCTATCTTTTCGAAGATTGACACGAGATCGTGGTATCATCAATTGAAAATAAAAGAGGAAGACATTCCTAAAACAGCATTTAGTACGAGATATGGGCACTATGAGTTCTTAGTAATGCCATTTGGGTGACAAATGCTCAGCAGCATTTATGGATTTGATGAATCGAGTATTTAAAGACTTTTTGGACAAATTTGTTATTGTATTCATCGATGATATCTTGATTTACTCCAAGACTAAAGAAGATCATGCGGTGCATTTGAGGAAAGTGTTAGACATTTTGAAAGAAAAGCATTTATATGCAAAATTCAAGAAATGTGAATTTTGGTTAGATCGAGTTGTTTTCTTGGGACATGTGATATCGAGGCAGGAATTTGATTGACCCAAGCAAAGTTGAAGCAATTAATAAGCGGCCACAACCTACAAATCCGTCGAGAGGTGCGCGATTTCCTTGGTTTGGCGGGATATTATCGTAGATTTGTTGAAGGATTCTCCAAAATTGCTTCTCCATTGACACGATTGACGAGAAAGAACACAAATTATATATGGACAGATGCGTGTGAGCAGAAGTTTTCAAGAACTAAAGAAGCGGCCCGACATCGGCTCCAATCTTGGCGATTCCAAGCCAGGCTGGAGGTTTTAAAGTTTACGGTGATGCTTCAAAGAATGGTCTCGGTTGTGTACTAATGCGAGAATGGTAATGTGATTGCATATGCATCTCGGCAGTTGAAAGATTATGAAAAGAATTATCCTACACATGACTTAGAGCTTGCGGCGGTCGTATTTGCGCTTAAAATTTGGAGACATTACCTATACGGGAGCATTGCGAGATTTACAACGATCATAAGAGTTTGAAATACTTCTTCACTCGGAAAGAACTGAACATGAGACAACGAAGATGGTTAGAATCTGGTGAAAGATTATGACTGTGTCATCAACTATCATCTGGTAAAGCTAATGTGGTGGCGGATGCCTTTGAGTCGAAAATCGAGTGGAAAATATGGCGACTTTGATTTCAATTCGAAACACGAACTTCTTAGCCTACAAAAAGATGAACATAGAACTTGTTGAACATGGATCTGTGATGACAAAGCTTGCAGCGCTAACACTTAAACCTACTTTGATTGTGAGAATTCATCAAGGGCAGCGGTAGATGAATATTTTGCCAAGGTAAAGAAAGGCCTCACTTGGCGAATCATCGACTTTCGGTTATCGAGAGAATGGTGTACTCGAGATACAGAATCGATGTATGTACCTAACATTGATAAGACTCGTGAGGATGTGATGAAAGAAGCACATTCGACACCCTATTCGGTACATCCAGGAGCTACTAAAATGTATAGAGACTTGAAATTGCATTATTGGTGGCCTGGTATGAAGAAGGATATTGCTCAATACGTCGAGCAGTGTTTGACACATGTCGGCAAATCAAAGCGAGAACATCGTAGGCCTGCGGGAACTTTGCAACCGTTGTTTATTAGGAATGGAAATGGGAGAATATCACAATGGATTTTGTTACGAGGATTCCCAAGGCGATCGGAAGTTACGATGCAATACGGGTCATTGTGGATCGATTGACAAAATCAGCTCATTTTCTACCGATTTGCACTACATATTCTATGGACCGTTACGCTCGAGATATATATACAAGAGATTGTCGAGACTTCATGGTGTACCACTCACTATTGTTTTGACGAGAGATTCCAGATTTTTATCTAATTTTTGGAAGAGTCTACGTAAAGCTTTAGGCACTCAATTATCTTTCGATCTTGCGTATCATCCACGAGACAGGATGGACAATCGAGCGAGCGATACAAATTCTGGAAGATATGCTTAGAGCTTGTGTGTTAGATTTTCAAGGTCGGTGGAGTAAATTTTTGCCTTTGATAGAGTTCTCTTATAATAATAGTTATCGAGTCCACTATCGGAATGGCTCCATATGAAGCACTTTATGGTAGAAAATGTCGATCTCCTGTACATTGGGATGAAGTTGGAAAAAGAAAACTTTTGGGTCCTGATATGATTCGAGAAATGAGTGAAGCAAAGTGGAATGCAGTTCGAGAAAGAATGAAGACTCGCCCAAAACCGACGTAAGAGTTATGCGAGACAAAGAAGAAGAAAGTTAGAATTTGAAGTAGGCGACCAAGTATTTCTGAAAGTTTCTCCAATGAAAGGAATAATGCGATTTGGAAAGAAAGGGAAGCTTAGTCCAAGATACGTGGGTCCGTTTTCTATTAGTGAAAGAATTGGCGAGGTTGCTTATAAACTTGACTTACTGCGTCGATGTCTCGGATACACAATGTGTTTCATGTGTCTGCATTGAGAAAATATATTGCAAACCCATCACATGTTTTACACAAGAAACTGCCAGAGCTGAAAGCGAGGTTTGAGCTATGAAGAGATACCGGTGGAGATTTTACTACGAGAAGTAAAGCGGCTCGAAACAAAGAAATTCCATTAGTTAAAGTGTTATGGAGAAATCGGTCGGTAGAAGAAGCCACTTCGAAAGAGAAGATGAGATGAAATCCAAATACCCCGAGAACTCTTCAGTGAGTGAAATTTCGGGGACGAAATTTTTATAAGGAGGAGGATGTGATACCCGAGACACTCACTACTCATTGGCCAATATATTTCATGCATTGAGTGCATTTTAATTAATTATGTGCTACTTGTTATTTTGAATTATTTTATCTTGCATTATTTTATTGTGTTTTTAAATACTGAATTAATTTATAAGTGATTGAGATTTTAATGGTGTTTGAGTAATAATACAACTTATTTGATTATTGGCGGTGTAACTTTAATATAAATTCTTTGTTTGTTTGATATTATTAATTTAAAGTATTTTCATTATGAAATAATTTTATAATTAACTAATCAATTTCATATTTTATAATTATGTACGTTATATATGGCTACATATAGGCATGTGTCGATTAGTTATATTAATTAGTAATATTATAATATAATAATAAGAATAAAAAAATAATAAGAAGAAGAAAGCTTACTTGTTAAGGTAAGGTTTAGGCGGTGGAAAGGATAACATATATTTGCATATATCTACTAAGTAAGAAGAAAGAAAAAGGAGTGCGAGAACGAACGAGAGAAAGAGAGAAAAGAAAGAAAGGAGAGATTGTGAAGCATTTTGGTAAGTATTCGATTTCCGTTGATCGATAAATTTTATACCGTTTTGAAGCTTGTGAGGAGTAGAACAAAACCCTACCCTCAAATTATTAATAATTGTTCTTATTTGATAGTGAAAGCTGTAACAAGGGTTTAAGGGTTTGATTTTTATCGGCGTTTTGCGGATTTGAGGTAAGTAGAAATTCATTTGCACCTACAATGCATAAATATAGTGTTATGAATTATTTATGCTTAAGTGGTAATATGCGAATATTATGTTATTTGTGATAATTGATTGATGTTCAATTATTGTGAAAGGAGTCTGTGAGCTCCATATACGAAGTGGAATGAACTGTGAGTTCGGTGGTATTGTGAATTGAACATGTGAGTTCAAATGTTGTAGAATGAACTCGTGAGTTCAAAGGTTATCGTGAAAGGAATTTGTGAATTCCATGATATTGCGAAGTGAAAAGGGTGTTTTGAGCATGTGGTTTTTGTGTGTATATGCTACATTGCATCATGCATATCATGCATTAACATGAAAATGTTTTATCAAATGGTGTGTTTGGCCACATTATGCACCGAGCGGCGAGGGCGACCTAGGAGTTAAGCGACCGAGCGAGATCCTGGCGTATGCTACCTAGAAGTAGGCCACCGTCTCATATGTTATCTTTGTGTGCAAATTTTTGAGAGGGGACTTCTGAACGGGACGAGAAGTCGAGGTTTGGTGATGGACCTCGCTAGGCCGTTAGAGGTAGGATCCTCACCGGTGTGGAGTCGGCGTGGAGGGATAACTTCTTGGTGGTCATGAGGGCGCGATGGGGGGACCCTTGGTGGCCACAAGAGGATGGGCCTCACGTCGAGGTCATACATATAGTGGCCACTTAAATATAAATGAATTGAGCTTAATGCTCGTGTGCCGGTGCATAGTAGTGAGTCGGGGCCCTAACGAGTGTTTCATAAATAAAATTGATGATTTTAAAGAGAGTGCATTGTGCATTGGGAGGTTTTCGAACTAAACACCACATCATGCATAATTTCTACGCTTCTTGAGATTTATATCTCACCCGGTTTATGCATTGTAGGTAATCTTGATGATTGCGATGAGGAACTGGACAAGCTATGGCGCTCTTGCAGGGTTTTGAGTAGCGGTGTACATAGATGACGACACATTGGGCAGCGTGGCTTAGTTTGCTTACGCTATTGTATATTATGTTTGTTTTGGATATGCACCGTATAAACAAGCATGTACTGGTGTGTTGAAGTGAGAGTTTCATAGATTGTGGTTGGTTAAGAACTGGTGTGAATGTGAATAAGTTATGTTTTGAATACGTGATAATGTTATGTCGTTTGAAAAAAAAAAATGAAGCAGGTTTTTCTTGGTTGTTTTAATGTTTAAGTTCATATTATGTTGGTTGTGTAAATGGGATGTGTCATGTAATTGATATAGATTGTGAGAATTAGATTAGATTCTACTTTTAGTCCACTTGATTAGCATTTTGATTCATTGTAATTGAAGATTCAAGTTGTGAATTGGGATAAGAGAAGTTGAAAATTCAAGCATTGTAGAAGACTAATCATTCCTATTTTTGTATATTGAAGCTCAATTGGTGATGTTCTTACCCTTTGCTCTCTTTAATTCATTGCTTGTGTTGATTAAATTGTTAATTGCTTTCTTAGATTGTTTTCCCATGGCTTTTGCTTGTAGAACCATGGGCTAATAGCCTTGTGCTTGGGATAATTGAAATTAGGGATGAAGTGATTGCCTCATGCTATGATTGTTGATAATTGTGATCAATTGAATTAGCTTGCTTCCTAATTGTGATTCTTAATTGTGCTTCATGAAATATTGTCTCTTTTGATTAATGGTTGATGTTGGTCCCTGAATGTTGAGTTGATTAAAACCTTGAGATAACCTTCTAGAACAAAATCTAGAAAGGGGGTTTGAATAGATTTTGTAGATTTTTCTAATCTCCCAAAATCAATTCAAAGTATCGATTAAACACAATGGAAAACAATTGTAAACTCAACTTTTAACAAGATCAAAAGCAAGGCTGATATTTAGATTCTAGTTAAGATTCTGAATTTTAATCTTGAATTAACAAAATTGTAACTTGAACAAAAATTAAAAGAAAGCAAGAAATAACACCAGATTTTATAGTGGTTCGGATTATAACAATCCTACATCCACTCTCCTTCTCCAAACTTTGAAGAAGAGTCTCCACTAGCTTACTTACTTACAATCTTTTACAAATTACAACTTGATCTTCAAACCTTCAAAGATGCTAATCAACCTTCTGAAATCTAACTATGAGAATAAGAAGTGTATTTGAAGATGTGAAGTGAAGTGTTCTTACAAACACTTAGAAAATTCTATAAAGAAATCGTGAAAAACTATTTATTTGTTTAACTTTGTGAAAATCACTTGCTGAAAAACTTGGATGTGAGTATTCTCTATGTATTTCTATATTTCGAATGAAGTGCCTAGACTTATTTATAAGTCTCGAAAAGACAGATTAGTTTGTTAGTTAGTTCTAACAAACTAAAAACTCGCTTAACAAACTTAATCTTGGAAACCGCTTGCTCCTAGGCTGATTTTAATCTACTCATCTTAAGTCGACTTGGTGAAGACTTGCTTTTCTTATTCTACTCGGCTTGTCTTGACCTCGTCCCGAGCTCTTCATACTTGTCTCCTTGAGATGACTAAATTCGAGCTTGTCTTGGATGACTTGTGATTCCTAGTCTCAGTGACTTGAACTATCCTTGTCCTAGTTTGATCGCCTTCGTACTAGAACTCGGCCTTCACTGTTCTTTATTATCATCTGCTCATCCGAAATAATCTTTTAACTCATCAAAACAATCTTGATCTAACAGTTGATCACCCTAGCAATAGGCGAGAGTTGAGCTAACGTGATTAGGTGTTAATCGGGTTTCAATTTTGCATGATTGTATGAATTGGGGACTTCTACATTGAGAGATGGGAAGAACTAAAGATACTCACATTAGGCATGGTGATATTAATGGAGTGATTAATTTCATGATGGTTTATGCTTTCTAATTTGATTGATTTGCATTTGGATACAATCATAGCTTGTTAATCATGGATTCCTTGATGGAGATTATCCCTTACACCCAAATCCCCATTGATTTTAGTGTATTTGTTATTGCATTCTAGGTGTTTGATATATAGTTTGTATAATCTTGCCATTTAATTTCTTGCATTCTTATAGAGATTTTAGTCTTATATCTTGTTGCAACTTTAGCCATCTAGAACTCTTATCCTTGAATTTCGTTTGCATACTTTCTCCCTTGGGTTCGATATTTTGCGATTGGTCTTAAAAGCTCTTGCCTCTATACACTCGAATCGGAACCACGAGCCCACAAAGAAAGCAATCACATTGAACGCAAGTACCACCTAATACGAGACATCGTAAAAAAGGAGAAGTTGTTGTCAACAAAATTGCATCAGCAGATAACCTAGCGAGATCCTTTCACAAAGGCTCTTCGAGCGAAAGCTTTCGATGGGCATGTTGAAGGGATGGGAATCAGAATGTATGGCAACAATTATGGAAGCATAGTCTTTTAGTATAAGAGGGAGATTGTTAGGATGTATACTATAAGCCTAGCTTTTGTATGAACATCTTTTTATATGAGATTCTTTATGATCAAAATACTTGTTTTTATGATTGTTACATATATCATTGTTTTTGTCCATATTCAATCTATACTGTGGATAACATTGTGTGTGGTGTCACACGAGAAGATCATGCTATCAGTTCCTTATAGATTATAAATAAGAGCTCACAACCAAGATGAATTTGGACAAACCATTGGAACGGTTGTGGTGTAATTTGGTATTAGTCTATCTTGACTATAAAATTGCACTAGTACATTTTGTATGTATTGAGCAGACCATCCGAGGTTGTTCAATTTGTACCGACTATATAAAAGAACAAGACCTCTGTTATTATGGATGTATGTCTTCTTAATCCCTATATAATAACGGGCACGTGTACTCAGTGTATGTTTCTTTGATTTACCAATGAGTGAGATTTATTAAATCAATAGGCTCGGTGAATTGGGAGATAACACTGTTTATATGGTGTGTTGTTGATTATAGAAGGAATCTGTGTCCTAATTATTTAGGTTGATGATGTCCCCTTGAGGAGCTCATAAAGATTATCATGTAAACCCCGCAGTGGATTTAATCCGACATGATAATAAAGATGAGTGGTACTACTCTTGGAATTAGATGTAAATTAATTAAGTTGTCAAGAACTTATTTAATATATGGACATTCGATATCTTAAACACGGGAAAATAAACGTACACATAATAAAGGAGCCCATATTATAATATGGGATTAGGACGGTAATTCAATTATAACTCTTTAGTGGACCGAGTTATTATTGATGGGCTTAAGTAGAGTGTTCGAGATAGAACACGGGACATTTAGGCCCATCGGGAGGCCCAACTCTAATTCCTCCTTAGGGTCCTGTTGTAGCCTATGAATAAACCCTACATCGTGAGCCTCTAGACGTGTGAAAAAAAGCGTGAGATCGAGAGAGAGGCAGATTCTGATTCCTTAGAGGATCGTCGACCACTCGACGTCCAAGGGAAAGGGATAGGAATACGGCGTAAGATCGTGAGGTTCGTGGCTCATCACCATAGAACTGGTTCGACTTCACCTATTAAGGTGAAGAGGTAAGATTTATTTCCGCTGCGTTTTATGCATGTGATCCCGAATTAGATAATCACATGGAGTCGGTGATCCGGTGGTTCCAACAATGTATTTGTATCACCCTTGTGCTAACTTTGCATTTCATGCTTACATTCAAGTTTGAGGGTGTTGATCGTTTATTGGTTACGTGCATCTCTTAGTGGTTATGATTTGATGATTTTATGCTCGATTGTAGGTACACTTGCTACATTTGATTGAAAAGTGATTGGAATTGCAAGGGAATTCAAGACGAAAAGGGAAGTGCTTAAAAGTTGGTGAAAATGAGCAAAAAGAAAGAGACCCGATCTCCTCGATCGAATGAGCGATTGGGCTTAAATCGAGGGACCAAAAGGTTAGTTTTTGCATATTTGGGTTCATTGGGGTCGAATAGGTTATTTTTAGGAGTTTCGGGGTCGGGCCGGGTTCGGGAATCTGTAAAAATTCCTGGACTCGACTCCAGGTCGAGGTGACCAATCCCGAGTTGAGGGATCCATACTTAGTCAAATTTTGAAAAATCATGCATCCCTCGAGTCGAGGCGGAATTTTAAATCACAAGCAAAACTCGAGGGCTGAGCCTCGAGTCGAGGGACTTCAATTTTGGATGCCTCGAGTTGAGGGCTGGACCTCGAGTCGAGGCTGGGGACAATTTTAAATATCGCAAATCTGTTTCAGTCCACGACGACTCGAGCTTACCCTACCCCGATCCCCTTTGCGTTCTTCACCATTTTCGACCCATTGAGCACGTTTTCACCGATTAATCATAGTTTGGATTACATATTCATCATCCATTGCATCAAAATCAAGTCTTATGAGGGTTTTGAAGGAAATTTGGGGATTTTTGGTGTTTTGAGTGAGTGTTCTTCTAGTGCCATTTCAAGCCCGAAATTCTTGATACAAGGTACGAATTATCACTCCCTATCCCTTTACATTTCGTTCTTGAGTAGTTTAATGAATGGGTAGTTCGAATATTGCCAATTTATACATTGAAGTTGATTGTCATTTGGGTATTTTTACGAATACCTTGCGTGCATGATATTAGAACGAATTTTGGGGAATTTGTTGGTGAATTAGGATTGCTTGTTGAAGTAGAAGGCATGTTTAGGAGTGTTTGAGATATCTTGTTTATCCCTTTGTGAATTTTTGGCCTTGGGAATGAATTTGCATAATTGTGTGAGAATTCCTAGTGAATGCATGTGGCTTATATGGTCAAGTTTTGTATGATTGATGATAGGAGTGCATGCTAGTTGATTGTTATGGATTAATTACTTGACAGAGTGGGAAATTATTTTTGGATAATGTTGTTGAGTTTAATTGCATATCATTGTGAGCTTAAGGGTAGATATTGATTGTTGTGGCTATTCTATTGAGAATGCATTTTGCGGGGATTCATTGTTGAACACTTCTATTATCTTTTGCTTAGTTGAGATTTTTTACCAATTGTTTGACATAGTTGCTTATTCACTTAGGAATGATTGTGATTGGAGTTGTGATGATTGACTCATTCATGTGCTTAATTGCTATCATATTTTGCTCGTATTACTACTAGTATGTGTTAATTGTTGCCTTGGGAAATTTTGTAGGAAAAATATTTCGAGGTGCCGGACATAACTTTTCGGATGAGGAGTTCAGGGGAAGAGAGAGAGAGGGCCGTTAGATTTGCTAACAAGATGACGGCTTAGTTGGGATTTTATGCGATGATTACAAGTTGAGAAAGCACTCGATACTATATGCCGAGATTTATAACAAGGTGGTGAAGACCCGTCTTGTAGACCATGATTGTATGGTCTCGATGGGGATAGAGGATGACATCCCCAGACTTTTTGAGCAGGTTGGCATGTCCGGCTTCTTGGCTAAGAGGCAACAAACCTACTTGGGGCTCACTCTGGAGTTCTTGTGTATCGTTACATTCGACAAGACTAGGAAGGCCAAGTTTCCACGAGCGATCACTTTCGAGTTGATAGGGAACGAGTACACACCGACAAAGAAACGAGATCAATGAGATTATTAGTGCACCGACCGATCCTCGACGGCTCATTGCTGAACATAAGACGAGAGTATACCGCCAAGAAGTTTTGGAGAAGGATCTCGGATTCGGGGCACCCGAAAGCAGCCACAGCTTATTCCGGAAAGTCTAAGAGTACCGTGATCCGCAACCCGGTGATGAGGTATTTGGAGAAGATCTTATCCGGACGATTTTTGCCCGATCGAGGGAGGAGCAGTGATTGGAGTGAATTGATGCATGTTTTTAGGGGTATTTTAGTGCAAAAAGTGAGCTAAAGTGTTAGTTTTTGTGCCTAAAAGTGTAAAGTATCACTCTTCCGCTTAAAAAGTATTATTTGATGAGATTTTGATGTTTTTCGTCCATTTTGCATGTAATTCAGTGGAATTTTGTCAATCCAAAAGTATCGTGTGCTTAGAATGAAGAGACGAATATATCGGATGAAAATGGGGTCGGGGTCGAAGCCCCACTCGAGAAAAGTGCCCTGGACTCAAGCTCTAGTCGAGGAGCAAGAGACTCGAGTCGAGGGTCTTTGAAAAGACCAAAAATGGAAAAAGGCAAGAGCCTCGACTCGAGGTCTGACCCTCGAGTCTAGGGAGAGAAAATGTGCAAGGTCCTCGAGTCGAGGCCTGACCCTCGACTCGAGGGGGAGGATTTTCTAAAAATTGATATTTAAAGCATAAAGCGAGCATTCCGTATACAACTTTCAATATAGTAGTTAAGAGCGGTTTTGGGGCGATTTCTCAGGCCCCAAGCCATTTCTCCCTTGTAGGTAGATTAGAGATAGAATTAGATTTAGAATTCAATTGTTATTGATTAGATTAACCATAAATTAGCTTTTGATTAGTGTTGTTCCATCAATTCAAGCTTGGATTTCATTTGGAGATTTGTATTGAGCATTCAAGCATTCCTATTTTGGTTAATTGAAGATCAATTGGTGATGTTTTTTTCTCTCTTGTCTCTTAAATTTCTTAATTATTGTGATTTGTATTGTGTTTGATCAATTCTCTCTTCTTCCAATGGGTATTGTTTGTGGTACCATGGGCTAACTCTCTTGTGCTGGGTTAATTGAAATTGATGATGATTTGATTGATTATGCTATGATTGTTGATGATTGGAGATCAATTGAGTAGATTGCTTACTAATTGTGATTCTCAATTGTGCTTCATGCATTTTTATCTCTTTAGATTAGTGTTTGATCACCCTAGCTATAGGCGAGAGCTGCGCTAACGTGATCCGAGATTAATCGGGTTATAATTGTGTATGAATGTGTAGATTGGGTGCTTCGGAATCGAGAGATTAGTTGCACTAAGGATACTCACGTTAGTTTGTTTCCTAACTGTGATTCTTAATTGTGCTTTGTGTAAAATTGTCTCTTTAGATTAATGGTTGATCGCCCTAGCAATAGGCGAGAGTTGAGCTAACGTGATTAGGTGTTAATCGGGTTTCAATTTTGCATGATTGTATGAATTGGGGACTTCTACATTGAGAGATGGGAAGGACTAAGGATACTCACATTAGGCATTGTGATTTTAATGGAGTGATTAATTTCATGATGATTTTATGCTTTCTATCTTAGTTGATTTGCAATTTGATTCAATTGTAGCTTGTTGATTGATGATTCATTGATGGATGTTAGCCCTTGCACCCCTATTCCACCATTTATTGTTGTTTTTGTTCTCGCATCTTACGTGTTCGATCATTTGCTTGCTTGTTTTAGTTTGTATTTTGCAAGTGTTTTGTAGTGTTAGTGCCATCCCGTTTTGCAACAATAGTCATAGAGAACTTATATTTCTAGGGCCTCATGTGCATACTTTTTCCCTTGGGTTCGATATTTGTTGATTGATCTTAATACACTTACCCAAAAAAACTACTCCAATCAAATGGCGTCGTTGCTTAGGGAATTAGTTTTTGCGCCTATAGTGAGACTTAGGAATTGTTTGAAGTGGCTACTTGTTGCCTTTGTGTGTGTGTTTGTTTTGTTATTTTTGTGTGAATTTGATACTTTGCTATCTTGTCTAGATGGAGGGATACAACTCATATGCATGGAATCAAGAGTTTTATCAAGAGAGTATGGTGTATCCTCCACACTATGAGGATTTTGGATACAATAATTGGAGGAACTATGAAGATAATTCTCAATGGCAACAAGTTCCATGCAATTATGAAGATTGGATTTATGAAGAAATTCCTTCCCCACCTCAAGAGATGTTCCCATATTATGAGCCTTATGATCAAACATTCAATCCATGTCTTGAATTTGAGTATCAAGGAGCATTAGAAGGGGATTACTATGACTATGGAAGAAGCTATGAGTATGATTATCCAATGCCACAAGCTTCTCCTCAATTTGAAGAATGGGGACTCCATGATGTTAGAGCTATTTTACAAGAGATGCTTGGAGTGTTGTTGAAGAGAATTGAGGAAGATGACCCGAGAAGTGAAGAAATGCTTCCCTTGTATGAGAACGTTTATGAGACCAAAGCTATGGTTAATGCATTGATAGAGGGAAACATGGATATCACCGAAGCTCAATTCATGGTGATAAAGAGTCAACTCAAATATTTTCTACTCCAAGTGAAGAACCTAACCATCATGGAGAAAGAAGAAGAAGGGGAGGAAGAAAATGCAAGTGAAGAAGATGTAGTAGAGGGTCCAAGCAAAGAGGTTAAAGTGGAAAGTTTCCTTGTCAAACTTAAGAAAGAGGAATGTCCATCGATGGGCATGAGCAATTGTTGGAACCACCGATCGCCGACTCTATGAAATTATCAGTTCGGAATTATAGTCACAAAAATGCAGCGGATAGGATTGTACCTTTATTCACCGTAAAAGGTGAAGACGAACCAGTTCTAAGGTCGAAGCTGCGATCGAAGGATGAGCCTCGTACCTCACGGTCTTCTGCCGTATTCCTATCCCTTTCCCATGGACGTCGAGTGGTCGATGATCCTCCAAGGAATCGAATTCGCCTCTCTCCGATCTAACGCATTTTTCACTCGTATGGAGGCTCGATGTTAGGGTTTATTTATAGGCTACAACAGGACCCTAAGGAGGAATTAGGGTTGGGCCTCCTAATGGGCCTAAATATCCTGTGTTCATCCGAACACTTTACTTAAGCCCATCAATTATAACTCAGTCCACTAAAGAATTATAATTAAATTACCGTCCTAATTCCATATTATAATATGGGCTCCTTTATTATGTGTACGTTTATTTCCCGTGTTTAAGATATCGAATGTCCATAAATTAATTAAATTCTTGACAACTTAATTAATTTATATCTAATTTCAAGAGTAGTACCACTCATCTTTATTATTATGTCGGATTAAATCCACCTACGGGGTTTACATAATAATCTTTATGAGCTCCTCAAGGGGACATCATCATCCTAAATAATTAGGACACGAGATTCCTTCTATAATCAACGGCACACCATATAAACAGTGCTATCTCCCAATTCACCGAGCCTATTGATTTAATAAATCTCACCCATTGGCAAATCAAAGAAACATACACCGAGTACACGTGCCGTTATTATATAGGGATTAAGAAGACGTACATCAATAACAACAGAGGTCTTGTTCTTTTATATAGTCGGTACAAATTGAACAACCTCATATGATCCTGCTCAATACATACAAAAATGTACTAGTGTAACTTTATAGTCAAGATAGACTAATACCAAATTACGCTACAACCGTTCCAATGGTTTATCCAAATTCATCTTGGTTGTGAGCTATTATTTATAACCTATAAGGAACTGATAGCATGATCTTCTCGTGTGACACCACACACCATGTTATCTACGGTATAAATAATCTAGACAAAATAATGATATATATATATATAACAATCATAAACAAAAAGTATTTTGATCATAATAAATCTCATATTAAAAGGATGTTCATATTCAAAACATGTTCTTACAAAAGCTAGACTTATAGTATACATCCTAACAAAGAATGAGGAGGAAAATCAAGAAGCATCGAATGAAACCTTGAAGATTGAAATGAGCATTTCTATACCTTCTAACTCTTCAATTTGTGATTTAATTGAAATTGATGCTTCTAATGATTTGACCTTACCTCTTGAGAACTTTGATTATAGGAAAGAATTGAAGAAGTGCTTGGGCATCCTTGGAGAGAAGAAATGGAGAGGGATGTTGGTGAGAAAGCAAGGAGGACAACCATCAATAAAGTGCAAGGATGTGGATGATGGGTCTATCCTACATATGTGCCTCCATGATTTCGAAGCTCAAAGGTTGAGATATAATGGCAAGGAGGACTGAGACCCTTGGCCATTCCGATGAAGAGAGCTCGAAGTGAATGAATAAGTTCGGCATAGGACAATAAAGATAGCGCTTGATGGGAGGCAACCCATCATTTTTTATTGCTTTTGTGTGCTTTTTGTATTTTTGTTTTTGTTTAGTTTTGGAGAATTGGCTTGAGAATTTATTTGCTCATGCTTAGGAGGTTATGTTATCTTGCGATGGGATTTATTTGATAAGTGAGCTTATTGTTGATACAATTAGGAGTTGCATAAATTTTTATCACTTATGCCAAATCTTGAATTCATGTTATCATTCAAGTTTGGGGGTGTTGGTCGTTATTTGGTTCTTGCATCTCTTAGTGGTAATTATTTGAAGATTCTTATGCCCGATTGTAGGTACACTTGCTAGATGAATGGGAAAGCGATTGGAATTGCAAGGAAATGCAAGATCAAGAAGGAAAGAGCTAGGAAGCTTGATGATCCCTACATGCTTGAAGGAAAAAAATGGAGTTTAAAGGCTTATTGGTACAACACTTCCTTTCAAACTTAGACTTGTCTAAGTTTGGGGAGGTGTTTCTCTTCCCTTTTCTAATTCTTTTGTGCTCTTCTATGAAGAGGAAGAGGAAGCTAGAGAGGATGAGCCGGTTGAGGAGCCGGTTAGGATGGATGAGGACGAGGAGTACCTACTAGAGATCAACTACTACTTGGCGGGATGAGATGCGGAGTCGGCCGAGTTCGAGGCCGGGAGCTCGTCGGCGAGGCGATGGACACTCACCGAAGAGATGTGGGCCGATAGTCGAGAGGATGCGGTTGGAGTGCCTCACGAGACAGGACGAGTGCTTCCGAGTCATGGAGGAGTCCCATCGGTTTAACGAGGAGACGCGGAGGATGCGGGAAGAGTATGAATCAACGGGACATGTACTCACTCCTCCAGCGAGATGAGCTCATGGAACTTCGGGCCGGGCCACTACCCTCCTCACCCGCCTCCGACCGATGATTAGAGAGATTCCCATCCCCTATTTTCTATCCTTCTCCTCTAGTTTATTTAGCTTTCTCTTAGATTCCTCTTGGTGATAGATGTTTTGATTTGTAGTGATGATTTGTGGTTGCTTTGGATTGTACTTGAATGACTTGATCTTGATGGATTTGTGGGTACTTGATGATTTCTCTTGATGATGTGTATGGATGATTTTGATGGTGGTTTTGGATTTATTGAGCTTTATTGTTTATGATGATGATTATGCTATATTGTTGTCTTGGATTCCTTATATATTTTTGGCATTGATTTGTCTTGAGCTTAATTATGGATTTATTGTTTATCTTTGAGTAATCATTATTGACTTAGTGAGTGTGCTTGAGATTATGTACATGTGCACTTGTGCTTGATTTGCAAGACCTATTGAATTTTGATGTGATCATGAGTTGATATGTGGCTTGAAGCTAGCATGATTGATGTTTATGTGATGATGAATGTGATTGAAAATGCTTGATTCATTGCTCAATTTAAGCCCGTGAGCTTTTGTGCCTTCATAATCGTACATCTTATACGGTTGAATAAATTTCTTTGTGAGTGCATCATTCATGGATTTGTATGCTAGAACTTGCCCTTGGACTTGTTGAGATTGATCTTTGTGAGATTTCATGAAACTGATAAGAGGCCATGTTTGATATGATGAGTCACTTAGCCAAATTTTTCCCCATAAAAAATGTTTGATTTCCTTAGTGAGCCATTTTGAGCCTAGTATCCTTATTCTTTGACAAGCCAAGTGAAATTGAAGTCATTTGCCTATTTTTATGAGCCTTATTGTCTTATGTTTAGTAGAGCTTGATTGTTGGCTAATGATGGTGATTTGCATGTAAAAGTGTGGTGGAAAGATGATGTGTTAAGTTGATTGTATAAAGAAAGGGGTTGAGAAAAATTGAATTGAGAAAAAATTGTGTGTTTTGAAAAGGAGAAAAATTCAATTAGAGAGCTTATGTGAAAGAAAGCTCAAGTGAATGGTGGTGTTTGAACTTTGAAAAGCAAAAGAAAGAGTGTTGCTTGATGAAGATTGAAGAGATGTGTATTGTATTGCTTAGTTATCTTTCAAGTTCTCTACTATTTGAGTCACTCTTACCTAAATTCATCTACCATTCCCAAGAACTTACATTACAACCTTGATGAAAGACCTCTTTGATTCTTGATTGAACACAAATGATTGCTTTCTTCCTGTACTCATCGGTGTATTTTCCAGCGACCATCATGGGAGGAGCAGACGTGCGGTGGTAGGGTCGGAAGTCTACTTCGTCGACTCCTTGGAAACCCACTTCCGAGTGTCCCTATCCCACTTTAGCTCTGCTCCTTTTCCCAGCTTCTTCAGCCTTTTCTTCTCTCACCTCTCAAACATCTCTTTCTCAATCTTAATCCTTCCGATGCAGCTTATGCGAGAGGTTAGAGAAGTCCGGCTCTTTCCTTTTCTTCTCGGCCATTTCCTCGATTTGGCAAATGAGACCTTGGCTGATTCCTTCTCACCGCCTTTCCCTTGCCCTTACCCTTGGCCTCACGATAGTCTTTACGACTCTTTGAGTCTGGCCAGCAACTTCTCATATTTTTCCTCTTCTTCCTTCTTCCTCTTTTCCTCATCCTCGCGGATGGCATCTTCGATCTGGCTCACCCTCACCGCAAGGCGGTGAGCTCATCTGATTTTTCTTTAAGCTCCGCCTTTACCACCTCCACTTTCGGCTATGTCGGCTTTGGAGTAAAGCTTATTTGATATTGCACTGGACATCACCGAGATGGTGTCCACCTTTCCTTGCCCGACTCCTTCCCCCTTTTAACTTCATCACTTAGGGCTCAAGCTGGTCTTCCAATGCGGCACAACAGATCCTAAAGTCGATTTATCGATGTTAAGGCCTCTACCGGGATCTTGTTGTCTGCTGCCACCTTTCCTTCAACGGCTTAACCTCCTCCTCCAAGCTCCCAGGGCGACCGGCTAGTGCGGAGCCGAGTTTGTCGAGATAGGTTCCGAGAGATGTTCACCTCGGCTATCCGCATGTTGGCTAGCATGGTCTCTGTCCTTTGCCACGACCACTGCTTCGTCTTCTTTTCCATCATCTTCTCTACCTTGCCGATGATCTTTTGATGCAAGTTTTGAAGGTAGAGGAGATGGCGAGACATGGGGTTATACGTATGCGCCTCGAGATAATTCGATGATGAGGAAGAGGAGGGGGTTTTGGGATTGAGGGAGCTCATCCGAATATCCCCAAAGATGTTGTGGGACATATCCGGTTCTTGGGCTTGAGAGGTGGGGTGAGGGGAAGATGGAATATCGGATGGTGGAGGTGGGGGTATTTCGGGGTGGAGAAGATGGAAGGGGTGGAATTTCGGAGGTGGGTGGTGGAGAAGGTATTGGTTGAGAGGTGGTTGGTTGAGAAGTGGAGGGTGCGAGGGTCGGTGTTGGTTGAGGTGGAGATGAGGTTGAGGGTAACATGGCAGTGGGGAGATGTGGGTTATTTGTGTGGGTGAGTAGACGGGTCCGGTGAGGAAAAGAGGAAATCGGATGGAGAAGGTGGTGGGGAAGTGGCTTGTGTCTAGGGTAGGGAGAAGATGAGGTACCGGCTTGGACTTCTATGGGAGTAGGTTTTGAGAGGCTCGGAGGTGCCGGCTGGGACACCTCTTCATCGCGAGTGGGCGGGGAGAGGGGATGGGGAGGAAGATAGACTAGCCGAGGCTCTAAAGGAGAGTACCTTTTTGGGAGAGGGGAGGGAGTCCTTTCGGAGCCGATCTCCTGGATGTCCTGTGATTGGACAACAGCTGCTGCCGCCACCTCTAGGGTTTGGGCTTCCTCGATCGGCCAGACTAGGTGCGCGGCAGATGTTGCCCATTTCTCCGAGCCCTTCACCAGCCTCCTCCTCTTCGTCTCCTTTTCCTTGACTTCTTTGGCTGTGAAGCCTCGGTGAGCTCACCGTCGGCTCGATGGGTTGCTCCTCCTCCTCGGTGAGGGCTCAGCCACCCTTACCTCATTTGCCTCCACGTCTGAATCAGCCTGGCCCACTAATCACCTCATTCTTGGTAAGAAGCCCCTTTTGCTTCGTATAACTTCTTACCCCGTCTGTCCAGTTTGTTCCGGTGGTCACAGATTCTCCAAAGAACACGGTTATTTTGTTGAACAAACTAGTGATGGACTTGGCTGTCCACCTGCCCATTCACCGGCTCCAGACTTTTCTTCTTAGTCTCGAATGCATTCGGCAACATCTCTCCCGAGTTGACTTGAACCCCATCAAGTATGGCTCTCAAGCGGTTCGGCTGAGTGCAGTCGAGACCATCATGGGTGTTCTGCTCCCCAAGAATAGCTTTAGTTAGTATAGTCATTAACAGACGATACTTCCTACGAAGCATATTCTTTTTCAACTCGATCTCCGATCCTTCATAGATGTACGGGCAATCATCTCGAATAATTCTACCCAAACACTATTCTTGTAAGTAAGAGGATTCACACCCTCATTACTCGTCTCAAAAATCCTGGCAACCTCCGCCGTCGTGATCACAAAATCTTCACCATACTCCTTCGTTTTATAAATCGCATCCTCATATACCCCATTAATGTAAAACTCTACACCTCTCATATCTAGGGTTTTGTTCGAATCGGACTTCTTCGAACAAAAGGTCTTCAATCTCGACCTCTCCAATAATCTCGTGGATTTATCTTGATACCTCATCGTTGGTGGTGTCAAAGTCGACATACATTTCGACTTTATCTTCTTGTTGAACGTGTCTTTGTTTATGTCCACCATTGTTGATGTGAATCCAATAAGTTTGTAAGTATGGCTCATATAAGATTTAGAGAGGGTTTTGGGAGTTAGAAAATTTTGCGAGAGAAGGAATGGTTTTTACGAAAGTGAAAGTGTTTAAACGAAGATGAAGATGTATTTATAGGAGGGAAAATTGGAAAGAGAAATTACTTGGAAAGCGGTTTTAAATGCGAGTCGTTTGGTCTTGAATCAACGGTTAAAAACAAGATAAACGATTGGGATTCAACACGTGTAGATAACTCGACTTTGAAATGCGTAAAAGTAACTATGTAGACGGTTGATTTGACCGGAATAGGGTTACTTTATGCAGAGAAGTAAGTATACCTTACGTCAACCTAGGTTTACCTTTCTTTGCACAAGGGTTTCCTAAAGCAGACAAGATTTTGAAATCGTCGAGAAATGACCTAAATGCAGGTTTTTCAAAAACAACCTAATTACATTTTGTTTTTAGCAAAATTTAAGACAAGTTAAACAACACTTTTTATTTTAAAGCGAAGCAGACTCAATTTGGGTTTTAAAGAACAACTCATCCGAGAGGTTTTAAAATAGATGAGCCGAGAGAATAAGTTTGAAAATAAGCTTTTGAAGAAACCAAGGAGGGTTGAACGGATGAGGAGGTTTTAGCAGATTAGCGATTCAAGCTGATCTAACAAGCTGATCTGCATTACCCGTTCTGTAGATACACAACCTTCAAGAAACCATTAGTAACTAAGGTAAGTCGGATAGGATGCAATAGTCATCTGTTTGAAGAAATCAACTGACTATTGTGTCCTTGTCTGATTCACACGATGTCGGATAAGCAATCATAAAGTTCGGATAAGGTTAATATGACTAATCCTTGATTCTTGATTCCTATGAAGGAGATCAATGATATCACTACCCGATTGTCCTTTGACACACATCTAGTCGATGATTCTTTCTAGACATAGTAAACAATTGAGAGAGACAAAGAATGAAAAGCATAAGATGAGATTATAGATTAACTAAGGAAGCATCTAATAATCCTAACTCTATAGACAATTCTTTGAACCTTGTCTCCGCTAATGGTTTTGTCAAGATGTCGGCTCTTTAAAAGTCGGTCAGAATCTTTTCAAGTCTCGATGTCACCTTTCTCAATGTGATCTCGGATGAAGTGGTGTCTTATGTCAACATGCTCGCATATGGTATGTAAGATGGGTTATGGGTAATAGCTATGACACTATTACTATCACAAAAGATTGGTACATCTTTGGTGATAATGTTGTAGTCCCTTAGCTGTTGACTAATCCGGATAAGTGTGAACAATATCTTCCACCGCCGTATACTCGGCTTCAATTGTGGAAGTAGCTACAGAGGTTTGTTTCTTAGACAACCATGAAATCAGCTTACTTCCCGAAATTGATAAATTCCAGATGTAGATTTTCTATATATCTTGCACCCACCAAAGTCCGAATCGAGTATCCGCACAACTCGAAATTGTCATCGCCAGGATACCACACCCAACATTTACTGTACCTTTTAAGTATTTAAGAATTTTCTTTGCTACTTCAAGATGGCTTCTTTTTGGTTTAGCTTGAAATCGTGTGCAGACTCCAACCGCAAAGAAATATCGAGTCTACTAGCGATTAAATATAACAAAGAGCCTATTAGACCTAGATACTCAGTTTGATACGTGTCTTCCCCCTTTTCATCTGGATCCATTGTAAAGTTTGTCATCATAGATATCTTAGCTTCTCGGCTGGTACCTATTCCAAATTTTTCAATAAGATCTTTTGTGTATTTGGCTTGATTAATGAATATCCCCTTCTTAGTTTGCTTGACTTGAAGTCCACGGAAATAGGTCATCTCTCCCATCATGGACATTTCAAATCGCTTTTCATAAGATGATTAAATTCTTCACACAAAGATGTGTTAGTTGATCCAAAAATGATATCATCAACATAAATCTGAATTAATAAAAGATCACTACTAAATTCTTTTCTAAACAAAGTTCTATCAATTTTACCTTTTACAAAACCATTTTGAATTAAATAATCGAGACAAGGTGTCATACCATGCTCTTGGTGCCTGTTTAAGTCTATATAGAGCTTTCTTTAGCCTATAGACCTTGTCTCCTTTGACAAAGCACGGAGGTTGCTCTACATAAACTTCCTCGGCTAAGATTCTATTAAGAAAAGCTGACTTAACATCCATTTGAAAAACTATGAATCTTTTAAAAGCGGATAAGCTAAAAACAATCTTATGGCTTCCGGATGAGCTACCGGTGCAAAGGTTTCATCATAATCAATCCCCTCTCGATTGTGAATAACCTTGAGCAACTAGTCCTGGCTTTATTTCTTACCACAATATTGTTTTCATCTATTTTTTTAAAGACCCATTTAGTTCCAATGACTTTTTGATGATGAGGCCTTTCAACAAGCTCCCACACATCTTGTCTTTGAAATTGATTTAGTTCTTCTTGCATGGCATTAATTCGATTGGAATCGGTTAGACCCTCGGTAATAGACTTAGGTTCAAGTAATGATACATAACAACCGAACATACAATCTTGATTTAGTTGGGTCCTTGTCTGGACACCAGAGTTTAAATCTCCAATTATCTGCTCAACCGGGTGGTATGACATTACTCTCTTACCCTTATCTTTTACTATGGATGATGTTTTGTCTGAAGTATTCATTTCAAATGATTAAGTATTACCTTCGATGTTTCTACCTGATCATTTGTGGTATTGGTTGTCTAATCACCGGTGAGGAAGAGCTTCCAAGTTCTTTTTCTTTATTTGAATCTGGTTCATTCTCTTCGCCCTGAGTCTCGATTCTGACCATAGAACTTTACAATCGATCTCTTGATAGTCATCCGATTCTGCATCATCCGATTCGGATCATCCGATATCTTTTGATGTCATCTGCTTTACTAAACTCAAAAGAGGATTCATCAAATACAACATGTGGAGTTTCTTCCACACACAGGTTATCTTATTAAAAACTCTATATGCTTTGGATACGAGATGAGTATCCTAAGAATATCCCATCTGCAATCTTAGCATCAAAAGTTTTTAATTGAGATTTACCATTGTTGTGAATGAAACATTTGCAACCAAATATATGAAAATTTGAAATTTTGGGGATCTTTCCTTCCAAATTTCATAGGGGGTTTTACATTTATCCTTAACAATCAAACTTCTATTTTGAACAAAACAAGTTGTATTAACATCCTCTGCCCAAAACTGTGAGGAGTGTTGTACTTAGATAACATTGTCCCACTGCCTCTTTCGAGTCCTGGTTCTCCTTTCAACTACTTCATTTCTTTGTGGTGCCCGTGCAGCCGATGTCTCATGAGCTATGCCATTCTCGGTACGGTAGTTAGTAACAACCTTATTAAGGAATTCAATACCTTTATCACTTTTAATTTTAACAATACTTAGTCCTTTCACATACTGAACTCTTTTAAGAAATTCGGGAATCTTAATCATAGTCTCATTCTTTTTGTATAAGAAAATAACCCAGGTAAATCTTGAAAAATCATCAACAATTACCAAAGTGTATTTTCTTCCACTGAAGCTTAGAGGTGTAACTGGACCAAAAGATCCATATGAAGAAGTTCCAATTCTTTCTGAGATGGACTACTTATTGTTTTAAAAGAAGCTTTAGTCTGTTTTCCTTTTTGACAAAAATCACAAACATGGTTCTTTGAAAATATTCTAGCGGGGGTCCTTTTACTAAAGATTTTCTTGCAATTTTGTTAAGAGTTTTGAAGTTTAAGTGGCCAAGACGTTTATGCCATAGCCGACTTAAGTCATCCGAACTCTTAGCAACAAGACAAGTATCTTTAGGACAACTTCTAAAGTTAGCAACATAAATATTACGTTGTCGACTCCAGCCAATAGTATATTTTCATTAATACCATCTAGCACATAGCATGCACTATGAGTGAATTTAACACTTAACCCCTTATCACAAAATTGTGAAGCAGATAACAAGTTGTGCTTCAATCCTTCCACAAAGTAGACTTCATTGACTTGTATATCTCCTATCATCAATGTCCCAACTCCTTTGGTAAGTCCAAAATTGTTGTCTCCAAACATTACTCTTGGACCATCTATGGATTGATAGTTAGAAAGAAGACGTCTCTCATAGGTCATATGCTTGGAACGACCACTTTGTCGATGTACTAGATGACCTCTAGCACATCTGTTCTTTCTACTATCTTCTTGTCTTCCTGCAATCACGATTTAGTTTTTAGGTACCCTTTGTAATTTGGGTGCTTTCATGTTAAGTTTACACTTAGGTATCCAGACAAAGATATCTATGTTCCTTAAAACCATAGATTGAAGTTTACATCCATATCAATCTACCAGTATAAGACTTTCAAGATCAATCTTATTTAGCCGATCTTTTGTGATTGTCTTATACCTTGGTAAAAAGGATATGATTTACTTCTTCCACCAAAACTATTATACCTAAGGTAATACTTTGTCTTAGTCTATGGTTTTGTCTTTGGAGCATCTCTCCTCGTCTGTGTTTTCTTTTCGAAGTGTCGGATGAGGTTTCCAGACTAAATCTAGTCTCTGCCTTTGGTTTAGTGGCTTTGACAAAAATTCTTGGTTTTATGGGATCATTCTTTTTATTCCTATCAAAACCTAAACCTGTCTTGTCATTAGACTTCTTTAAACTAAAATTTTCGAGTCTTTATCTGTTTATATGCGAGATAGAAGCAGTCTCAGTCTTTTAGAAGTTTATTTATAAGACTAGGATCAGATTCGATAAGTTATCACAATCATTATCTGAAGAAGAATAATAGTTTACCTCCTTTGTCATCACAGATGTCATCATCGATCCAAAATCAAATGAAGACGAGGATGATGATGTTTCTGAACTTCTTCCTTTTCGGCTAGAAGTGCTCTCCAGTGTCTCGCATACCTTCTATCTCGCTTCTTCCTCTTTTCTTCTCTCTCTCTTGGAGTGAGTTGAGGGCAATCATAGCTGTAATGATGAGGTTTGTTGCATGAGTAACATATATCTCCTCTATCTGTCTTATGACTATTATCTCCTCTTACGATTGGTGACTTGTACCTTCTAGGCTGATCCTTCTTTCTATCATTGTGCGAATTCTTTTCTTCTTTATCCGACTTGTAACTCTTTCGGCTTGATCTATCTTTCTTTTTCCTTTTGTACTTCATCTTTAGCCTCTCATAACGTTTCATTAAGAGTGTCATTTCTTCTTTAATTGATAAATCAGACGCCTTAGAAATTTTCTCGAGATTCTTCTTGGTGAAGAAACGCAACCATCTTCCCGGATGTTGAAGACTTAGCTTCATCTTCTTCGTCTTCGATTTGGATATCATACTTTAGTGCCTTGAGATGAGAAAACAAGGTATGGTGTGAAATTGAGGACAAATTTTGTGTAGCTTTGAAAATATTGGCATTTTCTCTCCACCTTTTGCTTAAAGACCTTGACACCTTGTTCTTGATCTCTTTCTCTGTATAGGTTTTACCCAAATCATTTGCTTTGTTAAGAAGATTTGTTAGTCTAACATCCAACCTGATCAACGGTTTCGCCTTCTTTCATTTTGAATGTGTCAAACGTATGTAATCTTGATTGCGGTTTGTTCTCTTTGACTTAGTCGATCCCTCACATATACTAGCAAGAGTCTCCTACATCTCCTTACTGTCTTGCACCTCTTGACTTTTTCTATCCAGTCTTTGCTCAAAGTTTCAATGATCTCCGTCCTAGCTACTTGGTCCAAATTATGAATTTTTCTTTCATCATTTGGTCAACTCTGCACTCTTCTTCCCTTGTCTTACCACGGTTTTAATTTCTTTGCAGTCCCATCATGGTTCCTCCATGATAGAATTTAATAGGTCCTTCTTCAAGCACCTCTTCTATCCTATCATGAATTGCCTTTAGATGGTTCTCCATCCCGAACTTCCAATAATCATACTCCTCGATTGAAAACTTCGGGCAAGCTTCTTGACTTCTTGCTTTTAATGCAGACGACATGATGAAACAAAGAATAATCTCAACTAGAACTTATTAGTAGCAAGGTTAGTGGTTTGTAAATAATGAAGATAATCAAGAAACAATTTGAAACTTATCAAGACCTCAAACCAATATCGGAAACTGACTTAACAACTGCTCGATACCACTTTGGTCCCACGAATTGAGTATTTTAATGAAGAACTTGAGTCAACCTTCGAGGAAAAATCTAGAAGGGGAGGGGGTTGAATAGATTTTCAAAGCGTTTTCAAGGATTAGAAAATCAATTCAAGATATCAAAGTTCACACAGCGGAAAATGAATTTAAACTCGATCTTATATGGATCAAAAGCATTACGATTAGGAATCAAAGCTGAATTTGTTTGAAAGTTGATTAAGAACAGATAAGTAAGGAAAGCAGTAAAGAACACAATAATTTATAGTGGTTCGGATCTAATTGATCCTATATCCACTCTCCTTCTTCAACTTGAAGAAGGGTCTCGACCACTTACTTACTTACTCACTTACAATCTTACAATTTACAACTTTACGGTGATTATCTTCTATCTTCATACCTATCTTCAACTTCTAATCTTTCTAGAAATTCTAAATTTATAGTGCAAGAGTGTGTTGAAGATATACGAAATAAGTGTTCTATAAACACTTAGAACTTATGAGAATTTCTTTGAAAAACTTTTGTGAATGCTTTGTAAACTTGTGGATCGTGAATGAGAGAACGCTGAATTAATTGGTAAAATTTAAAGTTGTGCCTAGACCTATTTATAAGCACGAGAGACAGGTTTGTTGTAACAAACTAAAACCGCCTAACAAACTTAATCTTGATAAGCTGCCTCTTCATCTGTTGATCTTGCTCCTAGTCGTGCAAGGTGACTTGGTGAAGACTTTCCTTTGTTATTCTACTCAGCTTGTCTTGACCTCGTCGGAGTTCTTCGTAGTTGTCTCCTGCGCAGATGACTTGTCTCAAGCTTGTCTTCGAGATGACCTTCGCTTCTTCGATCTCGGTGACTTATCCGGCTCTTCCTAGTCTGAGCAGGTTTAATACTCGATCTTTACCTCACTGTTCTTCGTAGTTAGCTGGTCATCTTACTTAGTCTCGAGTTGACTCTCGTCGACTTCTTTTAACTCATTAAAACTTCTTCTGATCTAACAATTAGCTTCTTAATTTTGCAACTAGATTTTTCACCCATGGATTTTGCACTATGCACCATGGGCTAATACTCTTGTGCTTGGGATAATTGAAGTTGAGGATGATTTGATTGCCTTATGCTATGATTGTTGATGATTGTTGATGATTGTTGATCAATTGAGATAATTTATTCCCTAATTGTGATTTTAATTGTGCTTCATGCATTTTTACCTCTTTAGATTAATCTTTGATCACCCTAGCAATAGGCGAGTTGAGCTAACGTGATCCGGGATTAATCGGGTTATAATTGTGTATGATTGTATGAATTGGGTTCTTCTTAATGAAGAGATTAGTTGCACTAAGGATACTCACATTAGGCATTGTGTGATTAATGGAAGCTTAATTGCATGATGGTTCTTTGCTTTCTATCTTAGTTGATTTGCAATTTGATTCAATCATAGCTTGTTGATTATTGATTCCTTGATGGATATTATCCCTAGCACCCAAATCCCCCATTGATTTTAGCTACTTGTTCTAGCATATAAGGTGTTCGATAAATTGCTTGCCTAGTTGTTAGATTTTTAATTATAGCTTTGTATTGAGTTTTAGAACCAAAACCACTTTTGCAACAATAGTCATAGAGAACTTGTATTCCTAGGGCATCACTGCATACTTTTTCCCTTGGGTTCGATATACTTGGTTGTCTTAAAATCGCTTGCCCGATTACTCACAATCAAAATGGCGCCGTTGCCGGGGATTTAGTTTTGCGCCTTAAGTGAGACTTAGGAATTGTTTGAAGTGGCTACTTGTTGCATTTTTGTATTTTTGTTTTGTTGTTTGTTTTTGTTGGATTTTGATACTTGGATTGGTGGTGTAGGTGCATGATTACAAGGTCTAGTGGTATTCCACCCTTGCTACTCAATCTGAAATTGAAGCTACCATTCGAAGAAATCATGGGAGAAGAAGAAGTGAAATGATGGAAGGTGAAGAGTTGATGCATGAAGAGAGAGTTGTTGGTGAACCTCATGTTGAGGAGGTCAATGACAATGGAGAGGAGAGATTACAAGATAATGGAGGAGGTAATGGGCACAATTTGCCTTTTAATGCTCAAGTTGGCCCTTTCTCTCAAGGGATGCCACCACATCAATTTCACTACCAAAATCAATATCCCTACCCTCCACAAGCTCACCAATATCCATACTATCCACCTCATCCACAACAATTCCCACCATACTATCCTCATATGCCATACAACCATGAGCCACGATATCAAGAGCCACCTCATATTCCACAAGCCCAACCACAACCGATGCAAGGGCCTCCCACCTCATGGTAGGCCATTGAGGGAGTTCTTTGAGCCTCAACTTTGTGAGCATTATGATGGAATAGCAAGGCCGAGAATTGAAGCAAATAATTTTTGAGATAAGTCCCGCACTTGTAGGATGTTGAGAGAGAAGCAATTTGAAGGGAAAGATGAAGAAGAGTGCCCTCATCAACACATGGCACAATTTCTAGAGATATCCGACACCACAAAGTACAATGGAGTGTCCGATGATGCTAAGAAGCTAAGGCTATTTGCCTTTACTCTTAAGGGGAGAGCCAAAGCATGGCTAAATTCTATCCCTCCCGAGAACCGTTTGCACGTGGGAGGACCTAAGCAAAAGATTCTTGATGAAGTTTTATCCACCCTCCAAGACGGTGCAAGCCAAGGAGGCGATTTCACATTTTCGCGAAAAGAATAGAGAGACTATACCGGAAGCATTGGAGCGATATGGTATGTTGCTATTAATTGTCCCCAACATGGCTTTCCGGAGGAACAAACAATCATGTATTTTTGCAATGGTTTGACGGATGGGGATCGATCCTTTTTGAATGCATGTGCTAATGGTTCTATTTGGTTGAAGACAAGGTGGGGCAAATAAATGAGATTATGGAGAATATTGCCTAAGATTCTTTCCAAGTGTCGGTTAATCGCGGAGCTCATCATAGAGTGTCACATGTGGAGGAGATTGAGTCTATGAAGACTATGATGATGACGATGATGGACCGTTTGGAAGCTCTTACTACTTCTCAAAGTCAACAAAGTGTGAGTCCATCCATCCCTCAAGTTAATTTGTGTCCAAGTCCATTGCCGATTGAAGAAGTGAACTATATGGGAAGGCCTCCATATCAAGGAGGCTATCAAGGCAACTATCTAGGCAATTTCCAAGGTGCAAGGCCATACCAAGTGTCATATCAAAATAGGCCTCAAGGTAATTTTCAACCTCAACCTCAAGCTCCATTTAATGCCACCAATTGGAGGAGACATGAAAATTTTTCCTATGCTAATCAAAGAGCCACCGTTCAACTTCCTTCCGGATTTGATTCGGGTGCTAAAGCACCTAATAATGAGTGGAAGGCAACTACGGAGGAGCTTCTTGGTATGATTGTGAAGAGGTTAGAGGCGAATGACTCAACGCTTGATGATATTGGGAAGCAAATGGATACAAGGTTTAAGACAATTGAGCATCAAGTGGGACAATTAGCCACAACGGTTGGAAAGCTTTTTTCTACGGTGGATCATTCGCAAAACAAGGGGAAGTATCCATCTACCACCGAGCCCAACCCAAAGGAGTTTTGCGGTGCTATTCAACTAAGGAGTGATGCTAGTTATGAAGGCCCAAAGATGCCCAATAAAGTGGAAGTTGAGAAACAGGTGGAGAAAGAAGAAGTGATAGAAGAAAGTGTGGTTGATGAGAAAGATGAAAGTGAAGAAGAGATCAAAGCAAAGGGAGAGTCAAAAGAAGAAGAGAAGTCCAAAGATGCTTGGGGAGTTCCCATGAGACCTACTCCGGTTCCTTATCCTCAAAGACTTGGGAGGAAGAAGCTTAATGAGGAGTTTGGTAAGTTTTAGAGGTTTTTAAAAGCTTGCATGTTTATATTCCACTATTAGATGCCCTTGAGCAAATACCCCACTACAATAAGTTTTTGAAAGAAATCATGTCAAAGAAGAGAAGATGGGATGAGAAGGGTATGATCAAGTTGGTGGAAGAATGCAAGGAGATTCTAGAGAGACACCTACCTCGAAAACTAAAGGATCCGGGAGTTTCATAATTCCATGTGAAATTGGTGAAAATGGGAAAGTCCAAGGCTTATGTGATTTGGGAGCTAGTATTAATGTCATGCCTTTGTCCATCTTTTAGAAGTTGGAGTTAGGAGAGGTGACTCCTACAAATATCAATTTTCAATTGGCGGATCAATCTTATGCTCATCCGTTTAGGATTGTTGAAGATGTATTAGTAGGAGTTGACAAGTTTATCTTCCCAGTAGATTTTATCGTGCTTGACATGAAGGAAGAGCTTGAGGCACCTATCATTCCTGGTAGACCTTTCCTTGCCACCGGCAAAGCCACGAACAATGTTGAAAAAGGGGAGCTCAAGTTGAGCTTTAATGGAGAAGAGGTGACATTTTCGAGAGCTCCGTTGGAAGAAGATGCTCCAAGTACTTTGGAGAAGAAGACGTGTGAATACATTGAGATCATCGATTTATACCCTTCCATTGATATGGATGATTCTACACCTTCTACTTCTTCTAATTCTTTAGTTAATGAGCATTTTGTTCCTTCTTGTAAAGTGATTGCTAATAAGTCTTGTATTTCTCTTGATGATCTTAGGAAGGAGAAAGCACTCATAGAGCCTTTGCTTGATCCTGGAGATAAGAAGCTTGAAGATGGTGAGAAGAATGTGACCAAGCTTGAGCAATGCTCAAGTTTGGGGGTATTAGAGGAGAAAAAGACACCACTTGAGAAGAGTGAAGTGAGCTTCATAGTTGGAGATCAAGTGTTGTGGAGTGAATCGAATTGGAGTCAATTACTAGGCGTGGAAAGACTCAAGGAAGTCTTGACGGTAAAGGAAATCAAAGAAGGAGGAAAGCTCCTCTTAGAAGACAAATGGGGATGTTGCCTTTTTGCAAAGGAAAATCTAGTGAGGCACAAGGATGATCCTCATGTCTTCAATGAAAGGGAAGTGTGAACTCCTTGAGTTACTGTGCAGCGAGGGCGTTAAACCTAGCGCTAGATGGAAGGCAACCGATCCTTTTTGTTGTTTGTGTGTGTGTGTGTTTTTGCATTTTTGTTTCGTGTTAGGAGAATTGGCTAGGAATTATATTGCTCATGCTTAGGAGGTTATGATATCATGCTATGGGATTTATTTGGAGTATTGAGCTTATTGTTGATTCCATTTGGAGTTGCATATGTATTTGTATCACCCTTGTGCTAACTTTGAATTTCATGCTTACATTCAAGTTTGGGGGTGTTGATCGTTTATTGGTTACGTGCATCTCTTAGTGGTAATGATTTGATGATTTTTATGCTCGATTGTAGATACACTTGCTACATTTGATTGGAAAGTGATTGGAATTGCAAAGGGAATTCAAGACGAAAAGGGAAGTGCTTAAAAGTTGGTGAAAATGAGCAAAAAGGAAGAGACCCGGTCTCCTCGATTGAATGAGCGACCGAGCTTAAATCGAGGGACCAAAAGGTTAGTTTTTGCATATTTGGGTTCGTTGGGGTCGAATAGGTCATTTTTAGGAGTTTTGGGGGTCGGGCCGGGTCCAAGAATCTGTAAAAATTCCTGGACTCGACCCCGGGTCGAGGTGACCAATCCCGGGTCGAGGGATCCATACTTATTAATATTTCGAAAAATCATGCATCCCTCGAGTCGAGGCGGAATTTTAAATCACAAGCATGACTCGAGGTTGAGCCTCGAGTCAAGGGACTTCAATTTTTGGATGCCCCGAGTCGAGGGCTGGACCTCGAGTCGAGGCCGGGATAATTTTAAATATCGTGAATTTGTTCGAGTCCACAAAGACGACTCTAGCTTACCCTACCTCGATCCCCTTTCCGTTCTTCACCATTTTCGACCCATTGAGCATGTTTTCACCGATTAATCATAGTTTGCATTACATATTCATCATCCATTGCATCAAAATCAAGTCTTGTGAGGGTTTTTAAGGAAATTTAGGGATTTATGGTGTTTTGAGTGAGTGTTCTTCTATTGCCATTTTAAATTCGAAATTCTTGATACAAGGTACGAATTATCACTCCTTATCCCTTTACATTTTGTTCTTGAGTGGATTAATACATGGGTAGTTCGAATTTTACCAATTTATACATTGAAGTTGATTGTCATTTGGGCATTTTTACAAATACCTTGCGTGAATGATATTTAGAAGAATTTTGGGAATATTTTGGTGAATTAGGATTGTTTGTTGAATTACTAGGCATGTTTAGGAGTGTTTGAGATATCTTGTTTATGCCTTTGTGAATTTTTGGCCTTGGGAATGAATTTGCATAATTGTGTGAGAATTCCTAGTGAATGCATGTGGCTTATTTGGTCAAGTTTTGTATGATTGATTATAGGAGTGCATGCTAGTTGATTGTTATAGATTAATTACTTGTGAGTGGCAAATTATTTTTGGATAATGTTGTTGAGTTTAATTGCATATCATTGTGAGCTTAAGGGTGAATATTGATTGTTGTGGCTATTCTATTGAGAATGCATTTTTGTGGGGATTCATTGTTGAGCACTTCTATTATCTTTTGCTTAGTTGAGATTTTTGACCAATTGTTTGAGATAGTTTCTTATTCCCTTATAAATGATTGTGATTGGAGTTGTGATGATTGACTCGTTCATGTGCTTAATTGTTATCATATTTTGCTCGTATTACTACTAGTATGTGCTAATTGTTGACTTGGGAAATTTTGTAGGAAAAATGTTTCGGGGTGCCGACGGACATAACTTTCCGGATGAGAACTTCGGGAAGAGAGAGGGTCGTTAGATATGCTTAATATTTATAGAACACTTATCCTGTATATCTTCAACACATTGCCTTTGTACTTTAGAATTTCCAGGAAGATTAGAAGTTGAAGATATGTTTGAAGATTAGAAGATCATCTTGAGAAAGTTGTAATTTGTAAGATTGTAAGTGAGTAAGTAAGTGGTCGAGACCCATCTTCAAGTTGAAGAAGGAGAGTGGATGTAGGATCAATTAGATCTGAACCACTATAAATTGTTGTGTTCTTTACTGCTTTTCTTACTTATCTTTTCTTAATCAACTTTCAATCAAATTCAATTTTAGAATCTCAATCGATGCTTTTGATCCGTAAAAGTTTGAGTTTAAATTCACTTTCACTGTGTGAACTTTGATATCTTGAATTGATTTTCTAATCCTTGAAAAAGTTTGAACATCTATTCAACCCCCTCTAGATTTTTTTCTAGAAGGTTGCTTCAAGTTCTTTATTAAAATACTCAATTTGTGGGACCAACAAGTGGTATCGGAGCGGTGTTAAGCTGTTCTTTATAAGTTTCTGAAATTGTTTCTTGATTATCTTCATTATTTTCAAACCACTAACCTTGCTACTAATAAGTTCTTGTTGAGATTATTCTTTGTTTCTTCATGTCGTGCATCAAAAGCAAGAAGTACGGAAGCCTGCCTGAGTTTTCAATCGAGGAGTATGATTATTGGAAGTTTAGGATGGAGAAACATCTAAAGGCAATTCATGATAGGATGGAAGAGGTGCTTGAAGAAGGACCTATTAAATTCTATCCTGGAGGAACCAGTGATGGGGCTGCGGCTGAAACCGAGGGTCGAGACAAGAGAAAAAGAGTGCGAAGCTAACCAATGATGAAAGAAAAATTCATAATTTGGACCAAGTAGCTAGGACATAGATCATTGAAACTTTGAGCAAAGACTGGATAGAAAAAGTCAAGAGGTGCAAGACAGCTAAGGAAATGTGGGAGACTCTTGCTAGTATATGTGAGGGATCGCACCAAGTCAAGGAGAATAAAGCGCAATCGGCTGTTACATACGTTTGACACATTCAAAATGAAAGAAGGAGAAACCATTGATCAACTGGATGTTAGACTAACAAATCTTCTTAACAAAGCGGTGATTTGGGTAAAACTTATGATGAGAAAGAGATCAACAACAAGATACTCAGTCCTTGAGCAAAAGATGTAGAGAAAAGACCAACATTCTCAAAGCTACACAGAATTTGTCCTCAATCTCACACCATACCTTGTTTTCTCATCTCAAAGCACTGGAGTATGATATCCAAATCGAAGATGAAGAAGATGAAGCTGAGTCTTCAACATCCGGGAAGACAATTGCGTTTCTTCACCAAGAAAAATCTGAGAAAATTTCTAAGGCATCTGATCTATAAATTAAAGAATAAATGGCACTCTTAATGAAACGTTATGAGAGGCTAAAAATGAAGTACAAAAGGAATAAGAAAGATAGATCAAGCCGAAAGAGTTACAAGTCGGATAAAGAAGAAAAGAATTCGGACAATCGGCTAGAAGGCACAAGTCACCAATCATAAGAGGAAATAATAGCCACTAAGACAGATAGAGGAGATATATGTTACACATGCAATAAACACGTGTTGGAACCACCGATCGCCGACTCTACGAAAATATCGGACTCGGGATCATAATCACACAAACGCAGCGAGAAAGAATTGTACCTTTATTCACCGTAATAGGTGAAGACAAACCAGATTCTAAGGTCGGAAGCTGCGATCGAAGGATGAGCCTCGAACCTCACGGTCTTACGCCGTATTCCTATCCCTTTCCCTTGGACGTCGAGTGGTTGACGATCCTCCAAGGAATCGAGAATCCGCCTCCCTCTCGATCTCACATTTTTCACCACGCTGGAGACTACGATGTTAGGG
Organism: Paraleonurus japonicus; assembly: GCA_030762865.1. NCBI lineage: Eukaryota > Viridiplantae > Streptophyta > Magnoliopsida > Lamiales > Lamiaceae > Paraleonurus > Paraleonurus japonicus. Next base: position 24,431,095 of record CM061060.1, read on the forward strand.
TTTATTTATAGGCTACAACAGGGACCCTAAGGAGGAATTAGGGTTGGGCCTCACGATGGGCCTAAATATCCTGTGTTCGAGTCAGAACACTTTACTTAAGCCTATCAATTATAACTCGAGTCCACTAAAGAATTATAATTGAATTACCGTCTTAATCCCATATTATTATATGGGCTCCTTTATTATGTGTACGTTTATTTCCCGTGTTTAAGATATCGAATGTCCATAAATTAATTAAATTACGACAACTTAATTAATTTATATTTAATTCCAAGAGTAGTACCACTCATCTTTATTATTATGTCGGATTAAATCCACTGCGGGGTTTACATAATAATCTTTATGAGCTCCTCAAGGGGACATCATCATCCTAAATAATTAGGACACCAATTCCTTCTATAATCAACAAAGACACCATATAAACAATGCTATCTCCCAATTCACCGAGCCTATTGATTTAATAAATCTCACCCATTGGTAAATCAAAGAAACATACATTGAGTACACGTGCCCATTATTATATAGGGATTAAGAAGACGTACATCCATAACAACGAGAGGTCTTGTTCTTTTTATATAGTCGGTACAAATTGAACAACCTCATATGGTCCTGCTCAATACATACAAAATGTACTAGTGTAACTTTATAGTCAAGATAGACTAATACCAAATTACACTACAACCGTTCCAATGATTTGTCCAAATCCATTTTGGTTGTGAGCTATTATTTATAATCTATAAGGCACCGATAACATGATCTTGTGTGACACCACACACCATGTTATCTACGGTATAGATTAATCGAACAAAATAATGATATATATAACAATCATAAACAATAAGTATTTTGATCATAATGAATCTCATATGAAAAAGATGTTCATACTCAAGAAAGATGTTCATACAAAAGCTAGACTTATAGTATACATCCTAACAATCTCCCACTTATACTAAAAGACTATGCTTCCATAATTGCTGCCATACATCGATTCCCATACCTTCAACATGCCCATCAAAAGCTTTGTTTGGAAGAGCCTTTGTGAAAGGATGCGCTAGGTTATCCGCTGATGCAATCTTGGCGACAACAACTTCTCCTCGTTTACGATGTCTCGTATCGGGTGGTACTTGCGCTCAATGTGTTTGCTTGCTTTGTGGGCTCGTGGTTCCTTCGAGTTTGCCATGCACCACTTTCGTTATCACAATAAATTGTGATAGCTTTAGGCAAACTAGGAATCACTTCTAAGTCCATCAAGAAGTTTTAAGGCCATACGACTTCTTTGGCTGCCTCGAGAGGCTGCTACATACTCGGCTTCCATGGTGGAGTCCGAAACGCATTTCTCGCTTTACACTCCTCCATACTATGGCTCCACCTCCCAAGGTAAACACATAACCCGAGGTAGATTTCTTGTTGTCCCTATCCATTTGGAAATCGAGTCTGTGTAACCCTCAAGAAGTAAAGTATACGCTTGGTAAACCAGCATATAATTTCTAGTCCTTTTCAGTACTTTAAAATATGCTTTACCGCAGTCCAATGTCCTTGTCACAGGTTACTTTGATATCTGCTAACCATGCCCACGGCAAAGCAGATATCCGGCCTCGTACATAGCATTGCATACATTAGGCTTCCTACAGCGAAGCATAAGGAACTGCCTTCATGTTCTCTATCTCCTTTGGTGTCTTAGGACACATTTCTTTAGATAAAGGTACTCCATGTCGAAAAGGTAGAAAACCTTTCTTAGAGTTTTGCATGCTAAAACGAGCCAAGATGGTATCAATGTATGAAGCTTGAGATAAGCATAACATTCTTTTCTTGCGATCCCTTATAACTTTGATCCCAAGAATATGTCCAACTTGTCCCAAGTCCTTCATATCAAACTGCTTGGACAACCATACCTTTACGTCGACAACACCTTGACATTGTTGCCAATGAGCAAGATGTCATCTACGTATAGTACAAGAAATACCACCACGTTTCCGTCACTCTTCTTGTATACACATGACTCATCCGGACATTGAATAAATCCATAAGACTGGATTACCTCATCAAAACGGATGTTCCAAGATCTCGAAGCTTGTTTCAACCCATAAATGGACCGATTAAGCTTACACACAAGATGCTCTTTGCCCTTTGCGATGAATCCTTAGTTGCTTCATATAGATGTTTTCTTCAAGACTTCCATTAAGGAAAGCTGTCTTGAAATCCATTTGCCAAACCTCATAATTCATATGAGCAGCAATAGACAAAAGAACCGGATAGACTTAAGCATGGCTACCGGCGAAAAGGTTTCCTCATAATCGATTCCTTCTTTTTGAGTGTACCCCTTCGCTACAAGCCTTGCTTTGAAAGTTTCTACTTTCCCGTCGATCCTCTTTTTCTTTTGTAGACCCACTTACAGCCAATGGCTTTGATACCAATTGTTGGAACCACCGATCGCCGACTCTACGAAAATATCGGACTCGGGATCATAATCACACAAACACAGCGGAAAGAATTGTACCTTTATTCACCGTAATAGGTGAAGACAAACCAGATTCTAAGGTCGGAAGCTGCGATCGAAGGATGAGCCTCGAACCTCACGGTCTTACGCCGTATTCCTATCCCTTTCCCTTGGACGTCGAGTGGTCGACGATCCTCCAAGGAATCGAATCCGCCTCCCTCACGATCTCACGTTTTTCACGCCATGGAGACTACGATGTTAGGAGTTTATTTATAGGCTACAACAGGGGACCCTAAGGAGGAATTAGGGTTGGGCCTCTGATGGGCCTAAATATCCTGTGTTTAGTCCGAACACTTTACTTAAGCCCATCAATTATAACTCGGTCCACTAAAGAATTATAATTGAATTACCGTCCTAATCCCATATTATTATATGGGCTCCTTTATTATGTGTACGTTTATTTCCCGTGTTTAAGATATCGAATGTCCATAAATTAATTAAATTCTTGACAACTTAATTAATTTATATCTAATTCCAAGAGTAGTACCACTCATCTTTATTATTATGTCGGATTAAATCCACTGCGGGTTTACATAATAATCTTTATGAACTCCTCAAGGGGACATCATCATCCTAAATAATTAGGACACGGATTCCTTCTATAATCAACGGACACCATATAAACAATGCTATCTCCCAATTCACCGAGCCTATTGATTTAATAAATCTCACCCATTGGTAAATCAAAGAAACATACATTGAGTACACGTGCCCATTATTATATAGGGATTAAGAAGACGTACATCCATAACAACAGAGGTCTTGTTCTTTTATATAGTCGGTACAAATTGAACAACCTCATATGGTCTGCTTTCAATACATACAAAATGTACTAGTGTAACTTTATAGTCAAGATAGACTAATACCAAATTACACTACAACCGTTCCAATGATTTGTCCAAATCCATTTTGGTTGTGAGCTATTATTTATAATCTATAAGGCACGATAACATGATCTTACATGTGACACCACACACCATGTTATCTACGGTATAGATTAATCTGAACAAAATAATGATATATATAACAATCATAAACAATAAGTATTTTGATCATAATGAATCTCATATGAAAAAGATGTTCATACTCAAGAAAGATGTTCATACAAAAGCTAGGCTTATAGTATACATCCTAACAACCTGGTCATTACGGCTATGATTGCCCTCAACTCACTCCTAGAGAGAGAGAAGAAAAGAGGAAGAAGCGAGATAGAAGGTATGCGGACCGAGAGCACTTCTAGCTGAAAAGGAAGAAGCTGAAGAAACATCATCATCCTCGTCTTCATCGATTTTGGATCGACGATGATATATGTCTGATGGCAAAGGAGGTAAACTATTATTCTTCTTCAAATAATGATTGTGATAACTTATCTGAATCTGTTCTTAGTCTTATAAGTAAACTTCTAAAAGAATTGGAAGCTGCTCTATCTGCATATAAACCAGATAGAGACTGAAAATTTTAGTTTAAAGAGTCAAAGTCTTAATATAATTAAAGTCAACCGGACAAGGGATAGTGAAAAACTAGATTGCTCATTCAAGGGGAATGTCGGACTATGACTATCACTAGCACCTCGTCGATAGGACAGATGAGTTGGAAAAAGAATTGAATTCTTTAAAAATAAAATTCTCAAGTATTTATTCGAGAATGAGAGTTATAAAAGAACTAACGAGAGAATTAATCTCAAGTTAGGACTTTTAAATAACACTCGATCCACAATAGATAAGATCTTCAATACTTCACGAAGTCTAATGACAAGACGAGTTTAGGTTTTGATAGGAATAAAAAAATGATCCTGTTAGGATGTATACTATAAGCCTAGCTTTTGTATGAACATCTTTTTGAGTATAAACATCCTTTTAATATGAGATTCATTATGATCAAAATACTTATTGTTTATGATTATTATATATATCATTATTTTGTCCAGATTAATCTATCTTGTAGATAACATGGTGTGTGGTGTCACACGAAGATCATGCTATCGGTTCCTTATAGGTTATAAATAATAGCTCACAACCAAGAAGGATTTGGATAAACCATTGGAGCGGTTGTAGTGTAATTTGGTATTAGTCTATCTTGACTATAAAGTTACACTAGTACATTTTGTATGTATTGGCGAGGATCATATGAGGTTGTTCAATTTGTATCGACTATATAAAAGAACAAGACCTCTGTTGTTATGGATGTACGTCTTCTTAATCCCTATATAATAACGGGCACGTGTACTCGATGTATGTTTCTTTGATTTGCCAATGGGTGAGATTTATTAAATCAATAGGCTTCGGTGAATTGGGAGATAACACTGTTTATATGGTGTCGATTATAGAAGGAATCGTGTCCTAATTATTTAGGATGATGATGTCCCCTTGAGGAGCTCATAAAGATTATTATGTAAACCTGCAGTGGATTTAATCCGCATAATAATAAAGATGAGTGGTACTACTCTTGGAATTAGATATAAATTAATTAAGTTGTTAGTAATTTAATTAATTTATGGACATTCGATATCTTAAACACGGAAATAAATGTACACATAATAAAGGAGCCCATATTATAATATGGGATTAGGACGGTAATTCAATTATAATTCTTTAGTGGGAGTTATAATTGATGGGCTTAAGTAAAGTGTTCGGACTGAACACGAGATATTTAGGCCCATCGAGGCCCAACCCTAATTCCTCCTTAGGAGTCCCTGTTGTAGCCTATAAATAAACCTAACATCGAGCCTCCGTGATGAGTGAAAAATACGTGAGATCGAGAGAGGCGGATTCTCGATTCTTGGAGGATCGTCGACCACTCGACGTCCAAGGAAAAGGGATAGGAATACGGCGTAAGACCGTGAGGTACGAGGCTCATCCTTCGATCGCAGCTCCGACCTTAGAATCGCTCCGTCTTCACCTATTATGGTGAATAAAGGTACAATTCTATTCGCTGCATTTATGTATTTGTGATTACGAATCGATAATTTCTTAGAGTCGGCGATCGGTGGTTCCAATAATTGGTATCGAGCCGTGTTTTCTGACTCTATGCAATTGATTCGGTTATTCATAGATCTGATTTATTAGGATTGCATGATTATTGTAAATCTATTATAATAGGATTTCTTGATATATTATAATAGGGTTTCTTGATCTGTTATAATAGGGTTTCTTGATCTGTTATTATAGAGTTTCATGATACGATATTGAATAGGATTGCATGATATTTGTAAATCTGTTATATTAGGGTTTGCATGATTATCATAAATCTGTTATATTAGTGATTGGATGTTAATCGTAGATCACGTTTTTTTGGGTATGTGAATATTCGATATTTTTTGCATGAACCCTAAATCCAACTATTATGGTCAGCATTTATGTTTATGTATTTATTAAACCCTCGGACTGTCCCGCACCCGTTTGATAGGCGCGCCCCGCACCACGACTCCGGCGGGCGAGTCGATCCCCGTTTGGCGGGCGCTGCCCCGCACCCCGTTTGTGGCGAACATTCAAGAACATGGGAGTATCAAAGAGGCCATAATAGTTGGAATTTTTATTTTCGATATTTATTCTTTCTTATATGTGTTATTGTGTTTAGCATGCTTTATGTGTTTCATATGTTATGCATGTTAATATCCCTCACGTTAAATAACTAAGTGGGAGAGGGGTTAATTTTCAACAAATCCCATAGCCTCCATTTCTGGTTTGTAAGTGATGCATTCAAACATGAGCGTTGGTTTTAAGTGCCTTCTTCCATATCGGATGTGTTTGTTTGCGGATCACTAGATCAAACTTCCTTATGGATAATTATAAGAAATTTATTTAGGAGCGTGTTATCTTCTCCATCTGAAGAGGCACAAAACTAGGTAATTGACTTGGTATTAAGAAATGGTATACACATAGATGAATATAATAGTATCCTCCCCATCGGAGACAAACCAACTATTAATTTTTATTTTGTTTGACAAAATGATGAAATTAATGGGTAAAACCTCCTCTTACAAATGTTTGAATTAGTATACGTCCACACTATCGTGGCATACAAACTTCACGGTGTTTTGAGGTGTTGGTGAATTTAATTGTATTGTTTGAGGAAAACAATATTGATTTAAATTCTTAAATTTGATTATAATGCATTTACGTGTTTCTCGGGATTTATCATGGCTTTCAATCCACTTGTTGTTATTCTTAAAGAAAACAAACTTCTTGGTCCAAATTATATTGATTGGAAAAGAAACTTGGAAATTGTCATGACTGCTGAAGAGTACAAGTTTGTACTCACCGAGGTTTGTCTGAAAAACCGGATGAAAACTCTAGTGAAGAGGAGAAAGAGGCTTTTAAGAAGTGGGTCAAAGCAGATGAGATGGCGCGGTGTTACATTTTGGCTTCTATGTCAAATGTGCTGCAACATCGGCATCGAGCCATGACCTCTGCTTATGAGATGATGCTCAATGTCAAAGAGCTCTTGAGACACGCAGTCGGGTCGTGCAAGAGGCCATGAGAAACTTAATGACGACCACCATGGCGAGGACACCCGTAAGGGATCATATCCTCAAGATGATGGCGCATTTGAATGAAATGGAAGTCCTTGGAGCTGAAATCGATGGGGAAACCTAGGTCGATATCGCTCTCCAAACGCTGCCTAAGAGTTTTGAGCGGTTTACTGAACTACAACATGAACAAAAGGTTGTATTCGATGGCGGAACTTCCGGCGTAACTCCAAGCAGCGAAGGGTTATTTCGTCAAGCTTCTCAAGCTTATATTGCTGAAAATGTTTCTACATCTAAGCCAAAAGGCAAAGTGATGAAGAAAAAGAAACAAGCTGGTTTGGCAAAGAAAGCGGGTGAACCAAAGAAAATTGGTCCACCAAATCGCGTGGAGAAGCCTAAGGGCAAATGCTTTTTGTGCAAGCGGCCAGGACATTGGAAGGTAGATTGCCCCGTAAAAACAAAAAGAAGGTATATCTTATTCACTAACTATTGAAACATGTTTAGCGGTGTTATTTACCGGCACAGTGCGTAGATACGGGAGCCACCGATCATGTCTCGCAATTCTTTGCGGGGGTTCCGAGGAACCGAGGCGGCTTAGTGAGGGTGAGATTACCATCCACATGGCGGCGCTACGAAAGTATGCAAAGTGGGAGATGTTATTTATTTTTGATAAGAATAAGACTTTGGTTTTGAGAAATTATCTTTACGTACCTTGTTTTACAAAGAACTTGATTTCAGCTTTCTAAGTTATTTTTGGATGGATATTCTGTTTCTTTTTATAGCAAAGTGGTTGTCAAGAAAAATAGTGCTATTATCTATTCTCGTACGTTGATTGACAATTTATATACTCTTAATCCAATAACTCCTACAAAGCAACAAATGGAAATTAATAGTACATCTTCTAACTCAAGTAAGCGAAAAGAACCTTCAAAAATGAACCAAACATATCTTTGGCATCTAAGATTAGGTCATATTAACTTGAGTAGGATTCAAAGGTTGATAGCCGATGGACCTTTGAGTTCATTGGAAGTGGAAAACTATCCGACCTTCGAGTCCTGCTTGGAAGGAAAAATGACCAAAAGGCCTTTTAAAGCCAAGGGGTATAGAGCCAAAGAAGTGTTGGAATTGGTTCATTCGATTTATGTGGTCCTATGTCTACTCAAGCAAGGGGTGGTTTCGAATATTTTGTCTCCTTTATAGATGATTATTCGAGATATGGATATATTTATTTGATGCACCGCAAGTCTGAGTGCTTTGATAAATTCAAAGAGTACAAGGCTGATGTGGAGAAGCGTCTTGGTAAATATATCAAAACACTACGATCTGATCGTGGTGGCGAGTACCTCTTAGGAGAGTTTAGGAATTACTTATCGGAAGTTGGGATTCAATCTCAATTGTTCTGCTCTGGTACACCCCAACGAGAATGGTGTGGCGGAGCGAAGGAATAGGACACTCTTGGAAATGGTTAGATCGATGATGAGCTATTCGTAATTACCGAGTTCATTTTGGGGGTATGCCTGGAAACGGCAAAGATACATTTTGAACTTAATATGAGATTCATTATGATCAAAATACTTATTATTTATGATTGTTATATATATCATTATTTTGTCCGTTAATCTATCCGTAGATAACATGGTGTGTGGTGTCACACGAGAAGATCATGCTATCGATTCCTTATAGGTTATAAATAATAGCTCACAACCAAGATGGATTTGGATAAACCATTGGAACGGTTGTAGTGTAATTTGGTATTAGTCTATCTTGACTATAAAGTTACACTAGTACATTTTGTATGTATTGAGCGGGATCATATGAGGTTGTTCAATTTGTACCGACTATATAAAAAGAACAAGACCTCTGTTGTTATGGATGTACGTCTTCTTAATCCCTATATAATAACGGGCACATGTACTCGAGTGTATGTTTCTTTGATTTGGCAATGGGTGAGATTTATTAAATCAATAGGCTCGGTGAATTGGGAGGTAGCACTGTTTATATGGTGTGTTGTTGATTCTGAAGGAATCGTGTCCTAATTATTTAGGATGATGATGTCCCCTTGAGGAGCTCATAAAGATTATCATATAAACCCCGGTGGATTTAATCCGACATAATAATAAAGATGAGTGGTACTACTCTTGGAATTAGATATAAATTAATTAAGTTGTCAAATTTAATTAATTTATGGACATTCGATATCTTAAACACGGGAAAAAAATGTACACATAATAAAGGAGCCCATATTATAATATGGGATTAGGACGGTAATTCAATTATAATTCTTTAGTGGACTGAGTTATAATTGATGTGCTTAAGTAAAGTGTTCGGACCGAACACAGGATATTTAGGCCCATCGGAGGCCCGACCCTAATTCCTTCTTAGGGTCCCTGTTGTAGCCTATAAATAAACCCTAACATCGAGCCTCCATATGAGTGAAAAATACGTGAGATCGAGAGAGACGGATTCTGATTCCTTGGAGGATCGTCGACCACTCGACGTCCAAGGGAAAGGGATAGGAATACGGCGAGAAAACCGTGAGGTACGAGGCTCATCCTTCGATCGCAGCTTCGACCTTGAAACTGGTTCGTCTTCACCTATTACGGTGAATAAAGGTACAATTCTATCCGCTGCGTTTATGTGACTGTGATTACGAATCGATAATTTCATAGAGTCGGCGATCGGTGGTTCCAACGAGATCCTATAAAACCAAGAATTTTTGTCAAAGCCACTAAACCAAAGGTAGAGACTAGATTTAGTCCTTGGAAACCTAAGGAACTAATCACCTCATCCGACACTTCGAAAAGAAAACACAGACGAGGAGTGATGCTCCAAAGGCAAAACCAAAGACTAAGACAAAGTCTTACCCTAGGTATAATAGTTTTGATGGAAGAAGTAAGTCATATCCATTTTTACCACAATATAAGACAATCACAAAAGATCGGCTAAATAAAATTGATCTTGAAAGTCTTATATTGGTAGATAGATATGGTTGTAAACATCGATTATGGTTATAAGGAACATAGATATCTTTGTCTGGATACCTAAGTGTCAACTTAACAAGAAAGGACCAAAATTACAAAGGGTACCTAAGATCTAAATTTGTGATTGCAGGAAGATAAGAAGATAGTAGAAAGAACAGATGTGTTGGAGGTCATCCGGTACATTGATAGTGGTTGTTCCAAGCATATGACCTATGAGAGACGTCTTCTTTCTAACTATCAAGACATAGACTTGCCCAATAGTAATGTTTGAAGACAACAATTTTGGGCTTACCAAAGGAGTTGGAACATTGATGATAGGAGATATACAAGTCAATGAAGTCTACTTTGTGGAAGGATTGAAGCACAACTTGTTATCTGTTTCACAATTACGTGATAAGGGGTTAAGTGTTAAATTCACTCATAATGCATGCTATGTGCTAGATGGTATCAATGAAAATATACTATTAGCTGAGTCGACAAGGTAACATCTATGTTGCTAACTTTAGAAGTTGTCCTAAAGATACTTGTCTTGTTGCTAAGAGTTCGATGACTTAAGTGGCTATAGCATAAACGTCTTGGCCACTTAAACTTCAAAACTCTTAACAAAATTGCAAGGAAATCTTTAGTAAAAGGACTCACGATAGAATATTCTCAAAGAACCATGTTTGTGATTCTTGTCAAAAAGGAAAATGCATCAAAGCTTCTTTTAAAAAATAAGCGATCCATCTTCAAAGAATTTTGGAACTTCTTCATATGGATCTTTTTGGTCCAGCTTACTCCCGTAAGTTTCAGTGGAAGAAAATACACTTTGGTAATTGTTGATGATTTCTCAAGATTTACGGGTTATTTTCTTATATAAAAAGAATGAGACTATGATTAAGATTCCAGAATTTCTAAAGAGAGTTCAAAATGAGAAAGGACTAAATATTGTTAAAATTAGAAGTGATAAAGGAACTGAATTCCTTAATAAGCTTGTTACTAACTACTGTGACCGAGAATGGCATAGCTCATGAGACATCGGTTGCACGGACACCACAAAGAAATGGAGTAGTTGAAAGGAGAAACATGTTGTATGTTGAAATCAACTGGGCAGATGGGGTAAGGACTTATACGAAGCGAAGGGGCTGCTAACAAAGAATGAGGTGATCGGCGGGCCAGGTGATTCGGATGTAGAGGCAGCTGAGGTGAGGGTGCCTGAGCCCTCACCGAGGAGGAGGAGGCGCAACCTACCGAGTCGACGGTGATCTTAGCCGAGGCTTCACAGCCAATGAAGCCGAAAGAGAAGGCGACGAAGAGGAGGAGGCTAGTGAAGGCCTCGAGAGAAGGAAGGGGCAACATCATTGCGCAGCCTAGTCTGGCGATCGAGGAAGCCCAAACGCTAGAAGTGGCGGCAAATGTTGTCCAATCACGGGACATCCAGGAGATCAGCTCCGAGAGGACTCCCTCCCCTCTCCCAAAAAGGTACTCTCCTTGGAGCCTCTGCAAGCTTATCTCCCTCCCCCTCCCCCTCTCCTGCCCACTCGCGATGAAGAGGTGTCCCAGTGGCTCCTCCGAGCCTCTCAAAGCAGCCTACCCCCATAGAAGTCCAAAGCGGTACCTCATCTTCCCCCTACCCCGGATACAAACCACTTCCCCACCACCATCTCCATCTAATTTCCTTTCTTTCCTCACCGGACCCGTCTACTCACCCACACCAATAACCACCATTTCCCTCCCTGCCTTATTACCCTCAACCTCATCTCCCTCTCAACCAACAGCCAACCCTGCACCCTCCACTTCTCAACCAACACCTTCTCCAACACCCACCTCAAATTCCACCCCTTCCATCTTCTCCACCCCCGAAATACCTCCCCAACACCATCTAGTATCCCATCTTCCCCTCAACCCACCCCTCAAGTCCAAGCACCGGATCTTTCCCATAATATCTTTGGGGATATCCGGATGAGTTCCCAGTCCAAAAACCCTCGCCTCTCCCTCATCGTCGAGTCATCGAGGAAGACACCAGCCCCCTATCTGCCATCTCCTCTGCCTTCCAAAACTTGCATCGAGAAGATCATCGGCAAGGTAGAGAAGATGATGGAGAAGAAGACGGCAGCAGATTATAAGGGTAGTAACGGACACCATGCTAGCCAACATGGGGATAGCCGAGGTAAACATCTCTCGAAACCTATCTGCGACAAACTTGGCTCCGCACTAGCTGGTCGTCTGCAGGCAGCTTGGAGGAGGAGGTTAAGTCACGAAAGAAAAGGTGGCTGCAGCAGACAACGACACTCGTAGAAGCATTGATATCGAGATAAATCGAGACTTTAGAGTTCGTTGTGCTGCATTGGAAGACCAGCTCCGAGCCCTCAAAGATGAAGTTAAAAAGGGGAAGGAGCTGGCCAAGGAAAGGTGGACACTCTCTCGGTGATGTGCAGGCCATATCGGACAGGCTACACTCCAAAGCCGGCACACCAGCCGGAGGCGGTGAAGGCGGAGCTTAAAGAAAAATCGGATGAGCTCGCCGCCTTGCAGCCGAGGGTGAGCCAGATCGAAGATGCCATCTACGAGGATGAGGAGAAGAGGAAGAAGGAAGAAGAGGAAAAGACCGAGAAGGCTGGCCGGACTCAAGGAGTTAGAAGATCAATCCAAGGCCAAGGGAAAAGGCAAGGGAAAGGCGGTGAGTAGGAGCCGGCCGAGCTTATAATTTCCAAATCGAGAGAAGGCTGAGAAGAAAAGAAAAGAGACGGACTTCTCCAACCTCTCAAGTGAATCTGAATTTTCACTTACGATTTTTCAAAGTTTAAGAATGACCTTAAAACAATTATAAGGCTCTAAGAGAGCCCCGATTTTGATTAAGTGAATGCGAATATTCACTAAGGATAATTTAAGGTTCAAGAATGACCTTAATATGATTACAAAGCTCGGAGAGAGCCCGATTTTGATTAAGTGAATCTTAATATTCACTTAGGATTTTTTATGGTTCAAGAATGACCTTAAAATGATTATAAGGCTCAAAGAGAGCCCGATTTTGATTGAGTGAATATGAATATTCACTTAGAATTTTTAGGTTCAAGAATGACCTTAAAACAATTATAAGGCTAAGAGAGAGCCCCGATTTTTATTAAGTAAATCTAAATATTCACTTAGGATTTTTTTAAGGTTCAAGAATGACCTTGAAAGCGATTTTAAGGCTCGAGAGAGCCCGATTTTGATTAAGTAAATCAATATTCACTTAGGATTTTTAAGGTTCAAGAATGACCTTAAAACGATTATAAGGCTTAGAGAGAGCCCGATTATGATTAAGTGAATCGAATATTCACTTAAGATTTTTAAGGTTCAAGAATGACCTTAATACAATTATAAGGCTCGAAGAGCCCCGATTTTGATTAAGTGATTCTAATATTCACTTAGGATTTTTATGGTTCAAGAATAACCTCAAAAGCGATTATAAGGCTCAAAGAGAGTCCCAATTTTGATTAAGTGAATCGAATACTCACTTAGAATTTAAAGGTTCAAGAATGACCTTAAAACGGTTATAAGGCTTAGAGAGATCCCGATTTTGATTAAGTGAATCGAATATTCACTTAGAACTTTTGAAAATTATAGAATGACCTTAAAACGATTATAAGGCTCAAAGAGAGCCCCAATTTTGATTAAGTGAATCTGAATTTTCACTTACGATTTTTAAGGTTCAAGAATGACCTTAAAACAATAAGGCTCTAAGAGAGCCCTGAATTTGATTAAGTGAATCGAATATTCACTAAGAATTTTTTAAGCTTCAAGAATGACCTTAATATGATTATAAGGCTCAGAGAGAGCCCCGATTTTGATTAAGTGAATCTGAATATTCACTTAGGATTTTGATGGTTCAAGAATGACCTTAAAGTGATTATAAGGCTCAAAGAGAGCCCAATTTTGATTAAGTGAATCGAATATTCACTTAAAATTTTTGAGGTTCAAGAATGACCTTAAAACGATTATAAGGCTCGGTGAGAGCCCCGATTTTTATTAAGTGAATCGAATATTCACTTAGGATTTTTAAGGTTCAAGAATGACCTTAAAAGCGATTTTAAGGCTCGAGAGAGAGCCCCAATTTTGATTAAGTGAATCAATGTTCACTTAGGATTTTTTAAGGTTCAAGAATGACCTTAAAATGATTATAAGGCTCAGAGAGAGCCCCGATTTTGATTAAGTGAATCAATATTCACTTAGAATTTTAAAGTTCAAGAATGACCTTAAAACGATTATAAGGTGTTTGCGGTAATTCGGGTAAGCGATATTAAGACAACCAAGTTTATCGAACCCAAGGGAAAAGTATGGCTATGAGTCCCTAGAAATGAAAGTTCTCTATGACTATTGTTGCAATTACGGTTTTGGCTCCAAAACTCAATACAAATGCTAGAATTAAAAATAAAACAACACAACAAGCAATTAATCAAACAAGTGGTAGGCAAGAACAAATACCAAAAATCAATTGGGGATAGGGGTGCTAGGGATACTATCCATCAATGAATTAATGATCAACAAGCTATGATTGCATCAAATTGCTAATCAAATAAGATAGAAAACATAGAACCATCATGCAATTAAGTCTCCATTAATCACACAATGCCTAATGTGAGTATCCTTAGTGCAACTAATCTCTCAATTAAGAAGCACCCAATTCATACAATCATACACAATTATAACCTAATTAATCCCTAATCACGTTAGCTCAACTCGCCTATTGCTAGGGTGATCAAACATGCATGAAGCACAATTAGAATTACAATTAGGGCACTAACTATCTCAATTAATCAACAATCAAAGCGCAAGCAATCAAATCATCCTCAATTTCAACTATCCCAAGCACAAGTGGATTAGCCCATGGAGCAAATTGCAAAATCCATGGGTGAAAAATCTAATTGCAAAATCAAAGTGCTAATCACAACAATTAAACAAAAGAAATGGGTAGAGAGGAAGAACATCACCAATTAAGCCAAAATGATCAATGTATTGAATGCTTGAATCTTCAAAAGAACTTCTTCTCTAATGGAATTACAAACTTGAATTGAGAGATCTAATGGATCTAAGTCTAATTTAAGCAACAATTAATGAAAATTTATCTAAATCTACCAATCTAATCTATCTACAAAGAGAATTTGGCTTGGGGCCTGAAAAATCGCCCCAAAAATCGCTGTAATCATGCTATGGGGAAGGTTATGCTCTGTTTTCCGCTCAAATGGATTAAAAAGGCAAATTTTCAAAATCGGCACCCTCGACTCGAGGTTGGTGCCCTCGAGTCGAGCTTCCATAAATCGTGCCCACGCTTCTCTTAAAAACACCCGGCCTCGACTCGAGCTTCAATCCCCAGTCGAGCTTGCCGAAAAATCCTGACCCTCGACTCGATCTTCCAGCCCTCGACTCGAGGCTTCTCTCATTTTTGCAATTCTCTCTCTTTACTTGCACCCTCGGGTCGTGTTAGATCAAAAGAGGTTTTGATGAGTTAAAAAGGATCAATACAGATGATCGAGGCGACTTCAAAGAACAGTGAGGTCAAGTTCCGAAGTACTAAGTTGTTCGAGACTAGGAAGAAGCTGGACTAGTCACCAAGTCTGAAAAGTTAGAAGTAATCAAGACAAGCTCAAGACAAGTCATCTGCAGGAGACAATTATAAAGAGCTCGACGAGGTCAAGACAAGCCGAGTAGAATAAGAAAAGCAAGTCTTCACCAAGTCATTTGTAGGACGACTAGAGAAAGATCGATTGAAGATGAGAGCGATTATCAAGATTAAGTTTGTTAAGCGATTTAGTTTGTTACAACCAACTAACAAACTAACTGTCTTTTCAGACTTATAAATAGGTCTAGGTTTTACTTTATTTTATACAACAACACATTAACACAACACATCGAACACAATACTACTCGTATTTTTATTCTCGCACTTTCACTTCAATCCACAAAATTTTTCAAAGAAAGTTTTCAAAGTTCTAAGTGTTTATAGAACACTTTGTTGTACATCTTAAAAGCTCATCTATCACTGTAAAAGTTAGATTTTAGAGAAAAGTCTAGGAGTTTGAAGATTGGAAGATCTTTGTACGTTGTAAATTGTAAGTTGAATAGTAAGTAAGTAAGTGGTAAGAAGAGACCCTTCTTCAAGTTGAAGGAGAGTGGATGTAGGATCAGCTTAGATCCAAACCACTATAAATCATCTTGTTCTTTATTGCTTTCGTTTACTTATCTGTTCTTATTCAATTTCAACTTCTACTCAAAATTCAATTTCGTAATTAAAATTAGGCGAATTATCAATTTGCTTTTGATCCGATTAAAGTTGAGTTGAAAACGAATTCCACCGTGTTAACTTTGACCAAGAGATGGAGAGAAAAGTCAAATATCCTTAAAGCAACCCAAAATTTATCTTCTATTACTCATCATACTTTATTTTCTCATCTTAAAGCCCTGGAGTATGATATTCGAGATAGAAGATGAGGAAGATGAGATGGAGTCAAGCACCTCGTCCAAGTCTGTTGCTTTTGTTAACAAAGAAGACAAGATAAAAGTTGAATCGGTAGGAGCCGACTTATCTCTAAAAGAGCGAGATGGTTTTGCTCACTAAAAGGTATGACAAATTAAGAATGAAATATAAATGTAATAAGTCGAGGTTTGCGGAAAGGATAGATCCGTATCAAAGTCAAGAAGAAAGGAAGATGATTCTACCGATGATGATAAGAGTAGGAGCCAGACAAGGAGGTTCGGATCACCTGCAAAAAGAAATCCTACTAGTCCTAAGTCAAATATGAGTGATACTTGTTACACCTGTAACAAGCCGGGACATTTCAACTATGATTGTCCTCACCGACCCCAAAGGAACAAGAAGAGAAAAGAAAAAAAAAGAGATAGGAGATTTGCGGATCAAAGAGCTCTTCGGCTGAAGAAAAAGAATCAAGAAAATCATTCATCATCCTCATCCGATTTTGGATCGACGATGAAATTTGTCTTATGGCCAAAGAGGTAGTCTATTATTCTTCTTCGATAATGATTCATATAAATCTATTTGAGATAATGATCAAAGCTGTCATTCAAGGATAATTGAAAGACCTAAAGATGTCTTTGACTCGCTTATAAACAGTTAGAGACGAGAAAATTTGACTTTAAAAAGATCGATTCAGATTCTTGCCAAAGGCAAGCGGGTGATGAACTACTCGAGTCCGAGGAAACATTCAAGGGGGAATGTTTACCCCAGTGAGGCTAGTACATCACCACTTGTCTCAAAGATTAGAAAATGAATTAAAATCCTTAAAAGATAAATTTGAGATGATCTCAGACGAGAATGAATTAATTAAGAAAGACAATGAGAAGCCTTTCTTCAAAATGAGTCAACTTAATAACTCACAATTAGTAATAGATCACATCTTTAGCACTTCACAAAAATTCCATGATAAGACAGTCTTGGTTATGATAAAAATAATAAATCGAGAGGTTCAAAAACCTAGGAAATTTGTGAGGGCATCTGAATCCTCAAAAGAGATTAAAATAGGTCCTTGGAAACCACTTAGTCGAGATAAGGATTACATCTCCCGAGTTTGAAAACTAAAATTCAGTGAGGACTCCATATCGACTAAGAGAGTTCCAAGAGCTAATATAACAAGAAATTCTTATTATAGTCCTTTTGATGGGAGAAGTAGATGCTATCCTACTTTTCCTAAGTTCAAGAAAATCACTAAATCTGAATACAACAAATTATCATTTAAATGTGATATGATTGTAGACAGATTTGGTAGATGAATCAAGTCTGATTTATTATTTGATAATGAGATGTTTGTTTGGTTACCCAAAGTGATGTTTGACCTTCAAGGACCCAAGATCACTAGAGTACCTCATATCCTGATTTGTTTTACAGGATTCACAGGGACTATCACTCAAGGAAGAAATTCTAGCTTCAATATGGTACATAGACGGTGGTACATTCACTGACATATGACTTGTAAAAAGAAGTTACTATCAAACTTCCAAAATATTGAAGGTCCTAGAGTTCTTTTTGGAGACAACAATTGTGGACAAACTAAGGGAGTAGTTACCTTGATTATCGTGGATGTTCGGAGTATCCGAGGTATATTTTGTAGAAGGTTTAAAACATAATCATTATCTGTTTCTCAACTCTGTGATAAAGGTTTTCTTGTAAAATTCTCTAAAGATAAATGTGATATCTTGGATAGCTCTTCATACAAGGTACTTCTAATCGGCTTCGTACATGGCAATGTCTATGTGGCTAACTTTAATAGTTGCCCCAAAGATACCTCTGTCACGGTAGCTAAGGGTGGAGGTGACCTCGGTGGCTATGGCACAAGAGGCTTAGTCATCTCGAACTTCAAGACCCTTAGTAAGATAGCTAGAAAGAATCTTGTTAAAGGGTTACCCGAGAAATTATTTTCTACCGATCTGAAATGTGATGCTTGTCAAAAAGGTAAACAGCCCAGACACTCATTTAAAAGTATTAACATATCCTCATCGAAAGAGTTTTACAACTCCTTCATCTTGATCTGTTTGGACCTCTTTCACCTCTCGGCTTTAGTGGAAGGAAATACACTCTTGTTGTAGTTGATGATTTTTCTAGATACACTTGGGTAATATTTCTTTTCAAGAAAAATGAGGCTGTAAACAAGATCCCCGATCATTGGACATATTCACAATGAGAAAGGTGTTAATATTGTTAAAATAAGAAGTGATAAGGGCACCGAATTTTTAAATTCTTGTTTATCTAACTTTTTAAATGGGTGTGGAATTATTCATGAGACATAATCAGCAAGAACACCACAACAAAATGGAGTAGTTGAAAGAAGGAATAGAACACCGAAAGAAGCGGCCGAGCATGTTAGCCGAACCCCTCACAGGTTTAAAGGCTGAAGCCATCAATACACCTGCTATACCTGCAATGTGTGCTTGCCGATTAAAGACAAGGGTAAGACTCCATCGAGATCTGGAAGGGTAAGATTCCAAGAATCTCATATTTTAGGGCTTTTGGTTGTAAATGCTTCATCCATAACAATGGGAAGTCTAAGCCGAGGACCTTTGATGCTAAGACAGTGATGGAATATTCTTGGGATATTCTAACACTTCCAAAGCATTCGCAGTCTTCAACAAGACAACTCTTTGTGTGGAAGAAACTCCTCATGTGGTTTTTGATGAAATTCATTCTTTTCGGATAAAGTGAATCAGATTACAAATGACCTAGATAAAATTGAACTAACCAAAACTAAACATAGAACAGTCTATCTCGCCTAGTCTTGGTTCGCATTCGGATGAAGAAGAATCCCCATCCGAAAATCGAAGGCAACCCCTATCCAGACTCCATCCGAGAAGACACCCTTGACATCGGTGATCGGCGAGTCGGCAGATGAAGGGGAACGTCTACTCGGGCAGAAGTCGACGAGTTACTGTTGAAGTCTCAAGATGAGGATCCTTCTACTCAAATAGGCAAGAGGAGGAGAAGCTATCATCCAACCGATCAGATTATTGGGGACCCATCTAGTAGTGTGCGAACCACGAACAATATTGGATTCTCAAAGTCTGCTCAAATTGTTATGTATCACTTCTCGAGCCTAAGTCTATTGAGGAGGCTTTATTAGATTCAAATCGATAAACTATGCGGGAAGAAGCGCATCAATTTGAAAGACAAAATGTTTGGGAATTAGTCGAAAGACCCTTTCATAGAAAGATTATAGGCACGATATGGGTGTTTAAAAATAAAGCAGATGAAAACAATGTTATTATTCGTAATAAGGCAAGATTGGTAGCTCAAGGTTACTCACGATCAAGGGATAGACTATGATGAAACCTATGATCTAGTTGCAGATTAGAAGCAATAAGATTGTTTTTAGCATTGCTACTTATAAATCTTTCAAAGTCTCTTAGATGGATGTCAAGTTTGTCTTCCTAAATGGTGTGTTAATTGAGAAAGTCTATGTGGAGCAGCCTCCTGGGTTTACGATCAATAACAAGGCCTATAAACTTAACAACGCCCTATATGGACTCGAAACAAGCACCCAGCAGCTTGGAATGATACCTTATCGAATTCTTGATTTCAAATGGATTTTTAAAAGGTAAGATAGATAGGACTTTGTTTAGAAAGGAAATAGATGGTAATATCTTGTTGGTTCAAATTTATGTAGATGACATTATTTTTTGTTCACCTAATCGATTTTGTGTAAAGAATTCAAAGTGTTCTCATGAAAAACAGGTTTGAGATGTCTATGATGGGTGAATTGACATACTTTCTAGGCTTGCGATTAAGCGAGATGAGTAAGGGTATTTTCTTATATCAGACTAAATATGCTAAGGATCTTATTGAGAAATTTGGGATGACTACTAGTAGGGAAGTTAAAATACCTATGGCAACTAACTTCTCTATGGATTCGGATGAGCGGGGAATACCCACAGATGCAACAGAGTATCGTGGACCGATTGGATCCCTTCTCTATCTCACCGCAAGTAGGCCGGACATAGCCTTTGTAGTTGGGGTATGTGCAAGATTCCAATCTAATCCCAATAAAACTCATCCGAGACTGCTAAGAAAATCCTCAAATATCTCAAAGGGACTTTGCGAGGTTGGGTTGTGGTACCCATCGATGACAAATTTGAGTGATAGGATATTCGGACTACGATTTTGGAGGATGCAAGATTGATAGGAAATCCACTTCAGGAACTTGTCAATTCTTAGGCAACAAATTAATTTCTTGGTTATCTAAGAAAGCAGACATCTCATTGCCACCTCCACAACCGAGGCCGAATGCATGGCGGTGGGAGTTGTTCCTCTCAACTCCTCTGGATTAGTCGGCTGACTTAGGGATTATAATATTCAAACATCATCTGTTCCTATTTACTTGTGATAGTAATAGTGCAATAGCCATGACATACAATCCAGCTTCTACATTCTAGGTGTAAGCATATAGACATTAGACATCATTTCATTAGAGATCATGTAGAAAAGAATGATATTAGGATAGAAAAAATAGCCACATGATCTCGGAGAGCAGATATTCTTACAAAACCATTAGTGAATCTATGTTTAAAGAATTGTGTTTAGAATTAGGATTACTTGATGCATCATTGGCTGATTTTTAATTACCATTGCTTGCATCATTATTTGTTTTCCTTCTTTCTTTCTTTTCTTTAAATAAATGTCTAGAAAGAATTATCGATTAGATATGAGTCAAAGGAAAATCAGGTAGCCGATATCATTGATCTCCGTTTAGGAATCAAGAATCAAGGATTAGTCATATTGACCTTATCTGAATTGATGATTACTTATCCGACATCGTAAATCAGACAAGGACACAATAATCGGTGATTTCTTGGAAAACAGATGACTATCTACATCCTATCCGATTCATCTCGGCTTCTAATAGTTTTGATGAGTTTATTTGCGGGAACATGTATACCAACATTGATAGATCAGATTTAAAATCCTAATCGATAATCACCTTCCCTTTGTTTACTCATTTCTTGAAAATGTATTTTTCAAAATAACTTTCTCAAATTTGATAGTTTTCAAAATTACGAGTATGGATTTCTCCGACTTGAAAATGTTTTGGCATGTATATAATTGTGTTTTTCAAAAATCGACTCAGAGAAATTTCTTCAACATATAAGACAAGGTCACTTTGGACCAAGTCCGACAAAACCCGATCTGAAATAGGAAACCTTTTTGCAAAGAAAGGTATATTTTGGCTTACATCGGATATAGTAATTACCTCTGCATGAAGTAAACCTATTAGTTGTCTAATCCGTAGGATAAACGATTATTTTTTACACAATTCAAGATGCGTTAATGCCACGTGCCTGAATGTGAAGCGGTTTTATCGCCGAGCCGTTGATATTCTTCACGCGCCTTTAACAATCAACGGTAAAAAATAATTCTGAAAAACCGCCACGTATCATCTTCTAAATTTTCCCTCTCTCTCCTCTGGATTTAAAAACTTACCTTCGTCATTTCGAAATTTACTTTTACAAATTCCAACATCATTTCTCTGTAAAATTTCTCAAACTTTCCAACTGTTTACCATGGCTTTTTCATCAAAAACTACCAAAACCTATAAACCCACATATATTTCTTTGAAAACATCTGGTTTTAAAATGAATGAAGAAATATTCAAAAGCAAGTTGAAAGCCAAGATGTACGTGGATTTTGAAACCACGAGAGATAGAGAATCGGTAGAGATACTCCGATTACTTGAAGCCTCTCAATTACGGGGATTTCTCTCCATGAAATCTCCCAGAACAAGGCTGATTTATTGGGAGCGAGAATTTTTGGTAAACCTGCAAGAAACTTGGAAGGTTTTGACACAAGAGCAGATGGCACAGCCTTTGTCATACACCATGGACAACATTGCTGAATTTTCAATATGCCAATGGAAGGAGTGAATCCATTGACGTACAAAGAGGATGAGTGGGAGGAATCTTTTGATTTGATGGCGAGAATTACTTACAGAGGAACTCATCGGGACCTAAAGAAGAACTTGTTAAGGAGAAGATACATCTTTGTTGATGAGTGTGGTAACGAAGGCTGTATTAGGAGATCAAAGCTCTCATGATGGATTGTCCAAACCCAAACTATGTGTAATGAGGGCTATCTTAGATGGATTTCAAGTGAATCGGGTCCACCGCTCATCCAGAACCGAGCGAGGAAATGAAGAGGCTGACTTTTAAATCACCGAAAAGGGATGGGTGGCAAACTCTACAATCGGCTTGTTCAACAAAATCAATGTGTTGAAACTAATCGATTAACTTTTTGGTTCTTATAATTTTTATCTAACTTTTAATCATCTGATTATATGACCTAAATGCTCGATTGTATAATTCATGATTATCGATTTATGATTCTCGATCATCCGATAAATAACATTGATTGTTCTAATTATCCTGTCTCACGTGACTTAATTGAATTATTCTTACTCTCTAAGATTACTAACATTCCTTTTCTTGAGTTGTGTTTTAACATCATCAAAAAGGGGAAAATTGTTAGGATAAAAAAGATGTACTCGGTTTGATGAGTTAAAAGTATAAGACTAGGATGACCGAGATGGAGACAATGTATAGCCGGTGATGTAATGTAATCTTTGTAAATAGACTAAGTATAGGATAGTAAGATAAGGTTACTCAAAGAAAGTCGATGGAGACAAGAATAGAAAATCGAGGCAGCAGCGAGAGAGGCGAGGATGAAGAATCGACAGGGGTGAAGAATCGAGACAGGTGAAGAATCGAGACAAGGTGAAGAACCAGACAAGCTAGAAGAGTTAGTAAAATTCAAGAGTTAGTTACAACCAATAAAGAAGCGGTTTCGAGAATTAGTTTGTCGATTACAACCATCAACAAACAATAACAAGGAAGTTATAACCGTCATCAACGGAAGATCTATAAATAGGTTCGCAGATTCAGAATTATAGACACAAGAGAAAAACTTCGCAATCTAGCAATTTTTAGCATTTGAGAAATCCGAGAATTAAAAGCTCTCTCGATTATCATTTGTATACACATCATTCACGAACACACTTAGTGTTCATCCATTTTCTCGTTGTTTATAGAACACCATTTTCTTTGTAAATCTTCAAAAGCCAAATAGAGATAGCATCATACTTGTAAGGTCAAGATACACGCTGTAAGTGAAGAAAGTAAGAAAGAAGAAAGACAAGAAGTAGAGTCCCTTCTTCGAGTTGAAGAAGGAGAGTGGATGTAGGATCATTTGATCCGAACCACTATAAATCCCGTGTTGTTTCTTTTTACCGCTTTTACTTGTTTTCATTGATTATTTCTTGATCACAAACTTTAATATCGATAAAGCTTTAGATCCTATCTCGAATTGAGTTTAATCAACAACCAAGCTTCCCATTGTTAAAACCGATTTTGGAGTTGATAGATTATCTAAGATCGAAAAAGTTTTTGATAATCTATTCATCCCCCCTTCTAGATTATCACTAGAGGGCATCTTATTTTCGTGATTAACTCATTCTAAAGGGACCCAACAAGTGGTATCGGAGCGGTGTTAAGTCATTACGATAGAAGATTTGTGATCTTGAAATTTTCTGAAGTTCTTGTTGAAATCTGATTTCTTATTATTAATTCACTAACATTTCGATAAGTTGTCTTTTAGCATCTTGAATTACGATGTCTTCTCGTTAAAAGTAAGAAAACCAGAGTTTACCAGTAGTTCTCTATCAAAGAATATGATTATTGGAAGTTCGGAATGGAGAATCATTTGAAGGCCATTCATGACCGCATGGAAGAGGTTCTTGAGGAAGGTCCAATAAAATTCTATCATGGAGTTGTTAGCACTGGAGCTGAATTTTCTGTTACAAGAAGTCAACAAGAAAAGAAGAGTGTTGAATTGACAAACGATGAAAGGAAGATTCACAATTTGGATCAAGTTGCAAGAATCGAAATCATTGAAACTTTAAGCAAGGTTTGGATAGAAAAGGTTAAAAGATGTAAAGCTGCTAAAGATATGTGGGAAACTCTTGCAAGTGTTTGTGAAGGGTCGAAACGAGTTAAAGAAAATAAAGCTGCGATCCGTCTTACATGCATTTGATACGTTCAAAATGAAGGATGGAGAAAGCGTGGATCAATTGGACGTGAGATTGACTAATCTGGTGAACAAAGCCGCCGATTTGGGTAAGACCTACACCGAGAAAGAAATTAACAACAAGGTACTCGAGATCATTGAGCAAAAGATGGAGGGAGAAAGCAAATATTCTCAAAGCAACACAGAATCTGTCATCTATATCACATCACACTCTATTTTCTCATCTTAAAGCACTAGAATATGATATACACATTGAAGATGAAGAAGATGAGGCGAGTCGTCTACATACGGAAAGACTGTGGCATTTCTTCATCAAGAAGATTCGACAAGATTTCTAAGGCATCGATTTGTCGGTAAAGGAGGAAATGGCACTATTAATCGACGATATGAGAGACTCAAGATGAAGTATAAAAGGAACAAGAGAGACGAGTTTAATCGTCAAAATTATAAATCAGACAAGGAAGAGAAGTATTCGTATAATGACAAAAAGAATCCAGGTGAAAAGGTACAAGTCACCAATCGACGAGGTGAGAATAGTCCAAAATCGAGATAGAGGAGATATCTGTTATACCGCAATAAACCCGGCCACTTTAGCTATGATTGTCCTCAACTCACTCCTAGAGAGAGAGAAGAAAAGAGGAAGAAAGGGGATAAGAGGTATGCGGATCAACGAGCTCTTTTAGCGAAAAAGGAGGAAACACATGAGACATCATCATCCTCATCCTCATCTAGTTTCGGTCGACAATGACATTTGCCTAATGGCTAAGGAGGTAAACTATTATTCATCCTCGCACAATGAATATGATAACTTGTCTCAATCTGATCCATGTCTTATTAACAAGCTTCTAAAAGATCGAAGACAAGCTTTATACGCTTATAAACAGATAGAGACTGAAAATTTAAGTTTAAAGAATCAAATTCTTAATCTAACAAAGGAACATCGAGGCAGGGGACAAGGAAAATCTGGATTGTACATTCAAGGGGGAATGTCAATCTAAGACTACTACTAGTTCCTCGTCTCGAGAAAACCAATAAGTTGGAAAAAGAATTGAGTACTTTAAAAATTAAATTTTCAGATATCAATATGGAGAATGAGAATTTTAAAAAGACTAACAGAGAATTGAATCTCAAGTTAGGACATCTTAATAATTCTCGCCTACAATTGATAACATCTTCAAGATTTCTCGAAGCCTAGTGATAAAAGCTAGATTGGGTTTTGATAAGAACAAGAAAAATGATCCTATCAAACCAAGAGTTTTTGTCAAAGCCACTAAGACTATGGAAAAGACAGAACTTAGTCCAAAGAAATCTAAGGAGCAAATCACCTCATCGATATATCTAAAGAGAAAATATAGATGAGGAGAAATGTTCCCAAAAGAAATCTAAAGACTAAATCAAAGCCTTTTCCAAAGTATAATGGTTTTGATGGAAGAAGCAAGTCATATCCTTTCTTTCCAAAATATAAGACAATCACTAGAGATCAATTAAATAAAATTGATCTAGACAGTCTAATATTAGTAGACAGATATGGTTGCAAAATTCAATCATTGGTTTTGAAAAACTTGGATGTGTTTATCCTGGATACCTAAGTATCAACTTGGACGAGAAAGGACCCAATACACAAAGGGTACCTAAGAATTAATTTGTGATTGCAGGGAAATAAGGAGATAGTTGAACGAGAAGATGTTCTTGAAGTCATCGGTATATAGACAGTGGATGTTCTAAGCATATGACTTATGAGAAAAGACTTCTTTCTAACTATCGACGATAGATGGACCTCGGGTAATGTTCGGTGACAACAATTTTGGTTTAACCAAAGGAGTTGGAACTCTAATGATTGGAGATGTCCAGGTTAATGAAGTTTATTTTGAGGAAGGATTGAAACATAATCTATTATCTGTCTCACGCTTTTGTGATAAAGGATATTGTGTAAAATTCACTCATGATGCATGTTATATTTTGGATGGATTAAACGAAAATATTTTACTTACTGGAGTCGACAAGGTATTATCTATGTTGCAAATTTTAAAAGTTGCCCTAAGGATACTTGTCTTATTGCTAAGAGTTCAGTAAAATTTAAGTTCGCTATGGCATAAACGTCTTAGTCATTTAAATTTCAAAACTCTTAACAAAATAGCAAGGAAATCTTTAGTCAAAGGACTTCCGAGATAAAATATTTTCGAAAAATCATATTTGTGATGCTTGTCAAAAGGAAAACAGACCAAAACTTCTTTCAAAACAATAAATGGTCACCTTTAAAGGATTTTGGAACTTTTACACATGGATCTTTTGGTCCAGTTACACCTCCTGAAGTTTTAGTGGAAGAAAGTATACTTTAGTGATTGTAGATGATTTTTCTAGATTCACTTGGGTTATTTTCTTGTACAAAAAGAATGAGACTGTAACAAAAATTCCGAATTCCTCAAAAGAATTCAAAATGAAAAAGGACTAAATATTGTCAAGATTAGAAGTGATAAAGGTACTTGAGTTTCTAAATTCGTTTGTTACTAACTATTGTACTGAAAATGGTATAGCACATGAAACATCATCTGCAAGAACACCCAAAGAAATGGAGTTGTAGAAAGGAGAAAGCAGAACCTTGAAGGAAGGCTGCAAGGACGATGTTATCCGAGTATGACACTCCACACGTGTTTTGGGCGTAAGCCATTAATGCCGCATGTTTTGTTCAAAATAGGTGTTTAATTGTGAAAGACAAATGCAAAACTCCTTATGAAATATGGAAGGGTAGAATACCAAAAATTTCATATTTTCATATATTTCGTGTAAGTGTTTCATCCATAATAATGGAAAATCTAAATTAAGAACTTTTGATGCTAAAATTGCAGAAGGGATATTCTTAGGATACTCATCTCGTATCCAAAGCATATAGAGTTTTTAATAAGATTACATTATGTGTGGAAGAAACACCACATGTTGTTTTTGACGAAACTTCTTTCAAGTCTCGAAAGCACGAGATGATGTCACCAAGATAGTGAAGACCTCAACATATTAAATATCAAGAAATCAGTCAAGTTCTACTTACGAGTCGAATCGGATGAGGAGAACACATCGAGACACGAATAAAGATAAGGAGGCCGAGAGTTCTTCCATATCATCTGATCGCACGACTACACTACCAGATGGACTAGAAGATATTCCCTGGAGGTAATACAGAACCAAATGATGAAAATATCTCGGATAAGACTTCATACTCGGTAAAAGATAAAGGTAAACGAGTATTGACTTATCATCCAAATTGAACAGATAATCGGAAGTTTAGATTCGGAGTCCAGACAAGGACACGAGATAAACCAAGATCATCTGCTTAGTTGTTATGTATCATTGCTTGAACCTAAAACTATTATCAAGCTCTAATCGACTCCAATTGGATAAATTCAATGCAAGAAGAATTAAATCAATTTCAAAGACAAGATGTATGGGAGCTTGTTGAAAGACCTCATCATCAAAAAGTTATTGGAACAAAATGGGTTTTTTTAAGAACAAAAGAGATGAGAACAACATTGTGGTAAGAAATAAGGCTAGATTGGTTGCACAAGGTTATTCACAATTAGAGGGAATTGATTATGATGAAACCTTTGCACCGGTTGCTCGTCTTGAAGCCATAAGATTGTTCTTAGCTTATGCTGCTTATAAAAGATTTCTTGTGTTTCAAATGGATGTGAAATCTGCTTTTCTAAATGGAGTCATTCTTGAGGAAGTTTATGTAGAGCAACCCCCGGCTTTGTCAACGGAGACAAGGTTTATAAACTAAGGAAAGCTCTATATGGACTTAAACAAGCACCTAGAGCTTGGTATGATACCTTATCTGAATATTTAACTCGAGAATGGTTTTGTAAAAGGTAAGATAGATAGAACTTTATTTAGGAAAGAATCGATAAAGGTCTCTTGTTAATTCAAATATATGTTGATGATATTATTTTTGGATCAACTAATCCAATCTTGTGTGAAGAATTTAGCCATCTTATGAAGAAACAGATTTGAAATGTCCATGATGGGAGAGATGACATACTTTCTTGGACTTCAAATTAAGCGATCAAAGAAAGGAATTTTCATAAGTCAAACAAAATACACCAAATATCTTATTGAGAAATTTGGAATAGGTACCGATCGAGAAGCCAAAATACCTATGACAAATTTTTCAATGGATCCAGATGAGAAAGGGGAAGACACCGATCGTACACGGTATAGAGGTTTAATTGGCTCTCTTTTATACTTAACCGCTAGTAGACTGACATTTCTTTTGCGGTGGGTGTATGTGCACGTTTTCAAGCTAAACCTAAAAAGAGTCATCTTGAAGCTGCAAAGAAGATATTAAAGTATTTGAAAAGTACAATCTATGTAGGGTCATGTGGTATCCAAATTGACGATAACTTTGAGTTGTCGTGGTACTCGATTCAGATTTTGGTGGGTGTAAGATAGATAGGAAATCTACATCCTGAACTTGCCAATTTATGGGAAGTAAGCTGATTTCATGGTTGTCTAAGAAACAAACCTCTGTAGCTACTTCCACTCATCAAGCCGAGTATATGGCACCGGGAGTTGTTGTTCACATGACTAATCTGATCGGTCAAACTAAGGGACTATAACATTATCACCAAGGATGTACCAATCTTTTGTGATAGTAATAGTGCCATAGCTATTACCCGTAACCCGCCTTACATACCAGTGCAAACATGTTGATATTCGTCATCACTTCATTCGAGATCATGTAGAAAAGGTAATATCGTACTAGAGAAGATTCTCGACCGATTATCAAAGAGCGTACATTCTAACAAAATGACTAGCGGAGACAAGGTTCAAAGATCTTTCATTAGAGTTAGGACTATTAGATGCTAAAATCTTTAGTTAAGTGAATAAGGTATATCTCATCTAATCGGATACACGTAAAAGTGCATAATGTTCAATCCAGCATACGGTTAAAATCACAGGAGTTTTTCTAACTTTTTGTATTTAAAAATTATGTTTATTAAATCACATAATTAATATGTGAATTTAATTTCATAATTAGTTAATTATTCAAAAATTGAATTCACTCAAGTAGTTCTTCTTGAAATTTGTTTTTTAAAATTTTATAAAGGGTTTGTTTTTTAAAGATATACTTTTGAAAATAAAAAGAGATAATATTTCAGTTTATCTCTCCAATTAACTGAAAAGATTTTACAAATCAAGTTACTTCTTGTCGAGAGAAGTTACTATCGGACCAGAAATTTTATCAAATAAAGCTTTGAAATACGCTCGAGTGACATTCACGCGCATAAATTGGAGGCGATTTACGAGATATGAATCGTCAGCGATTCACGCGCGACATATTTAATATTATTCGTGCACTTTTCAAAATAAATCCGCATAATTGCATTTAATGCTGGCACGAAAGCCAAAATCTATACTTTTGCAGTCATTATTAGTTTTGATTAGTTTATTATTAAATCTTTCCATATAAATAGGAGATCGTGTGCATAATAACTTACGCACATAATTATCTATTCATTTTTTCACTCAAAAATCATTTTCCCTCTCAAAACCTTCAAAAGCGTATCAATGGCGGATTCTTCAAAACCAGAATCAAGTATAAGTACGATCTTGCCTCTATCGGGGATCGAACAAAGTCGAAATGTATGTAGAATGGGGAATCACCACGGACCACGAAACAAGAGAAATCCTGAGTTACTAGAATCAAGAGGTTTAAGGCAATATTGTTCTTTGAAACCTTCAAAACCCAAAACTCTTGATGATCTTGCTGCGGAATTCATGACCAGAGCCAAAGCCACGTATTAATCGGTTTAGAAACAAGTATTCGGACCTTGGGAAAAAGCAGAAAAATTCATGTGTCCATTACTGACATTGGAGAAATTTTTGGCCTAAGTACCACCGGCGGAAATCCATTTGTATATAAAGCGGAGGAATATTTAGAAAGTTATAAGATGATGGCAAGGAGATCTCAAAAGAATAAAACCGCAAATCGAAGAAGGGGATGTTGAGGAGAAAATATCGACTTCGATGCTCATCTTGGCGAAGTGCATACCGGGGAGCAGCAGAGTCACGATGGATTGACAAAGCCGAGGATATGCTTTGTCGAGGGCCATCATAGACGGAGCCGATATTAACCGGGCTCGAGGCTGTACTCTCGGCGATGGAGGAAAGGAAGAAATTTGTGAAGAAAGAAGCGCCAAAGGACCGGGTGAGATGGCCCCTTACAAAAATCACAAGTATGATGGCCAGATCACCATCATACTTGAACACAAGATTGGGACGCACAAGGCTGGGAGGGAGACGGTGAAGAAATTTACAAAGCGTATGGTCTCGCTCATTAAGGATGAGAAACCCTTTGGACTAACAGACTCGTAAGGAGACACCCCACCTCCATCACCTAAGAAGAAGGCTTCTAAGGCCAAGGGAAAGAAAAAAGTGGAGACAAGTGTTAGCCGATGAACCCTCATACGAGGAGGAGGAAACCGAGGCCGAGGTTGAAGAGGAAGAGGAGGAGGAGATGACAGCCTTCCCAAGGGGAAGTGTTGTTGGTCCCGGAAAGTTGAGTTGACTAAAACCTTGAGTAAGCTTTCTAGAACAAAATCTAGAAAGGGGGTTTGAATAGATTTTGTAGATTTTTCAAATCTTTCAAAACCAATTCAAAATATCGATTAAGCACGGATTATGATTAAATTCTCAACTTCTTATAAGATCAAAAGCAAGGTTGATATACTGATTTTAGTTAAGATT
This sequence comes from Paraleonurus japonicus, assembly GCA_030762865.1. Taxonomy (NCBI): domain Eukaryota; kingdom Viridiplantae; phylum Streptophyta; class Magnoliopsida; order Lamiales; family Lamiaceae; genus Paraleonurus; species Paraleonurus japonicus. The sequence goes on from CM061060.1 coordinate 24,462,315, forward strand.
CTGAATTTAACTCTTGATGTAACACAATTGTAAATCAAACAGAAACTAAAGAAAGCAAGAAATAACACCGGGATTTATAGTGGTTCGGATTTTAAAAATCCTACATCCACTCTCCTTCTTCAATTTGAAGAAGGGACTCTGCTCTTGCTTACTTTCTCACTTCCAACTTACAACTTACAACTTGTACAATTCTTCAAATCTTCAATCTCCTAGACTCTTCTTCTAGAAATCTAAGCTGATAAAGGTGTATTGGATTTTGAAGATTACGGAGAAGTATTCTAAAAACACTTAGAACTTTTTGAGACCTCTCTAGAAATACTTGTGAAAAGATTGTGAAATACGAGTAGTGAAAATGTGTAAATCAAATATGCATAAGTGTTGTATCTAAAAATGAAAAACCTAGACCTATATATAAGTCGAGAAGACGATTAGTTTGTTAGTTAGTTCTAACAAACTTGAAAACCGCTTAACAAACTTAATCTTGAAAACTCGCTTAAGACCTCGGTGATTCTTCCTACTGCCTGCTGACTTGGTGAAGATTAGCCTTTCTTGTTCTACTCGGCTTATCTTGACCTCGTCGAGCTCTTTATACTTGTCTCCTGCAGATGATTAGGATTGAGGTTGTCTCCGGATGACTTGTCATTCCTCGTCTCCAGTGACTTGAACTAATCTTGACCTAGTCGATCGGCTTTGTACTTAGAACTTAGTCTTCGAGTTCTTTATCATAGTCTGCTCATCTGGAGCAGTCTTTTAACTCATCAAAACAATCTTGATCTAACAAGTGTCGCGGCTGGAAAATCGGGCGGGAGGAGGCTGAGAAGTCTCATCTGGAGACGAGGCCGAGGAAGCTGAGCAAACCCAACCCTCCACATCATCTTCTTCCTCATCCGAGGCTGAAGACACCCAACCCTTATCTTCTCATCTTGGCGATGAAGAGGCGAGACAAGGCCGCTGCCTCCGAGCCTCTAAAACGGTCTACTCCCAAAAGTCCAGACCAAACACAACCCTCATCCGAACCATTTTCTTTCCTATCCACCTCACAAACAGAACCCCATCTATAATCCCTTCTTCCTAACCCTTCCGGAGTCATGGGACCGACGGAGTAATCTCTTTGGGTGGTTGGGAAGAAATTTCTCCTTAGAAAAGAGCACAATCGATCAATGAACCGGAGCTATTGGAGGAATTGGTAGATGTATGGCTGTTATGGAGGATAAGGACAGAAGCTTTGAGGAGACGGCCATCCTCATAGCTGAAGTAGGAGGGAATAACCTGTCCTTGTGGGAAAAAGAAGTTCGAAAAAGGCTAAGTGAAATCCTTCTTGGATATTCGACAAAAGTATGTTCTTCGATTATATCCTTCACAGGTATACTTCGTAGACATGCAGCCAACGGAGAAATCGAGACAAGGAAGGAGCAGAGGAGGTTGAAAGGTGCGAGGAGCCGAAGATGGCTATGGGTGGAGCTGCCGATGAGCCAGTGAGATGGATACAGTGGGGAGGCACACATAGAGCAGATTTACGAGTCACCGCTGGAGGAGCCAACCACAACCGCACATTGGGTTAATTCTCCTCCGGCCCGGGGTTGAAAGCAGATATTGATATTCCTATGGAGATGATAGATTTAACTCTATCTTCTCCATCGAAGAAGTCGCAGGACCCTCAACGTACGTGTCTATATCCGAGTTTAACATGCTTAAGGAGGAGGTGTTAAGTCTAAAGAGAGCTAGTCTCAATGCTCTGACTTGTTCCAGAGATGATAACTTCCTCAATCAAGGAAAATATGAAACTGCAATTCAAGAAAAAACAAAGATTGATCTATATTTTTCTAATATCGCACATGAGGAACAGATGGCTGAAGTAAAGACAACAGTAGCTAAGGAGATGAACTCACAAGACGAGTGGGTCAAACAATATGTCCGCTCTGCATATGCCGAGATCGAAACTTCAGTTGAGGATCAAGTGAAAGATTTCTGAAAGCTAAGGAAGCCTCATTTCACCAAGTACTAAAGATGCAGATGGGCTTAGAAAAAGACAGGACAAACAACCCTTTTGAAAAGATTCATGGATGATGAGTTCGGAAGAGCCGAGGTCGGACAAAAGAAGAGATATGATCAGCTTGATCAAAAGACGGGCGTGTCGAGAGAAGAACTCGTAGGACAAATTGAACAAGTAGCCACTATCTGCAATACCCGTTTCTTGATGCTAAAAAGGGGGAAGATAGTGCGCTCAAGAAAAGGATAGACGAGCAAGATGACAAGATCATTGCCTTGAACATGAAGTTAGAAGAGTTGTCTCAAGAGTCTGAAAGCCGAGGAGGAGAGGAGGAAAGATGAGGACGGGACGAGAGAAGGAGCTGAAAAGATAAGAGAAGGCCGAACCCAGTCTTTGCGGTAGGGATCTTTCTGGGCGAGATCCTGCTCAAATCAAAAGCAGTCGCATCTCCTTCCGGATCATCTAGAACTACAAAGAAAACACAAGCCGAGATAGATGAGGAGGAGAAAATCCTAAGAGAAAGAGAGATGAAAAGGAGAAATGCAAGCGACGGGATGCAAAGAAGAGGAGAGAGCAGGAGAAAGCATCAGAAAATTCTATGATCGCTCACCGAGGAGATGGGTTCGTAAAGTGACAGACGAGCAAGGGGAAGAGGTTCTAAGGCCATTTCATCGAAGTGAGGTAATCCCCAAGGATGTTCTATTAATGGCGTATCGTGCAAAGTGGAGGCCATTTGAAGTGGACTGGATCTTTCGGCCCATGTCCGCAAAGTCATCAAGTGGGGACTAGATGAAAATGAAGTTTTTCATAATCGGCCGGGAAATGAAGGACCCTCAAATGTATCAAGATCTCGTCAACATTGCAAATGAAGAATTCAATGCAGATGTAGTTGCACCGCCTATTCTCAAATGGAATCCCCTCTAACAAGAGATGGTCGTCTGGACCTTGAAAAGATTAAGCGGTGATCATTAAAGCGAAGCCACGGTGATCTTGCGGAGGAGGTGAAACAATCTCTTTAAAGAAGCGAGTCTTCGATTGGCTTAATGTTCCGTAAGAGAATAGGTGGTATGACTAGAACTCTATCTCACTCATCTTATCTCGATATCTATTTGTCTTGCATAATAGCTGAATTTGTGAATTTTATGAATAAACCTTTGACCTACTTTCGTAACTGCCGATTAACCTTAAGCTTCTTGAAACTAATCTGATTAACTTTTTGGTTCTTATAATTTTTATCTAACTTTTAATCATCTGATTATATGACCTAAATGCTCTGATTGTATAATTCATGATTATCTCGATTTATGATTCTCCGATCATCGATAAATAACACCGATTGTTCTAATTATTTGTCTACGTGACTTAATTGAATTATTCTTACTCTCTAAGATTACTAACATTCCTTTTCTTGAGTTGTGTTTTAACATCATCAAAAAGGGGAAATTGTTAGGATAAAAAGATGTACTCGGTTTTGATGAGTTAAAAGTATAAGACTAGGATGACCAGTTGGAGACAATGTATAGCGGTGATGTAATATAATCTTTGTAAATAGACTAAGTATAGGATAGTAAGATAAGGTTACTCAAAGAAAGTCGGATGGAGACAAGAATAGAAAATCAGGCAACGACAGAGGCAGACGAGGATGAAGAATCGACAGGGTGAAGAATCGCACAAGGTGAAGAATCGACAAGGTGAAGAACCAGACAAGCTAGAAGAGTTAGTAAAATTCAAGAGTTAGTTACAACCAATCAAGAAGCGGTTTCGAGAATTAGTTTGTCGATTTACAACCATCAACAAACAATAACAAGGAAGTTATAACCGTCATCAATGTAAGATCTATAAATAGGTTCGGAGATTCAGAATTATAGACACAAGAGAAAAACTTCGCAATCTAGCAATTTTTAGCATTTGAGAAATCTGAGAATTAAAAGCTCTCTCGATTATCATTTGTATACACATCATTCACGAACACACTTAGTGTTCATCCATTTTCGTTGTTTATAGAACACCATTTTCTTTGTAAATCTTCAAAAGCCAAATAGAGATAGCATCATACTTGTAAGGTCAAGATACACGCCTGTAAGTGAAGAAAGTAAGAAAGAAGAAAGACAAGTAAGTAGAGTCCCTTCTTCGAGTTAAAGAAGGAGAGTGGATGTAGGATCATTTGATCTCGAACCACTATAAATCTGTGTTGTTTCTTTTACCGCTTTTACTTGTTTTCATTAATTATTTCTTGATCACAAACTTTAATATCTCGATAAAGCTTTAGATCCTATCTGAATTGAGTTTAATCAACAATCATTTCCGCCGTTAAAACTGATTTTGGAGTTGATAGATTATCTAAGATCAAAAAGTTTTTGATAATCTATTCATCCCCCTTCTAGATTATCACTAGAGGGCATCTTATTTTCGTGATTAACTCATTCTAAAGGGACCCAACATTTACTCATTAGCCTTGGACAAGTCGACTTCCGTATTAAATGCAAAGTTCGAGACGAAGCCGACTACCCCGGCCGATGAAGTTAAAAAGGGGGAAAGCGAGGCACAAGAAAGAGAGCGAACCCTCATAGCTACCCCGGAGGAGACGAGGAAAGAAGTTGGCGCTAAGGCCAATACAAATGAGTTGGATGCAGCCAGAAGATTTTCGGCTCAAATTTGATGAGTGGCTGCACTTCACCGAGGGTAGGGTAAGCCGATTGGAAGAAGCTCTCGGGGAGGATGAGGTCGGAAGGAAGAAGGAGAAGGAAGAAAAATGCCCACTGTTGGCCAAGATGGAAGAAGCGAAAAACCAAATGAGGTAAAGGGTAAAGGCAAAGGAAGATGGTTGAGAGTCCACTCTACCAAAGCACTAAGTCTCAAATCTACATTGATCGAGAAAAGGAAGAGAGAGTCCGACTCACTGGAACCTTTCGGAAGAACAAATTCGCGAGAATGAGGCAAGAGAAGGCCTGTATGGTGAAAGGGAAAGGAAGCGGTTAAAGAAGAAGAACAAAGGCCTGGAGATGAGGTGGAGCAAAGAGGTCGGAAGTGGGAGATGAATGGGGCGATGAAGCCGAGTTCGGACCGTATCACCGAACACTCAATCCTCCAAAGGTCGTCGCAGGCGCTGGTTCAAAGAATATAAAGATAAGAATTTAGATGCCTGATGGATGTATCATTGGTACATCTTGAAAGGCTCGATTCTTCACCCAGGACGAAGACCTAAGGTGGCATGAGTGGATCGAGAAAGAAGATGCCAACCTTTATCATCGAATGATCGACGAAGGCCGATAAAATCTTCAATGCCGACTTATGCGCTCCAGCTTATGAGAAGGGCAAACCCAAGACCAACCCCGATGGTTCAAAGTGGACATGAACCGGATTAAAGGCATCGTTGCCAAGGCTGAAGTGGAATCAGGCCTAAAAGGTGAAGAAGAGCTCAAGGCACTAAGAAGACGGGCTTCACTCGGGCCGGGCCGCTCCGAAGCCTATCAATGGGGAATACGAACAAAGGATTTTTCTTATCTTATCTTCTTTTTGGTTATCTTTTTGTAATATGTAAATCTTATGTGAATAATACTTTATCTTATCCGATTTACTTGTCTTATTTTTAAGCCTTCTTTATCGCTTTTTAAGAAAACTTAAAAAATTTTCTAAGTGTTAATCTTCCGAGAAAATTCTCATCTCGTATTTAAAATTTTCTAAAAATTTTCTAAGTCCTAAGACTTAAATTTTTACTAAGTCTAAATTCTTTTGAAAAAGTCTTAAGACTTAAAAAAAAATTTAAAATTTTTTTAAGTGTGAATTAAGTGCTCTAACTTGAATAAATCGAATTAAAGTATGAATGTGTTACGATATGCCTATCTGGTTATCTTGATTAACTTTGACTAACATCACCGTGAGTGTGTCTCTTTCTTGTAGTTTTAACTTCATCAAAAATGGAGAAATTATTAGATCGTAAGAGGTTTTGATGAGTTAAAAAGGATCAATACAGATGATCGACTGACTTCAAAGAATGATGAGGTCAAGTTCCAAGATTAAGTCGCTGAGACTTGGAAGAAGCTGGACAAGTCACCAAGTCCGAAAAGTTGGAAGTAATCGAAGACAAGCTCAAGACAAGTCATCTCGTAAGACAATTATAAAGAACTCGAGACGAGGTCAAGACAAGCCGAGTAGAATAAGAAAAGCAAGTCTTCACCAAGTCACCGCAGACGACTAGAGAAAGATCACCAAGATGAGAGCAGCTTATCAAGATTAAGTTTGTTAAGCGCTTTAGTTTGTTACAACCAACTAACAAACTAAATGTCTTTCTGGGAACTTATAAATAGGTTTAGGTTTTACTTTATTTTATACAACAAGACATTAACACAACACATCGAACACAATACTACTCAGATTTTGATTACGCACTTTCACTTCAATCCACAAAATTTTTCAAAGAACGTTTTCAAAGTTCTAAGTGTTTATAGAACACTTTGCTATACATCTTCAAAGCACATCTATCACTGTAAAGTTAGATTTTAGAGAAGAGTCTAGGAGTTTGAAGATTTGAAGATCTTTGTAAGTTGTAAACTGCAAGTTGAATAGTAAGTAAGTAAGTGGTAAGAAGAGACCCTTCTTCAAGTTGAAGAAGGAGAGTGGATGTAGGATCAATTAGATCCGAACCACTATAAATCATCTTGTTCTTTATTGCTTTCGTTTACCTATCTGTTCTTATTCAATTTCAACTTCTAGTCAAAGTTCAATTTCGAATTATAATTAGACGCAATTATCGCTTGCTTTTGATCCGATTAAAGTTGAGTTGAAAACGAATTCCGCTGTGTTAACTTTGGTTTCTTGAATTAATTTTCTAAGATTTGTAAAAATTCGGAAAATCTATTCAACCCCCCTTCTAAATTTCCCTTAGAAGGTGGTTCAAGTTTTCTTTTGTATACTCAACTAAGTGAGACCAACAAGTGGTATCGAGCAGTGTTAAGCTGTTCTAATATTGATTTTAGGTCTTAAACAAGATTTTGAAATTGTCTTTTGATTATCTTCATCTTCTTTATTTCACTAACTCGCTACTAACTAGATTGTATAAGTTTTTGTTTTCTTATCTCATCATGTCATCCGGTAAGAGCCGAAGTCAAGGAGCCTACCTGAATTTTCAATTGAAGTTCAATATGACTATTGGAAATTTAGGATGGAAGACCATCTCAAGGCGATCCATGATAGGAGAAGTTTTCATGCCTCCTCCAATTGTTGTTGTTGCTTGGAACTTGCCCTCCTTGTTGAGGCATGAATGGAACTTAAGGTTGTGAAGAAAGATTTCCTTGAGCTCTATTGTGAAAAGGTGCTTGATAAGGCCTTCCACCTTGGTAATTTCCTTGATATTGTGGTTGTCCCATATAGTTCACTGCTTCCATAGAATTTACACCTTGACACATATCACCTTGGACAAGTGGTGGAAGATTTCCACCTTGTTGAGATGTTAGAGCTCCAAATCTATCCATCATGGACATCATCATACCTTTCATAGATTCAATTTCTTCAATTTGAGACACCCTATGATGATTTCCCGACTTACTTGAGCTTTTATTTTGTTTCTTCTTGTTTTTGTTTTTGTTGCTTTGTTGGAATTTGAGGCTTGTTTGACTTTCACGGGAGTATGATTACGAGAGCTCAAAGAGCTTAATTGCAAAGATGGATGGATATAACCAATACACGTGGAATCAATACTATTATCAAAATGGTATGGTTTATCCTCCACACTATGAAGGATATGGCTACAATAATGGGAGAAGCTATGAGTATGAATATCAAATTCCACAAGCCATTTTGATTGTAGCTTTTTCGAGTAAGTATAATTAAGACACAACCAAGTTATCGAACCCAAAGGAACTAAGTCGAGTAAAGGATCCCTAAAGCTAAGAGTTGGCATGGTATTATAGAGTCGGGCACGAAGCAACAAGCAAATACCAAGAGATAACAAATATGAGAAAAATGTGCTCAGTGCAGATTACCAAGGAATCATTAATTACGAATCACACATGATCGGGGTTCCAAATGACGAGGGATAATAGGAGCTATCTAGCAAAAATCACATATCAACCGTACTTGATAAGCCTAGGTTGAGTATATCAAATAAGCACGTAATATAGTTTAGAGACGACACCCTAAGTCTCCTCACTTAATCACAAGACATAAAATTGAGCAATTAACGTATTCTAATGTAGGTTCTAATGAAAATTAACCAAGTCTCCTTGAGTTAATCCAATATTAACTTCAATCACAAAACCAAGCCTAACACCTAAGCATCAATTCAATAAACCAAATCTTTTTGAGCAAATTAAATCAATTAACAAAGGATTAAAGCTCAATCTAGCAATTAAATCATGAAAATCACATTAGAATAATTAATCACCTCAATAAATGAAATATCCAATCACATGATCATCAAAAATTAATTCATGCAAGGGTCAAAACACCCAAACACAAAAGATTTAGCCAAACATGAAATTAAATAAGAAACCCATACAAATCAAAATTAGGGAACACGTGATTAAAAGGAAATTAAACCAATAGATCAATAAAATAAGGAGAGAAGTCACCTTGTAAATGTGAAATTCACTTGATTGTATGAATCTACCTCTAATTTGTAGGAAAATAAAATAACTCTAAAAAATAACTAAACTATACGTGTATTTGAGTCGAAAAGAAAATGGGGGAAAAGCCCTAAAATATTCTAAAAACTCACCGATCCTCCCAAGAAAAAAAAAAACTCTGTTGTAATCACGCCTCTTTACCCTCTTCACGCCGCTATTGCTGTTCACGCCTATCTTCTCTTCTTTCTATCTCACGCTTCTAAAAGCATTTTTTTCCTTTTTTCCAAGTTGTTTGCTTTTTTCTTTCTATTAAAATTGCTGACTTCCCCTTAAAGAAAACGTGCCCATCGGTTGAGATGCCCCTCATTTTTAATTAAAATCGGCAGCTCCCTTATCCCCCAATGCACATCTTGCCTTTTTCTTCATTTAATCTCCAAATTGAAAGTTGGACTTTTTGAATAATGGGCCTTCTAAATTTGGTTAATAAATTGGGCCTCAAGTCATTTCTTCTCTCTTCTATTTTTAGTCCAAATCCCATTTCTTCTCGTTTCTTGCTCGACTTTTTAATTCTCCTTCAATTGACCTCACAAAAATAATAGGCTCGTATTTTGCTTTCAATAATGCTCAGTTTTCCTACAAAAAAATAGCAAAACAATATCCTTCTCATCTCAAGTGCAATTAGTCAATTTAGTGTAAATAATGCAAAAATCCAATTAAATTAAGCAAATAAAATGCATGAATTTCAAGTAATTTTCACACTAATCAAGAGAGCCCCAATTTTGATTAAGTGAATCTAAATATTCCCTTAGAATTTTTAATGTTCAAGAATGACCTTAAAACGATTATAAGGCTCGAGAGAGCCCGATTTTTATTTAGTGAATCTAAATATTCACTTAGGATTTTTAAGGTTCAAGAATGACCTTAAAACGATTATAAGGCTCGAGAGAGCCCCTATTTTGATTAAGTGAATCGAGTATTCACTTAGGATTTTTAAGGTTCAAGAATGACCTTAAAACGATTATAAGGCTCGAGAGAGTCCCGATTTTGATTAAGTGAATCAATATTCACTTAGGATTTTTAAGGTTCAAGAATGACTTTAAAATGATTATAAGGCTCAGAGAGAGCCCCGATTTTGATTAAGTGAATCGATATTCACTTAGAATTTTTAAAGGTTCAAGAATGACCTTAAAATGATTATAAAGCTCGAGAGAGAGCCCGATTTTGATTAAGTGAATGCGAATATTCACTTAAGATTTTTAAGGTTCAAGAATGACCTTAAAGCGATTATAAGGCTCAAAGAGAGCCCGATTTTGATTAAGTGAATCAATATTCACTTAGGATTTTTTAAGGTTTAAGAATGACTTTAAAACGATTATAAGGCTCTGAGAGAACCCGATTTTGATTAAGTGAATCTAAATATTCACTTACAATTTTTGAAGGTTCAAGAATGACCTTAAAATGATTATAAGGCTCGAGAGAGCCCCGATTTTGATTAAGTGAATCGAATATTCACTTAAGATTTTTAAGGTTCAAGAATGACCTTAAAACGATTATAAGGCTCGAGAGAGAGCCCCGATTTTGATTAAGTGAATCTGTGTTAGATCGAAGAAGTTTTGATGAGTTAAAAGTAGATAGATTAGAAGTCAACTCATGTAAAGTAAGATGACCGGTGATTGTATAGAAGCAGTGATGTAAAGAATTCTAGTACCAGACGTGCAGACTAGGTAGAGCTAGAATAGTCGGTTGAGGTCAAAAAGAGATGGTCATCTCGAAGACAAGCTTGAGATAGTCATCTGTTGGAGACGATAATGAAGAGCTCAAGACGAGGTCAAGGCAAGCTAAGTAGAATTGGAAAACGAGTCTTCACTAAGTCACCGCAGACGACTAGACCAAGATCGAGTGAAGTCAAGGCGATTTTCAAGAATAAGTTTGTTAAACGGTTTTTAGTTTGTTACAACAAACTAACCGTTTCTCAGGCTTATAAATAAGTTTAGGCACAGTTTTAAACACAATAATTCAACACTCTCATACACAATACTCACGCAATTTTTCAGAAAGCACACAAAAAGTTTTCAAAGTATTATTCAAAAGTTCTAATTGTTTGTAGAACACTTAATTGTATATCTTCAATACTTCGCACCGTAATCTTCAAGATTCCGTAAAGATAGGCAGATTGAAGATAGATTTGAAGAAGATTCTTCACTTCCTTGTAATTGTAACAATGTAAGCAAGAAAGGTAGTAAGTAAGTCGAGACCCTTCTTCGAGTTGAAAAAGGAGAGTGGATATAGGATCCGTTTGATCCGAACCACTATAATTCCTAGTGTTCTTTACTTCTTATTTTACTTATCTTGTTATTAATCAAACATTCAAAACAAGTTCATTTCAGATTGGTATTCGATTGCTTTTTGATCCTTTGAAGATTGAGTTAAAACTTGTTTCATTTGCTTAGCTTTGATACTTTGAATAGGTAATCTGTTCTTTGAAGGTGATCTAAGCTCTTTGAAATTCACTCAATCCGTGGGTCAACAAGTGGTATCAGAGCAGTGAAAAAGTTGTTACTGAATATTTCTTTTGGTCATAGTAATCTTTGAATTTTTCAAATATTGAAATTAATTTGTTCTTGAATATACTCTGCTGATTTTCTTGTTGAGTACTAACCATGTCTTCAAGTAGTGAAAGAAAGGTTAAAAACCTTCCTGAATTTGACATAGAGGATTATGACTATTGGAAATTTCGCATGGAGAATCATCTGAAATCGATCCATCCTCGCATGGAAGATGTCTTGTCTGATGGGCCGATAAAATTCTACCATGGTGGAGTTAGTGATGGAGCGAGCGGCTGAATCATGGACTCGAGATAGTAAAGAAAGTATCTCGAATTAACCAATGATGAGAGGAAAGTGTACAACCTGGATCGGTGGCAAGAAACGAGTTTATTGTCACACTTAGCAAGGAATCGTCGAGAAGATTAAGAAGTGTAAAATAACCAAAGAGATGTGGGACACCCTAGGCAACATGTGCGAAGGCACGTATCGTGTGAAGTTGAACAAGCTCCAAGTTGTTCTCCATCTTTTTATGTCTTAAAAATGAAAGAGGGTGAAACTATTGATCACCGGATATGCGAATGACCAATCTGATCAATAGAGCCACCGATCTTGGAAAGATTTACACTGAAAAAGAAATCAATAATAAAATCCTTAGATCTCTAACCAAGCGTTGGAGGGAAAAAGGAAATTTGATTAAAGCTACAAAAGATCTCTCTACTATGACACATTACACTTTGTTCTCTCACTTGAAGGGTTATGAGTTTGACATACAGTAGAAGATGAGGAAGATGAGATGGAGTCAAGCACCTCATCTAAGATTGTTACCTTTGTCAATAAAGAAGACAAGGTTGTAGTGAGCCTAAAGGAGCCGATCTATCCTTGAAGGAACAGATGGCTTTGCTAACAAAAAGGTATGATTGTTTAAGGATGAAATATAAGCGTAGCAAGTTAAAATTTGCAAAGAATGACAGATTCGCATCCAGATCCAAGAGAACAGATGATGACAAAAGAAGAAATCGAGACAAGAAGGTATAAATCTCCTGTAAGGAAGATTCCTATCAGTAAAGGATAAGACCGGGAGATACTTGTTACACTGTAACGAGCCAGAGCACTTTAGCTATGACTATCCCGATTGACTCCTAAAGAAAGAGAGGAGAAAAGGAAGAAGAGAGATAGGCGATTTGCAGATCGAGAGCCCTTCTTGCTGAGGAGAAAGAATCAAGAAAATCATCATCATCATCATCTTCATCTGATTTTGGATCGAGACGATAAAGTGTGTCCGATAGCCAAAGAGGTAGACTAATATTCCCGAACCGATAATGAATCTTACAAATCTGTCTCGAGACAATGATCAAATCATGATCAAGGGACTTTTGAAAGATTTAAATATGTCTCTAAGTGCTTATAAACAATTGGAGACTGAAAATTTAACTTTAAAAGATCAGATTCAAACACTAATTAAAGGCAAACAAGTCGGATGAGGACTGCATCTCCTAATATGAAAAATAAAATTCGATGAGGAATCCAAATCGACAAAGAGGGTTCCAAGAACCAAGACTAAGAGGAATTCTTATTATTGCCCTTTTGATGGGAGGAGCAGATGATATCCCTTATTTCCAAAGTTTAAGAAAGTTACCAAATCGACTTCAATAAATTCTCATTTAAATGTGATGAATTTGTGGACAGATTTGGTAGACAACTTCAATCTGATTTATTATTGAATCATGAAATGTTTTTCTGGATACCTAAAGTGATCATTGACCTCAAAGGACCCAAGATCACTAGGGTACCTCATACTTAATCTGTTTTGGCAGAATCCCGGGGACTATCATTAAAAGAGGAGATTCTAGCTTCCATCCGGTACATAGACGGTGGTTGTTCACAAAGACATGACTTGTGATAAGAAGCTATTATGAAATTTTCAGAATAGTGATGGTCCTAGAGTCTTGTTTGGAGATAATAAATGTGGACAAACTAAGGGAGTTGGTACATTAATTATAGGGGATGTCCAGTATCTCGAGGTTTATTTTGTAGAAGGTTTAAAGCATAATTTGTTATCTGTTTCCCAACTCTGTGATAAAGGTTTTCATGTTAGATTTTCTAAAGATAAGTGCGATATCTTAGATAGTTCCTCGACAAGGTACTCTTAATCGGTTTCGAGACATGGTAATGTCTATGTGGCTAATTTTAATAGTTGCCCTAAAGATACATGTCTTGTAGCTAAAGGTGGAGATGATCTCGAGTTAGCTATGGCATAAAATGCTTAGTCATCTCGAATTTCAAAACCCTTAGCAAAATAGCTAAGAGGAATCTTGTTAAAGGACTACTCGAGAAGTTTTGTTCAACCTGATCGAAATGTGATGCTTGTAAAAAGGTAAAACAGGCACTCTTTTAAAAGTATTAACACATCCTCATCTGAAAGAGTTTTACAACTTCATCTTGATTTGTTTGGACCTGTTTCACCACTCGGCTTTAGTAGAAGGAAGTACACCCTTGTTGTTGTTGATGATTTTTCTAGATAAACTTGGGTAATATTTATTTTCAAAAAGAATGAGACTGTGAACAAGATCCCTAACTGCATTCGCATAATTCAAAATGAGAAGGGTGTTAATATTATTAAAATTAGGAGTGACAAGGGAACCGAATTCTTGAATTCTTGTTTATCTAACTATCCGAATGAGAATGGTATAGTTTGTTAGGATGTATACTATAAGCCTAGCTTTTGTATGAACATCTTTTTGAGTATGAACATCTTTTTAATATAAGATTCATGATGATCAAAATACTTATTGTTTATGATTGTGATATATATCATTATTTTGTCTTAGTGAATCTATACCGTAGATAACATGGTGTGTGGTGTCACACGTAAGATTATGCTATCAGTTTCTTATAGATTATAAATAATAGCTCACAACCAAGATGGATTTGGACAAACCATTGGAACGGTTGTAGTGTAATTTGGTATTAGTCTATCTTGACTATAAAGTTACACTAGTACATTTTGTATGTATTGAGTAGGACCATATGAGGTTGTTCAATTTGTCTGACTATATAAAAGAACAAGACCTCTGTTGTTATGGATGTACGTCTTCTTAATCCCTATATAATAATGGGCACGTGTACTCAATGTATGTTTCTTTGATTTGCCAATGGGTGAGATTTATTAAATCAATAGGCGCAGTTGAATTGGGAGATAGCATTGTTTATATGGTGTCTTTGTTGATTATAGAAGGAATCATGTCCTAATTATTTAGGATGATGATGTCCCCTTGAGGAGCTCATAAAGATTATTATATAAACCCTGCAGTGGATTTAATCCGAGATAATAATAAAGATGAGTGGTACTACTCTTGGAATTAGATATAAATTAATTAAGTTGTCGATAATTTAATTAATTTATGGACATTCGATATCTTAAACACGGGAAATAAATGTACATATAATAAAGGAGCCCATATTATAATATGGGATTAGGACGGTAATTCAATTATAACTCTTTAGTGGTGAGTTATAAATTATGGGCTTAAGTAAAGTGTTCGGACTGAACACAGGATATTTAGGCCCATCAGAGGCCCAACCCTAATTCCTCCTTAGGGTCCCTGTTGTAGCCTATAAATAAACTCTAACATCGAGCCTCCAGCAAGTGAAAAACGTGAGCTCGAGAGAGGCGGATTTTGAATCGTCGACCACTCGGCGTCCAAGGGAAAGGGATAGGAATACGGCGAAGACCGTGAGGTTCGAGGCTCATCCTTCGATCGCAGATTCGACCTTAGAACTGGTTTATCTTCACCTATTACGGTGAATAAAGGTACAATTCTATCCGCTGCGTTTATGTGATTACGATCCCGAATCGATAATTTCGTAGAGTCGGCGATCGGTGGTTCCAACAACCGGTATCAAAGCCGTGTTTTCGACTCTATGCAATTGATTCGGTTATTCATAGATCTGATTTGTTATGATTGCATGATTATTGTAAATCTATTATAATAGGGTTTCTTGATCTGTTATAATAGGGTTTTCTTGATCTGTTATTATAGAGTTTCATGATCGATATTGAATAGGATTGCATGGTATTTGTAAATCTGTCATATTAGGGTTTGCATGATTATCATAAATTTGTTGTATTAGGGATTCGATGTTAATCGTAGATCTTTTTTTTTTTGTGTATGCGATTATTTTGATATTTTTGCGGGAATCCTAAATCCAACTATTATGGTCAGCATGTATGTTTATGTATTAAACCCTCGGACTGTCGAGGTTTTTATTGTGGGTTGGTGAATGATTGTAATAGTTATAACCACAGTGATGCATCGTGTAGGCTTTATTTCGATCTAGATGATGTATAGGATCGTTGGATAAAAGCGTAATAGGCAAATTAGGATGGTCGATGGAGGAACCAGATTCGATAGCAAAGAATCGATGGAACCCGTATTGCATGGCGCCGCCTCGCACTCCCGCGACTCCGAGCGCCGTGCCGATCTCGCCATGTGGCGCTGCCCCGCACCCCGCTTGACGGCGAACATTCAAGAACATGGGAGCATGAAAGAGGCCATAATAGTTGGAATTTTATTTTCCATATTTATTCTTTCTCATATGTGTTATTGTGTTTAGCATGCTTTATGTGTTTCATATATTGTGCATATTAATATCCCTCATGTTAAATAACTAAGTGGGAGAGGGGTTATTTTTCAACAAATCCCATAGCCTCCATTTCGATTTGTAAGTGATGCATTCAAACATGAACGTTGGTTTTAAGTGCCTTCTTCCATATCGGATGTGTTTGTTTGCGGATCACTAGATCAAACTTCCTTATGGATAATTATAAGTAAGTTATTTAGGAGCGTGTTATCTTCTCCATCTGAAGAGGCACAAACCTAGGTAATTGACTTGGTATTAAGAAATGGTATACACTTAGATGCATATAACAGTATCCTCCCCATCGGAGTAAGTGCCGTTATTTGTATGGCTAAAGACAAACCAACTATTAATTTTTATTTTGTTTGACAAAATGATGAAAATAATGAATAAAACCTCCTCTTGCAAATGATTGAATTAGTATACGTCCACACTATCATGGCATACAAACTTCACGGTGTTTTGAGGTGTTGGTGAATTTAATTGTATTGTTTGAGGGAACAATATTGATTTAAATTCTTAATTTTGATCATAATGCATTTACGTGTTTCTCGGGATTTATCATGTCTTTCAATCCACTTGCCGTTATTCTTAAAGAAAACAAACTTACTGGTCCTAATTATATTGATTGGGAAAGAAACTTGGACATTGTCTTGATCTTTGAAGAGTACAAGTTTGTACTCACCGAGGTTTGTCCTGAAAACCCGATGAAAACTCTAGTGAAGAGGAGAAAGAGGCTTATAAGAAGTGGGTCAAGGCGGATGAGATGGCGCGGTGTTACATTTTGGCTTCTATGTCAAATGTGCTGCAACATCAAGATCGTGCCATGACCTCTACTTATGAGATGCTCAATCTCAAAGAACTCTTCGGACACCGCAGTCGGGCTGCCAAGTAAGAGGCCTTGAGAAACTTAATGACGACCACCATGACTGAGGGGACACCCGTAAGGGATCATATCCTCAAGATGATGGCTCATTTGAATGAGATGGAAGTCCTTGGAGCTGAAATCGATGGGGAAACCCAGTCGATATCATTCTCAGACCGCCTAAGAGTTTTGAGCGGTTCGCTGAACTACAACATGAACAAAAGGTTGTATTCGATGGCGGAACTTCCGCGAACTCCAAGCAGCAGAAGGGTTATTTAGTCAAGCTTCTCAAGCTTATATTGCTGAAAATGTTTCTACATCTAAGCCAAAAGACAAAGTGATGAAGAAAAAGAAACAAGCTGGTTTGGCAGAAGAAAGCGGGTGAACCAAAGAAAATTGGTCCACCAAATGGCGTGAAGAAGCCTAAGGGCAAATGCTTTTATGCAAGCAATCGAGGACATTGGAAGGTAGATTGCCCCTGTAAAAGGAAAAAGAAGGTATATCTTATTCACTAACTATTGAAACATGTTTAGCGGTGTTATCTACCGCACTGGTGTGTAGATACGGGAGCCATCGATCATGTCTGCAATTATTTGCAGGGGTTCCAGGAAACCAGGCAGCTTAGTGAGGGTGAGATTACCATCTACATGGGCGACGCTACGAAAGTAGCAAATTGCGATGGGAGATGTTTATTTATTTTTGATAAGAATAAGACTTTGGTTTTGAGAAATTGTCTTTACGTACCTTGTTTTAGAAAGAACTTGATTTGTTTCTAAGTTATTTTTGGATGGATATTCTGTTTCTTTTGATAGCAAAGTGGTTGTCAAGAAAAATAGTGCTATTATCTCTGCTCTGCACGTTGATTGGCAATTTATATACTCTTAATCCAATAACTCCCACAAAGCAACAAATGGAAATTAATAGTACATCTTCTAACTCAAATAAGCGAAAAGAACCTTAAAAAATGAACCAAACATATATTTGGCATCTAAGATTAGGTCACATTAACTTGAGTAGGATTTAAAGGTTGATAGGCGATGGACCTTTGAGTTCATTGGAAGTGGAAAACTATCCGACTGCGAGTCCCGCTTGGAAGGAAAAATGACCAAAAGGCCTTTTAAAGCCAAGGGGTATAGAGCCAAAGAAGTGTTGGAATTGGTTCATTCTGATTTATGTGGTCCTATGTCTACTCAAGCAAGGGGTGGTTTCGAATATTTTGTCTCTTTTATAAATGATTATTCGAGATATGGATATATTTATTTGATGCGCCGCAAGTCCGAGTGCTTTGATAAATTCAAAGAGTACAAGGCTGATGTGGAGAAGCGTCATGGTAAATATATCAAAACACTACGATCTGATCGTGGTGGCGAGTACCTCTTAGGAGAGTTTAGGAATTACTTATCGGAAGCCGATTCAATCCCAATTATTCAGACTGTACACCCCAAATGTAATGGTGTGGCGGAATGAAGGAATAGGACACTCTTGGAAATGGTTAGATCGATGATGAGCTATTCGGAATTGCCGAGTTCGCTTGGGGGTATGCCCGGAAACGACAAATTACATTTTGAACTTGGTTCCTTCTAAGACAGTATCTTCTACTCCCAGCATTGTGGAATGGGCGTAAGCCTAGTCTCAAACATATTCGGATTTGGGGTAGTCCAAAGACATGTGCTGAAAGGAGATGCCGATAAGTTGGAATCTCATACGAAGTTCGGCTGTTTGTGGGCTATCCTAGAGGAACGAAAGGTGGTTTGTTTTATAGTCCTAAAGATCGGAGGGTAATTGTTAGCACAAATGCCCGATTTTTAGAAGAGGACTATGTAATGGACCATAAGCCCATGAGTAAAATTATTTTAGAAGAAATAAGGGGAGAAACTTCTACCTTAGTACCAAGAAAACAAGATGAGATACCACATGGGTCAGCACCATCTGCTACTAATGATACACTATTACCACAAGTGCCTCGTCGTAGTGGGAGGGTTGTTAGACAACCCGATAGATCCTGAGCTATGACGAAGCACTCCAAGATAAAGATGCAGAATCTTGGGAAAAAGCAATGAAATCTGAATTAGAATCTATGGATTCTAATCAAGTCTGGGAGCTAGTAGAACCACCAAATGGTGTAAAAGCCATTGGCTGTAAGTGGGTCTACAAAAGAAAAAGAGGATCGACGGGAAAGTAGAAACTTTCAAAGCAAGGCTTGTAGCGAAGGGGTACACTCAAAAAGAAGGAATCGATTATGAGGAAACCTTTTCGCCGGTAGCCATGCTTAAGTCTATCCGGATTCTTTTGTCTATTGCTGCTCATATGAATTATGAGATTTGGCAAATGGATGTCAAGACAGCTTTTCTTAATGGAAGTCTTGAAGAAAACATCTATATGAAGCAACCGAAGGATTCATTGCAAAGGGCAAAGAGCATCTTGTGTGTAAGCTTAATCGGTCCATTTATGGGTTGAAACAAGCTTCGAGATCTTGGAACATCCATTTTGATGAGGTAATCCAGTCTTATGGATTTATTCAATGTCCGGATGAGTCATGTGTATACAAGAAGAGTGACGGAAACGTGGTGGTATTTCTTGTACTATACGTAGATGACATCTTGCTCATTGGCAACAATGTCAAGGTGTTGTCGATGTAAAGGTATGGTAGTCCAAGCGATTTGATATGAAGGACTTGGGAGAAGTTGGACATATTCTTGGGATCAAAGTTATAAGGGATCGCAAGAAAAGAATGTTATGCTTATCTCAAGCTTCATACATTGATACTATCTTGGCTTGTTTTAGCATGCAAAATTCCAAGAAAGGTTTTCTACCTTTTCGACATGGAGTACCTTTATCTAAAGAGATGTGTCCTAAGACACCAAAGGAGATAGAGGACATGAAGGCGATTCCTTATGCTTCGGCCGTAGGAAGCCTAATGTATGCAATGCTATGTGCGAGGCCAGATATATGTTTTGCCGTGGGCATGGTTAGCGGAATATCAAAGTAACCCAGACAAGGACATTGGCCTGCGGTAAAGCATATTTTAAAGTACTTGAAAAGGACTAGAAATTATATGCTGGTTTACCAAGCAGATACTTTACTTCCCGAGGGTTACATGCACTCGATTTCCGGTTGGATAGGGACAACAAGAAATCTACCTCGGGTTATGTGTTTACCTTGGGAGGTGGAGCCATAGTATGGAGGAGTGTAAAGCGAAATGCGTTTCGGACTCCACCATGGAAGCCGAGTATGTAGCAGCCTCCGAGGCAGCCAAAGAAGCTGTATGGCTCGAAACTTCTTGATGGACTTAGAAGTGATTCCTAGTTTGCCTAAAGCTATCACAATTTATTGTGATAACAAAGTGGTGCAAAGGCAAACTCGAAGGAACCACGAGCCCACAAAGCAAGCAAACACATTGGCGCAAGTACCACCTGATACGAGACATTGTAAAATGAGGAGAAGTTGTTGTCGCCAAGATTGCATCAGCGGATAACCTAGCGAGATCCTTTCACAAAGGCTCTTCCAAATGAAAGCTTTTGATGGGCATGTTGAAAGGATGGGAATCGAATGTATGACAAAGCAATTATGGAAGCATAGTCTTTTAGTATAAGTGGGAGATTGTTAGGATGTATACTATAAGCCTAGCTTTTGTATGAACATCTTTTTGAGTATGAACATCTTTTTAATATAAGATTCATTATGATCAAAATACTTATTGTTTATGATTGTGATATATATCATTATTTTGTCCGGGTTGATCTATACTGTAGATAACATGGTGTGTGGTGTCACACGTAAGATTATGTTATCAGTTCCTTATAGATTATAAATAATAGCTCACAACCAAGATGGATTTGGACAAACCATTGGAACGGTTGTAGTGTAATTTGGTATTAGTCTATCTTGACTATAAAGTTACACTAGTACATTTTGTATGTATTGAGCGAGGACCATATGAGGTTGTTCAATTTGTACCGACTATATAAAAGAACAAGACCTCTGTTGTTATGGATGTACGTCTTCTTAATCCCTATATAATAATGGGCACGTGTACTCAATGTATGTTTCTTTGATTTGCCAATGGGTGAGATTTATTAAATCAATAGGCTCGGTGAATTGGGAGATAGCATTGTTTATATGGTGTGCCGTTGATTATAGAAGGAATCCGTGTCCTAATTATTTAGGATGATGATGTCCCCTTGAGGAGCTCATAAAGATTATTATGTAAACCCTGCAGTGGATTTAATCCGACATAATAATAAAGATGAGTGGTACTACTCTTGGAATTAGATATAAATTAATTAAGTTGTCAAGAATTTAATTAATTTATGGACATTCGATATCTTAAACACGGGAAATAAACGTACACATAATAAAGGAGCCCATATTATAATATGGGATTAGGATGGTAATTCAATTATAACTCTTTAGTGGATGAGTTATAATTGATGGGCTTAAGTAAAGTGTTCGAGATTTGAACCACGGGGATATTTAGGCCCATCAGAGGCCCAACCCTAATTCCTCCTTAGGGTCCCTGTTGTAGCCTATAAATAAACCCTAACATCGAGCCTCCAGCGAGTGAAAAACGTGAGATCGAGAGAGGCAGATTCGATTCCTTGGAGGATCGTCGACCACTCGGCGTCCAAGGGAAAGGGATAGGAATACGATAGAAGACCGTGAGGTTCGAGGCTCATCCTTCGATCGCAGCTTCCGACCTTAGAACTGGTTTATCTTCACCTATTACGGTGAATAAAGGTACAATTCTATCCGCTGCATTTATGTGATTACGATCCCGAATCGATAATTTCGTAGAGTCGGCGATCGGTGGTTCCAACATAGTTCATGAGACTTCTTCAGCTAGAACACCACATCGGAATGGAGTTATGAAGAGAAGAAATAGGACTCTCAAAGAAGCAGCCAAGCATGCTAGCCGAGTATGGAATACCTCATAGGTTCTAGGCCGAGGCTATTAACACCTTGCTACACTCGTAACAGATGCTTACCACCAAGAGCAAGGGTAAGACACCTTTTATGAGCTTTGGAAAGGTAAGGTTCCAAGAATCTCATACTTTCGTGCTTTTGGGTGTAAATGCTTCATCCATAACAATGGGAAGTCTAAGTGAGGACATTTGATGCTAAGGCGGTGATGGGATATTCTTGGGATATTCCAACACTTCCAAATCTTTCGCAGTCTTCAATAAGACAACTCTTTATGTGGAGGAAACTCCTCATGTGGTGTTTGATGAATTGCATACATTTTCGAGACAAAGTGAATCAAATTACCAATGATCTAGATAAAGTTGAACTAAATAAAACTAAACAAAGGACATCTTATCGCCTAGTTTTGATTGATTCAGATGATGAAGAATCCCCATCCGATAATCCGAAGGCAACTCCTCTTCAGGTTCCATCTCGAGGAGACTCCTTTGACATTGTCTCGATCACCAGTGGTCGGTAGATGAAGGGGGAATGTCCGCTCAGAAGAATTAGTTGAGTTACCTACCGAGTCTCAGATGAGGGTACTTCAACTCAAGTAGGTAAAAGGATGAGGAGTTATCATCCATCTAATCGATCATTGGGGATCCATCTAGTAGTGTTTAGACACGAACGATGTTAGATTCTCAAAGTATGTTCAGCTACTATGCTTCACTTCTCGAACCCAAGTCTATTGAGGAGGCACTATCTCGACCCAAGCCGGGTAATGACCATGCAGAAGAACTGCATCGATTCGAAAGGCAAAGTTTTTGGGAACTGGTGGACAGACCCTTACATAGAAAGATTATAGGTACCAAATGGGTGTTTAAGAATAAAACTGATGAAAACAACGTTATTGTTCGTAATAAGGCAAGATTGGTAACACAGGATACTCACCGTCCGAAGGGATAGACTATGATGAAACCTATGCTCCAGCTTACAGTTAGAAGCAATAAGGCTGTTTTTAGCATTTGCCGCCTATAAATATTTCAAGGTCTTTCGAGATGGATGTCAAGTCCGCTTTTCGAATGGTGTGTTACTTGAAGAGGTCTATGTAGAATAGCCCACGGGGTTTAGGATCAATAATAAGGTCTATAAACTCCATAAGGCTCTATATGGACTAAAGCAAGCACCGAGCTTGGTATGATATCCTGTCTGAATTCTTGATATCAAGTGGATTCTCAAAAGTTAAGATAGACATAACTTTGTTTAGAAAAGAAATAGATGGTAACATCTTATTAGTTCAAATTTATGTAGATGATATCATATTTGGTTCACCTAATCGACCTTGTGTGAAGAATTTAGTGTTCTCATGAAAACAGGTTTGAAATGTCTATGATGGGTGAATTAACATACTTTCTAGGCTTGCAAATTAAAAGCATTTAGTAGAGGCATAATTATACATCGACTAAGTATGCTAAGGACCTTATAGATAAATATGGGATGACTACTAGTAGGAAAGTTAAAATACCTATGGCAACTACTTCTCTATGGATTCGGATGAGCAGGGGATACCCACGGATGCAATGGAGTATCGTGGATTGATTGGATCCCTATTATATCTCACCGCAAGTAGGCCGGACATAGCCTTTGCGGTTGGGGTATGTGCAATATTTCAATCAAATCCCAAGAAAACTTATCTGGGAGACGGCTAAGA
This sequence comes from Paraleonurus japonicus, assembly GCA_030762865.1. Taxonomy (NCBI): domain Eukaryota; kingdom Viridiplantae; phylum Streptophyta; class Magnoliopsida; order Lamiales; family Lamiaceae; genus Paraleonurus; species Paraleonurus japonicus. Next base: position 24,485,530 of record CM061060.1, read on the forward strand.
AAATCCTTAAATATCTTAAAGGGACTTTGCGGGTTGGGTTGTGGTACCCATCTCGATGACAACTTCGAGCTTTCGAGGTTATTGATTCAGATTTTGGAGGTCTGTAAAATTAATAGGAGGTCCACGTCTGGAACTTGTCAATTTTTAGGCAACAAGTTAATTTCTTCGTTATCTAAGAAACAGACATCCGTTGCAACCTCCACAATCGAAGCCGAATACATGGCGGTGGCAGTTTTGCTCTCGGCTCCTGGATTAGTCGGAACTTAGGGATTATAATATTCTCATATCATCTGCTCCTATTTACCGTGATAGTAATAGTGCAATAGCCATGACATACAACCTGTCTTGCATTCTAGGTATCATTTCATCGGTAGATCATGTTGAGAAGAATGACATTAGGATAGAAAAGATAGCAACCGAGTCTCGGAGAGCGAGATATACTTACAAAACCCTTAGCTGAATCTAAATTTAAGGAATTATGTTTAGAGTTAGGATTACATGATGCATCCTTGGTGACTTATAATTACTTTTGTTTGTATCTTGTATTTCCTTTCTTTCTTTTCCTTTCTTTAAATCTTGTCTAGAAAGAATTATCGGACTTGATATGTGTCAAAGGACAATCACAGAGCTGATATCATTGATCTCCTTTTTAGGAATCAAGAATCAAGGATTAGTCATATTGACCTTATCGGACTTGACAATTGCTTATCCGACATAGAGTAAATCGTATAAGGACATAATAGTCACTGATTTCTTTAAAACAGGTTGATCAATTGCATCCTATCCGACTTACTTTGGCTACTAATGGTTTCTTGAGTTTGTATATTTGCGAGGCAGGTAGAATATTAAGATTGTTAGATCAGCTTGAATCTTCTAAATTGATAAACCTTCTTATCTCTGCTCACATTCCTTCTTTGTTTTCTTCAAAAAATTTGTTTTCAAAATTATTCTCACAGCTCATCTATTTCAAAACTTTTCGTATGAGTTGGTTTTGAAAACTCAAATGAGTCCGATATTCTTATATACTAGTAATATTTGAATATAAGGCTTAGTTTATTTAAAATAAAAGGCACTAGTTAACTCGTCTTAAATTTTGTTTTAAAAAGGGATCAAGCTAGGTTGTTTTCTTGAAAAACCCAAACAAGGTCTTTTCTCGGACTAAGTCAATAAAACCCTTGTCTATTTTAGAAACCCTTTGTGCAAAGAAAGGTAAACCTAGGCTTACGTCGGGTATACTTACTTCTCTGCATAAAGTAACCCTACTAGCCGTCAAATCCGCGCCTATACGCTTATTTTTATGCATTTCAAAGTCGAGTTATTCTCACGCGCCGGACCCCAAATGTTTATCTTATTTTTAACCATTTATCTAGAATAGTAAATCATTTTTGAATAAACGAACTAGATTAAAATCCACTTTACACGTGGACTCTCTCTCCAATTTTCCCTCCTATAAAACCATCTTCTTCTTCATTTACCCCTTTTCACTTTTAGAAAATCGGTTTACATTCCGTAAAAATTCCCAACTTACCAAACCTTTGTAAAATCCTTTTATGAACCGTAAATTCATTGGTCTTACATCCACAAGGGTGAATTTCAACAAAGACGCGTACAACAAAAAGATTAAATTGGAGATGTACATCGACTTGATACAACTTCCGATGCGTAATCCCTTGAAATTTTGGGGCTTTTAGAAAGATCGAGGCCGAGAACCTTTTGTTCAAAGAAGTCGGAGAAAAACAAGACCCTCGATATAAGAGGGATTGAGTTTTATATTAATGGAGTTTATGAGAATGGTGTGTTCAAGTCGAAGGTTAACGATGAGGATGTAGTTGTTACCAGGAGGAAGTTGCGAGAATCTTTAATACAAATGTCGAAGGAGTGAACCCCCGACCTACAAAGAAGAAGATTGGGTGGAATCATTCGAAATAATTACCCGATCTTCGTACGAGGATCGGAGGAAGGAATTGAAGAAAATATGCTTAGGAGGAAGTATCGTCTCGCTCATGACGATACCGACTAAGTGTATTTTGGGGGAGCAAAACTCCCATGATGGTTTGACGAGGCCCATGTTAAATCGCCTAACGACAATTCTGGATGGGGTACAAGTTAATCGGGCTGAGCCGCTGCTTGGAAGGTCAAACGGAGAAAGACAGCTGATCTGTGTTGATGGCGAGTGGACCGCCAAATTTATCACAAGCCTATTCAATAAGATCGCCATCTTATGGGAGGATCTGTGGCGGATGACCTCAACTGACAAATGGGGTGAGGAGTTACACTAGGCAAAAAGGGCTCCTCACCAAGAATGAGCCGATAGGAGGGCCAGCGGTTTGATGGAGAAGCTGAGGAGAGGGTAGCAGAGCCCTCACCGAGGGGGAACAAGCAACCGAGCCGACAGTGAAGCTCGGTTGAGGCCTCACGGCTGAAGTGAAGGAGAAGGCACCAAAGCGGCGGAGGCTGATAAAAGCCTCGGCGAAGGAGGGGCATCATCTGGTGCACCACCCACCTGACCGAGGAAGTACAAACCACGGAGGTGGCTGCAACGGCCGTAGAGCAAGCCTAGGAAATCCAGGAGATAAGCTCCGAGAGGACTCCCTCTCCCGAGAAGAAGGAAAAGATCTGAAAAGGTAATTCCATTCGGAACCTCTTCTAGTATGTCTTCTTCTAAGTCTTCTCCCTCCCCCTCATCTCGCCCACCATGGCGATGAAGAGGTGTCCCAGTGGCACCTCGGAGCCTCCGCAATGCCCTACCTCCCCATCACCCAAATTGAAACCCCATCTACCTCATTACCCCAAACTCAATCTACACCTCCCTAACCCTGATTGTATCTTTACCCTTACCCATCGTCCCCGTCTACACACCTACACCCATAACCACCTTCTCCCTTCCACCATCTTACCTATCACCTCATCTCTTCCCCCACAAACAGCCGAGACCGCACCTTCCTCATCCCACCCAACATCTTCTCCACCACCACCCTCTTAAATACCACCACCACCATCACCATCGATATCCAACCACCACCACCACCCCAACCCACTCCCCAAGTCCAAATCCCGGATATCTCCCACAACATTTTTGGAGATATTCGGATGAGCTCCCTTCTCCCAAAACCCCCTCATCTCCCTCTTCATCCGACTCCTCCAAGGAGGAAGACTCGACAACCCCCTATCTCGCCATCTCATCTCGCCTTCCGGAACCTACAACGTAAAATTACTCGGGAAAGGTAGAGACTTGTGGCCAAGAAGATAAAACACATCGTAAGGGTGGTGACAAAGACGATGTTGACAAACATGAGGATAGCGAAGTCAATATTTCAAGGAACCTATCTCGACAAAACCGGCTTAGCATTGGTCAAGCTGTTAAAAACAAAGGTGGCCGAGGACAACACGGTCGTGGTAGATGCACCGACCAGCGACAAATCAGACTTCCGGGTGCGTTGTTCCTCCTGAAATCTCAGCTACGAGCTCTATCGGATGAAGTTAAAAAGGGGGAAGTAGGCTGGGCAAGAAAGACCGGAGACCCTCACAGTGATGTCAAGGCCAATTCGACAAGTTACAAATTAAGGCGAGACACTGAGCCGGGAGGCGGCGAAGGCATAAATGAAGGAAAAAGCAGACGAGCTTGCCGCCCTTCACCGAGGGTAACTCAAATTGAAGAAGCCATCCGGAAGACGAGGAGAGGAGGAAGAAAGAGGAGGAAGAGAAATCAGAGAAGCCGATGGCCAGACTTAAAGAATCAGAGAAGATATCCGAGGCCAAAGGCAAAGGCAAAGGGAAAGCGTCGAGAAAGAGCCACCGAGGTTATCATTTCCAAATCATCCAAGGCTGAGAAGAAGAAGAGAGAGTCGGACTACTCCAATCTATCTAAGGAGCAGATCGAGAAGAATTAAAGTAGAGAAGGAGTGGTTTGGGGAAAGAGAGAAGAAGAGACGAGAGAAAGCTTGGCAAAGGGGCTAAGATGAAGTGGGATAGGAGTATCAGAAGTGGGTATCCAAGGCAACCGATGAAGCAGACTTTCGCCCCTACCACCGCTCATCTTGCCCCTCCAAAGATGGTTTCGGATCAATATACAAAGGAGTATCGGGATAAAAATATGGATGCGGATGGATGTACTATTGGTACATCTTGAAGGCATCCGCGATCGAGCCGAAGATGAAGATCTCCGATGGCACGAATGGATGAAAAAAGAAGACTCAAGCCTCTACGGAAGGCTGCTCGATGAGGCTAGTGATATATTCAATCGCGACTGATTGCCTCAGCCTCACGAGCATGCCAAGCCTAAGCTAAATGCTGATGGGACCATTGATCCGAATCGGGTGAAGACAGTCTTCACCAAAGCCGAGGTCGAGTTTGGACTCACAGATGAAGAGGAGTGAAGAAGATCGAGAAGAGAGTCTTTACTTGGCTAGAGGTCCTGAAAGCACCGATGGGGTGTCCGATAAGACAGGATTTCCTTTCCTTATTTCTCTTTCTTATCTGTGCCATTATGTAAAATGTGTAAATCATCTGTGAATATACTTGATCTTATCTCGATTTATCTTGTCTTATATTTTTAAGCTTTCTTTCTTGCTTTCTAAGAAAACTTAAAAAAATTTCTAAGTGTTAATCATCCGAGGAACTTCCATCTCGCATTAAAATTTTCTAAAAATTTCTAAATCTTAAGACTTAAAACTTTTCTAAGTACTAATCATCTAATAAAGTCTTAAGACTTAAATCTTTTCTAAAAACTCTAAATTTTTTTTTCAAAAAGTACGAATTAAGTGCTCTTATGTGAATGAATCAACTAAATGATTAAGTGTTCTAATGTACTCATCCGATTTTCTTGAATAACCTTGACTAACACCAATGTGAGATTGTTTCTTTCTTGCGTTTTAACTTCATCAAAAAGGGAGAAATTGTTAGATCGGAAGAAGTTTTGATTAGTTAAAATTAGATAGATTATAAGTCAACTCATGTAAAGTAAGATGACCACCGATTGTATAGAAGCCGGTGATGTAAAGAATTCTAGTACCAGTGACTGCACTAGGTAGATCTAGAATAGTCTGTGAGGTCAAAAAAGAGAAGGTCATCTCAAGACAAGCTTGAGATAGTCATCTGTTGGAGACGATAATGAAGAGCTCAAGACGAGGTCAAGAGAAGTTGAGTAGAATAAGAAAGGCGAGTCTTCACTAAGTCACCGCAGACGACTAAACCAAGATCACTTGAAGTCAAGGCGCTTTTCAAGAATAAGTTAAACGGTTTTTAGGTTGTTACAAAAACTAACATTTTCCATGCTTATAAATAAGTTTAGGCACGCTTTTAAACACAATAATTCAACACTCTCATACACAATACTCACGCAATTTTTCAAAAAGCACACAAAAAAGTTTTCAAAGTATTATTCAAAAGTTCTAAGTGTTTGTAGAACACTTACTTGTATATCTTCAACACTTCTCGCACCGTAATCTTCAAGTTTCCAAAAAGATAGGCAGATTGAAGATAGATTTGAAGAAGATTCTTCACTTCCTTGTAATTGTAATGTTGTAAGCAAGAAAGGTAGTAAGTAAGTCGAAACCCTTCATCGAGTTGAAGAAGGAGAGTGGGTGTAGAATCTGTTTGATCCGAACCACTATAATTCCCGTGTTCTTTACTTCTTATTTTACTTATATTGTTATTAATCAAACATTCAAAACAAGTTCATTTCAGATTGATATTCAAATTGCTTTTTGATCCTTTGAAGATTGAGTCAAAACTTGTTTCCACCGCTTAGCATTGATACTTTGGTGATCTAAGCTCTTTGATATTAAGTCAATCTATGGGCCAACAATCTGAATATTCACTTGGGATTTCTTAAGGTTCAAGAATGACATTAAAACGATTATAAGGCTCAAAGAGAGCCCCGATTTTGATTATGTGAATCTGAATATTCACTTAGAATTTTAAGGTTCAAGAATGACCTTAAAAGCGATTATAAGGCTCAAATAGAGCCCCGATTTTGATTATATGAATCTGAATATTCACTTAGAATTTTAAGGTTCAAGAATGACTTTAAAAGCGATTATAAGGCTCGAGAGAGAGCCCGATTTTGGTTAAGTGAATCTGAATATTCACTTAGAATTTTTGAAGAATCAAGAATGACCTTAAAACGATTATAAGGCTCGAGAGAGCCCCGATTTTTATTAAGTGAATCGAATATTCACTTAGAATTTTTTAAGGTTCAAGAATGACCTTAAAAGCGATTATAAGGCTCGAGAGAGCCCGATTTTGATTAAGTGAATCAATATTCACTTAGGATTTTTAAGGTTCAAGAATGACCTTAGAACGATTATAAGGCTCGGAAGAGATCCCCGATTTTGATTAAGTAAATCAGATATTCAATTAGGATTTTTAAGGTTCAAGAATGACCTTAAAATGATTATAAGGCTCAAAGAGAGCCCCGATTTTGATTATATGAATCTCAATATTCACTTAGAATTTCAAGGTTCAAGAATGACCTTAAAAGCGATTATAAGGCTCGAGAGAGAGAGCCCGATTTTGATTAAGTGAATCTGAATATTCACTTAGAATTTTTGAAGTTCAAGAATGACCTTAAAAGCGATTATAAGGCTCGAGAGAGAGCCCGATTTTGATTAAGTGAATCGAATATTCACTTAGAATTTTTAAGGTTCAAGAATGACCTTAAAACGATTATAAGGCTCGAGAGAGCCTCGATTTTGATTAAGTGAATCGAAGATTCACTTAGGATTTCTTAAGGTCAAAAATGACCTTAAAGCGATTATAAGGCTCAAAGAGAGCCCCAAATTTGATTAAGTGAAACCGAAAATTCACTTAGGATTTTTGAAGGTTCAAGAATGACCTTAAAACGATTATAAGGCTCGGAGAGAGCCCCGATTTTTATTAAGTGAATCTCAATATTCACTTAGAATTTTTGAAGTTCAAGAATGACCTTAAAGCGATTATAAGGCTCAGAGAGAGCCCGATTTTGATTAAGAGAATCGAATATTCACTTAGAATTTTTAAGGTTCAAGAATGACCTTAAAAGCGATTATCGTGCTCGAGAGAGCTCTAATTTTGATTAAGTGAATCGAATATTCACTTAGGATTTTTGAAGGTTCAAAAATGACCTTAAAACGATTATAAGGCTCAAAGAGAGCCCCGATTTTGATTATGTGAATGCGAATATTCACTTAGAATTTTAAGGTTCAACAACGACCTTAAAACGATCATAAAGCTCGAGAGAGCCCCGATTTTGAATAAGTGAATCTGAATATTCACTTAGAATTTTTGAAGGTTCAAGAATGACCTTAAAACGATTATAAGGCTCAGAGAGAGCCACGATTTTTATTAATTGAATCTGAATATTCACTTAGGATTTTTTTAAAGTTCAAGAATGACCATAAAACGATTATAAGGCTCGAGAGAGCCTTGATTTTGATTAAGTGAATACTTAGGATTTTTAAGGTTCAAGAATGACCTTAAAAGCGATTATGAGGCTCATAGAGAGCCCCGATTTTGATTATGTGAATCGAATATTCACTTATGATTTTTAAGGTCCAAGAATGACCTTAAAATGATTATAAGGCTCAGAGAGAGCCCCGATTTTGATTATGTAAATCTAATATTCACTTAGGATGTTTTAAAGTTTAAGAATGACCTTAAAGCGATTATAAGGCTCGAGATAGAGCCCTAATTTTGATTAAGTGAATCAATATTCACTTAGGATTTTTATGGTTCAAAAATGACCTTAAAAGATTATGAGGCTCAAATAAAGCCAAGATTTCGATTAAGTGAATAATCATTCACTTAAGGTTTTTTAAGGTTTTCGAGAGAGCCTTAAATTTTTTATGAATTATTAAGTAAATAATCATTCACTTAAGGTTTTTTAAGGTTCCCAAGAGAGCCCTAATTTTTTACGAATTATTAAGTGGATATTCATTCACTTAAGGTTTTTAAGTTTCGAGAGAGCCTTAAATTTTTATGAATTATTAAGTGAATAATCATTCATGTAAGATTTTTAAGATTCCCGAAAAGAGCCTTAAATTTTTATTTAATTATTAAGTGAATAATCATTCACTTAAGGTTTTTTAAGGTTCCCGAGAGAGTCTTAATTTTTTTCGAATTATTAAGTGAATAATCATTCACCTAAGGTTTTTAAGGTTCCCGAGAGAGCCTTAATTTTTTTACGAATTATTAAGTGAAAAAACATTCACTTAAGGTTTTTTAAGGTGCCCGAGAGAGCTTTAAATTTTTACGGATTATTAAGTGAATAATCATTCACTTAGGATTTTTTAAGGTTCAGAGAGAGCCTACTCTTTTCGAGTTAATAAGAAAGAAATTAGTTAAAAAATAAGACAAGTTTTTCCGAGAATATTAGAACGATCGACATAGCGAGAAAAAAGCAATTGTAAATCGAGACTTGCAAGAGGAGTGCTATTTTTAAGGCATGCGAAGGGATCATGATCAAAAGCCCATGCAGGATCTATTAGGATGCAAAATAATATACGAGGGCTTACGGGGACACAAACAAAGCCCAGAGGCCCCCTGGAAATACCACAAAAGGCTTGTTGGACACAAACAACCCAACAGAGGCCTACCAATTTGACCACGGGACACAAACAGCCGGGTTGAGTAGAATATTGTTTAAAGACATAAAAAGTAAAATTGTTCAAGATAACGAGGAATGAAAAGAGTTTAACTAGGAGGAATTCACGAGTATCTTTGCACGAGTGGCGGTTAGATTCGCCACCCTCGCTCCTGCCTCTCTCTCATCGGCTGGCATGGGGTCCGCTGGATCCCGGTTACAGTAGATGGGATAGGGAGGCGATCATCGGAAGCCACGGTGACAGGGGTAATTTCGGTATTGCAGGTTGCGATCTTTGCAGAGGCGATGCGGGGAAGCCACCAAGGCTCATCGAGTTACCTTCTCCATCACCGGGGAAGTTGGGGGAGTCTTTAGAGTCTGAATTGGGGCTTTTCGGTCGTATTCCCCCTTGATATCAACGGCTTGGTGTGGCTTATAAGCGCATCAAAGCCGCGGTCCACGAAGAAGGGGATGTATTCCCCATATCCCCTAAGTAACTAGAAATTTGCTCTTATATGCCTTCAACCGAGAGATGTGAAGGTTGCCCGAAACTTACGCCCTATAGGGGAGGTGAAGAGGGAGCCTAAGCAACATTTGATCCCGTCAACTTTGGACCGCAATTCCGCCTCCCTTGCCTGCGCCTTGACAAGCTGGACCTCTTGAACAACATTGGCAACTTGAGATTTCAGTTTCTTACACTCTTGGATAAGTTGGTTGCGTTCCGAGGAAAGCTCCTCAACCTTTAGTTTCTCCAAGTCCGTAAAAGATTTCGCTTTTTCTTTGCAGGTCGAGAGTCAGTATGAGGTAGTGGCTAGGTCTGAAAATAGGATCCTAAACTAAACAAACACATGAGTTTGGAGTCAATAATGAGATACAATAAAATGAGAATGAGATATACTAAAATGGGGTACTACTTTGGATAGGGAATTACCTCGGCAAAGGCCTCGAAGCATGTACGATCTTCTCTGCTAGGGGAAGGCCGAGTGATGACCAAGAGGTGCTTGGAGAGGTGTATCTTTGGTAGAAGGAGGAAATATCTCTTCATTGGGGCTAGCTGATTGTAGGATTCCGGGTAAGCGGTATTAAGATCAATCAAGTATATCGAACCCAAGGAAATAAGTATGCGCGTGAGGCCCTAAGAATATATATTATTGGTGACTATTGTTGCAAGATAGGTTTTGGCACTAAATCTACAAAACAATTGCAAGAATTAAAATTCTAATACTATGCAAGTAAATGATCAAACACCTAATATGCAAAAACAGTTAACTTGCTTTCAATGGGGATTGGGGTGCTCGGGATAATATCCATCAAGGAATCAATGATCAACAAGCTATGATTGTATCAAATTACAAATCAATCAAGTTAGAAAGCATAAACCATCATGCAATTAATCACTCCATTAACTACGCAATGCCTAATGTGAGTATCTTTAGTACTTCTAATCTCTCAATTAAGAAGCACCCAATTCATACATTCATACACAATTATAACCCGATTAATCCCGGATCACGTTAGCTCAACTCTCGCCTATTGCTAGGGTGATCAAACATTAATCTAAAGAGATAAAAGTGGATGAAGCACAATGAGAATCACAATTAGGAAGCAATCTAACTCAATTGATCAACAATTACCAACAATCATAGCATAAGACAATCACATCATCCCCAATTTCAATTATCCCAAGCACAAGATGATTAGCCCATGGTGCTAAGAGCAAAAGTCATGGGTAGAAAATATAAGAAAGCAATTAAGAAACTAATCTACACAAACAATGAATTAAAAGGAATTAAGTGGAAGAACATCACCAATTGGCTTCAATGATCAAAAATAAGAATGCTTGAGTCTTCACAATATCTTCAATTTCAATATCCTTCTCTTCAATTACAACTTGAAAATGTAAAACTAATGGATCAAATCACTAATCTAAGGTACAAATGCTTGAAACCAATCTAAATCTAAGAATCTAGTCCAATTACAAAGAGAATTAAGCTATGGAATGAGATTTTGGCCCAAAACCGTCTAATAACCGCTCTAATCTAAGCTAGGAAGAATATGCTCTGTTTTCCGCTCAAAATGGTTTAAATACAAAAATTCAGTTACTGGGCATCCCTCGACTCGAGGTTGGGGCCCTCGAGTCGAGGCCTTTAAGTCGCTAACACGATTTCGCCAATTCGCCTCCAACCTCGAGTCGAGCTCCAGCTCTTGACTCGAGGATCTCTCTTCGCCCTGTCCCTCGACTCGAGGCTCACCCTTTAGTCGAGGCTGCTCTGATTCTTGAGATTTCATCCTAATGCCTTCACCCTCGGGTCGAGACCCCTGGACCTCGACCGCAGGTCGAGTCCAGGAATTTTCTCGATCCGGGCTCCACCTCTAACCCCCATTTTCACCCAACTCAATCGTCTCTTCATCCTAAGAATGTTTGTACTCTCGGTTTGGCCAAATTCCACCGATTTACCGTAAACAGGATAAAAAACATCAAATATCTCACAAGTAATACTTTTTAGGTAAAGTAGTGATACTCGAACATTTATGCACAAAATCTAACACTTTTGATCACTTTTGCACTAAAATACACCCTAAAAATATGCATCAATTCACTTCAATCACTAGCCTCCAAATCAACATGAGGGATGTGGGAGGAGCTAACTTTACTTGTTGGTCCCGAGATTGAGTAATTATAAGCGGCTAATGTACACCTCCTAAAGATAATCTAGAAGGAGGGTTGAATAGATTATCTAAATTTTTCTTCAAAATTCAGATTATCAACTCAAGAAATCGAGAGACTCACAGTAAAGCAGCTTTATACTCAATCTATTGATAAAGATCTAAAGCGATCGAGAATAATTTGTTTATGCAATTGAATATCAACGAAAAATAAATTCGTAAAGTAAAAGACACGGGGTTTATAGTGGTTCGGATCAAAATGATCCTATATCCACTCTCCTTCTTCAACTCGAAGAAGGGCCTCGACTACTTACTCACTTACTTACTTACTGGAGATTACAATTACAACAACTTGAAGATTCTCTTCTTGATCTATCTTCAAACTATCAATCTATCTAGAAATCGAAAGATACGGTGCGAGAATGTGTTTGAAGATATACAGAAAGTGTTCTATAAACACTTAGAAATCTATGAAAAGCTTTTTGGAAAACTTGTGAGTGCTTTTAAAATCGTGAGTATCGGGATTATGAGTGCTAAGAGTTCTTTTCGAAGCTGTGCTTACTCCTATTTATAAGCCTTTAAGACGGTTAGTTTGTTGTAACAAACTAAAAATCGCTTAACAAACTTATCTTGAAAACTATCTTGACTTGAGCTGATCTTGAGTTAGTTGTCTGCTGTGACTTGGTGAAGATATGCCTTTTTATTCTACTCGGTTGGTCTTGACCTCGTCTTGAGCTCTTCATTATTCTCTCCAACAGATGACTTCTTCAAGACCGTCTTCGATGACCTTCTCTTTCTCTATCTCACTTACTCTTATTAGATTTACCTAGTCCGATCACCTAGCACTAATGTTCATTACCTCACTGTTCTATACATACTCAGTGGTCATCTTATTTACATGAGTTTGTTCAAGTCTATACACTTTAACTCATCAAAACTAAACCTGGTCTAACAATTTCCCCCTTTTTGATGAAGTTAAAACCGCAAGGAAGAAATAAGCTCACAGTGGTGTTAGTCAAGATTATTCAAGACAATCGTATAAGCTTATTTAAGCATATAAGCACCTTTAACTCGTATAAGTTCACATAAGAGCACGTAATTCATACTAAAGATATTTCCATAGAAAGACAATTTCCACACTTAGAAAAATTTCAAAAAGAATTTTAAGAAAAATTTTAAGTTTTAGGACTTAGAGAATTTTAGAGAAAATTTTGATCCGAGATAGAAATTTTCTCGGACGATTAACACTTAGAAATTTTTTTTTTTTTTTAAGATTTCTTAGAAAGCAAGAACAAACTTAAAACATAAGACAAGGTAGTTCGATAAGTTTACATGATCTCATTTATATTCACAAAATTACAGATTTACAATTTGATGCGAGATAAGATAAAGAAATAAGAAAAGAGACTCGATCTTATCTTGACACCCCATTGATCAACCGGAACCATCAGCCAAGTGAAGACTCTTTTCCTAAGCGGCTTGAGTTCATCTTCATCTTTGAGTCCCGACTCGACTTGACCTTAGTAATAATGCCTTTTATCCAGTGAGATCGACGGTCCCATCAAAGCATTCATCTTGGGTCTGGCCATCTCATAGGCTGGGGCACAAAGATCGGCATTGAAGATCTTGTACGCTTCATCTATCGACCGTGGTAGAGATTGGCGTCTTCTTTCTCTATCCACTCGTGCCACCTCGGAGTCTTCTTCTTCGGTGATGACCTAGATGCCTTGAGAATATACCAGTACATCCATCCGGCATCTAGATTCTTTTCCTTGTATTCCTTAGCATACCGGCTCGCGACCATTTTTGGAGGGGCAATCGGCCGATGATAAGGTCGGAAAGACTCACATCATCTGCAGTCTTCATGACCCATTTCTCGACATCTCTGCTCCATTCCATCTGCGGCCCTTTGGTCTTCTTCTTCATCCTCTTCCTCTCCCTTTCCCGTACCACTCATTTTCCTGCCTTATCCTCCTTATCTGCTCCTCGGCTAAGTTGGAGTAATCGAGGCTCCATTTTCCTCTTTTCGGCCTTGGTAGATTTTGCGAGATAGAGCTTCAGTTGGTATCTCCTCGAGACAACTTTCCTTTCCCTTCACTTTTGGCCTCTCGGGATTTTCTCGGCTTCTTTAATTCGGGCCATCGGCTTAGCCTGTCTTTTCCTCCTCCTCTTTCTTTCTCCTCGCTTCATCCTCCCTAATCGCATCCTCGATCCAGGCTACCCTCAACCGAAGGGCGGCAAGCTCGTTTGACTTGATATTTACTTACGCCTAGCCGCCTCCAGGCTCAGGTGTCTGCCTTGAGATTTAGCCGCTCGGTGTTGGCCTTGACACCACCGTGAGGGCCTCCCACCTTTCTTGCCCACCGCTTTCTCCTTTTTGACTTCATCGCCTAGGTCTCGCACTGAGTCTCCAGGGTAGAGAAATGAACTCGAAAGTCAGATTTGTGGAGAGCGATGGCGTCCACCACTATTGCATTATCTGCTGACCACCTTAGCTTTCGGCCTTGACCTCCTCCTCCGTAATACTCGGACGTTCAGCCAAAACGAGCTAGATTTCCCGGATACATTCCCGGTAATGTTCACTTCAGTTTACTCGCATATTGGCTCTCATTGTTTCGTGATCGCCACGATAATGCGCTTTATGCGCTTTTGCTACCAGCCTCTCTACCTTGGAATTGATCTTCTTATGTAGGTTTGAGAAGGCGAAGAGATGGCTAATAGGGGGCTATGTGAGTATTCATCCTTGGAGGAGGATTCAGACAAAGAGGAGGATGAGGGAGTTTTAGGAGAGGGGAGTTCATCCGAATATCCCAAAAATGTTATGGGAGATGTTAGGTATTTGGACTTGGGGAGAGGTTTGTGTTTGAGGTTGGGGGATATCGTGGGTGGTGGTGAAGATGGTAGGTGGGATGAGGAGGTTCTTTGGTTCAGTTGTGGTTGGGGGAGGAGATGAAGTAAGAGGTAAAGTAATGATGGGGGTGATTGTGGTTAGAGGTGTAGGCTGGTAGATGGGGACTATGGGTAGTGGAATGGATTGAGATGCGATTGGTGGAGAGATAGATATGGTGGGGGTTTCGGCTTGAGTTGTTTGGACAGAGTTTGGGAGATAGGTGTTGTGGAGGCTCTAAGGTGCCGGCTGGCACACCTCTTCATTGCCGGGGTGAGCGGATGAGGGGATAGGGAGGATTCGAGTAGATAGGCTAGAGGAACTACCAAAGGAGATTACCTTTTCAGCGGTAGGAGTCCCTATGCCGGGACCTTTCGCATTTCCTTTTTCCCTCCAACGCTTGGTTAGAGATCTAAGTATTTTATTATTAATTTATTTTTAGTGTAAACCTTGCCCAAGTCGGTGGCTCTATTGATCATATTGGTCATTCTCATATCCAGTTGATCAATAGATTCACCTTCTTTCATTTTAAAAATATCAAATAGATGGAGAACGACTTGAAGCTTGTTCTTCTTTACTCCGATCTGTGCCTTCGCACATATTAGCTAAGGTGTCCCACATCTCTTTGGCTGTTTTACACTTCTTGATCTTTTCATACCACTCTCTACCGAGAGTTACAATTATCTCATTTTTGGCCACCGCTCTATATTATACACTTTTCTTTCATCATTGGTCAATTCGAGACACCTTTTTCACCGTTTGAGTTCGAGATTCGAGCCGCTTGCTCCATCAATTACGCCACCATGGTAGAATTTGATTGGCCCATCAGTATAGAACATCTTCCATTCGAGGATGAATTGATTTGAGATGATTCTCCATACGGAATATCCAAGTAATCATAGTCCTCAATATCAAAATCTGGAAGGTTCTTGACCTTTCTATCATTACTCGGATATATGATTAGTTAATAACAAGAAAATCAGCGAGAGATTGTTCAAAAACAAATTTATTTCAAGATTTTTGAAATTCAAAGATCACTTAGACCAAAAGAAATATTCGTAATGTGCCTTTAACACCGCTCCGATACCACTTGTTAGTCCCGAGATTGAGTAATTATAAGCAATAATGTACACCTCCTAGAGATAATCTAGAAGGGGGTTGAATAGATTATCTAAATTTTTCTTCAAAATTCAGATTATCAACTCAAGAAATCGAGATCAGTGGAAACATTTTATACTCAATCTATTGATAAAGATCTAAAGCGATGCGAGAATAATTTGTTTATGCAATTAAATATCAACGAAAAATAAATTCGTAAAGTAAAAGACACAGAGTTTATAGTGGTTCGTATCAAAATGATCCTACATCCACTTTCCTTCTTCAACTCGAAGAAGGGCCTCGACTACTTACTCACTTACTTACTTATGGAGATTAAAATTACAACAACTTGAAGATTCTCTTCTTCGGTGTATCTTCATACTATCAATCCATCTAGAAATCGAAAGATACAAAGTGCGAGAATGTGTTTGAAGATATACAGGAAAATGTTCTATAAACACTTAGAAATCTATGAAAAGCTTTTTGGAAAACTTGTGAGTGCTTTTAAAATCGTGAGTATCGGGATTATGAGTGCTAAGAGTTCTTTTTAGAACTGTGTTTACTCCTATTTATAAGCACTCGTAAGACGGTTAGTTTATTGTAACAAACTAAAAATCGTTTAACAAATTTATCTTGAAAATTGTCTTGACTTGAGTTGATCTTGAGTTAGTTGTCTGCTGCTGACTTGGTGAAGACTTGTCTTTCTTATTCTACTCAAATGGTCTTGACCTCGTCTTGAGCTCTTCATTATTCTCTCCAACGAGATGACTTCTTCAAGACTGTCTTCGAGATGACCTTCTCTTTCTCTATCTCGGTTGACTCTTATTAGATTTACCTAGTCGATCAGCCTATCACTAATGTTCATTACCTCAACCTGCTCTATACATACTCAACTCGGTCATCTTATTTACATGAGCTAGTTCAAGTCTATACACTTTAACTCATCAAAACTAAACCTGATCTAACACTTTTTTTCCCTTTGGGCCGCTTTCCAACTTCACTGCGGGTGGGGGGACATCTTTTGAGCTCACTACCTTACCAAAGGCATCTCTGGTCCTCTTAGAGACAAGAGGGACCGACATAGAGTGAGTAGGAGCCGGGGAGCATTGTCTGGCGGGGGGAGCGATCGGAGGCTGTGAGGTGGTAGAGCCGGTGGCTTGCGGACACACTTCGACATCCAACTCATCTCTCGCACACTAGGAAATTAAAACTAATATTTATATAAGGCATTTATATGCATGTGGATAAAGGCATACATAAGGCTATGCTAAGAGGGAGGATTATGAGAAGATTACCATCTTCGATTCTAAAGGAGTTTCGGGAGGGTTAAAACCAAAATGGCACAAAAGAGCGGGGGATTACTACTTGAGATCTAAAGAGTTAAAGAGGTCTCGCCTCTCCGCATACAGATTTAATTTGCGGATAACTCGCAATTCGGATCGGAGCTTTATCGGGGTGAGGAGCCTTCATGAGAGGGTTCTTAAAAACCCACCCTTCATGAGGAAAACCCGGGGTTCGGGGGATAACAAAGAAATATTCCTCGGTCTAGTTGGGGGTATTGTCATGAGGACGGGTGAGAAAGGAGCATAAACCCCAGATTCGTGCGGTAGTGTAAAAAAGGAGTGGAAGACCTTACGGTTAAAATGAGTGAAAAAGAGATCTCCATTGGGCTCTCCTCCGGCCCCCTTTACCAGATGAAAAAGGAAATCATCATGTGTAAGCCATTAGGAGTAAATTGATTCAAGGGGACCCTAAAAGTTCAGTAGATTCGATTGAAAAGAAGAGATAGAAAAGCGGAGACCAGCGGATTTGCTCTCCCGAGAAAGCTAGGAGTTCGGCCCTCGGTTAGATAGGGCCTCTCGCACCGCACTGTATCCGGCGAGAAATTGGGGAAATCCACCCCTGGTGGTGAAACTCCTCTAATGTCCCCTGGGACATTCTAGAGGAGGATGAGATTTTATCTCGAGGGATTTCGGAAATAGGAGGATTGCCCATGACTTCTTTTTTAAAGAAAGAAAATATGGTAAGGGGACGATGAAACTAGAGTAAGGAATGAGAAATACCTGATGGGGAGGAAGACGATAAGGGGAGAGGAACACTTGAAATATGAAAATCTTGAAGAGATTTTGCGAAAATGATGAAGGAGAAAAGTGAAAGGGATAAACTCAGAAATTTGAAATACAAACAGAGAGGGGAATAGGCTCCTATTTTAAGATTAGAGTATAAAAGGTACAGACCTCCCTATTGGATGGTTATGGGCGGTGTATTGATAGTGAGTGAAGCGTGTGACGTTTGATGGGACAGCTCTGCACCTAGACTGGAAGCCGAGAAGTCTCTTTGCGGAGAGTCCTAACAAGTATTAGATTATTGGTTTTTAATATATCCTGCTACTCTCTCGGGCCCTACACGTCCCAAGAGAGTAAGGGGGAGCAATTGATGCGGCATAAATATGTTTTGGGCCAAGCCGAGCACACTTAAGGTTAAAGGGCCGAGGAGTATGTCCGGAGAGAGAGAAGTATGGTTAAGCCCGAAATCTTGATATGGGCTCGTTAGCGAGAATAAAGTATGTAGTTAGGATAACTATCGAAAAAGGTGCTAGCGGTTGACAATAGACCCACAAAATAAGGATTAGCCGATAAGTAAGCCGAGACTCACCAAATAGAGCCGATAAAGAGTGTTGAGGAAAAGAATCTAGAAGCGCTTATTCCGGGAAAAGAGGAATGGGACGTGGGAGAAGGACGCAACGTGAGAGGAACACGATGAAGGGTGGAGAACTTCATCGGAGAGTGGTGATAACCGTCCTTTTCTAGGTATTATTTATGTATGATCAAGTACAGAAAAGAGGTACGAATTCACTTATCTACTTATCACACTTTGAGCACGTTATTCTCTATTATCACTTAGTCAACTAGTTCGTATTAGCTCCGAGAGGTCCCTTACTGGGTATTAAGGGTCCTCGCTTTCATATTCTCTCACGATCACCGACTTGAGCATTGAAGTCCCTACACCGGGGACCTCTCAGCCGTGTTTTGTAGGTATTCGGAGCTCGGCTACGGGTTTGGACTACAAGGTTGCGGTTCGTATTCAAGGAGTGATTTCACGAATCCCAAGTACGGGTTCGATTCTTGCTAAGCGTAACATTATTGTACGCATCAACCGCATAATCAATGGGAATAATATTCATTTAAAATATTACCATAATTCAAAGACCTGTAAAAAAATTATATAGGATATGTAGAAGTAGAATATAAAAATATATATGGAATTGATTTATATAGGATATCAAATTAATTAGTAATTATAGTAAATCTAATTTAGTATGAAAGAATAGCAATGTGTAATATTTCAAATAAAGTGCATATCCGAACACAAAATTCATGATAATTTAAACTTTGATTTTAAATGTAGATTTTGTATACGTAGTTTAATAAATAAATAAATAATTCAATACTTGTATGAAATATTGAATGTACAACATAAAATTTCCGAATTTACAATCATTCAAAACAAATCCAATCAGTACATTAATTAATCAAATAAAAAAATAATAAAATATTTTTGAATAAAATTACTCAGTCAAACCAATACATTGATATAAATATGCAAAATACGTGAACATTATTCTTTACATAACTTCTTAATTTTAATATTTTTTAAAGTACACAATAATAAAAAAATGTCTCAATAATGATTTACGGTGCAATAATTTTTCATGTTTGATTATATTAGTTCACGGTAAATAATTCGAAAGAAATAAATATTTTTTAAAATTTATGTTAATAATTGTAATATTAACTCGAACATAAAAGAAAATTGAATTCAATACATGTGCATAAAAATAAAAAAATTATTATTTCTCGTCAATTATTTAAGTGTGTTATTGATAAATATTATCCTCAAAATTGAAGATTGAAGAAATTTAATTCTCGTATATATGACATACAAATACAATACATTTAATATAGTTGTACAAATTTGATCTTGACTAAGTAAAAGATACAAAATTAAAGAAACTAATATATTTTATATTAACTAAGTAAAAGATACAAAAAGATCATAATCTTCAAAGTAATTGGTTGTATGCCCGATCATTGACTTCAAAATATGAATTTTCAAAAAAAAAGATCTCAATCTTCAAAATATTAATCTCGCACCAAAAAAATAAAAAAATGTATTAAAAACAACTTTAACACGTTATATGAAATATGCATCTAGTCTAGAAAAATAATGAAACATAAAACAACAACGATCAAAATCTTCAAATATGAATGCGGAAAAAAAAATAAAAAAATTAAAGCATATGAATTTGCAAAAACAATAATTAATCTTCGAAAAAACTAAATATAAAGCAACGACCTATCATAATTTTTGAAACATGAATTTACAAAAATAATAATAAAAAAAAGAATTAGATTAGCACGTGTAAACATATGAAATAGATTAAATAGTAAATAAATAAATAATATTAAAAAAATGAATGAGAAAATCGATTAGAGAATGAGAGAAGAAAGAATTCAGGATTTTGTTATGAGAAACAAAAGAATCAATGAAAGAGGTTAGAAAGATGAATGAAAGAATCGGTTAGAGAATAAGAGAAAAAATATATTAGGATTTGTGATGAGAAATAAATAAGAGGTATCAAGTATTTATAGACTAAGTAGATGGATGATTGAGATTAAAACTTATAAAATTGATGGTTGAGATCAATATTTAAAACTCAAATGAATGAGAGGAGAGGAATTTTGAAATAGAAGAATGTGGTTTTGCCATATAAGCTTTATAAGGTTATAGATGTGGGGGCACAACTTTACGATGAAAAAATGTTAAACTTTAAGTGGAACGCATGAAATGATAAAATGTAGCTAAAGAGGGATGGAGGGAGTATATATATATATATATATATACGCGGGGTTGAAGCGAATTTTATATATTTTTTAAAAAATACATATTTAAGAAATTATTTAATTATTTAAAATGTAGTATATTTTAAAAAAATTAATTATATAATTATTTAATTTGGATTGGTTTTGCATAATCAACATAAATTGTCTTTAAATGGAGAATAGCATGCATCTATCATCATTAAAATGTAATCTTTTAAATAAATTTAATATATAACTTCCGCCATTACAATTTATATTGCTCAAAATTAAAAACTTGACGTTATAATTTTATTTTTCTATATCTAACACAAAGCAAAAGAACAAATTTGTTCTCTCAAATTAAATTCTTACAAATATTTTTATTTTTTAAAAAATTAATTTAAAATTTTAAAAATTCAAAATTATGAGAAAATTAGAATTTGAATAAGGAGATTTTGAATTAAATATCTCAAAATTAGTTGGATGACATCTTCAAAATTTCAAACTTCAAAACCCACGTCGAGTTGTCACTTATATTTAAATTTTTCATATATTATTTTATCATATCTCTTTTATTTAACAAAAATAAAGTCAAACACACAAATTATTTAAGAATTTTTTTATGTGTTACTTTTGATATGTTTTAATTAAAATTTTGAATTATTAAATGACACGAGTTTAAATTATTAAATTCTTTAAATTATTCAAAATTAAATTACACGAATTTTAATAAAAGTATTATTTATTAGTTTTGAAAAGTGTAAGGTAAACGATAAATGAATTTTTCAACGTTATTGGAGTGAATAATTAAATGAAGAAAACTTAACTACTGCTTTGTAGAATTGGTATAAATAAGAGATGGTTGTAAGAGTTTAGTTTGAAATGGTAGAATTGTATTTTTGTTTGATTATTATAAGTAATTATGCTTAATTTATTTTATCATCATACATAAAATATTGATTGATTATGTACATTTGAATTTTTTTAGATATTATATTTTCTTCATATTCAAAAAAAAAAAAAATATATATATATATATATATATATATATATATTCCTTATATTGTTTGTTTTTGCCCGAATATATTGTTTAAAGTAAATAAATAGTTGAATAAATACACAATAATTTACACATACAAAATTAACTTTAACTCAAATAAAATTGTATTCTAAATTAAAATTAAATATAATTAAAAAATATATCAATCATAATCTTTAAAATAATTAGTGGTCCATATCTTCATAAATATATACCAATTATTGACTTTAATTATGACTCTTTAAAAAATAATCACAACTATGACACCTTGATATATCATTCTCCTCTTCTATTCAACATCTGACCGCTAAGAGATTTCACAATATTAATCCGTAAAAGTGAAATGCTCCTTTAGAAAAATAAAAAAAAACTACTTGTATTTGTTAATTTATTTCTCTTCCAAGTGATTCATAATTGACTACTGCAAAACTCGTTCTGAAAAAATCAATTAAAAATAAAAAAAGACATTAAAATTAACTCCTTATATAAAATATACATCTAGTCTAATGTTTTTTTTTTAAAAAAAAGGGTACATCTAGTCTAGTTAAAAATTGAAATACCAATCAAAATCTTCAAAATATGAATCTGCAAAAAATAAAAAAAAATAAAAAAAAAAAAAAAAGAAACCAAGAAAGATATTAAAACATATGAATTTGTAATTAAAGTATATGAATCTACAAAAATAATAATTTCCCAAAGAAAGAAACATAAAGCAACGAAAAATACCATCATAATTTTCGATATATGAATCTACAAAAACAATAAGAAAAAGAAAAAAAAATTAGCACATTCGTAAATAAAAAAAAGAGATTACAACCATATGACATATGAATTAATATACATCTGCAAAAGAATTAATAAAAGAGGTTAGAAAGATGAATGAGAAAATTCGGCGAGAGAAGGAGAGAAAGAAGAAATTAGGGTTTGTGATGAGAAACAAATGAAAGATATGTCAATTATTTATAGACTAATATGTAAATAGATGAATGGTTGATATTAGAAATTTTAAAATAGATGGTTGAAATCAATTTTTAAAACTTTTTTCTTTACGGTAGATCAATTTTTTAAAACTTAAGTGAATGAGAGGAGAGAGATTTTGAAATAGAAAAATATGACTTTACCACGTAAACTTTCCTAAGTTTAACTTTATAAGGTTATATATATATATATATATATATATATATATATATATATATATATATATATATATATATATATATATATTAGTTATCTCACAAATTACATATCCTGAGAAACGAATATTTTAGTAATATGTTACATACATAGACAAATATTTATATGAATATTTTTACGGTTCACGGATCCTTGAAAATATGGTTCAGGAAAATGTATCTGGATCCTAATCGGTCGGTTTGGATTTAGAGAATTTTTGAAAGAAAAAAAGTGCGACAAGACATAAAATTCGCTTTTAAATTGTATTACTTGGAAGAGTAAATATGTGTTACTTTAAGAATTAATAATATATAATTGTTCTTACCGAAACAAATATATGTCTTTATATTTATACATTTAAGGTATAAAAATGTATTACCATATTAATAAAAATGTGTTATTATATTGAAAAATATGGGACCACTTACATCTAGGTACAATTGTAAGACTTAAATTACATCTAAATACAATCAAAATCCTAATTACTACTAGATACAATAATATAGGGCAATCTTACCAATTTACCCTTCTTCAAACCTCAATTTGCTTTGCAACTTTTTCAAAATAATTAATGTGACATGACATATCATTTGTTCATTGATGGGATTTTGTTTTGCCTTTTTCAAACTATATTTTGTTTTGACATAGCAAATTTGCACATTTGTAATATTTATAATTTCTTTACTGTGCAAATTGGCGAATTTTTCATTGGCGAATTTAATATTTGTAATTTCTTTACTGTGCAACTATATTACTCATTCTCATCATTTTGTTATTATTTTTTTCTGCAAATAATATTTTCTTATTTTTCCATAAAAATTGTATACCATATTAATTATTATACGGCCAAAAAATTGTAAGGAGTATACTATATGAGGTTACATATGAGGAAAATTCAAAAAGACGCAAAACAAAAAAGCGCAAAAAAAAAAAAAAAAAAATTTGTTACATTTTAATTCAAAATTCAAAAAGACGCAATACTTATCACACAACAATAAAAATATAATTCCATTATGCCAAAAACTTACGCACATGTGCGAAAAAAACAAAACTACTGCACATGTGCGTAAAATGCACACATTATCACCGTTGTATCACAACAATATCCATTAAAAAAACACAAGTACCAAAAAAAAACCAAAACAATATAAAAGGGAGTATATAAAAAGTACATCGAACTTACGGTAACAAAATATCAAAAATCAACAAGTGCAAACGAAATAACATTAACAAAAACACTAACAAAAATGAATTCCCAAAAATCAAACTCAAACAAAAATTCAAAAATCACGTAGCAAAATCAAGAAAGGAAGGAAAAACACCGAGAAACAAGAAAAATCAAAAAAGGAAGGAAAACAAAGAAAAATCAAAAATCGAATTATTACAACTACATCCAAGAACAAAAACACCAAAAACAAGAAAAATCATAAATATTCAAGACTTACACTAAAAATACTAGTAAGTCTTCGTCCGCCGAATCCGCCCGTCGTCGCCTTTGTTCGATGGTCGTCGCCGTCGTGCCGTCGCCGCCGTCGTCGCCTTTGTGTTCGATGGTCGCCGTCATTTGGGTCGCGCCGTCGGCCCAGGTGTGCATGGTGGTGGTCGCGTTGGCGCGCCGCCGTACGCCGTCGGATCTAGGGTTTTCCGCCGTGGGATCTAGGGAGTGTGCCGCCGCCCGGGTGCCCTACGTCGGGCGTCGCCGCCTCGCCGCCCTCGTCCTCATCGTCTTTTCTCTCCGCCGTCGCTGCGTGAGAGAATCGAGGGAGCGCCGCTATCGCCGAGAGAAAATAGAGGGCGGAGGTGGGGCGGTGGGAGGGCCGCCGTCGCCGAGAGAAAAGAGAGGGCGGCGGTGGGGCGGTGGGTGGTGGGCGGATTTGAGAGTGAGAGAGAGAGCCATCTGTAATACCCGAAATCCGTATATGAATTACTAATGCATGTTATTAATTTTAATAAATTAAGTATTATAATTTGATAATTTTTCTAATTGAAATAGAAAATTAAATATTTTATAGTGTTTAATAATGTGTATTTGTATACAAATATATTTATTAGAGGTATTAAATAGAATACATATATATATATATATATATATATATATATATATATATATATATATATATATATATATATATATATATATTAAGTTAAATTAATAAAATGTAAAAGTTAATGATAATGTAAAAAAATTTATAAGTTAAATTGAAAAGTTAATTGACCTCCATAATATATCCTCGCTTACCTTCTTTTTCCTTATTCGGTAAGCTAGCGCCCACGAATACGTTCCTTTTCTTTCTTTTATTTTCTCCGTTCACGCCGCCTTATTCCGTCGCCGGCGATTTTCTCCAATTATCATATTATATATGAAAATGGTCGTAGCGATTCGTAGATTGTAGAAATAAGATCAGCTTGTTATTTCGATTCTTGTAGCGTCCGAAAATTTAATGCGAAGATTCGGAAATTATTGTTTAAATGTGCTTTTTCATTTAATCACCACCGTCGTTCGAAAAACGATAGGTGGCAAGGCTTATCTTGTTGTGAAGTTTGTAGTGCGTAGAGTAGAATTCTATTCTCGATTGTTAGAATCGGTGTATGAAATTAGTAGAAAAATAAGCCGAAAGTGACGCGTAGAAATGGATTTCAACGTTTAGAATTAAACTTTATTTTTGTGGATTCTTACATTTCGAGTCATTATGGGATGTAGTAAAGGTTATAGGCCTAATTGTGAGTAGGAAAGCGATGAAAATGGAGTATCAAAAGCTTGAAATGGACGTTAATAAGCGTAAGTGAAAAATTCATCGTTTTTGCAAAAATGGTCGTCACCTTACCGGTGACCGTTTGAGGCGAGGCTTGGGTGAAATAGGAAGCCGAGATTGTAAGGATTCCAACGGTATTTTCGGTTTTCGATCGGAGGTGTAGAATGACGGTAGGGACCTCTTGTACAAAAACTTGAAAGTAGAGGAGGCCAAAGAGAATTAGATTAACTTCAGGGATTAAAATGCAAATTTCTTATTTTGGTCAACTGACCAGTCAACGGTCAACTGTTGACTTTTGATTTTTATTTAATTACGATTTTGCCCCTCATTTTCAAGCGTTTGTAGAATCTTCGTTTTTCATCCGATTTGATCCAAACCAGCGTCAAATTGTTCCAAATTTAAAGATCTACATTTTAATTCTAAAATCACGGGATGAACAACATTATAAAATGACCATTTTACCTCTGAACGGTTGTACGCCGTAAACTCTGTTTTTAATCCAAATTCTTCGTTTCAAGTCCGTTTTTATCCCAACGAGTTTCTACACGCTCTAAATAGGATTATATTATCAATAAACTAGCTAGTTTGTCTTTTGACTGTCAAACACATTAAACGAACTTTAAAAACCTTAGGAAAAGATTGGTTCACCCTTCTACCTCTAAACCAAATCCAGGTCCTATAATCCTAGGATGCTCTTATTATAGTTATTATAAGTTAATTATTATATCTATTACAATGTTCTGAGCGCACAATATTATTTGTAGGGCGGAAAAGAAATCAAGCATAAAAAGCAGCTTACGCTCCAAAAGCAGTGCTCAAATCTAATCGGAGTGGGATAATTTCCACTCTTAATTGAGTTTAACATTCTATGTTATGATTGCTATGTTAAGGTGTGATATGTGAATGATATATGTCATGATTATGCAACAATTGTGAAATTATGTTCAAGTCGGGTAATGGCCCGTACTATGTTCAAGCCGTAATGACCCTTACAATGTTCAAGCCGGGTAATGGCCCGCACAATGGGCACATGAGTTATATTTTCATGTTATGTGTTATTTGCATATACATTTTATCAGTGCAATCATTGAGATTATTCCACTGGTGTATTTGAAACACTCACCCTCATATCCATTGTTACTGATGATCTTGAGTTTGATGTGGAGGGACGATGAGGATGCGGCTTATATCTTTTAGTTCGGTTGTATAATTATTATATATGGGTTTGCAAGCTGGAGTGAAAAACAATGGTGTCTTTGTTTGAGTAGTCCAAGTATGCTTTGGTTGAAAAGTGTAACAAAACATATTTTGCCCTTTTTCTTTTGATATGTAATTATCTCATGTGAGCGAGGTTTGTTAAATTCTTCTTTCTTAAGTACGTATCACCGATTTACGGTTGCTTTGGGGGTAATATTTTTAATTTGGTTATAGCTTCCACTTATAAAAATAATAATTTTATTATCATATATCTGGAAATGAGTTTTAAATTGTATTTAGTAGCGCCTCGGCCCCAAGTAACATTATTTTAAAAAGGGAGAAAACTTGGGGCGCTACGGTGTGGTATCGAGCAAAGGTGCATATCGGGTAGATTTGCTCTGAATGTTTTTGCTCATGTATTTTATTGAGTCAAAATAGTCAATTTATAAGATTATACCGGTGTCTGCATCCGATAGACGTTCGACCTCATTAAACTCTAGTAAGTGCTTTGATGTGTACTATGTGCCATTTTTGACTTGATGTGACATAATTTGATTATGTGATGCATATTCTTTGACATACAATGTGATTAATATGAATGCATTTGTAATATGTGTTTTGGAGCAAGCTGCTAGACCTAAGGTGAAATATTTTAGGTCATGTGAATGTTTAAGTATTAGATAAATAAGTTAGAGACTTGGAGGGTAAATTATTTTATGTGACGAGATCATATCACGTGGTAGACCACGTAAACAAGCATTAGCGAGAGGCTCCATCGATACACGGAGATCTTGATGAAAACCCCGATGATGATCTTATAACCGTTCTCCGAGGATTAGCACAACAATTTAGGGGAAACCTGCACCACTGTTCCACCGCCACCAGGTTGTACCTCAAATGGAATCAATACCGGTGATTGAAGCAGTTTAGACATTTCAAACCTCCTATCTTTAACGGGAAGGAGGACCCGGCGAAGCAGAAATATGGTTGAGATCATTGGAGAAGATCTTTGCGCATTTCGAGTGTGCTTGATGTGCGAGAAGATTTCATGTGCGATTTTCCAATTTACGGACGAGGTGACTATTGGTGGGAGGCTCAGCCGTCGCACTCAAAATCCCGAACAAAGAGCCGCTATGACTTGGCTCAACTTTAAGGAAATCGTTATCCGTAACTACATGCCACAATCGTATCAAGATCGCAAGGAAAAGCGAATTTCTTTTTTAAAACAAGGATCAATGTCTCGTGTTAGAATATGAGCGACAGTTTAACCAACTTTCTAGGTACGCCACACATCTTGTGGATACCGAAGAGAAAAAGGCAAGACGATTTGAGAAGGGTTTGCGTTCGTAAATTAGTAATATCTTAGCGGGACAAGGTTGTATGACTTTCATTTGAAGCTTTTGGGCAGAGCCCAAGAAATCGAGTCTTGTATGAAGAATGAAAATACTAATAGAGGAATGATGAACGCTCCGATGAAAAGGAAATTTGGAAGTCCGTACGTTGGAAGAGAAGGCAGTAACTTTTAGGGGAAGCAAGCTAGGATTGGGGAAGACTCAACATCGGTAACACGGAGGAATATTCCACCTGTCCCAAGTGTGGGAAAAATCACTCGGGAGAATGTCTATTTAGGGCGGGGGTATGTTATCGTTGTAAAATGCCGGGACATAATATGATAAATTGTCCGATTACGTAATAATAAAGGGAAGCCAAATGTAAGACCAGCTCGAGTTTTTGTTATGGTGAGCAGAAGCGGCGAATGAGCGAGAGGCGATGGCCGGTATGTTATCAATTTTTAATGTCCTGCACTCGTACTTCTTGATCTTTGGAGCTACTAATTCTTTTATTTCTACTCGACTATTCGAAATGCTAGGCAATAAAGTTGAGATGATAGATAATGACGTACTTGAGGTTAGTATACCATCCGGTAGAGTAATACGAGACCAAAAAAAAATTGTGTCGAGGTGTACGAGTAGGAATTGATAACAAAATTTTGATGGCAAATTTGCATGTACTTAAGATGAAAGATTTTGATGTAATCTTGGGTATGGATTGGCTTAGAGCTAATCACGCGGTTTTCGGTGTCATGAGAAAGAAGTGATATTTCAACCGCCCGAGGAAGAAAAATTCACATTTTGTGGAACAAATGTTGGAATATTACCTCGAATAGTGACTATGATGAAAGCAAGGAGAATGTTGAGAAAAAGGAAATTGTCAAGCATATCTGGTGAACATTATAAATTCCGAAGAAAAGGGGAAAAAAATAGATGACATTCCTATCGTGCGAGATTACCGTGGACGTGTTTAGGAAGACCTTCCAGTTTGCCACCTAATCGACAAGTAGAGTTTACGATCGATCTAGTGTCGGGAGCTGCACCCGATGTCGAAAGCACCTTATAGGATGGCGCCGAAAGAATTGTAAGAACTAAAAGTCCAACTTCAGGAGCTTTTAGATATGGGTTTTATACGACCTAGTGTTTCACCATGGAGCGCGCTGTACTATTTGTGAAGAAGAAAGATGGTTCGTTTAGGATGTGTATAGACTATCGGGAATTAAATAAACTTACCATCAAGAATAAGTACCCTCTACCAAGGATAGATGATTTGTTTGATCAATTAAATGGGGCAACAGTATTCTCTAAGATTGACCTAAGGTCGAGGATATCATCAGGTAAGGATTAGAGAGGGTGATATTTGGAAGACTGACTTTCGAGAACACGTTATGGACACTATGAGTTCATAGTAATGCTATTTGGGCTTAGTAAGGCACTAGCCATCTTTATGGATCACGATGAATCGTGTTTTTCATCCTTGCCTTGATAGGTTTGTGATTGTGTTTATTGATGATATCCTTGTGTATTCGAAAAATTGGGAACAACACGAAGAACATCTAAGAATCACTCTAGGGACGCTAAGGAGGGAGAAATTGTGCGCTAAATTTAAGAAATGTGAATTTTGGCTTTATATACAATCATGGGTTTAGAATTTTTTTAATTTAATTGCAATTTTTGGTGCATGTGTACCCCATTAGATAATTATAAGTTGCTTGATATGGGATACGTAGTAGACTATAAGGCTGATTTTAGTTACCTTATTTCTGCATGATGTCATTATAGTCAATATACCTAGTGTAATCGCCACCACCGAGCCGCTGAACCGCGGTAGCGTGTGCTCGTGAGCGTGTGTGGTCATGCTTTGGTACATTGATGTGTAGTGCGTGTGCAATGAGTTTAAGTTTTGTGGTTTTAGATTTGGTGCAATGATTTAAGAATGAAATTTGTAGTGCATATACATGACTTATGATTTTGTGGGTTAGATTTGGTGCAATGATTTAAGAATGAAATTTGTAGTGCATATGCGGTGACTTATGATTTTTGGTTTAGATTTGAAGCAATAATTTAGGAATGAAATTTGTAGTGTGTATGCAGTGAATTATGTTTTGTGGTTTAGATTTGGAGTAATAATTTAAGAATGGAATTTATTATTTTGATATGAATTTTGGATTGTGGCGTAATAATTATTATGCAATTGGGCTACCATCTAGTATTAAGTATGAGAAAAATAGAGTGAGGAATGTTGTGTGATCTATGCATTGTGATAGAAATTATTTTGGGTTAACTCCTAAATAAGGATTAATAGTATAGATGTGAACCACATTTGGAGTTTAGAGGATAAAAAATAATCTATAGGATAATCTAGCATGAAAAGTGGGGTGTGATGATTCAAGCTATAAGCTGAATTTCGAGGACGAAATTTTTTTAAGGGTAGGTAGGTTGTAATACCCGAAATCCGTATATGAATTATTAATACATGTTATTAATTTTAATAAATTAAGTATTATAATTTGATAATTTGTCTAATTGAAATAGAAAATTAAATATTTTATAGTGTTTAATAATGTGTATTTGTATACAAATATATTTATTAGAGGTATTAAATAGAATATATATTAAGTTAAATTAATAAAATATAAAAGTTCTTGATAATGTAAAAAAATTATAAATTAAATTGAAAAGTTAATTGACGTCTGTAATATATCCTCACTTATCTTCCTTTTCCTTATTCGGTAAGCTAGCGCTGCAGTACGTTCCTTTTCTTTCTTTTATTTTCTCCGTTCACGCCGCCTTATTCGTCATGGCGGTTTTCTCCGATATTATCATATTATATATGAAAATGCTCGTAGCGATTCGTAGATTGTAGAAATAAGATCAGCTTGTTGTTTTGATTCTTGTAGCGTCCGAAAATTTAATGCGAAGATTCGAAAATTATTGTTTAAATGTGCTTTTTCATTTAATCATCACCGCTGCTCGTTAAAAACGATGAGTGGTGAGGCTTATACCGTTGTGAAGTCTGTTGTGCGTAGAGTAGAATTTTATTCTCCATTGTTAATTCAAAGATCTACATTTTAATTCTAAAATCACGGGATGAAAAACATTATAAAATGACCATTTTACCTGAGCAGTATGCTGGTAAACTCCCATTTTTAATCCAAATTCTTCGTTTCAAGTCCGTTTTATCCCAACGAGTTTCTACACGCTCTAAATAGGATTATATTATCAATAAACTAGCTAGTTTGTCTTTTGACTGTCAAACACATTAATCAAACTTTAAAAACCTTAGGAAAAGACCTGGTTCACCCTTCTACCTCTAAACCAAATCCAGTGGTCCTATAATCCTAGGATGCTCTTATTATAGTTATTATAAGTTAATTATTATATCTATTACAATGTTCTGAGCGCACAATATTATTTGTAGGGCCAGGATAAACTGAAGCATAAAAGCAGTTACTGCTCCCAAAACTTGATGCTCATATCTAATCGTGGGTGGGATAATTTCCACTCTTAATTGAGTTTAACATTCCATGTTATGATTGCTACGTTAAGGTGTGATATGTGAATGATATATGTCATGATTATGAAACAATTGTGAAATTATGTTCAAGCCGGGTAATGGCCCGTATTATGTTCAAGCCGGGTAATGAACCGTATTATGTGTATTATGTTCAAGCCGGGTAATGGCCCGTACTATGTTCAAGCCGGGTAATGACCTCAAGTGTAATACCTGGACCCAAATTATGGTTTATTTTATTTTCTTGTGTGAGTGCCATTTTATGATTGATTATTCTTTCGAAAAGAGAAACTTCGTTGTCATTCAAAATCTTCGATTTTGGGTAGCAGACGAGCGAGAACCAAACCGACGGTACTCTAGAAATCCTAATACCGATCGAACCCGGTACTCGATAGTCAAAATGCGGATAAAATACAACTCCAAAATAAGTGAATAAACCGTTTGTATTAATAACTCGAGAGTTTTATTTTTAGTCGCGAAATTGGACGAAAAATACTAAAAATGCCGAATTTCGAATCTAACGAACAAAAACCGAACCAACCGAGAACCGAATTGATAAAATAAGTTAAAAGCCTTCTTAATTACAAACTTTTAAGGTTATAAAATTATTTAGTAATAAAACGAACGAAACGTAGTTTAGGAGCCCGAAAGCCCGACGGAGCCCCATTTTCAATGTCGAACCACGACACCTGAGCAGAAGGGCCACCACAAGCCAAAGGCTTGTGGGGCCCATTGTTGGACGGCCAAGTGGGGTTGCAGCCACCCTCAAGGAGCCAACACACCAAGACAAAGTGTGTTGACTCCTAAGTACATGTACCCCCTCCTTTAATTGTTTGTCCTTCTTGTCCATCCCCATCATCCACTTGTTTTAATCTTAGCCCTCCATTTTTCCCACATGCCCTTTTAAATTACTTGGGCACCACTTCTCCCTCTCATTCAAGTCATCAAAAGAAAGGGAGCACTCCTCTTCCCCCTTCACCCCAAAATTTTCGGCCACTACTACACAAAGGGAGGAGGAGAACTTTTTCTTCTCCCATTTTTCTTTATACATACAAGACACCCCCAACTCTTACCTCAAGCCATTCATCTTCCTTCAAGGTGGAAAGGAGTAGAGCCATTCATACGAAGAGCTTGAAGAAGGCATTTGGCCCTAGCCTTTTAAAGAAAGACTACAAAGGTGACCTCACCTCAAACCTTAACTTTATTTTTCTAAAAAACTTTTGATAGGGAGAAAGGCATGTGTTCTTCTTGAAGTTTTGTTTATTTCTTGGTAGCATGAAATTTTTATGAAAGAGTTGAAGGTTTCATAATTTTTGAAAGTAGGAATAAGTTTTTAAGTGTTCATAGTATGTAAATAGATGAACAATCTGTTTTTTCCGTCAGAAGTTTAAACTGATGCGTTTTCGTAACTTACTACATTGGCATGTTTGTCTGCATATTTAGAAAGTAGGATGAAATAGCTTTTATTTGTCACTGGTCTCATGCATTTTGGAGTTATATTCAATAATCTATGAATTTTTGAAGTCAGTGTGACAATCTGTGATGTTTTTGTGACTCTTCGATTTTTCTGGTATTCCTCACTTCGGTTATTATTTTTATAAAAATCAAAATAAAATTCTAAATGATGTTTGATTCGTTTCTGGATTTTTCCATGATTTTAGGAGTAGTCTAAATAGTTTTACAAAAATTATTTCTCTAGTTGGTACGTGACTGGAAAGGCAGAAATGTTTCTGTCCCTTTTTCGAAAACGAGTCAAAACACCCTTTTCCTTTCATATTTTGCCTAAAGTCAAAACTAAGGAAATTTTAGTGACTTCATGATATACCTATTGTAAAAATTTCGTGATTTTTGGAAGTGTTTTAGTATTTTTAGGAAAATTATTTCTATAGTGTCACAAAACAGAAAACTTCCTGGATCACTGTTTCGTCTTAGGAAATAAATTCAAAAACCCATTTTCCGTATACCTTTTTAATAAGACCATATTTTATGTGTGTTATAAACTTCAAGGGAGTACTTACTGTAAATTTGCCAAATTTTTTAGATAATTTATTTATATTTTAGAAAATGCCCGAAAGTCGAAGTGGACAGTCGAAAGTTTTGTCTTAATATATATATGCATATAGTATGTTGAAAAGATTAAAGTTTCAATAACTTACGACTAAAAGATGAAAACGTGTAAGTGACAAAAAGTCCTTCGGGACCAACGCACTGTATACATAAATACATTCCTCGATAAGAAACTAAAACCAAAATTTTTCTTTAGGAATGAGTACGACCGGGTCGGTGATTTGCTCGCACGTTTCCCTTTTCTAGTTATACTTTCGAACTTCATTTAAGGTGGGTAGCACTA
This sequence comes from Paraleonurus japonicus, assembly GCA_030762865.1. NCBI lineage: Eukaryota > Viridiplantae > Streptophyta > Magnoliopsida > Lamiales > Lamiaceae > Paraleonurus > Paraleonurus japonicus. The sequence continues at coordinate 24,518,961 of CM061060.1, forward strand.
TCCGTATTGCCTTAATTTATGTTATAGTTGAAATATCATGGCTAAATCGTATTGTTTTACGAGCGGAGGTGGTCCGTCTCGGTTTACGAGCGATGTTGGTATCGTCTCGATTGTTTATGAGCGAAGGTGGTCCGTCTCTTTTATGTTTTATGAGCGGAGGTGGTCCGTCTCATTTATGTTTTACGAGCGGAGGTGGTCCATCTCGACGAGCGGAGGTGGTCCGTCTCGGTGTTACTATTCTGTAATAATATGTTGTTGTTATGATATTAAACTTTATGCATGATAGCGTACGGGCTACCCACATTGAGAAATTAAAATTCTCATGCCCCCTTAATTATATTTTTCGGGTGAGCCGATGGAGTCTTGGGAGCAGCAGTAGACTCAGCCATCCCGGTTAAATAATTGAATTTTAATTAGATGCGGAAAACTTTAAGTTAAGAATCACTCAATTGTCTTACTTTATCGCTTTTTCTTTATTAATCTCCTTTCTAAAAAAAAAAATGTCTCACTTTTTCCTTTCACTAAGTAACGATTCGAATCTGGAAAAAAAAATTTTACCATAAGATTAAAGACTTAGTTAGAACGGTGTGGGAAGTAATTCTGCCGCCGCGAATGTAACTCCGAGGTACAAAGTTTCTTACTCTTCCTTTTAATATCCGTTGTGAATGTTTCATAAATTGTGGTTTGGACTCGTAAAAATGTGAAATTGGTATGCTTGACGATGAAATTGTGGCGTATGTGAGACGTATGATTTCAGATCTTGTGTATGTGTTTTGCAACGCTATATATATGTACCTTTACTATATGTAACTATATTTTCTTTTTCTCCTTTCCTCCGCGCCCGCTAGATCCTTGACTTAGAATTCCTTTCTTACGAAACTTAGGACTCTATGGATTTCGCGCAAAGGTACGTCACGATACGACAAGCTAAGAACGAGCCGATCATCGATTTCACGCACCGTTTCGAGACTTGAGAGACATCGCAGAGCTCGAGGGCCATCGCGACTCCGAGACGACCGCGATCTGCCGGTTGCGACAGGACATGCGACCCGAGTTCGCGAAGCACGCTACCACTGCTTTTGATCGCATACCGGAATGCGACTCACGCTACTACTACCCCGTATGCCTTACTCAAGACATTTGCGAGCTACACCGCGAGGTCGAGGCAGCCATAGAGGCCTCGCGAGGAGTCACGTAGGGCGACTTATCGCAGCTCCACTTACTAGCAAGGTGCCGCGATCTACGCAATCGATCCAAGAATATGGACCTTGAGGTCAAGAAGGTAGAGATGAAGCCGGAGGAACAACAGAGGAGAGTCGATCACTTGAAGGAGAAGCGATCGCAGATTGCGTAAAGGTTGGATTTCTATCGCCGGGATGCTAAAGGAGCTCGGGAGGAGGCACGCAACTTATGGGAGGAGAGTGGATTTCCGGGTGGGCCGAGATAAGACCGACCCGTCAAGAGAGAGTCCCCATCCTTGCCGACGAGGATCCGTGATCGGGCCAGCCGGGACCGAGCGAGATCCTAGCCGCCTGGGCCCAAAGCAAGATCCGTAGGATCTAGATTCTTCATCGCCTTGTCATTTAGGTTCCTTGTAGTAACTGCAGAAGAACTAGAAACTTAGCATGAACCTTTATTGTTATTTTCAATGTATGTACTTTCGGGTTGTATGATTACCTCCCGTGGCTTTTATTATTTATATATGTGTAATCAAGTGATTCGTATTATACGGTCACTTTATTCTATCTACTTACTTTTACTCAATTATTGTTTAATGATTTGCGTCGCTAGTTCCCTAACTTACGAAAGATAGAGTTCGCAATCGTGTCCGAGCTAGACAAGACGCTCCGGTTCCGAAGACTCCAATTGTATAATCGGTGGTAGCGAACTATCAATTCGACATAATTGGGTTCTATTTTTGAATTTGATCATACCTATATATATATATATATATATATATATATATATATATAATAAATATTCTTTTTCTCTACACCTAATTAGGATGGCACCCCGAGGAAGACCCAAAAATCGCCGTAGGGAGAACTCAAGAGTCTGTAGGACAAAGCAACCCCGCCGCCACCTCCTACAAGACCCACCGCCAACGCCGCTCGGGAGTCGACATGGCTCGGGAATTCTTTAATTCCCTACAGATTTCATGCAATACCAACAGCCTCACCCACACGTACTCCGCTCCAGAGAGGATGATCGGGATTGCTAAGACGCTCGTGAGAATGCAACCACCTCGTCTTAATGGGAAGGAAGGGCCCATGGAGATCAAGAATGGCTCTCCGAGCTGGAGAGAATCTTCAAACACATGAACCTAACCGACGCACGTAAGGTTTCTTGCGCTCGGTTTCGGTTGGCCGAGGATGCCGCCAAGTGGTGGGAAGCTTTCAAACGCACTCTGAATGCCGAAGGAAGGCAAGCACTGATCGGGAAGGCTTTAAAGAAACTATCATGAATGAGATACTTCGGAAGCACTCCGAGACCGAAGAGGTGGAATTTGTGACCCTTCGACAAGGGAACCTCTCGGTGATCAATACGAGAGGCAATTCAACAGATTGTCGAGATATGCTCCACATCCGGTGGGCATCGATGAGAGAAAAGCTAGGAGGTTTGAGAGAGGCTTAAGGCCGAAATTGGAGGAGTCGTTTCAGGATTGAAACCGCAAAGCTATAATGAGGTTTTCACCGAGCACTCATCGTGTCAATCGGTTTGGGGCTAGAATTCAAGGCTACCCCATCTGTCCGACTGTTAACAAGGGAGGACAACAAACTTCAAGGGGAACCAGAGTCGATACCCAAAGGGAATAATTTCGTACTCTTTGGACAAAGGTCACCGCCCTTTTGCTCAAAGTGTAGAGGAAGGCACACAGAGCATGCTGGACCGGCACTTGTTTCTACCGCCGACAGCCGGGGCATCGACGCTCGGATTATCCAAAGTTGCAGCACGGAATATCCCAATGGCCATCAACCAGCCTAGATTGCCCCAAATGGGAAACAACCGCCCGCCCGGGCCGCCAACATAACATCCACCGCTGGATCGCCAGAGGAAATCCTCCTTTGCCTGGACCACCAAGGAGAAATGTACCGGCCCCAGAGCAGAGAGGAAGGGCTCAAGTGAACGCAATTCTAGACGAGGAAGTAGAGGAGGACCGTAACTTAACGAGACTATGACAGTACTCTACGAAGTTTTGGTAAACCTCGCTACGTCATCGCCTTGACACGGAGCATCCCACTCCTTTGTGTCGGAAAACTTTAGTAAGAAACTAAAGTTAGAACGCGTAGTAGGAGAAGCTTTGAGAGTGAGTGTTCCGTCTGGGAACGTGATAAATATCCAAACCCAAGTTAGAGGAGTGAAGATAAAACTGGATGGACACCAAATAGAATCTAATCTTCACGTCCTTAAGATGAAAGATTTCGACTTAATTTTGGGAATAGATCGCTTATTAGGCATAAAGCAACTATAAGATGTGTAAACCGAGAAATAGACTTTGAGGATAAAGATGGACAACGTTACACTTTTCGTGGAACTCAAACCAAGTCCTGGGATTCGGGTAATCTCCGCAATAAAAGCCAAGAAGCTTTTACGGAAGGAAGGATGCAAAGGATACCTAGTCAATGTCTCAGAGTGAAGAAGGATGAAAAGATGCCAATGAACGTACTGCCGTGAGAGAGTACCTAGATGTGTTCCCGCAGGAATTGTCGGGTGTACCGCCCGATCGGCAGATAGAATTCTCCATCGAATTGACACCAGGAGCTACGCACGTGTCAAAGGCACCGCACCGAATGGCGCCAAAGGAGCTAGAAGAGTTGAAAGAACAACTCCAAGAATTCTGGAGAAGAAATTCATCAGCCCAGCGCTTCACCCCGGGAGCACCTGCTCTATTCGTAAAGGAGAAGGATGGAACTCTCGAGAATGTGCATCGACTATAGAGGGTTGAACCAATGACCATAAAAAACAAGTACCCTCTGCCAAGGATCGAGGACTTGTTCGACCAGTTGAAGAATGGCGCGTGTTTTCGAAGATCGATTTGAGGTCCGCTATCACCAATCGAAGGTCAAGGAGAGTGATATCCCAAAGACGGCCTTCAAGACTCAAGTTATGGACACTACGAGTTTATAGTGATGCCTTTGGAGTGACAAATGCTCCGGCTATATTCATGGACTTGATGAACCGGGTGGTCCACCAATACTTAGACCAATTTGTCATTGTGTTTATCGATGACATACCGATATACTCCAAGGACAAGGACCAACACGAAGAACACCTCAGATTGTTTTGGAAACAACGAGGCGTGAGAAGTTACATGCTAAGTTCAGCAAGTGTGAGTTTAGGATCGACCGAATTATGTTTTTGGGACACATAATCTCATCTAAAGGGATTGAGATGGACCCCGCAGTTAGAAGCCATAATGGATCGAAGACCCCAACTAATGCCAACGAAATAAGAAGTTTTCTTGGATTAGCGGGATACTATAGGAGATTCATCCAGGACTTCTCGCGAATTGCAAAACCCCCGACGCACCTAACCAAGAAGAACAAGAAGTTTGCTTGGACGCCCGCATGTGAAGAAAGTTTCCAAGAGCTCAAGAAGAAATTAACTTCTTCACCAAAGTGTTAACTATCCCGATGGAACCGAGGGATTTGTGATATACACCGATACATCCTTGTCCTGGATTGTGATGTGTCCTCATGAGATCCCTCTTACTAACTGGAATCAAAGAATTAGTAGATCTGCTCCGACCAAAACGGGAATGGGCTGGGGTTATGAACTTATAATCGATGATCGAGTCGATTCCATGATTATAAGTTCATTCTATACCGGACCGGGCCGGAATAGGGTTATATACATTCTCAAGGGGTCATTCGAGCGTATCTAAATAGATACTATGTTTACATATGGGTCCCTACGCCGTTCCATTTAGGATTAGGAATAGGCGTAATCGGACTCGCTTTTTCCCCATATTTCTCGTTATTTTGGGACCCTATTCACCCCTTTGAGCTTCTATTGAATCGAGAAATAAAATAGGTTTGATTGGCCATCTTTTTGATGCAACATGGAAAGGTCATTGCATACGCATCACGACAATCAAGACCCACGAATGTAACTACCCAACCCACGACTTGGAATCGGCTGCAGTAGTTCATGCTCAAGATCCGGAGGCACTACCTTTACGGGAAGTGCGAGATCTACACGGACCATAAGAGCTTGAAGTACTTCTTCACACAAAAAGAGTTAAACATGCGCCAAAGGAGATGGCTCGAGCTAGTGAAGGACTATGACCGCACGATCCACTACCATCCCGGAAAGGCGAACGTTGTGGCCGACGCCTTGAGTAGGAAGGGAATCGCAACAATCAACGCCATGTCAACAGGACAAATGGCACTAATCGTGACTTTGCTCGAATGAACCTGGAGTTCACTAAGCGATGTTGCATGATGTCGTGATCTATGCTATCACACTACAACCAACCCCGAGGGAGAGACTCGAGAGACGCTCGCAGAAAGGATAAATTCCTCGAAGGAATGAGACTCCGAGTTGAGAAGGGGACCATCAAAGGCTTCACCTTGAGCATCGATAGAGCCCTAATGTTCGAAGGACGAATTTGTGTGTCAAAGGACGAAGGACTCGAGGGATGAAATTCTGAAAGAAGCACACAACACTCCATACTCCGTACACCCCGGAGAGACGAAGATGTACCGAGGACCGAGAGAGACTTTTTGGTGGAGGGGTATGAAAAGGACGATAGCCCACTTCGTAAGGAAATGCCCGACCTTCCAACAAGTCAAAGTCGACCATTAACGACCGCCTGGACTACTTCACCCTTTAGAAATACCCGAGTGGAAATGGGAAAATATCACCATGGACTTCGTCACAGGTTTTCCAAAGACCGTAAGGAATCATGATGCTATTTGGGTAATTGTACATAGACTTACCAAAACCGCGCACTTCATACCCATGCGCATGACTTATTCCTTAGACAAACTAGCCCAACCGTAAATAGAGCAGATTGTTAGACCGCACGGTGTACCGGTTTCGATAGTTTCCGATAGAGATCCTCGCTCCACCTCTAAGTTTTGGAAGAGCCTACAGCAAGCCTTAGGAACGTAATTAAACTTCAGCACCGCTTACCACCCGCAATCGGACGGACGGTCGAGAGAACCATTCGGACTTTGGAGGATATGTTGAGGGCATGTGCTATGGATTTCGAAGGAACCGGGAGACTCACCTACCACTTGTGGAATTCGCCTACAATAACAGCTTACCAAGCTACGATTCAAATGTCAACCTTTGAGGCACTTTACGGGAAGAGATGCAGATCACCCATTTATTGGGACGAAGTAGAAGTTCGTAAGATTTTAGGACCAGAACTTGTGGAGCAGTCGGTGGAAATTGTTTCTGATTAAGGAAAGGATCAAAGCCGCACAAGACCGTCGAATTCGTGCGCTGATACTCGCCGGAAGGACCTGCATTTTGAAGTTGGAGAAAAGGTATTTTTCAAAGTAGCACCAATGAAAGGATTGATCCACTTTGGGAAAAGAGGCAACCGAAACCCCGCTACATCGGACCTTTAGACATACTAGAGAAGATTGGAGATGTAGCTTACCGCTTAGCTCTACCCCCGACCTATTCCAAGTACACAATATTTTCCACGTTTCTACGATCGTAAAGTATGTAGGTGACCCCGAACACATTATCAACTTCAGAGACTTAGAATTGGGACGAGACGACATACGGAGAGACACCCGCGAAGATTCTAGTGGAAAAATGCACAAACTTAGAAATCGAGAAATTCCTTTGGTTTAATACAGTGGAGTAGACACAGGAAGGAGGAAGCCACTTCGAGAGAGAGAGGACGAGAGTTTAACAAAATACCCGCAAGGCCTAGATTTGATTAGGTAAGCCAAATTTCGGGACGAAATTTCTTTGAAGAGTGGGTGGGATGTAATACCCGGACTCAAATTGTGGTTTATTTTATTTTCTTGTGTGAGTGTCATTTTATGCTTGATTATCCTTTCGAAAAGGAAACTTCGTTGTCATTCAAAATCTTCGATTTTGGGTAGCAGACGGCGAGAACCAAACCGACGGTACTCTAGAAACCCTAATACCGATCGAACCGGTACTCGATAGTCGAAATGCAGATAAAATACAACTCCAAAATAAGTGAATAAACCATTTGTATTAATAACTCGAGAGTTTTATTTTTAGTCGCCGAAATTGGACAAAAATCCTGAAAATGCCGAATTTCGAATCTACCGAACAAAAACCGAACCAACCGAGAACTGAATTGATAAAATAAGTTAAAAGTCTTCTTAATTACAAACTTTTAAGGTTATAAAATTATTTAGTAATAAAACGAACGAAACGTAGTTTTTGGAAAGACACCCCCAACTCTTACCTCAAGCCATTCATCTTCCTTCAAGGTGGAAAGGAGTAGAGTCATTCATACGAAGAGCTTGAAGAAGGCATTTGGCCCTAGCCTTTTAAAGAAAGACTACAAAGGTGACCTCACCTCAAACCTTAACTTTGTTTTTCTAAAAAACTTTTGATAGGGAGAAAGACATGTGTTCTTCTTGAAGTTTTGTTTATTTCATGGTAGCATGAAATTTTTATGAAAAGAGTTGAAGGTTTCATGATTTTTGAAAGTAGGAATAAGTTTTTAAGTGTTCATAGTATGTAAATAGATGAACAATCTGTTTTTCCGTCAGAAGTTTAAACTGATACGTTTTCGTAACTTACTACTTTGGCATGTTTGTCTGCATATTTAGAAAGTAGGATGAAATAGCTTTTATTTGCCACTGGTCTCATGCATTTTGGAGTTATATTCAATAATCTATGAATTTTTGAAGTCAGTGTGACAATCTGTGATGTTTTTGTGACTCTTCTATTTTTCTGGTATTCCTCACTTCGGTTATTATTTTTATAAAAATCAAAATAAAATGCTACATGATGTTTGATTCGTTTCTGGATTTTTCCATAATTTTAGGAGTAGTCTAAATAGTTTTACAAAAATTATTTCTCTAGTTGGTACGTGACTGGAAAGGCAGAAATGTTTCTGTCCCTTTTTCAAAAACGAGTCAAAACACCCTTTTCCTTTCATATTTTGCCTAAAGTCAAAACTAAGGAAACTTTAGTGACTTCATGATATACCTATTGTAAAAATTTCGTGATTTTTGGAAGTGTTTTAGTATTTTTAGGAAAATTATTTCTATGGTGTCACAAAACAGAAAACTTCCTGGATCACTGTTTCATCTTAGGAAATAAATTCAAAAACCCATTTTCCGTATACCTTTTAATAAGACCATATTTTATGTGTGTTATACACTTCAAGGGAGTACTTACTGTAAATTTGCCAAATTTTTTAGATAATTTATTTATATTTTAGAAAATACCCGAAAGTCGAGCGTGGACAGTCGAAAGTTTTATCTTAATGCTTAAGTCACTACTTTTAATTGGAAAATATATTTTTCTTTTTACGTGTCACATTTAGGAGCATGTTAGTAAGGGTCTATATATATATATATATATATATGCATATAGTATGTTGAAAAGATTAAAGTTTCAATAACTTACGACTAAAAGATGAAAAAACGTGTAAGTGACCAAAAGTCCTTCGGGACCAACGCCTTTGTATACATAAATATATTCCTCGATAAGAAACTAAAACCAAAATTTTTCTTTAGGAACGAGTACGACCGGTCGGTGATTTGCTCGGACGTTTCCCTTTTCTAGTTATACTCTCGAACTTCGTTTAAGGTGGGTAGCACTATCCGTATTGCCTTAATTTATGTTATAGTTGAAATATCATGGCTAAATCGTATTATTTTACGAGCGGAGGTGGTCCGTCTCGGTTTATGAGCGATGTTGGTATCGTCTCGGTTGTTTAAGAGCGGAGGTGGTCCGTCTCTTTTATGTTTTATGAGCGGAGGTGGTCCATCTCATTTATGTTTTACGAGCGGAGGTGGTCCGTCTCGGCGAGACGGAGGTGGTCCGTCTCGGTGTTACTATTCTCGTAATAATATGATCTTTGTTATGATATTAAACTTTATGCATGATAGCGTACGGGCTACCCACATTGAGAAATTCAAATTCTCATGCCCCCTTAATTATATTTTTCATGTGAGCCGATGGAGTGCTTGGGAGCAGTGAGACTCAGCCTTCCCCGTTAAATAATTGAATGTTTAAATGTTTTTATTTTTCTCGTCTGCTGAATTAGACTCCTTATTTGTTTTTGCTAAACTCGGCTCACGTCGGACCCTTAGACTCACTATTACTTTCTCCGCCGCTACGGTTTAATTATGCTTCCGCTTAATGTTTTGGATTTTAATTAGATCTGTAAATTTTAAGTTAAGAATCACTCAATTGTCTTACTTTATCGCTTTTCTTTATCAATCTCATTTCTCAAAAAAAAAAAAATTGTCTCACTTTTTCCTTTCGCTAAGTAACGATTCGAATCTGGATAAGTAAGTAGAACTATCCGGGTTTGGGGCGTTACATCAAGCCGGGTAATGGCCCGTACAATGTGCACATGAGTTATGTTTTCATGTTATGTGTTACTTGCATATACATTTTATCGGTGCAATCATTGAGATTATTCCACTTTGGGTGTATTTGAAACACTCACCCTCATATCCATTGTTCTGAGATCTTGAGTTTGATGTGGAGGGATGATGAGGATGCAGCACTATATCTTTTGGTTCGGTTGTGTAATTATTATATATGGGTTTGCAAGCTGGAGTGAAAAACAATGGTGTCTTTGTTTGAGTAGTCCAAGTATGCTAGTTGAAAAGTGTAACAAAACATATTTTGCCCTTTTTCTTTTGATATGTAATTATCGCATGTGAGCGAGGTTTGTTAAATTCTTCTTTCTTAAGTACGTATCACCGATTTCTCGGTTGCTTTAGAGTTAATATTTTTAATTTGGTTATAGCTTCCGCTTATAAAAATAATAATTTTATTATCATATATCCTGGAAATGAGTTTTAAATTGTATTTAGTAGCGTCTCGGCCCCAAAGTAATATTATTTTAAAAGGGAGAAAACTTGGGGCGCTACACCATCGGGCCGAGAGAGAGAGAGAGAGAGAGAGAGAGAGAGAGAGAGAGAGAGAGAGAGAGAGAGAAGGGTGGGGGAGAAATGAGAGAGAAATGAGGGTTTTGGTAATTAAATGTGGAAAAGGGTATTTTGGGTAGGGATTGTAGTGGGTAGTAATTTTTTAAAAGTATTGTAGTGGATAGTCATTTTTGTTGTAATGTTGTAGTGGATAGTAATTTGTTCAAAAATATGTGTTATTATATAAAAGAACCAATAAAAAGAATAATGTGGGGGTGGAGAGTATAAATTAACAAAAATAGTAATTATAGATTTCAGTTTTTCTTTATTCGATATGCTTTCAAATATACAATCATGAAATCATTCGTAAATATACGATTATATATATAAGTATATATATAAAAATAATGAAAACTTATAGAGAACAAAATTCTTTTGTAAATTTTAAGAAAATAAACTGAGAAAAATAAAAACATAAATAGATCACATGTTGAATTATTGGTTTACTAAATATATGATATATCTACATCATCTTTCATGCATATGAATGTAATATGATTTTTAATTTTAAAATATCCTTTTATTTCCCTGTCATCTAATCAATTTAAAATAATATTACACATTTTCCTCTCCATTCCTCACACTTCAACCCCTATTTCCAAAATATATACTCACAACAAAGAATGTAAACAAATTAAATATTTTTATGGTCCGATTTGACATTCGTGTTTCGAAAATAATATTTTTCATTCGATATGCTTTTAAATACAAAATTATAGTATTTCAATTTTAAGTAACAAAATGATTAAGAGTTTTATCTTGTTCTTAGGAAAGTTAATGATTTGGCTCAGCGTGTTGTTAGGGTGTTTTAGATCATATTCAAGTGGATCGAGCCTCCAATTATTATGGATAATCTTCTCGATAATATTTTTTTTTTTATAATTTATAAAAGTTATTTAAAAAAATGATGAAATTAGAAATTTAAGGGATACTCTTGGGTGAAACGGTCTCATACATGAGACGGATCTCATCCCTAATCCATCTTACATAGTTGATACCCCGCTCATATATTTGATATCTCTGCCCATATATTTGATACTCATGCTAATAATATATGTTAGATCAGGTTTTAGTTTTGATGAGTTAAAATGTATAGGATAAATAAGCTCATGTAAAGTAAGATGACCAATTTGAAATTGTATAGATCATTTGAAGTAGTACATTTCACTAGTAAGGTCATTGGACTAGATGAGATGGGTTAAGTCACCGAGGTCAAGAAGCTTGGAGGTCATTTGAAGACAGTCTTGAAGAGGTCATCTAATTGAGAAAAGTATAAAGAGTTCAAGATAAGGTCAATGCCAGTGAGTAGAATAAGAAAGACAAAGCTTTCACCAAGTCAAAGTCGACGACAGATTCAAGATCGGCCAAGGTCGGGCGGTGTTAAAGAAAGGATTGTTAAGCGGTTTTAAGTTTGTTACAACAAACTAACCTGTCTTGGCAAACCTTATAAATAGGACTAAGCACAGTCCTTAGAAGGACTTTTGCACTCACTTCTAAGAACACATTCTAAAAAGGGCAATCATCGGTTTTAGATCAAATTCTTGTGATATTTTTCTAAGTGTTTGAAGAACACTTTCTCTTGTTGTATCTACACGTTACGCACCGTATTCTAGATTAATAGATACTCGATAGATACAAGAAGATTCAAAGATGAAGATCGTCTCGATTTGTAAACCGTAAGCAAGAAAGAAGGAAAGTAAGTAAGCTAGTGAAGACCCTTTCACAAAGTTTGTGAGAGGAGAGTGGACGTAGGATTTTTACAAATCCGAACCACCATAAACCGTGTATTCTTTACTTTTTGTACATCTTTAATTCGTCTTTCAGTTTACATTCAATCTCATTTGTTAAAATATCCATTCAAGGAATTATCAATCGATCAAGTATAAAAAAATACTTAGTTGTTTGAATCGATACTTAGAGAATCAATTAATTTGGATTATGTCAGGTTTAATTTGAAAGGAAAAATTGAGTAGGTTGAAAATCTATTCAATCCCCCTTTCAAGATTTTCGATTGTATATCACTTGATCAATTGGGACCAACAATATATTTGAAACCCTACTCACATATATGATATTCATACTTACATATTTGATACTCCTACATTTAATACTCCTTCATATATATTTGATATTTTTGTTAATATATTTGATACCCATTTAAAGGATGAAACTCATTTTATACATGAGACAGGTGTTATACGAATTTTTACCGAAGTTTAAATAATTGAGGGGAACCTTATCACAGAGAAAATAAAATATGGATCCAAATAACTGCAGAATTAAAAATAGTTTTGGTGGTAACCCATGCTTGCATTTAAATACAATATCACTTAACTTGTTGGAATCAAACAATCACAACCGTAAGTCATGCAAAGGCATATGTATCTCGAATAGAATCAAGAAAAATTAAAGATTATGTATTCTGTGAAACAAGTTTCACATTCAAACTTGATTAATATTGAAAAAATAAATTTAGTTATCCCGATTAATATCCTTTAGTAATATAGGTGATACCCTTGATTATCATGACTAATACTCTTTGTAATGTTGTCTTGTATAATATAGGTCATATGACTTATATACTCTTCTTGATTATCACGATTAATACCTTTCAATAATATAAGTAATACCCTTGATTATTATGATTGATACCTTTTAGTAATATAGTGCATACTTTTCAATTATCACGATTGATACCCTTTAGTAATATAGACAATATCATTTAATCATGACAACTAATACTCTTTAGTAAATAGATCAAATTTCACCATTAACCATTGTTTATAGTAGACTTTGCCAAAATGAAATTCTCTTCCGTGTTTTTCATTTAAGACAAAAACTTATGTAAATTGTCTTGCACATATATTATTACGGATATAAATAATTTTTTTTTTTTTGCAAAGAATGCAAACTCATGGACGTACATAATAATTAAACTTTTTTCCAACCCAACAGACGTATAGTGTGGGAAAAAAATCTCAAGTAGAAAAAGATGATTTGATATTACATAAAATAGATCATGTTAGTTAAATTTGAACAAAAATATAATACCCAAGTCATAAGAGGGTCAATTGCTTTTGTTATAGTGAGCAAGTATATCTTATAATGATAATTTTTTTAAAACAGAAATCACAGGGATCTAGTGACACTTTCGAATCTGCAGTTAATACAATCTTAAAAAAGAAAAAAGAAAAAGAACAAGTCTCCTTGCATATAGTGCATCGTATAATTTAAGGTTTTGTTTGGATAGATTGGATTTGAAATCAAAGGATTTGAGGATAATGTATTATGCACTCACACAAACTAAAATGAAGAAAAGTTAAATGAAGGGATTTGATTCACTCAAATATTAGGCACAAGTGGGAGAAGTGAGAGGATTTTAAATGACTACATTTTTTGGGTATTTGATATCCTCTCATTTATAAGTAAAATTTGTGTGAACCAAATCCATTCATTTAGGGGGTGCTTGGTTTGTTGAAAGGAATTGGAATGGTAATGAGTTTGAAAGTAGTGAGGAATGGTAATGGGTATGTTAGTTATTGTTGAGTTGTTTGGTTTATATGTAGGTATGACTATTATTACCATAGAAAGTGTTTGGTTTTAATAAAAATTATTGATAATTAAAATTATTATCAACTCTTTTTAATATTAAAAAATATATTATATAATAATCATACTTGAAATATTATTATTAATATTAATAAATAATTTAGAAGGTAAAATAAATTTTTAAAAAATTATATATGAAAATTTATAAAGGAATGACTTTCATTCCTCCCAAAATTGGGAGGAATGAATCTATGACTTTAATTACCCACTTTTAAAATATCAAATATTTGATTTCCTCAACCAAACATCACACTCTCCTTTCATTGTCATTCCTTATCTCTAAAGGTGTTAACCAAGCACCCCTAGTTTTTCTTTATTTTGATTTGTATATGGTGTATTCTCCCCAAATCCTTTGATTTCAAATGACTCCATCCAAATGGAACATAAGTATATTTTTAACAATATCAATTATTTTTACTTAAAAGTATTATTGTATTTCTTGAAAAATGCAGAGTATTTTCACTTGCAATTTTCCGTGGAAAAATTGCACTTTTCAATAAAAATAATTGATACGATCAAAATGTACATTTGAGTTGCATGGTATACTTGATGCATACATGACTTTCTATTTATAAAAATATATATATTTATGTGAATAATGTGTCTCTTGTGAACCATGTTTTACGGTGAAACTTGATTCACAATGAAAAATAGATACACTTTACATTTCATTATCCCAACTAATACCCTTAATAATATTGGAAATACATTTCAGCTTATCATGACTAATACCCTTAGTAATATTGCCCTGTTTGTAATATAGATCATATCATTCAATTATCACGACCGATACTATTTACTAAATATAGGTAATAATCCTTCATATGGATCATACTCAATCAAAAGAGAGGGAGGAGGTTGTTACATGATAATTATTATTTAAATGAAGAAAAATTAATTATTATTTATACTCCCGAATAATAATATGATACCACTTACCATAACCTTTTTATACTCGATGATATTCTTAATTCTCTTGATCAAATATTTGATATTTTAAACTTTTCAAAAATAATTACATAATAAGCTTGTTATAAATTATATTCATATCCCTGTCAAAAAAAAATATATATATTCATATCAAAACTTTGCCTAAAACTTTGCCTAAATGATACTTTGGTGTCAATTTTAATCATTTTCATCAAAAAATTCCAATTTTTATCGGAAAATTGCCCTAACTTTTATTCTTATTACGACGACCGTATCAAGTCTCATTTGAATCATCACTCATCTAAGAAGCAAAACTCTCAATTAATTTCAAATTTCGATTACACTTCCCTCCTAAATTACAATTTTAAAATCGTAAATTTTATCAACATTGTAGCACACACTTGCTAAATTTTGACATAATTTATCCTTAAATTTATTAAGATATTTTGATAAATGTGTTCTTTTATTAAAAAATCAGACATTATCAAAGATATGCATTCATCTAAAATAATATATATTTTTAACAACAATTAAGCTAGATTCTTGAAAATTGACATAAAGTGTACATCACAATTCACATACACAAGTCTATTTTGAGTAGTAGGCAATATAACAAAGCTTTGAGAAGTAAGGTTTAGTTAATTAGTAGTGCCAAGGTGAAGGAGCATAGTGAACAAAGCTTCACACATTTCACAGGCATCAGGCTCACTCGGCTCTTTCTTCCAAGAAGAGTACACCATCCACGAATGATCCAGTTTCATATCCGGCTTCACGACAACCGAACCCGGAACTTCTGCGTCGCGGCAAGTCACCAGCCCGTCGCTCTTCTCCCCATATCGCAGTTGGAGGTGGAGGGCAGTCAGAGCCATAGCTGCAGAAACGGGAACTATAACAGGCACCTTTCGCGCTGCAATTAGCGCGTCTTCATCACTCAAGATTCGAGTTAGCCATGGAAGTTCCGCGTGTGCAATGTGTGACATTGTCGCGATGACACCCGGGCCAACGTTTGCTTCCGAGTGGAACGAGATGAGAGGGATATTCTCCGGAAGCTTGTGGTTGCGAATGAATTCTCTCCGTTTCTCATAAGTCAGATCCTCGAGAGCTCTTATATCACCCTTCAATACAGCAAAGAATTCGACATGAGAAATATGAAAGCATGTGCTTGTTATGAAAGCTCTCAATAATCTCTACAACATGTATTAGTTGTTGGGATAAGGTATAAATTGGAATCCAAACTATATTTTTATACAAATAAGCACTTCACTTTCATTAAATAAATTGGCATAAAACATAATTATATTAAAACATAATTATATTAGTGGATAGATTATGATATATAAATTCAAAATATGAATTGAAAATCAACAACATTTTTTATGTTTTGGCAATAGACACAGAAATTTTTATTTCTTTAGTATGCAATATGACTGTAAATTAATGCTTAAAAAATAACTAATTTAATATTATGAGTTGAAATAAATTTAAAAATGAAAAGAAAATATATAATATTATAAAAAACTCTTTTAAAAATATGAGATCATTATGTTTACATTATATATATATATATATATATATATATATATATAAAATTTTGTTTATTGTTTTAAAAGTGTTAATAATTAGGTCTCCATGTCTCATTTTATTAGTTGAAGAACTTATTTATTTGATTTTAAAAGTTAAAATATCTATTTGTACAAAACAAAAAATGTTGAGGGTCCAATTTATACCCGTGGCACTAGTTCAAGGTTCAATTTGTATAAAACAATAGTTAAAGGTCCAATTTGTTTCTGGGACATTAATTTAAGGTCCAAATTGTACCATATTCCTTGATTGTTTTCACTAAAAAGTATTAGTAGTCCTCGTTTACCAGCATCAATTGCACAGTGCAACTGATGCACCCAAGTATTACTCCAGATTTATATTTTCGACAACGCATCGAAGATATGGAATTTTTCATAGAAACAGAAAATGTTACCTTAATCAGCTTGCATATCAGAAACTCCATGATCCGGCGGGTTTCCTTATCAGCAACCTGGCCTTCGCGAAGAATATCAGAAGCCATAGGCGTTCCACCGTCACGGACTTTGGACTAATGCCAATCCCGCAACTTTATCCCTCAATTCGTCGGAATAAATCGACAAAGCAGCAGCAGCATCAACACCGCCCTTGCTGTGACCAAGCAACATCACACGCTTGCCCGACCCCCAATACAGCTCCTCTATATATTGCTTTAGTTCCCAAGCATTGTGTTCCACTGATGCCTAAGTAATGTATTACAAGAAGATTTTATCATTTAGTTTTCGACAAGGGACGTTAGAAATTTCTTCAACTCAGACTTTCGTTCAATAGCAAACAAACTGAAGTACCTCACTATGGATTTTAGCAATATGGCAAGCCAAACCCATCTTTGAGAAAAACCTTTTGGTGCTTACAAAATACAAGGGACCATGATTGCTGAAAAGTCCTAATTTATTCATTATGCATAAGAAGACAATATATAATGTCATTACGTTCAAAAATTAAATTAAGAATGCACGACAGAAGGAACCTGGAATTAGCAGGTAAACGTATGAATCGGGTAGTTTATGCACTCCATTCCTGAAAAAATACATAAAGAAACTGCATGTGATCTGCTTGTTCTTAGAAATTGAGAGTTACAAGGACAAAATTTCATAAATCAACTATATATTAGAGAATAAATAGACCCTATTCACAGAAAGATACCAATATATTTATTGCCAAATCACTTTAGGGTGTGTTTGGGGGGGGTATTTTGAAAAAAGTGATTCTCCTCCACTTTTTAGAGTCTGCAAACACCGCCATACTCTTATGAGTTCCGCTCACAGAATAACACTTCTCATGTGTTTTAGAGTCCAATTTCTACCTGTCGTAGTTTAATTAAGACTGGGAAAAAATGGGTAATACTATCTAAAGCACAGCCTAAGCCTTGGCAACAAATCTTGTTGTTTCCAGCATCTTCAAAGGCCTTGTTCTTTTTCAGCCTGCGAAGCCGGAATTTAGGATTTCATTTCTTCATCACGTCCACTTTTTCGATTTGCACATCCAATTCTCCATTCAAATACACATTCACCCCTATTATACACCTATATATCTAAAACTATCACATCACCTCACTTTTCTTACATTTGCTAATTATATCTCATACATACACTCATTTTCTCTTCTACTTTTCTTACATTTACTCTTCTCTCTGTTACTTTTTTAAACCTAATCATTATTTCACTAACCAACAACAATAAAATAATATTTCATCATCATTTAAAAGCATTGATTTGACATAAAGTTACATCCACCCCTACTCCTCCATCCTAAACAATAACACAAATTTACAATTCATTGGATTTCCCTCATCTACTTCATTTCTCCATCCAAATCCCACTCAAGCCGAAAAAACACAGCCCAAAGATCTACAGGACAACTTTCTTCAGAGAAGATAATGAAAAGAAAATTGACAGGAAGATTGGGCAAATATATAAAAACTTTTGAATGACCACTTCAACTAAAAAGTGTCTTTTGGCGAGGAATTTAATATATAACACACCCCTTCACAAGCAAATCGGATTCCTTTTTTGAAGCCTGACTTAAAAAAAAAAAAAAAAATTGTTCATTTTTGGTCTGGCTCTAATTTGCAATTCGGCATAGAACTGTTACAAACCACAAAAACCAGAAACTGTATAACCAGAAATTAGTTCAGTACCACATTATTTATCTTCATCGTATTCTCTATAACTAGTGAGCAACGAAGAGAAAAATGAAACATGACCCAAAAAAATTATAAATCTTTTCATCCCTTTTTTAGTATATATAACTGCATAAATCAATGGACAACAATCACCATATATAAGCTACTCCCTCCGTCTCAATAAAAGTTTCCTATTTTTCCATTTTAGTCCATCCCAGGACAAAGTTAGTTTCCTATTCCTTTTTTGGTATTCCCCAACAATATATTTAATACACTTTCACACCTTTTCATTTCCTTTTTATTTACTCCATCACATTACTTGTATTATACTATTATTATTCTACTACAATTCCTTATATATTGTCCAAGAAGCAATGGGAAACTTTCAACTGGGACAGAGGGAGTATAACTTAATACAAATGAAATGGTAAAAAACACTACAAGTTAAGAATATAATTCCAAATGCAAATAAAGTTTCCAACAGTCCAAATACCAATGCCCAAATGACATAACAGGTTAACATAGTAAAGACTAGATAGCACCAAGTTGTTATTCGATGAAAAGAACCAAACACATGTTCCACATCAAATTAAGTGGCTGCTTGAGTCTTGTTGGGGAATTTGAGAAAACAAAGGTTTCTCATCTCCATACACACAATCTTCATCATCGGACTCAAACTCGACGTCAACCTCTGCTACCTCATCATTGGATGAGAAATCATCATAGTCAAGTTGTCTAAGTCGGGCACTTCTTCGAGGAACATCTTCCATCTCATCATGAAGTCCTAACAAAGTTATGACCAAGCCGAGTCAAGATCTTCCTCCACAACACCATCATCAACCGATCCAACCCTATCAACAATCCATTCTCTTTTAAAAATTGTGAACCGCCTAACCTGACCTGGCCGCATAAGTGGCAACTAATGCACAGAACGCCTACAGTAGCCGATTACCATAAACTTAGGTCGGCCAATGGCAGCCTAGCCCGAGTTTTGCATCCCTGGCTGTTGTATGTGTTATGGGCATTAATCACAGGCTAGGCGCCGATTCGGGCTAAGCTGTTTGCGATTTTTAAAAGAGAAAGATGTGAAAGTTTTATTAGCAAAAGGATGATGTAAGTTGTGCTCAGGAATGGATTGTTGAAAAGGTTGGATCAGTTGATGATGGAGTTCTCGAGACAGTCCTTGACTCAGGCTTGGGCATGACTTCTCTAGGACTTCGTGATGAGATAGAAGACGTTCCTCAAAGAAGTGCCAAACTTAGAGAATTTGACGAGGACGATTTCTCATCCGATGATGAGGAAATAGAGGTTGACATTGAAGTTTAAGTCCAATGATGAGCAACCTTTAGTCTTCTCAAGTTCTCCAACAAGGCTCAAGCAATCAAGCCACTTAATTTGATATGAAACATGTGTTTGGTTAGTTTAATCGAATAACAACTTGTGTTATTTAGTCTTTGCTTTTCAGCCTTTACTATGTTAAATTGTTAATTGTTACTATGTTTTTCGTTTTTGACATTAGTGGTTGTTTAGTTGGGCTGTTGGAGGCTTATTTAGTACTTTATTTGCATTTGGAAGTTGAAATTATATTGTTAACTTACTGGGTATTTTGTCATTTCATTTTTAGTAATTTATAGTTATATATGTTGATTGGTTGTCTGTTTAATCATTGATTTATGCAGTTGTTTATTTATACTATAAAAGTCGTATTATGACTTTCTGACCATATTAGCGATTCCCGACGTCTGCACCCTTGTTTATCATGACTGAATTCACTTCCGACACATATCTTATGTGACTGAAAACTAATGTGGCACGAGCCATGGAGACAACAAATAACGAAGCTGATTGTACCGTTCAAACCATACTGCTCTCAACATCCTAGGTAAAAGCTAGAAGTTATAACCAGGTCTATGATATTATTAGCAGATTTCTAGTTTCTACGATACTTGTGGGTGAGGTAACCTACTATCATGTTAATATGTTCACACATGGCCTAAAGCACCATTTAATTACCATATAAATATATAGTGATGGGACTTTGGACTTGGAGCAACTCAATGTAAATAATAGCACAAAAGAATAATGCATCGAGAGAAAATAGTTATAAATTATGGCCTGAGAATTCGACAGCATCAAACAATTACATTCAGGCAAGAAAACAAAAGGAATGGTTATGTAATCAACCCTAAGTCGCAACTCATTAACATTCACGGAAACCAAATAAAACATTCTTAGAACTCAAGGATACAGAGGTATGAGCCTATAGAACAGATTGTTTTCAAGTAATTCAATAGTTTTGTATCGTAATGTGGTACCTAATGCCTTGTAAAAGCTCCAGGAATCGAGCTGAACCATCCTCCACTGGAGCCATTCCAGGAGCACTTTGTAACCACCCAATGTCATCAGAAGATCCATGCAAAGTTTTCATAACTCGAGATACAACACTAGAAAATTGAAGGATGAATATTACTAACATATACAAAAGTCAGATAGTACTTGACAAATAATGGATGCTTCTCTAGTTGTGTAAAAGTACATTTTATAATCGGAGAATGATTCTTTCACCTTTGGATGCGAGCTTGCACACATCTCATGTGATAACAATAAATTCTCCAAGATGCCATTGCTGATCTCCAAGCAAATTCAAAAACAATATAGGGAGCGCCAACCTACAAAGAGTATGACAACCAACGGCTGTTTAAACGGACATGGAAATGTTAAAGATCAGAGGAAAATCCAATGAGCATTAACTTTGTCATATGATATTGTATACAAAAAGATGCATCAAGAAGAAAGCACGGAGAAATAGCTTTACCCTTTAAAAATGAAGTGGACGCCCTATAATAATAACTATTCACAATTCCTAATCCTGAATTTATGAATGATTGGTCCTCCGTGTCTGAGGCATCTCTTTCAGGAAAGCCTATGCCTGTTCTGGAGTTACAATCTCTTGAAGAAGATGCATTATCCACCGAAGAAAATTTGTTATCATTATAAGCTGAAGATGTAAGTTGTGGGCCATAGGAATTGATGTCTGATAACGAGCGAATAAAATCCTCGACAAGATACCTTCTGCAACAACATAGTGTTCCAAAAAGACACAAGGTTGGAGAGAAAAGTTTTGCAAAAGCATATGCAATTCAAGAGATGATAAGGCAACAACTTATAGCAACTATGAGTGGAAAAAGAAAAACAAAGAGCTCACCGATAAATTCAATGATGCGACGCGTTAAACAAGAAGTTAAGCTTATGAGACGTGAAAAGACATCATCCATTTCGAACAACAGATTGCAGAAAGATTACTGGTTTCCATGGCACCACAAGATCCTTACAACTAGTATATGAACTGCAAACAATAAGTACTACATTAGGCTGTGAGACTTCAAGAGCATACAACAAACGACTGAAATTCAGAAATAGAAAATGAGAGAAACGTAGTAGGGTTCAGTGTAATACATATAAAACAAAAGGAAAATGTATTAGCAGGAATACATGAATAGCACACTACTATAACAAACTCCAGACAAATCGATGCAATAATATACCCAATAATAATGTCATTAGAGGTACTAGAACGCCATAAGAGATTATTTGTTCCATATTTGGTGTTACACTTTGTGTTCCATATTGTGGATAAACGACATGTAGAGGGTGAAAAATAATCAAAGGATGATGATATACACCACATAAACATATGTTAATGGAACACCAAGTAGAATACGAAAAGTGGAACAGGGGAATCGAACTTCGAATGCTGATTTGAATAGTGATGCATCAATCCCGGTGCAGCATTTGGAGAGACCACAAGATTTATTTTCACTGTATATTTTTCAACAAATTACTTCTTTTATACCAAAAGATTGACATAAGTATTCACGTTACAATTTAAATATTAAAAACATATATTTTAAGCTAACAGTTCATTCCAGATAATATGTCATACAAACACAAAAGAATTAGAATAAGATAATTCGTGATTGATTATATTGCACAGGGCACCCAGAAACACACAACATTTCCATAACAATGCATCACTTAAACTGTAAATTATATTAATATCACTCAAAATAGAGGATAAAAAACTAAGGGAATTTTGGGTCAAATCTTTCAATGACAGCGGTAATTGATTGAAGAGTGAAAGCCACTGTGGAGTGTGATCAATGGAAGGTTTTAACACATGGCAAATATTTGTGTGCACATTGTGCCCACTATTTTATTGTGCACAAACTAATACTACACTGTAATTAAACTAATAATACACTGTAACTAAACTAATATTATACAATGCCTGAAATAATGCTACACTGTAACTAAATAAATGCTACACAGTACCTAAAATAATATTACACTGTAACCAAACTTTGAGATTGTGCACAATATGCACACAAATACTACTCTTAACACATATCCAACCTCAAAAATATACTGAATTTGTAACTGCAGTTAAATATGGAAAAATTATACCCAACCAAGAAAAGAAATTAAAAATTAGAGTATTAATTATAAGTTTGTCAGAAGAATTGGATTAGCAGCAAGAACAAAAAGGATCTCTGTGAACACACACATATGCAGATCATATTCAGAGATGCATTCTATTAGACACATAATAAAGTGCATACTGAAGAAATTAGAAGCTAATCAAGAATATCAACAGCAAAGATTAACTAACACGAGAGAGAAATTTAGAGCAAGATTGCCAAAAAGGAGTGAGAGAAAACAAACAAAATGAAGAACCCATTTGCAATTGAAGTGTGAGATATTGCAACTTACTTGAGATTCTTGGAAAATGCAGTGAAAATGGACGGTTAGCCCCAATCCCACAACAAGAAGGCTGCCTCTTCACAAAAGAATATTATACACAAACAAAAAATGGAGAAAAGCAAATTACATCTCCATTTTCCAATAAAGAATGCAACTTTATCCAAGAAACAATAAAAATATGTGGGGAAGATGAATTTTTAATCAATATACCTGTAATAATGCGGTCCCACCAATGCCCCATTTGATCATTCAAACCGGAAATTCAAGAAAAAAGAAATCGTAACTTCAAACTTTCAAAAAGCCCTCCAAAAATCGAATCAATTGTAATCTTGGTTACTTACAAAGTTGCAAGTGCCAGAGCAATAACTGTAAAAGAGACGCGATAGGGGGAGGGGGTTGGGGTGGGGGTGTAGGGTTGAGGCATTTTTATTATATATATGTACAGGTGAGGAGGGGATGGGTGGGTTCAGGTTAATTTAAGACAAAATTAGTCGTAGCACGCGTCTCCATGGTGTTGAGTGATTGAGAAGTCATCAAAGCAGCATCATTATCACCACATTTCATTAATTACTCCTTCGCAACGAAGATTTTTCATTTTTTCATTTTAATAAGTGTCAATTAAAATTTCTCATTTTTAATATACCAAATAATATATTTAATAATCTCATATTATAATTTTGATGGTTCATAATCAAATGACACGAATTTTAGGGTAAATGGATGTTTTTGTTGTGAATATATTATAACTAGATGAGGCTCTCGTGTATTACACGGTATTGTGGTTAAATAAACTTTACAATATAATATATTATATATAATATTTTCAAATAATAATATATATATTAAAATAATGTATACGTATAAAAAAATTATAATTATAATAGTAAATTTAAATAATGGTAATATTAATTGTATGACAATTCATGCTAGGGATTAGAATTATTATAATTATGTGAAAGAATTTAGGAAAAATTACAAATAGGTATAAAAAAATTAGCAAAAATACAAAAACGGTGTAAAAGTGCAAATTTTGTGCTTACATGCAAAAAAATTTGTGCTTATGTGCAAATTTTTACACCTAGTTGTAATGAGGCTTACCTCTTTCTACCTTATTGTAAATGGCCCAAGAATTTACTATAAGATTTGTTTCAAATTTATTTTACAATTAATAAAAAAAAGGAGACGATTAATAGAATTTTTTTATATAATTGATGCATAAATATTACTCCGAATAATATATATATATATATATATATATATATCGTATTTTATAATAAATATCATATATGATTATATTAAAAAAATTTATAAAAGTTGATACAACCACAATTTTTCTTACATACATTTATAGGCTTAAGTTAAATATAATTTTATGTTTTAAAAATTATCATATGATAACACTTTTTAGATATAAAATGGATATTTAAAATATTTAGAGATTTATATATTAACTTATTTATTAAAAAATATACATATTGTGCAAGAGGTCTAAGGTTCAAACCTCCTTAAAAATATATTTTTTAATTAATTCCTATATTAAAATGACAGTCATATATTAATTATAAATCAATAGGAAAATGACACATAGATTATTAATATATATATGCATTTAATAAGAATGTGACACCTCATTCAAATTAACCTCATGACGATACCTAAGTAAAAACAAACTCCCTATTAGTAATATAGGGATTATGCACATAGAAAAATATTTAACGGGCCAAGATGTCTAATGGGCTTTTAGGGTTACATCTCAATTTCCCGTCTATTTATACATCTTTCATTATTGTATCGTGACCCACAATAAGAAATATAGTGAAAAACCTTCGCCTGCGTAGTCATTCTTGTGAAGTTGATAAACAAATTTGTGTTCTTCTCGTTCTTTATTTTACAACACATTATCAACACGATTGTTCTACCAATTACGAATCTCTTCGACTTCCAAAGCATCATCGGTCTTCTCTGTTCCAAAATTGAGGTACTTTGGATTCGTGTATTTTTTTAATAATTCTTCCACCAATAATTGATATATGAATATATATTTTTATAGATAGTATATGATAATGATAATTAATTGCTCTAATTATTTAGAGAATCATGGTTTCTATTATATATTTAAGTTTTCTTTTTGCTATTAAGTTTCGATATGTGATACCCATGGTTATGTATGTGCAAGCGGTAAAACAAACATATTTTCATGTGGGCTATCTTGATTTTATTTTTATTAATAAATGTGAGTAAAATCTGTGTATAAATAAATATTTTTCCATATCGGTTTGCATGGTTTTGTTGTTTTGACCACAATGTGTCGGTGTGAGAAGTTGTTCTTGCCAAGTATGCTTTTGGATGCGACAATAGATTTTTCGGGTGTTTTGCAATCTCATATGAATGCATCTCAAGTAAAACACCATTTTTGAACTATAAGTTTTATTTGTTTATGTCTATGCCCTACTAATGGTTCTTCTTTTCCAATTACGGTGTCATAAGCTCTCCGAACAATAAATATAGAATATTCTATATTTAGAATACATTTAATTGATTTAAGATACTATCATTGAGTATTTGTTTTAACTTGAGTATCTTTTCTAATTAAAGGAGGTGTCTAGGAGATTTTTGTTGGGTCTAGTAATAAAGCTGTGGATCCTTCTTCCGGTGTAAGCTATTTTAAGACAAAGATTCACTCTTATAACATTATGTGTGGAAAATAATGTGAATTGACTACTCAACATGTGAATTAACTGCTTGTATTTGGAAATTGATGTTTACACTTTCGAATATTTGATAAGTCTCGTTTGTCATTCTCGCAAGTTCTTTTGAGCTTAATTAATTGTTTATTCAAAATGAGTTTACTATATTTCTGCTGCCTTTCTAAAGAGCATAAAATTGGTGATATTACGTTTTAGTCTTTTCTAAATTGAAATAAAAATTCCCGGAAAGTAAAAAAACTTATCGTGCTAGTTTGCACGAAGAAGACTTTGATCTATTGAGTGTTGAGCTCAAAGATTTCGGAGATGACGAGTGATCAAGATACTTGATATTTATCCTTTTAAGTTTTTATCATATTTATTTAATTTCCCAAAGCTTGTTAAAAAGTTATTTTCGATTGTGAATCATCAATTGTCTTAGCTTATGGAGAAAGATAATATTTTGTATTTGGTAGATTGTGTTACCACACATACTATCCTGAAAGATAGAAATTTTGTTTCTAAAAAAAAAAACGGAGTGTCACATTAATTGCTAATGATAATATCTTAATAATGAGCAATTCTCTTGTAAAATATTGCACCGTGCAATATCAATTAAAAAAGAAAATTATTAAATCTTGTGGGTCAAGATAAAGAACTGGTCAAACTACGCAGATTTCTTCTTCCTCCTCCGTTCGCTCCACAACTTCCATGGTTGTGCTGTGTTCCCCAACCAACCCCAACCACGCATCAAGGTTCTTTCGACGCAAAAACGCCGACGATGAGGAGGGATAAAACTGTGAACTCCGATGAAAAAAGGAAAAAGAGGGATGATCCGATTGATGAAAAGCAGTAGTGGATAAAACTTAAACAGTGATGAAAACAAAGCTTATGCGAACTTCGATGATAAATTTTTATTTCGTTTAAACTCGAAATTAATATCGCAACTCCTAATCTGGTTCATATAGTAACACACAATTTTCATAAAGTAACATGTTTTTGTTTATATAGTAACACATTTTTTTCTTCATATAGTAACACATATTTCTCTATACTGAGAACACGTTTGTGTTCATATAGTAACATATTTTTTTCAAAAGTATGTGTTCTTGTAAGAATAATTATGTGTTCTTGTAAGGTTAAATACGTGTTACTAATCCTTAAAAGAATAAAATATTGGTTTTGTTCATTAATAACACATTTTTCTTCATACAAGAACACGTGTTTGACCTAATAATAACACACCGAGAGTAAAAATTTATTTTACCTTTGCATAAATACATATATTTTGCCCTTACAATAACACATATTTACCCCAAAAATCTTATACTTGGGGATCAAATAGACCCATGATTTTTTTCTTAACACATTAAAATCATTTCTCTTTAATATTGAGATCAAATAAGTCATCATCTTAATAAAATCACGCTCTTTTAATAAGAATAAAGTTGTCGAAGATTAAATACTTATTTGATTCACACATATAATTAGATTAGAGATTTATTTGACCATTTTTTTCATTTTTATTTTTGCATTTGGACGATTATTTTTAGACAAATACATATTATTTATTTTATAGTAACACATATTTATCGTTTAAGTAGCATATGCGTAACTTAATAGTAACACCCCGAGAGCACCCGAGGGCAAATTTTTTTCTTGTCCCCGCGAATTTTTTTAAATATCCATTGGATTCGATCCGACCCGACTAGGATCCGCGAATTTTATTAAATGGGTTATTTCACGGTACAATATTGCATATAAGAATTTGTCCTTAATAATATATAGGCTCTGGTAGAGGTTCAATAATTCTCCCTATAGGTATTGAATTAATCATTAATGATGCATTGTTATATCCACAATCTAAACGTACCATTCTCGTTTTAAAGACCTCATATCAAATAGTTACCACATTGAAACCGACACTTGAGAACAATAGTGAATATCTTTTGATGACTCAATCACTAGGATGTCGAAAACATGTTGTTGAAAAGCTTCCTTCTTTCTCATCGGATTGTATTATACATACATTCGACCTTCTAACCTACATATTGCCATGAGCTTAAAATTTAATGATCCAAATTCTTTCAAATTATGCATGAGCGGTTAAGTTATTATCTAGGACAAAATATGATACATCGGATTTTGTCTAATTTTTGTCATAGTATGTCAAATAACGTAATTCCTTCTATTAGTGAATTTTTTTCGATGCATGTGAAAAGGATGAACTTATAGTACGACCATCCCGTACTAAAATTGGAATTGAATCTCTCTTTTTTAGCGGATTCATGGGGATATATGTGGATCGATTCATCCGTATCGTGACCATTTCGATATTTCATGGTCCTAATTGATGCTTCCGCACGGTGAACTTATGTATGTTTACTATCCACGCGCAATAACGTTTTTGCCAAGCTTATTGCAAGAATTATTGAACTAAAATCTCAATTCCCAGATTATCCAATTAAATCCATTCGAATGGATAATGCCGAAGAGTTCACATCAAAGGCATTTAATGATTATTGTATGACATTGGGAATTAAAGTGGAGCATTCGGTTCCTTACGTTCACACCGAAATGGTCTAGCCGAGTCACTAATAAAGCGGATCAAATTAATTGCTAGACTATTATTGCAAAATTCCAACTCACCTATTTCATGTTGGGGCATGCAATTTTGCTGCAATTCTAATTCAAATCTAATCTACCGCATACCATGACTACTCCCATTTACAACTATCGTGTGAAAAAAATCTAACATTTTCCATCTATGCATATTTAGTTGTGCAAGATATTGTCTCATACCACCAAAGAGTACCTCAATGGGCCCACAAAAGAAACTAGGTATATACATCGGTTTTGAATCTCCATCTATTATGAAATACCTAGAACCTATGATAGAGGATCAATTTACGGACCGGTTCACCGACTACACATTTGATGAAGATCATTTCCGACATTAGGGAGAAATAAGAATCCAAATGAATGCCGAGAAATTTCATGGAATGAAAAATATCTTCAATATTTAGATCCACACACTAGTCAAACCGAACCGGAAGTTCAAAAGATAATTAACTTGCAATATTTAGCAAGTAATCATTAGATGCATTTCTTGATCATACTAAATCGCATATATACCGTAAATGCACCACACAGTAGAGATTCAATGAAATCAAGTATACATATTGATGCCCCTTACGCGAAGCGTAAATGACCTCTTAACACAAATGAAATAAATCCGCGGAAAACTAAAGCTAGCAAAAATATTCGGTAACCCCTAAAATCTCCTGAAGAGATTCGTCACGAAGATAAAAATCCTAGTAACGATATGTGTGCACAAAATACTAGGATTGCGGAACGACCATACCAAAATATTTTGGGAAATGATGAAGATCTGGTTGATGTAAACATAGAAGTTGCTATCACTACTACAAAAATGGCTTTCTGAGACGTGCACAAGCGTCACTAAATGTAATCAATAGTGACACTTTTATTGTAGTGACGCTTTGGGCAAACGTCACTTGATTTTGCGCTTCAATACTTGATTGTTGTGGCGCTTGAAAGTGTCACTATAAATGTAGTTTGTGACGCTGTAATGCATCACTTAAGCATTTTTAGTAACACTATATAGTGACGATGTTTAGCGTCACACCAATATGGTTTTGTGATTTTTTTGGCGTCACGTAAAAGTGTATAACTAACTTAACTACCACATTTAGTGACACGTAAACCCATCACAAAATTATTGCCTTGTGACACCATTATGTGTCTTGATATAAACTTTTCATAACATTTATTTGCGTCATGAAAGTATATCGTGACACTAGATTGTGTCATGGTAAATAAATTATCAATAATTTGTTCTAGATATAAACATTATAATAATAAATTATCGTCGTTCACTTGTTAACAATAAAAATTCAAATATATTTCAACTTATAAATATAATGCAACATAAAAAAAATATTGTCAAATTCACCAAAAGAATAATCTCTAATAACTATCTAGTCCAATCCAAAGAAAAAAAAACCATTTAGTTCAATGATAAATTGTATCTAATATGCGTGGCAAAAGTCGTTTTGTTGTACTTTTCTTATCTTCAACCTTCCACTTGAACCTATAATAGTGAATAAAAGGGAAATAATTAATATTTGAAATTGAAAAAAAAAAAAAAACTAAACCAAACCAAATGAAAGGTTATCAAGAGAACTTACTAGATGTTTTGGCCAAGTAATGTTACGTCTTATAGCTTATCCAACAACTTTGACACCTCCAAATTTCCTGATTAATGGTTCCTCGTATTCAATTGCCACAATAATTTTAACTTCACACCATTCAGTCCTAATAATTCTCCATTTCTACAAGTTGTTCTAGCATACCTTGGGGGTCATCATGTTGTTCTTTAACTAACACATTGGTATTTCCACCCACCTGCTAGTTGATTGGAGTAGTTTTTTCGGGTAAGCGTTATTAAGACCAATCAACAAATATCGAACCCATGGGAAAAAGTATGCACATGAGGCCCTAGAAATACGAGTTCTTAGTGACTATTGATGCAACAAGGGATGGCTCTAACACTACAAACACTTGCAAAAATACAAAAAATACAAGCAAACAAATGATCGAACACTTAAAATGCGAGAACAAAAACAATAATAAATGGTGGGATAGAGGTGCTAGGATTAACATCCATCAACAAATCATCAATCAACAAGCTACAATTGAATCAAATTGCAAATCAACTAAGATAGAAAGCATAAACCATCATGAAATTAATCACTCCATTAAAATCACAATGCCTAATGTGAGTATCCTTAGTCCTTCCCATCTCTCAATGTAGAAGTCCCCAATTCATACAATCATGCAAAATTGAAACCCGATCAACACCTAATCACGTTAGCTCAACTCTCGCCTATTGCTAGGGTGATCAACCATTAATCTAAAGAGATAATTTTACACAAAGCACAATTAAGAATCACAATTAGGAAACAAACTAATGTGAGTATCCTTAGTGCAACTAATCTCTCGATTCCGAAGCACCCAATCCATGCATTCATACATAATTATAACCCGATTAATCCCGGATCACGTTAAGCAGCCTCTCGCCTATAGCTAGGTTATCAAACACTAATGTAAAGAGATAATTATGCATGAAGCACAATTGAGAATCACAATTAGTAAGCAATCTACTCAATTGATCTCCAATCATCAACAATTATAGCATAGTCAATCAAATCATCATCAATTTCAATTAACCCAAGCACAAGAGAGTTAGTCCATGGTACCACAAACAATACCCATGTGAAGAAGATAAAATGGATCAAACAATAAGTAAATCACAACAATTAAGAAATTGAAAAGACAAAAGAGGAAAAACATCACCAAATGGTCTTCAATAAACAAAAATAGGAATGCTTGAGTCTTCAACACCAATCTCCAAATGAATTACAAGCTTGAATTGAAGGAATAACAATGATCTAAAGCTAATCTATGGCTAATCTACCAACATCAATGGAAATCTAAATCTAATTCTATCTCTAATCTACCTACAAGGAAGAAATTGGCTTGGGGCCCGAGAAATCGCCCCAAAACCGCCCTTAATCGCTATTATGAATTTTTCTATAAGTTGTCCCCGAATGCTCTGCTTCAGCTCTCTTAAATACGAAATTCTAGAAAATCTCCCCCTCGAGTCGAGGGTCAGGCCTCGACTCGAGGCCCTTGCTTTTCTCCTCTCCCTCGACTCGAGGGTCAGCCCTCGAGTCGAGGCTCCCGCCTTTTTCCGATTTTAATCCTTCTCTGCATAGCCCTCGACTCGAGGCTCTTGTCCCTCGATCGCAGCTCGAGTCCAGGCACTTTTCTCGCGCGGGGCTTCGGCCCCGACCCCCGTTGTCCGATATATTCGTCTCTTCATTCTAATCCTAATGGTACTCTCGGATTGACAAAATTCGACCGAATTACCTGCAAAATGGACGAAAAACATCAAAATCTCACAAATAATACGTTTTAAGCAAAAGAGTGATACTTTTCACATTTAGGCACTAAAACTAACACTTTAGCTCACTTTTTGCACTAAAATAGGCCCTAAAAACATGCATTAATTCACTTCAATCACTAGTCGGCATCAAAAATAGAATCCTCTCTTCTTTGATTATTATCTCAATCCTTTTGCTTCTTTTTCCCATGTAATTGCTACAAGATTCTCTAAAATATGGTATTAACAATCTTTAATAAGGCTAAACTTATAGACTCATATTCCATATAGTAGCAACCATAAATATAATTAACCAAATTGTAATAACTAACAATTGCATTAGTAGAACATCTGTCAAGAAAAAGGGAATTAAGCATAAGATATTCTAATTTGTTGCTCTTGAATTAACCTAGATACATTTGATAATTTTTGTATCTAACATAAGTAATTAATAAAATCAAGGAGTAAAGATACAACTAAACAAAGTGAACATCCAACCCAAATCGAGTGTCTAGCAAATAGAAACTAATACAATCAATGGCAATCCTCGAAATCAAGCGGTAAAAACTAATATACAACAACAAGGCACAACTAAATTACGTACTTGGAGGGTCAACTTGTAACTTATTCACAGCCTTATCAATATTGCTTGGCCACCGGGCTCCTCACTTAAGTGGGAGACTGGGTTCGATTCCCTTTGGGAACGAATTAGAGTGGGAGGTATAAGGAGGCTTAGAGAATTTGGAATTGTAAGGAGACTTGGTGAACTAATTTCTAATCACTAACAACTAACATTTACCGATAAAAAAATATTGCTTTGGGGATAACAAGGATCCGCAATAATTCTTTGTCCCCGCATCATTTTGTTAGATCAAAGAAGTCGGAAGAAAGAAATCAAGAATTTTATTAAGCACTTCAATCGGAGAATACTCCGCCCAAGCCTTCGGTCAAGAGAATCAATATACGATACAATGAATAATCCCCTACTTACTGTAAATGGGGGTATTTAAATCTGGTTTTATCACACTCACGTGACCCCCATGTGCCTATTTAAATCTGGTTTTATCAAACTAAAGACTAATACAAATGAACATATTTCTACTACTCCTTACTAAGCCTCTTTTCCCTTCTTCTATATACTATATCCGTATCAACTCCCTTCTTCTCAAAATAAGCCTTGCCCTCAAGGCTAAATTATGGAAATTGGGAGCGAAACGTGTCTTCGTCCACCTAAGTAGCCTCTTCTCGAGGCTGGTCTCGCCCATCGTCTCCCCGCCTGCACGACTCTTCATTTCATTACTTTGCTTGGTACAAATTCTGGTGCATCTTCGAACAGGTCTTCGGCAAGTTTCCTTCTATAGGATGATCTCCCACCACCGCTTTTAGTTGAGAGACGTGGAACACCGGATGCACCCTAGTTCCCGCCGGTAGTGCCAACCGGTATGCCACCTTTCCAATGCTTTGCAACACCTGAAATGGGCCAAAAACGTGGAGCTAATTTCACATTTAATTTTCTAAATAGTGTGAGTTGTCGATATGGCCTGAATTTGAGAAACACTTTGTCTCCCACTTGGAACTTAATCTCCTGCGGTGTTTAATGGCACGATGGATCATTCTTTGTTGTGCCCTCTGTAGATGATGCTTTAAATTGTGGAGCATTTCGTTTCTTTCCAACAGGTCGTCGGCCACCGCCTTCACTTGCACTTCTCCCGGTAAGAATTGTGCTATCACCGAAGGTCTTCTTCCGTAGACGGCTTCGAATGGGGTACAGCCCGTAGGTGTGAAATCCCATGTTGAAACTAAACTCTGCCCATGCCAGCCATTTAGCCCATCGTTGTGGTTGTCCAGGCTATAAAACAACGCAAGTATGCTTCCAAGCATCGATTCATGACTTCGATTTGCCCGTCACTCTTCGGATGGTATGAGGAGCTCATTCTTAGTTGGGTATCTCGTGGCTCTAAATAACTCTTTCCGTAATGACCCGCAAAATGGGGGATCATGATCTGTTACGATTGATCGTGGAATTCCATGCAACCTAATCACCTCTCGATTAATAGCGTCGGTGACCCCTTTTGAAGTAAAAGGATAAGATAACCCAATGAAATGACATGCTTTAGAGAGGCGGTCAACAACAACCAAAATGATGTTAAGGCGTTGTGAGAACGGGAAGACCGTAAATGAAGTCCATATTTCTATCCTCCCGCATTTGAGTTGGTATGGGGAGAGGCTACAACAGCCCGCCGGTGAACGAGTGTCGGATTTACGCCACCGACATACGAGACAGGTTGCTACGTATTTGGTAACGACCCTAATCATGCCGTGCCGGTAAACATTAGCCGCGAGTCACCGGTAGGTGCGAAAAGCACCAGCGTGCCCTCCCATCGTTGTCTCGTGGAACTCGGCTAGCAACCATTTGACCCAACTCGAATTTCAGGTATGGCCAACTGTCTTTGTAATAAAGGACCTCTTGGATTAATGTAAATGGTCGTTTGACAATCTCCCCTTTTTCTAGTGCCGAAACAATTGGTGCGTATAATTCGTCTTATGCTACTTTCTCCTCGAAGATGATCCCACTCGACCCATTGGGGCACGCTACCGCAAAGCAAACTCGACTTCACGTCTCTTCTCGATAGGGCATCTACGCGGAATTGGTTGGCCCATTTATTACTCAATTTCAAAATCGAACCCTAAGAGCTTAGCAACCCAATAATGCCGAGATGGTGACTAGATATTCGATGCAACAGTGTTTCAAACTCCTATGGTCATGCTCGGACGATGAATTTTCTTCCTAACAAGTATGGTCACCAATGTAGGATTGCATGAACAAGTGCTACTAATTCTTTTTCATACGTGGATTTTGCGCATTTCTATCCAAAATAGCCTTCTTGTAGTAAGCGATTAGCCTCCCGTGCTGCATCAAAATGGCTCCCAAACCACGCATTGAATCATCACATTCAACAAGGAAAGTGGTCGAAAAATCCGCGTCGCATGTATTGGAGCCGAAGTAATGGCTTGTTGTAATTCTTGAAATGCGGTTTAGGCCTTTTCGGTCCAAATGAACCTAGGGTCTACTTCTTTTCTTAGCAATTGAGTCGGTGGGGCAGCAATCTTGTCATAACCTTTTATGAATCGACGATAGTAGTCGGTTAAGCCAAGAAATCCGCGAACTCCTTTACCGATTTAGGCGTAGGCCATTGGATAACTGCAAGAACTTTGGAGGGATCCATTTATACTCCATCTACCGAGACAACATGCCCCAAATACTCAATTGTTCTCTATGCCCAGAGCATTTTTTGGGTTCACAATGAACGACACGAAAGTGGTTGAAGTGTTCCTTTTTTTTCCCTGTTATAGATAAGAATGTCGTCAAAGAAGACCAGTACATACTTACGAAGGTGAGGCCGAAATAGGTCGCTCATGATTGCTTGGAACGTGGATGGAGCATTACGGAGGCTGAACGGCATCACCACAAACTCGTAGTGTCCCGAAAAGGCCCGAATCCAGCCTTGACAATGTCATCCGACGACATTCTTATTTGGTGGTATCCCAACTTCAAATCAAGTCGAGTGAACCAAGCAGCCCCGTGGAGTTCATCCAGCGGTTCTGAATTACGAGAATGGGGTAATTGTCGGGAATTGTAAGCTTGTTTAATTCCCTATAATCCACGCAGTAAACGCCAACTCCCAACTTTTTTATGAACCAAAAGAACTGGACTCGAGTAAGGCCCCGAACATGGTTGAATTAGTCCTGCTTTCGTAACTCATCTACCATCCTTTCGATCTCATTCTTTTGCGCTACACTCAGACGGTATGGCCGAAAAGACACCGGTGTTGTATCGGGTCGGAGGGGAATGCGATGGTTATCTTTCCGAGGGAAATTCTTCCAGAAGTCCTGGATGTCACTTGGCAATCCTTCCTTTTCAATGGATTCGACTTGAGTAATTTCAATAGCCCAAACAAACCATCCTTCATTGATATCAATCGACTTAAGAATTTCCGCCGATGAAATCGATCAAGGCAAGTCGTGGGTCTCCACCGATATGAATTTCTTTACCACCAAAACTGAATTTCATGGTCATGTTAGCCCAATTCGCGCATACATCAACCAAGGTTGCGAGTCATGTTTGATTGCGGTAAATTGGGTAAGCAATATTAAGACAACCACGTTTATCGAACCCAAGGGAAAAGTATGGCCATGAGTCCCTAGAAATGCAAGTTCTGAATGACTATTGTTGTAATTACGATTTTGGCTTAAAAAACACAATATCAATGCTAGAATTAAAATCAAACAACACAACAAAACAATTAATCAAACAAGTGGTAGGCTAGAACAAATAGCAAAAACTAATTGGGGATAGGGGTGCAAGGGATAATATCCATCAAGGAATCAATGATCAACAAGCTATGATTGCATCAAATTGCCAATCAACTAAGATAGAAAGCATAAAACCATCATGCAATTAAGTCTCCTTTAATCACACAATGCCTAATGTGAGTATCCTTAGTGCAACTAATCTCTCAATTAAGAAGCACTCAATTCATACAATCATACACATTTATAACCCGATTAATTCCTAATCACGTTAGCTCAACTCTCGCCTATTGCTAGGGTGATCAAACATTAATCTAAAGAGATAAATATGCATGAAGCACAATTACAATCACAATTAGGGCACTAACTATCTCAATTGATCCACAATCATCAACAATCAAAGCACAAACAATTAAATCATCCTCAATTTCAATTATCCCAAGCACAAGTGAATTAGCCCATGGAGCAAAGTGCAAAATCTAATTGCACAATCACAAAGCTAATCACAATAATTAAGGAATTGAAATGAGTAGAGAGGAAGAACATCACCAATTGAATCAAAATGATCAATATATTGAATGCTTGAATCTTCAAAT
This sequence comes from Paraleonurus japonicus, assembly GCA_030762865.1. NCBI lineage: Eukaryota > Viridiplantae > Streptophyta > Magnoliopsida > Lamiales > Lamiaceae > Paraleonurus > Paraleonurus japonicus. The sequence continues at coordinate 24,555,641 of CM061060.1, forward strand.
ATAAACTCCTCTTCACTTGAATTACAACTTGGAATGAGAAAACTAATGGATCAAAGTACAATCTAATCAACAATTAATGGAAATCTATCTAAATCTAACAATCTAATCAACCTAGATGGAGAATTAAGCTAAGAAACTCGAAATCGCCCTAAAAGCGTACGTAATCTGTTATGGGGAAGGTTATGCTCTGTTTTCCGCTCAAATGGCTTTAAAAGGCAAATTTTCAAAATCTGCACCCTCGACTCGAGGTTGGGGCCCTCGAGTCGAGCTTCCTTAAATCGTGCCCACGACTCTCTTAAAAATATCCAGCCTCGACTCGAGCTTCAGCCCCTCGAGTCGAGCTTGCCGCAAATTCTCACCCTCGACTCGAGCTTCCAGCCCTCGAGTCAAGGCTCTTTAATTTTTGCAATTCTCTCTCTTGCCTGCACCCTCGGGTCGAGGCTCTGGACCTCGACCGGAGGTCGAGTCCAGGGAATTTTCTCGACCCAACTTTCGCCTCCGACCCCGTTTTTACCCGTCTTGTTCGTCTCTTCGCCGTATGAATGCCGGTACTCTCGATTTGGTCAAATTCCACCGATTTACCCTGAAAATGGGACGAAAAACATAAAAACTACACAAGTGATACTTTTCATGCCAAAGAGTGATACTCTACACTTTTAAGCTAAAAACTAACACTTTTCACCACTTTTGCACAAAAATACCCCATCAAATCATGCATCAATTCTCATCATAATACCCCCAAACTTAAAGTGTTTCTCGTCCTCGAGCAACGAAACAAATAAGCACAAAAGAGTGAATTGATTGCAATTATGTGTCATGGCAGCATATATGAAAAATAAGACAATTGAACTCATCAATGAACTCAAGTATCTATGCAAACTCTCAAATAGCAATCAAGATGAATCATGCTCAAACAAATGCAACTTTCCATACTCAAATCATTGCTCCTTCCATGGAGTGTTTCTCTCATCACTCAAGTGTATCAAGGTAAAATAGCACTCAATCATAAAATTCACAAACATGCACACCATAAGCTTGCCAAAGGACTCAATCTCAATCATTTTCTTTTGTGTTCAATCAAGAATCAAAGAGGTCTTTCATCAAGGTTGTAATGTAGGCTCTTTGGAATGGGTAGGTGACTTAAGGTAAGAGTGACTCAAATAGTAGAGGCTTAAAAGTTAGCTAAGCACTACAATTCACTTCTCTTTCAATTCTTCATCAATCAACACTCTTTCTCATGCTTTTCAAAGTTCAAACACCACCATTCTTTTGAACTTTCTTTCATGTAAGCTCACTTAAATTGAATTTTTCTTCTTTTCTTTTTCACACTTTCTCCATAATTCAATTTATATCTCAACTCCCCCCTTTTTCAATCAACTTAGCTCATCGTCTTTCCACCACACTTTACAAACAATGCACCATCTATTAGCCAACAATCAAGCTCTACTAAACATAAGACAATAATGCTCATAAACATAGGCAAATGGCTTCAATTTCACTTGGTTTGCCAAAGAATATGGATACTAGGCACAAAATGGCTCACTAAAGAAATCAAATATTTTTGTAGGGAAAAATTTGGCTAAGTGACTTATCATATCAAACATGGCCTCTTATCATATTCATGAAATCACACAAAGATCAATTTCAACAAGTCCAAAGACAAGTTCTAGCATACAAATCTATGAATGATGCACTCACAAAGAAATAATTCAATCAGTAGAATATGTACGATTTTGAAGGCACAAAACTCACGGGCTTAAATTGAGCAATGAATCAAGCATTTTCAATCACATTCATCTTCACATAATCATCAATTATACTAGCTTCAAGCCACATATCAACTCATGATCAAATCAAAATTCAATTAATCTTCCAAATCATGCACAAGTGCACATGTGCATAATCTCAAGCACACTCACTATGTCAACAAAGATAGCTCAAAGATATGCAATAAATCCAAAATTAAAGCTCAATGCAAGTCAATCCCACAAATCATATGCAAGAAATCTAAGACAACAATATATATAATCATCCACATCATACCATAAGCAATGAAACTCAACACATCCAAATCCATCAAATCATCCATAAAAATCATCAAGTACCCGTATCCATAAAAGTCAAAAATAAGTACAACCTAATCAACCATAATCAATTCAATACAAATCATCAAGAGGAAATAACTAGAGATAGCTAAATAGACAAGAGAAGAGGGATCAAGAAATAGGGGTGAATCTCCTAATCATCGGTCGGAGGCGGCGGAGGGTAGTAGCCGGGCCCAAGTTCCATGAGCTCATGTCTTTGGAGGAGAGAGTACATGTCCTGCTTTGGTCCTTCGTACTCTTCTTACATCCTCCGAGTCTCTTCGTTGAATCGCCTAGTCTCCTCGAGGACTCAAGCACTCATCCCTGTCGTGTTAGGCACTCAAGCCGCATACGCTGGCTATCACCACATCTCCTCTGTAAGTGTCCATGGCCTCGTGACGAGCTCCCGGCCTCGTCGTATGCTCCTCATCTCATCCGCCCGAGTAGTTGATCTCTGGCGCATACTCCTCATCTTCCTCCATGCTAACCGGCTCCTCACACGCTCATCCTCTTCCTCTTCATTCTCTACATCTTACGCCTCTGTCTCTTCCTCCGATCCGAATCCTGCTGCTCTTCTTCCTCATCATCATCCCGGAGGTTAACTCCGTGCTCTCTAGTATAGGCATCTATCGCCTCGGTGTGCCGCCGAGACCACATCCGGAGGTTGATCGTCACCGCCCCGCAGCTCACGAACACAATAGTAAGCCTCTTATTAGGAAGAGGGAATCGACCTCCGAGAAGAGCTGAAAACACCAAGTCCTCCCGATGAGGTCTAAGGTCTTCATCCTCCTCATCGTATTAGCGGTCAAATCGGGCCCCTCCAACGCTCTCATGTTATGTGTCGGGATGCCGAAGTGCTCGGCAATCGAGTGATCAATCCTCCGAACTGAATCTTTGCAAATTGGGTGCTCTTCACCCACTCAAATAGATAGCATAAGTAGGCGGCGACATTGAATCGACCCCGTGGAGGAAGCACCACATCACGTACAACTCCTCTGAAACTACGGTTCCTCCCTCGGAACGGGCAAAAATGGTGCAGAAAGGATCTTCTCCAAATATCTCATCAACTGGGTTGCGGATTCGGGTACTCTTCGACTTCCCGGTGTAAACTATGGCTGCCGAGTGCCCCGAGTCCGATATCCGTCTCCAAAATTTCTTCGCGTTGTACTCCCATCTCATCTTCAGTAATGAGCCGTCCGGATCGGTCGGTGCACCAAGAATCTCATTAATCTCGTTCATCGACAATGTACACTCGTTCCCTAGTAGCTCAAAAGTGATAGCTCTCGGGAACTTGGCCTTCCTTGCCTTGTCGAAGGTCACGGTGCATGAAAACTCCAGAGTGAGGCCCAAATAAGTCCGTGGCCTCTTAGCCAAGAATCCGGACATGCCAACCTGATCAAATAGTCGGGGATATCGTCCTCAATCCCCATAGAGACCATGCGGTCGTGGTCTACAAGGCGCGTCTTCACCACCTTGTTATAAAGCTCGGCATAAAGAATGGAGTGCTTCCTCCACTTGTAGTCATCCCAAATAATACCAAGCTGAGCCGACATCCTATTAGCAAATCTCACAGCTCTCTCTTCCGAAAATCCTCATCGGAGTAATCGTCGTGCCCATCGGCTCCTCAAAATATTTTCCTACAAAATTTCCAAGGCACCAATTAGCATATAATAGTAGCAACAAGGGCAACATATGATAGCAACTTAAGCATGAACGAGTTAAGCACCACAACTTCAACCATCAATAATTCCTAAGTGCATAATGAACTAGCTCAATAAACTTGGTCAAAAGTCACAACTCAAGCAATATAGGCAATAGAAGTGCTCAATGAATCCACACATATGCATACTCAATAAAATGGCCTCAACAATCCAATATCAACAATTAATCTCACAAAGACTATGCAATTAGGCTCAACAAACTTATCCAAAATAATTGGTCACTCAATCAAGTAAATTAACACTAACAATCAACTATCATGCACTCCTATCATCATCTAAGCAAAATTGACCAAATACCAAATACATTCACTAGGAATTCCCAAACAATTATGTAAAACTCAATCTCAAGGCATGGAATTACAAAGGCATAAGCAAAATATCTCAACTAATCCTAAACATGCCTTCTAATCCACCAATTAATCCAAACTAACCAATCAAAGCTCAAATTTCGTCCAAAATCATATGCATACAAGGTGTTTGTCAAAATGCCCAAATGAAATTCAAACTCAAAGTATAAAATTGGCACAATTCATCCACACCCAAGCATCAATCTACTCAAGAACGAAATCTAAATGGCCAAGAGATGAGGATTATGTACCTTATGTCAACTCGAAATCGGAGTTGTGATGGAATTGGAGACACCCACTCAAAATTCTCAAAAATCCCCAAATAATCTCAAAAAACCTCCAAAGATTTGATTTTGATGGAATGGATGAATGTAATGTGAGGGAATATATGAATGTTTGGTGAAATTTGTGCGAAATGGACGAAAAGGAAAAAATCGTGCAGGGGATCGGGGATTAGGGCTCGAGTTGTGAATGAGTATTTTGAGAAGCTGCTGCGTATTTTAAAAAATGCCAGCCTCGAGTCGTGCTTCACGCCCACGACTCGAGGCATCTGAAATTTAACCTCCCTCGACTCGAGGCTCAGCCCTCGAGTCATGCTACCAGTTCAAATTTTTGCCTCGACTCGAGGATGAAGTGTTTTGAAATTTTCTCTAAGTGTGGATCCCTCGACCCGGGGCTCGACCACTTTGACCGGAGGTCGAGTCTAGGGAATTTTACGAATTCCCGAACCCGGCCCGACCCCGAAACTCCTAAAATTGATCCTATCGACCCCAACGAATCCAAATATGCACATACTAACCTTTTTAGTCCCTCGATTTAAGCCCGGTCGCTCATTCGATCGAGAAAACCGGGTCTCTTCCTTTTGCTCAATTTTCACCAACTTTTATGCACTTTCTCCTTGATCTTGAATTTCCTTGCAATTTCAATCACTTTCCAAACAAATATAGCAAGTGTACCTACAAATCGAGCACTAAACCATTAAATTCCCACCATAAAGAGATGCAAGTGAACAATAAAAACAATCATCACCCCCAAACTTAAATGTTAGCATGAATTCAATGTTTGGCACAAGAGTGATTAAATATATATGCAACTCTCAATGGTATCACTAAGCTCAATCATTCCAATAATCCCATAGCAAAATATGAAAATCCCCTAAGCATGATCAAATAAATTTCTAGCCAATTCTCCCAACAAAGACCAAAAACACAAAAACACACACACACACAAAAGCAATAAAAAGGAAGGGTTGCCTCCCATCTAGCGTTAGGTTTAATGTCCTTTGCCGGACGGAACTCAAGGAGTTCATACTTCCCTTTCAATGAAGACATGAGGCTCTTCCTTATGCCTTACTAGATTTTCCTTTGCAAAAGGCAACATCCCCATTTATCTTCCAATAGGAGCTTCCCTCCTTCTTTGATCTCTTTCACCATCAAAACCTCTTTAAGTCTTTCCACTCCTAGCAATCGACTCCAATTTGATTCGCTCCACACCACTTGATCACCAACTACGAAACTTGCTTCTTTCTTCTCAAGTGGTGTCTTTCTCTCTTCTAACACCCCCAAACTTGAGCATTGCTCAAGCTTTGTCACTTTCTTCTCACCTTTTCAATCTTTCTATCTCCGGATCAAGCAAAGGTTCAATGAGAGTTTTTTCCTTCTTAAGATCATCAAGAGAAACACAAGACTTATTAGCAATCACTTTACAAGAAGGAATAAAATGCTCATTAACTGAAGAATTAGAAGAAGTAGAAGGTGTAGAATCATCCCTATCCATTGAAGGGTATAAATCGATGATCTCAATATATCCACACGTCTTCTTCTCCAAAGTACTTGGAGCATCTTCTTCTAATGGAGCTCTAGTAAACGTCACCTCTTCTCCATTAAAGCTCAATTTGAGTTCCCCTTTTTCAACATTGATCATAGCTTTTCCGGTAGCAAGGAAATGTCTACCAAGAATGATAGGTGCCTCAAGCTCTTCCTTCATATCAAGCACGATAAAATCACTGGGAAGATAAACATGCCAACTCCCACTAATATATCTTCAACAATCCCAAAAGAATGAGCATAAGATTAATCCGCTAATTGAAGATTGATATTGGTAGGAGTCACCTCTCCTAACTCCAACTTCTTGAATATGGATAAAGGCATAACATTGATACTAGCTCCCAAATCACATAAGCCTTGCACTTTCCCATTCTCTCCAATTTCACAAGGGATAATAAAACTCCCCGGATCCTTAAGCTTTTGAGGTAGGTGTCTCTCAAGAATCTCCTTGCATTCTTCCACCAATTTGCTCACTCCCTTCTCATCCCATCTTCTCTTCTTTGACATTATTTCTCTCAAAAATTTCTTGTAATGGGGAATTTGCTCAAGGGCATCTAAAAGTGGAATATCCACATGCAAGCTTTTAAAAACCTCCAAAACTTACCAAACTCCTCATCAAGCTTCTTCCTCCCAAGTCTTTGAGGATAGGGAACCGGAGTGGGTCTCATGGGAACTCCCCGCATCTTTGGACTTCTCTTCTTCCTTCGACTCTTCCTTTGCTTTAATCTCTTCACTTTCCTCTTTCTCAACAACCACACTTCCTTCAATCACCTCTTCTTTCTCCACCTCTTTCTCAACTTCAACTTCCTTGGGCATTTTAGGGCCTTCATATCTTGCACCACTCCTTAATTGTATAGCACGACAAAACTCCTTTGGATTAGGCTCAGTGGTAGATGGATACTTCCCCTTATTTTGCAAATGATCCACCGTAGATGAAAGCTTTCCAACCGTTGTGGCTAATTGCCCCACTTGGTGTTCAATGGTCTTGAATCTTGTGTCCATTTGCTTCCCAATATCATCCAATCTCGAGTCATTAGCCTCTAACCTCTTCACAATCATCCCAAGTAGCTCCTTCATAGTTGCTTTCCCCTCATTATTAGGTGCTTTGGCACCGGATCAAATTCGGGAGGAAATTGAACTGCGGCTCTTGGATTAGCATGTGAGAAATTTTCATGTCTCCTCCAATTGTTGGTATTAAATGGAGCTTGAGGTTGAGGTTGAAAATTACCTTGAGGCCTATTTTGATAAGGCAGCTTGATAGGGTCTTGCACCTTGGAAATTGCCTTGATAATTGCTTTGATATCCTCCTTGGTATGGAGGCCTTCCCATGTAATTCACTTCTTCAATAGGCAATGGACTTGGACACAAATCAATTTGAGGAATGGATGGACTTACACTTTGTTGAACTTGAGAAGTAGTAAGGGCTCCTAACCGATCCATCATGGTCATCATCATCGTCTTCATAGACTCAATCTCCTCCACATGGGACACTCTATGATGAGCTCATCGATTCACCGACACTTGGAAAGAATCTTGGGCAATATTCTCCATAATCTCATTCATTTGCCCCACCGTCTTTGACCAAATAGAACCATTAGCACATGCATTGAAAAAGGATCTATCACTATCCGTCAAGCCATTACAAAAATACATGATAGTTTGCTCCTCCAGGAAAGCCATGTTGTGGACAATTAATAAGCAACATCCCATATCTCTCCCATGCTTCCGGAATAGTCTCTCCATTCTTTTGACGAAAATGAGATATAGCTTCCTTAGCTTGCACCGTCTTTGATGACGGATAGAATTTCATCAAGAATCTCTTGCTAAGGTCCTCCCACGTACGAACGGTTCGGGAGGGATAGAATTGAGCCACGCTTTGGCTCTCCCCTTAAGAGTGAAGGCAAATAACCTTAGCTCCTTCGCATCCTCGGACACTCCATTGTACTTTGTGGTGTCGAAAATCTCCAAAAATTGTGCCATGTGTTGATGAGGGCACTCTTCTTCATCTTTCCCTTCAAATTGCTTCTCTCTTAACATCCTCACAAGCGTGGGACTTATCTCAAAATTATTTGCTTCAATTCTCAGCCTTGCAATAACATCATAATGCTCACGAAGTTGAGGCTCAAAGAACTCCCTTAATGGCCTACCTTGAGGTGGCGACTCTTGCATAGGTTGTGGTTAGGCTTGTGAAATATGAGGTGGCTCTTGATATCTTGGATCATGTGGGTATGGCATATGAGGATAATATGATGGGAATTATTGTGGATGAGGTGGATAGTATGGATATTGGTGAGCATGTGGAGGGTAGGGGTATGGATTTTGATAGGAAAATTGATGTGGTGGCATCCCTTGAGGGAAAGAGCCAACTTGAGCATTGTAAGGCAAATTGTGCCCATTACCTCCTCCATTACCTTGCACTCTCCCTTCTCCATTGCCATTAACCTCCTTAACATAATGTTCACCAACTCTCTCTTCATTCATCAACTCTTCACCTTCCATCTTTTCTTGTCTCCTTCTCCCACGGTTTCTATGAATTGTAGCTTCAATTTACGGATTGAGTGGCAAAGGTGGAATACCACTAGATCTTGTAATCATGCACCTACAAACCACCAATCCATGTATCAAAATCTAAAAAAACAAAGAACAAAACAAAAATACAAAAATAACAAGTAGCCACTTCAAACAATTCCTAAGTCTCACTTAAGGCGCAAAAACTAATCCCCGATAACAGCGCCATTTTGATTGCGGTAAATCGGGTAAGCGATATTAAGACAAACAAGTTTATCGAACCCAAGAGAAAAGTATGGCCATCAGTCCCTAGAAATGCAAGTTCTGAATGACTATTGTTGCAATTACGGTTTTGGCTCCAAAAACACAATACAAATGCTAGAATTAAAATCAAACAACACAACAAAGCAATTAATCAAACAAGTCGTAGGCTAGAACAAATAGCAAAAACCAATTGGGGATAGGGGTGCAAGGGATAATATCCATCAAGGAATCAATGATCAACAAGCTATGATTGCATCAAATTGCCAATCAACTAAGATAGAAAGCATAAAACCATCATGCAATTAAGTCTCCATTAATCACACAATGCCTAATGTGAGTATCCTTAGTGCAACTAATCTCTCAATTAAGAAGCATCCAATTCATACAATCATACACAATTATAACCCGATTAATTCCTAATCACGTTAGCTCAACTCTCTCCTATTGCTAGGGTGATCAAACATTAATCTAAAGAGATAAAAATGCATGAAGCACAATTAGAATCACAATTAGGGCACTAACTATCTCAATTGATCCACAATCATCAACAATCAAAGCACAAGCAATCAAATCATCCTCAATTTCAATTATCTCAAGCACAAGTGAATTAGCCCATGGAGCAGAGTGCAAAATCCATGGGTACAAAATCTAATTGCATAATCACAAAGCTAATCACAACAATTAAGGAATTGAAATGAGTAGAGAGGAAGAACATCACCAATTGAATCAAAATGATCAATATATTGAATGCTTGAATCTTCAAATGTAAACTCCTCTTCACTTGAATAACAACTTGGAATGAGAAAACTAATGGATCAAAGTACAATCTAATCAACAATTAATGAAAATCTGTCTAAATCTAACAATCTAATCAACCTAGAAAGAGAATTAAGCTAAGAAATTCAGAAATCGCCTAAAAGCTGTAAGTAATGCTATGGGGAAGGTTATGCTCGTTTTCCGCTCAAATGGCTTTAAAAGGCAAATTTTCGAAAATCTGCTCCCTCGACTCGAGGTTGGGGCCCTCGAGTCGAGCTTCCTTAAATCGTGCCCATGACTCTCTTAAAAATACCCAGCCTCGACTCAAGCTTCAGCCCCTCGAGTCGAGCTTGCCGCAAAATCCTCACCCTCGACTCAAGCTTCCGGCACTCGAGTCGAGGCTCTTTTAATTTTTGCAATTCTCTCTCTTTGCTGCACCCTCGGGTCGAGGTTCCTGGACCTCGACCAGAGGTCGAGTCTAGGGAATTTTCTCGACCCGACTTCCGCCTTCGACCCCTATTTTTGCCCGTCTCGTTCGTCTCTTCACCGTATGAATATCGATACTCTCGGTTTGGTCAAATTCCACCGATTTACCGAAAATGGGACGAAAAACATCAAAACTACACAAGTGATATTTTTCATGCCAAAGAGTGATACTCTACACTTTTAAGCTAAAAACTAACACTTTTCACCACTTTTGCACAAAAATACCCCATCAAATCATGCATCAATTCACTCTCATCAATGTTACCCCAAGGATTAGGTCCACACCGCTAACCGGGAAAATGTATGCCTCTAATTCGAATTCAGTCACTCCTAAAATAAGTTTCAACTTTGAACAGAATCTGCGGTATGCGTATCTTTCCCATCCCCAAGACGCACCGGAAGGACGGTTTCCTCATCAACGTTGATTCCCAAACGCTCCACCACACCTTGGGCAACGAAAGCGAGGCATTGCTCCACCGTCTATCATCACCACGACCGGGCTCCCATTCAAATTTCCCATAAGCTTCATGGTTCTCGGCCCATCTATCCTGCAAGCTGATATCTCGGACAACTCTAAATTTTGAAAAATAGACTCAAAGACACCCCTCCCTTCTTCCTTAGTTTTATCTTCTTCGGCTTCTCCATCGTCATCTTCATCGATCAACATGATCCTCAAGGATCGTTTAACACATACATGGGTAGGGGAGTATGGTTCTTTACACTTAAAGCAAAGACCCCTTGCACGAGAGGTCCCCATATTCGGAGTGCGTCATGTAGCTAGTGCCACGGGATCGTCTTTGGTGTAGGATCCTTTAGACTTGGTGGTGGCTCTGTTTCTTGTGTCACGATCTTCATTAGGCGTCTTAGAACTTAGGAATTCCCTCCCTTGTTCTTGAATTTCCGTAAGTAGGAATAGGTTATCCATTTCTTGCACCCAAGTCGCTTTCGAAATGGGTTGGACCAGCCTCCGTATGATGAGTTCCTCTCGGAAGTGACGTGAAGGGTTTAATTCCCTTTCAATTTCCCTCGCTAAATGCATGGTCGAGAGAATATCTTCTGTATCTTTTGATCATAATCGGGCCGAATGTCCTCACGCAATCCGTTTAGGAACATTTCTAAAGTCACAAAATCGGGTAAATTCATGACCGATGATAGTCTCGATATGAAAACGTCAACATACTCGTTAATAGTGGCCGTTTATTTGGTCGCAGCTAAGGCTTCATATGGATTTGTGCGTGGGTCATCCCCGTATCGTCGGAGCAATTCCACCGTAAATTTCCACCATCCCATGTGCGGAGATCTTGCCAACATCCATTGAAGCCACCGCAAAGTGTTGTTCCTCCATCGCGATTAGCGCAAGTTCTATCTTCATATCTTCCGGTATTATCCACGCGAAGTATTGTTCAGCTCGAAATCCATGCCGATGGATTTTCCCCGGTGAAATAGGGCAACTCTAGTTTATTTGGGGTGGAGTCTTGGTGGCGGTCGGTCGAAGTTTGACAACCGCGTCATTTCTTGCCGGCGATTTATAGTGCTCAAAGATTCGGCGCATTCCACCGCTTTATTCTTATGCAACTATTTTATTAGTTCTTCGAGCCCATTAATCCGATCATTAAATTGTTCGGGTAATTGTTCGGATAACCCATCTATTCGACTGCTCAATCTGTGGTGATTCCTTCCACTCCTTTCTCTAACGTCGTTAGTCTTGCCTCTAGGGTTATGATCTTCTCCTCCGATCTCGTCATTTTAAATCCGGTAGGTCGCACCAAATTTGTTAGATCAAAGAAGTCGAAAGAAAGAAATCAAGAATTTTATTAAGCACTTCAATCGGAGAATACTCCGCCCAAGCCTTCGGTGAAGAGAATCAAGATACGATACAATGAATAATCTTACGCTACTTCAGAATGGGGGTATTTAAATCTGGTTTTATCACACTCACGTGAACCCCATGTGCCTATTTAAAGATTTGACCAAACTAAAGACTAATACAAATGAATGATTTCTATTACTCCTTACTAAGCCTCTTTTCTCTTCTTCTATATACTATATCCGTATCACATTTAGACAATATTATCTTTAAAATACAGAAAAATTAACAAAGAAGTTAAAGTAAAAATTAAGATATTTATGAAGAACGAATGAGTGGTATAAAAGCTGATGTATGGTACCATGGCGACGATCATGTTGCTCATTAACCTCATCCAAAGACAATTGCCCCATCCTTTAGCCACTATTTGAATGAGCACTTCTTAGTTCTCTAGCCCTTGCTTGAAGATCATTTATAGTAATAGCTTTCCCTTTTACCATTTTCCTACAATCACAATTTTTTTAATAAAATAATAACATGCTAAAATAAAAATATAAGTAACAACTCATAATGGAAAAATATCAAACTAATTGAAACGTAAAAGTAGGAATTATAACAATTAGTGAAAAAATAATCGAATGATGGCCCTCTTTATATAGAAAATGGGCTCTCCTAGCAAAAAGATATGTGATCAATGGAAACTATTCTCATGATCAAAATTCCATTCAAACATTGGAATTCATCCTTAAAACTTGATAAGTCATAAAATATAATATGTGATTGACGGAAACTATTCTCATATATAAAATCATCTCATACAAATACTTATTAAATTTAAATATTAATAATCCAACACTTTATCCCACATAAAGAACCACAGATTTTTTGGGATCTCACCAATGTCCAAAGAAGAATATATATATATATATATATATATATATATATATATATATATCCTCTTATTTGATCAATAATTACACTTCTAGTTAGATAATTAATGTACGATTAATGTGGTTTTTTCCCTCTAATCATGGGGACAAAAGTTCTCTAGGGTTGCTAATTACACTTGAAACATCTAATGGAAGAACCGACAGATCTTAACCATATGATGAATAATGATAACAAAATGAATAAAAATAAAATCTCCGTAAAAGAGATGCATATCTTGTTGGTAGAAAAATATTGAAGGAAGAAAATGAAAATATATTTGAAGAAGGTAGAGATGAATGGATTAAATATGTACCTTTGAGGATTTCATTGCAATAATATATGGGTCCCCATATCTATAATTAACTTCTTGATCTACCACCGCTACGGTGGTATTAAGTTAGATTGGAGGATTTCTTGATCATGTTGTGTAAAGTTCATATCCAATTATAAGTCTAATTAAGAAACTATATATACTCTCCCTCTCCATGCATTTTTTCCAAGATTTTGTTCCTTTAAAAAAGGGGGAAGACAACATTAATTTGTTCACAACTCAAATGAGGATTTGAACTCCACATGATCTGTAAATTATTAGTTTATTTATAATAAAATACAAATGATTAGGGCCCCTAAGATTTAAATTTTAGTTTTTAATCCTTATTAGGGTGTGAATGCTAATTAACCAATAAAAACCTGCAAATTAATTACGGAGAGAAGAGAAACACTAGAGGAAAAAAACAAATCTACACACAGAGAGGAAACCAAAATTTGAAAAAATAAATAAATTATGAAATCTTCAAACAAAAAAATTACGACATTGACAAACTTGTTGCTTGCTTCAGAAAGTAGAATTGAAAATTCGCTATGGTGATTGGAACGCACAAAGCTATGGCGGTATTGGGCTATCACTAAAACAATGATAACAATTGAATAATTAACAATAACACGAGAAAATAATGAAGCTCCAACTATTAAACAATCAAGGGCTTACCATCGATAAAAAAAGGGCTAAGGAGAAGAATTATACGGCTCCCGAATGATCGATGAATCATGCTATGAATCAGCACGATTCTAGGGCTCGATGGTCTTTGATGATTCGAGAGGTGCTTTGTGGGCCGAAAATATTTCGACGATTTTTTGAGAAGGATTGTGGGAGATCTTCTCTACTTTGTTAATTGAAGATAATTCGAGGGATTAGGCGCTAAGAATGTGGGAGAAGATTTTGGTGGAAAAGCATTATTAGGCAGCCTAAATTTTAAAAAGGCGGTAGGAATATAGATGTGCGAGACATTGTGGAGATCTTCTCTAAAAAATTTGACAAGAGGCGGCGAATTTTTTTAATAAGCGCGGTAACTTGTTTTCCTAATTATGCATCATAATATCTAATAAAATAATAAGAGTATCATTATAAGTAAAATTTTATGGCAGATTTAAAACGTCACTAAAAAAGTGTCACTATATGGGGGACTTTTTAGTAGTGTATGAATTTTATAAATACGGGAGAAACTTATAATAGAAGTATTACTATTATCAACAACGAATTTGTCGCCACAATTTCTTTTTCTATTACGAATAATGATCTGGATCCGTAACCCAAGTTAATAGCCGAGTGCCAAAAACGCTCGATCGGGTAAAATGGAAAGAAGCAATTGAGGTAGAGCTAGACTCGCTAAACAAAAGAAAAGTATTTGGTCCTCGTACGTACACCCAAAAATATTATCCCTGTTGGATATAAATGGGTATTTGTACGAAACAAAAAGAGAATAATGAGGTGGAGAGATACAAAGCGAGATTAGTAGCTCAAGAGTTTTTCCAAAGACTCGTTATTGATTTTGATAAAACATATTTTCTGTTATGGGTGCAATAACGTTACGCTACTTAATATACCGATAAGAAATTAAATTTAGAAATGCGGTTAATGGATGTTGTAACCGCATATTTATATGGATCATTGGATGCCAATATTTATATGGAAATCCTTGATGGATTTAAGATTCCCCGATGAGGAATAATGAAAATCATAGTATGTATAGTATAAAACTGTAGAGGTCATTATATGGCCTAAAATAGTCGGGTTGTATGTGGTACAATCGACTCGGTGAGTTCCTCCCAAAAAGGAATATATAAACAATGAAGCATTTCCTTGCGTATTTATAAAGAATCATTAAATGGTTTTTGTATCATCTCAATTTATGTTGATGATCTAAATATAATTGGAACATGTAAGAAGATTGAAGAAGCTAATTCAACCTTCAAGCCTGAATTTAAAATGAAAACTTTGGGTAAAACTAAGTATTGTCTCGGCCTGCAGATCGAGCATCTCCCGTAAAGAATCCTTGTACACCGGTCAACCTACTTGAAGAAGGTGTTGAAGAGATTCTATATGGATAAATCTCATCCGCTAAGCACACTAATAGTTGTTCACTCCTTGAAGTGGATAAGGACCTTTAGACATAAAGAAGATACGAGAAAATATACTAGGACCAAAAGTTCCTTACCTAAGCACAATTGGTGCATTACTTTATCTTGCAAACCGCACTAGACCGGATGTTGCATTTGCGGTAAATTTGCTTGCAAGGTTTAGTGTTTCTCCTACAAGGAGACATTGGAATGGTGTTAAACACATTTTACGGTATCTTCAAGGTTCATAGAATCTTGGTTTATTTTATACAAGAAATTAAGACAAAACATTGGTGGACTATGCGAGATCTTTGGTTATATGTCCGATCCCCATACCGCTAGATCTCGATCGGGTTATGTTTTTCTTTGCGGTAGTACCACAATCTCTTGGAGGTCTCGTTAAAGAATCTATGATTGCCACCTCATTAAACCATTCAAATATTATTGCTTTATATGAGGCCTCACGAGAATGTATTTGGTTAAAGTCATTGGTAAATCAAAATGATATATCCCCTCATCTTTTATGAGAACAATGCACTTGTATTGCATAGATGAGTAATGAATATGTTAAAGAAAACTTGACAAAATACATTTCCCGAAATTCTTTTATCCGTATGAACTCCGGAAGAGTAGTGAAATTACCATACAAAAGGTACGCTCTATTGACAATCGATGATTTATTTACTAAATCACTTCCTACATTTACTTTTGAAAAATATATACATCCTATTGGGATGCGTAGGCTTGGAAGGTTGTTGTCTACGGGGAGTGACAACTTAAGAACAATCCCAAACATTGGATCCCGAAGATCAATAATTGTACTCATATTTTCCCTCTAAATTACTCTAATGAGGATTAATGAGACATGGATAACACGACGTAATGTCCAAGGGGGAGTGTTGTGAATATATTATAATTATGGACATTACTTGTAGGAAAATATATTTAATGGGCCAAAATATCTAATGGGCTTTTAGGGTTACATTTCAATTTCTCGTCTATTTATACATCTTTCACTATTGTATCGTGACCCACAATAAGAACTATAGTGAAAAACCTTAAGCTTGGTTCGCCCCCGACGTAGTTATTCTTGGCCAACCGGGTAAACAAATTTATGTTCTTCTCGTTCTTTATTTTACAATATTTTCAACTTTATTGGAGGAGTAATTAAGTGAGGGAGATTTAATTATAATAGATAATTGAATAACATAATGTATAAATAAAAGATGTTTGTAAGAGTTTAGTTTGAGAGGACAAAATTATTTTTTTAGCAATTTAAATTGTAACACAAAGAGTATAATTTTACACATTTTTATCACATCTTTTTATCTTTTTTCATAACATCACTTGTAATATATTATTATTCTATTACAATTCTTTAAATATTATGTTAAAAAATAATGAGAAATTTTTATCGAGACGGAGAATATTTAGTAATATATTGTGGTTTCCCCTGAAAAAATGGGGGTCAATTTAAAAAATAAATATGTGTTATCAGTAAATCAATTAATATATTTTTGTCTAAAATACTCGCCCAAATACAAAAATAAAAATAGAATAATTGTCAAATAAGCCTCTAATTTATACATGTGAATCAAATAGGTCATAATCACGTATTTTACTAATAGAGTGAGATTCTATTAAGATAAGGAGCTTATGTGATCAAATAGGTCTCTAATCATGTGTTTTACTAAATGGAGTGCGATTCAAATAAGTCTCTAATCTTATACATGTGATCAAATAGGTCTCTATTTATGTGTTTTACTAATAGAGTGTGATACTATTAAGATGAGAGTTTATTTGATCTCAACATTAAAGAAAAATAGTCTAAATGTATTAAGAAAAAGTGCATGGGTCTATTTGATCCTCATGTATAAGATTAAATGTAAACATGTGTTCTTTGTAAGGGCAAATATGTCTACTAAACTCGTGCAAAAATAAAAATAAAAATACACTCTCTCGTGTTACTATAAGGTTAAACACGTGTTACCGTATGTAAAAATATGTTACTATATGAAACAAAAAGTGTGTTACCGCAACGACAAATATGTGTTGTTGTCTCACTAGTTGTCGAGGTTGTGTTGCTATAAGGTCAAACACGTGTTACTATATGAAAAAAATGTGTTACTATATGCACACAAATATGTTCTTGTATGAAGAAAAATGTGTTACTATATGAACAAATCAAAAATAGAATAACAATGGCGATATTAATTCTAAATTTTGGGAAAAATTCAACGGTAACAAAAATGATCAAAATAGCAACACATTTCAATCGATGTCGGTGATGAATTTTGTTATTGTTTTGATTAGATTTTTTTGTTGAATCTCCCCAAATTTTTTTTTTTCGGTGTTATCTAGTTTTTTCTCTTCTCGCGTATTCTCGTGTGCTTGCTGATTTTTCTTTAGTATGATGTTGATTGATGTCGCTACTAGTTTCGTCGAAAATTTATGTTGATTTCCGGCGTGTTTGTGTATATTATGTGCCCCGATTCGCGCGTGGTCATTGTTAACCCGTTTAAATTGGTGGCCAACGAATTGTATTTTTTTGTCTTTTAATAATATTTTATGGTGAAATATTTTACAGAGACTCCCTTTTTATAAATTAAATTACTTCGTTTCAAGGCCACACGACGTCGTATACATTAAGGGTTTATTTATTTATTTATTTAATTTTATTTTTTTTGAAAGGGAGTAAGAATAATCAATATTGAGATATCTCTTTACAATTGTTTAAATAATAAGAGCAACACTAAACAAGCCAATATGATATAGTTCGATTTATGAAGGGGAAAGGAAAGGTGTTTGAAAAATAATGAAAAGAAAATGTTGGAATATCTTGCATGATATCGGTATAATTATAGGTTCGAGTCATTTTGAAACATGATAAAATAAGAAAAATAATAATAATAATAATAATAATAATAAGGAAAAATTACTATGAGATACAATCTTTACGACAAAATAACTCCTAGATACAATGGATTCAAAAATTACTCTCCACTACAATTCCTACCTAAAATACCCTTCCCACATTTATTCTCCCAAAACCGGTACACGCCCACCACAATCCATATTCTGTCTCTCTCTCTCTCTCTCTCTCTCTCTCTCTCTCTCTCTCTCTCTCTCTCTCTCTCTCTCTCTCTCTCTCTCTCTCTCTCTCTCTCTCTCTCTCTCTCGTCCGTCTCACGACTCTCACCCACACCGCCCTAACACCGACGACTTCTCCACGGCGGCGCATCCACCCACCGCGACTCGGCGAGGCAGCGGGAACCATCGCGACGCTCGGCGAAGATGATGGGAACCACCGCGACGCACCCCCACCGCGATGGCGATGCATCGAGATCGGCGCTCATCCACCAATGAAGATGAAGGCAACGTCGGCCGGATCTGTTCGCATCACGGAAGTCGGATATGTTCGCAGATCTGTTGTGAGAAGAAGAGCAAATCGTCAACCTCTTTATCCGGCGGCGTTGGAAATCCTTATTTCTTGAAATGGACGATGACGGACGTGCGAGCCTCTTATTTTTCATGGCCTTGGAATACACTCTTAGCATGGTTTCGGCAATGGCGCCGCCGTTCGATCTGGGTTTGTTGTTTATAGTTTTGTGTTGTATTTTTTTAAATTTTTGTTCTGGAAATTCGACACGGGAATTTTTGTTTTCTGGTTCTTGAGTTTTTGTTCTTGTATTCTCTTGTATACAACGACTAATAATGTGCAGATTTTTTTTTCGCACATGTGCAAAAGTTTTTGTGGGAATAATTCTGAAACTATTTTTTTATTGTTGTGTGATATTTTCTGCATTTTTTTGAATTTTGAATCATAATGTAACAAAAAAAAAAACCGTGACAAATTGAGACCTTAACAAAAAGCGAAAATATTGTAGACCTGAAATAATTATTTTTCCTCGTATAAGAATCGTTGTTGTGTGTTTGTGTTTTTCAATTACAAATTATGAAGGAATTTTTTTGTTGAATGATTGCGGTAATCGGGTAAGCGATTTTAAGACAACTAAGTATATCGAACCCAATGGAAAAAGTATGGCCGTGAGTCCCTAGATATACAAGTTCTCTATGACTATTGTTGCAAATGCGGTTTTGGTTCCAAAACAAAATACAAATGCTAGAATTAAACTCAAACAACTAAGTAAGCAATTAATCCAACACTTGGTATGCTAGAACAAGTAACAAAGATCAATTGGAGATTGGGGTGCTAGGGATAATCTCCATCAAGGAATCAATGATCAATAAGCTATGATTGAATCAAATTGCAAATCAACTAAGATAGAAAGCATAAAACCATCATGCAATTAAGTCTCCATTAATCACACAATGTCTAATGTAAGTATCCTTAGTGCAACTAATCTCTCAATTAAGAAGCACCCAATTCATACAATCATACACAATTATAACCCGATTAATCCCTAATCACGTTAGCTCAACTCTCACCTCTTGCTAGGGTGATCAAACATTAATCTAAAGAGATAAAAATGCATGAAGCACAATTAGAATCACAATTAGGGAACAAACTATCTCAATTGATCAACAATCATCAACAATCATAGCATAAGACAATCAAATCATCCTCAATTTCAATTATTCCAAGCACAAGAGTATTAGCCCATGGTGCAAAGAGCAAAATCCATGGGTAGAAAATCTAATTGCACAATCAAAAAGCTAATCACAACAATTAATGAATTGAAATGAGAAAAGAGGAAGAACATCACCAATTGAATTAAAATGATCAATAATAGGAATGCTTAAATCTTCAAGAGTATCTTCAAATACAATCTCTTCTCCACTTGAGTTACAACTTGGAATGGAAAAACTAATGGATCAAAAGCTAATCTAAGGTACAATTGATGGAAATTTATCTAAATCTACCAATCTAATCAACCTACAATGAGAATTAAGCTATGGAACTGGAAAATCGCCCTAAAAACCACTAATAACTGCTATGGGGAAGATTATGCTCTGTTTTCCGCTCAAATGGGTTTAAAAGCTTAATTTCGAAAATCGGCACCCTCGACTCGAGGTTGGGGCCCTCGAGTCGAGGCTTATGAAATCGTGTTAGCGCTTTTCAAAATTTTCTCCGGCCTCGACTCGAGCTTCAGCCTCGAGTCGAGCTTGCCACTTTCGGCCTGATCCTTGACTCGAGGCTCGGCTATCGAGTCGAGCTTCCTTCAAAATTTCGAATATCTTCTCCTTGCCGGCACCCTCGGGTCGAGGTCCCTGGCCCTCGACCGGTCGAGTCGAGGAATTTTCTCGACCCGACTTCCGCCTCGGCCCCGTTTTCGCCCGTCTCGTTCGTCTCTTCACCGTATGAATACCGGTACTCTCGGTTTGGTCAAATTCCATCAATTTACCTGAAAACGGGATGAAAAATATCAAAATCCATCAAGTAATACTTTTCAAGCTAAGTAGTGATACTCTACACATTTAGGCATAAAATCTAACACTTTTCACCACTTTTTGCACTAAAATACTCCCTCAAATCATGCATCAATTCACTCCAATCATAATACCCCCAAACTTAAAGTGTTGCTCGTCCTCAAGCAACGTAGCAAATAAGCATAAAAGAGTGAATTGATTGCAATTATGTCTCATGGCACCATAGAAGAAAAATAAGACAATCGAACTCATCAATGAACTCAAGTATCAATGCAAACTCTCAACTAGCAATCAAGATGAATCATGCTTAAACAAATGCAACATCAAATACTCAAAACATTGCTCCTTCCATGGAGTGTTTCTCTCATCTCTCAAGTGTATCAAGGTAAAATGCACTTAATCATCAAGTTCACAAACATGTACCCCATAAGCTTGTCAAATGACTCAATCTCAATTAGTTTCTTTTGTGTTCAATCAAGAATCAAAGAGGTCTTTCATCAAGGTTGTAAAGTAGGCTCTTTGGAATGGGTGGATGAATTTAGGTAAGAGTGACTCATATTAGTAGAGAACTTGAATGATAGCTCAACACTTCACTACACTTCTCTTTCAATTCTTCATCAATCAACTATTTCTCATGCAT
Organism: Paraleonurus japonicus; assembly: GCA_030762865.1. Lineage (NCBI taxonomy): Eukaryota > Viridiplantae > Streptophyta > Magnoliopsida > Lamiales > Lamiaceae > Paraleonurus > Paraleonurus japonicus. Next base: position 24,576,798 of record CM061060.1, read on the forward strand.
TTCAAGTTCATTCACCACCCTTCTTTTGAACTTTCTTTCACATAAGCTCTCAAATTGAATTTTTCTTCTTTTCATGTTCATCATTTTTTCACAATTCAATTTTTTTTTCAACCCTTTTTTTTCTCAATTATCAACTTAACACATCATCTTTCCACCACACTTTACATGCAATGCACCATCTTCTAGCCAACAATCAAGCTCTACTAAATATAGGACAATAAGGCTCATAAAAATAGGCAAAATGGTTTCAATTTCACTTGGCTTGCCAAAGAATAAGGATACTAGGCTCAAAATGGCTCACTAAGGAAATCAAATGTATTTGGTGGGGAAATTTTTTTGGCTAAGTGACTTATCATATCAAACATGGCCTCTTATCATATTCATGAAATCACACAAAGATCAATTTCAACAAGTCCAAAGGCAAGTTCTAGCATACAAATCCATGAATGATGCACTCACAAATAAATTAATCAACCGTATAAAATGTACGATTATTAAGGCACAAAAGCTCACGGGCTTAAATTGAGCAATGAATCAAGCATTTTCAATCACATTCATCATCACATAATCATCAATCATGCTAGCTTCAAGCCACATATCAACTCATGATCAAATCAAAATTCAATATGTCTTTCAAATCAAGCACAAGTGCACATGTACATAATCTCAAGCACACTCACTAGATCAACAATTAACACTCAAATATATGCAAGAAATCCACAATTTAGGCTCAATACAAATCAAACCCCAAAAATATATAAGAGCACAAAAAAATAGGCAAGGAAAGAAGAGCACCTCCCCAAACTTATACAAGTCTAAGTTTGAAAGGAAGTGTTGTACCATAAAGTCTTCAAAATCCAATTTTCCTTCAAGCATGTAGGACTCATCAAGCTCCTAGCATTTCTCACTTCCTACAAAGATCACAAGCCACAATTATTCAAAGCAACAAAACAAAACAACAAAAGAAAGCAAGAAAAGGATGGGTTGCCTCCTATCTAGCGCTAAGTTTAACGTCATTTGCCGGATGTTATTCATTCATTTCAAATTCTTTTCATCGGAATGACCAAGGATATCGGTCCTCCTTGTCACAATACTTCAATCGTTGAGCTTCAAAATTATGGAGACACTCATGTAGGATAGACCCATCATCCACATCCTTGCACATTGTCAATGGTTGTCCCCCTTGCTCTCTCACCATCATCTTTCTCCGTTTCTTTTTTCAAGGATGCCCAAGCACTTCATTACTTCTTTCCTATAATCAAAGTTTACAAGAGGTAAAATAAAATCAATAAAAGCATTAATCTCAATTAAAGTACAAATTGAAGAGTTTGAAGGTTTAGAAATGCTTATTTCGTTCTTCAATGCCTCATTCGATGCTTCTAGATTTCTTGTTTATTGTTGCTCATGTCCATCAATGGACATTCCTCTTCATCACTTTTGGCAAGGAAATTATTCATTTCATCCTTCTTGCTTGGATCATCTTCTTCTTCATCTTCATTTTCATTTTCTTCTTTCCCTTCTTCTTGATGATTCTCCATGATGGTTATGTTCTTGACTTGGATTAGAAAATATTTGAGTTGACTTCTTAAAACATTGAATTGAGCTTTGGTGATCTCCATGTCCCCATTTATCATTGCATCAACTATTGCTTTGGTCTCATAGATGTTCTCATACAAGGGGAATATTTCTTCACATCTAGGTCATTTTCCTCAAATCTCTTCAACAACACTCCAAGTATCTCCTTCAAGATAGCTCTCACATCATGGATTCCCCATTTTTCATATTGAGAATAAGTTTGTGGCATTTGATAGTAATACTCATAGCTTCTCATATCATCATAAAAATCTCCTTCCGATGCTCCTTGAAACTCAAATTCACCCAATGGATCGAATGTTTGATCATAATGCACATAATACGATAACATCTCTTGAGGTGCGGGAGGAACTTCATCACATCTCCACTCTTGATAATCGGAGGGAAATTGTTGCATTAGATAATTTATCCTCAAAGTTCCTCCAATTATCGTAGCTAAATCCTTCATAGTGTGGAGGATAAACCATACTATCTTGATAATAATCTTGATTCCATGCGTATGAGTCATATCCATCCATCTACACAAGATAACAAGTATCAAATTCAAACAAAAACAACAAAATAAACAAAAACACAAAGCAACAAGAAGCCACTTCCAACAAATTCCTAAGTCTCACTTTAGGCGCAAAAACTAATCCCGGCAACGACGCCATTTTGATTGCGGTAATCGGGTAAGCGATTTTAAGACAACCAAGTATATCGAACCCAAGGGAAAAAGTATGGCCGTGAGTCCCTAGAAATGCAAGTTCTCTCGACTATTATTGCAAATACAGTTTTGGTTCCAAAAACAAAATACAAATGCTAGAATTAAACTCAAACAACTAAGCAAGCAATTAATCAAACACTTGGTATGCTAGAACAAGTAACAAAGATCAATTGGAGCTTGGGGTGCTAGGGATAATCTCCATTAAGGAATCAATGATCAACAAGCTATGATTGAATCAAATTGCAAATAAACTAAGATAGAAAGCATAAAACCATCATGCAATTAAGTCTCCATTAATCACACAATGCCTAATGTGAGTATCCTTAGTGCAACTAATCTCTCAATTAAGAAGCACCCAATTCATACAATCATACACAATTATAACCCGATTAACCCCTAATCACGTTAGCTCAACTCTCTCCTCTTGTTAGGGTGATCAAACATTAATCTAAAGAGATAAAAATGCATGAATCACAATTAGAATCATAATTAGGGAACAAACTATCTCAATTGATCAACAATCATCAACAATCATAGCATAAGGCAATCAAATCATCCTCAATTTCAATTATTCCAAGCACAAGAGTATTAGCCCATGGTGCAAAGAGCAAAATCCATGGGTAGAAAATCTAATTGCACAATCAAAAGCTAATCACAACAATTAATGAATTGAAATGAGAAAAGAGGAAGAACATCACCAATTGAATCAAAATGATCAATAATAGGAATGCTTGAATCTTCAAGAGTATCTTCAAATATAATCTCTTCTCCACTTGAATTACAACTTGGAATGGAAAAACTAATGGATCAAAAGCTAATCTAAGGTACAATTGATGGAAATCTATCTAAATCTACCAATCTAATCAACCTACAATGAGAATTAAGCTATGGAACTGGAAAATCGCTCTAAAAACCGCTAATAACTGCTATGGGGAAGATTATGCTCATTTTACTGCTCAAATGAGTTTAAAAGCTTAATTTACTGAAAATCGGCACCCTCGACTCGAGCTTCAGCCTCGAGTCGAGCTTGCCACCCGCCCGATCCTCGACTCGAGGCTCGGCCCTCGAGTCAAGCTTCCTTCAAAATTTCAAATATCTTCTCCTTGCCGGCATCCTCGGGTTGAGGTCCCGGCCCTCGACCCGAGAGGTTGAGTCCTGGGAATTTTTCGACCCGACTTCTGCCTCCGACCCCCATTTTCGCCCGTCTCATTCGTCTCTTCCTTTGTATGAATGTCGGTACTCTCGGTTTGGTTAAATTCCACCGATTTACCATAAAATGGGACGAAAAATATCAAAAATCCATCAAGTAATACTTTTCAAGCTAAGTTGTGATACTCTACACATTTAGGCACAAAATGTTGAATCAAGAAGTTTTGATGAGTTAAAAAGAAGCAACTCGGTTGATCGGTCGATCTGAAGATCAGTAGAGGTTAAGCTAAACAGATCGGACGAGGTCTAGAACCAATTCGGTCAGTGAGATCTAGTCATCTGCAGGAGACGATCATGAAGAGCTCAGACGAGGTCAAGACAAGCTGAGTAGAATAAGAAAGACAAATCTTCACCAAGTCACCGCAGACGAGTATGAAGAATCAGCTGAGCCAAGAGCAGTTTCCAAGATTAAGTTTGTTGAGCGGTTTCAGTTTGTTAGAACTAACTAACAAACTAACTGTCTTTCAGACTTATAAGTAGGACTAGATTTTATTGTTCGGTACACTTATGCGAATTTGATTTTTCACACTATTCACTATTGATTTCACAAAGTAGTTTTCAAGAGAGATTTAAAAGATTTTCTAAGTGTTTATAGAACACTTCACTTCACATCTTCGTAAACACATCTTGTTCTTAGAGTTAGATTTTAGAAAGTTGATTAGATTTTTGAAGAGTTGAAGATCAAGTTGTAATTTGTAAAGTTTGTACGGTAAGTAAGTAAGCGGCTAGTGGAGACCCTTCTTCAAAGTTTGAAGAAGGAGAGTGGATGTAGGATTGTTATAATCCGAACCACTATAAATCCTAGTGTTATTTCTTGCTTTCTTTAATTTCGATTCAAGTTACAATTTTGTTACTTCAAGATTAAAGTTCGTAATCTTAACTAAAATCTAAATATCGAGTCTTGCTTTTGATCTTGTTAAAAGTTGAGTTTACAATTGTTTTCCATTGTGTTTAATCTGATATTTTGAATTGATTTTGAGAGATTCGAAAAATCTACAAAATCTATTCAAACCCCCCTTTCCAGATTTTGTTCTAGAAGGTTATCTTAAGGTTTTAAATCAACTCAACATTCGAGGGACCAACACAAAATCTAACACTTTTCACCACTTTTTGCACTAAAATACCCCCTCAAATCATGCATCAATTCACTCCAATCATTGAATTCGAATATAAAATTCAATACTCGGGAATTTTGGTTTGTGCGAAATAATTATGAAGGATTTGGTTTGGTGTGTTTGTGCAGTAAATTTCTTGTTTCGAGAGAGAAAAAATGGCAAAAAAAAAAAAGCTAAAATTAGAATATTAGACAAAATAATGCCAAAAAAATGCAAGAAGTTTGGAAATTGGAAAAACTTGTTGTAACAACAAATTTCGTGAATTTAATTTATAAAAACACGAAAAAGTTTACAATTTAATTTTAATCGGATTGAACCGATTAAATTTTAGCGACCACTAGCTCTAAATTTAATCCTCGATTCTTCTCTTCAAAATCGGTGTTGACTTGGATGATTTGGCCAGTTTGGTGGATTTGGTGGACTTATAACGCTAATCCAAGGGCTTAAGAGCCTTATTTTGGATTAAACGCTATTTACGGAGACTTTTTGGATGAAGCGTTCTTGAATCTTCAAGAGGCCGCGATGAACGCCTTTGAATCTTCAAGGAGAAACATCTGATCGGAGGGGTTGAACATCTTGATCCCGGATCGGACAACTGTTCCCGGTTGATTTGCTTGAAGAACGCCTCTGAATGCCGCGAAGAAAGTCTCAAGTCTGCTCAGAGCTGCGGAATTGAGTGCAGAGTTGCCTCTCGAAATTGTGCAGTGGAATGAATGAATGAAGACCCCTATTTATAGTTGTGGGGTGAGATTGATTTAATGGGGTGGGCTTAGAAGCCCATCGGACTGATTTGATTTGATCCGATTAATTTGATTTGTTTCCATGTGGGGCAATTTGATTTAACTTTCCATTTAACGAGATTTTATACGTTATATGGTAAGTTAATTACTTTGCCACCAAGTTACGAATATTTAAATATTCGTAGGATTTAATTTCGGCTTTACGTGTATATTTAATATCAATAAATTATTTAATTTGATAATTAATTTAATTAAATTCTCCAAATATAAATAATTAACTTTATTTGACATTAATATTTATTTTCCACGTGTCGCCATTTAATTGGGTGCAATATTAATTTGCTTACAAATGCCCCCTCGTGCTTTGTTCACAGTCATTTGTGACTTGAAGTGAATTAAGCGGGAAATTAATTAATTTGCTTGAAGCCCATCGGCATGGTTTAGGAAATTTTTGTTGGCCCAATTTATTTATACTTATCAAAAGTATTGTTTGGCCCAATTTATTTTAATTTGGCCATGAAGTAGGTCTGTGAATTTTTGTTCTTGGGCTTAATAACATATTTCTTGGCCCAGTGGCATTAATCAATTTCACGAAAATTTTTCTTTCCAAATTGAAGAGATTCAGCGCGGCTTTCTCATGCAAGGTGATTGATCGATTTCCTTCTTCAATTTCTTTCCCTTTTGCGAAACCCTAAATTACTCTATAAAAGAGTTATCTTACGCTTTATTCATCTTCACGGCAGCAAGCGGGCGTAATACGAATATATAGAAGGTATGAATTTTTATATGCCACAACACAACACACCTTTGTATACGTGTTTTTTTCTTTCTTTCTGCATATTTTCATTAGTCGAAATTTTTGCGGGGTTAATTTCATAGCAACACGACCCAATCAGCAACAAGCTTTGGGTAATTTTTAATTCCCTTAATCCCTTCTTCTTCTTCTTCTTCTTCTTTTTTTTTTCGCAATTACTCTGCATTTACGTCACTACAATTGTTGAGAAGATTTTGATTCACGACCACTACAACTACCATTGAGCATCAACGGCAACCACTACAACTACCACGGACTCATGCCACTACAACTACCTCAATTTTGCGATTAATTAGACATCGACTTACAGGCATTGATCGAATTTGGCGCCTCTCTTACAGGCATTTCATCGAGCAGCTGGTGTTCGTGGGACTTTGGCCTCGCTTGTGGCGTCGGGAATCGCGAGACGGCGGAGGAGTTAAGCGGCGACGGCTCCAGACGGCGGCGGTTTGGGTACAACACGGCATCGAGTGCGAGCGTTGGCGGCTCGGCGTAGGTGTCGACAACTTTGGGCGTCGCTTCGCGGCACAAACGGTGGCGGCTCGACCGGCGGAAGGATGCGGCACCTTCGGTGGGTCTTGGCGTCATCGCGAACGGCGGCGACGGTTTGGATCGAGAAATAGCGATTTGAGAATCTGCGTAATTTGGGATTTCTGCGTATTCTGGGAAGAAGCAGATTTGGCATTCTCGTGAATCTGCGTGGATAATGATTTGAGAATCCTTGTGAATGGATCAGACTTATTCTCAATAATAATGCCTAATTAAAATTTGGGCTTCCTTTTATTTTGATTAAAATTGGGCCAAGTAACCAACTTATCACCATATATTATTGGGCCCTCTTTTAATATTATGGACTTAGAAATTAATTTAAAATAAACTGATTTAATAAAAATCAGTTCATAAAATTTATTCCTTCAAATTTAAATCTCAAAGAAATAAATTTTACAAGTCCACAATTTTTTTATTTGCCCCCTTTATTATTCTCTTTTCTCAACTCTTGTATTTTTCCGCGACTCCAACTCTCATCATGGTTTTCTTAGGAGTACCTCTACATCCATGGAAAAACGTCACTTGGTAATTCTTGATGACGAGCATCAACCTTTGACAAAGGGACTCACTTAGCCATCGAAACTCCAATAATTGACAAATATGCTCCGGCCGTGAAAGACGTATCGAGCGAATTCCGTATTGATGGTGGACTCGGGAGATCTCGCAGAGCAAGGCGTCTAAAGTCTGGGTCCTAAAGGCGGCTAACCACTTCAAACCCGCTCCGAAGGTGGTGGACCCTTTGCCAACATTAGGACGGAACATCGTCATGGGCCGAGCGGAATGGGGCGACCCTTTGAAGTTTGCGGGCGAATTTCAATTCACCAAAGGATACCGGGAGTGGACCGAGGATGTCTTGAGCAGATGCAAGAAAACTCTTAAGAGTATAAGAGTTTATGATGCTTTGTTTTCGCATCGCTTTTCACGTCTGTTGCAACTACGAGATAATCAAGGCTTTCGCGAGGCGTGGTGCTCTACTACCAACACTTTACTCACTACCTGCGGCGAGATGTCCATCTCTCTATGGGACTTGCATAACTGGACAGGACTTTCCTTGACGGGTCACATATTTGTGAAGTAGTACCGGATGATGTCGAACTTCTTGACAGGGTCGGGACTTATGCATTCCGCATAGCTGCATACATTTGCTTCATGCCTATCATTTGCTTTGTGGAGACGCATATGAGCCCGTAGTCTCTATAGCTCAATGGGTAGAATTTTGGTCGATCAAGCTGCGAAATACAAGCCGCCACCGCCCGCAACGAGAAGAAGAAGAATTCTCGTCCTAAGTCTACTTACAATCCTTCCGGCATTTTCGAGGAGCACAAGCCATGGACCTTCGCGAAATGGCGCCCTTCAAAAATTAGATGTTGAACGAAAGCGGCGGAGGAGACATACTTGGCTGCTCACTTGGCTTGTTGGTTATGCACGTTCGCCCTTCCCAATGACGATGTGGGTTTTATTAGGCCAAGCACCTTCAAGATGGCATGTTTGATGGCTAAGGGTAAGGAAGTCAGCCTTGTTGTCCCGGTTTTAGCAAACATCTATAGAGGATTAAGCAAGATTGCGCATCGATCGAGGCCATCGAGGATCGAGCAACATTCTGGTTTATTTCGTCTATGCTTGGCTGGCACAATACTTCAAGACGCACTTTCCCGCCGGCCATGGATTGAGTAGACCTACAATGGTGTTTTACTCCGGAGAAAATGGTGCTCGATACTATGAACACGAAAGTGCCCGCAAGAGGATTCACAAAGGAGTGACTACTTCGTGGACTTGCAATATAAAGAATGAGGGGACTTTGTATGTGGACGATGGGAAAGGAAAATGGGGCACGTGGAGTTACTTTGTGGCCCTTCGCTCTAATTGTCTTTCTTGGCGGCATGGTGATCACTTTATTATTGAGCCTTATAGTCCGCATGATTTAGCCGTCAGTTTGGTTTTTACCAAGAGGTGCGGGAGAATCGATGATGGGTGATTTGCGAGAGGTTTCTTTGGAGAAAGGGTTCCTCTCTTGGAAATAGTGCACTTTGCGCGAGGACTCATTCCAAGGCATATCTTCCGCCATCCGCCCAAGATATGAACAAGTTCTCTTCATCGAGTATAAGAGATGGTGGAATCAGGTCCATGGAATTTACTTAGACACTCATATTGAGGATCTGGTTAGATCAAAGCCCAAGGAAGCATCACAGATGAATTTGTGGTCATCGGCGATCGGGACTTGTGTGAAGAACCTGCTCCACCTATTGTCATTCCTTCTTCGGTGCATGTTGAATTGCCACCTATTGAAGCGAGTAAGAGAAAATGTACTCATCAAAGTTCGGAGGAGAGTCGAAGTGACCGTCACTGGAAGAGGGTCAAGCAAGGTGACAAGCCTCCCGAGCCGGCGGAAGATGATACTTTATCCCTCACAAAGAAGGTCCTACTCTCGTCTCTTTTCTTATGATCCAACAATTTCTTATTTTATCTCACAATTTGTCTTTTCTTTTCGGGCCTTACGTTTAGTTTTTGGCGGTGAGGACGGTGATGGATCTCGAGTCGGGAGATTCATCTTCTACTTGTAGGGGGTTCTTGCATGCCTCCTACATTTCGAGGTCCTAGGAAGGGTGCGGTCTCGGTGTTTGTTGCGGAAAAATTCATTCACTCTTGCCTTGAAGTTGGTGAGCGACAAGTGCTCTTCGTGCTTGTGAGGAAGATGAAGCGAAGCGATCTAGCAAACTTGAAAGTGCTCAAGCAAAGTTCAAGCAGGTGGAGAAGCGGTTGGTGACTTGATGAAGAAGAAGAAAGTGTTATGCGAAGCATTACAACGGTAACAACAATCTCTTGCAAGCGCCAAAGTTAATACCCAGTGCTAAGGAGAATATTATTGCCATTGATAACACCCCGGTTTTGGATGACAAAGTAGTGAAGACTTGAAGATGTCAAAGTCGAACTTGGAGGCAGCTTTGGAGGAGTTGAAGAACTTGGATCTTCTTGCTTAGTTTTATTAGGACCCATTGTTTTGTCCTTATTCCTTATGTTTCATTTTCTTGCTTTCGCTTTATGTTATCGACATTTATGGTTTATCAATAACATCTATCTCGCTTTATTTCTTCTTTGCATCCTTCTTTTATACTTCAACATCTCATTAAGTATTTGGGCTTAAATGAAATAATTGAATCATGCATTTTTTTTTCAATAATTCACTAAGTATTTTGAACTTAAATGAAATAATTGAATCATGCATTTACTTTTTTCAATAATTCACTAAGTATTTTGAACTTAAATGAAATAATTGAATCATGCATTTACTTTTTTCAATAATTCACTAAGTATTTTGAACTTAAATGAAATAATTGAATCATGAGTGTACTTAGAGAATTTTCTAAGTTGCCTACGTACCTCTTTAAAGAGGATCAAGCCATAACGTAGTTCAAGGGGAACATGATTTGATTTTTGGGGGCACCGTACACGATTTAACCTCATGCGGGCCAGGAGGGGTATTAATTATTTAAACACTAAATACCTTTAGTGGGTTTGGGAGTGCCGTGCACAATTTAACCTCATGCGGGCAGGATGGATTATTCTTTAACTACTGTAGACAAAGTAGGGTATTTAATATTTAACCACTAAATACCTTTAGTGGGGTAAGTTAACATTTTAACCACATGTAATTACCTTTGGTGGTTGTCGTACCACGCTTTACCCTCATGCGGACCGGGGAGCGACAAACAGTTTAGACTCATGAGTCATGGAGCTTTCTTCTTGATTGACTTACGCGTAGTAGCGTTTCAAGAATTTCCCGTTTATGGGTCCAATATTCACCCTATCTTCAAAAATTAACTTGTAGGCTCCATTCGTATAGACTTCTTTCACGACATGGGGGCCATCCCACTTGGGCAAGAACTTATTTCCCACACGATGGGTAATCACAATAGGCCTTCTCACCGCAAGCACTAAGTCGCCAACTTGGAAAGAACGTGTCTTCACTTTCTTATTGAACGTTCTCGAAAGACGGGACTGATAGCATTCTAGTCTTTGTTGAGCCTCCAACCTTTTCTCATCCAAGGCTTCTAACTCTTCGAGACGCAAGCGTGCATTCTCTTCTTCCGTCAAGCCTTCTTGTATAGCCATTCTTAGAGACGGGATTTGCTTCTCTAGAGGAACAATCGCTTCAACACCATACGCCAAGGAATAAGGAGTGGCTTGCGTAGGTGTTCTATAGGTGGTTCGATATGCCCATAGAGCTTCACTCATTCTTTCCGGCCAATCTCGTTTAGACTTGGAAACGACTTTCTTCAAAGAAAGGTTGCACAATGTCTTATTGAAGGCTTGGCGAGCCCATTCGCATTTGCATTGTACATGGAGGACTTTCTTTGTTTGAAGTCGAACTTCTCACAAAGTTTGTCGATATATTTGTTGGAGAATAACTTTCCATTATCGGTAATGATGTAACGAGGAACTCCGTATCTGTAGATGAGGTTGACACGGATGAAGTCGGCGACATTTTCTTTCTTCACTTCTCTTAGAGGCACCGCTTCGCCCATTTGGAAAAGTAATGTTGCGGCCAAAATGTAGAGATGACCACCGAGAGGATTTCGTCAACGGTCCTACGACATCCAAACCCCAAGCATCAAAAGGCCATGAAGCAACAGGTTGGATGCACGGTTCGGGAGGTTGATGAATTAGGTTTGCATGAAATTGACAATCTTGACATCTTTGCGCATAGTCCATGCAATCTTTCACCATTGTCGGCCAATAGTATCCCATCCTCTTTATCCGGAAATGTAGCTTGGGTCTGGTGATGAGCACCGCAAACCCCGAGTGAGCATCTTCCATTGCTTGAGTAGCTTCTCCATCACTTAAACATCTCAAGAAGATATTGTCAAATGACCTTCTATAGAGTGTTCCTTTGTAGTAGATGAACCGAGGTGCACGGCGACGGATATCAACTTTCGGCGTGGATCACTAGGTAATTTCTCATGTTGCAAATAATCCACCAAAGGTTGACGCCAATCTTCCATTTCAATGTCGAAGACTTCAATGACATTATTTTCAACTTCTTCGTCAATTTCATCATCAAAGATTGGTGGTATGACCCAACTTCTACAAAGCGGAATGTGGATATGCACTTCGGGCATAGCTATAGTCGGCGCTAACTTAGCGAGAGCGTCGGCTTGCTTATTTTCACTTCTTGGAACATGTTCGATTTCCACATCCCCAAGCAAACTCATCATTCTTTGGGTGTAGTTGTAATATGGGAGCAACTCGAGTTTCTTAACTTCATATAACCCGCGGTTGGTTCACTATCAACAATGAATCTCCATACACCCCGAGATGTAAGCGCTTTATATCAATTGCCATCTCCAACCCAAGTATGAGTGCCTAATATTCAGCCACGTTGTTGGAGCAATTCTCGATTAAGACGAATGAATATGGCAAGACTTCACCATCGGATGTCACGAATACTACTCAGCGCCAGCTCCTTCTCGATGAGAAGCTCCATCAAAGTACATCTTCCAAGGAGGAGAAATTTCCCTTTGCTAGGACATCTTCATCTGGAAGGTCATCGGATAACTCCCATTCGGCATGAATCGGGTGGTCGGCTAAGAAATCTGCCAATACTTGTCCCTTTACGGCTTTCCGAGGAACATATACAATCTCGAACTGTTGTAGCTGGAGATACCACCTCGCAAGTCGGTCGGAGAGGACCGGCTTTGACATGACAAACTTCAACGGATTTGCCTTCGAGGTAAGGCGAACCGTGTGAGCACGGAAGTAGTGCTTTAACTTCAATCACGAAGATAAGTGCCAAGCATATCTTCTCAATTGGTGAATAATTCACCTCATTTGGGACCATCATCCTACTCGGATAGTAAATAGCATTTTCTTTACCGTCATCGTTTTCTTGTGCTAGCAGAGCTCCAACCGATCGCTCTTGAGCCGCTATGTAGAGGATCAACGGTCGTCCAGTCTTGGTGCGACCAACACAGTGGCTTCATCGGATAAGCTTTGATGCTTTTAAAAGCATTGTTGCAGATTCATCCCATTTGAATGGGTTTCCTTTCTTCATGAGATGGTGAAGCGGTTGACATCTACCGCCAAGTTTGAAATGAACCTCCTTAAGTAGGCCAACTTCCCTTGCAAACTTTTGAGCTCATGGATGTTGCGAGGTTCGGGCATTTTCAGAATTGCATCTATCTTTGCTTGTTCAATTTCTATGCCTCGATGTCGGACGATAAATCCAAGAAACTTTCCCGACGTAACTCCAAAGGCACACTTCAATGGGTTCATCTTGAGTTGGTAACGTCTTAGACGCTCAAATACTTGTCTCAAGTCTTGCGAGATGATCCTTTCTCTTTCTCGACTTCACCACCAAGTCATCTACATAACATTCGGTGTTCTTATGGAGCATGTCGTCGAAGATCTTTTGCATTGCTCGCTGATATGTAGCACCGGCATTCTTTAAACCGAATGGCATCACTTTGTAGCAATAGATCCCTTTTGGGGTGCGAAACGCTGTCGATTCTTTATCTTTTGGCGACATGCGAATCGATTGTAGCCCGATGACCCATCCATGAAAGATAAGGCTTCATGACCCGTAGTGGCATTGATCATAAGCTCGGCAATAGGCATTGGGAAGTCATCCTTAGGACATGCAATGTTGAGATCGCGGAAATCAACGCACACTCGAATTTGGCCATTTTTCTTTCTTCTGGCACAATGCTAGAAATCCAAGTAGGATACTTCACTTCTCTAATGAACCCAACTTCGATGAGCTTGTTCACTTCATTCTCGATTAACGGAGCCAATTCGGGCGAAATCGACGTTGACCTTGCTTGGTGGCGAGTTCCTTTCTTTATGGACAAGTGGTGAATCGTGACTTTTGGGTCTAAACCCGGCATTTCCTTGTAAGACCATGCAAACACATCTCTAAACTCTTGCAAGAGTTTAATGTATGTTTCTTCTTCTTCGGTTGTCAACAAGGCACTTATGTAAGTTGGTCGTGGTCATTATCATCTCCCAAATTGACCTCCTTCAATTTGTCCACCGTGGCTTTAACACCTTCCTCAAGTTACGGAGGAGCATCTTGACATCTTCTTCTACCGCCGAGCATTTTCTCGATATGGTGATATGATTCACCGTCACAACATCTTCACGATGTTCCTCTTGGCTCTTAAGATCAATAGATAGTTTCATTCGACCATTCGCCCCTCTAACTAGGACTATTTGCGTAGTGGTATTATCGCCATTAATATATCCACTCTGATCATCGAAGTCATTTTATTTTGCATGGCTCTCTCCATGTCCCGAATGTATGATTGTCGAGCGATGGAGGTCTCGATAAAGTTTGATGAAGCTACACTTTCTCCATCACTATCATCACCATTAGTGTAGATGATCGCTTGCAATTTTCTTTGTGAGAGCTTCTCCATACGATGGGATCAAAATAGTTCGCCGCTTCATACGGGATGGAATCGAAATTGAAGTTTCTGCGGATGCGAAGATGCAGTAAATACCAATTTCCGCGATTGCACTTCTTACGTGGTCCTAATCTTTCAAAGACAGTACCCGACTTTCGACTACTCTCCGGCCGCCCCAATCTCTTAAAGACGGAGACCCGCTTTACTTTCTTACCATTCTCATCAAATACATCTTCCATTGATGAGACTTCTTCTTCCCGATATGATTCGTGCTTGCTCTCTTAATTGCAATACGAACTGGATTACGTGTGGCATATCCTAGACCAAGTTTGGCAATCTTGGCATAGGACGCTTTTCCTTTGCGGTCTTTGAGTGTTATCATCTCCATGTTTTGCTTGCTTAATGATCTCACGGAGTTAACCCTTCGACTTCGAGTTTCCCATTGGATCGTATCCGGCATGAACCACGAGGTTAAAGGCTTGAGAGCCATAGGATTTTGATATCGCAGCTTCTAATAAGTCGCCATGTTCAATTTTAGCTCCATGAACAGGACGTGTGAATCCTTCAAGTGGTTGTGAAGAAGGTCATGCCGCATCGAAGCTTGGTCAATGGCAATGTTAAATCTTCCAATACTTCAACATTTTCAAGAGGTTGTTTGCCCTTATCGAGTGTAGGATGGACGCGTGTCTTTCTCACCCTCTGCAGCTTATGCGTCCTTGCTTGTTTCTTGCGAGGAGTTTGTCTCGGTAGTACTCTTGAAATAGTACTTAGCATCGGCGAAGTATGATTCAGCTTCGGTGGAAGGTTTACCATCACCAAATACTCTTTTTACATTGCCGTTTTGACAATATTTAAAACATTGGTGCATAGTAGAAGGTATTACACCATTTTCGTGCAACCACGGACGTCCCAAAAGCATATTGTAGGATGTCCTTGCATCAATGACATGGAAGAGTACGGTTGAGGCCATCTCGTCCATCGGTAAGTGTAATATCAGCGTGCGAGAGCTCTTTGACCTTCTTGGTTGAACCCTTGGATCATCGGATGACTATTGCCGAAGTTCGTCCATTGCTATGCCCAACTTTTTCATCACCCTCAAAGGTAGGATATTAACCCGGAGCCTCCATCAATCAAGATCCGATTAACTTTCTACTCCTTAGTGTAGTCGATCACGAACAATGGCCGATTATGAGGTTGCGAGCCGAGTAATAAGTCTTCATCCGTAAAACTCACTACCCATGCACAGTCTTCGCTTTTATCACAAGTCTTTTCTCCGGATGGACCACCTTCATCCACATTCACCATATGACATGAAATGTCGTCATGATGATCATCTCCATCAGCTAAAACAAAGTTCGTAGTCGTCTCTTCATCCAAGAAGATTTTTCCTTGCTCGACCAACCGCATGACTTTGTCTTTGAAAATGAAGCAATCTTGGATTGGGTGACCTACCAATCGTGGTACACGCAGTACTTTGGGTCATCGATGCGTCCGGCTTCTTCCGGCCGTTTTATTTCTCGCAATTCGATTAGGTTATCTCTCAACAGATCGTTGAATATACCTGAACATCGAGAATCTAAGAACGGGTATTGTCTTTGTTGCATCTCCTTCAAGGTCATTTTCCTTTGCCCCCTTTCAGGGATAACATTCTTCCCTTTATCTTCCTTGTTTCTTTGGTACTTGACTGTCTTTGCATTTACTTGCATAGACTCTTGCTTCGAAGTCTTGACAAATGTCCTCGTACCTTTCTTGACATCTTGCTTGTCTTTGAACATTAGAGTTTCTTGAATTGGCGGCCCATTAGCTCCGATTGCGGCCATGCTTAGCTCCATATCGTGAGCTCTTGTTGCCAACTCTTCAAAGGTCCTTGGTCGGATTTCTTGGAGGATATAACGAAGACCCCATAACATCTCTTGGATGCACATCTCGATTGTAGAAGTTTCGACAATCTATCTTTGCGATTGAGGCTCAAGTTCCTCCATCGATTAATATAATCGATCACGGGTTCGCCCTTCCATTGTCGAGTATTAGTCAAATCAATCATGCTAACTGTCCTTCCGGTACTATAGAAGTGGTTCAAAAACTTTTGTTCCATTTGATCCCGGTGTCGATGGAACTAGCCTCGTGTCGATGTACCAATCGAATGCATTTTCTTTCAAGGAACGGACGAATCGCTTTGCCAAATGGTCTCCATAGGTTCCGGCATTGTTGCGTTTCGACAAAGTGAGCCACGTCTTTGTTTGGATTTCCCTTTCCGTCAAACCGTTGAAATTTTGGCGGTTGGTAGCCAGTGGCATCTTCAAACCATCAACTCTCTTTGTATATGGCTTGGCATAGGTGAAGGATGACTTAGAACCGTCGTCGAACTTATCCTTCATCGTTTCCCGTATAAGCTCTTTGAGTTGCTCCACATGGATTCCTCCATCAGCGTAAATTTGCAACTCCTTTGCGGTTGGCTCGATTGATTGCATGATGCTTAGTTGAGGTTTCTTCGTCATTGTACCCCTCAACTTGCTTCCCCTTAGCTATGCTTGCCTCATCGTTTTCCACCTTATTCATCAAGCTGGAAATGCGGGAGCCCTGTTCTTGAACATGACGTGTGAGCCCCTCTATGGCTCTAGTCAAGTGTGCAAGTTGTTCCTCGATGCTTGAGGCATTCGTCATCATGACTAGAGATATGCTCGAGGTTGATGAAGAGTCCGACGAGGAGTCGGGAGTAGAGCATGGGGAATCGCCTTCCTTGTCTTCGCAATGTAGGATGGCTTGTTTGCAGGAGTGTTGATCGAAAGATTTGCTTCTAAAAAGGCACGAGTTTGCGACCTTCTTGACATGCTTCGAGTGATAGCGTTGACATCGAAGCGTTTGATGAGCCGGCTCCAATCGGGTAGAGCTTACGAGGACCCATTCTCGATGATTTTCAAATTTATTGAAGGAAGAGAAGAGATGAGAGGTGAGCGGTCTCATTGGGCGTGCCAAATTTATAAAAACAAATTTCGTGAATTTAATTTATAAAAACACCAAAAAGTTTACAATTTAATTTTAATCGGATTGAACCGATTAAATTTTAGCGACCCTAGCTCTAAATTTAATCCTCTGATTCTTCTCTTCAAAATCGGTGTTGACTTGGATGATTTGGCGGATTTGGTGGATTTGGTGGATTTGGTGGACTTATAACGTTAATCCAAGGGCTTAAGAGCCTTATTTTGGATTAAACGCTATTTACGGAGACTTTTTGGATGAATGTTCTTGAATCTTCAAGAGGCCGCGATGAACGCATTTGAATCTTCAAGGAGAAACGCGTCTGATCGGAGGGGTTGAACACCTTGATCCCGGATCGGACGTTGTTCCCGATTGATTTGCTTGAAGAACGCCTTTGAATGCCACGAAGAAAGTCGAAGTCTGCTCTGAGCTCTGGAATTGAGTGCAGGTTGCCTCGAAGTTGTGTGTGGAATGAATGAATGAAGACCCCTATTTATAGTTGTGGGGTGAGATTGATTTAATGGGTGGGCTTAGAAGCCCATCGGACTGATTTGATTTGATCGATTGATTTGATTTGTTTCCATGTGGGGCAATTTGATTTAACTTTCCATTTAACGAGATTTTATACGTTATATGGTAAGTTAATTACTTTGCCACCAAGTTACGAATATTTAAATATTCGTAGGATTTAATTTCGGCTTTTACGTGTTTATTTAATATCAATAAATTATTTAATTTGAGAATTAATTTAATTAAATTCTCCAAATATAAATAATTAACTTTATTTGACATTAATATTTATTTTCCATGTGTCGCCATTTAATTGGGTGCAACATTAATTTGCTTACACTTGGACCTAATGGAAAGTTTGTGAATTGGGAAGCCAAAAACGTCCCATCAATACAAAAAGTGAGAAGAATACAAAAAGTGGGAAGAAGGGTAGTTTTGGGAGTTTGCCCTATAATATTGTAGTGGATAGTAATTTCAATTTTTATTGTAGTGGGTAGTAATAAGGGACTTAAGATTGTAGTGGATAGTAATTGACTCTAATAATAATAATAATAATAATAATAATAATAATAATAATAATAATTATAATAATAATAATGTTGGATATTTTTATCTTTATATATATATATATATATATATATATATAATGATGCGGATAAAAATGGCGAGGCCCGGCTACACGTAGGGCCCAAAGATATTCAGCCCAATAGGGCCCAATGACAATCGAATACCCTCAATAGAGGGAGGAAAACCCAAGGTGGGCCTAAGCCCGAGACTAATCTCGTAGAGGCTGCAAAGCCTAAACCCGGCTACGGGTAGGCCACAAGGTCTAGGCACGGATACGAGATGGGCTACAAAGCCCAAACCTAAATTACGAGATGGGCTACGAGGCCTAAACCTACCTATAGGTGGGCCGCGAAGCCCAAACCTAAATTACGGGAGGGTCGCGAGGCCTAGTCGAGAATTGAAGCCCCTAAGCCGATATTAATCAGGTCCATACGGCGAATTATCCGATAAGACCGAAGAAATGTGAGCAATGACAAGCGGTTGAGAAGATTAAGGCCCAAGTCGAGGAATATTCCCCATATTCTTCATTGGTGGGTCCAACCTCCGTCGAGGAGGGAAATCGTAGATACAATCGGTTTTCTTGAGAGAGAAGAATATCCACGCATGACATCATGAGGGAACGTGCGATATAATGCCCGATAAACCGTAATAGCGCTATTATTCCTAAAGTACGTATAAATACTACACCCGGAAGGGAGGTAACGGTATCGAATAACTATCACTCTTACTTAGCTACTTCTTACGTACTTTCTTGAGTGTTTTCGGTGATCCGACTTGAGCGTTGGAGTGCCTACGCCGGAGAACCCTCCTCTGCGTGTTTTGCGAGTACGTTTGTGTGAAGGGAGCTAAGGATTGCACTTTGCGTAAAGGCTTTACCCACGTGGAACCCGGGTGGAGAAACGGGCCCATTTTAGTTTTTACGCATTTATATATATATATATATATATATATATATATATATATATATATATATATATATATATATATATATATATATATATATAATTGAAAATTTATGTACCAAGTTTTTATTAAAAAAATATTTCAAATATCAAATATTTAACCAAAACTCCAAAAGGATTAAATATTTGATAAAAATATCAAGAATTTGATTAAATTGAATAGTGGTTCATGATAAGTTTATCATGAACCATGATCAAATAGAGGAAAAAGGTACATGTAAGACCCTAAACTATTGCTCTAGAGTACAAGTAGACCCTTAAAATATTTTTGAGCTCAAATAAGTCCTCAAACTTTAAATTTTGGGACGAAAAGACCCTTTAAAATATTTTTGAACTCAAATAAGCTCTTAAACTTTAATTTTGGGACGAAGAGGCCCTTTTGTTACAAATTAACTAATGATTCTCTCTAATTTGATGTATTGACTAATAATAAGAAAAATATTTTCTAATTAATGAGTTCTTATATTTTTATAACCAAGTATATACATAAGTTTTCAATCAAGTATATACATATCAGTTTTCACACTCAAAATTCATGATTATCTCTTTAAAATTTGTTCAATCTTATCGCAATTCAATTTTATTAGTTACAATTTATATTTTTGTACTGGTTTTTATTTTATTGAATGACAACTTCTAATTGTATTCGATTGCAAATGAAGGCAATCATTACCCTCATATCTTGTATTAGTTTTAATTGTTTTATGACAAATGACACCAACTTCAAATTGCATTCAATTTAAATGAAATCAATTGTAACTCTCATATCTCTAATTATTTTGAATTATAATAATTATTATATCGATTTAGTACTCTTATGCATTTATATAAGAAAATATTTATATATGCATAATATAAAATTGAATGGTTAAATTAAGAACAGAAAGACAAAACAAGGAAATGAATTTGAGAAGGAAGATCAGGTCGGTTGGGGTGGGGCCAATGGTCGAGCAAATTTTAGAGAGATAATTGTGCATTTTGAATGTGGAATTGATGGGTATATATAAACTTGGGTTATTAAAATATAAAAAAAATTAAGTAAGAATTTGATGCGGATAAAAATGTCGCCCAACCGCATGTAGGGCCCAAATATGAACTTGACCCAATAGGGCCCAATGACGTCACCAAACGCCCTAGGTAGAGGGAGGAAAACCCGAGATGGGCTCGAGCCCAAGTCGTAGAGACTAGGCTACGAAGCCCTAAACCCACCTACAGTGGGCCCCAGAGGCCCGGGCCTCGTAGGGAGAGGGGCCACGAGGCCCAAGCCCAACCGAGATAGGCCACGAGGCCTAAATCCAGATGCGGGCCATGAGGCCCTAAGCATGACCGGCAGTGGGCCGCGAGGCCCAAACCTATTCGCAGTGGGCCAAGAGGCCCAAGCGAGATTTGGAGAAGATGTAAGCATTTGACCAAGCCCCATGCAATTATCTATCTAATAAGATCGAGAAGGGGCGAGTAGTTGAGATAATTGAGGCCCAAGTCGGGAATATTCCCTATATTCTTCATTGGTAGGTCCAACCTCCGTCCAGGGGAATTCGTAGGTATAATCTGATTTCTTGAGGAATAAGTTTTCCACGCACGACATCATGGCGAGCGTGCGGGATAATGCACGGAGACCGTGATGACGGTTATTGCTCTTAACTTATGTATAAGTAAGACACCCATCGTGGAGGTAACGGTATCGAATTACTATCACTCTTACTTAGCTACTCTATACGTACTTTCTTGAGTGTTTTCCGGTGATCCGACTTGAGCGTCGGAGTGCCTACTCCGAGAACCCTCCGGCGTATTTTGCTCGTTCGAGGAAGCTAAGGATCTTCGTGCGTAAAAGCTTTCCCCACGTGAACCCGGGTGGGAACCGGTCCCAGTCGGTTTTACGCATCAATTGGCGCCGTCTGTGGGAAAAGAGCTGAGGCGTGAGTTTCAACTCCTTTTCTTTTACGATTAAGCGAAAGAAGGACATCATGACCGGTGAACGTACATCCATGACACCGATTGCACTAATACCGGCTTGGGAAGAACAACCCCCACAAACCCGGTGCAAGGTGAAGTCGTGTCCAACCCCGTGCCTCCGGTGGCTATGCCCAACACTAAAGGACCTCCACGGTTATAGTGGCACGGGATGAGAGCTCGACTCCGTGCCAACGCCATCCGGGAGTAGGAGGCTGGTTAGAGAGGGAGGGGGAACATGTCTTCCTCTTCTTCTCGCAATACCGTAAGGAATACCTATGGTGGGGATCCCAGGCGGCCAATACTCCGGCCCTGGGATACCTCGTAGAATCCCGAACCAGTGCCTCTGTCGCTCGGCTCGGGAGCACTGGATGATATGATAGCTCGAGCCGTGGCCGAGGCAATGGCCGAGGGGAGGACCTCCACTGCGGGAAGGACTGGAGAACCATGGACCGGGAATACATGCGCTCGATCCCAACCAGGGGGAGTAGGCGGGGCGAGCATCAAGAAGAGCGGAGGAGAGAGGTGGAGTCCGGGAACCAGGAGGAGACCACGGGAGCGGAAGGAGCCCGGGAGAGAAGGTCAACAGTCCCCTCGACCGAGGGAGGCTGGTCCCGAGGAAGCTGCACGGGGAAGGAGACAGCCCCTCTGCGAGAAAGTAAGATCGAGGACCAAGAAGAGGGTACAGTGAGACACCCAATCCGAGGCCATGAAAGACCAAATCAGATCCTTGAGGAAACAAATGGACAACATGAAGCATCGATGGAAAATCGGGTTTGTATGCCTCGACCCGTTACAGTTGCCAATTTACTCGAGAATATCTTACAAGATGAGTTGCCTAGCAATTTTAAACCTCTTAATTATGAATATGATGGTACGACCGACCTCTATGACCATTTGGTGAGGTTTGAAAATTCGGCCCTCCTCCATCGATATGGGGAGGGTGTGAAGTGCGAGGTCTTTCTTACTACTCTATCTAAGGCGGCCCAGTGGTTTAGCCAATTGGAACCCAATTCCATTAACTCCTTTGAGCGGTTTGGGAGCTCTTCTTGCATCGGTTCGCTAGTGCAAGGAGGCAACCCAGAGCTACGCTAACATTGTTCAACATGAAGCAAGGGGAGAATGAAAGCCTACGGGCCTTCATGAAGAGGTTCAATCAGCGGCACGAAGTTCCAACCGCCACCCCGGAGGTAAAAATTAATACTTTTACTAGTAACCTTTAAGATGGAGACTTGTTTTTCTCCGGCTAAGAAGCCGATCCGGACGTTCGATGAAGCTGCTAAGGAGGCGGAGAAGTACGTCACACTGGAGGAGGTGAGAAAGGCAAAAGAGCGAGGTCAAACCAAGTGGACACGAAAAGAAGAAGGAATCATCGAAGAAAAGCTCAGCGGCAGAGAACCCGAAAGCTCCAAAATCTGGACCTCGCTCCGGAGTTTGACAAGTATACCCCACGAAGCTTGAGCCGGCAGAGCTACTTGGAAGTGTCATCGACCATCCTAAAATGAAGTTTCCGTGGACACGGTCCAGGGGCCTCAAAGCCCAAGTCGGATAAGTTTTGTCGTTTCCACAATGAATATGGGCATGACACTAACAATTATTTTCACTTACGTGATGAGATTGAAAGGATAATCCAAGCTGGACATCTTAAAGAGTTTGTGTACAGAGATCGAGTTAGCTCCAGGGCAAAAAAGAAAAGAAACCGATGATAAAGTTGAGGAGAAAGGAAGGATGATCGAAGGGAGGCGGGAGGAGAGACCCTCCCGAGAAGAGAGGACTTATCCAGATGATAGTTGGAGGTCAGCAGAGGGAGACTCCTTCCGCGCTAGAAAAGGCTGGAGAGAGGACCCTCGGGAGAGAGGTAGGAGAGATGTCCGAGAGATGTGGACCGGAAGGAAGTCTGTCCATACACCTCGGATTCATTTTGGCCCAGAGGATGGAAGCTTAAGGAAGGAGGACCACGGTGATGCACTAGTCATCACAACAGATGTGGTGGGATATCACGGTAGCACGGATCTTCGTAGATACGGGAGCTCATGAGACATCATCTTCTTGGAATGCTTCAAGAAGATGAATTTGAACACGTAAATGCAACCGGTGGATACGGTGTTATGCGGATTCACACGAGAGGCGGTACACCCTCTGGGCCGTGTAACCCTCCGTGGGGCTAGGCGAAGCTCCACGGAGGAGGGTAGTTATGGCAAATTTTTGATTGTTGATGTACCCTCATCCTACAACATGATTTTTGGTAGGCCAGTGTTGAACTTATTTCGTGGTTATATCAACTTATCACATGAAACTCAAGTTTCCAAAGTGAATGATGAGGTGGGTGAAGTAGGCTGGAGACCACCGCAATCCGAGAAAATGCTACGTGGAGGCGGTAAAGATAACCGACAAAGAGCTGCATCGCAGCTGAAAAGAGACAAAGAGGTGGACCGAGAATCCAAGAGGTGCAAGATTTCCGAAGAAATCGATCCTCCAAAGATGGAAGGCTGACGAAGAGCCGATGATGGTGGAGTTATATCCCGAGAAGAGAGGATACACAACAAGGATCGGAGCCAGTGGAGCAGAGCTAGAGAAAGACACAGTAGCAGCTCTACAAAGAAATGTAGACGTTTTGCTTTTTCTTCCTCGACATGACAGGTGTCCCGAGGAGGTGGCGATGCATCACCCGAACGTGGACCCTAAAGCTAAACCAAGAAAGCGAGAAACTAAGGGTCTTTGGACCGAGAAAAAGATGCCATTACGAAGGTGGAAGCGAAAAGGCTGCGGAGGCGGGACATGTCAAGCGAATCCTACAGGCTATCCAATGCCATGTTGGTGGCAAAACCAGGGGGAAATGGAGAATGTGCATAGATTTTCGAGACCACAAGGCTTGTCCTAAGGATCATTATCCCTTGCATAGGATTGACCGGATGGTCGACTCTACATCGGGATTTGAGTGCTAAGTATGATGGATGCCTATCAAGGCTACCATCAAATACAAATTAACCCTCCGGATATCCCAAAGGTCAGTTTCATTATTGCTAGTGGAACTTTCTGTTATATTAGAATGCCCTTTGGGTTGAAGAATGCAGAGCAACCTATCGAGAGAATGGTGGATAAAATGTTTCGAGACCGGTAGGGAGGAACATGGAAGTCTATGTTGATGATATGCTTGTGAAAAGCGTGAAAGCCGGAAAACATATGGTGGACCTGGAGGAAGCTTTTGCGGTGCTCGAAGGAATGGCATGAAGTTGAATCCGGCCAAGGGTTCTTTTGGAGTGAGGTCTGGGAAATTTCTCGAATATATGGTGACCCGGCGGGGGTGAAGTTAACCCTACTAAGGTTAAGGCCGTGCTCGATATGCAGCCTCCCACTAATATTAAGGAGCTGCAGAGATTAAATGGGAGAATTACAAAGACTGAGCATTCATAGCCAGATCTGCAGAGAGGAGCCATCCCTTCTTTAAAATCTTGAGGAAGGGGTCCAAGTTCGAGTGGAACGAGCAATGCCAAGAAAGCGTTTGAGGAGCTTAAACAAAGACTTGGCCCGATTACCTACATTAACGAAGCCTATTCCAGGGGAGACACTCTACCTCTACCTCTCTCAGAGGTGGGGTCTCACTTAGCTCCGTCTTTGGTGAGGGAGGAAGCGTCGACCCAAAACCTATTTATTACATTAGCAAGCTCATACAAGGAGTCAAGTGAGATACTCGGAGATAGAGAAGGCAGCCCGACTATAATGGTCACCGACGGAGGTTACGACCTTATTTTTGTCACATAAGGTCATTGTTCGGACTAACTACCTTTTGAAATAGGTGATAGGGAGAGCTGATCTTTCAGGAGAATGGTCAAGTGGGTCGTCGAATCGGGAGAATATGATGTGGATTTTGAGCCACGGAGGACCATTAAAGCACAGTGCCCTCTCTCGACTTCATCCAGGAGGGTACACGTGCACTTGAGGAAGAAGAATGGAAGGTATATGTGGACGGTTCAGTATCTATACATGTAATGTGGAGCGGGATCGTGATTATTGATCCAGAGGGCCGAGAAACGCAAGTTGCAAGAAGGTTCGAGTTTATTACCTCCAATAACGGAGCCGAGTACGAGGCCCCGATTCGAGGAATGGAGATGGCCGTAGAACCGGGAGCAGGTCGGGTGGTCATATTTTCGGATTCCCAACCGGTAACCCAAAGAGTTACGTGGAGTACGAAGCTAAAGATGAAAAGATGGTAGCCTACCTTCGGCGAGTAGCCGAGCCGCAGGAAGGTTCGGTTCCTTTGAGGTCAGTGAGATACCTCGAGAGGAAAACTCCGTGAGCGGATAGCCTTTCAAAGTCGGGCAAGTTCAGAACACCGCAGGAGGGGGAAGATCACCCTCGTGGATCGCGAGGAGCCGAAGCAACGGTTCCCTCGGTAGGGGTCATCGGAGTCAAGATGATTGGAGAACCAGCATATACCGAGTGTTGCGAGAACCCGGAGAGCTGCCCGGATAAAAGGAAAGCTCGAGACTGGAGAATCCGATACACGATGATCGGGGACAAGATGTACCGGCGGTCCTTCACGCAGCCTTACTTGAGGTGTTTATCCCCTCAAGAAGGGAGGTACGTAATTAAAGACATACACGAAGGTTATTGTGCCGACCATGCGGGAGCTCGGGCAATAGTCCGGAAAGCCTTGAGGGCCGGATACTTCGGCCTACTATGACCCGTGACGCCAAAGACCGGGTGAAGAAGTGCGAGAAATGTCAAAAGCATGGCTGCCTTATCCACCTCCCCGCAGAGGAGATGGGGACCATACACTCTCCATGTCCCTTCGCGAAGTGGGGGATGGACTTAGTGGGCCCATTCCCAATTGCGGTGGGCCGGGAAGTTTCTATTGGTGGCGGTGGACTACTTCAGCAAGTGGGTCGGCTGTACCTCTAGCGAGGATAGAAGAAGGTAACATAATCAAATTCTTATGGAGATATATTTCTTTGCAGTTTGGTATACCTAGAATCCTGGTATCGGATAATGGGACCCAGCTTTATGGGGAACATGGTACGGGAATGGTGTGATAACACTCGAAGATTGTCCAGATTCACATCGGTGGCACACCCCGTGCCAACGGCCAGTGGAGGTCACCAATGTAACTATTGTGAATGGAATACGTGCCCGACTCGACAAAGCTGGAGGGAGGTGGGTCGATGAGCTGGAGTCGATCTTGTGGGCTTATCGGACCACCCCGAGGGAACCAATAGAGGAGTCCCCCTTCCATTTAGTATATGGGGCAGTGCAATCATACCTTCGAAGTGGGGATGGAGACACATCGCTTGACCCACTTTCGGGAGGGAAGAAATGAAGAACTAATGAGGGAGAACCTAAATATGCTAGAGGAGGAGCGCGAAATCGCCCACCTGAAAGCCGAGAAATATAAAAGCCGCATAAAGGCCGCTTACGACCGTAAAGTCATAAGCCGGAGATTCGAAGAAGGAGATCTAGTCTTGAGACAAGCCGATGCGTTGAAAAACATTGGAAAGCTCGATCCCAAGTGGGAGGGGCCATACAAAGTGACCAAGGTCCTCCGAGGAGGAGCTTATGAGCTACAAGACATGGAGGGAAATCAGCCGGCAAGACCTTGGAATGTCTCGCCATTTGAAGAGGTTTTATACGGAAGAAAGTACCCGCCTCATTTGCAAGTAGGTGGTTCCTTTTATGCAAGAGTTGTTTTATTCATGTCATTTGATTTACGAATAAAGTGTAATTTCGCTCCACCGGTACTCTTTTTTCCCTCCTCGCGGGTTTCCCACCGGGTTTTACAGCAGGAGGTTTTTAAAGAGGTCGGTCGTGTTAGTCCTTAACTTCAAGGCTGATCGATTATGGTCAATGGGGCAGATTTGTTTGACAATTAATGAAAGCGATCTTTCATTATCTATGAATTTATGAGTTCATTCTTTCGTTAAATACGATTGAAATAATTTGATTGCATGCTATTCGATACAATTGCAACACAACACACGATTGATTACATGAGAGTTAATAACTTGCGAGAAAGTTAAACAACAAATAATATGCACGAGAAGCATTCCATGAGAAATACGATGAGCATTCACGAAATGAATTCACATCAAACAAAACGAAGCTAAGGGATAGCTTCAAAACACTAAAGTTAAACTCGCAGAGAGGGTTTAACCCACCTAAACCCAGAGAGAGGTTATGAGAAAGCGAAGCTAGCGATAGCTTCAAAACACTAAAGTTAAACCTACGAGAGAAGGTTTAACCCACCTAAATCCGTAGAGAGGGTTATGAGAAACGAAGCTAAGAGATAGCTTCAAAACACCAAAGTTAAACCTACAGAGAGGGTTTAACCCGCTTAAACCCAGAGAGGGGTTATGAGAAACGAAGCTAATGAGATAGCTTCAAAACACTAAAGTTAAACCTACAGAGAGGGTTTAACCCACCTAAACCCAGAGAGGGGTTATGAGAAACGAAGCTAAGAGATAGCTTCAAAACACTAAAGTTAAACCTATAGAGAAGGATTGGAGAAGCAGCCTACGGACTCACATTACCACCAGAGAGATGTCAAAATCCACAAAGTCTTCCACGTGTCCATGTTAAGGAGATACATACCGACTCCAATCACCTACTCAACTACCCCGAGATAGACCTCCAACCAGAGTTAACCTATCCCGTAAGTGCCCGTTTGGTAGGCATGTTTAGCAATAAGATAAGGACCTAATTTAGGCTAAATTAGGTCCTTATCTTATTGCTAAACATAACTCATGTAGGCATCATAGGCCGAAAGGAACACCCACTTAGGAACCAAACCATTACCATTAGTCTTAGTACGGTGGAGTCGTCACTAGAAAGAAGTCCCTTGGGAGTGAGAGGAGGGGATACTAGCAAAATATCCCTAAGCGGTAGGGTGAAGAGAAACTTTGAGGATGAAATTTTTATGTAACACCTCAAGCCCGATGACATAAACCCATCCTTGAAATAGCACTAAAATACGGACCAATTTTTTTAAACATTCATGCATACATACATTCATCTTGCATCTATTTGTTAATCTATTCTCTTAGTTGCCAGCCAAGTGCTCCTTAGGAAGGCTGTAATCGGAGACCGAACTTCGGCAAGCCCCAATTAAAGATACAAGAACAGGAGATCACAAGAATAATAATGATAATAAACAATTAATTATATAATTGTGGGCTCATCGATCATATTACATTACACCATAAGTGGTGGGCATATGGTGGACACGTGATCATTTCTAATCAGAGTGTATCATTAGCTCTTACATGCTTTGATTACATGATAAGATTCCTATTATTGTTCAAATTATTATAGTAAAACACAAGTTTTGATCCAATGTTTAGATATTAAATTTTAAAGTAGAGCAATTTCAAGTAGATTTTAAACTTTTCAATCAAGTATTTTAAATCAAATTTTTAACGAATGCACGTATAATAGATCAAACCTCAGCAAAACCTCAAAGAAAGAAGAGACAAGTGCAAGAAATGGCAAGATACCATGATTCATTTATATATTTACAAGCATTGATTCTTACAAATGCAGCAAGTTAGATATCAGATTCCACCCCATCCATGTTTTCTTGTCACTAAGAGGAGCAAAATTGAGCTCAAACATTTCCCTCGAAACAGGCTGCGCCGATTCACAGAATCCGACTAGCTTAGCCACCACCTCAGCACTTTCCTTCACCTGTTGCATATTTAGAGGATCTGTCCAAAATTTGTTCACTAGTTGTATTCTCCTCCTCTGTTTCCTCAGGTGGGATATCCCATTTCAAGTACAGCATCTCTCTTTCTTCTGCTGATAGCTTTGAACTCACCCTCTTGGCTAGATGCTCTCTCTCCTGCTTGAGGGCCTTGATGCTGAATTCAAAGAGACTTAACATTTAAACTTGCAAGCAAAAATAAGTTCCTAATGTGATCAGTGTTTTTACTCGAGTCGTGTCGAGTACTTGAAGTTCGAACTCGACTCGAGCATTTATTGAATCTAGCTGAAAATAGAGCTCGACTAATGGAATTACATGAAAATTCTTATCTATTGAGCCTAACAAGCTGAGCTCGAGCCGGCTCGTTAAGTAAACGAGTGTTTTTCGAACTCGACTCGTTTAACACTCTGAGCTTTAACGAGCCGAGTCGAGTTAACGAGCGGCTCGTTTCATTTAACAAAATGTGATATTTGTTTTGATTTTTAAGCAATTTAAAAAAAAAAAAAAAAAAGGCATTTGAAATTTAGGGGATTTTGAAATCCTAATAAATCATAAGATGTGTCTGTTTTGGGATTTTGAGTAGGGTTGAAATTAACTTTATGTCAAATTGATATGTAACAACGTAAGAGTGAATGATGGTTTATTATTATATATATTGTTGGCGTAATAATAGGTATATAGTTGTTATAGTGGTGGTTTTATAAAACCGGATTCCAAAATTCTAGGTAGAATTGGATTTAGATTTTATAAACCTTAAAACTGGCTTTGAAATGCAAAACAAACATCACCTAAGGGTGTGTTCGGTTGGATTCGAAATCCACCGAAATCACTCGAAAGTAACACACCTTGATGATACCGATCCGGGAGGGTCATCGCCTAAGAGGGCGGGGCTTGCGTTGCCAACCTCATCCAGATGCTGCTCCAACCATTTTAACCTTCTGAGTTCAACTTCCATATACATCTGATCAGAAGGGTCTCCTTTGAATAACAAGTAAAATTGAGAACGGTGTACAATTGATACATGGCAGAAATGCCAAAGCATTACAATCTCCTTCCTTTTATCTTCAAACACAACGTTCCATGGCACAGGAGAAGATTTACCAATTATCTCAGCCTCATCATCGCTCGATACCTCATTCGCTTCCTCTAGCTCCAACACCTAAAAGCAATCAATATACATGCATTAGAATAAAATGTATATCCAAATATTTTTAATGTGATTTTACCTGGCAAACTAGAAGCTGTTTTTGGTATTGTAGCTTGGCAACCCGTTCTTTGAGCTCAGTAACATAAGATTTAATGCTTTGAATATTATCCTCCGTTGCCTTCTTAAACATCTTCTGCATTTTCTTCACATTGATAGAGCTTGATTGTTTTGGAGTAGAAATGTTCTCCTTCAACGGGGTCCCACAATTTTCTTCACTGTTAGGAGTCCTCTTTGGGGTTCTGTTTTCAATTTCACGATCCATTACTTTGTGAGAAGAAGGCGTCGTGGAGCAAGGTGACCGTATCAGATTTGGCATGTTAACCGTATTACTCAAAGTGAACGGAAGGACTTTTTCTTTTTGATGTCTTTGACTCAGGAGTCTCCTCACAATTGAGAAGATGCATAACTAATTTATCAATGGATTTCTGAACATTCTCGAGCTTCTCTTCTAGAACGGATATGTTGTCTTCTTGGGAGTTCAAACGGGCCATCTCTTCTCTCAAGGTAGCTTTATCTTTAATCTGAACTTCTTCTAAAGTGCAGCTTGCTTCATGTATGGATTTGATTTCTGATAGTATCTTAGCAATTGCTTCAGCAGTATCCTGACTTCCAAGTCTCTGAGAAGCAACCTCCTTGTGCAGCAGCTCTAATGCACGATTCGCCTCTTCACCAAGCTGTTTTTGCCTCATCTCCAGTTTTCTTATTTCAGCAACCAACAGGTTTGAAGAATTTTCTGATTTTCTTCCCATCTTTCCCTCTTTGCACTTGGAATCAAGTTTACGACGAGGAGGAAGCGTGTCGATGTCAGTGTTAAATGAGAGGCGTTTAACAGCTTGACTAGAAGGCCCATGATGGTCTGAGGCCTGACATGACAAATATTACAAATATATGCAATAGGAGAAAGGGGCAAAAAGGGCAAATGAGGATGAAGCATACCTTTGGTTCTTTGTTTGAGCTTCTTTCTAACTCAAGCTGTGATTGTGCAATGTCTCTTTGACGCTTCAGCTCATTAATTTCTCTCTCCATCTGGCAAATAAACACTATGGTCAGAATTAGAGCATGTTTGACTAAGCTAATAAGTCCTTTAAAAGTGTTTGGTAAAAATAGATGTTGAATAACTTATAAGATCTTAAAATAAGTTATTTACAATTTATAAACTAAAAAAAAAAATAAGTTGGGATATCCTAACTTATTTTCCTAACCACATCTACCCACCCACCCAACCCCAGACCCCCGCCACCCCACCTCAACATGAAAAATAAAAATATAAATTATTTTATATTAAAATTAAAATATTTGTTATATATTATCAAAGAGTTTATAAGTTTTTTTAACAAACACTTTAACTATTTATAAACTACTAGTTTTTTAACAGTAAATTTAGAGTCCATTATTGCAAACACAAACAGTGTTGGGCAGCCCAGCCACAAAAGTGAGTTCTCATAATGAAGAGAAGCTCTCGCAAATTTGTGTGTCATGAAAAATAAAAATAAAAATTATTTTATATTAAAATTAAAATATTTGTTATATATTATCAAAGAGTTTATAAGTTTTTTTAACCAAACACTTTAACTATTTATAAACTACTAGTTTTTAACAGTAAATTTAGTTACCATTATTGCAAACACAAACAGTGTTGGGCAGCCCAGCCACAAAAGTGAGTTTTCATAATGAAGAGAAGCTCTCGCAAATTTGTGTGTCATAGCATTGACATCACTTTTGATAAAACATACAACATAATTAGGGAAGGACCTGGTAATGGCTCTACTAGCCTCAACATAATTACCAAAAATTGAGTTATAGACTGAAGACGAATTAAATGCATCAGTGACCATCTTCGGGTCCCCCTCCACAATGGCTCTACTCACCCCCAAATTTTAAATCCAAGAAATAGCCTCATAAAACCCTAACGCCTCCCCAAATTATATTTTATAAATTTTTAAAATAACTTATAAGATGTTTAAAATAAGTTTAGCCAAACATGCCCTATGTCTGTCTGGTCGTAGTAAAAGAATTGTATTTAAAACCTTTGCAAGTGTTATATATGTAAATGTAATCACCATTATTTATGTAAAGAGGAGTTCTAATATGCATTGCCCAAGATGGCATCTTATATTTTAATGCAAATTATGTTTTTGATGTGTATATAAAGTTATTTTTATATTGTACACAACATTAAGATCATCTATCACAAATCTTTATTTATTTTTAAACAAAAAATCAATTTTCCGTAGTTCTTAATATATTTCAAAAATAATTATCATAGGAATTTTTGCCTACCAGCAACTCCACTTTATATATGATGTGACATCCCTCAATTTGCTGCCCACTCTTATTCTAGGTTGACTAAATCTAATTGAACAACTGTTTTAGACAAACTGGAAACAATGATTTCCCTTTGAGAGCATTAGGTTACCAGTATTTGAAAGTTTGACCACTTGTTATGCTTTAACATGAGCATAACTAATTACTTTAACAAAGAATCTATGGTAACCGAAATATTCTCATGAAATTTTAGGCAAAAAATTCTGAGATCCTTTTTTAAGCACAAAATCTTATAATAATACCTGCTGAATCTTCAAGTCCTTTTCCTTGAGCAAAGACCTTATATCGCACGAAGACGAAGATGGCCCCGGGCTCCGGAGCTCTGCTTCCAGTCTGGCAACTTCCTCTTGCAGTTGCTTTACCCGCTGCCTTTTTCAACAACCTGAATTTTCCGATAATTAAAACTTGTATTCCGGAATCCAAGACAACCCACATATTACTTAATGGTTACCAGAGCTATAGGCCAGAAGAATAAGTTGATACTGCATATACAAATCAGTCACAAGCTAAAAATACCTATTAATAGACACATGCATAATAGGTGTTAAAAAAAAAAAAAGGCCCTTTTCTTAGGTCAAAGAACATTTAATGCAGATGAAACAAACAAACTTAAATTTTAGTGAAGGAACTTCTCAACAAATTTTTACATGTATGTGAGTATAGCAAACATCACGTAATTTTGCATAGTACGAACATCTGTTCAATGTATTGTACTTCCTCATTAGTTGTGCTCCACAATTCATTAGCCATATCTTAGCGTATGATAGAAGCATCAAGCATTAGTATGATTATTACTACAGATGATGACTCAGAGGGACTCGACCTGTTGGATATGGAGAGCTGTTAACCCACACTTTTCAGCAAAAATATAGTTTCAAATACAGGACTTCCAAAAATTAAAATCAACTGCAGTTTTTATGTGCTGATTTGTTTATTTCTCTTTTTAGGCAATACCATGTTCACTTGGGCAGTGTATGTAACTTCCTTTGCACTCGTAGCAAATAAAAGAGTGTTCCTTGATTGCTCTACATGGCTCAAAGCTGGACTAATAGTGCAAATTATTGCAGTTCGTGCATTTCCACCTAGTGATGTCTGCAATATCCTTGTGAGTTTTGAATCCCGGTAAGGAATGTGGCCACTTCTCTTCCCACCACTGCAAACACAGTGCAGGAAAGGTCAATCTTTCATTGTCCCTCTCAGTTCCTACTACTATGATCGAGTATTGAATACTTATCATAGAGGGTGATAATGGAAGCAGCCAACTAAAATGAACATTATAAAGTAGGTGAAACTTTTCTAAAAATCAATATTCAATGTAACTAAGATGCATTTTCTTTTAATCACATATATCACATATGCTGTTTCCAGGAGTACACACACCTTAGCTTTCTGATCACAGTGGTCAATGTTAGTAGGCTTCTATTGATATGGCTTCCTTCCTTCAACCTTGTACCATCTGTATTTGCTTGAGTAGCACGTTCACTCCCAGCAAGATCCACCAGATTCTATAATAGTGCATTTAATGTTAGTAACCCAACGAAGCTTAACAGAAGAAAGATCTGGAGTTAGGTGCAAATGTCCATACCAAACTTGCTACAAAAGATTTCACACACCCTGAGTCTTCTCGAAGACTACTTTCGATGGTCTGAAATCAAAAAGGGGGAAAAGAAGATATACAATATGTCATAAATGGTTAGGCACTTGTAGTGTATTCACAATATTTCCCAAAATATATGAAAGGTTTGTAAAAGGACCACTTATACGTACCAGCCTAATTATCTGATGTGACCTCGAGCTTTTGTCATTCAGAGAAGTTTCACCCACCTGCCTCTGTGCTGCAAGTATTTGTAATGGATTATACGTTTCTCTCACAGACAGTTTACCAGCTTCGGGATTAGAAGCATTCAACAAGAAGACAATAACGGCAAGATAAACAAATGGATTACTTAACAGTTACTATAATGCATTACCTTCACAAATACTTATCAGGTGCCTCAAATGTTGATCATTCTTGACTACCTCTTCAATCAACTTATCCACAGTGGTCCCTCTCTGCCCATATATAAAAAAATATTTAAGACACGAACCAAAGAAACTAACTCCACATCAAAATATTAACACATTACCTCAGGATCATCCAACAGGCGAAGGGGACCAGACTCTCTGTTCAGTAGATCTACAACAGTTTCGTTATAGATCTCTAATGCAGAGAACTTTAGCACAAAATCTCTCTCCCGAGTCTGTGAGAGAACAAAACTGACTTTTCAGAGTATATTCATCCAAATATGCTACAAATTGATTTCGTGAATGTTTTCATTCGTAATCTTACAGAGTGGATGTACTCAAAGATATCTTTGACTGCATATTCAGCCACACCCCTCATTGTGAATGTCTTTCCACTACTAGTCTGCCCATATGCAAATATTGTTGCTGCAAACGAGAACATTAACAACGAGTAAAAATGGCCACCAGATACATCCCACATAAAATTACAACTATTTTTAATCCAACTACCCTATGTATCGTTTACCGTTAATTCCACCTAGAGCCGATAAAGCAACATCTCTAGCACCTTCTTCATAAACTTTTTGGGTTGAACTAGTTGGATCGAAAACTTTATCTGAAGATGCAAATACAGTTATACCACAGGAGCAACACTCCCAAAAATTTATGATAACAAGAATCCAAAAATGTCTAAAATCTGTATAAACAATATACCAAATGTATATGATCCCCCATGCCTCTCATGATAGAGATTCTTCGAAACAATGGTGTTTTGATCAGTAATATCCCATGTGACCAAGTCATAAGCAGCTAATTCCTTCGAACTCAGTGGCCGCATTCGTACTGTCACTAAAATGTTCTCTTCGCGAACTTTTGGACCCCCTGGAGTACATGTTGGCGTTCTCTTGATCTTTGACGATGGTGTTACTGGCGTCCCTATTGTCATCTTTAGGAAACAGAATCTTTATTGGCAGAAATCAAACTAAAAATGAAATGATTATCTACTAAACTAGGATATTATCATGAGAATGACAAGTGCCAGATGATTCCATGGGCCAAGATTCTACAATAGCAAATCCACAGTAACATTTGCTTACAAAAACAGATTCCATTTATTGAAACTGCATTTGTTTTGTATGTTCTCTCAAAATTGTAAAGTAAATTCAGTTCGATTCAGATTCATAAGAGCGCGATATAATTTCTAGGTTTTAAATTTGAGGAAACGTACGAAGAACACATCATTTTTCCAACGACAAAACAGGAAAAATCAAATCCACCTCCAACACTGAACAACAGAAAAACCGCAACCAGAAATTCATTTCCTGAATAAAAATTGGCAAAAATCTGCTCCAAAAATGCAATTTCGTTCGGAAATGAAAAACAGCAGA
Organism: Paraleonurus japonicus; assembly: GCA_030762865.1. Taxonomy (NCBI): domain Eukaryota; kingdom Viridiplantae; phylum Streptophyta; class Magnoliopsida; order Lamiales; family Lamiaceae; genus Paraleonurus; species Paraleonurus japonicus. The sequence goes on from CM061060.1 coordinate 24,612,509, forward strand.
AAAGTGAAAGATGCGTCGAAGCAAGAAAGAATTCGACAAAGTAACCCACTTACATTCGAAATTATCCGAAGAAATGTTGAAAATTAACCAGCGGAAGGCAAGATTTGAAGAGTATGATCGAAGTGGTTCAGTTTAAATTTCTTTCCTTTTTATTGTTTTTCCAGTTTCTCTTCAGGAGAATTTTTACAGAAATGGAAAAATGAAGAGGAGCAGCGCCTCCTGAAACAACCAAGAAGTATATTCTATCTTTATTATTTTTATTTAATTTTGAATTAATTGAAATTACGAGAGGTGATGAGATAAATAATTGATAACGGCTAGTATAGCAGTGTAATATTGTAAATTACTTTCGCCGTTTCCGTGACCTGGAACGCCGTTTCCCCCTGAATTTTGAAAATATGGGCAAACAGTTCCTTCACATCGACTAAAGCTATATGGCAAAGTCTGTTAGTGAGTAAGGGTTAACGGCTATGATGCACGAATTCTTAAAAAAAGTGGCCTTGGTTGGAAATTCTTCAATGGAAATAGGAATGAGAATCAATATAAGCACAATTGTGTTCTTAATGAGAATAAAAGATGGTGAATGACATTATTTTTCCTTTTTAAATAAAGTAATCATTACTCATTATGATTAACATTTTCCCCATCTACAATCATTTCTCCTCAATCATTTCAAAATTTGAGCACAACATGTAACCAACATGGAGACATTTCTTCCTCCAATAAATTTGGGGGTATAGGGGAAAAGTCAATTTTATTCTCATTCTTATTGAAGATCTCGTAACAAGCGCCTCCTAAGTACTATGCGATCGGATACTCCATGGGGCGGGTGCGCGTTGGATTCGCGTGGGATTCACACCGGATTCACCACGTGTTCAATTTCAAAAAAAAAAAATTGGATAGGTGTATTCAAATTTTAGATATGTGTATCCAGATTTCTTGATACGCGTATTCGAGGTAGGGGATACGCGTATCCGGTATAATATATATTTTTTTAACTTAAGGGGTTTTTTTTTGAAATTATTAAAATTAATTGATTAAAATAAAAGTTAATTGAAATAAATAAATAAGTTAAAAACTTAAAACTTGATAATGATGATGATCATCCTATTGGCCTTGATGCTTAGACTTGATAATGTTATGACTTATGTATTATTTCATTTGAACTTTGTTATGTAATGACTTAAATTGACAATGTGGTTTGTTTTGAATTGAATAGAATTTTATAAGGATTTATCTATTGAGTTGATGAAGATATTTAAATATATATATATATATATATATATTTTTTTTATAGGTATTATATATAATAAAATATAAATATAATAGATGTATCCTTGATATATCGCACCCTATAATTTTTAAAATTTCGTATCCCCATACTCATATCTAAGAAAATATCGCTTTCGCAATAAATATCGCAATTTTAATTTTACGGATATATCGATATCACATATTGATATCGCAAAAATTGAAAAAAATGACAAAACTTTATTAAAATCTTGGAAATTTAAGAGGCTATTTCAGAATTATTATAACATATTATTATGCACATATTCCATTAAAAATTACAATAAAATTGTATTTTTAAAGCAACCATGTGAATAATAGATTATATAAATACTTTCTCGATGCAAAATAAGTGACAATATAATACAAAATGACTAAATATACATGATACAATACAATTAATACCAAAATGAAGACCTATGTGATTCTCTTTTTGGGGGAAACAAGTGGGAAACAAACAAAATGAAAAAAAAAAATTATAAATAATTAAAAAAATCGCGATTTTTTAAAAATTTGCGATATTTTACGATATTTCCGCGATATCCGGGAAAAAATACACTACGCCCGATCGATATGGATATCGATATCGATATTTTGCGATATTTCGCGATATCCGGAAAAAATACATTTCCCCTAATATCCGTATCCCAACTTCATTTTTGCGATATATCCGCGATATTTGCATCCTTGCTCGTATCAACCCACTCCCGCACTCCGTGCAACATAGGTTCACGATGAAACTTGATCATTTACTAAAGGGTATCGGTTGTAATAATTAAACGGTATTACCTATATTACTAAAAGGTTTCAATCGTGATAACTGAAAAGTATGTTCTATATTGTTAAAGAGTATCGATGTGATAACCGAAAAGTATTACCAATATTATTAAAGAGTATCGGTCATGATAATAAAAGAGTATTACATATATTAGTCGCGATAAATGAAGAGTAAATTGACTATTTTTTAATATGGATAAGTTTCACCGTGAAACTTGATTCACAAAGAGACACACTCAAACTATTTACTTCCTTCTTTTGTCTATGAAACTTTTCAAAAAGGACGTGTATACTTTTTAAGAAAAAAATTTATATGAATCAAGTTTATACGATAAATTCTATTTTTACTTTTTTTTTATCGGTAAATGTTAGTTGTTAGTGGTTAGAAATTAGTTCACCAAGTCTCCTTACAATTCCAAATTCTCCAAGCCTCCTTATGTCTCCCACTCCAATCCTTATACCTCTATTTTTACTATTATTGTCATTCACATTCACTATATTCATAGTTTTTTTTTATCGTATTCATTATATTCATAGTAAAAATAGAATTTATCGTATGTTAGTTTATAAGTGAACCAACGATGGCTTTTACAATATTCGGGACAGAAATAAAAAAACAACAAAAAGAGACAAGAAAATTAAAAAGTAATAATTCTTGAATTAAAAGTACTAGTCTCTTGTGAACATGAACAATCTTCAAAATAGCAACGACAACGAACTTGATCAATCATGAACAAGAAGGTAAGTTGAGTCAAGGAAATGATCCTTTGCCCTCAAAACAAATACGTCACGGCTAGTGCTCACGGTTCGACGTAATGTTCCCAAAGGTGAAATGACTTTCGTCTCGGATTCAAGTATCACCACTTGAAAACGAGCTCCAACGAATCAAGAATATGCAAACTGGATCGTATACTAACATGTATGCAGAAAACTGGATGTAAATATGCAAAAATTTTGATGTGGGTGTATATGCTAATGCAGGGGTGCATTTGCCGAGTGCATGCAGCATGAGAATACTTCCTATTTATAGGCGAGACACTGAGATTTTGAAGAGCCAAGAGACCCGGGATTTAAGGCATTCAATGCCAATCCGTCAGTGAAAATCTGCTTGGTAATGTACCACATTACACATTTGATCGCTGAAACGCCACTTAACTGACATCCGTCTGGCCCGCATTCATTTATGACTTTTGAATTCAAATTCAAATTCAAACAAAATTCAGATTCGGATGAAATTCAACTTCTTAGGCCCGACTGGATAGGGCCCGGGATTTTCGTGCTCCAAAAATTATACATCCACCACCCCAAGCCCAAGTACACCCAAAGTCCATCCAAAGTCCAATTGCTAAGATCCAAGATCCAAGTCCAAGGACACGGATATGGACACGGGCTCGGGCTCGGCTCAACACAAGCGCGCAGGGCGCGGCCGGACGGGCTGCTCGCACGCGCGCGTGTGGCCCATTTATGTATGCATAGCCCACTTATAATTTGAATTCTATTAATCACTTCTTACATATAAGAGGTGAATTAACTCCCACATTAACCAATGTGGGACAATTAACACTTAAGTTAATGTAGCACATTTAATACTTAAGTGTAATACCCTAGCGTCTCAACGTGTATATCAATTTCTCACCGACCGAAATTCGCTTTTAAGAAATTAATTATACTATCAACATAATCTCGTTTAATTTCCCGAAAATTAAACCTCAAATTATTTTAATTAAATAATCAAATAAATTGATTAAAGTAATTAAACCTAATTTCTCCAACAATCCCCCACATGAGTGGAAATTTCGCCTATAATATGCAAACCTACACCCATTTCTCGAGAAACATTATTGCATCGGGACGGGTAGCTTGTGGCTTTGAACCTTCCATAGTTAAACACCATCGAGTATACCGGCGGCTTAGTGGACACAATGCCTTGAACTAGTCCTCCTTAGCGTATACCTAATCAACAAGTGCTAATACAATAAGGTCTCCACACACTTCGTTCTCACGCTTGTGTCCGTCTCGACTATGGACAACCCTTTGGATTCATAAGTGTTACCTTAAAGCGGCCCTCACTTCTCACTTATATAGGTGACCTCCTCTTCTAGGTATCCCATTATATCCTTCTTCCTCGAGGTGTCGTGAGTCATTAAAAGTCGAGACTTATCCTATTACCACAACTTCACGGTACTAACACTTGATAGTGTGCTTTCCAGAATGATCTCATATCATCAAGTGTGCTCAACCAACATCCACAACTTAGTTTTCCCATTGAACCAAGATCTTGGGATCTCCAATAACTTATCACCCAACCTTGCACCGCCAAGTTGGTACCCTACCGAGCAACTGGAGGAGGAGTTGAGATTGCTCAAGCAAAAGTGGCTGCAGACAACGAAGTCCTGGTTGATGCCCTCACAGACAAATCGAGACTTCCGGATTCGTTGTGCTGCGTTGGAAGATCAACTCCGACCACTTCGAGAATGAAGTTAAAAAGGGGAAGGAGTGAAGGAAGAATGGACACCCTCACACTGAGTCATGTCAATAATGCATAAGCTCGATTCAAAGGCGCACTCACTGAGTTGGAGGCAACAAAGCCGAGATAAAGATCAAATCGATGAGCCGGGCCGCCTTGTAACCCAGATTGAGGAGGCCATCCGAGAGGATGAAGAGAAGAAGAGAAAGGAGGAAGAGGAGAAGACCGAACAACTGGCGCTAATGAAGGAAGCCGAGAAATCCGAGGCCAAGGGCAAGGGTAAAGGAAAGGCAGCAGTGCCGAGAAAGTATCATCACCGAGCAACCACTCCCTGCACCAACAGAGCGGAAAAGGAAAGAACGACTACTCAAACCTCTCACTAAGCAAATAAGAAGAATTCATGCTTTGAAAAAGAGAGGTATGAGAAGCAGAAAAGAAGAGATCAAGAAGCTGGGAAAGGCGGAGCCAAGTGGGACAGTGGACACTCGAAAATGGGTATCGAAAGCAGATGAAGCAGATTTCCGACTGCTCACCGCTCATCGCTCCTCCAAAGATGGTGTCTCAAGGCGGTTCACCAAATAATACAAAAAGAAGGCACCGGATGCCGATGGATGTACTATTGGTACATCTTGAAGGCATCTCCATCCGTGCAACATGAAGACATGCAATGGCATGAATGGATGGAGAGAGAGGGTGCCGATCTCGTATGGAATTCTCGCTTGATGAGGCGAGCAAAGTTTTCAATCGCGATCTTGTCGCACCAGCCTATGAGCACGTCTCTCCTAAGGTGAATGAAGATGGCACTCCAGATATGGAATGGGTCAAGACGGTAGTTACCAAAGCCGAGGTGGAATCCAAGCTCACCAATGAAGAAGATCTTAAACATTTCGTAGTAAGGATTTTCACCGGCCGAGGATTCCGTAAGCCAACCAATGGGGAACCCGATAGACAGGATTTTCTTTTCCTTATCTTTCTTTTTATCAGTTCTCCTTATCTTTAAAAATGTAAATATGTGAATGAATATATTTTGACTTATGTGATTTACTTGTTTTATCTCTTAAAGTTTTCTTTCTTGTTTTAAGAAAAACACTTAAAATTTCTAAGTATTAATCATCCGAGAAAATTTTCATCTCTAATTAAAAATTTTCAATAATTTTCTAAGTCTTAAAACTTTTCTAAGTTCTTTAAGTTTTAAAATTTTTTTCTTTCACTAAGTCTAAATTCTTAAGACTTAAGAATATGGTCTTAAAATTTTTCTAAGTGTGAAATAAGTATTCTAATTTGAATAGATCCGATTCAATGTGAGAATGTGCTCTAGTATATCTATCTCGATAATCTTGATTAACTTTAAACTAACTTCAGTTGTGAGTGTGTTTCTTCCTTGTAGGTTTTAACTTTATCAAAAAGGGGAAAATTGTTAGATCAAGAATATTTTGATGAGTTAAAAGTCGGTTCGGATGATCGACGACTATGAAGAATAGCCGAGACCGAGTCCAAGTACTAAGCCGATCGGACTAGGCCATCAATCGAGCAAGTCACCAAGACTGAAAGTTGCAAGTCGTCTGAGACAAGTTCAAATCTAGTCATCTGCAGGAGACGATTATGAAGAGCTCGACGAGGTCAAGACAAGCCGAGTAAAATAAAAATGCGAGTCTTCACCAAGTCACCGCAGATGAGTAGGATAAATCAACCGAGGAGCAAAACAGCTTTCAAGATTAAGTTTGTTGAGTAGGGTTTGTTAGAACCGACTAACAAACTAACTGTCATTTGAGACTTATAAATAGGTCTAGATTTTCATTTTCAAAATAACTTTTAACTTTGCACATATCACGATTTACGATTACTCTCTATTCAGATTTCACAACAAATTCACAAGTTTTCAAAAGAGTTTTTCAAATCAATTATTAGTGTTTATAGAACACTTTCCTTGTAATCTTCAAATTCCACTACTCACCGTAATAGTTAGATTCAAGAGAAGAAATTAGGAGTTTTGAAGATCCGAAGGAATCATGTTGTAAGTTGTAAGTCAGATTGTAAGTAAGTAAGTAGTAAGTTGGTCCCTTCTTTAAGTTGGAGAAGGAGAGTGGATGTAGGATTATTCATAATCCGAACCACTATAAACCCCTTGTTCTTTATTGCTTTACTTTACTTTTCTCACAATTTCAATTTCTAGTTTATTAATCAAAGATTAAATTCAGAATTGAAGTTAAAACTAAAATATCAGTTTGCTTTTGATCTTGATTAAGTTGAGTTTAAAATTAAAATTCATTTGTGTTACTTGAGTGTTTTGAATAATTTTAAAAGATTTGTAAATATCTAAAAATCTATTCAACCCCCTTTCTAGATTTTTCCTAGAAGGTTAATTCAAGTTTTCTCTAAGATACTCAACTAAGTGGGACCAACACGGAAACCTTGTGTAATTAAGCCCAAAATGAAGGGTGTGTTTCACGTACCTCTAAACCCTTCCGAGCGCTCTCTAATGCTCTTCGTTTGGATTACTCGTGAACCTACTCAACTTGTTCACCGAAAGGTGCAAGATCGGGACGTATACGCTTGTAATGTACATCACACTCCCTATGATCCTTGCATATTCCAACCGAGCCACCGGATCACCTCGGTTTTTCTTCAAATGCACATTGAGTTCCATGGGCGTTTTTGCAGGGTGGATCTTCAAACGCATTAAACTTCTTATGGACTTTCTCGACGAAGTGAGACTCGAGTCAAAGTAATGTCATTTGAAGTCCTTACAATCTTAATTCCCGAATTACATCACTAACCCCATGTCTTTCATGTCGAAATTTCGACTCAACATGTGTTTCGTGTCTACGATCACATCATGACAGCTTACTCATGATTAGCATGTCGCCTACATATAGACATAAAATTACAAACCCTTTAGGCGTGTCTTTCACATACACGTATTTGTCGCACTCATTAATGTGAAATCCGTTTGACATCATTGTGTTGTCAAACTTCACATGCCATTGCTTAGGAGCATGTTTTAGATCATATAATGATCGAAAAGTTTGCACACCTTTTTCTCGTTACCTAGTGCTACAAACCCTTCTCGGTTGATCCATGTAGATTTCTTCTTCTAGTTCACCATTCAAAAATGCAGTCTTAACATCCATTTGGTGAATCTCGAGATTGTGCAAAACAAAGATCGCGATAAGCACATGAATGGAGGTTATCCTCATTACAGTGCTAATGTATAAAAGAAATCATACCCTTTTATCTAAAACCCTCCGCAACCAAGGGGGCTTTATATTTGTCAACCGACCCATCTCGCTTTATTTTTTCTTTTAAGGATTCATTTACATCCTAAGGCCTTGCAACCTTTGGGAAGATCAACCAATTCCCACGTGTGATTTTGCAGAATAGAATCGATTTCGCTATTAATAGCTTCTTGCCGAGAGGTGGATCTAGTCTTGACAGAGCATCTTTGATAGATCGTGGTTCATCTTCCAACACATAAGTGATGAAGTTAGGACCATAAGTCTTAGCAACTTTAGCTCTTTTGCTGCCTAGGTTCTTCACTCTCCCGAATGGAAGGACCAGCATTTCATCTACACTATCTTCAAGTGGTCTCTTACTAGGACTCACACTTACCTTGTCTCTAAATGGGAAGATATTTTCAAAGAAAATTGCATTCCTTGATTCAATCATAGTGCCTTCTGTCATATTTGGTACTTCGATCTATGAATCGAAACCGATAAGCACCGCCGTTGAAAGCATACCCAACAAAATGCAATCGACCGCTTTAGGGCCAATTCTTACTTGCTTAGGATCTGATACCTCAACCTTAGCCGACACCCCCACACTTTTAGGTATTTATATGAAGGTTTCCTTCCTTTCCACATTTCATAAGGAGTCCGATCCTTAGTCCCGTGTGGTATTTTGTTCAAAATATTGTTGGTCGACAAAATAGCCTCACCCCACATATTTTGTGGTAGACCAGAGCTGATTAACATTGCGTTCATCAACTCTTTTAGTGTTTGGTTCTTTTGTTCCGCAATACCATTCGACCGAGGTGAATAGGGTGCGGTAGTTTGATGAATTATGTCCGATTCTCGCACAAAACCTGCTCAAACAGAGCCACATATTCTCCACCTCTATCACTTCGAATTACTTTAATTCGATTACTCAATTGATTTTCTACTTCACTTTTGTAAAGCTTAAAGGCTTCGAAAGCCTCATCCTTGCTTCGCAAAAGATAAACGTAGCAAAACCTTGTGCAATCATCAATAAAAGTAATGAATACTTTTTACCACCTCTAGTCTCGCACAAACTTTAAGTCACACGTGTCTGTGTGAATTAAGTCTAGAGGTGCAGTTGTTCGTTTCTACCGATTTAAATGGTAACTTAACCATTTTAGCTTCAACGCATATTTTGCATCTTTTAGGCGCATCAATATTGGTAATATTAAGTAGATCAAAATTTATCAATCGCTTTATAGCTTTTAGATTTATATGTCCAATCTTAAATGCCATAAAGAGGAGCATTCAACAATATAAATAGAAGTAGATGCGTTTTCATTAATAACTTTCTTGCCTTTACGGCTTACAACCATTACATTCATTTTGAACAAATCCGTTCTCGAGATAACCTCGACCGAGGAACTATCCAAATTTGCTCAAGATAACTTTATCAGATTTAAAAACTAGTCTAAACTGATGACTAATTAATCTTGAGCCCGATATCGTGTTCTTGCGGATGTCCGGGACATGCAAAGCACATCCTTCACTTAAGCTCTTTCCTGATGATTGGAAGTAGTAATCCGGTAAGTGGTATTAAGACCAATCGCAAATATTGAATCCAAGGGAAAAAGTATGCACGTGAGGCCTTAGAAATTGAGTTCTCGATGACTATTGATGCAAAGCGGGTTTGGAAATAAAAACACAACAAAAAGCAAGAAATAAACTCAAATAACACTAAGAGGCAAATGATCGAACACTTAAGATGCGAATTGAGTGATAGGGCTAACATCCATCAAGGAATCAAAGATCAACAAGCTATGAATTAATCAAATTACAAATCAACTAAGATAGAAAGCATTAAACCATCATGAAATTAATCACTCCATTAATAACACAATGCCTAATGTGAGTATCCTTAGTTCTTCCCATCTCTCAATGTAGAAGTCCCCAATCCACACATTCATATAAAACTAAAACCCGATTAATCCCAGATCACGTTAGCTCAACTCTCGCCTATTGCTAGGGTGATCAAACATTAATCTAAAGAGATAATTTTGCATGAAGCACAATTGAGAATCACAATTAGGAAGCAATCTAACTCAATTGATCTCCAATCATCAACAATCATAGCATAGTCAATCAAATCATCCTCAATTTCAATTAACCCAAGCACAAGAGAGTTAGCCCATGGTGCCAAGGGCAAAATCCATGGGAAGAAGATAGGATTGAACAATTACAACAATTAAGAAATTGAAAAGAGAAGAGAGAAAGAACATCGCCGATTGAATTAAATCCACAAAAAGAGGAATGCTTCGAGTCTTCAACACAAATCTCCAATTGAAATACAAGCTTGAATTGATGAATTAACTAGATCAAATGCTAATCTAAAGTTAATCTAATCAACAACAATTGAAATCTAAATCTAAATCTAAATCTACCATCTACACTACCTAAAATGGAAAATTGGCTTGGGGCCTAAGAAATCGTCTCAAAACCGCTCCTAACCGCTCTAATAAATTCCCCTCGCTATGCTCTGCTTCACCCTTAAAAAGACGAATTTTCTGAAAAATCAACTCCCTCGAGTCGAGGTTCAGCCCTCGACTCGAGGCTGATGTCTTTTCAAATCCCTCGACTCGAGGGCCAGCCCTCTAGTCGAGGCCGCTGCAATTTTCTGATTTTCATCCTTTAGTCTTCTCCCTCGAGTCGAGGCCTCCGGCCCTCGATCGCAGGTCGAGACCAGGACATTTTTCCGGCCGGACTCCGCCTCCAACCCCCATTTTCAAAATCTAACACTTTGATCACTTTTTGCACTCAAATAAGCCTCAAAATCATGCATCAATTCACTCCAATCATAATGCCCTCAAACTTGAAGTGTTGCTTGTCCTCGAACAACAAAAAGAGACAAGAAAATTACAAAGTAATACTTCTTAAACTAAAAAGTACTAGTCTCTTGTGAACACTAACAAGCTTCAAAACAAAGAACGACAACGAACTTGGTCAATCACGAACAACAAGGTAAGTCGAGTTAAGGAAATAATCCTTTGCCCACAAAATATATACGTCGGCTAATGCTCACGGGTCGACGTAATGTTCCCAAAGGTGAAACGACTTTCCGCCACGAATCTGGACATCCGTCTGCCCGCATTCATTTATGACTTTTGAATTCAAATTCAAATTCAAACCAAATTCAGATGTTAGATCAAGTAAAGTTTTGATGAGTTAAAAGATCAATCCGGATGAGCAGACATCATTGAAGAACAGCCTAAGATCGAGTTTAGTACTAAGTTGTTCAGACTAGGTCAAGAACCGATTGAGTCACCGAGATCGAAGTTGTAAGTCATCCGGAGACAAGCTCAAGTCTAGTCATCTGCAGAGACGATCATGAAGAGCTCAGACGAGGTCAAGACAAGCCGAGTAGAATAAGAAAAGCGAGTCTTCACCAAGTCACCGCAGACGAGTAGGAGAAATCACCGAGGTCAAGAGCAGCTTTCAAGATTAAGTTTGTTAAAAGTTTCCAGCTTGTTAGAATCGACTAACAAACTAACTGTCTTCTCAAACTTATAAATAGGTCTAGATTTTATTTTTCAATACACCTATGCAAATTTGGTTTTCCACACTATTCACTATTCAGTTCTCAATTCACAAAATAGTTTTTCAAGATTTCTTCATAGAATTTTTCTAAGTGTTTGTAGAACACTTCATTGCACATCTTCAAATACACTTCTTTTTCATAGAGTTAGAACATATAAGTTTGGTTAGTAGTTTGAAGAGTTGAAGATCAAGTTGTAAGTTGTAAGATTGTAAAAGCAAGTAAGTAAGTAGATAGTGGAGACCCTTCTTCAAGTTGGAGAAGGAGAGTGGATGTAGGATTGTTATAATCCGAACCACTATAAAATCGTGTTCTTTCTGCTTTCATTTACTTTTCTCGCTCAATTTACATTTTATCGCTCAAAGATTAATTTCGTAATCAAAGTTAAAATCAATATCAGCTTTGCTTTTGATCTTATTAAAGTTGAGTCTAATCTTGAATTTCCACGTGTACATCCGGTACTTTGAATAAGTTTTGAAAGATTTGAAAAATCAAAATCTATTCAACCCCCTTCTAGATTTTTCCTAGAAGGCCGATACACTTTTACCTAATCGCTCAACTAATCGGGACCAACATCGATTCATATGAAATTCAATCAAACTTCACATGAAATCCAATTCCGATGAAATTCAACTTCTTGGGCTCGACTCGGATAGGGCCCAGAATTTTCGGGCTCCAAAAATTATACATCCACCACCCCAAGCCCAAGTACACCCAAAGTCCAATTGCTAAGATCCAAGTCCAAGGACACAGACTCGGCTCGGCACGGCACGGCCGGACGGGTGGGCGGGCGGGCGCGCCCTTGTGGCCCATTTATGTATGCATAGCCCACTTATAATTTGAATTCTTTTAATCACTTCTTACATATAAAAGGTGAATTAACTTTCACATTAACCGATGTGGGACAATTAACACTTAAGTTAGTTGATGTTATGACGAGTGTTACTCGTAATGTGCCAACATTCTGGTCACAACATCGAATTCGTCCTTCCACTTTCACTAACCCTTAACCCACGTTTTGTCTTGTTCATTGACTTGTTCTTTCAGATTGAAGACTTACGGCGATTACCGAAGTCATGCGGTTGAAAGAGGCAAGCAAGAGAAGTTATAAAGATCATGGGGAAGTTACATAGAAGTTACCTATTTTCAAGGGAGATGTGGAAGTTATCTTCAAGCATTAAGAGTCCAGATTTTATCTATATATACACGGTTGTTATGAAGATTAAAACTTGAAGTTGAGGGAAACACAATCTAGCATAGTCTATTGGCATAGATTATAGAATTTATTGTATGTTTCATACTCGATACTTCCGTTGGTGAATGTTCCAACATTTCACTCAACATTGGGTCTTTATTTGTATTAGTGATAGGTTAGATTGATCATTGTCTAGTCACTATATACGTAGATCCATTCACGGTGTGACTTATGTTTTCATCGATTGTATCACTTAACAATTATTAGTGATAATACGCCGTTTGGCAAGATAGACTTATTTATAGTCTATACGAAAATTTTGATATCCATCTTGCAACGTGTTTAAGACTTCACGTGTACATTTCGATTATTTATTTGTCTATGTTGCTATTCGAATGTGCCAACATTCGTGATAACATTCTCGCAAAACACATACACACACCTTCAAGTGGCACTGTGAGCCATAAAACTCGTTATCCCGAGTTTAGATCCTGTGTTTGGTGTGATTTATTGCAATGGATTATCCTATGACACTCAATTAGACCACCCGTTCTAGATGGTACAAATTATGCAATTTGGAAGCTTAAGATGCGTATGTACATCAAGTCCATTGATGAACGTGCATGGAGGAGTATATTGACCGGATGGACTCCACCGATTGTTCCAGGTGATGACAATATCAAGCTCAAATCAAAAAGGAGTTAGAATGGACAAATGATGAGGTGACAACGGCCGGCTTCAATTCGAAAGCACTCAATGCCTTATTTACCTCTACGGATGTATCCATGTTCAAAATAATTTCTAATTGTGTATCTCGCAAAAGATGCATGGGAGAGATTACAAGAACATTGTGAAGGATCCGAGAGTGTAAGAAGGACGAAGTTGAGGATGCTTGGAACCAAGTTCGAAAATTTAAGGATGAAGGAAGATGAGACCATATCCTCCTACAATGAACGAATTACCGAGATTTCCAATGAATCTCAAGCACTTGGTGAAGCCATATCCAATACAAGGTTAGTACATAAAATCTTAAGAACTGTTCCTAAACGTTTTGATGCTAAGATATGTGCTATAGAGGAAGCTAAAGATATCTGATGCTATTACTCAAAATGAGTTGGTGAGTATTTTGAAAACGTATGAAATGAATTTTCTCAAAGAGATAGTGAGAAATCCGAAAGGAAAATTTCTGTTTTCAAAGGAGAGATTTCTTTATGTGTTGATAAACAACCGTTTGTTCTTGAAATAGATTCTCGATGAAGATGTTGTTGACGATTGTGCCGACAATGCCGATAACATTGCTTTCCGACTAAGCGCTTTAATGCATTTTTGAAAAAGAGAGCAAATAGACTTAGAAATAATTTGCAAATTAAGAATCAAGAGAGAGAAACAGACCGTAGTTCACGCGAATTGCACGATAAAAATCGGAATGTTAATCAACCTAGACAATTTGATAGAGGTAACAAGATCAAATATGATCCGTAATATAGGAAAAATGTTAAATGTGATGCATGTTCTGGTTTTGGTTATTATGCTAATGAATGTGCCAACACTATTTTGAGAAAAAGGGTAAATTTCAATGCTACCTTAAGTGATGAGTCCGATTGTGAAGATGATTCTCGATAAGAATGAAGAATATGCTTTTTCTCGCAAGGATTATATATGATGATACGCTTGATGATTTCTTGGATGATTCTGCGATGTTGAGTCAAATGTGCCAACATTTGAGGAAACATTGGAGGTTCCGTAATTTAATTGTTTCTCAAGTTCTTGTGTAGATGAAGCGTATACTTCTAATATTGTTTGCAAAGATTGTAAGTCCAGCTTATCTAAAGCTTGAAAAGGAGTTGGAATCCACTCGAGAAAGCCTTAAGGGACATGACTATTGAAGAGTCATATCAAAAGGATTTGGTGATAAAGCTTGAGGTCATACTAACAAGGAAAGATCCGGAGTTATGCAACCTCAAAGAACTCAAAGGAACAACACCGAATTTCAAAAGATATTCGTAAAGTTCACCAAACTTGATGAGGCAATCGACAATTGGAAGTACAAGTAGACATGGTCTGGGTTATAATGGTAATATCACTCGCTTTTAAATAATAACAAACCTCGTTGTGTTTACTAAACCTTCTCGTTGAAACCGAAAAATTGAAAAATGATTCTCAAAAGAAGGATGTTTGTCATTATTGTTTTACTTGAGGGTCACAAACGACCAAACTGTTTTAGAATGAGGCAGATAAAAAGTTTTCTAAAATGTCTTTGAAAATGTTGCCACATTCTCGCTCAACATTCAAACAAACAGCCTGGTAAATCTTTTCAAAGACCTCGTTCAAAAATCTACTTGGGTGAAAAAGTCGAATACCGTATGTAATGTTGTCTATACATCTTTAAAAGCATGTGTTCCGGACTATGGTATTTTGATAGTGGGTATTCTAGACACATGACCGGTGAGGAAAGTTATCTCACCGATTATAAGGCATATGATGGTGGAAATGTTACATATGGAGGAGGTTCAAAAGGTAAAATTATTGGTATAGGTACATTGAATGTTCCCGGTTTTCCTAACTTGACAAAAGTCTTACATGTTAAAGGTTTACTTGCAAATTTGATTAGTATTAGTCAATTATGTGATGATGACTTGCATGTGAAGTTTGACAAAAGTTCATGCTATGTGCTAAACAGTTGATGATAAATGTCTTATGGTTGGTAATAGATCGGTTGATAATTGCTATTTAATCGATTCAAATCAAGCATGCTTTAATGCTCAAACCGATGAAAGTGTACTTTGGCATCAAAAACTTGGACATGCTCATTATAGAAATATTGTCAAATTATTGAAATTTGATGTCCGTTAAAGGTCTACCTAAGTTAGAAATTCGTAGGTCAAATGTGTGTGGATCCCGCCAAAGTGGTAAACAAGTCAAAATGTCGCATGAAATGTTGACACATTGTACTACAAAATATTGCTTTGAACTTTTGCATATGGATTTAATGGGACCAATGGAGACTGAAAGCATTGGTGGGAAAATATATTCTTTTGTCATAGTAGATGATTATTCAAGGTTTACATGAATTGAGTTTCTTAAAGAGAAATCAGATGCTTTTGATGTATTCAAAATTCTTTATAAAAGGTTTAAGAATGTGTATAACACTAAGATAAAGAGAATAAGGTCCGATCATGGTAGGAGTTTGAGAACAGTTTATTCACTAAGTTTTGTGAAGATAAAGGCATAATACAAGAATTCTCTTCTCCTAAAACACCTCAACAAAATGGTGTAGCCGAAAGGAAAAATAGAACTCTACAAGAGATGGCTAGAGTAATGCTTTTATCCAAGAAACTTTCAAAAAGGTTTTGGGCTGAAGCTTTGAATACTGTCATATTTCAAATAGAGTTTATCTTAGACCTAATTCCACAAAGACACCTTATGAATTTTTGAATGACAAAAGCCTAATCAAATACTTTCATGTCTTTGGATGTGTTTGTTACATTCTCGAATGATAGAGACCAACTTCATAAATTTGATTCAAAGAGTGATAAGGGTTTCTTTCTTGGTTATGCTAGAAACAAGAGAGCTTTTAGGATTTATAATCTTAGGACTGATACTGCTCAAGAGTCTATGAATGTTGTTTTTGATGATAATGCAAGTCTTGCAGATAATGCTATTGAAGAAGATGTAATCGATCTTATTGAGCAGATGCAAAGTTTTGGAATTTCAACCGATTGAGAATGTTGCTACAAATGTGCCCACATCCAAGCAACATCACCTCAACATCCGTAAATTAATAGAACTATGCCTTATCCTCGCTACAAGACCATCTTCCAGGATTCTCAAAATCATCCACAACAACAGATCATAGGTAAAACCACAATCAGTGTACAAACAAGGAGAAAATTAAGTTTTGACGCAAGGCATGTGGTAAGATCGATTTGTATGACTTCTATGTGTAACAAGGTGAACTTTGAATGTTTTCATTCTTTCAATGAACCTAAAAATGTTGATGAAGCTATGAAAGATGAAAATCGGATTAATGCAATGCATGAGGAGTTAAATCAATTTGAAAGGAATGATGTTTGGATACTTGTGCCTAGGCCCGATGATGTGAATGTAATTGGTACAAAATGGATTTTCAAAAACAAAACCGATGAATCTGCAATGTTGTAAGAAACAAAGCTAGATTAGTAGCTCAAGGCTATACACAAGTAGAAGGAATTGATTTTGATGAGACTTTTGCTCCTGTTGCTAGAATTGAATCCATAAGATCACTTGCTATCATTGCATGCTACATTGATATAAAACCGCATCAAATGGATGTTAAAGCCGCATTTCTAAATGGAATTCTTATGGAAGAAGCATATGTAGAACAAACTAAGGGGTTTGTGAATCATGAATTTCCCGATCATGTTTATAAACTTAAGAAAGCTTTATATGGTTTAAAGCAAGCACCTAGGGCATGGTATGGTAGATTAACCGATTTTCTTGTTGAATTTGGTTTCTATAGAGGTGAAGTTGATAGAACATTGTTTATTAAACATTCTGGATATGACATTATGATTGCTCAAATATATGTTGATGACATTGTGTTTGGTTCTACTTGTGAGAAAATGCTTGAATTATTTGTACATGAAATGACCATTACCTTTGAAATGTCGATGGTTGGAGACTTGAATTACTTTTTAGGTCTTCAAATTAAACAATGCAAAGATGGTATTTTCTTTTGTCAAAGTAAATATGCCAAAAATCATGTGAAAAGGTTTGGTTTAGACAATGCTAAACACATGAAGACACCTATGGGATCGACACAAAAGTTGTGTAAAGACAAAGGTTGGCACAAATGTTGACCCAACATTGTATAGGTCGATGATTGGTAGTCTTTTGTATCCGACTTCAAGTAGGCCGACATCATGTTTAGTGTTTGTTTATGTGCACGTTATCAAGCTGATCCTAAAGAATCTCATATGAATTCGCTAAGAGAATAATTCGATATGTGGCAGTGCACATGTGATTATGGAATATGGTATAGCAAAGATACTAATTGTTCTTTGATTGGCTATAGTGATGCAGATCAAGGTGTGATAGTGATGATAGGAAGAGTACAAGTGGTGGATGTTTCTACATGGGTAACAATCTTGTTTCTTGGCATAGCGAAAACAAAATTGTGTTTCCCTATCTACGGCTGAATCCGAATACATAGCCACAGGAATTGTTGTACTCAACTTCTTTGGCTTAAGAAGATGTTCGATGACTACGGTTTGGAGAGCAATACTCTTCTTGTTTATTGTGATAATACAAGTGCAATTAATATATCTAAAAACCCTGTGCAACATTCGTTAACTAAGCATATAAGTATTAGACACCACTTTATTAGTGGATCTTGTAGAAAAAGAAGTTGTAAAGTTGGAATACATTTCTCTTGAAAAGCAGATTACGAGACATTTTTACTAAAGCCCTTGATAATGAGAGGTTTTCTTCTCTTAGAAAATCTATAGGTTTATGCACTAATTAGACCTATATTTGCTGTGTGTTGTGACAATCAGTGCCAACATTTGTAACAACACTAGAACAATTTGTTTAAATTTTTCTAAGTACTGTAATATTTAGTGTTTTTGAACTCTCTTGTGTAAATAGTATTAGAATCTGTGATAAAATATATTGTCCTGGACACACTTCTCTCAAATGCAATAGAATAAACTCACAAATAGATGTTATGTCATTGAGTAACTATGGGACACGGAGTTGACTACTACGATGTTCTCTTTTCAAAAGATGACTTGAATGCATCAATATATTCACAATCCATTGAGTAATTATGGGACACGGAGCCGACAACTACGATGATCTCTTCCGGAAAAATGGAAAAATGTGAATGAGTGGGTAAAGCAAAATATAGTGCAACACAAATGAATTTATTTCATGTAAAAGCGTGTTGAGAAGTGTGTGTGCCGACATTCGGTGAATAACATTCTGGTTCTCATATGTATATTTACCTCTATGAGTTTGAAAATTTCCGAATATTATTTTATAAAGATCGATTTATTTTAAATTGTTCACAAAGAATATTATATAGTCTAATTTAATTATTTGTGCGCTTAATTTTTATAAAATCAAAGGTTTTAGCATGTCATTGAAATAAACTTCCAACATTTGATAATGCCCTAATTTTTAGGGATGTGATTAAATCTTATCGCTTAACTTCAATGTGTTCACAACTTCGCAATCTTTCTATTCCCTATTTAAGGTCCTTAATACTCGGTGTGTTCTATACTTAATATCATAGTTTCAATTTAAGCACAAAATTTCGAAAGGTATCATTAATCATACTTTGTGGTATTAGTTCTTTCCCTCATCTATTTATATTCAAACTCATTATTTTATTAATTTAATTTGAATAGTGTTTGCAGTGATTAATATGGCTGCTCGAAAAGACCTCTCACCTTCACAATCAAAACACTCAACCTCTCCAAAGATCATCTTCTCGCCTCCGTAAACCTTCGTCTTCTTGCTTCAATGGCCGTCGACAATGTGTCGAGAATGTTGGCGCATCTCGCCCAACATCACCCTCTTCGATTAGGGTTGGCTCGGTTGATGTTCCTCTCTCGGCTATGATATTCGTTCTGAAATTCCTGAAATTCCGATTTTGGGCGGAACGCCACAAAATCCGGTTAGCGGCGAAGCTAGCGAAGCCCCGTTCTCGAGACTTACCCAATGACAGTTGAGCTAGCTGAAGGAGCCACCTCGATCGTGATCGTCTATGCATTCAAAACCCTCACTAAGCGATTTGATTTACCCCGTTGTCAAGGTAGCGACGCGGAGGTTGATTTCCCGCAAAGACAAACACTTAGTGTTTACACCGCCACAATCACCGCAAGAAGCTCCAAGAGAAGACCCGTCGACTCGACCGACACCGGTGAACTCACCGCCGCTTTGAAATCGCTCGACAAAAGGCAACAAACTCCTGGGGACGCGGTCGGAAAAGGCGTTCTTACCGAACCATGGGCAAAAGGGTGGATTACTCGAAAAGGGAAAAAGCAGTAAACATGATGATGGTGTTGCTTCAAAACCGATTCAAGTGTTTGATTCATAAATCGCGAGGAAGAGATGAGGGAAGCTAGTCCAGAGAAGGAAACGAGCGATCAAGCCTCTGTTCGGTGCTCGGCCCAGGGGGAGTGCGAGGATTCGAAATGAATCAAACATTGGTCAAATGGCTGCTCGCTTGGAAAAGAGGAGCAAAAAGCGAAATGATCCGCGAGATGTGCCGGTGGATGTTGGCACACCAATGGACACATCGTCCTCGACTCGAGTCTTCTTCATCCGACGCAAGTAAGGCTAAACCCGATGAGGTACATACCGATTCCTCTCTGAATATGACTTCATCCGATTCGATGATAGCTATAATGGTGTGGATAGTGATAAGTTTAGGACTTTAAGAACTAGGCTGATTATTGGAGAGAGGATAATTAAGATGGATGACTTTGTTTCTATGAATTTGGTTGGTTATCCGGAAGAAAGATCTTTGATGTTTGCACTTCAATTTGCCACTCCTTATCCGATTGAATGGGTGTATGAATTTTATGCAAACTTAAAGGGCAAAGTGTGTCTATGGTCGATTCCAGAATTATGGAAAGGTCAAATTTAGGGAAAGGTGATTGAGGTTACTCCAAACTAAGATTAACAGCTTTCTTAGAACTAGGGATGATGAGGATCCTCCTATTGATAACCTGGATGAAGTGATTAGTGTTATCACCGGGAAAGGATTACCGCTTGGAGGTATAGGATGAATTCCTCGGTTTTAACAAGTCTATATAGTGTCTTGCACAAGCTAATTGTGTACAATTGGCTGCCCTCATCCAACACCACTACCCTTACTTCGAACAAGTCAGACTTATGTACAAAATTGGCCACTTGCAAAGATTTAATCTTGGGAAGACAATTTTTGACAATATGATGACATATTCGGAAGGGTGTCAAGTAAAGGACTACCGCCGTATCCTAGTCTCGATTTTTATGATGATATCACTTGGATTTCAAAGGGAAAATTCAGATAATAAGTTCGTTTGCTCCGAGTTTAGGGATCTCACATGTACCGAGGACTGGACCACGTGTGATTGATCTCCGCCTACAGAGATCCTAATGCACCTGAACACGAAGTTCCCTCTTGATCAAACAGCCGATGTGCCGAGAAATGTTGGCACACACGCTGCCAACACTCCTTGATTACAGCCGCAATTCATCCGAGATCAGATTGCTATGACTGAAAACTCAATCGCAAATGCCAAATGTCATGAGCAACCTTGAAATTCACAAAAGTGGTCTCGGGAAGCTCTACTTTCTCATGTCACGGGGAGTAGGACCGATGTTCTTTGCTCAAGTTGATCCAGTGCGGATGTTCTTTGATGTTCTTCTTTGAACAGTGAAGGTGGAAATGCTAATGTTGATGGAACCGAAGGAGGACCGGATGTTGATATTTCGGAGCTGGAACAAGTGCGGCTCCAGTGGAGACCAAACAGAAACTCGTAATGCGCCGGAGAATGTGCCCACAAATCCAGATAACAATGATGGACCCGGCTCGAACATGGACGTAGATGCTGAGAAGATAGATGCGATTGGGATGATGAAGATCTCATTGTATCTTGTATGATGATTTGGATGATTGGGGACATTAAGCAAGGGGAGCTTTCAAGATAGAGAAGCTTGAAGATAGGGGAGTTCGTGCGAGACTCTTGAAGATGCGGTTGTTATTCTTTACTGACCCAATCCTCTCCTAAACCTTCATTTATAAGCCTTATCTGTTTTTGTAAAGACTCAATTTATTTTTTCTGTTTTTATGTTTATGTCTTTTCGAACTTATATTACGTGTTAGCTATATCGATGAACTTAATAGTATTTTGGTATTTAGTTAAGTTCGTGATACTATGCTCCGGTTTTATTTTTGTTATGTTGTTTTGGTTAAGTATTTTTATCTTTAAGCTCTAATTTTAGTATTAATGTGTTTTATGGTTAAGCTCGATTTAAGTTTTGTTAAGTCTAGTATTTTGTCTCGTGTTTTATTGCTCTAAATTTTATATTGTTTTATGTTAAGCCGTGATTTTGTTTAGTCTATGTTTTGTTCATAGTATAAGTCCTTGTGATGTTAAGTGTTTATTGTTTTTATTTATGTTCGTTTTGGCTAAGTAAAAAGATGTCATTTACTTATCTCTATTGTGTACACATTCTGCATTTTGTTGCAACATCGTGTGTGTTCCAAAGAGAAAGGCCGAATTGGGGGAGATTGTTGATATTATGACGAGTGTTACTCGTAATGTGCCAACATTCTCGTCACAAAGATCGTAATTCGTCCTTCCACTTTCACTAACCCTTAACCCACGTTTTGTCTTGTTCATTGACTTGTTCTTTCAGATTGAAGACTTACGGCAGATTACCGAAGTCATGCGGTTGAAAGAGGCAAGCAAGAGAAGTTATAAAGATCATGGGAAAGTTACATAGAAGTTACTTATTTTCAAGGGAGATGTGGAAGTTATCTTCAAGCATTAAGAGTCCAGATTTTATCTATATATACACTACATTATGAAGATTAAAACTTGAAGTTGAGGGAAACACAATCTAGCATAGTCTATTGGCATAGATTATAGAATTTATTGTATGTTTCATACTGATACTTCCGTTGGTGAATGTTCCAACATTTCACTCAACATTGGGTCTTTATTTGTATTAGTGATAGGTTAGATTGATCATTGTCTAGTCACTATATAAGTAGATCCATTCACGGTGTGACTTATGTTTTCATCGATTGTATCACTTAACAATTATTAGTGATAATACGCCGTTTGGCAAGATAGACTTATTTATAGTCTATACGAAAATTTTGATATCCATCTTGCAACGTGTTTAAGACTTCCTACTGTACATTTCGATTATTTATTTGTCTATGTTGTTATTCGAATGTGCCAACATTCGTGACAACATTCTCGCAAAACACGTACACACACCTTCAAAGTTAATATAGCACATTTAATACTTAAGTGTAATACCCTAACGTCTCAACATGTATATCAATTTCCCCTCACCGAAATTCGCTTTAAGAAATTAATTATACTAATCTCATTTAATTTTCCTAAATTAAACCTCAAATTATTTTAATTAAATAATCAAATAAATTGATTAAAATAATTAAACCTAATTTCTCCAACATCGTATTCACCGATCCACACAAGTGTTACTCTTTTAAGAAAAAGAATAATGATTGAGGGGTAATTTAGTAAACCTCTATGTATAAATTAAATAAATTTGTTGGGTTATGTATATCGGTCCAAAAGTAGAGACATTTTGTGTAAATTAGTGGATATTGTGAGAGTGTAGTTTATAGAGGGTTTTCAATTATAAAAGGTGTGAAGCTTATTGTGGGACGGATGGAAAAGGAAAGTGTAAAGAGTTCTATGGAGCGAGAGGGAATACATGTTTTTTTATATTTAATAATAATTTGCAACATGTACTATAATATATTTACTACATATATTATATTTTATAATAAATTGCAATTCGTACTCAATTTTTATTCTTTTTCCCACCAAATTAGGGATCAATTTTTGTTAGAAATAACTATTTAGATAAGAAAACAAAAACAATAGTTAATAAAACAAAAACGAGAAATATAACTTTGGTCAAATATAATTTGACTGGAAAAAAGGTTTTGGTTGAAGTATCAATCGACAATTTTACATAGTTCGGGTTGTTAATTTACAAAATAAAGTATATATTGTAAATTATAAAATGTGTATAGTACATTTTGTAAATTGTTATTAACTTTTTTATTGAAAATGTGTGGTCCGAGTGCTGCAGTAGTGCTGCAGTAGACAATTTGTTTCCCACTTTCGCCATATTAAATAAATAATTGTTTTATTGATTTAGACCTTGTGTAAATTAATACTTTTGTTGAAATTATATCGCAATGATGCCTTGATAGTCGAGCCTAAGACTCATTCAGTGGGTTTTTGTTTAAAAGGGGATATTATTTTGTGAAGTAATGAATATGGTTAAATTTTATAAACGAATGTTATGTCTTCTGCTGCAATTCAAAATAATTAAAGTTAATTGTATCGCCACTTTTTAAAAGAAATTTTATGCCTCTCGTTTACGGTTCCCTAAGCGTCGACTTTAAATACACTTTCTTTCGTTGGACTTGTTCTCGCTTTGACTACGAAAGTTGACTTTTTAATTACGAACCGTTACAAATATGGTCTTCCTTTCTCACAAACTTCCACGCTTTCCATTATTATATTATTAGTAGATATTGATAATATGCTAAAGTAACAATATTAAAATGAAAACTTTCTGATAAAAAAAAAAAAACTAAAATGGAGACTTAGAAGGGTTTTTCTACATTTAGGTAGAGTGTTCACCCTTCCTAATGTTACGTATCCAATCAAAATTAAAGATGTCATTCGACTTCGTCATGCACAATCTAGTTTCGCAGCTTGGCAAAATAATTAATTTTTACCAATCAAAAAAATTTAATTTTTTGGAAAAAATAAAACATTACCAAATTGTCCTTATAATATATTCTTTAATTTCTTTTATATATTTATAAACTTTAACCTTTTATCTTATTTATATTAATTGAATAATCAATGTATTAATGAGATAATGATATTTATCTGCTACTTTTGTTGTGCGAATTATCTCCAAAGAATTTTTATTTTCAATTTTATTCTCACAATCCCTCAAAGATCCGTCTGTTATGGGTACTAAATTAGGAGGGATAGTGAAACATGTGATATATTTTACTTTTTGTGTGTGATATGTTTTACTAAATCATATAAATCACATGTTTGTTAATATATATTACAACATAATTTAACATGAGTTTTAATATTTTCAAGTGTTTGTATTGAGAATTAATTCATATGGTAAGTGAAAATTTTACAATTATACCCCATCTACTATTTTTTTGAAATAAAAATGATATTTTTGTCAATTAACTTGGTAATAAGTGGATGATAATTTTTAATATCTCGTGACGGGAGAGAAACATTTTCACTAAAAATAGGAAAATATATTTTAGACTTTCATATTTTTGCCGGTCATAGGTAATACAAATCAACGATAATAAATACTTGAAATTTAGGGAAAACAAACTATATCTCTAATAATCAATCAAAACACAAAGCCTTTCATTCTCCCGAGCAAGCTATTGTTTGACAACTCTGTTAAGTCGGGAGGCTCAAGATCTACATGTGAGAGTGAGATCTCTTGTGGATCCCCTCCGAAAGAATTATTTTCCATTTAGAATTAGGGTTAATTCATCTATTTTGGGAGGAAAAAATTTGAATGTCAATAAGGATCCATTAACTGTCAATTAGGATGCAATAAAAGTTTATTTATAATTTTGATTATGTTTAAAAATATTTAAATTTTTTTAAAAATGTATCAATAAGAATATATATGGATTTTTATTATTAAAATTTCTTATTTTATAAGGGTAATTTTATCATTTTATATTTATTTATTATTATCAATTTAATATATTAATAAGGCGATGTAGTGTGATTGCATATATAATATAAAACAACTAGCATATCATTCATATAAAACAATTTTTGTACACATATTACTATGAAAATAATTCTCACACAAAAACCGTTAAAAAGTCAACTATGAAGATAGTTCCAGATGACAGAGGGAGTATATTTTCTCGACTCAGCAGGCGAAACCCGTCTCGACCGTAGAAAAATCCATCTTAGAAATATAGTAAAAATATAAAGGTTACTTCTAAGCCGAGCCAAAATGGGTTGGGCCCATTGGGCCAGCCCACTCGCCATGCTCAAAATGAGTGTTGGGTTGAATTATTTATAGCTCGTTTGAAGGCGGGCCTAGACGGGCTATCTCTTTAGGCCGCAGGCTTTGGCAGTGCCGGCCCGCTTAATTTTTTTAATATTTTTATATACAATATTAACAATTAAATATCATTTTCAAGGACATTTTGTAAAGTTTATGTTTATAGATGATGAATTTAATTTATAGGATATTTTTGAGTTATTATGGTTAATGAATTATAAACTTCAATTTGTAAGAAGTTATTTTTATAGTTAATGAACGATGAACTTTATTTGTGAGATATATATTGTTTATATTTATTTAAAGTGGTAATCACCAAAATAAATTATTTGATTATGTTTGATAGTGATAAATTTAATGTATTAGAGATTTAAAATTATTATATATATATTTTTTAAAACCAAAAGAGATTTATTTAAAACCCGAAGGCCTAATACAATGAGAAATATAGACATCTTTATGATGCTCTTGTGGTTAACTTAGCACATGTGGTAGGAAACACATGTTATGATAGAAGTGTATGTCATTTATGTCATTCTCTTATTTGACATTGAAATATGCACATGTGGTATGAAAGACATGCACATGTAGCATCAACACTAAATTACTTGAATTTTCTACCACTATTATCTAGAAATCCATTGATTTAGCTTTGTAACGAGTTAAATAGATTGTGGTAAATCTATTACAAAAAAAGGCTCTTCTCTTCACATACCTCGATGTCGATACGATTGCTCGTATGAGAGGATCAATTTTTACTTGCCACATGAAATATCACATATAAATCACAATACATAAATTCTTAGTAACAAGAGAAGATTGAAGGCTTAGAACTTTGTCTAAGTATAATAATTGTTAACACTCAACATGCAACATCTAAGGAACAACAAATAAAAAGCCTAGTGATCAAGTTAAGAAATCTACAAGAAACAAGTCGATAAATCATTAAGACCTAACAAATAAGTGTCAATAGTTGAAGAGTCGATAACCGAGAACAAAAGACGATTCAGGTTTGAAAGATTAAAGTTAGTTAATTAACTAATTAAAACTAATTAAGTATGGCTTATTTATAAGCACTCACTTATAAGTCCGATAACTTGACCTAATAAAGGAAGTGAAGTTATCGATTTCATAAAGTAGCTAGTCGACACATTTTTAAGTTAGTATGTGATCGTTTTGTATTTTAACAATAAGTATACCGACGACCAACCAAAATATCGAACCCAAAAGACTGTGAGAGAACGGCGGAGCCTAAAAAGAAGCGTTGTCATAAATATTATAGCGGCTAACAGGGTGCAATGATAGAAATTATGAATAACCCAAACTAGAGCAAGCAAACAATTAACAGTGAAAATAAATAAAACTTGAGATGAGTGCGGTGGTGAAAAGTGATCGCTCGGGTGTTCTCCTTATACACCATTTGGTGAAATCACAAGTTAACACAAATCAAGGCATGAATCGGGCTAGACTAAGAGCGATCACGGAGAATTTAACAAATACACTTCTAAGATCGTTGAACACCTAGACACGTTCACAATCAGTACTAATGCCTAGGTTCATCTCTTCACTACACACTTAAGCATGCAATGTCTACTAAAGGGGAATCTAGCAACTAATCCACCTCTCAAAGGCAATCAATCACAATTACAATCATCACAATTAACCGATATGTTCACATAATCACCCAAAATGTTTATCCAACTCTCGTTGCAACATGCAAATTTAATAAATCATGCTAATAATAACAATCAATCATAAGATCCATACAAAGCCCATTTATAAAAGCTACAAAACCCCAATTACATGCCTATCAAAGTAATCAACTCATGATTTACACCAATTTTATGTATAATTTAAACACCCAAGCAATCTAAGGTATTAGCCCATGGCTAATTTGAACAACACAAGAGAAAAGAGAGAAGAATAAACAATACCGATGGAAAAATAGATAAGAACAATAAATGGAGAAATATCACCTTGATTGAATAGAAATAACTTGGAATTGATCCTTACAATTACTTGTTCCTTGCTTGAAATGAAAGATTATAATATAAGAAACTATGGGCTACCTTAATCTGAGAGAAATTGTAAGAAATCAATCTATGAAAATGAAAATTCTTGAGAAAAGAAGGAAAACTTAAGTAGAAAGTCTAAGGAATATTTGCTAAGTAAGTAAAGTGTGTGGAGTATGTTCCCAAGTGTGACTATCCTCCTTCAATTTAGAAAATGAGGTATTTATATTAGGGATTTCGGGTGCAAAGATAATAATTGCAAAGAAGTCCCTCAAAAAATAGAGTTCTATAGAAAAGGCTCCGAAAACTGCCTCGGACCGAGATAACACCTCAGCTCTAGTCGAGACGAAAGGTCTCCCAAATTCCGTGAGCTCCTTCATCTATCTCGAGCAACCCTTGGTGTCTCGACTCGAGCTCAAGATTCGTCTCGACCGAGATGAGCTCGATACACCAGCTCGAGACAACCTACCTTGCTCTCGTAAATCCAACCTTCTTCATTTTGATTCCCAATTTCGCCTCAACTCGACCTCTTCCATTATCTTGGACCGAGACAAGCTCGAGGTCCAGCTGAGACAAGCTCGAGATAATATCCCTTGAGTATTCGACCTCCGATTGCTTCAATTTTTTGCGTTTTAACCATCTCTTTAGTGTTTTTCTGAATCTTCACTTAAATCTTGGATTCACCGAGATATGAGCACGGGGTGGGCTCGTTTCTTGGACCATCAACTCAAATCAATCTCAATTTTGGTGGAAGGCTTGTCCTTTGCACAAAATGTGATAAAAAACCTACAAAAGCAGACATAATACCTTCCACAACCGTAAAGCTCACAATTATACTAATTAGGGTGATAATGCTCATAAAAAAGATCAAAATATGCAATTAATTCACAATAAAATCATGCAAGAATCTACCTTAATCAAGATGCAACTAGTCCTGTCATATTTTAACATGTGACACCGTTGATATCTTACTATCATAATAAAGAAAACATTGAGTGCAAGAGGTACAATGAATTTAATTCCTTACCTTTTGCACACAACAAAGAGGAGTAACTGCTTTGAAAAAGAGATACACAAAACAAAGTTAGCTAGAGTTTTCTCTCCAACGGATATACGCTAAGCTCACTTTATAAATAGAGAAAGGTTTGCCGCAAAAATATGAACGTTTGAGCATACATGATTAAGAGAGAAGAAATTCAAGCACGTTTTCAAAACTCTCAAGCAAAGAAACAATAACCTTTCTTTGAAGCAACCCATACCCTAGAATTTTTACACTTTTAGTGTTGTTGTTAGGATTTGGATTTGTATATTTTGATGATGTTTCTAAAATCTAAGTGTAATAGGACCAGTTGAACCTCGCTAATTAGCCGATGATCTAGATAGGTTAGTATCTTAGATAAGGAAACCTTGCTAGGTCCGACCATAAGACTTGATGTTATTGAGAATCAAGATCAAGATCAAGATTTGAAGACAGAAAACATGAAGTCGAAGATCCAAAGATTAGACAACTAGAAGGTTGAAAGGTTTCTAACAAGAAGACTTGAATTGTACTTAAAGAAGTTGTCACGAAAAGCTTAGAAGACTTGAAGAATGTTCAAGAAGGGTTAGATAATTATCTATGAAAGAAAGGTAGTCAAGAAGGCTTTGAGGAGGAGATAGCAAGATTGAAAACCCCGCTAAAGTTGACTTAGAAGAGTTATCCAGTTCGAAGTAAGTCGATTGTGAATCAAGAAGACTTATCACCGGTATTATTGATTGGAGTATGAAGTATAAGTGTTAGGGTTTCTTTATTTTTCTTGATATTATTCTGAATGTATTAATAATTAAATTAAAAAAATAATTAATCGCAAATTGGGGCACATATGGCCCGTGGGCTTGGCCCGTGAAGCCCGACGGCCAATCGGGCAGGGCCAAATCGGCCCAATTTTTCGGCCTATATTTTTTTGGTCCACCCATGTATTTTTTGGGTAGGCTGGGCCTAAATTGTCGGCTCTAAGAAGAAGCAAACTTCACTTGCAACCTCAACCACGTATAAAGTACATGGTCACTGGAAGTCACTGCTCACAATTACTTTGGATAAATCAAAGCAACTAAGAGATTATCACATTGTTGCTAAGGAAATTCCAATCTTCTCGCGATAGCAATAGTGCAATTGCAATTACAAAAATCCAGTACTTTATACCAGTATGTAAGCACGTGGATATTAGACACCATTTTATCCGAGACCATGTTGAAAGGAAGAATATTCGAATGGAGAAGATTCATACCGATCGTCAAAGAGCAGACATTTTTACTAAACCTTTGATGAAGCAAGGTTCGAGAGAGTTATTTGTGGAGTTAGGCTTATTGGACCCGTGAGAAGTTTGATAGAGCAAAAATATTGAAGAAGACATTCAAGACTATATCCTTACTTTTCTTATCAATTAAGTCTTTTATTTGTACATATTTTCTGTCTAACTATCTCTACAGTGGCAAGAAAGCTTGTATAGAAGAGTTCGAGTCATCTATATCTCTATTTTTGATGAAATGCGTTCAACATAGAAGAGTTGCATACCTTGCTTAGAAGGGTTGCAAACCTTGCTACTACAAGATCATTGGTTGATACACACACCTTGGTGGTATCAATCGACTACAATGTTAATGACAGATACATATTCTTTTTCTCTCTCTCTTGAAAAATATTTTGATCTAAAATATTCCTAAGTCTTTTTGGTATATATTTCAGAATATTTTATTTCTAAAACTTATCCTCAAAGAATTTGATTTATCTTTTCAAAATGTCAAATCAAATCTTTTACCGTAAAAATTTAGTGGTCCATTATTTTTCAATAATATTTTATTACCTATTTCTCGCGGATCCAAAAATCTTTATTCTTAGAAAATTTCCTTTTCGCGTCCGTTGCTGAGGTTATGCACTTTTTGGAATTTGAACCGTTTCACATATAACCTCTCGATCCGATCATGCAACATGCCAATCAACAATTATCTTTTATTTTGAGATTAAAAATTAGCGGTTTCTGTTAGATCAAAGAGTTTTGATGAGTTAAAATTATATAGATTAGAGTCACCATGTAAGTAAGATGATCACCGGTGAACATGTATAGAACACCTAATGTAATGAATTCTAGTGCTAGATCGATCGACTAGGTAGAGCTAGAGTAATCACCGAGGTTATGAAAGAAGAGGTCATCTCAAGACAATCTTGACAAAGTCATCCGTTGGAGACAATAATCAAGAGCTCAAGACGAGGTCGAGACCAGCCGAGTAGAATAAGAAAGGCGAAGTCTTCACCAAGTCACCGCAGACGACTAGTTCAAGATCACCAAGTCAAGGCGGTTTTCAAGAATAAGTTTGTTAAACGGTTTTTAGTTTGTTACAACAAACTAATTGTTTCACAGCTTATAAATAAGTTTAGGCACGATTCGGATTAGAATAATCAACACTCTCATTCTCAATACTCACGAATTTTCAAAAAGTACTCACAAAGTTTTAAAAGTAATTCTTCATAAGTTTCTAAGTGTTTGTAGAACACTTAATTGTACATCTTCAAAGTTTCTCGCACCGTAATCTTCAAGTTTCTAGATAGTTAGGCAGATTGAAGATAGAATTGACGAGAAGAATCTTCACAGCTTTGTATTTGTAACTCTGTAAGTAAGTAAGGTAGTAAGTCACTGAGGCCCTTCTTCAAGTTGAAGAAGGAGAGTGGATGTAGGATCGGCTTTAATCCGAACCACTATAATTCCCGGTGTTCTATACTTCTTGTTTTCCTTACTTGTTATTCATCGAATATTCAATCAAATTCATTTCAGAATTAAATTCAGATTGCTTTTTGATCCTTAAAAGATTGAGTTAAAACTTGTTTCCACGCTTTAGCTTTGATATCTTGAATAGATAATCGATCTTCGAAAAGATTTGATAATCTATTCAACCCCTCTTCTAGATTATCACTAGGACGTGATCTAAGCTCTTCTTAATCACTCAATTCGTGGGCCAACAAGTGGTATCATGTTGGATCAAGATTGTTTTGATGAGTTAAAAGATTAATCCGCATTTGTTGCATTTATTTACGATGTAGAACAGTGAAGACCGAGTTCTAGTACTAAGCCGATCGTACTAGGTCAAGAATAGTTCAAGTCACCAAGACTAGGAATCACAAGTCATCCTGAGACAAGCTCGAGTCTAGTCGTCTGCAGGAGACAAGTATGAAGAGCTCATACGAGGTCAAGATAAGCCGAGTAGAATAAGAAAGGCGAGTCTTCACCAAGTCACCGCAGATGAGTAGATTAAAATCAGCCGAGGAGCAAGCAAGCTTTCAAGATTAAGTTTGTTAAAGTAGCTTTCCATTGTTAGAACTAACTAACAAACTAACCTGCCTTTTCGTACTTATAAATAGGTCTAAGCACTTCTTTTTCCAAAATTTTTTTACTTAACACTTCACACAGAATTCTCAAGTTATTTTTTTCCCGAAAGTTATCCTCTCAAGTTTTCAAATTACACGATTTCTTCATCAATTTTCCTAAGTGTTTATAGAACACTTTCTCATACATCTTCAAAAACACTTCTATTATTTTAGAGTTAGATTTCACAGCTTTGATTAGGAGTTTGAAGATTTGAAGATTCTTGTAAGGTGTAAGTTGTACATTGTAAAGTAAGTAAGTAAGCGGCTAGTGGAGACCCTTCTTCAAAATTTGGAGAAGGAGAGTGGATGTAGGATTGTTATAATCCGAACCACTATAAAATCTGTGTTCTTTCTTGCTTTCATTTATCTTTCGTTCAATTCACAATTTATTGTTCAAAGTCTAATTTCGTAATCATAGCTAAAATCAATATCGTTGTTGCTTTTGATCTTGTTAAAAGTTGAGTTTAAATTGTATTTATTGTGTTAATCTGGTACTTTGAATTGATTTTGAAGAGATTGGAAAAATCAAAATCTATTCAACCCCCTTCTAGATTTTTGCTAGAAGGCCGATATACTTCTTACCTAATCAAGCTCAACTAATCGGGACCAACAAGTGGTATCAGAGCGGTGTTAAGTCAGTTTCCGATATTGATTTTAGGTCTTAACTATGATTCTGAAATTATCTTGATTTTCTTCATTCTCTTTATTGTTACTAACAGTGCTACTAATAAGTTTTGTGGAGTATTTTGTGTCTTTATTTCATCATGTCATCGGGAAAAAGCAAGAAGTCCAGGAACTTACCCGAATTTTCTATTGAAGATTATGATTACCTGGAAATTCGTAATGGAGAATCATCTTAAGGCCATTCATGATAGGATGGAAGAGGTTCTTGAAGAGGGACCTATAAAATTTTATCATGGAGGCACTAAGATCGAACCGAGTCACCAATCCGTGACCGCATAAGAGAAAAAGAATTCTGAATTGACAAATGATAAAAGAAAGATCTACAATCTTGACCAAGTAGCTCGAATCGAAATAATTGAGACTCTAAGTAAAGATTGGATAGAGAAGGTTAAGAGATGCAAAAGCGCCAAAGAAATGTGGCAGACTCTAGCAAATGTCCTGTGAAGGATCTCGAACAAGTAAAAGAGAACAAGCTGCAATCGATCTTGCATGCATTTGAGACATTCAAAATGAAGGAAAATGAGTCTCGTGGATCAGTTAGATGTAAGGTTGACTAATCTCCTCAACAAAGCAGTGACCTTGGAAAGAATTATACAGAGAAGGAGATTAATAACAAGATTCTCGAGATCATTAACCAAGAGATGGAGGGAGAAATCAAATATCCTTAAAGTTACTCAAGATTTATCTTCTATTACTCACCATACTTTATTTTCTCATCTTAAAGCTCTAGAATATGATATTCAAATAGAAGATGAGGAGGATGAGATGGAGTCAAGCACCTCATCCAAGTCTCTGCCTTTGTCAAAGAAAGAAGACAAGGCGTCAATTGAGTCTGTAGGAGCCGATCTATCTCTCGAAAGAGCATATGGCTCTGCTCACCAAAAGGTATGATAAATTGAGAATGAAGTATAAAAGAAATAAATTGAGATTTGCAGGTAAGGATAGATCAAGATCCGGATCAGAAGAAAGGAAGATGAGTATACAGATGATGATAAAAGCAGGAGCCGACAAGAAGATACAGATCACTGTCGAAGAAATCCTTCCAGCCCTAGATCGACAGGATTGATACTTGCTACACATGCAACAAGCCGTAACACTTCAGCTATGATTGTCCTCAACTGACTCCTAAAGAAAGGGAAGAGAAAAGGAGAAAGAGAGACGGGAGATTTGCGAGATCAAAGGGCTCTGTTAGGTCAAGAAAAGGAGCCAAATAAATCATCATCATCATCATCATCATCCTCATCCGATTTCGTATAAGATGATGAAATCTGCCTCATGGTTAAAGAGGTAATCTACTATTCATCTTCGATAATGATTCATGTCACCGCATCCGATCATGATCAAACTGCTATTCATGAATTATTGAGAGATTTAAAGACATCTCGCCGCTTATAAACAGCTAGAGACAGAGAATTTGGCTTTAAAGGATCAAATTCAAATTCTAATTAAAGGA
This sequence comes from Paraleonurus japonicus, assembly GCA_030762865.1. Lineage (NCBI taxonomy): Eukaryota > Viridiplantae > Streptophyta > Magnoliopsida > Lamiales > Lamiaceae > Paraleonurus > Paraleonurus japonicus. The sequence goes on from CM061060.1 coordinate 24,646,400, forward strand.
AAGCAGGTGATGAACTATTCGAACCGAGAAAACATTCAAGGGAATGTTTTCCCCAGCCGAGGCTAGTACATCACCACCTTACCCGAAAGATTAGAAAATGAATTGAAAACTTTAAAAGACAAATTTGAAGTAGTATGTGCTGAAAATGAATCAATTAAGAAAGACAATGAGAACCTAGTCTTCAAAATTAGTCAATTTAATAATTCACAACAAGAATAGATCATATCTTTAATACATCTCAAAAATTCCATGACAAAACAGGTCTTGGTTATGATAGAAATAATAAATTAGATGTACAAAAACCTAGGAAATTTGTGAAAGCATCCGATCAATCAAAAGAGGTTAAAATTGGTCCTTGGAAACCAATTAGTCAAGTAAGGATCGCATCTCCCACCAAAACAAAAATTCAAATTGAGGACTCCTTATCGACTAGGAGAAACCCAAGAACCAAAATAAGAAGAAATTCTTATTATAATCCTTTTGATGGAAGAAGCAGATGTTATCCCACATTTCCTAAGTTTAGGAAAATTACTCAATCTGAATACAACAAGTTATCATTCAAAAGTGATACATTTGTAGACAGATTTGGTAGAAAGACCAAGTCTCGATTTATTGTTTGGAGATGAGATTTTTATTTGGTTACCTAAAGTAATACTTGACCTTCAAGGACCCAAGATCACTAGGGTACCTTACAACCGATCTGCTTTTCAGGATTCACAGGATCGTCACTCAAGGAAGAGATCTTAGCTTCAATATGGTACGTTGATAGTGGTTGTTCACAACACATGACCCATAACAAGAGGTCAGTTATCAAATTTCCAAAGCATTGATGGTCCAAGAGTGTTATTTGGTGACAATAATTGTGGTCGACTAAAGGTGTAGGTACTCATTATCAAGGATATTCAGGTATCTCGAGGTATATTTTGTTGAAGGTTTGAAACATAATCATGCTATCTGCTTCCCAGCCTTTGTGATAAAGGTTTTCTTGTCAAATTTTCAAGGGATAAATGTGATATTTTAGATAATTCCTCGTATAAGGTACTTTTAATCGGCTTCGACATGGTAATGTCTATGTGGCCAACTTTAATAGTTGTCCCAAGGATACTTGTCGATAGCTAAGGGTGGAGAAGATCTCACTGGCTATGGCACAAGAGGCTTAGTCATCCGAATTTCAAGACCCTTAGTAAGTCAAGCTAAAAAGAACCTTGTCAAGGGATTACCTCAAAACTTTTATCTACCGATCTTAAATGTGATGCTTGTCGTAAAGGTAAATGTACCTAGACACTCATTTAAGAGTATTAACTCATCTTCATCCGAAAGAGTGTTGCAACTACTTCATCTGGATCTGTTTGGACCTATTTCTCCTCTCGCCAAAGTGGAAGGAAATATACTCTTGTTGTAGTAGATGATTTTTTCTAGATACACTTGGGTTATATTTCTTTTCAAGAAAAATGAGACTATGAACAAGATCCCCGATCTGTTCTGCATGATTCGAGAATGAAAAGGGTGTTAATATTATTAAAATAAGGAGTGATAAAGGCACAAAATTTTTGAATTCTTGTTTATCTAACTTTTTCAATGAGTGTGGAATTATTCATGAGACATCTTCAACAAGAACTCCTCAACAAAATGGAGTGGTTGAAAGAAGGAATAGAACATTGAAGGAAGCAGCCGGGAGCATGTTAGCCGAGTATGAAACCCTCACAGGTTCCGGGTCAAGCCATCAACACTTGCTACACCTGCACAGGTGTTTAGTTGTCAAAGACAAGGGTAAGACTCCATATGAGATTTGGAAGGGTAAGATTCCAAGAATCTCATATTTCGAGCTTTTGGTTGTAAGTGTTTTATCCATAACAATGAGAAATCTAAGTTAAGAACCTTTGATGCTAAGGCGGTGATGGAATATTCTTGGGATATTCTAACACTTCCAAGGCATTTAGAGTTTTTAACAAGACAACCCTTTGTGTGGAGGAAATCCCTCATGTTGTTTTTGATGAGTTGTATTCCTTCTCGTATAAAGTGAATCAAATTTCGAAAGTCTAGATAAAATTGAACTAACCAAGACTAAACATAGAACCTGTCTATCTACCTAGTCTTGATTCGTAATCGATGAAGAAGAATCCCCATCCGATAATCAAGACAACTTCGATCGACTCCATCGTAATGCAGACACCCTTGACGTCACCGATCGGGGGGTTAGTGATTGGAGTGTATAGGGCAAGAGTTATTAAGACCAATCAACAAAATATCGAACCCAAGGGAAAAAGTATGCACATGAGGTCCTAGAAATACGAGTTCTTAGTGACTAGAATTGCAACAATGGTTTGGAACAAAAACAACAAAACACAAGCAAAAATACAAAACAACAAGGAGCAAGCAAATGATCGAACACTAAGAATGCAATAACAACAACAACAATAATGGTGGAATAGAGGTGCTAGGATTAACATCCATCAATGAATCATCAATCAACAAGCTACAATTGAATCAAATTGCAAATCAACTAAGATAGAAAGCATAAACCATCATGAAATTAATCACTCCATTAAAATCACAATGCCTAATGTGAGTATTCTTAGTCTTTCCCATCTCTCAATGTAGAAATTCCCAATTCATACAATCATGCAAAATTGAAACTCGATCAACACCTAATCACGTTAGCTCAACTCTCGCCTATTGCTAGTGTGATCAACCATTAATCTAAAGAGACAATTTTACACAAAGCACAATGAAGAATCACAATTAGGTAGAAAACTAATGTGAGTATCCTTAGTGCAACTAATCTCTCGATTCCGAAGCACCCAATCCACACATTCATACACAATTATCACCCGATTAATCCCGGATCACGTTAGCGCAACTCGCCTATAGCTAGGGTGATCAAACACTAATCTAAAGAGATAATTATGCATGAAGCACAAATGAGAATCACAATTAGTAAGCAATCTACTCAATTGATCTCCAATCATCAACAATTATAGCATCATCGATCAAATCATCATCAATTTCAATTAACCCAAGCACAAGAGAGTTAGCCCATGGTACCACAAACAATACCCATGGGAAGAAGATAGAATTGATCAAACACTAAGCAAATCACAACAATTAAGAAATTAAAGAGACAAAAGAGGAAAAACATCACCAATTGATCTTCAATCAACAAAACTAGGAATGCTTCGAGTCTTCAACACCAATCTCCAAATGAATTACAAGCTTGAATTGAAAGAATTACAAGGATCAAATGATAATCTAATGCTAATCTAGCAACAATCAATGGAAATCTAATCCTAAATCTATCAATCTACTCTACCTAAGAAAGGAATTGGCTTGGGGCCTCGAAATCGCCCCAAAACCGCTACTAACCGCTATTATGAACTCCTCCCTCAAATGCTCTGCTTCTCCCCTTAAATACCGAACTTTTGGAAAAACCTCCCCTCGAGTCGAGGGTCAGGCCTCGACTCAAGATCCTTGCTTTTGTCTCATCCCTCGACTCGAGGGTCATGCCTCGAGTCGAGGCTCCCGCCTTTCTTTGAATTTTGATCTTCTCTCGCACATCCCTCGACTCGAGGCTCTTGTCCCTCGATCGTAACTCGAGTCCAGTGGCACTTTTCTCGCGCGGGGCTTCGGCCCCGACCCCCATTTTCGTCCCGTATGATCGTCTCTTCATTCTAAGCTTAATGGTACTCTCGGTTTGGCAAAATTCCACCGAATTACCTGCAAAACGGACGAAAAACCTCAAAATCTCACAAAGTAATACTTTTTAGGCAAAAGAGTGATACTTTTCACATTTATGCACAAAAATCACACTTTAGCTCACTTTTTGCACTAAAATAAGCCCTAAAAACATGTATCAATTCACTCCAATCACCATACAATCAAGAGCCACGATACCATGAACCACCACACATTCCAAATCCTCAACCACAACCCATGAATGAGCCACCACCACAAGGGAGGCCATTGAGGGAGATTTTTGAGCCACAACTTAGAAAGCAAGATGATGGGATAGCAAGACCGAGAATAGAAGCCAATAATTTTGAGATAAGTCCCGCTCTAGTGAGGATGCATAGGGAGAAGCAATTCGAAAGCAAGGATGAAGATGAGTGGCCACATCAACATATGGCATAATTTCTTGAGATTTCCGACACACCAAGTACAACGGGTACCCGAAGATGCGAAGAAGTTGAGGCTCTTTGCCTTTACACTCAAGGGAGAGCTAAAGCATGACTTAGCTCATTACCTCCCGGATCGTACGTACATGGGAGGATTTGTCCAAGAGATTCCTAATGAAGTTCTACCCACCATCCAAAACTCCGTGCAAGCGAAGAAGGCGATCTCCCACTTCCGCCAAAAGAATGGGGAAACAATACCGGAGGCGTGGAGAGGTATGGTATGTTACTTGTGAATTGTCCTCAACACGGTTTTACGGAGGAACAAACCATTATGTACCTTTGCAATGGTTTGACGGATGGGGATAGATCATTTTTGAATGCTTGTGCTAATGGATCTATTTGGTCGAAAACCGTTGGGCAAATGAACGAGATAATGGAGAATATAGCCCAAGATTCATTTCAAGTGTCGGTTAATCGGGAGCACACCATAGGGTGTCACACGTTGAGGAGATAGAGTCTATGAAAAGCATGATGATGACTATGATGGACCGATTGGGAGCTCTTACTACTTCCCAAAGCCAAGCAAGTGTGAGTCCATCCGTTCCTCATGTTGATATGTGTGCAAGTCCTATGCCGGTAGAAGAAGTTAGCTACATGGGTAGGCCTCCATTCCAAGGAGGCTATCAAGGAGGAAATTACCAAGGGAATTTTCAAGGAGGAAGGCCTTATCAAATGCCCTACCAAAATACCCACAAGGAAGCTATCAACCTCAATCTCAAGCTTAATTCAATGGCAACACATGGAGGAGACATGAAAACTTTTCTTATGCCAACCCTAGAGCTGCCGTCCAATTTTCCCTGATTCGATCCGGGTGCCAAAGCGCCTAACAATGAAGGAAAGGCCACTACGGAGGAGCTCTTGGGGATGATAGTGAAGAGGTTGGAGGCAATGATTCAAGGCTTGATGATATAGGAAAGTAAATGGATACCCATTTCAAGACTATAGTGCATCAAGTGGGGCAACTAGCTACTACGGTTGGTAAACTTTCTTCTACGGTAGACCACTTGCAAAACAAGGGGAAGTATCCATCAACTACCAAGCCTAATCCTAAGGAGTTTTGTAGTGCTCCAACTTAGAAGTGGTTCTAGCTATGAAGGCCCAAAATGCCTAAGGAAGTGGATAATGAGAAAGAAGTGGTGAAAGAGGAAGAAGCTAGTGAAGAAAGTGTGGTTGTGGAAAAGAAGGCAAGTGAAGAGGTGAAAGCAAAAGAAGAATCCAAGAAAGATGCATGGGGAGTTCCTATGAAGGCTAATCCGGTTCCATTTCCTCAAAGACTTGGGAGGAAAAAGCTTGATGAAGAATTTGGTAAGTTTTTAGAAGTTTTCAAGAGCTTGCATGTTGATATTCCATTATTGGATGCCCTTGAACAAATCCCTCACTACAAGATGTTCTTGAGAGAGATAATGTCTAAGAATAGGAGTGGGATGAAAAGGGTATGCTTAAGTTAGTGGAGGAGTGCAAAGAGATCTTGGAGAAACACTTACCACAAAAGAGAAAGGATCCGGGAGCTTCATTATCCCATGCGAGATAGCAGAGAATGTGAACATCCAAGGTTTGTGTGACTTAGGAGCAAGTATAAATGTCATGCCTTTGTCCGTGTTTGAGAAATTGGAGCTAGGAGAGGTGATTCCTACAAACATCAATCTTCAATTAGCGGATCAATCATATGCTCATCCATTTGGGATCATTGAAGATGTATTGGTTGGGGTTGGCAAGCTCATATTCCTGGTTGATTTCATTGTTCTTGACATGAAGGAGGAGCTTGAGGCACCGATCATACTTGGTCGACCTTTCCTTGCGACGGGCAAAGCTATGATCAATGTTGAGAAAGGGAGCTTAAGTTGAGCTCCAATGGAGAGGATGTGACATTTACAAGAGTTCATGAGAAAGAGGTTGCTCAAAGCAAGGTGGAGAAGAAGACTTGTGGGTACATTGAGATTATCGATTTATGCCTTTCCATTGAAAGGGAAGTTTCCACACCTACTATTTCTTCTATTCCTTTAGCTAATGAGCATTTCCTTCCCTCTTGTAAAATTATTGCTAACAAGTCTTGTGTTTCTTTGGATGCTTCTAGGAAGGAAAAAGCAATTTTGGAGCCTTTGCTTGACCCCTGATTAAGAGATGGAAGAAGTTGAGAAGAATGTGACCAAACTTGAGTATGGCTTAAGTTTGGGGGTGTTAGTTGAGAAGGGGACACCACTTGAGAGGAAGGAAGCAAGCTTTGAAGTAGGAGATCAAGTGGTGGAGTGAGTCCGATTGGAGCCGTCTCCTTGGTGTTGAAAGACTCAAAGAAGTGTTAACCGTGAAGGAAATAAAAAGAAGGAGGAAAGCTACTCCTAGAGGACAAGTGGGGATGTTGCCTCTTTGCAAAAGACCACTTAGTGAGGCACAAGGATGATCTCTATTTTTTCGATGAATGGAAAGTATGAACTCTTTGAGTTCCGTCCGCAAAGGACGTTAAACCTAGCGCTAGATGGGAGGCAACCCATCCTTTTATTGCTTTGGTGTGTTCGTTTTTGTGTTTTGTTTTTGGTCATTTCTTGGGATTTTGCTATGGATTTGGTATTGCTAATGCTTAGAAAATTATTCTATTTGCTTTGGAGTATAATTGATTTGTTGAGCTTAATTGTGATATCATTTGGTGTTGCATATGTGTATCACTCTCATTCCAAACTTTGAATTCATGTCCTCATTCAAGTTTGTTGGATCAAGATTGTTTTGATGAGTTAAAAGATCAATCCAGACGAGCAGATGACGATGTAGAACAGTGAAGACCGAGTTCTAGTACTAAGCCGATCGATTAGGTCAAGAATAGTTCAAGTCGGTGAAGACTAGGAATCACAAGTCATCCGGAGACAAGCTCGAGTCTAGTCGTCTGCAGGAGACAAGTATGAAGAGCTTAGATGAGGTCAAGACAAGCCGAGTAGAATAAGAAAAGCGAGTCTTCACCAAGTCACCGCAGATGAGTAGATTAAAATCAGCCGAGGAGCAAGCAGCTTTTCAAGATTAAGTTTGTTAAAGCGGTTTCAGTTTGTTAGAACTAACTAACAAACTAACTGTCTTTTCGCACTTATAAATAGGTCTAGACACTTCTTTTTCCAAATTTTTTTACTTAACACTTCACACGAGAATTCTCAACTTATTTTTTTTTCCGTAGTTATCCTCTCAAGTTTTCAAATTACACGATTTCTTCATCAATTTTCCTAAGTGTTTATAGAACACTTTCTCATACATCTTCAAAAACACTTCTATTATTTTAGTGTTAGATTTCACAGCTTTGATTAGGAGTTTGAAGATTTGAAGATTCTTGTAAGTTGTAAGTTGTACATTGTAAAGTAAGTAAGTAAGCAAATAGTGGAGACCCTTCTTCAAAATTTGGAGAAGGAGAGTGGATGTAGGATTGTTATAATCCGAACCACTATAAAATCGGGTTCTTTCTTTGCTTTCATTTATCTTTCTATTCAATTCACAATTTATAGTTCAAAGTCTAATTTCGTAATCATAGCTAAAATCAATATCGTTGTTGCTTTTGATCTTGTTAAAAGTTGAGTTTAAATTGTATTTCATTGTGTTAATCGGTACTTTGAATTGATTTTGAAGAGATTCAAAATCAAAATCTATTCAACCCCCTTCTAGATTTTTGCTAGAAGGCTGATATACTTCTTACCTAATCGCTCAACTAATCGGGACCAACATATCGTGAGCAGTGTTAAAGCTGCTCAATATTTCTTTTGGTCAAAGTGATCTTTGAATTTTCTAAATCTTGAAATATATTTATTTTTGAATATTCTCTACTGATTTTCTTGTTGATTACTAACCTTGTCTCTAAGTAGTGATAGAAAGGTTAAAAACCTTCTCGAATTTGACATAGAAGATTATGACTATTGGAAATTTTGCATGGAGAATCATCTGAAATCGATCCATCCTCAAATGGAAGATGTCTTATCCGATGGGCCGATAAAATTCTATCATGGTGGAGTAAGTGATGGAGCGAGCATTTCGGAATCACGAACTCGCACGGTGAAGAAAGTGTCGAATCAACCAATGATGAGAGAAAAGTGTATAACCTAGATCAGTGGCAAGAAACGAGATTATTGTCACACTTAGCGAGGAATGGTACGAGAAGATTAAGAAGTGTAAGACAACCAAAGAAATGTGGGACACCCTAGCCAACATGTGCGAAGGCACAGATCAGTGAAAGAGAACAAGCTACAAGTCGTTCTCCATCTTTGATGTCTTTAAAATGAAAGAGGGTGAAACTATTGATCACCTGGATATGCGAATGACCAATCGATCAATAGAGCCACCGATCTTGGAAAAATTTAGACTGAAAAAGAAATCAATAATAAAATCCTAAGATCTGTAACTAAGCGTTTGAGGAAAAAAGGAAACTTGATTAAAGCTACAAAAGATCTCTCTACTATGACACATTACACTTTATTTTCTCACTTGAAGGGTTATGAGTTTGACATTCAGTAGAAGATGAGGAAGATGAGATGGAGTCAAGCACCTCGTCTAAGGACTGTTGCCTTTGTCAACAAAGAAGACAAGATCAGAATGAGCCTAAAGGAGCTGATCTATTCTTGAAGGAACAGATGACATTGTTAACAAAGAGGTATGATCGTTTAAGGATGAAATATAAGCGTAACAAGTTAAAATTTGCAGAGAAGGATAGATCCAAATCAAGATCCAAGAGAAAAGATGATGAATCAAAAGATTATGACAAAAGAAGAAATCGAGACAAGAAGGTATAAATCTCCTCAGAAAGAAGAATCCTATCACCCTAAATCAGATCGGGAGACACTTGTTACATTTGTAACAAGCCAGACACTTCATATGACTGTCCCACTGACTCCTAAAGAAAGAGAGGAGAAAAGGAAGAAAAGAGATAGGCGCTTTGCAGATCGTAGAGCCCTTCTTCACGAGGAGAAAGAATCAAGAAAATCATCAACATCATCTTCATCCGATCTTGGATCGAGACGATGAAGTGTATATAATGGCCAAAGAGGTAGATTACTATTCCTCAACCGATAATGAATCTTACAAATCTGTCTCTGCACAATGACCAAACTGTAATCAAGGGACTTTTGAAAGATTTAAAGATGTCTCTAAGTGCTTATAAATAATTAAAGACTGAAAATTTAACTTTAAAAGACCAGGTTCAAACTCTAATTAAGGACAAACAAGTTGTAACTGATTGGAGTGAATTAATACATGTTTTTAGGGCCTATTTTAGTGCAAAAGTGAGCTAAAGTGTGATTTTTGTGCATAAATGTGAAAAGTATCACTCTTTTGCCTAAAAAGTATTACTTTGTGAGATTTTGATGTTTTTCGTCCATTTTGCAGGTAATTCGTGAATTTTGCCAAAACCGAGAGTACCATTAGGCTTAGAATGAAGAGACGATCATACGGGACGAAAACGGGGTCGGGGCCGAAGCCCCGCGCGAGAAAAAGTGCCACTGGACTCGAGCTCGGTCGAGGAGCAAGAGCCTCGAGTCGAGGGCTATGCGTAAAAGGATCAAAATCGGAAAATGGCAGCAGCCTCGACTCGAGGCATGACCCTCGAGTCGAGGGCGAGGAATTTTGCAGAGGCCTCGAGTCGAGGCCTGACCCTCGACTCGAGGGGGCGCTTTTCCGAAAATTCGTATTTAAAGGGGGAAAAGCAGAGCAATTGGGGACACACTTAGTTAATAGCAGTTAGTAGCGGTTTTGGGGCGATTTCTCACGCCCAAGCCAATTTCTTCCTTAGGTAGAGTAGATTGGTAGATTTAGGATTAGATTTCCATTGATTGTTGGTAGATTAGCCATAGATTAGCATTTGATCATTGTAATTCTTTCAATTCAAGCTTGTAATTCATTTGGAGATTGGTGTTGAAGACTCAAGCATTCCTATTTTTGTTGATTGGAGATCATTTGGTGATGTTTTTCCTCTTTTGTCTCTTTAATTTCTTAATTGTTGTGATTTGCTTTGTGTTTGATCAATTCTATCTTCTTCCCATGGATTTCACCATGGGCTAAATCTCTTGTGCTTGGGTTAATTGAAATTGATGATGAATTGATTGATGATGCTATGATTGTTGATGATTGGAGATCAATTGAGTAGATTGCTTACTAATTATGATTCTCATTTGTGCTTCATGCATAATTATCTCTTAAGATTAGTGTTTGATCACCCTAGCTATAGACGAGAGTTGCGCTTAACGTGATCCGGGATTAATTGGGTGATAATTGTGTATGAACGTGTGGATCGGGTGCTTCTAATCGAGAGATTAGTTGCACTAAGGATACTCACATTAGTTTGTTTCCTAATTGTGATTCTTAATTGTGCTTTATGTAAAATTGTCTCTTTTGATTAATGGTTGATCACCCTAGCAATAAAGGCGCGAGTTGAGCTAACGTGATTAGGTGTTGATCGAGTTTCAATTTTGCATGATTGTATGAATTGGGGATTTCTACATTGAGAGATGGGAAAGACTAAGGATACTCACATTAGGCATTGTGATTTTAATGGAGTGATTAATTTCATGATGGGTTATGCTTTCTATCTTAGTTGATTTATAATTTGATTCAATTGTAGCTTGTTGGTTGATGATTCATTGATGGATGTTAATCCTAGCGCCTCTATCCACCATTTATTGTTGTTTTGTTATCGCATTCTTAGTGTTCGATCATTTGTTCGCTTGTTGTTATTTTGTATTTTTTGCAAGTGTTTGTTGTTTTTATTCCAAACCATTGTTGCAACTCTAGTCACTAAGAACTCGTATTTCTAGAGCCTTATGTGCATACTTTTTCCCTTGGGTTCGATATTTTGTTGATTGGTCTTAATAACTCTTACCTATACACACAAATCAAGAACCTACTCGAGTCCGAGGAAACATTCAAGGGGAATGTTTACCCTAAGCCGAGGCTAGTACTTCAGCTAGTCCACTGAAAGATTAGAGAATGAATTGAAATCTTTGAAAGTTAAATTTGAAGTGGTCTCGTAATGAAAATGAGTCAATTAAGAAGGCCAATGTGAAGCTTGTCTTCAAAATGAGTCACTTAATAACCGACAATCAGCCATAGACCATATTTTTAGAACTTCTCAAAAATCCCATTATAAAACAGACTTGGTTATGATAGGAATAATATATCGAAGTTTCAAAACCAATGAAATTTGTGAAGGTCTTTGAAACATCAAAAGAAATCAAAATTGGACCTTGGAAACCACAGAGTCGATAAGGATCGTATCTCCTAATCTAAAAATAAAATTCAGATGAGGAATCCAAATCGACAAAGAGGGTTCCAAGAACCAAGACTAAGAGGAATTCTTACTATAACTCTTTTGATGGGAGGAGCGGTGTGATATCCCTTATTTCCAAAGTACAAGAAAGTCACCAAATCTGACTTCAATAAATTTTCATTTAAATGTGATGTATTTGTGGACAGATTTGGTAGACAACTCCAATTTGATTTATTGTTGAATTATGAGATGTTTGTTTGGATACCTAAAGTGATTGTTGGCCTAAAAGGACCCAAGATCACTAGGGTACCTCATACTTAATCTGTCTTGTAGGAATCCCGTGGACTATCATTAAAAGAGGATATTCTAGCTTCCATTTGGTACATAGACGGTGGCTATTCATAGCACATGACTTGTGAGAAGAAGCTATTATCAAATTTTCAGAATATTGATGGTCCTAGAGTCTTGTTTGGATATAATAATTATGGACAGGACTAAGGTAGTTGGTACATTAATTATAGGGGATATCCGTGTATCTCGAGGTTTATTTTGTAGAAGGTTTAAAACATAATTTGTTATCTGTTCCCCAACTCGTGATAAAGATTTTCATGTTAAATTTTCTAAAGATAAATGTGATATCTTAGATAGTTCCTCGTAAAAGGTACTCTTAATCGGCTTGAGACATGGTAATGTCTATGTGGCTAATGTTAATAGTTGCCCCAAAGATACATGTCTTGTAGCTAAAGGTGGAGATGATCTCACCTGCTATGGCATAAAAGGTTTGGTCATCTCGAATTTCAAAACCCTTAGCAAAATTGCTAAGATGAATCTTGTCGAAGGACTACCGAGAAGCTTTGTTCAACTGATCTCGAAAAGTGATGCTTGTAAAAAGGTAAACAACCCAGAACTCTTTTAAAGGTATTAACACATCCTTATCTAAAAGAGTTTTACAACTCCTTCATCTTTATTTGTTTGGACTGTTTCACCATTCAGCTTTAGTGGAAGGAAATATACCCTTGTAGTTGTTGATGATTTCTCTAGATATACTTGGGTAATATTTCTTTTCAAAAAGAATGATACAGTTGAACAAGATCCCCGATCTGCTCGCATAAATTCAAAATGAGAAGGGTGTTAATATTATTAAAATTAGGAACAAGGGAACCGAATTCTTGAATTCTTGTTTATCTAACTATCTGAATGAGAATGGTATAGTTCATGAGACTTCTTAAGCTAGAACACCACAACAGAATGGAGTAGTGGAGAGAAGATATAGGATTCTCAAAGAAGTAGCCAAAAGCATGCTAGCCGAGTATGGAACACCTCATAGGTTCTGGCCGAGGCTATCAACACACTTGCTACACTCGTAACAAATGCTTACCAAGAACAAAGATTAGATACCTTATGAGCTTTTGAAAGGTAAGGTTCCAAGAATCTCATATTTTCGTGCTTTTGGGTGTAAATGCTTCATCCATAAAAATGGAAAGTCTAAGATGAGGACTTTTGATGCTAAGGCGGTGATGGAATATTCTTGGGATATTCCAACACTTCCAAAGCTTTCGCAGTCTTCAATAAGACAACTCTTTGTGTGGAAGAAACTCCTCATGTGGTATTTGATGAGTTGCATACTTTTCGATAAAGTGAAACAAATTACCAATGATCTAGATAAAATTGAACTAACTAAAACTAAATAGAGGACAACTTATCTGTCTAGTTTTGATTCGATTCGATGATGAAGAATCCCCATTTGAGAATCGAAGGCAACTCCTCTTCGGGTTCCATCGAGGAGACTCCTGCTCGGGAAGAATTAGTTGAGTTACCTACCGAGTCTACGGATGAGGGTACTTCAACTCAAATAGGCAAAAGGATGAGGAGTTATCATCCGGTGATCGAGATCATTGGGGATCCATCTAGAAGTGTTCGACGCGAGCGATATTAGATTCTCAAAGTATGTTCATGTTGGAACCACCGGATCACCGACTCTATGTGATTATCTAATTCGGGATCGCATGCATAAAACGCAGCGGAAAAATAAAACATACCTATTCACCTTAATCGGTGAAATCGAATCGATTCTAAGGTCGAATCTGCGGATCAAGGATGAGCCACGAACCTCACGATCTTCTCTGTCTATCCCTTTCCCTTGGACGTCGAGTGGTCGACGATCCTCCAAGGAATCGAGAATCCGCCTCTCTCGATCTCACATTTTTTTCACACGTCTAGAGGCTCGATGTAGGGTTTATTTATAGGCTACAACAGGGACCCTAAGGAGGAATTAGGGTTGGGCCTCCCGATGGGCCTAAACGTCCCGTGTTCAATCAACACTCAACTTAAGCCCATCAATTATAACTCGGTCCACTAAAGAGTTATAATTGAATTACCGTCCTAATCCCATATTATAATATGGGCTCCTTTATTATGTGTACGTTTATTTCCCGTGTTTAAGATGTCGAATGTCCATAAATTAAATAAGTTCTTGACAACTTAATTAATTTACATCTAATTCCAAGAGTAGTACCACTCATCTTTATTATCATGTCGGATTAAATCCACCTACGGGGTTTACATGATAATCTTTATAAGCTCCTCAACCTAAATAATTAGGACACGGATTCCTTCTATAATCAACAACACACCATATAAACGAGTGCTATCTCCCAATTCACCGAGCCTATTGATTTAATAAATCTCACTCGTTGGTAAATCAAAGAAACATACATGAGTATACGTGCCCGTTATTATATAAGGAATAAGAAGACATACATCCATAATAACAGAGGTCTTGTTCTTTTATATAGTCAGTACAAATTGAACAACCTCGAGATAGTCTGCTCAATACATACAAAATGTACTAGTGCCATTTTATAGTCAAGATAGACTAATACCAAATTACACCACAACCGTTCCAATGGTTTGTCCAAATTCATCTTGGTTGTGAGCTCTTATTTATAATCTATAAGGAACTGATAGCATGATCTTTTGTGTGACACCACACACCATGTTATCTACGGTATAGATTAATCTGGACAAAAATAATGATATATGTAACAATCATAAAAGTAAGTATTTTGATCATAAAGAATCTCATATCAAAAAGATGTTCATACAAAAGCTAGGCTTATAGTATACATCTTAACAGTTCAGCTACTATGTTTCACTTCTCGAACCTAAGTCTATTGAGGAGGCTCTATACGACCCAGTGGGTATGAGCCATACATGAAGAAGCGCATCAATTTGAAAGATAAAATGTTTGGGAACTGGTGATGAGACCCTTACATAGAAAGATTATAGGCACCAAATGAGTGTTTAAAAAAATAAAGTATGAAAATAACATTATTGTTCGTAATAAGGTCAGATTGGTAGCACGAGGGATACTCACGGTGTGAGGGGATATACTATGATGAAACCTATGCTCCAGGTTGCAGATTAGAAACAATAAGGCTGTTTTTAGCATTTTCTCGCCTATAAATGTTTCAAGGTCTTTCGAGATGGATGTCAAGTCTGTCTTTCCGAATGGTGTGTTACTTGAAGAGGTCTATGTAGAACAACCCCTGTGGTTTAGGATCAATAATAAGGTCTATAAACTTCACAAGACACTATATGGACTAAAGTAAACACCCCGAGCTTGGTATGATACCTGTCTGAATTCTTGATATCAAGTGGATTTTCAAAAGGTAAGATAGATAGAACTTTGTTTAGGAAATAAGTAGATGGCAACATCTTGTTAGTTCAAATTTATGTAGATGATATCATATTTGGTTCACCTAATCGACTTTATGTGAAGAGTTCGGTGTTCTCATGAAAAACGAGTTTGAGATGTCTATGATGGGAGAATTAACATACTTTCTAGGCTTGCAAATTAAGCAGACGAGTAGAGGTATTTTTATACATCGACTAAGTATGCTAAGGACCTTATAGATAAATTTGGGATGACTACTAGTAGGGAAGTTAAAATACCTATGGCAACTAACTTCTCTATGGATTCAGATGAGATGGGATACCCACGGATGCAACGGAGTATCGTGGATTGATTGGATCCCTGTTATATCTCACTACAAGTAGGCCGGACATAGCCTTTGCGGTTGGGGTATGTGCAAGATTCCAATCAAATCCCAAGAAAACTCATCTGGAGACATATAAGGAAATCCTTAAATATCTTAAAGGGACTCTACAGGTAGGTTTGTGGTACCCGTCGATGACAACTTCGAAGCTTTCGAGTTATTCGGACTCAGATTTTGGAGGTCAGAAATTGATAGGAAGTCCACGCCCCTGAACTTGTCAATTTTTAGGCAACAAGTTAATTTCTTAGCTTTCTAAGAAACAAACACCTGTTGCAACCTCCACAATCAAGTGAATACATGGCGGTGATAGTTGTTGCTCTCGGCTTCTCTGGATTAGTCGAAGCTTAGGGATTATAACATTCTCACATCATCTCGTGCCTATTTACCGTGATAGTAATAGTGCAATAGCTATGACATACAACTCTATCTTGCATTCTAGGTGTAAGCATATAGATATAAGGCATCATTTCATTAGAGATCATGTTGAGAAGAATGACATTAGGATAGAAAAAAAAGCAAGCGAGTCTCGGAGAGCGAGATATACTTACAAAACCCTTAGTGAATCTAGATTTAAGGAATTGTGTTTAAAGTTAGGATTACTTGATGCATCCTTAGCTGATTTATAATTTCTATTGTTTGTATCTTTTATTTCCTTTCTCTCATTTCCTTTCTTTGAATCTTGTCTAGATAGAATTGTCGACTTGATATTTGTCAAAGGATAATCACAGAGTGATATCATTGATCTCCTTCTTAGGAATCAAGAATCAAGGATTAGTCATATTGACCTTATCCGACTTGACAATTACTTATTCGACATCAAGTAAATCAGACAAGGACACAATAGTCACCGATTTCTTCAAAACAAATGACTAATTGCATCTTATCCGACTTACTTTGGCTACTAATGATTTCTTGAGTTTGTGTATCTCATAGGAACAGTAATATATTAACATTGTTAGATCAGCATAAATCTAATAATCGATAAACCTTCTCATATGTTCAAAACCCTTCTCTGTTTTTCTCAAAATTTATTTTCAAAATTATTTTCACTCATATATTTCAAAATTTTTCATATGAGTTGTGTCTTTAAAAACCCAAATGAGTACAATATTTTTTATATACTAGTTATATTTGTATATAAAAATAAATTTATTTATAAATAAAGGCAATGGTTAACTCGTCTTAAAATGTTGTTTTAAAATGATCGGCTTAGGTTGTGTTCTTGAAAAACCTAGATAAAGTCATTTCTCGTACAAAGTCAACCAAATCCTTGTCTGCTTTAGAAAACCTTTTTGCAAAGAAAGGTATATCTAGGCTTACGTCGGGTATACTTACTTCTCTGCATAAAGTAACCCTACTAGCCGTCAAATCCGTAGCCTAAATAGTTACTTTTTATGCATTTCAAAGTCGAGTTATTCCACGCGCCGGACCCCAAACGTTTATCTTCTTTTAACTGTTGATCCGGGAACAAGAAATCATTTTGAATTAACGATCCATATTAAAATCCACTTTACACGTGGACTCTCTCTCCAACTTTCCCTCCTATAAATCCTTCTTCTTCATTTACCCCTTTTCACTTTTAGAAATCCAATTTACTCTCTGTAAAAATTCCCAACTTACAAAACCTCGATAAATCCTTTTATGAACCGTAAATTCATCGGACTCACATCCACGATGGTGAATTTCAACAAGGAGGCCTACAACAAGAAGATAAAGTCAAATGTACGTATATTTCGATACGACTTCCGATGCAGAGTCTCTTGAGATTCTGGGGTTGATAGAAAGATCGAGGCCGAGGAGTTTCTATTCTAAGAAGTCGAAATGAACAAAACCCTCGACATGAGAGGGATTGAGTTCTACATAAATGGAGAATACAAAAATGGAGTTTTTAAATCAAAGGTAGATGATGAGGAGGTGGTTGTCACAAGGGAAGAAATTGCAAGGATTTTTGACACCAATGTCAAGGTGTGAATCCTCCGACATACAAAGACGAAGATTGGGTGGAATCATTCGAGATGATTGCCCGATCTTCGTGCAAAGATCGAAGAAAAGAATTGAAGAAAAATATGCTTAGGAGGAAGTATTGTCTGGCGATGACGATATCGACTAAGTCCATTTTAGGGAGCAGAACTCCCATGATGGTTTGACTGTGCCCCGATTAAACTATTTAAGGGCCATTTTGGATGGTGTACAAGTAAATTGGGCTGATCATTCTTTGGCGAGGATGAAGACCGAAAAGGATAGACTGATTTGCGTTGATGGAGAATGGACTGCCAAATCCATTACAAGTCTTTTTAATAAGTTAATTGTCCTACTGGAGGATCTGTGGCGATGACCTCAATCGGATGACAGACGGTGTCGGAGCTACACTAAGCGAAAGGGCTCCTCACTAAGAACGAGCTGATCGGAGGGCCAGCAGATCGACGGGAAGCAAATGAGGAGAGGGCAACCGAACCTCGGCTAAGGAGGATCAGCCACCGAGCTAACCGTGAGTTCAGCTAAGGCCTCAAGGCCAATGAAGTCTGAAGGAGAAGGCACCAAAGAGGAGGAGACTGGTGAAAGCCTCGAAAAATGAGGGAGGATCATCTGCTACACCACCCGGCCTGCTATCAAGAAGTCCAAACGCCTGGAGGTGGCTACAGCAGCCGTGGCGAAGCCCGTGAGATAGAGGAGATCAACTCGAGAGGACTCCGTCTCCAAAGAAGAAAGAAAAGGCTGAAAAGGTAATATCCTTCTAACTTCTTCTAGCTTATCATCTTCTCAATCCTCCCCCTCCCCTCATCTGCTCACCCAGAGATGATGAGGTGTCCAAGGTTGGCACCTCGGAGCCTCTACAATAGTCTACCTCCCAATCACCCAAACTGAAACCCCAACCATGTCTACACCACCCCCAACTGATTGGAGTGTATAGTGTAAGAGTTATTAAGACCAATCAACAAAATATCGAACCCAAGGGAGAAAGTATGCAAATGAAATTCAAGGATAAGAGTTCTAAATGGCTAGAGTTGCAACAAGCTCTTGAACTAAATCACTACAAATTGCAAGAATTTAAATGGCTAGATTATGCAAACAATTTATCAAACACCTAGAATGCAAGATCAAATAGACTAAAATTAATGAGGGAGTAGGGTGCAAGGGATAATCTCCATCAAGGAATTCATGATTAACAAGCTATGATTGTATCCAAATGCAAATCAATCAAATGAGAAAGCATAAACCATCATGAAATTAATCACTCCATTAATATCACGATGCCTAATGTGAGTATCCTTAGTTCTTCCCATCTCTCAATGTAGAAGTCCCCAATTCATACAATCATGCAAAATTGAAACCCGATTAACACCTAATCACGTTAGCTCAACTCGCCTATTGCTAGGGTGATCAACCATTAATCAAAAGAGACAATTTTTCATGAAGCACAATTAAGAATCACAATTAGGAAGCAATCTAATTCAATTGATCACAATTGTCAACAATCATAGCATGAGGCAATCACTTCATCCCTAATTTCAATTATCCCAAGCACAAGGCTATTAGCCCATGGTGCTACAAGCAAAAACCATGGCTAGAAAATCTAAGAAAGCAATTGAAAATCTAATCACGACAAGCAATGAATTAAAGAGATCAAAGGTTAAGAACATCACCAATTAAGCTTCAATAGGCAAAAATAAGAATGATTAATCTTGTACAATGCTTCAATTCAACTTCACTTCTTCTCAATTCTCAGCTGCAAAACTTCAATTACAATCACCAATCTACTAATCTAATGATTTAAATGTGGAATCTATCTAAATTCTAACAATCTAGTGCAATTACAAGTAAATTCAAGCTACAAAATGTAAAATTCGCTCAAAGGAACTCCTAGAAACTGCTCTGAACCGCTAGAATCAACTCCTCCTCTGTTTTGGCTTTCCATGGCTTAAAAACTGAATTTTTCGGTTTTGGGCACTCCTCGAGTCGAGCTTCAGGCCCTCGAGTCGAGGCCTAAAGTCGCTAACACGTTTCTTTAAAATTCTTTCCTGCCTCGAGTCGAGGCCTAGCCCTCAGTCGAGCTTTTACGCCATTTCGTTCCCCTCGACTCGAGGCTCCTCCCTCGAGTCGAGCTTGCCGATTTTAAAATGATTTCCCTCCAAGATGAACCTCGAGTCGAGGTCTGTGCACTCGACTCGAACTCGAGTTCGGGGAATTTTTATCGAGAAGGGCTCCGGGCCCGACCCCGTTTCGTCCCGTATGTTCGTCTTTTCATTCTAAGAATCCCGGTACTCTCGGTTTGGCAAAATTCCACCGATTTACCCGCAAAACGGGCGAAATACATCAAAACCTCACAAATAATACTTTTTAGGCAAAATAGTGATACTTTTCACATTTAGGCACAAAAACTAACACTTTAGCTCACTTTTTGCACTAAAAATAGCCCTAAAAACATGTATCAATTCACTCCAATCATACCCCCAAACTTGAATTGTTGCTCGTCCTCGAGCAACGAGAAACTAAGAACAAAGGAGTGAATTGATTGCAATTATGTCACATGGCATCATAGACGAAAAATAAGACAATCGAACTCATCAATGATCACTTGTATCAATGCAACTATCCACTAGCAAACAAGATGAATCATGCTCAAACAAATGCTCAATCAAATACTCAACACATTGCTCCTCCTATGGAGTGTTTCACTCTTCACTCAAGTGTATCATGGCATAATGCTCTCAATCATCAAATTCACAAATAAGTACACCATATGCTTGCCAAAAACTTAATCTCAATCAAAATCAATTATGATCAATCAAGAATCAAAGAGGTCTTTCATCAAGGTTGTAATGTAAGCTCTTTGGAAAGGTGGGATTTTTTGGGTAAGAGTGACTAAATAGTAGAGACTTGAATGTAAGCTAATCAATACAAATGCACAATCTCTTCACTTTTCATCAAGCACACTCTTTCTTTTGAACTTCAATGATCAATCCACCATTCACTTAAGCTTTCTTTCTTTAAGCTCACAAATTGAATCATTTCACTTTTCATTTTCACTTTTTCTTCACAATTCAATTTTTCTTTCATCAACCTTTCTTTCTTCTCTCAAGCATCATCACTTAGCTCTTCATCTTTCTCCCACACTTAACAATGTAAACACCATCTATAGCCAACAATCAAGCTCTACAAAGCATAGGACAAGAAGGCTCATAAAAATAGGCTAATGGCTTCAATTTCACTTGGCTTGCCAAAGAATAAGAATAATAGGCTCAAAATGGCTCACTAAGGAAATCAAATGTATTTGGTGGGGAAAAATATTTGGCAAAGTGACTCAACATATCAAACATGGCCTCTTATCATTTTCAAGACATCTTACAAAGATCAATATCAACAAGTCTAATGGCAAGTTCTAGCATACAACTCATGAACGATGCACTCTCTAAGGATGATATCAACCGTATAAGATGTACGATTATTAAGGCACAAAAGCTCACGGGCTTAAATTGAGCAATGAATCAAGCATCTTCAATCACATTCATCTTCACATAATTAATCAAGCAACTAGCATCAAGCTACACATCTACTAATAATCATATCAAAATCCAATAATCTTACAATTCAAGCACAAATGCTCATGTACATAATCTCAAGCATACTCACTATCTCAAAATGATACTCAAAAATATGTCAAATAATCCACTATTAAGCTCATGACAAATGAACATGGAATCATATATCAAGGAAATCATAGCACAATTATATCATCATCATCATTAAGCAATAAACTTATCCATCCCCAAAATCATAGAAGAGCACAAAAGAATTAGAGAAGGAAAGAGAAACACCTCCCCCAAACTTAGACAAGTCTAAGTTTGAAAGGAAATGTTGTACCAATAAGCCTTTAAACTTCCTTTTTTCTTTCTTCAAACATGCATATAGCTCCTCAAGTTCCAAGCGAATCTCACAACCTACAAGGATCAAAAGACCCAATTATTCAAAGCAACAAAATACAACAAACACACGAAAGCAAGAAAGGATGGGTTGCCTCCCATCAAGCGCTATTTTTATTGTCCTTTGCCGGACGGAACTCTAAGAGTTCACACTTCCCTCTCACTTCCGAAGTAAGGCACATCCTTTAGATCAAGAGCATCCAAAACCTCTCTTTGTGAGTGAACATGGTAGAGCTTCAACCGGTGTCCATTCACTATGAATTTTTCATCCTTGTCATTCATCACTTCAAAGTATCCATTAGGAAAAACCTTCACAACATGGAAAGGTCCACTCCACCTTGATTTGAGTTTACCGGGAAAAAGCTTCAACCTTGAGTTGAATAGTAACACTTGATCTCCTTCTTTAAAGTCCTTCCTTTTAAGCCTTGCATCATGCCACTTCTTGGTCTTTTCCTTAAAAAGCTTTGAACTCTCATAAGCTCTCATCCTAAACTCATCCAACTCATGTAATTGTAAAGCCCTTTTTTCTCCCACAAGTTCTTCATCAAAATTCAACTTTTTAAGAGCCCAAAATGCTTTATACTCCAACTCCACCGGAAGATGACAAGCTTTTCCATACACTAATTGATAGGGAGACATGTCAAGGGGTGTCTTAAAGGCGGTTCGATAAGCCCACAATGTGTCATCAAGCTTTGTTGCCCAATCCTTTCTACTTGTCCTCACCGTCTTCTCCAAAATACCTTTAATCAAACGATTTGACACCTCGGCTAAGCCATTCGTTTGTGGATGGTAAGGAGTAGCAACCTTGTGTTTAACATCATACCTTAACAAAAGCTTCTCCATGGCTTTGTTAACAAAATGGCTACCACCGTCACTTATCAAAATCCTTGGAACCCCAAACCGTGTGAAGATTCTCTTCAAGAAGGATATCACCACTTTAGAATCATTGCTTTTGGTTGGAATAGCTTCTATCCACTTAGTAACATAGTCAACCCCTACGAGGATATATTGATATCCCTCCGATGGTGAAATGGCCCCATAAAGTCAACTCCCCATACATCAAAAATTTCCACTTCTAAGATATTGCTCAATGGCATCTCGTCCCTCTTGTTAAGGTTCCCTATCCTTTGGCACTTGTCACATTCCTTGATAAATCTCTCACAATCCTTAAAGATGGTTGGCCAATAGAATCCCGCCAATAAAATCTTCCTCACGGTCTTAGATGTGCTATAATGTCCTCCACATGGTAGAGAGTGGCAATGCTTCATGATTTCCTCCCCTTCTTTCCTTGTCACACACCTACGAAGCACTCCATCTACTCCCATCTTGAAAAGGTATGGATCATCCCATACAAAATGTTTAACCCGGTTATAGAAAATCTTCCTTTCAAAAGGATTCATTTCCGGGCAATTCTCCACTTGCTAAGAAATTAGCATAATCGGCAAACCAAGGAACATCCCCTTCCTTTACTACACTCATGACTTCTTCAATACTTAATAATCCCTCGTCGGGAAAAGTCTCTTCAACTTCCTTGACATCTCTTTCCGTCTCTTCTACTCCTTCAAGTCTAGAAAGGTGATCCGCTATGACATTTTCACTTCCTTTCTTATCCACAATCTCCATGTCAAATTCTTGCAACAATAATATCCAACGAATCAACCTAGGCTTTGCATCCTTTTTCGACATGAGATACCGAATTGCGGCATGGTCGGTGTACACAATAGTTTTCGAACCTACAAGATAAGGTCGAAACTTATCAAAAGCGTACACCACCGCAAGCATTTCTTTCTCGGTAGTGGTGTAATTGACTTGGGCCGGATTAAAAGTCTTGGAGGCATAGTAGATAGCATGAAACCTCTTCTCTCTCAATTGTCCTAAAACGACCCCCATAGCGAAATCACTTGCATCACACATGATAATGAAGGGCTTTGTCCAATCCGGAGTGATTAGAATGGGTGCACTAGTCAAAGCTTCCTTCAAAGACCTAAAAGCAATCAAACAATCATCATTAAACTCAAATGGCACGTCTTTTTCTAAGAGATGAGATAAGGGTTTAGAAATTTGAGAAAAGTTCTTGATGAATCGCCGATAGAACCCGGCATGTCCAAGGAATGATCGAATTCCCTTCTCATCCTTCGGTGGAAGTAACTTCTCAATGGCCACAATTTTCGCCTTATCCACTTGCAATCCTTTTGATGATACATGATGTCCCAATACAATGCCTTCCTTAACCATGAAATGGCATTTCTCCCAATTTAGCACCAAGTTCGTATCTTCGCACCTTTGCAAAACAATATCAAGATTAGCAAGGCAATTATCAAATGACTCACCAAATACGGAGAAATCATCCATAAATACCTCCATAATTTTCTCAATCAAGCCATGAAAAATTGACATCATGCATCTTTGGAAAGTGGCGGGAGCATTACAAAGGCCAAATGGCATTCTTTTCCAAGCAAACGCCCATACGTGCAAGTAAAAGTAGTTTTTTCTTGGTCTTCCGGTGCAATCATAATTTGATTGTATCCGAATAACCATCTAAGAAACAATAATAATCAAAGCCACTTAACCTATCAAGCATTTGATCAAGAAAAGGTAAAGGAAAGTGGTCCTTGCACGTGGCCTTATTAAGTTCTCTATAGTCAACACACACTCGCCACCCCGTAGCTACCCTTGTAGCAATTGATTCATCATTTTCTCCCTTTATTACCGTAATTCCCCCTTTCTTAGCCACCACATGTAATGGAGAGACCCAAGGACTATCGGAAATAGGAAAAATCATATTAGCATCTAACAATTTCACAACTTCTTTCCTAATTACCTCTTGAATATTAGGGTTCACTCTCCTTTGTGGTTGAACTATTGGTTTATGGTCCTTTTCAAGCCTAATCCTATGCATGCAAATTGAAGGATTTATACCTTTTAAGTCATCAATGGACCAACCTATGGCGGATTTGTGCTTACGAAGAACATCAAGTAATTTAGTTACCTCATCAAATGTAAGATATGACGATACAATTACCGGGCAACCTTCATTTTCCTCCAAATAAGCATACTTCAAGTGCTCGGGTAGTGGCTTAAGGGCTCCTTTCACTTTCTCTTCCCTTACCTTACCATCTTCATTGTTTTCCCAAGGTTGATTTGGAAATCCCTCGAACTTTATCTCTTTCACCTCCTCCACTTCCACCGCATCTCTATCACAATTATAAGAAACACAAGATTCATTAAGAATATGATTATATGATGGAATAACATAATCTTGAGAGAAAAGGGTATAAGAAGAATCCTCCCAAGCCTCTTGAAGGCATGAATCAATCACATCCACAACGTGGCATTCCTCCTTCTCCATAGGGTGCTTCATCACATCCTTCATTGAAAAATGAAGCTCTTCATCATCAAGCTTCAAAGTAAGCCTTCCTTCATTCACATGAAACACCGCTCTTGCGGTAGCTAAAAACGGCCTCCCTAAGATCAATGGTACATCTTTATCCTCCTCCATCTCAAGGACTACAAAGTCCGCCGGAAACACTGAATTCTTCTACCTTGACCAAAACATCCTCCACAATACCTCTTGGAATAGTTGTTGACCCGTCGGCAAGTTGAAGAGTTATGGTAGTGGCTCCTAACTTTCCTTGGTTGAGCCTCTTAAACATAGAAAATGGCATCAAGTTAATACTTGCCCCCAAGTCACACAAGGCTTGCTTCTCCAACCCATTACCAAGATCACACAAAAGAGTAAAGCTACCCGGATCCTTCAACTTCGGTGGAAGCTCTTGTTGAAGCATAGCACTACACTCCTTGGTCAATTTAACTAACTCCGGCTCTTCCATTCTCCTCCTTTTTGCTAACAAATCCTTAAGAAACTTTGCATAGTGAGGCATTTGCTCAAGGGCCTCCGAAAAAGGAATGTTGATATACAATGTTTTGAAAACCTCAAGGAACCGAGCAAACTTCTCATCTAATGCTTTCTTCATGTACCTTTGAGGATAAGGCAATGGAACAACCGTCTTTGGAATCCCTTTCTCATCCTTTTCAATAATCTTTTGCTTTGCTTTCTCTTCCCTTGCCATCAACCACTTTGGCTTCTTCTTTTCTTCCTCCTCCATCACCTCTTGCTTTTCTTCATCACAACTTTCATAAAGCTTATCCTCTCCATCACTTCTTGAAGGAAATTTTGGTCCTTCATACCTTGCACCACTCCTAAGCTCGATGGCTTGACAATATTCCTTTGATTCTTTCTTTTGCAAATCATCCACCGTAGACGAGAGCTTACCAACCATAGTAGCAAGTTGCCCTACTTGATGCTCAATCGTCTTGAAACGAGTATCCATTTGTTTTCCTAAATCATCAAGCCTTGAATCATTTGCTTCCAACTTCTTCACAATCAACCCCAAGATCTCCTCCGTAGTTGCCTTCCCTTCATTGTTTGGAGCCTTTGCACCCGGATCAAATCCGGGAGGAAATTGAACGGCGGCTCTAGGATTGGCATATGAAAAATTCTCATGTCTCCTCCATGTATTCCCATTGAATGGAGCTTGTGGTTGAGGTTGATAACTTCCTTGTGGCCTATTTTGGTAAGGCATTTGATAAGGCCTTCCTCCTTGATAGTTCCCTTGATAGCTTCCTCCTTGATAGCCTCCTTGGAATGGAGGCCTACCCATATAACTCACCTCTTCCACCGGCAATGAACTTGGCCCAACATCAACATGAGGAATGGATGAACTAACACTTGCTTGGCTTTGTGAAGTCGTAAGAGCTCCCAATCGGTCCATCATAGTCATCATCATACTCTTCATACTCTCTAGCTCATCAACTTGTGACACTCTATGATGTGCTCCTCTATTAACCGACACTTGGAAAGAGTCTTGAGCTATGTTCTCCATAATTTCATTCATTTGCCCCACGGTTTTTGACCAAATCGATCCATTAGCACAAGCATTCAAAAATGACCTATCCCCATCCGTCAACCCATTGCAAAAGTACATAATGGTTTGCTCTTCCGGGAAACCATGTTGAGGGCAATTAATAAGTAACATGCCATACCTCTCCCATGCCTCCGGTATAGTCTCCCCATTCTTTTGTCGGAAATGGGAAATAGCCTCCTTTGCTTGCACGGTCTTTGATGGTGGGTAAAATTTCATCAAGAATTTCTTTGACAACTCCTCCCATGTCCGTACGGTCCCGGCGGTAATGAATTCAACCATGCTTTTGCTCTTCCTTTCAATGTAAAGGCAAATAGCCTCAACTTCTTGGCATCTTCGGGCACCCCATGGTATTTTGTAGTGTCGGCTATCTCAAGAAATTGTGCCATATGTTGATGTGGACACTCATTTTCATCTCTACCCTCAAATTGCTTCTCCCTAAGCATTCTCACCAAAGCGGGACTTATCTCGAAGTTATTGGCATCTATCCTCGGCCTTGCTATCCCATCATAATACTCCCTAAGTTGTGGTTCAAAGAACTCTCTCAAAGGCCTTCCATGAGGTGGTGGCTCATTTACATGTTGTGGTTGTGGTTGTGGTTGTGGTTGTGGCGGCTCATGGTATCGTGGCTCTTGATTATACGGCATATTGGGATAATATGGTGGAAATTGTTGAGGATGAGGTGGATAGTAAGGATATTGATGAGCTTGAGGTGGATAAGGGTAGGGATTTTGGTAGGGATAGTTTTGTGGTGGCATCCCTTGAGGAAAGGGGCCAACTTGAGCATGGTAGTGATTCCCATTACCTCCATTTTCTCCTCCTCCTACTCCTTGTCCATGTACCTCCTCTTCTTGAGGATCACCCACTAATCTCTCCTCATGCCTTTGCTCTTCTCCTTCCATAGCTTCCCTTCTTCTTCTCACACGATTTCTCCTCAATGTAGCCTCAATCTCCGGATTTAGTGGCAAGGGTGGAACACCACTTGATCTTGTTAGCATACACCTACAATGCCACAAATCCAAGAATCAAATTCTCACCAATAAAATCAACAAAAACAAAAATAAAAACAACAAATAGCCACTTCAAACAATCCTCTAGTCTCACTTATTGGTGCAAAAACTAACTCCCGGCAACGGCGCCATTTGATTGGAGTGTATAGTGTAAGAGTTATTAAGACCAATCAACAAAAATATCGAACCCAAGGGAGAAAGTATGCAAATGAAATTCAAGGATAAGAGTTCTAAATGGCTAGAGTTGCAACAAGCTCTTGAACTAAATCACTACAAATTGCAAGAATTTAAATGGCTAGATTATGCAAACAATTTATCAAACACCTAGAATGCAAGATCAAATAGACTAAAATTAATGAGGGAGTAGGGTGCAAGGGATAATCTCCATCAAGGAATTCATGATTAACAAGCTATGATTGTATCCAAATGCAAATCAATCAAATGAGAAAGCATAAACCATCATGAAATTAATCACTCCATTAATATCACGATGCCTAATGTGAGTATCCTTAGTTCTTCCCATCTCTCAATGTAGAAGTCCCCAATTCATACAATCATGCAAAATTGAAACACTGATTAACACCTAATCACGTTAGCTCAACTCTCGCCTATTGCTAGGGTGATCAACCATTAATCAAAAGAGACAATTTTTCATGAAGCACAATTAAGAATCACAATTAGGAAGCAATCTAATTCAATTGATCACAATTGTCAACAATCATAGCATGAGGCAATCACTTCATCCCTAATTTCAATTATCCCAAGCACAAGGCTATTAGCCCATGGTGCTACAAGCAAAAACCATGGCTAGAAAATCTAAGAAAGCAATTGAAAATCTAATCACGACAAGCAATGAATTAAAGAGATCAAAGGTTAAGAACATCACCAATTAAGCTTCAATAGGCAAAAATAAGAATGATTAATCTTGTACAATGCTTCAATTCAACTTCACTTCTTCTCAATTCTCAGCTGCAAAACTTCAATTACAATCACCAATCTACTAATCTAATGATTTAAATGTGGAATCTATCTAAATTCTAACAATCTAGTGCAATTACAAGTAAATTCAAGCTACAAAATGTAAAATTCGCTCAAAGGAACTCCTAGAAACTGCTCTGAACTGCTAGAATCAACTCCTCCTCTGTTTTGGCTTTCCATGGCTTAAAAACTGAATTTTTCGGTTTTGGGCACTCCTCGAGTCGAGCTTCAGGCCCTCGAGTCGAGGCCTAAAGTCGCTAACACGTTTCTTTAAAATTCTTTCTGCCTCGAGTCGAGGCCTAGCCCTCAGTCGAGCTTTACGCCATTTTCGTTCCCCTCGACTCGAGGCTCCTCCCTCGAGTCGAGCTTGCCGATTTTTAAAATGATTTCCCTCCGGATGAACCTCGAGTCGAGGTCTGTGCACCCTCGACTCGAACTTCGAGTTCGGGAATTTTTATCGAGAAGGGCTCGGGCCCGACCCCGTTCGTCCGTATGTTCGTCTTTTCATTCTAAGAATCCGGTACTCTCGGTTTGGCAAAATTCCACCGATTTACCTGCAAAAGCGGGCGAAATACATCAAAACCTCACAAATAATACTTTTAGGCAAAATAGTGATACTTTTCACATTTAGGCACAAAAACTAACACTTTAGCTCACTTTTTGCACTAAAAATAGCCCTAAAAACATGTATCAATTCACTCCAATCACCAACCCCAGTGAGTCCTCCCCTTACCCATCGTCCCTATCTACACGCCTACACCTCTAACCACAATCACCCCTCCCACCACCTTACCTACCACCTCATCTCCTCCCCCACAAACAGTAGAGGCTGCAACTTCCTCATCCCGGCCACCATCTTCACCACCACCACCCTCTGAAATTCCACAACCACCAACCCAATCCACTCCCCAAGTCCAAATTCGGATATCTCTCACAATATTTTTGGAGATATTCGGATGAGCTCCCATCTCCCAAAACCCCCTTATCTTCCTCTTCATCCGACTCCTCCAAAGATGAAGACTCGGGTAAACCCCACATCGGCCATCTCGTCTGCCTTCACAAACCTTCAAAAAAAAATCAATCACAAGGTAGAGAGACTAGTGGCTAGAAGGATAAAGCACATCGTCGGGCGGTGGCGAGACGATGTTGGCCAACATGCGCATAGCCGAGGTGAACATCACCGGGAATCTATTTGACAAATCCAGCTCGGTGTTGGTGACCGTTTAAGCGGTGGAGGAGGTGAAGCGGATGAAAGCAAAGATGGCTGAGGATAACGCAATCGAGGTAGATGCTCTAACCAATGACAAATCCGATTTCAGAGTGCGTTGTTCCTCCTGGAAACTCAGCTACGAACCTGTCGGATGAAGTAAAAAGGGGAAGTAGGCTGGGCAAGAAAGACTAGAGGCCCTCACGGTGGTGTCAAGGCCAATCTTGTGACAAGCTCGAAATCAAGCGGACACGGTGAGCTGGAGGCGGCGAAGGCGGAGATGAAGGTAAAGCGAGATGAACTTGCCGCCCTTCAGGTGAGGGTAACCTAGATTGAAGATGCCATCGGGGATGATGAAGAAAGAAGGAAGAAGGAGGAGGAGGAGGAGGAGGAGGAGGAGGAGAAGGCAGAAAAGTTGATGGCGGATTTAAAGAAGGCGAAAAATCATCGAGGCCGAGTGGTAAAGTAAAGGGGAAGGTGTCGAGAAGGAGCCAGTGAAGCCATAATTTCAAGATCATCTAAGGTGAGAAGAAAAGAGAGAGCCGGACTACTCCAATCATCGAGGAACATATAAGAAGAATAAAGCAAGAAAAGGGTGGTTTGGAGAAAGAGAAAAGAAGAGGCGAGAAGAAGCTTGGCAAAGGGGTTGAAATGAAGTGGGATAAGGGTATCGGGAAGTGGGTGTCTAAAGCGAGATGAAGCAGACTTCCGACCCTTCCATTGCTTTCATCTGCCCCACCAAAGATGGTCTCAAGTCAACTCACCAAGGAGTATCGGGATAAAAACATGGATGCCGAGATGGATGTACCATTGGTGCATCTTGAAGGCATTTGCGTCTGGAGCGAGAAGATGAAGATCTCCGTTGGCACGAGTGGATGGAGAAGAAAGACCCGGACCTCTATGGAAGGCTGCTCGATGAGGCAAGCAATGTATTCAAGCTGTGATCGATAGCTCCACGCCTACGAGCATGCCAAGCCAAAGCTGAATGCGAGATGGGACCATTGATCTCAAGCTGGGTGAAGACAGTCATCACCAAAGCTGAAGTTGAGTCTGGACTCAAAGATAAAGAAGAGTTGAAGCTGATTAGAAAAAGACTCTTTACTTGGTGGAGGTCCCGTAAGCGAGATCAATGGGGTGTACGATAAGATAGAGCTTTCTTTCCTTATTTTCTTTCTTATACGCACCAACTTGTAAATTTGTAAATCATCTGTGAATATACTTGAACATTATCTGAATTATCTTGTCTTATGTTTTAAGTTTTCTTTATTGCTTTCTAAGAAAACTTAAAAATTTCTAAGTGTTAATTATAGGAAACTTCCATCTCAGTTAAAAATTTTCCTAAAAATTTTCTAAGTCCTAAGACTTAAAACTTTTCTAAGTACTTATAATCGATAAAGTCTTTAAGACTTAATCTTTTCTAAAAACTCTAAAAGTTTTCTAAGTATGAATTAAGTGCTCTTATGTGAATGAATCTGAACTAAATGCTTATGTGTTCTAATGTGCTCATCGATTATCTTGAATAATCTTGACTAACACCACCGTGAGCCTGTTTCTTTCTTGCAATTTTAACTTCATCAAAAGGGAGAAATTATTAGATCGAAGGAGTTTTGATGAGTTAAAATTATATAGATTAGAGTCAGCTCATGTAAGTAAGATGACCAGCTGAACATGTATAGAACAAGCCGATGTAATGAATTCTAGTGCTAAGGTGATCGGACTAGGTAGAGCTAGAGTAGTCACCGGTGAGGTTATGAAAGAAGAGGTCATCGAAGGCAATCTTGATAAAGTCATCTGTTGGAGACAATAATCAAGAGCTCAAGACGAGGTCGAGACCAGGTGAGTAGAATAAGAAGAGACGAGTCTTCACCAAGTCAACCGCAGACGACTAGTTCAAGATCACCAAGTCAAGGCGGTTTTCAAGAATAAGTTTGTTAAACGGTTTTTAGTTTGTTACAACAAACTAACCGTTTCCGTAGACTTATAAATAAGTTTAGGCACGATTCGGATTAGAATAATCAACACACTCATTCTCAATACTCACGAATTTTTAAAAAGTACTCACAAAATTTTAAAAGTAATTCTTCATAAGTATCTAAGGGTTTGTAGAACACTTAATTGTATATCTTCAAAGTTTTACGCCTTTGTAATCTTCAAGTTTCTAGATAGTTAGGCAGATTGAAGATAGAGTTGAAGAGAAGAATCTTCACGATTTTGTATTTGTAACTCTGTAAGTAAGGTAGTAAGTCGGTCGAGGCCCTTCTTCAAGTTGAAGAAGGAGAGTGGATGTAGGATCGGTTTGATCCGAACCACTATAATTCTGGTGTTCTTTGCTTCTTGTTTTACTTACTTGTTATTCATCGAATATTCAATCAAATTCATTTCAAAATTAAATTGATTGCTTTTGATCCTTAAAAGATTGAGTTAAAACTTGTTTCCGCTGCTTTAGCTTTGATATCTTGAATAGATAATCGATCTTGAAAAGATTTGATAATCTATTCAACCCCCTTCTAGATTATCACTAGGAGGTGATCTAAACTCTTCTTAATCACTCAATCCATTGGGCCAACAATTTCCTTCTTATTACCTATAAAAACGTCTTCTTCTTCCGAATCTCTCTCTTTCACTTTTCACAATCTCCCTCTGCAGATTATTTTTCTATCTCTTTCGCACTCTGTGTTCTTTTTCTACTCTAACTCTCAAATGTCTCCTAAACAAGCTTCATCATCTAAGAAATCTTTAGAAAATACCATCATCGCAGATGTTGGCCCACGGATTGAGTGATTAAGAAGAGCTTAGATCGCCTCCTAGTGAAAATCTAGAAGGGGGTTGAATAGATTTTCAAATCTTTTTGAAGACCGGACTACCTATTCAAAGAATCAAAGCCGAGGTAGCGGAAACAAGTTTTAACTTAATCTTCTAAGGATCAAAAAGCAATCGAATAAGAATGCGAAATGAATTCGTTTGAATATTTGATGAATAACAAGTAAGTAAAACAAGAAGTAAAGAACACTAGGAATTATAGTGTTTCGTATCAAACATATTCTCGCATCCACTCTCCTTCTTCAACTTGAAGAAGGGCCTCGACCGACTTACTACCTTTCTTACTTACAAAGTTACAAATACGGATATATGAAGATTCTTCTATTCAATCCTATCTTCAATCTGCCTAACTCTCTAGAAACTCGAAGAATATAGTGTAGAAACTTTGAAGATGTACAAGTAAGTGTTCTACAAACACTTAGAACCTCATGAAAATTACTTTGAAAACTTTTTGAATGCTCTTTTGAAAATTCGTGAGTATTTTAAAATGAGAGTGTTAATTGTTCTATTCAAAAGTGTGCCTAAATTTATTTATAAGCTCGTGAAACGGTTGTTTGTTTGTAACAAACTAAAAACCGTTCAACAAACTTATTCTTGAAAACTACCTTGACTTTAGGCTGATCTCAAGCTAGTCATCTGCTGTGACTTGGTGAAGACTTGCCTTTTTATTCTACTCGGTTGGCCTCGACCTCGTCTTGAGCTCTTCATTATCGTCTCCAACAGATGACTTCATCAAGATCGGCTTCAGATGACCTTCTTCTTTCATGACCTCGGTGACTATTCTAGTTCTACCTAGTCCGATCACCCTAGCACTAGAATTCACTACATCACTGTTCTATACATGTACAATTGGTCATCTTACATACATGAGTGACTCTAGTCTATATACTTTTAACTCATCAAAACTCCTTCGATCTAACAATTTCCCCTTTTTGATGATGTTAAAAGCTGCAAGAAAGAAACAAGCTCACGGCTTGTGTTAGTCAAGATTATTCCAAGATAATCGGATGAGCACATTAGAACACATAAGCATTTAGTTCGATTCATTCACATAAGAGCACTTAATTCACACTTAGAGATATTTTAGAATTTTTAGAAAAGATTAAGTCTTAATGACTTTACTAGATGATTAGTAC
Source organism: Paraleonurus japonicus (assembly GCA_030762865.1). Lineage (NCBI taxonomy): Eukaryota > Viridiplantae > Streptophyta > Magnoliopsida > Lamiales > Lamiaceae > Paraleonurus > Paraleonurus japonicus. The sequence goes on from CM061060.1 coordinate 24,679,846, forward strand.
TTAGAAAAGTTGTATGTCTTAGGACTTAGAAAGTTTTTAGAAAAATTTTAATGCGAGACGGAAATTTTCTCGGATGATTAACACTTAGAAAGATTTTTAAGTTTTCTTAGAAAGCGAAGAAAGCTTAAAATATAAGACAACATATTCGAGATAAGTTCAAGCATATTCACAGATGATTTACAAATTTACAAGATGGTGTAGATAAGAAAGAAAATAAGGAAAGTAAGCTCTATCTTATCGACACCCCATTGATACTCAGGACCTCCGGCCAAGTAAAGACTCTTTTTCGATGCGCTTCAGCTCCTCTTCATCTTTGAGTCCAGACTCAACCTCGGCTTTGGTGATGACAGTCTTCACCCGATTAAGCTCAATGGTCCCATCTGCATTTAGCTTTGGCTTGGCATGCTCGTAGGCGGGAGCTATCGAGATCACGATTGAAAACATCACTTGCCTCATTGAGCGGCCTTCCATAGAGGTCCGGGTCTTCCTTCTCCATCCACTCGTGCCATCGGAGATCTTCGTCTTCGGCTCCGATTGCGAGATGCCTTCAAGATGTACCAATAGTACATCTATCCAGCATCCATGTTTTTGTCTCTATACTCCTTGGTGAGCTGACCCGAGACCATCTTTGGTGGGGCGGACGAGCGGTGGAAGGGGTGGAAGTACGCTTTCGTCTGCGGCTTTGGATACCCACTTCCCGATGCCCCTATCCTACTTCATCTCAACCCCTTTGCCAATCTTTTCATCTTTTCTTCTCTCTTTCTCCGAACCACTCATTCTCTGCTTTTATTCTTCTTATCTGCTCCTCGGGCAGTTGGAGTAGTCAGACTCTCTCTTCTTCTTCTCGGCCTTAGATGATTTGGAAATTATAGCTTGGTGGCTCCTTCTCGAGATACTTTCCCTTTCCCTTTGCCTCTGGCCTCGAGAGGACTTCTCTGCTTCCTTAAGTCGGCCATCGGCTTTTCGACTTCTCTTCCTCCTCTTTCTTCCTCCCTCTTCATCCTCCCTAATGGCATCTTCGATCTCGAGTTACCCTTAGGCTGAAGGGCGGCAAGCTCGTCTACTTTTTCCTTCATATCCACCTTCGCCGCCTCCGGCTCAGTGCGTCGCCTTGATTTCCGACTTGTCGGCATTGGCCTTGATATCAGTGTGAGGGCCTCCGATCTTTTACGCGACTACTTCCCCCTTTTTAACTTCATCGGATAGGGTTCGTAGCTGAGTTTGGAGGGAGGAGCAACACACTCGAAATTAGATTTGTCGTTGGTCGGGCGTCCACCACGATCGTGTTGTCCTCGGCCATTTTTGCTTTCATCGGCTTGACCTCCTCCTCCAAGTGCTCGGACGGTCGGCCAACACCGAGCCGAATTTGTCGAGATAGATTTACGGTGATGTTCACCTCGGCTATGCGCATGTTGGCCAACATCGTCTCCGTCACCGCCCTTACAATGTGCTTTGTCCTCTTAGCCACTAACCTTTCTACCTTAAGGTGATTTTCTCGTTGAAGGTTACGGAAGGCAGATGAAATGGCCGTGTGTGAGGGTTTGCGAGTCTTCATCCTTGTAGGATTTGGATGAAGAGGAACATGAGGGGTTTTGGGAGATGGGGAGCTCATCCGAATATCTCCGAAGATATTGTGGGAGATATCCGGTATTTGGACTTGGGGAGTGGATTGGGTTGTTGGTGGTTGAATATCGGAGGGTGGTGGTGAAGATGGTGGCTGGGATGAGGAAGGTGCGGCATCGGCTGTTTGTGGGGGAGGAGATGAGGTGGTAGGTAAGGTGGTGGGAGGGGTGATTGTGGTTAGAGGTGTAGGGGTGTAGATGGGGACGATGGGTAAGGTTAAGGATTCAGCTGGAGTTGGGGGAGGTGTAGTTTGAGTTTGTGGTATGGAGGTAGATGGGGTTTCGGTTTGGGTATGCCCAGGAGGTAGAGGCTGTTGTAAAGGCTCAGAGGTGCCGACCTTGGACACCTCTTCATCGCTATGGTGAGCGAGATGAGGGGAGGGGAGGATTGAGAAGAAGACAGATGGATGTAGTTCCAAAAGAGATTACCTTCTCGGCTTTCTCTGTCTTCTTCGGAGAGGAGTTCTCTCGCAGCTTATCTCCTCAATCTCTTGGGCTTACGCCACAACTGCTGCACTACTTCCAATGTTTGGACTTCTTCGGATAGCGAGACCAGGCTGGTGCGGCAGATGATCCTCCCTCATCCTCTTTAGTGCCTTCTCCTTCAGCTTCATCGGCCTTGAGGCCTCCTGAGCTCACGGTTGGCTCGGTTGGCTCTTCCTCCTCGGTGAGGGCATGACTACCCTCTCCTCAGGCTTCACTTTGTCCGAATTTCTTTGGCCCTCCTATTAATTCATTTTTAGTGAGGAGCCCTTTTTGCTTAGTGTAGCTCCTCACACCGTCTGTCCGATTGAGGTCATCGGCCGGTAGATCCACCGGTAAGACGGTGATCTTGTTGAATAGGCTTGTGATAGATTTGGCGGTCCATTCCCCATCAACATAGATCGGCTGTCCTTCTCCGTCTTGACCTCGTCGGCCAATAACTTCGGCCAGTTCACTTGAACACCATCGAGAATCGCCCTTAAACAATTTAATCGGGGCACAGTGAGATCATCATGAGAGTTCTGCTCCCTAAAATAAACTTAGTCGATATCGTCATCGAGACGATACTTTCTCCTAAGCATATTTTTCTTCAATTCTTTCCTTCGATCTTTGCGGGAAGATCGGGCAATTATCTCAAATGATTCCACCCAATCTTCGTCTTTGTATGTCGAGGATTCACACCTTCATCATTGGTGTCAAAAATCCTGGCTATCTCTTCCCTTGTAACAACCACCTCTTCATCGTCAACCTTAGATTTGAAGATTCCATTCTCATACTCACCATTAATGTAGAACTCAATCCCTCTCATGTCGAGGGTCTTGTTCTTCTGAGATTTCTTCGAACAAAAACTTCTCGGCCTCGACCTTTCTAATAACCCCAGTAATCTCAAGAGATTCTCGCATCGGAAGTTGTGTCGAAGTCGATATACATCTCCGATTTAATCTTCTTGTTGTAGGCATCCTTGTTCAAATTCACCATCGTGGATGTAAGATTGATGATTTTTTGACTCATAAAAGGTTTATCGGGGATTTTGTAAATTGGGAATTTTTACAGGTGTAAATTGGATTTACGAAAGTGAAAAGGGTTAAATGAAGAAGAAGATGGTTTTATAGAAGGGAAAGTTGGAGAGAGAGTCCACGTGTAAAGTGGATTTTAATCTGGATCGTTAATTCAAAATGATTTCTTGTTCTAGATCAACTGTTAAAAGAAGATAAACGTTTGGGATTCGGCGCGTGAGAATAACTCGACTTTGAAATGCGTAAAAGTAAGCTGTTTAGACTACATATTTGACGGCTAGAGGGTTACTTTATGCAGAGAAATAAGTATACTGACGTAAGCCTAGGTTTACCTTTCTTTGCACAAAGATTTTATAAATTAGACAAGGGTTTTGTTGATATAGTCTGAGAAATGACCTTGTGCAGGTTTTTCAAGAATACAAACTAGTCGATCCTTTTTAAAACAAAATTTAAGGCAGGTTAACCGGTGCCTTTTATTTTAAATAAATTATCCAAATATAACTAGTATATAAGAATATCGGACTCGGTTGGGTTTTCAAAGATCAACTCATTTGAAATTTTTGAAATAGATGAAATTTGAGAGAGTAAATTTTTGAAAACAAGTTTTGAAGAAAACAAAGAAGTAGTGTGAACAGATGAGGAGATTTAACGTAATAGAAGATTCATGTTGATCTAACAATGTTAATATTTTACATGTTCTATGAGATACACAAACTCAAGAAACTATTAATAGAAAAAGTAAATCGGTTAGGATGCAATTAGTCATCTGTTTTGAAGAAATCACACGACTATTGTGTCCTTGTCTGATTTACTTGATGTAAGATAAGAAATTTGTCAAGTCGAGATAAGGTCAATATGACTAATCCTTGATTCTTGATTCCTAAGAAGAAGATCAATGATATCAGCTCTGTGATTGTCCTTTGACATATATCAAGTCTGACAATTCTTTCTTGACAAGATTTAAAGAAAGAAAAGAAGAAAAGGAAATACAAGATACATACAATAGAAATTATAAATCAGCTAAGGATGCTTCAATAATCCTAACTCTAAACACAAATCCATAAATCTAGATTCAGCTAAGGGTTTTGTAAGTATATTTGCTCTACTGAGATTCGGTTGTTATCTTTTCTATCCTAATGGCATTCTTCTCAACATGATCTCTAATGAAATGATGCCTTATATCTATATGCATACACCTAGAATGCAAGACGGGTTGTATGTCATGGCTATTGCACTATTACTATCACGGTAAATAGGAGCAGATGATGTGAGAATGTTATAATCCCTAAGGTGGTGACTAATCCGAGAGAAGGCGAGAGCAAAAACTACCGGCTACCATGTATTCAACTTCGATTGTGGAGGTTGCAACAGATGTCTGTTTCTTAGATAACCAAGAAATCAACTTGTTGCCTAAAAATTGACAAGTTCCAAACGTGAACTTCCTATCAATTTTACAGACCTCCAAAATGAGTCGAATAACACAAAGCTCGAAGTTATCATCGGATGGGTACCACAACCCAACCCTGCAAAGTCCACTTTAAGATATTTAAGGATTATCTTAGCCGTCTCCGGATGAGTTCTCTTGGAATTTGATTGGAATCTTGCACATACCCCAAGTGCAAAGGCTATGTCTGGTCTACTTGCGGTGAGATATAACGAGGATCCAATCAATCCACGATACTCCGTTGCATCCGTCGGTATCCCCTTCTCATCTGAATCCATAGAGGCGTTAGTTGCCATAGGTATTTTAACTTTCCTACTAGTAGTCATCCCAAATTTATCTATAAGGTCCTTAGCATACTTAGTCGATGTATAAAAATACCTCTACTTATCTGTTTAACTTGCAAGCCTAGAAAGTATGTTAATTCTTCGATCATAGACATCTCAAACCTATTTTTCATGAGAACACTGAACTCTTCACATAAGGTCAGATTAGGTGAACCAAATATGATATCATCTACATAATTTTAAACTAATAAGATGTTACCATCTATTTCCTTTCTAAATAAAGTTCTATCTATCTTACCTTTTGAGAATCCACTTGATATCAAGAAATCGGGACGGGGTATCATACCAAGCTGCTGGGTGCTTGCTTTAGTCCATATAGGGCCTTGTGGAGTTTATAGACACATTCTTGGTCCTAAACCACAGGGGCATTCTACATAGACCTCTTCAAGTAACACACCATTCGAGAAAGGCAGACTTGACATCCATTTGAAAGACCTTGAAACATTTATAGGCGACAAATGCTAAAAATAACCTTATTGCTTCTAATTTGGCAAGCTGGAGCATAGGTTTCATCATAGTCTATCCCCTCAGATTGTGAATATCCTTGTACTATTAATCTGGCCTTATTACGAACAATAATGTTGTTTTCATTAGTTTTATTGTTAAACACCCATTTGGTGCCTATAATCTTTCTATGTAAGGGTCTCATCACCGGTTCCCAAATATTTTGTCTTTCAAATTGATGTAGTTCTTCCTGCATGGTTGTTATCCGGCTTGGGTCGGATAGAGCCTCCTCAATAGACTTAGGCTCTAGGAGTGAAACATAGCGGTGAACATACTTTGAGAATCTAACATCGTTCGTATCTGAACACTACTAGTTGGATCCCCGATAATCGATCAACTGGATGATAACTCCTCATCCTTTTGCCTATTTGAGTTGAAGTACCCTCATCAGTAGACACGGTAGGTAACTCAACCGATTCTTCCTGAGTAGAAGCTCCTTCATCTCGACCACTGGTGATCGGATGATGTTAGAGGAGTCTTCTCGGATGGAACATGAAGAGGAGTTGCCTTCGATTCTTAGATGGGGATTCTTCATCATCTCGAATCAAAACTAGGCAGATAAGTTGCCCTTTGTTTAGTTTTATTTAGTTCAATTTTATCTAGATCATTGGTAATTTGATTTACTTTATCGGAAAAGTATGCAATTCATCAAATACCACATGTGGAGTTTCTTCCACACAAAGAGTTGTCATGTTGAAGACTCTGAAAGCATTAGAAGTGTTGGAATATCCCAAGAATATTCCATCATTGCGTTAGCATCAAATTTCCTCGGCTTAGACTTCCCATTGTTATGGATGAAGCATTTACACCCAAAAGCACGAAAATATGAGATTATTGGAACCTTACCTTTCCAAAGCTCATAAGGTGTCTTACCCTTGTTCTTGACTAGTAAGCATCTATTACGAGTGTAGTAGGTGTGTTGATAGCCTCAACCCATAACCTATGAGGTGTTCATACTCGCCTAGCATGCTTCCGGCTACTTCTTTGAGAGTTCTATTCCTTCTCTCCACAACTCTATTCTGCTGTGGTGTTCTAACTGAAGAGGTCTCATGAACTATACCATTCTCATTCGGATAGTTAGATAAACAAGAATTCAAGAATTCGGTTCCCTTGTCACTCCTAATTTTAATAATATTAACACCCTTCTCATTTTGAATTTATGCAACAGATCGGGGATCTTGTTCACATCTCATTCTTTTTGAAAAGAAATATTACCCAAGTGTATCTAGAAAAGTCATCAACAACTACAAGGGTATACTTCCTTCCACTAAAGGCTGAGTGGTGAAACAGTCCAAAATTCAAGATGAAGGAGTTGTAAAACTCTTTCGGATGAGGATGTGTTAAAACTCTTAAAAGAGTTCCTGGGCTGTTTATCTTTTTGACAAGCATCACATTTCGTGATCGGTTGAACAAAACTTCTCGGGTAGTCCTTTGTGACAAGATTCCTCTTAGCTATTTTGCTAAGGGTTTTGAAATTCGAGATGACTAAGCCTTTTATGTCATAGCCAATTGAGATCATCTCCACCTTTAGCTACAAGACATGTATCTTTTGGGGCAATTATTGAAATTAGCCACATAGACATTACCATGTCCGAAGCCGATTAAGAGTACCTTGTCGAGGAACTATCTAAGATATCACACTTATCTTTAGAAAATCTAACATGAAAACCTTTATCACAGAGTTGGAAAACAAATAACAAATTATCCTTTAAACCTTCTACAAAAGAAACCTCAGATACCTAGACATCCCTTATAATTAATGTACCAACTCCCTTAGTCCTGTCCACACCGTTATCTCCAAATAAGACTCTAGGACCATCAATATTCTGAAAATTTGATAATAGCTTCTTCTCACAAGTCATGTGCCGAGAACTGACCATGTCTATGTACCAGATGGAAGCTAGAATCTCCTTTTTAATGATAGTCCCTGGGATTCTGTAAGGCAGATTAAGTATGAGGTACCTTAGTGATCTTGGGTCCTTTGAGGTCAACAATCACTTTAGATGTCCAAACAAACATCTCATTCTTTAATAATAAATCAGATTGAAGTTGTCTACCAAATCTATCCACAAATATATCACATTTAAATGAGAATTTGTTGAAGTCGATTTGGTGACTTTCTTGTACTTTGAAAATAAGGGATAGCACACCGCTCCTCCCATCAAAAGAGCTATAGTAAGAATTCCTCTTAGTCTTGGTTCTTGGAACCTTCTATGTCGATTTGGATTCCTCATCCGAATTTTATTTTTCAGATTAAGAAATGCGGTCCTTATCGACTCTGTGGTTTCCAAGGACCAATTTTGACTTCTTTTGATGTTTCAAAGCCTTTCTCAAATTTCCTAGGTTTTGAAACTTCGATTTATTATTCTTATCATAACCAAGTCCTGTTTTATCATGGGATTTTTTAGAAGTTCTAAAAATATGGTCTATGGCTGATTGTGAGTAATTAAGTTGGCTCATTTTGAAGACAAACTTCTCATTGGCCTTCTTCATTGACTCATTTTCATTGCGAGACCACTTCAAATTTAGCTTTTAAAGATTTCAATTCATTCTCTAATCTTTCAAGCGGCTAGCTGATGTACTAGCCTCGGCACAGAGGTAAACATTCCCCCTTGAATGTTTCCTCGGACTCGGGAGTAGGTTACAACTTGTTTGCCCTTAATTAGAGTTTGAACCTGGTCTTTCAAAGTTAAATTTTCAGTCTCTAATTGTTTATAAGCACTTAGACACATCTTTAAATCTTTCAATAGTCTCTTGATTACGGTTTGGTCATTATCGAGACAGATTTGTAAGATTCATTATCGATTGACGAATAGTAGTCTACCTCTTTGGCCATTAAATACACTTCATCGTCGATCCAAAATCAGATGAAGATGATGATGATGATGATGATGATGATGATGATGATTTTCTTGATTCTTTCTCCTCGGCAAGAAGAGCTCTCTCGATCTCGCAAAGCGCTTATCTCTCTTCTTCCTTTTCTCCTCTCTTTCTTTACGAGTCACTAGGGACAATCATAGCTGAAGTATCTTGGCTTGTTACAAGTGTAACAAGTGTCTCCCGTCTCGATCTAGGGTGATAGGATTCTTCTTTACAAGAGATTTATACCTTCTTGTCGACTTCTTCTTTTGTCATCATCTGTTGATTCATCATCTTTTCTCTTGGATCTTGATCTGGTTCTGTCCTTCTCTGCAAATTTTAACTTGTTACGCTTATATTTCATCCTTAAACAATCATACCTTTTTTGTTAGCAAGGCCATCTGTTCCTTCAAGGATAGATCGGCTCCTTTCGGCTCAAATGCTGATCTTGTCTTCTTTGTTGACAAAGGCAACAGTCTTAGATGAGGTGCTTGACTCCATCTCATCTTCCTCATCTTCTACTCGCACGTCAAACTCATAACCCTTCAAGTGAGAAAACAAAGTGTAATGTGTCATAGTAGAGAGATCTTTTGTAGCTTTAATCAAATTTCCTTTTTCCCTCCAACGCTTGGTTAGAGATCTAAGGATTTTATTATTGATTTCTTTTCGGTGTAAATCTTTCCAAGATCGGTGGCTCTATTGATCATTGGTCATTCACACATCCAGTGATCAATAGTTTCACCCTCTTTCATTTTAAAGACATAAAAAGATGGAAAACAGCTTGGAGCTTGTTCTCCTTCACACGATCTGTGCCTTCGCACATGTTGGCTAAGTGTCCCACATTTCTTTTGCGCTTTACACTTCTTAATCTTCTCGTACCATTCCCTGCTAAGTGTGACAAAGAATCTTGTTTCTTGCCACCTGATCCAGGTTGTACACTTTCCTCTCATCGTTTGTTAATTCAGTATACTTTCTTCACCGTCCGAGTCCGTGATTCTAAGATGCTCGCTCCATCACTAACTCCACCATGGTAGAACTTGATTGGACCATCATATAAGACATCTTTCATTCTAGGATGGATCGATTTCAGATGATTCTCCATGCGAAATTTCAAATAGTCATAATCCTCTATATCAAATTCAGAAGGTTTTTATCCTTTCACTACTTAGAGACATGTTTAGTAATCAATAGGAAAATCAGCGAGAATATATTCAAGATCAAATTAATTTCAAGATTTTGAAAAATTCAAAGATTGCTTTGACCAAAGAAATATTCGTAATGCAGCTTTAACACCGCTCCGATACCACTTGTTGGCCCACGGATTGAGTGATTAAGAAGAGCTTAGATCGCCTCCTAGTGAAAATCTAGAAGGGGGTTGAATAGATTTTCAAATCTTTTTAAAGACCAGACTACCTATTCAAAGAATCAAAGCCGTGCAAATAAAACAAGTTTTAACTCAATCTTCTAAGGATCAAAAAGCAATCTGAATAAGAATCGAAATGAATTTGTTTGAATATTTGATGAATAACAAGTAAGTAAAACAAGAAGTAAAGAACACCGGGAATTATAGTGGTTCGGATCAAACGAGATCCTACATCCACTCTCCTTCAACTTGAAGAAGGGCCTCGTGACTTACTACCTTTCTTACTTACAAAGTTACAAATACAGAGATATGAAGATTCTTCTCTTCAATCCTATCTTTAATCTGCCTAACTCCCTAGAAACTCGAAGAATATAGTGCGAAACTTTGAAGATGTACAAATAAGTGTTCTACAAACACTTAGAACCTCATGAAAATTACTTTGAAAACTTTTTGAATGCTCTTTTGAAAATTCGTGAGTATTTGAGAAATGAGAGTGTTAATTGTTCTATTTAGAACCGTGCCTAAACTTATTTATAAGCTGTGAAACGGTTAGTTTGTTGTAACAAACCAAAAACCGTTCAACAAACTTATTCTTAAAAGCTGCCTTGACTTGGTGATCTCAAGCTAGTCGTCATTCTTGACTTAGTGAAGACTTGCCTTTCTTATTCTACTCGGCTGGTCTCGACCTCGTCTTGAGCTCTTCATTATCGCCTCCAATGATGACTTCATCAAGATCGGCTTCAAATGACCTTCTTCTTTCATGACCTCAGGTGACTATTCTAGTTCTACCTAGTCCGATCACTCTAGCACTAGAATTCACTACATCACTGCTCTATATATGTTCACTGGTCATCTTACTTACATGAGCCGACTTTAGTCTATATACTTTTAACTCATCAAAACTCCTTCGATTAACAATGTAACCCTTGATGCATATGCGATCCAGTTCTGATTCGAGCGAAGTTTGGGGATGATGGTCTTACGACGAAGGTGCACGGACATAGTTTAATCATCACGCGAAAGATATTCATGATCACTTGGGTCTTTCTCTTCATTGAATTGACCCAAAACGAGAATCATTTTGCAGCTTTTCGTTCGATGGCAAAAACCTCATGTCGCCATCATGTGTTGGACTTGAAGAAAATATACCAAGTAGAAATACGAGTTAGTTTAATATTGTTGTGAAAGTTAGTTTTGGTGAAAGACAAAGCATGGACTCTCTTAAGTCAAAGGTGTATTTGTGCGATGAAGGCGATTATGGATGGTGTTGAGTGTGATTGGGTAAGTAAGTTTTTGGATATTTTGAGGAAGAAGAAAAATCGATTCTTTTTTACCGATGATACGGCGCATGCCGGAGTGAAACTTTGGGCGATTCAGCGGTATGTGTCGATGTCGAACAAGATTACTTGTGTTGCTGGAAATGATGTTGCCTGGGTTGGATTGGGATCCAAGGTGGACGAAGTCTTACACTAAGGCTAAGTTCATGTGAATAAGGATAAGGAACTCACCGGTCCTCCCGATTCGATCTTTGAAGAAGAAGAAGCAGATGGATTTGGCTAAGGGGGAACTCGCTATTGTGGCTCCCATCGGTAGAGGTTGCTCACATTGAGGAGGAGGAAGACAAGTTTGCTAGTGAGGATCTTTGGTGAGGATGATGGTGAGGAGGTCACTGGAGAGCCCGAGCTAGAAAGGTCTCCAAAGATCATGAGAAAGAAGAGAGCAAGCTCTAAGGCCACTAAGAAGGTCCGAAAGTTTTGGATTTTAATTATTCGATAGTGAGGATCAAGTCCCCATATCCGAGTTGCCAAAGAAGAAAGCCGGGAAACCTTCGTTGTCCCAAGACAGGATCGATTAGTAGCCGAACCCGAGAGGGGCTCGGATGCCTACGAGAATGGCCCACGGCCGAGAAGGGTACTTTAGCCGATGATGCCATAGAAATTGAAGACTCTCCTTCAAAAGAAGCGAATGAGATAGTTTCCCAGTCTGCTGCGATAAAGAGCAAGTATCTCACTCTTCTTCTCCTACTTTTCATGATGTTCAATCTGGGTTCTAGGAGGCAGACTTAGAAGAAGTCGGCGATGAAGCCGCGGAATGGGTGCCGCGGCTGAAGCCTAACACCCAAGTTTCTAAGGGAAACCCTGTTGTGGAGTTGCAAACTACGAACCTTGCTACTAGGGTTCGTGGGCCTTTCGAAGATTACTTGGTGGCGGAGGCTATTGCTTGGGTGGATAGCAAGTTTCCAAACTTGCTAGGATATGAGGAAGAAAGAAAGTTGTTGATAGACATAATGGTGTGGAGAAATGCTAGATTGGGGATGGTGGATGATCTCATTCTTCTTATTGAGGAAATGTGGAGGAACAATTTTTACGATTGGGAGTATGATTTGCATTCGAAAGCGAGGTGTTTCAAAGGCTTTCGACCTCTCTACCGATCACCGGGTTGCTTGTCTAGTTGCCCATTTTAGGAAGAGCCGTAACTCTCGAGGATGTTCTAGGACCTCACTTTGCTCTTTACGAGGATGCAAGGAAATTTGTTACTTCCCTTCCTTCTACTTTTCCTGTTTTCTCTTGTTCTTTGCCAAATTTTCTACTCGTTATTGTTTATGAAAATTTATCCAAGTCTTATCTTTGTGAAGTTCAAAGAGTTGACTCAAAAGTATGCTTTGCTTTATTCTCCGTGTTTCTTTGAGAAATATGCTCCAATTCTGCGAGCATTGAGTCATCTAAAGCCTATGTTGATGCTGCCATTCAAATGGCCCAAGAGTCGATCCGAAAGACTGCTGAAATATTTTTCGAGCAACAAATGAAGTTGAATAAGTTCATGGAGAAGTTTCGTACCTACCGCAAGGATATTTTTGGCGTAACCTAAGAAATGGAAGCTCATTTGGACTCCCTCTTGAATGATGCTAGAAAGGGGAAAGCCAATTGAGAGCTGAAATGAAAGAAAAGTTTCTTGAGAAAGAGGATGAGGTATCGGAGGTAAAAGAAAAGGTGAAAGCTGTGTAGGACTTTTTGATTGAAAGAAAGGACAGATTTGAAAAGGGCTCTTCGGGAGTCGGTTGGGGTTCTTGTTTGATACTTTTGAAGTAGAAAGCTAACAACCGGCCAAGAGAAGAAGGTTGGTATAGCTCTTTGAAAAGCAAAAGTCTGTTGAGGAAGAGTTGGAAGCACTTGCATGAGGAAGCATTTTTGCCGTTCTTGAGGCTAGGAGAATGACAGAGGATATAACCCATCAATGTTTCAAAGCTCTTGGGAAGAAAGCCCGGGATACGATGTCCTGGAAAGTAAAAGGGAGAAGATTTACATTCCTAAGAAGATAATTGCTAAGCTTTAGCTCAAGGAAGAAAGGCTGCTTTGGAAAAAGAAAGAAGTCTGCGTGCAGAGTGGTTGTTGAGAATTTCATACTTTCTCACAACATAGATGGTTTTGTTGATGATTGTTGTCCGGAGGAGAGGGTAGGCTGACTGGAGGATAGTAAAGAGGGACTTTATCTGCTCATACTATGTATGCCAAACCATTAGAGTTCGGGCAACCGCGGATGAAACTTTTCGCATGGATAGAAGAGAAGCATCTTGCTCTCTAGGTAAATATTTTGAAATCATCAGTTGAATTCAACTTAAATCGCATGCACCTGAATTTGAGAAGATTCCCACTCGATTACAACCGATGAGAATTTGGACCAGCTAAGTATTCACGGGACTATTAAAATCTACTTTCTTTGAAATACGACCACCAATTGGAGCAGATAGCCGCGAACTTTACGACAGGGTCTATGAATGGCTGAATATGCCCAAAGGCTATCGGAGGTATGGTTGATGGGGAGGATGTGGTTGAAGAAAGTTCTTTGGTTGATGAAGGTTGGCTATAGGTTTTTGAAGATTGCTTGTTTTATCTTTTTTGTTTCGTGATCTTATCTCTTTTGCTTCTACTTAGGTGATAGGTCACTTACGTAATCTTGTACTTGAACGCTTATTTAATAGAAGTGATTATTTTGTTAAAGACAACTTCTCGTTGTTGATCGCTTTTCTTTGGAATCTTGTTTAAAAGTCTCTTGTTTTTGTTTTTCTGTTGTTTTATGCTTTCAGTCCTCAAAAGGTTTTAACATCATAAAAAGGGGGAATTTGTTAGGATTTGAATTTGTATGTTTTGATGATGTTTTTAAAACCTAAGTGTAATAGGACTAGCTGAACCTATTAGTCGGTGATGATCTAGATAGGTTAGTATCTTAGCTAAGGAAACCTTGCTAGGTCTGACCAGAAGACTTGATGTTATTGAGAACTCAAGACCAAGACAGAAAACATGAAGTCAAGATCCAAAGATCGCACAACTAGAAGGTTGAAAGGTTTCTAACAAGAAGACTTGGAAGTCTTCTTGTACTTAAGAAAGTTGTCACAAGAAGCTTAGAAGACTTGAAGAATGTTCACAAGAAGGGTTAGATGATTATCTATGAAAGGAAGGTAGTCAAGAAGGCTTTGAGGAAGAGATAGCAAGGTTGGAAACCCGCTAAAGTTGACTTAGAAGACTTATCCGATTCAAGTAAGTCGATTTTCAATCAATAAGTCAAGTATCAATCAAATCCTTTACGAGAAGATCAAATCTATCAAGACAATCAATTAAGAGATAATTGATTAAAATCAATCAATCAATTATCTAAGTCAACAAATTCCAAACGACTACTTACCTTATAAAGAAGACCTGATTGACAATTAGTCAATAGCTAGTCAATTTCAGGTTCTATAAATTGGAGTGATGGATTTGAGAATCGACTACGGTCTACGCCGCGATAAATATACATTGCAAGAAACCGTAAATGCTATCATTCACTGCGATTACATGCTTATTTTCATCTCAAGAATCAATCACACATTCTTACTTTATAGAAGTTGATTCTTGCTAAGAGATTGTAAAATCACCTTCCATTTTCTCGGGATGAGAGAAGGCCGATAATCTTTTTCGATCCAAGAGTTAACATTCGAAGATCACCGTTTTGTACCAAGAGCAGGAACTTGTAAAACTTCCCGTGGTCAAATCCTTAAGGTGATAGAGGAGATAAGACCGGTTTCGGTGGATAGTGAAGGCCCTGTGGAGTCGGGGAGAGTGGACGTAGGATCGTTATATCCGAACCATTATAAAAATCTCTGTGTCTTTCTATAGCTTTACGCATATTTACATTCATAATCGCTACGCATAGTAAACTCTCAATATCGGGTTTAACATCAAGTTATCGATAGTTTGATAAAAAGAGTTTATGATTTATAGAAAGTTTTCCAAAATACACTCACGAGATAAGCTTCCGCACCATCGGAAGACTTCAAGCTTTCTAAAGTTTGCCGATCAACACTTAACACACTCGAGTACTTATCTCAAGAAGACTTGCAAAGTCTTCTAACCACACACTGGGTCACGTAAAGTTTTAAAAAGTTTTTAGTGTGGTAAAATCTATTCAACCTCCTTCTAGACTTTACACCTCTTTTCACATCTCGTCCGAGACCAATAGTTGTCTTCAAACTAGTTGAAAATGACTCCAGTAATCTTTATTTTCTTACCGAGTGTAGAGAGTCATCTTTGTGAGGCTAGGAGTCTCGAGTAATTCTTAAGTGTAGAGAGTAAACTGAGTATGAACTCTTGCATTTTCAGGTTCTACTACTTGAGTGATAGGTCTAGTAAGATCATCAAGTGAGGGGGAACATTATCCAACTAGAAGATAGGATTTGTGTAAATTATGTTAATTTTTTTAGTAGATTTGACACTAAGTGTGTGACAAAGGATGTAGAAAGGTTACGACACCTCCGAACCACTATGTATTGTGTTGCATTTATCGTTCATTATCATTCTTTACATTGCATATGTTAACAAAATATATTTCACTGTCGCAGAACGTTAGTTGTTAATTCTTTGTAGTTTCTAGTTGTTGACTTGATAAAATTGTTAAGAAAAGATTATACAAAGTTACACTCATTATTCTGCTGCATAGTTATTCAAAGAAATTTTTATAAGTGATTCTAAGAATATTTAACTCTGAACAGCACAAGTAACCTAAAAGAAATCAAGTTTCCAATAACAATCAATCCAACGGTCGACTTAGATTTTTTTAATATTTTGACAGTCATGTCCATGACATAGTACAAGTTAAATGATCATTAACTCTTCACATTTACATTTAAGTGGTGATATTAGACAAAATTTCTCAATCAAACTTAATCTCACTCTTAAACTTGTGTTTATTTTAATTGTACGTTCTAAATTGTAAACTAAGGAACTTAAAAAATTATATTCTCGAATTCACTCAATTTTTTAATAACCACACAAATGTTGTTATAATGGACCATGTTTTGCAATGAACACAAATAATTAAATACACATTATCGCTTATTGTCATGTGTTCAGCTTATTGTCATGTGTTCATTATTATCTTTAAGATAAATAATGGCAAATGTCATTATAACGGAACTCATGCTCGGGGAAGAAGAAAATATTAAAGTTATTAAGGCTATTTTGTGCAACTTTGAATTGACGTCAAGATTTAAGGTAAATTTCATAAAAATTCTCTCTCTCAGGAGTTAACATCGGAAGGGAGAATCTGATCCACTGGGCTTTTATGTTAGGCTGCTCGTCGTCCTCAATTCCCTTCAATTACCTTGGCATTCAAGATGGGGCTAATTATTCTCGGCATTCTTCTTGGGAAGGTCTAGTGAGCAAAATTAAAAGTAGATTATCGAAATGGAAAGGGAAAAATATATTCATGGGTAGGAAAGCTATTTTGGTGCAATCTGTTCAATCCGCAAAGCCAACCTATTGTTTGTCGTTCTATAAATTGCCTAGGATAACCATTTGTGAGATCGTTAAAATTCAAAGAACCTTCCTTTGGTGTGGGAGTAAGGATACACATAAAATTCCTTGGGTTTCTTGGAGCAACATTTGCAAAGCTAAGGAGGAAGGTGTTTAGGAATTAAAAATTTAGATTTTTCAATGGGGCACTTCCAGGGTAGTGGATTTGGAGGTTCGTGATAGAGGAGGAGAGGCTATGGGCTATGGGCTATGGGTGAGGGTCATTAAATCGAAATATGGAGTAGTGGGAGAACGTGAGAAAAATGGAGTAGGGGAGTCGTAGAATCAATGGTTCAAAATAGTGGAGAGACATCACCACAAAAAACGAATTTGGCGAGGGGGTTAGCGAGGGAATTAACGAGGGGAGGGGTTGGCGAGGGCTTTACCGAGGGAAGGTAGCCCTCGGCAAAAACCTTGTCGGTAAACACTTCCTCGCCAAATCCCTCGACAATTAGCGAGGCGGCCCTCGCTAATTGCCGAGGGATTTGGCGAGGCGAGTTTAGCGAAGGCTTTACCGATGGCCGAATTGGCGAGGAATTGGCGAGGGAATTGGCGAGGGGCGTTCGGCGAGGGCCAGTGGCGAGGGAATTGGCGAGGGCCAGCCTGGCGAGGGCGGGCCCCTCGTCTCGCCCTCGCTAAAATCATTGTAATAAAAAAGAATTGCGGCGGGGATCGAACCCGCGCCCCGGCCACGGCATGGGGGCTAGCCGGGCGTTGTTTTTTCGCGTTGCAAGGGATCGAACCCGTGACCTCCGAGAGAGTGGAGGAGAGAGCTTGGGCGCTTTACCGTTTGGGCAAAGCTAATCATTCGATATATTTTTGCTTTTAAATATATTAATATCACATTATGTTCAATATTTTATATATTTTTAATTTATAAATGTTATTCAATTAAATATGTTTAATATAACTATTATTCAATTATATATGTTATCACATATATTCAATTAAATTGTATACTATATTTAATATATTTATTATTATTTTTTAATTATTATATATATTCAATTTAATTGTCTACAATATTTAATATATTTATTATTATTTTATAATTATTGTATATATTCAATTAAATTGTATACTATATTTAATATATTTATTATTATTTTGTAATTATTATATATATTCAATTAAATTGTATACAATATTTAATATATTTATTATTATTTTATAATTATTGTATATATTCAATTAAATTGTATACTATATTTAATATATTTATTATTATTTTGTAATTATTATATATATTCAATTAAATTGTATACAATATTTAATATATTTATTATTATTTTATAATTATTGTATATATTCAATTAAATTGTATCCTATCATTTACTATATACAATAATTAAATAAAACCACATTATTACACTATTCAATTAGTATATATATTATTATTTTATAATTATTAATATTGTATATATTCAATTAAAATGTATCCTAAAATTCACTATATACATGTTATCATATATTATTGTTATTATTATTATTGCATATATATATTATCATGTTTATAATTATTATTATTATCACATATATATTCAATTAAATTATCAACTATATTATCATGTGTAAATATGTACTCTTAAACAATTAAAATTGATACTTTAAATAACTAAAATTCATCATCTTATAAATTAATTAAAATTCATACTCATAAACATTTAAAATTCATAAATTCTTAATTAACATTCGAAAAATTTATAGTTTTAAACACAAATAATTCATTTAGCGGCGCCTAGAACCCCGGGACCCACGGGATGACTCGATCGTAACCACCCGGACCAGGTGGGAATATCACCACCGGGGAAGGAACCCCGCAACCCCGCAACATCTCCTCAGTTGGACGTTGCATGTCCGCCTGCAACTCCGCCGCATCTCCGCTCTCATCTCCGCTCGCATCTGCTCTCGCATCTCGCTCCATCTCCAACCGCACCCTCTCACGCTCCTCTTGGAGCATCCGGTCCATATCAGCTTGGGTGATCCCACTAGGAGGAGTGCTCGATGATGAACAAGAGCCGGAGGGGATGCGTCTGGACTTACCCGACCGAGACCCCGAACCCTCCCGTGTTGTTTTCCAACTCTTTGGACATAGATCCGGGATAAGTCGGGTTGGGGTTCGGAGCTCGACCCTCGTGAGGGCCGAGGCATCTCGGGAGGCCGCCTCTTGTACTTCATACCGTCACGAATATTTCCACAATTAAAATTTTAGATTACAAAAATAGACATATATATAATTTTTTTATAAATTATTACATAATATAAAATGAAAATACTTACAACCGTGTCACTAATGTTCTCGTAGGTGTACTCTCCTTCAGGAGTTGCGTGGTAATGCCGCACTATGTCCCGATCGGTGGGGGGCCGTCCATGCTTCCTCTCCTGTATTTATTTAATTAGAACCACGTGTTTAATTAAAATATTGAACTAGCATTAAAAATTACTTACAAAGTCATATGAATACTCGGGTGATCCACGGATCCGCCCTATGACGGGAGATGCCAAGATTCGTGCCTCCAGTGCTCCGACATTCGATTCCTCCTACACTGCGCGCTCTTTGACCTCACCTCTTCTCTACCCCAATACTCGAGCAGTGGATTGAAGACGGCGTCATCCCATCCAGCACTGTTCCTTGGTGAAGAACAACGTTTTCACGTTGTTCAAAGATATCGATGTATCTTTCCGCCGCCCTACGAAGGAACAAATGATACACCTCCGTTGAGTTCGTAACGGAAGGGTCCCACCTAGTCACTCTCTGCCAAACAAAATATTATTGTACTCAATAAGCGTTAAAGTTTATAAATTAATCAAAATTAAATAGCGAATAACAAAATATAATGTACTCAAATGACTCCCGATACGTCTGCGGCCTCCGAGGAGATATCATCCTCGAAGTGAATGCACCGGGCTCCATATGTTTATACATAATATCCCGAATAATCTTGGATACCTGATTCGATGGCATCAACCTGCAAAACGGAATAAACACGCGAAATTATAATAGACATATAAATATGACACGCTTTATTATTCACAAGTATTTAACTTACGTGCCCTTGTAGATCCATATATCCAGGATCGAACCCGCAGGAGCCGGAGCTGGAGCCGGATGGTCCTCATAAGACTCGTGAGCCGACACTCGCCCGCTTCATCTCGCTGAATAATGGGTACTGCACTGTACCTCGACCCGAATCCGCACGCTCCGTCGACCCAAATCGTCCCTCGACCCCAGACGGTCCCCTCCATCCAGACGGTCCGCTCATCCGTAATAATAATTAAATAAAACCACATTATTACACTATTCAATAACAAATAATTCATCATATACTCGAAGCAATGCATTAAAATGAAACACACATAATTATTACACTATATATTCAATATTAATCGAAGTTTTCATCCTCCTCCTCCTCTTCACTCTCCTCCTCCTCATCATCATCATTTTCTTCTTCTTCTTCGTCTTCTCCTTCCTCTTCTTCATTATTTTCAATATCAATTAGTGCACCGTTGACATCTCACAATATGATTGGATCATCATCCGTTTGCTCCACTACACATCGAGATAGGTTAGACATATAGTCATCGGGAAACTTCAACTCGCTTACCCATCCGCACGCATCATCCTTTTGACTCTTATCAAGTGAATAACAAGCTTTGGGATACTTTCCGTGCGTTGACATTTCTCTAGAGAGGGACGACGACAATATTCATTAAGTTCATCCCTAGACTTATTTGTGTCTTTTGTTTTCCCTTCCACATTCATCACCTTTGTAGAACAAATTATCAAACACATTTTTTCAATGTGCATCACATTCAAATTATGCCGGATCAAGAGGGTACTCCAATATGGCAAATCCCAAAAATATTTTTCTTCCTCCACCACCATCTAATCTTCTTGTGGGCCTCAACACCCTCTTCTCGTCACTTTCCGGTACCCCAACCAATCAATTTCTTGTAGAAGCATCTCACCTGCTCGGATGGGTGGTGGGTCATCTCAGAACTACTACATTCTTCGTGGAATGCAGCCTTGTTCTGCGATACGGATGTCCCCTCGGTAAGAACTTACGATGGTTATTAAACCACGACTGTTTGCGGCCGAGTTTTAAAGTGAAGGCATCGGAGTACTCAAGACAATATGGACAAGCGAGTCCTTCCAAGGTGCTCCATCCAGACTGCATTGAGTAAGCCGGGAAAGTCACTAATGGTCCAGATTAATGCGGCTCGCATCATAAAATTCTCGCTTTCTAGCAACATCATAGGTTTCCACCCCATTTCCCCACAAAGATGTTCAAATCATGAATTAGTGGCTGTAAAAATACATCTATATTATCCTTCGATTTTTAGGACCGTGCACCAAAACCGTCGAAACATGAATTGTTCTTTTATGAAAATTTATAGGAGAGAATGGGTTGGGAGAGACGAGGGAGCAGCTGGTTAGAGAGGTAGGGAATGTAGAAAATATCTACTTTTGGTGGGATAGTTGGTGGGGGTGTAGTTTGAAAGAAATATTTTCGAGATTATTTAGCTGTAGTTTGTTGAAAGAAGCTAGGATTGCGGAAATGGGGAAACAAGTAGGAGAGGATTGAAATGAGAGTGGACATGGAGGATGAATTTTTACCTCGAATAATTCTGATGCTCTTAATGAACCTATTAACTTGATTGGCAGGAAAAAAGTTTCCAAATAGGGAAAAGACAGGTGCATCCAATGACATTTATCCAATGAAACAAACATATTTGAGGTTGGTGGAAGCGACGCCAAACTCTAATGAATTGGCCAAGATGAAAAAGATCTTCCATTGATTATGGAAATATTGGGCACCTACAAGGATGATCGTTATTGTGTGGAAAACATTAAAGAAAAGGTTGGCCACCAGTGATTCATTGAGAAAAAGAGGGGTTCGGCTATCGGAGGAGGAAACAGACTGCTCACTGTGCCATATTCACCCAGAATTGAATGCTCATCTTCTCTTTTTTTGACAGAAATGCTCATCTTCTCTTCAAGTGTCCAATTTCGAGTGTTTTGTGATTTTTTATGTTAAGCTGGTTGAGAATTGATGGAGTACTCCACAATAATCCAGGTGACAGTTTCTTGCAGTTTGGTGAATTGTTAGGTAAGGAAAATAGCCTTATCAAGGCTGCTTCAACAGTTTGGGTGGGAACGGTCTGTTGCATCTGGCAAGCTAGAAATTCATTGATTTTTCAAAAGATTGAACCTGATTCTCAGAATTAGCTTAGAATTTGAACCTGTAAATTAAGTCTTGGTTAGCAATTCATATCCTGAAAGTGAAGGAATGTTCCTAGATTGGCTTGGTGAGGCAAGCAAAGTAATTATATACTATATGATAGATAAGTTTGGCGCTGTGAGAATAAGAGTGGTAAATGTATGAATTTTGTTGAGATTTGTCTGTACTTAAACTTGCATTGTACGGGTTTGAGTACTCCTTGTACTCATTTTCGTAATTATTAAATAGAAGAATGCATCTATTATATTATTATTTTGTAAAAATAAATAATATCTAACTAATATTGTTTAATAAATATAATTAATACATTTAAATGAGCAAAAATAATAAGGCATCAGTTATACGGTTCAAATTCATGTATATAAGAATTTTCCTTAAAAATAATGATTAACTGAAAAATTGCGATGATGAAACATGGGCAGTGCATTTTGGGGATGAGACATGCACACACTTGACATTATGTATTTAGAATTAATTAATAAATAAAGATATTATTGGCTGTTCTTCTTCTTTGGGTAGGAAAACAAATACCCCTCCCATCCCATACTCGTTGGACATTTGCCAAAAAGGTCCGTCCCGTATTCGTTGCATCATTTCCTTAAATGGTAATAAAATAACTTTTCAATTTTATCTATCGCCCTCAAACACTACAATATTACATCATATGCCACTATTTTTCCCACACTAATTCAATTTAATACTATTAACTAACTTCCTTATTAAAGTTGAAAAGACTACCCTATCCCCATAAAAATAATTTATATTATTAAACAACTCTTACATTAAAACTTGTGTAAAAAATAAATGTCACAACAAGTATGGGACGGAGGGAGTATCATGTTTGATTATATTGTTATCCAATATAAATCCGTATAATTTGTGTATTTATGTAGCTAGAGATCGGAAAAAACAAATAAAAGGTTGAATGGTTAGGAATGCTCTAAGAACTCAATCCTAGGATGAAGCTTTGAATATATACTTAATAAATGCAAGAAAAAATAATAAATGCAAGAGAGAGAGTTGTTTAGTTTTTTAGGTTCGGTCTTAATGTTGGTAGATTCGATTAATTTATTATGCCTTAAATACTATATTTGGATAGGTTTCGGCCCTCGCGCCTCTTATCACCTATCCGCCGACAGAGGATTTCTGACATTCCAATGATTTGTTTACATTCATGATAGGTTGAGTATTCACTACTGTTACAAGGATCTTTCCCGACTAAGAACGATTTTGCTAGCCTAGCGACATTGTCGCCCGCCGCTATTCGGCCGAGATTTGCTCGCCGAGCTACTCTTCAAGATTGGCCGAGCTCGCCCCGTCCTCGACTCTTTTCCATCTGCAGCTGCTCGCCTACATTTCAACACTCTTATGATGGTCGGACTGTTCGCCTTCCCTTCTCCGTCGAGGATTCGAGCTCACCGGGCTTGAAGATCACCCACGCTGAGCTTGGCCACACTTGGCATAAATAGTGCCACAATGCACCATAAGACAATCATTATAAAAAAACAATTAAAGATGAAGAAAAACAGAAGTGAAAGTCTATCCAAAAATAGGCAAAAAAATTAATATTGCATGAAATGATATCATTGTAAGACATTCACAAATTAATACTTATTTATTTAAAGTGTTAAAATATTATTCCCAAATTATATTACATCTTATCGTAAAACTGTTTCATGCTAGAACCTGCTCCCGAAAATAATTGCGGCATTTGATATCTTGTGATTCTTTTTGTTCATTTGACAATTTTGTTTTGAAGTAAAATAATATTTCACGATGCCAAACTATCATATGAGGCACTGATACAATGTTTTGCATGCCAATATATATATATATAAAATTAAGTGTATACCAATCAATTTTCACATATATACAGATATTTTTAAGATCAATTGATGAATTTTGGCTATATAACAAAAGAGTATCTAATAAGAGAGTGTTTCTCTATGGAATAAATCGATATATTTAACAAATATCTTTTTATATATATATATAGTCAATGTTATTATGACAATTCATGTCCTTACACACAGTTATGACATTCAAGCCATTTTAATGGCCATAATTATAACATTCATGCCATTTTCAATCATGTTAATTATAACTTCCCATTTCAATCATGTTAATTGTAACTTCCCAACAATTACATTTGACTTGAAACTATGTACTTGGACATCACTGACGTCCACATACGTACAAATTTGAAATTCGAATTCAAACATATGAGTTAATTTCGTTGGAACAACCCAATTTCGATTGGACTTTTTTATCTTTTGAATCAAATTTATCCAACGTGAGCTAGACTCATTTACCCAGCTCCAAAAGACAAGTGAACTTTTAGGTCCATATTTACCCAAAGTTCATTCTATTAATTTGAGTTCTTCTCTCTACTACTTTTTAGGAGTAGTATTACTCTCACATTATTCAATATGGGATAATTATATCTTGATTTAATTTTTTAAATTTCAACACTTTTAATACATAAAATATAATACTATGACGTTCAACTTCGTATATTAATTTTTCACTCACCGAAATTTAGTTTTGAGACCATAATATACTATGATCATCTACTCCGAGAGTAGATCGACCTCGTCCCATTTAATTTTCCAAAAATTAAACTTTAAGTCCTCATTTAATTAAATAACCAATTAAATACACATTAATTAATTTTTATCAATTAAAATCAAATTTCTCCAAACATCTTTGAATTTAACATTTTGTCCTTTCGGGCGTCTCTCTTAATGTTTAACTTTTCTTACACTATCTCTACTTTTTGCTTTTTTTACACTTTCCTACCAACAACTTTATAAGAAGATATTACTTGAATGTTAAACATGAAGAGGACCGTAGAAAGTATTATTTTAATTAAAAGTATTTTTTTCTTATCTTGCAATATATCTCATACAAATATGACAAAAACCTATATATAATATTTTTCGGATTTAGGATCCATAAAATTACCATATAAAAAGCTCGCAGATCTCAAGCGGGGTGATCTCGTGAAACGCTTTTCCGAAAAAACTCGCACAAAGATAAAAATAAAATCTTGCTCCCAGGTTATGTTAATATAATGTCAAACTTGTGTTACTCTAAGGACAAATATGTGTAATCGTAAGAATAAATAATACACATTTGTCCAAAAAACTCACCCGAAGGCAAATATATTATGTTACTATAAGGTCAAACATGCTAATATAAGGGCAAGTATGAGTTATTGTAAGAACAATTATTATAAATTTGTCCAAAAAAATTCGCGCAAAGACAGAAAAAAAAAAAAACTCACTCACAGATTGTGTTAGTATAAGGTCAATTATATGTTACCGTAAGAGCAAATATGTGTTATTACATGAACAAAACCAGTACAAGTGCAAAAATAAAAAATAAAAACTAGATCTAAAGTTTAGATAAACAATTAAAGAACAAATATTTATCCTTATAGAAATACTAGATATTAGGCTCGCGAATTTCGCGAGGTTGCAAGATATGTATATATATATTATTGAATAATTATTTCAAATATTTATTATACAATATAGTTTTAAATTAAAAAGAAAAAGAAAAAAATTCTAAATATTTATTTGTTACTAAATGATATAAATGTAGGACAAAATGAATTTATCATTTCATTTATTTAAAAATATAATTTAAAACTAAAACTACAAATTTCATAAAATTTCTTTGTACACAACATTGGTAGCATACTTGGATGGTTTTCCATCGGATCCAAGTGAAATAATTTTCAATCTTTTCTCGCTCTTAAAAATGCCACGTACCATTATCCATGTGTGAAAACAAAGTTTGGGAAGGTACAATCCAACGTTTGAAAGCGATTAACCTTGACTTTTATTTATCATCATCGCAAAACACAATAGAATTGAAAATTGTCTCCTCTAAAAATTTACCGGCATTGATGGATCTGAATTACTAATTGTTATTTTGGGTATGAACATTTTATTCCCAATATTATTTCTCGAGATAATTTCTACTTCGATAATGTGATTTCTAAACTTTTTGACAATTAATCTCGTTCCACCGCACAAACTTGCTTTACGATCAATATTTCTTATCGCATTATCGGCACACCTTAATTTCTTCAAAACCAATCGATGGTTCATTAGTCCGTAATACCTAATAGAATTTAAAAAAATCGAAATTAATAAATATCAATGTCAACATGAAGTAATTAATAAATCATAAAAGTTCAATAATACATAAATGTAATGGCATAATGCATAAATAATTTCAATAAACATGTAATTTTAAAAAGATTACTTAACTTATTTGTCTGAATAGTAATTTAGATTGAAAAAAATTAAAACTACTAAAAGAATTACATAATCTTTAAACCATATTTTATTATTTAAATATAAAGTTAAAATTTATTTTTCTTAAATTTTAAATACTAATTCATGATTTTCAATAATTATAATATAACTTTGATTGACTTATTTTTCATAAATAGCAAAAAGCGTTTAAATTAGAACTCTATAAATATGTTTAGAATTATAAATCTTTTAGAACAGATTGTCAACAATAATTTAACATAAATTTAGAAAAATATAATGTGTGTAAATTAAAAATTATTTTTATACTTGTTGGCCCCGAGATTGAGTGATTAAAACAAGCTTAAATCACCTCCTAGTGATAATCTAGAGGGAGGGTTTGAATAGATTATCAAATCTTTTCAAAGATCGATTATCTATTCAAGATATCAAAGCTACACAATGGAAATAAACTTTAACTCAATCTTTTAAGGATCAAAAAGCAATCAATTAAATCAAAATGAATTTAGTTGAATAGTTGATTAACAACAAATAAGTAAAGATAAGAAGTAAAGAACACCGGGATTTATAGTGGTTCGAATCAAACCGATCCTACATCCACTCTCCTTCTTCAACTTGAAGAAGGGCCTCGTCGACTTACTTTCTTACTTACTCACCGAGTTACAATTATAATGTGTGAAGATCCTTCTCTTCAATTCTATCTTCAACCTATCAAGCTATCTAGAAACTTGAAAGTTACGGCGTAAAGTTTGAAGATGTACAAGTGAGTGTTCTACAAACACTTAGAAACTTTTAAAGATTCTTTTGAAAACTTTAGTGAGTGCTCTTTAACAATCGTGAGTATTGAATGAGTGTTAATTTTTTTATTATTCGTAACTGTGATCAAACATATTTATAAGCACGTGAAGCGGTTGGTTTGTTGTAACAAACTAAAAACCGCTCAACAAACTTATTCTTGATAACCGTCTTGATATCACCGATCTCGAACAAGTCGTCTCACGACTTTGTGAAGACTCGCATTTCTTATTCTACTCAAATTGGTCTTGACCTTGTCTTGAGCTCTTTATTATTATCTCCAGCAGATGACTTAGTCAAGATCGTCTTCGATGACCTTTTCTTTCTCGACTTCACTGATTATGCTAGTTCTACCTAGTCCGATCACCTAGCACTAGAATTCATTACATCGGTTGTTCTATACACATTCAAATTTGATCATCTTATCTACCCGAGCTCATCCTAATCTATATACTTTAACTCATCAAAACTTCTTCCGATCTAACAATTTCCCTTTTTGATGAAGTTAAAACTACAAGAAAGAAACAAGCTCATAGGTGTTAGTCAAGATTATTCAAGATAATCGGATGAGCATATTAAAGCACATAAGCATTTAGTTTAGATACGTTCACATAAGAGCACTTAATCCATACTTAGAAAAATTTTAGAAGGAAAATTTTTAAGGAAAGTTTAAGTCTTAAAGACTTTATCGTATTATTAGTACTTAAAAAATTTTAAGTCTTAGGACTTAGAAAATTTTAGGAAAATTTTAACTGAGATAGAAGTTTCCTCGGATGATTAATACTTAGAAAATTTTTTAAGTTTTCTTAGAAAGCAAGAAAGAAAACTTAAAGCATGAGACAAGATAATTCGGATAAGTTCACTTCTATTCGCAGATGATTATATATTTACAGATTAGTGCGTATAAGATAAACAATAAGAAAGGAAATTTGATCATATCTAGACACCCCATTGGTCTTCATCGTGCACCATCGGCCGCTTAAACATCCTCCTTCGAAGTTGCTTGAGGTCCTCCTCCCGAGCTAATCCAGACTCGGCCTCGCCTTTGAACAATTCCCTTGACCTACCTAGGTCCAGGGATCCATTAGCTTTCTTGGCGAGACTGCGTACTCAAGGCCGGGAGATCAGTTGACGTTGAACTCGACATCGCCTTCTTCAAGCAACCGATGATAGAGGTCCGCATCTTCCTTTTCAATCCACTCGTGCCAGGCAAGGTCCGGATCTTGCCGAGTAGTTCCTGGGCCTTGAGAATGTACCAAAAGTACATCCACATGGCGTCCGTGTTCTTATCTTTGTACTCCTTCTCATATTTCACACAAGCCATCTTTGGAGGGGCAGACGTGGTATGACATGGCACAAGTTCCCGTCGCCTTGGTCTTTCACCAGCCACTTTCGCTTGCTCCAGGTGACGTTGGCGCCCTTCTCCTTCTTCCGCCTTCTCTTCTCTTTCTTTCCGAAGTATTCCTTTTCTCGTCCAATCCTCTTGATCTGCTCTTCGGAAAGATTAGAGTAGTCGGCTTCTCGCTTTTCTTTTCCTTTGGTAGCAGCTCTGAGTGAGATGTCACCGATTTGGGCTCATCACCGCTACCTTTTGCCTTTGCTCTTGGCTTCGCTGCTCGCTTCCTCTGGACCTTGCCAAGAGTCTTTCTCGACCTTTCTTCCTCCTCCTTCCTCTTCTTCTCCTCGTCCTCCTTGAGGGCTTCTTCAAGTTGACTTACCCTCGGTTGGAGAGCACCAACTCATCGAGACTTAAGTTTGACGTTCTCCTTGGGCCGCCTGTGTCACCGTGTTGGCCTTCATGCCCAAGTCTCTCCTAGTCTCCTCGACCACAATCGAGGGCTTGTCTTCTTTCTTGTTCTTCCTTTTCCCCCTTTTTAACTTCACCGCCAGTTTGTCAACTTTGTATTCGGATCGGTACATTTGACTCGAAAGTCGATCGTCCAGTGCCATTTCATTCACCACCATCCGATTGTATCCTTTCACCTCCTCTTTCAATCCCTTCATCTCCTCTTCCAGAGCTTTTACCTTCTCACCAAGACAGAGTTAGTCAGAAGTGATTTTATCTCGAGAGTGTTACCTCGACTTCTCTCATACCGCGATCATGGTCTCTATGACTCGCTTCCACCATATTCTTCGTCCACTTCTTCATTTTCCTCTTAAAAGCAGATTTCATCTTCTTCTCCATCTTGCTAAAGATCGAAGAAATGGCGATCGCGAGGATGAGGTCACTGTCTTCATCCTCGGAGGAGGATTCGACGAAGAGGAGGAGATGTCTTCTCGAGTAGGTAGAGGGGAAGGAGAGTGAGTTTGGATGGTTAGGAGGAGAGAGTAAGATAGAGTAGGGAGGGGTGTAGTATGGACTTGAGGGAGAGGTGTTGGTTCGGTTGTGGGGGAGGAGTAGTTTGGATTTGTGGGATGGGAGTGGGAGATGAGGTTTGAGTAGATGAGGATGGAAGTTGAGGTGTGGATGTTGATGTGGGTTGATACTGTGGGTAAGGTGGTAGACGAGGGTTAGTCACCTGGGGTTGGGGTGGTGGTTGGAGCAGGTTTCGAGGTTGGGTAGAGAGTTGGACTATTTCGGTGGGGTTTGGACTTTTTCGGTAATCGTGGCTGTTCTAGAGGCTCCGAGGTGCCAGCCGGCACACCTCTTCATTGCCGGGGTGGGCGACGAGGGGGAGGGAGTAGATTCAGAGGAAGATAAACCGGAGGAGGTTCCGAAAGAGATTACTTTCTCCGCTGTTTGGGTCCTTTCGAGCTCGGCTCCTCCAAAGTGCCTCGGCTTCGGCTAATGCTGCTCTGATGAGAGTGAATTGATGCATGATTTGATAGGGTATTTTTGTGCAAAAAGTGGTCAAAAGTGTTAGTTTTTGGTCTTAAATGTGTAGAGTATCACTCTTTGGCATGAAAAGTATCACTTGTGTATATTTTGATGTTTTTCATCCCATTTTCGTAAATCGGTGGAATTTGACCAAACCAAGAGTACCGCATTCATACGGCGAAGAGACAAATGAGACGGGTGAAAACGGGGTCGCAGTGGAAGTCGGGTCGAGAAAATTCCTGGACTCGACCTCTGGTCCAGTCCAGGAGCCTCGACCCGAGGGTGCAGCCAAGCAAGAGATTTTAAAAATTGAAGAAGCCTCGACTCGAGGGCTGGAAGCTTGAGTCGAGGGTCAGGATTTTCGGCAAGCTCGAGTCGAGGCTATGTATTTTTAAGAGAAGCGTGGGCACAATTTAAGGAAGCTCAACTCGAGGGCCCCAACCTCGAGTTAAGGGTGTAGATTTTTGAAAATTTGTCTTTTTAATCCATTTGAGCAGAAAACAGAGCATAACCTTCCCCATAGCAGTTACTTACAGCTTTTAGGGCGATTTCGAGTTTCTTAGCTTAATTCTCCCTGTAGGTTGATTAGATTGTTAGATTTAGATAGATTTCCATTAATTGTTGGTTAGATTGTACTTTGATCCATTAGTTTTCTCATTTCAAGTTGTAATTCAAGTAAAGAGGAGTTTACATTTGAAGATTCAAGCATTCAATATAGTGATCATTTTGGTGTAATTGTTGATGTTCTTCCTCTCTACTCATTTCAATTCCTTAATTGTTATGATTAGCCATTTGATTATTGATAAGAGCAAACTAACACTCACCTCCCAAGTGTAGGAGGATCGTGTAGTGAGCAAGTACTGGTTAAATTATCGAATTCGTGGGAATCAAGTGGGAGATATCCCTAAATTTACTAATTTAATTGCAATTGTAGCACAAGCCATTCAACAAGATTAAGGATTCAAGCAAAAATTAACAAGCAACTATGTTCTAGCAAGACAACTAGATTCAAGCAAGATAAAAGATGTGTTCGGGTGTTCTTTGGCTATGGACTATGAAACACGAATCAAAACCAAATAGTAACTCTCTCGTTGGCAAATTGATAAGGACAATTCAAATAAGAAAACACAACACCGTACTTGATAAGCCTAGGAGTCACATTTCGTTAAAGCACGTAGAATTGATTACGCCAACGTCCCCATTCTTCCCGATTCTCTCACGAGTCAATAGGTTTCCTAGTGTGATTAATCTTCGCTACTAAGGTTCGTCCCTCACTAATCACCTGACTATTAATCTAAGCAATTAATGTGAATTGATGTAATTCTAATGTAGTTAACCAAGTCTCTTTGCGTTACACAATATCCACTCTAATTATCCAATTAAACTCTTCAACCAAGCTAGAAACCTAATCATCCAAGTATCCTTGCAATAATTAAACACTAAACATGGAATTCAAGTTCATTCAAACAATAGATCATGCAAAACTCATCAATTCAATCAATCAACCTTCAATTGAAATTACCCACTCAATTAATCAACATAATCCAATCACCCATAGCCTCAAAACACCCAAACACTTGAGAAATTAGCCACTCATAGCAAATTGAAATAAACCCATTACATTAAGAAAATAAGCATTCATCTTTTCAAGAAATTAAACCAATAAAACTGAAAATAAACGAAAGATTTCACCTAATTAGCATCCCAACATTAAGAATCCTTGACTTGATCTTCCAAAATGATAAAGAAATGTAGAATCTAGTTATGTGTGTGTGAGAAAGTGTGTAATGGTATGTGTAGGAATTGTGAATTTTAACTAAGTGTGGAATTCTAGGCTAATGGTGTGTAATGTGTATTGGAGAGATAGCTTGAAATCTGATAAGGAGAGTATTTATAGTGGGCACCTAGGTTAATGGACGAATTTTACATTTAGGCCCCTAAAAGTGCTCAATTAGAGCTTAAAATCCTCAAAATCGCGTTGCAGACTTGGGCATTGCTTTAAGTGACTCGGCGAGTCACTTTTGGGTTGCCCGAGTCACTTTTGTGTTGCCCGAGTCACTTGGCTACGTCAAAGATCCAACTCGGGTGATTTTCACGTGACTCGGGCCAGTCACTTTTGGGTTGCCCGAGTCACTTTTGTGTTACCCGAGTCACTTGGCTACGTCTAAAGATCCAACTCGGGTGATTTTCACGTGACTCGTGAGCCACTTTTGGGTTGCCTGAGTCACTCTTCCTTGTGTGCCACCTCCGCTTCGTTTGCTCATATCTTCCTCATACGAACTCCGATTTGGGTGATTCTTTTTGCTACGCGAAACTCTCTCGGCCCTCTTTCTACCCATGTAATTGAACAATTGAATTAAATATAATAGATGTCCTCAAATTGCACTCAAAGTTGACCTCAAATCTGCAATTTAAACACATAATATCAAATCAAACAATTAAGTGCAATTGGAACAACTAATGGTAAATTATCATGAAAATTATATCAATTTGAGATAATTAAGCACACAATTATCATGAAATAATTCACCCTAATCAATTATGCAATTAGATTTTGTACCCATGGATTTTGCACTTTGCTCCATGGGCTAATTCACATGTGCTTGGGATAATTGAAATGGAGGATGATTTGATTACCTTGTGCTATGATTGTTGGTGATTGTTGATCAATTGAGATAGTTAGTGCCCTATTTGTGATTCTAATTGTGCTTCATGCATTTTTATCTCTTTAGATTAATGTTTGATCACCCTAGCAATAGGCGAGAGTTGAGCTAACGTGATTAGGGATTAATCGGGTTATAATTGTGTATGATTGTATGAATTGGGTGTTTCTTAATTGAGAGATTAGTTACACTAAGGATACTCACATTAGGCATTGTGTGATTAATGGAGACTTAATTGCATGATGGTTCTATGCTTTCTATCTTAGTTGATTAACAATTTGATTCAATCATAGCTTGTTGATCATTGATTCCTTGATGGAAATTATCCCTAGCACCCCTATCCCCAATTGATTTTGATATTTGTTCTAGTCTACCAAGTGTTTGATTAATTGCTTTGTTGTGTTGTTTGATTTTAATTCTAGTATTTGTGTTGTGTTTTGGAGCCAAAACCGTATTTGCAACAATAGTCATTGAGAACTTGCATTTCTATGGACTCATGGCCATACTTTTCCCTTGGGTTCGATAAACTTGGTTGTCTTAATATCGCTTTCCCGAATTACCGCAACCACCGCCACCTCCGCAGTTTGTACCTCTTACGTCAGCGAGGCTTGGTAGAGCGGTAGATGAGCCTTCACCTGTCTTCCTCTCGAAGCTTTCACCAGCCTTCTACGAAGTTCTTCTCTCAAGTGGTCTTTCAACCACAACAGCCTTCTTCAGGACTCGTCTCCTCGGTGAAGGAGCATTAGCCACCACCTCCTCGATTATAGGGACGGCGGCCACCTCCTCGATCGCTGGAGCTACAACCGCCTCCTCGCTGCAATAGCCCTCCGATTCCTCGCCTCATCGTAGTCGCTGCCCGAATCTGCAACCCCCAATCTTCTCATTCTTCGTCAAAATTCCTTACGCCTTGAGAATTTTTCGCTCCAACCCTCCAATCAGCCAGCTTATTTAGACCTTCAATCAGCACAATAATCTTGTTAAATAGACTAACTATGGTGATTGAAGTCCATTCCCGATCACCGGGTTGAAGGTCAACCTCCCCTTCTCTTAATTCAATATTCTAATCAAGATCTAGCCAGTTCACTGAACTCCATCGATGATTGCCCTCATGAAGAAAGTCCGGGCTTCGACAATCCATCGTGGGAGCTCTGGTCACCCAAAGACCGATTTTGTTACAATCGTCATAAGAAGCCTGTATTTCCTCCTTAACGGGTTCTTCTTCAACTCCCTTCGAGTTCCCTTGTAAGTCACCCTCGACACTAGATCAAACGATTCCTCCCACACATCTTCCTTATATGTTGATGGATTTACTCCCTCCATCGAAGTATTGAGAATTTGAGCGATTATTTCTACGAAATATGATAGAATTGTTCCATCCACCTTCGTATTGAATCCATCGGGGTATCTGCCATATTCGCCAAAAATTCTGCCCCCAATAAATCCAAAGTCTTGTTCTAAGAGGATTTCATCGAATAGAAACCTCTTAATCTAGATCTTTCCGTAATTGGAGGATCTCGGATTCTCTATCTTTTGTTGTCTCGAAATCAACATGCATCTCCGCTTTCAGTTTGTTCTTGAAGATTTCATCGTTCATTTTGAACTTGGACTCTGTGGTTGTTATGTAAGTGGGTTTATGGATTTTTGTGGTTTTAGAAGAGGAAGCCATTTTTGAAAGTATACTATAAAACTTGAGAGAAATTTGCAGTAAATGGGTAAGGGAATTTGTGAAAGTGAATTTGGAAAACAAAGGGGTAAGTTTTTAAATCGGGAAGAGAGGGAGAGGGAAAACGAAGAAGTTGATACGTGGCAATATCGTAAATGTTTTTGACCGTAGATTGACTGTGGCGCGTGGAGTATATCAATGGCTATACGGAATAGTCACTTCACCTCCGGCGCATGGCATTAACTCGCCTTGAAATTGTAAAAAGTAACCGCCTAGCCTACGGATTAGACGGCTAATAGGGTCACTTTATGCAGAGGTAGTAATTATACCGACGTAAGCGAAATATACCTTTCTTTGCATAAAGGTTTCCTATTTGATTGGATTTTTGACAGACTTGGTAAAAAATGACCTTGTCTTAGATTTTGAAAATTTCTCCGAGTCTGATTGTTTGAAAACAAAATTTTTTTAAGACAGAGTTAATTTTATGCCATTATCTTAAATAAACCAAGTTTTATATCCAAATATAACTAGTACATAAGAATATTAAACTCAGCTAGTTTTCCAAAGACACAACTCATCCGAAATTTTTTGAAATAGATGAGGTGAGAATGATTTTGAAAACAAATTTTGAAAAGAAACACGTAAGGGTTTTGAACAAATGAGGAGGTTAATCATATTAGAAGATTTATGCGATCTAACAATGTTGATTCATTACTTGTTCCAGCAGATACACAAACTTAAGAAACCATTAGTAGCCGGAGTAAGTCGGATAGGATGCAATTAGTCATCTGCTTTAAAGAAATCACCGACTATTGTGTCCTTGTCTAATTTACTTGATGTCGATAAGAAATTGTCAAGTCGAGATAAGGTCAATATGACTAATCTTTGATTCTTGATTCCTAAAAGGAGATCAATGATATCACTCTGTGATTGTCCTTTGACACATATCAAGTCGACAATTCTTTCTAGACAAGATTTAAAGAAAGAAAAGAAAGAAAGGAAATACATGATACAAACAATAGAAATTATAAATCAGCTAAGGATGCATAAAGTAATCCCAATTCTAAACATAATTCCTTAAATCTAGACTCAACTAAGGGTTTTGTAAGTATATCTCGCTCTCCGAGACTCGGTTGCTATCTTTTCTATCCTAATGTCATTCTTTTCAACACGATCTCTCGATGAAATGGTGTCTTATGTCTATATGCTTACACCTAGAATGCAAGACAGGGGATGTATGTCATGGCTATTGCACTATTACTATCACAGTAAATAGGCATAGAGGATGTGAAAATGTTATAATCCCTAAGGTCTTGACTAATCCAGAGAAGTGAAAGCAACAACTACCGGTATCATGTATTCGGCTTGATTGTGGAGGTTGCACCAGAAGTTTGTTTCTTAGATAACCAAGAAATTAACTTGTTGCCTAAAAATTGACAAGTTCCAGACGTGGAATTTCTATCAATTCTACAGCCCTCCAAAATCGGACTCAATAACCTAAAAGCTCGATGTTGTCATCCTGACGGTACCACAACCCAACCTGCAAAGTTCCTTTAAGATATTTAAGGATTTTCTTAGCCGTCTCCGGATGAGTTTTCTTGGGATTTGATTGGAATCTTGCACATACCCCAACTGCAAAGGCTATGTCCGGCCTACTCGCGGTGAGATATAACAGGATCCAATCAATCCACGATACTTTGTTGCATCCGTGGGTATCCCCTTCTCATCCGAATCCATAGAGAAGTTAGTTGCCATGGGTATTTTAGCTTCCCTACTAGAAGTCATCCCAAATTTATCTATAAGGTCATTAGCATACTTAGTCGATGTATAAAAATACCTCTACTTGGTACATTTTAATTTGCAAGCCTAGAAAGTATGTTAATTCCCCATCATAGACATCTCAAACCTGTTTTTCATGAGAACACTGAACTCTTCACATAAAGTCGATTAGGTGAACCAAATATGATATCATCTACATAAATTTGAACAAACAAGATGTTACCATCTACTTCTTTTCTAAACAAAGTTCTATCTATCTTACCTTTTGAGAAATCACTTGTTATCAAGAATTCGGACAAGGTATCATACCAAGCTCGGGTGTTTGCTTTAGTCCATATAGTGTCTTGTGAAGTTTATAGACCTTATTATTGGTCCTAAACCCTAGGGGCTGTTCTACATAGACCTCTTCAAGTAACTTACCATTTAGGAAGGCGAGACTTGACATCCATCTCGAAAGACCTTGAAACATTTATAGCCAGAAATGCTAAAAATAGCCTTATTACTTCTAATCGGCAACTGGAGCATAGGTTTCATCGTAGTCTATCCCCACGGTACTATGAATATCCCTATGCTACCAGCCTGGCCTTATTACTAACAATAACATTGTTTTCATCGATTTGATTTTTAAACACTCATTTGGTGCCTATAATCTTTCTATGTAAGGGTCTGTCCAGCGGTTCCCAAACATTTTATCTTTCAAATTGATGCGATTCTTCTGCATGGTCATTACCCGACTTGGGTCGAGATAGAGCCTCCTCAATGATTTGGTTCGAGAAGTGGAACATAGCAACCGAACATACTTTGAGAATCTAATATCGTTCGTGTCGAACACTACTAGATGGATCCCCAATAACTGATCACCGACAATAACTCCTCATCCTTTTGCCTATTTGAGTTGAAGTACCCTTATCTGTAGACTCAGAGGTAACTCAACCGATTCTTCCCGATCGGACGTTCCTCCTTCATCTACCGACCACCGGCCGATCGGATGATGTCGGAGGAGTTTCCTCGAGATGGAACCTAAAGAGGAGTTGCCTTCGATTCTCGGATGGGGATTCTTCAACATCTGAATCTGAATCAAAACTAGGCAGATAAGATTTCCTCTGTTTAGTTTTATTTAGTTCAATTTTATCCAGATCATTGGTAATTTGATTCACTTTATCCGAAAAGGTATGCAATTCATCAAATACCACATGTGGAGTTTCTTCCACACAAAGAGTTGTGTTATTGAAGACTCTGAAAGCTTTGGAAGTGTTGGAATTATTGGAACCACCGGATCCCCGACTTTATGTGATTATCAAATTTAGGATCACATGTATGAAACACGCAGCAGAAAAGAAATCATACCTATTCACCTTAATAGATGAAGACGAACCAGTTCTAAGGTCGAACCGCCGATCAAGGATGAACCACAAACCTCACGATCTTATCGCCATAATTCTATCCCTTTCCCTTGGACATCGTGTGGGCGATGATTTTCCAAGGGAGTTAGAATCTTCCTCCTCTTTTCTTACATTTTTTTCACCCGTCTATGAGGCTCGACGTATGGTTTATTTATAGGATACAACAGGGACCCTAAGGAGGAATTAGGGTTGGGCCTCCGATGGGCCTAAGCGTTTTGTGTTCACTCCGAACACTCCACTTAAGCCCATCAATTATAACTCGGTCCACTAAAGAGTTATAATTGAACTACCGTCCTAATCCCATATTACAATATGGGCTCCTTTATTATGTGTACGTTTATTTTCACGTGTTTAAGATATTGAATGTCCATAAATTAAATAAGTTCTTGACAACTTAATTAATTTACATCTAATTCCAAGAGTAGTACCACTCATCTTTATTATCATGTCGGATTAAATCCACCTGCGGGGTTTACATGATAATCTTTATGAGCTCCGCAAGGGGACATCATCAATCTAAATAATTATGACACGGATTCCTTCTATAATCAACAACACACCATATAAACAGTGCTATCTCCTAATTCACCGAGCCTATTGATTTAATAAATCTCACCCATT
Organism: Paraleonurus japonicus; assembly: GCA_030762865.1. Classification (NCBI taxonomy): domain Eukaryota; kingdom Viridiplantae; phylum Streptophyta; class Magnoliopsida; order Lamiales; family Lamiaceae; genus Paraleonurus; species Paraleonurus japonicus. The sequence goes on from CM061060.1 coordinate 24,717,579, forward strand.
GGCAAATTAAAGAAATATACACTGAGTACACGTGCCCGTTATTATATAGGCATTAAGAAGACGTACATCCATAATAACAGAGGTCTTGTTCTTTTATATAGTCAGTACAAATTGAACAACCTCATATGGTCCTGCTCAATACATACAAAATGTACTAGTGTAATTTTATAGTCAAGATAGACTAATACCAAAATTACCCCACAACCGTTCCAATTGTTTGTCCAAATCCATCTTGGTTGTGAGCTATTATTTATAATCTATAAGGAACTGATAGCATGATCTTCTCGTGTGACACCACACACTATTGATTGTAGGTTTCGGGTAAGCGGTATTAAGACCAATCAAGAATATCGAACCCAAGGGAATTAGTTTGCAAGTGAGGCCCTAAGAATACAAGTTATTGGTGACTATTGTTGCAAGATGGGTTTTGGCACTAAACACTACAATATAATTGCAAGAATTTAAATTCTAATATTATGCAAGCAAATGATCAAACACCTAATATGCAATAACAAATAAGCTAAGATCAATGGGGAATAGGGGTGCTAGAGATAATCTCCATCAATGAATCAATGATTAACAAGGTATGAGTGTATCAAATTGCAAATCAATCAAGTTAGAAAGCATAAACCATCATGAAGTTAATCACTCCATTAATATCACAATGCCTAATGTGAGTAACCTTAGTACTTCTAATCTCTCAATTAAGAAGCACCCAATTCATACAATCATGCACAATTATAACCCGATTAATCCCTAATCACGTTAGCTCAACTCTCGCCTATTGCTAGGGTGATCAAACATTAATCTAAAGAGATAATTTTGCATGAAGCACAATGAGAATCACAATTAGGAAGCAATCTAACTCAATTGATCAAAATTATCAACAATCATAGCATGAGACAATCACACCATCCCAAATTTCAACTATTCCAAGCACAAACTATTAGCCCATGGTGCTAAGAGCAGAAGCCATGGGTGAAAAATCTAAGATAGCAATTAAGAAACTAATCAACACAAACAATGAATTAAAGAGAGAAAAGTAGAAGAACATCACCAATTGGCTTCAATTAACAAAAATAAGAATGCTTGAGTCTTCACAATAGCTCCAATTACAATCTCCTCCTCTTCAAGTACAACTTGAAAATGAAAATCTAATGGATCAAATCACTAATCTAATGTACAAATGCTTGAAATCACTCAAAACTAAGAATTTAATCCAATTACAAGGAGAATAAAGCTATGGAATGTAATTTTCGCCTTAAAACCGCCTAATAACCGCTTTAAACTATGTTAGGAGGAATATGCTCTGTTTTTCGCTCAAAATGGTTTAAAAGCAAAAATTTCGGTTTTGGGCATCCCTCGACTCGAGGTTGGGGCCCTCGAGTCGAGGCCTTGAAGTCGCTAACACGCTTTTGCTAAATCGCCGCCACCTCAAGTCGAGGCTCGGCCCTCGACTCGAGGATCCACTTTTGCCCTCCCTCGACTTGAGTCTCAGCCCTCGAGTCGAGGCTGCTTAAAATTTTGAATTTCATCAATCTGCCTTCACCCTCGGGTCGAGGCACTGGACCTCGACCAGAGGTCGAGTCCAGGAATTTTTCGACCCGGCTCCGCCTCGACCCCTATTTTCGTCCGTCTCGATCGTCTCTTCATTCTAAGAATGCCGGTACTTTCGATTTGACCAAATTCCACCGATTTACTTGTAAAACGGACGAAAAATCAAAAACACATCAAGTAATACTTTTTAGGCAAAAGAGTGATATTCTACACATTTATGCACAAAATCTAACACTTTTGATCACTTTTTGCACTAAAATACACCTATAAAACATGCATCAATTCACTCCAATCAACCATATTATCTACATTGTAGACTAATCTGACAAAAACAATGATATATGTAACAATCATAAAAAGCAAGTGTTTTGATCATAATGAATCTCATATCAAAAGATGTTCATATAAAAAGATGTTCATATAAAAACTAAGCTTATAGTATACATCCTAACAATCTCCCACTTATACTAAAAGACTATGCTTCCATAATTGCGGTCATACATCCGATTCTCATCCCTTCAACATGCCCATCAAAAGCTTTGTTTGGAAAAGCCTTTGTGAAAGGATCTGCTAGGTTATTCTGATGCAATCTTGGTGACAACAACTTCTCCTTGTTTTACGATGTCTCGTATCAGAGTGGTACTTGCGCTCAATGTGTTTGCTTGCTTTATGGGCTCGTGGTTCCTTCGAGTTTGCCATCGCACCATCAAGTATCACAATAAATTGTGATAGCTTTAGACAAACTAGAAATCACTTCTAAGTCCATCATGAAGTTTCTAAGCCATACAACTTCTTTGGCCGCCTTAGAGGCTACCACATACTCGGCTTCCATGGTGGAGTCTCAAACACATTTCGTTTAACACTCCTCCATACTATGGCTCCACCTCCCAAGGTAAACACATAACCCGAGGTAGATTTACCGTTGTCCCTATTTGACTAGAAATCGAATCCGTGTAACCATCGTGAAGTAAATTATCTGCTTGGTAAACCAAAGATATAATTTCTAGTCCTTTCAGTACTTTAAAATATGCTTTACTTTGCAGTCCAATGTCCTCGTCCCGGGTTACTTTGATATCTCGCTAACCATGCCCACGACAAAATAAATATCTCGGCCTCGTACATAGCATTGCATACATTAGGCTTCCTACAGCCGAAGCAAAAGGAGCTGCCTTCGTATCCTCTATGTCCTTTGGTGTCTTAGGACACATCTCCTTAGATAAAGGTACTCCATGTCGTAAAGGTAGAAAAAATTTCTTGGAGTTTTGCATGCTAAAACGAGCTAGGATAGCATCAATGTACGAAGCTTGAGATAGGCATAACATTTTTTTCTTGCGATCCCTTATAACTTTGATCCCAAGAATATGTCTAACTTCTCCCAAGTCCTTCATATAAAAGTGCTTGGACAGCCATACCTTTACGTCTTACAACACCTTGATATTGTTGCCAATGAGCAAGATGTCATCTACGTATAGTACAAGAAATACCACCACATTTCCATCACTCTTCTTGTATACACATGACTCATCCGGACATTGAATGAATCCATAAGACTGGATTACCTCATCAAAATGGATGTTCCAAGATCTCGAAGCTTGTTTCAGTCCATAAATAGACCGATTAAGCTTACACACAAGATGCTCTTTGCCTTTTGCAATGAATCCTTCCCGGTTGCTTCATAGAGATGTTTTCTTCAAGACTATCATTAAGGAAAGTCGTCTTGACATCCATTTGCCAAACCTCATAATTCATATGAGTAGCAATAGACAAAAGAATCCGGATAGACTTAAGCATGGCTACCGCGAAAAGGTTTCCTCATAATCGATTCCTTCTTTTTGAGTGTACCCCTTTGCAACAAGCCTTACTTTAAAAGTTTCTACTTTTCCGTCTCGATCCTCTTTTTCTTTTGTAGATCCACTTACAACCAATGACTTTTACACTATTTAGTGGTTCTACTAGCTCCCAGACTTGATTAGAATCCATAGATTCTAATTCGCATTCCATGACCTTTTGCCAAGATTACGCATCTTTATCATGGAGTGCTTCGTCATAGCTCCAATGATCAGATTCGTGTTCACTGTGTACTAAGTCCGAAGACTCTCCCAAAAACATGAATCTATCAAGTTGTCTAACAACCCTCCCACTACGACGAGGCACTTGTGGCAATATTTTATCATTAGTAACAGATGGTGCTGACCACCTGTGGTATCTCATCTTGTACCGTTGGTACTAAGGTAGAAATTTTCCCTCTCATTTCTTCTAAAACAATTTTACTCATGGGCTTGTGGTCCATTACATAGTCCTCTTTCTAAGAATCGGGCATTTGTGCTAACAATTACCCTTTGATCTTTAGGACTATAAAACAAACCACCTTTCGTTCCTCTAGGATAGCCCACAAACAACCGAACTTCCATACGAGATTCCAACTTATCAAGATCTCCCTTCAAAGACATGTGTCCGACTACCCCAAATCCGAATGTGTTTCAAACTAGGCTTATGCCCGTTCCACAATTCTCGTGGGAGTAGAAGATACTGTCTTAGAAGGTACCAAGTTCAATGTACGCTGCCTTTTCCAGGCATACCCCCAAAACAAACTCGGTAATTCCGAATAGCTCATCATCGATCTAACCATTTCCAAGAGAGTCCTATTCCTTCGCTCCGCCACACCATTCTCGTTGGGGTGTACCAAAGTGCATAATTGAGATTGAATCCCGGCTTCGATAAGTAATTCCTAAACTCTCCTAAGAGGTACTCTCCACCACGATCGATCAGAGTGTTTTGATATATTTACCATGACGCTTCTCCACATCACCTTGTACTCTTTGAATTTTTCAAAGCACTCGACTTGTGGCGCATCAAATAAATATATCCATATCTCGAATAATCATCTATAAAAGAGACAAAATATTCGAAACCACCTCTTGCTTGAGTAGACATAGGACCACATAAATCAAAATGAACCAATTACAACACTTCTTTGGCTCTATACCCCTTGGCTTTAAAAGGCCTTTTGATCATTTTTCCTTCCAAGCAGACTCGCAGTTGGATAGTTTTCCACTTCCAATGAACTCAAAGGTCCATCGGCTATCAACCTTTGAATCCTAATCAAATTAATCGACCTAATCTTAGATGCCAAAGATATGTTTGGTTCATTTTTAAGATTCTTTTCTCTTATTTGAGTTAGAAGATGTACTATTAATTTCCATCTGTTGCTTCATAGGAGTTATTAGATTAAGAGTATATAAACCGCCAATTAACGTACTGCGATGCATAATGGCACTATTTTTCTTGACAACCACTTTGCTATCAAAAGAAACAGAATATCTATCCAAAAATAACTTAGAAAGCGAAATCAAGTTCTTTCTAAAACAAGGTACGTAAAGATAATTTCTCAAAACCAAATTCTTATTCCTATCAAAAGATAAATAAACATCTCCCACCGCAACAGCCTGCCACTTTCGTAGCGTCGCCCATGTAGATGGTAATCTCCCCTTACTACGCCGCTCGGTTTCTGGAACCCCCGCAAAGAATTGCAGACATGATCAGTGGCTCTCGTATCTACACACCAGGTGCCGGTAGATAACACCGCTAAACATGTTTCAACGGTTAGTGAATAAGATATACCTTCTTTATTTTCCTTTTTATAGGGACAATCTACCTTCCAATGTCCTGCCGCTTGCATAAAAGCATTTGCCCTTTGGCTTCTTCACGCCATTTTGTGGACCAATTTTCTTTGGTTCACCTCGCTTTTCATAAACCAGCTTGTTTCTTTTTCTTCACCACTTTGCCTTTTGGCTTAGAAGTAGAAACATTTTCAGCAATATAAGCTTGAGAAGTCTCGACGAAGTATTCCTTGCCGCTTAGAGTTCATCGGAAGTTCCGCCAACGAATACAACCTTTTTTTCAAGTTGTAGTTCGGCGAACCGCTCAAAATTCTTAGGCAAGGATCGAGAACAATATCGACTGGGTTTCCCAGCGATTTCAGCTCCTAGGATCTCCATCTCATTCAAATGAGCCATCATCTTAAGGATATGATCCTTACGGGTGTCCCTCACCATGGTGGTCGTCATTAAGTTTCTCATGGCCTCTTGCCTCGGCAGCCCGACTGCGGTGTCCGAAGAGTTCTTTGACATTGAGCATCATCTCATAAGCAGAGGTCATGGCACGATGCCGATGTTGCAGCACATTTGACATAGAAGCCAAAATGTAACACCGCGCCATCTCATCTGCCTTGATCCACTTCTTATAAGTCTCTTTCTCCTCTTCACTAGAGTTTTCATCGGGCTTTTCAGACAGACCTCGGTGAGTACAAACTTGTACTCTTCAAAGTCAAGATAATGTCAAGGTTCCTTTTCCAATCAATATAATTTGGACCAAGGTAAGTTTGTTTTCTTTAAGTATAACAGCAAGAGGATTGAAAGCCATAGATAATATCCTGAGAAATACGTAAATACACAAATCAAAATATAAGAATTTGAATTAATATTGTTCCCTCAAACAATACAATTGAATTCACCAACACCTCAAAACACCGTGAATTTTGCATGCCACGATAGTGTAGGCGTATACTAATTCAAACATTTGTAAGAGGAGGTTTTACCCATTAATTTCATTATTTTGTCAAACAAAATAAAATTAATAGTTGGTTTATCTTTAGCCATACAAATAACAACACTTACTCCGATGGGGAGGATACTATCACATGCACCTAAGTGTATACCATTTCTTAATACCAAGTCAATTATCTAGGTTTGTGCCTCTTCGGATGGAGAAGATAACACGCTCCTAAATAATTTTCTTATAATTATCCATAAGGAAGTTTGATCTAGTGATCCGCATAAACAAACACATCCGATATGGAAGAAAGCACTTAGAGACAACGTTTATGTTTGAATGCATCACTTACAAACCAGAAATGGAGGCTATGGGATTTATTGAAGTTAATCCCTCTCCCACATAGTTATTTATCATGAGGTATTTTAACATGCATAACATATGAGTCACATAAAAGTATGCATAACATATGAGACATATAAAAGCATGCATAACAAATAACACATATAAAAGAGGAATAAATATGGAAAATAAAAATTTCAACTATTATGGCCTCTTAGAGAAAAATCCATCGATTCTCGTACACCATCGATCCATCGATTCTCGTACGCCATCGATCTCGTTCACCAATCGAACAACCCTAATCGATCCTATTACGGTTTTATCCATCGATCCTATACATCATCTAGATCGAAAAAAACAAAAACCTACACGATAGACCGCCGTGTTAATTACTATTACAATCATGCACCAACCCCGAAAAACAACCTCGACTAATCATAAAACTTGCAAACCCTATTATATCGGATCATAAAATTTTGCAAACCCTATAATATCGCATCATAAAATCTTGCAAACCCTATAATATCAGATCATTACTTCTTGCAAACCCTATTATATCGTATCAAGGATCACGTTGCAAAATTATTAACCGAATCAATCACATAGAATCGAAGACGCGGCTCACGATACCAATTGTTGGAACCACCGGATCGCCGACTCTATGTGATTATCAAATTCGGGATCACATGTATGAAACACGTAGCGGAAATGAAATCATACCTATTCACCTTAATAGGTGAAGACGAACCAGCTTCTAAGGTCGAATCGCCGATCAAGGATGAACCACGAACCTCACGATCTTCTCGCCGTATTCCTATCCCTTTCCCTTGGACGTCGTGTGGGCGACGATTTTTCAAGGGAGTCGAATCTGCCTCCTCTTCTCTTACATTTTTTTCACTTGTCTATGATGCTCTGATGTAGGGGTTTTATAGGCTACAATAGGGACCCTAAGGAGGAATTAGGGTTGGGCCTCCTGATGGACCTAAGCGTTTTGTGTTCACTCCGAACACTCCACTTAAGTCCATCAATTATAACTCGGTCCACTAAAGAGTTATAATTGTACTACCATCCTAATCCCATATTACAATATGGGCTCCTTTATTATGTGCACGTTTATTTTCCCGTGTTTAAGATATCGAATGTCCATAAATTAAATAAGTTCTTGACAACTTAATTAATTTACATCTAATTTCAAGAGTAGTACCACTCATCTTTATTATCATGTCGGATTAAATCCACCTGCAGGTTTACATGATAACTACAAAAAAAAGCTTAATACTACACTAATTCAAATACACTATTAAAGAAATGTAGTAAAAACTAATTTATGAATACACCGAATTTTCATAACCTAAAACTACACTATTTTATAATCTATTAATACACTATTACCTAAATGTCGAAAATAATACAATTAGTACATTACTACTAGTGTATTATTAGCCTTTTATTAATCTTATTTTGTATACATAATTTTTATTTTGTTTAAATATTAACTCTGGTGATATTATATAATTTTTAGTATATGTTTTCAAATTTAAAACACTTTACTACTAGCTTATTAAACTTATAAAGTACTCATATACCTATTTTTTTAAAAATAAAAAAATCAATTTGCAATTTACTCCGTATATATAGCAATAAATTATATATATATATATATATATATATATATATATATATAACTAAATTCTAAATATTATAGATCCATTCTCGAAAAAAAATGATTAAATTAAATAATTTATAATTTTAGATATTTCCAAGATACTTATATTTTTAATACACTCATTGAGATTTTTTCTAGTTTAGTTTATTTCGTAATATTTAAATGGATGCATTCATAATGATTTATATAAATACATAAATTACATTTATAAATCATTTTTTTCACTAATTAGAAAACAGAGCACGGTGAATGCTGTTGAAAAAACAAAGAGCGGGAGAACGAAATTAACCTACCCGCTAAGGGGAGAAAGGAAAACCCTAAAGCGTGGCCACGATTGCGATTCTACACGTCTAAAGCGGTTTCTACGGTATACTCCATTGCAGATTTCATAATTTTCGATTTCTTCTATACCTAAGACTTGAGAAACAACGAGTTTCGGTTGGCGTTGATTAGAGATCCCCTTGTTAATATTGAGACGGTGAGCAAGAGGAGTAGAGCCGGGTAGGGTTTTACAGATTAATATTTCTCAATTGATTGGTTTTCATTTTTTCAGTGGTAATATTGTTGTTTGTCAAATCTGTAATAGTTGATGAGGTATAAATTTTTTTATTTACTTTTTGTTAAAATATATTGTCTTCCGATTATATGTTTTATAAATTAAATGATGTTTTTCTAAATACATTTTGGGGTTTCGATTCGTTCGTTTGTGGTGTACGTAGGAGAAAGATTGTTGCTTTTGTTGAGGATGGGTGTGGCTACCTGGGCTTCTTTCGGCGGTGTCGTGCCAAAGTGGGCTTCTCGATCAAAACCGAGCAGATTTGAGGGTTTGGGCAGGTCCCATAGATTCTCGTAATGATCTTTCCACCTATTTTATTATTAGGTTGTTAAATTAGTTTCCTGTTGAGAGTCTTCTAGTTTGGGGATCGTTAATGACTTTTAAAGTTATAAATAATGTGTTGTGCAATATCTATTTGGTTGTGAGAAGAAGAACCTTTAATGTCCATTATCGAAATAAGCGATCTCGGTATATATTCATAGTTTTGTTGGCATAATGATATGACTACTTTTTTACATATTAAATCATGTAACTTGATAGTTCTTTTGAGATGATTCACATTTTGGCATATTAAATCATGTAAATTGCTTGTTGATACTTATGATTTTCCCTTCTTTCCCTCTTGATGAGGTCTTGGCCGGTATATGATATGTAAAATTTTATATTTGATAGCAAACATATTGACTGCCCCCGATGAAACTAATATAGATAAGTACGATGAAATTAAGTGTGTTTTATTAGAAGTCTCGGGGTTGGTGTAGTTTATGTTTACTTGTCTAGACGTAGTTTCATGCCACCGAGATTGTATTTTTCTCGACCTCGTGTCTATATGTCGATATGTATTCTACCTTTTAAATATCGGGACGATTAAACAAGTTTGTCGTTTCAAAATTTTAAATATTGTTAAATGTAAAAGTATAATTTACGGCCTTTGTTAATTTTGCTTACTTATTTTCTACCTAATGACATATTATGACAGGGCCGGAAGAGAGATTGTTTCTTTGAAAAGAAGCTCTTGAAGGAATTGAGTGAGTGACTTTTAAGTTGTGTCATTAAGTGGTACTTTTATCCTTGAATATTGATGCAAAGTTTCGTAGTTCGTTCTCAACTTGTTAAACTTACTAAGGATGAGAAAGTTATAAGTTGGGCAACATGTGATAATCCACCCAAATGTACATTACTTCACACAAACTAAATCTACCGACTTATCCTTAAACCTTAAATTTTTGATGGTACTTCTATAAGAGAAGCAAAATTATATTGATTGATATATTTAATTTTTTGTTTCAGTATTTTTTCTAATGATCTATCTGCATTGGATCATGTGATGCCATTCATCTACATAATTTTACAAGACGAAAGAATTTCTCCTCTATCTACAGTTTGCCATTTCTTAATTTTAAATTTTGATTACCTTATTTTTTTTTACTGATTATGCATCACCTTTAGCTATTAGGTTGCATAAATATTGCTTAATGTCATCTACAAATTAGCTTAAGCATTTGACTTTGTGCATTGAACATATATTGTTTAACTTTGAAAATCACTAATGTTTTACTTGTTTTTACTTTTGCCTTTTTAGTTCATCTTTTTAGCTCATTCACTTTCGCATTGATGAAAGAAATGCCGAATGAGTTCGAATTTGTGCAGCTGATGAATGCTCCTCTTTTAAGTACATGTTATTGAAGATCGAAAATAAATGCTTGAGAATCTGCTCATCGAGATTAGCCAACAAGCTACTAGTGGGTATTTTGATATTGAATAAGGTTTTATTTGATTTAGTACAACTTGGGACAGATCCCTTAACACAATATATTTAAAAATCTTATGGTCCTTCTCGAATGAACATTATGGCTGCCGCAAATCACCAACATCGATTCTTTGCTCGTGGCATTGGGTCTACATACCAGAATTCACCTCCAAAAAGCATAAAGCTGATTATCTTGCTCCATATATGTATCCTTTTTATCTTAGAAATATTACTTACATTGTTTAATATTGTATATTGTATGATTTTATGAGCAATTAAGAATCTTGTTTTGTTTATAATGTAATAGAATTGTTCAGATTGTCATAATGAGAAAGAAAATTTCTAGTTTGATTTGTAAAATGAAAGCACTCCAATTTGTTATACTTATTTTTTATTAATATATATTAATTATTGTCATCATAATTATGAAATAAATTTAATTAACCACAAAAATGGCTATTATCTTAAATTATTAGGAAGAATAAATTATTAAATTAAATTATAATAATATAACAAGCACAAATTAATAATAATAATAATGTGTCTAATATATTAATTGCATTGACTGAAAATAGATATATTAATAATTAATTAATTAATAGTTAAAAAATTGGTAGTTTAGTTATGTGTAGCGAAAGCTACTTTTGTCACCCCTTTTTATATCGTGGTAATAGGTTAATTGGCTATTGCTACATTAAATTACACTACACTTTAAGCAAATGTCATATTAAGTTAAGTGTATTAATAAGTGACGATGTAACTACATTTATAAATGTCATAAAAAGATATTTTTCATCATCCTAAATAATTAGGACACGGATTCCTTCTATAATCAACAAGACACAATATAAACGATGCTATCTCCCAATTCACCGAGCCTATTGATTTAATAAATCTCACCCATTGGCAAATTAAAGAAACATACATGAGTACATGTGCCCGTTATTACATAGGGATTAAGAACGTACATCCATAATAACATAGGTCTTGTTCTTTTATGTAGTCGGTACAAATTGAACAACCTCATATGATCCTCGCTCAATACATACAAAATGTACTAGTGTAATTTTATAGTCAAGATAGACTAATACCAAATTACACCACAACCGTTTCAATTGTTTGTCCAAATTCATCTTGGTTGTGAGCTATTATTTATAATCTATAAGGAACTGATAACATGATCTTCTGTGTGACACCACACACCATATTATCTACAATATAGACTAATCTGGACAAAAACAATGATATATGTAACAATCATAAAAGCAAGTGTTTTGATCATAACAAATCTCATATTAAAAAGATGCTCATATCAAAAGATGTTCATACAAAAGCTAGGCTTACAAGATACATCCTAACAGAATATCACAAGAATATTCCATCACCGCCTTAGCATCAAAAGTCCTCACTTAGACTTCCCATTGTTATGGATGAAGTATTTACACCCAAAAGCACGAAAATATGAGATTCTTGGAACCTTACCTTTCCAAAGCTCATAAGGTGTCTTACCTTTGTTCTTGACTGGTAAGCATCTGCAGTGTAGCAAATCAGATTGATAGCCTCGGCAGAACCTATGAGGTGTTCCATACTCGGCTAGCATGCTTCGGCCGCTTCTTTGAGAGTTCGATTTCTTCGTCCACTACTCATTCTCGTTGTGGGGTTCTAGCTGAAGAAGTCTCATGAACTATACCATTCTCATTCGGTATAGTTAGATAAATAAGAATTCAAGAATTCGGTTCCCTTGTCACTCCTAAACTTAATAATATTAACACCCTACTCATTTTGAATTTGTCCAGACAGATCGGGGATCTTGTTCACTGCCTCATTCTTTTTAAAAGAAATATTACCCAAGTATATCTTGAGAAATCATCAACAACTACAAGGGTATACTTCCTTCCACTAAAACCGAGTGGTGAAACGAGTCCAAACAAATCAAGATGAAGAAGTTGTAAAACTCTTATAGATGAGGATGTGTTAATACTTTTAAAAGAGTTTCGGGCTGTTTACCTTTTTGACAAGCATCACATTTCGGATCGGTTGAACAAAGCTTCTCGGGTAGTCCTTTGACAAGATTTCTCTTAGCTATTTTGCTAATGGTTTTGAAATTCAGATGACTAAGCCTTTTATGCCATAGCCAACTAAGATCATCTCCACCTTTAGTTACAAGACATGTATCTTTGGGGCAACTATTAAAATTAGCCACATAGACATTACCATGTCCAAGCCGATTAAGAGTACCTTATCTCGAAGAACTATCTATGATATCACACTTATCTTTAGAAAATCTAACATGAAAGCCTTTAACACGAGTTGGGAAACAGATAACAAATTATGCTTTAAACCTTCTACAAAATAAACCTCGAGATACCTGGACATCCCCTATAATTAATGTAACAACTCCCTTAGTCCTGCTCACGCTATTATCTCCAAACAAGACTCTAGGACCATCAATATTCTGAAAATTTGATAATAGCTTCTTCTCACAAGTCATGTGCTGAAAACAGACCACATCTATGTACCAAATGGAAGCTAGAATATCCTCTTTTAATGATAGTCCCTGGAATTCCTGCAAGACAGATTAAGTATGAGGTGCCCTAGTGATCTTGGGTCCTTTGAGGTCAACAATCACTTTGGGTATCCAAACAAACATCTCATTATTCAACAAGAAACATCTCTCGCCTACAATCGTGTCTTCTTTGTTGACAAAAGCAATAGTCTTGGATGAGGTGTTTGACTCCATCTCATCTTCTTCATCTTCTACAGAATGTCAAATTCATAACCCTTCAAGTGAGAAAACAAAGTGTAATGTGTCATAGTAGAGAGATCTTTTGTAGCTTTAATCAAATTTCCTTTTTCCATCCAACGCTTGGTTAGAGATCTAAGGATTTTATTATTGATTTTTTTTTCAAAGTGTCAATTTTTCCAAGATCGGTGGCTCTATTGATCAGTTGGTCATTCGCATATCCAATTGATCAATAGTTTCACACTCTTTCATTTTAAAGACATCGAATAGATGGAGAACAGGTGTTCTCCTTCACTGATCTCGTGCCTTCGCACATATTAGCTAGGGTGTTCCACATCTCTTTGGCTGTCTTGCACTTCTTAATTTTCTCGAACCACTCCTCGAGTGTGACAATAATCTCGTTTCTTGCCACCGATCCAAGTTGTACACTTTCCTCTCATCATTGGTTTATTCTAACACTTTCTTCATCATCTCGAGTCCGTGTTTCGAGCTACTTGCTCCATCACTTACCCCACCATGATAGAATTTGATTGACCCATCGACAAGACGTCTTCCATACGAGGATGGATCGATTTAAGATAATTCTCCATGCGGAACTTCCAGTAGTCATATTCCTCTATATCAAAGTCTGAAAGGTTCTTAACCTTTCTATTATTACTCGTAGACATGGTTAGTAATCAACAAGAAAATCAGCAGAGTATAGTCAAGAACAAATTTATTTCAAGATTTAGAAAATCAAAGATCACTTCGACCAAAAGAAATATTCGTAACAACTTTAACACTGCTCTGATACCACTTGTTGGCCCCGAGATTGAGTGATTAAAACAAGCTTAGATCACCTCCTAGTGATAATCTAGAAGGGGGCGGGTTGAATAGATTATCAAATCTTTTCAAAGATCAGATTATGTATTCATGATATCAAAGCTACACAATGAAACAAACTTTAACTCAATCTTTTAAGGATCAAAAGCAATCTGAATTAAATCAAAATGAATTTAGTTGAATAGTTGATTAACAAAAATAAGTAAAGACAAGAAGTAAAGAACACCGGGATTTATAGTGGTTCGTATAAAACCGATCCTACCTCCACTCTCCTTCTTCAACTTGAAGAAGGGCCTCGACCGACTTACTTTCTTACTTACTCACCGAGTTACAATTACAATGCCGTGAAGATCCTTCTCTTCAATTCTATCTTCAACCTATCAAGCTATCTAGAAACTTGAAAGTTACAAAGGCGTAAAGTTTGAAGTTGTACAAGTGAGTGTTCTACAAACACTTAGAAACTTATAAAGATTCTTTTGAAAATTTTAGTGAGTGCTCTTTAAAAATCTTGAGTATTGAATGATTGTTAATTTTTTTATTCAGAATTGTGCTCAAACATATTTATAAGCCTCGTGAAACGGTTAGTTTATTATCGGATAATGATTAAGGAAATTAGGAAAAGATTTAAATTAAGAAATTGTTTTAAGACTTGTTCTAAGAATTATAGTCGTGAGCTAAAATTAAGCTAATTAATTTAATCAAATTAATTATAGAGCTTGTAGATGTCACCGAAGTTAAACATTTTTATTGCCATCAATGTTGTAACATCGGGCGCAACATTAGAATTTGCCCTTTCTTCTAACAGCCTAACTTTTCTGTTTCGTTGTTATCTTTGATGTTGTTAACCGTTGGTTGACGATCCGGAATCAACTCCAATACTCCGGAAGGATCTATAAGGATCAAGAATAAAAGGGAGTTTTTTAGATCAAGCGGTTACAAAAGGTAGTTTTCTTGGCGGTTTTCCACCGAGATACACGAGCTAAACAATAGAGAATAAGTTGGAGAATTCTAGATCCATCCACAAGGATCTACAATACTCTTGAAGGCCGAGATCTTCATCTATAAATAGATGACCGAGGCTTCAAGAATGGAGAACAAGATAAAACGAGCTGATCATTCATAAATTATAAGAGCCTTGCGTGACAAGTAATCAAGTATCAAACTGTTGAGTGCGATAAGTGCATCCAGATTGATGGGGCTATTATTTCCCATTTACGTTACATCAAATGTTGCCACATTTCGTGTAACATAGATTCTCGTTTAGATTATTAGTAGACAGTGGTGCTTTTTAACATATCTAGATAGGTCACCTTTGACGGTGTATTTTATACACTTAGCCGATTTGAGATCATAAACGTTTGATTTAGGTCTTGTAGTGGTTTATTGAGAAGATTCGAATTGTGAATCGTTCTCTACTTGATTTGTATTCATTATTAATATAGTGAATCATTTCCTCATAGATTATTATTTAAAATAATCTATGAAAAATTTTATCCTTGTTTGCAAAGATTTTGACTAAGTCTTCCGCTATTGTAATCGGTGTTACTCTCATTATTACAACATTGACAATAACAATCTCTCGATCTCGTAAAACACACACTCTCGGTTGGCACGTAATCATAACTTCACGTTACTAAGTTAGATCATGTGTCTAGTGTGTTGTCTTTGTAAATGGATTACCCACTGTCTCAATCACTTAAGCCTCTCGCTCTAGATGGAACAAACTATCCCTATTGAAAATTGAGGATGTGGATGTACATTAAGTCAATTGATGAACATGCTTGGAGAAGTGTGTTAGCGGGTTGGACGCCCCAAAGACTCATGCAGATGTTGTAGGAGAGACCATTGTCAAACGTGAGTTGGATTGGACGAATGATGAAAGCAAAACTTCAAGCTTTAATTCCAAAGTATTGAATACAATCTTTGTAGCAATTGATATGATCATGTTCAAACTCATATCAAATTGTGTAAGTGCAAAAGATGCTTGGGATAGGCTGCAAGATCATTGTGAAGGATCAAAAAGTGTTTGAAGATCCAGACTTCGAATGCTAGGGACAAAGTTCGAGAACCCGAGGATAAAGAAGGATGAAACCATCTCTTCTTACAATGAGAAGATCACTGAGATTGCAAATGAAGCTCAATCACCGGGAGATCCTATCTCAAACACCCGGTTAGTTCATAAAATTTTACGTACTGTACCTAAGCGTTTTGATGCAAAAATTTGTGCTATAGAAGAAGCTAAGAATACGATTACGTTGAGCCAAACTGAGCTTGTGAGCATACTATGGGCATATGAGAGGAATTCAACCCGAGAGAGATGAGTCTTCGATTCAAAGAAGCTGATTGCTTTCAAAAGAGAATCATCCTCAAGTGCTTTGAAAAGACATCATTTGTGGACTGAACTTGAGTCGGATGATGATGATGTTGCCGAGCTATGTCTTGATAATCTTGACCACATTGTCTTCTTGACAAGACAGGTTTAAAGCTTTCTTGAAAAAGAAGTCAAGTGTGACAAGAAACAACATTCAACTAAGGATTCAAATCAACAATACTCCACAAACACCTCGGAGGAAAGGTAAAACTATTCAATCAAAGAAATTTGGTAGTAGTAGTAGAAGTGGAAGCAAAAATAGGTATGACAACTATGACCCTAATTATAGAAAGTTTGTTCAATATAATGCATGTTCTGGATATGGTCATTATGCAAATGAATGTGCTAATACCTTGCTTAAAAAGAAATTGAACTTTAATGCTACCTTGAGTGATGAATCGATGAGTAGCATGAAGATAAAAAGATGAGAAATTTGCATTTTCTCGGTAGAATAGACTATGATGATTCTTTAGATGAGGATCTGGATTCTCGATGTTGACACATATGTTCCAACATTCGGTATAACATTAGATGAATCAAAATCAATCATCATTGAATCTGCTTTTAATGGATTAATTAATAATTCAGAATGTCGAATGTAACAAACCTTGTGGTTCGTAATGTAAGAAATTAATTGAGAAATGGGATCTCAAAATGAAATCCTGAAAACTTTAACTTTAGAAAATTCATATTTGAGAGACTCATTAACCAAACTTGAAGTAATCTTAACTAGGAAAGACTTGAAAATTTCTAAACTTCAAAGATGGATTGAAAGATTCAACTTTAAGTTTAAAGAAAATACTCCAAGAGTCTTTGATGTGTTAAAAAAAGCTTTAATGATTGGTAAAACCGATACCACCTGGTCTAGGTTATAAAAATGACAAAACTTCTATGAGCATTGAAGAACCAATAAAATTTGTTAAGGCAGGATATCAACCTAAGGTTAAATCTTCTGTTAAAACAAATGACACCGGTAAGTCATTATTGATTACGTAAAGGTCATATTCGTCCTCACCGTATTAAGTTGAAAAATAATTTGATGGAAAAAGAATGTTACATTCGGTGTCACCACATCAAAAGTCACAAAAGTCCAAAATTACTAAGGTCTCATGTAATGTTGTGTATACTTCATTGAAAGCATGTGTTCCTGGTTTATGGTACTTTGATAGTGTATGCTTTCAAGGCACATGACTGGACAAATAAATATTTTGTCTAATTATGAACCTTATAATGGTGGAAATGTCACATATGGTGGAGGATCAAAAGGTAAGATTGTTGGAAAGGGAACTTTGAATGTTGAAGAATTTCCTAAATTGTCAAATGTTTTGCATGTTGAAGGATTGCTTGCTAATTTGATTAGTATCGAGCCAACTATGTGATGACAATTTCCATGTCAAGTTTGATAAAAAATTATGTTATGTTTTAAATGATAATAATAAATGTCTAATGACTGGTCATAGGTCAATTGATAATTGTTATCTCATTGGAACTAATTTTTGGTCTCGGTCGATCAAGTGTTATTCAAACAAAAATCTTGAAGGGGGTGGGGAGAATTAAATAGATTTTCAACCTAATCAATTTTTCCTTTCAAATTAATCAAAGATAACCCAAATAGGCTTCGGATTATCGAGTATCGATTTAAACAAATGAAGTAATTTTATACTTGATTTGGTTGATAATTCTTTGAATAAATATTTTGATACTTGGTATTGAAAGTAAACAAAAAAGGAATGAAGAAATGCGAGAAAGTAAAGAACACACGAATTTATAGTGGTTCAGATTTTAAAATAAATCCTACGTCCACTCTTCTTTCACAAACTTGTGAAAGGGTCTTCACTTACTCACTAGCTTTCTTCCTTCTTCACTTACAGATTTACAAGATATATCTTCAGCCTTACAAGTAATTCTTTCTTATTTACGGAAATATATGGCTTGAAGATGTGAATGGTAGTGTTCTATAAACACTATGAAAACTATGAACGTAAAGAACATTCCCCGTGTGTGACAAGTAATGTATGCTTTGATTAAAAATTATGTGTAGATTGTGAATTTCTAGAGTTGCAAAAGTTGTTCTATTCTAAACAAAGGATCTATTTATAGAAGACTCGATGCTTGGTAGTTGTAACTTCCTTGTTGACTCTTCAAAGTTTGTTGAAACTAGCTAAGCTGAATCTTGTAATCGATTCTTGGTTTGTTATAAGCTGTTCTCCGTTGGTTATAATCGCTTGATTCTTTAAACACTTTAAGTCGTCTTCACTTCTCATCTTTAGACGAGTTCCTCATCTCGATCATCTTCATATTTCTTCATTACTCTAGTTTCGAAGTGTCTAGCTGTTTGTATCCTTGTCTTCATCTCGAGTCTGTCTTCGTCTCGACTTGCCACCTAGTCTCCATCTTATTCTAAGTACTTAGTCTATTACAAGATTTCTCATTACATCACCGGCTATACAATTAATTAAACTGATCATCTTATTTTACATACTCATCTTAACTTCATCAAAACTAATATATTTTTCTCCTAATAATTTTCCCCTTTTTGATGATGTTAAATCTTTACTCTAGAAAAGAAATGAGTTAGTAAAATAACAATAAGAGAAAAATTACAAAGAATAGACAGCTTTAGACACTTAGTCGATAGTCGATATCCTCGGTTTAATGCATAATTAGGATAAAGAGTACTTGTAGATGAGTTAGTGTTAACATATTTTAAATATGTTAATCTTCTTAGGTTAATCAGTTTTTCTTTTAAGATTCGATTAGTTATAAGATTAAGTCAAACAAGTTAGTTAAACAACAAACAATCTCATATGAACAGATCAAAGTATTCACATATCATCTTTAAGATTTACACAGATCGACAACAAAAATAGACAAGGATCGGGTAATAGATAAGATCTAGTCATACCACCTGCCTTTTTTTCTCGAATGCACATCCAAATCGAAGACTTGAT
Source organism: Paraleonurus japonicus (assembly GCA_030762865.1). Lineage (NCBI taxonomy): Eukaryota > Viridiplantae > Streptophyta > Magnoliopsida > Lamiales > Lamiaceae > Paraleonurus > Paraleonurus japonicus. Next base: position 24,736,888 of record CM061060.1, read on the forward strand.
TCTTCAAGCTAACCTGTCTCCTCCTTCAGCCTAGGTCACCAAGCGGTTTCACTTATTAGCATCTACTTGACCTTTTCTCGGTCCGGATGACCATCTTGTGTAAGAGGAGCTGTTGGCCCATATATTGAGTGAGTAAACAAGCTAAGATCGCCTCCTCGTGATAATCTAGAGGGGGGTTGAATAGATTATCAAATCTTTTTCAAAGAACAGATTATCTATTCAAGATATCAAAGCTAAGCGGCGGAAACAAGTTTTAACTCAATCTTTTAAGGATCAAAAAGCAATCTGAATTAAATCTAAAATTAATTTGTTTGAATAAATGAATAACAAATAAGTAAAACAAGAAGTAAAGAACACCAAATTATAGTGGTTCGGATCAACTGATCCTACATCCACTCTCCTTCTTCAACTTGAAGAAGGGCCTTGATCGACTTACTATCTTACTTACTTACAGAGTTACAATTACAATGCAAAACTTGAAAGTTACGGTGTCGAGAGAATTTGAAGATGTACAAGTGAGTGTTCTACAAACACTTAGAAACTTATGAAGATTCTTTTGAAAACTTTTTGAGTGCTCTTTGAAAAATCATGAGTATTGAAAATGAGAGTGTTGATTGTTCTATTCAGAATTGTGATCAAACTTATTTATAAGCACAGTGAAAGCGGTTAGTTTGTTGTAACAAACTAAAAACCGTTTAACAATTTTATTCTTGAAAACTGCCTTGCTTTAGCCTGATCTCAAGCTAGTCGTTTCTTCTTGAATTGGTGAAGACTCGCCTTTCTTATTCTACTCAGCTGGTCTTTACCTCGTCTTGAGCTCTTCATTATTGTCTCCAATAGATGACTTCGTCAAGATCGTCTTGATTACCTTCTCGTTCACGACCTCGGCTGATTATTCTAGCTCTACTTATTTTGCATGAGTGACTCTAGTCTATACTTCTTTAACTCATCAAAACTCCTTCCGATCTAACAATTTCCCCCTCTTTGATGAAGTTAAAAGCTGCAAGAATGAAACAAGCTCACAACTAGTGTTAGTCAAGATCATTCAAGATAATCGAGATGAGCACATTAAAGCACTTAAGCATTTAGTTCGTATACATTCACATAAGAGCACTTAATTCATACTTAGAATTTTTTGTAGAGTTTTTAGAAAAATTTAAGTCTTAAAGACTTTATCGGACTTATTAGCACTTAGAAAAATTTTAAGTCTTAGGACTTAGACAATTTTAGGGAAATTTTAATACTGAGATAGAAGTTTCCTCGAGATGATTAACACTTAGAAAATTTTTTAAGTTTTCTTAGAAAGCGATAAAGCAAACTTAAAGCATAAGACAAGATAATTCGGATAAGTTCAAATATATTCACAGATGATTACAAATTTACAGATTGGTGCGAGATAAGGAAGAATAGGAAAAGAAAGCTCTATCTTATCAAACACCCCACAGTCTTCATCAGGCACCATCAGCCAATTGAATACCCTCCTCGGAAGGCTGCTTGAGGTCGTCCTCCTGAGCTAATTCGGACTCGGTCTACGCCCTTTGAATAATTCCCTTGACCCGAGTTTAGGACCGAGGATCCATCAAAGCTTCTTGGTAGGGACCGCGTACTCGAAGGCTGGGAAGATCGGAGTTGACGTTGAACTCGACATCGGCTTCTTCAAGCGGCCGATGATTGAGGTCCACATCTACCTTTTCCATCCACTCGTGCCGGGCGAGGTCCGATCTTGCTTTGAGTAGTTCCTGGAGCCTTGAGAATGTACCAAGTACATCCACATGGCATCCGTGTTCTTGTCTCTATACTCCTTCTCATACTTCCCATAAGCCATCTTCGGAGGCGGACATGGTGTGAAAGGGCCTGAAATTCACATCGCCTTGGTCCTTCACTAGCCATTTATGCTCTGTCTGCTCCGAGAAGACGTTGGCGCCCTTCTCTTTCTTCTCGCCTTCTCTTCTCTTTCTTTCCGAAGTACTCATTTTCTCGTCGATCCTCTTGATCTGCTCTGCGGAAAGATTAGAGTAGTCGGCTTCTCTTTTTCCTTTTCCTTTAGTAGCAGCTCTCCAGAGAGATGTCGGCTGATTTGGGCTCATCGGTTGCTACCTTCTTGCCTTTGCTCATGGCCTCTGCTGCTCGGCTTCTTTCGGCTGGCGAGAGTCTTTCTGATCTATCTTCCTCCTCCTTCCTCCTCTTCTCCTCGTCTTCTTTTAGGGTCTCTTCAAGTTGACATACCCTCGGCTAGAGAGCAACGAACACATCGAGACTTAAGTCGCGTCCTCCTTGGCTGCCTCCCGGAGTCAATGTGTAGGCCTTCATGCCCAAATCTTTCTGGTCTCCTCAACCACGGTTGCGAGGGCTTATCTTCTTTCTTACTCCTCCTTTTCCCCCTTTTTAACTTCACTGGCCAAGTCTGTTAGTTTTGTATTCGGATCATTATACTTGACTCGAAAGTCAGGCCGTCCAAAGTGCCATTTCGTTCACCACCATTTGATTGTAGTCTTTTACCTCCTCTTTCAACCCCTTCATCTCCTCTTCCAGAGCTTTTACCTTCTCGGCCGGTATATAGTTAGTCGGAGAAGTAATTTTATCTCGAGAGTGTTACCTCGACTTCTCTCATACTTGGCAATCATGGTCTCCGTGACTCGCTTCCACTATCTTCTTCGTTTTCTTTTCATTTTTCTCTTGAAGGCGATTTCATCTTCTTCTCCATCTTGCTGAAGATTGAAGAGATGGGAGTCGTCGGGCTTAAGTCACTATCCTCATCCTAAGAAGAGGATTCAGATGGAGAGGAGGAGATGTCTTCTCGAGTAGGTGGAGGGGAAGGAGAGTGAGTTTGGATGGTTGGGAGGAGAGAGTAAGATAGAGTAGGGAGGGTGAAGTTTGGACTTGAGGGAGAGGTGTTAGTTCGGTTTGTGGGAGAGGGGTAGTTTGGATTTGTGTGGGAGATGAAGTCGAGCGGATGAGGATGGAAGTTGAGGTGTGGATGTTGTTGCGGGTTGAATTGTGGGTGGGGTGGTAGATGACGGTTGGTCGGTGGGGTTGGGGTGGTGGTTGGAATGATTTCAAATTGAGTGGTGATTTGGGTACATTTCGGGAGAGGTTGGGGTTTGGGTGTTTGGAGCAACTGCGGCTGTTCAAGAGGCTCCAAGGTGCTAGCGGGCACACCTCTTCATTGCCAGGGTGGGAGATAAGGACACGAAACGGAAGGACTTGTACCTTTTTCTGGAATGGGTGAGAGAGCAGCTTCCTTGGTTGGAGAGGGTGGCACTTCGACACAGTCAACCTCATTTGCTATTTGAAGAACCGACACCTCCTCTCGATAAGAGCGTTGCCGTCTCGATCTGCTTCTCGATCCTTCGGATTCTTGAGGAGCCTTCCATGGAAGTTTCGAGAACCTTGAGGTTTCTTCCTTGGTCTCCTTATCGGAGGAACTTCAACTTCTTCCTCATCATCTCCGGATGTATCTTTGGAAGGAGCGGCGGTCGATCCTTCAAAGAGACTTCTTGTGCGAGGCTTTAATCGACCTTCTCCTCGTCCTCCTCGAGGTGGTCTTTCAACCACAACAGCCTTCTTCGAGCCGTCTCCTCAATTGAAGGAGAAGAAGCCACTACCTCCTCTGTTGTGGGTACGACAACCACCTCCTCGACTACGGGAGCAACAATTGCCTCCTTAGGCTGCAGCGACCCTCGATTCCTCGCCTCATCAAAGTCATCGTCAGATCGCGGCCCCCAAACTTCTCATTCTTTGTCAAAATTCCCTTGTTTAGAGAATTTTTTCAATCAGCCAACTTGTTAAGGCCTTCAATCAAGATAGTAATATTGTTGAATAGACTAAGCGTGGTGGTTGCGATCCATTCACCGATCACCGGATTGAAAGTCGGCCTCCCCTTCTCTTCATTCAACCTTCGAATCAACAAATCCACCCAATTTACCTGAACTCCGTCGATGATTGCCCTCATGCAGCAAAGTCTGGGCTTTGACAATCCATCTTGGGAGCTCTGGTCACCCAACACCGATTTTATAACGATTGTCATAAGAAGCTGTATTTCCTCCTTAACGAGGTTCTTCTTCAACTCCCTCCGAGTTCCCTGTAAGTAACCCTCGACACCATATCAAACAATTCTTCCCACAAATCTCCCTTGTATGTTGATGGATTCACTCCTTCCATTGAAGTATAAAAATACGAGCAATCGTCTCTCCGGAATAAGACAGAATAGACTTATCCACCTTCGTGTCGAATCCATCGGGGTATCAACCATATTCGCCAAAAATTCTGCCCCCAAAGAAATCCAGAGTTTTGCTTTGAGTGGATTTCATTGAGCAAAAACCCCTCAAACGTGATCTCTCCGGTGGAGAATCTCGTGATTCTCTGTCTTTTGTTGTCTCGAAATCAATATACATTTTTGCTTTCGGTTTATTTTTGAAAATTTCCTCATTCATCTTGAACTTGGACTCTGTGGTTGTAATGTAAGTGGGTTTATGGATTTTTGTGGTTTTAGAAGAGGAAGCCATTTTAGAAAGTATCTTGTAAAACTTGGGAGATAATTTTGTAGTAAATTGAGTAAGGGAAAATGTGAAAGTGAATTTAAAAGCGAAGGGGTAAGTTTTTTTTTTTTTAAAATAGGGAGAGAAAGAGGGAAAACCGAAGAATTTGATACGTGGCAAAACGAGTTATTTTTTTACCATAGATTGGGCTGTGGCGCGTGGAGTATATCAACGACTATACGGAATAGTCGCTTCACCTCCGGCGCGTGGCATTAACTCGCCTTGAAATGTGTAAAAGTAACCGCCTAGCCTACGGATTAGACGGCTAATAGGGTCACTTTATGCGAAGTAGTAAGTATACATGACGTAAGCCGAAATATACCTTTCTTTGCATAAAGGTTTTCTATTTCGAGGCCCAGGTTTTATCGGACTTGGTAAAAATGACCTTGTCTTAGACTTTGAAAATTTCTCCGAGTCTCGATCATTTGAAAATAAAGAATTTTTAAGACAGAGTTAATTTTATGCCATTATTTTAAATAAACCAAGTTTTATATCCAAATATAACTAGTATATAAGAATATTAAACTTAGCTGGATTTTCAAAGACACAACTCATCTAAAAAGTTTTGAAATAGATGAAATTTGTGAGAATAATTTTTTTGAAAACAAGTTTTGAAGAAAACAAAATAGATGAGGTGGTTTATCGATTTGAAGATTTATGCGATCTAACAATATTGATTGATTATCTGTTCTTGCGAGATACACAAACTCAAAACCATTAGTAGCCAAAGTAAGTCGGATAGGATGCAATTAGTCATCTGTTTTGAAAAATCGGTGACTATTGTGTCCTTGTCGATTTACTTGATGTCGAATAAGAAAATGTTAAGTCGATAAGGTCAATATGACTAATCCTTGATTCTTGATTCCTAAAGGAAATCAATGATATCACTCTGTGATTGTCCATTAACACATATCAAGTCGATAATTCTTTCTAGACAAGATTTAAAGAAAGAAAGAAAGAAAGAAAGCGAAAGGAAATACATGATACAATAAATCAGCTAAGGATGCATCAAGTAATCCTAATTCTAAGCACAATTCCTTAAATCTAGATTCAGCTCGGGGTTTTGTAAGTATATCTGCTCTCGGAGACTTAGTTGCTATCTTTTCTATCCTAATGTCATTCTTCGTTACATGATCTACGATGAAATGATGCCTTATGACTATATGCTTACACCTAGAATGCAAGGCGAGGTTGTATGTCATGGCTATTGCACTATTACTATCACGGTAAATAGGCACGAGATGATGTGAGAATGTTATAATCCCTAAGGCTGGCACTAATCCAGAGAAGGCGAGAGCAACAACTACCAATCGCCATGTATTCAACTTCGATTGTGGAGGTTGCAAGTGAAGTTTATTTCTTAGATAACCAAGAAATTAACTTGTTGGCTAAAAATTGACAAGTTCCAGGATGTGGACTTCCTATCAATTTCTGACCTCCAAAATCTGAGTCTGAATAACGAAAGCTCGAAGTTGTCATTAGGCAGTACCACAACCCAACCTGCAGAGTTCCTTTAAGATATTTAAGGATTTTCTTAGCCGTCCCAGATGAGTTTTCTTGGGATTTGATTGGAATCTTGCACATACCCCAACCGCAAAGGTTATGTCCTGGCCTACTCGCAATGAGATATAACGAGGATCCAATCAATCCACGATACTCCGTTGCATTCGTAGGTATCCCCTTCTCATCTTAATACATAGAGAAGTTAGTTGCCATAGGTATCTTGACATCCCTAGTAGTAGTCATCCCAAATTTATCTATAAGGTCCTTCGCATACTTAGTCGATGTATAAAAATACCTTTACTTGTCTCGTTTAATTTGCAAGCCTAGAAAATATATTAATTCCCCCATCATAGACATCTCAAACCTATTTTTCGTGAGAACACTTGAACTCTTCACATAAGATCAGATTAGGTGAACCAAATATGATATCATCTACATAAATTTGAACTAGCAAGATGTTACCATCTACTTCTTTTCTAAACAAAGTTCTATCTATCTTACCTTTTGAGAAACCACTTGATATCAAGAATTCAGACAGTGGTATCATACCAAGCCACAGGTGCTTGCTTTAGTCCATATAGTGCTTTGTGGAGTTTGTAGACCTTATTACTGGACCTAAACCACAGGGGCTGTTCTCGTAGACCTCTTCAAGTAACGCACCATTCGAGAAAGGCAGACTTGACATCCATCGAAAGACCTTGAAACATTTATAGGCAACAAATGCTAAAAACAACCTTATTGCTTCTAATCGCAACTGGAGCATAGGTTTCATCATAGTTTATCCCCTCGGATTGTGAATATCCTGTGCTACCAATCTAGCCTTATTACAAACAATAATGTTGTTTTCATCAGTTTTATTTTTAACACCCATTTGGTGCCTATAATCTTTCTATGTAAGGGTCTCCTGTCCACCAATTCCCAAATATTTTGTCTTTCAAATTAATGTAGTTCTTCCTGCATGGTACATTGCTTGACTTGGGTCGAGATAGAGCCTCCTCAATAGACTTAGGCTCTAGAAGTGAAACATAGTAGCTGAACATACTTTGAGAATCTAACATCGTTAGTGTCTAAACACTACTAGATGGATCCTCAATAATACTGATTAGCCGGATGATAACTCCTCATCCTTTTGCCTATTTGAGTTGAAGTACCCTCATCTGTAGACTCGGTAGGTAACTCAATTGATTCTTCCTGAGCAGGACATTCCCCATTCATCTACTAACCCTGGTGATCGAGATGATGTCGAAGAGTCTCTTCAGATGGAACCTGAAGAGGAGTTGCCTTCGATTCCCAAATGAGGATTCTTCATCATCGAATACGAATCAAAACTAGGCGGATAAGATGTCCTCTGTTTAGTTTTAGTTAGTTCAATTTTATCTAGATCATTGGTAATTTGATTTACCTTATACGAGAAAGTATGCAATTCATCAAATACCACATGTGGAGTTTCTTCCACACAAAGAGTTATCTTATTGAAGACGCCGAAAGGTTTGGAAGTGTTGGAATATCTACAGAATATTCCATCTGCGCCTTAACATCAAATGTCCTCGGCTTAGACTTTCCATTGTTGTGGATGAAGCACTAACACCCAAAAGCACGAAAATATGAGATTCTTGGAACCTTACCTTTCCAAAGCTCATAAGGTGTCTTACCCTTGTTCTTGGTAGTAAGCATCATTACGAGTGTAGCAGTGTGTTGATAGCCTCGGCCCAGAACCTATGAGGTGTTCCATACTCGGCTAGCATGCTTACAGTTACTTCTTTGAGAGTCCTATTTCTTCTCTCCACTACTCCATTCTCGTTGTGGTGTTCTAGCTGAAGAAGTCTCATGAACTATACCATTCTCATTCGTATAGTTAGATAAACAAGAATTCAAGAATTCGGTTCCCTTGTCACTCCTTATTTTAATAATATTAACACCCTTCTCATTTTGAATTTATCTCGTGGATCTTATTCACCGTCTCATTCTTTTTGAAAAGAAATATTACCCAAGTATATCTTGAAAAGTCATAAACAACTACAAGGGTATACTTCCTTCCATTAAAGCCGAGTGGTGAAACAGTCCAAACAAATCAAGATGAAGGAGTTGTAAAACTCTTTCGGATAAGGATGTGTTGATACTTTTAAAAGAGTTCTGAGGCTGTTTACCTTTTTGAGAAGCATCACATTTGATTAATTGAACAAAGCTTCTCGGGTAGTCCTTTGACAAGATTCCTCTTAGCTACTTTGCTAAGGGTTTTGAAATTCAGATGACTAAGCCTTTTATGGCATAGCCAGTCGAGATCATCTCCACCTTTAGCTACAAGACATGTATCTTTGGGGCAACTATTAAAATTTGCCACATGGACATTACCATGTCTGAAGCCGATTAAGAGTACCTTATCCGAGGAACTATCTAAGATATCACACTTATCTTTAGAAAATCTAACATGAAAGCCTTTATCACGAGTTGGGAAAGCAGATAACAAATTATGCTTTAAACCTTCTACAAAATAAACCTCGAGATACTGGACATCCCCTATAATTAATGTACCAACTCCCTTAGTCTATCTACAGTTATTATCTCTAAACAAGACTTTAGGACCATCAATATTCTGAAAATTTGATAATAGCTTCTTCTCACAAGTCATGTGCTTTGAGAACAACCACTTGTCTATGTACTAGATGGAAGCTAGAATCTCCTCTTTTAATGATAGTCCACAAGTTCTGAAAGACAAATTAAGTATAAGGTAACCTAGTGATCTTGGGTCCTTTTAGGTCAACAATCACTTTAGGTATCCATATAAACATCTCATTATTCAATAACAAATCAGTTGAAGTTTCCTACCAAATCATCACATATATATCACATTTAAATGAAAATTTATTGAAGTCGATTTGGTAACTTTCTTGTACTTTGGAAATAAGGGATATCACCTGCTCCTCCCATCAAAAGAACTATAATAAAATTTTCTCTTAGTTTTGGTTCTTGGAATCCTCTTTGTCTGATTTGGATTCCTCATCGATTTTATTTTTCGGATTAGGAGATGCGATCTTTATCGACTTTGTGGTTTCCAAGGTCCAATTTTGATTTCTTTTGATGTTTATTGACCTTCATAAATTTCCTTGGTTTTGGAATCTACGATTTATTATTCCTATCATAACCAAGACTGTTTTATCATGGAATTTTTGAGAGGTTCTAAAAATATGGTCTATGGCTGATTGTGAGTTATTAAAGCTGGCTCATTTTGAAGACAAGCTTCTCATTGGCCCTCTTAATTGACTCATTTTCATTACGAGACCACTTCAAATTTAGCTTTTAAAGACTTCAATTCATTCTCTAATCTTTCGGGTAGACTAGGTGAAGTACTAGCCTTAGTCTGTGGTAAACATTCCCTCTTGAATGTTTCCTCGGACTCAGTACGTTACAACTTGTTTGCCCTTAATTAGTGTTTGAACCTGGTCTTTCAAAGTTAAATTTTCAGTCTCTAATTGTTTATAAGCACTTAGAGATATTTTTAGATCTTTCAAAAGACCCTTGATTACAGCTTTGGTCATTATGCGAGACGGATTTGTAAGACTCATTATAAGTTGAGGAATAGTAATCTACCTCTTTGGCCATCGGACACACTTCATCTTCTCGATCCAAAATCGGATGAAGATGATGATGATGATTTTCTTGATTCTTTCTCCTCGGCAAGAAGGGCTCTACGATTTGCAAAGCGCCTATCTCTCTTCTTCCTTTTCTCCTCTCTTTCTTTAGGAGTCGGTGGGGACAGTCATAGCTGAAGTGCCCTGGCTTATTACGGGTGTAACAAGTGTCTCCCGATCCGATTTAGGACCGATAGGGTTCTTTTTACGGAGATTTATACCTTCTTGTCGATTTCTTATTTTATCATCATCTGTTGATTCATCATCTTTACTCTTGGATCTGGATCTGTCCTTCTCGGCATATTTTAACTTGTTACGCTTATATTTCATCCTTAATCGATCATTCCTCTTTGTTAGCAATGTCATCTGTTTCCTTTAAGGATATATCAGCTCCTTTAGGCTTAGCTACAATGTTATCTTCTTTGTTGACAAAGACAATAATCTTGGATGAGGTGCTTGACTCAATCTCATCTTCCTCACCTTCTACCAGAATGTCAAACTTATAACCCTTCAAGTGAGAAAATAAAGTGTAATGTGTCATAGTAGAGAGGTCTTTCGTAGCTTTAATCAAATTTCACTTTCCCCTCCAACTCTTGGTTAGAGATCTAAGGATTTTGTTATTGATTTCTTTTTAGTGTAAATTTTTCAAGATCGGTGGCTCAATTGATCAGTTGGTCATTCGCAGATCTAGGTGATCAATAGTTTCATCCTCTTTCATTTTAAAGACATCGAATAGATGGAGAACAACTTGTAGCTTGTTCTCCTTCACTGATCTGTGCCTTCGCACATGTTAGCTAGGGTGTCCCACATCTCTTTGGCTGTTTTACACTTCTTAATCTTCTCGTACCATTCCCTACTAAGTGTGACAATAATCTCATTTCTTGCCACACGATCTGGGTTATTGATTGGAGTGTATAGGGTAAGAGTTATTAAGACCAATCAACAAAATATCGAACCCGAGGGAGAAAGTATGCAAACGAAATTCAAGGATAAGAGTTCTAAATGGCTAAAGTTGCAACAAGTTTTGGACTAAATCTCTACAAAATGCAAGAAATTAAATGGCAAGATTATGCAAATAATCTATCAAACACCTAGAATGCAAGATCAAATATACTAAAATCAATGGGGAATTGGGTGCAAGGGATAATCTCCATCAAGGAATCCATGATTAACAAGCTATGATTGTATCCAAGTGCAAATCAATCAAATTAGAAAGCATAAACCATCATGAAATTAATCACTCCATTAATATCACAATGCCTAATGTGAGTATCCTTAGTTTTTCCCATCTCTCAATGTAGAAGTCCCCAATTCATACAATCACGCAAAATAGAAACCCGATTAACACCTAATCACGTTAGCTCAACTCTACTTTATTGCTAGGGTGATCAACCATTAATCAAAAGAGACAATTTTTCATGAAGCACAATGAAGAATCACAATTAGGAAGCAAGCTAATTCAATTGATCACAATTATCAACAATCATAGCATGAGGCAATCACTTCATCCCTAATTTCAATTATCCCAAGCACAAAGCTATTAGCCCATGGTGCTACAAGCAAAAGCCATGGGTAGAAAATCTAAGAAAGCAATTAACAATCTAATCACTACAAGAAATGAATTAAAGAGAACAAAGGGTAAGTACATCACCAATTGAACTTCAATAGACAAAAGTAAGAATGATTAATCTTCTACAATGCTTCAATCCAACTTCAATTCTCCCAAATCACAATTTGCACTCTTCAATTACAATCAATCAGGACTACTAATCTAGTGGACTAAATGTAGAATCTAATCTAATTCTAACAATCTATGGCAATTACAATTGAATTCAAGCTACAAAATGCAAAATTCGCCCAAGGAACCTCCTAGAAAGCTGCTCTAAAGTGCTAGAATCAAAATATGCTCTGTTTTGGCTTCAAATGGCTTTAAAACTGAATTTTTCGGTTTTGGGCACTCATCGAGTCGAGCTTCAGGCCCTCGAGTCGAGGCACGAGAGTCGCTAACACGCTTCTTCAAAATATCGCCCACCTCGAGTCGAGGCTCGGCCCTCGAGTCGAGGATCTTGCAAATTTCCCATCCCTTGACTCGAGGCTCCTCCCTCGAGTCGAGCTCATGACTTTTTGAAAATCTTTCCCTCCGGCTGAACCTCGAGTCGAAGTCTGTGCCTCCTCGACACATGCTCGAGACCAGGAATTTTTATCGAGAAGGGCTTGGGCCCGACCACCGTTTTTATCTCGTATGTTCGTCTTTTCATTCTAAGAATACCGGTACTTTCGGTTTGGCAAAATAACACCGATTTACCTGCTAAGCGGGCGAAAAACATCAAAAACTCACAAAGTAATACTTTTTAGGCAAAAGAGTGCTACTTTTCACATTTAGGCACAAAAATCACACTTTAGCTCACTTTTTGCACTAAAATAGGCCCTAAAAACATGTATCAATTCACTCCAATCATACCCCCAAACTTGAATTGTTGCTCATCCTCGAGCAACGTAGAAACTAAGAACAAAGGAGTGAATTGATTGCAATTATGTCACATGGCACTATAGGCGAAAAATGAGACAATCGAACTCATCAATGAACACATATATCAATGCAACTATCCACTAGCAATCATGATGAATCATGCTCAAACAAATGCTCAATCAAATACTCAACACATTGCTCCTTCCATGGAGTGTTTCACTCTTCACTCAAGTGTATCAAGGTATTAAGCACTCAATCATCAAATTCATGAACAAGTAAACCATATGTTTGCCACAAGACTTAATCTCAATCAAAATCACTTGTGATCAATCAAGAATCAAAGAGGTCTTTCTCTTAGGTTGTAATGTAGGCTCTTTGGAAAGGTGGGATGTTTTTGGATAAGAGTGACTAAGTAGTAGAGACTTGAATGTAAGCTAATCAATTCAATACACAATCTCTTCATTTTCATCTAGCACACTCTTCCTTTTGAACTTCAATGATCAATCCACCATTCACTTAAGCTTCCTCTTTTTAAGCTCACTAATTGAATTTTTCTTTTCACTCACTTCATTTTTTCACAATTCAAACTTTCTTTTCACAACCTTTCTTTTCATCTTTCAATATTCATCACTTAGCTCATCATCTTCCCACTCTTAGCAATCAAATCACCATCATTAGCCAACATTCAAGCTCAACTAAATATAGGACAAGAAAGGTTCATAAAAATAGGCTAAATGGTTTTAATTTCACTTAGCTTGCCAAAGAATATGGATCATAAGGCTCAACATGGCTCACTAAGGAAATCAAATGTATTTGGTAGGAAAAATTTGGCAAAGAGACTAAACATATCAAACATGGCCTCTTATCATTTTCAAGAAATCACACAAAGATCAATTTCAACAAGTCTAGTGGCAAGTTATAGCATACAATTCATGAATGATGCACTCACAAAGAAATCAATCAACCGTATAAGATGTACGATTATTAAGGCACAAAAGCTCACGGGCTTAAATTGAGCAATGAATCAAGCATCATCAATCACATTCATCTTCACACAATTAATCAAGAATGCTAGCTTCAAGCTACACATCAACTCATGATCAAATCAAAATCCAATTAGTCTTGCAAATCAAACACAAGTGCTCATGTACATAATCTCAAGCACACTCACTCTATCAAGAATTATACTAAAAAAATATATCAATGAATCCACAATTAAGCTCAAATCAATAAATCTCAAAAGCCTAGGAATAAGGAATCCAAAGAAATCATCAAATCACAATCATCAATTGACAATAAGCTCAAATAGATCAAGATAAGAACAATCATCAATAGAATCATCCATCAATCCAAAACATCAAATTCATCACATAATCAAGTCAATCAAAAGTACAATCACCAAGATAAAGAGTACAATCCACCAAAAGATAAGCATCTAAAAACTAAGGAGAGGGAATGAGGTATAGGGGATAGCCACTAGTAGTCGGACGGCGGCGGTGGAGGAGGGTAGCTCGGCCCGAAATTCCACGAGCTCATTTGTTGTAGGAGGGCATACATATAGTTTTGAGTCTTCATTGATTCCTCTTGCATCCTCCTAGTCTCTTCATTTAATCTACGAGACTCCTCCATCATCCGGTACATCTCATCTGACGGGTCGAGACTCTCAATGTGCATCCTCTCGACACGCCCCACATCTGCTCCGTCAAAACCCACGGTCTCGAGATGAACTCCCGCCTCGTACTCTCTACTCCTCATCTCATCCTGCCGCCAGTACATATTGATCTCTGGCTGATAATCCTCCTCCATCTGGACAGCGGCTCTTCTTGCTCCGGCTCCTCGTCATCCTCGTCCTCAGACTCAACCTCCTCCTCAACCTCTGCTCTAACCGCATCTCCCTCATCATCGAAGAATCGAGAATCGACCACTGTTGGCCTGCATGATCATCATCATCCCCCTCATCTCTAAGCACATCCCCATGCTCCCTCATATAGGCATCTATGGCTTCGGTGTGACTCTGCGACCACATGCGCGGGTTGATGGTCACAAAAGCTGTGGATCCAAAACCGTCGTCAACCTCTTATTAGGAAGAGGGAATCGGCCACCATGGTGCTGCTTTGAAAACACCACGTCCTCCCGATGCGATCCAATGTCCTCATGCGTCTCATCGTGTGCCGTAGTAAGATCTGGACCATCTAATGCGGCGAGGTTATGAGTCGGGATCCCAAGATGCTCGGCTATCGGGGTAATCATTCCACCAAAGTTGATCTTCTTGAATTTCGTGCTCATCGTTCTCTCAAATAAATAGCAGAGGTATGCAGCCGCGTTGAATCTCACTCCATGTAAGAAGCACCACAAGACATATAACTCTTCAGAAACCACGGCTCGTCCTTCCGATCTCACGAATATGGTACTAGCGAGGATCTTCTCTAAGTATCGGACCACCGGGTTCGAATGTGCGTGCTCTTAGACTTCCCAGTACAAACTCGGGTTGACTCGGAGCCCCCAAATCGAAATACGCCTCCCGAACTTTTTGGCGTTGTACTCCTCCCTAATGTTCAGCAATGATCTATCGGGGTCGAGTGGCGCTCCAAGGATCTCATTTATCTCATCCAAAGTCAATTCATAGTCATTCCCCATTAGCTCAAAAGTGATCTTCCTTGCAAACTTGTTCCTCTGTGCTTTGTGGACTTTAAGCGTGCATAAGAACTCGAGAGTGAGTCCAAGATGGGTCCGAGGCCTCTTAGCTAGAAAGCCTCCCATTCCTACTTGCTCGAACAATCGAGGGATATCATCCTCAATCCCCATAGAGAGCATGCAATTATGATCAACTAGGCGAGTTTTGACCACCTTCTTGTACAACTCGGCATACGGGATGATATGCTTTCTCCATTTATAGTCATCCCACCTTTGAATTCCCAATTCGGCGGGTATCCGATGTGCAAATCTTATCGCCTCTTCTCTCTCTCGGATCTCAAAGATCCGAAAAATTGTGACCATCCACTCCCTAAACATGATTTCAGCACAAATAATCCCAATAGCACAAATTAGTCCCACAATTAAAATGCGAACTCAAAATATCACTCTACCATGGACGAGTCAACAATACTATATCCAAACTCAACAAAATTCCTAGTGACTAGGCTATAAATCCTCAACAAATGGTCAATGAGTCAATCAAAACACATATAGTCAATAGAAGTGCTCAACTAATCCTCAAAATATACATACTTAACTAGATGGCTTCAACAATAAACACCAAAGAAACTAAGCTCATCGAATATTCATGTAATTAAGCCCCAAAAAAATCATATCTCCAAAACATGAACCAACTAGCAAGCATTTATACAATTAAGCATTAACCACAATCAACTTCTATCACCATCAACACCTCAAATAGACCAAATATCCAACAATTTCACTAGGAAATCCTATCATGCCCAAAAATCCAATTCAAGCCAAAGTCACAAATAATCGAGCAACACAACATATACAATCCTAAACATGCTCCTACAATCCTCAATTAACTCGAAATTCTCCATAAAGGCTTCAATTTATCAACATCAATCATGCATACCAAGTGTTTGACAAAATGCCCAAATGAAATTCTAATTCAAATAAATTCATGCAATTTTATCAACACCCAAGCATCAATCATACACCAATCATGAAATTGAACGCCAAAAGAGAAGAAATTACATACCTTATTGAGGAAATTCGGCTTGGAATGATAAGAATGGGACACCTACGCACTCTCCACTAAAAACCCCAAATTTGGTTTCACAAACCCTCAAAAATCAATCTTTGATGCACTAATATGATAATGTGATGAAATTATGATGATTAACCGGTGAAAATGGTTGGAATTTGACGGAAATAGGGATAGGCGGCGAAGGGAATCGGTAATTGGGTAAACCCTTGAGTCGTGCTGTTATGGTGAATCGCGATTTTTATATCGGACACCGACCTCGAGTCGAGGGTCAGGCCTCGACTTGAGGAATCCCAATTTTTCAAAAGCCTCGACTCGAGGTTCCTCCCTCGAGTCGAGGGATGCGCCGTTTTCAAAAAATTTCTAAGTATCAATGCCTCGACTCGGGGCTATGCAAGCTCGACCCGGGGTCGAGACCAGGAAATTTTTGACGATTCCGGGCCCGACCCGACCCGAAACTCCTAAAATTGACCTCTACGCCCCTAACGAACCCAAATATGCAAGAAATTACCGTGTTAGTCCCTCGATTTAAGCCCGGTCGCTCATTCGATCGAGGAGACCGGGTTCTCTTCCTTTATGCTCATTTTCACCAACTTTTAAGCTCTCTTTTCCTTCTCAATTCCTTGATTCCTTTTTCAATTCCCTCGTTTTTCAATCTCCGTAATGAGTATACCTACAAACGGGCACAAATAGTCATCAAATACTCATCACTAAGGGATGCATTTCTACCCTAAATGACACACACCCCCAAACTTGAATGAAGATATGCATTCAAAATTAAGTATGAGAATGATACAATTGTGCAACCCTTAAATGATATAAACAATTAAGCTCAATATCCCAATACACTTTCCATCAACTAACATCTTCTCCTAAGCATGAGCAATTCCCAAGAATCCAAGGCAAAAATTCACAAAAAGGACAAAACACGAACACAAAACAAACACACCAAAGCAATAAAAGCGATGGATTGCCTCCCATCTAGCGCTAGGTTTAACGTCCTTTGCCGGACGGAACTCAAGGAGTTCACACTTCCCTTTCATTGTCAATGTAGAGATCGGCCTTGTGCTCCACTAGATGTTCCTTTGCAAAAGGCAACACCCCCACTTATCTTCTAGTAGTAGCTTTCCTCCTTCTTTGATTTCTTTCACCGTAAGCACCTCTTTTGGTCTTTCAACACCAAGTAGCCGACTCCAATTTGATTCACACCACACCACTTGATCTCCTACTTCAAACTTTTCCTCCCTTTTTTCAAGTGGTGCCTTTTTCTCAATCAATACCCCCAAACTTGAGCCATGCTCAAGTTTGGTCAAATCTTTCTCACCTTCTTCTTTCTCTTGTTCACCGGGTCAAGCAAAGGGTCCTTTATCGATTTCTCCTTCCTACAATCATCAAGGGAAACACAAGACTTGTTAGAAATGATCGTACAAGAGGGAAGGAAATGCTCATTAACTAAAGGATGAGTAGAAGTAATAGGTGTAGAAACTTCCCTTTCAATGGAAGGGCATTCATCAACAATCTCTATGTATCCACACGTTTTATTCTCTACCTTGCTTTGAGCAACCTCTTCCTCATGAACTCTTGTAAATGTAACTTCATCACCATTTGAGCTCAACTTAAGCTCTCCTTTCTCCACATTAATCATAGCCTTACCCGTTGCAAGAAAAGGTCGACCAAGGATGATCGGTGCCTCAAGTTCCTCCTTCATGTCTAATACAATAAAATCCACCGGGAATATGAGTTTACCAACCCCTACTAACACATCTTCAATAATCCCAAATGGTTGAGCATATGATTGATCCGCTAATTGAAGATTGATGTTTGTAGGAATCACCTCCTAAATCCAATTGCTTGAACACGGACAATGGCATCACATTAATACTTGCTCCTAGATCACACAAGCCTTGAATGTTTACCTTCTCTCCAATCTCACATGGAATAATGAAGCTTCCGGGATCCTTCTTCTTTTGTGGCAAGTGTCTCTCCAAGATGTCTTTGAATTCTTCCACTAGCTTGAGCATCCCCTTCTCATCCCAACTCCTTTTCTTGGACATAATTTCTCTCAAGAACTTCTTATAATGTGGAACTTGTTCAAGGGCCTCCAAAAGTGGGATATCGACATGCAAATTCTTGAAAATCTCTAAGAACTTACCAAACTCTTCATCAAGTTTGTTCCTCTCTAGTCTCTTTGGAAATGGAACCGGATTAGCCTTCATTGGAACTCCCCATTCATTCTTCGATTTTTCTTCCTTCTTTGCATTTCCCCTCACTTTCACCTCTTCTTCACTCTTCTTCTCCTCCACAACCACTCTTTCTTGTCTCTCTTCTTCTTTCACCACCTCTTCTTCAAACTCCCCTTCTTTGGACATTTTTGGACCTTCATAGCTAGTGCCACTCCTTAGCTTGATTGCACTACAAAGCTCTTTAGGGTTTGGCTCGGTAGTGGATGGATACTTTCCTTTGTTTTGGAGATGGTCCACCGTAGGCGAGAGCTTCCCAACCGTAGTAGCAAGTTGCCCTACTTGATGCTCGATCGTCTTGAAACGAGTGTCCATTTGCTTCCCTATATCATCAAGCCTTGAGTCATTAGCTTCCAATTTCTTCACAATCAACCCCAAAATCTCCTCCGTGGTAGCCTTTCCTTCATTGTTTGGAGCCTTTGCACCGGATCAAATCCGGGAGGAAATTGAACGGCGGCTCTCGGATTGGCATATGAAAAATTTTTGTGTCTCCTCCATGTATTCCCATTAAATTGAGCTTGCGGTTGAGGTTAATAGCTTCCTTGTGGCCTATTTTGATAAGGCATTTGGTAAGGCCTTCCTCCTTGATAATTCACTTGAAAGTTTCCTCCTTGATAGCCTCCTTGGAATGGCGGCCTACCCATATAACTCACTTCTTCAACCGGCAATGAACTTGGACCAACATCAACATGAGGAACGGATGGACTCACACTTGCTTGGCTTTGTGAAATAGTAAGAGCTCCCAATCGGTCCATCATAGTCATCATCATACTCTTCATACTCTCGATTTCATCAACTTGTGACACCCTATGGTGTGCTCCCCTATTAACCGACACTTGGAATGAATCTTGAGCTATGTTCTCCATTATTTCATTCATTTGCCCCACGGTTTTAGACCAAATCGATCCATTAGCACAAACATTAAAAAATGACCTATCCCCATCCGTCAAACCATTGCAAAAGTACATAATGGTTTGCTCCTCCGAAAACCGTGTTGAGGACAATTGATAAGTAGCATGCCATACCTCTCCCACGCCTCCGGTATTGTTTCCCCATTATTTTGTCGGAAGTGAGAAATAGCCTCCTTAGCTTGCACGGTCCTTGACGGTGGGTAAAACTTCATCAAAAATTTCTTCGACAACTCTTCCCATGTACGTACGTTCCCGGGCGGTAATGAATTAAGCCATGCTTTTGCTCTTCCTTTCAATGTAAAGGCAAAGAGCCTCAACTTCTTCGCATCTTCGGGTACTCCATGGTATTTTTGTAGTGTCGGCAATCTCAAGAAATTGTGCCATATGTTGATGTGGGCACTCATTTTCATCTCTTCCTTCAAATTGCTTCTCCCTAAGCATTCTCACCAAAGCGGGACTTATCTCAAAGTTATTAGCATCTATCCTCGGCCTTGCTATCCCATCATAGTGCTCTCTAAGTTATGGTTCAAAGAATTCTCTCAACGGCCTTCCTTGAGGTGGTGGCTCATTTACGGGTTGTGGTTGGGCATTTGGTATGTGAGGTGGCTCATGATATCGTGGCTCTTGATTATACGGCATATGGGGATAGTATGGTGGAAATTGTTGTGGATGAGGTGGATAGTAGGGATATTGATGAGCTTGAGGAGGATAAGGATATGGATTTTGGTAGGGGTAATTTTGTGGTGGCATCCCTTGAGGGAAAGGGCCTACTTGAGCATGGAAATGATTCCCATTACCTCCATGTTCTACTCCTCCTTCTCCTTGTCCATGTACCTCCTCTACTTGAGGATCACCCACTAGTCTCTCCTCATGCCTTTGATCTTCACCTTCCATAGCTTCCCTTCTTCTTCTCACACGATTTCTTCTCAACGTAGCCTCAATTTCCAGATTTAGTGGCAAGGGTGGAGACACCACTCGATCTTGTTAGCATACACCTACAATGCCACAAATCCAAGTATCAACTTCTAACCAACAAAATCAACAAAAAAAAACAAAAAAAGCAACAAATAGCCACTTCAAACAATCCTCAAATCTCACTTATAGGCGCAAAAACTAACTCCCGGCAATGGCGCCATTTGATTGGAGTGTATAGGGTAAGAGTTATTAAGACCAATAAACAAAATATCGAACCCAAGGGAGAAAGTATGCAAACGAAATTCAAGGATAAGAGTTCTAAATGGCTAAAGTTGCAACAAGTTTTGGACTAAATCTCTACAAAATGCAAGAAATTAAATGGCAAGATTATGCAAACAATCTATCAAACACCTAGAATGCAAGATCAAATATACTAAAATCAATGGGGAATTGGGTGCAAGGGATAATCTCCATCAAGGAATCCATGATTAACAAGCTATGATTGTATCCAAGTGCAAATCAATCAAATTAGAAAGCATAAACCATCATGAAATTAATCACTCCATTAATATCACAATGCCTAATGTGAGTATCCTTAGTTCTTCCCATCTCTCAATGTAGAAGTCCCCAATTCATACAATCATGCAAAATTGAAACCCGATTAACACCTAATCACGTTAGCTCAACTCTCGCCTATTGCTAGGGTGATCAACTATTAATCAAAAGAGACAATTTTTCATGAAGCACAATAAAGAATCACAATTAGGAAGCAAGCAAATTCAATTGATCACAATTATCATGATCATAGCATGAGACAATCACTTCATCCCTAATTTCAATTATCCCAAGCACAAAGCTATTAGCCCATGGTGCTACAAGCAAAAGCCATGGGTAGAAAATCTAAGAAAGCAATTAACAATCTAATCACTACAAGAAATGAATTAAAGAGAACAAAGGGTAAGTACATCACCAATTGAACTTCAATAGACAAAACTAAGAATGATTAATCTTCTACA
Source organism: Paraleonurus japonicus (assembly GCA_030762865.1). NCBI lineage: Eukaryota > Viridiplantae > Streptophyta > Magnoliopsida > Lamiales > Lamiaceae > Paraleonurus > Paraleonurus japonicus. Next base: position 24,757,816 of record CM061060.1, read on the forward strand.
ATGCTTCAATCCAACTTCAATTCTCCCAAATCACAGCTGCACTCTTCAATTACAATCAATCGGACTACTAATCTAGTGGACTAAATGTAGAATCTAATCTAATTCTAACAATCTATGGCAATTACAATTGAATTCAAGCTACAAAATGCAAAAATTCGCCCAAGGAACCTCCTAGAAAGCTGCTCTAAAGCTGCTAGAATCAAGATATGCTCTGTTTTGGCTTCAAATGGCTTTAAAACTGAATTTTTCGATTTTGGGCACTCCTCGAGTCGAGCTTCGAGGCCCTCGAGTCGAGGCCTGAGAATCGCTAACACGTTTTTCAAAATATCGCCTTTGCCTCGAGTCGAGGATCTTGCAAATTTCTCATCCCTCGACTCGAGGCTCCTCCCTCGAGTCGAGCTTGCTGACTTTTTGAAAATTTTTCCCTCCGGCATGAACCTCGAGTCGAGGTGCATGCACCCTCGACTGTGCTCGAGACCAGGAATTTTTATCGAGAAGGGCTTTGGGCCCGACCCCGTTTCATCCCGTATGTTCGTCTTTTCATTCTAAGAATACTGGTACTCTCGGTTTGGCAAAATTCCACCGATTTACTGCAAAACGGGCGAAAAACATCAAAAACTCACAAAGTAATACTTTTAGGCAAAAGAGTGCTACTTTTCACATTTAGGCACAAAAATCACACTTTAGCTCACTTTTTGCACTAAAATAGGCCCTAAAACATGTATCAATTCACTCCAATCAGTTATACACTTTCCTCTCATCGTTGGTTAATTCGACACTTTCTTCACCATGAGTCCGTGATTCTAAGCTGCTCGCTCCATCACTTACTCCACCATGATAGAATTTCATTGGCCCATCGAGACAAGACATCTTCCATTCGAGGATGAATCGATTTCGAGATGATTCTCCATGCGGAACTTCCAGTAGTCATAGTCTTCTATATCAAAGTCTGGAAGGTTCTTAACCTTTCTATCATTATTCGAGACATGGTTAGTAATTAACAAGAAAATCTGCGAGTGTATTCAAGAACAAATTTATTTCAAGATTTAGAAAATCAAAGATCACTTCGACCAAAAGCAATATTCGTAACGGCTTTAACACCGCTCTGATACCACTTGTTGGCCCAGAGATTGAGTGAGTAAACAAGCTAAGATCGCCTCCTAGTGATAATCTAGAGGGCGGGGTTGAATAGATTATCAAATCTTTTTCAAAGAACAGATTATCTATTCAAGATATCAAAGCTAAGCAGCGAAAACAAGTTTTAACTCAATCTTTTAAGGATAAAAAAGCAATCTGAATTAAATATGAAATTAATTTGTTTGAATAGATATATAACAAATAAGTAAAACAAGAAGTAAAGAACACCGGGAATTATAGTGGTTCGGATCAAGTGATCCTACATCCACTTTCCTTCTTCAACTTGAAGAAGGGCCTCGGCAGAACTTACTACCTTACTTACTTACAGAGTTACAATTACAATGCAACGAAGATCCTTCTCTTCAATTCTATCTTCAACCTATCAAGTTATCTAGAAACTTGAAAGTTACAGATCTGAAGAATTTGAAAATGTATGAGTGTTCTTCAAACACTTAGAAACTTATGAAGATTCTTTTGAAAACTTTTTGAGTGCTCTTTGAAAAATCGTGAGTATTGAAGATGAGAGTGTTGATTATTTCTATTCGAATTGTGATCAAACTTATTTATAAGCTCAGTGAAAGCGGTTAGTTTGTTGTAACAAACTAAAAACCATTTAACAACCTTATTCTTGGAAAGCTGCCTTGACTTGGTGATCTCAAGCTAGTCGTCTGCTGTGACTTGGTGAAGACTCGCCTTTCTTATTCTACTCAGCTGGTCTTGACCTCGTCTTGAGCTCTTCATTATTGTCTCCAACGAGATAAATTCGTCAAGATTGTCTTCGATGACCTTCTCTTTCACGACCTCGGTGATTATTCTAGCTCTACCTAGTTTGCATGAGGTGACTCTAGTCTATACTTCTTTAACTCATCAAAACTTCTTCTAATCTAACAGAGCAGATATTGTTGAATAGGCGGGTGCAACTAGATCCACATTAAATTGAATATGGTATAGTCGATCGGATCGATAGTAGTCGGGGTCCTTCGCCTCTAACCATTCATGGAAAGCAATATTCTCGTCACGTGCCCCAAGTGATCTTCCTATAGACATGGAAATGAAATATCCATTGTGCTTCATATGCTCTCCATCTAGCTTGTTGATCCATAGGAAGAATCTTCTTGGGCACAATATTTGTTCGGTGGTAGGGGCGAAAGATCTCAACTCCGTCTTCATTCTTTGTCATACGAACCTACTTCCTTATTTTTCTATCATATGATTTCCCAGCTGCCTTTTCATGTTCCCTTCTCCTCTTAGCATCTCTTTTTTTGTTCTTCGCGAGTTTCTCCCTCTTCCTCTTCTTGATCTTTTCTTCTTCTTCAATCTCGGCTAGAGTTTTACGTGGTTGGCTTGAGGCTTTGGCCTTTTTAGCTGATTTGGTTGAAGATGAGGGAGGTTGAAGTGTCTGGATGGGAGCATGATCTTGCACCGGTAGCTCTTCAACTTCAGATTACGTGGGTTCAGTGTCTCGACTTCGCCGCTTCGATCCTCACTTTAGTCTCCTTAGGACACGCCGAGACTTATCTTCAACATCCTTCTTCTGGCCTCCTCTACGCCAAGAACTCCTCGGCAAGCTCGTCGATCTTGATTCCGAGCCAAGATCTTATCATCTGGGGAGACTATTCTTTTCTTGAGCTCACCACCTTCCCCTTTTTAGCATCGGCAAAACGTGTATTGCGAGATAGTGGCTACTTGCTCAATCTGTCCCATTAACTCATGTCGACAAGACCCGTCTTGATCTAGCAAATCAAATCTTTTCTTTTGAGCCGCTTCCACCGATCTGAGCTCATTCTCCAAATATTGCTTGGTGATTCATCCGAGAAGCTTTCTCCATGGCCGAGTCATCCTTAAGATTTGTTGAAAAGAGGCTTCTTTACCACTCCATGCTTCCTTTGCTTGATTATCAACACTATCTTTGATTTCTAGGTAAGCATCTTGGACGTCTTTGTTTTACCCATGCTTTTTGTTTGTTTTCTTCTTGAAATCTTAGTTCTCACCTTTGCCTGATTACGGAGAAGTAGAGGTCTATATTAGTCTTCTCATGTACGGCTACCTCTACATTCTCTTTAAACGATGAGGTAACAAATCCTGGAATCATCTGGAAAGCATTAAGACAAGCGGTCTTGAGACTTGCCACCTCGGCCTTGAGCTTCAACATTGGATGCCGACGCAGACGACAATGGTTCAGCCAAGTCTACTTGAGATGGAGAAGATTGAGTTAAATCTATCTCCTCAATTTGTTCTTCTTGACTTGTCTCAACTAGTGGGGAACCTACCCAATTTATCCCTTGTTGGTCTGATTAGTTGAGTTGATTAAAGAAAACCTTGAGTTAACCTTCTAGGATAAAATCTAGAAGGGGGTTGAATAGATTTTATAGATTTTTAACAAATCTTTTAAAACTTATTCAATACTTCAAAGTAACACAAATGGAAAACAATTTTAATCTCAACTTTAATAAGATCAAAAGCAAACTGATATTTTAGTTTTAACTTTGATTACGAAATCAATCTTTGATTTGTTAAGCTGGAATTTGAAAGAAGCAGATAAGTAAACAAAAGCGATAAAGAACACCGGATTTATAGTGGTTCGAATTAAAAATCCTACATCCACTCTCCTTCTTCAAACTTTGAAGAAGGATCTCTTCTTCTTGGCTTACTTACTCACTTTCAACTTACGACACAATTCGTATGAATCTTCAAATCTTCAATCTCCTAAATCCTTCTCTAAAATCTAGCTATTACAGGTGAATATTAAACTTTGAAGATTACAAGTAAAGTGTTCTATAAACACTTAGAACTTTTGAAAATCTTTTGAAAAACTTATGAATTGATTGAGATAAAAATCGAGTAGTGAATAATGTGTAAATCAAATTTGCATAAGTGTATTGAAAAACAAAAACTAGACCTATTTATAAGTCTGAAAAGACGGTTAGTTTGTTAGTCGGTTCTAACAAACTAAAAGCTACTCAACAAACTTAATCTTGAAAATCGCTTCGCTTCTCGGTGATTTTACTCAACTCTCGTAGGTGACTTGGTGAAGACTTTCCTTTCTTATTCTACTCAGCTTGTCTTGACCTCGTCGAGCTCTTCATAATTATCTCCTACTGAGCTTATCTCCGGATGACTTGCAACTTCTAGTCTCGGTGACTTGATCGAGTCATTGACCTAGTCTCGATCGACTTAGTACCGGACTACGATCTTAGGCTCTTCATAGTCATCTGCTCATCTGGATTGATCTTTTAACTCATCAAAACCTTCATTGGTCTAACAATTTCCCCTTTTTGATGAAGTTAAAACCTACAAGAAAGAGACATACTCATAGTGAAGTTAGTTTAGAGTTAATCAAGATTTATCAGAGAGGTATATCGAGCACATTTTCACCTTAAACAGATTCATCCAAATTTGAAGCACTTAATTCACAAAATTTTTTTAAGTCTTTTAGACTCTTTCAGAATATTCAAACTTAAAAAAATAAGTCTTAGAACTTAGAAAATTTTAGACTTAGAAAAATTTTTTAGAAAAATTTAAGTCTCGAGATGAAAGTCTTCTCAAATGATTAATACTTAAAAAAACTTAAAAAGTAAAACAAACAAATCATATAAGCCAAACATATGTTTATTCACATCAAATTTACATATTACAAAAAGATCGTAGAATTAAGAAGATAAGGAAAGAAAATAGTCCTTTGATTAGACTCCCCAGGTGATAAGCTTACGGAATGGCCAGCCGGTGAAGACTCGTCTCCTTAGCTCCTTCAATTCTTCTTCACCTTTCAGTCCTAACTCTACCTCGGCCTTGGCGACGATGCCTTTGATCCGGTTTATGTCTATAGAGCCATCGGGGTTAGTCTTGGAGTGCTGTCTTTTTCATAAGTGGGGCACCTGATCGGCATTGAAGATTTTGTACGCTTCGTCAATCGATCGATGATATGGATCTGCATCTTCTTTCTCAATCCACTCATGCCACCTAAGGTCCTCGTCTGAAGCTGCAGTAACAGATCCCTTCAAGATGTACTAATGATACATCCATCGGCATCTAAATTCTTTTCTTTGTACTCCTTAAACCATTTTCCAGCGATGACCTTAGGAGGATTAAGTGTCCGATGATACGGTCTGAATTCAGCTTCTTACGCCCCCTTCATCTCCCATTTTCTCACTTCCCTGCTCCACCTCATCTCCAGCCCCTTGTTCTTTTTCTTGAGACGCTTTCTCTCCCTTTCTCCATACCAGGCCTGCTCTTTCGTTATCCTGCTTATCTGCTCTTGAGAGAGATTCGAGTAGTCGAGCTCTCTTTTTCTTTTCTCGGTCAAGGTGGGCTTGAGACTTAGTGCTTTGACTGGAGTTGGCTCCTCGGTTAGCTTCCCTTTGCCTTTCCCTTTTACCTCATTTGTTTTCTCTGATTCTTTCATTTTGCTAACAGTGGGCGTATTTGTCCTCCTCCTTCTTCTTCATTCTTGCCTCGTCTTCCCTCGGGGCTTCTTCCAATGGTGACCCTCGGTGTGTAGTGCAGCTTGACTCATCGGATTTGATTCGAGCTTCTTCCACTGGCTGCATCCATTTCACTGAACTGGCCTTGGTGCCAACCTCTTTCCTAGTTTCGTCCAAAGCATTTGTGAGGGTCCGCTCTCTTTCTTGCACCTCCTGTTCCCCCTTTTTGACTTCACCGGCTAGGGTAGTCGGCTTCATCTCGAGATCTTTGCATTTGACTCAAGTCTGATTTATCCATAGCTAATGAGTCTACTACAATCGCATTGTAGTCTGTGACTTGGTTCTTCAACCCTTGCACCTCCTCTTCTAAGGCTTTCACCTTCTCGGCAAGAACGAGTTAGTAATAGAAGTAATCTTTTGAATTAGATTTACCTCTACTTCCCTCATGCTTTGGAAATCATTGTCTCGGTGACTACCTTCACCATCTTCCTTGTCTTCTTCTTCATCTTTTTAGTAAAGGCTTGTTTAATCTTCTTCTCCATTTGAGCAACAATGGAAGAGATAGCTGAAGTTGGGCTAAGGTCACTTTGTCCTCATCCTCAAAAGAGGATTCGGATGAGGAGGAAGTGGGGGTATGAGATTCAGATATTTGAGGAAGAGGGATTGGTGAGCTCATCTGGATGTCCTTCGAGAAATGAGTAAGAAGGGATCTCAATTTCGGGAGGAGGTGAGGTTCGTGTTTTTGGAGAGGTGGAAGTTTGAGTTTCGGGTATGGGTATGGTAGATGAGGTTGGTTGTTCGGTTTGTGGGATGGTGGATGGAGTGGGAATGGATTCGGGTTGGGTGGGAGTAGGGATGGTTTCAGATGGGATTGTGATGGATTCGGTTGGAGTTTGTATTGGGACTGTGGGAGTTGGACTGAAAATTTAGGACAAGCTGTGGGCATTGTAGAGGCTGCGAGGTGCCAGTAGGGCACACCTCTTCATTGCCGGGTGGGGATTGAGATAAAGAGAGAGAAGAGTTGGTACCTTCCTCCTGAATAGGAGAAAGAGCAGCTTCCTTGGTGAAGAAGGAACCTCCATTTGAGCAACCTCGGCTGCAATATTCAGATCGGTACTTCCTCTGGAAGTAGTGTTGAGGCTTCCGTCTGTCGGCTGAGCTCCACTGAAGATTCGGATGTTTGTGATGTCTTTTGGGGCCTCCTCTGAAGGATAAATTGGTTATCCTCATCGACGGTTGGCTGGTACTTGATTTGAGATGACTCTGAGGTCTTCTTCTCGAGAGGCTTTGACAAGCCTTCTCCTTGACCTTCTCCTAGGAGACCTTGCTGCTGCTGCTGCCTCCTCGGCTATCACTTCGACCACAGTGGATCCTCGGGTGGTATAGCTTCAACCCCGGTCTCAATCACGAGCTCTGCAGCCTCAGTGCTGGTATTTCTCCTCTTTGAATCTCATTTGTTTGTCTCAGAGCTACTGCCATTGCTGTCTGTTCCTCTCGATTCCTAGCCTCATCGACTCATCATCGGAGTCCTGCAATCCACCTATCCTTTCATTCTTGGTCAGCAACCCCTTCGCTTAGAATATTTTTTCGAGACCTTCTCTAGTCTCAAACCTCTTATTCGGTCCCTCCATCGATCTTGTGATCTTATTAAATAGACTCACACAGTTGACTTGCGATCCAGTCTCCTCCATCGGGATTATACGGTAACCTCAACTTCTCCTCTTTCAGCCTTCGGAATAGTAAATCTACCCAATCTACTCTAATTCCATCGAATATCGCCCTCATACAACAAAATCGAGACTTAGTCACTCCATCATGAGAGCTTTGATCTCCTAGGATTGACTTGGTCACGATTGTCATAAGCAACCTGTACTTTCTCCTCGGAAGATGTTTCTTGAGATCTCTCCTTGTCCCTCTGTAAGTAACCCTCGCAAAAATATCAAATGATTTCTCCCATTCGTCTTCCTTGTATATCGGTGGATTCACCCCTTCCATCGAGGTATCAAGGATTCTAGCCACATTCTCCTTTGTAAATTCTAACAAAGTACCTTCTACAGTGGTTTGGAAACCGTTCTCTGAAAATACACCGTTGACCGGGAACTCTGCTCCATGAAATCCGCCGTTTTGTTTTTGGAGACTTTAATGAGCGAGAATCCTCTTAACCTTGAAGCTTCCAACAATCTTAGGATCTCTCTGGATTCTGTCCTTTGGTTGTGTCGAAATCAACATACATTTCGATTTTAGGTTTGTTCTTCACGGTTTGAGTTCATCTTGAAATCGATTTTGCAGAAGGTTATATAAGTGGGGGGTTTTGGTGTTTGGGAAGAAGAGGAAGCCATTTGAGTAATTTTTGAGAGAATGAATGTTTTGCGGTAATTTTTGAATAAGGGAATGTGAAAGTGAAACTTTGAAATTTTGTAGGTAAGATTTTAAACGAAGGGAGAGAGAGGGAAAGTTGGGAAGATGATACGTGGCACGATCTTAGAAATTGAATTTTAATCGTTGATTAATGAAAGCGCGTGTAAAATATCAATGGCTTAGCGAGAAAAGCTGTTTCAATTTCAGCGCGCGGCTTTTACGCGTCTTGATTTGTGTAAAAGTAAGCTGTTTATCCTATGGATTAGACGGTTAATAGGTCTACTTTATACGAAGTAATTAGTATACGGCGTCATTCTAGGGTTACCTTACTTCGTATAAGGGTTTTCCAAAGCAGATGGATTTGTAAAATCAATCGATAAAGTACCTCAAATGCCTTTAAAACAACCTAGTTTCAATTTTGGCAAACTTTTAAAAACCGATTAAGAAAACATCTTGTTTCAAATAAGCGAGGCTTGAATAAAGAAAATTTCTAAGATTAGTTTTCCAACCAATGATAGCAAATCGACAAGAGTTTTATAAGAAAACATAATGTATGGAGAGAATTCAAGCAAAGATGTCTAGATGACAAGGTTTATAACGAGATGAGGTGAAACAATCGATCTGTGACCTATTCCTGCAAAAACATTAACTTGAAGAAAACCATTAGTAGCCGAGGTAGATTAGATAGGGTGCGAGATAGTCATCTGTTTTCAAGAGATCGAGATGACTAGTGTGCCCTAGTCGATTTACCGAATGTCGAATAAGTAATCATCATGTCGATACGGTCAATATGACTAATCTTTGATTCTTGATTCCATAGTGGGAGATCAATGATATCGGCTACTTGATTGTCCTTTGACTCATATCTAGTCGATAATTCTTTCAAGACATAGTAAACTAATTTGAGAGAAACAAAGAATGAAAAACATTGAATTATAGATTTACTAAAGAAGCATCTAATAATCCTAATTCTCACGAGATAGTTCTTTAAACCTTGTTTACGTCGCCAAAGTGGTTTTGTCAAGATGTACGCTCTTTGGAAATCGGTCAAGATCTTCTCTAGTCCGATGTCACCTTTCTCTACATGGTCTCGGATGAAGTGGTGTCGATATCTACATGCTTGCATCTTGTATGTAGAATTTGGGTTACGGGTAATAGCTATGGCACTATTACTATCACAAAAGATAGGTACATCTTTGGTGATAATGTTATAGTCCCTTAGTCATTGACTTATCCAGATCGGTGAACAACAACTTCAGTGCCATATACTCGGCTTGATTGTGGAAGTAGCTACAGAGGTTTGTTTCTTAGACAACCATGAAATCAGCTTACTACCAAGAAATTGGCAAGTACCGGATGTAGATTTTCTATCTATCTTACACCCACCAAAATCTGAGTCTGAGTATCCAGACATTTCAAAGTTGTCATCCTGGATACCATAACCCAACATTTACATTCCTTTCAAATACTTAAGAATTTTCTTTCTTTGCTTCAAGATGGCTTTTCTTAGGATTAGCTTGAAATCGAGCACGAGACTCCAATCGCAAATGAAATATCAGGTCTACTAGCGATTAAATATAATAATGAACCAATTAGACCTCGATACTCGGTTTGATTAGTGTCTTCTCCCTTCTCATCTGGATCCATTGAAAAATTTGTCATCATAGGTATCTTAGCTTCTCGGCTGGTACCTATTCCAAATTTATCAATAAGATCTTTGTATATTTGACTTGGTTGATGAAAATTCTCTTCTTTGTCCTGTTTGACTTGGAGTCCAAGAAAATAAGTCATCTCACCCATCATGGACATTTCAAATATGCTTTTCATAAGATGACTAAATTCTTCACACAAAGATATGTTAGTTGATCCAAAAATTATATCATGAACATAAATGCAACTAACAAAAGATCACAACCATATTCTTTTCTAAAAAGAGTTCTATCAATTCTACCTTTAACAAAATCATTTTGAATTAAATAATCGAGACAAGGTGTCATACCATGCTCTTGGTGCTTGTTTAAGTCCATATAGAGCTTTCCTTAGTTTATAATGATGGAACACGCCGGTGAAAGCGGTCCGATCCCAAGATCGTTGTTGGATGCCAAACATATAAAAGCAGAGAACAAAAATAAATAAATAAAACCTAAACATGCATCTAAAGCAAATGTTAGATTCGTTACCCTTGAAGATCAAGGCTTTGATTCCACAATAGACCTTCTAGTCTGTCTCCCAACCTCGTTCGAACACCGGGTGGACGGCGAGCTATCGAATCGTGGTGAAAAGGGCTGCTTCAGTGTTTTTTCTTCCTCTTCTTTTAAACGAATGAAGCCCCTTTTTATATACACTCATTAGGTTTTTTCATGGGCCAGACTAGGGATCCATTAGAAGGTATAGGGTTTGGGCTTCTTTCAAGTCCAAAGCGTTCTTATGTTCAGCCCGTAACATTATTTGGCCCGAAAACATTAATTCATTCCACTAGAGAATTAATGTTGCACTCCGTCCTATCCCGAACCGAATCGGGACTTCTATTAGACTCTATAATTCCCGTGTTAAAGATATCGCACGTCCATTAATTATTAAAGTTTCGACTACTTTAATTAATTAATATCTATTATTCCTTGAGTAGTACCACTCAACCTTGTTGTCGTGCGGATTAAATCCACTGCGGGGTTTAATACGACAATCCTTTATGAGATCCTCAAGAGGGCGTCATCACTGGATGACCAGGACACGCTGCCCTAATGCCAATAAATAGACATCATGCGAGTGATATCACTACCCAAAATACAGAGTATGTTGAATCTAATAAGATTCTCACCCATGATAAATCAAAGTAGTGAATAAGCACTCCACACACCTAAATATCACACTTAGGGTTAAGAATTATAAGAGTCACCAAGACCTCTAGTTCTTCATGACGATCGAATAGAAGAACATGTCTTATCTCGTGATCCATTCAATACGACAGCCGTATTAGTATAAACTAATGACCAAGACAAGCCACCAACAAGTTCATACTACAACTTAAACCAATAGTTATGTCGAGAATTATCTCGATCGTGAATCTTGTTTATATCTTATAAGGAACCGACAATGTTATCTTCTCGTGTGACTACAAACCCACCACATTGTCTACAATATAAGATAAATAGACATACAAACAATCACTATTGAAAGAAAGCAATAATGTGAAAAATATTTATTTCGATAATAAGGAAATTAAATATACATCCACAAAGCCCAACAAAAGTTTGCTTTACGGTATACTCCAACATATAAACCTTGTCTCCTTTGACAAAACCAGGAGGTTGCTCTACATAAACTTCCTCGGCTAGGATTCCATTAAGAAATGCCGACTTAACATCCATTTGAAAAACTATGAATCTTTTAAAAGCGGCATAGGCTAAAAACAATCTTATGGCTTCCAGACGAGCTCTGGTGCAAAGGTTTCATCATAATCAATACCCTCTGATTGTGAATAACCTTGAGCAACTAGTCTGGCCTTATTTCTAACCATAATATTGTTTTCATCCCTTTTGTTTTTAAAGACCCATTTAGTTCCAATGACTTTTTGATGATGAGGCCTTTCAACAAGCTCCCACACATCTTGTCTTTGAAACTGATTTAGTCTTCTTGCATGGCATTAATCCGATTGGAATCGATTAGAGCTTCTGTATTAGATTTAGGTTCAAGTAATGACATATAGCAACTGAACATACAATCTTGATTTAGTTGGGTCCTCGTCTGGACACGAGAATCTAAATCTCCAATTATCTCTGCTCAAATGGATGATATGACATTACTTTCTTACCTTTGTCTTTTACATTGGATGATGTTTTGTCTGAATTATTTAGTTCGGATGAGTCTATGTTACCTTACGATGATTCTACGATCATCGATGTCTTGATAAATCACGATCGGTGGTAGATCGGTGGTGAGGAAGATCTTTCGGGTTCTTTTCCTTTGTCTGATTCTTCCTCTTCATCTGAGTCCGATTATTGATTGTAGAATTTTATGGTTGATCTCTTGATAGTCATCTGATCCGGATCATCGATATCTTTGTGATGTTATCTCCTTACTAAACTCAAAAGAAGATTCATCAAATACCACATGGGGTGTTTCTTCTACACACAAGGTTGTCTTATTAAAAACTCTATATGCCTTTGATACGGATGAGTATCCCAAGAATATCCCATCTGCTATCTTTGCATCAAAAGTTTTTAATTGAGATTTTCCATTGTTGTGTATGAAACATTTACAACCACATATATGAAAGTATGAAATTTTGGGGGATCTTCCCTTCCAAATTTCATAGGGAGTTTTACATTTATTTTTAACAATCAAACTTCTATTTTGAACATAGCAGTCAGTATTAACACTTTCGCCCAAAACTGTGAGGAGTGTTGTACTCGAGATAACATTGTTCTAGCAGCCTTCTTTCAAGGTTCTGTTTCTCCTTTCAACTACTCCATTTTATTGTGGAGTCCTTGCTGCAGATGTTTCATGAGCTATGTCATTCTCAATGCAGTAGTTAGTAACAAACTTATTAAGGAATTCAGTACCTTTATCACTTCTAATCTTAACAATAGTTAGCCCTTTTTCATTTTGAACCTTTTTAAGAAATTCTGGAATCTTAATCATAGTCTCATTCTTTTTGTACAAGAAAATAACCCAAGTAAATCTTGAAAAATCATCAACAATTACCAAGGTATATTTTCTTCCACTAAAGCGAGAGGTGTTCTTGGACCAAAAAGATCCATGTGAAGAAGTTCCGTAATCCTTTACGAAGAAGGACTATTTATTGTTTTAAAAGAAGCTTTAGTCTGTTTTCCTTTTTGACAAGCATCACACACATGGTTCTTTGAAAATACTTTATCGTGAGTCCTTTAACTAAAGATTTCCTTGTTATTTTGTTAAGAGTTTTGTAGTTTAAGTGACCAAGACGTTTGTGCCATAACCAACTTAAGTCATCTCGAACTCTTAGCAACAAGACAAGTATCTTTAGGACAACTTTTGAAATTAGCAACATAAATATTACCTTGTGCGACTCCAAATAATAGAATATTTTCATTGATACCATCTAATACATAGCATGCATTATGAGTAAATTTGACCCAAAACCCCTTGTCACAAAATTGTGAAACAGATAGTAAATTGTGTTTCAATCCTTCCACGTAGTAGACTTCATGTACTTGAATATCTCCTATCATCGGTGTTCCTACACCTTTGGTAAGTCCATAATTGTTATCTCCAAACATTACTCTTGGTCCATCTATGGTCTGATAGTTAGAGAGAAGTCGTCTTTCATAGGTCATATGCTTGGAACAACCACTTTGTCAATGTACCAGATGACCTCAAGAATGTCTCCTCTATCAACTATCTTCTTATCTTCCTATGTCACAAATTTATTGCTTAGGTACCCTTTGTATTTTGGGTCCTTTTATGTTAAGTTGACTCTTAGGAATCCAGACAAAGATATCAATGTTCCTTAAAACCATAGATTGAAGTTTACACCCATATCTATCTACTAGAATAAGACTTTCAAGATCAATCTTATTTAACTTATCTTTTGAGATTGTCTTAAATCTTGGTAAAAATGGATATGTTTTGCTTCTTCCATCAAAGCCATTATACCTAGGATAGGACTTTGACTTAGTCTTAGGTTTAACCTTAGGAGTTACTTTCCTCGTCTGCTTTTTTCTTTTGAAGTATCGGATGAGGTAATTAATTCCTTTGGTTTCCAGGACTAAATCTAGTTTCTATCTTTGGTTTAGTTGCTTTAACAAAAACTCTAGGTTTTATTGGATCATTTTCTTACTCCTATCAAAACCTAATCTAGTTTTATCACTAGATTTTTGTGAAGTATTGAAAATTTTATCTATTGTGGTTTGGGAGTTATTCGAAGTCCTAACTTAAGATTTAATTCTTTGTTAGTCTTCTTATAACTCTCATTCTCAGAATAGATATTTGAAAATTTTATTTTCAAAGAATTCAATTCTGTTCAAACTTATTTGTCTTATCGGACAAGGTCTTGGTGATCATCTCGATCGACATTCCCCCTTGAATGTACATGCTGGTTTCTCACTTCCCTTAGTTTGATTGACCTCAGTTAGATCGAGTAATTTGATTCTTTAAATTAAAATTTTCGATCTCTATCTGTTTATAAGCGGATAGAGCGGTCTCCAAATCTTTCAAAAGTTTATCAATAAGACTAGGATCAGTTTCATATAAGGTATCACAATCATTATACTGAGGATGAATAGTAATGTACCTCTTTTGCCATTAAACGGATGTCGTCATCGACCCCAAAATCAGATGAGGATGAGGATGATGATGTCTCATGAACTTCTTCTTTCTCAAGCGCTCTCTCGATCAAAGATACCTTCTATCTCTCTTTTTCCTCTTTTCTTTCTCTCTCTCTGGGAGTGAGTTGAGGACAATCATAGCTATAGTGACCAGGCTTGTTACATGTATAACAAATATCTCCTCTGTCTGCTTTAGGACTACTATCTCCTCGTCGATTGGTGACTTATGCTTCCTCGTCGATCCTTTTTCCTATCATTGTCTGAACTCTTTTCTTCTTTATCCGATCTGTAGTTTCTTCGACACGATCTGTCTCTCTTGTTTCTTTTGTACTTCATTTTCAGCCTTTCATATCTTTTTAACAAAAGAGCCATTTCTTCTTTAACGGACAAATCGACGCCTTGGATATCTTCTCGGATTCATCTTGATGAACAAATGCTACTGATCTTTCCGGATGTTGAAGATTACGCTTCATCTTCTTCATCTTCGATTTGGATGTCATATTCTAATGCCTTGAGATGAGAAAATAAAGTGTGATGTGAAATTGAAGATAGATTCTCGAGTAACTTTCAGAATATTAGCTTTCTCTCTCCATCTTTTGCTTAATGACCTCAACACTTTATTGTTGATTTCTTTCTCTGTATAGGTTTTACCCAAATCAGCTGCCTTGTTCGAGTAGATTAGTCGGCCTAACATCCAGTTGATCAACGAGACTCTCCTTCTTTCATCTTGAAAGTGTCAAAAACATGTAGAACAGATTGCAATTTGTTTTCTTTGACTGATACGAACCTTCACGAGAATCCGGCAAGAGTTTCCCACATTTCCTTGGCGATCTTGCATCTTTTTACTTTTTCAATCCAGTCTTTACTCAAAGTTTCAATGATTTGATCTAGCTACCTGATCTAGGTTGTGGATTTTTCTCTCATCACTTGTCGATTCTGAGCTCTTTTTCTCCTATCGACTCTGGTTTCGTTGATTCGGTACCATTCTTGGTGCCTCCATGATAGAATTTAATAGGTCCTTCTTCAAGAACCTCCTCCATCCTATCATGGATAGCCTTGAGATGATTTTCCATTCTGAATTTCCAATAGTCATATTCTTCAATTGAAAATTCAGGTAGACTTTTGGATTTCTTGTTCTTGCACGAAGACATGATGAGATAGGAAAACAAAGCACTCCACAATCTTGTTAGTAGAACTGTTAGTGATACAAAGAAAATGAAGATAAACAAGAACAAATTTCAGAATCTTGGTTAAGACCTAAAATCAATATCGTAATGACTTAACAACTGCTCTGATACCACTTGTTGGTACCGATTAGTTGAGTTGATTAAAGAAAACCTTGAGTTAACCTTCTAGGATAAAATCTAGAAGGGGGTTGAATAGATTTTATAGATTTTTAACAAATCTTTTAAAACTTATTCAATACTTCAAAGTAACACAATGAAAACAATTTTAATCTCAACTTTAATAAGATCAAAAGCAAACTGATATTTTAGTTTTAACTTTGATTCTGAAATCAATCTTTGATTTGTTAACTGGAATTTGAAAGAAGCAGATAAGTAAACAAAAGCGATAAAGAACACGGTTTATAGTGGTTCGGATTAAAAATCCTACATCCACTCTCCTTCTTCAAACTTTGAAGAAGGATCTCTTCTTACTAGCTTACTTACTCACTTTCAACTTACGACTTACAATTCGTATGGATCTTCAAATCATCAATCTCCTAAATCCTTCTCTAAAATCTAGCTATTACGGTGAATATTGAACTTTGAAGATTACAAGTAAAGTGTTCTATAAACACTTAGAACTTTTGAAAACTCTTTTGAAAAACTTGTGAATTGATTGAGATAAAAATCGAGTAGTGAATAATGTGTAAATCAAATTTGCATAAGTGTATTGAAAAACAAAAACTAGATCTATTTATAAGTCTGAAAAAGACAGGTTAGTTTGTTAGTCGGTTCTAACAAACTGAAAGCTGCTCAATAAACTTAATCTTGAAAAGCTTTCGCTTCTCGGTGATTTTACTCAACTCGTCTGTAATGACTTGGTGAAGACTTGCTTTTCTTATTCTACTCAGCTTGTCTTGACCTCGTCTGTGCTCTTCATAATTGTCTCCTCTGGGACGACTAGGTTTGAGCTTATCTCCGGATGACTTGCAACTTCTAGTCTCCGGTGACTTGATCGGTCCTTGACCTAGCCGATCGGCTTAGTACTGGACTCGATCTTAGCTGTTCTTCATAGCCATCTCGCTCATCTGGATTGATCTTTTAACTCATCAAAACCTTCCTTGGTCTAACATCCCTTGTGTTGGCACTTCGATTCTACTACCATTGGTGCTAGCTCAATTATGCTCCTCTGTTGGTGCCTCCCTGCGTATCCATCTCGGCTCATCGGCAGCTCCACCAATTCCTTCCTCGGCCACTTCCCCCTTCTCCTCTGCTACTTTTTCCACCGTCTCCACGGCCTCTGTCTCCTTCTCCTTCTCACCCTCAACACTTTCAGGCTGCTCGGTTGGGTCCTTGGGTGGGGAGCCTAGATACACTTGTCTTAAGATGTAGTCGACGAAGAGGTCCTCATAAAATATCTCTTCAAATGACTTAAGACTCGCCTTCTTCAAGACTGACTTATCCCGACTTGTTAGGTTATCTCCCCCTGCCTCCCCAATATAAAAGTTGTCTCCTCAATGTATCCAGTCCTTAGCCTCCTAAGTAGCCATACATCTACTAGTTCTTTCAACGACTCAGACTCTTGACTAAGGTGGATTCTTTCTTGAGGATATACCTCCTCCCAACCACCCTCGGGAATGTTTTATTGGGCCTATGATGCCGAGATAGGTTAGGGAGATTTAGGAATAGGGCGGGTTCGGTTGTGGATGGTGTGAATAGGAAAGAAAATGGATCGAGATGAGGTTTGGATAAGTGGTGGGGTTGGACTATCTAGGGTGGAGTCGTTTTGGAGGCTCGGAGGCGGCGACCACGTCTGCCTCTTCATTACCGGGTTGGGAAGTGGATGTCTCTTTATCTGCTTCATCCTCGGATGATGACAATGATGAAGATGATGATGCGGCTTTTCTCGGACTCTTCTCTTGAGAACACTTCCACTCCTTCCTCCTCCTGTCCTATTGTCCTTGCAACCTCAGTGAGACACTTCCCCCTTGGGAAGTCTGTCTTTTCCACCCTTGCTTCTTCCTCGTCTAACTCTTCCTCGAAGAGGATTCATCTACCAATAAGGTTTCAGCCTTCTTTGTCTTGGCCTTAGAGACCTTCTTCTTTTGTGCTTGTTTGGGTTGGTTGGGGTGACCTCATCTCCTTCCGAGTCGGAAGGGCCAAAGATTTTCTCATCTTTAGTAAGCGAGGCCCTATCTTAGCTTCCGAGGATCGCAGTAATCCTGTTCATCATGCTTGTCATTGTCTCCAGTGGTCCACCTCAACCTGGTCTCATAAATGTATTCCTTCAAAAATCTTTTCCTCTCCTCTACCAACCTAGTAAACAACAATCTCGCCCGGTTCACCTCTACTCCATCAATAATGGCCCAAAGACAACAGATCCTTGGCCGAGTCAATCCATCATAACTCTGTTGTTCTCCCAAAATACATTTGGTGAGAATCAACATTAGTAATCTATACTCTCTTACGAGCATTGATCGCTTCAAATTTGTGGTAGTGATTCGATGTGATCTCCTCGCCATCAATTTGAAGCTTTCCAAGTATTCACTACTCTTGTAGTTGAAAGGATCTATGATGCCTTCGATTGCTTAACCCAAATATCTCTCCTAGATCATCCACTAAAGCTGTAACCTTCACCTTCCTTCCTTGAGCGAACTCTAGACTTGATTGTGTTCTTCTTCAAGGTTGCTCAGTTAATAACTCGGCAATAAATCATCTAAAGTCTTGTTCTTCTCTGATTTCATTGTGCGGTATTACTTTAACCCTCTGGATTCGAGAAGGCGAGGATTTCAAGCGATTCTGGATTTCTTGTAGTATTCCAATCGACATACATCTCATATTTTATTTTATCTCTAATTTTTGTGAGATCATATTCGAACTTAACTTTGGGTTTCGTGGTCCGCCATTAAAGAAGTTTTAAGCTTTTCGAGAGGAAAAGAAATTTGAGAGAGAGAGAGTTATGAATACGAGGTTTTATGTGCGTAAATGAAAATATGCACACGAACTCCTATTTATATGGAAAGAGAATGAATATAATAATATTGATTCTAATTATTGATTGATAAAGTGCAAAAATGGGTTTATGTGCCTATATAAATGCAATCATGGCTATTTTTTTCTGAAAAGTGTGATGAATAAAATAATAACCATGTTTAATATGTATCTCATGTAAAGTTTGACGATTTAAATTTACGAACCACCTCCAAAAGCAGCGTGTGAATAACACTCGGCCGTTTTCAAAAACCTATTTGATAACATATCGGGTCCGTAGTAACTTCTCTGATAAGAAGTAACTTATTACTTTTTAACTTTTCAGTAAATTGGAAAGATAAGAACCCTTTTAATAATAAAATACTATAAAAGTAATTGTATCTCTTCGAAATTAATTTTAAAAGAACTCTTGAGTGAATTCATTGTTGAATAATTAAAACAATTATGATATTATATCCACATATTAATTATGTGAACTAATATTCATAATTTTTATTAAATATAAAAAAATGGGTTAAGAAATACTTCCTGTTATTGTTTCATAGTCTGGATAGATTTGTGTGGTCGTCTGATTTAAACCATCGGATGAGCCATACTTGTCTGTTACCATGAGTGTTGTAATAACTTGACTAGATTAGAAATTTCTGAAAACAAAAACACTTTGATAAACCATTAGTAACATTTTATGTAAAGCAGACAAGGTACACATACTAAATGCACTTTAGACAAGCAGATGATTAATGTGTATTTGTGCAGATTAGTTTATGTTAGACAAGAATATATCAAGTTAGTTAAGATCAATAGACTAATCCTTGATTCCTGATTCCCTAAAAGGAGATCGGTGATATCGGCTCTGTGATTGCCCATATAATCTTTTACAAGTCTGATACTTCTTTCTAAACATAGTAAAGAAAGCGAGAGAGACAAGAATTAAAATACATAAATAGTAGATTAAAGATTAACTAAAGATGCATCTAACAATCATAACTCTACAGACAACTCTTTAAATCTAGTTTCAACTAATGGTTTTGTTAAAATGTCACTCTTTGAAAATCGGTTAACATCTTCTCTAATCGATGTCACCTTTCTCGACATGATCACGAATAAAATGGTGTCTAATATCAAAATGTTTGCATATAGTATGTAAGGTGGGTTCTAGGTAATAACTATGGCACTATTACTATCACAAAAGATTGGTACATCTCTAGTGATAATATTATAATCCCTTAGTCGTTGGTGATCCAGTTAGTGAGAACAACAACTTCCACTGCCATATACTCGGCTTCGGTAGTGGAAATAGCTACGAGAGGTTTGTTTCTTAGACAACCATGAAATCGACTTACTTCCCGAGAAATTGGCATGTTCCGTAGTAGATTTCCTATCTATCTTACACCCACCAAAGTCTCGAACTGAGTATCCCGACAACTCGAAATTATCATCAACGGGTACCACAGTCCTACATTTATTGTACCTTTCAAGAATTTGAGAATCTTCTTGGTTGCTTCAAGATGACTCTTCTTTGGTTCAGCTTGGAAACGTGCCACAGACACCTACTTTGCAAAAGAAATATCAGTCTGTGGCAATTAAGTAAAATAAAGAACCTTTTTTTTTTTTTGAAAAGGCAAAGAAAGGTTCCATTAAATTGAGTAAAGGGGTACTCAACCCATTGTATAGAATTACAAAATTGAGTTTAAACAACACCAAGGATCTCCTAGGTAAGTACTAATTGAGAAATTAAGAAGTGAAGACTCCTTGCATGACACCCAATGCCAAATCCTAATTTTAAGAATTGAAATCACCCTGTCTAGGAGAAAAGAAGAGTTGTTGAAGACTATATCATTTACGAGGTTCCACGAGAGACCATACCATACTAATCTAAATTGTGATTGCCACCTTCTTCATTTTGCCTTTGCTCATGCTTTCCGAAAATTGGAGGAAATTAATCACTAGATCAACATGTAGAGTGACCTTCAACCCAAGCCATTTGAAGATATCATGCCATACATAGGAGGAAGCCTTGCACGTGAAGAAAAGATGTCCCAAGCTTTCCTCTTGATCCTAACATAACTTGCAAGTTGCATCATAGTTTCCAATGTGGATTCCCCCTTTCCTTAAGTTTTCCACAATAGGCGGCCTTCTCTTGAGGAGTTTCTAAGGCTGCAGGGACTGTTTTCTTGGTGACCACCCCAGCCCGAGAGACGTTTAAAGGTGAGAGCATCCATCGCCGATTGAGCACAAACCTCACCTTTCCTTCTCAAAAAGTGGTGATAGGCGAAGTAGTAGAAAAATGGTCGTTGGAAGTAAGGCTCTAGGACCACAAATGCAGTACTGCAAGAGATAAATTAACATTGCTAACAATATTCATCAGTTATCAAAGAGCTCCTTATTTCTTGCCGATAATGTGCGGCTCCATCTCAAATCCCATGCCCAAGAATTATTGTCCCAAGCACCCATTTCAGAGAATTTTACAATCTTTTTGACAACTCAAATAAAACAACCTAGGAAACTTGACCTCTAAACTCTCCCCCTCAATCCACCTATCTTTCCAAAAAAGGTATCCTCCCCGAACCCACTCTCCTCACAAAATAATCCCTCAACCCATCCCCATTTGAACCCCAATACAATTTACATACATCCTTCTACCAATTTGACACCAATGACCAGCCCCTTCCCCCATAACCTCTCGAACTCTCAATACTACCATATTTTGAAACAAGAACCTTGACCCATAGCCTATCGACTCCCCTAACATTCTCCATATCTATTTTCCCACCAATGCCTTATTAAAACACTCAAGATCTCGAATGCCAAGCCCCCTTTCTTAGACTTACACACATCCGACCAACACACCCAAGGGAATTTAGAATTTGTGTCGCTCCCGCCTCATAGGAAAACCCTTTGAATTTTAACAATCTCAAGAATGGTATTTTTTGGGATAATGTGAAAGGACAAGGAATAGATTGGTATTGAGAAGAGCACCGATTGAACGAGTGTCGCTCTTCCACTCATGGCAATATTTTATCCGTCCCATCTTGCTATTGTGTTTTTAACTTTTGAGTGAGCCAATTCCAATTGCCTCGATTATGATTATTAACACCAACTTTCATACCTAAATAAAATGCCCCTTTCAATTTTGCAATCCAGGATCCTTGCGACATCGGTCACATCCTCTTGAGATAGGTTGAAACCGAACAGAGAGCTCTTTGAGAAGTTAACTCCAAGACCCGAGATCAATTCAAATAATCGAAGTATGCGTTTAAGAGTCTTTAGGTTCTCCTTACTTCCATCACACAAGAAAACCACGTCATCCGCGTCAAGATGAGAAACCGGAATTTTGGCATCCGATTAGGGCTGGTTTCAAGAGGCCCAATTCTGTTGCTTTTTGAGTGAGCAGCCCCGGACATTCCATAGCAAGAATAAAAAGAAACGGCGATAAGGGATCGCCCGCCTTAATCCTCTTGAGGCAAAATTCCCGTTAGACTGCCATTGACTAATATTGAGGTCAAGCTGATTCTACGCAAGCTTTAATCCATTTTCTCCATCGATCATAAAAATTAAATCCACCCAATTGCATCAAGATACCCCCAATTAATGGAGTCGAAAGTTTTTGAGAAGTCGACCTTAAAGAAGAATCTACTCAATTTTTTTGGCTTCATCGATCGCTTCATTGAGGATAAGGATTCCGTCCATAATTTGCCTACCTTTAATGAAAGCAGTTGGTGAGTCTGCTACCACCGAATCGATGACTTTGCTGAGGCGGTCGGCAAGGATCTTTGAGATAATTTTATAGGCCCCACCAACAAGGGAGATAGGCCGATACTCCTCAATGCGTTGTGGAGAGCCATTCTTCGGAATGAGATAGATAAAGGAGGGATTAAATCCCCTCACTAATTTTCCATTGACGTGAAAATCTTTCATCATTTGAATGATATCTCCCTTCACAATACTCTAGTAATTCTTGAAGAAACCAAAAGTAAAGCCATCCGGGCACTGGCTGCCATTTGGATCAATGCTCCATATCACATTTTTATTTTATCTTCTCGTGAATTCAACCGTAAGGAATGAGTTTTCTGTTTGATCAAGTTTCTTCTAAAAGGAGGCGTAGAAAAAGGGCCTGGGAAAGGCAACCGAGTCAAAGTGGCGCTAAAAATGAGAGAAGATCTCGGACTTGACGCCATGGACCGAATTCACCCACGAATTGTTCACTCGAATTACGGAGATTTCTGGCTTCTTGTTTCTCATATTAATCCACCTGTGAAAAATATGGAGTTGATATCACCCTCATGGATCCATTTGATGCGTGATTTTGGAACAGTTGGGACTCGCTTCCACGAAGTTTCCTTTAGTAACTCTTCCATAACCGTCTCTCGTTTTTCGCTTCATCAATCTCAAGCCCAAAAGTGTCATCAATCAAATTAAGTCTCTCTATTTCTTCTTTTTTTCTCTTCAATTGAATTATCAAGCTCCCCTAACATCTCTGTTCTCCATATTTTCAATTCATTCTTCAAGAGTTTTAGTTTTTCTTTTAGCACGCAGCACCCCATCCTTGAAGTTTAAAAGATTTCCATTTATTTACAAAGTGAACGAATTGAGTGTGGGATGCTGCATCCAAGAGTTGAAGAAGCGGAAAGGCTTTGGCCCTAGTCCTTGATAGGGGCATCCACGAAGATTGGGCGGTGGTCGAGAGTGATCGTCGACCGCATTTCGTAACCGCCGATGGCCATTTGCTTAACCATTCCTCGTTAACGATCATGCGATCAAGGCGACTTTTGCAAGTGCTATTCGACCTATACCACGTGTATTTTCTCCCAGCTGAGGAAGGTGAATGAGGTTACTACCTTCAATGAAATTATTGAAACTGTCCATATCATGCCTATTCCAAGTATTCCCACTCCCATTTCTTTCATGTACTTTGCTCGAACCGAATTAAAATCTCTAATCAGGCACACACAATCATCTCTTCTTTGAGCTAGAATAATACTCAACTGGTCCCGCAGTTCATATCGAGAAGAAGGAGAACTAGGTGCATATATATTAATCATTTGAACAATTATTACCACCATCCACTAAATAGCCATTAACAACCGAAATTCTTTGCAACTTCACGCACTAGTCTTCCTAAAAATTTCAGGGTTCCAGATAGAAATCATACCTCTCGAGCTTCCTTCTGATTGTGAAAAGGCCCGGTCGAAATTATTGTTTCCCTAGAGCGATTTGATGGTGCGAGAAGTAACATTTTCAAGCTTCGTATCCTGCAGCAACATATATCTGCTTTCGATCGCTGAATAATTTCCTTCACATCCTTTCGCTTACCCTCTCGTGTTGGTCCCGATTAGTTGAGCGAGTTGAGAAAACGTGTATCAGCCTTCTAGGAAAAATCTAGAAGGGGGGTTGAATAGATTTTTCGATTTTCAAAATCTTTCAAAATTTATTCAAAGTACCAGATTAACACAAATGAAATTCAATATTAATCTCAACTTTGTTAAGATCAAAAGCAAATTGATATTGATTTTAACTTTGATTCTAAATTAATCCTTGAACAATAAATTGAAAATTTGAGCAGATAAGTAAATAAAAGCAAGAAAGAACACATTTTATAGTGGTTCGGATTATAAAATCCTACATCCACTCTCCTTCTCCAACTTGAAGAAGGGTCTCTACTATCGCTTGCTTACTTACTTTACAATCGTACAACTTACAACTTACAATCTGATCTTCAACTTCTTCAAAACTCTAACCAAATCATGAAATCTAACTCTAAGATAAAGAAGTGTATTTGAAGATGTGCAAGGAAGTGTTCTACAAACACTTAGAAAAATCTATGAAGAAATCTTGGAAAACTATTTTGTGCTTTTAGAAAACTTGTGATTTGAGAGAATATCTTTCTTGGAAAAATAACTTGTGTGTTCTGTGTATTACTGTGGTATTCTTCATGAAGTGCCTAGACCTATTTATAAGTCTCGAAAAGTCGGTTAGTTTGTTAGTCGAGTTCTATCAAACTGCTTTAACAAACTCAATCTTGAAAACTGCTCTAGACCTCGGTGATTTTACTCTATTCGTCTGCGGTGACTTGGTGAAGACTTGCCTTTCTTATTCTACTCGGCTTGTCTTGACCTCGTCTGAGCTCTTCATATTTGTCTCCTGAGATGACTAGACTTGAACTCATCTTCGTATGACTTGTAATCTTCCGGACCTCACCGACTAGATTGGTTCTTGACCCCATCCGACCAGCTTAGCTTATGGTCTCAATCTCACTGTTCTTCAGTCGTCCGATCATCCGAGCCGCTTCTTTTAACTCATCAAAACTTCTAGATCCAACAATTTCCCCCTTTTTTATGAAGTTAAAACCTACAAGGAAGAAACACACTCACAGTGAAGTTAGTACTAGAGTTAGTTAAGATAATCGATAGGTATATCAAAGCACTTTTTCACATTACAATGATTCATTCACATTAAAGCACTTAAGAAAAATCAAGTCCTTTAGACTCTTTTAGAAATACTTAAAAAATTTTAAGTCTTAGGACTTAGATAAATTTTTAGAAAATTTTTAAGTCTCGAGAGATAAAATTCTCGAGATGATTTATACTTAGAAAATTTTTAAGTTTTTCTTAAAGCAAAAAAACTTTAAGAAAATAAGACAAGTATCTCACATAAGTCCAAGTATATTCATTCACAAAATTATAATTTACAGATAGATGAACCGATAGAAAATAAAAGATAAGGAAAAGAAAATCATGTCTATCGATTCCCCATCGGCTAGCTTCTCGGAATGTTCAGCTTGAAAATCCTTGCTCTAAGTCGCTTGAGTTCATCCTCGTCTCGTGAGCTCGGATTCCCTTTTGGCTTTGACTATGACCGATCTGCCCATTCCATGTCCGGAGAGCCATCTTCTTTCAGCTTGGGGTAACTTGCTCATAGGCTGGTGCGACCGGATCGCAGCTTGAACACATTATGTGCCTCATCGAGCAGCCTTCCCGCATGCATCGGCGTCCTCCTTTTCCATCCATTCGTGCCACTTTATATCTTCATCACCGCTTCCAGGATGGAGATGCCTTCAAGATGTACCAAGAGTACATCCATCCGGCATCCAGGCTTGCTTCTTGTACTCGTTGGTATACTTCCCAAACCATCTTGGGAGGAGCCGATGATCGGTGGACAGGCGGAAGTCCGCTTCATCGGCCGCTTTGGATACCCACTTCCGAGTATCCACTGTCTCACTTCACTCGCCTTCCCCAGCCTTCTTCAGACCTCTTCTTCTCCCGCTTCTCATACTTCTCCTTCTCGCCGTGGATTCTTCTCGATCATTCGGTTGAGAGGTTTGAGTAGTCAGGCTCCTTCCTTTTTGCTCGGCTCAGGGGCGATCAGTGCTTTCGGTGATGAAGACTTCTCTCTTGCCTTGCCTTTACCCTTGCCCTTGGCCTCGGGTTTTTCGTACTCTTTCATTTTGGCCAGCCTTCTCGGACTTTTCTTCCTCCTCCTTCCTTCCTCCTCTTCTCCTCATCCTCTCGGATGGCCTCCTCTATCTGGGTCACCTCGGTTGCAAGGCAGCCAGCTCATCCGATTTGATTTTGATGTCTGCTTTGTTGCCTCCAACTCACTGAGTGCCTTTGAGTCTACCTTGTCTGTGAGTGACAAGACTCCACCGTGAGGGTGTCCATTCTTCCTTCAGCTCCTTCCCCTTTTTGACTTCATCCTCGGGCGGTCTGAGTTGTCTTTCCAAGGCCGAACAACGAACCTCGAAGTCGATCGATCGGATGTAAGTGCATTGACCAGACTTCGTTGTCGGTTGCCACCTTTGCTTGAGTACCTTGACCTCCTTCTCCAGGTCACTCACCGAGTACCAACAAAGCTGCCGAGGTTGGCTGATAGGTTGCGTGTTATGTTGACCTCGGCTATCTGCATGTTGGCGAGCATTGTGTCGGTGATCGCTCGAATCACCTTCCTCGTCTTCCTCTCCATCAGCCTCTGAACTTTGGATATGATCTTTTTGTGCAAGTCCTCAAAGGCCGAGGAGATGGCGAAGATTGGGATCGGTCTCTTCCTCTCGAATCGGATGAGGAAGAGGGGGTGGGAGAAGTTGGACTGGGAGCTCATGTGGATATCCCCAAAAATGTTGGAGGTATCCACCGGCCGGGGTTCGAAGGTTGGGAAGAAGTAGGGGCGTCTCGATGGTGGAGAGGGATTTGGTGGGGGTGAAGATGGAAGGGTGGAATTTCGAAGTAGTGGGTGGTGGAGAAGGGGTTGGGCCGAGGTATGGTGGGTTGGATTGGGCCGTGTGGGAGAGTTTGAGAGGATGCGAGTAAGGCTGGTGGGGAGATGGTAGATATGGTGGTGGAGATGAGGTTTGGGTTTGGGGAAGGGAAGATGAGGTTGTGGCTTGGACCGTTTTGGGAGTAGGCTGTTTTAGAGGCTCGGAGGTGCCACTGGGTCACCTCTTCATCGCAGAGTGGGCTTGAGAGGGGAGGGGGAGAATTGTACCTGCTGTGAGTGGGGGAGGGGTCCTCTCGCAGCTTATGTCTTGAACTTCCTCGATTGGACCACTGGCTGCTATCTCCCGGCGTCGGTGCCTCTTCACCAGTGGGACTCGGCCGATCGGCAGATGTCCCCCGGCTCCGAGGTTTTCACCAACCTCCTCCTTCTCTTGGCCTTCTCCTTCAGCCTTCATTGGCCGTGAAGCCTCAATCGAGCTCACCGTCGGCTGCTCCTCCTCTCTATCCTCTTCTTCCTCTTCTTCACCTCACTCCGCCGGTGGATCCTAAGCTCCGACCTCGGCTCCTCCCTCATTTGAGTCGGCCGAGCCCCGAGCGGCTCATCCATGGTCAGCAGCCCCTTCGTTTAGTGTAGGCTCGACTCCATCAGCCCAATATATCTCGGCTGTCAGAAGTCCTCCAAAATCACCGCCACCTTGTTGAAAAGGCTGGTGATTGACCTCGCCGCCATTTTCCACCAACCACCTCCAGCCTCTTCCTTTCGCCTCAAATCTCTCCAATAACATCCCAGCCCTTGGCTTGAACTCCGTCTATAATCGCCCTCATGCGGCCACGGCTGTGCAGTCGGCCCGTTCTCGAGCGTCCCATTGACGTAGAACTCACCGTTGTGTTAAAAATACGGGCCACCTCCACCGGAGTTACGATCGTAACCTCGCCGTAGACTCTAGTTTTGAATACGCCATTCTTGAACGTCCCATTGATGTAGAACTCAATCCCCCTCATGTCCGAGTTTTATTGAAGGTGGATTTCTTGGAACAAAACGTCCTCAATCCCGACCTCTCCAATAATCCAAGTATCTCCCTCGATTCACCATCGCTTGTCATTTCAAAGTCGACATACATCTCCGACTTTATCTTCTTGTTATACGTTTCATTGTGTACCTCTACCATGGTTGATGTCACTCCAATTGGTTTTTGAGAAGTGCTCATGAAAGAAAACGATCGAGAGTTTTTGAAAATTTGGCGGAGTGTATGTGTAGATTTCGAAAGTGAAAAGGTTTGATTGAGGAAGAAGACGTATTTATAGAAGGGAAAATTGGAAAGAGAAACCGCTTTTAGAAAATTTGAATTGAACTAAGCCATTTATTTAAAAAGTTTTACCGCGCATGAATCAATGGTTAAAAATCGGGATAAACGATTGGGATTCGGCGCGTGGATGCTACTCGCCTTTGGAATGCATAAATAGTTACTTTATAGATCGCTGATTTGACAGATGTAGGTTACTTTATGCAGAGAAGTAAGTATACACGATGTCACTTAGGGTTACCTTACTTCGTATAAGGGTTTTCAAAGCAGATGGGTTTGTAAAGTCATCTCGATAAAGTAATATGTCCGATTTTAAAACAAATTAGTTTTCACTTTTAGCAAACTTAAAAAATTTAAATAAACATGCTCGTATTTAATTTTCTAAAGTTAGGTTTTCCAACCAATCATTCCAATAAGAGTTTTAAAAAGATATGTAGTTTATTTAGAAACAAAGGTGTCTCGAATAAAAGATTGAGGAAAGATGAGGTGAAACATTGATCTGTGACCTATTCCTGCAAAGACATAGACTTAAAGAAAACCATTAGTAACTTGAGGTAAATCGGATAGGGTGCGAGATAGTCACCTGTTTCTTAGGAAATCACCGATCGTTGTGCCCTCGTCTGATTTATCGAATGTCAAATAAGTAATTATCATGTCGATAAGGTCAATATGACCAATCCTTGATTCTTGATTCCTAAGAAGGAAATCAATGATATAAGCTACCCGATTGTCCTTTGACTCATATCTAGTCGATAATTCTTTCTAGACATTGATTTAAAGAAAAGAAATAACCGAGAAATAAGGAATACATTAAACGGATGCCGATAATTTAAAAATCAGATAAAGATGCATCAAGTAATCCTAATTCTAAGCATAATTCTTTAAATCTAGACTCAGCTAATGGTTTTGTAAGAATGTCTCGCTCTTTGTGACTCGGTGGCTATCTTCTCAATTCTAATGTCATTCTTCTCCACATGATCTCTAATGAAATGATGCCTAATGTCTATATGCTTACATCTAGAATGCGAACAGGATTGTAAGTCATAGCTATTGCACTATTACTATCACAGTATATAGGAACACCCGATGTTTGAATATTATAATCTCTAAGTTGTTGACTAATCCAGAGGAGTTGAGAGCAACAACATCCACCGCCATGTATTCGGCTTCGGTTGTGGAGGTGGCAACAGATGTCTGCTTTCTTAGATAACCAAGAAATTAATTTGTTGCCTAAGAATTGACAAGTTCCTGAAGTGGATTTCCTATCAATCTTACATCCTCAAAAGTCTCGAATCAATAACTTGTCAGCTCAAAGTTGTCATCGACTGGGTACCATAACCCTACTTGCAAGGTTCCTTTAAGATATTTAAGGATTTTCTTAGCAGTCTCCAGATGAGTTTTCTTGGGATTAGATTGAAATCTTGCACATACCCCAACCGCAAAGGCTATGTCGGCCCGCTTTGCGGTGAGATAGAGAAGAGATTCAATCACCCACGATACTCCGTTGCATCTGTGGGTATTCCTGCTCATACTGAATCCATAGAGAAGTTAGTTGCCATAGGTATTTTAACTTCTCTACTAGTAGTCATCCCAAATTTCTCAATCGGATCCTTAGCATATTTAGGACGATGTATAAAAATACTCTTACTCATCTATTTAATCGTAAGCCTAGAAAGTATGTTAATTCACCCATCATTGACATTTCAAACCTCGTTTTTCATGAGAACACTAAACTCTTCACATAATTTAAGATTAGGTGAACCAAAGATTATGTCATCTACATAAATTTGAACTAATAAGATGTTACCATCTACTTCCTTTCCAGACAAAGTCCTATCAATCTTACCTTTTGAAAAACCATTTGATGTCAAGAAATCGATAAGGTATCATACCAAGCTCGGGGAGCTTGTTTCGGTCAATATAGAGCTTTGTTGAGTTTATAGACCTTGTTATTGATCTTAAACCCAAGAGTGCTCCACATAGACTTCCTCAAGCAAAGCACACCATTAAGGAAGGTAAACTTAACATCCATTTGAAAGACTTTGAAAGATTTATAAGCGAATGTTAAGAACAACCTTATTGCTTCTAATCGCAATCGGAGCATAGGTTTCATCATAGTATATCCCTTCGCATCGTGAGTAACCTTGAGCTACCAATCTTGCCTTATTACTAACAATAATGTTGTTCTCATCTGCTTTGTTTTTAAACACCCATTTGGTGCCTATAATCTTTCTATGTAAGGGTCTTTCCACTAATTCCCAAACATTTTGCCTTTCAAACCGATGCAGCTTCTTCTGCGCATGGTCATATCCAGCTTTGGATCGAGATAGAGCTTCCTCAATAGACTTGGGTTCAAGAAGCGACACATAGCAATGAACAGGACTTTCGCAGTCCAGCATCATTCGTGTCTGCACACTACTAGATGGGTCTCCTATAATCTGATTAGATGGATGGTAGCTTCTCATCCTTTTGCCTATATGAGTAGAAGGATCCTCATCATGAGTCTCGATGAGGGCAACTCCTCCGACTCTACCTCGCGGACGTTCCCCTCTTCATCGGTGACCCCGATCGGTGATGTCAAGGATGTCTGTTTTGATGGAGTCTCGATCGGAAGTTGTCTTCGATTATCGGATGGGGATTCTTCTTCATCGATTCTCAATCAAGACTAGGTAGATAGACAGGTTCTATGTTTAGTCTTGGTTAGTTCAATCTTATCTAGACTTTAAGAAATTTGATTCACTTTATCTCGAGAAGGAATACAACTCATCAAAAACAACATGAGGGGTTTCCTCCACACAAAGGGTTGTCTTGTTGAAAACTCTAAATGCCTTGGAAGTGTTGGAATATCCCAAGAATATTCCATCACCGCCTTAACATCAAAAGTTCTTAACTTAGATTTCCCATTGTTATGGATGAAACACTTACAACCAAAAGTTTCGAAATATGAGATTTTTGGAATCTTACCCTTCCAAATCTCATAAGGAGTCTTACCCTTGTCTTTAACAACCAAGCACCTGTTTTGGGTATAACAAGCCGTGTTGATGGCTTCACCCGTAACCTCGTGAGGGTTTCATACTCACTAACATGCTCCCGGCCGCTTCCTTCAAGGTTCTATTCCTTCTCTCAACCACTCCATTTTGTTGAGGAGTCCTTGCTGATGATGTCTCATGAATAATTCCATACTCATTGAAAAGTTAGATAAACAAGAATTCAAAGATTCTCGTGCCCTTATCACTTCTTATTTTAATAATATTAACACCCTTTTCATTTTGAATGCATCAACAGAGCATCGTGATCTTGTTTATAGTCTCATTTTTTTGAAAAGAAATATAACCCAAGTGTATCTAGAAAAGTCATCTACTACAACAAGAGTATATTTCCTTCCACCGAAATCGAGAGGAGAAACAGTCCAAACAGATCCAGATGAAGTAGTTGTAAAACTCTTTCGGTTG
This sequence comes from Paraleonurus japonicus, assembly GCA_030762865.1. Classification (NCBI taxonomy): domain Eukaryota; kingdom Viridiplantae; phylum Streptophyta; class Magnoliopsida; order Lamiales; family Lamiaceae; genus Paraleonurus; species Paraleonurus japonicus. The sequence continues at coordinate 24,789,160 of CM061060.1, forward strand.
AAGAGGTGTTAATACTCTTAAATGAGTGTCTAGGCTGTTTACCTTTTTGACAAGCATCACATTTAAGATCGGTAGATAAAAGTTTCTCGAGTAATCCCTTAACAAGGTTCTTTTTAGCTAGCTTACTAAGGGTCTTGAAATTCAGATGACTAAGTCTCTTGTGCCATAGCCAGTGAGATCATCTCCACCCTTAGCTATTAGACAAGTATCTTTAGGACAACTATTAAAGTTGGCCACATAGACATTACCGTGTCTCAAGCCAAAAGTACCTTATCTCGAGGAACTATTTAGTATCTTGTTATTAATCTCCTTCTCTGTATAGTTCTTTTCCGGATCACCGCTTTGTTGAGGAGATTTGTCAACCTTACATCTAGCCGATCCACGCATTCATTTTCCTTCATCTTGAATGTATCAAAGGCGTGTAAAGCATCGCAGCTTATTCTCCTTTACTTGGTCTCGACCCTTCACGGACATTTGCGAGTTTGCCACATTTCTTTAGTCTGTTTTGCATCTTTTGACCTTCTCAATCCAGTCTTTACTCGTAGTCTCAATGATTTCGGTTCGAGCTACTTGATCTAGGTTGTGGATTTTCCTTTCATCATTTGTCAAATAAGAACTCTTTTTCTCTTGTCTCGACTCGAGATTCAGGTGATTCAAGTACCATTGCTAGTGCCTCCATGATAAAATTTTATAGGTCCTTTTTCAAGAACCTCCTCCATCCTATCATGGATAGCCTTGAGATGATTTTCATCCTGAATTTCCAATAATCATAATCTTCAATTGAAAATTGGTAGATTCCTGGATTTCTTGCTCTTGCCTCAAGACATGATGAGATAGAAAACCAAAATACTCCACAAACTTGTTAGTAGCAAAGTTAGTAACAATAAAGAAAATGAAGAAAGTCAAGAAAATTTGAATCTTAGTTAAGACCTAAAATCAATATCGTAACAACTTAACACCGCTCCGATACCACTTGTTGGTCCCGATTAGTTGAGCATTGAGAAAAACGTGTATCACCTTCTAGGAAAAATCTAGAAGGGGGTTGAATAGATTTTTCAGATTTTTAAAATCTTTCAAAATTTATTCAAAGTACCATTAACACAATGGAAATTCAATATTAATCTCAACTTTATTAAGATCAAAAGCAAACCGATATTCAGATTTTAACTTTGATTCTCAAATTAATACTTGAACAATAAATTGAAAATTGAACAGATAAGTAAATAAAAGCAAGAAAGAACACTGCATTTTATAGTGGTTCGGATTATAAAATCCTACATCCACTCTCCTTCTCCAACTTGAAGAAGGGTCTCTACTATCTCGCTTGCTTACTTACTTTACAATCGTACAACTTACAACTTACAATCTGATCTTCAACTTCTTCAAAACTCTAACCAAATCTGTGAAATCTAACTCTAAGATAAAGAAGTGTATTTGAAGATGTGCAAGGAAGTGTTCTACAAAGACTTAGAAAAATCTATAAAGAAATCTTGGAAAACTATTTTCGCTTTTAGAAAACTTGTGATTTGAGAGTGTAACGCCCGGAATTCGAAAGTTGACCCTCGGGTCCGACGTCCTAAACCCGAGTCGTCACTTAGTGAAATATAAAAACTGAGCTGTAAAATTTCTTTTGAATAACAACCATTTAAGTTGCAATGAAAAATTTTAAAAATACTTTACTTGGAAAAAGGGAAACTCTTTATTTATAAAAGTTCATTATTCGGCTTGGACAAAACCATCTCGACGAGTACAATTCTCGGAGGAAGGAAATAACATAAGGTTAGTAAAGTATTCATTACAAAGGGTTGAAAGTTACTAAGACGATTTATTTATTCAAAGGGGAAAAGAGTGGGAAGCGGTCGCTCATCTGCAGCCTCCCGGACCTCATTCTCGCAACTCCGAAAAATATTAAGTTGGGAGAGTGAGATAGGAATCTCGATGGGTAACTCTGTATGTCACATTACGCATTGACAGAAACCCGAATATAATTGGATCTTTTATTCTTTTCTTATCTTTAGTTATGCGTTGCGGCATTTAGCCCATTTGTACAAGGTAATCTTCAATTATAAGATTTTTATCCTTTAACTTCCGTTCGATTAAGAAATTCATCTTTCTTTGCGGCAGCTTAGTATATATGTATAGCACATTTGAGATGGCACGCTAGTGCGTCCGATCCCCGTAATCACATTGTGGAATGGCACGTTTACACGTCCGAGACCCGTAATTCTCCAGCCCGAATGAGGTGGCTATAGTGGCATTTCGCACACTCTCCACACTCTTTACCATCCTTATTGCTCCCGTGAGGTGGCTATAGTGGCATTTCTGCACACTCTCCACTCTCTTCACCATCCTTATTGCTCCCGTGGGGTGGCTATAGTGGCATTTCGCACACTCTCCACACCCTTTACCATCCTTATTCCTCCCGTGAGGTGGCTATAGTGGCATTTCGCACACTCTCCACTCTCTGCAGATCGATAGATCAATAGAGATAATAACTCTCGTATGTAGCATATAAAAACAGATAATCAAAGTAAAAGAAGCTTGTTCTCGCATTTTCTTATAGTTAGGAGTTGTGCATTTTCATGCTTCGAGTTGTTTGCGTCTTTCTAAGAAGCTGTTTATGTTTGATTCGTGAAATCGACAATGCCTATATAACATTAACTAGCTATACGAGATAGCGTCACCCACCTGGAAACTTTTAAGGGAAAGTTTAACTTCTTGATGGCTTAGGCCGCTCGTATAAAGTCTCAACCTCTGGTTCCGACTGTACTCTACCTAGCACAATCCGTATGTTTAGTTCGACAATTCTTTAGTCCGTTAGAAACATAGGTTCTTGGTCTTATTGTGTCTTCTAAAACTAGGCTTTGAATGAAGAAGGGATACTTCATCTTATCAAGAGCTTCTATGGGTTAAATCCTATGTTTAACGACTTTGTTAGTGTACTATAGTTTGGGGGTTCCGAATTTGGGACTTTCGGTTCCGTTTATTTTCATGAAAACATGTAAGACAATCAAGTATATGAATTCATAAAGTACTATGTGTAACATTTGGTATTCAAACATGCGCTTCATTTAAAAGTATTAGCTATTTACTCTATCAAGTACTAGTCAATTGAGGAAACAACACTTATTCATGCATAAATGAAATAAAACACTTAGACTCGTTAGAAAATTATGAAATTTTAGTATGTTGTACACCTTTCAGTGTAGAACAAAGTTTATTAAGGGTTCGAGTTCATTCGAGTTACGGAATTATAGCAGATTTTGTAATAAGGACTCCAAATACTTGTTTCGGCAAAACAGTGACCTTAAACTTATAAAATTCATAACTCTTTGTAGAAATATCCGAAAATTATGAAATTAAAACATGTGATGCATTACTCAAATATGAACAACTTTCATTCAGGGACCCAAGCCATTTGACCTACGGATTCTGCCCAGAAAATTCGTGAACATTCAATCCATCGTTTGGCTTGGTTACTGGACATGTCTTACGAGAAAATTCTTAACTTATTGGATACTTGTTTAAAAATCACCCAATTTAAGAATCTAGTTATGAACAGGTTTTAGGACATCCATGAATATTTCCATAATTTATTACTTAAGCAAAACTGGAAAATAAATTCGTGCAACACAGAATAGCCCTATGCGTCGAACATCGACCAGGTACTCAGAAAACGAATTTTATCTAATAAATTTCTAAACGAAAAATTATGATTTTTGACTATGATTTACAACACATCAAGGGGAACGTCCCAGATTTTTCCTAGAATTTTATAACTATCAGAAAGGGGAGAAATAAAAGAAGTGAGTCACTGCTCCCAGTTTCGGATTACTTCCGACACATCATTTTTCACGATTTTATTCTCCCTACACAGTGATCAGAAAATTATGAAATTTACACATGTTGTTCTAGACTTCAAATACTACATCTAGGAATTTTTCCATGATTTTTAAACGGGTGTAAAGGGTCCGATTGAATTTTACAAAAACGGGTCAGTGGGTAGGACACGGTTTGGCAGCTTCATGTTTCAAGTATAACTTCACCATTTTGACTCCAAACACCATAATTCCAACTCAAACACTCCATATAAGATCATATCATGTGAAAAGGGGTTCTTAGGGACTCATATCATATTTTTCCTAAATTTCTAAGCTAAGGAGAAACATGAGGCTAAAGAGAGGGCTTAGGGACTTACCCTTGGAGATTTTCTTCTTTGTCTTGAGAGCCCCAAGCTTTTGTTGTGGGAAAATAATGAATGGGCAGCAGCTATTTATAGATGGGAGGAAAAGGGGAGGGGATGGCTGATTGGGTGATGGGGAGGGATTTAGGGAAGGTAGTACACTAAGTAGGGTACTTAGGGTGTGATTTTTGGGCAAAAAGGTACAATGAGCACTATTCCCCTCTAACTCCCACATGGTTGGTTATTTTTTGGGCAATTGGGCTGTCATTTGGCAGCCCACTCTTTTAATACAGTATTGTGATCTCGACGTTGAATTTTCGGTATTTTTTCGGTTCGAGTTTCGGCTCCAAAATTGATTAAAACGCGCGACGGAGAACAAACATTTTTCTTAGGGTTTTCTTGAGTGTTTCTCACCTTTAAAGGACTATTCGTAATTAATCATTATTAAATGATCCGGATTACGGATGTGTGTTTGAAAAAGTAGTATCGGTAGATTTTCGGGTTGAGAAAACCGTTCGTCAGTTGGAGAAAAATTAAGAAAACCACATATGAAATTGAAATAAAATGAAATGACCCCTAAACTTAGAAAATAAAATATAAAATCCTATTATTGGGTTTTGGGTTATTACAGAGAGAATATCTTGCTTGGAAAAATAATTTGTGTGTTCCGTGTATTCTTCATGAAGTGCCTAGACCTATTTATAAGTCTCGAAAAGTCGGTTAGTTTGTTAGTCAGTTCTAACAATCAAAACCGCTTTAACAAACTCAATCTTGAAAACTCGCTCTAGACCTCACTGATTTTACTCTATTAGTCTGGTGACTTGGTGAAGACTTGCCTTTCTTATTCTACTCGGCTTGTCTTGACCTCGTCTCGAGCTCTTCATATTTGTCTTCTAGATGACTAGACTTGAACTCATCTTCGTATGACTTGTAATCTTCCGGACCTCACCGACTAGATTGGTTCTTGACCCCATCCGACCAGCCTAGCTTATGGTCTCAATCCCACTGCTTCTTCGTGTCGTCGATCATCTCGAGCCGCTTCTTTTAACTCATCAAAACTTCTAGATCCAACAATCCGCCAAGGCCTCGAATATTGTAGCTGACTAAGATCATGGTGATTTTGATTTAGATCGCCTCTTCTCCTTTCTTCCCTTGATTTTGTTTCACTTTTTGTTCTGGAATTTTGACGAATCATGTTTTCAATCGTCTCCTCCACTATCTCGTCTGCTTTATCACGATAAGTCCAATTTGTTTGCCTATCCTCCATGTTTCTCAAGCTTTTGGCAAATTACCTGTTCTTCGCCATTTCTCTTAAATACGCCTCACTATTTTGTTCACAAATCATTCGTTTGCAATTTGACTTTGGGATTCCGAATTTTCCCTTTTCATTTTTTGTCTATCTGCGGTGTTATTTGGAGCATGGGCCGAAGTTGATTGGGCTTCAAGGGAAACTCCAGTTGATTTAGAAGACCCATTTGGACGCAGCCCGATCTCCTTCGTTGAGCTAGGACACCGAACCGGTTGTTAAGTGACGGCAATCCTCCAACACCCGGTTCTCGAGGTCCAGGATTTAATTGAGTTCATGTTGGGCCCATTTACTGTGCTACTTCTTTCGTACTAGAACCTCTATGGAGAATTCTAATATGGTTATGCGTGGGTCCCACCGAGTCTTGGGAATTGTGGTTGAAATAATTATGCGCCGCCTCATGTTGAGAAAAAAGTTGCGAGTTTCGAGAAGGATTATTGTTCCCATGATGTTGGTCATCGATGGGATAAAGGAAACATTGCTGCTCGAGGCCTCCGATTTGAAGCGGCATCAGCGTAAGACCGGTCATAACTCCTTCTTCCCTGGGTAGTTAATGGGGTAGTACCTAGGGTAATCACTACGGTCCTTATCCTTCAATTTCGATAATCTATCCTTACGTGCAAATCGAGCCAATTTAACTCGATCTTGTAAGAACCAATCCATATGAGGCTTGTAAGAACCAATCCTCATTTGATGGGATAAAGGAAACATTGCTGCTCCGAGGCCTCCGATTTGAAGCGGCATCAGCGTAAGACCGGTCATAACTCCTTCTTCCCGGGTAGTTAATGGGGTAGTACCTAGGGTAGTTACTATGGTCCTTATCCTTCAATTTCGATTATCTATCCTTACGTGCAAATCGAGCCAATTTAACTCGATCTTGTCGTAACCAATCCATATGTCATCTAAATTCCTTGTAAGCTCCTCCAAGCCGTTAAAATCATTATATCTCACAAAAGCAAATTTGCCACCTTCCTTGTTTGATTTAGCCGGGATATAGAAGTCCATCATATTCCCTCTCTCGCAAATGCTTTTCTCGAGTAGAGATCATTTCCAATCATAGGGATGTTCCGGATATAAAAAGTTGCCATGGGTTTTGAAGCAACATCCTTTCTCTCAAGTTATCTTCTCCTATCAACCAATGAATCCTTGTTTCTTGTTCTAAAATCGAAGGCTTACGGTGCAAAGGGAATGGTATATGCCTCACCGGTGGTCTCTCGGTTTGGTTTCGCACATCCACCTTTGGGAAACTCTCTCTCTCTCTCTCTCTCTAAACACTCTCTCTCTCATAACTTGGCTTCTTAAACTATATAATAAAGAACCTATTAATCCCCTATATTCTACCCGATTAGTGTCTTCCCCCTTATCGTCTGGATCCATGGAGAAGTTTGTCATCATAGGTATCTTAGCCTCTCGGCTGGTACCTATTCCAAACTTTTCTATAAGATCCTTTATATATTTGGCTTGATTGACAAAAATTCCCTTCTTTGTCTCTGTCGACTTGTAATCCAAGTATGTCATCTCTCCCGTCATGGACATTTCAAATCTGCTTTTCATATGATGACCGAATTCTTAACACAAAGATAGATTAGTAGATCCAAAAATGATATCGTCAACATATATTTGTACTAATAAAAGATCATTATCAATTTCTTTTTGAAATAAAGTGTTGGTCCCGGAAAGTTGAGTTGATTAAAACCTTGAGAAAGCTTTCTAGAACAAAATCTAGAAAGGGGGTTTGAATAGATTTTGTAGATTTTTAAATCTTCCAAAACCAATTCAAAATATCGATTGAGCACAATGGATTAAGATTAAATTCTCAACTTCTTATAAGATCAAAAGCAAGGTTGAAATACTGATTTTAGTTATGATTCTCAATTTATCTCTTGATGAAACACAATTGTAAAATAAACAGAAAATTAAAGAAAGCAAGAAATAACACTGTGATTTATAGTGGTTCGGATTTTAAAATCCTACATCCACTCTCCTTCTTCAATTTGAAGAAGGGACTCTGCCATCGCTTACTTTCTCACTTTCACTTACAACTTACAATCGGTACAAATCTTTGAATCTTCAATCTCCTAGACTCTCCTTCTAGAAATCTAGCTATAACAAAGTGTGTATTGAATTTTGAAGATTACTTTGGAAAAGTGTTCTAAAAACACTTAGAGCTCTTTGAAACTCTCTAGAAATTCTTGTGAAAAGATTGTGAAATCAATAGTGAATTGTGTGAAATCAAATATGCATAAGTATTCTATATACTCAAAAATGAAAAACCTAGATCTATATATAAGTCTCGAAGTCGCTTAGTTTGTTAGTTAGTTCTAACAAACTTGAAACCGCTTAACAAACTTAATCTTGAAAACCGCTAACACCTCGCCGATTCTTCCTACTGTCATGCTGACTTGGTGAAGATTAGCCTTTCTTATTCTACTCGGCTTATCTTGACCTCGTCTCGAGCTCTTCATATTTGTCTCCCGCAGATGACTAGACTTGAGCTTGTCTCCAGATGACTTGTCATTCCTAGTCTCCAGTGACTTAAACTAATCTTGACCTAGTCCGATCGGCTTCGAACTAGAACTCGGTCTTCGGTTCCACATCATAGTCTCGCTTATTCTGGAACAGTCTTTTAACTCATCAAAACAATCTTGGTCTAACAATTTCCCCTTTTTGATGAAGTTAAAACCTACAAGAAAGAGACACACTCACAAATGAAGTTAGTTTAGAGTTTATCAAGATCAATAGATAGGTATCAAAGCACATTTTTCACATTACAAATGATTTATTCACATATAAAAACTTTAGATCTTTTAGACTTCCAAAAAAACTTAGAAAACCAAATGAGTCTTCAAGACTTAGTTAAAATTTTGAAAACATTTTTTAAGTCTCGAGAGATAAAATTCTCGGATGACTTTTACTTAAGAAAATTTTAAGTCTTTCTTAAAAACAAAAATAAAACTTTAAAAAATTAATACACATATAATGAATCAAACAAAGTATATTCACATTGGATTTACAAAGATTACGGATGAGAAGATAATAGAAAAGTAGAAATAAGGAAAAGAAAAATCCTGTTTCTATTAGTCTTCCCACCGATCTTCATCTCGTATCATCACCAATTGAATACCCGACTCCTAAGCCGCTTTATATCCTCCTCTTGAGTGAGTCCAGATTCAGCCTCGCCTTCTTCAAAATACCCTTTACCTGGGCCTAGGTCCAGGATCCATCTCGATTTCCCGGCGGGGATGGCATACTAAAGCCGGAGAGATCGGGTTGACGTTGAACTCTACATCGGCTTCTTCCAGCAGACGATGATAGAACTCAAGATCTACCTTCTCCATCCACTCATGCCAAGCTAAGTCCTGGATCTTGGCTGAGTTGCTCCGGGGCCCTTGAGAATATACCAAGTATATCCACATACCCTCCAGATTCTTTTCTTTGTACTCACCGCATATTTCCCACAAGCCACCTTAGGAGGGGCGGATGTGTTGTGGAATGGCCTCGAACTTTCCACCGCCTTGGTCTTTGATTAACCATTTTCGCTCAAGAAGTGCTCCAAAAGACATTGGAGTCTTTCTTCTTCCTCTGCTTCTTCTTTTCTTTCTTTCTTGCCAAAATATTCCATCTCTCTCTTAATCCTTTTGATCTCGCTTCTTCGAGAGATTGGAATAATCAGCCTTCCTCTTTCCCTTTCCTTTAGCAAGGCCTGGGATGATTTCACGATCTGGGCTCAGCCGATCGCTACTTCTTTTCCTTTACCCTTGGCTCCTTGCATTCGGATCCTTTAAACCGAGCCAAGAGCTTCTCGACCTTTCCTCCTCTTCTTTCCTCCTCTTCTCTTCATCCTCTTTCAAAGCTTCCTCCAGTTGACTCACCTCACTGGAGAGCAACCAGCTCATCGATTTTATCCGAGCTTCCTCCTGGCTGCCTCCGGATCAGCTGTGTTGGCCTTCCCGCCTACTTCTTTTCTCGGTCTCCTCGACCACGGTGTGAGGGCTTGTCTCTTCTCTTCTTCAGCCTTTTTCCCCTTTTTAACTTCAGCAGCCAAGTCTCGAGAGTTTTGTATCCAGAGCATTGCACTTGACCCTCAAGTCTCGAGTGGTCTATAGCCAACTCATTCACCACTAGCTGATTGTACCCCATAACCTCCTCCTTCAACGCCCTCGGCTCCTCCTCCATTGATTTCACTTTTACCAAACAAAGACAGAGTTAGTGACATTTATGATTTTATCGCACAATGTTACCTCAACTTCCTTCATGTGGCTAGCATAGTGTCGATTCTGACTTTGATCATCCTCCTTGTCTTTCTTTCCATTTTCCTTCGAAATGTAGCATTAACTTTCTTTTCGACAAGGGACAATATAGATGAGAAGGCGTGGTTGGGCTTAGGTCGGTGTCTTCATCCTCGGTTGAGGAGTCGACGAGGAGATTATTTGTTACTCGTGAAGAAGATGGGAGAGGAATAGATTGTGTTTGAATAGTTGGAAGAGAGGAGTAAGATATTATCGGGATTGGAGAGGTTTGGACTGTAGGGAGAGGTACTTGTTCGGATGAAGGTGGGGGTGGGATTTCGGGTGGTGGTGATGATGGTAGAGGTGGGATATCGGTTTGACTGTTGGAATTTGGATTGTAGGGATTTGGATCAGTAGCCGTTGGAGAGGCTCTGGGATACCACCTGATACCCCTTCATCGCCTATTTGGACCGGTGGGAGATCGAGGCCGAGGCAAAGGCTCGAAATGCCAGCCTGAGGCATTTCTTCATTGCGGGAATGGAAGATAAGGAAGGAGATGTGGAAAGACTTGTACCGCCTCAGAATTGTGGGAAAGAACAGCCTTCATCGGTTGGGGAGAGAGGAGCCTCCCGTTGACCAACCTCGGCTGCTATCTCAAGGACCGGAACCTCCTCTCGGTAGCAGGGGTAGATGGATCTATCTCGATGTTCGGAGCTACCAACTTGGTGGATCCTTCGAGCTCGGGGCTGCTCGTCTTGGTCTCCTCACCAAGGGAATTTCGCTTCCTCTTCTTCCTCTTCATCGAAGCATCCTTGGCGGGAGCGGCAGATGAGCTTTCCCCTTCTTCTTTTCCGAGGCTTTCACCAGCCTCCTCTTCCTCCTCTCAAACATCCTCGGGACCACAGCACTGCTTTCAAAGGTTGGACTTGAGGTGCGACCTCAGCTCTTGTTCCATGTCCCTCTGTTTCGACCTCCACCGGGCCACCTCAACTTGTTCGGGCCGCTGACCACGACCCTCTGCACTGCAGCCTCGCCAGCCTCTCGAACCTCGCCGCCTCGGACTCATCATCCGAGTCTGGAACTCCTCCCAGTCTGTCATCCTTTGTGAGGATGCCCTTCGCTTTGAATACTTTTTAGTGCCTATTCTCGATCGGCCTCCCTATTCAGCCCTTCAATTAAAACAGTGATTTTATTGAAGAGACTGATCAGAGAAGTAGGAACCCAGCCCTCTGCATTTGACTTAAAAGTCGCCGCTTCTTCTCCTCCCCGAGCTTGAACAATAGCAACTCCACCCAATCAACTTGGACCCCATCCGTAATGGCTCGCATTACACAACTGGGTTTGGTTAACCCATCATGTGAGCTTTGCTCACCTAAGACCGCTTTCGTCACCACCGTCATCGCAGCCTCTATATTTTCTTCTTAACGAGTTCTTCTTCGTATCCTCGCGAGTTCCCTCAGTAACTAACCCTCGCCATCATATCAAAGGATTCTTCCCAACTATCCTCCTTATACGCCAATGGATTTACTCCCTCCATTGACGTGTCGAATATCCTCGCAATGTTTTGCCTGAATAACTTCGATGTCGCCCCATCCACAGATGTATCAAACCCATCCTCGGGTATCCTCCATTCTAGCCAAAAACTCGCACCCAATAAATCCAGATTCTGCTTTTGAGGAGACTTCATTGAAAGAAAACCTCGAGTTGTGAGGCTTCAAGAAGGCGAAGAATCTCTCGCAGATTCTGGATCATTGGTGGTTTCAAAATCAACATACATTTCCGCTTTCAAACGGTTTTGAAATATTCCTCATTCATTTTGAAGTGAGAAATATTTGTGGAAATGTATGTGGGTTTATAAGATTTGGTAGTTTTTGAAGAAGATGCCATTGGAAGTTTTATGAATTTGAAAAAGGGTTTGACGTAATATGCAGTTTTCTCGAGAATGGAAAGAAAAAGTTTTAGGGAAGAAGAAGATGTATTTATAGGGGGAAGATTGGAAAGAGAAACCGCCATTTTTGAAAATATGATTTAATCTCAGCCATTTATTCAAAAAGTTTTTACCGAGTATTAATCAACGGTTAAAAACAAAGATAAACGATTAGGATTCAGCGCGTGAATTGTAATCGCCTTCGGAATGCGTAAATAGTTACTTTATAGACTGTTGATTTGACCGATATAGGTTACTTTATTCAGAGAAGTAAGTATATGTGACGTCACCATGTGATATCTTACTTCAATCAAGGTTTCCTAAACAGATGGGTTTGAAAACGAGATCGGCTTAAAAACAGATAAGTTTTAGAAAGTCATCTCGATAGAGTAACTCGTCTGATTCTCAAAACCAACAATTTATATGTAACTTTTTAGCATTTTTCAAACCAGTTTAAACAAAACACATTCGATTACTTTTCTAAAACAAATTTTTAAGAAACAGATCGGACTCGTGTTAAGAATAAAGAAGTTTGAATAAAAATGAATCAATGTTATTTATCACCTGTTCCTGCAAAGACATAAACTCAAAAGAAACCATCGAAGCTTAAGATAAATCGGATAGGATGTAAATAGTCATCTGCTTTCTTCAGGAGTTCACCGACTATTATGTCCTTGTCTCGATTTACTCAATGTCCGATAAGTAATTATCAATTCGGATAAGGTCAATATGACTAATCCTTGATTCTTGATTCTTAAAAGGAGATCAATGATATCAGCTACCCGATTGTCCTTTGACACATATCTAGTCCGATAATTCTTTCTAGACATTAATTTAAAGAAAGGAAAAGAAATAAGGAAACAAATGCACACAATTAGAAATCAGCTAAAGATGCATCAAGTAATCCTAATTCTAAACACATTTCTTTGAACCTAGTCTCACTAATGGTTTTGTAAGAATGTCACTCTTTGTGATTCGGTGGCAATTTTCTCAATCCTAATGTCATTCTTTTCAACATGATCCCTAATGAAATGATGCCTAATATCTATATGCTTGCATCTAGAATGTAAAACAGGATTGTAAGTCATTGCTATTGCACTATTACTATCACAAGAAATAGGAACCTGATGTTTGAATATTGTAGTCTCTAAGCCGTTGACTAATCCAGAGAAGTTGAGAGCAACAACTTCCAAATGCCATATACTCGGCTTGATTGTGGAGGTGGCAATGATGTCCTGCTTCTTAGATAACCAAGAAATTAATTTGTTGCCTAAGAATTGACAAGTTCCAGTGGATTTCCTATCAATCTTACATCCTCCAAAGTCTGAATCAATATCCCGTTAGCTCAAAGTTGTCATCACCGGGTACCATAACCCTACTTGCAAAGTTCCTTTGAGATATCTAAGAATTTTCTTAGCGAGTCTCCGGATGAGTTTTCTTGGGATTAGACTCAAATCTTGCACATACCCCAACCGCAAAGGCTATGTCCGGCCTACTTGCGGTGAGATAAAGAAGAGATCCAATCAGTCCACGATACTCCGTTGCATCGGTGGGTATCCCTCGTTCATCCAATTCATTGAGAAGTTAGTTGCCATAGGTATTTTTACTTCTCTGCTAGTAATCATTCCAAATTTCTCAATCGATCCTTAGCATACTTAGATCGATGTATAAATATACCCTTACTCATCTGTTTAATTTGTAAGCCTAGAAAATATGTCAATTCTCCCATCATTGACATTTCAAACCTGTTCTTCATGAGAATGCTAAACTCTTCACATAATTTCGATTAGGTGAACCAAAAATTATGTCATCTACATAAACTTGAACTAGTAAGATGTTGCCATCTACTTCCTTTCTAAACAAAGTTCTATCAATCTTACCTTTGGAAAAACCATTTGATGTCAAGAAATCGGATAGAGTATCATACCAAGCTCTGGGAGCTTGTTTTAGTCCATATAGAGCTTTGTTGAGTTTATAGACCTTGTTATTGATCTTAAACCCGTGTGGCTGCTCTACATAGACCTCTTCAAGTAACACACCATTAAGAAAAGCAGACTTAACATCCATTTGAAAAACTTTGAAAGACTTATATGCAGCAAATGCCAAGAACAATCTTATTGCCTCTAATCGCAATCTGGAGCATAGGTTTCATCATAGTCTATTCCCTCGCACCGTGAATAACCTTGTGCAACCAGTTCTTGCCTTATTTCGAACAATAATATTGTTCTCATCTGCTTTATTTTTAAACACCCATTTGGTGCCTATAATCTTTCTGTAAAGGTCTTTCCACTAGATCCCATACATGTTGTCTTTCAAACTGATGCGCTTCTTCCTGCATGGTCGTTATCCAGATTTGGAGTCTCGATAATGCTTCTTCAATAGACTTGGGTTCAAGAAGCGATACATAACAACCGAAAAGACTTTCGTAGTCTAACATCATTCGTGTCCGCACACTACTAGATGGGTCTCCTATAATCCGATCGGATGGATGATAGCTTCTCATCCTTTTGCCTATATGAGGAGAAGTATCCTCATCTTGAGTCTCGGGCCGGCAACTCATCTCGACTCAACCTCACCGACGTTCCCCCTTCATCACCGACTCGTGCCGATCACCGATGTCAAAGGTGTCCGATCTCGAAGGAGTCTCGATCGTAAGTTGTCTTCCGATTATCGGATGGGGATTCTTCTTCATCCGATTCTCGAGTCAAGAGTAGGTAGATAAATAGTTCTATGTTTAGTCTTGGATAATTCAATTTTATCTAGATTTTCAGAAATTTGATTCACTTTATCTCGAGAAGGAATACAACTCATCAAAAACAACATGAGGAGTTTCCTCCACACAAAGGGTTGTCTTGTTAAAAACTCTAAATGCCTTTGAAGTATTAGAATATCCCAAGAATATTCCATCACCGCTTTAGCATCAAAAGTTCTTAACTTAGATTTCCCATTGTTATGAATGAAACACTTACAACCAAAAGCTTTGAAGTATGAGATCCTTGGAATCTTACCCTTCCAAATCTCATAAGGAGTCTTACCCTTATCTTTGACAATTAAGCACTGCTCGAGTATAGCAAGCCGTGTTGATAGCTTCAAAGCCCGTAACCTATGAGGGGTATTATACTCACCAACATGCTTCGGCTGCTTCCTTCAAAGTTCTATTCCTTCTTTCAACCACTCCATTTTGTTGAGGAGTTCTTGCTGAAGATGTCTCATGAATAATTCCAAACTCATTGAAGAAATTAGATAAACAAGAATTCAAAAATTCTGCACTTTATCACTCCCGATTTTAATAATATTAACTCCTTCTCATTCTGAATTTGTCTCAACAAATCAGAATCTTGTTTATAGTCTCATTTTTCTTGAAAAGAAATATAACCCAAGTGTATCTAGAGAAGTCATCTACTACAACAAGAGTATATTTCCTTCCACTTTGAAGCCGAGAGGAGTAACAGTCCAAACAAATCCAGGATGAAGGAGTTGTAATACTCTTTCGGTATGAGGAGGAGTTAATACTCTTAAATGAGTGTCTAGGCCGTTTGCCTTTTTGACAAGCATCACATTTAAGATCGCTTGATAAAAGTTTTTCGTAATCCCTTAACAAGGTTCTTCTTAGCCGACTTACTAAGGGTCTTGAAATTCAATGACTAAGCCTTTTATGCCATAGCCACCGACATTTTCTCCACCCTTAGCCATCGACAAGTATCTTGAGAACAACTATTAAAGTTGGCCACATAGACATTACCCCGTCTCGAAGCCGCTAATAGTACCTTATCTCGAGGAATTATCCAAAATATCACATTTATCCCTTGAAAATTTTACAAGAAAACCTTTATCACAAAGCCGAGAAATGTATAACAAATTATGTTTCAAACCTTCAACAAAATATACCTCGGATACCTGAATATCCTTGATAATCAAAGTACCTATACCTTTAGTCCGACCACAATTATTATCACCAAATACAACTCTTGGACCATCAATACTTTGAAAATTTGATAATGACTTCTTGTTATGGGTCATATGTTGTGAATGTACCACCGTCAATGTACCATATTGAAGCTAAGATCTCTTCCTTAAGTGATGATCCCTGTGAATCCTGTAAACAGATTAGTTTTGAGGTACCCTAGTGATCTTGGGTCCTTTTGGGTCAAGAATCACTTTAGGAATCCAAACAAACATCTCATCTGCAGACAACAAGTCGACTCAGATTTTCTACCAAATCTGTCTACAATAATATCATTTTTAAATGACAACTTGTTGTATTCAGATTGAGTAATTATCCTAAACTTAGGAAATGTAGGATAGCATTTGCTCCTTCCATCAAAAGAATTATAATAAGAAAATCTTCTTATTTTGGTTCTTGGATTCCTTCTAGTCTGATAGGAATTCTTTGTCAATTCTTGGTTTCGCATCGAAGTTGTAGTCCTTATCTCGACTAGTTGGTTTCCATGGACCAATTTTAATATCCTTTGATTGAACAGGATGCTTTCACAAATTTCCTAGGTTTTTGAACATCTGATTTATTGTTCCTATCATAACCAAGTCCTGTCTTATCATGAGATTTCTGGGAAGTATTAAAAATATGATCTATTATCGATTGTGAATTATTAAGTCGACTAATTTTGAAGACAAGCTTCTCATTGTCTTTCTTAATTAATTCATTTTCAAGACAGACTACTTCAAATTTATCTTTTAAAGTTTTCAGTTCATTTTCTAACCTTTCGTAAGTCAAGTTGATGTACTAGCTTGATCTGATGAAAACATTCCCCCTTGAATGTTTCCTCGCCTCCGAGCTGTTTATCACCTTCTTGCCTTTATTTAGAATTTGAATCGATCTTTTAAAATTAAATTCTCTGTCTCCAGCTGTTTATAAGCAGCTAAAGATGTTTTTAAATCTCTCAATAATTCATGTATAACAGCTTTGGTCATGATCGGATGCAGATCGACAAGAATCATTATCTCAAGATGAATAGTAGATTACCTCATTAGCCATGAGACAGATCTCATCATCTCGATCCAAAATCGATGAGGATGATGAAGATGATGATGATTTCTTTGGCTCTTTTTCTTCAGCCAACAAAGCTCTTTGATCTCGCAAATCTCCCTGTCTCTTTTCTTCCTCTTCTCTTCTCTTTCTTTAGGAGTTAGTTGAGGACAATCATAGCTGAAATGTCCCGGCTTGTTGCAAGTATAGCAAATGTCACTCCTATCTCGATCTGGGACTAGAAGTATTTCTTCCGACAGTGATCTGTATCTTCTTGTCTCGACTCTTGTTTTTGTCATCATCTCAAGATTTGTCTACCTTCCTATCTCGATCTGGATCTTTGTCTATCTCTACCGCAAATCTCAATTTATTTCTCTTATATTTCATTCTCAATTTATCATACCTTTTTGTAAGTAAAGCCATCTCGCTCTTTCAAGGATAGATCAGCTCCTACAGCCTCTGTTGACACCTTGTCTTCTTTATCGACAAAGGCAACAGATTTGGATGAGGTGCTTGACTCCATCTCATCTTCCTCATCTTCTATCTGGATGTCATATTCTAAAGCTTTAAGATGAGAAAATAAAGTATGGTGAGTAATAGAGGATAAATCTTGAGTTGCTTTAAGAATATTGGATTTTTCCTCCATCTCTTGGTTAATGATCTCAAAATCTTGTTGTTAATCTCCTTTTCTGAATAATTCTTTCCAAGATCACCGCTTTGTTAAGTAGATTGGTCAACCTCATATCAAACCGATCCACGTACTCATTTTCTTTCATCTTGAATGTTTCAAATGTATGCACATCGACCGTAGCTTGTTCTCCTTAACTTGGTCGTAACCTTCACAAACATTAGCTAAGGTTTGCCACATTTCTTTAGCTGTTTTACATCTCTTAACCTTCTCTATCCAATCTTTACTCGTAGTCTCTATGATTTCTGTTCTAGCTACTTGGTCAAGATTGTGGACCTTCCTTTCATCATTAGTCAATTCGTAACTCTTCTTTTCTTGCCTAGTTCTTGATTCACCGCCTCTGCTCCAGCTTTGGTGCCTCCATGGAAAAACTTTATAGGACCTTCCTCAAGAACCTCTTCCATTCTATCATGAATGGCTTTTAGATGATTTTCCATCCTAAATTTCCAATAATCATACTCTTCAATTGAAAATTCAGCATTCTCGGACTTATTACTTTTACTCCGAAGACATGATGAAACAAAGACAAAATACTCCACAAAATCTTATTAGTAGCACTGTTAGAAATGAAAGAAAATGAAGAAAATCAAGATTATTTCGTATCTTGTTCAAGACCTAAAATCAATATCGTAACGACTTAACACCGCTTCCGATACCACTTGTTGGTCCCGGAAAGTTGAGTTGATTAAAACCTTGAGAAAGCTTTCTAGAACAAAATCTAGAAAGGGGGTTTGAATAGATTTTGTAGATTTTTAAATCTTCCAAAACCAATTCAAAATATCGATTGAGCACAATGGATTAAGATTAAATTCTCAACTTCTTATAAGATCAAAAGCAAGGTTGAAATACTGATTTTAGTTATGATTCTGAATTTATCTCTTGATGAAACACAATTGTAAAATAAATGAAAATTAAAGAAAGCAAGAAATAACACTGTGATTTATAGTGGTTCGGATTTTAAAATCCTACATCCACTCTCCTTCTTCAATTTGAAGAAGGGACTCTGCCATCGCTTACTTTCTCACTTTCACCTTACAACTTACAACTGGTACAAATCTTTGAATCTTCAATCTCCTAGACTCTCCTTCTAGAAATCTAGCTATAACAGTGTGTATTGAATTTTGAAGATTACTGGAAAAGTGTTCTAAAAACACTTAGAGCTCTTTGAAACTCTCTAGAAATTCTTGTGAAAAGATTGTGAAATCGAGATAGTGAATTGTGTGAAATCAAATATGCATAAGTATTCTATATACTCAAAAATGAAAAACCTAGATCTATATATAAGTCTCAAAGTCGCTTAGTTTGTTAGTTAGTTCTAACAAACTTGAAACCGCTTAACAAACTTAATCTTGAAAACTGCTAACACCTCGGCTGATTCTTCCTACTCGTCAAATGACTTGGTGAAGATTAGCCTTTCTTATTCTACTCACTTATCTTGACCTCGTCCGAGCTCTTCATATTTGTCTCCTGCAGATGACTAGACTTGAGCTTGTCTCCGGATGACTTGTCATTCCTAGTCTCCACCGACTTAAACTAATCTTGACCTAGTCTCGATCGCCTTCGAACTAGAACTCGGTCTTCGTTCCACATCATAGTCTCGCTTATCTCGAATAGCAGTTTTTAACTCATCAAAACAATCTTGGTCTAACATAAAGTTCTATCTATTTTACCCCTTACAAAATCGTTTTGAATCAAATAATCAGACAAGGTGTCATACTAGGCTCTTGGGGCCTGTTTAAGTCCATATAGAGCTTTCCTCATTCTATAAACCTTGTCTCCTATGACAAAGCCTCGGAGGTTGCTCTACATAAACCTCTTCACCTAAGATTCCATTTACAAATGCTGATTATACATCCATTTGAAAAGCATTAATCTTTTTAAAAGCAAGATAGGGTAAGAACAATCTTATGGCCTCAAGATGAACTACAGTGCAAAGGTTTCATCGTAATCAATCCCTTCGATTGCGAGTAACCCCGAGCAACTAGTCTGGATTTATTTCATACCACAATATTGTTCTCATCCCTTTTGTTTTTAAAGATCCATTTAGTTCCAATGACTTTTTGATGATGAGGCCTTTCAACAAGCTCCCGCACATCTTGTCTTTGAAATCGATTAAGTTTTTCTTACATAGCATTAATCCAATTGGAATCGCTTAGAGCTTCAAAGAATCGACCTAGGTTCAAGTAATGAGACATAGCAATCGAACATACAATCTAAATTTAGCCGTGTCCTAGTCCTGACTCCAAGATCTAAATTTCCAATTATTGGTTCAGCAGGATGAGAACTCATTAACATTTTACCTTTGTCTTTTACCAAGGATGAAGACTTGTCTGAGATATCCTTTTCAAATGGTTCTCGTGTTACCTTCGAAGCTTCTTCTTGATTGTCTATTAGGGTGGTTGGCCCGATCACCGACTTGGATGAACTTTCAAGCTCTCCATCTTTGTTTGAGTCTGATTCTTCTTCCTCGCTTGAGTAAGATTTTGGTACATAGAACTTTACGACGATCTCTTAATAGTCATCTTGTGTAAGTCATCTGAAATCTTTGAGATGTCATCTGTATCCTTAGACTCAAAAGTAGATTCATCAACTACAACATGTGGTGTTTCTTCCACACACAAGGTTGTCTATTTAAAAACTTTATAAGCCTTAGACACGGTGGAATATCCTAAAAATATCACATCTGCAATCTTAGCATTAAAAGTCTTTAAATGAGATTTACCATTGTTGTGAATGAAACATACACTTACATCAAAAGATATGAAAATATAAAATCTTGGGAGATCTTCCTTTCCATATCTCATAAGGGGTTTTACATTTATTTTTAACAATCGACATCTATTTTGAATGAAACAGCAAGATAATGGCTTCGCCCAAAATCTGTGGAGTGTTTTATTCAGATAACATAGTCCTTGGCAGCTTTCTTTAAGAGTTCTGTTTCTTCTTTCAACGACTCCATTCTCGTTGAGGTGTCCTTGGCACTGATGTTTCGTGAGCTATATCATTCTTAATATAATAGTTAGCAACTAGTGAATTAAGGAATTCAAGACCTTTATCACTTCTTACCTTGACAATACTTAGCCCTTTTTCATTTTGAATTTTCTTAAGAAATTCTCGAATTTTCGTCATTGTCTCATTCTTCTTGTACAAGAAAATAACCGAAGTAAATCTAGAAAAATCATCTACAATTACCAAAGTGTATTTTCTTCCACCGAAATCGAGAGGAGTGACTGGACCAAAAGATCCATATGAAGTAGTTCCGTAATCCTCGTCTCAAGAAGGACTATTTACTATTTTAAAAGAAGATTTGGTCTGCTTTTTCTTTTTTACAAGCATCACAAACATGACTCTTTGACTATGCCATAGCCAACTTAAATCATTTGAACTCTTAGCAAGTAAACAAGTATCTTTAGGACAACTTTTAAAGTTAGCAACATAAATGTTACCTTGTCTGACTCAGCTAATAGAATATTTTCATTGAGACCATCTAAAATATAGCATGCATTACAGGTGAATTTTACACTAAAACCCTTATCACAAAATTGAGAAATGCACAACATATTGTGCTTTAATCCTTCAACGTAGTATACCTCATTAACTTGAATATCACCAATCATCAAGGTTCTAAATCCTTTGGTTAGCCTAAAATTGTTGTCTCCAAACTCGACTCGTGGTCCATCAATAGGCCGATGGTGGTTTGAGGGTAGACGCTTTTCTAAGGTCATGTGTTTTGAACATCCATCGTCAATGTGCCGAGATGACCTCAAGCACATCTGCCCTTTCCACTATACTTGTATCTTCCTCTTTTGCCATGAGACATATCTTATCATCTCGATCCAAACCCAGATGACGATGAGAACGATGATGTTTCTTGAACTTTGTCCTTTTCTCGCTAGAAGAGCTCTCGATTCGCATATCTCCCCGCCACGCTTTCTTTCTCTTTTCCTCACGTTCTCTAGGAGTTAGTTGAGGACTATCATAGCTATAGTGACCGGGTTTATTGAAGGTATAACAATTATCTCCTCTATCGATTTTGGACTACTATCCCCTCGTCTCGACCGGCGATCCGAATCTCCTAGACTGATCTTTTTCTTCTCACTATCTCGACCTCTTATCTTCTCTTTCGACTTGTAGCTCCTTCGACCTGATCTATCCCGTTTATTTCTTTTGTATTTCATTTTAAGCCTTTCATATCTCTTTATAAATAAAGTCATTTCTTCCTTAATCGATAAATCGATGCCTTAGATACCTTATCTCGATTCTTCTTGATGAAGAAAAGCAACAGCTTTTCCCAGATATAGATGATTCAACCTCATCTTCTTCATCTTCAATCTAAATATCATACTCTAATACCTTAAGATGTGAAAATAAAGTATGACGTGAGATTGATGATTAATTCTTAGTGGCTTATAGAATGTTTGTTTTTTCTCTCCATCTCTTGCTCAAGGCTCTAAGAATCTTGTAGTTGATTTCTTTTTCGGTGTAGGACTTTTCTAAATCGGCTTTGTTGAGAAGATTAGTCATCCTAATATCCATCCGATCAATTGATTCTCCATCTTTCATTTTGAATGTATCAAATGCATATAGTACAAATTGCGGCTTATTTTCCTTGACTTGATCTCGATCTTTCACACATATTTGCCAATGTCTCCCACATTTCTTTGGTCGCTTTTGCAGCCGTTTCACTTTTTCTCTCCAATCTTTACTCAAGGTTTCTATAATTTCAGTTCTTGCAACTTGATCTAAGTTATGAATCTTTCTCTCATCATTCGTTAATTCAAGACTCTTCTTTTCACGTCTAACCCTAGTTTCGTAAGATTCAGCTCCATCACTCACAACTCCATGATAGAACTTAATTGGACCTTCCTCCAAAATTTTCTCCATTCGATCATGAATAGCCTTTGATGATTTTCCATCCTAAACTTCCAGTAATCATAATCTTCAATGGAAAATTCTCGCAAACTCCTCGGTCTTCTTGCTCTTAATCGTAGACATAATGATCAAGAAAATTCAATAGAAACTTAATAGCAGGGTTAGTTAATCAAAGATGAAGGCTAATCACAAAAACACAATTCAAGAACTATCAAGACCTCAAATATATCGAAACAGTTTAACACCGCTCGATACCACTTGTTGGTCCTACGATCAAGTGTTATTCAAACAAAAATCTAGAAAGGGGGGATTGAATAGATTTTCAACCTACTCAATTTTTCCTTTCAAAATAATCAAAGATAACCCAAATAGGCTTCGGATTATCAAAGTATCGATTTAAACAATGGATGTAATATTATACTTGATTCGATTGATAATTCTTTGAATAAATGTTTTGATACTTGGTATTGAAAGTAAACAGAAAAGCAAATTGAAGAAAGCAGGAAGTAAAGAACACACAAATTTATAGAATTTTAAAAAAAAATCCTACGTCTACTCTCCTTTCACAAACTTGTGAAAGGGTCTTCACTTACTCACTAGTTCTCTTCCTTCTTCACTTATAGTTTACAAGAGATATCTTCAGCTTACAAGCAATTCTTTCTTATTTCGGAAATATATGGCATGAAGATGTGAATGATAGTGTTCTATAAACACTATGAAAACTATGAACGTAAAGAATGTTCTTGTGTGTGATAGTACTGTATGCCGATTACAAAGTATGTGTAGATTGTGAATTTGTAGAGTTGCAAAAGTTGTTCTATTCTAAACAAAGGATCTATTTATAGAAGACTCGATGCTTAGTAGTTGTAACTTTCTTGTTGACTCTTCAAAGTTTGTTGAACTGGCTAATCGAATCTTGTTATCGATTCTTGGTTTGTTATAACTGTTCTCCGTGTTGGTTATAATCGCATTTAAACACTTTAAGTCGTCTTCACTTCTCATCTTCGCACAAATTCCACCTCATTTGATCATCTTCATATTTCTTCATTACTCTAATTTCGAAGTGCCTAGCTGTCTCTGCTTCCTTGTCTTCATCTCGAGTTTATCTTTGTCTCGACTTGCCACCTAGTCTCCATCTTATTCTAAGTACTTAGTCTATTACAAGATTTCTCATTACATCACCGGTTATACAATTAATTCAAATGGTCATCTTATTTTACATACTCATCTTAACTTCATCAAAACTAATATATTTTTCTCCTAACACTAACAATGTGTGCAACTTTGCCAAAAATGATGAATTCAATTTATGGAATCAAAAACTTGGACATGTACATATTAGGAATATTCGAAACTAATCGAGTTGGAGTGTGAAAGGTTTACTAAAGCTGAAATTTCACAAGACTACAAACCGTGGTCCTTATTAAAAAGGTAAAAAGGTAAGAGTGTCAAGATGTTGTCACATTGCACCACAACACGATGTTTTGAACTTCTTCACATGGATTTGATGGGTCCTATGGAAACAGAAATTTTAGGAGGAAAAAGGTACTCTCTTGTGGTAGTAGATGATACCTTTGCTGCTTTCAAAATCATGTATAAAAGATTTAAAACTGCTTATAATTTGAAAATAAGTAGGATTAGATCGGATCATGGTAGGAAATTTGAAAATAGTTTATTTTCTCGATTTCGTGAAAAGGTATAATCCAAGAATTTTCATCACCAAATACTCCACAACAAAATGGAATTACCGAAAGGAAAACAGGATTTTACAAGAGATGGCTAGAGTAATGCTACATGCTAAACAACTTTCTAAAAGGTTTTGGGTGAGGCATTAAACACTGCTTGTCACATTGTAAATAGAGTCTTTATTAGGTATGATAGTACAAAAACCTCATATGAAATTCCGAATAACAAGAAACCAAATTTGAAATACTTTCATGTGTTTGGTTGTGTTTGTTATATCTTGAATGACATAGATCAATTGCATAAGTTTGGTTCTAAAAGTGACAAAGGATTCTTCTTAGGTTATTCTAGAAATAGTAAGGTCTATAGGATCTATAATTTGAGAACCGACACTATGCAGAATCTGTCAATGTGATTTTTGATGATTCAGCAAGTCTAGCGGGTAAAAGTGCTCAAGATGATGTTATAGTCCTTCTTGATACTTCGATGAACTCGGATAAAAATGTTACAACCGATGATACAACATCGGAGTCACATTATCTCAAACAGAGGAATCGAGACAATTTCAAACAAGGTAGAGCACTGCTTCCAAGATCTTAAAAATTCACCCTTCTAGTCGATTATTGGAGAATCATCCGTAGGAGTCCAAACTAGAATAAAGGTAAGTTCAAGAGATGTTGTAAGGTCAGTATGTATGTCTTCCATTTATAAAAAAATTGATGCGAGAATGTTATCATTCTATTGTGGAACCTAAAAATATAATGAAGCCTTGAAAGATGAGAATTGGATAAATGCTATGCATGAAGAACTTAATCAGTTTGAAAGAAATGAAGTATGGACATTAGTACCTAGACCTAGTAATACTAATATTATAGGATTTTCAAGAATAAAACTGATGAGTCTGGAAATATAGTAAGAAAAAATGCTAGTTTAGTTGTCCAAAGATACAATCAAGTTGAGGGTATAAATTTTGATGAAACATTTGCACTGTAGCTAGAATTGAATCTATCGATTATTGTTAGCTATTGCATGTTATATCAAAATCAAATTGTTTAAAATGGATGTGAAAGCTGCATTTTTTAATGGTATATTGAATGAGGAAGCATAAGTAGAACAACCAAATGAATTTGAAGATCCTCAATATCTAGATCATGTCTATAAGCTTAAGAAAACATTGTATGGCTTGAAACAAGCTCCTAGAGCTTGGTATGGCAGTTAACCGAGTTTCTTTTGGAGATTGGCTTTATTAGAGGAGAAACAGATAGAACCTTATTTATCAAACAAAGGTTGATGGAGATTTGATGATAGCACAAATCTATGTTAATGACATAGTATTTTGATCTACATCGATAGCATGTTGAAAGACTTTGTTGAGACAATGTCTCGCTACATTTGAGATGAGGATGGTTGGAGACTTGAATTATGTTTTAGGTATTAAAATCAAACAGATGAATGATGGTATTTTTATTTCACAAAGTAACTATGCTAAAAATTTGGTAAAAAGTGTTTGGTCTTGAGAATTCAAAGCATATGAAAACTCATATGGGATCCACATAGAAATCGTAAGGACAATGTTGGACAAGATGTTGACCCAACATTGTACAAATCCATGATAGGTAGTCTTCTCTATTTAACCTCAAGTAGACCTGATATTATGTACGGTGTTTGTATTTGTGCTAGGTACCAAGCAAATCCCAAGGAATCACACATGAATGTTGTGAAAAGAATTATCGATATGTTGCGGGGACTGTTGATCTTGGTATATGGTACACAAAAGACACAAACAAAACATTAATTGGATATAGTGATGTTGATTGGGCAGGAAATGTTGATGATAGGAAAAGCACAAGTGGTGGATGCTTTTATATGGGGAACAATTTGATCTTATGACCCACCAAAAATAGAATTGTGTTTCTCAATCCACAGCTGAATATGTTCTTTGCAGGAAGTTGTTGCTCACAACTTTTGTGGTTGAAAAAGATGTTTGGTGATTATAGCCTTGATACTGATATCCTTATAATTTTTTTGTGATAACACACGTGCTATAAATATCTCTAAAAATCCTATACAACACTCTCTTACCAAGCATATAAGTATTAGACAACATTTTATAAGAGATTTTGTAGAAAAGGGTATGGTGAAGTTAGAATATATTCTCACCGATAAACAAGCTGCTGATCTTTTACTAAAGCTCTTGATTTTGAGAGGTTTTCATTTCTTAGAAAATCTCTTGGTTTGTGTACAATCTGAAAATCTGTGACAGATGTTGTAGCAAATGTTACAACATTTGTGACAACATCAGTGAAGTCCATGAGAAGATAGATAAGTTTGAAATTTTGTCCTTAAATTGTTAAGTCCTTTGTGAAATATACTTGAATCAAGATTATGTGACTTACATGACACACACTTCTTAAATGCATACATTAGAATACACATTTAGATGTTTATTCTTAATCACTGAGTAACTATGGAGCACGAAGTTCGCTACCACGATGATTTTCTTTCAAAAGGTGATTAAAATAACATCAATTTATCCATAATCCTGAGTAACTATGGGACATGGAGATCGCGACTACAATGTTCTCTTTTGAAAAGGTGGATCAATATGGATTTGTGTGAAAAATGTTATAAATAAAATGGAACATTGAAAATCAATGTTGAAGTGTGTGTGTGCCAACATTGTCTACAAAATCTACTTGATTCAGTTTATTTCTATAAGTTGAATTAATTAATTATGTGATAATTCTCAATTTTTGAATTTTTCTCATGATAACTTCCCATGTCATTTTCAGTATTGTATCATGGTTTAATTTTATTTAATTTATTTTCGAGCTTAAGGATCAAATTAGATGGTTATTTTGGACATGGGAGTATCATTATCTCTATGTTCCTTATTTTTAGGGGTTTTGGTTTATTCCTTTTAGTGGGTTAATATCTTATAACTTCCATTCTTCTTTTTTATTTATAGATTTCTAATTTCAGTGTCTTCCTTACTTAGAAACTTAGATCGAGAGAGTCTACAAATTTTCAAAGAAATTTTAGCATAACACTTGTGTTCATTGCTTGGTTTAGATTAAAGTTGCTATTTTAATTTCTTTAATAATAGCACTTTTTAGTGGTTTAAGTATCAAAATGGCGGAAAAATCAAACACTCCTCAAACACTTCCTCGACTCTTCGAATTTAAACCCTCTGAACCTTCTTGCATCCATGGCTGCTCGTAACACCTCGTCTGCTGATGTCACTAATCTTTCTTAGGACAATTGACGGCCACAACAACTATTCAAAATCCTGTTTCTCTATCCGTTGTCTTTCCATTTTCCATGAGCCCTTCAAATGTTCGAGCCACTGTTCATGATTTCCCTAACCTTTCACAAACACCAACGGTAGTCGTAGGCTCAATCCAAATCAATATTTCAAAATTTCTTGCATACAATGAGATTGCTACATGTTAGATCAAGTAAAGTTTTGATGAGTTAAAAGATCAATCCAGGATGAGCAGACAACGTTGAAGAACAAATTTAAGATCGAGTTCGGTACTAAGTTGATCGAGACTAGGTCAAGGTCGATTAAGTCACCGAGGTCGGAAGTTGCAAGTCATCTGGACACAAGCTCAAGTCTAGTCATCCGCAGGAGACAATTATGAAGAGCTCAAATGAGGTCAAGACAAGCTGAGTAGAATAAGAAAAGGAAGTCTTCACCAAGTCACCAAGTAGACGAGTAGAAGAAATCACCGAGGTCAAGAGCAGTTTTCAAGATTAAGTTTGTTGAGCGGTTTTCGGTTTGTTAGAACCGACTAACAAACTAACTGTCTTTTCGGACTTATAAATAGGTCTAGATTTTATTTTTTCAATACACTTATGCAAGTTTGATTTTTCACACTATTCACTATTCGATTTCAATCTCGATTCACAAAGTGTTTTCAAAAGAGTTTTCAAAAGTTTCAAGTGTTTATAAAACACTTCTTTTGTAATCTTCAAAATTCACTATTCACCGTAATTCTTAGATTCATCGAAGGAGTTAGGAGTACTTTGAAGATTTGAAGAAAAGTTGTAAGTTGTAAGTTGTAAGTCATGAAGTAAGTAAGTAGTAAGCGAGTCCCTTCTTCAAGTTGGAGAAGGAGAGTGGATGTAGGATTGTTATAATCCAAACCACTATAAAATCTGGTGTTCTTTCTTGCTTTTATTTACTTATCTATTCAATTTCCAATTTATTGATCAAAGATTAATTTTAATCAAAGTTAAAATCGAATATCGGTTTGCTTTTGATCTAAGTAAAGTTGAGATTAACATTAAATTTTATTTGTGTCACTTTGAAACTTTGAATAAATTTTGAAAGATTTGAAAAATCTATTCAACCCCCTTCTAGATTTTTCCTAGAAGATCTGATACACGTTTTACCTAATCGCTCAACTAATCGGGGCCAACAAGTGGTATCGGAGCGGTCTTAAGTCATTCGATATTGATTTTAGGTCTTAACTAAGATTCTGAAATTTTCTTGATTTTCTTCATCTTCTTCATTGTTACTAACTATGTTACTAATAAGTTTTTGTGGAAGTATTTTGTTTATTTATCTCATCATGTCTTCAAGAAAAAGCAAGAAGTCCAGGAATTTACCTGAATTTTCTATTGAAGATTATGATTACTTGGAAATTCGGGATGGAAAATCACCTCAAGGCCATCCATGATAGGATGGAGGAGGTTCTTGAAGAAGGACCTATAAAATTTTATCATGGAGGCACTAGCATCTTTGAATCACTGAATTCGAGAACTGCATAAGAGAAAAGAGTTACGAATTGACAAATGATGAAAGAAAGATCCACAATCTAGATCAAGTAGCCCGAACTGAAATCATTGAGACTATAAGTAAAGACTGGATTGAGAAGGTTAAGAGATGCAAAATAGCCAAAGAAATGTGGTGTTGGTCCTCGAATGTTGAGTTGATTAAAACCTTGAGTTAGCTTCCTAGAACAAAATCTAGAAAGGGGGTTTGAATAGATTTTGTAGATTTTTCAAATCTTTTCAAGATCAATTCAAAGCATCGATTAAACACATCGGAATATGACTAAGGACTCAACTTTTAACAAGATCAAAAGCAAAGACCGATATTCGATTTTAGTTAAGATTCCGAACTTTAATCTTGAATTAACAATATTGTAATTTGAGCAGAAATTAAAGAAAGCAAGAAATAACACAAGGATTTATAGTGGTTCGGATTTTAATAATCCTACATCCACTCTCCTTCTCCAATTTGAAGAAGGGACTCGCTTACTACTTACTTTCTCACTTTCAACTTACTTACAACTTGTAAAAATCTTCAAATCTTCAATCTCCTAAATCCTTCTCTAAAATCTAACTATTACAGTGAATAATGGATTTTGAAGATTACAAGAAAAGTGTTCTAAAACACTTAAAACTTTTTGAGAACTCTCTTGAAATACTTGTGAAATGATTGTGATTGAAATCGAGTAGTGAATAGTGTGAAAAATCAAATTTTCATAAGTGTATTGAAAAATAAAATCTAATCCTATTTATAAGTCTGAAAGACAGGTTAGTTTGTTAGTTAGTTCTAACAAACTTGAAACCGCTTAACAAACCTAATCTTGAAAAGCGCTCGAGACCTCGGTGATTCTTCCTACTCGTCTGCCGGTGACTTGGTGAAAACTCGCCTTTCTTATTCTACTCGGCTTGTCTTGACCTCGTCTGAGCTCTTCATACTTGTCTCCTGCAGATGACTAGTATTAAGGTTGTCTCCAGATGACTTGTGATTTCTAATCTTGGTGACTTGAACTATCCTTGACCTAGTCTCGATCGGCTTAGTACTAGAACTTAGTCTTTACACTTCTTTATCATAGTCTCGCTCATCTGGAATAGTCTTTTAACTCATCAAAACAATCTTGTGCTAACATGTGGCAAACTCGGCAAATGTCTCATGAAGGATCGAGATCAAGTAAAAGAAAATAAGCCGTAGTCGGTCTTACACGCCTTTGATACATTCAAAATGAAGGAAAATGAATCTGTGGATCGAGTTAGATGTAAGGTTGACGAATCTCCTCAACAAAGCGGTGACCTCGGAAAGAACTATACGAGAGAAGGAGATTAATAACAAGATACCGAGATCATTAACCAAGAGATGGAGAGAAAAATCCAATATCCTTAAAGCAACTCAAAATTTATCTTCTATTACTCACCATACCTTGTTCTCTCAAGAAAGA
Organism: Paraleonurus japonicus; assembly: GCA_030762865.1. Classification (NCBI taxonomy): domain Eukaryota; kingdom Viridiplantae; phylum Streptophyta; class Magnoliopsida; order Lamiales; family Lamiaceae; genus Paraleonurus; species Paraleonurus japonicus. Next base: position 24,819,244 of record CM061060.1, read on the forward strand.
AAATTGATTAATATTATTGACTGCAAAACAAATGGTTAGAGAAAAGATAAACAATCTAAAAAATACATATTATAAGAAAAAATAGAGGAAATGAGATGGATTAATATTGGTGATCTCGCAAAAAGAATGGTTAGAGAAGAGAGAAAATAAACATGGAAGAAATGTGATCGATTAATATTGATCTGCAAAAAAAAAAAATGGCTAGAGAAGAGAGAGGACAGAAAATTATGTTATGTGAAATGAATAGAATGATAGGATAGGTATTTATAAACAAACTAGTGAGGGTGCACCTCAATTCTTGAGGTGATCACCCAGGTTTGAGTAGCAATATTTAAATAATAAAGTAAGAGATCAAACAAAGATGGACAGAACTTGTTAATGGATATAGCCAATTGAAAATCCCACCAAGAAATAAGAAATTTTAAGCTTGTTATTGTAGTAGTCCGAGGTTGCACAGGAAACCTCCTCCTGCAATTTAACTACAACTTAAAACCTAACTTCACATTCTAAAATAGATATAAGTGAAATAAATTACTTGAATAAGAAAATCAATGATCAATATCCGAAGCTAGAGGGGAAGCATCATCAGCATGAAAGTACATAACATCTTCGTATGTATCTACGCGAATCAAGTCTAGGTCGAAACCAAAGCATTCCCGCAAGTTGAAACATAGATTATAAGACAGAGATGGTTCAAGATACTTAAAATATAGAAAAGTTGTACCCTTTTATACCCAAAATGATTGAGTTGTTACCATAAGAGAGAGAGAGAGAGGAGGATCATCGGCTTGGTTGTAAGTTGACTTTTCGGTATTTGCAATGTCAAGAATTTACAAATATTACAATCATTCCTTGACATTTAAAAGAATCATGACACACATAATAAACTATGGATAATAGAAGAAGTAGAGCCATAAAATATCTTTCCTAATTTGCGAGAACAGGGGAGATATTACTTATTGCAATGAGTAAGTATCAAAATTTTCGAATCCAAATTACGGTGATGCAATTTGTGAATCAAATTGCAAGAAGAATTAGAGCGCGAAAATTACCGAAGGTTGGGAGTCACGTCGAGTGAAAAAAAAAGCAGTGTGTGAGTCACCATTAGGCTCGCTAGTAATGCATTTTGACTTTTCCCCAAATGTACGAATCTTTAGATAATATTTGTACACGTGACAAACACATGTCCGAACCTTTAATTGTAGAAAAATAGGGATTAACAAATAATGAAGGAAGTACTAATGATCTGCTTAGCTTACAATGTCATCGTCTTTTGACTCTATAGATTCAATTCCGTGTTTTTCAATGATGCCTTGTGTTATTAGAAAACTGATTGTTGAGATATCATTCAGCATTCCTCATATATATCATCAAATAAATTAAACATTCAAAATTGACAAATCTTGATGTTATGAATGCTTGGAGTGTATTCTCAAAGTCGGCTAAGAGAAAGAAAGCGATTTGACATCGCAATCGCGAAAAAACAAATGTATAAGTAATACGAGCAAAGTATGATAGCAATCAAGCACATGAACGAGTCAATCATCACAACTCAATCTCCAATCACAAACAATCCCTAAGTGAATAAGCAACGAGCTCAACAATTGGTCAAATAGTCACGACTAAGCACATGGTAATAGAAGTGCTACACAATAAATCCCCACAAAATAGCATACTCAACAAAATGGCCTCAATACTCAATATCAACCAATATGCTCGCAAAAATTATGCAATTAGGCACAATAAAATGTCCATAAAAAATAAGTCATCTCATCGAATATGTAGAATAATGACAATCCCTACTCAATCACTTCTATCATCAATCATACAAAACTTGACAAATTTCCATACAAACTCACTAGGAATTATTCACAACATTAGACAAATTCAATTCTAAGGCCAAAATTCACAAAGGCAGTAAACAACATATCACAAACAATCCTAACATGCCTTCTAATTCATCAAACAATCCAAATTATCAATCTTCAAGGCTTCATTCGATGCTTCTAGATTTTCTTCCTCATTATTGCTCATGTCCTTCAATGGACATTCCTCTTCCTCACTTTCGACAAGGAAATTTTCCACTTCATCCTCCTTGCTTGGACCCTCTACTACATCTTCTTCACTTTCATTTTCTTCCTCCCCTTCTTCTTGATGATTCTCCATGATGGTTATGTTCTTCACTTGGAGTAGAAAATATTTGAGTTGACTTTTTAAAACCATGAATTGAGCTTCGGTGATCTCCATGTTCCCCTTTATCATTGACTCAACCATTGTTTTGGTCTCAAAATATTTTCATACAAGGGAAGCATTTCTTCACATCTCGGTTCATCTTCCTCAAATTTTTCTAACAACACTCCAAGCATCTCCTTTAATATAGCTCTCACATCATAGAGTCCCCATTCTTCATAATGAGAGGAAGCTTGTGGCATTTGGTAATCATACTCATAGCTTCCCCATCTTCATAATAATCTCCTTCCAATGCTCCTTGAAATTCAAATCCAACCCGTGGATCGAACGTTTGATCATAATACTCAAAATACGGGAACATCTCTCAGAGGTGGGGGAGGAACTTCATGACATTTCCACTCTTGATAATCGGATGGAACTTGTTGCAATTGAGAATTATCATCAAAGCTCATCCAATTATTGTATCCAAATTCTTCATAGTGTGGAGGATAAGCCATACTCTCTTGATAATACTCTTGGTTCCATGCGTCCGAGTTGTATCCATCCATCTAGACAAGATAGCAAGTATCAAATTCACACAAAAACAACATAACAAACAACAAAAGGCAACAAGTAGCCACGTCAAACAATTCCTAAATCTCACTCTAGGCGCAAAAACTAATTCCCGGCAACGGCGCCATTTTGATTGTAGGATTCCGGCAAGCGGTATTAAGACCAATCAAGTATATCGAACCCAAGGGAATAAGTATGCATGTGAGGCCCTAAGAATACAAGTTATTGGTGACTATTGTTGCAAGATGGGTTTTGGCACTAAACACTACAAGAAAATTGCAAGAATTAAAATAAAACACTATGCAAGCAAATGATCAAACACCTAATATGCACAAACAAACAACTAAAATTCAATGGGCATTTGGGTGCTAGGGATAATATCCATCAAGGAATCAATGATCAACAAGCTATGATTGTATCACGATTAGGAGACAATCTAACTCAATTGATCACAATCATCAACAATCATAGCATAGGCAATCAAATCATCCTCAATTTCAATTAAACCAAGCACAAGTGTTTTAGCCCATGGTGCCAAGAGCAAAATCCATGGGAAGAAGATCAATTTGCACAAACACAAATCTAATTACAACAAATAAGGAATTGGAAAGACAAGAGAGGAAGAACATCACCAATTGGATTGAATCAACAAAAATAGGAATGCTTGAGTCATCAATTCACTTCTTCTAGAAAGGAATTAAAAGCTTGAAATGAGAAATCTAAATGATCTAATGCTAATCTAATACTAATCTAAGCAACAACAATTGAAATTCTATCTAAATCTAATGATCTACACTACCTACAAGGAGAAATTGGCTTGGGGCCTATGAAATCGCCCCAAAACCGCTTGTAATCGCTCTATGGAATGTTATTCAAGGAATGCTCTGCTTTGCCCTTTAAATAGACGAATTTGGGAAAATCTTCTCCCTCGAGTCGAGGCTCAGCCCTCGACTCGAGGTTGCCCCTTTTGCCTGCCCCTCGACTCGAGGCTCAGCCCTCGAGTCAAGGCTCCTTCAAATTTTTGAATTTCATCCAATAGCCTTCACCCTCGGGTCGAGGCCCTGGACCTCGACCAGAGGTCGAGTCCAGGAATTTTCTTGATCCGAGCTCCGCCTCGACCCCCGTTTTCGCCCGTCTCGATCGTCTTTTCATCCTAAGAATGCCGGTACTATCGGTTTGGCCAAATTCCACCGATTTACCTGTAAACGGGATGAAAAACATCAAATATCTCACAAGTAATACTTTTTAGGCAAAGTAGTGATACTCTACACATTTAGGCACAAAATCTAACACTTTTGATCACTTTTTGCACTAAAATACACCCTAAAAACATGCATCAATTCACTCCAATCACCTAAGATGGCACGAATGGATGGAGAAAGAAGACTTTGATCGCTATCGAGGCCGATCGACGAGGCGCATAAGATATTCAATGTTGATTTGATAGCCCCCGCCATGAGTTCGCGGCCGAAGAGGAACACCGATGGAACCATCGACTATAGCCGGATGAAAGGCATAGTTACAAAAGCCGATGTCGAGTCGGACTCAAGGATGAAAGCGAGCTGAAGCCGCTAAGGAAGAGAGTCTTCAATCGCCGATGGTTCTGTTGGAACCACCGAATCGCCGACTCTAATTGATTATCTAATTCGAAATCACATGCAAAAACGCAGCGGAAATAAAACATACCTTTTCACCTTGATAAGTGAATTTGAACCAGCTTCTAAGGTCGAATCGGATCAAGGATGAGCCACTAACCTCACGATCTTCTACCGTATCCCTATCCCTTTCCCTTGGACGCCGAGTGGTCGACGATCCTCTAAGGAATCAGAATCCGCCTCTCTCTGATATAGGGTTTTCACACCCTAGGAGGCTCGATATAGCGTTTATTTATAGGCTACAACAGGGACCCTAAGGAGGAATTAGGGTTGGGCCTCCCGATGGGCCTAAACATCCTCGTGTTCAATCCGAACACTCAACTTAAGCCCATCAATTATAACTCGGTCCACTAAAGAGTTATAATTGAATTACCGTCCTAATCCCATATTATAGTATGGGCTCCTTTATTATGTGTACGTTTATTTCTTCATATTTAAGATATTGAATGTCCATAAATTAATTAAATTATCGACAACTTAATTAATTTACATCTAATTCCAAGAGTAGTACCACTCATCTCGTATTATTATGTCGAATTAAATCAACCTGCGGGTTTACATAATAATCTTTATGAGCTCCTCAAGGGGACATCATCATCCTAAATAATTAGGACAGATTTCTTCTATAATTAACAAGACACCATATAAACAAAGTGTTATCTCCCAATTCACCGAGCCTATTGATTTAATAAATCTCACCCATTGGCAAATTAAAGAAACGAACACCGAGTACACGTGCTCGTTATTATATAGGGATTAAGAAGACGTACATCCTTAATAACGAGAGGTCTTGTTCTTTTATATAGTCGGTACAAATTGAACAACCTCATATGGTCCCGCTCAATACATACAAAATGTACTAGTGTAATTTTATAGTCAAGATAGACTAATACCAAATTACACCACAACCGCTCCAATGGTTTGTCCAAATCCATCTTGGTTGTGAGCTATTATTTATAATCTATAAGGAACTGATAGCATGATCTTCCGTGTGACACCACACACCATGTTATCTACGATATAGATTAATCTGACAATTGTGTTAATTGTGCCTTGGGAAATTTTGTAGGAAAGATGTTTCGAGGGTAGACAGCCATAATTTTTCTCGATGAGGAGTTTAGGAAGAGAGACCAAGCCATTAGGTTCGCATAGAAAATGCCACTCAATTAGGAATTCGGTGGGATAATTATAAGTGGAGGAAGCATATCATTCTCGTACGCGGAGATCTATAACAAGGTGGTGAAGACCCGCCTTGTAGATCATAATTGTATAGTCTCCATGGGTATCGAGGAGGACATCCCCGATTAATTGAGCAGATTGGCATGTCCGTCTTCTTGGCTAAGAGACCGCGGACCTACTTGGGGCTCACTCTCGAGTCTCTGCACGGTGAAGTTTGACAAGGCCAGGAAGGCGAAGTTTCCCGCCATCACATTTGAGTTACTTGGCAACGAGTATACCCTGATCGTGAACGAGGTCAATGAGATTAAAGGTGCACCAAAAGATCCAGATGGCTCACCGCTTAATATTCGGAGAGAGTACAATGCCAAGAAGTTACGAGGAGGATCTCGATTCGGGGCACCGGAGCAGCCTTAGTTTGTGCCGGGAAAGTCCAAGAGTACGAGGATCCGTAACCCGGTGATGAGGTATCTTGAGAAGATCCTCTCCAGCACGATCTTTGCCCGTTTAGAGGGAGGAGCCGTGGTGTCGAGGAGTTGTATGTGCTTTGGTGTTTCCTCCACGGAATCTGCTTTTAATGCACGGCCTACCTTTGCTATCTATTCGAGAGGTTGACGGGCACTAAATTCAAGATGATACATTTTGGAGGGTTGATTACATTGATTGTCGAGCACTTGGGCATTCCGACACATAACTTACGAGCACTCGAGGGCCCCGATTTAACGACTGATACCATGAGGCGTATGAAGACTCTCGACCTCATTGGTAGGACTTGGTGCTTTTAGCGGCACCTCGGTGGCCGATTCGCTCTTCCTAACAAAAGGTTGACAACGGTGTTCGATGCTCCAGGATATGTGACCATCAACCTCCGGATGTGGTCACAGAGACATGCTGAGGTGATTGCCGCCTACACCCGAGAGCATGGAGTGCCCCGAATGAGGATGATGATGAGCAGCAGGTGGATATGGATCTCGGATCTGGATATGGTTCCGAGGAGGAGGCTGCGGATACAGATGCCGGGATGAAGAAGAGGAAGTCGAAGAAGAGCGGCCGAGGAGTCGGTACAAATGGATGAGGATTTGATGCCGAGATCAACTATTACCGGGCGGGATGAGATGCGTAGCCGGGAGTACGAGGCCTATAGTTCTTCGCAGAGACGGTGGACCCTCATCGAGGAGATGTGGGCCGGCAAGAAGAGGATGTAGCTCGAGTGCCTCACTAGACAGACGAGTGCTACCGCATGATGGAGGAGTCCCGTTGCTTCCATGAGGAGACGAGGAGGATGCAGAAGAGTCTCTCAAGAATTAGCAAGACATGTATGCACTCCTCCAGAGATGAGCTCATGGAACTTCGGGCCGGGCCACTACCCTCCTCCACCACCGCCGTCCGATTATTAGGGCGACTCCCCTATTCCCTATCCCTATCCTCTAGTTCCTTTAGCTCTCTTTTATTCCTCTAGAAGTGATTGTATTGATTTGATGATTTGTGGTTGATTGGATTGTACTTGATGCTTTGGATATGATGATGATTTTTATGATGATTTGTATGGATGATCATGGTGTTTTGGATTTATTGAGCTTTATTATCTATGATGATGATTATGCTATATTGAAATCTTGGATTCCGTGTATATTTTTCGCTAGATTAATCTTAAGCTTAATTGTGGACTTATTGACATAGTGAGTGTGCTTGAAATTATGTACATGAGCACTTGTGTTTGATTTGAAAGACCTATTGAATTTTAATCTGTTCATGAGTTGATATGTAGCTTGAGGCTAGCATGCTTGATAATTATGTGATGATGAATGTGATTGAAGATACTTGATTCATTGCTCAATTTAAGCCCGTGAGCTTTTGTGCCTTTAAAATCGTACATCTTATACGGTTGATTTAATTTATTTGTGAGTGCATCATTCATAGATTTGTATGCTAGAATTTGCCCTTGGACTTGTTGATATTGATCTTTGTGTGATTTCATGAAGATGATAAGAGGCCATGTTTGAAATGATGAGTCACTTTGCCAAAATTTTCCCCACAAAAATATTTGATTTCCTTAGTGAGCCATTTTGAGCCTAATTTCCTTATTCTATGGCAAGCCAAGTGAAATTGAAGCCATTTGTCTATTTTTATGAGCCTTATTGTCCTATGTTTAGTAGAGCTTGATTGTTGGCTAATGATTTGCTTGTAAAGTGTGGTGGAAAGATGATGAGCTAAGTTGATTAAAAAGAAAAGAAAGAAAGGTTGTGAGAAAATTGAATTGTGAAAAATGATGAAAATGAAAAGAAGAAAAATTCAATTTGTGAGCTTAAAAGAAAGAAAGCTCAAGTGAATGGTGGTGTTTGAACATTGAAGTGCAAGAGAAAGAGTGTTGCTTGATGAAGATTGAAGAGATGTGTTGAGTATTGCTTAGCTATCATTCAAGTCTCTACTGTGATAGTCACTCTTACCTAAATCCACATACCCATTCCAAAGAGCCTACATTACAACCTAAATGAAAGACCTATTTGATTCTTGATTGAACACAAATGATTTTGATTGAGATTAAGTCCATTGGCAAGCTTATGGTGTGCATGTTTGTGGATTTGATGATTGAGTGATATGTACCTTTATACACTTGAGTGATGAGTGAAACACTCCATGGAAGGAGCAATGATTTGAGTGCTTGATGTTGCATTTGTTTGAGCATGAGCCTCGACTCGAGGGCCGAGCCTCGAGTCGAGGGGCAGGCAAAAAGGGAAACCTCGAGTCGAGGGCTGAGCCTCGACTCGAGGGAGAAGATTTTCCCAAATTCGTATATTTAAAGGGCAAAGCAGAGCATTCCTTGAATAACATTCCATAGAGCAGTTACCAGCGGTTTTGGGGCGATTTCTTAGGCCCCAAGCCAATTTCTCCTCGTAGGTAGTGTAGATTGTTAGATTTAGATAGAATTTCAATTGTTGTTGCTTAGATTAGCATTAGATCATTTAGATTTCTCATTTCAAGCTTTTAATTCCTTTGGAGAAGAAGTGTATTGAAGACTCAAGCATTCCTAGTTTTGTTGATTCAATCCAATTGGTGATGTTCTTCCTCTCTTGTCTTTTCAATTCCTTATTAGTTGTAATTAGATTTGTGTTTGTGCAAATTGATCTTCTACCCATGGATTTTGCTCTTGGCACCATAGGCTAAAACTCTTGTGCTTGGGTTAATTGAAATTGAGGATGATTTGATTGCCTATGCTATGATTGTTGATGATTGTGATCAATTGAGTTAGATTGTCTCCTAATTGTGATTCTCAACTGTGCTTCATGCATTTTTATCTCTTTAGATTAATGTTTGATCACCCTAGCAATAGGCGAGAGTTGAGCTAACGTGATACGGGATTAATCAGTTATAATTGTGTATGAATGTATGAATTGGGTGCTTCTTAATTGAGAGAATAGAAGTACTAAGGATACTCACATTAGGCATTGTGTAGTTAATGGAGTGATTAATTGCATGATGGTTTTATGCTTTCTAACTTGATTGTTTTGCAATTTGATACAATCATAGCTTGTTGATCATTGATACCTTGATGAATATTATTCCTAGCACCCAAATCCCCATTGAATTTAGTTGCTTGTTTGTGCATATTAGGTGTTTGATCATTTGCTTGCATAGTGTTTGATTTTAATTCTTGCAATTTTCTTGTAGTGTTTAGTGCCAAAACCCATCTTGCAACAATAGTCACTAATAACTTGTATCCTTAGGGCCTCACATGCATACTTATTCCCTTGGGTTCGATATACTCGATTGGTCTTAATACCGCTTGCCGGAATTCTACTCATTAGGTCCTCATCTTCACCAAGACTCGGATGCCTTGAGAATGTACCAGTAGTACATCCATTTTGCATCCAAGTTCTTCTCCCAGTACTCTTTCGTGAGCTAACTCGTGACCATCTTGGGAGGGGCAGATGATCGGTGGTAAGGACGGAAGTCTTCATCATCACAGATTTCATCACCCACTTCCTTATGTCCTTGCTCCACTTCATCTCCAACCCTTTATTCTTCTTCTTCAGTCTCTTCCTCTCCCTCTCCCCATACCACTCCTTCTCTTGCTCGATTCTTCCGATCTGCTCCTCGAGATAAATTTTAGTAGTCGGGTTCCCTCTTTATCTTCTCAGGCTTAGTAAATTTTGCGATTACGATCTCACTGAGCTGGCTCCTCCATAATCTTCCCTTTGCCCTTGCCTCTCGGCCTCCGAAGATTTTTCAAATTCTTTGATTCGGGCCATCAACTTAGCAAACTTCTCCTGCTCCTCCTTCTTCCTCCTCTCCACATCTTCTGAATGGCTTCTTCGATCTGAGTCACCCTTAGCCGGAGAGCGGCAAGATCATCTCGATTTGATTATTACTTCTGCCTTTGCCGCTTCCGGTTCGTTATGTCTGCCTTGAGTTATCGATCTTAGTTGGCCTTGACACAAGGTGAGAGGGCCTCAATCCTTTCTTGCCCAGCCTTCCCCCTTTTTGACTTCATCTTTCGGATCTCGCGGCCGAGTTTCAAGAGAAGAGCAATGCACTTTGAAATCCATTTTATCCATTGAGATGGCATCAACTACAATTGCATTGTCTTCAGCCACTGTGCCTTTAGATTTTTCAACTCCTCCTCCGGCTTACTTACACGTTCGGCCCCAACACAAGTGTTAGTTTTATTTGAAACATTTCTTGTGATATTTACCTCACTATCCTCATGTTGGTGATCATCGTGTCCGTGATGTACTGGATGATCTTCTTCGTCCGCTTGGCTACCAGCCTCTCCACCTTCAAGTTTATCTTCTTTTGTAAGTTCGAAAAGGCTAAGGAGAAGGCCGATGAAGGGTTGCCACCGTCTTCATCCTTTGAAGAGGATTCGACGAGGAGGAGGATGAGGGAGTTCGAGGGGAAGGAGTTCATTTGTATGTCTCCGAAGAGGGAGTGGGAGACATCTCAGTAATTGACCGTGGGGATAAGTTGTGTTTGGGGGTATCTATTGGTGGAGAAGAGGTGAGTTGAGATAATGAGGATGCGGGTTCAGGCTGGGGTTGGGGTGGTGAAGATGTGGTTGGAAGAGTTATGATGGGGGTGATGGTGGTTAGAGGTGTAGGTTCGAAGATGGGAATGATGGGTAGTGGGGTTTATCGGATGAGGTTGGTGGGGGTAGATATAGTGGGTGTTTCGAGAGGGGTTTTGGACCTCTTGGGAGGTTGGGGTGATTTAGAGGCTCTAAGGTAGCAGCCAAGACTACCTCTTCATCACCAATGTGGACAGTGAGGGGGAAGGGATGGATTCGTAAGATGAAAGATTAGAAGAAGTACCTATGGAGATCACTTTCTCAGCAGAGGGAGTTCTCTCCGAGCCGGGCTCCTCCAAAGACCTCGGCCTCGGCCACTGCTGCCGCAGCCACTTCCGAGTTTGAGCTTCCCTCAGCGTAGCAGACTTTGAGGGGCAACGAGATAACTCCCCTGCGGCCTTCTTCTCCGAGGCCTTCACTAACCTTCTTCTCTTCTTGGCCTTCTCATTCAGCTTCATCGGCTATGAAGCCTCAATGAGCTCATTGTCGGCTCGGCCGGCTGGTTGCACCTCATCACCGAGGGATCAACTTCCCTTACTTCAGCTCCTTATTATTTGAGTCTCGTTGCCTCCTATCGGTTCATTTTTGGTGAGGAGCCCCTTCTCGCTACGTGTAGCTCCTCTCCCCATCACCCAGCTTGAGGTCGTCGAAAGAAGATCCTCTAGCAACACAAAGGATCTTGTTGAAGAGGCTTGTAATTGTCTTCGCCGTCCACTCTCCATTCACACACTCAAGCCTCTTCTTCTCATCCTTTAATCTCCCCAAGAACACCTCAGCCCCTTACTCCATCCAAAATTGCCCTAAGGCGCTTCAACCTTGGCCTCGGAAAGCCCGTCATAAGAGTTCTCGCTCTCCTAGGATCGATTTGGTGAGTATCGTCATCGAGAAGGCGATACTTTCTCCGAGCATGTTCTTCATAAGCTCTTTTCGGTGATCTCAGACGAAGATCGGGCCATCATCTCAAATGATTCGACCCAATCATAGTCTTTGTAGGTGTACGGATTCATACCATCTTCGTTCGTCTCGAAGATCCTCGCAATGTCTGCTCGAGAAACGAGAGACATCTACATCATTCACCTTCAACTTGAATACACCATTCTCATATTTGTCGTTGATGTAGAACTCTATTCCACGCATATCTACTGTTTTGTTCTTCTCTCGATTTCTTTGAACAAAACACTCTCGCCTCAATCTCTCCAATAATCGAAGAACTTCTAAAGACTCGCATCTTTTGTCGTTTGAAGTCCATAAACATCTCAGACTTAATCTTCTTGTTGTAGGCTTCTTTGTTGAAGTTTACCATGGTTGCAGATGAGGTTTATGGATTTTCTAGTCATTAACAGGGGTTTTTCGAAGATTTTGGTAAGTGGAATTTTTACAGTGTAAATGGGTTTTCTAAAAGTGAAAAGGGTGAAATGAGGAAGATGAATGTATATAGGAGGGAGAATCGGTGAAGAATCCACGTGTAAAGTAGTTTTTAATTTGATTCGTTAATTTAAATATTGCAGACTGCTTCGCATCAATGACTAATTAGAATTAGACGCTTAGTGGTTCACTCATGTTGTTTATAACCTCGTTCCCCGCAGATACACAAACTTGGGAAACCATTAATAACTAGAGTAAGTCGGACAAGTTACATATGCTCATCCGATTCTTAACAAAATCGATTGATTATGATGTTCTTGTCCGATTTACTTAATGTCGAATAAGAAATTATCAAGTTAGATAAGGTCAATATGACTAATTCTTGATTCTTGATTCCTTTGAAAGGAGATTAATGATATCGGCTTTGTGATTGCCCTTTGACACATACCAAGTCTCGATAATTCTTTTTAGACATATTTTAAAGAAAGAGAAATAAAAAAATATATAAGATACATGCAATAGAAGTCATAAATCAGCTAAGGATGTATCAAGTAATCCTAATTCTAAACATAATTCCTTAAATCTAGACTCAGCTAAAGGTTTAGTAAGTATATTAGCTCTCTGTAATTCGGTTGCTATATTTTCTAGTCTAATATCATTTTTCTCAACATGATCCCTAATAAAATGATGCCTAATATCTACATGCTTACACTTGGAATGCAAAACAGATTGTATGTCATGGCTATTGCACTACTACTATCACAGAAAATAGGCACACATGATGTGAGAATATTATAGTCCCTAAGCTGTGACTAATCCAGAGAAGCCGAGAGCAACAACTACCACCGCCATGTATCCACTTGATTGTGGAGGTAGCAATCAAGTTTGTTTCTTAGATAACCAAGAAATTAGCTTGTTGCCTTAAAATTGACAAGTTCCATATGCGGACTTCCTATCAATTTTACAGCCACCAAAATCTAAATCAATACCCGTAAAGCTCGAAGTTGTCATCGATGGGTACCACAACCCAACTCGCAGAGTACCTTTAAGATACTTTAGGATTTTCTTAGTTGTTTCGAGATGAGTTTTCTTGGGATTTGATTGAAATCTTGCACATACCCCAACCGCAAATGCTATATCGTGCCTACTTGCGGTGAGATATAACAAGGATCCGATCAATCCACGATACTCCGTTGCATCGGTGGGTATCCCATTCTCATTCTGAATCCATAGAGAAGTTAGTTGCCATAGGTATTTTAACTTCTCTACTAGTAATCATCCTAAACTTATCTATAAGGTCCTTTGCATACTTAGTCGATGTATAAGGATCCCTCTACTTGTCTATTTAATCTGCAAACTTAGAAAATATGTTAGTTCTCCCATCATAGACATTTCGAATCTATTTTTCATGAGAACACTAAATTCTTCACACAAAGTGTCGATTAGATGAACCAAAAATTATATCATCTTCATAGATTTGAACTAATAAATATCACCATCTACTTCTTTTCTAAACAAAGTGTTCTATCTATCTTACCTTTAGAAAATTCACTTGATATTAGAAATTCAGATAGAGTATCGTACCAAGCTCGGGATGCTTGCTTCATTCCATATAGTGCTTTGTTGAGTTTATAAACTTTATTATTTGTCCTAAACCCTGGAGTCTGCTCTACATAAACTTCTTCAAGTAACACTCCATTTAAGAAGGCAGACTTGACATCCATCTCGAAAGACTTTGAAATATTTATAGGCAACAAAGGCTACAAACAACCTTATTGCTTCTAATCGCGACTGAGCATAGGTTTCATCATAGTCTATTCCTTCGGTGTGAATAACCCCGTGCTACTAGTTCTGGCCTTATTACGAACAATAATATTGTTTTCGCCTGCTTTTATTTTTAAACACCTATTTGGTGCCTATAATCTTTCTATGAATGGGTCTATCCACTAGCTCCCAATCATTTTATCTTTCAAATTGATGCAGCTTTTTCTGCATGGTTGTTATCTAGCTTGGGTCGAGATAGAGCCTCCTCAATAGACTTAGGCTCAAGGAGTGAAACATAGCAGTGAACATACTCGGGAATTCAACATCTTTCGTGTCTCGAACACTACTTGAGGGATCCCCAATAACTGATCAATTTGGATGATAACTCCTCATCCTTTTGCCTATTGGAGTTGAAGTATCCTCATCTGCTTTGTCTCGGTAGGTAACTCAACTTGTTCTTCCCGAGTAGACGTTCCCCTTCATCTACCGACCTTGGCCGATCAAATGATGTCAAAGGAGTCTCCTCAAATGGAACAGGATAAAGGAGTTCCCTTCTAATTCTCGAGATGAAGATTCTTCATTATCTCGAATACGAATCAAAACTAGGTAGATAAGTTTTCCTCTGTTTAGTTTTGTTAAGTTCAATTTTATCTAGATCATTAGTAATTTGGTTTACCTTATCTCGTAAAAGTATGAAGTTCATCAAACACCACATGTGGAGTTTCTTCTACACAAAGAGTTGTCTTATTGAAGACTCGAAAGCCTCGGAGGTCTTTGGAATATCCTATTCCATCACCGCTTTAGCATCAAATGTCTTCAACTTAGACTTTCCATTGTTGTGAATGAAACACTTACACCCAAAAGCACGAAAATAAGAGATTCTTGGAACCTTACCCTTTCAAAGTTCATAAGGAGTCTTACCCTTACCTTTTACAGCAAGCATCTCTGTTTCTAGGTGTAGCAGTGTATTAATTGCCTCAGCCCGTAACCTTTGGAGTATTCCATATTCAGCCTAGCATGCTTTTGGCTGCTTCTTTAAGTGTTCTATTCTTTCTTTCCACGACTCTATTTTGTTGTGGTGTTCGCCGATGATGTCTCATGTACTATTCCATTCTCGGTAAGATAGTTAGATAGACAAGAATTCAAGAACTCAAGTACCCTTGTCACTCCTTATTTTAATAATATTAACACCTTTTTCATTTTGTATTTATTTGAACAGATCTGGGATCTTGTTCACCGTCTCATTTTTCTTGAAAAGAAATATCACCTAAGTATATCTTGAATAGTCATCAACAACTACTAGGGTGTATTTCCTTCCACCGAAGCCGGGGTGAAATTGGTCCAAACAAATCCAAATGAAGGAGTTGTAAAACCCTTTCGAGATGAAATTGTGCTAATACTTTTGGCATGCATCACATTTAAGATCGGTTGAACAAAGTCTTTCAGCGGTCCTTTGACAAGATTCCTCTTAGCTATTTTGTTAAGGGTTTAGAAATTCAGATGACTAAGCCTTTTATGCCATAGCCAACCGAGGTCATCTCCACCTTTAGCAACTAGACATGTGTCTTTGGGACAACTATTAAATTTAGCCACATAGACATTACCATGTCTCGAAACCGATTAAGAGTACCTTGTCTCGAGGAACCTGTCTAAAATATCACACTTATCCTTTGAAAATCTAACATTAAAACCTCTATCACGAGTTGAGAAAACGAGATAACAAATTGTGTTTCAAACCTTCTACAAAGTAGACTTCGACACTGGACATCACCTATAATTAAGGTGCCAACTCCCTTGGTCTGTCCACGCTATTGTCACCAAACAAAACTCTCGGACCATCTATATTCGAAATTTGAGAGTAGCTTCCTTTCACAAGTCATGTCTTGAGAACAACCACCGTCAATGTACCAGATGGATGCTTGAATTTCTTCCTTTAAAGATAACGATTGGAGTGAATTGATGCATGTTTTTAGGGTGTATTTTAGTGCAAAAAGTGATCAAAAGTATTACTTGTGAGATAATTGATGTTTTTCGTCCCGTTTACGGGTAAATTAGTGGAATTTGGCCAAATCGAGAGTACCGAAATTCTTAGGATGCGAGAGGCGATCGAGACGAAGGCGAAAAACGGGTCGAGGCAGAGCTCCGGGTCGAGAAAATTCCCTGGACTCGACCTCTGGTCTAGGTTCGGGGCCTCGACCCGAGGGTGATTTCATTAGGCTGGAATTTAAAATTTTGAAGAAGCCTCGACTCGAGGGCCGAGCCTCGAGTCGAGGGACGGGCGAAGAGAGATCCCTCGAGTCGAGGCTGGAGCTCGACTCGAGGCTAGAGGCAAATTGGCAAAATTGTGTTAGCGACTTAAAGGCCTCAACTCGAGGGCCCCCGGCCTCGAGTCGAGGGATGTCCAAAATCGAAAAATTTGTATTTAAGCCATTTTGAGCAGAAAGCAGGCATATTCTTCCTAGCTTAGATTAGAGCGGTTATTTTACGTTTTTTGGGTGAAAATCTCATTCCATAGCTTAATTCTCTTTGTAATTGGATTAGATTTATAGATTTAGATTGATTTCAAGCATTTATACCTTAGATTAGTGATTTGATCCATTAGTTTTACATTTCCAAGTTGTAATTGAAGAGGAGGAGATTGTAATTGAAGATATTGTGAAGACTCAAGCATTCTTATTTTTTTATCATTGAAGCCAATTGGTGATGTTCTTCCACTTAATTCCTTTTAATTCATTGTTTGTGTTGATTAGTTTCATAATTGCTCACTTAGATTTTCTACCCATGGCTTTTGCTCTTAGCACCATGGGCTAATCATCTTGTGTTTGGGATAATTGAAATTGGGGATGATGTGATTGCCTTATGCTATGATTGTTGATAATTGTTGATCAATTAAGTTAGATTGCTTCCTAATTGTGATTATAATTGTGCTTCATGCATTTTTATCTCTTTTGATTAATGTTTGATCACCCTAGCATTAGGCGATAGCTGAGCTAACATGATTAGGGATTAATCGGGTTATAATTGTGTAGGATTTTATGGATTGAGTGCTTCTTAATCGAGATTAGTTGCACTAAGGATACTCACATTAGGCATTGTGTGATTAATGGAGTGATTAATTGCATGATGGTTTTATGCTTTCTATTTTAGTTGATTTGCAATTTGATTCAATCATAGCTTGTTGATCATTGATTCCTTGATGAATATTATCCCTAGCACCCAAATCCCCATTTATTGTTGTATTTGTTCTTGTATTTCAAGTGTTTGATCATTTGTCTTGTTGTTTTGTTTGAGTTATTTCTAGCTTTTTGTTGTATTTTTGTTTCAAACCGTGAATGAAACAATAGTCATCGAGAACTTGTATTCCTAGGG
Source organism: Paraleonurus japonicus (assembly GCA_030762865.1). NCBI lineage: Eukaryota > Viridiplantae > Streptophyta > Magnoliopsida > Lamiales > Lamiaceae > Paraleonurus > Paraleonurus japonicus. Next base: position 24,836,380 of record CM061060.1, read on the forward strand.
CCTCATTGCATTATTTTTTCCTTGGGTTCGATATACTTGGTTGTCTTAATACCGCTTACCCGGAATTCTACAATCGAGATAGCCCTTGAGATTCCTATAAAACAGATTAGGTAAGAGGTACCCTAGTGATCATGGGTCCTTTAAGGTCAATAATCACTTTGGGTATCCGGACAAACATTTCATAGTTCAATAATAGGTCGATTCAAGTTGTCGCCAAATCTGTCAACAAATATATCAGATTTGTACGCAAGTTTGTTGAAATCAGATTTAGTGATCTTCTTGATCTTTTGAAACAAAGGATAGCATCTGCTTCTACCATCAAAAGAACTATAAGAAAGATTCCTTTTAATCTTGGTTCTTGGAACCCCTTTTATCGTATTAGGATTTCTCATCCGATTTTTACTATTCATTAGGTGAAGTGACTCATCCGACTTTGTGGTTTCCAAGGTCCAATCTTAATTCCTTTTGATGTTTCAGCACTCTTACAAACTTCCTTGGTTTCAAAGTTTCGACTTATTATTTCTATCATAACCAAGACCTGTCTTATCATGAGACTTTTGTGAATTTCTAAAAATTGTGGTTTGTAATCGATTGTGAGTCATTAAGTTGACTTATTTGGAAGATAAGCTTCTCATTAGTCTTCTTAATTGGCTCATTCTCATTACATACCATTTCAAATTTATCTTTTAAAGATTTTAATTCTTCTTCTAAACTTTCGGAAAGACTAGGTGATGTACTAGCCTCGGCTGAAGTAAACATTCCCCCTTGAATGTTTCCACAGACTCGAGTAGTTCACTACTTGCTTACCTTTGATTAGAGTCTGAATTTGATCTATTAAAGTTAAATTTTCATTCTCTAATTGTTTATAAGCACTTAGAGATATTTTTAGATCTTTCAAAAGTCCCTTGATCACGCTTTGGTCATTATCTCGAGACTGACTTACAAGACTCATTATCGAGAGGAAGAGTAGCAATTTACCTCTTTTACCATCGACAGATTTCATCATCTCGATCCAAATCAGACGATGATGATGATGAAGATGATTTTCTTAACTCTCTTTCTTCAGCAAGGAGGGCTCTTTGATCTGCAAAGCGTCTATCTATTTTCTTTCTTTTCTCGTCTCTTTCTTTAGGAGTCAAATTTGGGGACAATCGCAACTATAATGTCCTCGGCTTGTTACAGTGTAACAAGTATCTCCCGATTTGATCTAGGACTACCGGGATTCTTCTTTGCAGGTGATTTATGTCTTCTTGTCTGATTTTTCCTTCTATCATCATCTTTGCATTCTACATCGTCTTTCCTCTCGGATCTTGATCTTGATCTGTCTTTTCCTGCAAATTTCAATTTATTACGTTTATATTTCATTCTCGGCCGATCATACCTCATTGTCAATAAAGCCATCTGTTCTTTCAAAGAAAGATTAGCTCCTTTTGTTTCAGCTACGGGTTTATCTTCCATATTGACAAAGGCTACCGTCTTAGATGAGGTCTTGGATTCCATCTCATCTTCTTCATCCTCTACCCGAATATCAAACTCATAACCTTTCAAGTGAGAAAATAAAGTATAATGACTCATGGTGGAAAGATCCTTAGTGGCTTTTACTAAATTTCCTTTTTCCCTCCAACGCTTGGTTAGAGATCTAAGGATTTTATTATTAATCTCCTTTTCAAAGTGTAAACTTTACCCAAGTCAAGAGCTCTATTGATCGATTAGTGTAACAAACATATAAAGCAAGTATTTTGATCATAAAGAATCTCATATCAAAAGATGTTCATACAAAAAGCTAGGCTTATAGTATACATCCTAACAGTTCCGAAGCGGATCGGTGGGGTGTCTAGATAAGATCGATTTTCTTTTCTCATCTTTTATCTTATCTCGCACAAATTGTAATCTATAAAAAGTGTTTATATGAATGAGATTTTGTGAACTTATCTGAATGACTTTGTCTTATCTTTTCAAGCTTAAGTTCCTTATTGCTTTCCAAGAAAATATCAAGAAATTTTTCTAAGTGTTAATCATCTCGAGAAAACCTTATTTCTTAAAAAAATTTCTTAAAAATTTTCTAAGTATAAAATTTTTTTAAGCATGGAAATTCTCTATGTGTGAATAAGTGCTCTTATGTGAACCTATCTCGATTAAAAATGCTTACGTGCTTAGTATGCTTATTAGATTATCTTGAATGACCTTGACTAACACCGGTTGGTGAGTTTGTTTCTTTCTTGCGGTTTTAACTTCATCAAAAAGGGGAAAAATATTAGATCGGGATTTTAGTTTTGATGAGTTAAAATGAATAGGTTAGACAAGCTCATGTAAATAGGATGACCAGCTAAGATTATATAGACCAATTTGAAGTAGTAAGCTTTGTACTAGTCGATCGGACTAGGCAAGGTAAATGAAGTCACCGAGATTAGGATGTTCGAGGTCATCCAAGACAGGTCTTGAAGAAGTCATCTGTTGGAGAGAATAATGAAGAGCTCAAGACAAGGTCAAGACCAAATGAGTAGAATAAGAAAAGCGAGGTTTTCACCAAGTCACAAGAATGCATAACTAACTCAAGATCACCGAGGTCGTAAGGGCTTTAAAGAAAAATTTGTTAAGCGATTTTAGTTTGTTACACCAAACTAACCGTCTTACAGCTTATAAATAGGATTAAGCACTTCTTAGAAGAACTCTTAGCATTCTTTATTCTGAAATTCACATTTTCTATAAGCACTCACAAATCTTCTAATGTTTTCATAGTTTTCTAAGTGTTTAGAGAACACTTATTGTACATCTTCAAATCACTATCTCGCACCGTATTTTTAGATTAGCTATTTAGATTGATAGTTTGAAGGTGAATTGAAGACGAAGATCGCCCAACTCTGTAATTGTAATCATCGGTAAGTCGAGAGTAAGTAAGTGAGTAGAGCCCCTTCTTCAAGTTGAAGAAGGAGAGTGGATGTAGGATCGTTTGATCCGAACCACTATAAATCGTGTGTCATTTACTTTACGCATCCATTTATGTTGATTATCCGTAATTTGTATAAACTTGTTTGATTACTTTTAGATCCTAATTCAAGGATTGAGTTTAAAATTGTTTCCGTTGTTCAACTTTGATTTCGTGGGTTTGCTTTAATCATTTGAATTGATAATCTGAATTTTTGTTAAAAGATTTAGATAATCTATTCAACCCCCCTTCTAGATTATCTTTGGAAGGTCTACTTGATTTCATTAATTACTCAATCTCAGGACCAACATCTTCTCGATAAAAAATCTTCAAATTTCAACCATAAGCTGTTTACAATTTTTGGGGTTACGGTGAACAAGGACAGAGCAAATAAATGTCGTAAAGCAAATGACATTAAGTATGCAACAACTTCTTGAAGACACATTTCACCGGTGTTATCATCTTTTATTAATCCTAATTTTTTGCAGCCTCTCTATTCGTGGTAAAAGTTTTTCTATTGATTGTTCTTAAGTCTGTAATGGAAGTTGGGCCTCTTATATGCATTAATATCAACTTACAAGAAAATATTTTATCGTTAGATGGTTGGCAAGAAAAGATTCGGCAATGACGTCTTTATTTTTACGGGATTTCCATTCTTTTAAAGCAAAGATGCCAAGTGAAATTTTCGGGAACTCAACATATAATAAGTTAAGACTCTTAGCATTATCATTGTATTTATTTATGTGGAAAAATTCCGTTAACATAGTTTTCTTTTTTGATCGGGCCGTTAACATAGTTTTATGATTTGTAGGATTATTCGCAATGTTATGTAATGATTGATTTGCGAGAGAATGTTACTAAGCTGTTCGTTCTCTAAATGAATCGGTAAGCATATTACGGTGGTGATGCACATGGTTAAGCTCGAATTTAAAAATTCACCAAACCGCTTCGGGAGGTGAGATCCATCTAGCACACTAGAAACTTTTTATTTCATCAACTATTGGGCTATTGGTATTTGCTAATGAGTATGATATTTTATCATGTCCTTTATAAATATATTTATACATATATTTGATAGCTTGAATAGTTGAACATATTTAAACATTAATGTGACAGCTTAAATTTTGCGGTAGATATGGATTATAAGGTACAACCCACCGATTATCAAGTTGTGATCCTCTTACAAAGAATCGCACGATTATTATTTGTGCGTCGATATATTGGATATGAGTTTGTTGCATATTGTGTACCCTCTCGAGAAATCTTTAGGATAATGAAATTTGCAAAAACCTTCTTTCATACAAGGGCATGTTGGATTAAGGAGTCCACAAGGTCCACACATCATATGTCTAATTACTAATGAAAATAAGTAAGGATTTGTATTTCTATCGGGGAGCTCTGCACAAACAATTCTATCAAATGCTTCAGGGAAAATATTTTTGATTCGGGCTTAAAATAGCAAAAATGAGCATGAGGTAGACCTCTTTTTGGAATTCTATAACGTAAGCATAAGCAACTATGTGACCAAAATTTTTTTTTTTGAACAATTCTTTCTTTAAAACTTGAAGCTTGGCACGAAATATTTTTGCTATCAAATCAGTCTATTTTGTATTTCATCGAAGGTAGACAAAATGCTTTTATTTCTCGCCAATTTAGGTTACAAGTTATAGTTAAGAAAATGTCAGTTTTCTAAAATATTGTACTAATGTTATAGCATCCATATATCTTTTACGCATATCTCTAGGTCCTCCAACAAATGATGTAGGTAGTATCATATGTAGACCAATATCAACACCTAGTTCACAAAACCTTGTGCAATACCATCTAGTAAACCACGATATACTTTGTTTCTTAAACGATTTTGTATTTACGCATTTCAAAAAGTCTAACCTTGATGTTTCAATTTTAATATACATGTCAACCACATATTGTTGTAAAAGACTACAAATATATAGTAAAAATAATTTATTGTGTTCTCTTATTTGTAACTTATAACAATAGTATTCACGACATGACACTTTGTAGTCCTTTGAGTATTCTTGTTTTTAAACCTACATAAATAGTAAAAAAATATTCTATTTAGTAATGAAAACATGACTAAATTGTAATACACTACAATAATACCTTGATCTTCAAACCGCATAAACTCGTCTATATTTGAACGAGGTTTAGATGTCATAAATAATTTCATCGTCACATGTTGGTAGAGGGACCGTTTTTTTTGTTTAATCTTTTAATTATGCAGGTGCCAACCAGATTCTCCATTGGGACAATAAGAGGATATTGCATAGGATCAAAACAACCAAAATAATGTTTAATAATTTGAGGTTGACTATTTTTGGGTAAACTCGAATATGTTGACTTGTACACTGGTCTATTCCATTAGATTCTAACCATATTCCGGCAACTTGAAATGTAGAAGGTGGGTTAAAAACTTCTTTGGTCGAATTTGGGATTAGCTTGTAGTGCAATTTTATATTCATTTAAGTCGTGAAAACTATTAAGACTCCTAATAAGTCACGCATATGGATTTACCTTTAAGATTTACATTAATCTTTGGACAAATGCTTCGTTAAATTTTGAACTAATGAACATGCGATTTAATATTTCATGGTCCATATCAAAGAACTACAACTCGAAGATTTTTTTGGATTTTCATCATTTGCCGGTATTAGTTGATCCATAAAATGATAGACTGACCACAATACTCAAAACGTATAAATTCCATCATTTCTTCTAGACAAATATTTGTCACGTTGTACACCCATTGACGTGAAAGCAAACATGTTGTTGTAGCTACGAACACAATTACAAAATTCTTTGGAATATTCGGTGCGGCTAAGGTATAATTGTACCAATTCCAAAGGCATCTCGAGTTTCTAATAGTGTTATTTCTCCCGATGAGCAACAAAATGTATAAACACGTTTCGCATTACAATTGGTACATTAGTAGGGGTGAAAACGGATCGAATACGGACGGATAGTGCTTATACCGTATCCTAAACCATATTTTTCTCGGGTCGAAGTCGAATACGGAAAAGCCGGATTCGAATACGGGTCGGACTATTCGGTATACGGATATGAGACGGATATCGGACGAATCCGCGAATTCGAATAACTATAATCGGATAATATATTTCATACGAAAATCATCAAAATGTGATTGAAACACATAAAAAAACTACTTACGGATGAATAAGAAAAATAAAATCAAAACCCAAGCATGAATAAAGCAATCAACAAAGCTGCTCCTAAACCAAAATATCATCCACTCATGAAAACATTAAAGCGAAGATGAATACTAGTAAGGGAGGTTAAAGTTTACACTAAAGATTAATTTTATTTTGACATAAAGAGCCTCAATTATACTATAAATTAATAAAAACAAAATACACTAGTATACCTTTCAAAAATAAAATACACTAGTATAACTATGTATAAAATACATGTAATACATAGAGTTTTGTGTAAATATAAAGCCTAAATCGACATATGTATCATATAATATAAATTTATATATAATACATCTCCCTCAAAAGAAAAAGAAATAAAAAACATGTGAAGCTCCTCGGCGGCGGGATGGTGCGCGGTGGTCCGGTGGAGCCGTGGAGGTGGAAGTGGTCGGAAATCGGCGGCGGTGGTTGCTTTGGTTGGGAATCGGCGGCGGCACTTAGGTTTAAAATGAAAATATGATTGAGGAGGAAGACTAGAAGAGTACGCATCCTCTTTCTATTTTTTTAATATTTTTCTTTTTTAATATTATTATATATATTATTATTTTAATATAAAATATAAAATAAAATATATTAAAAAAGCGGATATCCGGATTTGCTATCCGGATAATATCCGATAAAATATGGTAAAACTTCGGATACGGTCGGATATTATGTATTAGTATCCGATTCCGTATCCGAAGTCAACTATCCATATCCGTATTCGAATCCGACCGATACTTATTTTTTTACCGAATTCGATACTGATCGGATACGGCTCCGGATCGGTCGGGAAATATTCGATCCGTTTTCACCCTTATACATTAGGTAGCAAGTCGGGACTACATACTATAGATTCTAATAGACCACTAGTTCTATTTGGAGTTGTTGCTTGCTTCGACGTTTATTTTTATCATCTACGATCTTCTATTGAATCATATTTTCTTTTACATGGTGTTTTAGTTTTGTTAACTTCTTGGGTGAGTACTTTTCTTTTAACGACATTGTTATTGTAATAACCAGCTACACAAGTTGATTGGGAAACATAAAAGCTGATATTTGATATTTATGCTCACAAGTGTGGGATATATGGTACTATAACATAAAAATTATCTCTGCTAAGAGTAAAAGGGTAGAATGTATGGTATTGCAAGAGGAAAGTTGTGGCAATGACGAATTAAACAAGCTGAATTTACAAATTTAAATAATTCACAATTGGTAACAATTGTAGAATATATGATACCGTAGCAAAACAATTACGAGCACAAATGTATTGCCAAGCAAAAAAAAGAAAACAAGTATTAGAAATATGTGTAAACAATAATATTACAAATATATAATTAAATAGGGTAAATTCGAAACATATGTAATTACTCATGCTAAAAATTTTGGAATATATATCACGGACAATGTAGGATACTATCTATTGCGGAAGTGCGTACCTATATGACACTTGTCTCAAAGGACGTTAACTTGCTTTCAAACTTATGTACGGGACGAAAGACAATTGAAATGCGGTCTATAGTAATGGAGCCAAAATTATATTAGCAAATAGGTAAAATTATATTCGAATAAGAATTGAATCAACATTTATATATTATTTTATATTGGGACAACAAAAAGATAGTAAAAAATTATGTTAATGGGATGCAATTTTAGAAGTAAAAATTTGAATATGATGACACATGGAGATAGTGCAACCGGTGGAAATCGGTAGTAATTAGCAAATTAAAGATAGAATAGAAAAAGTCAAATAAACACTTACTTTAATCCAAAGCAAGAGAGCCTTTTGAGACTTTCTGGCGGTAGATTTATGAGCTTACGCAACACAAATGATGTGTTGGATCAAGAGGTTTTGATGAGTTAAAGAGCGAGATCGAGACTAATCACCAAATCAAGAACAGTGAGGATGTAAGGTGATCGAGACGGGGTCATGCATTAAGCTAGTCGGTGAGGTCGATAACATGCTAGTCATCGAAGACAAGCTCAAGTCTAGTCATCTGCAGTGAGACAAATATGAAGAGCTCGAGCACGAGGTCAAGATAAGCCGAGTAGAATAAGAAAGGCGAGTTTTCACCAAGTCGGTGCAGGATGAGTATGAAGAATCAGTGAGGTCTAGAGCGATTTAAGTTTGTTAAGCGGTTTCAAGTTTGTTAGAACTAACTAACAAACTAACTGTCTTCTCAAACTTATATATAGGTCTAGGTTTTTCATTGTTATACACAACACTCATGCATATTTGTTTTACACAATTCACTATTCGCATTTCATAATCTTTTCACAAGAATTTCTAAAAAAGGTCTCAAAGAGTTCTAAGTGTTTTTAGAACACTTTTCCAAAGAATCTTCAAAATCCGATACACATTGTATTAGTTAGATTTCTAGAAGAAGAGTCTAGGAGATTGAAGATTTGAAGATTTGTACAAGTTGTAAGTTGTAAGTCGGGAAGTGAGAAAGTAAGCGAGTTAAGCGAGTCCCTTCTTCAAATTGAAGAAGGAGAGTGGATGTAGGATTTTTAAAATCCGAACCACTATAAATTCTCGTGTTATTTCTTGCTTTCTTTAATTTTCTGTTTATTTTACAAGCGTGTTACATCAAGAGTTAAATTCTTAATCTTAACTAAAATCGAGTATATCAACCTTGCTTTTGATCTTATAGGAAGTTGAGAATTTATTCATAATCATTGTGCTCAATCGATATTTTGAATTGGTTTTGGAAGATTTGAAAAATCTACAAAATCTATTCAAACCCCCTTTCTAGATTTTGTTCTAGAAAGCTTACTCAAGGTTTTAATCAACTCAACTCTCCGGGACCAACATGATGTATGTTGTATCGTAACAAATAAATTAAGACATAAATATAAATCTGGTTTCGTTGCATGAGTAGAACTGATGAGTATTAGGAACCATCTACATGTGACAAAAATCATGATATATTAAAGGTACATGATAAACCATCGAAAACATAGCAAAATATAAAACACCCTGTAAAATTCTACTATCTCATTTACTTTAGAGTTGTTTGGATGAGAAATTCCAGTTCATGAAACTTCAAGTATAATATATGAAAAGAAATATTTCAAGTGTAAGTGTGTAATAGGTCATCAAAGCAAATGTACATCTAATTGTCTCATCATGTCCACAAAATCATATTTATTAACAAATTTAACATGGCATGGACAGAAAATAAGCAAATGAAGGGAGACAAAAGAATACTGATTTTATAAGAAATACACAAATAATATATTTTTGATGCACATCATGTGATATAGAAAAGGCGGATGGGGAGTGAGTGTTCCGCACAAAATGTAGACAAAGTCACAAATTCTCGTTGAAATTATACGTTAGATTCTTGGACAAAATTAACGTTAAAGAATGTAAATTAGCATTTTACCCCCTTAACACTGTTCTATCTAATGTGGGTAAAAATGCTAGTATACAATTTGTTCTTGAGGGTTATGTGCTAGCATAATGTAAACTATCAATTTGAATGCAATTTTCATTTTACGCCATAGGATTTAGACAAATTCTTATATGAAATATTTCATCGATCTAGGATCCGTGAAATTACCCATATAATGAAATTTGCGGATTAAGGCGGGTTAGGTCGTGTTTGGTAGATATTTAAAAAAAACTTCGCAAGAACAAAAATATAATTTTGGCTTCCAGGTGCTCCCTGGTGTTACTATTAGGTTAAACATGTGTTACTTTAATGATAAATATGTGTTATTGTAAAATAAATAATATGTATTTGCGTAAAAATAATCGCTCAAATGCAAAAATAAAAATGAAAAAAATGGTAAAATAAATCTCTAATATTATATGTGTAAATCAAATAAGTCACTAATCTTCGACAACTTTATTTTCATTAATAGAATGTGATTTTATTAAGTTGAGAGCTTATTTGATCTTAATATTAAAGAAAAATGATTTAAATATGTTAAAATAAAGTTCATGGGTCTATTTGATCTTGTGTATAGGTAAATATGTGTTATTGTAAGATCAAATATGTGTATTAAACTCGTGCGAAGGTAAAAATAAAAACTCAGTCTCGGGTGTTTTACTATAAGGCCAAACTTGTGTTATTGTATGAAGAAAAATATGTTACTAATGAACAAAACCAGTACAACAAATATTTTATTTTTTAAGGACTATTAACACGTACTTTCCCTTACGGTAACACATGTTTGATCTTATAGTAACACACTGGGAATAAGATTTTATTTTTGTCTTTACACGAGTGTTAATATATGAACACAAATATGTTCTTGTATAGAGAATGTTGTGTTACTATATAAAAAAAAAAATATGTTCTTGTTGGTCCCAAAGTCGAGTTGATTAAAACTTTGAGTTAGCTTCCTAGAACAAAATCTAGAAAGGGGGGTTTGAATAGATTTTGTAGATTTTTCAAATCTTTCCAAGATCAATTCAAAGCATCAGATTAAAAACAATGAATATGACCGAGAACTCAACTTTTAACAAGATCAAAAGCAAAGGCCGATATTCGATTTTAGTTAAGATTCGAACTTTAATCTTGAATTAACAATATTGTAATTTGAATGTAAATTAAAGAAAGCAAGAAATAACACCAGATTTATAGTGGTTCGGATTATGAATAATCCTACATCCACTCTCTTTCTTCAAACTTTGAAGAAAGGTCTTCACTAGCTACTTACTTACTCACCGTACAACCTTTACAAATTACAACTTGAACTTCAAACTCTTCAACAATCTAATCAACTCTCTGAAATCTAACTTTAAGAATAAGATGTGTTTTTGAAGATATGAAGTGAAGTGTTTTATAAACACTTAGAAAATATTTGAAATCTCTTTTGAAAAATACTCAGAAAACAATAGTGAATAGTGTGAAAAATCAAACTTGCATAAGTGTGTTGAAGAATAAAATCTAGTCCTATTTATAAGTCTCGAAGACAGCTTAGTTTGTTAGTTAGTTCTAACAAACTTGAAAGCTTAACAAACTTAATCTTGAAATCGCTCTTGACCTCGATTCTTCCTACTCAACCGGTGACTTGGTGAAAACTTCGCCTTTCTTATTCTACTCGGCTTATCTTGACCTCGTCGAGATCTTCATGTTTGTCTCCCGGATGACTAGGTTCGAGCTTGTCTTCGGATGCCTAGCATGCTATCGAGACCTCGGTGACTAGGTCGGTGCTGACCTCGTCACGATCGGCTTATCTTATAAACTTATTCTCTGTTGTTCTTCAGGTTGGGTGATCGATCTGAGCTGCTTTTAACTCATCAAAACTTCTTGATTCAACAATTTCCCTTTTTGATGAAGTTAAAACCTATAATAAAGAAACATACTCACAAATTTGAAGTTAGTACTAGACTTAGTTAAATCAATCGATAGGTAAATCAAAGCACATTTTCACACTACAATGATTCATTCACATTCATGGCATTTAAAAAAATTTAAGTCTTTTTAGACTCTTTTAGAAGTACTTAGAGAATTGAGTTTTATGAAAAAAATTTTAAGAAAAAGTTTTTAACTCTGAGATATAAAATTCTCGGATGATTTATACTTAGAAAAATTTTAAAATTTTCTTAAAAATTTTTAAAGAAACTCGATACACAAAATTCACATAAGTCCGAATATATTCATTCACAAAAATTTCTGATTTACAAAATAAGAGAACTGATAGAAAATAAAGATAAGGAAAGAAGAAATCCTGTTCTATCGTATTCCCCAACGGTCAGCCTCTGGAATGTTTAGCCACTGAAAATCCTTGCTCTAAGTCGTTTTAGATCACTCTCATCCGTGAGCTCGGATTCCCTTTCGCTTTGGCCACGATTTGTTTGACCCATTCCGGATCGGGAGAACCGTCTTCTTTCGGCTTGGGGGTGACTGCTCATAGGCTGGTGCGATCGGATCGCAATTGAACACGATATGTGCCTCATCGAGCAGGCTTCCTATATAGATCGGCGTCCTCCTTCTCCATCCATTCATGCCGGTGATGTCTTCGTTGGGTGCTCCGGATGGTGATGCCTTCCAAGATGTACCAAAGAGTACATCCATCCGGCATCCGGGGTTTGCTTCTTGTATTCACCGGTGTATTTCCCCGATACCTTCTTCGGAGGAGTTGTAGTGCGATGGACGGGGCGGAAGTCCACTTCATTTGCGGTTTGGATACCCACTTCCGAGTATCCTGTCCCACTTCATTTCGGCCTTCCCAGTTTCTTCAGCCTCTTCTTCTCTCTCTTTTCAAACATCTCCTTCTCAAAGACTGATTCTTCCGATCTGCTCGGCTGATAGGTTGGAGAAGTCCGGTTCCTTTCTCTTGCGCTCGGCTGATTTGGGGCTGATCATCTGCTCGGGTGATGGAGACTTCTCAGTGCTGCTTCCTTTCCCTTTACCTTTGCCCTTGGGCTCCGGTTCCTCGAGACTCTTTCATGCGAGTCGGCCCGGCTTCTCTGTCTTCTCTTCATCCTCCTTCCTTCTCTTCTCCTCATCCTCACTTGGATGGCCTCTTCAACTGGGTTACCCTCGGTTGCAAGACAGTCGATTCATCGATTTGATTTTGATTTCCGCCTTGGCTGCCTCCAACTCAGGTGTATGCGCCTTTGTATCGAGCTTGTCGATTAATGACATGACACCACTGTGAGGGTTTCCATTCTGCTTTCAGCTCCTTCCCCTTTTTAACTTCATCTTTGATAGCACAGTCGGGCCTCTATTCTTTGCCTGAACGTTTTACGAAATCGTTACGATCGGATGTGAGTGTTGAGACCACGATTTCATTGTCGGCTTTCTCTTTTAGTGCCTTGACTTCCTCCTCAGCGCACTCAGTAGGGAACCAACGGTCTTGAGATTGGCTGATAAATTTAAGTCATGTTGACCTCGGCCAATCTGCATGTTGGCGAGCATGGAATCATGTTGCTCGAATCACCTTCCGTGTTTTCTTCTCCATCATCCTCTCGAACTGTGATATGATCTTGCCGTGGAGTTTTTCAAATGCGAGAGGAGATGGCAAGAATTAGTCCAGCCTCTTCCTCGATTCGGATGAGGAAGAGGTGGTGGGAGAAGTTGGGTGGGGAGCTCATGTGAATATCCCCAAAGATATTTGAGATATCCACATGAGGAGGTTCATTGGGGTGGATGAGATGGGGGTGTCGATGGTGGAGGTGGGATTTCTGTTGGGGGTGATGATGGTAAAGGTGGGATTTGTGAAGTGGTAGGTGGGGAGATGAGATTGTTTGGGGTAAAATGAGTTGGGGTTGAGAAGTTGTGGGTAAGGCTGGTGGAGATAGGAATATGGGGGTTGGGGCGAATCTTGGTCCAGAGAGGAAGGACGAGTATATGAGATGGGGATGGTGGAGGAGATGAGGTTTGGGTTTGGGGGAGGGAAGATGAGGTTGGGATTTGGACTATTTCGGGAGTTGGGTCAGTTTGAGAGGCTCGAGGTGCCGGCACTGGGACACCTCTTCATTGCCGGTGTGGGTTGGAGAGGGGAGGGGAGAAGTGTACTGTTCACGGATGGGGGAGGGGTCCCTTCGAGCTGATTTCTTGGACCTCCTCCACTGGACCACCCGAGCCGCAATTTGCAGGCGTGGTCACTTCCTCGAGAAAGAAGAGTCGGCTGATCCGCGAGATGATCCACCCAACTCGAGGTTTTCACCAACCTCCGCCTCTTTGGTGCCTTCTCCTTGACTTCATCGACCGAGCACCTCGGTGAGCTCATAGCAGGCAGCTCCGCCTCCACATCTTCTTCCTCTTCCTCCTCGGCTTCTTCTTGGTGGAGCTGAGCTCCTACCTCAACTCCACTGTCATCGAGAATCTGCTGGAGCCCCGAGTGGTTCATCCTTGGTGAGAATCCCCTTACGCCGTGTAAGCTCGGACCCCGTCTCGACCAATTGATCTCGGTGACAAAGTCCTCCATGATCACGATCACTTTGTTAAAAAGGCGGTGATCGACTTCGCATGCCATTTCCCATTAACAACCTCCGGACGCTTTCTTTCCGTCTCTAGCTTATCCAAAGAATGCATCAGCCCAGTGGCTTGTACTCCATCCAGGATTGTTCGAATAACGCAGAATGCAGTGTCCGTCAGCCCATCGTGAGAGCTCTTGTTCTCCAAGTATCACCTTCGTGACAATGGTCATCAAGGCGATATCTCCAAATAAGCATCTTCTTCTTTAGCTCCGATCACCGGTCCTTCATAGAATTCGGGCAATCATCTCAAATGATTCTACCCTTAAATGCCCGATTTATATGTTAGAGGGTTCACACCTTCACCGTGAGTGTTGAAGATTCGAGCCACCTCCATGGGAGAAACGATCGAGGACCTCTTTGTATACCCCGGTTCGGAAAACACCATCTTCGTATGTCCCATTGACATAGAACTCTATCCCTCGCATATCCAAAGTGTCTTATTGGAAGGGGATTTCTTGGAACAAAAGGTCCTCAATCCAGCCCTCTCCAATAAGGACAAGATTTCCTGGATTCTCCATCGGTGGTGGTGTTGAAGTCGACGTACATCTCGAGACTTCACCTTCTTATTGTAGGTTTCATTATGCACATCCACCATTGTTCTGTTATTCCTCTTGAAGAAGTGCTCATATATTGATTGAGGAAGGATTTGAGAAAATTTGCAGAGTGTTTGGGATTTTACGAAAGTGAAAAGAGTGTTTTTGGAGAAGAAGACGTATTTATAGGGGAATAGATTGGAAAGAGAAACCGCCAATTTAGAAAATTTGAATAAATCGAGCCATTTATTCAAAAAGTTTTTTTCGAGTATAAATCAACGGTTAAAAACTAAGATGAGCGATTAGGATTCAGCGCGTGGAAATTAATCGCCTTTGGAATGCGTAAATAGTTACTTTATAGGCTGTTGATTTGTGAGATGTAGGTTACTTTATGCGAGAGAAGTAAGTATACATGACGTCGACCTAGGATTACCTTACTTGAATAAAGGTTTGTAAAGCAGATGATTTGAAAACAGATGAGTTTGTAAAGTCATCGATAAAGTAACCCTGTCTGATTTTAAAAACCAACAAACTTAGGTGTAACTTTTTAGCAATTTTAAAACGAGTTTAAACTAAACAGGACTCGAGACTTAATTTTCTAAAACTAGGTTGTTCATCCATTTTAAAAAAATTTATTAAAAAAATATGAAGTTTATTTAGGAACAAAAGTAATAGAATAAAGGAGTTTGAATAAGATGAGGTGAAACAAGATGATCTCGTGACTGTTCTGCAAAGACATAAACTCAAAAGAAACCATCGGTAGCTTAATGTAAATCGAGATAGGATGCAAATAGTCATCTGTTTTCTTCAGAGATCAGGTGACTATTGTGTCCTTGTGCGATTTACTCAATGTCGACAAGTAATTATCAAGTCGGATAAAGGTCAATATGACTAATCCTTGATTCTTGATTCCTAAAGGAGATCAATGATATCGGCTACCTAATTGTCCTTTGACACATATCTAGTCGATAATTCTTTCTAGACATTAATTTAAAGAAAAGAAAAGACCAGAAATAAGGAAACAAATATTCAACAGATGCACACAAATTAGAAACCAGCTAAAGATGCATCAAGTAATCATAATTCTAAGCACGAGTTCTTTAAAACTAGACTCGGCTAATGGTTTTGTAAGAATGTCGGCTCTTTGTGATTCGGTGGCAATTTTCTCAATCCTAATGTCATTCTTCTCAATATAATCCCTAATGAAATGATGCCTAATATCTATATGTTTACATCTAGAATGTAGAACGAGATTGTAAGTCATTGCTATTGCACTATTACTATCACAGAAATAGGAACAAGCGATGTTAGAATATTATAATCTCTAAGTGTTGACTAATCCAGAGGAGTTGAGAACAACAACTTCCACCGCCATGTATTGACTTCGGTTGTAGAGGTGGCAGCAGATGTCCTGCTTCTTAGATAACCAAGAAATTAATTTGTTGCCTAAGAATTGACAAGTTCCGTAAGTGGATTTTCTATCAATCTTACATCCTCCAAAGTCTAAATCAATAACTGTCACCAAAGTTGTCATCACCGGGTACCATAACCCTACTTGCAAGGTTCCTTTGAGATATCTAAGAATTTTCTTAGCCGTCTCGGATGAGTCTTCTTGAGATTAGGCGGAATCTTGCACATACCCCAACCGCAAAAGCTATGTCTCGGCCTACTTGCGGTGAGATAGAGAAGAGATCCAATCAGTCCACGATACTCCGTTGCATCGGTGGGTATTCCTGCTCATCGAATCCATAGAGAAGTTAGTTGCCATAGGTATTTTAACTTCTCTGCTAGTTGTTATTCCAAATTTCTCAATCGGATCCTTAGCATATTTAGGTGATGTATAAATATACCCTTACTCATCTGTTTAATCATGCTTTAGAAAGTATGTTAATTCACCCATCATTGACATTTCAAACCTGTTTTTCATGAGAATGCTAAACTCTTCACATAATTTGATTAGGTGAACCAAAGATTATGTCATCTACATAAATTTGAACTAGTAAGATGTTGCCATCTACTTCCTTTCTAAACAAAGTTCTATCAATCTTGCCTTTAGAAAAACCATTTGATGTCAAGAAATCGAGATAATGTATCATACCGAGGCTCACGGGAGCTTGTTTTAGTCCATATAGGGCTTTGTTGAGTTTATAGACCTTGTTATTGATCTTAAACCCAGGAGGAATTTGCTCCACATAGACCTCCTCAAGTAACACACCATTAAGGAAGGCAGACTTAACATCCATTTGATAGACTTTGAAAGATTTATATGCAGCAAATGCCAAGAACAACCTTATTGCCTCTAATCGCAATCGGAGCATAGGTTTCATCATAGTCTATTCCCTCGGTGTGAGTAACCTTGTGCAACCAATCTTGCCTTATTTCGAACAATAATGTTGTTCTCATCTGCTTTATTTTTAAACACCCATTTGGTGCCTATAATCTTTACGTGTGTAAGGGTCTTTCCACTAGATCCCATACATTTTGCCTTTCAAAGCGATGTAGTTCTTCCTGCATAGCGATTATCCGATTTGGATACGATAGAGCTTCCTCGATAGACTTAGGTTCGAGAAGCGACACATAACAACCGAAAAGACTTTCGTAGTCTAGCATCATTCGTGTACGCACACTACTAGATGGGTCTCCTATAATCTAATCGAGATGGATGATAGCTTCTCATCCTTTTGCCTATGTGAGGAGAAGGATCCTCATCTTGAGTCTCGATGTGCAACTCCTCCGACTCAACCTCGGTGACGTTCCCCCTTCATCACCGACCCCCGCCGATCACCGATGTCAAGGGTGTCTAATCGATGGAGTCGATCGAAGTTGTCTTGATTATCGGATGGGGATTCTTCTTCATCGATTCTGAATCAAGACTAGGTAGATAGACGGTTCTATGTTTAGTCTTGGGCCAGTTCAATTTTATCTAGACTTTGAAATTTGATTCACTTTATCCGGCGGGAATACGACTCATCAAAAACAACATGAGGGGTTTCCTCCACACAAAGGGTTGTCTTGTTAAAAACTCTAAATGCCTTGGAAGTATTAGAATATCCCAAGAATATTCCATCACCGCTTTAGCATCAAAAGTTCTTAACTTAGATTTTCCATTGTTATGGATGAAACACTTACAACCAAAACTTTGAAGTATGAGATCCTTGGAATCTTACCCTTCCAAATCCCATATGGAGTCTTACCCTTGTCTTTGACAACTAAGCACCTGCTCGGGTATAGCAAGTGTGTTGATGGCTTCACCGAACTATGAGGGTATCATACTCACCAACATGCTCCCCGGGCTTCCTTCAAAGTTCTATTCCTTCTTTCAACTACTCTATTTTGTTGAGGAGTTCTTGCTAAAGATGTCTCATGAATAATTCCACACTCATTGAAAAAATTAGATAAACAAGAATTCAAAAATTTTGTGCCCTTATCACTCCTTATTTTAATAATATTAACACCCTTTTCATTACAATACATGCAGACAGATCGGGAATCTTGTTCATAGTCTCATTTTTCTTGAAAAGAAATATAACCTAAGTGTATCTAGAAAAGTCATCTACTACAACAAGAGTATATTTCCTTCCACTAAAACTGAGAGGTGAAACAGGTCCAAACAGATCCGGATGAAGTAGTTGCAACACTCTTTCGGATGAAGAGGAGTTAATACTCTTAAATGAGTGTCTAGGCTGTTTACCTTTTTGACAAGCATCACATTTAAGATCAGTGGATAAAAGTTTTTCAGGTAATCCCTTGACAAGGTTCTTTTTAGCTAGCTTACTAAGAGTTTTGAAATTCGGATGACTAAGCCTCTTGTGCCATAGCTTGGTGATATCTTCTCCACCCTTAGCTATCAGACGGTATCTTTGGGACAACTATTAAAGTTGGCCACATAGACATTACCATGTCTCAAGCCGATTAATGATACCTTATACGAGGAATTATCTAAAATATCACATTTATCCTTTGAGAATTTGACAAGAAAACCTTTATCACAAAGCTGGGAAACAGATAGCGATTATGTTTCAAACCTTCAACAAAATATACCTCGTATACCGAATATCCTTGATAATCGTGAGTACCTACACCTTTAGTCGACCATAATTATTATCACCAAATAAAACTCTTGGACCATCAATGCTTTGAAAATTTAATAACAGCTTCTTGTTATGGGTCATGTGTTGTGAGCATTGCCACTATCAATGTACCATATTGAAGCTAAGATCTCTTCCTTGAGTGATGATCCCTGTGAATCCTGAAAAACAAATCGATTATAAGGTACCCTAGTGATCTTGGGTCCTTTAAGGTCAAATATCACTTTAGGTAACCAAATAAACATCTCATCTCCGCACAATAAATCAGACTCGGTTTTCTACCAAGTCTGCCTACAATTATATCGCTTTTGAATGATAACTTGTTGTATTGATTGAGTAATTTTCCTAACCTTAGGAAATGTAGGATAGCATTTGCTCCTTCCATCAAAAGGATTATAATAAGAATATCTTCTTATTTTGGTTTTGGATTTCTTCTAGTCGATAGGGAGTTTTCAATTTGAATTCTTGGTTTGATCGGGAGATGTAGTCCTTATCGACTAGTTAGTTTCCATGGACCAATTTTAACATCCTTTGATTGAACAGATGCTTTCACAAATTTTCTAGGTTTTTGGACATTTGATTTATTGTTCCTATCATAACCAAGACCTGTCTTGTCATGAGATTTTGAGAAGTATTAAAAATATAATCTATTGCTGATTGTGAATTATTAAGTTGATCGATTTTGAAGACAAGCTTCTCATTGTCCTTCTTAATTGATTCATTTTCAGCACAGACTACCTCAAATTTGTCTTTTAAAGTTTTCAATTCATTTTCTAACCTTTCGTAAGGTAGGTGATGTACTAGCTTCAATCTGAAGAAAACATTCCCCCTTGAATGTTTCCTCGGTCTCTGGCGAGTTCATCACCGCTTGCCTTTAATTAGAATTTGAATCGATCCTTTAAAATCAAATTCTCTGTCTCTAGCTGTTTATAAGCAGCCAAAGATGTCTTTAAATCTCTCAATAACTCATGGATAACGGTTTGGTCATGATCGATGCAGACTGGCTGACAAGAATCATTATCGACAATGAATAGTAGATTACCTCATTAGCCATGAGACAGATTTCATCATCTCGATCCGAAATCGGATGAGGATGATGAGGATGATGATGATTTCTTTGGCTCTTTTTCTTCAGCTAACAAAGCTCTTTGATCTGCCAAATCTCCTGTCTCTCTTCTTCCTCTTTTCTTCCCTTTCTTTAGGAGTCGATTGAGGACAGTCATAGCTGAAATGTTACGGCTTGTTGCATGTATAGCAAGTGTCACTCTGTCTCGATCTGGGGTAGAGAGGATTTCTTCCAATTAGATGCGTATCTTCTTGTCTGGCTCTTGTTTTTGTCATCATCTGAAGATTCATCCACCTTCCTATATCGATCTGGATCTTTGTCTAACCTTACCCGCAAATCTTAATTTATTTCTCTTATACTTCATTCTCAATTTATCATACCTTTTAGTTAGTAAAGCCATCTCTCTTTTAAGGATAGGTCGGCTCCCACAGGACTCTGTTGTCATCTTGTCTTCTCTGTGACAAAAGCAACAGACTTGGATGAGGTGCTTGAATCCATCTCATCTTCTTCATCTTCTATCCGAATATCATATTCGAGAGCCTTAAGATGTGAAAACAAAGTATGGTGAGTAATAGAAGATAAATCTTGAGTAGCCTTAAGGATATTGGATTTTTCCCTTCATCTCTTGGTTAATGATCTCGGAATCTTGTTATTAATCTCTTTCTCTGAATAATTCTTTCCAAGGTCACCGCTTTGTTGAGAAGATTGGTCAACCTTACATCTAACTCGATCCACAGACTCATTTTCTTTCATTTTGAATGTTTCAAATGCATGCAAGACTGATCACTTGTTTTCTTTGACTTGTTCGCATCCTTCACAAACATTGGCTAGAGTTTGCCACATCTCTTTGCGCTTTGCATATCTTAACTTTTTCTATCCAATCCTTACTTAGAGTCTCAATGATTTCGATTCGAGCTACTTGGTTAAGATTGTGGACCTTTCTTTCATCATTTGTCAATTCAGAACTCTTCTTTTCTTATGCAGTTGCGATTGGTGACTCGGCTCGATCTTTAGTGCCTCCATGATAAAACATTATAGGACCTTCTTCAAGAACCTCTTCCATCTTATCATGAATGGCCTTTAGATGATTCTCCATCCTAAATTTCCAGAATCATAATCTTCAATAGAGAATTCAGAAGATTCCTAGACTTTTTGTTTTCCCCGATGACATGATGAAACAAAGAACAAAAATACTCCACAAACTAATTAGTAGCACCGTTAGTAAAATGAAGACAATAAAGAAAATCAAGATAATTTCAATCTTGTTCAAGACCTAAAATCAATATCGCATGACGGCCTTAACACTGCTCCGATACCACTTGTTGGTCCCGGAAAGTCGAGTTGATTAAAATCTTTGAGTTAGCTTCCTAGAACAAAATCTAGAAAGGGGGTTTGAATTGATTTTGTAGATTTTTCAAATCTTTCCAAGATCAATTCAAAGCATCAGTTAAACACAGCGGAATATGACTGAGAACTCAACTTTTAACAAGATCAAAAGCAAAGGTGATATTCGATTTTAGTTAAGATTCTGAACTTTAATCTTGAATTAACAATATTGTAATTTGAACAAATTAAAGAAAGCAAGAAATAACACCAGGATTTATAGTGGTTCGGATTATGAATAATCCTACATCCACTCTCTTTCTTCAAACTTTGAAGAAAGGTCTTCACTAGCTACTTACTTACTCACCGTACAACCTTTACAAATTACAACTTGAACTTCGACTCTTCAACAATCTAATCAACTCTCTGAAATCTAACTTTAAGAATAAGATGTGTTTTTGAAGATATGAAGTGAAGTGTTCTATAAACACTTAGAAAATATTTGAAATCTCTTTTGAAAAATACTCTGTGAAAACAATAGTGAATAGTGTGAAAAATCAAACTTGCATAAGTGTGTTGAAGAATAAAATCTAGTCCTATTTATAACTCTGAAAAGACAGGTTAGTTTGTTAGTTAGTTCTAACAAACTTGAAACTGCTTAACAAACTTAATCTTGGAAACTGCTCTTGACCTCATTTGATTCTTCCTACTCATCTGCGGTGACTTGGTGAAAACTTCGCCTTTCTTATTCTACTCGGCTTATCTTGACCTCGTCCCGAGCTCTTCATGTTTGTCTCCTGCAGATGACTAGGTTCGAGCTTGTCTTCGGATGCCTAGCATGCTATCACCTCGGTGACTAGGTCGGTGCACGACCTCGTCCGATCGGCTTATCTTATAAACTTATTCTCTGCTGTTCTTCGTGTTGGTGATCGATCGAAAGCTTCCCTTTTAACTCATCAAAACTTCTTGATTCAACAGCTACTATATGAATATAAACGTGTTATTATACAAAGAAATATATGTTACTATATGAACATATCGGAAAGCAGGATAACTTGATTGCGAATTAATTTCAGGTTTTAGAAAAACATGCAATCGATAACAAAGATGATCCGTAACTTTGTTATCAGTGTTTGATAAGATCTCGTAGCAATTTTTTGATAATTTTCAAAAAAGCATCCATATCTTCTACTTTTTCTTTTTATCTCTGCGTGTTTCTTTTCAATTTTATATTTTCATTGAACTTCGTGGTTGTTTTCGCTAATTCTCTATTGAATCGCCTCCCGATCACCGCCTTCTCTCGCTGGTTGTTGTCATCGCGATTTACGCCCTAATTCGCACAAATCTGCTTATTTTCTTATCTTGACCAGAATCCATTATGATGACCCGCGAATTTTAAATCTTTCTATTTTTAATTAATATTGCACGGTGTAATATTTTATAAGAGACCACTCTAGGATTTAATGTTTGTGGTAAAACACGCAGACCTCAATGAGCACCATATGTCACATACAACATTCAACAAAAAAATTCAAAATGTCAAGAGGCATTACAAACCGAGATCTATAAACACTATAGTCCACATTGTAATTTTGCGTAAAATAATGTGAATATGATATTCAAAAAGCATAATTACCAAGCAAGTTTCATAAATTTTAATGTCTTCTAAATTATTTTTTTCATATTAAAATGGATAAAAATAATTGAAAATTTAGTAAGAAAATATGTAGGTTCATATTTCTTATCCACGATATATAAACTCTATATCTAATCTCTTGATTTGATGATTTTTGGAAGAGTTAATAAATAAAAAGAATAATTCTTGGCCAGATTTTAGAGAATTTTTAGTTCAATTTTCCTATGACATTGTAAATTGAAATTCCATCCATTTTTAATTAAAATTATTTTTAACTAAAATATTAATACACATAAATATAAAATATTATATAACATATTGCAATATTTTTGAATAATTATTAAATATTTTATATGTGTAGAGAATTGTGAAATGTTAGAAATCATTCTCATCTATTAAATTAAAATAGTCTCCACTATTCATTTGTGATTTGAACTTTTATAAATAGAAGTAAATATTTTATTAGTAAATCATCTAAAAAGGTAATTAAATATCCAATAAAACTATTATTATTCATAAATTTCAAAGTAATCGGACTAACACTGAAAATGATATTTCTTTCAACCTAAATAATGCTTATAATTTGATTATTGAAAATATTTAATTATAAAATCTGATTTTCAAGAGTTGTAGCTTAAAGAAGATTCTAATGCATTTTAAGTTGTTGAAAATCGTAAATAAGTTCTTATAATTTTATTATTGAAAACATTTAATTATAAAATCTGATTTTCAAGAGTTGTAGCTTAAAGAAAATTCTAATGCATTTTAAGTTGCTTGAAAATCGTAAATAAGTTCCCAATAGTTAACACATAAATTAGGATAGCTGATTACCCAGACAAAGAACATCATCATTCTTTGGTGTAGGGAAGAGAAATAAGAGAACAAATTAAAATGTTTTAGTTATTCGTGCTTCTTGGAAAATTAGATATTATGAGGAGTTAAATTCATGTTAAGTGAAGACTTGCTAAATATTAACAAACAACATCGCTTGTTTTTCATTGTTTGTCCCTTTTACGAGAATAATTAATTGCTAATTCTTGGGAGAAAAATTATTTGTTGCTAAGAATTTTCAATTATATGTAAGCTTTTGAGTTTTTTTTAAACGTTTTCATTAATTTCTACCCATATAATTTCTATTAACACCGGATGTGTTATAATACCCGTAAAATTCTCAACTTGGTTATTTTAGGATTTCAAAAAAAAAAGAATAATATTACAAATATATATATATATATATATACATATATATATTGTGTTGATGATTACAAATATTTATTTTACGTATCTCCCACAAAATATTAATCCCTAATTATCTCAAAATTAGGTTATGAATGAGATTTAAAATCTTCCAAATATTCAAAATTTATATCAAATATGGAGATTTTGATATTTCATAATTCTCTCAACCGAAATTCCCTTTCCTAATCCTAAACACAAGAAAATGACAAATTCTTATATAAAAATATTTCACGGATCTAGGATCCGTGAAATAACCCAAATAAAGAAATTTGTGGATCTTACGCGGGTCGGATAGGGTCCAGTGGATAATTTTTTAAAAAAACTCACGCAAAGGTAAAAATATAATTTTTGCTCCCGTGTGCTCCAGTGGTGTTACTATTAGGTTAAACATGTGTATTCTAACGACAAATATGTGTTCTTTGTAAAATAAATAATACATATTTGTCTAAACTACTCGCTCAAATGCAAAAATAAAAATGAAAAAATGGTCAAATAAGTCTCTAATCTTATATGTTTGGATCAAATAGATTTCTAATCTTCGACAACTTTATTTTCTCTAATAAGGTGTGATTATATTAACATGTGGGGCTTATTTGATCTCAACATTAGAGAAAAATATTTACATATGTCAAGAAAAAGTTTATGAGTGTGATCCCCACATATAAGATTTTGGGGAAAATATTTGTTATTGTAAGGACAAATATGTGTGCTAAACGCGTGGACACGTAAAAGTAAAAATTCACTCTCGGGTTGTATTACTATAAGGTCAAACACGTAATACTTTATAGAGTAAGATATGTTATTATGTGAACAAAATCAGTGATAGACATGAACTAATAACATGTACTTCCACTTACAATAACACATTGATGTGAACTTATCCAACAAGCCTAGCAATTGAGTTGCCACAAATTTCGCATTTAGTCCTTTAACTTTTCTATTGCCTATTAGGGGCTAATTTGCAAGAGTTGTATTTTCTTATGAGTGGTTAGTTGAAGTTGTTAGGTGTTAGTTAGTTGGTTAGGTAGAATTGAAGTTTATATAACTACTTGTATAAGCTCTTTTGAGATATATGAAAAGATAGCAAACTAGTTCTTAAAGCAAATTCTTGCTTTGTAAATTGATTCGATAGCTTGCTAGCCCAAACTAGAGCTTCAAATCAGGTTTCGTTGCTTGCCAACCTGAGTTGGGGCATCGAAATTATGTAGGATTGAGGGGTTCGTTGCTTGTCAACTGAGTTGGGGCATCGAATTCATCGAGCCTAATTTGCGGTTCTCATCACACATGTTTGACCTTATAGTAACACACACGAGAGAGAGATTTTATTTTTGCCTCTGTGCTAGTTTTTTTTTTTTTGGAAAAATATGTTACTATATGAACACATGTTACTGTATGGAGAAAGATATGTTACTATATAAACAAAATCAAGACAATATATGGACCAATATTTTATTTCTTTAAGAAATAGTAACATATATTTGCCCTTATAATAATACATACTTACTATTATAGTAATAAATTGGGAGCGAGTTTTTATTTTATCTTGTCTTTTTTCTTATTTTTCTTCAATTTGTTGTCATGAATGAATATATAGTCTATACCAATTACAAATATCATCAATCACCAATCTATTTTTATTAGTCGATATTCATGTTCAATAAAATCAATTAAATTCAACATTTGCCAATAAATTTAATAAATCTCATCCAACTTCTTAATTTATTCCCTTTAGTTCATTTGCCACAATTCCCGGACAGTTGTATTCATGAATCTCAAAGGATGAAATGATGATAGATGCGGCGAATTCAGCTGCAGAAAATATTTAAGAAGCTATTGAAGGTCGTTTCTCGATGGATTTCTCTATTGAAGATCATTTTGAAACATGGATTGCCTGATATCTTGATGCGGGTCATTTAAATCTTTAACCACCGCGAAGCTGTTCTCAATTTTACCACAATGCTCGATGTTGACGGAGAAGGTGCCGCCACAACCAGAAGATGTGGGATAATGTAGCCCATAAATCTGAGATCTCCGCTTAGTTCATGTTTTGACCCGAATCCTAGGTTGACCCGCAAAATTTTAGGCTTGCTTTGTTTAACTACTATTTCACCATAAAATATTTTACACAAGACTTCCTTTAAGAAAATATATTTTCTTCCATGTTTCTTAAATCTTTTGAGATAAGGTTTTAAAAATTATTTTTATATTTAAATTCTAATACTTATCTCATTAAACCGAAGCCCATACATAATATATCTATTTATAGGGACCTAGCATAGAAAAAAATTATACTCTCAAATATGTCTTCAAAATTTTCATCTACATGGTCTATTTCTCTTCAACAATTTACGGAGACGGGATTAACGAGATCATCAATAGGATTGCATTGCATAAATTTATTAATTCAAGGTGAGGTTTCTTGCGTAGTTACTTTGTCACCTTTAAATATTCATGTGAATTTAATTGTTGCTTGTCGCGTAAATGCGTTATGAATTTACTATGATTTTTGTTAACGCATGTTATGGCTTTTCTAGTTGTTCGTTAACGCATGTTTATTTGTGGGAAACCGTGCATTGTTGGTTTAGCAAGTGCATCATTGGTTTAGCCGGCGCATCCTTGATTTAGTCAAGGAACAAGTATTGAGTATGAATGTTATGTAAGTTGATAATTTTATTTATGTGTGATATTTAATTGTTACAAAGGGACCTCACCTGAGCTAGTGGTTTTGCTCACCCCAAACTCATTAACATTTTTTTCGATTAATAAACGGTGCGGTGGAGAGACGGTGGATGTGTGTCATAAGCATTCTAGTAATATTTTATATTTGAAATTAATTCTTGTTATTTTAAGTTCAAATTAAAAATTTTAGGATTATTTTTAAATATATATATTTCTTAAGAGTTACATCTCATTTGTTTTATTAAACCATGTTTACATTTAATAAATATAAATTATGTATTTTTTTCGATCTATTATGTTTCTTTTTTGACAATATTATTGTTTTTACTATTTACTTCAATTGCAAGTTTTATCAAAAATTAGTTTTTGAATAAGTTGCTAATTGAATTCCTTTTAAAAAACCTTCAAAAATTGGGAAACTTAATTGACTAAAGTTGAGAGCTATCAAATAAAATAAAAAAATTCACCAAAATGATAACTAAGTCAGTTAGTATTGGCTAAGGAAATAAGTACGATAGTTGCATTTCTTTTTATTTTCTTCCTCTAAATTATCTATAAAGGACAAATTTTCATAGATGATCGATTCATGATTCATCACACCAAAGCAATAATTCATAAACGGTAAAAAAACTTCTAATCATC
This sequence comes from Paraleonurus japonicus, assembly GCA_030762865.1. Classification (NCBI taxonomy): domain Eukaryota; kingdom Viridiplantae; phylum Streptophyta; class Magnoliopsida; order Lamiales; family Lamiaceae; genus Paraleonurus; species Paraleonurus japonicus. Next base: position 24,863,669 of record CM061060.1, read on the forward strand.
CATTAATTAGTCTATTCAATCAACTATAAAAACATCAACAAAGATTTATCTCATTAATAAACCTCGACACATTTAAGCAAGTTGAGTACATACGCATAAGTAAAATTGATGAAATTATCTATTGAAAAAAGCTCAACTCACACTCTCGGTGCGAAAACAGAGTAATCTTAACTAATTAAAACAAAAATTGGAAATAAATAACATGCGTTGTAGCAAAACTATGACATGTACTCGAATAGGCACAAAGGATTTAAGCATAGAGAGAAAAATGCATACTTACTTAGACATCAATATAAAGCTGAAGTACAAATACAAAAGACAAGTAAAAAGTTTTCGAGTTAGAGGGAAGCATCAAGCGGCAAATGGCGGTGACCAAAGAAATATCACTTAGAATTTACGAAAAATACAATAAAATTATCTAGTTTCTATTTTAACCGATTCCTAAGAGCAATCACACAAAAGCGATAAAGAACACTGGATTTATAGTGGTTCGGATTATGAATAATCCTACATCCACTCTCTTTCTTCAAACTTTGAAGAAAGGTCTTCACTAGCTACTTACTTACTCACCGTACAACCTTTACAAATTACAACTTGAACTTCAAAGCTCTTCAACAATCTAATCAACTCTCTGAAATCTAACTTTAAGAATAAGATGTGTTTTTGAAGATATGAAGTGAAGTGTTCTATAAACACTTAGAAAATATTTGAAATCTCTTTTGAAAAATACTCTGTGAAAACAATAGTGAATAGTGTGAAAAATCAAACTTGCATAAGTGTGTTGAAGAATAAAATCTAGTCCTATTTATAAGTCTGAAAAAGGCAGGTTAGTTTGTTAGTTAGTTCTAACAAACTTGAAAGCTAACTTAACAAACTTAATCTTGAAAGCTGCTCTTGACCTCGGTGATTCTTCCTACTCATCTACAGGTGACTTGGTGAAAACTCGTCTTTCTTATTCTACTCGGCTTATCTTGACCTCGTCTGAGCTCTTCATGTTTGTCTCCTGCAGATGACTAGGTTCGAGCTTGTCTTCGGATGCCTAGCATGCTATCGGACCTCGGTGACTAGGTCGGTGCCACGACCTCGTCGATCGGCTTATCTTATAAACTTATTCTCTCTGTTGTTCTTGAGTTGGTGATCGATCACCGAGCTTCCCTTTTAACTCATCAAAACTTCTTGATTCAACAGCTTACTATATGAATATAAACGTGTTATTATACAAAGAAATATATGTTACTATATGAACATATCGGAAGCGAGGATAACTTGATTGCGAATTAATTTCGGTTTTTAGAAAAACATGCAACCGATAACAAAGATGATCCGTAACTTTGTTATCTGTGTTTGATAAGATCTGTAGCAATTTTTGATAATTTTCAAAAACATCCATATCTTCTACTTTTTCTTTTTATCTCTGCGTGTTTCTTTTCAATTTTATATTTTCATTGAACTTCGTGGTTCTTTTCGTCAATTCTCTATTGAATCGCCTCCCGATCACCGCCTTCTCTGCGCTGGTTGTTGTCATCGCGATTTACGCCCTAATTCGCACAAATCTGCTTATTTTCTTATCTTGACTAGAATCCGTATGATGACCCGCGAATTTTAAATCTTTCTATTTTTAATTAATATTGCACGGTGTAATATTTTATAAGAGACCAGCTCTAGGATTTAATGTTTGTGGTAAAACACGCAGACCTCAATGAGCACCATATGTCACATACAACATTCAACAAAAAAATTCAAAATGTCAAGAGGCATTACAAACCGAGATCTATAAACACTATAGTCCACATTGTAATTTCTTGAAAATAATGTGAATATGATATTCAAAAAGCATAATTACCAATCGAAGTTTCATAAATTTTAATGTCTTCTAAATTATTTTTTTCATATTAAAATAGATAAAAATAATTGAAAATTTAGTAAGAAAATATGTAGGTTCATATTTCTTATCCCCGATATATAAACTCTATATCTAATCTCTTGATTTGATGATTTTTGGAAGAGTTAAAAAATAAAAAGAATAATTACTGCGCTTTTTTAGAGAATTTTTAGTTCAATTTTCCTATGACATTGTAAATTGAAATTCCATCCATTTTTAATTAAAATTATTTTTAACTAAAATATTAATACACATAAATATAAAATATTATATAACATATTGCAATATTTTTGAATAATTATTAAATATTTAATATGTGTAGAGAATTGTGAAATGTTAGAAATCATTCTCATCTATTAAATTAAAATAGTCTCCACTATTCATTTGTGATTTAAACTTTTATAAATAGAAGTAAATATTTTATTAGTAAATCATCTAAAAAGGTAATTAAATATCCAATAAAACTATTATTATTCATAAATTTCAAAGTAATCGGACTAACACTGAAAATGATATTTCTTTCAACCTAAATAATGCTTATAATTTGATTATTGAAAATATTTAATTATAAAATCTGATTTTCAAGAGTTGTAGCTTAAAGAAGATTCTAATGCATTTTAAGTTGCTGAAAATCGTAAATAAGTTCTTATAATTTTATTATTGAAAACATTTAATTATAAAATCTGATTTTCAAGAGTTGTAGCTTAAAGAAAATTCTAATGCATTTTAAGTTCTTTGAAAATCGTAAATAAGTTCCCAATAGTTAACACATAAATCGGGATAGGCTGATTACCAGCGGACAAAGAACATCATCATTGCTGGTGTAGGGAAGAGAAATAAGAGAACAAATTAAAATGTTTTAGTTATTCGTGCTTCTTGGAAAATTAGATATTATGAGGAGTTAAATTCATGTTAAGTGAAGACTTGCTAAATATTCACAAACAACATCGCTTGCTTTTCATTGTTTGTCCCTTTTACAGAGAATAATTAATTGCTAATTATTGGGAGAAAAATTATTTGTTGCTAAGAATTTTCAATTATATGTAAGCTTTTGAGTTTTTTTAAACGTTTTCATTAATTTCTACCCATATAATTTCTATTAACACCGGATGTGTTATAATACCCGTAAAATTCTCAACTTGGTTATTTTAGGATTTCAAAAAAAAATGAATAATATTACAAATATATATATATATATATATATACATATATATATTGTGTTGATGATTACAAATATTTATTTTACGTATCTCCCACAAAATATTAATCCCCAATTATCTCAAAATTAGGTTATGAATGAGATTTAAAATCTTCCAAATATTCAAAATTTATATCAAATATGGAGATTTTGATATTTCATAATTCTCTCAACCGAAATTCCCTTTCCTAATCCCAAACACAAGAAAATGACAAATTCTTATATAAAATATTTCACGGATCTAGGATCCGTGAAATAACCCAAGTAAAGAAATTTGTGGATCTTACGCGGTCGGATAGGGTCCAGTGGATAATTTAAAAAAAAAAAAACTCACGCAAAGGTAAAAATATAATTTTTGCTCCCGGGTGCTCCGGGTGTTACTATTAGGTTAAACATGTGTTCTTGTAACGACAAATATGTGTTCTTGTAAAATAAATAATACATATTTGTCTAAACTACACGCTCAAATGCAAAAATAAAAATGAAAAAAATGGTCAAATAAGTCTCTAATCTTATATGTTTGGATCAAATAGATTTCTAATCTTCGACAACTTTATTTTTACTAATAAGGTGTGATTTTATTAACATGTGGGGCTTATTTGATCTCAACATTAGAGAAAAAATATTTACATATGTCAAGAAAAAGTTTATGAGTGTGATCCCCACATATAAGATTTTGGGGCAAATATTTGTTATTGTAAGGACAAATAAGTGTGCTAAACGTGCGGACACGTAAAAGTAAAAATTCACTCTCGGGTTGTATTACTATAAGGTCAAACACGTAATACTTTATAGAGTAAGATGTGTTATTATGTGAACAAAATCAGTACAATACATGAACTAATAACATGTACTTCCACTTAAAATAACACATTGATGTGAACTTAGCCAACAAGCCTAGCAATTGAGTTGCCACAAATTTTGCATTTAGTCCTTTAACTTTTCTATTGCCTATTAGGGGCTAATTTTCAAGAGTTGTATTTTCTTATGAGTGGTTAGTTGAAGTTGTTAGGTGTTAGTTAGTTTTTTTTTGAAGTTAGGTGTTAGTTAGTTGGTTAGGTAGAATTGAAGTTTATATAACTACTTGTATAAGCTCTTTTGAGATATATGAAAAAGATAGCAAACTAGTTCTTAAAGCAAATTCTTGCTTTGTAAATTGATTCGATAGCTTGCTAGCCCAACCTAGAGCTTCGAATCAGGTTTCGTTGCTTGCCAACCTGAGTTGGGGCATCGAAATTATGTGGTATTGAGGGGTTCGTTGCTTGTCAACTTTGAGTTGGGGCATCGAATTCATCGAGCCTAATTTGCGGTTCTCATCACACATGTTTGACCTTATAGTAACACACCCGAGAGAGAGATTTTATTTTTGCCTCTGTGCTAGTTTTTTTTTTTTTTGGAAAAATATGTGTTGATGTTATGACGAGTGTTACTCGAATGTGCCAACATTCTGGTCACAACATCGAATTCGTCCTTCCACTTTCACTAACCCTTAACCCACGTTTTGTCTTGTTCATTGACTTGTTCTTTCGGGATTGAAGACTTACGGCGATTACCGAAGTCATGCGGTTGAAAGAGGCAAGCAAGAGAAGTTATAAAGATCATGGGGAAGTTACATAGAAGTTACCTATTTTCAAGGGAGATGTGGAAGTTATCTTCAAGCATTAAGAGTCCAGATTTATCTATAAATACACGGCTGCTATGAAGATTAAAACTTGAAGTTGAGGGAAACACAATCTAGCATAGTCTATTGGCATAGATTATAGAATTTATTGTAGTTTCATACTCGATACTTCCGTTGGTGAATGTTCCAACATTTCACTCAACATTGGGTCTTTATTTGTATTAGTGATAGGTTAGATTGAATATTATCTAGTCACTATATACGTAGATCCATTCACGGTGTGACTTATGTTTTCATCGATTGTATCACTTAACAATTACTAGTGATAATACGCCATTTGGCGAGTATAGACTTATTTATAGTCTATACGAATGTTGGATCAAGAGGTTTTGATGAGTTAAAGAGCAGCTCGATCACCCAACCTAAAGAACAAGCAGAGAATAAGTTTATAAGATAAGGCGATCGAGACGGGGTCAAGCACCAACCTAGTCACCGAGGTCCGATATCATGCTAGTCATCTAAAGACGAGCTTGAACCTAATCATCTGCAGGAGACAAATATGAAGAGCTCGAGACGAGGTCAAGATAAGCCGAGTAGAATAAGAAAGGCGAGTTTTCACCAAGTCACCGCAGATGAGTAAGAAGAATCACCGAGGTCAAGAGCGGTTTACAAGATTAAGTTTGTTAAGCGGTTTCAAGTTTGTTAGAACTAACTAACAAACTAACTGTCTTCTCGGACTTATAAATAGGACTAGATTTTATTTTTCAACATACTTATGCATATTTGATTTTTCACACTATTCACTACTCGATTTCAATCACTATCTTTTCACAAGTATTTCAAGAGAGTTCTCAAAAAGTTCTAAGTGTTTTTAGAACACTTTTCTTGTAATCTTCAAAATCCGATATTCACTGTAATAGTTAGATTTTAGAGAAGGATTTAGGAGATTGAAGATTTGAAGATTTGTACAAGTTGTAAGCTCGTAAGTTGAAAGTAAGAAAGTAAGTAGTAAGCGAGTCCCTTCTTGATTGAAGAAGGAGAGTGGATGTAGGATTATTAAAATCCGAACCACTATAAATCCTGGTGTTATTTCTTGCTTTCTTTAATTTCTGTTCAAATTACAATATTGTTAATTCAAGATTAAAGTTCAGGATCTTAACTAAAATCGAATATCAACCTTGCTTTTGATCTTGTTAAAAGTTGAGTTTTCAATTATATTCCGCCGTGTTTAATCTGATATTTTGAATTAATTTTGAAAGATTTGAAAAATCTACAAAATCTATTCAAACCCCCTTTCTAGATTTTGTTCTAGGAAGCCAACTCAAGGTTATTAATCACTCAACATTCCGGGACCAACAAGTGGTATCGGAGCGGTGTTAAGTCATTACGATATTGATTTTAGGTCTTGAACAAGATTCGAATTATCTTGATTTTCTTCATTTTCTTCCTTTACTAACAGTGCTACTAATAAGTTTTTGTGGAGTATTTTTGTTCTTTGTTTCATCATGTCATCGGGGAAAAATAAAAAGTCTAGGAATCTTCCTGAATTTTCTATTGAAGAATATGATTACTAGAAATTTAGGATGGAAAATCATCTCAAGGCCATTCATGATAGGATGGAAGAGGTCCTTGAGGAATGTCCTATAAAGTTTTATCATGGAGACACCAAAGATCGGAGCCGAGTCACCAATCAAGAACTAGACAAGAAAAGAAAAGTTACGAATTGACAAATGATGAAAGAAAGGTCCACAATCTTGACCAAGTAGCTCGAACCGAAATCATCGAGACTCTAAGTAAGGATTGGATAGAAAAAGTTAAAAGATGCAAAACAGCAAAGAGATGTGGCAAACTCTAGCCAATGTTTGTGAAGGATCTGATCAAGTCAAGGAAAACAAGCTACGATCGATCTTGCATACATTTGAAACATTCAAAATGAAAGAAAATGAGTCTGTGGATCAGTTTGATGTAAGGTTGACCAATCTTCTCAACAAAGCGGTGACCTTGGAAAGAATTATTCGAGAGAAAGAGATTAATAACAAGATTCTAAGATCATTAACCAAGAGATGGAGGAAAAATCCAATATCCTTAAAGCAACTCAAGATTTATCCTCTATTACTCACCATACTTTATTTTCTCATCTTAAAGCTTTAGAGTATGATATCCGGATAGAAGATGAGGAAGATGAGGAAGATGAGATGGAATCAAGTAACTCATCCAAGTCTGTTGCTTTTGTCGATAAAGAAGACAAGATGTCAATAGTCTGTAGGAGGTGATCTATCTCTGAAAGAGCGAGATGGCTTTACTTACAAAAAGGTATGATAAATTGAGAATGAAGTATAAGAGAAATAAATTGAGATTTGCGAGGTAAGGATAGACAAAGATCCAGATCGAATACGAAGGTGGATAAATCTTGAGATGATGACAAAAACAAGAGTCGAGACAAGAAGATACGAGATCACTGTCGAGAAGAAATCCTTCGATCCCAGATCGACAGGAGTGACATTTGCTATACATGCAACAAGCCGGGACATTTCAGCTATGGTGTCCTCAAGTGACTCCTAAAGAAAGGGAAGAAAAGAGGAAGAAAAGAGACAGGAGATTTGCGAGACCAAAGAGCTTTATTGGGTGAAGAAAAAGAGCCAAAGAAATCATCATCATCTTCATCATCCTCATCGATTTCGGATCGAGATGATGAGATATGTCTCATGGCTAATGAGGTAATCTACTATTCATCGTCGATAATGATTCTTGTCGATCTGCATCGATCATGACCAAACCGTTATTCATGAGTTATTGAGAGATTTAAAGACATCTTTAGCTGCTTATAAACAGCTAGAGACGAGAGAATTTGTTTTTAAAGGATCAGATTCAAATTCTAAATAAAGGCAAGCAGTGATGAATCGCACAGAGACCGAGGAAACATTCAAGGGGAATGTTTTCTTGATCGAAGCTAGTACATCAGCCAAATTACCTGAAAGGTTAGAAAATGAATTAAAAATTTTAAAAGACAAATTTGAAGTAGTCTGCTGAAAATGAATTAATTAAGAAAGACAATGAGAAGCTTGTCTTCAAAATTAGTCGACTTAATAATTCACAATCGATAATAGATCATATTTTTAATATTTCTCAAAAATCTCATGACAAGACAGGTCTTGGTTATGATAAGAACAATAAATCAGATGTCCAAAACCTAGAAAATTTGTGAAAGCATCTGTTCAATCAAAGGATATTAAAATTGGTCCATGGAAACCAACTAGTCGAGATAAAGGACTACATCTTCCACTCAAACCAAGAATTCAAATGAAAACTCCCTATCGACTAGAAGGAATCCAATAACCATAATAAGAAGATATTCTTATTATAATTCTTTTGATGGAAGGAGCAAATGCTATCCTACATTTCCTAAGTTTAGGAAAATTACTCAATCTGAATACAACAAGTTATCATTCAAAAATGATATAATTGTAGACGATTTGGTAGAAAACTTGAGTCGATTTGTTGTCTGAAGATGAGATGTTTATTTGGATATCTAAAGTGATTCTTGACCCAAAAGGACCCAAGATCACTAGGGTACCTCAAAACTAACTGCATTTACAGGATTCACAGGATCATCACTCAAGGAAGAGATCTTAGCTTCAATATGGTACATTGATAGTGGTGTTCACAACATATGACCCATAACAAGAAGTGTTATCAAATTTTCAAAGCATTGATGGTCCAAGAGTTTTATTTGGTGATAATAATTGTGATCGGACTAAAGGTTTAGGTACTCGATTATCAAGGATATTCGGAGTATCGAGGTATATTTTGTTGAAGGTTTGAAACATAATCATTGTCTGCATTTCCCGACTTTGTGATAAAGGTTTTCTTGTCAAATTCTCAAGGGATAAATGTGATATTTTAGATAATTCCTCGAGATAAGGTATCATTAGCGGCTTGAGACATGGTAATGTCTATGTGGCCAACTTTAATAGTTGTCCCAAAGATACTGTCTCGATAGCTAAGGGTGGAGAAGATCTCGGTGGCTATGGCACAAAAGGCTTAGTCATCTGAATTTCAAGACCCTTAGTAAGTAGCTAAGAAGAATCTTGTCAAAGGATTACACGAAAAACTTTTATCCACCGATCTTAAATGTGATGCTTGTCAAAAAGGTAAACAACCTAGACACTCATTTAAGAGTATTAACTCCTCTTCATCCGAAAGAGTGTTGCAACTCCTTCATCCGGATCTGTTTGGACCTGTTTCACCTCTCGGTTTCGGTGGAAGGAAATATACTCTTGTTGTAGTAGATGACTTTTCTAGATACACTTGGGTCATATTTCTTTTCAAGAAAAATGAGACTATGAACAAGATTCCCGATCTATTCAGACAGATTCGTAATGAAAAGGGTGTTAATATTATTAAAATAAGGAGTGATAAGGGCACGAGAATTTTTGAATTCTTGTTTATCTAATTTTTTCAATGAGTGTGGAATTATTCATGAGACATCTTCAGCAAGAACTCCTCAACAAAATGGAGTGGTTGAAAGAAGGAATAGAACTTTGAAGGAAGCGGCCAGAGCATGTTGGTGAGTATAATACCCTCATAGGTTCTCGGGTGAAGCCATCAACACACTTGCTATACCCGCAGCAGTGCTCAATTGTCAAAGACAAGGGTAAAACTCCTTATGAGATTTGGAAGGGTAAGATTCCAAGGATCTCATACTTCAAAGTTTTTGGTTGTAAGTGTTTCATCCATAACAATGGGAAATCTAAGTTAAGAACTTTTGATGCTAAAGCGGTGATGGAATATTCTTGGGATATTCCAATACTTCAAAGGCATTTAGAGTTTTTAACAAGACAACCCTTTGTGTGGAGGAAACCCTCATGTTGTTTTTGATGAGTTGTATTCTGTTCGAGATAAAGTGAATCAAATTTAAAAGTCTAGATAAAATTGAACTGTCAAGATTAAACATAGAATTGTCTATCTACCTAGTCTTGATTCGAATCGGATGAAGAAGAATCCCCATCGATAATCGAGAAGACAACTTGATCACACTCCATCGAGCAGACACCCTTGACATCGGTGATCAGCGGGGGTCAGGTGATGAAGGGGAACGTCAGTGAGGTAGAGTCGGAGGAGTTGCATACTGAAACTCAAGATGAGGATCCTTCTCCTAATATAGGCAAAGGATGAGAAGCTATCATCCATCCGATCGATTATAGGAGACCCATCTAGTAGTGTGCAGACACGAATGATGCTAGACTCACGAAAGTCTTTTCGGTTGTTATGTGTCGCTTCTTGAACCCAAGTCTATTGAGGAAGCCCTATCGGACCCAAAGCTGGATAACGGCCATGCGGGGAAGAAGCTGCATCGGTTTGAAAGACAAAATGTATGGGATCTAGTGGAAAGACCTTTACACGAAAGATTATAGGCACCAAATGGGTGTTTAAAAATAAAGCATGATGAGAACAATATTATTGTTCGAAATAAGGCAAGACTGGTTGCACAAGGTTACTCACACCGAGGGAATAGACTATGATGAAACCTATGCTCCACTTGCGATTAGAGGCAATAAGGTTGTTCTTGGCATTTCTTTGCATATAAATCTTTCAAAGTCTTTCAAATGGATGTTAAGTCTGCTTTTCTTAATGGTGTGTTACTTGAGGAGGTCTATGTAGAGTAGCCTCCTGGGTTTAAGATCAATAACAAGGTCTATAAACTCAACAAAGCTCTATATGGACTGAAACAAGCTCCCGAGCCTCAGTATGATACCTTATCTCGATTTCTTGACATCAAATGGTTTTTCTAAAGGCAAGATTGATAGAACTTTGTTTAGAAAGGAAGTAGATGGCAACATCTTACTAGTTCAAATTTATGTAGATGACATAATCTTTGGTTCACCTAATCTGAATTTATGTGAAGAGTTTAGCATTCTCATGGAAAACAGGTTTGAAATGTCAATGATGGGAGAATTAACATACTTTCTAGGCTTACAGTTAAACGGATGAGTAAGGGTATATTTATACATCGATCTAAGTATGCTAAGGATCTGATTGAGAAATTTGGAATGACAACTAGCGAGAGAAGTTAAAATACCTATGGCAACTAACTTCTCAATGGATTCGGATGAGCGAGGAATACCCACCGATGCAACGGAGTATCGTGGACTGATTGGATCTCTTCTTTATCTCACTTTGCAAGTAGACCAGACATATCCTTTGCGGTAGGGGTATGTGCAAGATTCCAGTCTAATCCCAAGAAAACTCATTTGGAGACGGCTAAGAAAATTCTTAGATATCTCAAAGGAACCTTGCAAGTAGGGTTATGGTACCCGGTGATGACAACTTTGGTGACGAGGTTATTGATTCGAGACTTTGGAGGATGTAAGATTGATAGAAAATCCACTTCTGGAACTTGTCAATTCTTAGGCAACAAATTAATTTCTTGGTTATCTAAGAAACAGACATCTGTTGCCACCTCCACAATCAAGCCGAATACATGGCACTGGAAGTTGTTGCTCTCAACTCCTCTGGATTAGTCAATGACTTAGAGACTATAATATTCAAACATCACTGTTCCTATTTACCGTGATAGTAATAGTGCAATAGCAATGACTTACAATCTGTTTTACATTCTAGATGTAAGCATATAGATATTAGGCATCATTTCATTAGGGATCATGTTGAGAAGAATGACATTAGGATTGAGAAAATTGCCCTTTGAATCACAAAGAGTGACATTCTTACAAAACCATTAGCTGAATCTAGGTTTAAAGAAATGTGCTTAGAATTAGGATTACTTGATGCATCTTTAGCTGGTTTCTAATTTGTGTGCATCTGTTTCCTTATTTCTTATCTTTTCTTTTCTTTAAATTAATGTCTAGAAAGAATTGTCGGACTAGATATGTGTCAAAGGACAATCAGTAGTGATATCATTGATATCCTTTTAGGAATCAAGAATCAAGGATTAGTCATATTGACCTTATCTGAATTGATAATTACTTGTCGACATTGAGTAAATCGAGATAAGGACACAATAGTCACCGATCTCCTAAAGAAAACAGATGACTATTTACATCCTATCCGATTTACCTTAAGCTTCGATGGTTTCTTTTGAGTATATGTCTTTGCGAGAGCAGTCACGTATAATCTTGTTTCATATTTTATTATTCAAACTCCTTTATTCTATTACTTTTGTTTCTTAAAAAAATTTCTTTCAAAATTGTTGAACCACCATGTTTAGAAAATTTAAATCTGAGTCTGTTTAGTTTAAACTTGTTTTAAAATTGCTAAAAAGTTACATTCGAGCTGTTGGTTTTCAAAATCGAGACGGTTCTTGTATCGAGATGTTTTTCCAAATCCATCTGTTTTTAAACTAATGCTTTTTTCAAACTCATCTGTTTGAAAACCTTCGGTTGAAGTAAGATACCACTTGACCGACGCCGTATACTTACTTCTCTGCATAAAGTAACCTACATCTGTCAAATCAACGATGCTATAAAGTAACTATTTACGCATTCCAAAGGCGATTAACATCCACGCAGCTGAATCCTAATCGCTTATCTTAGTTTTTAACCGTTGATTAATACTCAGTAAAAACTTTTTGAATAAATGGCTAAGATTAATTCAAGTTTTCAAAAATGGCGGTTTCTCTTTCCAATCTATTTCCCTATAAATACATCTTCTTCTCCAAAATCATTCTTTTCACTTTCGAGAAAATCTCAAAACTCTCTGCAAATCTTCTCAAACTCTTTCAAAATCAGTATATGAGCACTTCTCGTGAGAGGAATAACATCAACCATGGTGGATGTGCATAATGAAACCTATGCTAAGAAGGTGAAGTCTGAGATGTATGTCGACTTCGACACCACCACCGACGGAGAATCCAGGGAGATATTGTCCTTATTGGAAAGGGCTGGATTGAGGACTTTTTGCTCCAAGAAATCCCCTTCCAATAAGACATTGGATATGAGAGGTTTGGAGTTCTATGTCAACGGGACATATGAACATGGAGTTTTTCGAACTAGGGTATATGGAGAGGTTTTGACCGTTTCCCGGCGGAGGTGGCCAGAATTTTGATACGAGCGGTGAGGGAGTGAACCCCCTCACCTACAAATCTGATGAATGGGTAGAATCATTTGAGATGATTGCCCGAAATTCTATGAAGGATCGCCGATCGGAGTTAAAGAAGAAGATGCTCCGACGACGATATCGCCTTCTCGATGACCATTGTCACGAAGGTGATCTTGGGAGAACAAAGCTCTCATGATGGGCTGTCAGGACTGCACTCTGCGTGATGAGAACAATTTTGGATGGAGTACGAGGCCAAGCCCGGCTGGTGAGTACATTCTTGGAGAAGTGGAGACGGAAAGAAAGCGTGCTGGAGGTGGTGAATGGGAAATGGCGAGGTTAAGTCGATCACCGCCTTTTTTAACAAAGTGACTGTGATCATGGAGGACTTGCTGTCACCGAGATCAATTGGTCATACGAGTCCGAGCTTACACGAAGCGAAGGATTTCGACCAAAGATGAGCCACTCGGGGCTCCAGTGATTCCCGATGAGGGTGGAGCCGAGGTTGGAGCTCAAGCTCCACCAAGAAGAAGCCGAGGAGGAGGAGGAGGAAGATGTGGAGGCAGAGCTGCCTCCGTGATCTCACTGAGGCCGAATGAGCCGATAAAGTGAAGGAGAAGGCACGAGGAGACGGAGGTTGGTGAAAACCTCCGAATTGGGAGGGTCATCTCGCAGATCGGCCATCTCTTCTTCCCGAGGAAGTATCCACGCCTGCAAATTGCAGCTCGGGTGGTCCAGTGGAGGAGGTCCAGAAATCGGATTACGAAGGAACCCCTCCCCGGCCGAGGTCGGTACATTTCTCCCCTCCCCATCTCCAACCCAAACTCGGCAATGAAGAGGTGTCCCGTGGCACCTCGAGCCTCTAAAACAGCCTACTCCCGAAATTGTCCAAAGTCCAACCTCATCTTCTCTCCCCCAAACCCAACTCTCATCTCCTCCACCATCCCCATCTCATATACCGTCCTTCCTCTCTGGACCAAGATTCTCCCCAACCCCCATCTCCATATCTCCACCAGCCTTACCCACAACTTCTCAACCCCAACTCACTCTACCTCAAACACTCCCATCTCCTCCACCTACCACTTCACAAATCCCACCTTTACCATCATCTCCCCCACCAAATCCCACCCCCACCATCGACACCCCCACCTCATCTACCCCAGCCGAACCTCATGTGGATACCTCAAATATCTTTGGGGATATTCCCATGAGCTCCCTAGTCCAACTTCTCCCACCACCTCTTCCTCGTCGATTCGGAGGGAGAGGGACAGACCAATTCTTTCCATCTCCTCTGCGTTTGAACAACTCCACAAAGCAAAATCATTTCCCAAGTTCGGGGATGATGGAGAAGAAAACACGAAAGGTGATTCGAGCGATCCACAGATACTATGCTCACCAACATGCAGATTCTTGAGGTCAACATGACCGAGAAATTTATCAGCCAATCTCAAGACCGCCGTTGGATCCAGGCTAAGTGCGCTTGAGGAGGAGGTCAAGGCACCGAAAGAGAAAACAGCTGACAACGAAATCGTGGTCTCAACACTCACACTGATCGTAACGATTTGCATTTACGGCGTTGTGCAGCAATAGAGGCCCACTTGATCTCTCGAAGATGAAGTTAAAAAGGGGAAAGGTGCGAGAGCAGATTAGAAACCCTCACAGTGGTGTCATGTCAATAATCGACAAGCTTGATACAAAGGCAGACACTGAGTTGGAGGCAGCCAAGGTGGAAATTAAAATCAAATCGAGATGAGTTGGCTGCCTTGCAACCGAGGGTAACCCAGTTGAAGAGGCCATCCGAGAGGATGAGGAGAAGAGAAAGAAGGAGGAAGAAGAGAAGACAGAGAAGCTGCTGGCTCGCATGAAAGAATCTCGAGGAACCGGAGCCCAAGGGCAAAGGTAAAGGGAAAACAAAGAAGAAGCAGTGAGAAGTCTCCATCACCGAGCGAGATAATCAGCCCCAGATCAGCCGAGCGCAAGAGAAAGGAACCAGACTTCTCCAACTTATCAGTGAGCAGATCGGAAGAATCAGTCTTTGAGAAGGAGATGTTTGAAAAGAGAGAGAAGAAGAGGCTGAAGAAGATGGGGAAGGCTGAAATTTGAAGTGGGGCGAGGGATACTCGGAAGTGGGTATCCAAAGCTGCAAATGAAGCGGACTTCCGCCTGTCCATCGCACTACAGCTCCTCCAAAGATGGTATCGGGAAATACACCGGTGAATATAAAAAGCAAGCCCTGGATGCTAAATGGATGTATTCTGGGTACATCTTGAAGGCATCACCATCCTGAGCAGGCAATGAAGACATCACCGGCATGAATGGATGGAGAAGGAGGGCCTTGAGATCTTTATGGGAAGGCTGCTCGATGAGGCACATAATGTGTTCAATCGCGATCCGATCGCACCAGCCTATGAGCAGGTCACCCCCAAGCTGAAAGAAGATGGTTCTCCCGATCTGGAATGGAGTCGAACAGCTTGTGGCCAAAGCGAAAGGGAATCCGAGCTCACGGATGAGAATGATCTCAAACAGCTTAGAGCAAGGATTTTCAGTTTGGCTAAACATTCCAGAGGTGACCGATGGGGAATACGATAGAACGAGATTTTTCTTTCCTTATCTATTATTCTCTATCAGTTCTCTTATTTTGTAATCAGTAAATTTACGTGATTGAATATATTCGGACTTATGTGAATTATGTGTATGAGTTTCTTTGAAATTTTTAAATTTTGTTTAAAAATAAATCTTCTCGAGAAATTTTATATCTCGGTGTTAAAAATTTTTTTGTAAAATTTTTCTAAGTATAAATCATCCGAGAAATCTTATATCTAAGTGTTAAAATTTTTTTAAAAAAAAAAAAAAATTTCTAAGTACTTCTAAAAGAGTCTAAAAGACTTAAATTTTTATGCCTTGAATGTGAATGAATCATTGAAGTGTGAAAATGTGCTTTATCTATCCGATTGATTTAACTAAATCTAGTACTAACTTCAAATGTGAGTATGTTTCTTTATTATAGGTTTTAACTTCATCAAAAAGGGGGAAATTGTTGGATCAAGAGGTTTTGATGAGTTATAGAGCACTTGATCGATCACCAACCTAAAGAACAAGCAGAGAATAAGTTTATAAGATAAGCCGATCGGATGGGGTCAAGCACCAACCTAGTCACCGAGGTCTCGATATCATGCTAGTCATCCGAAGACGAGCTTGAACCTAATCATCTACAGGAGACAAATATGAAGAGCTCGACGAGGTCAAGATAAGCCGAGTAGAATAAGAAAGACGAAGTTTTCACCAAGTCACCGCAGATGAGTATGAAGAATCAGGTGAGGTCAAGAGCAAGTTACAAGATTAAGTTTGTTAAGCGGTTTCAAGTTTGTTAAAACTAACTAACAAACTAACCTGTCTTCTCGAGACTTATAAATAGGACTAGATTTTATTTTTCAACATACTTATGCATATTTGATTTTTCACACTATTCACTACTCGATTTCAATCACTATCTTTTCACAAGTATTTCAAGAGAGTTCTCAAAAAGTTCTAAGTGTTTTTAGAACACTTTTCTTGTAATCTTCAAAATCCGATATTCACCGTAATAGTTAGATTTTAGAGAAGGATTTAGGAGATTGAAGATTTGAAGATTTGTACAAGTTGTAAGTCGTAAGTTGAAAGTAAGAAAGTAAGTAGTAAGCGAGTCCCTTCTTGATTGAAGAAGGAGAGTGGATGTAGGATTATTAAAATCCGAACCACTATAAATCCACGGTGTTATTTCTTGCTTTCTTTAATTTCTGTTCAAATTACAATATTGTTAATTCAAGATTAAAGTTCAAAATCTTAACTAAAATCTGAATATCAACCTTGCTTTTGATCTTGTTAAAAGTTGAGTTTTCAATTATATTCCGCCGTGTTTAATCGATATTTTGAATTAATTTTGAAAGATTTGAAAAATCTACAAAATCAATTCAAACCCCCTTTCTAGATTTTGTTCTAGGAAGCCAACTCAAGGTTATTAATCAACTCAACATTGCAGGACCAACAACGAAAATTTTGATATCCATCTTGCAACGTGTTTAAGACTTCCGCTGTGTACATTTCTAATTATTTATTTATGCGTGTTGCTCTTGAATGTGCCAACATTCGTGACAACATTCTGCAAAACACGTACACACACCTTCAATATGTTACTATATGAACACATGTTACTGTATGGAGAAAGATATGTTACTATATAAACAAAATCAAGACAATATATGGACCAATATTTTATTTCTTTAAACAATAGTAACGTATATTTGCCCTTATAATAATACATACTTACTATTATAGTAATAAATTGGGAGCGAGTTTTTTATTTTATCTTGTCTTTTTTCTTATTTTTCTTCAATTTGTTGTCATGAATGAATATATAGTCTATACCAATTACAAATATCATCAATCACCAATCTATTTTTATTAGTCGATATTCATGTTCAATAAAATCAATTAAATTCAACATTTGCCAATAAATTTAATAAATCTCATCCAACTTCTTAATTTATTCCCTTTAGTTCATTTGCCACAATTCCCGGTGTATTCATGAATCTCAAAGGATGAAATGATGATAGATGCGGCGAATTCAGTATAAAATATTTAAGAAGCTATTGAAGGTCGTTTCTCGATGGATTTCTCTATTGAAGATCATTTTGAAACATGGATTGCCTGATATCTTGATGCGGGTCATTTAAATCTTTAACCACCGCGAAGCTATTCTCAATTTTACCACAATGCTCGATGTTGAAGGAGAAGGTGCCGCCACAACCAGAAGATGTGGGATAATGTAGCCCAGTAGATCGAGATCTCCGCTTAGTTCATGTTTTGACCCGAATCCTAGGTTGACCCGCAAAATTTTAGGCTTGCTTTGTTTAACTACTATTTCACCATAAAATATTTTACACAAGACTTCCTCTAAGAAAATATATTTTCTTCCATGTTTCTTAAATCTTTTGAGATAAGGTTTTAAAAATTGTTTTTATATTTAAATTCTAATACTTATCTCATTAAACCGAAGCCCATACATAATATATCTATTTATAGGGACCTAGCATAGAAAAAAATTATACTCTCAAATATGTCTTCAAAATTTTCATCTACATGGTCTATTTCTCTTCAACAATTTACGGAGACGGGATTAACGAGATCATCAATAGGATTGCATTGCATAAATTTATTAATTCAAGGTGAGGTTTCTTACGTATTTACTTTGTCACCTTTAAATATTCATGTGAATTTAATTGTTGCTTGCCGCATCGTATGTTATGAATTTACTATGATTTTTGTTAACGCATGTTATGGCTTTTCTAGTTGTTCGTTAACGCATGTTTATTTGTGGGAAACCGTGCATTGTTGGTTTAGCCAGCGCATCATTGGTTTAGCCAGCGCATCCTTGATTTAGTCAAGGAACAAGTATTGAGTATGAATGTTATGTAAGTTGATAATTTTATTTATGTGTGATATTTAATTGTGACAAAGGGACCTCACCGAGCTAGTGGTTTTGCTCACCCCAAACTCATTAACATTTTTTTGATTAATAAACGGTGCGGTGGAGAGACGGTGGATGTGTGTCATAAGCATTCTAGTAATATTTTATATTTGAAATTAATTCTTGTTATTTTAAGTTCAAATTAAAAATTTTAGGATTATTTTTAAATATATATATTTCTTAAGAGTTACATCTCATTTGTTTTATTAAACCATGTTTACATTTAATAAAAATAAATTATGTATTTTTTCGATCTATTATGTTTCTTTTTTGATAATATTATTGTTTTTACTATTTACTTCACTGCAAGTTTTATCAAAAATTAGTTTTTGAATAAGTTGCTAATTGAATTCCTTTTTAAAAAAGCCTTCAAAAATTGGGAAACTTAATTGACTAAAGTTGAGAGCTATCAAATAAAATAAAATAAATTCACCGAAATGATAACTAAGTCGATTAGTATTGGCTAAGGAAATAAGTACGATAGTTGCATTTCTTTTTATTTTCTTCCTCTAAATTATCTATAAAGGACAAATTTTCATAGATGATCGATTCATGATTCATCACACCAAAGCAATAATTCATAAACGGTAAAAACACTTCTAATCGTCCATTAATTAGTCTATTCAATCAACTATAAAAACATCAACAGAGATTTTTCTCATTAATAAACCTCGACACATTTAAGCAAGTTGAGTACATACGCATAAGTAAAATTGATGAAATTATCTATTGAAAAAAGCTCGAACTCACACTCTTGATGCGAAAACGAGTAATCTTAACTAATTAAAACAAAAAATTGGAAATAAATAACATGCTTGTAGCAAAACTATGACATGTCTTGAATAGGCACAAAGGATTTAAGCATAGAGAGAAAAATGCATACTTACTTAGACATCAATATAAAGCTGTGAAGTACAAATACAAAAGACAAGTAAAAAGTTTTGAGTTAGAGGAAGCATCAAGCGGCAAATGACAGGTGACCAAAGAAATATCACTTAGAATTTACGAAAAATACAATAAAATTATCTAGTTTCTGTTTTAACTTGATTCCTAAGAGCAATCACACAATTCTTCAAGAAAACTTTGGACAACTATGGCTTGGAAAACATAAATCAAAGTGAGCGCCCTTCCGAAAATGCAATATTTAGCTCATTATTAATCAAAGAACGGATTAACAAATACATCACTTGATCAATGTTTTAATATCAAAAGAATTTATTTTCTTTATGAAGTTTTATTTTAGGGAGATGATGATGCTTGATTTATATAATATGGATGTTTAGACCGTTTGGCTACTTTGTTAATTACTTTTCGAATTTTTGGTATTTCTGCTCTAACGATAGGGTGTTTTTACGATATATCTTAAACATTATCTGGGCATTAACACATTGCAACATAATTTTTACCTTTCAAAAGTCTTTGAAACAATTCAATTGGTCTAAACTTGCTTAATAATTAGATACATTTGTGTAAGATTTATTTGGTTAATCTAGTGCTCATTCCAGAGATTTTGGATCGCAGTATGAAAAGAGGGCAAAGGATGCGGGAAATTCATGGTGGTGGTGGAGTAGTGGATGAGGAATTTTTGTTGAAGAATACAAGACGAAAAGAAAGCATGTATAAGGAAGCATCCCCAACCCGGTATTAAAATGAATCCCCAAATAAAAACGAGAAAAGGCAAACTAAAGCAACCAACTCTACAACTTAGAGAAGAACAAATTACACGGTGCTTGAAGCTCGAGAGAACAACAAATTACCTAGTGCCTGGAGCTCTTGAACCCGTGTTTTTTTTTTTTGCACGGTCAAATGAAGCCTCTTTGAATAAAAAGAATAAACTATTACCATGATATCAAGAAATTGACACCAATCAAGTATGATGCGGTACTCAACCAGTTCATAATAAAACAATTCTTCATCCTAAAATAACATAACAAAAAAACATAATTTTATTAATGTAGAAAGTGTAAGGGATGAGAAATCCCGTACACAAAATACTGAGATGAAAATTACACGGCATAACTCGAGTCTCTAGCTAAATAAAAAAGTCATCGAAGCATGTAACTCGAATATACAACATGTGTCCTCCAAAAACAATTTCCGTCTCTATCCTCCGGACAAAATGATAACTGTGAGCCTAATTTATTTGTCACTTCGTAGAATTACAAATGACAGCAGACCAAAATAACACTCAAAATTAAATTTCAATTTATCATAATGCACGGTAGCTCAAACAAAATACTTTCACAGTATTTATTAAAGCATAATGTTGTACATCAATTTACACACACTCGTAACTCAATATTAAACAACCTAAAAATAAATTTCTTTCTTTGCAAATCAACATATCCTCATAGAATAAACAAAACACATATACGAGTTAGAAAAGTGAAAGTAAACATACGCGGGAGACGATTGTGGTGGTTGCTGGAGGCCAATAAAAATCTTGAATATTTGTGTTGTGTAACCTGCGTTTATAAATGTTTTCTCATCGGTCGGTGGCGGAATCATACAAAGAAAGACGGAGAAAGTAAACCGAGGCATAAACAAACTTCTTTGTGCGGCGGCAATTGAAGAGAGGAGAGACTCATAAGAGAGGAGACGGTAAAAGAAAAGAAAGAGTAAAATACGGTGGCGCGTCTGTAAAAATGAAGTGTAGACGGCGAGTCGTCGGCGTGGAGATAGATGGAGAAAGCTAGGTAAGAACTACGAAATGGAGAGAACGGTGAAAAATGAAATAGAAAAGGACAAAAAAAAAAAAGGCTTGACACGTATTAGATTTTGAAAACACGTATTAAAATTCTTACCGCCACGGGGAGGAAGCGGCTAATCGACCGTGCACCCCTCTTTTATATTAGTATAGATATAAATTAGATGGACGGTTGAGATTAGATTTTAAAATTGAATGGTATAGATCATACCCAAAAATCAAGAAAAATGAGGAGTGAATGAGAGAGGAGGAAAATTGAAATAAAATGTTGTGGTTAAAAGTTACCAAACACATATTAAATAGCTGAATGACACGTAGGATTACAATTCTCGAAATATAGATAGGTAGGATATATTTATCCTTATAGCAACACATGAACATATATCTTATTTATGTAAAGACTAGTAACACATACTTACCTTTATAGTAATATATACTTACCCATATAGTAACATAACCTTGGACCGAGTTTTTATTTTTACCTTTGTGCGTAATTTTTTTGAAAAATCCTCTTAACGTAGTCGACTTGCATAGAATCCACAAATTTTTAAATATGACCCATAAATTTTGAACTTTTTCATTTTACACTACACTTTTACGATAGAATATTTCATAAGAGTTTTGCTCTACAAATATTTGTGTTAGTGTTATATAATATTTTGACATTTCTTTAGGATTTTTAGTTTTTTTATTGATAAATGTTAGTTGTTAGTAGTTAGTTCACCAAATACCCAAACACTCCTAAATTTCTTCAAGCCACCTTATAACTCAATAATTCGTTCCCAAAGGGAATCGAACACAGGTCTCTCACTAAATTGAGGAGCCCGGTGGCTAGGTGGGCTAAACCACCTGGTTTCTCTAGGAGTTTTAGTGTGAGATGTTGTGAGCCTACGATGAGAATCATGAGGATTTCATGATTCTCAGCGTCGCTCCAGGTTACGCCGGCGAGAAATGTCAATGGTAAATTTGGATTTTGCAAAAACTAATTTCTTATTTCAATAATCCATATTGGTAAAGTTTAGAACTATTTATACCCTACGACTATTTACTAGGCTATTCTTCTATTTAATATGGGCTTTACAATAATCACTTAGCTCATCGATTAATTATTATAACTAACAAACCCAATTGGTCGAAATTATATTTACGTGAGCCTATTATGATCTTGGGCGCTGCCTTTAATTTGGCCCGCCTAACTTGATTATATGCTTTCTTGACCTTTTACTCTCGTTCTTATCATCCTTATCCCCTTGATAGCATCCTTAACCTCAAGGATGAACTGCGGGAATCGGTTATCTAGTTTGTCGAGATTTTCCCAAGTTGCCTCTTCCTACGGTAGTCCTTCCTACTCTATTAAATCCTCCTAGTGGTATCTTTCTCCTTTCTTGATTTTCTGTATTATGTCGCTTTAGCGAGTCGAATTAGGAGTGCTCCTTCGAGGGCTTAGCACCGGCGGCTACTCTACTACAATATCTTCATTCCCAATTCGGCGTTTGAGTTGTTAAATATAAACCACTGGGTGAATCTGTGCATTTTCAGGTAGCGCGAATTTATACGCTACCTCCCTATGCGTGCGACAATCTGGAAAGGCCCGTAGTAACAAGCTCCTAATTTTTGCATGGCTTTTTGAGAGATTGTTTGTTGTCGGTATGGTCTGAGCTTTAGATAGGTCTAATCGCCTATATCAAACACCTATTCTCTTCTTTTCTTATCATGGAACTCTTTCATTCTTTGGATCGATCCGTGAAGTGTTTCTTTAAGTTCACAAAGGAGCAGGTCTCTTTCGTAGAGTTCACGATCTACTTACGTATTAGGGAGTCTCCTAAGGGATAATTGACCAAGTGGGGAGGAGGTGCATGTCATAAACCAATTCAAAGGGTGAGAATTTAGTAGAAGCATGAAAGGTGGTATTATACCGATTACTCTGCCCAAGGTAGAAAGGTTTTCCATTTCTTTAGATATTGATAAAGCGAAGCAACAAAGATACTACTCCAAGGTACGATTGGTCACTTCCGATTGACCGTCATTTTAGGGATGATACGCTGAGCTCATTGCCAACTTGGTTCCCTACAATTTAAAAAACTAATTCCAAAAGTTACTTATAAAAATTCGATCACGATCAATTATTATAGAGCGAGGTACTCCATGTATTTTGATTACAACTTCAACAAACAACCGAGCCACGAATTTAGTTGTATATGGATGGGCTAGGACAACGAAATGAGCATATTTCGTCAGCGATCGACCACAACGAGAATTCCATTATACCCATTGGATTTTGGCAACCCTTCAATGAATTCCATCGTATGATCCTCCCATATTCTTTACGCCCACGAGATAATGGTTGTAGCAACCCACCGGGTCGCCTTGAATTACTCTTCATTCTCGACAAACATCACACTCGACACATACTTTTTTATGTCGCTTTTCATTCCGAGGCCAATAAAATGTGGATGAAGTTCTTGCCTCTATTCTCGTAAATTCTGAGTGACCCTCAACAAAAGAATTATGAAAAAGTTGCATGATTTTGAGCGCAATTTCCACTGTACTTGGCACCCAAACTTTCCCTTTGAAGAACAACATATGGTCTCTCCATTCAAAATCAGTTGTCTCTTCATCTTGTTGTTCTAACTAGGTTCAAATATTTATTGCCTCTTGATCGGTGGATGTGGGTTTGAATTTGCTCCTAGATAGCCCAGAGCAGGTCCTGTGACCGCATAAAGTTTTGGAGCTTACATTGAGAAAGAGCATCGTAACTTGTGTTATGCCTTCCTGTCGATATAGTATCTCAAAGTCGAACCCCATCAATTTTGCTACGAATTATTTGTAGCGCCCCAAGTTCTCTTCCTTTTAAAAATAATGTTACTTTGGGGGTAGGCGCTACTAAATACAATTTAAAACTTATTTCCGGGTATACGATAATAAAATTATTATTTTTATAAGTGGAAGCTATAACTGAATTAAAAATATTAATCCCAAAGCAACCAAAAATCAGTGATACGTACTTAAGAAAGAAGAATTTAACAAACCTCGCTCACATGCGATAATTACACATCAAAAGAAAAATGGCAAAATATGTTTTGTTACACGTTTCAAAGCAGTATATTTATACTAATCAAACAAAAGCACCATTATTTTTCACTCCGGTAGCAAAACTCATAATATATACAATAATTACACAACCGAACCAAAAGGTACAGTCTTTGTATTCTCATCGTCCCTCCACATCAAACTCAAGATGCAGTAACAATGGATATGAGGGGTGAGTGTTTCAAATACACCCGTGGAATAATCTCAATGATTGCACTATAAAATGTATATGCAAATAACACATAACATGAAAACATAACTCATGTGCACATTATGCGGGCCATTACCCGGCTTGAACATTGTATGCGGGCCATTACGGCTTGAACATTGTATGAGCCATTACCCGGCTTGAACATAGTACGAGGCCATTACAGCTTGAACATAATACGGGCCATTACCCGGCTTGAACATAATTTCACAATTGTTGCATAATCATGATATAAATGACTTACATATCACACCTTAACATAGAAATCATAACATGGAATGTTAAACTCAATTAAGAGTGAAAATTATCCCTTTGATTAGATATGAGCCTTGTTTTGGAGCGAAGCGCTTTTATGCTTGATTTCTTCTTGGCCCTACAAATAATATCGTATGCTCGAACATTGTGGTAGACATAATAATTAACTTATAATAACTATAATAAGAGCTTCCTAGGGTTTTATGACCCTTTGGATTTGGTTTAGAGGTAGAAGGGTAAACCAGTCTTTTCCTAAGGATTTTAAAGTTTGATTAATGTGTTTGATGATCAAAAGACAAACCAGCTAGTTTATTGATAGTATAATCCTATTTAGAGCGTGTAGAAACTCTTTGGGATAAAAAGCAGGACTTGAAACGAAGAATTTGGATTAAAAATGGGAGTTTACGATGTACAGTCATTCAGGGGTAAAACAGTCATTTTATAATGCTGTTCGTCCCTTGATTTTAGAATTTAAATGTAGATCTTTGAATTTGGAACAATTTGACGCTGGTTTGGACCCAATCGGATGAAAAACGAAGATTCTACAAGTGTTTGAAAATGAGGGGCAAAATCGTAATTAAACGAAAGTCAATGTTGATCTTTGATCTTATTATTGACTGGTCAGTTGACCAAAATATAAGATTTGCATTTTAGTCCCTGAAGTTAATCTAATTATCTTTAGCCTCTCCTCTACTTTCAAGCTTTTGTACAAGAGGTCTCTACCGTCATTCTACACCTCCGATCGGAAAACCGAAAATATCCTTGGAATCCTTACAATCTCGGCTTCCCATTTCACCCAAGCCCCGCCTCCAACAGCCACGAGAAAGGTGACGGCCGTGAAAGGCAAAGTGAGCGGCGAAATAGCACTTACGCCATTAACGTCCATTTCAAGCTTTTGATACTCCATTTTCATTGTTTCCTATGACCATTACTATATCCCATAATGACTCAAAAGCGTAAGAATCAACAAAAATAAAGTTTAATTCTAAAGCGTTGAAACTTCGTTTCTACACGTCACTTTCGGCTTATTTTTCTACGA
The DNA here is from genome assembly GCA_030762865.1 of Paraleonurus japonicus. Classification (NCBI taxonomy): domain Eukaryota; kingdom Viridiplantae; phylum Streptophyta; class Magnoliopsida; order Lamiales; family Lamiaceae; genus Paraleonurus; species Paraleonurus japonicus. The sequence continues at coordinate 24,889,227 of CM061060.1, forward strand.
TTTCATACACCGATTCTAACAATGGAGAATAGAATTCTACTCTACGCTGCTTGAGACTTCACAACGATATAAGCCTCGCCACCTATCATTTCTTAGGAGCAGCGGTGGTGATTAAATGAAAAAATACATTTAAACAATAATTTTGAAGCTTCGCACTAAATTTTCGGACGCTACAGAATCGAAACAACAAGCTGATCTTATTTCTACAATCTACGAATCGCTACGAGCATTTCCATATATAATATGATAATACCGAAGAAAAGCGCCGGCGGCGGAATAATGCGGCGCTAATTTACTTACTCCGGCTTACGACGGAAGACGGAAGGAAAGAAAGTGAGATAAGAATATGGACGTCAAATGAACTTTTAAATTTACTTATATTACTTTTACTTTATACGACTTACGCTTATCTTTTAATTAAAATTAACTTAATATATATATATATATATATTCTATTTAATACCTCTTATTGTTAGGATTTGAATTTGTATGTTTTGATGATGTTCTTAAAACCTATGTGTAATAGGACCAGTGAACTGTTAGTCGGTGATGATCTAGATAGGGTTTATGTCTTAGTCTGATTAAACTTGCTAGGCTTAACCTTTTGTATCAGTTGGTTGAGAACTAAAGGCTACCGATAAGAAGACTTAAAGATCTAAGAGAGATTTCGTTCGAAGTCATTTAGAAGGGCGTCATGAAGATCAAGAAGAGATGATAAGGGTTACGCAAAAAGAAGCATTGACAAGAAAGGTTCAAGTGAAGATAGCAAGGTTGGAAACCATGCTACGGCAAGCTTTAGATGTCTTTGGAGCAAGGTTGAAAGTTCTTTAGAGTTGACTTCAAGAAATTCATCGAGGATTACAAAAGTCGTAAAGACAACTCTAAGATATTCGAAATCAGTCGAATGAAGATTTGATTATCAATCAAGATCAATCACGGGATAATTGATTGGTATCGGGAAATCAATTATTCAAAGTCAAACGAATCTTCCAACGATCACTTACCATTTCTTTGAAAGACCTGATTGACAAATCGGCTAACGGCTAGTCAAATTCGTAATCATAAAAGCTGAAGTGAAGGATTTTCAAAAAGTGAGATGCGCGAGAAAACATCAAGAACAATTCCTTCACTCACCGCAATACACGCTTAACTCTTCATACCGAGAAATTAATCGACACGTAGAATTTTTTAAGAGATTTATTTTTGGTCAAGGAAGTGAAAATCACCTTTCATTATCTCGGTCTGAGAAAGGTTGATTGTTATTAGATCTAAGAGTTAACACTCGAAGATCAAATCGATTGTACCAGGCGGGAACTTGTTAAACTTCACGTGGTCGAATCCTCAAGGAGATTAGAGGAGACAAGACCGAGTTTGGTGGATAGTAAGGCCCCTGTGGGATCGGGAGAGTGGACGTAGCATCATTATATCCGAACCACTATAAAAATCTCTGTGTCTTTACTAGCTTTCTACATTCATACTTATAAGCTGCTCATTCATCGTTTTAATAACACTGCATCAACCTTGTAGAAGACTTCAAAGTCTTCTAACCTCAAGAAGGTTTTCTTTAAAAGGATTTTTCAAATTCACACGAGATTAGCTTCCGCACCATCGAAGACTTGAATTTCCGAAGTCTGCGATCACACATAGCACACTCTGAGTACCTTGCTGCAGAAGACTTCAAAGTCTTCTAACCTCACACTCACTCACAAAAAGTTGTAAAAGTTTTGAGTGTGGTAAAGTCTATTCAACCCCCTTCTAGACTTTCCACCTCCTTGCACATCTCGTCCGGGACCAACAAGTGGTATCGGAGCGGTGGTTCAACCGACCACGCTTTGGTTACCAATAGTCTTTGAGGAAAAGCTGTTGTGGTCATCCGAGCAGATCTTTTGAAAAATCGTTTTCATAAAACTCATTGCATTCATTGCATAATTGTTTTATTACTAACAATGAGTTCTCATAAGAGCGGTAAAGAAAGCTACGAGTTTTCTATTGAAGACTATGACTCTGGAAATTCCGCATGGAAAATCATCTTGGTGCAATTCATGATAGGATGCTCGAAACACTTGAAGATGGACCAATAAAGTTTTACTTTGAACCGGTAAGTTACGGGAGGCGGTGGAGGCGAAGCATCTTCTCGGCAGAAGATTGAAAAGAAAAGGAGTGAAATGTCAAATGATGAGAGGAAACTATTTAATCTTGATCAAGTTGCTCGAATCGAGATCATAGAGACTTTAACCGAGAGAACTTACGAGAGAAAGTCAAGACATGTAAGACCGCAAAAGAGATGTGGGAAACCCTAGCACTCATGTGTGAAGGTTCGGAGCAAATCAAAGAAAATAAGTTGCGATCTATTCTACATTCGTTTGACACATTTAAGATGAAGCTTTGATGAGACAATAGATCGAGTTGGATCTAAGACCGACAAATATCATCAATAAAGCAAGATCATTAGGAAAGTCTTATACTGAGAAGGAGATCAACAACAAAATATTGAGATCTCTAACTAGTAAATGGAGAGTCAAGATCACGGTGATCAAAGATACAAAAGAAGCGAGCAGATAAGTCATCATGAGTTATTTTCACACTTGAAAGCTCATGAATATGATTTGAAACAAGAAGAAGACGAGGACGAAGGAAATTCAAATTCTCTGAAAGGAAGTTGCTTTCAAGGTCACTTGGATCGAGTCATCAAAAGAACCTATTGGTGAGGATTTAAGCTTGAAAGAACAAATGGCCTTGCCGACCGGAAAGTTTGACAAAATGAATTCGAAATTTGGGAAATATAGAAGACATTGGAAGAATTCAAATAAAACTGGTTTCAAGTCGGAAACAAATCTTGAGATAAGAGATCGGAAGATTCCAAGGAGGATAGGAGGTTCAAGACTCCCGAGAGAAAAAGGGAAGAAAGCCCAAGAAGAAGAGACTTTTCTCCAAAAAGGGATTCTAGTCCAAGAAGATCTTCTAGAAGTGATGCTCGCTATACTTGTCATAAATCTGGACATTTCAAAGCTATGAGTCGAGAATTAACTCCTAGAGAAAGAGAAGAAAAGAGATTAATGAGAAACAGAAAGTTTGTTGACAAACGTGCTTTAGTGGTCAAGAGGAGGATACTCTCTCAAGCAATTCAAGATCATCATCGACTTCTCTTGATAATGATCTGTGTCTTATGGCAAATGGAGATAAGGTATTTTACGATTCTTGTTCCTCGTCCGCTTCCCGTGTTTCTCTTGCGAGAAGAGTTTGACCATAACTTAGTCGATAAGTTAATGGAAGATCTCAAAAGCGCTATAAACGCTTACAATCGTGTGGAGAAGGAGAATGTGAGCTTGAAAGAAAGAATTGGTCTGCTTACACAAGAATCGAATAGCAAGTCATCTCGAAACACTAATGCACACGAATCGGATAACTTCGGAAGAGTTAAACACTCTTAAGGTGAAGTACACTGAACAGGTGGTCTTTGGTAGAAAGGTTGCTTGCCGAGAATCTTGAAAAACTGATCGATTGAAAATTCTACAAGCAAAGTTCGATGAACTTTTCCAACGGCATGAACGTATAAAGTCAAGTGAGGAGCGTTTAAGTTTGAGGTTGGATCAAGCCGAACAAAGCGTCTCATGCGGTTCAAACTATAGTTGAATCATCTCAAACGCCTAACGTAAAAAGGGAATTGGTTTTACCATGGCCCAATCCTCACGAGGTTCAAACAAGTGTGCTTAAGAAGAGTACACATGTTAAGAGTAATGATTTGGTAGGAAAGGGTTTCAAACCTAAACCTACCGATAAGGGTAAAAGGTTGTTGACCCAAAGAAATCGGTTGAATGGGAAGAAGAGTAATTATACTCAACAACCTAAACAAGCGATGAGGTATCAAAAGAAGGGGGAATCCCAACTCAAGAAACCTCGGCAAGGTCGAAAAGTAGACATCACCGAAACCATCTCTCGTGGAGACAGTCTCACCGAAGACTACACAACCTAAGCAAACTTCGAAGCTTGCTAAACGATCTACTAAGCCGTCTGTGCTCGTGAGATATGAATCTTTTGATGGCTCAAGTAGAACGTGCCTTATCATCAAAACTCTCGAACCATTGCACAACGGCTGATCACTCCATCTAGAGGACCTCGGAAGGGTCAAGTCTTCTCGGAAGGAACACGGTCGACACCCATAGACAAACATTCAAGAAGGCACCAAAGGATGAGGTTGTCTATGTTGATATGTATGGAAGAAGGATAAGATCTTCCAACACGATAAGAAGAATCTATTCCTATGGATTCCTAAAGATTGTGCTAACTCTCAAGGACCCAAACCTAAAGGGTACCTAAAACTAAACTAAACGTGCGGGACGCCGTGGGACATGAAAGAGAGGTTCTTTGGAAATACTGTTATGCAGTACATCGGCAGTGGGTGCTCGAAGCATATGATCGGAAACAAGCAACTTTTGAGCTCAATAAAATCACAAAATGGCCCACGGGTAGTATTTGGAGACAATAACTTTGGTATTACTAAAGGTGTTGGAACTCTATACATTGGAGATGTACGTGTGGAGGAAGTTTTCTACGTGGAAGGATTAAAGCATAACTTGCTTTCGATCTCACAATTCTGTGATAAGGGATACTCGATTAAGTTTTCTAGTTCTTTGTGTGTTGTTTTGTGTGGCTTAAATGATCGTGTGCTTTTAAGCGGCTTGAGAAAGGGCAATGTTTATGTTGCGAGAATTTCGAAATGTCCAAGCAATACATGTCTTGTAGCAAAAGTACTTCCGAAACAAGCTGGTTATGGCACAAGAGATTGAGTCACATAAATTTCAAAACACTAAACAAGATAGCCAGAAGGTCTCTTGTAGAAGGCTTGCCAAATGAAGTTTTCTCAAAAGATCGATTTGTGACTCGTGTCGAAAGGAAAGCAAGCTAAGGCTTCATTCAAGGAAGTTTCAGTCAAAATCAAATAGGGTACTACGATTACTTCACATGGATCTATTTGGTCCAAGATCACCATTGAGCTTCAAAGTGGTAGAAAATACACTTTGGTGGTGGTAGATGACTATTCAAGATTCACATGGGTGATATTTATGTTCAAGAAGAATGAAACCATCACAAGATTACCTAACTCTTCAAGAGATTACAAAACGAAAAAGGAGAAAGTGTTGTAAGGATTAGAAGTGACAAAGGAACCGAAGTTCTTAAACTCTCACATAGCGACATATTGCAAAGAAGCTGGAATTCAACATGAAACGTCTGCATGCCCGCACTCCACAAAGAAATGGTGTTGCCGAGAGGAGAAACAGAACACTCAAGGAAGCCGCCGTAACAATGCTAGCGTAATATAATGTTCCTCGAGGTTTTGGGCGGAGGCTGTGAATACAAAGATGCTATACTCGAATCGAAGCTTGTTGACCAAAGAATATGGAAAGACACCATATGAGTTATGGAAAGGTAGAATTCCTCGTGTTTCTTTCTTTCGTGTTTTTGGTTGCGAGTGTTTCATTCATGACAACGGCAAATCCAAGTTAAAAACTTTTGATGCCAAGGTTTGATGGGATATTTTTAGGATATTCTAGCACAAGCAAGGCTTATCGAGTTTTTAATAGGAAAACCCTTGTCGTGGAAGAAACACCCCATGTGGTTTTTAATGAATCTACTGTTGAGTCTAAGGACAAAGGAAGAGAAGAGTCAGCGTAAGGGTTTGAGAAACTTGAACTCAAGGACAAGACAAAATACGTCAAGATTCACTTACCTATTTTAGATTCCGATTCTCAAGATGATCAAAGAAATCTCAAAGTTGGCGTAAAAGGAAAAGGTATTCTTGAGACAAGAGAAGACTCAAGCAAAACAAAGTCTTGATGTAATCTCAAGACTGCCGATGACTCACCCGTAACTCCGTATATAAATTTATCAAATCAAGGGGGAATGACTCAAGATGATGTTCCAATAATGCCTTCAAGAGTTGAACGCATCTAATAGAAGGAATTGGATGACAGATCATCCCACCGATTTAATCTTAGGTAATCCACAAGATGGAGTCAAAACAAGAAGAAGGATAAATCTGATGGTTTATTTAGTCGCTATGTTTCTCTTCAAGAACCAAAGAATATTGAAGAAGCACCGGTGGACACAAACCGGATAGAAGCTATGCAAGACGAACTAAATCAATTTACACGACAAGAGGTCTGGATACTCGTTGATAGACCAAAACATCAAAAAGTGATTGGAACGAAGTGGGTCTTCAAGAACAAGAAAAATGAGAAAGATGAGGTCATCGTAAATAAAGCAAGGCTAGTTGCGCAAGGTTACTCACGATCGAAGGAATTGACTATGATGAGACGTTTGCCCAGTAGCAAGATTAGAAGCTATAAGATTATTCCTTGCATACGCAGCATATATGAAATTCGAGTATATCAAATGGACGTAAAATCAGCGTTTCTAAATGGAGTTCTTGCGAGAAGAAGTATACGTTGAACAACCTCCGAGGTTTCGTACAAGGAGATCAAGTATACCGCCTGAAGAAAGCTTTATATGGACTAAAACAAGCTCCTCGAGCTTGGTATGACACATTATCACGGTTTCTACTTGATCATGGATTTAGTAAAGGGAAGATTGATCGAACTTTGTTCGAATTGAAGAAGATCATGATATTCTCTTAGTACAGATTTATGTGGACGACATAATCTTTGGATCACCAAACAAGAAGCTTTGTGAAAAATTTAGTAAGTTGATGCAAAGTAAATTTGAAATGTCTATGATGGGAGAAATGAATTATTTCTTAGGACTTTAGGTCAAGCAAACTTCAAAAGGAATATTCATAAACCAAGCAAAGTATACCAAAAATATGCTAGAAAAATTTGGAATGATAACAAGCAAGGATGCAAAAATTCCCATGGTGACAAATTACAAGATGGATCCGGATGAGGATGGTGAAAATGTTGATCGGACTATGTACCGAGGACTAATAGGTTCTCTGCTGTATCTAACGTGCAAGCGGACACGACATTTCTTTCGCGGTGGGAGTATGCGCAAGATTTCAAGCCAATCCAAAGAAAAGTCATTTGAATGCAAAGCAAAGAAGATCTTAAAATATCTCAAGGGTACCGCAAACTTGGGTCTTTGGTATCCTGCTGATGACAATTTGGAACTCGGTGGATATTCGATTGAGACTATGGTGGTTGTAGAATCGATAGAAAATCAACCACAGTACTTGTCAATTTCTTGGAAGTAAGCTGGTCTCGTGGTTTTCTAAGAAGCAAACTTCGGTGGCTACATCAACCACTAAGCAGAGTATATGGCCGCGGAAGTTGTTGCTCACGATTACTTTGGATAAGTCAACAATTACAAGATTATCACATTATCACTAAAGAAATTCCTATCTTTTGTGATAGCAATGTCATTGCTATTACGAGAATCTAGTACTTCACACAAGATGCAAGCATGTGGATATACGTCATCACTTCATCGAGAGATCATGTCGAAAAGAGAAACATTCGAATGGAAAAGATTCATACAAATCGACAAAGAGCGAGACATTTTTACAAAACCTTTGGCGTAAGCACGGTTTAGAGATCTATCGGTGGAACTAGGTTTATTAGATCCGGGAAAGCACTTCTTTGAAGAAGGGTATAAAGCTTCTTTGAAGAAGGGTGAAAAGCTTCTTTGAAGAAGAGTATAAAGCTTCTTTGAAGAAGAGTATAAAAGCTCTTTGCGGCGAACTTTCAAACCTTTGGAGAAGTGTCTAAAACCTTGCTTTCTGATTACTCGGTGGTATCGATTGATTACAATATCAAGCGACGTATATGTTACTCTTACTCTCTCCCTCTTTCTCTCTCTCTCTCGATTTACTTACATTTTATTCGTTTAAAATTTTTTTGATATAAAATATTCCTTGTTTCTCGTAGCTAAAATAATTTTCGAATATTTTATTTCCTTACTTATCCTCGGCTTTGAAAATTAACAGCTGCGAATTGTCAAATCAAATCTTTTCATCCATGGGGTATGGGATATGGGATATTTTTCCTTTAAAATATTATTTCCTATTCTATTTCTGCGGACCGAAAATCTCTCAAATTTTGGAAAATTACCTTTTTCAAATCCAGAGTGAGAACACGCACTTTTCGAATTCGAACCGTTTAATTTATAACCGTTCGATCTGATCGTGCAATATGCCAATCAACGTTCAAATCTTATTTTGTATTTTAAAATTTTAGCGGTTTCTTTCTTCTTTCTTATAAATTGGTGTTCTTTTCTCTCTCTTCCTCATTACTTCATACTTTTGCTCATCTCTTTCCCTCTTACGAACTTTGTGCATTTATTTTTCTCGAGTTAATATCAATGGCTCCAAAGCAATCTTCTTCGAAAAGCGATGCAGGGAAACACAAGACTCTCGACCCTCTGGTTCTATCGAGAGAAAGTACGGAGTGAATTATCCGTAGATTTTAGAACAAGCTGGACAGCGGGAAGCGGTGGAGATTCTGAATCTCCTATCTGATCGGGGTTTGTATCGCATCGTTCGGCTCACTCTTCTGAATGACGAACTCTTGATGCGTATGTGGTACGATTTACGGTTCGTGGTGAATTTGGGAAGAACAGATCAAAGCAGCAGTGTTTGGCGCAGTCGACCATCGAGGCGAGAGGATGTTCATCAACATTTAGGGTTATCAATGCAAGGTATTGACCCGAGAATCTTATATGTCGAGAAAATCATCTTGAAGCTTTTCGTTCTCTAGCGAAAACTTCATGTCGTCATCATGTGACGGATTTAAAGAAAGCTTATCTCAAAAGGAAGTACAGATTGTTGTTTGATATCATGGTGAAAGTGATGTTTGGTGAACGCGCAGTATGGACTCGGTAAGTCGAGGCGTTTGTGTGCTTTAAAGGCAATTGTAGATGGAGTGGAGTGTGATTGGGTAGGAAAATTCTTTGAGATTCTGCAGAAGGAAAAGAACAGATTCTTTCGGATCGAGGTGGTTGGACATCCGAGAAGTTAAGGTATGGGCTGTGGAGCGATGCGTTTCCATGTCGAACAAGATTACGGTGTTCTTGGAAAGGGTGATGCCCAACACGGCGTGGGACCCAAAGTGGATGAAACCATACACCAAGGCAAAGTTTATGCTTGAATAAAGATGAGGAGCTTAGTGGTCCTCCCGATTACGATGATGAAGAAGACCAGGATGAGATTGAGGGGGAACCCGCAGATGTGTCACCCATCGGAGGAATTGCCCAGTGATGGATATTGGTGGAAAAGATGAGGCTGTCAAAGATTCGGATATTAGTGATCGAGGCACCAGCAAGTTCCAAGGCTGCTAGTACGGGGAGAAGACTCGGAAGTCTTACGGCGTGAAGATCAAATTCGATTTCACAGCCTACCGCAGAGGAAGGCAAAAAGATTGGCGATGGTAACTCGAAAGGATTACGTGAGCGGTCGTACCAGAGGAGCACAGTGCCTCCTAAGGCATCCCCTAGCAAGAAAGGTTCGTCTGCTGCGACGCAATGGAAGTTGAGGATTCTCCAATCTCGAGATGATGAAGAAATGGTCTCTCATGAACCAGGTATTGAGAAGGAGCAGTATCAATTCCCTTTCCCTCTCTTTCTGAGATTCCATCTTCTTCAAAGTCTGCTGTCCCTATGGAAATTGGCGATGATGTTGCGGGCATGGGTGCCGCTTCGGAGCCTACCACCCGAGTTCTTGAGGGTGATCACGGTGAAGGTATGGTTGGAGATGTCCCGGTGCGAGACGGTTAACCTTCTTTGATAGAACTCGTGGCCCATTTGAGAAGTGTTTGTTGGCGAGGCTTCTACTTGGGTGGACCGGCAAGTTTCCTAGATTACGGGATATGTCGGAGGAGCGAAGCCTGGCTGATAGACATCCTAGTATGGAGAAATGCGAGGCCGGGAGCAATAGATGATCTTATTCTTCCGGCAAATGAGATTGGCCATAATGAGTTCTCTCTATGGGAGTTCGAGCTACGTAACAAAGCTGGAGTTGCCAAAGCGTTTGACCTAACCACGAGATCATCAAATTGCATGCCTAGTTGCTCGACCGATGGATGAACGAGAACTGTTGAAGGTAGTTCAGCTCCTCTTCTTACAATTCGGAAGAGATTAAGAAAGGTGTTTCTACTATCCCTCCTCCTCTTCCCGATTTTACATCTCGTACGCTTGCCCAATTTTATGCCCGTTATTGTTCATGAGAATTTGTATAACTCTTACTCCTCAAAGTTTGCTAAGTTAACACAACAAGATGCTTCAATGTTTTTACGTATTGGCTGCTAAATACACTCCTCTTGTGAGTCTATTGAGTCATCCAAATCCTACATCGAGGTCGCCATTGATGGCCCCTCTTTGATCCGTCAAGCTACTGCCGATATGTTTCTTGAACAACGAGAGACTATCATCGAAACTCTTTACGGCATGATGTTGAATAATATAAATGAGGTGAGAAAGCACGTTGAGAGTGTAAAGGCTGAAGGTGAGAAAGCCGAAGCCACCCTCGGGAAGGTGTTTCTTTGAAAGAGAGGCGATTGAGGACAGATTTCGGACAAAGATGGAAGATCGATTGGCAAACTCAGTGCCATGGAAGCACGATTAAAGGAAGGAATTGATCGTAATGCGGCTATCCAATCATCTATGCTGGATATGGGAAAGCAAATTTCGATCCGGGAGGCAAATGCTCAATTGACGGAGACTACAGCTCTGCGGCCCGACATGCTGCTGCTGTTCAGCATATGCTCAAAATCGATGAGAAGATTGCTTCTCCAATAGCGGTGAGTATCTTTGAGGCTGCGAAGTTCACGGAAAAGTTTCTTGCCTACGAGACGGGATATCCTTGCCAAGATGACGGAAATGGAAGGTCGGTGGACCCCTCTTTTGAATGATGTTAAAAAGGGGGAAAGCCATTGAGAACCGAGATGGTTGACAGAGATGAGGCTAAGGATAAAGAATTGAAGGATCTGAAAGATAGGCTGGAGAGGTGTTGAAAGTTTTCTGTTGGAACGGAAAGAAAAAGCGAGGAAGCTGAAAAGAGCTGATGAGTCTCTTTGGAATGGGTGAAGATGAAGGTCGAGTTCCCAACCACCGAAAAGGAGAAGGTTGGTTAAGATGTCGAAAAAGTTCAAGGAAAGTCTGTGAAGAAGAGTTGGAGGCTTTGCATGAGGAAGCCTTTACGGTGACTTAGAAACTAGAAGGATGGAAGAGAAGGATAGTCACAAGATGATCAAGCTACTAGGGAAGCAAGGGAAAGAAGTGGATGTCTTTGGAGAGCAAACGAAAAAGCGAGTTCATACCGAAGAAAGCCGGGCCAGAAAGCAAAACTCGCCGTGTCAAGGAAGAAGCAGTGGTAAGAAAGGAAAGAAGCTCGCCGGAGCAGAGGCCGAGGAAGACTTTATCCTCCCCACAACTCGATGGATTTGTGATGATTCTTTGTCCTCGGAGAGAATTGAGGACTGGAAAGCAGCAAAGAGGGATTTCATCTGCTCATACTATGTCTGCAAGAGTATTGGCGTCGGGGCCACAGAATGAAACATTCTTTGCTTGGATGGAGGAAAAGCACGATAATCTACGGGCGTATATTACGAGAGCTTGGAATTCAACTGAACCTTCAAGCGCGAGAATTTGAAAAGATTCCTACTCAGTCACAGCCAGATGGGAAGTTTGACCACCGGTGAGTGTTCGCGGGACGCTCAAAATCTGCTTGGCTGAGGTCAACCCACCTATTGGAATAAATAACGAGAGAACTCTATGATAGAGTGTATGAGTGGTTAAACGTTCCAACGGGGTTTCGAAGGTATGGTGAGGAAGATATGAAGGTTCTTTGGTTGGAAGGCTGGAGTAGAGAAGGCTGCGATTTCGATTTTTATCTTTTATGCATTTTCTGGTTATCTCTTGCTCTTTTTGTTTTTCACTACGTAATATGTCTTGATCGATATATATATGAATAGAAGTGAATGTTTTGCGCCTAGACAACTTCGTTGTCACTGGTTTTGATTGAGATCTTTTTAAGGTCTCTTTGTCTTTCTTTCGCTTATCCTTGTTTGTGAGCGAGTTCTCAAGAAGGTTTTAACATCATCAAAAAGGGGAGTTTGTTAGGATTTGAATTTGTATGTTTTGATGATGTTCTTAAAACCTATGTGTAATAGGACCAGTGAACTCGTTAGTCGGTGATGATCTAGATAGGGTTTATGTCTTAGTACGATTAAACTTGCTAGGCTTAACCTTTTGTATCAGATTGGTTGAGAACTAAAGGCTCTTGATAAGAAGACTTAAAGATCTAAGAGAGATTTCGTTCAAGTCATTTAGAAGGGCGTCATGAAGATCAAGAAGAGATGATAAGGGTTACGTAAAAAGAAGCATTGACAAGAAAGGTTCAAGTGAAGATAGCAAGGTTGGAAACCATGCTACTGACAAGCTTTAGATGTCTTTGGAGCAAGGTTGAAAGTTGCTAGAGTTGACTTCAAGAAATTCATCGAGGATTACAAAAGTCGTAAAGACAACTCTAAGATATTCGAAATCGATCAAATGAAGATTTGATTATCAATCAAGATCAATCACGGGATAATTGATTGGTATCGGAAATCAATTATTCAAAGTCAAAGCGAATCTTCCAACGATCACTTACCATTTCTTTGAAAGACCTCGATTGACAAATCAGCCTAACGGCTAGTCAAATTGAATCATAAAAGCTGAAGTGAAGGATTTTCAAAAAGTGAGATGCGCGAGAAAACATCAAGAACAATTCCTTCACTCACCGCAATACACGCTTAACTCTTCATACGAGAAATTAATCAGACACGTAGAATTTTTTAAGAGATTTATTTTTGGTCAAGGAAGTGAAAATCACCTTTCATTATCTCGGTGCGAGAAAAGGTTGATTGTTATTAGATCTAAGAGTTAACACTCGAAGATCAAATCGATTGTACCAAGGGCGGGAACTTGTTAAACTTCTGTGGTCGAATCCTCAAGGAGATTAGAGGAGACAAGACCGAGTTTGGTGGATAGTAAGGCCCTGTGGGATCGGGAGAGTGGACGTAGGATCATTATATCCGAACCACTATAAAAATCTCTGTGTCTTTACTAGCTTTCTACATTCATACTTATAACTTTGCTCATTCATCGTTTTAATAAACTGCATCAACCTTCTTTGTAGAAGACTTCAAAGTCTTCTAACCTCAAGAAGGTTTTCTTTAAAAGGATTTTTCAAATTCACACGAGATTAGCTTCGCACCATCGAGAAGACTTCGAATTTCCGAAGTCTGCTGATCACACATAACACACTCGAGTACCTTGCTTTGCGCAGAAGACTTCAAAGTCTTCTAACCTCACACTCGGCTCACAAAAAGTTGTAAAGTTTTGAGTGTGGTAAAGTCTATTCAACCCCCTTCTAGACTTTCCACCTCCTTGCACATCTCGTCAGGGACCAACACTTATAAATTTATTTGTATACATAAATACATATTATTAAACACTACAAAATTTTTAATTTCTATTTCAATTAGAAAAATTATCAAATTATAATACTTAATATATTAAAATTTATAACATGCGTTAATAATTCATATAAGAATTTCGGGGTACTACAACCTACCTACCCTTAAAAAAATTTCGTCCTCGAAATTATACTTACCAAGCCAAGGCAGATTAGGATACTTCTCTCGAACTTCATCTTCTCGTTCCCAGTTGCCTCTTCTTGACCATGCCTACTCCATTGGACTTTAACTAAGGTAATTCCTTTATTCCTCGGTTGTGAATTTTTGGTCGAGAATAGCTACTGGAAATTCCTCATATGATAGATTGTTGTCAACCTCGATCACTTCACGGTTGACTATATGTCTTGAATCAAACACATATTTTCTCGGCATAGATATGTGAAATACATTATGTACTCGGCGGATTGGGTGGTAGCGCCAATCTATAAGCTAAGTTTCCTACGCGTTCAATTTCATAAGGTCCAATAAATGCTGGTTTTGATTTTCCTTCTTGCCAAAACGAATAACTCCTTTTGTAGGGGTAACCCTTAAAAATACTTTATCTTCTCGCTGAAATTCCAAATCTTTGCGTCATTTATCAGCATATGACTTTTGTCTATCTTGAGCCGCCCTGGATTCTTTCGTTGATCTTTTCAATCGCCGTCACCGTCATTTCTATTATCTCTGGCCCTAGAACTTTCTTTTCGCCTATTTTGTCCCAATATAGGGGCAATCTACACTTCCTTCCGTAAAGAGCTTCATAAGGAGCCATATTGATTGTGGTCTGATAACTATTATTGTAGGCGAATTCTACTAATGGCAAATAGCTCTCCCATCCTCCTTTAAAATTTAGCACGCAAGCTCTCGCATGTCTTCTAATGTTTAGATAGTTCTTTCAGATTGTCCATCGATCGAGGATGAAAAAGTCTTTGAAATTTAACTTCGTACTCCATGGCGGTTTGTAGGTGTACCAAAATTTAGAAGTAAATCTTGGATCTCTATCACCGACTATGGAAACGGCACTCCATGTAATCGACAATTTCTTCCAGATATATACGTGTAAGTTTATCCAATCCGTGTGTCATCTTAATTGGTAGAAAGTGCGCTAATTTGGTGATCGATCAACAATGACCTAGATGGCTTGATTTTCTCGTCAGATTTTGGTAAGCCGACCTCAAAATCCATCGTGATATGCTCCCATTTCCATTCTGGAATTTCCAATGGTTTTAGAAGTCCCGCTGGTCGTTGATGTTCAGCTTTCACTTGCCGACATGTCATGCACTTCGAATAAAAGATCCTATACTCCTTGATTGGAGTGAATTGATGCATGTTTTTAGGGTGTATTTTAGTGCAAAAAGTGATCTAAAGTGTTAGATTTTGTGCCTAAATGTGTAGAGTATCACTATTTTGCCTAAAAGTATTACTTGATGGATTTTTTTATGTTTTTCATCCCGTTTACGGGTAAATCGGTGGAATTTGGCCAAATTGAGAGTACCGGCATTCTTAGGATGAAGAGACGATCGAGACGGGCAAAAATGGGGGTCGAGGCAGAGTCGGCTCGAGAAAATTCCTGGACTCGACCTCTAGTCGAGGTCCGGGGGCCTCGACCCGAGGTTGCGAGCAAAAATATGGAATTCGAAATTTGTAAGCGGCCTCGACTCGAGGGTTGAGCCTTGAGTCGAGGAGTAGGCAAAAGGGGCAACCTCGAGTCAAGGGATAGCCTCGACTCGAGGGATCAGATTTTTCAAATTCGTCTATTTAAAGTAGGAACCAGAGCATAATCGGAGACAATTCCATAGAAACGATTATTAGCGGTTTTGGGGCGATTTCTTAGGCCCCAAGCCAATTTCCCTTTGTAGGTAGAGTAGATTGTTAGATTTAGATTTAGATTTCAATTGTTGTTCCTTAGATTAGCATTTGATCTCTTGTTTACTCAATTCAAGCTTGTATTTCATTTGGAGAAGAAGTGTATTGAAGACTCAAGCATTCCTATTTTTGTTGATTCAATTCAATTGGTGATGTTCTTCCTCTCTTGTCTTTTTAATTCCTTTATTGTTGTTTGCTCACTTAGATTTTCTTCCCATGGATTTTGCTATCGGTACCATGGGCTAACTCTCTTGTACTTGGGATAATTGAAATTGAGGATGATTTGATTGCCTATGCTATGATTGTTGATGATTGTTGATCAATTGAGTTAGATTGCTTCCTAATTGTGATTCTCAATTGTGCTTCATCTACTTTTATCTCTTTAGATTAATGTTTGATCACCCTAGCAATAGGCGAGAGTTGAAGCTAACGTGATCCGGGATTAATCGGGTTATAATTGTGTATGAATGTATGGATTGGGTGCTTCGGAATCGAGAGATTAGTTGCACTAAAGATACTCACATTAGGCATTGTGTTATTAATGGAGTGATTAATTTCATGATGGTTTTGTGCTTTCTAACTTAGTTGATTTGCAATTTGATTCAATCATAGCTTGTTGATCATTGATTCCTTGATGGATGTTAACCCTAGCACCCAAATCACCCATTTATTGTTGTTGTTTGTGCTTGCCTTCAAAGTGTTTGACCATTTGTCTCATTGTGTTGTTTGAATTTATTTCTAACTTTTGTTGTGTGTTTGTTTCCAAACCCGCTTTGCAACAATAGTCATCGAGAACTTGTATTTCTAGGGCCTCACGTGCATACTTTTTCCCTTGGGTTCGATATACTTGGTTGTCTTAAAATCGCTTGCCCGATTGCTACAATCACTCCTCTTCATATTTCTCCACCAAAACATTTTTTTCAAGTCTTGATACATTTTTGTGCCACCCGAATGTGCATTGTATGGAGCACAATGGGCCTCCTCCAATATCTTCTTTCTGAGTTCTTCATCCTTAGGGACACACAACCTTCCTTCATAAACAAGTGCTCCTCCATCGGTTAATGCAAAACCTCTTGCCTTCCCGCTTCAATGTGGTCATCTTTTTCAAAAGTTCATCTTTCTCCGAGCTTCAATGATTTCTTCTTTTAAGGTTGGCTTCACCACCATGACAGCTATCATCATTTCGATCTTCTATGGGGTATCACTACTTCTAGTCTTAAGCGTGTAAATTCGGTTATCAATTGCTTTTGACTTGTCAATACACAAGCCATTTCCCCTTTTCCCTTTCGACTTAAGGCATCTCGCCACCACGTTCGCTTTCCCGAGGTGATATAGAATTGTGCAGTCATAGTTTTTACTAATTCTAACCACCTTCTTTGACTCATGTTCAACTCCTTTTGTTCAAAGAAATAATTTAAACTTTTATGGTCCGTGTAGATTTGACACTTCCTCCATATAAATAGTGTCGCCAAATCTTTAAAGTGTACACTACAGCCGCTAATTCTAAATCATGAGTTGGATAGTTACTGTTCATGAGGCTCAAATTGCCTAGAAGCATAGGCGATCACCTTTCCATGTTGCATTAAAACACAACTCAATCCTTGCTTCGACGCGTCACTATAGATGACAAATTCTTCGACCCATTTGGAAGGGCTAGAACAGTCTTTGAGACCAATTTCTACTCCAATTCACGAAAACTATTATCACACTCATCTGTCCATTGGAATTTGACTTCCTTCCTAGTCAATTTTGTTAAGGGTCCTGCAATCTTTGAGAAACCTTCGATGAATCTTCTATAATATTCAGCTAAACCCATAAAGCTTCGTATTTCACTCACACTCGTAGGTGTCTTCCACTTATTCACAGCTTCGACTTTTGCTGGATTTATTTTGATTCCTCGAATTAAAACAATGTGGCCAAGAAAAATCATTTATCAAGCCAAAATTCACATTAATTAAATTTAGCGTACAATTTCTCACTCCTTAGCGTCTCTAGAGTGATTCTTAGATGTTCTTCGTGTTG
This sequence comes from Paraleonurus japonicus, assembly GCA_030762865.1. NCBI lineage: Eukaryota > Viridiplantae > Streptophyta > Magnoliopsida > Lamiales > Lamiaceae > Paraleonurus > Paraleonurus japonicus. The sequence goes on from CM061060.1 coordinate 24,906,557, forward strand.
TTCCCAATTTTTCGAATACACAAGGATATCATCAATAAACACAATCACAAACCTATCAAGGTAAGGATGAAAAACACGATTCATCGAATCCATAAAAATGGTTGGTGCATTACTAAGCCCAAATAGCATCACTATGAACTCATAGTGTCCATAACGTGTTCTAATAGTTGTCTTCATAATATCACCCTCTCTAATCCTCACCGATGATATCATGACCTTAGGTCAATCTTAGAGAATATCGTTGCCCCATTTAATTGATCAAACAAATCATCTATCCTTGGTAGAGGGTACTTATTCTTGATGGTAAGTTTATTTAATTCTCGATAATCTATACACATCCTAAACGAACCATCTTTCTTTTTCACAAGTAGTACAGCGCTCCCCATGGTGAAACACTAGGTCATATAAAACCCATATCTAAAAGCTCCTAAAGTTGGACTTTTAGTTCTTCCAATTCTTTCTGCGCCATCCTATAAGGTGCTTTCGATCGGGTGCAGCTCATGGCACTAGATCGATCGTAAAATCTACTTGTCGATCGTGTGGCAAACCCGAAGATCTTCCTAAACACGCCCCGTAATCTCGCACGATAGAAATGTCATCAAATTTCGGTCCCTTTTCTTCGTAATTTAGTTCACCGTATATGCTTGACAATTTTCTTTGCTCAACATTCTCCTTGCTTTCATCATAGTCACTATTTGTGGTAATATTCCAACCTTTGTTCCACAAAATGTGAATTTTTCTTCCTCGGGAGGTTGAAATATCACTTCTTTCTCATGACATCGAATAATGGCGTGATTAGCTCTAAGTCAATCCATACCCAAAATAACATCAAAATCTTTCATCTTAAGTACATGCAAATTTTCCATCAAAATTTTGTTATCAATTCCTCTTGGTACACTTCGACACAATTTTTCGGCAGTATAACTCTACCGGATGGTATACTAACCTCAAGTATGTCATTCTCTATTGTCTCAACTTTACCGCCTAGCACTTCAAACATTCGAGTAGAAATAAAAGAATTGGTAGCTTCAATATTGTTGGATCAAGAGGTTTTGATGAGTTAAAGAGCGGCTCGATGATCGGCCAACCTAAAGAACAAGAGAGAATAAGTTTATAAGATAAGTTGATCGGATGGGGTCAAGCACCAACCTAGTCACCGAGGTCCGATATCATGCTAGTCATCTAAAGACGAGCTTGAACCTAGTCATCTGCGGGAGACAAATATGAAGAGCTCGAGACGAGGTCAAGATAAGCCGAGTAGAATAAGAAAGGCGAGTTTTCACCAAGTCGCCTACGGATGAGTATGAAGAATCGGTGAGGTCTAGAGCAGTTTACAAGTTTAAGTTTGTTAGCTAGCTTCAAGTTTGTTAGAACTAACTAACAAACTAAGCTGTCTCTTCGCAGACTTATAAATAGGACTAGATTTTATTTTTTTAATACACTTATGCATATTTGATTTTTCACACTATTCACTACTCGATTTCAATCACAATCTTTTCACAAGTATTTCAAGAGAGTTCTCAAAAAGTTCTAAGTGTTTTTAGAACACTTTTCTTGTAATCTTCAAAATCCGATATTCACCGTAATAGCCGATTTTAGTTAAGATTCTGAACTTTAATCTTGAATTAACAATATTGTAATTTGAATGAAATTAAAGAAAGCAAGAAATAACACTGTGATTTATAGTGGTTCGGATTTTAATAATCCTACATCCACTCTCCTTCTTCAATCAAGAAGTGACTCTGCTTACTACTTACTTACTTACTTTCAACTTACAACTTACAACTTGTACAAATCTTCAAATCTTCAATCTCCTAAATCCTTCTCTAAAATCTAACTATTACAGGTGAATATCGGATTTTGAAGATTACAAGAAAAGTGTTCTAAAAACACTTAGAACTTTTTGAGAACTCTCTTGAAATACTTGTGAAAAGATTGTGATTGAAATCGAGTAGTGAATAGTGTGAAAAATCAAATATGCATAAGTGTATTAAAAAATCTAGTCCTATTTATAAGTCTCAAGAGACATTTAGTTTGTTAGTTAGTTCTAACAAACTTGAAATCGCTTAACAAACTTAAACTTGTAAATCGCTTCTAGACCTCACTTGATTCTTCATACTCATCTGCACTGACTTGGTGAAAACTCGCCTTCTTATTCTACTCGGCTTATCTTGACCTCGTCTCGAGCTCTTCGTATTTGTCTCCCGCAGATGACTAGGTTCAAGCTCGCCTTCGCATGACTAGCATGATATCGACCTCAACCGACTAGGTTGGTGCTTGACCCCATCTCGATCACCTTATCTTATAAACTTATTCTCTCGTTGTTCTTTAGGTTGGCCGATCAACTGAAGCCGCTCTTTAACTCATCAAAACCTCTTGATCCAAGAATTTCCCTTTTGATGAAGTTAAAACCTATAATAAAGAAACATACTCACAAATGAAGTTAGTACTAGATTTAGTTAAATCAATCGGATAGATAAAGCACATTTTCACACTTCAATGTATTCTTTCACATTCAAGGCATAAAAATTTAAGTCTTTTAGACTCTTTTAGAAGTACTTAGAAAAAAATTTTAACACCGAGATATAAGATTTCTCAGATGATTTATACTTAGAAAAATTTAAAAAAAATTTTTAACACCGAGATATAAAATTTCTCGATGATTTATTTTTAAACAAAATTTAAAAATTTCAAAGAAACTCATACACATAATTCACATAAGTCCGAATATATTCAATCACGTAAATTTACAGATTACAAAATAAGAGAACCGATAGAGAATAAAAGATAAGGAAAGAAAAATCCTGTTCTATCGATTCCCCATCGGTCACCTCTCTGGAATATTTAGCCAGTGAAAATCCTTGCTCTAAGTCAAGCTGAGATCATTCTCATCTGTGAGCTCGGATTCCCTTTCTCGCTTTGGCCACAAATCGCTCGACCCATTCCGGATCGGAGAACCATCTTCTTTCAGCTGGGGGTGACTCGCTCATAGGCTGGTGCGATCGATCGCAGCTTAAACACATTATGTCCCTCATCGAGTAGCTTCCCATAAAGATCTCAAGGCCCTCCTTCTCCATCCATTCATGCCACCGATGTCTTCATTGGCCGCTCCAGATGGTGATGCCTTCAAGATGTACCAAGAATACATCCATTTAGCATCCAGTGGCTTGCTTTTATATTCACCGGTGTATTTCCCGATACCATCTTTGGAGGAGTCAGTAGTGCGATGGACAGGCGGAAGTCCGCTTCATTTGCGGCTTTGGATACCCACTTCCGAGTATCCCTGTCCCACTTTAGCTCAGCCTTCCCCATCTTCTTCAGCCTCTTCTTCTCTCTCTTTTCAAACATCTCCTTCTCAAAGATCGATTCTTCCGATTCGCTCAGCTGATAAGTTGGAGAAATCTGGTTCCTTTCTCTTGCGCTCGGCTGATCTCTGGCTGATCATCTCGCTGGCCGACGGAGACTTCTCACCGCTGCTGCCGCTGCTTTCCCTTTACCTTTGCCCTTGGGCTCCGGTTCCTCGATTCTTTCATGCGAGCCAGCAGCCTTCTCTGTCTTCTCTTCTTCCTCCTTCTTTCTCTTCTCCTCATCCTCTCGGATGGCCTCTTCAATCTGGGTTACCCTCGCTTGCAAGGCAGCCAACTCTCGTCTCGATTTGATTTTAATTTCCACCTTGGCTGCCTCCAACTCACCTCTGCCGCCTTTGTATCAAGCTTGTCGCTTATTGACATGACACCAGTGTGAGGGTTTCCAATCTGCTCTCAAAGACCTTCCCCTTTTAACTTCATCTTTGAGAGATCAAGCTGGGCCTCTATCGCCGCACAACGCCGTCAAATCGCTTCGATCGGATGTAAGTGTTGAGACCACGATTTCGTTGTCAGTGCTGTTTTCTCTTTCGGTGCCTTGACCTCCTCCTCAAGCGCACTCGGCCTGATCCAACAAGCGGTCTTTGAGATTGGCTGATAAATTTCTGGTCATGTTGACCTCAGAATCTGCATGTTGGCGAGCATAGTATTCGTGATCGGTCGAATCACCTTTCGTGTTTTCTTCTCCATCATCCTCTCGAACTTGGGAAATGATTTTCTTGTGGAGTTGTTCAAAAGCAGAGGAGATGGCAAGAATTGATCTGTCCTCTCCCTCCGATTCGGACGAGGAAGAGGTGGTGGGAGAAGTTGGACTAGGGAGCTCATGGGAATATCCCCAAAGATATTTGAGGTATCCACATGAGGTTCGGGGGTAGATGAGGTGGGGGTGTCGATGGTGGGGGTGGGATTTTGGTGGGGGTGATGATGGTAAAGGTGGGATTTGTGAAGTGGTAGGTGGAGGAGATGGGAGTGTTTGAGGTAGAGTGAGTTGGGGTTGAGAAGTTGTGGGTAAGGCTGGTGGAGATATGGAGATGGGGGTTGGGGAGAATCTTGGTCCAGAGAGGAAGGACAAGATGAGATGGGGATGGTGGAGGAGATGAGAGTTGGGTTTGGGGGAGAGAAGATGAGGTTGGACTTTGGACAATTTCGGGAGTAGGCTCATTTGAGGCTCCGAGGTGCCACTGACACCTCTTCATTGCCAGTTTGGGTTGGAGATGGGGAGGGGAGAAATGTACTGACCTCGGCCGGGGGAGGGGTCCCTTCGTAATCGATTTCTTGGACCTCCTCCACTGACCACCCGAGCCGCAATTTGCAGCGTGGATACTTCCTCGGGAAGAAGAGTCGGCCGATCTGCAGATGATCCTCCCACCCGTAGGTTTTCACCAACCTCCGTCTCCTTGGTGCCTTCTCCTTCAGCTTCATCGGCCGTTTCACCTCGAGATCACAGCAGGCACTCTGCCTCCACATCTTCCTCCTCCTCCTCCTTAGCTTCTTCTTCACTGGAGCTTGAGCTCCAACCTCGGCTCCACCCTCATCGGGAATCACTGGAGCCCCGAGTGACTCATCTTTGGTCGAATCCTTCTCGCCGTGTAAGCTCGGACTCGCCTCGACCAATTGATCTCGGTTGACAAAGAAGTCCTCCATGATCACAGCCACTTTGTTAAAAAGACCGGTGATCGACTTAGCCTCGCCATTTCCCATTCACCACCTCCAGCACGCTTTTTTCCGTCTCTAGCTTCTCCAAGAATGCACTGCCCTGGGCCGCCTCGTACTCCATCCAAAATTGTTCTCATCACGCAGTTGTCTGGGTCTGGTCAGCCCATCATGAGAGCTTTGTTCTCCCGAGATCACCTTCGTGATAATGGTCATCGAGAAAGGTGATATCGTCGCCGAGCATCTTCTTCTTTAACTCCAATCGGCGATCCTTCATAGAATTTCGGGCAATCATCTCAAATGATTCTACCCATTCATCAGATTTGTAGGTGAGGGGTTCACTCCCTCACCGCTCGTATCAAAAATTCTGGCCACCTCCGCCGGGAAACGGTCAAAACCTCTCCATATACCCTGTACGAAAAACTCCATGTTCATATGTCCCATTGACATAGAACTCCAAACCTCTCATATCCAATGTCTTATTGGAAGGGGATTTCTTGGAGCAAAAGTCCTCAATCCAGCCCTTTCCAATAAGGACAATATCTCCTCGGATTCTCCGTCGGTGGTGGTGTCGAAGTCGACATACATCTCAGAACTTCACCTTCTTAGCATAGGTTTCATTATGCACATCCACCATGGTTGATGTTATTCCTCTCACGTAAGTGCTCATATACGATTTTGAAAGAGTTTGAGAAGATTTGCAGAGAGTTTTGAGATTTTCTCGAAAGTGAAAAGAATGATTTTGGAGAAGAAGATGTATTTATAGGGGAATAGATTGGAAAGAGAAACCGCCATTTTTGAAAACTTGAATTAATCTTAGCCATTTATTCAAAAAGTTTTTACCGAGTATTAATCAACGGTTAAAAACTAAGATAAGCGATTAGGATTCAGCCGTGGATGTTAATCGCCTTTGGAATGCGTAAATAGTTACTTTATAAACCGTTGATTTGTGAGATGTAGGTTACTTTATGCAGAGAAGTAAGTATACTGACGTCGGCTAGGGTTACCTTACTTCGGCTAAGGGTTTGCAAATCGATGAGTTTGAAAAACAGACTAGTTTTAAAAGCAGATGGGTTTGAAAAGTCATTCTGATAAAGTAACCTCGTCGATTTTGAAAATCAACGGCTTAGATGTAACTTTTTAGCAAATTTAAAAAGAGTTAAAACAGACTCGACTTAATTTTCTAAAACTAGGTTGTTCATCCATTTTTAAAAGAAAAATTTTATTAAGAAACAAAAGTAATAGAATAAAGGAGTTTGAATAATAAAAGATGAAACAAGATTATCTCGTGACTGCTCTCGCAAAGACATATACTCAAAAGAAACCATCAAGTTTAAGGTAAATCGGATAGGATGTAAATAGTCATCTGCTTTCTTTAGGAAATCACCGACTATTGTGTCCTCGTTCTGATTTACTCAATGTCGCATAAGTAATTATCAATTCGTATAAGGTCAATATGACTAATCCTTGATTCTTGATTCCTAAAAGGAGATCAATGATATCATACCCGATTGTCCTTTGACACATATCTAGTCCGATAATTCTTTCTAGACATTAATTTAAAGAAAAGAAAAGATAAGAAATAAGGAAACAGATGCACACAAATTAGAAACCAGCTAAAGATGCATCAAGTAATCCTAATTCTAAGCACATTTCTTTAAACCTAGATTCAGCTAATGGTTTTGTAAGAATGTCACTCTTTGTGATTCAAATGGCAATTTTCTCAATCCTAATGTCATTCTTCTCAACATGATCCCTAATGAAATGATGTCTAATATCTATATGCTTACATCTAGAATGTAGAACAGATTGTAAGTCATTACTATTGCACTATTATTATCACAAGAAATAGAAACAATGATGTTTGAATATTATAATCTCTAAGCCGTTGACTAATCCAGAGGAGTTGAGAGCAACAACTTCCACCGCCATGTATTCACTTCGATTGTGGAGGTGGCAATGTATGTCTGCTTTCTTAGATAACCAAGAAATTAATTTGTTGCCTAAGAATTGACAAGTTCCGTAAGTGGATTTTCTATCAATCTTACATCCTCCAAAGTCTGAATCAATAACTGTCACCAAAGTTGTCATCACCGGGTACCATAACCCTACTTGCAAGGTTCCTTTGAGATATCTAAGAATTTTCTTAGCCGTCTCCGAGATGAGTTTTCTTGGGATTAGATCGAATCTTGCACATACCCCTACCGCAAAGGATATGTCCGGTCTACTTGCGGTGAGATAAAGAAGAGATCCAATCACCCACGATACTCCGTTGCATCGGTGGGTATTCCCCGCTCATCTGAATCCATTGAGAAGTTAGTTGCCATAGGTATTTTAACTTCTCTGCTAGTTGTCATTTCAAATTTCTCAATCAGATCCTTAGCATACTTAGACTCGATGTATAAATATACCCTTACTCATCTGCTTAATCTGTAAGCCTAGAAAGTATGTTAATTCTCCCATCATTGACATTTCAAACCTGTTTTTCATGAGAATGCTAAACTCTTCACATAATTTCAGATTAGGTGAACCAAAGATTATGTCATCTACATAAATTTGAACTAGTAAGATGTTGCCATCTACTTCCTTTCTAAACAAAGTTCTATCAATCTTGCCTTTAGAAAAACCATTTGATGTCAAGAAATCGATAAGGTATCATACCGTGCTCTGGGAGCTTGTTTCAGTCCATATAGGACTTTGTTGAGTTTATAAACCTTGTTATTGATCTTAAACCCAGGAGGCTGCTCTACATAGACCTCCTCAAGTAACACACCATTAAGAAAAGCAGACTTAACATCCATTTGAAAGACTTTGAAAGATTTATATGCAAAGAAATGCCAAGAACAACCTTATCGCTTTCTAATCTGCAATCGGAGCATAGGTTTCATCATAGTCTATTCCCTCGATCGTGAGTAACCTTGTGCAACCAGTCTTGCCTTATTTCGAACAATAATATTGTTCTCATCTATTTTATTTTTAAACACCCATTTGGTGCCTATAATCTTTCTCGTAAAAGTCTTTCCACTAGATCCCATACATTTTGTCTTTCAAACCGATGCGCTTCTTCCCGCATGGTACATTATCCAGATTTGGGTCCGATAGGGCTTCCTCAATAAACTTGGGTTCAAGAAGCGACACATAACAACCGAAAAGACTTTCGTAGTCTAGCATCATTCGTGTCCGCACACTACTAGATGGGTCTCCTATAACTGGATCGGATGGATGATAGCTTCTCATCCTTTTGCCTATATGAGGAGAAGGATCCTCATCTTGAGTTTCAAGATGGCAACTCCTCCGACTCTACCTCACCGACGTTCTTCATCACCGACTTCGCCGATCACCATGTCAAGGGTGTCTGTTTCCGATGGAGTCCGATCAGTTGTCTTCTCGATTATCGGATGGGGATTCTTCTTCATCGATTCTCAATCAAGACTAGGTAGATAGACAATTCTATGTTTAGTCTTGGACAGCTTCAATTTTATCTAGACTTTCGTAAATTTGATTCACTTTATTTGAACAGAATACAACTCATCAAAAACAACATGAGGGGTTTCTCCACACAAAGGGTTGTCTTGTTAAAAACTCTAAATGTCTTTGAAGTATTGGAATATCCCAAGAATATTCCATCACCGCTTTAGCATCAAAAGTTCTTAACTTAGATTTCCCATTGTTATGGATGAAACACTTACAACCAAAAGATTTGAAGTATGAGATCCTTGGAATCTTACCCTTCCAAATCTCATAAAGAGTTTTACCCTTGTCTTTGACAATTGAGCACTGCTCGGGTATAGCAAGTCGTGTTGATGGCTTCACCGTAACCTATGAGGGGTATTATACTCAGCCAACATGCTCCCGGCCGCTTCCTTCAAAGTTCTATTCCTTCTTTCAACCACTCCATTTTGTTGAGGAGTTCTTGCTGAAGATGTCTCATGAATAATTCCACACTCATTGAAAAAATTAGATAAACAAGAATTCAAAAATTATGTGCCCTTATCACTCCTTATTTTAATAATATTAACACCCTTTTCATTCTCGAATCATGCTAATAGATCAGAATCTTGTTCATAGTCTCATTTTTCTTGAATAGAAATATAACCCAAGTGTATCTAGAAAAGTCATCTACTACAACAAGAGTATATTTCCTTCCACCGAAACCGAGAGGTGAAACAGTCCAAACAGATCCAGATGAAGGAGTTGCAACACTCTTTCGATGAAGAGGAGTTAATACTCTTAAATGAGTGTCTAGGCTGTTTACCTTTTTGACAAGCATCACATTTAAGATCGGTGGATAAAAGTTTTTCAGGTAATCCTTTGACAAGATTCTTCTTAGTCACCTTACTAAGGGTCTTGAAATTCGAGATGACTAAACCTTTTGTGCCATTGCCACCGAGATCTTCTCCACCCTTAGCTATCGACAGTATCTTTGGGACAACTATTAAAGTTGGCCACATAGACATTACCATGTCTCAAGCCGCTAATGTGACCTTATCTCGAGGAATTATCTAAAATATCACATTTATCCCTTGAGAATTTGACAAGAAAACCTTTATCACAAAGCTGGGAAACAGACAGAGATTATGTTTCAAACCTTCAACAAAATATACCTCGATACCCGAATATCCTTGATAATCGTAGTACCTACACCTTTAGTCCCGACTCACAATTATTATCACCAAATAAAACTCTTGGACCATCAATGCTTTGAAAATTTGATAACAAACTTCTTGTTATGGGTCATATGTTGTGAATACCACTATCAATGTACCATATTGAAGCTAAGATCTCTTCCTTGAGTGATGATCCTGTGAATCCTCGTGAAATAGTTAGTTTTGAGGTACCATAGTGATCTTGGGTCCTTTTGGGTCAAGAATCACTTTAGATATCCAAATAAACATCTCATCTTCGCACAACAAATCGACTCAAGTTTTCTACCAAATCATGCCTACAATTATATCATTTTTGAATGATAACTTGTTGTATTCAGATTGAGTAATTTTCCTAAACTTAGGAAATGTAGGATAGCATTTGCTCCTTCCATCAAAAGAATTATAATAAGAATATCTTCTTATTTTGGTTCTTGGATTCCTTCTAGTCCGATAGGGAGTTTTCACCAATTCTTGGTTTCAGATCGAAGATGTAGTCCTTATCTCGACTAGTTGGTTTCCATGGACCAATTTTAATATCCTTTGATTGAACAGATGCTTTCACAAATTTTCTAGGTTTTTGGACATCTCGATTTATTGTTCTTATCATAACCAAGACCTGTCTTGTCATGAGATTTTGAGAAATATTAAAAATATGATCTATTACCGATTGTGAATTATTAAGTGACTAATTTTGAAGACAAGCTTCTCATTGTCTTTCTTAATTAATTCATTTTCAAACACGACTACTTCAAATTTGTCTTTTAAAATTTTTAATTCATTTTCTAACCTTTTCAGTAAGCCGGCCGATGTACTAGTTTTCAGTTTGAAGAAAACATTCCCCTTGAATGTTTCGCCTCTGAGCAGCTTCATCACCTCGCTTGCCTTTATTTAGAATTTGAATCGATCCTTTAAAAACAAATTCTCTGTCTCTAGCTGTTTATAAGCAGCTAAAGATGTCTTTAAATCTCTCAATAACTCATGAATAACAGCTTTGGTCATGATCGATGCAGATCGACAAGAATCATTATCTCGACGATGAATAGTAGATTGCCTCATTAGCCATGAGACAGATCTCATCATCTCGATCCAAATCGATGAGGATGATGAGGATGATGATGATTTCTTTTCGCTCTTTTTCTTCAGCCAATAAAGCTCTTTGATCTCGCAAATCTCCTGTCTCTTTTCTTCCTCTTTTCTTCCCTTTCTTTAGGAGTCGATTGAGGACAGTCATAGCTGAAATGTCTCGGCTTGTTGCAAGTATAGCAAATGTCACTCCTGTCGATTCTGGGACTCGAAGGATTTCTTCTCGACAGTGATCTCGTATCTTCTTGTCTCGACTCTTGTTTTTGTCATCATCTCAAGATTTATCCACCGTCCTATCTCGATTTGGATCTTTGTCTATCCTTACTGCAAATCTCAATTTATTTCTCTTATACTTAATTCTCAATTTATCATACCTTTTTGTAAGTAAAGCCATCTCGCTTCTTTCGTAGATAGATCACCTCCTACAGACTCGTTGACATCTTGTCTTCTTTACCGACAAAAGCAACAGACTTGGATGAGGTACTTGATTCCATCTCATCTTCCTCATCTTCTATCTAGATATCATACTCTAAAGCTTTAAGATGAGAAAATAAAGTATGGTGAGTAATAGAGGATAAATCTTGAGTTGCTTTAAGGATATTGGATTTTTCCTCCATCTCTTGGTTAATGATCTTAGAATCTTGTTATTAATCTCTTTCTCTGAATAATTCTTTCCAAGGTCACCGCTTTGTTGAGAAGATTGGTCAACCTTACATCAAACCGATCCACGTACTCATTTTCTTTCATTTTGAATGTTTCAAATGTATGCAAGACTCGATCAGTAGCTTGTTTTCCTCGACTTGATCAGATCCTTCACAAACATTGGCTAGAGTTTGTCACATCTCTTTGGCTGCTTTTGCATCTTTTAACTTTTTCTATCCAATCCTTACTTAGAGTCTCGATGATTTCTGGGCTTGAGCTACTTGGTCAAGATTGTGGACCTTTCTTTCATCATTTGTCAATTCGTAACTTTTCTTTTCTTGTCTAGTTCTTGATTCAAATTGACTCGGCTCCAGTTTGTGCCTACATGATAAAACTTTATAGGACCTTCCTCAAGGACCTCTTCCATCCTATCATGAATGGCCTTCGATGATGATTTTTCATCCTAAATTTTCAAGAATCATATTCTTCAATAGAAAATTCAGGAAGATTCCTAGACTTTTACTTTTCCCCGATGACATGATGAAACAAAGAACAAAATACTCCACAAAAACTTACTAGTAACACCGTTAGTAAAGGAAGAAAATGAAGAAAATCAAGATAATTTCGTAATCTTGTTCAAGACCTAAAATCAATATCGTAACAGCCTTAACACCGCTTCCGATACCACTTGTTGGTCCCGGAATGTTGAGTTGATTAATAACCTTGAGTTGGCTTCCTAGAACAAAATCTAGAAAGGGGTTTGAATAGATTTTGTAGATTTTTCAAATCTTTCAAAATTAATTCAAAACATCGATTAAACACAATGAATATAATTGATAACTCAACTTTTAACAAGATCAAAAGCAAGGTTGATGTTCGATTTTAGTTAAGATTCTGAACTTTAATCATGAATTAACAATATTGTAATTTGATAACATGCCGATCATCGTCTCTCGCTCATTCGCTTCTTCCTGTTCGGCCATAACAAAAGCTCGAGCTGGTCTTGTATTTGGCTTCCCTTTATTGTCACGTAACGGGCAATTTATTATATTATGTCCCGACATTTTACAATGATAACATACCCGGCCCTATATAAACACTCTCCTTGGTGATTTTTTCCAAACTTGGGACGGGATGGAGTATTTCTGTGTTGGTGACGTTGAGCCTCCCCAATCCTATCTTGTTTCCCTTGAAAGTTAGTGTTTTCTCTTCCAATGTACGGGCATCCAAATTCCCTTTTTATCGGAGCGTTCATCATTCCTCTATTAGTATTTTCGTTCTTCATGCGAGACTCGATTTCTTGAGCTCTGCCAAAAGCTTCGGCAAAGTCATACAACCTTGTCCCGCCAAGATGGTACTAATTTCTGAACGCAAACCCTTCTCGAATCGTCATGCCTTTTTCCCTTCTGTATCCACAAGATGTGTGGCGTACCTAGAAAGTTGGTTAAATTGTCGCTCATACTCTATCATGGACATTGATCCTTATTTTAGAAAAAGAAATTTGTTTTCCTTGTGATCTCGATACGATTGTGGCATGTAGTTCTGGATAACGATTTCCTTAAAGTTGAGCCAAGTCATATCAGCTCTTTGTTCGAGGGTTTGAGTGCGACAGTAAGCCTCCCACCAATAGTCACCTCGTCGAGAATTGGAAAACCACACATGAAATCTTCGCACATCATTACATTCAAAATGAGCGAAGATCTTCTCCAAGGATCTCAACCATGTTTCGCGCCTGCTGGATCCTCCTTCCCGTTAAAGATAGGAGGTTTGAAATGTCTAAACTGCTCAATCACCGGTATTGATCCCATTTGAGGTGCAATCGGTGGCGGTGGAGCAGTGGTGCAGGTTTCTAAATTGTTGTGCTAATCCTCGTGAGAACGGTTATAAGATCATCATCGTGGTTTTCATCAAGATCTCCGTGTATCGGTGGAGCCTCTGCTAATGCTTACTTATGTGGTCTACCACGTGACATGATCTATCCCAAGAACCAGATTTAAACAAAAATAAATTTAATAAATCACCAAAAGATTACTAAAATTTTTCATGCAAAAATAACTGTCTAACTATTTAATAAGATCACATATAACAAAAATGTCACTTCGGTTTTGCATTTATATAAATAATATCGCTTTGTACATCCAACTATATGTACACATATATATACCAAAAAGAACTCATCGAATAAGTTACTACGGCACCTAGGTTGCTATATACAATATATGACAAGCAAAAAGAAAGTTCTATTCTAGCACAGAGCGTGCCCTCTATCCTAGTCAAATCAATGGGCTATGATTTTCTCCTTCTTCTTCTTCTTCTTCTTCTTCTTCTTCTTCTTCTTCTTCTTCTTCTTCTTCTTCTTCTTCTTCTTCTTCCATTGGTTCTTCCTCCTCCGATCTTCTTCTGTGGTCCTCCTCTTGCAATTGAGGTCCTCCTGGTGGACCGAACCATAACAGGTTAGGTGGGGCATCACTCCACACCCACTCCCGGTATAGTGCTGCAGAGAAGTTGCGATAGCCGATCGCCGGATCAGCACTCTCCACTGTAAATGCACCATTGCATTATAAAGTTCAGCAGCCCAAATGTATCCATTCATCAGAAGAGAGAAGATAAGAGCTTCACAAAGCATAAACTCAGCCTGTTTATGCCCAATGCCCGTGATTCACGCCATAAGATGGTCATTTCTGCGATGTGGGCTCCACATCCATTTCTTCACTCCGAGCGTATCGTGCACATCTTTCCAATCTCCATTGATTTAAATCTTGTGCCATCTGTCACACGAAATAATTTACCCTCTAAGTCTCTAACTTATTTATCCAATACTTAAACATTCACATGACCTAAGATATTTCACCTTGGGTCTAGCGGTTGCTCCAAAACACATATTACAAATGCATTCATATTAATCACATTATATGTCAAAGAATATTCATCACATAATCAAATTATGTCACATCAAGTCAAAAAGGGTACATAGTACACATAGTACACATCAAAGCACTTACCAGTAGTCTAATGAGGTTGAACGTCATCGGATGCGCACACCGGTATAATCTTATAAATTAAAAATTTTGACTTAATGAAATACATGAGCAAAAACATTCAGAGCAAATCTACTTGATACGTAACTTTGCTCGATACCACACCGTAGCGCCCCAAGTTCTCTTCCTTTAAAAAATAATGTTACTTTGGGGGTGGCGCTACTAAATACAATTTAAAACTCATTTCCAGGTATACGATAATAAAATTATTATTTTAATAAGCGGAAGCTATTACCAAATTAAAAATATTAACCCCAAAGCAACCGTAAATCGCTGATACGTACTTAAGAAAGAAGAATTTAACAAACCTCGCTCACATGCAATAATTACACATTAAAAGAAAAAGGCAAAATATGTTTTGTTACACGTTTCAACCAAGATATTTATACTAATCAAACAAAAGCACCATTATTTTTCACTCCAGAGCAAAACTCATAATATATACAATAATTACACAACCAAACCAAAAGGTACTCTGCATCCTCATCGTCCCTCCACATCAAACTCAAGATCTCAGAATAATGGATATGAGGGGTGAGTGTTTTAAATACACCCAGTGGAATAATCTCAATGATTGCACCGATAAAATGTATATGCAAATAACACATAACATGAAAACGTAACTCATGTGCACATTGTACGTGCCATTACCCGGCTTGAATATTGTATCGGGCCATTACCGGCTTGAACATTGTACGGGCCATTATCTCAAGCTTGAACATAGTACGGGCCATTACCCGCTTTAACATAATACACATAATACGGGCCATTACCCGGCTTTAACATAATACGAGCCATTACCCGGCTTTAACATAATTTCACAATTGTTGCATAATCATGACATATTACTCACATATCACACCTTAACATAACAATCATAACATGGAATGTTAAACTCAATTAAGAGTGGAAATTATCCCACCCGATTAGATATGAGCACCGCTTTGGAGCGTAATCGCTTTTATGCTTCGATTTCTTCTTCTAGCCCTACAAATAATATCGTATGCTCAGAACATTATGGTAGACATAATAATTAACTTATAATAACTATAATAAGAGCTTTCTAGGGTTTTATGACCACCGGATTTGGTTTAGAGGTAGAAGGGTAAACCAGTCTTTTTCTAAGGCTTTTAAAGTTCGATTAATGTGTTTGACGGTCAAAAGACAAACTAGATAGTTTATTGATAATATAATCCTATTTAGAGCGTGTAGAAACTCGTTGGGATAAAAACGGACTTGAAACGAAGAATTTGGATTAAAAACGGGAGTTTACGGTGTACAACCGCTCAGGATAAAACAGTCATTTTATAATGCTGTTCATCCCGTGATTTTAGAATTAAAATGTAGCTCTTTGAATTCAGAACAATTTGACGCTGGTTTGGACCCAATCGGATGAAAGACGAAGATTCTACAAGTGTTTGAAAATGAGGGGCAAAATCTTAATTAAACAAAAAGTCAACATTGACCGTTGACCTTTGACCGTTGACTGGTCAGTTGACCAAAATATAAGATTTGCATTTTAGTCCCTGAAGTTAATCTAATTCTCTTTGGCCTCCCCTCTACTTTCAAGCTTGTGTACAAGAGATCTCTACCGCATTCTACACCTCCGATCGAAAACCGAAAATGCCGTTGGAATCCTTACAATCTCGGCTTCCCATTTCACCCAAGCCCCGACACGACCACATTTTTACAACTAGACACAATATAAACTTAAACATAAAACAACTTGTAAACTTGCTATAAATTTTTTTTTCAAACATCATAATATTTTCATGTATTCAAAACATAACCTCGCTCACATTCATACCGGCTCTTAATAAACCAACAATCCACAAAACTCCGCAGTAATACACTAGTAGATTCTAATTTATGTTACAATATAGTACATAACCAAAACAAACGTAATATGCAATAGCGTAGCGTAACAAGCCACGATCTCGCCCAATAGGTCGTCATCTATGTACACCGCTACTCAAAACCTCCTGCAAGAGCGCCGCAGCTTGTCCAAAGAACCTCATCGCAATCGTTAGGATTACCTACAATGCATAAACCGAGTGAGATATAAATCTCAAGAAGCGTAAATTATACACGATATAGAATTCTCAACAATTCTTCCAACATTCTCACTTTTGAAATGTCCTAATTCATTGTTAATCACTCTTGCCTAATTCATTTCTAATCGCGTCCTAATTCATTTCTATCGCCCTCGCCTAATTCATTTCTAACCTCCCACCTAATTTATTTCTAATCAATTGTTGGAGGCCCCAGACTTACTGAGATATATGCCGGCGTACATTCAGTACAAAAGCCACCACGTAGCCAAGATAAATACTCTCTTTTGAAACCACCTAATTCATTTCTAATCACTCGCCTAATTCATTTCTTCTCACAACTCACCAATTCGATCACCCTATTCATTTCTATAATCATCACAAAACTCATAAGTTCATTCAACAATATTTGAACTCACATGTTCAATCTAACAACAATCAACTCGCAAGTTCGATTCAACAACAATTGAACTCACAGTTCAATTCAACAATAATTGAACTCACAGTTCGATTCATAAAAATCACCGAACTCACAGATTCAATCCACATCAATTATTGAGCTCACGGGCTCTTTTCACGATAAATAACAATATCAAATATTAAAATTTATCAATCGACGGAAGTCGAATACTTACCAAAATGCTTCGAAGCTCGCTTGACGCAATCGTCTCTCTCTCTCTCTCTCTCTCTCTCTCTCTCTCTCTCTCTCTCTCTCTCTCTCTCTCTCTCTCTCTCTCTCTCTCTCTCTCTCTCTCTCTCTCTCTCTCTCTCTCTCTCTCTCTCTCTCTCTCTCTCTCTCTCTCTCTCTCTCTCTCTCTCTCTCTCTCTCTCTCTCTCTCTCTCTCTCTCTCATATGGTTCCAGCGTGAAAGTATGGTTGCTCCTTTCTACTAATTGATAAGATCATACATATCGAATATGGTTCCAGCGTGAAAGTATGGTTGATCCTTTCTACTAATTGATAAGATCATACATATACTACCGCCTTCGAATTACTTCAAAGGTAAGTTATCTATTTATAATTTTATTTTTCTTTCTCTTCTATATATATATATATATATATATATATATATATATATATATTCTAATAATAAAAATTAATACTATAACTAATTTAATTACTACCATTAATAATTATATAATTTGTATTACTACTCAAACACCATGAAAATCTCAATCACTTATAAATTAATTTTCTCACCACTAAACATATAAAGACATATTTAATTAATTCAATATCAAAAAGCACAATAAAATAATGCAAGATAAAATAATTAAAATCACAAGTAGCACATAATTAATTTAAAAATGCACTAAATGCATGAAATATATTGACCAATGAGTAGTGAGAGTTTCGGTATCACATTCTCCCTCCTTATAAAAATTTCGTCCCGAAATTTCACTTACTGAAGAGTTAAGGTATTCGATTTCATTTCGTCTTCTCTTTCCCAGTGGCTTCTTCTCTTGACTGATTTCTCCATAACACTTTGACTAATGAAATTTTTTTATTTCGAGTTGTTTTACTTCTCGTAGTAAAATCTCCACTAGTACTTCTTCATAGCTCAAATGCACTTTCTCTGCGAGGTTTATTTTGTAAAACATGTGATGGATTTGCAATATATTTTCTCAATGCGAGACACATGAAACACATTGTGTATCCGAGACATCGACGCAGTGTCAAGTTTATAAGCGACCTCTCCAATTCTTTCGGTGATAACAAATGGACCCACGTATCTCGGACTTAGCTTCCCTTTCTTCTCAAATCGCATTATTCCTTTCTATTGGGAAACTTTCAAAAATACTTGATCACCTACTTCAAACTCGACTTTCTTCTTCTTTTGTCTGCATAACTCTTTTGTCGGCTTTGGGCGCTTTTCATCCTTTCTCGAATTTGTTCTCTTGCCTCACTCATTTCTCGAATCATATCTGGACCCAAAGTTTTCTTTCTCCAACATCATCCCAATGTAATCGAGATTGACATTTTCTACCATAAATTGCTTCGTATGGAGCCATTCGATAGTGGATCGATAACTATTATTATAAGAGAACTCTATCAAAGGCAAAAATTTACTCCATTGGCCTTGAAAATCTAACACACAAGCTCTAAGCATATCTTCTAGAATTTATATCGTTCGCTCGATTGTCCATCCGTGCTGTGGATAATACGCAGATCGAAAGATAATTGAGTCCCCAAAGCTTTACGTAGGCTCTTCCAAAAATTGGATAAAAATCTAGAGTCCTTTTCAAACAATAGTGAGTGGTACCCCATGAAGTTTGACAATCTCCTGTATATATATACGAGCGTAACGGTCCATAGAATATGTGGTGCAAATTGGTAGAAAATGAGCTGATTTTGTCAATCGATCCACAATAACCCAGATTGCATCAAAACTTTTAACCTGTCTAGGGAAACCTCAGAATAAAGTCCATCGTGATATTCTCTCATTTCCATTCCTAATAAACAACGGTTGTAAAGTTCCCGCAAGCCTCTCGATGTTCTCGCTTTGATTTGTTGATGTGTCAAACATCGCTTCAACGTATTGAGCAATATCCTTCTTCATGCTCGCCACCAGTAATGCAATTTCAAATCTCTATACATTTTAGTAGCTCCTGGATGTACCGAATAGGGTGTCGAATGTACTTCTTTCATCACATCCTCATGAGTCTTATCAATGTTAGGTACATACAATCGATTTACGTATCGGAGTACACCATTCTTTGATAAGCGAAAGTCGATGATTCGCGTAAGTGAGATCTTTCTTTACCTTGGCAAAATAATCATCGATCTGCCGCACTTGATGAATTATATCAATCAAAGTGGGTTTCAAAGTGTTAGTGCCGCAAGCTTTCATCACAGTTCCACGTTCAACAAGTTTCATGTTCATCTTTTGTAGGTCAAGAAGTTCGTGTTTCGGCGAAGTCAAAGCCGCTATCTTCTCCACGATTTTTGACTCAATGCATCTCGCCACCGCATTAGCTTTACCAGATGATAGTTGATGACACAATCATAATCTTTCACAAGTTCTAACCATCTCCGTTGTCTCATGTTCAGCTTCTTTCTCGAGTGAAGAAGTATTTTAAACTCTTATGATCGGTGTAGATCTCGCAATGCTCCCCGTATAGGTAATGTCTCCAAATTTTAAGTGCAAACACCACCGCCGCAAGCTCTAAATCGTGTGTAGGATAGTTCTTTTCGTAATCCTTCAATTGTTGAGATGCATATGCTATCACATTACCATTCTACATTAGTACACAACCGTGACCATTCTTCAAGCATCACTATATACTTTGAAACCTCTAGTTCCGGTTGGAATCGCCAAGATTGGGGCTGATGTCGGTCACTTCTTTAGTTCTTGGAAACTTCATTCACACGCATCTGTCCATTTATAATTCGTGCTCTTTCTGGTCAATTGTGTTAACGGAGAAGCAATTTTGGAAAATCCTTCGACAAATCTACGATAATACCCCGCTAAACCAAGAAAACTCGCACCTCTCGATGGATTTGTAGGTTGTGGCAAGTTATTAATTGCTTCAACTTTGCTTGGGTCAACTGAAATCCTCGCTCCCGATATCACATGTCCTAAGAAAACAACTCGATCTAACCGTAATTCACATTTCTTGAATTACGCATATAGTTGTTTTTCCTTCAAAACGCCTAACACTTTCCTCAAATGCACCGCATGATCTTCTTTGGTCTTGGAGTAAATCAAGATATTATCGATGAATATAATAATAAATTTGTCCAAAATGTCTTTGAATACCTGATTCATCAAGTCCATGAATGCTTGTGGAGCATTTGTTAGTCCAAATGGCATTACCAAAAACTCGTAGTGCCCATATCTTGTCTTGAATCTTTGTTTTAGGAATGTCTTCCTCTTTTATTTTCAATCGGTGATATCCTCGATCGCAAGTCAATCTTCAAAAATATTGATGCACCTTGAAGTTGATCAAATAAATCATCAATGCGAGGTAAAGGATATTTATTCTTGATCGTGATTTTGTTCAGCTCCCGGTAGTCTATACATATTCTCAATGTACCGTCTTTCTTTCGAACAAATAAAGCGGCGCTCCCGTGGTGAAAAACTAGGGCGAATGAAACACTTTTCCAAAGTAGCTCTTGCAATTATACTTTCAACTCTTTCAATTCAAATTTGGCGCCATCCTATATGGTGATTTCGATATAGGAGACACCCCTGGTTGTAGTTCAATCACAAATTCTATTTCACGATTTGGTGGTAATCTTGGAAGATCATCTGAAATAATTCAGATACTTTTGTACAACCGGTACATCAACAAATAAACACCGCTGCCCCTCGACACTCATCACACTCACTAAATAACCCTCACAACCACTTTTCAATAATCTTTGTGCTCTGTCTTGATATCATTGGAAACACGAGTCTTTTCTTCATTCCAATAAAAGAAAAAGACCCCTCTCCCACCGGCCGAAATGTAATACACTTTTTCTCGCAATCAATTGTAGCACCATATTTTGATAACCAATCCATACCCAAATTCACATCGTAGTCGCTCATGTCCAATATAATCAAATCCGCACACAATTCTCTACCTTCTATGGGAATAACACATCCTCATAAAATCTGATTGGTTTGTTTGAATCACCGGAAGGGATCATCAAATCAAATTTGGCTTCGTTAGGTTAGGTGGTTTACCCAACCTTCTCACATACTCGGTGGATGCAAATGAATGCGTAGCTCCGTAATCAAATAATACAAAGGTTGAAGTATAAAAAATAGAAAGTTTACCCATAACAACCGGATTGTCTTGAGATCCTCCTTTGTCAAAGTAAAAACTCCACTGGAGCTCTCCCTTGCTCTCTCCTGTTACCACTTTTCGGACACGTCTTGGATATATGTCCCTTCTCCCCACATGAAAAACAAGTCTCGGATCAAGATGACAAACTCCACCGTGTGGTCTACCACAATTCATACATAGGGGTGGTGGTGGTGGTAATGGAATTTTACCCCGATCCGTCTTAAAACATTTATCTGGGCCTCCTTGCTCCAGCCTCTGTCCTTGCCTAGGTTGGAAACTAGGTTGTGGTGCTTGAAATTGCGGTGGTCTTTTTCTATTATTCACGCTCCATTGTAGGGTCTCGCCTTTGTTGGAACTGCTGCCGAATCTCTTGTGCGTGTTTTATTCGCATCTCACTGCTCAGCAATTTGCGCTCTCTGCAACTTGTGCATACTTCACTCCTCGGATTCCCGCCATGCTCACATCCTCGTAGAGCTCGGGTCTCAAATCCTCCGTAAAACCTCTCCACTTTCAACATTTCAAGATTAACCATATGCTCCACGAACTTCGGATAATTGTTCAAATTTATGGAGGTAATCAGAATGATCATTGTTCCTGCCTAACCTGGAATTCATTCATTTTCATTACTTTAACAAATGTGAAATAGTTGTTCCTGAAAATTTCTTTAAACCTCTCTCGTGTCATAGCAGTAATGTCTTCGATACTCTTGACAAGATCCCACCGTTGTCCTAAGCACTACCGCGTAGCATGAAGGATGCACACAAAACCTTTTCCACCTCAAGGATTCTACTATACCGAAACATGTTATCCAAGGTTCTCAACCAATCCTCTGCAGCCAAAGGATCGGTGGCATCCTCAAAGATAGTGGGATTTAGTTTTCTAATCCCTCGTAAACTAAATCAACAGTGTTCAACTCGTTGATGTGGTCGATTTACATCTTCACATTGTCTATCTCGCATCCCTCCGTTGGATGAGTTGTTGGATTTGTTGGGCTCGACGCTCAACCAAATCCGTAAACGAGCAATAATATTATCTCGATCAACACCAACAGTCGGTGCCATCGGTTCAGAGTCTTTTCCCCACCACCGCTATCACCCTCTTCCCCACCCATATCTATTTATTCACACTACCAGTCCTACACCACATGGCCAATATAGTTCATCATACAAATAGTATAAACAAAATTAAATAAACACTTACCGGAACAGCCGGGCTCCCCAAGTTTTGAGCTCGTGTACATAGGCAGTCTACAGAAGTGATCCGTGCTTTGATACCACTCGACACGACCACATTTTTACAACTAGACACAATACGAACTTAAACATAAAACAACTTGTAAACTCGCTATATTTTTTTTTCAAACATCATAATATTATCACGTACTCAAAACATAACCTCGCTCACATTCATACCAGCTCTTAATAAACCAACAATCCACAAAACTCCGCAGTAATACACTAGTATATTCTAATTTATGTTATAATATAGTACATAACCAAAACAAACGTAATATGCAATAGTAGAAGCATAACAAGCCACGGTCCCGCCCAATAGGTCGTCATCTATGTACACTACTACTCAAAACCCTGCAAGAGCGTCGCCGCTTGTCCAAGAACCTCATCGCAATCGCCGATTACCTACAATGCATAAACTTAGTGAGGTATAAATCTCGCAGCAAAAATTATGCACGATATAGAATTCTCAACAATTCTTCCAACATACTCACTTTTGAAATGTCCTAATTCATTTCTAATCACTCTTGCCTAATTCATTTCTAATCGCGTCCTAATCCATTTCTATCGCCTCGCCTAATTCATTTCTAATCAATTGTTGGGGCCCCAAACTTACGTATATATGCCAGCGTATATTCAGCATACAAAAGCCACCACGTGGCCAAGATAAATACTCTCTTTTGAAATCACCTAATTCATTTCTAATCACTCGCCTAATTCATTTCTACTCACAACTCACCAATTCGATCACCCTATTTATTTCTATAATAATAAAAACTTATAAGTTCATTCAATAATGTTTGAACTCACGTTCAATCCAACAACCGAACTCGCAAGTTCGATTCAACAACAATTGAACTCACAGTTCAATTCAACATTAATTAAACTCATAGGTTCGATTCATAAAAATCATTGAACTCACAGATTCAGTCCACATCAATTATTGAGTTCACGGGCTCTTTTCACGATAAATAACAATATCAAATATTAAAATTCGCATAATATTCACATATCAATAATTAAACGTAAACGAATTCACAAATTACTCCATTTATGCATTGTAGTCACAAATAAATTTCTACTTACTTCAAATCCGCAAAACGCCGATATAAATCAAATCCTTCTATCATCTTTCACTATCAAATAAGAACAATTATTAATAATTTGAGGATAGGATTTTGTTCTACTCCTCACGAGCTTTAAAATTGTATAAAATTTGTCAATTGACGGAAGTCGAATACTTACCAAAATGCTTCGAAGCTCGCTTGACGCAATCTCTCTCTCTCTCTCTCTCTCTCTCATCTCACTGTTTCTATTATTGCCATCATCTCTTTCACGACGTTGACCATTCTACTTTTCTTGCCCATAATGCTTTGCTCAAATAGGCAATGGGTGGCCTCCCCGAACTAATATCGCTCCAATTCCAATCTCACTTGCGTCTGTATGTACTTCGAGCAGTTCGTCAAAATTCAAGAATGCTAATACTAGCGTGGTGGTCACAACTAATTTCAACCGCTCAAATGCACGTTCAGCCGGTTCAATCCACACAAATCCACCTTTCTTTGTCATATCACCAAAGGTTTGTTTTTCCATAATTTTTTACGAACTTGCGGTAATATCCTCGTGAGTTCCAAAAAGTCCTTTAATATCGTTTGGTTACTGTGTTTTGGCCATGTTTTCATAGCTTCAATCTTTAATGCATCTACTTGCACTCTATCTGCAGTGATGATATAACCGATGTATTCTACATAGGTTTTGCCAAAAGTGCATTTTGATTTTTTAATATAGAACTTGTTCTCGCTGCAAAATGGTTAGTACAAAGTGTGCAAATGCAATAAATGTTCATTCCAATTTTTGAATAGACAAGAATATCGTCAAAGAACACATTTTTTCATAGATAAGGCTCGAAGATGGCATTCATCGCACCTTGAAATGTGGATGGGGCATTGCACAAGCCAAACGACATGACCAAGTACTTGTAATGGCCATGACGAGTCCGAAAATGTTATCTTATACATCCTCGTCGACTATTCTTATTTGGTGGTACCCGACCGAGATCCAACTTAGTGTAGTATTTTGATCCCCTAACTCATCTAGCATATCGTCAATGGTAGGAATGGAAAATCGATCCTTAATGGTGATCGCACTTAAAGCTCAATAATCGGTACAAAAATTCAAGTACCTTCTTTCTTTTTACCAATAGTATCAAAGACGAGAATGGACTAGTATATGGGCGGATGAGCCCCCTTTTGAGCATTTCTTGAACTTCAATTTCTTCCTTTTAAAAATGTGCATATCGGTAAGGATGGACGTTTACAGGTTGGGTTTCGTCTTTGATAATGATGCAGGTGATTGAATGGCCGCTTGGGTAGGAGTTGTTTTGGTTCCTCGAAGAGTTCTTTAATTGGAACAATATTTTTTGGAGTTTCTCAGGTTGTTCCACGCTTCAGAATTATTAGAATCACCAACTCTCTCTATATGCATTACATAATACCGAGTCCCCTTCTTTTCATTCGTTCTATGCTTTTAATTCCAAGCTCCTTGGGAAATTCCTCTACTTGGGATGTCAAGGTGATCATCTCATCTCCCCATTTAAATTACATAGTTCCCGACTATAATCCGAAACGGCACGCCCCAAGCCTTTCAACCATTACACACCTAATACCACGTCAGCCCAACCAACGTTAATGCAAACAGATCCACTTGGATATCTACTCCTTGCAGATCAAACGTGAATATTTTTATACTATTTCTTGCATACCATACCCTAATCGCTAGCCACTCTAACCTTAAATGCTTCAACCTCTCGTTGCCATGATATTAAGTTTATCGATAAGTTTCTTGTTAAAGAAATTATGTTATGAGCCATTATCTATGAGTACAACTATCTCGCCGGTTTTGAATACTTGCTTGTTTCTTATACCGCATTCGCCTCATCAATTCTCTCTCAAAATCCCTCCACCGCATTTGCCTTGCTTGTTTCTTGTACACCCGGCTTTGCCATTGCCACCACATATTGGCTTCATCCTCAAGATAATATGCCTCATATCGTATTCTCTCACTTTATTTTATCTCAATTGAATCAAAGTATTTTGTAACGCGACTAAGCCAAGTAATAAGATAAGTTCCATCAAAAGTGGGGTAAAAGATTTTTACTTACCTTTTCCCTTGTCCTTCTTGTTCTTCCAGTGCATAGGATTAACTTCACCATCGGAACCGGAATTGAACCCCTTAGTCCCTGTAGAAGATGACCAAGACGCCCTGTTAATGGGTGAGTGGCCCTTCTTGTCATCATTCTTACCATTCTTCCCAAAGCCCGATCGATGCTATCTACTCGTCCCTCAACTCCGACGAGCCCCGCTTCCACTCGGTCAAATCTTATTTCAAGCGCTTCAATTCTTTCACGATGAGATGCCATTGTTCCTTTTTTCTCATGATTCTCGACGGTCTCTCTCAATGAAAGCACCTATATTGCACGGGTACGAGGGTGCAAGTGCGGAAGCGATATGGATACGGGGATACAATTTTAAAAAATAAAAATTAGGGTGCGATTCGTGAAGGATACGTCTATTTATTTATATTTTATTATATATAAAAATATATATTTTAAAATTTTGTAAGTCAAATGTATGTAATTCACATTTTCTCTCGTTCAAAACTTAAACGTATAATTAATAATTTAATTTAATTAAGTAATAAAACAACAACTCAATTTTATCCATCCAATACGTAAATCATAATAGTGAATTCAATCTAAAATGAGTGTTACAATGTCAATTTAAGTTACATAGTTACATTACATAATAAAATTCAATTGAAATAATATATTTAATGTTTAATTAAATGTCTCCATCTAATCATCAAGTTGGATTCGCCCACCGGATTCACGGGTGCGTTAGTTTATTTATTACCGATTCGCCACGTGGAAATTGAATTCGTGATGGATTCACCACGTGACAATCGGATACGGAACACTCGTAGATTCGCGAATCTCACCCCTTTTAGGGGCAGCTATGAATCCGATACTACATTGTAGTATTTTTAGAAGAATCTGTGCATCATAGGAAAGCACTAACTGGTGAGAATCATGAGGATTTCACGATTCCGACGTCGCTCGGCTCGGGCCGGTGAAAACGTCAACAATAAATTTCGGTTTTGTGAAAAGCAATTTCTTATTTCAATAATCCAAATTGGTAAAGTTTATATATATTTATACCTACCGACTATTTACTTGGGCTATTCTTCTATTTAATATATGGGCTTTACAATAATCACTTAGCCCATCGTAATAATTATTATAACTAACTAATCACACCGGCTGAAATTATATTTACGTGGTGGGCCTATGATGATCCTAGGTCGCCACATTTAATTTGGCCCGCCTAACTTGATTATATGTTTTCTTTAGCCCTTTACTCTCATTCTTATCACCTCATTCCGTGGAGGTGGAGCCAAGCTTCAATTAGTATCTTTCACCGTTTTTATTTAGAAACAATACAAAAAAATTTGTACAAGAGTCACCCTCCTTTGAAACAATTTTATAGTATGAAATTTGTACCATTACAATTATTCATTGATACCATAACAATCATTTACTTATACCATAATTATTTTACACTCGTGATATTAATTTACAAGTGTAATAGTATCATTAAATGAATGTATGATATCTATAAATGAATGTAATATTATTATACCATGAAATTGTTTCACACTAAATTTTAAGTTTTGTGTTTGTGCAAATTTAGATCCGTGAAAATGAACCACTCCAATTTTGTTTTTATGATCCAAGTATAAATGAGTTGGCCTGCAAGTTTTAAATTTTTATATTATGCGGTGATTTGCAATGAGGACTTACTCACTAGAAACATTACCTAATTTGTGAACAACCTTAAGAACCAGATTGTGATGATCCCTAAAAAATTTTATGATTTTTTTAGTAGTGTGTAATTTGACATGTATCTAAAAGAGACAAAATTCAATAAAAATCATTCTAATACACCACAAAAAAGGGTTTTAAAGAGGGCTTTAACGAGAGTTTCGACGTTAAAGAGGGCTTTAACGAGGAAAGAGGCCCTCGTTAAAAAGATTCTCGTTAACTTATCCCTCGTCTCGGCCCTCGCTAGCTAACGAGGGTTGTGGCCCCTCAATAGTTGCCGAGGGCGCGGCCCTCGTTAATATGGGTGACGGACTTGGCGAGGTTAATTAGCGAGGGCAACGCCCTCGTCTCGCCCTCGTTAACCTTCAACCTTATAAAAAATGTGGCTAAGGGGAATTGAACTCGCGCCGCGCGGGCCGTTAATCCTCAATTTTCATTACACGCGGGTTTTGAACCTGCGACCTCCGAACGATCGAGCATAAGGGCACAGGCGCTTTACCGTTTGGGGCAAAGCAAGTCATTCATTATATTTTTCTTTTGAAATATATTTATATCATATAATGTTAAATATTTTATATATTAAATTTATAATTATTATTATTATCATATATATACAATTAAATTGTTAACTATATATTATCAATTTATAAGTGTTATTATTATCACATATATATTCAATTAAATAGTCAACTATATATATTCATTTTATAATTGTTATTATTGTCATATATATATATATATATATATATATATATATATATTCAATTAAATTGTCAAATATATATTAACTATATATTATCATTTTATAATTGTACTTATTATCACATATATATTCGATTAAATTGTCAACTATATATTATCATGTGTATAAATATGTACTCTCTTAAATAATTAAAATTCATACTCTTAAACAATTAAAATTCATGTTTTTCCAATAATTTGAAAATAAACAACTAAAATTCATACTCTTAAACAATTAAAATTCATAAATTCGTACTCAACAATTAGAAAAATTTATAGTTTTAAACACAAATAATTAATCATTCATTATGTCAACGCCTTGAACCCCCGACCCATGGGATGAGTGATTAGAACCACTCGGACGTGGGGAATACCACCGTGTAAGGAACCCTACATCCCCTGCAGCCACTCGTTGAATTGATGTTGCATGTTCGCCGTCAAGTCCTCTCTCAAAGTTGTCTCTCTTCGCTCCATCTCCTCCCGCACCCTCTCATGCTCCCGTTGGAGCAATTGTCGACATTAGATTGGGTGTAGGTGCCAATAGAAGTACTCGATGAGCCGAGCCGAGGCGACGCTGCGTCTGACTTACCGATTGACCAAGACCCGAATAAGTCCATGTTGTTTTCTAACGGTATTGACGCATAACCGATAAGTCTGGATACCGGAGTTCGAGCTCGACCCCTCGGAGGGCTGTCACATTTAGGTGGCCATCTCTTGTACTTCATGTTGTACGAATTTTTCCACAATTAAATTTTTTGATTATAAAAATAGACATATATATATATATATATATATATATATATATATTATTACATAATGTAAAATAAAAATACTTACAAATGTGTCACTCATAGCCCCGTAGGTATACTCCTTCAACTAAATAGTGGTAATGCTCCACTATTTTCCAATCATTAGGCGGGCCGTCCTTTTGTCCTCCCCTGTATTTATTTAATTAGAACAACGTGCTTGATTAAAATATTGAACTAACATTAAAAATCACTTACATTCTCATAGGCAACCTCGGCTGCTCCACGGATCCGCCCTTATGGCAGGAGATGCCAGCATTCGGCCTCCGTGCTTCGATATTCGATTCTTCTTACACCGCTCGCTCTTTACTTTCACGTCTTCTCTATCCACAGATGGCGAGCAGTCCATTCCAAACGGTTGCATCCCATGCATCTTCTTCTTTGTGAACCACTTTCTTTTCACATTGTTCGGAAGATCGACATATCTTTCCGCCGCCCTACGAATGAATAGTTCATACACCTCTTGTGTGTTCGTAATCGCAGGATCCCACCTAGCCTCTCTCTGCCAAACAAAATTATTGTGCGAAGATAGGCATTAAAGTTTTTAAATTAATCAAAATTATATAACGATCAATGGTATATATACCGAATGTCTCCCGCATGCGCTGCAGCCTCTCTCCCGCGATATCATCCGAATGTGAAGGTGTCAAGCTCCATATATCTAGACATAATGGATCTAATAAGCATGGATACATGATTCGATGGCATCAACCTACAAAAAGGGGTAAGCACACGAAATTAACAGACATATAAAATTAACATATAATAATATTCACATATATTTAACGTATGTATTCCCGTAGATCCATATATCGAGTCGTTCTCCCTCGGTGGAGATGAGTGATCCTCGTAATACTCAGCTGGTATTATCTTCTTCCTGATTAATCACCGGTACCGGTACTAGTACTCTGTCACCTCAACCCCCGACCCACTCGCTCTGTGTTCCCTCGACCCACTCGCTCCACTCATCTCAGTAACAATAATTAAATAAAATTATATTATTATCATATAAAACATCACTCATCATATATATAATATTAAAAACACATTATCATCATATAAAACATCACTCATCATATATATAACATTAAAAACATATTATTACACTATTCAATCCTCATCGAGTAAAAAATGTGCTTTCACGTTAATGGATTCTCTAAAACTGGTTCCTACATTTATATTTCGAGTAAGGACACCTAATCTTTCCTTCAATCATCCAATCCGGTTTGCTAGTAACGAATTCTATAAATGATTCGAATCCACTAAGAAATTCGAGAGATATCATGCTATTAAACGTTCTTGGACCATATATCCAACTAAGCCTTAAATAATTCATAGGAATTTGTTTCCTATTAATGAAGATTCAAAATTTGATTAAATCATAAATAATTCTCCAGCTTAATATATTTTTTCCTAATATTAATATTTTCTAAAAATTTCGTCGAGTTTTGTTTTATTTTATCGTATTCCCGCTTAATATATCAAGATCCTAGTGCATCCATTTCGGACTTAATTAAAATTAATCAAGTCGGAACACACATTCTACAACAAATAATACTAAACAATTCATCAACCCTCAACTCCAACAAAGAACTTGAATCGAACATCGATTCAATTTTTAACATTAATATAATTGACCTATCATGCAAAATTTGATCGAAAATCAATCATCTTATATATATATATATATATATATATATATATATATATATAAAGAGTGGGTTACATCTAGGTACAATTCTAATACTTAAATTACTACTAGATACAATACAAACCTAAATTACTACTAGATACAATAATATGGTGTAATCTACCAAAATTACCCTTCTTTACACAAGGACCAAAATTGTTGTAGCTTTATTCTTGGCACGATTCTCAAGGTGATGTGACTTGTCTCATCATCTTTTTCATTCTTTTATTCTTGGCGACTTCAATTTTTTTCCAAATTAGAGTACAAATAATTCATTTTTATTAAATTCCTTCATAATTCGTATATGATGTTGTAGGAAATAATTGTTGAAAAATTCTAAAAATGTGCAGATTCAATAATCGAATATCGGTAACAATAATTCATATGTGCAAGAAACAATATCCAAATAATTCATATTTACGGTTGGTTATTTTTTTCGTTGCATTTTGATTCAAAATTCAAAAAACACAAAAATAATGACACAACAATCAAAAATATAATTCGAGAATTATTCCCAAAAAAAAATACTGCACATGTGCGTAAAAAAATAATCGCAATCTACACATGTGCGTAAAGCTCCGCACATTATCACCGTAAAAATACAAGAACAAGAAAATCAAACCAGTAAGTTGTATGATTGGAGTGAATTGATGCATGTTTTTAGGGTGTATTTTAGTGCAAAAAGTGAACAAAAGTGTTAGATTTTGTGCCTAAATGTGTAGAGTATCACTACTTTGCCTAAAAAGTATTACTTGTGAGATATTTGATGTTTTTCGTCCCGTTTTTAGGTAAATCGATGGAATTTAGCCAAACCGAGAGTACCGGCATTCATAGGGTGAAGAAACGATCGAGACGGGCAAAACGGGGTCGAGGCGGAGTCCGGTCGAGAAAATTCCCTAGACTCGACCTCCGGTCGAGGGCTAGGGACCTCGACTCGAGGTTGCAGCCATAGGATGAAAATCGAAAAATTGAAGGAAGCTCGACTCGAGGGCCGAGCCTCAAGTCGAGGATCGGGCGAGAATCGGCAAGCTCGACTCGAGGGCCGAGCCTCGAGTCGAGGCCGGAAGCAAATTTGAAAATAGTGGATACGACTTAAGGAACCTCGACTGAGGGCCCCAACCTCGAGTCGAGGGATGACCAAAATCGAAATTTTTGTTTTAAAGCCCATTTGAGCGAAAAACAGAGCATATTCTCCATAACCTAGATTAGAGCGGTTATTTTACGATTTGGGTGAATTTCTCATTCCATAGCTTAATTCTCATTGTAATTGGATTAGATTCATAGATTTAGATATATTTTAATCATTTGTACCCTAGATTAGCTTTTGATCCAATAGATTTTCCATTTCCAAGTTGTAATTCAAGTGAGGAGATGGATTCAATTGGTGATGTTCTTCTACTTTTTTCATTTCAATTCCATAATTGTTGTGATTAGATTCTTAATTGTTCAATTAGATTTTTCACCCATGGATTTTCACTTTGCACCATGGGCTAATACTCTTGTGCTTGAGATAATTGAAATTGGGGATGATTTGATTGCCTTATGCTATGATTGTTGATGATTGTTGATCAATTGAGTTAGATTGCTCCCTAATTGTGATTCTAATTGTGCTTCATGCATTTTTATCTCTTTAGATTAATGTTTGATCACCCTAGCAATAAAGGCGAGTTGAGCTAACATGATCCGGATTAATCGGGTTATAATTGTGTATGATTGTATGAATTGAGTGTTTCTTAATTGAGAGATTTGTTGCACTAAGGATACTCACATTAGGCATTGTGTGATTAATGGAGTGATTAATTGCAAATTGGTTTTATGCTTTCTATCTTAATTGATTTGCAATTTGATTCAATCATAGCTTGTTGATCATTGATTCCTTGATGGATATTATCCCTAGCACCCCAATCCCCATTGATTCTTAGTTACTTGTTTTAGCATATAAGGTGTTCGATTAATTGTTTGCCTAGTGTTTGAATTTTATTTCTTGCATTTGTATTGTAGTTTTAGAGCCCAAACCCGCTTTGCAACAATAGTCATCTATAACTTGCATTCCTAGGGCCTCACGTGCATACTTTTTCCCTTGGATTCGATATACTTGGTTGTCGTAAAATCGCTTGCCCGATTCCTACAATCATTGTATAAAGAAAATGAACAGATGATTGAAACCTAATTTTCTTTTTTTTTTTTAAAAAAGCCCAAATCGTTTAATCTTCAATAACAAAATACAAGATTCGTAAAGTGACACCAAGAAAATCTACCGTCGGCGAGCAGATCGGCGTCACAGGCTTATTCTTCACCGCCGCTTCAGTCGTCTTCATCGTCGCCGTCGTCTTTGAAACTTCGATTCGTGACCGGAGATGGTGAAGTAGCAGCTGTCGCCGTCGCCGATCTATGGTCATTTCGCGAGGTCTGTTCTTCATCGCCGTCACATCGCGTCGCGTCTCCTTCTCCGCCAAGGCGGTGGTGGGGCGATGCTTGGGGGCTGGGGCGGTGGAATTTCGATGAATTTTGCAAGATTTCGATGAATTTCGGGAAGGCAGTAGATGGGAGAGAAAGAGAAGGGGTGGGTCTTTGCGGCGTTGGAGAGAGAGAGAGTGCGGAGAAAGTGAGAGATAAATAAGGATTTTGGTGATTAAATGTGAGAAGGGGTATTTTGGGTAGAAATTGTAGTGGGTAGTAATTTATTAAAAGTGTTGTAGTGGGTAGTAATTTTTTTCTCATATATTGTAGTGGGTAGTAATTATTTCATATATAAATTATTATATAATGCATGCAAATTATTTTTAAATACAAATAATTATCATAATTAAATTAAGAGCATCTTCAAATAAATAATTAAAAAAATACATACGGTGATAGTGGTTGTGTATAGTTTATGAAATTATACGCCGGATCGAATCTCGTTTCAATTTGCATAGGTACCTAGAAATATATAAATTATAAAAATTAAATTAAAATTATAATAATATTAAAAATAAATTTATATAGTTGCATACATACTAATTAACTCTAAATAATTAATAATCTTATACTACTAATTATATAATACTAATCTTAAATACTAAATAATTATTAATAATTAAAATACACATAACAATTACACAAATTACACTAAATAATTAATCAATCAATATCTATACATGTATATATATATATATATATAAATACAAATTTACCCACTAAAATAACAACAAAATTAACCGATTAAATCATAAGAACTTACCGTAGAAATATTCCCTGAACGCATACAATAAAACCCAACTAGTGGTGGGGCCAATTTGCGGCGGCGGCGGATGCGGTGGCAGTGGACGGCGTTTTTTAAATAAAAGGAGAGGTGCAATGGTGAAGAAAAAAAGGTCAAGCAATTTTAATTTGGGCTTAACGAGGGGGCCCGCCCTTGTTAAGTTTATGGGCTAGCGAGGGGGCCCGCCCCGTTAAATTAAATATGGGCGAGGCGAGAGCCAAGCCCTCGTTAACATAATGGGCTCGCAAGGGGCGCCCTCGTTAAACAATATATTGGGCTAGCCGAGGGGCTCGCCTCGTTAAATAAATATGGGCCTTGGCGAGGGCCTCGCCTCGTTAACTTGGGCTGCCGAGGCTCGTCTTTGTTAACTAACGAGGGCTAACGTGCCCTCATATGAGCCCTCGTTAACTAATGAGGGGTTTATTCCCTCGCTAAAGCCCTCGTCTCGCCCCTAGCTAACTAACGAGGGTTTTAAACCCCTCGTTAAAAGCCCTCTATAAAATTGATTTTTTTACGTAGTGATATCACAAAAAAAAATTCATATTCAAAGTATAAAATAACATTTTAAATATAAATTAGCTTAAAAAACATTTTGAATATATATCTAATACAAACCCGCATAACACACGGGGTGTTTTATACTTTCTCCGTCCAATAAATATATTCTCCCTTTTTTGAGCACGTGCATGTATTAATGTGTGTTCATATGTAGTGTTTAGAGGGTGATGATAAAGTAGTGTGAGATACAATTATTAATAAAAAATAGAATAAGAATAAATTTTCTCGGACAAAATAAAAGAAAAGTGAGAATAAATTTTTTGGACGGAGGAAATAATATTTGTGAATCAATAATATAAATTAAATTAAGGCCATTTACATATAGGTTAAAAAAGGTAGGCTAATTACTAATAGGTTCAAAAATTTGCATAGAATCACAAAAATATTTGAGCAGACGCAAAATTGCACATGAACCTAGTTGTAATTTTGAATTTTTTTAACCTATTTGTAATTTTTTCATTAAATTAATTTAAAATTCAACAACGTAGTTTAAATTAATAATAGTAGCTTTGAATTGACATTGGAGTAGAATATATGAAAGATCGATCAAGAGAATTTTTGCTTAAAGTTTTATGCCGGGCAAAGAGACAGAGCGAAAATGGAGATGCAGTTAAATTATGAATTGTTAAAGATAAGATAAAAATTGGAAAATTTAAAATTTAAAATTAAAGGAATTTTGACTGAGAATAACTGTCTAAAATTGTAAAATTTCAAAATAATGGTCTATATTGATGACACATAGGATATTAGAAAAAAAAAAAAAAATCCTTACGTTGATATAATATATGTTGAAACGGACAATGGAATAAAAATATTACTATAATCTAAAATTTTAGGTTAAAAAAGTAAAAGAAAAAAATAACTTCGTCAATGAGCAAGTCTCTTATGTTTCGTATACACCGTAAGTTTGTGGTGTTACTTTTTTAAAAAATTAAAGTATCAAATATTTGATTAAGAGTATTAAAAATCTCATTAGAAGTATAAAAATTAGGTTAAATGATATCATATTTGTGAGATAAGTATAATAAATTTAACCAAAAGTATCAAATATTTAACCAAGAATATCAAATATTTGACCAAGAATATTAGTGAAACATTCTTACGGTGTATACGAAAAACATAAGACTTTGTCTCCGTGAATTTGTCTTTTTTTTTTTTTTAACGGGATCTTCGTGGAATTTGTCTAATTAGGTATTATATTAAAAAAAAAAAAAAAAAAAAAGTCATAAGATCACACTATGATTCAAAGACGAAACCCCATTAAAATCAAATAAGGGTAGAGCTCTAACCCCTAAATAAAGAGAAAAGTCTCTATACAAAAGTACGATTCCATAAATCTATCATTTGTTGTCAAATCCATTACATTGTCTCACATGAGATTACACAAAATTCAATCAAAATTACGGCTCCAACTCTTAAGAGTCACGACTCACGTTGATTTAAAAGCATTTGTATCAATATTTAAGATAATTACGTAGTTGTTATTATAAGGAGTCTAGTATCGCATCCCTTATTTAATATGACTGTGACAATGTCAAATTTACTAATTTTGAAATTAATATGGTTGGAAATCATTGCAAATTTATTATTGATTTGTTAGTTAAAATGATTGAGTTGTTTCTTTTTTAAATCAAACAAAATGAGCTCCCGCGTATTACGCGAGATTTTCGTTAAATAAACTTTACAATATAATATATTATATATATAATATTTTTAAATAATAATATATATATTATAATAATGTATATGTATAAAAATTGTAATTATAATATTAAATTTAAATAATGGTAATATTAATTGTATGACAATTCATGCCAGGATTAAAATTATTATAATTATGTGAAAGAATTTACTACAAGATTTGTTTCAAATTTATTTTACAATTAATAAAAAAAGGAGACGATTAATAGAACTTTTTTATATAATTGATGCGTAAAATTACTCCGAATAATATATATATATCGTATATTTATAATAAATATCATATATTTTTTTATAAAAGTTGATACAACCACAATTTTTCTTACATACATTTATAGGCTTAAGTTAAATATAATTTTATGTTTACAAATTGTCATATGATAACACTTTTTAGATATAAAATAGATATTTAAAATATT
Source organism: Paraleonurus japonicus (assembly GCA_030762865.1). Taxonomy (NCBI): domain Eukaryota; kingdom Viridiplantae; phylum Streptophyta; class Magnoliopsida; order Lamiales; family Lamiaceae; genus Paraleonurus; species Paraleonurus japonicus. The sequence goes on from CM061060.1 coordinate 24,943,080, forward strand.
TAAAGATTTATATATTAACTTAGCTATTAAAATATATAATTAATTCCTATATTAAAATGCCACATAGATGTCATATATTAATTATAAATCAATACGAAAATGACACATAGATTATTAACATATATATGCATTTAATAAGAATATGACACCTCATTCAAATTAATCTCATGACGACACCTAAGCGAAAACAAACTCCCTATTAGTAATATAGGGATAATTAAATGTACATAGAAAATAAGTCAAACTATCATTAATATTCGATCAAGGGTAGAGGTCTATCCAGGGTGTCTTCGACCAATGAAATTGAAATGCAAGAAAGGAGTGTTTACTAAAAAGAATAATAAATGAAAAGATATTATATTATATTCCCTCCAATTTCATATCAATTTTCATACTCTTTTCCTTTTTATTTATATTAGTTTTCATATTTAAAAAAATCGTAAACTTCATGCTCACAATATTCACTTGTATAATTTTTATATTTAATCCAATTAATTTATTTAATAATAAAAATTTACAATATTATCCTTTAACACTCACATTTTTTTTTATTGTCTTGTTTACTTCACATGATTGATCTTTGATAAATTATCTCAACTAATTCACCCCGACTTTTATCATACTTTATCTTATAACAATTAATCAATTTCATTTGTAATCGAACTCTAAGTGTGTCTTCAAATTAGTATGAAAATAGGATAGAGGAGTATTATATATACCCTCCGTCCCATAAAAATTTCATATTTTTTTATTATGGCGTCCCACAAAAAGTTTGTACACCCAAAAAAGAAAATATCTAATTAAACTTCATCCTCACAAAATTTACATATTTACACAAAATATCATTATTCTTGGGACTCATACATACACTCAATCAAATAAATTATTGAGTAATACTTGTGTGAACAGAAATGCATACAATAAACTCTATTTTTACTATCACTTTCATTGTGATTGTAATAGTACATGACATTGCATTGATAATAAATGTGCATGACGATAATAATAAAAATATAATTTATCGTACATATTCAATTTACACAAATTTTTATTTTAATTATTTTACTTTATTTATAAAAATTTATAAAATAATTTTTCAACACTACTCTGCTCTTTATACTTTTTTCATAAATTTTGTGTTGAAAATTCCCTACAAATTATATTGAATGGAGAAGGGTTTGGATTCTCTCTATATTTTTGTGTAAATTTTTGTAAATTACGGAGAGATATAGACACAATAATAAAATAATATTTAAAATATAAAAATAGAACTCACTTATTATTTTATTATTATATCTATCCAAAATTATAAAAAATTTACAGTAAAGAAATGTAGATGATCCATTTACAAACGGAGGGAGATGTCGTTTCGGATTGTCAGTTTTTGTGACGACGCAATCTATACGATGATTGGTGGGCAAAATTTATTGAATAAAATAGCAAAGGATAATAAAGACAAACATGTTGAATATTCAACCCCAACTTGTTACCAATTATATTAAAGTCGATCAAGACTGTCCAAAATGGAAATATACTTTTTCAACAAAACTTCATTATAATATTTAATAGTGGCTTTATTTTTTTAAAAAATAATAATAATTAGATTTTGAATTTTAAAATTTAAAAATTAATTCTAGTTTTTTTTTAAAATTAATTTTAGTTGAAATATTGAAAATCAATTTTAAAAAATCTACACTATTAACACTTATAAATTTACTATTAATTCTCTATTCTTATATTTTGATATATTTAAATCATAATTCAAATCATCCAATCATTTCAATTGACCTCAATAATAATATAATACTAATATAACTTCATTCACTCTTACACATTAATACTAATAATATAATATTAAAAATTCAAAACAAATACATACATTATTTTTATCATGATTTCGAAATCCCTCATAGTTTAAGAATCGGTACTCATCTAAATTACGAAAAAAAATTAAAGCAAAAATTTGTGTAAGACGGTTTACAATGTGACCATTTTTAAATTAACATAAATTAACACATACTCCTCCCATTACATTTTAAATTGTTCAAAATTCAAAAATGGACGTTACTGAAGTTTATTTTTTCATACTTAAAATAGGAAAAAAATAATTCTACCCTCACAAATTAAATCCATACAAATATCTCTTATTTACGCATTATTATGTCACTCAATTCTCCACTATAATTAAATTCCCACACAATTACTTATTTCAATTATCTAGGGATAAGCCTAGATACCGAGTTATCTTTTGATAATCCACAAAGTGAACGGAGCCTAAATTGAAAGACTCGTGTATTCTTTATTTTACACCTTTTAACACTAATAAACAATATTTTTATTAAAGATCCAATCATATTTTCAAAATGAATTTTACTTCTTGTGAATTGAATATATATTTATTTTTCCCTTTGACTATAAACGCTGACAAAAGTCCACTTGTTTTGAGTTTATCCATTTAAGAAAAAAAAAAACATACATCTTCTTCTTCATATCCCTATTCAATGTATATTATATAATCGATCACTTTGAAGATCGTCTACACTAGCACTTCTACTGCAGAAATGGCGGGTGGTGGAATTGTCGATGCAAAGGCTGGAGCTAGGGCTCATTTATACGAGTATAAAATCACTCCTTACTTTGTTTTTGCCTGCATTGTAGGTTCCTTGGGAGGTTCCTTGTTTGGCTATGATCTTGGTGTTTCTGGTTTGTATTCTCTCTCTCTCTCTAGTTTCTCTTTCTTCGATTTGAATTTCATTTACCTATCATCATCATCATCATCATCTAATAATTGCTTTGAATCTGATGTGTTGAAATAATGAATTTCATTTTGCTTTCAAGTATGGAAGAATTACAGATGATTCGATTATGTCAAATAATCCTACGATTAGTCTCTCTATTATCTAGATTTCATTTGTTTATAATTTTGATTGATTTTTCTGGCATTTAACGACAGCAAACTAAGGCTCTGTCAGTGAGAGTTCGATTCCTTTGTTCCACTTTTTCGTATATTCCAGTTGGTACTGAATTGTGTTTATCCATTGATTATATAAAACGAAACACTAAATATGTAACGGATGATTTCGTGTGTGTATCAATAGGCTTTGTAAGTCGTATTTCAGTTTCTGAAATGGAATTGATGTTTACAAAGTAGAAATGATTTATGATGACAGGAGGGGTGACTTCCATGGACGACTTCCTCAAGGAATTCTTCCATGATATCTACGAAAGGAAACAGGAACATCTCAAAGAGACAGATTACTGTAAATATGACAATCAGATCCTCACTCTCTTTACCTCGTCGCTCTACTTTGCTGCTTTAGTTTCGACATTCGGGGCGTCCTACGTCAGCCGAACGAAAGGCCGGCGTGCCAGCATCATCTGTGGATCAATCAGTTTCTTTCTAGGCGCAATCCTCAATGCATCTGCTCAGAACATTGCAATGCTGATCATTGGTAGAATACTACTTGGAGTAGGCATTGGATTCGGTAACCAAGTAAGAAACGAAATTACTTGTTTTCACTGAACAATATTAGTTGCTTTCGTTGAACACTATCAGTCTCTTTCTTACGAAGTTTTTGTCTTGTTCACTACATTCTCTTTTACAGTTGATTCATAGGCTGTCCCTCTGTATACGTTGTTGAGTGAAGGAGTCTTGTGCTAAAAGATGAACTAGATTAGTTGTTTTCACTGAACAATATCAATATCAGTTGTTTTGAACAGATTTTTGTCTCGTTGAGCCTTATACACATTCTTTCATTCACAGGCAGTCCCTTTGTACCTCTCAGAAATGGCGCCAGCGAAGATAAGAGGAGCTGTGAACCAGCTCTTTCAACTCACGACGTGTTTGGGAATCCTGGTAGCGAATTTTGTCAACTACGGAGTCGAAAGAATTCATCCATGGGGATGGAGATTGTCTCTCGGTTTAGCTGCTGTTCCAGCCACGGTTATGTTCATCGGTGGACTTTTCCTTCCAGAGACCCCCAACAGTCTGGTTGAACAAGGGAGATTAGAAGAAGCAAGGAGGATCTTGGAAAAAGTAAGAGGTACACCAAAAGTTGAAGCAGAGTTTCTAGATCTTGTGGATGCAAGCAATGCAGCTAAGGCTATCAAGAATCCATTCCGCAACCTTCTGAGAAGGAAAAATCGACCCCAGTTGGTATTGGGAGCAATCGGGATCCCAGCGTTTCAACAGCTTACCGGGAATAACTCGATTCTTTTCTACTCCCCTGTCATATTTCAGAGCTTGGGGTTCGGGTCAAGAGCAGCCCTATACTCATCAGTTATAACCAGTGCAGCTCTTGTTGTGGCCGCACTCATATCTATGGCTTTTGTTGACAAGTTTGGTAGAAGAGCCTTCTTTCTCGAAGCTGGCTGCGAGTTGATTTTCTGCTTTGTAAGTTCATACACACACACCCTCCCCCTGCATGACCTACCTAGAGTTTATGCCTTATCTGTTGTTTGCATGACTTTACAGGTTGCTGTTGCTATTACTTTGGCCCTCAAATTTGGAGAGGGCAAAACAATACCTAAAGGGACGAGTATCTTTCTTGTGATTGTGATCTGCCTATTCGTGCTGGCTTATGGGCGGTCATGGGGGCCCCTGGGATGGTTAGTTCCGAGCGAGCTTTTTCCCCTGGAAACACGGTCTGCAGGGCAAAGCCTGGTGGTTTGTGTGAACATGATCTTCACTGCGTTGATAGCACAGTGTTTCCTCGTGTCGTTGTGTCATCTCAAATACGGCATCTTCTTGCTTTTCGCGGGTTTGATATTCATCATGACATGCTTCATCTACTTCCTGTTGCCTGAAACAAAGCAGGTTCCCATTGAGGAGATACACCTTCTGTGGCAATCTCACTGGTTTTGGAAGAGATATTGCACACCTGAGGATGAAGCAGATGATGTCAAAATAAACACCACTTAAATCCTATATAGAATTCTTTTACTACAACCTTGATTTATCATGATGTTTTCCTTACTTTCAAATGACAAAGCTTTTGTTATGCCACAATCTTTACGGGAAACTTCTTTTCTTTCTCATCTTCATGCATGATTTTTCTACATTGAATTCTTTTAATAGCTTCAAATACCAAACTGGAATGGTAATCTTCTTAAATGAGCCAATATAAGTGAAAAATGGACATACTATTAATTGCATGTCAAGTTTATCGTTTTTAGTAACTCTTGTGTCTGTTGCTGGGTAAATATAATAAACTTTATTTTTAATAGGCTTAATTGCAAATAAAATTATTACTTTTTTGCAAATTGTAATTTAATCTAAACTTTCGAATTTTATTAAAAAAATTTAATTTTTTTTTTTTGCAATTCAAGCTTACGGGCAGTTTATCCTTGCCCGAAAGTTCGATGTGTACAAAGAAACATACGGTCATCGTCCCATTAAACGTCCACATCAAAAATATGAATTAAAAAAGGTTTAATTGCATATTAAATCACCACCTTTTCCAAAATTGCACTTTTAAATTTTGGCAAACAAAACTCCAATTTAATAAATTTTGTCAAGTTTCCAATGAATTGAAATACCCGGTCAAAATGCCACGCAGATAAAAATCAGATCGCCATCCATTTTTGCCGGATTATATGCGCACGTGACCGACACATGAGCGAAATGACGTCGTTTAATTTGTTATTTTTTAATTTATGAACATATTTTAATTTAAATGAAATAAAATTAGTTTAATTTTTAAGTTTTAGTTTTGATTTATTTTTATACGGTTTATTTTACAATATATAGTAAAAATATAATTAAAAAAATTAAAATTATAGTCAATTTTCATTTAAGCAAAGAAAATAAAACTCTTAAATTTCAACAATACACCAAATACGGGAGAAGCTAATATGCATGTAAGATCGAAATGCAAAAAAATATTAATGGAAGTTTTGTTCAAAAAAATCAAAAGTTTAAATTAGATTGCATTTAGTTAAAATGTGGTGATTTAATTTGCAATGAAAAATTGTAAAATTAAACGACGCGTCGTTTTTTTTTTTGCGATCACGTGGATGCCACATAAACAACGGGCGAGACAAATCGCCCGTAAGCTATGATTGTAAAAAATTATTAAATTGGAGTTCAAAAGTTTAGATTAAAAATTTCAAAAAGTGGTGATTTAATATGCAATTAAGCCTTTTTAATATCATTATCATGCACATTCACTTTCATGATCATGCACATTTACTATCATCGCCATCCACTATTACTATCTTTCACATGCACGTAAATATGACGGTGATAGTGCATGTGAAAGATAGTAAAAGTGTATGACATGATAATAAATGTGCATGACATGTAGTAAAAATAAAGTTTATAATATGCACTTGATTTATACAAGTTTTGTCATCTTATTTCATATACATACTTCATGCTTATTATCTAATTGTCATGGGAAAAAAACCAGATGGAACATCGTTGTTACTACTCTCTTCGCTCCAATTTACATGTCGTTATAGGTAATTCACATAAATTAAAAGAGTTATTTAATACTTATAATTATTTATTTAAAATAACTAATATATCATAAGTTCTTATTGCAAATAGTAACAAGAAATGGAAAAACAAAATTTGTATCACAATAAATAACTCATAAAAATAAGTAAATAGAAAAGTTGAAAAAGATTAATTTCTTTTGTAAAACCAAAAGCTATGAATATTCAAGAATAATTTTTTTTTCTCTAAAATGTTAAATGGAACTAGTAACAAACAACAATTGTGTCAAAAGTAATGAAAGCAGCAATAATTTTTTTATCGATCAAATAATGACTTGAATCTATGATCTCGTGGAGCTCTAACCACTTGAACTATCAGTTGTCAAATCATTAATGAGATAGTTTCATATGGTCCTTTAACTTTTTCCAAATTTAGATTTGGTCCCTTTTTTATTTTATTAGTTGTGGTCCTTTTGATATCAAATAGGTCATTTCGCCGGATAATTCAAATTTTAGCCGAAAAAATTACCTAAAAATGACCAAAAATTTATTGTAGCATACAAAGCGACACGAAAATGTACCAAAATTACGAGCTCAACAAAAGGAAAAGAAATAGGCCTCGACCCTCCCTTTATCGTAAAACACTCGGAATTAGCAACGAAAATTGACAAAATTTACGATTTTAAAATTGCAATTTACAAGAAAGGTGTAATCGAAATTTAAAATTAATTGAGAGTTTTAATTTTTGAATGAGTGACGATTAAAATGAGACTTGACACGGCCACCAACGTGACAAAAATAAAAATTAAGGCAATTTCCTAGAAAAATTGAAATTTTCCGTGAAAAGACCAAAATTAACACCAAAAGGAATAAAATTGATAAATTAAAAAGGAAAAGGACTAAGATTGAATTCGAGTAAAGATACAAGATGGTTTATGATTTTTTTCTCAATCATTAACACCAACCATTAAGCTATACAACTGATTTTCATTCGTTGTCAAATCATTAAGGACAGATTGCGAAGTGATATAGCTCAAGTGGTTAGTGCTCCACTACCTATGATCTAAAGGTCATGAGTTCGAGTCACATACCCTTTGCCCCATCAAAAAAAAAAAAAAAAAGTAAGGACAAATTGCAAAAATACGACTTATTTTTACCACTTATTGCATTTTAAGGACCCAAATTTTAATTTTGCAAGATAAATATTAAACTTTAATTTTGTTGCAAAAACATAATTCTGGACAATAAGTGGACAAACTATTGGGATCTCCGTTAATTTGTATAAAATTTTTATATTATAAGTGTTGGTCCCTTGATTGAGTTGATATTAAGAGATTGAATGTCCCTCTAGCGATAATCTAGAGGGGGATGAATAGATTATCTAAACTTTTTCAAATTTAGATTATCTATCAACTTCTAAATCAAAGTTTTTCAGCGGAACCGTATTTTATACTCAATCAAATCTGGATCCTGAAATTTTATTTGATCGTAATGTAAGTAATAACAAGAATTAAAACTTGAAAGAAAGAACACCGAATTTATAGTGGTTCGGATTGAAAGATCCTATGTCCACTTTCCTCCTTCAACTTGAAGAAGGGCCTTGACTTACTTACTTTCATTCTACCTTTCTTCCTTACTTACAGGTGCATCTTCAACCTTACAATGTTTCCTTTCTAATTTCGGAATCTAATGGCTTGAAGATATACGTGAGAAGTGTTCTACAAACACTATGAACTAAGAATGTGAAGAACGTTCGTGAATGTGATTACAGCCTTTTGTGAGCGCTAATCGTGCTTAGAGAAAAATGCTTGTGAATAATTAGATTGCAAAAGTTATTCTATCCTAATTTCTAGATCTATTTATAGAGAATTGTTCTTTGGCTTGTAACTTCCTTGTTGATTCTTCTCTAGTTAGTTATAACCAACTAATCGACTCTTGTAACCTCTTCTTGGTTAATTGTAATCGCTTCTTGAAACTACTTGATTATTCTAACACTTCATGACGTGGTCCTTTTTATGCGTGTCTTGGTCTTCGGCCTTGATTGTCGCTAAATACATTGTCTTTGACCTTATCTCGACTTATCATGCTTATCTTCATCTGTCTTCCTATCTTCATCTCGACTCCTTGTCTCCATCTGTCTTTTTGTCTTCATCGACTCCTTGTCTCTATCTCGATCTATTAGGTCTATCCTTATCTAACTTTTGTACTTAGTTTATTTTAGGGATGGAGGAAATACCGAAAATACCGATATACCGACGTTAATACCGAAAATACCGACTTTGCGGTATACCGAAAATTTCGATGCGGTATGGTTACCGTGCATCAAATTTTCGATGCAGATTCGGTATAGGATTTTAAAATTTTTGGTATTTCGGCATATACCGAAATACCGAAAGGTATTTCAAGATTTTCGTATATACCGTATACCGTAAATATTTTTTAAAATAATTATTTAATTAATTTGTTTATAATTTAAATAATATAATAAAGAAATGTACAATAATAATTTTTTTAATTAATTGTTCGGTATGAGCGGTAAATCGATATGATTCGGTGTGGTCGGTATAGTCGGTATGATTCGGTATGGGACGGTACAATCGGTATGGACGGTACGGTAAGGTATACCGAAAAATCGGTACGGTATGCGGTATGAATTTTTTTAATACCGAAATTTCGTGCAGTATCGGTATGTTTTTATAAATACCGAAATTTTTGGTACGGTATACGGTATTTTCGATATTTTCGGTATACCGTACCGATCCATCCCTAGTTTATTTACAAGTCTTTACTACATCACCGGTTATACAAGATTTTCACCGTCATCCTAATTTACATTTAACTCATCAAAACTAAATACAATTTTCTTCCTAACAATTTTCCCCTTTTTGATGATGTTAAAACATAGCTCAAGAAAAGAAATGTGTCAAGTAAACTTTATTAGATAAGTATTTTACAAGGTAGACAATTAAGTCACTTAGTCGGATAAATGAGAGCAATATATTTCACGGTCAGGATGATCATAGTCGGATAATCGGGATAAATACGAGATAGTCGGGATTAGTGAATTACGAGACAAATTAGTGTTATGAATGTTGATCAAGTTTCTTTCAGTTAGTTATACCAAGAAATGTTTGATTAGAAGATTAAGACAGTGGCAAATTAGTTTTAAACAACAGTCTCATGAGAATAGATCCAAAATATATTCACACAAGTTTTCGTATACATCATATAATAGCACTTTCCACAGATAATCGAGCATGTAGACAAGGATTATAAGGATAAGACTTAATCATACCACCTATCTTCTTCTCGTATGCCGAGCTACCGAAGACCCTTTTCTTAAGGGACACCGCTTTCACCTCCTTCGGCCAAGTTAACATCGGCTTATGCTTTGATGATTAGCCGCTTTATCTATTCATGGTCCAGACGACCATCTCTTGTCCTCGGAGGTTCCATCGATGCATAGGCTGGTGCAACTACGTCGGCATTGAACTCTTTATGGGCTAAGTTGATTAAGTATTGGTAGAAAGTCGGGTCTCTTTCTTCCAACCACCTGATGAAATACCATGTTCTCCTCCAGACTCCCATTTGATGTTTTTGCAGGACATGGAAGGCAAAGATCCATTCTCGCCTCAAAAGATCTCCACCTTTCTGTTCTCCCATCAACGGGACTTCCTTCGCACAACATCTATTACGTGGTATGGTCGAAAGACCTCTTCCCCCGATCATTTACGCCCTTCGAACCCATCTTCTCTGCTTCCGATCATAAAATTTCCCCACTTTGCTTTCTCTTGCTCCCTCCTCTTCTTGGCATCTCTCCTCTTATGCCTCTCCATGTCTTCCCTCTTTCTCTTCTTGACCACCTCACGGTGTTTTCGATGGCTTGAAGCCTTAGCTTGTCCGGTGGTGCCTTGAGGAAGAGGGAACGACTTTGATGGGAGCGAGGATATTGAGTGGGAATCTCTTCAACTTCGTATCCGGAAGTGGGTTCACCGCCCTTGATCCTTGTCCTTTTTCGGTCTTTTAAGAACTCTTTGAGACTTTTCTTCGTATTCTTTTCCTTTTCTTTCTCGGCTCTCGGCGGTTCTTGACTAGCTCCCCAACCTTTAGATTCAAAGCCAGGATCTTGTCATCCCGGGCATCCATCCTTTTCTTGAGCTCACCACCTTCCCCCTTTTTAGCATCGCAAATCGGGTGTTGCATATGGTGGTAACTTGTTCAATCTGGCCCAGGAGTTCATGTCTCGACAAGCCCTGTCTTTTGATCCATATTCTCGAACATTTTGAGCCGAGCGGCTTCTATCCTTCTTAATTCATTCTTCATCCTTGCAGACATTGTTTGTTCCACTGTCATAGATAAGTTCGGGGCTTGTTGAAATGATGCTTCTCTTTACGCCCGAGGCTATCTTGGCTTGTTCATGCACCATATCTTTTATTTCGTTGTATGCGTCACTGAACGTACTTTTTGACCTAAGCTTCTTGCTTGTTCTCTTCTTGTGCAATCTTATGCTCAACAACAACCATCTTTTCTTCAAATCGATTCTTGAAAAGTACAAAGCAATGTTCATTTTGAGCTTGAATTTGCATCAATGTTTTCTTTTGTGATTGAAGTGACATAATTTGGGATAAGTTGGAAAGCATTCGGACACGCAGCCTTGATTTGTAACTTCCTCCTTTAAAGCTTCCAACTCGGATGCAGACACAAATGTTGATGGTCGAGCAGTCTCTTCCGGAGAAGATAGTGTGAGATTTATCTCCTCAATCGAATTATAGCCTCGATCGCGCTGGAGGAGAATCGCCCAATGCACCTTTGTAGTTGGCACTTCGATTCCTCCTCGCCTTGTACTTGCTCAACATTTTCTGTTTCGCTTGTGCCTCCCGGCCTATATCCATCTCAGCCTAGCTCATCGGTAGCTCCACCAATGGCTTTCTCAGCCTCCATCTCTTTTATCCCTCCTTCGGTCTAACTCTCAACCCTTTCTTCCCTTTCTTTCTCTGCCTCATCTTTCTTCTTTTCCTCCTCAACCTCAGCCACCTTCTCCACTTCCTCTGGTTGTTCATCTCCAAGATACACCCGTTGCGGGATATAATCAAAGAATTTATCTTCGAGACAGATATCTAGGAAGGACTTGAGACCAGCTTTCTTGAGGACTTTCTTTTAACAAATAGACAGATTGTTTCCACCACCTCTGCTATAAGAATAGATGTCTCTTAGAATGATCCTGTCCTTATCCTTTGCAACAACCAGACATCGACAAGTTCTCCTAATAGATCAGGTTCATCTATTAGGCTGACTCTTTCCTAATCGGGAACTTTTTTCCCCAATTCTAAGTGAAAGTTCAGTTGTTCCCATCTCTCCCGTGGGATTAGGGAGGTTTAGGTATAGGTTTGGTTCGGTTTGAGTTGAGGATAGGAAGGAGAATGGATCGTCGAGCGTTGGGATTGGGTTGGACTTATGGGAGTAGACCGTTTTAGAGGCTCGAGGCAGCGGTCTTGCCTGCCTCTTCATTGCCGAGTTGGGATGTGGAGGGTTGAGGTTCGGCATCATCGGATGAGGATGATGATGAAGATTGTGCAGCCTCTTCGACTCATCTCCGGATGAGATATCCATCCTTTCTGGTTGTCTGAGACACCGGCCGCCTCTCTTGAGACACTTCCCCCTTGGGAAGGCTGTCTTCTCCACCTCCTCCTCCTCATCCTCCTCTGTCCCTTCTTGAGACGAGGACTCGTCCTCCAATACCGTCTCCACCTTCTTTGTCTTGGTCATTACAGACCTTCCTCCTTGGTGCGTGGTGGTGCTGGAATGTCCTCGTCTCCTTCGAGTCAAAGGGTCCAAAAATCTTCTCATCCTTGGTGAGCAGCCCCTTCGCTTTGTGAACTTTTTGACCCCAACCTCCCGATTGAGGTTATCTGCTCCCAGCTTGCTCTCGAGGATGATGGTTATTCGCCATCATACCGGTGATGTTGTTTAATGACCACCACATTAGTGTCTTCAAATCGGAGTCTTAATAAACCTCTTCCTTTCCTCTATCAACCTTGAGAATAACACTGCCCGGTCAATCTCACTCCATCGATAATATCCCTCGGACAACACAACCTTGGCTTCGTCAAGCCATCGTGGCTTTGTTGTTCGCCCAAAATACACTTAGTCGATTAACATCAACAAACGATACTTCCGTTTCAACATGGGTCTTTTCAAATTTGCCGTTGTATTCGATGCGATCTCCTTGCCATAAATCGAAAACTCTCCGGATATTCATTAGCTTTGTAAGTGAAAGGATTTTCACCTACCGTGCTTAGCCCAAAAATTTCTCCTAAATCATCTACAAGAACTACCACCTTCCCCTTCTTACCATTTGAACGAACATGTGATTCAAGTCCATTTTCTCTTGTTTTTACTCTTGTCGAAATTCGCGTAAAGATCATTAAGGGTTTTGTTTCTCGATGGCTTCATCGTGTAATATTGCTTGAGACCTCTTGATTCAAGCGGTTGAAGAATCTCTCGGTTTCGGGTCGGTGGATGTATCCTACTCCACATACATCTCTGATTTTGTCTTATCTCGATTGAGTTCGGATCTTATTCGAACTTTATTTTGGGTTTTTTTGAGTCTCGCCATTGAAGAAAGTGTAAAGGTTTTGAGAGGGAAAAGAGATTTTGAGAGAAATATGAACAGGTTTTGTAAGTGCGTAAATAAAAATATGCACACGTTCTCCTATTTATATGGAAAGAGATATAATAAACAATTATAAAACTCATAATTGACTGAAAAAGTGAGAATTTAGACATTCGTGCCATCATAAATGCAATTATAACAATTAATTTTGAAAAGTGAAGAGAATAATATAATAGACACATTACATATATCGCGCGTGAACTGTTGACGGTTCATATTTTAGAAACCGCCTCCACCCGAGCGTGAATGATACTCGGTGTATTTCAAAATTTAACTTGATAAACTTTCGAGTCCGTAGTAACTTTTTTCGACACGAAGTTACTCATTTTTCTTTACTTTTTAGTTAATTGGAAAGATAAAATAAAAGCACATATATTTTAATAAAAACAAAATCGAACCCTTATCTTTTATTTGAAAAACAATTTTAAAGAAGACAACCGAGTAAATTCATTTTTGAATAACTAATACGATTATGATATTAAATTCACATATTGATTATATGAACTAATATGCATAATTTTTTATTGTTATTTTTTAAGAAATGAAGAGTTAGAAAATACTTCCTAATATTTTCACCTTGGTGGATTGATTATAACATTGTCTGCTTCATGATTTTTTAGATAATGAACACTTAACTTTGTCTTGATGAAAGTGTTAGCCAAACTTGACTTTTCTCAAAACAAAGACACTGAAAATATCTCATTAGTAACCTTTGTGAGTAACTCGGACAAGGTACATATACTCATCTGTTTGTCTTAACAGAGACGACTATAATGTATTTGTCCAAATTACTTCATGTCGGATAAGTAAGTATCAAGTTGGTCTAAGATCAATAGATTAATCCTTGATTCTTGATTCCTTTTATGGAGATCAATGATATCACCTGTGATTATCCATGTGATCCTCTACTCATCCGATACTTTTTTCTAGACATAGTAAAATAATCGAGAGAGAGACAAAGAATGATAAACAAAAGACGAGATTATAGATTTACTAAAGAAGCATATAATAATCCTAACTCTATGGATAATTCCTTGAACCTTGTCTCTGCTAAAGATTTTGTCAAGATATCAGCTCTTTGAAAATCAGTCAAAATCTTTTCTAGTCCGACATCACCTTTCTCAACATGATCTCGTATAAAGTGATGTCGTATGTCAACATGCTTGCACACAGTATGTAAGGCTGGGTTCTGGTAATAGCTATGGCACTATTACTATCACAAAAGATTGGTACATCTCTAGTGATAATGTTATAGTCCCTTAGGCATTGACTAATCCAGATGAGCTGTGAATAACAACTTCCACCGCCATATACTCACTTTAGTAGAAGTAGCTACATAGGTTTGTTTCTTAGACAACCAAGAAATCGGCTTACTTCCCGAGAAATTGGCACGTTCAGAGGTAGATTTCCTATCTATCTTATACCCACCAAAGTCTGAATCGAGTATCTTGACAACTCGAAATTATCATCTCTTTGGATACCACGAGTCCTACATTTATTGTACCTTTTAGAAATTTGAGAATCTTCTTGGCCGCCTCAAGATGACTCTTCTTTGGCTTTGCTTGAAACCGTGCACGGACTCCTCTGCAAAAGATATATCAGTCTACTAGCGGTTAGATATAATAACGAACCTATTAGACCTCGATACTCTATTTGATCCGTGTCTTCCCCCTTGTCATCTGGATCCATTGAAAAATTTGTCATCATAGGTATCTTAGCTTCTCGGCTGGTACCTATTCCAAAATTTTCAATAAGATCTTTTGCATATGAATATTTCCTTTTTTGTCTGCTTGACTTGAAGTCCAAGAAAGTACGTCATTTCTCCCATCATGGACATTTCAAATCTGTTCTTCATGAGATGACTAAATTCTTCACATAACGAAATGTTAGTTGATACAAAAATGATATCATCAACATAAATCAACTAATAAAAGATAACTACCAAACTCCTTTCTAAACAAAGTTCTATCAATTTTACCTTTTACAAAACCATTTTAAATTAAATAATCGTACAAAGTATCATACCATGCTCTAGGAGCTTGTTTAAGTCCATATAGAGCTTTCCTCAATCAGTAGACCTTGTCTCCTTTGACAAAGCACGGAGGTTGTTCTACATAAACTTCTTCACCAAGATTCCCGTTGGTCCCACAAATTGAGTGAATTATAAAGAGCTTAGATCACCTTCTAGTGAAAATCTAGAAGGGGGCTTGAATAGATTTTCAAATCATTTTTCAAAGATTAGATTAACTATTCAAAGTATCAAAGCTTATGCAGCGAAAAACAAATTTTTACTCAATCTCTATGGATCAAAAGCAATCGATTAAGATACAAATTGAATTTGTTTTGAATGTATGAAGAATAACAAGATAAGTAAAATGAACGAGTAAAGAACACCAAGACTTATAGTGGTTCGGATCAAATGGATCCTACATCCACTCTCCTTCCTCAACTTGAAGAAGGGCCTTGACTACTTATTATCTTACTCACTTACAACGTTACAAATATAACTTGTGAAGATTTCTATCTTCGATCCTATCTCCAATCGCCTATCTTCCCGAAATTCGTAGATTATAGTGCGTAAATGTTGAAGATATACAAATAAGTGTTCTACAAACACTTAGAACTTTTGAATGTTGCTTTTAAAACTTTTGTGATATTTTAGAGAACTTGTGAATAATGTGAATGAGAGTGCTGAATGTTATTTTTGAAAGCGTGCCTAAACATATTTATAAGCTCGAGAAATGGTTACTTTGTTGTAACAAACTCAAAACCGCTTAACAAACTTAATCTTGAAAAGCTGTCTCGATCTCGGTGATCTTGGTCTTAGTCATCTGCAGGTGACTTGGTGAAGACTCGCCTTTCTTATTCTACTCGGCTTGTCTTGACCTCGTCTTGAGCTCTTCATTATTGTCTCCAACGGATGACTATCTCGGGCTCGTCTTCGGATGACCTTCTCTACTTCGACCTCGGCTAACTTTTACGGCTCTACCTAGTCAGTCGGCTAGTGCTAATCTTCTTAACCTCGGTTGTTCTATACAATTAGCTGGTCATCTTACTTTGCATGAGTTGACTCCAAGTCTGCCTTGTTTTAATTCATCAAAACTTCTTCGATCTAACAATTTCCCCCTTTTGATGAAGTTAAAAGCTGCAAGAAAGAGACAAACTCACGGTGATGTTAGTCAAGGTTATTCAAGATAATCGATGAGCACATTTCAAACACATAAGCCTTTAGTTCGACTTTATTCACATAAGAGCATTTAATTCACTCTTAGAAAATTTTTAGAAAAGTTTTTAAGAAAAGAAAAAAATTAAGGAAAGTTTTAAATCTTAAGACTTTATTAGATGATTAGTACTTAGAAAAATTTTAAGTTTTAGAAAAATTTTAGAATATTTTAATCTGAGATGGATGTTTTCTCGGATGATTAACACTCAGGAACATTTTTAAGTTTTCTTAGAAAGCGGTAAAGAAAGCTTAAAAATATAAGACAAGTTGAATCATAAAATCAAGTATATTCACAAAATATTTACAAATTTACAAGGATGGTGCGAGATAAGAGATAAAGATAAGGAAAAGAAAAGTTTTCTATCAAATACCCCATTGATATGCTTCGGAATAGCTAGCGGTGAAGACTTCGTTTTGAAGCGGCTTCAACTCTTCTTCACTTTTCGGACCTAACTCAACTTCGACTTTGGTGACGATTCCTTTGATCCAGTTGAGGTTAATCGTTCCATCAACATTATTCTTTGGTCTGGCTGTCTCATAAGCCGGAGCACACAGTCGGCATTGAAGATTTTATCTGCTTCATCAATCAAACGATGGTAGAGGTTGACATCTTCCTTCTCTATCCATTCGTGCCACTTTAGATCTTCGTCTTCAGCGATGAATAGGAACCTTTCAGGGATATACCAAAAGTACATCCATCGGCATCCAGATTCTTTTCCTTGTATTCCTTTGAATATTGGCTCGCGACTACCTTCGGTGGGTTGAGTGAACGATGATAAGGACGGAGGCTGCTCCTCGTCATCCGACTTCATGACCCACTTCCTTACATCTCTGCTCCACTCCATCTGCAGACCTTTATTCTTTTTCTTCAACCTCTTCCTCTCCCTTTCCCCATACCAGGCCTTTTCTGCCTTATTCTTCTTATATGTTCTTCGGATAGGTTCGAGTAATCGGCTCCCTTTTTCTCTTCTCGGCTGAGTTGATTTCACAGTTAATGCCTTGGCTGGAGACTCTTCCGAAATTTTTCCTTTTCCTTTGCCTCGACCTCACTGGCTTCTCGAGACTCTTTCATGCTTGCCATCACCGTGAGCACTTCTCTTTTCCTCCTTTTTCCTCCTTAGCTCATCCTCCTCAGGCATCTTCGAGTTGACTAACCCTCACTGGAGTGCAGCCACTCATTGGATTTGAGTCGACATCCTCCTTAGCTGCTTCCATTTCAGCATCTTGGCCTTCGTGCCTACTTCTTTCTTCGTCTCCTCAATAGCGGTGAGAGGGCTTGTCCACTTTCTTGCTCTGCCCTTTCCCCTTTTTAACTTCGTCGGCCCGAGTGTAAGCTTCTTGTCTAGATCATTACACGTAACCCTCGAAGTCTGACCGTCCATGGCCAACGTGTCTTCCACTATAACATTATACTCTTTCACTTGAGTTTTCGGTCCAAGCACCTCCTCCTCCGGGCCTTAACCTTTTCAGCCAAGAAAGAGTTAGTCAAAGTAGTAATCTTATCAATGAGATTTACCTCGACTTCCCTCATGCTTGCTATCATCGTTTCCATCACAGGCTTCAACCATTTTCTTCGTCTTTTTCTTCATCTTCTTTGAGAAGGCACTCTTCATCTTCTTCTCCATCTTTGATACAATAGAAGAGATGGTTG
The DNA here is from genome assembly GCA_030762865.1 of Paraleonurus japonicus. NCBI lineage: Eukaryota > Viridiplantae > Streptophyta > Magnoliopsida > Lamiales > Lamiaceae > Paraleonurus > Paraleonurus japonicus. The sequence goes on from CM061060.1 coordinate 24,961,065, forward strand.
TTGCTGGGCTAAGATCGCTGTCGTCATCCTCGGATGAGGATTCGGGACGAGGAGGAGGGGTTTGGAGTTCTTTTGGAGGAGGTAGGGGAAGGAGATCACATTTGGATGTCCTCCAGAAAGAATATGAAGAGGTTTCAATTTCGGGAGGAGGGGTTGTTTGTGTTTGAGGAGGGAGAGAGGATTGGGTTTCGGGAAGGGAATGTAAGGCGATGATGGTTGTTCGAGGAGTGAGTTAGGGCTGGTATGGTTGGTTCGGTTGGAATGGGAGTGGATTCACTGGGGTTGTGGTTTGGACTGTTTGGATTGGACCGGGAGTTTGGAGCAACCGTGGGTCGTTTCGCAGGCTCCGAGGTGCCAGCCGGGCACACCTCTTCATTGCGAGAGGGATTGGGAAAAGATAGGGAGGAATTTGTACCTTCTTCCTGAATGGGAGATAGGGTAGCTTCCTTGGTTGGTGAGGAGGAGCTTTGGTTTGGCCGACCTCGGCCGCAATCTGGAGCACGGTACTTCTTACAGCGGTAGAGTGGAAGAATCGGTTTGTTGTCTGAGCTTGCGAGAAGACTCGACGTCACGGGATTTGGTTCGAGGTCTCTTCTGAAGAATGAATTCGACATCTTCATCGGATTCCTCGTCGAAGCTTGGCTGGAGGAGCAGTGAGGACTCCTCTGCTGCTTTCTTTTCGGAGGACTTGACCAGCCTCCTTCTCGGTCTCCTTTGTGGAGAGCTTGCTCCTACCACCGCCTCCTCGGTGATACCACCACAATTGCGAGTCTCCTCTGTTGGTATCTCTTCTGCTGCGGGAACAACCTCGCTCTGCGGCTGTCTCCTCGCTTCCTCTGCTGCTGCTGCTCTTTGCCCTCTCATTCCACTGGCGGCATCGACTCATCATCCGAGTCGGCACTCCTCCAAGTCTTTCATCCATGGTCGATGCCCTTTTGTTTGGAGTACTTTTGGCTCCCACTCTCTTGATCAACTGTTTTGTTTAACCCTTCGATCAACACGGTGATTTTATTAAACAAACTTACTTGTGGTGGTCGCAACCCATCCTTCATCAACCGACTTGAAGGTCACCTCTTCTTCTCCTCATTCGATCACATTAATCGGCACTGTGTACCCGATTAGCTTAGACTCCATCAACAATTGCTCGCATACAACACACCTTGGCTTAGATAGCCCATCATGCGAACTTTGGTCTCCTAAAATTGATTTTGTTACAATCGTCATCAACAATTGGTATTTTCTCCTAAGCGCATTCTTTTTCAAATCTCTTCGAGTTCCTCTGTATGTGACTCGCCATAAGGTTGAAAGACTCTTCCCATTCATCTTCTTTGTACGTCAATGGATTTACTCCTTCCATTGGCGTATCAAAGATTCGAGCGATGGTTTCTCTCGGGATAAGAAAGGATTGTGCCACCAACCTTCATGTCGAATCCTTCCGATGTATCCGCCATATTAGCCAAAAATTCCGCTCCCGGAAGATCTATGGTTTTGTCTGAGGAGACTTCATCGAATGAAACCCCTTAAGCCTCGCTTCTTTCCAATAATCGGAGAATCTCGAGAAGATTCTCTGTCTCTTGTTCTCTCGAGGTCCACATACATTTCCGCCTTCAGTTTGTTCTTGAAAATTTCTTCATTCATCTTGAAGTTGGATATAGAGGTGGATAGGTAAACTGGTTTATGACGTTTAGTGGTTTTTGATGAAGAAGCCATAGTGTAAACCGATAGAAATTTTTTTGAGAGAGTTTGCGTAAATTAGGTGGAATTTGTAAAAGTGAATTTTGAAATAAAGAGGGTAAGTTTTTAAATACGGAGGAGAGAGATGGAAAATTGGGGAAGATGAAACGTGGCAAAATCGAAATATTTTTGACCATTGATTAACTTAGGCGCGTGAAAAATATCAACGGTTATGCGGAATAATCGCTTCGCATTCAGCGCGTGGCATTAACTCGCCTTGGAATGTGTAAAAAGTAGCTGTTTATCCTACGGATTAGACTAATAGGATTGCTTTATGCGGAGGTAGTAAGTATACCTGACGTGGCCGAAATATACCTTTCTTTGCATAAAGTTTTCCTATTTCAGATCTGGTTTTATCGAGACTTGGTAAAACATGACCTTGTCTTAACCTTTTGAAAATTTCTCCGAGTCGATTAGTTGAAAACAAAGAATTTTTAGGACAGAGTTTAATTGAAATGCCATTATTTTAAATAAGAGAGTTTTCAAGGATACAACTCATCGAAAGGTTTTGAAATAGATGAGCTGTGAGAATAATTTTGAAAATAATTTTGAAGAAAACAAAGAAGGGGTGAACAGATGAGGAGGTTTATCGGTTTAGATGATTCAAGTTGATCTAACAATGTTGATCTATTACCTGTCTCGTAGTTACATAAACTTAAGAAACCATTAGTAGCTAAAGTAAGTCGGATAGGATGCAATTAGTCATCTGCTTTGAGAAAACCAGCCACTATTGTGTCCTTGTCTGATTTACTTGATGTTAGATAAGCAATTATCAAGTCGATAAGGTCAATATGACTAATCCTTGATTCTTGATTCCTAAGAAAGAGATCAATGATATCACTCTGTGATTATCCTTTGACACATATCAAGTCGACAATTCTTTCTAGACAAAGATTTAAAGAAAGGAAAAGAAAGAAGGAAATACAAGATACACGTAATAGGAATTAAAAATCAGCTAAGGTTGCATCAAGTAATCCTAATTCTAAACACAAATCCTTAAATCTAGATTCAGCTAAGGGTTTTGTAAGTGGATCTCGCTCTCTGAGACTCGATTGCTATCTTTTCTATTCTAATGTCATTCTTTTCAACATGATCTCTCGATGAAATGATGTCCGATATCTATATGCTTACACCTAGAATGCAAGACAGGGTTGTATGTCATAGCTATTGCACTATTATCACACGGTAAATAGGAGCAGATGATGTTAGAATATTGTAATCTCTAAGTTGCTTTGACTAATCTAGAGGAGTTGAGAGCAACAACTACCGCCATGTATTCACTTCATGTGTAGGTTGCAACAAATGTCCTGTTTCATAGATAACCAAGAAATTAATTTGTTGCCTAAAAATTGAAAAGTTCTAGAGGTGGATTTCCTATCAATTTTATAGCCTCCAAAATCTGAGTTTGAATAACTGATAGCTCGAAGTTGTCATCGATGGGTACCACAACCCAACCTGCAAAGTCCCTTTAAGATATTTAAGGATTTTCTTAGCCGTCTCCAGGATGAGTTTTCTTGGGATTTAATTGGAATCTTGCACACACCCCAACCGCAAAGGCTATGTCGACCTACTTGCGGTGAGATATAGAAGGGATCCAATCACCACGATACTCCATTGCATCCGTGGGTATCCCCGCTTATACGAATCCATAGAGAAGTTAGTTACTATAGGTATTTTAACTTCCATACTAGTAGTCATCCCATATTTATCTATAAGGTCCTTAGCATACTTAGTCTCGATGTATGAATATGCCCTTACTCATCTGTTTAATTTGCAAGCCTAGAAAGAATGTTAATTCCCCATCATAGACATCTCAAACCTGTCTTTCATGAGAATACTAAACTCTCACAAGGTCGATTAGGTGAACCAAATATGATATCATCTACATAAATTTGCACCGATAAGATGTTACCATCTATTTCCTTTTTAAACAAAGTTCTCGTCTATCTTACCTTTTGAGAAACCACTTGATATCAAGAATTCAGACAGTGGTATCATACCAAGCTCTAGGTGCTTGCTTTAGTCCATATAGAGCCTTACGGAGTTTATAGACCTTATTATTGATCCTAAACCACCGGGGCTGTTCTACACGAGACCTCTTCAAGTAACACACCATTCGAGAAAGACAGACTTGACATCCATTTGAAAGACCTTGAAAGATTTATAAGCAAGAAATGCTAAAAACAGTCTTATTGCTTCTAATCGCAATTGGAGCATAGTTTTCATCATAGTCTATCCCCTCGGTGTGAATAACCTTGTGCTACCAATCTTGCCTTATTACGAACAATAATGTTGTTTTTATCAGCTTTATTCTTAAACACCCATTTGGTGCCTATAATCTTTCTATGTAAGGGTCTCGATCACCAGGTTCCCAAATATTTTGCCTTTCAAACCGATGCGCTTCTTCCCGCATGGTCATTATCCAGCTTTGGATCAGATAGAGCCTCCTCAATAGACTTAGGCTCAAGAAGTGACACATAACAGCTTAACATACTTTGGGAATCTAACATTGTTCGTGTACGAACACTACTAGATGGATCCCCAATGATCTCGATCACTGGATGATAACTTCTCATCCTCTTGCTCGCTTGAGTTGAAGTACCCTCATCTCAGACTCGATGAGGTAACTCAACCGATTCTTCCTAAGCAGACGTCCCCCTTCATCTACTCGACTGGCCGATCGGATGATGTTAAAGGAGTCTCCTCGGATGGAACTCAAGAGGAGTTGCCTTCGATTCTCGGATGGGGATTCTTCATCATCTCGAATTTGAATCAAAACTAGGCAAATAGATTGTCCTATGTTTAGTTTTAGTTAGTTCAATTTTATCTAGATCATCTCAGAATTTGATTCACTTTATCTCAAAAGTATGCAATTCATCAAAAACCACATGAGGAGTTTCCTCCACACAAAGAGTTGTCTTATTGAAAACTCTGAATGCTTTGGAAGTGTTGTAATATCCCAAAAATATCCCATCACCGCCTTAGCATCAAAAGTCCTCACTTAGACTTCCCATTATTATGGATGAAGCATTTACACCCAAAAACACGAAAATATGAGATTCTTGGAATCTTACCTTTCCAAAGCTCATAAGGTGTCTTACCCTTGCTCTTGATCGATAAGCATGCATTGCAGTGTAGCAAGCATCTGCTCTGCAACCTATGAGGTGTTCCATACTCGCCTAACATGTTTCTGCTTCTTTGAGAGTCCTATTTCTTCTCTCCACAACTCCATTCTGTTGTGGTGTTATAGCCGAAGAAGTCTCATGAACTATACCATTCTCATTCGTATAATTAGATAAACAAGAATTCAAGAATTCAGTTCCCTTATCACTCCTAATTTTAATAATATTAACACCCTTCTCATTTTGAATTTGTCTCAACAGATCAGAATCTTGTTCACTGTCTCATTCTTTTTGAAAAGAAATATTACCCAAGTGTATCTAGAAAAATCATCAACAACAATAAGGGTATATTTCCTTCCACTAAAGCCGAGTGGTGTAATAGGTCCAAATAAATCAAGATGAAGAAGTTGTAAAACCCTTTCAGATGAGGATGTGTTAATATTTTTAAAAGAGTGTCTGCCATTTACCTTTTTGACAAGCATCACATTTCGTATCGAGTTGAACAAAGCTTCTCGGGTAGTTCTTTGACAAGGTTCTTCTTAGCTAGCTTGCTAAGGGTTTTAAAATGCAGATGACTAAGTCTTTTGTGCCATAGCCAATCGAGATCATCTTCACCTTTAGCTACAAGACATGTATCTTTGGGACAACTATTAAAATTAACCACATAGACATTACCATGTCTCAAGCCGATTAAGAGTACCTTGTCTGAGGAACTATCTAAGATATCACACTTATCTTTAGAAAATTTAACAAGAAACCCTTTATCGCAGAGTTGAGAAACAGACAACAAGTTATGTTTTAAACCTTCTACAAAATAAACCTCGAGTATACCGGACGTCACTTATGATTAATGTACCAACTCCCTTAGTTGGTCCACAATTATTATCTCCAAACAAGACTCTAGGACCATCAATATTCTGAAAGTTTGATAATAGCTTCTTATCACAAGTCATGTTCTCAGTGAATGTACCACCGTCTATGTACCAGATGGAAGCTAGAATTTCTTCTTTTAATGATAGTCCTGTGGATTCCTCGCAAAACAGATTAGGTATGAGGTACCCTAGTGATCTTGGGTCCTTTAAGGTCAATAATTACTTTGGGTATCTGATTGGAGTAGTAATCCGGTAAGTGGTATTAAGACCAATCCCAAATATCGAACCCAAAGGAGTAAGTATGCAAGCGAGACCCTAAGGATACAAGTTCTAATGACTATTGTTGCAAAGATGGGTTTAGGACTAACTTCTACAAAAATATGGCAAGAATTAAAATCTAAAATTAATGCAAGCAATTAATCAAACACTTAAGAGGCAATATCAAACAAGCTAGAAACAATGGGGGAATGGGGTGCAAGGGATAATCTCCATCAAGGAATCCATGATTAACAAGCTATGATTGTATCAAATTGCAAATCAATCAAATTAGAAAGCATAAACCATCATGAAATTAATCACTCCACTAACATCACAATGCCTAATGTGAGTATCCTTAGTCCTTCCCATCTCTCAATGTAGAAGTTCTCAATTCATACAATCATGCAAAATTATAACCCGATTAACACCTAATCACGTTAGCTCAATGATTGGAGTAACAACCGGTAAGTGGTATTAAGACCAATCGCAAATATCGAACCCAAAGGAGAAAGTATGCAAGTGAGGCCCTAAGGATACAAGTTCTAAGTGACTAGTGTTGCAAGGATGAGTTTAGGACTAAATTCTACAAGAATATGGCAAGAATAAAATTCTAAGACTAATGCAAGCAAATGATCAAACACTTTGAAGGCCATAACAAACAAGTTCAATCAAATGGGGAATGGGGTGCAAGAGATAATCTCCACCAAGGAATCCATGATTAACAAGCTATAATTGTATCCAAATGCAAATCAATCAAATTAGAAAGCATAAACCATCATGAAACTAATCATTCCATTAAAATCACAATGCCTAATGTGAGTATTCTTAGTCCTTCCCATCTCTCAATGTAGAAGTCCCCAATTCATACAATCATGCAAAATTGTAACTTTCGATTAACACCTAATCACGTTAGCTCAACTCTCGCCTATTGCTAGGGTGATCAACCACTAATCTAAAGAGACAATTTTACATGAAGCACAATTAAGAATCACAATTAGGAAGCAATCTAATTCAATTAATCACAATCATCAACAATTATAGCATGAGGCAATCACATCATCCCCAATTTCAATTATCCCAAGCACAAAGCTATTAGCCTATGGTGCTAAGTGAAAAAGCCATGGGTGAAAAATCTAGGAAAGCAATTAACAAGCTAATCAACAATGAATTAAAGAGAGAAAAGTATAAGAACATCATCAATTGGTCTTCAATTAACAAAAATAAGAATGCTTCAATCCTCCACAATGCTTGGAAATCAATTCTCTACTCTTCAATTACAACTTGAATCTTCAAATCTAATGGATCAAAATGCTAATCTAATGATTAGAAGCTTCAATCTAATCTAAATCTATCATCTAGTGTAATTACAAGTAGAATTAAGCTAGGAAGTGAGAAATTCGCCTAAGAAACCACCTAGAAACCGCTCTAAACTGATATGGAAGAGTTATCCTCTGCTTTAGCTTCAAATGGCTTAAAATCTGAAAAATTCGGTTTTGGGGGTCCCTCGACTCGAGCTTGAGGCCCTCGAGTCGAGGCCCAAGAGTCGCTAACACGTTTTCTCCGAAAATCCTCCTGCCTCGAGTCGAGGCTCAGCCTCGACTCGAGGGATGCCAAATTTCTCGATCCCTCGACTCGAGGTAGCTGCCATTTTTGAAATTTCTTCCCTCCATCAAATCCCTCGACTCGAGGCCCTCGGCCCTCGACCGCAGGTCGAGACCAGGGCATTTTTTCGGGAGGGGTTCTCGCCTCCGACCCCGTTTTTGCCCGTTTTGTCCGTCTCTTCATTCTAAGAATGCCGGTACTCTCGGTTTTGCAAAATTCCACCGTTTTACCTGAAAAACGGACGAAAAATATCAAATACTCATCAAGTAATACTTTTTAGGCAAAGAAGTAATACTCTACACATTTAATCACAAAATCTAACACTTTTGATCACTTTTTGCACTCAAATAAGTCCTAAAAACATGCATCAATTTACTCCAATCATAATACCCCCAAACTTGAAGTGTTGCTCGTCCTCGAGCAACGTAGCAACTAAGCACAAATGAGTGAATTGATTGCAATTATGTCACATGGCACTATAGACGAAGTATAAGACAATCGAACTCATCAATGAACACAAGTATCAATGCAACTATTCACTAGCAATCGAGATGAATCATGCTCAACAAATACTCAATCAAACACTTAACACATTACTCCTTCCATGGAGTGTTTCACTCTTCACTCAAGTGTATAAAGGTATGATGCACTCAATCATCAAATTCACAAATAAGTACACCATATGCTTGCCAAAAGACTTAATCTCAATCAAAATCATTTGTGCTCAATCAAGAATCAAAGAGGTCTTTCTTCTAGGTTGTAATGTAGGCTCTTTGGAAAGGTGGGATGTTTTTGGATAAGAGTGACTAAGTAGTAGAGACTTTAATGAAAGCTAATCAATACGCAACACATCTTTTCACTTTTCATTAATCAACACTCTTTCTCATTCACTTAGAATTCAATCACCACCATTCACTTGAGCTTTCTTTTTCACTTAAGCTCACAAATTGAATCTTTCTTTTCTTTCACTTCTCATTTTTCACAATTCAAATCTTTCTTTCATCAACCTTTCTTCTTCTTTCAAGCATTCATGACTTAGCAATCAAATCACCATCATTAGCCAACAATCAAGCTCTATTAAATATAGGACAAAAAGGCTCATAAAAATAGGCAAATGGTTTCAATTTCACTTGGCTTGCCAAAGAGTAAGGATATTAGGCTCAACATGACTTACTAAGGAAATCAAATATATTTGGTGGGGAAAAATTTGGCAAAGTGACTCAACATAGCAAACATGGCCTCTTATCATTTTAATGACATCACACAAAGATCAATATCAACAAGTCTAGTGGCAAGTTCTAGCATACCAATCTATGAATGATGCACTCTCAAAGAAATTCACATCAACCGTATAAGATGTACGATTTTTAAAGGCACAAAAGCTCACGGGCTTAAATTGAGCAATGAATCAAGCATCATCAATCACATCCATCTTGACACCATTATCAAGCATGATAGTTTCAAGCTACAAGTCAACTCATTATCATATCAAAATTCAATATGTCTTGCAATTCAAGCACAAGTGCACATGTACATAATCCCAAGCATACTCACTACATCAAGAATGATACTAAAAGATATGCAATAAATTCACAATTAAGCTCATGATAAAAACTATCCCAAAATGAAAGGAATCCAAGAGATCAATACAATACAATCATCAAGAGACAAGAAAGCTCAATAAATCAAAACCATTAAAATCACAATCCTCAGCCCAATCATCATAAAATCTCAAAACATCATCACATCAAATCCATACATCAAGTACAATCACCAATCATCATCAAAAGTACAAATCACTAGGAGAATTAAGACTAAGAACTAGAGGAGAGGGATAAGGAAGTAGGGAGTAGCCCTAATAATCGGACGGCGGTGGAGGAGGATAGGGGCCCCGCCCGAAGTTCCGTGAGCTGAACTGGAGGAGCGCATACATATCTCGCCGTGTCTTGCGAGTCTCCTCCAAAGATCTCGATAACACTCATCTCGCGAGTCGTGCACTCTATCTCGCATACGCTGGCTGTTGGCCCACATCTCCTCTGCGAGTCCACGGCCTCTATGATGAGCTCCCGGCCTCGTACTCTCGACTCCTCATCTCATCCTCGCCAATACATGTTAATCTCAGCTGATAGTTCTCATCCATCTCGTATGCGCAACTCGCCCCGAGCCTCCTCCTCATCATCATCTCCTACATCTGCCTCGGCTCCTCATCGGCACCTTCATCATCCTTAGACCTGCATCGCCGACCCTCCTCATCATCGTCTTCATCCCGGAGGACATCTCCATGCTCGCGGGTATAGGCATCGATCGCCTCTGTGTGACGCTGTGACCACATGCGGAGGTTGATCGTCACGAACACAGAGCACCAAAGACAGTAGTCAACCTCTTGTTGGGAAGAGGAAATCGGCCACCCAAGTGCCGCTGGAAGCACCATGTCCTACCGATGCGGTCGAGTGTCCTCATGCGCCGCATGGTGTCTCGTAGTGAGATCGGGGCCCTCCACCGCTCCGAGGTTGTGAGTGGGAATGCCGAGGTGCTCGGCGATCAGCGTAATCATGCCCCCAAAGTGAATCTTCTTAAACTTCGTACTCGTGACCCGCTCAAACAAGTAGCATAGGTAGGCAGCAGAAGAATGAATCTAACCCCGTGTAGAAAGCACCAGATCACATAAAGCTCCTCTGAAACCACGGCTCCACCTTCCGATCTTGCGAAGAGAGTGCTAGCTAAAATCTTCTCCAAGTATCGAATTACTGTGTTCCTGGATGTGGGTGCTCTTTGATTTACCCTAATAAACTGGGCTGATTCGGTGCTTGAGTCTGAAATCCTTCTCCAAAACTTCTTTGCATCGTACTCCTTTCGATGTTGAGGAGTGATCGATCGAGTCGATGGGTGCTCCAATAATCTGGTTGACCTCATCCACGGTCAACGTGTACTCGTTACTCATGAGGTCGAAGGTGATAGCCCGAGGGAATTTGACCTTCTTAGCCTTATCAAATCTGATCGTGCAGAGGAACTCAAGGGTAAGTCCGGGATATGTCCTCGGCCTCTGCCTCAATAAGACCCCCATGCCAATCTGCTCAAATAGACGAGGGATGTCTTCCTCTATCCCCATGGATGTCATGCGGTCCATATCAACAAGGCGGGTCTTGACCACATTGTTGTAGAGCTCACTTACAAGATAATGTGCTTCCTCCACTTCACATCATCCCATGGAATCCCAAAATCCGAAGGCATCTTGTGAGCAAATCGGATGGCCTCCTCTCGTCTTTGAATCTCCTCATCCGAATAATTACGGCCATCTACTCCCCTAAATATTTTCCTGCAAAAATTCTTTAAGGCATCCATTAATCACCACAAAACAAAAAACGAGCACGGATAAATAACCAACTAGCCATGAACGAGATAACCATCATCAAAATCTCCAATCAACAACAATCCCTAGTGACTAAGCAATAATCCTCATCAAATGGTCAAATAGTCAAATAGCCAACTTAAGCAATGAAATCAATAGAAGTGCTCCAATGAATCTCAACAATATGCATATTTAACTAGCATGCCTCAACAATTAACTATGACAAATATGCTCACCAAAGATCATGCAAATAAGCTCAAAAATTATATCTAAAAATCATGAGCCAACTAGCAAGTACTTTAACAAATTCTCAACACCAATAATACACTTCTATCATCACCAAAACTCAACTTGACCAACTAATCGCAAATAATATCACTAGGAATTTCTCAAATGTGCCAAAAATCAATCTCAAAGCCCAAAATCCACAAATAAATGAGCAATATATCACATTCATTCCTAGGCATGTTCCTAAGCTCGTCAATCAATCCAAACAATCTCACAAAAGGCTCCAATTCGGCCCCAAACAATCATGCATATAAAGTGTTCGAATAAATGCCAAAATGAGAATCCAAATTCAATAGAAATCTTGCAAAATCCTTAACACCCATGCAATAATCAATAATAAACACGAAATTGAAGACCTAAGGAGTAAGAATTACATACATTGATTGAGAATTACGGCCTAAAAACGACTTTGGAAGACACCCAAGCAATCTCACCAAAATCCCCAAATTTGACTCACAAAACTCTCAAAATCAAAACTTAATGCAATGTATGATTGTTGGTCCCACTTAGTTGAGTATACAAAAGAAAACTTGAATCACCTTAGAAAATTAATTCAAGATACCAAAGTTAACACAATGAATTTGATTTTTAAACTCAACTTTAACCGGATCAAAATCAAACTCGATAATTTGTCTAATTTTAATTCTGAAATTGAACTTTGACTAGAAGTTGAAATTGAATAAGAATAGATAAGTAAATGAAAGCAATAAAGAACAAGATGATTTATAGTGGTTCGGATCTAACTGATCCTACATCCACTCTCCTTCTTCAACTTAAAGAAGGGTCTCTTCTTACCACTTACTCACTATTCAACTTACAATTTACAACTTACAAAGATCTTCAAATCTCCAAACTCCTAGACTCTTCTCTAAAATCTAACTTTTACAAGTGATAGATGAGCTTTGAAGATGTACAACAAAGTGTTCTATAAACACTTAGAACTTTGAAAACTTTCTTTGAAAAATTTTGTGAATTGAAGTGAAAGTGCGTAATCAAAATCTGAGTTGTATTCTGTTCGATGTGTTGTGTTAATTGTGTATAATAAAGTGAAATCTAGACCTATATATAAGCTCGAAAAGACAGCTTAGTTTGTTAGTCGAGTTCTAACAAACTAAAATCGCTTAACAAACTTAATCTTGATAACTGCTCTCATCTTCGACTAATCTTTATCTAGTCGTCTGCAGTGACTTGGTGAAGACTTGCTTTTCTTATTCTACTCAGCTTGTCTTGACCTCGTCTGAGCTCTTCATAATCATCTCCTCGCAGATGACTTGACTTGAGCATGTCTCCGATGACTTTCAACTTTTCGCACCTTCACCGACTTGTCCAGCTTCTTCCTAGTCCGATCGGCTTAGTTCTCGCTCTTGACCTCACTGTTCTTCAAGTCGTCTCGATCATCCGAGTTGATCCTTTTTAATTCATCAAAACCTCTTCTGATCTAACAATTTCCCCTTTTGATGAAGTTAAAACTACAAGAAAGAGACATACTCACAAATGATATTAATCAAAGTTAATCAAGATAATCGAGATAGGCATATCGTAACACATTCATACTATGATTCGATTTATTCACGTTAGAGCACTTAATTCACACTTAGAAAAATTTTAAAGAAAGAAAAATAAATTCTTAAGCCTTAAGACTTTTTCAAAAGATTTAGACTTAGTAAAAATTTTAAGTCTTAGGACTTAAAAAAATTTAAGACTTAGAAAATTTTTAGAAAATTTTAAATCGAGATGAGAATTTTCTCGGATGATTAACACTTAGAAAATTTTAAGTTTTCTTAAAAACAAGAAAGAAAGCTAAAACAAATAAGACAAGTAAATCGTATAAGATAAAGTATTATTCACATAACATTTACATATTACAAAAAGATAACCATAAAGAAGATAAGATAAGAAAAATCCTTTGTTCAGTTCCCCATTGATAGGCTTCTGAACGGCCAACAGTGAAGATCCGTCTTCTTAGTGCCTTAAACTCTTCTTTACCTTTTAGGCCTGATTCCACTTCAGCCTTGGCAATGATGCCTTTAATCCAGCTTCATGTCCACTAAACCATCGGGGTTGGTCTTGGGTCTCGCCTTCTCATACGCTCGGAGCGCATAAGTCGGCATTAAAGATTTTATCGCCTTCGTCGATCGCTTGATGATAAAGGTTGGCATCTTCTTTCTCGATCCACTCATGCCACCTTAGGTCTTCGTCCTGGCTGAATAATCGAGCCTTTCAAGATGTACCAATGATACATCCATCTCGGCATCTATATTCTTATCTTTATATTCTTTGAACCACCGCCTGCAATGATCTTTGGAGGATTGAGTGTTCGGTGATACGGTCTCGAACTCGCCTTCATCTCGCCCCTTTCATCTCCCACTTCCCGACCTCTTTGCTCCACCTCATCTCCGTGCCTTTGTTCCTCATTCTGCGAATCTGTTCTTCCGAAAGGTTCGAGTAGTCGCTTTCTCTTCCTTTTCTCGGTCAAGGTAGATTTGAGACTTAGTGCTTTGACTGAGTGGACGCCTCAACCATCTTTCCTTTGTCTTTTCCCTTTACCTCAACTGGTTTCTCTCGCTTCTTTCATTTTAGCCAACAGGGCAGATTTTTCTTCCTCCTCCTTCTTCCTTCCGACCTCATCCTCCTTGAGGGCTTCTTCCAACTGGCTCACCCTCACCAAGTGCAGCCATCTCATCGACTTGAGCCGAACATCCTCCCCTGGCCGCTTCCAGCTCAGTGCATTGGCCTTAGTGCCAACTTCTTTCCTTGTCTCCTCCAAAGCAAGCGTGAGGGTTCACTCTCTTTCTTGTTCTGTCCTTTCCCCTTTTTGACTTCATCGCCTAGGGCTCGGCTTCGTCTCCAGATCCTTGCATTTAACACGGAAGTCTCGACTTGTCCAAGGCTAATGAGTCAACCACTATAGCATTATAGTCGCTACTCGACTCCTCGGTACCTTGCACCTCCTCCTCCAACGCCTTCACTTTCTCACCAAAACAGAGTTAGTAAGAGTTGTAATTTTTTTCAATTAAATTTACCTCTACTTCCCTCATGCCGGCAATCATAGTCTCCGTGGATCGCCTCAACCATCTTCTTCGTCTTCCTCTTCATCTTTTTAGAGAAAGTTTGTTTAATTTTTCTCTCCATTTGAGCGACGATAGATGAGATGGCTGAAGTTGGGCTTAGGTCATCGTCCTCATCCTCGGATGAGGATTCAGACGAGGAAGAAGGAGGGGTTTGGGGTTCAGCTTTTTTAGGTAAGGGGGTAGGAGAGCTCATCTCGGGATGTCCTCCGTAAATGAGTAAGAGGAGATCTCAATTTCTGGAGGGTGAAGTTTGTGTTTGTGGGGAGTGGATATTAGTATGGTAGATGAGGTTGGCGGGTCGATTGAGGTAAGATTGTTGGAGCGGGGGTGGGCTCGGGTTGGGTGGGTGTAGATGTGGTTTCAGATGGGGTGATGATGGGTTCACTTTGGATTTGTGGTTGGACCGTAGGAGTTGAACTGGTTGTTTGGGGCAACTATGGCTGTTCTAGAGGCTCCGAGGTGCCAGCCGGCACACCTCTTCATTGCCGGAGGGAGATTGGGACAGGGAGAGAGAAGAGTTGGTACCTTCCTCCCGGATTGGAGAGAGTGCAGATTCCTTGGCCGGAGATGGAGGGACTTCGCATGCCCGACCTCCGCTGCAATCTTGAGGACGGAGTTCCTCCTCCGAGAGTAGGGTTGAGGACACCGTCTGCAGACTGAGCTGCTGGAGGATCCAGATGCTTGAGACTTCGTCCGAGGCCTCTTACGAAGGATGAATTGGTCATCCTCATCGAGTCCTCGTCCGAAGGTTAAGTGGCAAGGTAGCAGTGCATTTACTCCTCTAAAGCTTTCTTTTCCACGGCCTTAACCAACCTCCTCCTTGATCTTCTCTCGAGGAGATCTTGCTTCAATCGCTACCTCCTCAATCTGTTACCTCGACCACACTGGATCCTCGACTTGGACATTTTCTCCTCCGGTTTCAGCCACCAATTATGCAGCCTGCCTTCGGCTTCTTCTGCTTTGCTGCCCTTTGGTCCCTTGCAAGCATCGATACATCGTCCGAATCAGGCATTCCTCCCAGTCTCTCATTTTTGTAAGTATTCCCTTTTGTTTGGAATACTTCTTCGATCCAACTCTCCAATCACCGCTCGATTCAGCCCTTCGATCAACACAATGATTTTGTTGAATAAGTTGATCGTAGAGTTTACCACCCATCCCTCTTCACCGATTTAAAAGTTAGCTTCTTCTTTTCCTCGCTCGCTTCTGGATGAGCACTGGACCCGATTCACTTGAACTCCACTAAGATAGCCCTCATTACACATAGTCTGGGTTTGGACAATCCATCATGAGAGCTTTGATCTCCTAACACAGCCTTCGTTACGATCATCAACACTGTATCTTCTCCTTAACAAGTTCTTCTTTAGGTCCCGACGAGTTCCTCTCGTAAGTAACTCTCGCCATCAAATCAAAAGATTCCTCCTACTCATCCTCTTGTACGTCAATGGATTCACTCCTTCCATTGACGTATTGAAAATTCTCGGCAATATTTTCCCCGTGTATGACAAAGCTGTGCCATCTGCTCTTGTGTCAAAACCTTCCGAAGTTTCTTGCAGTTTACCAAAAATTCTGCTCCCAATAAATCTGCAGTCTTGTTCGGGAGATTTCATGGAGAGAAATCCCCGTAGTTGAGAGGCTTCAAGTAATCGGAGTATCTCTGCCGATTCTCTATATCTCGTAGTTTCAAAATCCACGTACATCTCGACTTTCAACTTACTTTTGAACATTTCTTCATTCATTTTAAAACCAGATGTTTTCAAAGAAATATATGTGGGTTTATAGGTTTTGGTAGTTTTTATGAAGAAGCCATGATAAACAGCTTGGAAAGTTTGAGAAATTTTACAGAGAAATGATGCTGGAATTTGTAAAAGTAAATTTCAAATGACGAAGGTAAGTTTTTAAATCCAGAGGAGAGAGAGGGAAAATTTAGAAGATGATACGTGGCGCTTTTCAGAATTATTTTTTAACGTTGATTGTTAAAGGCGCGTGAAGAATACCAACGGCTCGCCGATAAAACCGCTTCGCATTCAGGCGCGTGGCATTAACGCGTCTTGAATTGTGTAAAAGTAACAGTTTATCCTACGGATTAGACGGCTAATAGGTTTACTTTATGCAGAGGTAATTAGTATACGTGACGTAAGCCAAAATATACCTTTCTTTGCAAAAATTTCCTATTTCGGACTAGGTTTTGTCGGACTTGGTCTAAAGTGACCTTGTCTTATATGTTGAAGAAATTCCTCTGAGTCCGGGTTTGAAAAACACAATTATTTACATGCCAAAACATTTTCAAGTCGAAATCCATCTCGTAATTTTGAAAACTATCAAATTTGAGAAAGTTATTTTGAAAAAATACACTTTCAAGAAATGAAGTAAACAAAGGGAAGGTGATTATCGATTAAGATTTTAAAACTGATCTATCAATGTTGGTATGCCTGCTTCTCGCAAATAAACTCATCAAAACTATTAGTAGCCGAGGTAAGTCGATAAGATGCGAGATAGTCATCTGCTTTTCAAGAAAATCAGCCGATCATTGTGTCCTTGTTTGATTTACCGAATGTCGATAAGTAATCATCAAGTCGGATAAGATCAATATGACTAATCCTTGATTCTTGATTCCTAAAAAGGAAATCAATGATATGAGCTACCCGATTGTCCTTTGTCACATATCTAGTCCGACAATTCTTTCTAGACATTTATTTAAAGAAAAGAAAAAGAAGGAAAACAAATGACAGATGCAAGCAATTGTAATTAAAAATCAGCCAATGATGCATCAAGTAATCCTAATTCTAAACACAATTCTTTAAACCTAGATTCAGCTAATGGTTTTGTAAGAATATCTCGCTCTCTCTGTAATTCTCGTGGCTATCTTTTCTATCCTAATATCATTCTTTTCTACATGATCTCTTATGAAATGATGTCGATGTCTATATGCTTACACCTAGAATGTAGAACAGATTGTATGTCATGACTATTGCACTATTACTATCACAGTAAATAGGAACAAATGATGTTTGAATATTATAATCCCTAAGCTGCCGACTAATCCAGAGGAGTTGAGAGCAACAATTCCCATCTGCCATGTATTCATTTCGCTTGTGGAGGTGGCAACAAATGTCTGCTTTCTTAGATAACCAAGAAATTAATTTGTTGCCTAAGAATTGACAAGTTCTGAAGTGGATTTCCTATCAATCTTGCATCCTCCAAAATCGAGTTCGAATATCCCGCCAACTCAAAGTTGTCATTAGATGGGTACCACAACCCAACTTACAAAGTTCCTTTGAGATATTTGAGGATTTTTTTAGCAGTCTCCAGATGAGTTTTCTTGGGATTAGATTGGAATCTTGCACATACCCCAACCGCAAAGGCTATGTCTCGGCCTACTTGCAGTGAGATAGAGAAGGGATCCAATCGGTCCACGATACTCCGTTGCATCTGTGGGTATCCCCGCTCATCTCGAATCCATAGAGAAGTTAGTTGCCATAGGTATTTTAACTTCCCTACTAGTAGTCATCCCAAATTTCTCTATCGTGTCCTTAGCATATTTAGTCGATGTATAAAAATACCCTTACTCATCTCGCTTAATCGCAAGCCTAGAAAATATGTAAATTCACCCATCATTGACATTTCAAACCTATTTTTCATGAGAATGCTGAATTCTTCACACAAAATCAGATTAGGTGAACCAAAAATAATATCATCTACATAGATTTGAACCAACAAGATGTTACCATCTATTTCCTTTCTAAACAGAGTCCTATCTATCTTACCTTTTGAGAATCCATTTGAAATCAAGAATTCAGATAAGGTATCATACCAAGCTTTGGGAGCTTGTTTTAGTCCATATAGGGCCTTATTAAGTTTATAGACCTTGTTATTGATCTTAAACCCGTGAGAGGCTGCTCCACATAGACTTCCTCAATTAACACACCATTTAGGAAAGCAGACTTGACATCCATCTCGAAAGACTTTGAAAGATTTATAAGTAGCAAATGCTAAAAACAATCTTATTGCCTCTAATCGCAATCGGAGCATAGGTTTCATCATAGTCTATCCCTTCGGTCGTGAGTAACCTTGAGCTACCAATCTTGCCTTATTACGAATAATAACATTGTTTTCATCTGCTTTATTCTTAAACACCCATTTAGTGCCTATAATCTTTCTATATAAGGGTCTTTCCACTAATTCCCAAACATTTTATCTTTCAAATTGATGCAGTTCTTCCTGCATGGCTGTTATCCAGTTTGGATCTCGATAAAGCCTCCTCAATAGACTTAGGCTCGAGAAGTGATACATAACAACCGAATGCACTTTGAGAATCCAACATTGTTCTTGTCTGCACACTACTAGATGGGTCCCCAATAATCTGATCAATTGGTTGATAGCTTCTCATCCTCTTGCCTATTTGAGTAGAAGGATCCTCATCTTGAGACTCGGCCAGTAACTCGTCGACTCTGCCTCGAGCAGACGTTCCCCCTTCATCTCGCTGACCCCTGCCGATCACCGATGTCTAGGGTGTCTCCTCGGATGGAGTCTCGAGAAGGGTTGCCTTCGATTTTCGGATGAGGATTCTTCTTCATCTGAATCTGAATCAAGAGTAGGCGGATAGACTGTTCTATGTTTAGTTTTTGGTTAGTTCAATTTTATCTAGATCATTTGTAATCTGATTCACTTTATCTCAAAAGAATGAATTTCATCAAAAACCACATGAGGAGTTTTCTCAACACATAGAGTTGTCTTGTTGAAGACTCGAGATGCTTTGGAAGTGTTAGAATATCCCAAGAATATTTCATCACCGCCTTAGCATTAAAGGTCCTCACTTAGACTTCCCATTGTTATGGATGAAGCATTTACAGACTAAAGCCCGAAAATATGAGATTCTTGGAATCTTACCCTTCCAGATCTCATATGGAGTCTTACCCTTGTTTTTAATCGCAAGCACTGCTCGGGTATAGCAGCAAGATTGATGGCTTCACCGGAACTCGTGAGGGGTTCCATACTCGCTAACATGCTCCCCGGCCGCTTCTTTCAATGTTCTATTCCTTCTTTCAACTACTCCATTTTGTTGTGGTGTTCTTGCTGATGATGTCTCATGAATAATTCCACACTCATTTAAAAAGTTAGATAAACAAGAATTTAAAAATTCAGTGCCCTTATCACTCCTTATTTTAACAATATTAACACCTTTCTCATTTTGAATCTGAATAGATCGGGGATCTTGTTCACGGCCTCATTTTTCTTGAAGAGAAATATAACCCAAGTGTATCTAGAAAAATCATCAACTATTACAAGAGTATATTTCCTTCCACTAAAGCCGAGAGGTGAAACAGGTCCAAACATATCAAGATGAAGGAGTTGTAAAACTCTTTCAGATAAGGATGTGTTAATACTTTTAAATGAGTGTCTCCTATTTACTGTTTGACATGCATCACATTTCGTATCAGTAGAACTTAATTTCTCGAGTAGTCCTTTAACAAGATTCTTTCTAGTTAGCTTACTAAGGGTCTTGAAGTTCAGATGACTAAGCCTCTTGTGCCATAGCCACCGAGGTCATCTCCACCCTTAGCTACTAGACAAGTGTCTTTGGGGCAACTGTTTGAAGTTAGCCACATAGACATTGCCATGTCTCAAGCCAATTAGAAGTACCTTGTCTCAAGAGCTATCCAAGATATCACATTTATCTTTAGAGAATTTTACAAGAAAACCTTTGTCACAGAGTTGGGAAACAGATAATCGATTATGTTTTAAACCTTCTACAAAATATACCTCGAGATACGAACATCCCGATAATCAAGGTACCTACTCCCTTAGTCTGCTCCACAATTGTTGTCTCCAAAAAGTACTCTAGGACCATAAAAATTTTTGGAAGTTTGATAGTAGCTTCTTGTTACAAGTCATATGTCAGAACAACCACTGTCTATGTACCATATTGAAGCTAGAATTTCTTCCTTGAGTGATAGTCCCCTGTGAATCCTGTAAAACAAATCGAGATATGAGGTACCCTAGTGATCTTGGGTCCTTGAAGGTCAAACATCACTTTGGGTAACCAAACAAACATCTCATTATCAAATAATAAATCAGACTTGGTTCTGCCTACCAAATCTATCTACAATCATATCACTTTTAAATGATAATTTGTTGTATTCAGATTTATTGATTTTCTTGAACTTAGGAAAAGTGGGATAACATCTACTTCTCCCATCAAAAGGACTATAATAAGAATTTCTTCATATCTTAGCTCTTGGAACTCTCTTAGTCTCGATATGGAGTCCTCACTGAATTTTAGTTTTCGTACTAGGAGATGCAAATTCTTATCTCGACTAAGTGGTTTCCAAGGACCTATTTTAATCTCTTTTGAGGATTCAGATGCCCTCACAAATTTCCTAGGTTTTTGAACCTCTAATTTATTATTTTTATCATAACCAAGACTGTCTTATCATGGGATTTTGCGAAGTGCTAAAGATGTGATCTATTACCGATTGTGAGTTATTAAGTTGACTCATTTTGAAGACAAACTTCTCATTGTCTTTCTTAATTAACTCATTCTCAAGATGGATCATCTCAAATTTGTCTTTTAAAGATTTTAATTCATTTTCTAATCTTTCGTATAAGTGGCCGATGTACTAGCCTCGGCACAGGGTAAACATTCCCCCTTGAATGTTTCCTCGAGACTCGATTAGTTCATTACCCGCCTTGCCTTTGGCTAGAATCTGAATCTGATCTTTTAAAGTCAAATTTTCCGTCTCTAACTTGTTTATAAGCAGTCAAAGACATCTTTAGGTCTTTCAATAATCCTTGAATGACAGCTTGATCATTATCTCGAAAGATTTATATGAATCATTATCAAGAAGAATAATAGACTACCTATTTGGCCATAAGACAAATTTGATCGTCTGATCCAAAATCGATGAGGATGATGAAGATGATGATGATTTTTTGATTCTCTTTCTTCAGCCGTAAGAGCTCTTTGATCTCGCAAATCTCTTATCTCTCTTCTTTCTTTTCTCTTCTCGTTCCTTTGGAGTCACCGAGGACAATCATAGCTGAAATGTCCTGGCTTGTTACAGGTGTAACAAGTATCACTCCTATCTCGACTTAGGACTGGTAGGATTTCTTTTGCAGTGATCTGAACCTCCTTGTCTCTTCTACTCTTATCATCATCAGTAGAATCATCTTCCTTTCTCTTGACTTTGATCTCGGATCTATCCTTTCCGCAAACCTCGGCTTATTACGTTTATATTTCATTCTTAATTTGTCATACCTTTTAGTGAGCAAAGCCATCTGCTATTTTAGAGATAAGTCATCCTACCGATTCAATTTGTTGTCTTGTCTTCTTTGTTAACAAAAGCAACAGACTTGGACGAGGTGCTTGACTCCATCTCATCTTCCTCATCTTATATCTGGATATCATACTCCAAGGCTTTAAGATGAGAAAATAAAGTATGATGAGTAGTAGATGATAAGTTTTGGGTTGCTTTAAGGATATATGACTTTTCTCTCCATCTCTTGGTCAAAGATCTTAGTATCTTACTATTGATCTCCTTCTCTGAATAATTCTTTCCTAAATCATTTGCTTTGTTGAGAAGATTTGTTAATCTCACATCCAATGATCTCTTATTTCATTCTCCTTCATCTTAAAAGTATCAAAGGCATGTAACATGATCGCAGCTTATTCTCTTTTACTTGGTTAGAACCTTCACACACATTTGCAAGTGTCTGCCACATCTCCTTAGCTGATTTACACCTTTTGACTTTTTCAATCCAATCTTTGCTAAGAGTTTCGTGATTTAAGTCCTGGCTACCGATCTAAATTGTGGATTTTCCTCTTATCACTTGTCGATTCGAACTTTTCTTCTCTCTGTCGACTCTGGTTTCGGCAGCCCAGTGCCATCACCGGGTTCCTCCATGATAAAATTTAATAGGTCCTTCTTCAAGAACCTCCTCCATTCTATCATGGATCGCCTTGAGATGGTTTTCCGTCCTAAATTTCCAATAGTCATATTCTTCAATTGAAAATTCAGGTAGGCTCCTTGACTTCTTCTTGTTACGATGACATGATGAGATAAGAAAATAAAAACTTATACAATCTAGTTAGTAGCAGAGTTAGTGAAATAAAGAAGATGAAGATAATCAAAACACAATTTCAGAATCTTGTTTAAAACCTAAAATCAATATCGTAAGCAGTTTAACACCGCTTTGATACCACTTGTTGGCCCCACTTAGTTGAGTATACAAAAGAAAACTTGAATCACCTTCTAGGGAGAATCTAAGGGGGGTTGAATAGATTTTACAAGTTTTTGCAAATCTTAGAAAATTAATTCAAGATACCAAAGTTAACACAATGAATTCTATTTTTAAATTCAACTTTAACCGGATCAAAAGCAAACCGATAATTTGTCTAATTTTAATTAAATTGAACTTTGACTAGAAGTTGAAATTGAATAAGAACAGATAAGTAAATGAAAGCAATAAAGAACAAGATGATTTATAGTGGTTCGGATCTAACTGATCCTACATCCACTCTCCTTCTTCAACTTGAAGAAGGGTCTCTTCTTGCCACTTACTTACTCATTATTCAACTTACGACTTACAACTTACAAAGATCTTCAAATCTTCAAACTCCTAGACTCTTCTCTAAAATCTAACTTTTACAATGATAGATGAGCTTTGAAGATGTACAACAAAGTGTTCTATAAACACTTAGAACTTTGAAAACTTTCTTTGAAAAATTTTGTGAATTGAAGTGAAAGTGCGAGAATCAAAATCGAGTAGTATTCTTCGATGTGTTGTGTTAATTGTGTATAATAAAGTGAAATCTAGACCTATATATAAGCTCTGAAAAGACGGTTAGTTTGTTAGTCGGTTCTAACAAACTAAAACCGCTTAACAAACTTAATCTTGATAATCGCTCTCATCTTGGTGATCTTTCTCTAGTCGTCTGCGGTGACTTGGTGAAGTCTTGCTTTTCTTATTCTACTCACTTGTCTTGACCTCGTCTCGAGCTCTTCATAATCGTCTCCCTGCAGATGACTTGACTTGAGCTTGTCTCCGGATGAGTTTCAGCTTTTCGGACCTCACTGCCTTGTCTAGTTCTTCCTAGTCCGATCGCCTTAGTATCGGCTCTTGACCTCACTGTTCTTCGAAGTCGCCTCGATCATCCGAGTTGATCCTTTTTAATTCATCAAAACCTCTTCGATCTAACAATGATGAATTGGTGTGAGAATATGGAATATGATCGGTGATAATATGGGCAAATGGCCGGAAATGGGGTTTAGGGAAGAAGGGGATCGACACTTGCGAAAAAACCCTCGACTCGTGCTTTGAATCGAATCGAATTGCGATTTTTAAATAAAACACCAGCCTCGAGTCGAGGCGAGGGATCCTAAAAATTAAAAACCTCGACTTGAGGGATGCACTGCTTTTTGAAAATTGGCTAAGTGTTAACCCCTCAACCCGGGATATGCAACCTCGACCCTAGGTCGAGACCAGTGGAAATTTTGGCGATTCCGGCCCGACCCGACCCCCGAAACTCCTAAAAATGACCTCTATGCCCCTAACGAACCCAAATATGCAAGAAATTACCGTTTGGTCCCTCGATTTAAGCCCGGTCGCTCATTCGATCGAGGAGACCAGGTTCTCTTCCTTTTGCTCATTTTTCACCAACTTTTAAGCTCTCTATCTTTCTCGATTTTTGAATTCCTTTGCAATTTCGATCTCTTCTCAATCAACGTAGTGAGTATACCTACACACGGGCAAAAATAATCATCACTAAGAGATGCATTTATACCATAAATGATCAACACCCCCAAACTTGAATGAAAATATGAATTCAAAGTTTGGAATGAGAGTGATACAAATATGCAACTCCACATGATACCACAAATAAGCTCGGCAAATCAACTATTCTCCATAGCAAAGAGCATAATTTCCTAAGCATGAGCAATACCAATCCATAGCAAAATCCCAAGAAATAACCAAAAACAAAAACACAAAAACACACACACCACAGCAATAAAAGGATGGGTCGCCTCCCATCTAGCACTAGGTTTAACGTCCCTTTGCCGGATGGAACTCAAAGAGTTCATACTTCCCTTTCATCGACAAAATGGAGATCATCCTTATGCCTCACTTAGTGGTCTTTTGCAAAGAGAAAACATCCCCACTTGTCTTCTAGGAGTAGCTTTCCTCCTTCCTTGATTTCTTTCACGGTTAGCACTTCTTTAAGCCTTTCAACACCAAGGAGACGGCTCCAATCGAACTCACTCCACACCACTTGATCTCCTACTTCAAAACTTGCTTCCTTCTTTCCAAGTAGTGTCCTTTTTCAACTAACACTCTCAAACTTGAGCCATGCTCAAGTTTGGTCACATTCTTCTCAACTTCTTCCTTCTCTTTATCACCGGGTCAAGCAAAGGCTCCAAAATTGCTTTCTCCTTCCTAGAAGCATCCAAAGAAACACAAGACTTGTTAGAAATTATTTTACAAGAGGGAAGGAAATGCTTAACTAAAGAAATAGAAGAAGTAATAGGTGTGAAAACTTCCCTTTCACCGGAAGGGCATAAGTCAATAATCTCTAAGTATCCACAAGTCTTCTTCTCCACTTTGCTTTGAGCAACCTCTTCCTCATGAACTCTTGTAAATGTCACTTCATCTCCATTTGAGCTCAACTTAAGCTCCCTTTCTCAACATTAATCATCGCTTTGCCGTGGCAAGAAAAGGTCGACCAAGTATGATCGGTGCCTCAAGCTCCTCCTTCATGTCAAGAACAATGAAATCAACCGGGAATATGAGCTTGCCAACCCCTAACAATACATCTTCGATGATCCCAAATGGATGAGCATATGATTGATCCGCCAATTGAAGATTGATGTTTGTAGGAATCACCTCTCCTAGCTCCAATTTCTCAAACACGGACAAAGGCATGACATTTATACTTGCACCTTAGTCACACAAGCCTTGAATGTTCACATTCTCTCATATCTCAAATGGGCTAATGAAGCTCCCCGGATCCTTTCTCTTTTGTGGTAAGTGTCTCTCCAAGATCTCCTTGCACTCCTCCACTAGCTTAAGCATACCATTTTCATCACAACTCCTCTTCTTAGACATTATCTCTCTCAAGAACTTCTTGTAGTGGGGAATTTGTTCAAGGGCATCTAATAGTGGGATATCAACATGCAAGCTCTTGAAAACTTCTAAAAACTTACCAAATTCTTCATCAAGCTTTTTCCTCCCAAGTCTTTGAGGAAATGAAACCTGATTAGCCTTCATAGGAGCTCCCCATGCATCTTTCTTGGATTCTTCTTCTTCAATCTTGGAACCTCCTTTTGCTTTCACCTCTTCACTTTCTTTCTTTTCCACATCCAC
Organism: Paraleonurus japonicus; assembly: GCA_030762865.1. Lineage (NCBI taxonomy): Eukaryota > Viridiplantae > Streptophyta > Magnoliopsida > Lamiales > Lamiaceae > Paraleonurus > Paraleonurus japonicus. Next base: position 24,986,719 of record CM061060.1, read on the forward strand.
ACTCTCTCCACTAGCTTCTTCCTCTTTCACAACCTCTTTCTCATGATACACTTCCTTAGACATCTTTGGGCCTTCATAACTAGAACCACTTCTAAGTTGGATAGCACTACAAAATTCTTTAGGATTTGGCTCGGTAGTGGATGGATACTTCCCTTTGTTTTGCAAGTGATCCACCGTGGAAGAAAGTTTACCAACCGTAGTAGCTAGTTGCCCCACTTGATGCTCTATCGTCTTACAACGGGTATCCATTTACTTCCCAATCTCATCAAGTCTAGAATCACTAGCCTCCAACCTCTTCACTATCATCCCCAAGAGCTCCTCCGTAGTGGCCTTTCCTTCATTGTTTGGTGCTTTGGCACCGGATCGAATCCGGGAGGGAATTGGACGGCGGCTCTAGGGTTGGCATATGAAAAGTTTTCATGTCTCCTCCATGTGTTGCCATTAAATTGAGCTTGTGATTGAGGTTGATAGCTTCTTTGTGGCCTATTTTGGTAGGGCATTTGGTAGGGCCTTCCTCCTTGATAGTTTCCTCCTTGATAGCCTCCTTGGCATGGAGGCCTACCCATGTAACTAACTTCTTCCACCGGCATAGGACTTGTACACATATCAACATGAGGAACGGATGGACTCACACTTGCTTGGCTTTGTGAAGTAGTAAGAACTCTCAATCGGTCCATCATCGTCATCATCATGCTCTTCATAGACTCTATCTCCTCAACATGTAACACCCTATGGTGTGCTCCCGATTAACCGACACTTGAAATGAATCTTGGGCTATGTTCTCCATTATCTCATTCATTTGTCCAACCGTCTTCGACCAAATAGATCCATTAGCACAAGCATTCAAAACGACCTATCTCCATCCGTCAAATCATTGCAAAAGTACATAATGGTTTGTTCCTCCGGAATACCGTGTTGAGGACAATTCACAAGTAGCATATCATACCTCTCCCAAGCCTCCAGTATTGTTTCTCCATTCTTTTGTCGGAAGTGGGAGATAGCCTCCTTAGCTTGCACGGTTTTGGACGGTGGATAGAACTTCATTAGGAATCCCTTGGACAAATCCTCCCATGTACGCACGGTCCCGGGAGGTAATTAAGCCATGCTTTAGCTCTCCCTTGAGTGTAAAGGCAAAAAGCCTCAACTTCTTCGCATCTTCGGGTACCTCATTGTACTTGGTTGTGTCGGAAATCTCAAAAATTATGCCATATGTTGATGTGAGCACTCATCTTCATCCTTGCCTTGAATTGCTTATCCCTAAGCATTCTCACTAGAGCGGGACTTATCTCGAAGTTATTGTATTCTATCATCGGCCTTGCTATCCCGTCATAGTGCTCTCTAAGTTGTGGCTCAAAAACTCTCTCAATGGCCTCCCTTGTGGTGGTGGCTCATTCATGAGTTGTGGTTGAGGATTTGGAATGTGTGGTGTCTCATGGTATCGTAGTTCTTGATTGTATGGCATTTGAGGGTAGTATGGTGGGTATTGTTGTGGATGAGGTGGATAACATGGGAATTGGTGAGCTTGTGGAGGGTAAGGGTATGGATTTTGGTAGGGAACGTGTTGTGGTGGCATCCCTTGAGGGAAAGGGCCAACTTGAGCATTGAAATTAATCCCTTGGCCTCCATTTTCTACTCTTCCCTCTCCATTACCATGCAACTCCTCAACTTGTGGTTCACCAACCACATTCTCCTCATTCCTTGTATCTTCTCCTTCCATAGCTTCCTTTCTTCGTCTACCACGATTTCTTCTCAAAATTGCTTCTATCTCCGGATTGAGTGGCAAGGATGGTATACCACTTGACCTTGTTATCATGCACCTACAATACCACCAATCCAAGTATCAAATTCCAACAAAAACACACAAACAAAATAAAAACAAAAATAAAAACAACAAGTAGCCACGTCAAACAATCCCTAAGTCTCACTTATAGGCGCAAAAACTAACTCCCGGCAACGGTGCCATTTGATTGGAGTAGCAACCGGGTAAGTGGTATTAAGACCAATCGCAAATATCGAACCCAAAGGAGAAAGTATGCAAGTAAGGCCCTAAGGATACAAGTTCTAAGTGACTAGTGTTGCAAGGATGAGTTTAGGACTAAATTCTATAAGAATATGGTAAGAATAAAATTCTAAGACTAATGCAAGCAAATGATCAAACACTTTGAAGGCAATAACAAACAAGCTAAATCAAATGGGGGAATGGGATGCAAGGGATAATCTCCATCAAGGAATCCATGATTAACAAGCTATAATTGTATCCAAATGCAAATCAATCAAATTAGAAAGCATAAACCATCATGAAATTAATCACTCCATTAAAATCACAATGCCTAATGTGAGTATTCTTAGTCCTTCTCATATCTCAATGCGTAAGTCCCCAATTCATACAATAATGCAAAATTGTAACTTTGATTAACACCTAATCATGTTAGCTCAACTCTCGCCTATTGCTAGGGTGATCAACCATTAATCTAAAGAGACAATTTTACATGAAGCACAATTAAGAATCACAATTAGGAAGCAATCTAATTCAATTGATCACAATCATCAACAATTATAGCATGAGGCAATCACATCATCCCCAATTTCAATTATCCCAAGCACAAAGCTATTAACCTATGGTGCTAAGTGCAAAAGCCATGGGTGAAAAATCTAGGAAAGCAATTAACAAGCTAATCAATAATGAATTAAAGAGAGAAAAATATAAGAACATCACCAATTGGTCTTCAATTAACAAAAATAAGAATGCTTCAATCCTCCACAATGCTTGGAAATCAATTCTCTACTCTTCAATTACAACTTGAATCTTCAAATCTAATGGATCAAAACGCTAATCTAATGATTACAAGCTTCAATCTAATCTAAATCTATCAATCTAGTGCAATTACAAGTAGAATTAAGCTAGGAAGTGAGAAATTCGCCTAAGAAACCACCTAGAAACTGCTCTAAACCGATAGGAAGAGTTATCCTTTGTTTTAGCTTCAAATGGCTTAAAATCTTAAAAATTCGGTTTGGGGGTCCCTCGACTCGAGCTTGAGGCCCTCGAGTCGAGGCCTAAGAGTCGCTAACACGTTTTCTCCGAAAATCCTCTGCCTCGAGTCGAGGCTCAGCCTCGACTCGAGGGATGCCAAATTTGTCGATCCTCGACTCGAGGCACTGCCATTTTTGAAATTTCTTCCCTCCATCAAATCCCTCGACTCGAGGCCCTCTCGGCCCTCGACCGAGAGATCGAGTCCAGTGGCATTTTTCGGGCGGGATTCTGCCTCCGACCCCCATTTTCGCCCGTCTTGTCCGTCTCTTCATTCTAAGCATGCCAAGATTCTCGGTTTGGTAAAATTCCACCGTTTTACCTCGAAAACGGACGGAAAACATCAAATACTCATCAAGTAATACTTAGGAAAAGAAGTGATACTCTACACATTTAATCACAAAATCTAACACCGTTGATCGCTTTTGCACTCAAATAAGCCCTAAAAACAGGCATCAATTCACTCCAATCACTCAACTCTCGCCTATTGCTAGGGTGATCAACCATTAATCTAAAGAGACAATTTTGCATGAAGCACAATTAAGAATCACAATTACGAAGCAATCTAATTCAATTGATCACAATTATCAATAATCATAGCATGAGGCAATTACATCATCCCCAATTTCAATTATCCCAAGCACAAAGCTATTAGCCCATTGTGCTAAGTGCAAAAGCCATGGGTGAAAAATCTAGGAAAGCAATTAAATCACTAATCACTACAAACAAGGAATTAAAGAGAGAAAAGTAGAAGAACATCACCAATTTCTCTTTAATTAACAAAAATAAGAATGCTTCAATCCTCCACAATGCTTGAATTACAATCCTCTTCACTTCAATTACAACTTGAAACTCAAAATCTAATGGATCAAAATGCTAATCTAATGATTACAAGCTTGAATCTAATCAAAATCTATCAATCTAATGCAATTACAAGTAGAATTAAGCTAGAAAATGATAAATTCGCTCAAGGAACTACCTAGAAAGCGCACTAAACCTGATATGGGAAGAATATGCTCTGTTTCAGCTCCAAATGACTTAAAACCAGATTTTTCGATTTTGGGGCTCCCTCGACTCGAGCTTGGTGCCCTCGAGTGCCCTCGAGTCGAGGTTGAAGAGTCGTGTCCGCGACTTTGCCAAAAATCCTCCCGCCTAGAGTCGAGGCTCAGCCCTCACTCGAGGATCCTCATTTTGCAAATTCCTCGACTCGAGGCTCCTTCCTCGAGTCGAGGCAGCTCCATCTTTTGAATTTCTCTCTTTCCTTTATATCCCTCGACTTGAGGCCTCGCCCTCGACCCAGGTCGAGTCCAGTGGCATTTTTGGACGGACTCGGCTCGACCCCCATTTTCATCCATCTCATCCGTCTCTTCATTCTAAGCATGACGGTACTCTCGGTTTGGCAAATTCCACCGATTTACCTGTAAAATGGACGAAAAATATCAAATACTCATCAAGTAATACTTTTTAGGCAAAGAAGTGATACTCTACACATTTATGCACAAAAACTAACACTTTTGATCACTTTTTGCACTCAAATAAGCCTCAAAATCATGCATCAATTCACTTCAATCGGTATCTAGACAAATATCTCATTCTTTTATAATAAATCGATTGAATTTGCCTACCAAATCTGTCTACAAAAACATCACATTTAAATGAAAGTTTATTGAAGTCGATTTGGTGATTTTCTGAAACTTTGGAAATAAGGTATAGCATCTCGCTTCTCCCATCAAAAGAGCTATAATAAGAATTTCTTCTAATCTTGGTTCTTGGAACCCTCTTTGTCGATTCGAATTCCTCATCTGAATTTGATTTTTAGATTAGGAGATGCGGTTCTCATCGACTCTGTGGTTTCCAAGGCTCAATCTTAACTTCTTTTGATGTTTCAAAGAAATTTTCACAAATTTTCTAGGTTTTGAACTTCGATCTATTATTTCTATCATAGCCAAGTCCTCGTTTTATCATGGGATTTTTGAGAAGTTCTAAAGATATGGTCTATGGCTGATTGTGAGTTATTAAGGTCGGCTTGTTTTGAAGACAAGCTTCTCATTGGCCTTCTTAATTGACTCATTCTCATTACGATGACCACTTCAAATTTATCTTTCAAAGATTTCAATTCATTTTCTAATCTTTCGTAGACTAGCTGATGTATCGGCCTCGGCACTGGGTAAACATTCCCCCTTGAATGTTTCCTCGAGACTGAAATAGTTTACAACTTGTTTGCCTTTAAATAGAGTCTGAATCTAATCTTTCAAAGTTAAATTTTCAGTCTCTAATTGTTTATAAGCACTAAGAGACATCTTTAAATCTTTCAAAAGTCCTTTGATAACAGTTTGGTCATTATGCAGAGACAGATTTGTAAGACTCATTATCGATGAGGAATAGTAATCTACCTCTTTGGCCATCAGATAGACTTCGTCATCTCGATCCAAAATCGAATGAAGATGATGATGATGATGATGATGATGATGACTTTCTTGACTCTTTCTCCTCAGCAAGAAAAGCTCTCTGATCTGCAAAACGCCTATCTCTCTTCTTCCTTTTCTCCTCTCTTTCTTTAGGAGTCACCGGGACAATATAGTGAAGTGCCTGGCATGTTACAGTGTAACAAGTATCTCCCCGGTCTCGATTTAGAATCGATAGGATTCTTTCTTGCAGGAGATTTAAATTTTTTTATCTCGATTTCTTCATGTCATCATCTGATTCATCATCTTTCCTCTTTGATCTCGGATCTGCCCTCTCTCGCAAATTTCAACTTATTACGCTTATATTTCATCCTTAATCGATCATACCTTTTTGTTAGCAAAGCCATCTGTTCTTTCAAAGATAGATCGGTTCCTTAGGCTCAGCTACATTCTTGTCTTCTTTGTTGACAAAGGCAACAATCTTGGATGAGATGCTTGACTCCATCTCATCTTCTTCATCTTCAATCAATATCATATTCTAGAGCATTAAGATGAGAAAATAAGGTATGATGAGAGATTGAGGACAAATTCGAGTTTCTTTAAGGATATTGACCTTTTCTCTCCATCTCTTACTCAAAGATCTCGAGGCACTTTGTTGAGAAGATTTGTCAATCTGACATCCAGTTGGTCAACAGCTTCACTTTCTTTCATCTTGAATGCATCAAATGCATGCAATACCGATCAAGCTTATTCTCCTTTACTTGATCGAGATCCCTCGCACACATTAGCAAGTGTTTCCCATATTTCCTTCATTGTTTTGCATCTTTTAACTTTCTCAATCCAATCTTTACTCAGTGTCTCGATAATCTCAGTCCTTGCCACTTGGTCTAGATTATGGATCTTCCTCTCATCATTTGTGAGCTCTGCACTTTTCTTCTCTTGCCTAACCCTTGTCTCTGCAGCTCCGGTTCCATCACTTGTTCCTCCATGATAGAATTTTATTGGACCTTCCTCTAGAACTTCCTCCATACGATCATGGATTGCCTTCAGATGATATTCCATTCTAAATTTTCAATAATCATACTCTTCAATAGAGAACTCGTAGGCTCCTAGTTTTCTTGCTTATAACAGATGACATAGTGAATCAAGAAACTCAACAATAACTTGTTAACAAGGTTAGTAAATTGAAAATAGAGAGAATGGACAAAAATAATTCCAGAAACTTTTCAAGACCACAAATCTATATCGTAAACACCTTAACACCGCTCCGATACCACTAGTTGGTCCTACTGATTGAGTGAATTATAAAGAGCTTAGATCACCTTCTAGTGAAAATCTAGAAGGGGGTTGAATAGATTTTCAAATCCTTTTTCAAAGATTAGATTAACTATTCAAAGTATCAAAGCTTATGCAGCGGAAAATAAATTTTAACTTAATCTCTATGGATCAAAAGCGATCCGATTAAGATTACGAAATTGAATTTGTTTTGAATGTATGAAGAGTAACAAGATAAGTAAAATGAAGGTAAAGAACACCAAGACTTATAGTGGTTCGGATCAAATGGATCCTACATCCACTCTCCTTCTTCAACTTGAAGAAGGGCCTTGACCGCTTACCATCTTACTCACTTACAACGTTACAAATATAACTTGTGAAGATTTCTATCTTCGATCCTATCTCCAATCTGCCTATATTCCCTGAAAATTCATAGATTACGTAAATGTTGAAGATATACAAATAAGTGTTCTGCAAACACTTAGAACTTTTGAATGTTGCTTTTAAAACTTTTGTGAGATTTTAGAAAACTTGTGAATAATGTGAATGAGAGTGCTGAAAGTTATTTTTGAAATCGTGCCTAAACATATTTATAAGCACGAGAAACGGTTAGTTTGTTGTAACAAACTCAAAACCGCTTAACAAACTTAATCTTGAAAACTGCCTCGATCTCGGCTTATCTTGGTCTTAGTCGTCTGCTGCGGTGACTTGGTGAAGACTCGCCTTTCTTATTCTACTTAGCTTGTCTTGACCTCGTCTTGAGCTCTTCATTATTGTCTCCAACGAGATGACTATCTCGTGCTCGTCTTCGAGATGACCTTCTCTACTTCGACCTCGGTGACTTTTCTCGGCTCTACCTAGTCTAGTCGGCTAGTGCTAGTCTTCTTAACCTCACTGCTCTATACAATTAGCTAGTCATCTTACTTTGCATGAGTTGACTCCAAGTCTGTCTTGTTTTAATTCATAAAACTTCTTCTCGATCTAACAATTTCCCTTTTTGATGAAGTTAAAGCTGCAAGAAAGAGACAAACTCACGGTGATGTTAGTCAAGGTTATTCAAGATAATCGGATGAGCACATTTCAAACACATAAGCATTTAGTTCAGACTTTATTCACATAAGAGCATTTAATTCACACTTAGAAAAATTTTAGAAAAGTTTTTAAGAAAAGAAAAAAACTAAGAAAAGTTTTAAATCTTAAGACTTTATCGGATGATTAGTACATAGAAAAATTTTAAGTTTTAGAAAAGTTTTAGAAAATTTTAATCGAGATGGAAGTTTTCTCGAGATGATTAACACTTAGGTATATTTTTAGGTTTTCTTAGAAAGCGAAAGAAAGCTTAAAAATATAAGACAAGTTGAATCGAGATAAAATCAAGTATATTCACAAAATATTTACAAATTTACAAGGATGGTGCGAGATAAGAGATAAATATAAGGAAAAGAAAAGTTTTCCTATCAAACACCCCATTGATATGCTTCCGAACAGCCCGGCCCAGTGAAGACTCGTTTTTGAAGCGGCTTCAATTCTTCTTCACTTTTCGTGCACTGACTCAACTTCAGCTTTGGTGACGATGCCTTTGATCCAGTTGAGGTAAATCGCTCCATCAAGATTGGTCTTTGGTCCGACTGTCTCATAAGCCGGAGCACACAGTCGGTATTGAAGATTTTATCTCGCTTCATCAATTAGACGATGGTAGAGGTTGACATCTTCCTTCTCTATCCATTCGTGCCACTTTAGATCTTCGTCTTCACCGATGAATCGGAACCTTTCGTATGCATTCTCTTGATCATTTGGCATTTTGGTAGTCTCGATCGGCCAATCTTGAAGAACTTTCGTGTTCTTTTTCTTTGTTTGAATCTAATTCTTCTTCTTAAATGCAGTATCGAATCTTGTTCATAGAACTTCACAATTGATCTTTTGATGGTCATCTTGTTCGAGATCTTCGATATCTTTGTGATGTAATCAGTATTGCTAGACTCAAAAGTAGATTCATTTCCACACACAAGGTTGTCTTATTAAAAACTCTGTATGCTTTGGATACGAGATGAGTATCCTAAGAATATCCCATCTCGTAATCTTAGCATCAAAAGATTTTAAATGAGATTTTCCATTGTTGTGAATGAAATATTTGCAACCAAATATATGAAATTTTTGGAGATCTTCCCTTCCAAATTTCATAGGGGTTTTACATTTATTTGAAACAATCAAACTTCTATTTTGGACAAAACAAGCAGATTTATGGCTTCGCCCAAAACTGTGAGGAGTGTTATACTCGAGACAACATTGTCCTAGCGCCTTCTTTCGTAGTTCTGTTTCTCCTTTCAACAACTCCATTTTGTTGTGGTGTACGTGCAGTGATTGATTGGAGTGAATTGATGCATGATTTTGAGGTGTATTTTAGTGCAAAAAGTGATCAAAAGTGTTAGTTTTTGTGCATATATGAGTAGAGTATCACTATTTTGCCTAAAAAGTATTACTTGTGAGATTTTTGATGTTTTTAAATGCTTTACAGGTAAATCGGTGGAATTTGGTCAAACCAAGAGTACCGGCATTCTTAGGATGAAGAGACAAATGAGACGGACGACGGGGGTCGGAGGCGAGTCCTGGCCGAAAAAATGCCACTGGTCTCGACCTTTGGTCGAGGGCGAGGCCTCGACTCGAGGGATAGGACGGATGGAGAAGAATTCAAAAATTGGAGCTGCCTCGACTCGAGGGCCGAGCCTCGAGTCGAGGGATGAAAATGAGGATCCCTCGAGTCAAGAGCCGAGCCTCGACTCGGGCGGGAGAAAAATTCAGAAAATCGTGTTGACGACTCTTAGGCCTCGACCCGAGGGCCCCAAGCTCTGCCCAAAACTATTTTTGAGGTTTTAAATTATTTTGAGCGGAAAACAGAGCACATGTTGGAACCATGATTGGAGTGAATTGATACATGTTTTTAGGGCCAATTTTAGTGCAAAAAGTGAGCTAAAGTGAGATTTTTGTGCCTAAATGTGAAAAGTATCACTCTTTTGTCTAAAAGTATTACTTTGTGAGTTTTGATGTATTTCACCCATTTTGCAGGTAAATCGGTGGAATTTTGTCAAACCGAGAGTACCGGTATTCTTAGAATGAAAAGACGAACATACGTGATTTAAAACGGGGTCGGGCCCAAAGCCCTTCTCGATAAAAATTCCCTGGTCTCGGGTTGAAATCGAGGGTGCACAGACCTCGACTCGAGGTTCATGCTGGAGGAAACATTTTCAAAAGACAGCGAGCTCGACTCGAGGGAGGAGCCTCGAGAGTCGAGGGATGAGAAAATTGCAGATCCTCGACTCGAGGGCTGAGCCTCGACTCGAGGCAGAGATATTTTGAAGAAATGTTTTAGCGACTCTTAGGCCTCGACTCGAGGGCCTGAAGCTCGACTCGAGGAGTGCCCAAAAACCGAAAAATTCAGCTTTTAAAGCTATTGGAAGCCAAAACAGAGGACAGATTCATTCTAGCGGTTTAGAGCAGTTTCTAGGAGTTTCTTTGGGCGAATTTTGCATTTTGTAGCTTGAATTCACTTGTAATTGCAATAGATTGTTTTGCTTGGCGAGTTTCTTTGTTCATTCTACCCATGAATTTTGCTTGTAGCACCATGGGCTAATAGCTTTGTGCTTGGGATAATTGAAATTAGGGATGAAGTGATTGCCTCATGCTATGATTGTTGATAATTGTGATCAATTAAATTAGATTGCTTCCTAATTGTGATTCTTAATTGTGCTTCATGAAAAATTGTCTCTTTTGGTTAATAGTTGATCACCCCAAAGAATAGGCGAGAGTTGAGCTAATGGGATTAGGTGTTAATCGGGTTTCAATTTTGCATGATTGTATGAATTGGGGACTTCTACATTGAGAGATGGGAAGAACTAAGGATACTCACATTAGGCATTGTGATATTAATGGAGTGATTAATTTCATGATGGTTTATGCTTTCTAATTTGATTGATTTGCATTTGGATACAATCATAGCTTGTTAATCATGGATTCCTTGATGGAGATTATCCCTTGCACCCAATTCCCCATTGATTTTAGTACATTTGATCTTGCATTCTAGGTGTTTGATAGATTGTTTGCATAATATAGTCATTTAATTTCTTGCATTTTGTAGAGATTTAGTCCAAAAACTTGTTGCAACTTTAGCCATTTTGAACTCTTATCCTTGAATTTCGTTTGCATACTTTCTCCCTTGGGTTCGATATTTTGTTGATTGGTCTTAATAACTCTTACCCTATACACTCCAATCAAATGGCGCCGTTGCCGGGAGTTAGTTTTGCGCCTATAAGTGAGATTTGAGAATTGTTTGAAGTGGCTATTTGTTGTTTTTATTTTTATTTTTGTTGATTTTGTTGGTTAGAATTTGATACTTGGATTTGTGGCATTGTAGGTGAATGCTAACAAGATCAAGTGGTGTTCCACCCTTGCCACTAAATCCGGAAATTGAGGCTACGTTGAGAAGAAATCGTGTGAGAAGAAGAAGGGAAGCTATGGAAGGAGAAGATCAAAGGCATGAGGAGAGATTAGTGGGTGATCCTCAAGTAGATGAGGTACATGGACAAGGAGAAGGAGGAGTAGAGAATGGAGGTAATGGGAATCATTTCCATGCTCAAGTTGGCCCTTTCCCTCAAGGGATGCCACCACAAAATTACCCCTACCAAAATCCATATCCTTATCCACCTCAAGCTCATCAATATCCCTACTATCCACCTCATCCACAACAATTTCCACCATACTATCCCCATATGCCGTATAATCAAGAGCCACGATATCATGAGCCACCTCACATACCAAATGCCCAACCACAACCTCGTAAATGAGCAACCACCTCAAGGAAGGCCTTTGAGAGAGTTCTTTGAACCACAACTTAGAGAGCACTATGATGGGATAGCAAGGCCGAGGATAGATGTTAATAACTTCGAGATAAGTCCCGCTTTGGTGAGAATGCTTAGGGAGAAGCAATTTGAAGGAAGAGATGAAAATGAGTGCCCACATCAACATATGGCACAATTTCTTGAGATTGCCGAGACTACAAAATACCAAGGGGTACCCGAAGATGCGAAGAAGTTGAGGCTCTTTGCCTTTACATTGAAAGGAAGAGCAAAAGCATGGCTTAATTCATTACCGCCCGGGACCGTACGTACATGGGAGAAGTTGTCGAAGAAATTTTTGATGAAGTTTTACCCACCGTCAAAGACCGTGCAAGCTAAGGAGGCTGTTTCCCACTTCCGACAAAAGAATGGGGAAAGCGATACCGGAGGCGTGGGAGAGGTATGGCATGTTACTTATCAATTGTCCTCAACACGGTTTTCGGAGGAGCAAACCATTATGTACTTTTGTAATGGTTTGACGGATGGGGATAGGTCGCTTTTGAATGCTTGTGCTAATGGATCGATTTGGTCTAAAACCGTGGGGCAAATGAATGAAATAATGGAGAACATAGCTCAAGATTCATTTCAAGTGTCGGTTAATAGGGAGCACACCATAGAGTGTCACAAGTTGATGAGATCGAGAGTATGAAGAGTATGATGATGACTATGATGGACCGATTGGGAGCTCTTACTACTTCACAAAGCCAAGCAAGTGTGAGTCCATCCGTTCCTCATGTTGATGTTGGTCAAAGTTCATTGCCGGTTGAAGAAGTGAGCTATATGGGTAGGCCTCCATTTCAAGGAGGCTATCAAGGAGGAAACTATCAAGGGAATTATCAAGGAGGAAGGCCTTACCAAATGCCTTACCAAAATAGGCCACAAGGAAGCTATCAACCTCAACCGCAAGCTCAATTTAATGGGAATATATGGAGGAGACACGAAAATTTTTCATATGCCAATCTAAGAGCCGCCGTTCAATTTCCTCCCGGATTTGATCCGGTGCAAAGGCTCCAAACAATGAAGGAAAGGCTACCACGGAGGAGATTTTGGGGTTGATTGTGAAGAAGTTGGAAGCTAATGACTCTCGGCTTGATGATATAGGGAAGCAAATGGACACTCGTTTCAAGACGATCGAGCATCAAGTAGGGCAACTTACTACTACGGTTGGGAAGCTCTCGTCTACGGTGGATGACTTGCAAAAGAAAGAATCAAAGGAGTATTGTCAAGCTATCGAGCTTAGGAGTGGTGCAAGGTATGAAGGACCAAAATTGCCTTCAAGGAGTGATGGAGAGGAGAAGCATTATGAGCGTTGTGATGAAGAAAAGCAAGAGGTGATGGAGGAGGAAGAAAAGAAGAAGCCAAAGTGGTTGATGGCAAGGGAAGAGAGAGCAAAGCAAAAGGTTATTGAGAAGAATGAAAAAGGGGTTCCAAAGACGGTTGTTCCCGTGCCTTATCCTCAACGGTACATGAAGAAAGCATTAGATGAGAAGTTTGCTCGTTTCCTTGAGGTTTTCAAAACCTTGTATATCAACATTCCCTTTTCGGAGGCCCTTGAGCAAATGCCTCACTATGCTAACTTTCTTAAAGATTTGCTAGCAAAAAGGAGGAGGATTGAAGAGCCGAAGTTAGTGAAATTGACTAAGGAGTGTAGTGTCGTGCTTCAACAAGAGCTTCCACCAAATTTGAAGGATCCGGGTAGTTTTACTCTTTTATGTGATCTTGGTAATGGGTTGGAGAAGCATGCCTTGTGTGACTTGGGGGCAAGTATTAACTTGATGCCATTTTCCATGTTTAAGAGGCTCAACCAAGGAAAGTTAGGAGCCACTACCGTAACTCTTCAACTTGCCGATGGGTCAACTACTATTCCAAAAGGTATTGTGGAGGATGTTTTGGTCAAGGTAGAAGACTTTGTGTTTCCGGCGGACTTCGTAGTACTTGAAATGGAGGAAGATAAAGATGTACCATAGATACTAGGGAGGCCGTTTCTAGCTACCGCAAGAGCGGTGTTTCATGTAAATGAAGAAGGCTTACTTTGAAGCTTGATGATGAAGAGCTTCATTTTTCAATGAAGGAGGTGATGAAGCACCCCATGGAGAAGGAGGAATGCCATGTTGTGGATGTGATTGATTCATGCCTTCAAGAGGCTTAGGAGGACTCTTCTTATACTCTTTTCTCTAAAGATTATGTTATTCCATCATATAAACATGTGCTTAATGAATCTTGTGTTTCTTATGATTGTGATAGCGATGCATTGGAAGTGGAGGAGGTGAAAGAGATAAAGTTTGAAGGCTTTCCCAATCAACCTTGGGAGAATAATGAAGATGGGAAGCCAATTGAAGAGAAAGTGAAAGGAGCCCTTAAGCCACTACCCGAGCACTTGAAGTATGCTTATTTGGAGGAAAATGAAGGTTGCCCGGTAATTGTATCGTCATATCTTACATCCGATGAGGTAACTAAATTACTTGATGTTCTTCGTAAGCACAAATCCGCCATAGGTTGGTCCATTGATGACTTAAGAGGTATAAATCCTTCAATTTGTATGCATAGGATTAGGCTTGAAAAGGACCATAAACCCGTAGTTCAACCCCAAAGGAGAGTGAACCCTAATATTCAAGAGGTAATTAGGAAAGAAGTTGTGAAATTGTTAGATGCTAATATGATTTTTCCTATTTCCGATAGTCCTTGGTCTCTCCATTGCATGTTGTAGCCAAGAAAGGGGGATTACGGTAATAAAGGGAGAAAATGATGAATCAATTGCGACAAGGGTAGCTACGGGGTGGCGAGTGTGTGTTGACTATAGAGAACTTAATAAGGCCACGTGCAAGGACCACTTTCCCTTACCTTTTCTAGATCAAATGCTTGATAGGTTAATTGGATTTGAGTATTATTGTTTCTTAGTTGGTTATTCCGGGTACAATCAAATTATGATTGCACCGGAAGACCAAGAAAAGACTACTTTTACTTGCACGTATGGGCCGTTTGCTTGGAAAAGAATGCTATTTGGTCTTTGCAATGCTCCCGCCACTTTCCAAAGATGCATGATGTCAATTTTTCATGGCTTAATTGAGAAAATCATGGAGGTATTTATGGATGATTTTTCCGTATTTGGTGAGTCATTTGATAATTGTCTTACTAATCTTGACATTGTTTTGCAAAGGTGTGAAGATACAAACTTGATGCTAAATTGGGAGAAATGTCATTTCATGGTTAAGGAAGGCATTGTGTTGGGACATCATGTATCATCAAAGGGATTGCAAGTGGATAAGGCAAAAATTGTGGCTATTGAGAAGTTGCTTCCACCTAAGGATGAGAAAGGAATTCGATCTTTCCTTGGACATGCCGGTATCTATCGGCGATTCATTAAGAATTTCTCTCAAATTTCTAAACCCTTATCTCATCTCTTAGAAAAAGATGTACCATTTGAGTTTAATGATGATTGTTTGATTGCTTTTAGGTCTTTGAAGGAAGCCTTAACGAGTGCACCCATTCTAATTACTTCGGATTGGACAAAGCCCTTCATCATCATGTGTGATGCAAGTGATTTCGCTATGGGGGTCGTCTTAGGACAATTGAGAGAGAAGAGGTTTCATGCTATCTATTATGCCTCTAAGACTTTCAATCCGGCCCAAGTCAATTACACCACTACCGAGAAAGAAATGCTTGCGGTGGTGTACGCTTTGATAAGTTTCGACCCTATCTTGTAGGGTCAAAAACTATTGTGTACACCGACCATGCCGCTATTCGGTATCTCATGTCGAAAAAGGATGCTAAGCCTAGGTTGATTCGTTGGATATTATTGTTGCAAGAATTTGACATGGAGATAGTAGATAAAAAGGGTAGTGAAAATGTCATAGCGGATCACCTTTCTAGACTTAAAAGAGTAGAAGAGATGGAAAGGGAAGTCAAGGAAGTTGAAGAGACATTTCCCGATGAAGGATTGCTAAGTATTGAAGAAGTCATGAGTGTGGTAAAGGAAGGGGATGTTCCATGGTTTGCCGATTATGCGAATTTCTTAGCAAGTGGAGAATTGCCACCGGAGATGAATCCCTTTGAAAGGAAGGTTTTTACAACCGGTCAAACATTTCGTATGGGACGACCCATACCTCTTCAAGGTGGGGGTGGATGGAGTACTTCGTAGGTGTGTGACAAGAAAGGAAGGGGAGGAAATCATGAAACATTGCCACTCTTTACCGTGTGGAGGCCATTTTAGCACTTCCAAGACCGTGAGGAAGATTTTATTGGCGGGATTCTATTGGCCAACTATCTTCAAGGATTGCGAGAGATTTATCAAGGAATGTGACAAGTGTCAATGGATAGGGAACCTTAACAAGAGGGATGAGATGCCATTGAGCAACATCTTAGAAGTGGAAATTTTTTATGTATGGGGAGTTGACTTTATGGGGCCATTTCCACCGTCGGAGGGGTATCAATATATCCTCTTAGGGGTTGACTATGTTTCTAAATGGATAGAAGCCATTCCAACCAAAAGCAATGATTCCAAAGTGGTGATAGCCTTCTTGAAGAGGATCTTTACACGGTTTGGGGTTCCAAGGATTTTGATAAGTGACGGTGGTAGCCATTTGGTTAACAAGGCCATGGAGAAGCTTTTGGTAAGGTATGATGTTAAACATAAGGTTGCTACTCCTTACCACCCGCAAACGAATGGCTTAGCCGAGGTGTCTAACCGCTTGATTAAAGGTATCTTGGAGAAGACGGTGAGGACAAGTAGAAAGGATTGGGCAACAAAGCTTGATGACGCATTATGGGCGTATTGAACCGCCTTTAAGACGCCTCTTGACATGTCTCCCTATCAATTAATGTATGGAAAGGCTTGTCATCTTCCGGTGGAGTTGGAGTATAAAGCATTTTGGGCTCTAAAAAGTTGAATTTTGATGAAGAGCTTGTGGGAGAGAAGAGGGCTCTACAATTACATGAGTTGGATGAGTTTAGGATGAAAGCTTATGAGAGTTCAAAGATTTTTAAGGAAAAGACCAAGAAGTGGCATGATGCAAGGCTTAGAAGGAAGGAGTTCAAAGAAGGGGATCAAGTGCTACTATTCAACTCAAGGTTGAAGCTTTTCCCGGTAAACTCAAATCAAGATGGAGTGGACCTTTTCGTGTTGTGAAGGTTTTTCCGAATGTATACTTTGAGGTTATGAACGACAAGGATGAAAGGTTTACAGTGAATGGGCACCGGTTGAAGCTTTATCATGTTCACTCACAAAAAGAGGTTTTGGATGCTCTTGATCTCAAGGATGTGCCCTACTTAGGTAGTGAAAGGGAAGTGTGAACTATGAGAGTTCCGTCCGGCAAAGGATGTTAAACCTAGCGCTAGATGGGAGGCAACCCATTCTTTATTCTTTGTGTTTTTGTTGTTTTGTGTGTGCTTTGTTTAATGTGTTTTTTTGTGATCTTTGTAGGTGTGATGAATTTCTAGGAATCGAGGAGCTCTAGGAGGCTTAAAGGAAGAGGAAGATTGAAGGATTATGGGTAAAACACTTCCTTTCAAACTTAGACTTGTCTAAGTTTGGGGGAGGTGTTTGATGATTGTTTGTTGATTGACTTGTTGATGTGATGATTTGATGAATTTGATGTTTTGGATTGATGGATGATTTTATTGATGCTATGATTTCCTTGATCTATTTGAGCTTATTGTCTATTGATGATTGTGACTTGATGATTTCTTGGATTCCTTATTCCTAGGCTTTTGAGATTTATTGATTTTGAGCTTAATTGTGGATTCATTGATATATTTTTAGTATCATTCATGTGGTAGTGAGTATGCTTGGACTTATGTACATGAGCACTTGAGTTTGATTTGCAAGACTAGTGGGATTTTGATATGATCATGAGTAGATTTGTAGCTTGAAGATAGTTTCTTGATTAATTGTGTAAGGATGAATGTGATTGATGATACTTGATTCATTGCTCAAGTTGAGCCCGTGAGCTTTTGTGCCTAATAATCATAATCTTATACGGTTGATATGATTTCTTTGAGAGTGCATCATTCATGAATTGTATGCTAGAACTTGACACTAGACTTGTTGATATTGATCTTTGTGTGATGTCTTGAAAGTGATAAGAGGCCATGTTTGGAATGATGAGTTACTTTGCCAAACATTTTTCCCTACCAAATACATTTGATTTCCTTAGTGAGCCATGTTGAGCCTTATGATCCTTATTCTTTGGCAAGCCAAGTGAGATTGAAACCATTTTAGCCTATTTTTATGAGCCTTTCTTGTCCTATATTTAGTTGAGCTTGAATGTTGGCTAATGATGGTGATTTGATTGCTAAGTGTGGGAAGATGATGAGCTAAGTGATGAATGAAGCATAAAAGAAAAGAAAGGTTGTGAAAGATTGAATTGTGAAAAATGTGAACATGCGGTGAAAGAAAAAATCAATTTGTGAGCTTAAAAAGAGTAAGTTCAAAGGAATGGTGGATTGATCATTGAAGCTCAAAAAGGGAGAGTGTTGCTTAATAAAAAGTGAAGAGATGTGTTTTGTATTGATTAGCTTACATTCAAGTCTCTACTACTTAGTCACTCTTATCCAAATTTATCCCACCTTTCCAAAGAGCCTACATTACAACCTAGAAGAAAGACCTCTTTGATTCTTGATTGATCACAAATGATTTTGATTGAGATTAAGTCTTGTGGCAAGTATATGGTGTGCAAGTTCATGAATTTGATGATTGAGTGCTTTATACCTTTATACACTTGAGTGATGAGTGAAACACTCCATGGAAGGAGCAACGTGTTGAGTATTTGATTGAGCATTTATTTGAGCATTATTCATCTTGATGGCTAGTGGATAGTAGCATTGATACAAGTGTTCATTGATGAGTTCAATGGTCTTATTTTTTGTCTATGGTGCCATGTGACATAATTGCAATCAATTCACTCCTTTGTTCTTAGTTTCTACGTTGCTCGAGGACGAGCAACAATTCAAGTTTGGGGGTGTGATTGGAGTGAATTGATACAAGTTTTTAGGGCCAATTTTAGTGCAAAAAGTGAGCTAAAGTGAGATTTTTGTGCCTAAATGTGAAAAGTATCACTCTTTTGTCTAAAAGTATTACTTTGTGAGTTTTTGATGTATTTCGCCCGTTTTGCGGGTAAATCGGTGGAATTTTGCCAAACCGAGAGTACCGGTATTCTTAGAATGAAAAGATGAACATACGGGACAAAAACGGGGGTCGGGCCCGAAGCCCTTCTCGATAAAAATTCCCTGGTCTCGGGTTGAAATCGAGGGTGCACAGACCTCGACTCGAGGTTCATCTTTGGAGGGAAACATTTTCAAAAAGACAGCGAGCTCGACTCGAGGGAGGAGCCTCGAGTCGAGGGATGAGAAAATTACAGGATCCTCGACTCGAGGCTGAGCCTCGACTTGAGGCGGGAGATATTTTGAAGAAACGTGTTAGCGACTCTTAGGCCTCGACTCGAGGGCCTGAAGCTCGACTCGAGGAGTGCCTAAAAACCGAAAAATTCAGCTTTAAAGCCATTGGAAGCCAAAGCAGAGGACAGATTCATTCTAGCGGTTTAGAGCAGCTTTCTAGGAGTTTCTTTGGGAATTTTGCATTTTGTAGCTTGAATTCACTTGTAATTGCAATAGATTGTTAGAATTAGAATAGATTCTACATTTAGTCCAATAGATTAGTAGTGTGATTGATTGTAATTGAAGTTTGCAGTGTGATTTGGGAGAATTGAAGTTGGATTGAAGCATTGTAGAAGATTAATCATTCTTATTTTTGCCTATGGGAGTTTAATTGGTGATGTTCTTATCCTTTGTTCTCTTTAATTCATTTCTTGTAGTGATTAGATTGTTAATTGCTTTCTTAGATTTTCTACCCATGGCTTTTGTTTGTAGCACCATGGGCTAATAGCTTTGTGCTTGGGATAATTGAAATTAGGGATGAAGTGATTGCTACATGCTATGATTGTTGATAATTGTGATCAATTAAATTAGATTGCTTCCTAATTGTGATTCTTAATTGTGCTTCATGAAAAATTATCTCTTTTGGTTAATGGTTGATCACCCTAGCAATAGGCGAGTTGAGCTAACGTGATTAGGTGTTAATCGGGTTTCAATTTTGCATGATTGTATGAATTGGGGACTTCTACATTGAGAGATGGGAAGAACTAAGGATACTCACATTAGGCATTGTGATATTAATGGAGTGATTAATTTCATGATGATTTATGCTTTCTAATTTGATTGATTTGCATTTGGATACAATCATAGCTTATTAATCATGGATTCCTTGATGGAGATTATCCCTTGCACCCAATTCCCCCATTGATTTTAGTACATTTGATCTTGAATTCTAGGTGTTTGATAGATTGTTTGCATAATATTGTCATTTAATATCTTGCATTTTGTAGAGATTTAGTCCAAAAACTTATTGCAACTTTAGCCATTTAGAACTCTTATCCTTGAATTTCGTTTGCATACTTTCTCCCTTGGGTTCGATATTTTGTTGATTGGTCTTAATAACTCTTACCCTATACACTCCAATCAAAACCACCGATCGCCGACTCTATGAAATTATCAAATTTAGGATCGCGATCACATAAACGCAGCGGATAGAATTGTACCTTTATTCACCGTAATAGGTGAAGACGAACCAATTCTAAGGTCGGAATCTGCGATCGAAGGATGAGCCTCGAACCTCACGGTCTTCTCGCCGTATTCCTATCCCGTTCCCTTGGACGTCAAGTGGTCGACGATCCTCCAAGGAATTAGAATCCGCCTCTCTCGATCTCACATTTTTAACACGTCTGAGGCTCGATGTTAGGCTTTATTTATAGGCTACAACGGGGACCCTAAGGAGGAATTAGGGTTGGGCCTCCCGATGGGCCTAAATATACCGTGTTCGGTCCAAGACACTTTACGTAAGCCCATCAATTATAACTCGGTCCACTAAAGAGTTATAATTGAATTGCCTAATCCCATATTATAATATGGGCTCCTTTATTATGTGTACGTTTATTTACCCGTGTTTAAGATATTGAATGTCCATAAATTAATTAAATTACGACAACTTAATTAATTTATATCTAATTCCAAGAGTAGTACCACTCATCTTTATTATTATGTTGGATTAAATCCACCGCAAGGTTTACATAACAATCTTTATGAGCTCCTCAAGGGGTGATCATCATCCTAAATAATTAGGACACGGATTCCTTCTATAATCAACGGCACACCATATAAATAATGTTATCTCCCAATTCACCGAGCCGATTGATTTAATAAATCTCACCCATTGGCAAATCAAAAAAATACACCGAGTACACGTGCCCATTATTATATAGGGATTAAGAAGACGTACATCCATAACAACAGAGGTCTTATTCTTTTATATAGTCGGTACAAATTGAACAACCTCATATGGTCCCGCTCAATACATACAAAATGTACTAGTGTAACTTTATAGTCAAGATAGACTAATACCAAATTACACTACAACCGTTCCAATGGTTTGTCTAAATCCATCTTGGTTGTGAGCTATTATTTATAATCTATAAGGAACTGATAGCATGATCTTACGTGTGACACCACACACCATGTTATCTACGGTATAGATTAATCTGACAAAATAATGATATATATAACAATCATAAACAATAAGTATTTTGATCATAATGAATCTCATATTAAAAGGATGTTCATACTTGAAAAGATGTTCATACAAAATCTAGGCTTATAGTATACATCCTAACAATCTCCCACTTATACTAAAAGACTATGCTTCCATAATTCTTGTCATACATCGATTCCCATCCCTTCAACATGCCCATCAAAAGCTTTCGCTGGAAGAGCCTTTGTGAAAGGATCTCGCTAGGTTATCCGCTGATGCAATCTTGGCGACAACAACTTCTCCTCGTTTTACGATGTCTTGTATTAGGTGGTACTTGCGCTCAATGTGTTTGCTTGCTTTGTGGGCTCGTGGTTCCTTCGAGTTTGCCATCGCACCACCGTTATCACAATAAATTGTAATAGCTTTAGGCAAACTAGGAATCACTTCTAAGTCCATCAAGAAGTTTCGAGCCATACAGCCTTCTTTGGGTGCCTCGGAGGCTGCCACATACTCGGCTTCCATGGTGGAGTCCGAAACGCATTTACGCTTTACACTCCTCCATACTATGGCTCCACCTCCCAAGGTAAACACATAACCCGAGGTAGATTTCTTGTTGTCCCTATCCGATCGAAATCAATCATGTAACCCTCGGGAAGTAAAGTATACGCTTGGTAAACCAAAGATATAATTTCTAGTCCTTTTCGTACTTTAAAATATGCTTTACCGCAGTCCAATGTCCTTGTCACTGGTTACTTTGATATCTGCTAACCATGCCCACGGCAAAACAGATATCCGGCCTCGTACATAGCATTGCATACATTAGGCTTCTTACACCAAGCATAAGGAACCGCCTTCATGTCCTCTATCTCCTTTGGTGTCTTAGGACACATCTCTTTAGATAAAAGTACTCCATGTCGAAAAGGTAGAAAACCTTTCTTGGAGTTACGCATGCTAAAACGAGCCAAGATAGTATCAATGTATGAAGCTTGAGATAAGCATAACATTCTTTCCTTGCGATCCCTTATAACTTTGATCCCAAGAATATGTCCAACTTCTCCCAAGTCCTTCATATCAAATTGCTTGGACAACCATACCTTTACGTCTGACAACACCTTGATATTGTTGCCCGATGAGCAAGATGTCATCTACGTATAGTACAAGAAATACCACCACGTTTCCGTCACTCTTCTTGTATACACATGACTCATCCGGACATTGAATGAATCCATAAGACTGGATTACCTCATCAAAACGGATGTTCCAAGATCTCGAAACTTGTTTCAATCCATAAATGGACCGATTAAGCTTACACACAAGATGATCTTTGCCCTTTGCAATGAATCCTTACGGTTGCTTCATATAGATGTTTTCTTCAAGACTTCCGTTAAGGAAAGTTGTTGATTGGAGTGAATTGATACATGTTTTTAGGGCCTATTTTAGTGCAAAAGTGAGCTAAAGTGTGATTTTTGTGCCTAAATGTAAAAAGTATCACTCTAATGCATAAAAAGTATTAATTGGTGAGTTTTTGATGTTTTTCGCCCGTTTTGCAGGAAAATCGGTGGAATTTTGCCAAACCGAGAGTACCGGTATTCTTAGAATGAAAAGACGAACATACGGGACGAAAACGGGGTCGGGCCCAAGCCCTTCTCGATAAAAATTCCCGGTCTCGAGCACAGTCGAGGGTGCACAAACCTCGACTCGAGGTTCATGCTGGAGGGAAAGATTTTCAAAAGTCAGCGAGCTCGACTCGAGGGAGGAGCCTCGAGTCAAGGGATGGGAAATTTGCAAGATCCTCGACTCGAGGGCTGAGCCTCGACTCGAGGCAGCGATAATTTGAAGAAACGTGTTAGCGACTCTCGTGCCTCGACTCGAGGGCCTCGAAGCTCGACTCGAGGAGTGCCCAAAACCGAAAAATTCAGTTTTAAAGCCATTTGAAGCCAAAACAGAGCATATCTTAATTCTAGCAGCTTTAGAGCAGCTTTCTAGGAGTTTCTTTGGGCGAATTTTGCATTTTGTAGCTTGAATTCACTTGTAATTGCTATAGATTGTTAGAATTAGATTAGATTCTACATTTAGTCCACTAGAGTAGTAGTTTGATTGATTGTAATTGAAGATTGCAGCTGTGATTTGGGAGAATTGAAGTTGGATTGAAGCATTGTAGAAGATTAATCATTCTTATTTTTGTCTATTGAAGCTAAATTGGTGATGTTCTTACCCTTTGTTCTCTTTAATTCATTGCTTGTGTTGATTAGATTGTTAATTGCTTTCTTAGATTTTCTACCCATGGCTTTTGCTTGTAGCACCATGGGCTAATAGCTTTGTGCTTGGGATAATTTAAATTAGGGATGAAGTGATTGCTTCATGCTATGATTGTTGATAATTGTGATAAATTGAATTAGATTGCTTCCTAATTGTGATTCTTAATTGTGCTTCATGAAAAATTGTCTCTTTTGATTAATGGTTGATCACCCTAGCAATAGGCGAGAGTTGAGCTAACGTGATTAGGTGTTAATCGGGTTTCAATTTTGCATGATTGTATGAATTGGGGACTTCTACATTGAGAGGTGGGAAGAACTAAGGATACTCACATTAGGCATTGTGATATTAATGGAGTGATTAATTTCATGATGGTTTATGCTTTCTAATTTGATTGATTTGCATTTGGATACAATCATAGCTTGTTAATCATGGATTCCTTGATGGAGATTATCCCTTGCACCCAATTCCCCCATTGATTTTAGTATATTTGATCTTGCATTCTAGGTGTTTGATAGATTGTTTTCATAATCTTGCCATTTAATTCCTTGCATTTTGTAGAGATTTAGTCCAAAACTTGTTGCAACTTTAGCCATTTAGAACTCTTATCCTCGAATTTCGTTTGCATACTTTCTCCCTTGGGTTCGATATTTTGTTGATTGGTCTTAATAACTCTTACTCTATACACTCCAATCAAATGGCGTCGTTGCTGGGAGTTAGTTTTTGTGCCTATAAGTGAGATTTGAGGATTGTTTGAAGTGGCTATTTGTTGCTTTTGTTTTTGTTTTTGTTGATTTTGTTGGTTTGAATTTGATACTTGGATTTGTGGCATTGTAGGTGTATGCTAACAAGATCGAGTGGTGTTCCACCCTTGCCACTAAATCCGAAATTGAGGCTACGTTGAGAAGAAATCGTGTGAGAAGAAGAAGGAAGCTATGGAAGGAAAATATCAAAGGCATGAGGAGAGACTAGTGGGTGATCCTCAAGAAGAGGAGGTACATGGACAAGGAGAAGGAGGAGTAGAACATGGAGGTAATGGGAATCATTTCCATGCTCAAGTTGGCCCTTTCCCTCAAGGGATGCCACCACAAAATTACCCCTACCAAAATCCATATCCTTATCCTCCTCAAGCTCATCAATATCCCTACTATCCACCTCATCCACAACTATTTCCACCATACTATCCCCATATGCCGTATAATCAAGAGCCACGATATCATGAACCACCTCACATACCAAATGCCCAACCACAACCCGTAAATGAGCCACCACCTCAAGGAAGGCCTTTGAGAGAATTCTTTGAACCACAACTTAGAGAGCATTATGATGGGATAGCAAGGCCAAGGATAGATGCTAATAACTTTGAGATAAGTCCCGCTTTGGTGAGAATGCTTAGGGAGAAGCAATTTGAAGGAGAGATGAAAATGAGTGCCCACATCAACATATGGCACAATTTCTTGAAATTGCCGACACTACAAAATACCATGGGGTACCCGAAGATGCGAAGAAGTTGAGGCTTTTGCCTTTACATTAAAAGGAAGAGCAAAAGCATGGCTTAATTCATTACCGCCCGGGACCGTACGTACATGGGAGGAGTTGTCAAAGAAATTTTTGATGAAGTTTTACCCACCGTCAAAGACCGTGCAAGCTAAGAAGGCTATTTCTCACTTCCGACAAAAGAATGGGGAGACGATATCGGAGGCATGGGAGAGGTATGGCATGTTACTTATCAATTTTCCTCAACACGGTTTTCTCGGAGGAGCAAACCATTATGTACTTTTGTAATGGTTTGACGGATGGGGATAGGTCGTTTTTGAATGCTTGTGATAATGGATCGATTTGGTCTAAAACTGTGGGGCAAATGAATGAAATAATGGAGAACATAGCTCAAGATTCATTCCAAGTGTCGGTTAATAGGGGAGCACACCATAGGGTGTCACAAGTTGATGAAATCGAGAGTATGAAGAGTATGATGATGACTATGATGGACCGATTGGGAGCTCTTACTACTTCACAAAGCCAAGCAAGTGTGAGTCCATCCGTTCCTCAAGTTGATGTTGGTCCAAGTTCATTGCCGGTTGAAGAAGTGAGTTATATGGGTAGGCCTCCATTCCAAGGAGGCTATCAAGGAGGAAACTTTCAAGGGAATTATCAAGGAGGAAGGCCTTACCAAATGCCTTACCAAAATAGGCCACAAGGAAGCTATCAACCTCAACCACAAGCTCAATTTAATGGGAATACATAGAGGAGACACGAGAATTTTTCATATGCCAATCCGAGAGCCGCCGTTCAATTTTCTCCTGGATTTGATCCGGTGCAAAGGCTCCAAACAATGAAGGAAAGGCTACCACGGAGGAGATTTTGGGGTTGATTGTGAAGAAATTGGAAGCTAATAACTCAAGGCTTGATGATATAGGGAAGCAAATAGACACTCGTTTCAAGACAATCGAGCATCAAGTAGGGCAACTTGCTACTACGGTTGGGAAGCTCTCGTCTACGGTGGATGACTTGCAAAAGAAAGAATCAAAGGAGTATTGTCAAGCTATCGAGCTTAGGAGTGGTGCACAGTATGAAGGACCAAAGTTGCCTTCAAATGGTGATGAAGAGGAGAAGCATTATGAAAGTTGTGATGAAGAAAAGCAAGAGGTGATGGAGGAGGAAGAGAAGAAGAAACCAAAGTGGTTGATGGCAAGGGAATAGAGAGCGAAGCAAAAGGTTGTTGAGAAGGATGAAAAAGGGGTTCCAAAGACGGTTGTTCCCGTGCCTTATCCTCAACGGTACATGAAGAAAGCATTAGATGAGAAGTTTGCTCGTTTCCTTGAGGTTTTCAAAACCTTGTATATCAACATTCCATTTTCGGAGGCCCTTGAGAAAATGCCCCACTATGCTAAGTTTCTTAAAGATTTGCTAGCAAAAAGGAGGAGGATTGAAGAGCCGGAGTTAGTAAAATTGACTAAGGAGTGTAGTGCCGTGCTTCAACAAGAGCTTCCACCAAAGTTGAAGGATCCGGGTAGCTTTACTCTTTTATGTGATCTTGGTAATGGGTTGGAGAAGCATGCCTTGTGTGACTTGGGGGCAAGTATTAACTTAATGCCATTTTCTATGTTTAAGAGGCTTAACCAAGGAAAGTTAGGAGCCACTACCGTAACTCTTCAACTTGCCGATGGGTCAACTACTATTCTAAAAGTTATTGTGGAGGATGTTTTGGTCAAGGTAGAAGATTTTTGTTTCCGGCGGACTTTGTAGTACTTGAAATGGAGGAAGATAAAGATGTACCATTGATACTAGGGAGACCGTTTCTAGCTACCGCAAGAGCGGTGTTACATGTGAATGAAGGAAGACTTACTTTGAAGCTTGATGATGAAGAGCTTCATTTTTCAATGAAGGATGTGATGAAGCACCCCATGGAGAAGGAGGAATGCCATGTTGTGGATGTGATTGATTCATGCCTTCAAGAGGCTTGGGAGGACTCTTCTTATACCCTTTTCTCTAAAAATTATGTTATTCCATCATATAATCATGTTCTTAATGAATCTTGTGTTTCTTATGATTGTGATAGGGATGCATTGGAAGTGGAGGAGGTGAAAGAGATAAAGTTCTAAGGCTTTCCCAATCAACCTTGGGAGAACAATGAAGATGGGAAGCCAATTGAAGAGAAAGTGAAAGGAGCCCTTAAGCCACTACCCGAGCACTTGAAGTATGCTTATTTGGAGGAAAATGAAGGTTGCTCGGTAATTGTATCGTCATATCTTACATCCGATGAGGTAACTAAATTACTTTATGTTCTTCGTAAGCACAAATCCACCATAGGTTGGTCCATTGATGACTTAAGAGGTATAAATCCTTCAATTTGTATGCATAGGATTAGGCTTGAAAAGGACCATAAACCCGTAGTTCAACCCCAAAGGAGAGTGAACCCTAATATTCAAGAAGTAATTAGGATAGAAGTTGTGAAATTGTTAGATGCTAATATGATTTTTCCTATTTCCGATAGTCCGTGGGTCTCTCCATTGCATGTTGTAGCCAAGAAAGGGGGATTACGGTAATAAAGGGAGAAAATGATGAATCAATTGCGACAAGGGTAGCTACGGGGTGGCGAGTGTGTGTTGACTATAGAGAACTTAATAAGGCCACGTGCAAGGACCACTTTCCCTTACCTTTTCTAGATCAAATGCTTGATAGGTTAAGTGGATTTGAGTACTATTGTTTCTTAGATGGTTATTCCGGTTACAATCAAATTATGATTGCACCTAAGACCAAGAAAAGACTACTTTTACTTGCACGTCGTTTGCTTGGAAAAGAATGTCATTTGGTCTTTGCAATGCTCCCGCAACTTTCCTAAAATGCATGATGTCAATTTTTCATGGCTTAATTGAGAAAATCATGGAAGTATTTATGGATGATTTTTCCGTATTTGGTGAGTCATTTGATAATTGCCTTACTAATCTTGACATTATTTTGCAAAGGTGTGAAGATACAAACTTGGTGCTAAATTGGGAAAAGTGTCATTTCATGGTTAAAGAAGGCATTGTTTTGGGACATCATGTATCATCGAAGGGATTGCAAGTGGATAAGGCAAAAATTGTGGCTATTGAGAAGTTGCTTCCACCTAAGGATGAGAAAGGAATTCGATCTTTCCTTGGACATGTCGGGTTCTATCGGCGATTCATTAAGAATTTCCCTAAAATTTCAAAACCTTTATCTCATCTCTTAGAAAAAGATGTGCCATTTGAGTTTAATGATGATTGTTTGATTCCTTTTAGGTTTTTGAAGGAAGCTTTGACCATGCACCCATTCTAATTACTCCGGATTGGACAAAGCCCTTTATTATCATGTGTGATGCAAGTGATTTCGCTATGGGGGTTGTCTTAGGACAATGGAGAGAGAAGAGGTTTCATGCTATCTATTATGTCTCCAAGACTTTCAATCCGGCCCAAGTCAACTACACCACTACCGAAAAGAAATGCTTGCGGTGGTGTACGCTTTTAATAAGTTTCGACCCTATCTTGTAGGGTCAAAAACTATTGTGTACACCGACCATGCCGCAATCGGTATCTCATGTCGAAAAGGATGTTAAGCCTAGGTTGATTCGATGGATATTATTGTTGCAAGAATTTGACATGGAGATAGTGGATAAGAAAGGTAGTGAAAATGTCATAGCGGATCACCTTTCTAAACTTGAAGGAGTAGAAGAGATGGAAAGGGATGTCAAGGAAGTTGAAGAGACCTTTCCCAATGAGGGATTGCTAAGTATTGAAGAAGTAATGAGTGTGGTAAAGGAATGGAATGTTCCATGGGTTGCCGATTATGCGAACTTCTTATCAAGTGGAGAATTGCCACCGGAGATGAATCCTTTTGAAAGGAAGGTTTTTTACAATCGGGTCAAACATTTCATATGGGACGATCCATACCTCTTCAAAGTGGGGGTGGATGGAGTACTTCGGAGGTGTGTTACAAGAAAGGAAGGGGAGGAAATCATGAAACATTGCCACTCTTTACCGTGTGGAGGCCATTATAGCACTTCCAAGACCGTGAGGAAGATTTTATTAGGCGGGATTATATTGGCCAACCATCTTCAAGGATTGCGAGAGATTCATCAAGGAATGTGACAAGTGCCAACGGATAGGGAACCTTAACAAGAGGGATGAGATGCCATTGAGCAACATCTTAGAAGTGGAAATTTTTATGTATGGGGAGTTGACTTTATGGGGCCATTTCCACCGTCGGAGGGGTATCAATATATCCTCGTAGGGGTTGACTATGTTTCTAAATGGATAGAAGTCATTCCAACCAAAAGCAATGATTCCAAAGTGGTGATAGCCTTCTTAAAAGGATCTTTACACGGTTTGGGGTTCCAAGGATTTTGATAAGTGATGGTGGTAGCCATTTTGTTAACAAGGCCATGGAGAAGCTTTTGTTAAGGTATGATGTTAAACACAAGGTTGCTACTCCTTACCACCCGCAAAACGAATGGCTTAGCCGAGGTGTCTAACCGCTTGATTAAAGGTATCTTGGAGAAGACGGTGAGGACAAGTAGAAAGGATTGGACAATCAAGCTTGATGACGCATTATGGGCGTATCGAACCGCCTTTAAGATGCCTCTTGGCATGTCACCCTATCAATTAGTGTATGAAAAGGCTTGTCCTCTTCCGGTGGAGTTAGAGTATAAAGCATTTTGGTCTCTAAAAAGTTGAATTTTGATGAAGAGCTTGTAGGGGAGAAGAGGGCTCTACAATTGCATGAGTTGGACGAGTTTAGGATGAAAGCTTATGAGAGTTCAAAGATTTTCAAGGAAAAGACCAAGAAGTGGCATGATGCAAGGCTTAGAAGGAAGGAGTTCAAAGAAGGAGATCAAGTGCTACTATTCAACTCAAGGTTGAAGCTTTTTCCCGGTAAACTCAAATCAAGATGGAGTGGACCTTTTCGTGTTGTGAAGGTTTTTCCTAATGGATACTTTGAAGTGATGAATGACAAGGATGAAAGGTTTATAGTGAATGGGCATCGGTTGAAGCTCTATCATGTTCACTCACAAAAAGAGGTTTTGGATGCTCTTGATCTCAAGGATGTGCCCTACTTAGGTAGTGAAAGGGAAGTGTGAACTCTTGGAGTTCCGTCCGTGCAAAGGACGTTAAACCTAGCGCTAGATGGGAGGCAACCCATTCTTTGTTCTTTGTTGTTTTTGTTGTTTTGTGTGTTGCTTTGTTTATTGTGTTTTTTTTTGTGATCCTTGTAGGTGTGATGAATTGCTAGGAATTGAGGAGCTTTAGAAGGCTTAAAGGAAGATGAAGATTGAAGGCTTATGGGTAAAACACTTCCTTTCAAACTTAGACTTGTCTAAGTTTGGGGGAGGTGATTGTTGATTGACTTGTTGATGTGATGATGTGATGAATTTGATGTTTTGGATTGATGGATGATTTTATGGATGCTATGATTTTCTTGATATTTTTGAGCTTATTGTCTATTGATGAGTGTGATTTGATGATCCTTTGGATTCTTTATTCCTATGATTCTATATTCTTTGACTTGAGCTTAATTGTGGATTCATTGATATATTTTTAGTATCATTCTTGATAGAGTGAGTGTGCTTGAGATTATGTACATGAGCACTTGAGTTTGATTTGTAAGACTTATTGGATTTTGATATGATCATGAGTAGATTTGTAGCTTGATGCTAACTTTCTTGATTAATTGTGTAAGGATGAATGTGATTGATGATACTTGATTCATTGCTCAATTTAAGCCCGTGAGTTTTTGTGCCTTAATGATCGTACATCTTATACGGTTGATTGATTTCTTTTAGAGTGCATCATTCATGAGTTGTATGCTAGAACTTGCCACTAGACTTGTTGATATTGATCTTTGTGTGATGTTTTGAAAGTGATAAGAGGCTATGTTTGATATGATTAGTCACTTTGCCAAATTTTCCCCACCAAATACATTTGATTTCCTTAGTGAGCCATGTTGAGCCTTATGATCCATATTCTTTGGCAACCCAAGTGAAATTGAAAACCATTTAGCCTATTTTTATGAGCCTTTCTTGTCCTATATTTAGTTGAGCTTGAATTTGAATGTTGGCTAATGATGGTGATTTGATTGCTAAGTGAGGGAAGATGATGAGCTAAGTGATGATTGAAGCATAAAAGAAAAGAAAGGTTGTGAAAAAAATTGAATTGTGAAAAAATGAAGTGGAAAGAAAAATTCAATTTGAGAGCTTAAAAGAGAAAGCTCAAGTGAATGGTGGATTGATCATTGAAGTTCAAAAGAAAGAGTGTGCTTGATGAAAAGTGAAGAGATGTGTTGTGTATTGATTAGCTTACATTCAAGTCTCTACTATTTAGTCACTCTTATCCAAAAACATCCCACCTTTCCAAAGAGCCTACATTACAACCTAAGATAAAGACCTCTTGGATTCTTGATTGATCACAAGTGATTATGATTGAGATTAAGTCTTTTGGCAAGCATATGGTGTGCAAGTTTGTGAATTTGATGATTGAGTGCAATATACCTTGATACACTTGAGTGAAGAGTGAAACACTCCATGGAAGGAGCAATGTGTTGAGTATTTGATTGAGCATTTATTTGAGCATGATCTATCATGATTGCTAGTGGATAGTTGCATTGATACAAGTGTTCATTGATGAGTTCGATTGTCTTATTTTTCGCCTATGGTGCCATGTGACATAATTGCAATCAATTCACTCCTTTGTTCTTAGTTTCTACGTTGCTCGAGGACGAGCAACAATTCAAGTTTGGGGGTATGATTGGAGTGAATTGATACATGTTTTTAGGGCATATTTTAGTGCAAAAGTGAGCTAAAGTGTGATTTTTGTGCCTAAATGTGAAAAGTAGCACTCTTTTGCCTAAAAGTATTACTTTGTGAGTTTTTGATTTTTTGCCCATTTTGCAGGTAAATCGGTGTTATTTTGCCAAACCGAAAGTACCGGTATTCTTAGAATGAAAATCCGAACATACGGGACGAAAACGGGTCGGGCCCAAAACCGAAAAATTCAGTTTTAAAGCCATTTGAAGCCAAAACAAAGCATATCTTAATTCTAGCAGTTTAGAGCGGTTTCTAGGAGTTTCTTTAGGTGAATTTTGCATTTTGTAGCTTGAATTCACTTGTAATTGCCATAGATTGTTAGAATTAGATTAGATTCTACATTTAGTCCACTAGATTAGTAGTTTGATTGATTGTAATTGAAGATTGCAGCTGTGATTTGGGAGAATTGAAGTTCGATTGAAGCATTGTAGAAGATTAATCATTCTTATTTTTGTCTATTGAAGCTAAATTGGTGATGTTCTTACCCTTTGTTCTCTTTAATTCATTGCTTGTGTTGATTAGATTGTTAATTGCTTTCTTAGATTTTCTACCCATGGCTTTTGCTTGTAGCACCATGGGCTAATAGCTTTGTGCTTGGGATAATTGAAATTAGGGATGAATTGATTGCTTCATGCTATGATTGTTGATAATTGTGATAAATTGAATTAGATTGCTTCCTAATTGTGATTCTTAATTGTGCTTCATGAAAAATTGTCTCTTTTGATTAATGGTTGATCACCCTAGCAATAGGCGAGAGTTGAGCTAACGTGATTAGGTGTTAATCGGGTTTCAATTTTGCATGATTGTATGAATTGGGGACTTCTACATTGAGAGATGAGAAGAACTAAGGATACTCACATTAGGCATTGTGATATTAATGGAGTAATTAATTTCATGATGGTTTATGCTTTCTAATTTGATTGATTTGCATTTGGATACAATCATAGCTTGTTAATCATGGATTCCTTGATGGAGATTATCCCTTGCACCCAATTCCCCCATTGATTTTAGTATATTTGATCTTGCATTCTAGGTGTTTGATAGATTGTTTTCATAATCTTGCCATTTAATTCCTTGAATTTTGTAGAGATTTAGTCCAAAAACTTGTTGCAACTTTAGTCATTTAGAACTCTTATCCTCGAATTTCGTTTGCATACTTTCTCCCTTGGGTTCGATATTTTGTTGATTGGTCTTAATAACTCTTACCCTATACACTCCAATCAGCCGTCTTGACATCCATTTGCCAAACCTCATAATTCATATGAGCAAGAATAGACAAAAGAATCCGGATAGACTTAAGCATGGCTACCGCGAAAAGGTTTCCTCATAATCGATTCCTTCTTTTGAGTGTACCTTCGCTACAAGCCTTGCTTTGAAAGTTTCTACTTTCCCGTCTCGATCCTCTTTTTCTTTGTAGACCCACTTACAATCAATGGCTTTTACACCATTTGGTGGTTCTACTAGCTCCCAGACTTGATTAGAATCTATAGATTCTAATTCAGATTTCATTGTATTTTCCCAAGATTCGCATCTTTATCTTGGAGTGCTTCGCCGTAGCTCCAGGATCCGATTCGTGTTCACTGTACTAAGTCCGAAGACTCTCCCAAAAATATGAATCTATCAAAGTTGTCTAACAACCCTCCCACTACGACGAGGCACTTGTGGTAATAGTGTATCATTAGTAGCAGATGGTGTGACCCATGTGGTATCTCATCTTGTTCTCTTAGTACTAAGGTAGAAGTTTCTCCCCTTATTTCTTCTAAAATAATTTTACTCATGGGCTTGTGGTCCATTACATAGTCCTCTTCTAAAATCGGGCATTTGTGCTAACAATTACCCTCCGATCTTTAGGACTATAAAACAAACCACCTTTCATTCCTCTAGGATAGCCAACAAGCAATCGAACTTCGCATACGAGATTCCAACTTATCAAGATCTCCTTTCAGCACATGTGCTGGACTACCCCAAATCCGAATATGTTTTGAGACTAGGCTTACGCCCATTCCACAATTCTATGGGAGTAGAAGATATTGTCTTAGAAGGAACCAAGTTCAGAATGTACACTCGCCGTTTCAGGCATACCCCCAAAACGAACTCGGTAATTCCGAATAGCTCATCATCGATCTAACCATTTCCAAGAGAGTCCTATTCCTTCGTTCCACCACACCATTCTCGTTGGGGTGTACTAGAGTGCAGACAATTGGGATTGAATCCCAACTTCGATAAGTAATTCCTAAACTCTCCTAAGAGGTACTCGCCACCACGATTAGATCGTAGTGTTTTGATATATTTACCATGACGCTTCTCCACATCAGCCTTGTACTCTTTGAATT
The DNA here is from genome assembly GCA_030762865.1 of Paraleonurus japonicus. Taxonomy (NCBI): domain Eukaryota; kingdom Viridiplantae; phylum Streptophyta; class Magnoliopsida; order Lamiales; family Lamiaceae; genus Paraleonurus; species Paraleonurus japonicus. The sequence goes on from CM061060.1 coordinate 25,020,802, forward strand.
TATCAAAGCACTCGGACTTGCGGCGCATCAAATAAATATATCCATATCTCGAATAATCATCTATAAAAGAGACAAAATATTCGAAACCACCTCTTGCTTGAGTAGACATAGGACCACATAAATCGAATGAACCAATTCCAACACTTCTTTGGCTCTATACCCCTTGGCTTTAAAAGGCCTTTTGGTCATTTTTCCTTCCAAGCGGGACTCGCAGTCGGATAGTTTTCCACTTCCAATGAACTCAAAGGTCCATCGGCTATCAACCTTTGAATCCTACTCAAGTTAATGTGACCTAATCTTAGATGCCAAAGATATGTTTGGTTCATTTTTAAGGTTCTTTTTGCTTATTTGAGTTAGAAGATGTACTATTAATTTCCATTTGTTGCTTTGTGGGAGTTATTGGATTAAGAGTATATAAATTGCCAATCAATGTACTGAATGTATAATAACACTATTTTTCTTGACAACCACTTTGCTATCAAAAGAAACAGAATATCCATCCAAAATAACTTAGAAACTGAAATCAAGTTCTTTCTAAAACAAGGTACGTAAAGACAATTTCTCAAAACCAAAGTCTTATTCTTATCAAAAATAAATAAACATCTCCCATCGCAAAGCTGCTACTTTCGTAGCGTCGCCCATGTAGATGGTAATCTCAACCTCACTAAGCCGCTGGTTTCTGGATCCCCGCAAAGAATTGCAGACATGATCGTGGCTCCCGTATCTACACACCAGAGCCGTAGATAACACCGCTAAATATGTTTCAATAGTTAGTGAATATGATATACCTTCTTTTTCCTTTTACGGGGCAATCTACCTTCCAATGTCCTGGCCGCTTGCACAAAAGCATTTGCCCTTAGGCTTCTTCACGCCACTTGGTGGACCAATTTTCTTTGGTTCACCAGCCTTTCTTTGTCAAACCAGCTTGTTTCTTTTTCTTCATCACTTTGCCTTTTGGCTTAGATGTAGAAACATTTTCAGCAATATAAGCTTGAGAAGCTTGACGAAATAACCCTTCGCCACTTGGAGTTTTGTCGGAAGTTCCGCCATCGAATACAACCTTTGTTCATGTTGTACTTCGTGCGAAACCGCTCAAAACTCTTAGGCGGCGTCTTGAGAACGATATCGACTGGGTTCCCCCATCGATTTCAGCTCCAAGGACTTCCATCTCAATCAAATGAGCCATCATCTTGAGGATATGATCCTCACGGGTGTCCCCTCGATCATGGTGGTCGCCGTTAAGTTTCTCATGGCCTCTTGCTGGCAGCCCGACTGCGGCGTCCGAAGAGTTCTTTGAGATTGAGCATCATCTCATAAGCAGAGGTCATGGCACGATGCCGATGTTGCAGCACATTTGACATAGAAGCCAAAATGTAACACCGCGCCATCTCATCTCGCCTTGATCCACTTCTTATAAGCCTCTTTTTCCTCTTCACTAGAAGTTTTCATCGGGTTTTTCAGACAAACCTCGGTGAGTACAAACTTGTACTCTTCAAAGTCAAGACAATGTCCAAGTTTCTTTTCCAATCGGTATAATTAGGACCAATAAGTTTATTTTTTTTAAGAATAACAGCAAGTGGATTGAAAGCCATGATAAATCGAGAAACACGTAAATGCATTATGATCAAAATTAAGAATTTAAATCAATATTGTTTCCCTCAAACAATACAATTAAATTCACCAACACCTCAAAACATCGTGAAGTTTGTATGCCACGATAGTGTGGACGTATACTAATTCAATCATTTGTAAGAGGAGGTTTTACCCATTAATTTCATCATTTTATCAAACAAAATAAAAATTAATAGTTGGTTTGTCTTTAGCCATACAAATAATAGCATTTACTCCGATGGGGAGGATACTATTATATGCATCTAAGTGTATACCATTTCTTAATACCAAGTCAATTACCTAGGTTTGTGCCTCTTCGGATGAGAAGATAATACGCTCCTAAATAACTTACTTATAATTATCCATAAGGAAGTTTGATCTAGTGATCCGCAAACAAACACATTCGATATGAAAGAAGGCACTTAAAACCAACGTTCATGTTTGAATGCATCACTTACAAACCAGAAATGGAGGCTATGGGATTTGTTGAAAAATAACCCCTCTCCCACTTAGTTATTTAACATGAGGGATATTAACATGCACAACATATGAAACACATAAAGCATGTTAAACACAATAACACATATGAGAAAGAATAAATATGGAAAACAAAATTCCAACTATTATGACCTCTTTCATGCTCCCATGTCCTTGAATGTTCGCCACAAAGCGAGTGCGGGGCAGCGCCTGTCAAAGCGTGGTGCGGGGCAGCGCCATGCAATACGGGGTTCGAAAAAAATCCATCGATTCTTTGCTATCGAATCTGGTTCCGCCATCGACCATCCTAATCTGTTCCTATTACGCTTTATCCAACGCTCCTATACATCATCTAGATCGAAATAAAACCTACACGTGCATCGCCGTGGTTATAACTATTACAATCATTCACCAACCCAAAATAAAAACCTCGACAGTCCGAGGGTTTAATACATACATAAACATACTTGCCGACCATAATAGTTGGATTTAGGGTTCCCGCAAAAATATTAGAATATTCGCATACCCAAAAATAGATCTACGATTAACATCGAATCCCTAATATAACAGATTTATGATAATCATGCAAACCCTAATATGACAGTTTACAAATATCATGCAATCCTATTAAATATCGATCATGAAACTCTATTATACCGTATCAAGAAACCCTATTATAACAGATCAAGAAACCCTATTATAATAGATTTACAATAATCATGCAATCCTAATAAATCGGATCTATGAATAACCGAATCAATTGCATAGAGTCGAAAACACGGCTCTGATACCAATTGTTGGAACCACCGATCGCCGACTCTATGAAATTATCAAATTTGGGATCGCAATCACATAAACGCAGCGGATAGAATTGTACCTTTATTCACCGTAATAGGTGAAGACGAACCGATTCTAAGGTCGGAAGCTGCGATCGAAGGATGAGCCTCGAACCTCACGGTCTTCCGCCGTATTCCTATTCCTTTCCCTTGAACGTTGAGTGGTCGACGATCCTCCAAGGAATCGAATCCGCCTCTCTCGATCTCACGTTTTTTCACACGTCCGGAGGCTGCGATGTTAGGATTTATTTATAGGCTACAACAGGACCATAAGGAGGAATTAGGGTTGGGCCTCCCGATGGGCCTAAATATCCCGTGTTCGGTCCGAACACTTTACTTAAGCCCATCAATTATAACTCGACCCACTAAAGAGTTAAAATTGAATTACCGTCCTAATCCCATATTATAATATGGGCTCCTTTATTATGTGTATGTTTATTTCCCGTGTTTAAGATATCGAATGTCCATAAATTAATTAAATTAATGACAACTTAATTAATTTATATCTAATTCCAAGAGTAGTACCACTCATCTTTATTATTATGTCGGATTAAATCCAGTGCAGGGTTTACATAATAATCTTTATGAGCTCCTCAAGGGGACATCATCATCCTAAATAATTAGGACATGATTCCTTCTATAATCAACAAAGACACCATATAAACAATGTTATCTCCCAATTCACCGAGCCTATTGATTTAATAAATCTCACCCATTGGCAAATCAAAGAAACATACCACCGAGTACACGTGCCCGTTATTATATAGGGATTAAGAAGACGTACATCCATAACAACAGAGGTCTTGTTCTTTTATATAGTCGGTACAAATTGAACAACCTCATATGGTCCTGCTCAATACATACAAAATGTACTAGTGTAACTTTATAGTCAAGATAGACTAATACCAAATTACACTACAACCGTTCCAATGGTTTGTCCAAATCCATCTTGGTTATGAGCTATTATTTATAATCTATAAGGAACTGATAGCATGATCTTCTCAGTGTGACACCACACACCATGTTATCTACAAGATAGATTAATCTGGACAAAATAATGATATATATAACAATCATAAATAATAAGTATTTTGATCATAATGAATCTCATATTAAAAGGATGTTCATACTCAAAAAGATGTTCATACAAAAGCTAGGCTTATAGTACACATCCTAACAAAGACAATCCTCCTAGTTTAGTTTAGAAGCGGTTTCTAGGCGCTTTTACGAGCGAATTTATCATTCCATAGCTTAATTCTTCTTGTAATTGGATTAGATTGTTAGTTTTTATTGAATTCAAGCTTGTAATCATTAGATTAGTCAATAGATCCATTAGATTTTCATTTTCCAAGTTGTAATTGAAGAGAAGGAGATTGTAATTGAAGCATTGTTGAAGACTCAAGCATTCTTAATTTTGTCAATTGAAGACCAATTGGTGACGTTCTTCTACTATTCTCTCTCTTTAATTCATTGTTTGTGTTGATTATCTTGTTAATTGATTTCCTAAATTTTTCACCAATGGCTTTTGCACTTAATACCATGGGCTAATAGTTTTGTGCTTGGGATAATTGAAATTGGGGATGAAGTGATTGCCTCATGCTATGATTGTTGATCAATTGAGTAGATTGCTTCCTAATTGTGAATCTCATTGTGCTTCATGCAAAATTATCTATTTAGATTAATGGTTGATCACCCTAGCAATAGGCGAGAGTTGAGCTAACGTGATTAGATGTTAATCGGGTTATAATTTTGCATGATTGTATGAATTGGGGACTTCTTAACCGAGAGATTTGAAGGACTAAGAATACTCATATTAGGCATTGTGTTATTAATGGAGTGATTAATTTCATGATGGTTTATGCTTTCTAACTTGATTGATTTGCAATTGGATACAATCATAGCTTGTTAATCATGGATTCCTTGATGGAGATTATCCCTAGCACCCCTATCCCCCATTGATTTTAGCTTGTTTGTTATTGCATCCTAGGTGTTTGATTAATTGCTTGCATAGATTTAGCATTTAATTCTTGCCATTTTATTGTAGATTTTAGTGCAAACCCATTCTTGCAACAATAGTCATTAATAACTTGTATTCTTAGGGCCTTACTTGCAATCTAATTCCCTTGGGTTTGATATTTTTATTGGTCTTAATACCACTTATCGGATTACTAAAAATCACTAATGTCTCATGAGTTATGTCATTCTCAGTACAATAGTTAGTAACAAGCTTATTAAGGAATTCAAGACCTTTATCACTTCTGATTTTAACAATACTTAGTCCTTTTTATTTTGAACTCTTTTAAGAAATTCTGGAATCTTTATCATAATCTCATTCTTCTTGTATAAGAAAATAACCCAAGTAAATCTTGAGAAATCATCTACAATTACCAAGGTATATTTCCTTCCATTAAAGCTTAGAAGTGTAAGCTGGACTAAAAAGATCCATATGAAGAAGTTCAGAATCCTTTCTCAAGAAGGACTATTTATTGTTTTAAAAGAAGTTTTGGTCTGCTTTTCCTTTTTGACATGCATCACAAACATGGTTCTTTGAAAATATTCTATCTGGGAGTCCTTTCACTAAAGATTTCCTTGCAATTTTGTTAAGAGTTTTGAAGTTTAAGTGACCAAGACGTTTATGCCATAGCCACTTAAGTCATCTGAACTCTTTACAACAAGACAAGTATCTTTAGGACAACTTTTAAAGCTAGCAACATAAATGTTACCTTGTCGACTCCTGCTAATAGTATATTTTCATTGATACCATCTAGCACATTACATGCATTATGAGTGAATTTAACATTAAACCCCTTATCACAAAACCGTGAGATAGACAACAAGTTATGCTTCAATCCTTCAACAAAATAGACCTCGCTGATTTGAATATCTCCAATCATCAATGTTCCAACTCCTTTGATTAGGCCAAAATTGTTATCTCCGAACATGACTTTTGGTCCATCTATAGATTGATAGTTGGAAAGAAGACGTCTCTCATAGGTCATATGCTTTGAACAACCACCGTCAATGTACCAAACGACCTCAAGAACATCTGCCCTTTCTACTATTTTTATGTCTTCCTGCAATCACAGATTTAGATTTTAGGTACCCTTTGTAAGTTGGGTCCTTTCTTGTTAAGTTGATACTTTGGAATCCGCATAAAAAAATCTATATTCCTTAAAACCATTTATTGAAGTTTGCAACCATATTCTGCCTACTAATATAAGACTCTCAAGATCAATCTTGTTTAGCCGATCTCTTGTGATTGTCTTATATCGTGGTAAGAATGGATATGACTTACTCCTTCCATCAAAACTATTATATATAGGATAGGACTTTGACTTAGTCTTTGGCTTTGCCTTTGGTACATTTCTCCTCGTCTGTGTTTTCTTTACAAAAATATCAAGTGAGGTGATTTGTTCCTTAGGTTTTCAAGGACCAAATCTAGTCTCTTCCTTTGGTTTAATAGCTTTGACAAAAACTCTTGGTTTTATAGGATCATTATTCCTATCAAAATCTAATCTGTCTTATCATTAGACTTTTGTGAAGTACTAAAGATCTTATTTATTGTGGACTTCCTAACTTGAGATTTAACTCTTTGTTAGTTCTTTTATAACTCTCATTCTCTCGAATGTATACTTGAGAATTTTATTTTTAAAGTATTCAATTCTTTCTCCAACTCATCGTCTTTTCAAACGAGGTACTAGTGAACGCCTTAGTCCGACATTCCCCCTTGAATGAACAGTCTAATTCTTCACTATTCCTAGTTTGACTGCTTTGGTTAGATTAAGAATTTGATCCCTTAAACTAAATTTTTAGTCTCTATCTGTTTATATGCAGATAGAGCAGTCTCCAAATCCTTCGAGAAGTTTATTTATAAGATTCGGATCTCGATCTTATAGGTTCTCACAATCATTATCCAAAGAAGAGTAATAGTTTACCTCCTTTGCCATCGGACATACGTCATCGTCTCGATCCAAATCCGTGATGAAGATGAGGATGATGATGTCTCTTGAGCTTCTTCCTTTTCAACAAGAAGTGCTCTCTGTCTCGCATATCTTCTATCTTGTTTCTTCCTCTTTTCTTCTCTTTCTCTTGGAGTAAGTTGAGGACAATCATAGTCAGAATGACCAGGTTTGTTGCAAGTGTAACAAATATCTCCTCTATCTATTTTTGGACTATTATCTCCTCTTCTCGATCGGTGACTTGTACCTTCTAGGTTGCTCCTTCTTTTTGTCATTATCTGAATTCTTCTCTTCTTTGTCTGCCTTGTAATTCCTCCGACTTGATCTATCCCTTTTGTTCCTTTTGTACTTCATCTTAAGTCTCTCATATCGTTTCATTAAGAGAGTCATTTCTTCTTTGATTGATAGATCTGATGCCTTGGATATTTTCTCAAATTCCTCTTGATGAAGAAATGCAACTGTCTTTCCGTGGTTGATGACTCAGCTTCATCTTCTTCATCTTCAATTTGAATATCATATTCCAATGCTTTAAGATGTGAAAATAAGGTATGATGAGAGATTGGGGACAAATTCGAGTTGCTTTGAGGATATTGGCCTTTTCTCTCCATCTATTACTCAAAGACTCGAGAATCTTGTTATTGATCTCCTTCTCCGTGTAAGTCTTACCCAAATCTGACCTTGTTGAGAAGATTTGTTAACTGACATCCAATTGGTCAACAGCCTCACCTTCCTTCATCTTGAAAGTATCAAATGCATGCAACACCGATCGTAGTTTATTTTTCTTTACTTGATCGGATCCTTCGCACACATTAGCTAGTGTTTCCCACATTTCCTTTGTTGTTTTGCATCTTTTAACTTTTTCGATCCAATCTTTACCGAGCGTCTCGATAATCTCAGTTCTTGCCACTTGATCTAGATTGTGAATCTTCCTTTCGTCATTTGTCAACTCAACACTTTTCTTTTCTTGTCTAACCCTTGTTTCTCAAGCTCTGTTCCATCACTTGTACCTCCATGATAGAATTTTATAGGACCTTCCTCTAGAACTTCCTCCATATGAACATGGATTGCTTTCAAATGATTTTCCATTCTAAATTTTCGGTAATCATACTCTTCAATAGAGAATTCTGGTAGGCTCCTGGTTTTCTTACTTTTGATGAGTTGACATAATGAATCAAGAAACTTCAACAAAGACTTGTTAGCAAAGTTAGTGAATCAAAAATAGAGAAAATGATCTAAACACAATTTCGAGACTTCAAGACCACAAATATATCGAAACAGACTTAACACCGCTCCGATACCACTTGTTGGTCCCTTGATTGAGTTGATATTAAGAGATTGAATGTCCCTCTAGCGATAATCTAGAGGGGGATGAATAGATTATCTAAACTTTTTCAAATTTAGATTATCTATCAACTTCTAAATCAAAGTTTTTCAAATGAACCGTATTTTATACTCAATCAAATCTGGATCTTAAGCGTTCAAATTTTATTTGATCGTAATGTAAGTAATAACAAGAATTAGAACTTGAAAGAAAGAACACCGAGTTTATAGTGGTTCGGATCGAAAGATCCTACGTCCACTCTCCTCCTTCAACTTGAAGAAGGGCCTTAACTTACTTACTTTCTTTCTACCTTTTTTCCTTACTTACAGCAAGTGCATCTTCAACCTTACAATGTTTCCTTTCTAATTTCTCGAATCTAATGGCTTGAAGATATACGTGAAAAGTGTTCTACAAACACTATGAACTAAGAACGTGATGAACGTTCGTGAATGTGATTTCAGCTTTTGTGAGTGCTAATCGTGCTTAGAGAAAAATGCTTGTGAATAATGAGATTGCAAAAGTTGTTCTATCCTAATTTCTAGATCTATTTATAGAGAATTGTTCTTTGGCGATTGTAACTTCCTTGTTGATTCTTCTCTAGTTAGTTATAACCAACTAATCGACTCTTGTAACCTCTTCTTGGTTAGTTGTAATCGCTTCTTGAAACTACTTGATTATTCTAACACTTCATCATCTTTACTCATCTTCGACGTGGTCCTCTTTCTCTCGTGTTTTGGTCTTCGGCCTTGATTATCGTAAATCATTGTCTTTGACCTTATCTCGACTTATCATGCTTGTCTTCATCTCTGCCTTCCTATCTTTATCGACTCCTTGTCTCCATCTGCCTTTCTGTCTTCATCCGACTCCTTGTCTCCATCTCGATCTATTATGTCTATCCTTATCTAACTTTTGTACTTAGTTTATTTACAAGTCTTTACTACATCAATTTGGCTATACAAGATTTTCAAATTTGGTCATCCTAATTTACATTTAATTCATCAAAACTAAATACAATTTTCTTCCTAACAATAAGGTATAATATTGTACACATGATGGAATTAAAAAAATTTAGGACACGAACTTTAGGGGGTGACAATTGTAGGACAAAAATATTTTAGGCACACAAATTTTAGGACATTATCTTTTAAATTTTGCAAATGTAAGCCTCTATTAGGTTCGGAAAATGTAGACCAAATTTTGGCTTATTTCTCTTAATTTCTGCCCGATACTTATTTAGGAAATGGATCCTCTACATTTACGTGGTGTAAATTTCGGAAAGAGATATACATTATAATAAAATAATGAGTGGGTCCTACTTTTTATATTTTATATATTATTTTATTATTGTATCCATCTCTTTTCGAAATTTACAAGAAATTTATGGAGATGATCCAAATCCATATTTAGAGTTCATTTCGGTGGCGGTGACGAATTAGCTTTATTTCAATGTCAACTCCACCCCATCTTTTTAATTATTAAATTAATTCAAAAACCAAATAAATTTTTAATTTGATTTAATGTCCATGAATTTCAATTTTTTTAGTATAAATTTGATTAGATAAAATATTTTTAAAATTTATACATTAATTTTAATATCTTTTACCTTTAATTAAATATGAGCGGGTCTCTTACAAAATATTGCACCATGCAATATTAATTAAAAATAAAAAGATTTAAAATTCACGGGTCATCATACGGATCGGGTCAAGATGAGAAGATACGCAAATTTGCGTGAATTAGGGCGAAATTGCGATGATGACAACCACGCAGAGAAGGCGCGATCAAGAGGCGATTCAACAAAGAATTTCGACAAAAACAACCAAGGAGATCAATGAAAATATCAAATTGAAAAGAAACACGCAGAGATAAAAAGAAAAAGGAGAAGATATAGATATTTTTTGAAAATTTTCTAATAATTGCTACGAGATCTTATCAAACACAATAACAAAGTTATGGATCATCTTTGTTATCGATTGCATGTTCTTCTAAAATCTTGGAATTAATATCGCAATCAAGTACTGCTGTTTGATTTCTTCATATTGTAACACATATTTCTCTATAAGGTAACACGTTTGTGTTCATATAGTAACACTTTTTTTCCATATAGTAACACATCTTTCACTATACAAGAACACATTTGTATTCATATAATAACATATTTTTTTCAACAAGATGTGTTACTGTAAGAACAATTATGTGTTACCGTAAGGGTAAGTATGAGTTACTAGTCTTTAAAAGAATAAAATATTGGTTTTGTTCATTAATAACACATTTTTCTTCATACAAGAACACGTGTTTGACCTAATAATAACACAACCTAAGAGTAAAAATTTATTTTTACCTTTGCACGAGTTTAATACACATATTTGCCCTTACAATAACACATATTTACCCCAAAATCTTATACTTGGGGATCAAATAGACCTATGATTTTTTTCTTAACACATTAAAATTATTTCTCTTTAATATTGAGATCAAATAAGTCATCATCTTAATAAAATCACACTCTTTTAATAAGAATAAAGTTGTCGAAGATTAAAGACTTATTTGATTCACACATATAATTTATTAGAGATTTATTTGATCATTTTTTTATTTTTATTTTTGCATTCGAGTGATTATTTTTAGATAAATATGCAGATTTTATTTTATAGTGACACATAATTATTGTTAAAGTAATGATTGGAGTGAATTGACGCATGTTTTTAGGGGCTATTTTAGTGCAAAAAGTGATCAAAAGTGTTAGATTTTGTGCCTAAATGTGTAGAGTATCACTACTTTTCCTAAAAAGTATTACTTGTGAGATTTTGATGTTTTTCGTCCCGTTTTCAGGTAAATCGGTGGAATTTGGCTAAACCGAGAGTACCGGCATTCATAGGGTGAAGAGACGATCGAGACGGGCGAAACGGGGTCATAGGCGGAGTCCGGTCGAGAAAATTCCTGGACTCGACCTCTGGTCGAGGTCAGGGGCCTCAACCCGAGGTTGCAGCCATTAGATGAAATTTAAAATTTTGAAGGAGCCTCGAGTCAAGGAGCAGGAAAAGGCGGCAAGCTTGAATCGAGGACCGAGCCTCGAGTCGAGGGATGAGAAATTTCAGAGTTCGTCTATTTAAAGCCAAAAGCAGAGCATTCCTTCCAGTACTATTCCATATAGCGATTACCGGCGGTTTTAGGCGATTTCTTAGGCCCCAAGCTAATTTCTCCTTGTAGGTAGAGTAGAGTGTTATATTAGATTTAGATTTCAATTGTTGTTGCTTAGATTAGCATTAGATCATCTAGATTTCTCAATTCAAGCTTGTATTTCATTTGGAGAAGAAGTGTATTGAAGACTCAAGCATTCCTATTTTTGTTAATTCACTCCAATTGGTGATGTTCTTCCTCTCTTGTCTTTTTAATTCCTTATTTGTTGTGATTAGATTTGTGTTTGCTCACTTAGATTTTCTTCCCATGGATTTTGCTCTTGGCACCATGGGCTAACTCTCTTGTGCTTGGGTTAATTGAAGTTGAGGATGATTTGATTGCTTATGCTTTGATTGTTGATGATTGTTGATCAATTGAGTTAGATTGCTTCCTTATTGTGATTCTCAATGTGCGTCATCCACTTTTATCTCTTTATATTAATGTTTGATCACCCTAACAATAGGCGAGAGTTGAGCTAACGTGATCCGGAATTAATCGGGTTATAATTGTGGATGAATGAATGGATTAGGTGCTTCGGAATCGAGAGATTAGTTGCACTAAGGATACTCACATTAGACATTGTGTTATTAATGGAGTGATTAATTTCATGATGGTTTTATGTTTTCTAACTTGGTTGATTTGCAATTTGATTCAATCATAGCTTGTTGATCATTGATTCCTTGATGGATGTTAGCCCTAGCACCCAAATCCCCATTTATTGTTTGTATTTGTTCTTGCTTTCTAAGTGTTTGATCATTTGCCTCATTGTTGTGTTTGAGATTATTTTTAGCATTTTGTTGTGTTTTTGTTTCCAAACCCGCTTTGCAACAATAGTCACCGATAACTTGTATTCCTAGGGCCTCACGTGCATACTTTTTCCCTTGGGTTCGATAAACTTGATAGGTCTTAATACCGTTTGTCGGAATCCTACAATCAAGTAACACATGTTTAACCTAATAGTAACACACTGGAGGACGCGGGGCGAAATTTTTATTTTTTACCCTTGCGCGAGTTTTTGGAAATATCCATTAAACCCGCCCGGACCGCCCAGAACCGCGAATTTCTTAATTTGGATCTGAATATGGATTATTTCACGGATCTAGGATCCGTGAAATATTTCATATAAGAATTTGTCATTAAATGTTCATTTGAATTAATTATGAATTAAAATTAATATTTCATTTTGATTTAATCCTTGAATATTGAAATACATAAATAAAATTATGAAAAAATATAAAATTATTTTTTTAATTTTTATATTATCATTTTTTAAAAAATCAAAATATTTATTTAGTATTCCAGAGAATATTCACTTTTTAAATTATTTTAAAATTTAATTAATATCTTTTACTCTTAATTTGAATTGTATTTAATTTTTAAATTAATTTAATAGTTAAATAGATGAGGTGAAGTTGATTTGACGCTGACGTGGAGCTCTTTTGGTGCATATGTAGACTTTAAGCCTATTAAAACAAAAAGAATACAATTCTACTCATCTGAAAATTTTAATTCTACGTGTCATTCAACCATTTAACATGTGTTTGGTAATTTTTAACCACATCATTTTATTTTAATTTTTCTTCTCTCTCATTTACTCCTCATTTTTCTTGATTTTTGGGTATAATCTATATTATTCAATTTAAAATCTAATCTCAACCGTCTATTTAATTTATATTTGTTTATAAATACTTATCATCTATCATTCTATTCATTTCACAAAACATAATTTTTGTCCTTTCTCTTCTCTAGTCATTCTTTTTCCGAGATCAATATTAATCGATCACATTTCTTTCATGTTTGTTTTCTCTCTTCTCAAACCATTCTTTTTGCAGTCACCAATATTAATCTATCTTCTTTCCTCCATTTTTTCTTATAATATGTGTTTTTTAGATTGTTTATCTAATTCTAACCATTTATTTTATAGGTCAATAATATTAATCAATTTTCTTTCTTTGTATGTTGTGTTTATATATTTTTTGTAATCTCATTTCTATATTTCGGTTTATGTATTTAATTTTTTTATTTTGTGTTTTCTACAATTTGATGTTTATTTATTTATTTATTTATTTTTTAGATTTGCTAATTTTCCTTTTTCGTATATATTTACACATTTAATTTAATATTTTTGTTGTTCTAATTCATATCAACTAACATTATCATTCATATATTTTTTTATTTTTTTGTAGGAAATTAATATATTCTTAAAGATCTTGAAGATAAATATCTCGGTGTTTGTAACCATTAGTGACTTTATTAATAGTAAAGATCAATAGTTTGATGATATGTAATATCACATGTATTAATTTACATGTTTATTTATTTTTTCTTAGTCTAGGTTAATTGTATTGTTTAATTTATGGTGTATCTTTGATGTATTCAATGTAAAATAATTATTAATTTTGTTTATGGTGTATTTTATATTCAATCAATATTAGATGTTTTTACTTTTTGTTTCCTTTAATGTTTATATCTTATTTATTCTAAGCTTTTAGTCTATATACATTATATGGTCCTAAATTCACGTTTAATTATATATACATAGTTCCAAAAGTTAAGTTGGTTAATTATTCTAAAATTAGCTACATACATTCGAAATTCAATAACATTCTTCTAGTTTAATTTAATAAATATAACTTTGTCAATTATTCTAAAATTATAACCATTATTAATTTCATCAAGTCAATTAGCTTAATTTTTGGCAATTTCAACTTAATTCTTCGATTGACTTATAACATTCGGTTAGTTTTCATACCCGGCATATACATTAATAATGTCCTAAAATCACCTTTAATTTAATTAATTAATTAGTATTTAAATTAAACTTGGTCAACTATTCTAAAATTAGCTTCATAATTGATATGGTCAAATCAAATAGCTTAATTATTCAATTTTAATTATATTTATTGTTCTTTCATTCTAAAAATATATTAAAAAATAGATCAAAATCGTGGACCATATATTTTTATAAGTTTTTGTCTACATACATTCTAATTTTTTGTCTACATATATTCGAAAGTCAATAACATTCTTCAAGTTTAATTTAAAAATTTAACTTTGTCAATTATTCTAAAATTATAACCATTATTAATTTGATCAACTCAATTAGCTTGATTTTTGGAAATTTCAACTTAATTTTTCGATTGACTTGTAACATTCGGTAAGTTTTTATTCCCAGATATACATTAATTATGTCCTAAAGTCTCCTTTAAAATTAGCTTCATAATTAATATGGTCAAATCAAATAGTTTAATTATTCAATTTTAATTATTTTATTTTTCTTTCATTCTAAAAATATATTAAAACTAGATCGAAATCGCACCAAATATTTTATAAGTTTTTATCTACATACATTCTAATTTTTTGTCTATATACATTCAAAAGTCAATAACATTCTTCAAGTTTAATTTAATTAATTATACATATAATTCATAAATTTAACTTGGTCAATTATTGTAAAATTAGCTCTATAATTAATTTGATTAAATCAATTAGCTTAATTTTTGGCTCACGACTATAATTCTTAGAACATGTCTTAAAATAATTTTCTAATTTAAATTTTTTTAATTTCCTTAATCATTATCCGACATATTTAATTCTGACCTAATTTAATAAATTAATCAAATTTCTTTATTTATTTTTTGTCAATCATTCTAAAATTAGTTTCTATCAATGTTTTTTATTTTCTTCAAAATAATTATTATGGAAACCATTTATTATAGAACTATTGACAAGCAAGTGTTAGTTCAAGGCTCAATTACAAACAAGTGCTACTCATTTTCTCTCTCATACCAATTTTACCAACATACCTTTAATTAATAATTTTTATTTCAGGTGATCTTTCTCCTCTTTTTTCGTGTTTCTTTCCTCCCTCTCTCCTCTTTTTAAAATTCAAATTTCAAACGAAATATACATATCTGTTTTCTTTTACACAGTCACTTTCTAATTTATATACTCTTCCTTCACGACTGTGGTTTCATATCGCACTCTCGACGCCCCACTGTTTCTTATAAAAATAATCATCTTCTCCGTCACCTCGTCTCGGTGCTAGAAAGCATAGTCGTAACCTTATTTTCGATTTTTATCCATCGATTTGATCTTTTACCCAAGTGGTAAAGTCACTGCCCCTTTGGCTCTTCGTGCATATATATTTTTTTTCCGTGGATGTTCTTACTAACACCAAAAGACAGGATAAAATATTTCATCCGGATTGATGTAGACAGTAAAATTAATTTGGATTTCCATTCAACCACTCTTCTTTTTTCTTTGGCGTGATTCGAGAAAAAGACTTTGCCTTCTTTTGCGTGTCTATTCTTTCTTAAATCGTGGTCGGGTTTCGGTGAAGAAGAAGTTTAAGGTCATGCTTCTCCTTTTCCATTCTTGATTTCTTTTATAATTGGATTTTTTCAACATTAAAATTAGTGGTTGTACTAAATCATGGCAATAATCATGGCGTGAGTTCCCTCCGGTGAGAACGGTAGGGATGACACCTTGCTTATTGGATCGATATATTGGGTCTGATTGATGGGCTTCTTTTGTGTTGTTTATTGTATATTGATGGGCTTCTTGGCAAATATTTTTCTCGTGTTTGTGCAAATATTTTCTGTTATTGTACAAATATTTTACTCGCATTGTGCAAATATTTTCCATCATTGTGCAAATATTTTTCATCATTGTGCAAATATTTTTTTGTCATTGTGCAAATAATTTTCTACTATCGCTCAAACGCTTTTCCACTATTGTGCAAATATATTTAAAAAATTTGGTGATAATTTATTTTTGATTCATATTTTATTATTGTTCAAATTTTTTTATTATTGTGCAAATATATTTTACAATTGTGCAAGTGTTACTTTTACAATAATCGTGGATATTTGAAGAACAAGTGACAACAAGAATCGGATATTTGAAGAAAAAAGCAAGAACCGGATATTTGAAGAAAAATGTTGTGATTTGGAGAAAAATGAGAAGAAAAAGAAAAAAATGAAGAATAAGAAGAAGAAAAAGATGAAAGTTGTAATTTTAGGAATTTGAAATTTGAATTTTTAGGAAGGTTGTTTGTTTTTAGTGTGATATGATTTATTTATTTGAATTTTAAAATTTTGAAATGTAATTTAAAATCTTGAATTTTGAAATAAAGGTTGTTGTGATAGGTTGTTGTTTATTTTGGATATATATATATTAATACATTAATTTTGTATTGTCCAGATGAAATTTCTAATTGTGCAAGTTTGTTAATCCGATTGTTTAAGCATATTTATGGTATTGTGCAAGTATATTAATGGTATTGTGCAAATATTTTTCAATTGTGCAAATATTTTTTAATACAATTCAAAATATATTTTTTTGCTATTGTGCAAGAAATTTTTGGAAGTGTCTCACTTGAATGCACGTTGGATTTTCGATTGTGCAAGTTTATTAATATGATTGTTCAAGTATATTTATGTATGCAAGTGTATTAATGGTATTGTGCAAATTTTTTTAATACTCTTCAAAATATTCTTTTAACAAATTTGCACAACCGTAAAATCCAACGTACATTCAAGTGAGACATTTCCAAAAATTTCTTGCACAATAGTAAAAAAATATTTTGAACAAGATTAAAAAAATTTGCACAATTGTAGAAAAATATTTGCACAATACCATTAATATACTTGCACAATACATAAATATACTTGAATAATCGGATTAACAAACTTGTACAATCTGAAAATTCAACGTGCATTCAAGTGAGATATTTCCAAAAATTTCTTAGCACAATAGTAAAAATATATTTTGAACAATATTGAAAAATATTTGCACAATTATAAAAATATATTTGCACAAAACCATTAATATACTTGCACAATACATAAATATACTTGAACAATCGGATTAACAAACTTGCACAATTAGAAAATTCAACGTACATTTAAGTGAGACATTTCCAAAAATTTCTTGCACAATAGTGAAAAAAATCTTTGAACAGATTAAAAAAATTTGCACAATTGTAGAAAAATATTTGCACAATACCATTAATATACTTGCACAATACATAAATATACTTGAACAATTAGATTAACAAACTTGCACAATCAAAAAATTCAACGTGCATTCAAGTGAGATATTTCCAAAAATTTCTTAGCACAATAGTGAAAAAATATTTTAAACAATATTAAAAAATATTTGCACAATTACAGTAAAAATATTTGCACAATACCATTAATATACTAGCACAATACATAAATATACTTGAGCAATCGGATTTACAAACTTATACAATCAGAAAATCAACGTGCATTCAAGTGAGACATTTCCAAAAATTTCTTAGCATAATAGTGTAAAAAAATATTTTGAACAATATTAAAAATATTTGCACAATACCATTAATATACTTGCACAATACCATAAATATACTTGAAGAATCATATTAACAAACTTGCACAATTAGCAAATCCAACATGCACAATACAAAATTAATGTATTAATGAGCTTAATATGTGTATCCAAAATAACACCGCCTCTTTGTATATTATTGTGTCTTATATATATACTTTTTTAATCAACAAAATAATCTCTTTAATTCCACAATACATGTGACAAAGAGAAATACAGAAATTATCTGAATCGCTTGCGCATAATCACCGCCCTCTTCTTCCTCTCTGTTATTAGTTGACTCCGGAAAGTGCAGGAGGAGTAAGACTAGCACAAGATACCATTAAAACACTTATCACTCTAGAAATTCACCAAAGAATTTTGAGCAAGATATAAGAAGGTAACTTTCATTATAATTACGACATAAAGCATATCCAAATATGTTTGATGAGAGTGCTTCAAGTGATAAAATTCATCAATTACAGGATAAATAAGTGAAAAGGAGCAACAATCAAACATATGCCTTGTCCGAGAAATTCATCAATTCATATAATTTAACTTGAAAAAACAAGATATTCAACCCGTAAATCCCACAAACTCATTAATTCATATACATTCATACGAAATCATCAATTTCGTGATATTTTTCTCACTATTAATAACAACCAAAGGTAATTAAAGCAGAAAAAAATCATGGGTTTCATCAAATTCTCACTTGTCGATTCAAAAATATCATAAAAATATCTCATTATAACCCCAAATGGAGAAAAGATAAATTCGTAAAAGGAAAAAGATTACCTCTGAGAGAGCAAAAGACCTTGGGTTTGTGATGAGGGAGAGAGGTGAAATTCAATTTAGCGGAAATAGATGAAACCGAGCCGCCATAAATGCAAGCCATTCTTAGCAATCGCTATCAAGATCCTCCAAAGAATGAAATCGAAACAAAAAATATTATGGGCATTTAAACCCGGCAACAATGCTTCACGAATCATAGCACTTCATCAAGCATATTAAAGAGAAGAATCGAAAAATTTCACCGAGGCAATTCATCGAATGTAATGTGCGCAGCTAAACCCATCACCAAAAATTAAAACAACCAGCCATATCAAAACTCGTAACAACAAATCGTGAAATATCAACTACCAAATTACCCATTCTAACAAATTAAAATCATTTGAAAACCGTGACTAAGAAACAAAACCCGAGAGGAGAAGCGGGGTAGAGATGGTAACTACGGATGAGGATCATAAATTTGAAGATCTGGGAATTGTGGAAGCGCGTCGTCGAGCAGCGGTATTAGTGTAGGAATTCATTGGCGGCATCGGCGGATAGCGGCGGCGGCCCCGCACGCAAGCAGCAGCGGTTGCGGTGCAACGGGCTCCCGGCAATCGGCGGCTTCGCGGCGGTGCAGTGCTTCTCCTTCGTGAGGAGCGATGCAGTGTAGTTTTGAATTCTCGGTTGTATCGTCGCAACACAAACGTTCTCGGTTGAGGGAGCAATCGCCATGCAATGGAGATATCGCAAGTTTTAAAATTTGAATTTGAAATTTGAAATCGAAACCTAAATTTGTATTTGTATGATACAAAAATATTTTTATTCAGTGTGTCAAATTTACGTTGATTTGACGTTTTCGCCATTGAGAGAGTAATTTTCTCTCAATTTTGCAAAGAGGGCATTGTAGTCTTTTTGTGCTTTTTTTGCACCCCATTGTAATAAATCACTTTGTTCATGCACCTCTATGTAAATAGGCATTTCAAATTGCACCTCTATGTTACTAACTCTTTATTATATTAGCTAATCAAATTATATCAAAGCAATGATAAATTTAAATATGTTTTAATCAAATAAGCTATTTTATATAAAATAAACGTATAAATTAAAAAAATTATAATTTAACTTCAAGAGTCAACTAATTTCACTATAATTTTCCATATGATCTGTTATACTTTTTATATTTAGTTCATAAATTTACTTAATAGAATATCACGTAATATAATTTAAAAGATTTTTAAAATTTATTAATAATTTAATAAAAATAAGATTATGGACATACAATTTTAATTTGTTACTTTCGTCTATTTATATATTTAATAAGTCATTAATAATTTTGAATTTAGTAATTATGTGCATGTAACAATGATTACATACTATCAGAAATTTTAGTATAAAATAATTAAAATAAAGTTGTTTTAATAATTATTTTATTACCATATATGTCTATATATTAGCTCCATAACCAAGGGGGTTTAGTCCACTTGGCGGAGGCTTAGAGAATTTGGAATTGTAAGGAGATTTGATGAACTAATTTCTAACCACTAACAACTAACATTTACCGATAAAAATAAGTGATCAAATCATTTAACTTAATTTTCGCCACGACTAGAATATTTAGAACGTGTCATACAAAACTTCTTAATTTAAATCTTTTTCTAATTTTCTTAATCATTATCCGACCAATTTAATTCGACAAATTTCAATAATTATTTAAATCAATTGCATTTGATTATCTATGCGATTATTAATTCAAATTGGTTGTATGTTTAAAATTTTAATTTCAATTACCTTCTTTTTATTTATTTATTTTTTTGATTAAATGGTGACTCGAACCCATGACCTTTTGGGCATAGGTAGTGGAGCTCTAACCACTTGAGCTATACCCCGTTATTAGATTTAATTATCACGTTAATTCTAAGTTTTGAATTTATGTTAAATTTATCTATGTGCGTATAAATTATATTATTTAATTTTTAATATGTTTACTGTAGGTATATATTTGTATATATATATATATATATATATATATATATATAATTACTCTTCTTTTACTATTTTTATAGCTAAAAGTATAAATAATTTCTTTATCATAATTGTAAGTTTTAATTATCAAGTATAAAATAATTTTTAATTTACACTCATTATATTTTTCTAAATTTATGTTGAATTATTGTTGTACCTTCCCAAGTCTGTTTTCAAAGATGGACAATTGTATGTGGTATTTTCAAGAGTAAAGAACAGAAAAAGATTGAAAATTCTTTCACTTGGATCCGATGAAAAATCATCCAAGTATGCTACCAATGTTGTGTACAAAGAAATTTTTTGAATTTGTAGTTTTAGTTGTAAATTATGTTTTTAAATAAATGAAATGATAAATTCATTTTGTCCTACATTTATATCATTTAGTAACAAATAAATATTTAGAATTTTTTTCTTTTTCTTTTTAATTTGAAACTATATTGTATAGTAAATATGTGAAATAATTATTCAATAATACATATATACATATCTTACAACCTCGCGAAATTCGCGAGCCTAATATCTAGTATTAGATATAAATTGATGGAGATAACTTAAATTTTGCCCAGTAATTGCCCAAGTCGTGTTTTTGCAACAAAATTAAAATTTAATACTTACCCTACAAAAGTTAAATTTAGATCTTTAAAATGCACTATATGATAAAGATAAATCATGTTTTTGCTATTTGTCTCATTATTAACTCCAACCAATGTACAACTATATATAGCAATTAATTTCATTTGTTAAATTATTGTAACATGAATAATATAATTGAGAATGATGTAAAATAACTTGCACAAATCTTTTTACCCACTTTAAATACAAAAAAATTAAAATACCACTTTAAATTTTGAGACCAAAATACCCTGAAAAGTGGATAAAAAGATGGCACACAACTTGAGGATGTTGATGGCCCCACCACCCCCACGACCCCACTGCCGTAAGGATATTTTCTTTTATCAACTTTCCGAGAATCTCTTTCTTCAGCTTTAATTTCCTTTTACTTTTGTAAGGAATATTTTTACTTCCAATTTATTCCTTTGTTGGCCCATTCAATTCCCACCTTCCCTCCCTCACCTATTATATTTATTATTTCTCCAAAAACTCTCACCTAATCAATTCATATTTTCACACGGTAATTCTTCTCCTCTGTCACTTTCTCATTTTCTAATTCATGACTACACGGTACCAAGTATCCTCTCTTTTATCTTCATCTTACAGTACCAATATTTCAAAATAATTCGCGGTAGCTCTATTTTAATCAAAAAAAAAAAAAATCATCTCTTCTTCTTCATTACTCCAAACTAAAAAAATCATCATGTATCCAAGAGAATTGTCAACAATGAAGATGAAGAAAATATTAGCAATTATTCACAATCGATATTTGGATATCGCGTATGTCTAAAACTCTTTATACATATTATTTTGATTATTGTTGGATTTTTAATAAATTGTTAAATTACTAATTTGATTTTGTGTTTGTTTTTTTGAATTTACAGTATAATGTTAATTTAAATTGTAATTTATTTTAGGGTAGAGATGTTTGAATTTATAGTATAGTGTTAAGTAAATTGTAATTTATTTAGAGTAGAGATATTTGAATTTATAATATAGTTTTAATTTAATTAAATTGTGTAGATATATCATGGTTTATAGTTGCCTAATAGGTATTTTTATTAGTTTCTCTTATTATTATTATTATGTGTTAGTTGCATAATTTTGGAACAAAAAATAATATAGGGATATGGATTTTCCTCCTAAATAATAAAATCCCTACCAAATAAAGAATTTAAAAATAGAAATTGAAATTATTGGTACCGAAATATAAAAAAACTAAATAATTGTGGTACTGAGCATATGAAATCCTCTACTGAAATATACAATTTTTTTAAAAAATAATAATAAATTAATTTGTTGGTACCGATTGATACCATTTTTTCAAAATCGGTACCCGTTTTAAGGCATTTTTTTTTTAAATGGTACCGAAAAATAAAAATTGGAATCTATTGGTACCACTTTTTCAAAATCGGTACCTATCTTAAGGCAATAAAAAAAAATGATACCGAAAAATGAAAATTGATACCGATTGGTACCACTTTTTTCAAAATTGGTACCTATTTTTAAAATTAAAAAAGTAATAAAAAATTCCAAATATAAACTGGTACCATTTTATATAAACAATCGAGATTTTGGATTTTATATCAAAACCAAGATTTACCATTTTGGGGTTAATACGGATTCCGCTCCTGAACTGGCATCCCCAATCCCACTCATTGGGGTTAGTTATATTAAATACTGAAGTGACTAAATTACCCTTCTAAGTTTAGGACATTGAGGTTATTTCTGTAAACTGATTATTATACATAACTCCAAACAAAGTATTGATATGTAATCACTTGAAGTTGAGTTAATTTATATGAAACAAGTATTGATATGTAATTACTTGAAGTTGAGTTAATTTATTTGAAACCAAACAAAATATGTACAAAATGAACTGTATTACACATCTAAGTATTCTAAATCACTGATTATTCTATACTTGCACCCAAACAATGCCTTAGATTGCGTTACAACATGCACAATATCAGCTGCTTCTACTTTTTGAAATTTATTATCATCAACTTATAGCCTGAAACACTCTGTTGTACCAAATTGAATGAAGAATCATATGAAACAAATCATACCTCTGAGGAAACTTGTGCCAAACGAAATACCGCTGAAACAGGCAGCGGTTGCGGTGCAACGGGCTCCGGCAATCGGCGGCTTCGCGCTGGCGGTCTGGTGCTTCTCCTTCGTGAGGAGCAGTCTGGTGTAGTTTTGAATTCTCGGTTGTATCGTCGCAACACAAACGTTCTCAATCCCACTCATTGGGGTTAGTTATATTAAATACGGATTCAGCACGAAACAGGCAGCGGTTAATACGGATTCCGCTCCTGAACTGGCATCCCCAATCCCACTCATTGGGGTTAGTTATATTAAATACTGAAGTGACTAAATTACCCTTCTAAGTTTAGGACATTGAGGTTATTTCTGTAAACTGATTATTATACATAACTCCAAACAAAGTATTGATATGTAATCACTTGAAGTTGAGTTAATTTATATGAAACAAGTATTGATATGTAATTACTTGAAGTTGAGTTAATTTATTTGAAACCAAACAAAATATGTACAAAATGAACTGTATTACACATCTAAGTATTCTAAATCACTGATTATTCTATACTTGCACCCAAACAATGCCTTAGATTGCGTTACAACATGCACAATATCAGCTGCTTCTACTTTTGAAATTTATTATCATCAACTTATAGCCTGAAACACTCTGTTGTACCAAATTGAATGAAGAATCATATGAAACAAATCATACCTCTGAGGAAACTTGTGCCAAACGAAATACCGCTGAACAATCTTCAGTTTCCGTCTCATCATCATGTACCTCTCTTCCGGTATTGATAGGAGTACGTCTCTCAAACTCGGGATATCATCCTCAGCAACAAACAAAGCAAACGATTCCCAGTCGAAAACTTCAAACAATGGTGGCACATAATTATCGGATATAATAACCGGTACACATTCATAATATATAGATTCCATCACCCTTGGGGTGTGGACTTCATAACCCTTGGCACAAATGCAGTATTTACTACTCTTCATGAAATCCCTGTATCTTGCCTTACCTTCGATATCACGAGGCATGGGCCCCATAATTTTCATGTCCTGTTCTTTTTCATACCAATGATGGAGTAGTACTGGCCGAACATAACCATGCATCCCACCAGCAAAGAAAGCAAGAATAGATCGATTTGAAGGAGAATTTCCTCCAATGTCCTTCGTAGGGTTCTCCGAGGAGCGGATGTATGTCACTGGTAGAGATACATCCTTGCCTATTTTGAAGCCTCCGGCAATATTGGAATTGCAGAGGGCTCTTATGCAATTTCCAAAAATATTCCTCGTAAATCGGGGGCCTGGAAAAGCTTTTCTTCCTTAGAAGGCATGTGTGTTGATGATCACTATATTACAATTAATTTAAATAACCCTTCAACAAGTGAAAATAGAAGGCATGATCCATCCAAAGGTCCCTAAACTATTAACTTTAAACTATTTTTGTTCTAAAATGACCATCAAGTATCAAAATTTTATTCACAAGTTCGAAACTGAATTTATCGGTTCACCTTAATGGTCCCATTAAATAGTACATAAGCTTTATTTATTTTTAATTATAAAAAAATTATAATTTCACAGGTCATTTTAGGTACTAACTATCTGGAGAACTAGAGTTAAAATGACTTGCACAAATCTCATCTGTACATATATTATTAAAGTTAATGTATATATTAATTAATAGGATCATTAAGATGAAGCGAAAAATTCTACATCTCGAGGGAGCTCGTGAAATAAAATTTCAACACTTGAGGGGCTCTATAAAACAAAATATAGTTTAAGGACTATCAAAATAAAATGTTAATAGTTTAGGGATCTGATTAAGTATTGTGCCGAAATAGAAATTATGCATACATCATGTCACCACATCAATAAAATAGAAGTAGCAGAATATGAATAAAGCTGAATATTAAGGGCGTGTTTTCAAACTTTACAAAACAACTTCCATAATCATTTTTTCGAATGCTATGAAAGACAGCTTTGGAAAAATGTGATTCTGGAAGCTGTTTGTAATGATTGAAAACAGGCCCTAAATAGAGGTGTCCAAGGCATACCCAGTCATGACAAGCCACTAGGAAATGATTTGCTTCTCTTTTGCTCCAATAACGATATTTGGTTCTTATAATATCAACATAATTCTTCAGATGATTTTCTAAATCCTTTTGAGTGGAAAATCCCACCCCGTTAAGAGCATTTCTTAGCTTTACTGAACTAAATGGCAGATAAAATAAATGAGCTTTTTTGGGGTCCCTCACTAGGAACTGTTTGTTTCTCTCCATCAATTTCATGAACCATCCTTCAGAAGCATAAATGCCCCTCATATATGGCAGGTGGAAAATCGGCATTTCCCCTTCCCCATATACATAAACTTTAAGTTTGCTTTCCATCAACTCATAACTCCTGCCACCAAGAAGAATAAATAGAAGTTGAATGAAGGTTCCAGCAATTATTGAACTAATTGCCCTTAACATAGTATAAGTAGATATTTCATCACACCAACATTGAGCTAATCATGTCTTATATCTGTGAGATAAAATATAAGATGATCAAGAGCATAAAAATTACGATTATCCAATAACAAATACTCCCTCCGTCAGAGAACCTTTCACACTTGACTTTTCAACGGATTTTGTGTGAGAGTTATTTCATAGTAATACATTTACAAAAGTTATTTTATATGAATGATATGTTAGTTGATCTTATTAACTAGCATATCATTCATATAAAATAACTTTGTTAACGTATTACTATGAAATAACTCTCACACAAAACCGTTGAAAAAGTCAAGTGTGAAAGGTTCTCTCGGGACGGAGGGAGTAGTAAAAAGTGCTGGAAGTGGTAAGAACAATTTATAGATCTTGCTTTAGTGGTCATGGGATCTTGCTTTAAACAAAATATATAGCACTCATCCTGTTAAAGGCTAAGCTATTGGCCATGCTTCTAATTTAAGAGAAATCACCACTTTAGGAACACCGAAAGGAGATCCTCCAAGTTCTTACAAAACACTTTGAAAGGGATCACGTGTTAATGATATCACCAATCAACGTGGTACATGTATTAGAGTTAATTAACAAGATGAAATACTAAATTGGAATAGGGATCCTAACCACGTCCAAAAGCCTAATTCTTCCAAAAAGCTTCTTCCAATTTAATTTAGATATAACCCAAGAGCCAGAAACTGCATTAAATCCAATTAGCATAGGAATATACAGAGGAGGATAACAGTTGAATATAGTAAATGATGCTCCTCTCCAATTGCTTAAATTTGTAGATAAGAAGGTCATATATCATTATATTGAAACATACCAAACAAAATGGTCAGAATACAACGCATGCCATGTGAGTTAATTGGCATACCTTTTGAACATTGAATAGTTACGGAAAAGAGAAGAATGAACTTCAGAAATGTTCCATTGTATGGGAGCATTTTCAATTAGAAATCTGGCATCTTGTAGCTCACGATCACGTTGAGAAGACCACTTTTGTTTCTACAGACATAGAAAAAGGCTAAAGATTTAATTCCATAACTAAGCCCTTAGGAAATGCTATTGCAACTTTAACTATGTACCTTTAATTTCTTCACAACAGAGCTGTTTACTAATAAAGAATTCATCTGGGTAATTGATATAGCTTTCAGTCTTCTATTTCTCGGTATAATGCTACTACGCATAACAAAGATATCAGTAGTTACCGGTGAACTACTTTTCAGTAAACTACTCTCATTAATCTTGGGTTTGTTGCTGTGCACCAAAGAAGAGTTCATTTCCACAGACAAGGCTGATTTTCCAGAGCGTACCTTGTAGTATAAGGGTGTAAACTGTCCTCCTTTTGCACTTTTCTGAGAGTCATTATCCTCCGTCTCAAATGTAGATCCTTTGTTTGAATTTCTCTCCTTTATTTTATTCGGAGAATCCATCTGTCCCATACTATCTGATGAAAGAGCATCATCTCCATCACTCTTTTGATAATGCATAATATCAGAATCAGCCAATGCCGAATTGTTGGGAAAGACTTTGCTACCAGCAGTCAATGAAATCAATTCCACCTTTCCATGTGAGAGAATCGATGAGTAGCTCCCAAATGAATATGTAAACAAGTGGAGAAGACCCAGAACAGCAGTTAAAGTTCCAACAAAGTATAGTAGTTGTTTAACGTGGACATGATAAAGCCTTTGAACAATAAACCTATGATCCATACTACATATTTCGATAAACCAGAAGATCGATCCTTGACGTCTCAATAGCTTATGCAGCTCATTAGCCAAGTATGCACTGATCATGGATTTTCATCTCATGATTAAAAGGAACTCGCTGAGTAAAAGAAAATGGTGAAGGTATTAATGAGTGAGATAGGATATCTATGCCCCAATTTTGTCAGCAAGACAAGAGAAATAAACACATGTAGTCATACAAATACCTTAAAACTAAAACAAATATTGATAACTACAAGGAATGTGTTTTATTTCACTGTCTAGACACCACACTTTATGCTTTGCGACCTGTTTTGAGGCAAGCTAGGGTTTTAGGAACTTCAATGAATTCCAACTATTGTGGCCAATATATATCGACATTGAGCATTCAAGAAAGAAAAGCTATCTTTAGGCATATATCTTGTGACCCCACACATCATCATCACATGTATTTATCTTTACATCCTTCTAATTAGATGACATAAACATCATTTTTCAATGACACCCAAGATAATTTTGCAAACTAGAGTTCCACAAACATAGACATGAACATAAATGCAAACAGAATTTAAAGATATCAAATACCATTCCATAAAAGTATGAATACCTGGTAAAATGGAGCATTTGTACATCAATTTCCAATGTTAAAATATGATTAAATCCTCTTATTTCAAAACCTAATAGCAAGTTTATCTGAAGAGACAATTCGTCATCGGTAGATTTCCTCAATGTAAAATATATTTCAGAGCAGGAATAAGGCGAGAAAGCACGAAAACAACTGCAGACCTAGAATTTCAATGAAGCAATCAAATGAACAAGTTAAAAGTGCATTTAAGCTTCTTCTTCTTCTCCATCAACACTCACAATTTATAGCAATTCCACAGCTCAATTGCAGAAGAAAGTCCATCCTTTCTTGAGGAGCTCAAAT
Source organism: Paraleonurus japonicus (assembly GCA_030762865.1). Lineage (NCBI taxonomy): Eukaryota > Viridiplantae > Streptophyta > Magnoliopsida > Lamiales > Lamiaceae > Paraleonurus > Paraleonurus japonicus. Next base: position 25,049,111 of record CM061060.1, read on the forward strand.
TTTTTGATAGATTATCCGAAGAGGCGCCTAGTTTCCAAGTCGGATAGTGAATTTAGGGGTGTGCATCGTTCCTCAAAACCTCCAAACCCATTTGCAGACAGAATTTTTTTCAACTCGAACACCGAATCGAAATTTTCTAAATTAAATGGTCGGAAATCAAACATTTTGATTTGATTTCAGTCTCAAACCAAATCAAAAGATTTTATATTTTTATAAAATACAAAATTATGTGTAAAAATTAATATTTAAATTCTAAAAACACATTAAAAGACAAAAATATTATATAGTGTTCATAAGTCCACACTTTAAACATAAATATTAAAATAATCCCAAATAACAAAAATAAACATCATCACTTGATGCGTAAAAATTGACTCTGCCCGTTTCCCCACCCGAGTTCACGTGGGTAAAATCTTTACGCACTACGTACTCGCAAAACACGCCGGACGATTCTCTGGCGTAGGCACTCGGCAGCTCAAGTCGGATCACGGAAAAAAACTCAAGAAAAGTACGCTAAGTAAGAGTGATAGTGATTCGACATCAAATACCTCCCTTCGGTTGTGTTATTTATATGTAAGTTAAGAGTAACAAGCTGTCATCATGGTCTCAAGTCATTATCCCGCACGTTCGGCCATGATGTCGTGCGTGGATATCTTTCTTCTCAAGAAATCGCTTGTGCCTACGAATTCCCCCCTGACGGAGGTTGGACCCGATCGATGAAGGAATATAGGAGATATTCCTTGACTTGGGCCTCAATTATCTCAACTACTCGTTCCTTCTCATGATTCTCGGTCTTATCGGATAAATAATCGCTATGGGCTTGGTCAAATACCCGCGTGCTCTTCAAATCTCGCTGGGCCTCGCCGCCCACCTGCAGCCTAGGTTTAGGCCTCGTGGCCCACCAGTAGTCGGGTTCGAGCCTCACGGCTGCGATTAGGTTTAGGCATCGTGGCTTATCTCAGTAGTTAGGGTTGGGCCTCATGACCCATCTCCGCATACAAGCCTGGGCCTCGCGGCCCACCTGTAGGTAGGTTTAGGGCTTCGTAGCCTTATTGCGGCCGATCCGGGGCTCGAGCCCATCTCGGGTTTTCCTCCTCTACCGAGGGTATTCGATTACGTTATCGGGCCCTATTGGCCGGGCGTATTTGGGCCCTACGTGTAGTTGGTCCCGATATTTTTATCCGCATCATCACTATTAACAAAAATAAATGTAATCATTAATCTTGAAAAAAATAAAAATTTAGGTATAATATATAATTATAAAATATAATTAAACAAAATTATTAAATTAAGAATATAAAATAATGTATTAAGTATTATATAAATAATATATATGTATATATATATATAAATAATATATATATTTATATTATTTCGGTCGGTTCGGTTTGTTCCAAACTAGAATTTTAATATTCTCCGGACGAAAATCGAACTAAATTTTTTATTTCGGTTTGGTTTGGTCGGTTTTGGTTCAAATCGAATTTTGCACACCCCTAATAGTGATAATAAATATGTAATAATAAAAAGAATTTTATCGGTACAAGTTGCGAAAGATATGTTAATTATCAATTCGGGTGTTCAAGATCAATTCGGGACATGAAAAATATTTATATGAATGAATTTTATCAATTTGGAACAAAGATAGGACAATTACCAATTCGGGGTCTTAATTTAAATATCTTTCAGTCCCGAATTAATAAAATCTCTTAATATAAACATAATATGTGCACAACAACACAAAAATATTTGCTCAATGAACCTATTTGCAATTTTTGGATATTTTTTGAACATATTTATAAGAATTTTAATTATTTAAATGTCTTTATGGTATTTTTTTAAAAATACAAATTTACAAATTTAACATTCTGTACTAATTTATGATAATCAAGCATCAATGAACTAAAATAATCAATAATATTTTTTTATTATGTTAAATATTTTATTTATAATTTTAATTATATTAAAAAAGCTGATTTAAAAATAAAATATTAATAAGGATATATATGTAATTTTATAATTATAATATATTTTCTTATTTTAAATTAAAAAAGATATTTTTGTCATTTTATATTTATTAATTTAATTTATTAATAGTGCAATGTAGTGCGATTCCATATAACATAGTGAAAACGTACTAATGTAAAGTGCAATTACTTAAAATAAATTTCATTCGATTGGAACAATGATCCAGTTATATCTAATGTATTTCCTAACGTAAGGCGACTTGGCTTATCTCGACCGTAGAAAAACCATGTTACTAATATTTCTTTTGTATTTTTTTCTCTTTTCTTTTTCACTACCGAATTATTTGTTTTTTAAGGTCTAATTGCATTAATTTCACAAAAACTATCACTATTTTTGCACCTAAACTATTAAACTATTTTTTTTTTGCACCGTTACACACAAACTATAAAATTTTTGGCACATAAATCACTAAATTTATTTTTCGGCACATTTTATTTTTCCGACCAAGAGGCATATATGTCAAAACAAATCCAATAGAATTAAGAGTTGCACTAATTCCACCAAACTATCACTAAAATTGCACTAAACCCATCAAATTATTAATAAAATTGTATTTAAATCACCAAACTATTATGAAAATTTCGACAAAACCACCAAACTAATTTTTACACCAAACTATATGTTTTTACACACAAATCACAATGAAAATGACGAAGTTGTTTGATCTTATCAAATTGTTCATTTATCATCAACGTAGTCCTTTTCATAAGTAAATTTTAAAAATAGATTACAAAACCGATTGCAAATGCTACCTTAGATTAAAATAGCTATATGGCAAAAATTAACACTACAAAAACTATCATTATTAACGAGGGCATTTAACGAGGGGCTAGACGAGGGCAATTTTTAATGAGGAATTTAGCGAGGAAATGGACCCTCATTAGTTAAAGAGGGCCCACACGAGGGCGGTCAACCTCGTTAATTAACGAGGGCGAGCCTCGCAGTCCCAAGTTAACGAGGGCGGGCCGCCGATGAAGGCCCCGGCCCAAGTTTAGCGAGGGCCACATCCTCGCCAAGGCACGAAAATTGTTAACGAGGCGAGCCCTCGCCTTGGCCCATACTATTAACCAGGCGAGGCTCCTCGCGAACCTCGGCCCATAATGTTAACGAGGCGAGGCCCTCGCTAATTACCGAGGGCGGGCCCCCTCGTTAAGCCCCAAGGTATTAACAACAACCCTTTTTTCCCTTCAAGACAACCCTCTCTCCACACACATTCAAAAAATCGCCGACGCCGCCACCGTCACCCAAAATTTGACCAACTACTAGCCGGGCTTTGTTGTACGCGTTCCCGGGAATATTTCTACGGTGAATTTTTATGATTTAATCGGTTAATTTTATTGTTATTTTATAAATTTTGTATTTTTTCATATGCATGTATTTGTGTAATTTTGTTGTTATTATATATATGCATGTATATGTATTGGTGATTAGTTATTTAGTATTAATTTTTATAATTGTTATGTGTATTTTAATTATAGGAATAATTAGTAGTATAATATTATTAATTATTTATTGTTAATTAGTATGTATGCAATTATATAATTAGTAGCATAAGATTATTAATTATTTAGAGTTAATTAGTATGTATGCAATTGTATAAATTTATTTTTATTATTATTATAATTTTAATTTAATTGCTATAATTTATATATTTGTAGGTACGTACACAAATTGAAAAGAGATTTGATCCGTGTAAAACATCATACACTATATACACGCAATCACTATCACCGTAAGTATTCTTTTTATAATTAATTATTTAAAGATGTTCTTAATTTAATTATAATAATTATTTGCTTTAAAATTATTTGGGATGCATGATATAATAATTTTTTATATTTATAAATATATGATGATCGATATTCGATCAAATTTTGCATGATAGGTCAATTATATTAATGTTGAAAATTGAATCGATGTTCGATTCAAGTTGATGTTGGAGTTGGGGGTTGATGAATTGTTTGGTATTGTTTCTGTAGAATGTGCATTCCGACTTGATTAATTTTAATTAAGTCGAAATGGATGCGCTAGGATCTTGATATATTAATTGGGAATACGATAAAAAAAAACTCTACCGAGATTTTTAGAAAATATATTAATATTAGAAAAATATATTAACTAGAGAATTAATTATGTTTTAATTAAATTTTGAATCTTCATTAATCAAAGCAGATTGCTATGAATTATTCAAGGCGTAGTTGGATGTGGTCCAAGAACGATTAATGACATGATATCTCCCGAATTTCTTAGTGGACTCGAATAGTTTATAGAATTCGCTACTAGTAACTGGATTGGATGAGTGAAGGAAAGATTAGGTGTTCTTGCTCGATATATAAATGTAGGAACCAGAGTTTTAGAGAACCCATTAACGAGAAATCACATTTGTATTGACATGAGTTTATGCCTAATTATCACAATTAGATTTTGCACGGTGAGCAAAAATGGAATCCTATACCACACCGAAACTATGATTGAGTCGGCATCGACTTCATATAGAGTTGACGACAACTGCGGCATCTAGCTCGTACCACAATATGATGACGGACTTAACTTCGGGTCCCAACATTAGTTTCAAAAATGTGGAAGAAGAGCCCCTTAATGAGGAACCTCCTAATCAAGATGTTGCACATTTTTTTAACATGATTCGTGCGGCGAATCAGATCTCGTATCCCGGTTGCAGTCTCATTCTCGGTTGTCATTCAATACCGTCTTTTAAACGTTAAAGCGAAAAGAGGTATCGAAAGGGGTTATATTCAAATCGTTGACTTGATTCGTGAGATTTGCCCTCCAAAAATTTGGTGCCTAAGAAATTTTACGATACTAAACAATTGATGGGTGGGATAGGTCTTTCCGTGGAGAGGATTGATTATTGTGCAAATAATTGTATAATATATTGGGTTCCAGCACAACAAACTTGAATCTTGTAAGGTTTGTGGTCGGGTCACGATTCAAACTCGCTAGACGTGGTGTGGATGGTCGATGGAAAAAGAACAGTTCATTCAAAGAGATGTTCTATTTTCCCCCATCATTCCTCGATTGCAAAGATTGTATCGACCAATACTACCGCTAAGGATATGATATGACATGCTAGTTGTTATAATGATGAGTCCGGTATTATGCGTCACCCGCAAATTCGTTAGCTTGGAAACATCTGGACCATTCATATCCCGATTTTGCATCGAAATACGGAATGTGAGGTTGAGTTTGAGCACCGATGGTTTTCGGCCGTTTGTGCGATCAAGTAAACAATATTCGTCATGGCGGTGATAGTGACACCGTACAATCTACCCCCATGGTTGTGCATGAAAGAAGCAATTCATGTTTCGACGGTTTTGGTGCCTGGTCCTAAAATCCAAAGGATAATTTAGATGTCTTTTTACAACCACTAATTCATGATTTGACCATATTATGGGAAAATGGGGTGGAAACGTATGATGTTGTTAGAAAGCGAGAAATTTATGATGCGGGCTGCACTAATCTAGACCATTAGCGACTTTCCAACTTACTCAATGTTGTCTGGATAGAGCACCTGGAAGGATCGCTTGTCCATATTGTCGAATACTCGATGCCTTCACTTTAAGACTCGATTTGCAAGCAAATGTGGTTTGATAACCATCATAAGTTCTTACTTTGGGGACATCCGTATCGTAGGAACAAGACCGCATTCATCAAGAATGTAGTAGTTACGATGACCCACCACCCATCCGAACAGGTGAAATGCTCCTACAAGAAATTAATTGAGTTAGATATCGGAAAGTGACAGAAGAGGGTGTTGAGGCCCACAACAAAAGATCGGATGGTGGTTGAAGGAAGAAAAATATTTTTGAGATTTGCCGTATTGGAGTACCCTCTTGATCCAACATAATTTGGATGTGATGCACATTGAAAAAAATGTGTTTGATAATTTGTTCTACACGGTGATGAATGTTGAAGGGAAAACAAAAGACACAAATAAATCTAGAGATGAACTTAATAAATACCTGTCATCGTCCCTCTCTAGAGAAATGTCCACGCACAGAAAGTACCCCAAAGCTTGTTATTCGCTTGATAAGGGTGAAAAGGATGATCTGTGCAAATGGGTAACTAAGTTGAAGTTTCCCGATGACTATGTGTCTAACCTTTCTCGATGCGTAGACGGGACGAAATTGAAGATGTTTGGGATGAAGAGTCATGATTGCCATGTGTTTATGCAGAGACTACTCCCGATTACTTCTGTGAAACTCTGCCGTCGAATGTGTGGAAAGCAATCACCGAACTTAGTTTGTTCTTTAGGAGTTAACTTCTACATCCATTACCGTTGAGAACATAGCTCGATTGGAAGCGGATATTCTAGTTATCTGTGTAAGTTAGAACGTATCTTTCCACCTAGCTTCTTCAATTCAATGGAGCATCTGCTGTGCACCTTGCATACGAAGCAAGGATAGCCTGGTCCTGTGCAATACGATGGATGTATCCATTTGAGTGGTAATCAATAACTCTAAATTATTTGATTACCTAAAACTTTTATACTATATAACCATTTATTCCTTTAATTAGGTATCTTCACAATTTAAAGCTCGAGTGTTGGTAACAAGGCATATGTTGAAGCATCGATTGCAAATGCATATTTAATGAAAAAGACATCAATATTTTGTTCCCACTATTTTAACGATCATGTTCGACGAGGCGGCACAATGTACCTTGTAATTACGATGGTCGTGGCGGAGAACCCCAAATAGCAAAAGGTACCACTGTCGATATTTATACCTCTGGCCGACATCTTGGAAAGATGAATAAAAGATGGATTTTAGATGAGGAGAAAAACACCGCTCATACGTACGTGTTATTGAATTGCAGCGAGTTGCAACCGTATATTGAGTACATTTATAACGTTCAGCTCTGTTAATTATAACGTTAAACCGTATATTAAATAATCAACTCCCCTTTTGTAGTATGTTTTTCGAGCAACTTCAAAAATTTCAACCGGATCTCTCGAGGGCTGAACAAGATGATAGACTACAAGAGGAGTTTGTCTCGTGGTTTGAGCAACTTGTAAAGATAAACAATATTAAAAATTGATGGATACGTGATCTTTCTAGCGGTCCTTCGAGTTATGTCACCACATACCCTAGGTATTACGTGAATGGTTACAAATCTCACACACGAATTTATGGTTCATCTAAATCAACTACAAATTGTGGAGTTTGTATCAAGGGCAAAAACTATGATGCGAGATGATAATGATTTTTATGGGATCCTCGAGGAAGTAGTACAATTGGAATACCCCGGACTTATTGAGAAAAAAATTGTTCGCTCAAGTGTGAGTGGTTTGATCAATCTGCATGCCAAATGGAACAAGAGTACATCCTAATTACAAACTTGTTGACGTTAATCAAAGAGGACGATACGACCGCTACGATCCTTTTGTGTTAGCAAGTCAAGCCACTCAAGTTTACTATTGCAAGTACCGGAAAGCGTAGACATGAATAGTTGACCGTTTGCAAAATCAAGCCGATATCCTTGGTAGAAACCGCGTCAACGAATGAACAAGAGCTTCCCCCTTTCAAGACGATATTGAGCCTCAAATTAATATTGCACAAACGGATGATGATCCAATCATATTGTGAGATGTCAACGGTGCACTAATTGATATTGAGGATAATGAAGAAGAAGAAGATGATGAGGAGGAGCTAAATTGGACTCGAGATGAGGATTAAATAGTGTAATAATGTATTTTTAATGTTATATATATGATGAGTGATGTTTTATATGATGATAATGTGTGTTCTTAATGTTCTATATATGATGAATGATGTTTTACATGATAATAATGTGATTTTATTTAATTATTGTTACGGATGAGCGGAGTGAGTGGATCGAGGGATAGTGACCGTCTGCGGGTCGAGGGACACAGAGCAAGTGGGACGAGGGATCGAGGTGATAGAGTACCGAGTGCTGGTACCGATGATTAATCGGGAGGAAGAGGCTATCGGCTCTGATTATCAATATTCGAGGATCACTTATCTCCGATTGAGGGAGACATACTCGATATATGGATCTATAGGAATACGTACGTTAAATATATGTGAATATTATTATATGTATGTTAATTTCACATGCTTACCCTCTTTTTGCAGGTTGATGCCATCAAATGCGGTATCCAAGCTTATTAGATTGATTAAGTATAGATATATGGAGCTTGGCGCCTTCATATTCCGGATGATATCGCGGAGAGAGGCTGCAGATAATCTTGAGAGTCATTTCGTGTATATATACCGTTAATAGCTACATAATTTTGATTAATTTAAAACTTTAATGCTTATCTTTGTACAATAATATTCTGTTTGGCGAGAGGGAGGCTAGGTGGGACCACTGCGGTTACAAACACAACAGAGGTGTATGAAGCTGTTCGTTCGTAGAGCGGCGAAAAGATACACCGATATCTTTGAACAATGAGAAGACAAAGTGGTTGAAGGAAAAGAAGAGGCCTGGATGGGATGCGAGAGGTTTTCAATGCATCGCTTGCTTCTTGGGATAGAGAAGACGTGAAAGCAAAGAGCGAGCGGTGTAAGAAGAATCAACTATTGGAGTCTGGAGGCCTGTGCACTGCATCTCCGGGATCCCGCCATAAGGGTGGATCACGTGGAGCGGCCGAGTTTGCCTATGACTTTGTAAGTAATTTTTTAATGTTAGTTCGATATTTTAATTAAGCACGTTGTTCTAATTAAATAAATACAGAAAGGACAAAAGGACGGCCCGTCGATGATTGAGAAATAGTGGAGCATTACCACTATTTTAGTGAAGGGGAGTACACCTACGGGGCTACGAGTGACATACTTGTAAGTATTATCATTTTATATTATGTAATAATATATATATATATATATGTCTATTTTTATAATCTAAAATTTTAATTGTGGAAAAATTCATACGGCATGAAGTACAAGAGATGGCCTCCCGGATGGCTCGGCCTCACGAGGGGTCGAGCTCCTAACCCCGGTGTCCGAGACTTATCCTATCCTAGTTGTGCGTCAATACCGTTGGAAAACAACACGAGGCGTGTTCGTGGTCTTGGTCAATTGGGTAAGTCCAGTGCGTCCCCTCTCCAGCCTCTAGCTCATCGAGTACTCCTATTGGCACCTACAACCAATCGATGTCGACCTGCTCTAAGAGGAGCGTGAGAGGTTGCGAAACTAATAGAAGAGGAGTATCGGAGGTGCGGAGGAGATGGAGCGAATAGAGACAGCTTTGAGAGAGGAGTTGACGGCGAACATGCACCGTCAATTCCACGAGTGGATGCGGGGGTTGCGGGATTCCTTACAGTAGTGGTCCCCCACATCCGAGTGGTTACGATCACTCATCCCGTGGGTCCCGAGGTTCAAGGCGCTGATTTCGTCGTGTTAATTATGGATGAACAATGACTTTATTGTTTGTGTTTAAAACTATGAATTTTTCTAAATGTTGAGTACGAATTTATGAATTTCAAATGTTTAAGAGTATGAATTTAAATTGTTTAAGATGATGAATTTTAATTGTTTAAGAGTATAAATTTTAATTGTCTAAGAGTACATATTTATACACATGATAATATAGTTGACAATTCAATTGAATATATATGTGATAATAATAACAATTATAAACATGATAATATATATATATATATATATATATATATATATGTGTGTGTGTGTGTGTGTGTGTGTGTGATAATAATAATAATAACAATTATAAATGATAATATATATAGTATACAATTTAATTTAATATATATGTGATAATAATAATAATAACAATTATAAATGATAATATATATAGTAAATATATAGTATACAATTTAATTGAATATATATGTGATAATAATAATATAATTATAAAATGATAATATATATAGTAAATATATAGTATACAATTTAATTAATTGAATATATATGTGATAATAATAATAATAATAATAATAATAATAATAATAATAATAATAATAATTATTATTATTATAAAATGATAATATATATAGTAAATATATAGTATACAATTTAATTGAATATATACGTGATAATAATAACAATTATAAATTGAATATATAAAATATTGAACATAATATGATATAAATATATTTCAAAGGAAAAACATAACGAATTATTAGCTTTGCCCAAGCGGTAAAGCGCCCGGTACTATGCCTTCTCGGGGAGGTCGTGGGTTCGAAACCCGCCCGTGCCGCGATAATCGAGAATTAAATGCGCCCGGCGCGTGGCGAGGCATGGGTTCGATTCCCCACGGCTGCAATTTTTTTAAATTAGGTTGGTAGCTAACGAGGGCAAGACGAGGCGCGCCCTCGCCAAGTCCTCGCCAAAATTAACGAGCGCCGCCCCCTCGGCAACTAGCGAGGCCGCACCTCGGCAACTAGCGAGGCATCTGCCTCGTTAGCTAGCGAGGGCCAAGACGAGAGAAGTATTAACGAGGACCTTTTTAGAGAGGGTCTTTTTCCCTCGTTAAGTCCCTCTTTAAACCCCTCTTCAAAACCATTTTATTTTGTAGTGTAAAGCTATGTAGTTTTTCTTCTTATATTGAAATCATTATCAATACAACAATTTTAAATTCAAATCCAAATTAAATATTAATTCTAATTATATCTCAATACTATACATCTAAACACATTGTTTTAAATTAATCTAGTAAATACCAGCCACGTGTTAAGATCCCCTAGAAATTCAAAATGTGTCCAAAATATTTGCATAACTTTCTAGAAATTGCTTGGTGATTTGTGCGAGATGCTTTCTCCATGGCCAAAGTTATCCTTAAGATTTCTTTGGAAAGAAGCTTCCTTAGCACTCCATGCTTCCTTTGCTTGCTCATCAACTATATCTTTGATTTCAAGGTAAACATCTTGGATGTACTTTTTCACCCATGCTTCTTGCTTGTTTTCTTCCTCCGCAATCTTCGATTGACAGCCCATCCTGTTCTTCATGCCTCGAAATGTGAGAAGTAGAGGTCTATCTTCGTCTTCTCTTGAACAAGCTGCCTCTACATTCTCTTTGATGGACGAGGTGACAAATCCAGGAGCATCCGGAATGCGAGCAGACAAGCAGTTTTAAGCTTGCCACCTAGGCCTTCGGGCTTCAACTTCGGATGCGACGCGAGATGGTTGAGGAAGAATTTCTTCGATGGAGAAGATAGAGTTAGATCTATTTCCTCAATTTCTCTTAGTTGGCATGCCTCGGTGGGAATCGCCCAATGTGGTCATTGTTCTAGCACTTGTGATTCCACTACGGTTGGTGCTTGCTCCTCCACCTGCTCTGCTTGTGCCTCCCTGCTGTATCCATCTCGGCGGAGCTCATCGGCAGCTCCTCCAATTTCCTCTTTTGCCTCCTTCTCCATCTCCTCACCAGCTTCCTTCTCCAACTCCTTCTCACCCTCAACTCCTTCTGGTTGCTCGGTTGGTTCCTTGGTGGGAGCCTAGATATACTCTTCTCAAAATACAATTGTGAAGAGATCCTCGGAAAATATCTCTTGAACGATTTAAGACCAATCTTTTTCAAGACCTGTCTTCTCCCGACTTACTAGGTTGTTCCCCCGCCTCCCCAATAAGAATAGCCGTCTCCTCAAAATAACCAGTCCTTAGCCTCCTTAGCGGCCATACATCTACAAACTCCTTTAAAAGCTCAGCTCTTCGGCTAATGCAAACTCTTTTTGAGGATGAACCTCCTTCCAAGCACCCTTAGTGAATGCTCTGTTGGGCCTATGATGCCGGATGGGTTTGGAAGGTTTAGATATAGTGCGGGTTTAGTTGTGGATGGGGTAGATAGAAAGGAGAATGGGTCGGTGAGGTTTGAGATGGTGGGTGTGTTGGGTATGCAGGGTGGGTCATTTTGGAGGCTCGGAGGCGCGACCACGTTTGCCTCTTCATTGCCGAGTTGGGAAGTGGGTAGCTCTGCTCGATACGTCCTCGATGAGGACGATGAAGGTTCAGCCTTCTCCGATTCCTCCCTCGAGGACACTTCTACTCTCTCCTCCTCCCGCCTTGAGGTCCCTGCGACCTCGCCCGAGGCACTTCCCCCGGGAAGCCGTCCTCTCCACCTCTACTTCTTCCTCGTTTGACTCCTCCTCCGATGAGGATTCATCTGCCAAGAAAGTCTCAACTTTCTTGGCCTTGGGCTGGGAAGGCTTCTTCTTTTGTGCAATCGGGCAGCTGGAGCGACCTCGTCTCCTTGAGTCGGAAGGGCCAAAGATCTTTTCATCTTTTGTGAGACCCTTCTCGCTTTGTGTACTTTTTTACTCCAACATCGCAGCTCGATTATCGGCCCTATCTTTGCCTTTAGGATCGGAGTAATCCTGTTCATCATGCTCGTCATTGTTTCCAGAGTCCATCTCGACCTTGTTTTCGTAAATAAATTCTTTCAAAAATCTCTTCTTCTCCTCAACCAAACTGTTGAACAGCAATCTCACCCGATTCACCTCAACTCCATCAATTATGGCCCTTAAGCAACAGATTCTTGGCCTAGTCGGCCCATTATGACTCTGTTGTTCTCCCAAAATGCGATTGGTGAGAATCAACATTAGCAACCTATACTTTCGCCTAAGCATTGGCCGCTTGATTTTGTGGTGGTGTTACGATGCGATCTCCTTGCCATCAGTTTGAAACTTTCCAGGTATTCATCACTTTTGTAATTGAAAGGATCTACTCCCTCAATGCTTAATCCAAAATCTCCCCCATATCTTCCACGAAACTACTACTTTAGCCTTTTTCCCATCTGAACAAACCCTTGGCTCAATGGAGTTCTTCTTCAAAGTTGCTTTAGTCGGGAACTCAAGCTGCTAAATCGTCTAAAGTCTTGTTCCTCTCTCGATTTCATCGTGCAATATTGCTTTAGACCTCTGGATTCTAGAAGACGAAGGATTTCGACCGATTCAGGATCTGTAGTAGTATTCCAATCGACGTACTTCTCCGATTTTGTTTTCTCTCTGATCTTTGTAAGATCATAAATAAACTTAACTTTAGGTTTCGATTGGTCCGCCATTGAAGAAGTTTAAGCTTTTTGAGAGGGAAAGAAAATTTGAGAAAGAGAGGGAATATGAATGCAGGTTATTTTGTGCATAGATGAAAATATACACACGAACTCCTATTTATATGAAAAGAGAATGAATATAATAATATTGATTCTAATTATTGGTCGATAAAGTGAGAAAATGAGTTTATGTGCCTATATAAATGCAATCATGGCTATTTTTAAAAGTGTGTCAATTAAAATATTAGTCATGTTTCATATGTCGCACATGATAAGTTTGACGACTCAAATTGCTGAACCGCCTCCAAATTGAGCGCGTGAATATGACTCGGGTTTTTCAAAATCAAATTTGATAAAATTTCGGGTCCGTAGTAATTTTTCCGACAAGAAGTAACTTATTACTTTTTACTTTTCAGTAAATTGGAAAGATAAGAACCCCTTTTATAATAAAAACTATAAAAGTAATTTTATTTTACAAAAAAATAATTTTAAAAGAACTACTGAGTGAATTCATTATTGAATAATTAAAACAATTGTGATATTATATCCACATATTATTTATGTGAACTAATATTCATAATTTCAACAAATAATTAGAAATGCAAGGGTTGAAAATACTTTCTGTTACTATCCGATGAGTCTGGTTAAGTTTGTGTATTCATCGATTCTAAATATTAGATGAGAAGTACTTGTCTGGTATCATGAGTTGAAATATCAACTAGGTTTGAAGTTTCCTGAAAACAAAGACACTTAGATAAACCATTAGTAACATTTTAAGTAAGACAGACAAGGTACACATATTCATCCGCTTGAGGAAGACAGATGACTAATGTGTATTTGTCAATTACTTCATGTTTAGACAAGAAAATATCAAGTTAGTTAAGATTAATAGACTATTCCTTGATTCCTGATTCCTTAATGGAGATCAATGATATCAGCTCTGTGAATGCCCATATGATCCCTTACAAATTTGATATTTCTTTCTAGACATAGTAAAGAGAGAGAGAGAGAGAGAGAGAGAGAGAGAGAGAGAGAGAGAGAGAGATTTTAAGATGTATGGATAGTAAATTATAGATTAACTAAAGATGCATCAAGTAATTCTAACTCTACATAAAACTCTTTAAACCTAGTTTCCGCTAAGGCAAAAACTTGTATGAGACCGTCTCATGCATGAGACCTAGTCACTTTTTAATAAATTGTTATCACTTTTTAAAAAAGTGATACAAATTAGTATAAAAGTGATAACGAATTGAGAAGTGATAACAATTTATGAAAAAATGATAACAATTTATAAAAAGTGATAACAATTTATTAAAAAGTGACTCCGTCTCATGTCCTGTCTCATGCATGAGACGGTCTCACACAAGAGTGCCTCTTCCGCTAATGGTTTTGTCAAAATATCAGCTCTTTGAAAATCAGTTATTAATATCTTTTCTCGGTCTAATATCACCTTTTTCAACATGATCACGAATAAAATGATGTCTAATATCAACATGTTTGCAACAAGTACGTAAAACTAGATTCCGGGTAACAACTATGGCACTATTATTATCACAAAAGATTGGTACGTCTCTAGTGATAATGTTATAATCCCTTAGTGTTGATCGATCCAGATTAGTGGGAACAACAACTTCCACCGCCATATACTCAGCTTTAGTAGTAGAAGTAGCTATAGATGTTTGTTTCTTAGACAACCATGAAATCAGCTTACTTCCTAGAAATTGACAAGTTCTAGAAGTAGATTTCATATCTATCTTACACCCACCAAAATCTGAATCGAGTATCCAGACAACTCGAAATTATTGTCACCGGGTACCACAGTCCTATATTTATTGTACCTTTTAAGAATTTAAGAATCTTCTTGCCGCCTCAAGATGACTCTTCTTTGGATTAGCTTGAAATCGTGCACTGAGACACCTCTTGTTAGATCAGATAAAGTTTTGACGAGTTAAAAGATCAATCCGGATGAGCGACAATTGATAAGAAAAGCTGAGATCGGGTGCTCATACTAAGCCGATCGACTAGGTCAAGGACTAGTTAAGTCACCGAGATCGAAGCTACAAGTTATCCGGAGACAAGCTCAAGTCTAGTCATCTGCAGGAAACAATTATGAAGAGCTCGAG
Organism: Paraleonurus japonicus; assembly: GCA_030762865.1. NCBI lineage: Eukaryota > Viridiplantae > Streptophyta > Magnoliopsida > Lamiales > Lamiaceae > Paraleonurus > Paraleonurus japonicus. Next base: position 25,064,241 of record CM061060.1, read on the forward strand.
ACAAGGTCAAGACAAGCCGAGTAGAATAAGAAAAGCAAGTCTTCACCAAGTCACCGCAGACGAGTAGAAGAAATCACCTGAGGTCAAGAAGCAGTTTTCAAGATTGAGTTTGTTAAAGCGCCTTCCAATTTGTTAGAACCGACTAACAAACTAACTGTCTTTTCAGACTTATAAATAGATCTAGTTTTATTTTTTTTTCAATACACTCATGCAAATTTGATTTTTCACAACTTTCACTATTCAGATTTCAATCTCAATTCACAAAGTGTTTTCAAAAAGAGTTTTCAAAAGTTTCAAGTGTTTATAGAACACTTATCTTGTAATCTTCAAAATCCATTATTCACTGTAATTCTTAGATTTATAAGAAGGAGTTAGGAGTACTTTAAAGATTTGAAGAAAGTTGTAAGTTGTAAGTTGTAAGTCAGAAGTAAGAAAGTAGTAAGTAGGTCCCTTCTTCAAGTTGGAGAAGGAGAGTGGATGTAGGATTGTTATAATCCGAACCACTATAAAATACAGTGTTCTTTCTTGCTTTATTTACTTATCTGCTCAATTTCCATTTTATCATTCAAAGGTTAATTTCAATCAAAGTTAAAATTTGAATATCGGTTTGCTTTTGATCTTATTAAAGTTGAGTCTAATCTTGAATTTCCATTGTGTACATACGGTACTTTGAATCGGTTTTGAAAGATTTGAAAAATCAACAAAATCTATTCAACCCCCTACTAGATTTTGTTCTAGAAGGTTAACTCAAAGTTTCATAATCAACTCAACTAATCGGGACCAACAAGTGGTATCGGAGCGGTGTTGAGTCATTACGATATTGATTTTAGGTCTTAACTAAGATTAAAATTTTCTTGATTTTCTTCATCCTCTTCATTGTTACTAAGCGTGCTACTAATAAGTTTTTGTGGAAGTATTTTGTTTCTTTATCTAATCATGTCTTCGGAAAGAGTAAGAAATTCAGGAATCTACCTGAATTTTCTATTGAAGATTATGATTATTGGAAATTCGAGGATGGAGAATCATCTTAAGGCCATCCATGATAGGATGGAGGAGGTTCTTGAAGAAGGACCTATAAAATTTTATCATGGAGGCACTAGCACTTGCATTTGAATCAGTGAATCGAGAACTGGACAAGAGAAAAAGAGTTACGAATTAACAAATGATGAAAGAAAGATCCACAATCTAGATCAAGTAGCTCACTGAAATCATTGAGACTTTAAGTAAAGACTGGATTGAGAAGGTTAAGAGATGCAAAACAGCCAAACAAATGTGGCAAACTCGGCAAATGTTTGTGAAGGATCGAGATTAAGTAAAAGAGAATAAAGCTATGCGATCGGTCTTACACGCCTTTGATACATTCAAAATGAAGGAAAATGAATCATTGATCGAGTTAGATGTAAGGTTGACGAATCTCCTCAACAAAGCGGTGACCTTGGAAAGAACTATACAGAGAAGGAGATTAATAACAAGATACGAGATCATTAACAAAGAGATGGAGAGAAAAATCCAATATCCTTAAAGCAACTCAAAATTTATCTTCTATTACTCACCATACCTTGTTCTCTCATCTTAAAGCTCTAGATTATGACATTCAAATAGAAGATGAGGAGGATGAGATGGAGTCGAGCACCTCATCCAAGTCTGTTGCCTTTGTCGGCCAAAGAAGATAAGATGTCAACAGAATCTGTAGGAGCCGACCTATCTCGAAGGAGCAGATGGCTCTGCTCACCAAAAGGTATGTGATTAAGAATGAAATATAAACGAAATAAATTGAGATTTGCGAGTAAGGATAGATCAAGATCCAAATCAAGAAGAAAGGAAGATGAGTCTACAGATGATGACAAAAGCGAGAGCCGGACAAGAAGATTCGAGATCACTGTCAAAAGAAATCCTTCCAGCCCTAGATCGAGACAGAGTGACACTTGCTACACATGCAACAAGCCAGACACTTCAGCTATGATTATCCTCAATCGACTCCTAAAGAAAGGGAAGAGAAAAGGAAAAAGAGAGACAGGAGATTTGCGAGACCAAAGAGCTTTCTTGGCTGAAGAAAAGGAGTCAAAGAAATCATCATCATCATCACCATCTTCATCGATTTCGGATCGAGATGATGAAATCGTCTCATGGCTAAAGAGGTAGTCTATTATTCATCTTCGATAATGATTCTGTCGATCTGCATCGATTATGATCAAACTTGCTAGATCAAGATTGTTTTGATGAGTTAAAAGACTGTTCCGGATGAGCAGACTATGATAAAGAATCGAAGACTAAGTTCTAGTACGAAGGCCGATCGAGACTAGGTCAAGATTAGTTCAAGTCAGTGAAGACGAGGAATGACAAGTCATCTGGAGACAACCTCAATCCTAATCATCTGCAGGAGACAAGTATAAAGAGCTCGAGACGAGGTCAAGATAAGCCGAGTAGAATAAGAAAGGCTAATCTTCACCGAGTCATTTATGACAGTAGGAAGAATCAGCCGAGGTCTCAAGCAGTTTTCTAGATTAAGTTTGTTAAGCGGTTTCAAGTTTGTTAGAACTAACTAACAAACTAACGGACTTTCCAGACTTATATATAGGTCTAGGTTTTTATTTTTGATATAGAACACTTATGCATATTAGATTTCACTCTATTCACTACTCAGATTTCAATCACAATCTTTTCACAAGTATTTCTAGTGAGTTTCCAAAAAGTTCTAAGTGTTTTTAGAACACTTTTCCTGTAATCTTCAAAATTCGGTACACACCGTAATAGTTAGATTTCTAGAAGAAGAGTTTAGGAGATTGAAGATTTGAAGAATTGTACAAGTTGTAAGTTGTAAGGTGGAAGTGAGAAAGTAAGCGATAGTGAGTCCCTTCTTCGATTGAAGAAGGAGAGTGGATGTAGGATTATTAAAATCCGAACCACTATAAATCCTGGTGTTATTTCTTGCTTTCTTTAGTTTCTGTTTGATTTACAATTGTGTTACTTCAAGATTAAAGTTCAGAATCTTAACTAAAATCTGAATATCAACCTTGCTTTTGATCTTATAAAAGTTGAGAATCCGATTATATTCATTGTGCTTAATCGATATTTTGAATTGGTTTTGAAAGATTTGAAAAATCTACAAAATCTATTCAAACCCCCTTTCTAGATTTTGTTCTAGAAAAGCTTACTCAAGGTTTTAATCAACTCAACTTTCCGGGACCAACAAGTGGTATCGGAAGCGGTGTTAAGGCATTACGATATTGATTTTAGGTCTTGAGCAGGATTACGGAATTATCTTGATTTTCTTCATTTTCTTTCATTTCTAACAGTGCTACTAATAAGCTTTTGTGGAGTATTTTGTCTTTGTTTCATCATGTCATCAGTAAAAGTAATAAGTCTAGGAATCTTCCTGAATTTTCCATTGAAGAGTATGACTATTGGAAATTTAGGATGGAAAATCATCTGAAGGCCATTCATGATAGAATGGAAGAGGTCCTTGAGGAAGGTCCTATAAAGTTTTATCATGGAGGCACCAGCACTGGAAGCAGAATCGGTTGAATCAAGAACTAGACAAGAAAAGAAGAGTTACGAATTGACTAATGATGAAAGGAAGGTTCACAATCTTGACCAAGTAGCTAGAACAGAAATCATTGAGACTTTGAGTAAAGATTGGATAGAGAAGGTTAAGAGATGTAAAACAGCCAAAGAAATGTGGCAAACCTTAGCTAATGTTTGTGAAGGATCTGATCAAGTTAAGGAAGATAAGCTACGATCAGTATTGCATACATTAGAAACATTCAAGATGAAAGAAAATGAGTGCTGTGGATCGGTTTGATGTTAGGTTGACCAATCTTCTCAACAAAGCGGTGACCTTGGAAAGAATTATTCAGAGAAGGAGATTAATAACAAGATTACTGAGATCATTAACCAAGAGATGGAGGGAAAAATCCAATATCTTTAAAGCAACTCAAGATTTATCCTCTATTACTCACCATACTTTATTTTCTCATCTTAAAGCTTTAGAGTATGATATTCGGATAGAAGATGAGGAAGATGAGATGGAGTCAAGCACCTCATCCAAGTCTTTTGCCTTTGTCGATAAAGAAGACAAGGTGTCAACAGAATCTGTAGGAGCTAATCTATCTTTGAAAGAAGCAGATGGCTTTACTTACAAAAAGGTATGATAAATTGAGAATGAAGTATAAGAGAAATAAATTGAGATTTGCGAGTAGAGATAGACAAAGATCCGAGATCGAGATAGGAAGGTAGATAAATCTTGAGATGATGACAAAAACAAGAGCCGAGACAAGAAGATACAGATCACTTATCGGAAGAAATACTTCCGGTCCCAGATCGAGATAGGAGTGACATTTGCTATACATGCAACAAGCCAGACATTTCAGCTATGACTGTCCTCAATCGACTCCTAAAGAAAGGGAAGAAAAGAGGAAGAAAAGAGACAAGAGATTTGCAGATCAAAGAGCTTTGTTGGCTGAAGAAAAAGAGCCAAAGAAATCATCATCATCTTCATCATCCTCATCGATTTTGGATCGATGATGAGATCTGTCTCATGGCTAATGAGGTAATCTACTATTCATCTTCGATAATGATTCTTGCCATCTGCATCGATCATGACCAAACTATTATTCATGAGTTATTGAGAGATTTAAAGACATCTTTAGCTGCTTATAAACAGTGGAGACAGAGAATTTATTTTTAAAGGATCGATTCAAATTCTAAATAAAGGCAAGCAGTGATGAACTGGCTTAGAGACTGAGGAAACATTCAAGGGGGAATGTTTTCATCAGATCAAGCTAGTACATCAGCCGGCTTACTGAAAGGCTAGAAAATGAACTGAAAACTTTAAAAGATAAATTTGAAGTAGTCTGTCTTGAAAATGAATTAATTAAGAAAGACAATGAGAAGCTTGTCTTCAAAATTAGTCGACTTAATAATTCACAATCGATAATAGATCATATTTTTAATACTTCTCAAAAATCTCATGATAAGACATGACTTGGTTATGATAGGAACAATAAATCAGATGTTCAAAAACCTAGGAAATTTGTGAAAGCATCATGTCAATCAAAGGATATTAAAATTGGTCCATGGAAACCAACTAGTCGAGATAAGGACTACGACTTCGATCTGAAACCAAGAATTCAAATTTGAAAAATCCCTATCGAGACTAGAAGGAATTCAAGAACCAAAATAAGAAGATTTTCTTATTTTAATTCTTTTGATGGAAGGAGCAAATGCTATCCTACATTTCCTAAGTTTAGGAAAATTACCCAATCAATACAACAAATTGTCATTTAAAAATGATATAATTGTAGACAGATTTGGTAGAAAATCTGAGTCCTGATTTATTGTCTGCAGATGAGATGTTTATTTGGATTCCTAAAGTGATTCTTGACCCAAAATGACCCAAGATCACTAGGGTACCTCAAAACTAATTTGTTTTACAGATTCACAGGATCATCACTCAAGGAAGAGATCTTAGCTTCAATATGGTACATTGATAGTGGTATTCACAACATATGACCCATAACAAGAAGTCGTTATCAAATTTTCAAAGCATTGATGGTCCAAGAGTTTTATTTGGTGATAATAATTGTGGTCGAGACTAAAGGTGTAGGTACTTTGATTATCGAGGATATTCGGGTATCTCGAGGTATATTTTGTTGAAGGTTTGAAACATAATCATTATCTGTTTCTCAGCTTTGTGATAAAGGTTTTCTTGTAAAATTTTCAAGGGATAAATGTGATATTTTGGATAATTCCTCGGATAAGGTACTATTAATCGGCTTGAGACATGGTAATGTCTATGTGGCCAACTTTAATAGTTGTTCCCAAGATACTTGTCGATGGCTAAGGGTGGAGAAGATATCGGTGGCTATGGCACAAGAGGCTTAGTCATCTCGAATTTCAAGACCCTTAGTAAGTCAGCTAAGAAGAACCTTGTCAAGGGATTACTGAAAAACTTTTATCAACTGATCTTAAATGTGATGCTTGTCAAAAAGGTAAACAACCTAGACACTCATTTAAGAGTATTAACTCCTCCTCATCTGAAAGAGTGTTGCAACTCCTTCATCTGGATCTGTTTGGACCTATTACACCTCTCGGTTTCGGTGGAAGGAAATATACTCTTGTTGTAGTAGATGACTTTTCTAGATACACTTGGGTTATATTTCTTTTCAAGAAAAATGAGACTATGAACAAGATTCCCGATCTGTTGCACAAATTCGAGAATGAGAAGGGAGTTAATATTATTAAAATAAGGAGTGATAAAGTGCATGAATTTTTGAATTCTTGTTTATCTAATTTCTTCAATGAGTATGTAATTATTCATTAGACATCTTCAGCAAGAACTCCTCAACAAAATGGAGTGGTTGAAAGAAGAAATAGAACTTTGAAGGAAGCGGCCAGAGCATGTTGGTGAGTATAATACCCCTCATAGGTTACAGGTGAAGCCATCAACACGGCTTGCTATACCCGAGCAGTGCTTAGTTGTCAAAGACAAGGGTAAGACTCCTTATGAGATTTGGAAGGGTAAGATTCCAAGGATCTCATACTTCAAAGCTTTTGGTTGTAAGTGTTTCATTCATAACAATGGGAAATCTAAGTTAAGAACTTTTGATGCTAAAGCGGTGATGGAATATTCTTGGGATATTCTAATACTTCAAAGGCATTTAGAGTTTTTAACAAGACAACCCTTTGTGTGGAGGAAACTCCTCATGTTGTTTTTGATGAGTTGTATTCCTTCTCGAGATAAAGTGAATCAAATTTCTGAAAATCTAGATAAAATTGAATTATCCAAGACTAAACATAGAACCTGTCTATCTACCTAGTCTTGATTCGAATCGAGATGAAGAAGAATCCCCATCTGAAAATCGAAGACACTTCATCGAGACTCCTTCAGATCGGACACCTTTGACATCGGTGATCAGCAAGGGTTAGGCGATGAAGGGGAACGTCGGTGAGGTTGAGTCGGATGAGTTGCCGGCGAGACTCAAGATGAGGATCCTTCTCCTCATATAGGCAAAAGGATGAGAAGCTATCATCCATCCGATCAGTTATAGGAGACCCATCTAGTAGTGTGCAGACACGAATGATGCTAGACTGCGAAAGTCTTTTCGGTTGTTATGTGTCACTTCTTGAACCCAAGTCTATTGAGGAAGCATTATCGCACCCAAATGGATAACCCATGCGGGAAGAAGCTGCATCGATTTGAAAGACAAAATGTATGGGATCTAGTGGAAAGACCCTTACGAGTAAAGATTATAGGCACCAAATGGGTGTTTAAAAATAAAAGCAGATGAGAACAATATTATTGTTCGAAATAAGGCAAGACTGGTTGCACAAGGTTATTCACATGCGAGGGAATAGACTATGATGAAACCTATGCTCCAGTTGCAGATTAGAGGCAATAAGATTGTTCTTGGCATTTCTTGCATATAAGTCTTTCAAAGTCTTTCAAATGGATGTTAAGTCTGCTTTTCTTAATGGTGTGTTACTTGAGGAGGTCTATGTAGAGCAGCCTCACAGGTTTAAGACCAATAACAAGGTCTATAAACTCAACAAAGCTCTATATGGATCGAAACAAGCTCCCGAGCTTGGTATGATACTCTATCCGATTTCTTGACATCAAATGGTTTTTCTAAAGGTAAGATTGATAGAACTTTGTTTAGAAAGGAAGTAGATGGCAACATCTTACTAGTTCAAATTTATGTAGATGACATAATTTTTGGTTCACCTAATCTGAAATTATGTGAAGAGTTTAGCATTCTCATGAAGAACAGTTTGAAATGTCGATGATGGGAGAATTAACATACTTTCTAGGCTTACAGATTAAACAGATGAGTAAGGGTATATTTATACATCAGTCTAAGTATGCTAAGGATCTGATTGAGAAATTTGGAATGACAACTAGCAGAGAAGTTAAAATACCTATGGCAACTAACTTCTCAATGGATTCAGATGAGCGGGGATACCCATTGATGCAACGGAGTATCGTGGGTGATTGGATCTCTTCTCTATCTCACCGCAAGTAGACCGGACATAGCCTTTGCGGTTGGGGTATGTGCAAGATTCCAGTCTAATCCCAAGAAAACTCATCTGAAAAGCTAAGAAAATTCTTAGATATCTCAAAGGAACCTTGCAAGTAGGGCTATGGTACCCGGTGATGACAACTTTGGTGACGAGTTATTCGATTCAGACTTTGGAGGATGTAAGATTGATAGAAAATCCACTTACGGAACTTGTCAATTCTTAGGCAACAAATTAATTTCTTGGTTATCTAAGAAACAGACATCATTGCCACCTCCACAACCGAAGTGAATACATGGCACTGGAAGTTGTTGCTCTCAACTCCTCTGGATTAGTCAACAGCTTAGAGACTATAATATTCAAACATCACTGTTCCTATTTCTTGTGATAGTAATAGTGCAATAGCAATGACTTACAATCCTGTTTTACATTCTAGATGTAAGCATATAGATATTAGGCATCATTTCATTAGGGATCATGTTGAAAAGAATGACATTAGAATTGAGAAAATTGCCACTGAATCACAAAAAGTCGACATTCTTACAAAACCATTAGTTGAATCTAGGTTTAAAGAAATGTGTTTAGAATTAGGATTACTTGATGCATCTTTAGCTGGTTTCTAATTTGTGTGCATCTGTTTCCTTATTTCTTTTCTTTTCTTTAAATTAATATCTAGAAAGAATTATCGGACTAGATGCGTGTCAAAGGGCAATCGGTAGCTGATATCATTGATTTCCTTTTAGGAATCAAGAATCAAGGATTAGTCATATTGACCTTATCTTAATTGATAATTACTTATGCGACATTGAGTAAATCAGACAAGGACACAATAGTCACTGATTTCCTGAAGAAAAGCAGATGACTATTTACATCCTATCTGATTTACCTTAAGCTTCGATGGTTTCTTTTGAGTCTATGTCTTTGCAGAACAGTCACGAGATAATCTTGTTTCATTCTTTTATTCAAACTTCTTATTCTTTTTCTTTTAAAAATTTGTTTTAGAAAAGTAAATCTGAGTCTGTTTTGATTAAACTTGTTTTGAAAATTGCTAAAAAGTTACATCTAAAGCGTTGGTTTTCGATTCGGACAAGTTACTCTATTTAAGCTAATCTGCTTTTTCAAACTCATCTGCTTCGGAAACCTTTAGTTGAAGTAAGATACCACATGGCCGACGTCCGTATACTTACTTCTCTGAATAAAGTAACCTATATCGGTCAAATCAACAGTCTATAAAGTAACTATTTACGCATTCCAAAGGCGATTACAATTCACGCGCTAAATCCTAATCGTTTATCTTAGTTTTTAACCGTTGATTAATACTCAAGAAAACTTTTTGAATAAATGGCTAAGATTAATTCATATTTTCAAAAATGGCGGTTTCTCTTTCCAATCTTCCCCCTATAAATACATCTTCTTCTTCCCTAAATCTTTTTCTTTCCATTCTCGGAAAATCTGCATATATTGTCAAACCCTTTTCAAATTCACAAAACCTTCAAATGGCATCCTCTTCAAAAACCACCAAAACTTATAAACCCAAATACATTTCCACAAATATTTCTCATTTCAAAATGAATGAGGAATATTTCAAAACCGTTTAAAAGTGGAAATGTATGTTGATTTCAAAACCACAAATGACCCAGAATCTGCGAAATACTTCGTCTTCTCGAAGCCTCACGACTCGGAGGATTTCTATCGGCGAAGTCTCCGCAAAACAGTAATGCAGATTTGTTGGGAGGCAGAATTTTTGGCGAGAATGGAGGACACTCAGGAAGGGTTTGATACGTCGGTTGATGGGACTACATTAAGCTATTCTAGGGAGAATATTGCCAGGATTTTTGATATGTCAATGGAGGAGTTAATCCATTGACATACAAAGAAGATGAGTGGGAAGAATCCTTTGATATGATGGCGAGGGTCACTTACAGGGAACTCGCGGATTTAAAGAAGAACACATTAAGAAGGAGATTCGTGTTATTGATGACGGTGGTTACAAAGGCGGTCTTGGGTGAGCAAAGCTCACATGATGGGTTAACTAAACCCAGATTGTGTGTGATGCGAGCCATTGTGGATGGAGTGCAAGTAAATTGGGTGGATTTGTTATACAAGCCGAAAGAGGAGAAGAAGCGCATAATCTTCAAGTCATCTGGCAGAGGGTGGGTTCCCACTTCTGATCAGTCTCTTCAATAAAATCACTGTTTTGATTGAAGGACCGAATAGGGAGGCCGACTGGAGAATAGGCACCAAAAAGTACTCTAAGCGAAGGGAATCCTCACAAAGGATGACAGGCTTGGAGGAAATCCAGACTCGGATGATGAGTCCGATGCGGCCGTGGCTCGAGGTCAAGGCCGGCAGCTGCAGAGGTTCAGTGGACCAGAATGAACCAGCTTGAGGTGGTCCCAAATGAGGTCGAAACAGAGGGACATGAAGCGGCGGCACTGAGGTCGCACCTCAAGTACAATCAAAAACAGCTGCAGCCTCCCAAGGACGTTTGAGGAGGTTGGTGAAAGCCTCGGAGAAGAAGAAGGGGGAAAGCTCGTCACGCTCTCCCGCCAAAGTTGCCTCGGATGAAGAGGAAGAAGAGGAGGCTGAAATCCCTTTGGTAAGGAGGCCAAGACGAGCAGCCCCAGCTGCTCAAGGATCCACCAAATCGGTAGCTCCGAGCAGCAGATGGAACTATCAACTCTGCTACGAGAGGAGGTCCCGATCCTTCAGATAGCGGCCGAGGTTGGTCACCGGAGGTTCCTCTCTCCCCAACCAAGGAAGCTGCTCTTTCCCCAATTCCAGAGGCAGTACAAGTCTTTCTTCATCTCCTACCTTATCTCCCGTACCTAGCAATGAAGAAATGCCCCAGGCTGGCATTTCTGAGCCTTTGCCTCGGCACGAAATTCCACCACCCAAATAGGCAATGAAGGAGTATCCCAGCCGGGTACTCCGCAGCCTCTCCAATGACTACCTCCCCCACACCAAATCCAAATCACACCCATAGAATCTTCACCTCCAACAATAACACCCACGAAACCATCTCCCCACCCTCATCCCGAACAAATACCTCTCCCCACAGTCCAAACCTCACCAATACCATTAATATCCTACTCTTTTCTTCCAACTATTCAAACTCGAAGCTATTCCTCTCCCATCTACTCAACCGGAACCAATCCTCTCCTCGTCGACTCCTCAACCGAGGATGAAGACACCGATTTAAGCCCAACCACGCTCTCTCCTCTATATTGTCCCTTGTCGAGAAAAAGATCAATGCTACTTTTAGAAGAAAAATGGAAAGAAAGACAAGGAGGATGGTCAAAGCTGTAACAGACACGATGCTAGCCAAAGATGAGAGAAGTTGAGGTAACATTGTGCGATAAAATTATAAATGTCACTAACTCTGTCTGGTAAAGTGAAATCGATGGAGGAGGAGCCGAGGGCATTGAAGGAGGAAGTTATGGGTTATAATCAGTGAAATGAATGAGTTGGCTGTAGACCACTCGAGACTTCGAGGGTCAAGTGCAACGCTTTAGATGCAAAACTTTCGAGACTTGGCTGCTGAAGTTAAAAAGGGGAAAAAGGCTGAGACGGAGAAGAGACTAGCCCTCACAGTGTGGTCGAGGAGACCAGGAAAGATGTGGGCATGAAGGCCAACACGGCTGATCTGGAGGCAGCCGGGGAGGAAGCTCGAATCAAGTCGATGAGTGGCTGCTCTCCAGTGAGGGTGAGTCAACTGGAGGAAGCTATAAAGGAGGATGAGGAGAAGAGGAGGAAAGATGAGGAGGAAAGAACAGAGAAGCTCTTGGCTCGGCTAAAAGAATCCGAATCTGAAGGAGCCAAGGGGAAAGGAAAGGAAGTAGCAATCGAGCCGAGATCAGTGAACTTATTACTGAGCTCTTTGCTAAAGGAAAAGGAAAGAGGGAAGCTGATTATTCCAATCTCTCGAAGAAGCGAGATCAAGAGAATTAGAGAGAGATGGAATATTTTGGCAAGAAAGAAAAGAAGAAGCGAGAGAAAGAAGAAAGACTCCAACGTCTTAGGAGTCTTCGAGCGGAAATGGTTAATCAAGGATCAAGGCAATGGGAAATTCAGGCCATTCCACAACACGTCTGCTCCTCCTAAGTCAAGCCTTGCGGAAAGTATGCTACCGAATACGAGAGAGAAAAATCTGGAGGGAATGTGGATATACTCTTGGTATATTCTCAAGCGCCCGGAGCATCTCAAAGCAAGATCCAGTTAGCTTGGCATGAGTGGATGGAGAAGGTAGATGCGGAGTTCTATCATCGTCTGCTGGAAGAAGCCGATGTAGAGTTCAACGTCAACCTCGATCTCTCCAGCTTTTGAGTATGCCATCCCTGCCAGAAATCGAGATGGATCCACTGGACCTAGACTGGATCAAGGGTATTTTGAAGAAGGCGAGAGGCTGAATCTGGACTTACTCAAGATGAAGATCTGAAGCGGCTTAGGAGGCGTGTATTCAATTGGTTGATGATCCCAGATGAAGACCGGTGGGAAGGCCCGATAGAAACGAGGATTTTTCTTTTCCTTATTACTATTTTTCTATTATCTTTTCATCTGTAATCTTTGTAAATTCAATGTGAATATACTTTGTTTGATTCATTTTACTAGTCTTATTTTCTTAAAGTTTTTTTCTACTTTAAGAAAAACTTAAAATTTTCTTAAGTATAAGTCATCTCGAGAATTTTATTTCTCGGACTTAAAAAAATTGTTTTAAATTTTTAACCTAAGTCTTAAGACTCATTTGGTTTTCTAAGTTTTTTTAAAAGGGAGTCTAAAAGATCTAAAGTTTTTGTATGTGAATAAATCTGTTGTAATGAGAGGAATGTGCTTTGATATACCTATCTATTGATCTTGATAAACTACGAACTAACTTCACCGTGAGTGTGTCTATTCTTTTAGGTTTTAACTTCATCAAAAGGAAATTGTTAGATCAAGATTGTTTTGATGAGTTAAAAAGCTGTTCCGAGATGAGCGAGACTATGATAAAGAAGCTGGAGACTAAGTTCTAGTACGAAGGTGATCGAGACTAGGTCAAGATTAGTTCAAGTCACCGAGACGAGGAATGACAAGTCATCTGGAGACAACCTCAATCCTAATCATCTGGAGACAAGTATAAAGAGCTCGAGACGAGGTCAAGATAAGCCGAGTAGAATAAGAAAGGCTAATCTTCACCAAGTCACCGCAGACAGTAGGAAGAATCACCGAGGTCTCAAGCGTTTTCTAGATTAAGTTTGTTAAGCGGTTTCAAGTTTGTTAGAACTAACTAACAAACTAACTGACTTTCCCGGACTTATATATAGGTCTAGGTTTTTCATTTTTCACATATAACACATATACATATTCGATTTTCACTCTATTCACTACTCAGATTTCAATCACAATCTTTTCACAAGTATTTCTAGTGAGTTTCCAAAAAGTTCTAAGTGTTTTTAGAACACTTTTCCTGTAATCTTCAAAATTCAATACACACCGTAATAGTTAGATTTCTAGAAGAAGAGTTTAGGAGATTGAAGATTTGAAGAATTGTACAAGTTGTAAGTTGTAAGTGGAAGTGAGAAAGTAAGCGATGTGAGTCCCTTCTTGATTGAAGAAGGAGAGTGAATGTAGGATTATTAAAATCCGAACCACTATAAATCCTGGTGTTATTTCTTGCTTTCTTTAGTTTCTTTGATTTACAATTGTGTTACTTCAAGATTAAAGTTCTAATCTTAACTAAAATCAATATCAACCTTGCTTTTGATCTTATAAAAGTTGAGAATCCAGATTATATTCCGTGCTTAATCGATATTTTGAATTGGTTTTGAAAGATTTGAAAAATCTACAAAATCTATTCAAACCCCCTTTCTAGATTTTGTTCTAGAAAAGCTTACTCAAGGTTTTAATCAACTCAAATTTCCGGGACCAACAAAGCTGTTATTCATGAATTATTGAGAGATTTAAAGACATCTCTGTGCTTATAAACAACTAGAGACAGAAAATTTGGCTTTAAAGGATCAAATTCAGATTCTAATTAAAGGAAAGCAGGTGATGAACTATTCGAAACCGAGGAAACATTCAAGGGGAATGTTTTCCCAGCCGAGGCTAGTACATCACCGGCTTACTGAAAGATTAGAAAGTGAATTAAAAACTTTAAAAGACAAATTTGAATCAATCTGTGTTGAAAATGAATTAATTAAGAAAGACAATGAGAAGCTAGTCTTCAAAATTAGTCAACTTAATAATTCACAATCAGCAATAGATCATATCTTTAATACATCTCAAAAATCCCATGACAAACAACTACTAATAGTTTTGATGAGTTTGCTTGCGAGGAACAATTATACCGGCTTTGTTTCTTAGTCTCTTCAATCGAAAAACCTCACCTTTGTCCTTCCACAAAATCTATTGTTTTCAAATAAATGTTATAAGTCTGCTTATTTCAAATTAATCAGTACTTGTGACTAAACCGAAAATCCTTCATTAAGTCTTGTTTAAAAATTTGTGTTTTTCAAAATCGGACTAGGAGAAAGTTTTCGAAAAATACAAGACAAGGTCATTTTGACCAAGTCTAGCATTTACCAAGTCTGAAATAGAATTCTGATTGCAAAGAAAAGCATCTTTTAGATTACGCCAGGTACTAATTACTTGATAAAGCAAGTCTATTAGCCGTCTAATCAGTAGGATAAGCGATTACTTTTATGCAATTCAAGACGCGTAGAGCCACGCGCCTTAAGTTGAAGCGATTTTCTCGCTAAACCGTCGATGTTTTACACGCGCTTTCAAAATCAATGGTTTAAAATTAAAACTCGAGATCGTGCCACGTATCGTCTTCCCATCTTTCCCTCTCTCTCCCTTCATTTAAAAACTTATCTTCGTCGTTTTAAAATTTTACTTTCACATTCCCTTGTTCGAGAAATTTCTTTGGAAATTTTCAAACTCTCAAAAATTTTTCTAATGGCATCCTCTTCTTCTCAAACACCAAAACCTCCTACTTTTATAACCTCCGCCAAATCAGATTTCAAAATGAATTGAGTTTGTAAAGAATAAGCTTAAGGCGTAAATATTTATGGATTTTGACACAACCAATGACAAAGAATCCGGGGAGATCATTGGATTACTGGAAGCCTCAAGACTAAGGATTCTGCTCACTCAAATCACCACGAGAACAAAATGCGAATTTTATTGGGGCGAGTTTCTTGCAAAAGCGTATTCTGAGAGAATGGTTTCAAAACCAATGTTGAAGGTACTCAACTTGAATATTCGAAGGAGAATATTGCAAGGATTCTAGATACCTCTATGGAAGGAGTTAATCCTCGACGTATAAGGAGGATGAGTGGGAGGAGTCATTTGATCTTTTTGCAAGGATTACCTACGAGAGGGGTAAGAAGAGATTTGAAGAAGCATATGCTAAGGAGGAAGTATAGGCCGCTCATGACAATCGTGACCAAATCTATCCTAGGAGATCAAAGCTCCCATGATGGAGTGACAAAGTCACGTTTGTCTTTGTATGAGGGCCATTTTTGATGGAGTACAAGTAGATCAGGTTGATTTGTTGTTCGGGAGGCTGAAGGAGGAGAAGTGAGGCTGCTATTTAACCCAGATGGAGGAGACTGGACAGCTTCTTCAAGCTGTGAGCTTGTTCAACAAGATCACGGTATTGATGGAAGGTTTGAACAAAAGGTTTGAGGCGAGAGAAGGGCTGAAAAAATATTCTAAGCGAGAAAGGCCTATTGACAAAGAATGAAAGGATAGGTGGTGTGCACGACTCGGATGATGAGTCGAGATGATGCTAGAAGGCAAAGAGAGCAAGAAGCGGCTGCAATGGCTCGGAGGCAAACCGCTGAACCCCAACTTCCAGCACGGTGAGGTTGCCGAGCCAGCAACGAAGCTCAACCAGCCGAGGATCCAGCCTGTTGTGGAAGTAACAGTGAGGAGGCAACAACTTGATGAGGTCCCACGAGGAGGAGGAGGTCAAGGAGGAGGCTTGTCAAAGCCTCAAAGAAGATACCATCTGTGAGCCGTCTGAAGGCTGCTGCCCAAGCAATCGAGACGAGGACTCGATGAAGACAACCAATTCATTCTTCGAGAGGAGGTCCTCCAGACATCCGAATCCTCGGGCGGCTCTGGTCGTCGAGACGGAAGCCTCTACCTTACTTCTGAAGAGGTTCCGGTGTTGGAGATTGCGAGATGAGGTTGCAAAGCTGGACGTTCCTTCTTCTCCGGCCAAGGAAGCTGCACTCTCTCCCATTCGGGAGGAAGGTACCAATTCATCTCTCTCTCTTACACAATCTCCACTGCAATGAAGAGGTGTGCCCGGCTGGCACCTCCGAGCCTCTACAACAGCCACGGTTGCCCCAAATAGTCCAAATCCAACCGAAACAATCTTAACCCCATCCGAAACCATCCCCACCTCCACCCAACCCGAAACCACCCCCAACCCCACCATCACTCCACAAATTGAACAACCTACTTCATCCACCCCAATCCCACCCGAAACTCAACCTTTCACTTCTCCAACTCAAACCACACCTCCACCAGAGATAGACATCACTTCCTATTCCTTCTGGAGGATATCCGAGATGAAGCTCACCGGTCCCTTTCCCCCAAATTTGAACCCCACACTCCCACTTCTTCCTTATCCGAATCCTCTTCGAGGATGAGGACAGTGACTTGAGCCCCACCTCAGCCATCACTTCAATAATAGCTCAAATGGAGAAGAAGATGAAAGCAGGCTTTTGAGAAAAAGCTGCAAAAGAGAACGAAGAAGATGGTGAAGGCGGTCACCGAGGCAATGATCTCTAACATGAGGGAAGTAGAGGTAAATCTAACTCAAAAGATTACTTCTATTACTAACTCTGTTCTTGCCGAGAAGGTGAAAGCCTTGAAGGAGGAAGTACAAGGGCTGAAAAATCAAGTGACAGGACTACAATGCTATAGTGGTGGATTCATCGGCTTTGGACAAGTTAGACTTCGGGGTGAAATGCAAAGATCTGGAGACGAAGTGACTACCTTAGGCGATGAAGTGAAAAAGGGGAAGATGAGGTGAAAGAAAGAGAGCAGAGCCTCACAGTGTTGTGAATGAGACGAGGAAAGAGGTTGATACAAAAGCCAGCATAGCCGAGCCGGGAGGCAGCCGGGGAGGAAGCTCGTATAAAATCCGATGAGTGCCGCACTTGGTGAGGGTCAGCCAACCGGAGGAAGCCTTGAAGGAGGATGAGGCGAGGAGGAAGAAGGAAGAAGAAGACAAGTCTGCCGCTTGCAAAAATCAAAGAGTCTGAAAGAGCGGCAGTGAGGTGAAAGGAAAGGGGAAGGGAAGCTTGTCGAAGAGTCTGCTCCAACAAAAGTGCCAAGTCCCAAGCCCACCTTATCTCGAGAAAAGAAAGAGGGAGCCCGACTACTCGAATCCGCACTGAGGAACAGATCAGCAGGATCATGAGAGAGCGAGGCATTCTATGGTGAAAGGGAAAGGAAGAAGGCTGAAGAAGAAAAACAAAGGGCTTGAGATGAGGTGGAGTAGGGATGTAAGAAAATGGGAAATGAAAGGGGCGACGAAGCCGACTTTAGGCCTTATCATCGGACACTCAACCCGCCAAAGGTCGTCGCTGGCAAACTCTTCAAAGAGTATAAGGAAAAGAATCGGGCGCCGAGATGGATGTATCACCGGTACATCTTGAAGGGGTCTGATTCGATGCTCAAGACGAGGACTGAGGTGGCACGAGTGGATCAAAAAGGAAGACAAAGATCTTTATCGAGGCTACTGGTCGAAGCGGATAAGTTTTACAACGCCGATCTTTGTGCTCCGGCCTATGAGACAGGCAGACCCAAGACCAACCCGATGGCTCAATTGATATGAATTGGATTAAAGGCATCATTGCCAAAGTCAAGTAGAGTCTGGGTTGAAAGATGAAGAAGAGCTCAAAAAGCTAAGGAAGAGGGTCTTCACCGGTTGGCCATTCCTGAAGCTAATCGGTGGGGAGTCCGATCATAGGATCATTTTCTTTTCCTTATCTTTTTATTTTTTATCTTTTTGTATCATGTAAATCTGATGTGAATAAATCTATGTTTGACTTATGAGTTTTACTTGTCTTATTTTCTTAAAGTTTTTTTCTTGTTTTAAGAAAACTTAAAATTTTTCTAAGTATAAATCATATGAGAAATTTATCTTCTCAAACTTAAAATTTTCAAAAATTTTCTAAGTCTAAAATTTGTTTTCTAAGTCCTAAGACTTAAAAGTTTTTTAAAGTCTAAAAGACTTAAAAAAATTTTCTTGTGCTTTATGATTAATTGAATCGATTAAAGTGAAAATGTGTTCTAATATACCTATTTGTTAAATCTTGATTAACTCTAAACTAACTTCATTTTGTGAGTGTGTCTCTTTCTTGTAGGTTTTAACTTCATCAAAAAGGGGGAAATTGTTAGATCGAGATAAAGTTTTGATGAGTTAAAAGATCAATCCAGATGAGCGAGACAATTGATAAGAAAAGTGGAGACCAGTGCTCATACTAAGCCGATCACTAGGTCAAGGAGGTTAAGTCATTTGGAGATCGAAGCTACAAGTTATTTGGAGACAAGCTCAAGTCTAGTCATCCGCAGGAGACAATTATGAAGAGCTCGAGACAAGGTCAAGACAAGCCGAGTAGAATAAGAAAAGCAAGTCTTCACCAAGTCACCAGACGAGTAGAAGAAATCACCGAGGTCAAGAAGCGATTTTCAAGATTGAGTTTGTTAAAGTAATTTCCGATTTGTTAGAACCGACTAACAAACTAACCTGTCTTTTCAGACTTATAAATAGATCTAGTTTTATTTTTTTCAATACACTCATGCAAATTTGATTTTTCACAACTTTCACTATTCAGATTTCAATCTCAATTCACAAAGTGTTTTCAAAAGAGTTTTCAAAAGTTTCAAGTGTTTATAGAACACTTATCCTGTAATCTTCAAAATCCATTATTCACTGTAATTCTTAGATTTATAAGAAGGAGTTAGGAGTACTTTGAAGATTTGAAGAAAGTTGTAAGTTGTAAGTTGTAAGTTGTAAGTCATGAAGTAAGAAAGTAGTA
The DNA here is from genome assembly GCA_030762865.1 of Paraleonurus japonicus. NCBI lineage: Eukaryota > Viridiplantae > Streptophyta > Magnoliopsida > Lamiales > Lamiaceae > Paraleonurus > Paraleonurus japonicus. Next base: position 25,083,299 of record CM061060.1, read on the forward strand.
AGCGAGGTCCCTTCTTCAAGTTGGAGAAGGAGAGTGGATGTAGGATTGTTATAATCCGAACTGCTTTATTTACTTATCTGTTCAATTTCCATTTTATCATTCAAAGGTTAATTTGAGAATCAAAGTTAAAATTTGAATATCGGTTTGCTTTTGATCTTATTAAAGTTGAGTCTAATCTTGAATTTCCATTGTGTACATCTCGGTACTTTGAATCGATTTTGAAAGATTTGAAAAATCAACAAAGTCTATTCAACCCCCTTCTAGATTTTGTTCTAGAAGGTTAACTCAAAGTTTCATAATCAACTCAACTAATCGGGACCAACACCTACCGCAAAAGAAATATCGAGTCCACTGTGATTAAGTATAATAAAGAACCTATTAAGCCTCTCGTATTCGGTTGGATCGAGTGTCTTCCCCCTTCTCGTGCGGATCCGTGGAGAAGTTTGTCATCATAGGTATCTTAGCCTCATGACTAGTACCTATTCCAAACTTTTCTATAAGATCCTTTGCATATTTGCTTGATTGATGAAAATCCTTTTCTTTGTCCTGTTTGACTTGCAATCCAAGAAAATATGTCATCTCTCCCATCATGGACATTTCAAATATGTTCTTTATAAGATGACTAAATTCTTCACACAAAGATAGGTTAGTTGAACTAAATATGATATCATCTACATAAATTTGAACTAATAAAAGATCATTATCAAATTCCTTTCTAAAAAGAGTTTTATCAATTTTACCCTTAACAAAACCATTTTGAATTAGATAATCGGACAAGGTGTCATACCAAGCTCTTGGAGCCTGTTAAGTCCATATAGAGCTTTTCTCAATCTATAGACCTTGTCTCCTTTGACAAAGCACGAGGCTGCTCTACATAAACTTCTTGACTAGGATTCCATTTAGAAATGCTGATTTAACATCCATTTGAAAAAGCGTAAATCTCTTAAAAACAGCATAGGCTAAGAACAATCTAATGGCTTCTAGGCAGATTACTGGTGCAAAGGTTTCATAATAATCAATTCCCTCTGATTGTGAATAACCTTGTGCAACTAGTCCGGCCTTATTTCTAACCACAATATTATTCTCGTTCCTTTTGTTTTTAAAGACCCACTTAGTTCCAATGACTTTTTGATGATGAGACCTTTCAACAAGCTCCCACACATTTTGTCTTTGAAACTGATCTAGTTCTTCTTGCATGGCATTAATCCAATTGGAATCGGTTAGAGCTTGATGGCGACTTAGGTTCAAGTAATGAAACATAGCAACTGAACATACAATCTAGATTTAGTGTGTCCTAGTCTAGACTCCGAATCTAAATCTCTAATTATTTGTTCAATTTGGATGATAATTCATTATCCTTTTATTTTGTCTTTTATCAAGGATGAAGACTTATGCGAAATATCCTTTTCAATTAGTTACGTGTTACCTTGTAAATTTCTTCTTGATTATGCAGTAGGGTAGTTGTCGATCGGGTGTGTTGGAAGAACTTTCGGGATCTCTATCTTTGTTTGAGTCGATTCTTCTTCCTCATCCGAGTCGAGATGCAGTACGTAGAACTTCACAGTTGATCTTTTAATAGTCATCTTTTGTAGGTCATCTGAAACCTTTGTGATGCCATCTCTATCCTTAGACTCAAAAGTAGATTCATCAAATACAACATGTGGTGTTTCTTCCACACACAAGGTTGTCTTGTTGAAAACTCTATATGCTTTAGATATAGTGGAATATCCTAAGAATATCCCATCTGCTATCTTAGCATCAAAGGTTTTCAGTGAGACTTTCCATTGTTGTGGATGAAACACTTACAACAAAAAATATGAAAATATAAAATTTTAGGTGATCTTCCTTTCCATATCTCATAAGGGGTTTTACACTTATCTTTAACAATTAAACATCTATTTTGAATAATACAGTTGTATTAATAACTTCGCCCAAAACTTTGTGTGGAGAGTTAAATTCGAGATAACATTGTCCTTGCGGCTTCTTTCAAAGTTCTGTTTCTTCTTTCAACAACTCCATTTTGTTGAGGTGTCCTTGCACTGATGTTTCGTGAGCTATATGTTGGTCCCACAAGTTGAGTATATCAAAGATTACTTGAAACGACCTTCTAGGGAAAATCTAGAAGGGGGGTTGAATAGATTTTTCAACTTTTTGAAAACTTAGAAAATCAACTCAAGACACCAAAGTTAACACAATGGAATTTGTTTTAAACTCAACTTTAATCGGATCAAAAGCAAACTGATAATTTGTCTAATTTTAATTCTGAGATTAAATTTTGATTAGTAGTTGAAATTGAAATTGAATAAGAACAGATAAGTAATTAAAAGCAATAAAGAACATGACGATTTATAGTGGTTCGAATCTAACCGATCCTACATCCACTCTCCTTCTTCAACTTGAAGAAGGGTCTCTTCTACTACTTACTTACTCACTTTCCAACGTACAATTTACAACTTACAAAGATCTTCAAATCTTCAAACTCCTAGACTCTTACGGGAATCTAACTTTCTGAGTGATAGAAGTGTTTTTGAAGATATACGAGAAAAGTGTTCTACAAACACTTAGAATTTTTGAAAACTTTCTTTGGAACTTATGTGAACTTTTTCAAAATTAAAATCTGAGTATTGTGATCAAGGTGTTGTGTTCAAGTGTTGTGTTAATATCTAAAATAAAGTAAAGCCTAGACCTATTTATAAGTCCGGGAAAGACAGATTAGTTTGTTAGTTAGTTTTAACAAACTAAAAGCGCTTAACAAACTTAATCTTGATAATTGTTCTCATCTTGACCTTGCTCTTTCATAACTCGTCCACTTGGTGACTTGGTGAAGACTTGCCTTTCTTATTCTACTCGGCTTGTCTTGACCTCGTCGAGCTCTTTATAATCGTCTCCTATAGATGACTTGTCTTGAGCTTGTCTCAAGATGACCTCTAACTTTTCGGACCTCGGTGACTTATCCGGCCCCTCCTAGTTTAGTCGAGTCTAGTATCGGACCTTTACCTCATTTGTTCTTAGAAGTCGTCGATCATCCGAGTTGATCCTTTTAACTCATCAAAATCTCTTACGATCTAACACTATATCATTCTCGGTACAATAGTTAGCAACAAGTGAATTAAGGAATCCAAGACCTTTATCACTTCTTATTTTGACAATACTTAACCCATTTTCATTTTGAATTCTTTTGAGGAACTACGGTATTTTTGTCATCGTCTCATTTTTCTTGTATAAGAAAATAACCCAGGTAAATTGAGAATAATCATCTACGATGACCAAAGTATATTTTCTACCACGAAACCGAGAGGAGTGACTAGATCAAAAGATCCATATGAAGTAGTTCGAATTCTTTACGAAGAAGAACTATTTATTGTTTTAAAGGAAGATTTGGTCTACTTTCCTTTTTGACAAGCATTACAAACATGACTCTTTGAAAATATTTTATCCGGTAGTCCTTTGACTAAAGATTTCCTTGCTAATTTGTTAAGAGTTTTGAAGTTTAAGTGACCAAGACGCTTATGTCATACCCAACTTAGATCGTCGAACTCTTTGCAACTAAGGGCGTATCGATTGGAGTATGTTAGATCAAGGAGAGTTTTGATGAGTTAAAAGATCAATCCAGATGAGCAGACAACGTTGAAGAAACTGACTAAGATCGAGTTGATACTAAGGTGATCGGACTAGGTCAAGGACCGATTAAAGCGGTGGAGATCGAAGTTACAAGTCATCCTGGAGACAAGCTCAAGTCTAGTCATCTGCAGGAGACAATTATTAAGAGCTCGAGGCGAGGTCAAGACAAGCTGAGTAGAATAAGAAAAGCGAGTCTTCACCAAGTCAGTGCAGACGAATAGAAGAAATCGATTGAGGTCAAGAGCGATTTCAAGATTAAGTTTGTTGAGCGATTTTCGATTTGTTAGAACCGACTAACAAACTAACTGTCTTTTCAGACTTATAAATAGGTCTAGATTTTATTTTTCAAAGGGAACATGCAAGTTTGATTTTTCACACCATTCACTATTCAGTTTTCAATCTCAATTCACAAAGTATTTTCAAAAGAGTTTTCAAAAGTTTCAAGTGTTTATAGAACACTTCTCCCGTAATCTTCAAAACCCATTATTCAACTGTAATTCTTAGATTCAAAAGAAGGAGTTAGGAGTACTTTGAAGATTTGAAGAAAAGTTGTAAGTTGTAAGTGTGAAGTAAGAAAGTAGTAAGCGAGTCCCTTCTTCAAATTGGAGAAGGAGAGTGGATGTAGGATTGTTATAATCCGAACCACTATAAAATGCAGTGTTCTTTCTTGCTTTTATTTACTTATCTGTTCAATTTCCAATTTATTGTTCAAAGATTAATTTGAATTAAAGTTAAAATCTGAATATCGGTTTGCTTTTGATCTTAATAAAGTTGAGATTAATATTGAATTTCCATTTGTGTCACTTTGGTACTTTGAATAAATTTTGAAAGATTTGAAAAATCTGAAAAATCTATTCAACCCCCTTCTAGATTTTTCCTAGAAGGCTAATACACGTCTTACCTAATCTTCTCAACTAATCGGGACCAACAAGTGGTATCGGAGAAGCGGTGTTAAGGCATTACGATATTGATTTTAGGTCTTAACTAAGATCCGAAATTTTCTTGATTTTCTTCATCTCCTTTATTGTTACTAAGCTGTGCTACTAATAAGTTTTTGTGGAGTATTTTGTTTCTTTATCTCATCATGTCTTCGTGCAAGAGCAAGAAATCCAGGAATCTATCTGAATTTTCTATTGAAGATTATGATTATTGGAAATTCGGGATGGAGAATCATCTCAAGGCCATCCATGATAGGATGGAGGAGGTTCTTGAAGAAGGACCTATAAAATTTTATCATGGAGGCACTAGCAACATCCTTTGAATCAGTGAATCGAGAACTGCAGACAAGAGAAAAAGAGTTACGAATTGAAAAATGATGAAAGAAAGATCCACAATCTAGATCAAGTAACTCGAATGAAATCATTGAGACTCTAAGTAAAGACTGGATTGAGAAAGGTTAAGAGATGCAATACAACCAAAGAAATGTGGCGGACTACGGCAAATGTTTGTGAGGATCGAGATCAAGTAAAAGAGAATAAGGCATGTAGTCGGTCTTACACGCCTTTGATATATCCAAAATGAAGGAAAATGAGTTTGTGGATCGGTTAGATGTAAGGTGACAAATCTCCTCAACAAAGCGGTGACCTTGGAAAGAACTATACGAGAGAAAGAGATTAATAACAAGATAAGAGATCATTAACCAAGAGATGGAGAGAAAAATCCAATATCCTTAAAGCAACTCAAAATTTATCTTCTATTACTCACCATACCTTGTTCTCTCATCTTAAAGCTCTAGAGTATGACATTCAAATAGAGGATGAAAAAGATGAGATGGAGTCGAGCACATCATCCAAGTCTGTTGCCTTTATCGGCAAAGAAGACAAGATGTCAAGCGAGTCTGTAGGAGTTGACCTATCTCTCGAAGGAGCGAGATGGCTCTGCTCACCAAAAGGTATAATGATTAAGAATGAAGTATAAGCGAAATAAATTGAGATTTGCGAGTAAGGACAGATCAAGATCCAAAACAAGAAGAAAGGAAGATGAGTCTGAGATGATGATAAAAGCGAGGCAGGGCGAGAAAATTCAGATCACTTGTCAAAAGAAATCCTTCCAGCCCTAAATTATATAGGAGTGACACTTGCTACACATGCAACAAGCCGAGGACACTTGGTATGATTGTCCTCAACCGACTCCTAAAGAAAGGGAAGAGAAAAGGAAAAAGAGAGACAAGAGATTTGCAGAATCAAAGGGCTCTCTTAGCTGAGGAAAAGGAGTCAAGAAAATCATCATCATCATCATCCTCATCTGATTTTGGATCGAGATGATGAAATCTGTCTCATGGCTAAAGAGGTAGTCTATTATTCATCTTCTCGATAATGATTCTGTCGATCTGCATCGATAATGATCAAAGCTGTTATTCATGAATTATTGAGAGACTTAAAGACATCTCTGGCTGCTTATAAACAACTAGAGATAGAGAATTTGGCTTTAAAGGATCAAATTCAAATTCTAATTAAAGGAAAGCGGTGATTAAAAGAACGTCAAAGAAGGAACTGGATGATCGATCATTCCAGAGATTTAACCTTAGGAAATCCTCTTGATGGTGTAAAGACAAGGAGAAAAATGAATTTGGATGGACTGTTTAGCTGCTATGTTTCGCTTCAAGAGCCGAAAATTATAGAAGAAGCTCTTTCGAGATACAAGCTGGATAGAAGCGATGCGGGAAGAATTGAATCGGTTGCTAGACGGGATGTATGGATATTAGTTGATAGACCAAGACATTAGAAGGTTATTGGTACAAAATGAGTATTCAAGAATAAGAAAAATGAAAAGGATTAAGTAACAAGAAACAAAGCAAGGCTAGTCGCGCAAGGTTACTCTCGGTCGAGAAGGTATTGACTATGAAGAAAACTTTGTTAGGATGTATACTATAAGCCTAGCTTTTTGTATGAACATCTTTTTGATATGAGATTCATTATGATCAAATACTTGCTTTTTATGATTGTTACATATATCATTGTTTTTGTCAGTTAATCTATACCGTAGATAACATGGTGTGTGGTGTCACACGAGAAGATCATGCTATCAGATTCCTTATAGATTATAAATAAGAGCTCACAACCAAGATGAATTTGAACAAACCATTGGAGCGGTTGTGGTGTAATTTGGTATTAGTCTATCTTGATTATAAAGTTACACTAGTACATTTTTATGTATTGAGCGAGGACCATATGAGGTTGTTCAATTTGTATGCGACTATATAAAAGAACAAGACCTCTATTATTATGGATGTACGTCTTCTTAATCCATATATAATAACGAGCACGTGTACTCGGTGTTTGTTGCTTTAATTTGCCAATGGGTGAGATTTATTAAATCAATAGGCTCGGTGAATTGGGAGATAGCACTTGTTTATATGGTGGGGTACATTTGTTGATTATAGAAGGAATCCACTGTCCTAATTATTTAGGATGATGATGTCCTCTTGAGGAGCTCATAAAGATTATCATGTAAACCACGTAGGTGAATTTAATCCGACATGATAATAAAGATGAGTGGTACTACTCTTGGAATTAGATGTAAATTAATTAAGTTGTCGATAACTTAATTAATTTATGGACATTCGATATCTTAAACACGGGAAATAATCGTACACATAATAAAGGAGCCCATATTGTAATATGGGATTAGAATGATAATTCAATTATAACTCTTTAGTGGACCGAGTTATAATTGATGGGCTTAAGTTGAGTGTTCGGATTGAACACGGGATGTTTAGGCCCATCGGGAGGCCCAACCCTAATTCCTCCTTAGGGTCCCTGTTGTAGCCTATAAATAAACCCTACATCGAGCCTCCTAGGCGTGTGAAAAAACTTGAGATAAGAGAGAGGCGGATTCTGATTCCTTAGAGGATCATCGACCACTCGGCGTCGAGGGAAAGGGATAGGAATACGGCGAGAAGACCGTGAGGTTCGTGGCTCATCCTTGATCCGCAATTCTTACCTTAGAATCAAGCTTTCGATTTCACCTATTAAGGTAAATAGGTATGTTTTATTTTTCTTTGCGTTTTTATGCATGTGATCCCGAATCGAGATAATCAATTAGAGTCGGCGATCCGGTGGTTCCAACAATTGGTATCGAGCCGCGTTATCGATTCTATGCAATTGATTCGGTTAATAATTTTGCAACGTGTTTATATGATCTGTTATAATAGGGTTTACATATTTATATGATCTGTTATAATAGGGTTTGCAAAATTATATGATCTGATATAATAGGGTTTGCATATTTATATGATGCATTATAATAGGCTTTGCAAAATTATATGATTTGTTATAATAGGGTTTGCAAAATTATATGATACGATATAATAGAGTTTTCAAGTTTTTATGATTTTTCTGCAGAACCCTATATCCAACTATTATGGTGATTGTATGTTTATGTATGAATTAAACCATCGGAGTGTCGAGGTTGTTTTTTTGGTTGGTGCATGATTATAATAGTAATTAACATGGCGGTGCAATAAATTGTAGGTTTTTATTTTTCCGATCTAGTTGATGTATATGATCGATGGATAAAGCGTAATAGAAAAGATTAGGGTTATTCAATTGGTGAACAAGATCGATGGATGAACCAGATTCGGATCGATGGCATATGAAATTGAAGGCTCGATTAGGCGTCACGGGATCGATGGATCAATTTTTTCTAACGGAGCCTTTGCCCGCACCCCGCGACCTGACCGGGAAGGTCGATCCCGTATGATGCCAAACATTCAAGAACACGGGAGTATCAAAGAGGCCATAATAGTTGGATTTTTTGTTTTCCATATTTATTCCTTTTTATATGTGTTGTTGTTATGCATGCTTTTATATGTCTCATGTGTTATGCATGTTAAAATCCCTCATGATAAATAACTAAGTGGGAGAGGGATTAACTTCAATAAATCTCATAGCCTCCATTTCTGGTTTGTAAGTGATGCATTCAAACATAAACGTTGGTTTTAAGTGCCTTAACTTCCATATCGGATGTGTTTGTTTGCGGATCACTGGATCAAACTTCCTAAAGGATAATTATGAGAAAATTATTTAGGAGCGTGTCATCTTCTCCATCCAAGAGGCACGGATCTAGATAATTGACTTGGTATTAAGAAATGGTATACACTTAGGTGCATGTGATAGTATCCTCCCCATCGGAGTAAGTGCTATTATTTGTATGGCTAAAGATAAACCAACTATTAATTTTATTTTGTTTGACAAAATAATGAAATTAATGAGTAAAACCTCCTCTTACAAATGTTTGAATTAGTACACGCCCACACTATCGTGGCATGCAAAATTCACGGTGTTTTGAGGTGTTGGTGGATTTAAATTGTATTGTTTGAGGGAAACAATATTATTTTAAATTCTTATATTTTTGATATGTGTATTTACGTGTTTCTCGGGATATTATCTATGGCTTTCAATCCTCTTGCCGTTATACTTAAAGAAAACAAACATCTTGGTCCAAATTATATTGATTGGAAAAGAAACATGGACATTGTCTTGGCTTGAAGAGTACAAATTTGTACTCACCGAGGTCCGTCTGAAAACCCTGATGAAAACTCTAGTGAAGAGGAGAAAGAGACTTATAAGAAGTGGATCAAGGCGAGATGAGATGGCGCGGTGTTACATTTTGGCTTCTATGTCAAATGTGCCGCAACATCGGCATCGAGCCATGACCTCTGCTTATGAGATGATGCTCAATCTCAAAGAACTCTCCGGACACCGCAGTCGGGCTGCCGAGCAAGAGGCCATGAGAAACTTAATGGCGACCACCATGACTAAGGGGACACCCATAAGGGATCATATCCTCAAGATGATGGCTCATTTGAATGAGATGGAAGTCCTAGGAGCTGAAATCGATGGGGAAACCCGGATCGATATCATTCTCCGAGCTGCCTAAGAGTTTTGAGCAGTTTCGCTGAACTACAACATGAACGAAGGTTGTATTCGTTGGCGGAACTTCCGGCGAACTCCAAGCAGCGAAGGGATACTTCGTCAAACTTCTCAAGCTTATATTGCTGAAAATGTTTCTACATCTAAGCCAAAAGGTAAAGTAATGAAGAAAAAGAAACAAGCTGGTTTGGCAAAGAAAGCGGGTGAACCAAAGAAAATTGGTCCACAAAATGGCGTCAAGAAGCCAAAGGGCAAATGCTTTTTATGCAAGCGGCGAGGACATTGGAAGGTAGATTGTCCCGTAAAAAGGAAAAAGAAGGTAGATCTTATACACTAACTATTGAAATATATTTAGCGGTGTTATCTACCGGCACAGTGTGTAGATACGGGAGCCAGCGATCATGTCTGCAATTCTTTGCGGGGTTCCAGGAAACCAGCAACTTAGTGAGGAGATTACCATCTACATGGGCGACGCTACGAAAGTAGCATTCTGCGATGGGAGATGTTTATTTATCTTTTGATAGGAATAAGACTTTGGTTTTGAGAAATTGTCTTTACGTACCTTGTTTTAGAAAGAACTTGATTTCGAGTTTCTAAGTTATTTTTGGATGGATATTCTGTTTCTTTTGATAAGCGAAGTGGTTGTCAAGAAAAATAGTGCTATTATACGTTGCAGTACGTTAATTGGCAATTTATATACTCTTACAATAACTCCTATGAAGCAACAAATGGAAATTAATAGTACATCTTCTAACTTTCAAATAAGAGAAAAGAACCTTAAAAAATGAACCAAACATATCTTTGGCATCTAAGATTAGGTCACATTAATTTGAGTAGGATTCAAAGGTTGATAGCCGAGTGGACCTTTGAGTTCATTGGAAGTGGAAAACTATCCGACTCCGCGAGTCCTCGCTTGGAAGGAAAAATGACCAAAAGTCTTTTAAATCCAAGGGGTATAGAGCCAAAGGAGTGTTGGAATTGGTTCATTCGATTTATGTGGTCCTATGTCTACTCAAGCAAGAGGTGGTTTCAAATATTTTGTCTCTTTTATAGATGATTATTCGAGATATGGATATATTTATTTGATGCGCCGCAAGGCTGAGTGCTTTGATAAATTCAAAGAGTACAAGGCTGATGTGGAGAAGAGTTTAGGAATTACTTATCGTAAGCTGGGATTCAATCCCAATTATGCACTGGTACACCCCAACGAGAATGGTGTGGCGGAACGAAGGAATATGACTCTCTTGGAAATGGTTAGATCGATAATGAGCTATTCGGAATTACCGAGTTCGTTTTGGGGTATGCCACAGAAACGGCAGCGTACATTTTGAACTTGGTACCTTCTAAGACAGTATCTTCTACTCCTACGAGAATTGTGGAATGGGCGTAAGCCTAGTCCCAAACACATTCGGATTTGGAGTACTCCGGCACATGTCTTTGAAGGGAGATCTTGATAAGTTGGAATCTCGTGACGGAAGTTCGGCTGTTTGTGGGCTATCTTAGAGGAACGAAAGGTTGTTTTATAGTCCTAAAGATCGAGAGGGTGATTGTTAGCACAAATGCCCGATTCTTAGAATAGGACTATGTAATGGACCACAAGCCCATGAGTAAAATTATTTTAGAAGAAATGAGAGGAAACTTCTACCTTAGTACCAACGGTGCAAGATGAGATACCACGAGGGTCAGCACCATCTGTTACTAATGATACACTATTACCACAAGTGCCTCGTCGTAGTGGGAGGGTTGTTAGACAAACTTTGTGATTCATGTTTTTGGGAGAATCTTCGGACTTAGTACAGTGAACACGAATCGATCCACGGAGCTACGACGAAGCACTCCAAGATAAAGATGCGAGAATCTTGGGAAAAAACAATGAAATCTGAATTGGAATCTATGGATTCAAATCAAATGGGAGCTAGTATAACCACCAAATGGTGTAAAAGTCATTGGTTGTAAGTGGGTCTACAAAAGAAAAAGAGGATCGAGGCGGGAAAGTGGAAACTTTCAAAGCAAGACTTGTAGCGAAGGGGTACACTAAAAAGAAGGAATCAATTATGAGGAAACCTTTTCGCCGGTAGCCATTCTTAAGTCTATCCGGATTCTTTTGTCTATTGCTGCTCATATGAATTATGAGGTTTGACAAATGGATGTCAAGACAACTTTCCTTAATGGAAGTCTTGAAGAAAACATCTATATGAAGCAACTGGAAGGATTCATTGGAAAGGGCTAGGAGCATCTTGTGTGTAAGCTTAATCGGTCCATTTATGGATTGAAACAAGCTTCGAGATCTTGGAACATCCATTTTGATGAGGTAATCCAGTCTTATGGATTCATTCAATATCCGGATGAGTCATGTGTATACAAGAAGAGTGACGGAAATGTGGTGGTATTTCTTGTACTATACGTAGATGACATCTTGCTCATTGACAACAATGTCAAGGTGTTGTCGACGTAAAGGTATAGCTGTCCAAGCGATTTGATATGAAAGACTTGGGAGAAGTTGGACATATTCTTGGGATCAAAGTTATAAGAGATCGCAAGAAAAGAATGTTATGCTTATCTCAAGCTTCATACATTGATACTATCTTAGCTCGTTTTAGCATGCAAAACTCCAAGAAAGGTTTTCTACCTTTTCGACATAGAGTAACTTTATCTAAGGAGATGTGTCCTAAGACACCAAAGGAGATAGATGTTAGATCAAGAAAGTTTTGATAAGTTAAAAGAAGTAATTCGGATGATCGAGATAACTCTGAAGAGCAGTGAGGCCGAGTGCAGTACTAAGCTGATCAAACTAGGTCGAGGAGTGAGCAAGTCGGTGTAGACTAGAAGTTGCAAGTCATCTCGAGACAAGCTCAAATCTAGTCATTTGCGGGAGACGATTATGAAGAGCTCGAGACGAGGTCAAGGCAAGCTAAGTAGAATAAGAAAGGCGAGTCTACACCAAGTCACCGCAGACGAGTAGAATAAAATCAGTGAGGATTAGAGCGGTTTCCAAGATTAAGTTTGTTGAGCGCTTTTAGTTTGTTAGAACCGACTAATAAACTAACTGTCTTTTCGACTTATAAATAGGTCTAGATTTTCATTTTTAAAATACTTTTTGCACACATCACAAATTACGCATTACTCACTATTCGATTTCTATTTCACAATCAATTCACAAGTTTTCAAAAGAGTTTTTCAAAAGAATTCTAAGTGTTTATAGAAAACTTTACTTGTAATCTTCAAAGTTCACTACTCACCGTAATAGTTAGATTTCGTAGAAGATTTTAGGAGTTTTGAAGATCCGAAGATATTTGTAAGTCAGAAATTGTAAGTTGAATTGAAAGTAAGTAAGTGGTAAGTCGAGTCCCTTCTTCAAGTTGGAGAAGAAGAGTGGATGTAGGATTATTCATAATCCGAACCACTATAAATCCTGGTGTTCTTTATTGCTTTACTTTACTTTTTGTCTATTTCAATTTTCAGTTTATCAATCAAAGATTAATTTCGAAATTGAAGTTATAACTAAAAATCGGTAGGCTTTTGATCTAAATAAAGTTGAGTTTAAAATTGAATTCATTTGTGCTACTTGGGTGTTTTGAATAAATCTTGAAGAGATTTATAAAAATCTAAAATCTATTCAACCCCCTTCTAGATTTTCACTAGAAGGCTAGATTAAGTTGTGATTAATCTACTCAACTAAGTGGAACTAACAAGTGGTATCGAGTAGTGTTAAGTCATTACGATATTGATTTTAGGTCTTAATCAAGATTCTAAATTAATTCTTGATTATCTTCATCTTCTTTGTTTCACTAAGCTGTGCTACAAACAAGATCTTATAAGGTTTTGGTTTTCTATCTCAACATGTCTTCATTAAGAGTAAGAAATCAAGGAGTCTACCTGATTTCTCAATCGAAGAATATGACTACTTTGGAAGTTTAGAATGGAGAACCATCTCAAAGCAATTCATGATAGAATGGAGGAGGTTCTTGAAGAAGGACCTATCAAATTTTATCATGGAGGTACAAGTGACGGCATCGCAAATTTGAAACAAGAGTTAGGCAAGAGAAAAAGAGCTCCAGAACTCACAAGTGATGAAAGAAAGATTCATAAACTGGATCGAATCGCTAGAACAGAGATCATTGAAACATTGAGTAAGGACTAGATCGAAAAGGTGAAAAGATGCAAGACGCCAAGGAAATGTGGGAAACTCTTGCTGGAATCTGTGAAGGATCGAGATCGAGATCAAGGAAAACAAACCGCAATCGCATTACATGTTTTTACACTTTCAAAATGAAAGAAGGAGAATCCATCGATCAACTAGATGTTAGACCGACTAATCTTCTAAACAAGGCAGGTGATTTGGGTAAAACCTATACAGAGAAAGAAATCAACAATAAGGTGTTGAGGTCGTTAAGCAAGAGATGGAGAGAGAAAGCTAATATTCTCAAAGCTACTCAGAATCTATCTTCAATTTCACACCACACTTTATTTTCTCATCTCAAGGCATTAGAGTATGACATCCAAATTGAAGACGAAGAAGATGAAGCGAGAATCTTTAACATCCTGGAAAGACTGTAGCATTTGTTCATCAAGAAGAATCCGAGAAAATCTCCAAGGCATCGATTTGTCTATCAAGGAAGAAATGGCTCTTTTGTTAAAAAGATATGAAAGGTGAGAATGAAATACAAAAGAAATAAGAAAGATAGATTAGGTCGAAGGAATTATAGATCGGATAAAGAAGAAAAGAGTTCGTACAATGATAGGAAAAAGGATCGACGAGGAAGCACAAGTCACCAATCGAGACGAGGAGATAGTAGTCATAAGACAGACGGGGAGATATTTGTTATACATGCAACAAACCTAGCCACTATAGTTATGATTGTCCTCAACTCACTCCCGGAGAGAGAGAAGAAAAGAGGAAAAAGCGGGATAGAAGGTATGCTTTGATCGAGAGCTCTTACAGGCCGAGAAAGAAGAAGTTCATGAGACATCATCATCCTCATCCTCATCTGATTTCGGGTCGATGATGACGACATCCGTTTAATGGCAAAAGAGGTACATTACTATTTTATCCTCGAGATAATGATTGTGATACCTTATCTCAAACTGATCCTAGTCTTGTTGAAAAACTTTTAAAAGATTTGGAGACTGCTCTATCTCGCTTATAAACAGATAGAGATTGAAATTTTAATTTAAAGAATCAAATTACGATCGACTAAAGTCAATCAAACAAAGGGTAGTGAGAAATTAGATTTGTACATTCAAGGGGAATGTCGACCGAGACCATCACTAGTACCTTGTGCGATAAGGCAGACAAGTTAGAAACGAATTGAATTCTTTAAAAATAAAATTTTCAAATATCTATTCTGAAAATGAGACTTACAAAAGAACTAACAGAGAATTAAATCTCAAGTTAGGACTTTTAAATAATTCTCGAGATCACAATAGATAAGATATTCAATACGTCACAAAAGTCTAATGACAAGACTGGATTAGGTTTTGATAGGACTATGAAAAATGATCCAATAAAACCTAGAGTTTTTGTTAAAGCAACTAAACCAAAGATAGAAACTAGATTTAGTCCTGAAACCTAAGGAATTAATTACCTCATATGATACTTCGAAAAGAAAACACAGACGAGGAAAGTAGCTCCTAAGGTTAAACCTAAGACTAAGTCAAAATCCTATCCTAGGTATAATGGCTTTGATGGAAGAAGTAAAACATATCCATTTATATCAAGATACAAGACAATTTCAAAAGATCGATTAACCAAGATTGATCTTGAAAGTCTTATCTTAGTAGATAGATATGGATGTAAACTACAATCTATGGTTTTAAGGAACATTGATATCTTTGTCTGGATACCTAAATGTCAACTTAACATGAAAGGACCCAAAGTACAAAGGGTACCTAAGCATTAAATTTGTGATTGCAGAAGATAAGAAGATAGTTGAAAGAGGAGACATTCTTGAGGTCATCTGGTACATTGTGGTGGTTGTTCCAAGCATATGACCTATGAAAGACGTCTTCTTTCTAACTATCGAGACCACGACGGACCAAGAGTAATGTTTGGAGATAACAATTATGGACTTACCAAAGGTGTAGGGACACCGATGATAGGTGATATTCAAGTAAATGAAGTCTACTACATGGAAGGACCGAAGCACAATTTACTATCTGTTTCACAATTTTGTGATAAGGGGTTAAGTGTCAAATTTACCCATAATGCATGCTTTGTGTTAGATGGTATTAATGAAAATATTCTACTAGTGGAGTCGAGACAAGGTAACATTTATGTTGCAAATTTCAAAAGTCATCCTAAAGATACTTGTCTTGTTGCTAAGAGTTCGGATGATTTAAGTTGTTGACACAAACGTCTTGGTCACTTAAACTTCAAAACTCTTAACAAATTAGCAAGGAAATCTTTAGTTAAAGGACTCCGATAAAGTATTTTCAAAGAACCATGTGTGTGATTCTTGTCAAAAAGGGAAACAAACTAAAGCTTCTTTTAAAACAATAAGTAGTCCTTCTTCAAAAGAATTTTGGAACTTCTTCATATGGATCTTTTTGGTCCAATCACACCTCTCGGCTTCAAGTGGAAGAAAATATACTTTGGTAATTGTTGATGACTTTTCAAGATTTACAGGTTATTTTCTTATACAAAAAGAATGAGACTATGATTAAGATTCCGTAATTTCTTAAAAAGGATCAAAATGAAAAAGACTAACTATTGTTAAAATTAGAAGTGATAAAGGTCTTGAATTCCTTAATAAGCTTGTTAGTAACTACCGCATTGAGAATGACATAGCTCATGAAACATCTGCCAAGGACTCCACAACAAAATGGAGTAGTTGAAAGGAGAAACGAGAACCTTAAAAGAGGCGGCTAGAACAATGTTATCTCGAGTACAACACTCCACACAAGTTTTGAGCGGAAGCCATTAATACGACTTGTTATGTTCAAAATAGAAGTTTGATTGTTAAAGATAAATGCAAAACTCCCTATGAAATTTGGAAGGGAAGATCCCCCAAATTTCATACTTTCATATATTTGGTTGTAAATGTTTCATACACAACAATGGTAAATCTCAATTAAGAACTTTTGATGCCAAGATAGCAGATGAAATATTCTTGGGATACTCATCCGTATCAAAAGCATATAGAGTTTTTAATAAGACAACCTTGTGTGTAGAAGAAACACCCCATGTTGTATTTGATGAATCTTCTTTTGAGTATAGTAAGACAGTGGACATCACAAAGGTATCGATGATCTGGATCGATGACTATCAAGAGATCAACCATAAAATTCTACAATCAAGAATCGTAATGTATGAAGAAGAAGAACCGCATTCAAACACGGAGAAAGAACACGGAAGCTCTTCCTCACCACCGGTGATCGGACGACCAACAACTCGAGATGATCGAGGTTGAGTCATCGAAGGTAACATAGAATCATCTAAAATAAATAATTCGGACAAAACTTCATCCATTGTAAAAGATAAAGGTAAGAAAGTAATGTCATATCACCCGGTGAGCAGATAATTGGAGATTTAGACTCGGAGTCAGGCGAGGACCCAATTAAATCAAGATTGCATGTTCGGTTGCTATGTGTCATTACTTGAACCTAAATCTATTACGTAAGCTCTAAATGATTCCAAGCTGGATTAATGCCATGCAAGAAGAACTAAATCAATTTCAAAGACAATATGTGTGGGAGCTTGTTGAAAGGCCTCATCATCAAAAAGTCATTGGAACTAAATGGGTCTTTAAAAACAAAAGGGATGAAAACAATATTGTGGTAAGAAATAAAGCGGACTAGTTGCTCAAGGTTATTCACAATCGAGAGGATTGATTATGATGAAACCTTTGCACGATGGCTCGTCTGGAAGCCATAAGATTGTTTTTAGCCTATCTTGCTTTTAAAAGATTCATAGTTTTTCAATTGGATGTTAAGTCGGCATTTCTTAATGGAATCCTAGGCCGAGGAAGTTTATGTAGAACAACCTCCTGGTTTTGTCAAAGGAGACAAGGTATATAAACTAAGGAAAGCTCTATATGGACTTAAACAAGCACCTAGAGCAAGGTATGACACCCTGTCGATTATTTAATTCAAAATGGTTTCGTTAAAGGCGTAATTGATAGAACTCTCTTTAGAAAAGAATTTGGTTGTGATCTTTTATTAGTTCAGATTTATGATGATGATATTATTTTTGGATCAACTAACATATCTTTGTGTTAAGAATTTAGTCATCTTATGAAAAGCAGATTTGAAATGTCCATGATGGGAGAGATGACTTATTTTCTTGGACTCCAAGTCAAACAGGACAAAGAAGGGAATATTCATTAATCAAGCCAAATATACAAAAGATCTCATTGAAAAATTTGGAATAGGTACCCGCCGAGAAGCTAAGATAGCTATGATGACAAACTTTTCAATGGATCCAGACGAGAAGGGAGAAGACACTCGATCAAATCGAGTATCGAGGTCTAATTGGTTCATTATTATATTTAACCGCTAGTAGACACGATATTTCATTTGGTAGTTGGAGTCTCAAGGCTTGATTTCAAGCTAATCCTAAGAAAAGCCATCTTGAAGCGTGAAGAAAATTCTTAAGTATCCGAAAGGTACGGTAAATGTTGGATTGTGGTATCCGGTGATGACAACTTTGAGTTATCTAGATACTCGGACTCACTTTGGTGGGTGTAAGATAGATAGAAAATCTACATCCGGTACTTGCCAATTTCTTGGTAGTAAGCTGATTTCATGGTTGTCTAAGAAACAAACCTCTGTAGCTACTTCCACAACTGAAGTGAGTATATGGCGGTGGTAGTTGTTGTTCACACCGATCTGGATAAGTCAATGGTTAAGGGACTATAATATTATCACCAAAGATGTACCAATCTTTTGTGATAGTAATAGTGCCATAGTTATTACCGTAACCCGATTCTACATACTAGATGCAAGCATGTTGATATTAGACATCTCTTCATCCGAGATCATGTTGAGAAAGGTGACATCGGACTAGAGAATATTCGATTGATTTCCAAAGAGCGAACATCTTGACAAAACCACTTGCAAGGACAAGGTTTAAAGAACTATCTGTAGAATTAGGATTATTAGATACTTCTTTAGTTAATCTATAATCTTATTCTATGTTTTTCATTCTTTGTCTCTCTCAATTTAGTTTATTATGTCTAGAAATAATTATCGGACTAGATATGAGTCAAAGGACAATCAGTAGCTAATATCATTGATCTCTTATTTTGGAATCAAGAATCAAGGATTAGTCATATTGACCTTATCGACTTGATGATTACTTATTCGACATTTGGTAAATCAAACAAGGACACAATAGTCGGTGACTTCTATAGAATCGGATGACCATTGTATCTTATCCGACTTACCCTAGCTACTAATGGTTTCTTCAAGTTTATGTCTTTGCGGGAATAGATCACAAATCAGATTGTTTCACCTTATACATTATAAACCTTTTTCATTTGGACACCTTTGTTTCTAAATACTCTCCAAACACCTGTGTTTTCTTATAAAACTCTTGTCGGATTTTTTCATTGGTTTGAAAAACTAACTTTAGAAAATCTAATATGAGCCTCGCTTATTTGAAATAAAATGTTTTCTTAAGCTGGTCTTTAAGTTTGCCAAAAGATAAAACTAGGTTGTTTTAAAAATCAAAGCGAGGTACTTTATCGACAAATTCATAACCCTATCTGCTTTTAGAAACCCTTATAGGAAGTAAGGTAACCCTAGGTGGCGTCGAGTATACTTACTTCTCTGCATAAAGTAACCTATTTCGTCAAATCAACAGTCTACAAAGTAACTTTTACGCAATTCGAAGATTAGTGAACTACACGCGCTGAATCCCAATCGTTTATCCAAATTTTTAACCGTTGATTCAAAGACAAGAAATCATTTTTAAATAAATGGCTTAGATTAAAATCCAATTTTCTAAAGCGGTTTCTCTTTCCAATTTTCCCTCCTATAAATACATCTTCTTCTTCGATCAAACTTTTTCACTTTCGTAAAACCTTCATATACTCTGCAAAATTTTATTCTCAAAAACTCTTTGCCAAATTTTTTTGAGCCAATCCCAATCTATCTCAACAACTCCGACAATGGTGGAAATCAATATTGAAACGTATAACAAGAAGATTAAGTCGGAAATGTATGTGGACTTCGATACCACCACCGATGATGAATCGAGACATGCATTCTCGGTTTATTGGAGAGGTGCAGGTTAAGAACATTTTGCTCCAAGAAATCCAACACCAACAAAACTCTGGACATGAGAAGAGTAGAGTTTTACGTCAATGGTGAACTATAGGATGGAATCTTTAAAACTCGAGTATACGGCAAAGAAGCGGCGGTGACCACGACGGAGGTGGCCTGAATCTTTGATACAAGCAATGAAGGTGTAAACCCCCACCTACAAATCAGACGATTGGGTAGAATCATTCGAGATGATTGGGTAGAATCATTTGGAGATGATAACCTCGGACTCTTTCTCGCATGCTTTCCCCTTTCCTTTGCCTTCGACCTCGGATGTCTTCTCCGATTCTTTCGATCAGCCATCAGCTTCTCGATTTCTCTTCCTCCTCCTCTCCTCATCTTCCCAGATGACATCTTCAATCTGAGTTACCCTCGGTGAAGGGTGGCAAGCTCGTTTGCTTTTTCTTTCATTTATGCCTTCGCCGCCTCCAACTCAGTGTATGCGCCTAAATTTGTAGCATGTCGGTGTTGGCTTTAACATCACTGTGAGGGCCTCAGGTTTAAGCTGCCCACTACTTCCTCCTTTTAACTTCATCGATAGGGCTCGTAGCCGAGATTCCGAGGAGGAACAACGCACCGGAAGTCTGATTTGTCGCTGGTCGGTGCATCTACCACGATTGTGTCATCCTCGGCCACCTTCGCTTTCAACGGCTTGACCCCCTCCTCCAAGCCGCTCGCGATTGACCAATATTGAGCCAGTTTGTCGAGATAGGTTTCTTGAAATATTGACCTCGGCTATCCGCATATTTGTCGGCATCGTCTCCATCACCGCCTTGACGATGTGCTTCGTCTTCTTGGCCACAAGTCTCTCTACCTTCTCGAGTAATTTTCTCTTGTAGGTTCTAGAAGGCGGATGAGATGGCGCAGCAGGGGTTGTCTCGAGTCTTCCTCCTTGGAGGAGTTGGATGATGAGGGAGATGAGGGGGTTTTAGGAGAAGGGGAGCTCATCCAAATATCTCCAAAAATATTGTGGGAGATATCCTGGATTTGGACTTGGGGAGATGATTGGGTGGTGGAGGTTGAATATCGATGGTGGTGGTGGTATTTCGGATGGTGGAGGTGGAGTAGATGTTGGGTGGGATGAGGAAGGTATAGTCTCAACTATTTGTGGGGAGGAGATGAGGTGGTACGTAAGATGATGGAAGGGGAGAATGTGGTTATAGGTGTAGGTGTGTAGACGGGGACGATGGGTAAGGGTAAAGATACAACCGGAGAAGGGGAAGGTGTGATTTGAGTTTAGGGTAAGGGGGTAGATGGGGTTTCAATTTGGGTGATGGGGAGGTAGGGTATTGCGAGAGGCTCCAAGGTGCCGGCACAGGATACCTCTTCATTGCCGGGGTGGGCAGATTGATTAGGGTGAATTATTGCATGATAATCGTGTGTTTATTTGTCTTAAGTTGATATGATTTTCATGTTAATTCACTATTATTTGGCCTAATTGCACTTAATTGTTTGATTTGAGATTTTAATTTTAAATTGCAGGTTTGAGGTCAACTTTGAGTGCAATTTTAGGAAATCTATTATATTCAAATAAAGGGAGAAATTGCATGGGTAGAAAGAGGGTCGAGAGAGGCAGTCGTAACATAAAAGAATGAGGTCAATTGGAGCTCGGGAGAATAAGTTACAAACATTTGAGCTGGAATTACCTCAACTTGACCGGAGGAGATGAAGATTCGAGCCGAGGAGATCAACTCAACCCGAGCCGATTTACATGAAAATCTTCCAGTTATACTGTTGCCCAAGAAGAGCTTCAA
Source organism: Paraleonurus japonicus (assembly GCA_030762865.1). Classification (NCBI taxonomy): domain Eukaryota; kingdom Viridiplantae; phylum Streptophyta; class Magnoliopsida; order Lamiales; family Lamiaceae; genus Paraleonurus; species Paraleonurus japonicus. Next base: position 25,104,810 of record CM061060.1, read on the forward strand.
CTCGACCCGAGTTGAGAGAACTCAAGCCGAGTTGGTGCAACTCGAGCCGAGTTGGCCACGAGTCTGCGCGATTTTGACCAATTCATCGATTTTTAGGGGCTTATTTGTAATTTTCGTTATTTTAACCTAGCCCCATCCTATAAATACCCCAATTTCAGATGTTAAAAAGGGAGATTACATTGAGCGCAAGAGAGGAGAAGAGAAATTAGAGAGGAAAATTAGGGTTTTAATTCCTACACACACTTTTACACACTTTTTCACACACATAGTTAGGGTTTTGATTTCTTCTTCAATTTTAGACGATCAACGGATGCTTTCTTCATGATTGGACGTCAATTAGGTGACATTCTTCCTTTAATTTCAGTTTTCTTGATTCAATTTCTTGTTATGACATTCGGATATTCAATTAATTTCATGGATTTCTTTTCTTCAATTATGATCAACTAAATTCCTAGTGCTAGGGTGTTTTGATGCATATGGGTGATCGATCTTGTGAGGAATTCTTATGGGTGATTTTGATTGTTGATTGATTGATTGGATTGATGAGGTTTGATTGATTTATTTATTTAATTAATTTCTAATTCCATGCATAGTTGTTTAATTATCGCAAGGAGACATGGGTATTTAGATAACTCATTTGGGTGAGGGAATTAATTGGGTAAATAGAGTTAATATTGGGTTAACGCAAGGAGACTTGGTTAATTCCATTAGAAATACATCAATTCCACATTAATTGCTTAGATTAATAGTCGGGTGATTAGTGAAGAGACCATAGGTAAGGTGCCTTAGTATCGAAGGGGAGACACGCTAGGGGAACCTATTGACTCGTGCTCTAGCCCCGGGAGGAAAGGGTGACTTAGTCCTCTCAAAATTTTGAGCTTAAACCATAGCAATAATTCCTAGGCTTACCAAGTACATAATCATTGTTTGATTAAAAGTTTGCTCTTATTAATTGATTGACATGATAAATACTCATTAGAATTCATTGCATGATTGATACTCATTTGTTGATAAGCATCCGAGCACGTCTTTATTATTGATTGAATTTCGTAGTTAGTAGACTTTAGTTATTTGATTAGTTAATTATTTGCATAAAACCAATTGAACCTATTATATGATTAGTGCTACAATTACGAATAAAGGAGTAAATATAGGGCTATCTCACACTTGATTTCCGTGGATCGATAATTTAACCGGTAACTTACTAGCTACACGATCCCTTTACACTTAAAGGGTGAGTGTTGGCTTTTAAGCCTATCACGTATGAGGGGAGGGAGAAGACTTAGAGGAAGACATGCTAGAGGAGGTTCCGAAGGATATTACCTTTTCAGCTTTTTCCTTCCTCTCGGGAGAGGGAGTCCTCTCGAGCTTATCTCTTAGATTTCTTGAGATTGCTCCACGGCCGCCGCAGCCACCTCCGTGGTTTGAACTTCCTCGGACAGCAGATTGGGCGGTGCAGCGAGACGATGCCCCCTCCTTCTCGAGGCTTTCACCAGCCTCCTCCGCTTCTCGTGCCTTCTCCTTCAGCTTCATTGGCCGTGAGGCCTCAAATGAGCTCACCTGTCGGCTCGATCGGCTGTTCCTCCTCGCCGAGGGTTCAACTACCCTCTCCTCACCGCTTCTTTATCGAATCTGCTGGCCCTCCGATCAACTCGTTCTTGGTGAGGAGCCATTTTTGCTTAGTGTAACTCCTCACCCCATCTGTCCAATTGAGGTCATCTCGCCAGATCCTCCAATAAGACGGTGATCTTGTTGAACAGCCTGGTGATAGATTTGGCGATCCACTCCCCATCAACACGTATCAGCCTGTCTTTCTCCGTCTTCGCCTTCCCAAAGATTCAGCCCGCTTAACTTGTACCCCATCCGTAATCGCCCTTAAGCGGTTTAACCTTGGCCTCGTCAAACCATCATGGGAGTTTTGCTCCCCAAAATACACTTAGTCAAGATCGCCATGAGCGGATGATACTTCCTCCTAAGCATATTTTTCTTTAACTCCTTTCTTCGATCTTTGAACGAAGATCGGACAATCATCTCAAATGATTCCACCCAATCTTCATCTTTGTATGTCGGAGGATTGACACCTTCAAAGAATGGTGTAGAATATCCTTGCTACCTCTTCCCTTGTAACTACCACCTCCTCACCATCGACCTTTGATTTAAAAACACCATTTTCATACTCACCATTAATATAAAACTCAATACCTCTCATGTCGAGAGTCTTATTCTTTTCTCGATTTCTTGAGCAGAAACTCCTCACCTCGACCTTTCCAATAACCCCTTAATCTCAAGAGATTCTCGCATCGAGGTTGTGTTGTAATCGACGTACATCTCTCGATTTAATCTTCTTGTTGTACGCATCTTTGTTGAAATTCACCATTGTGGAAGTAAGACCGATGAATTTTCGGTTCATAAAAGAATTTTACAGAGGTTTGGTAAGTTGGGAATTTTTACGTAATGTAAATCGCTTTTCCGAAAGTGAAAAGGGATAAATGAAGAAGAAGATGGTTTTATAGGAGGGAAAATTGGAGAGAGAGTCCACGTGTAAAGTGGATTTTTAATGCGATCGTTAATTTAAAATTATTTACTATTCCGGATCAACGGTTAAAAAGAAGATAAACGTTTGGGATCCGGCGCGTGGGAATAACTCGACTTTGATATACGTAAAAAAATAAGTATAGGCCGCGGATTTGACGGCTAGTAGGGTTACTTTATGCAGAGAAGTAAGTATACCCGACGTAAGCCTAGGTTTACCTTTCTTTGCACAAAGGTTTTCTAAAGCAGACGAGGGTTTTGTTGACTATGTCTCGAGAAAAGACCTTGTCTGGTTTTTCAAGAAAAATGTACCTACACCGATCCCCCTTTTTTTTTTTTTTTTTTTTTTTAAAAAAATAAGATTTAAGATGAGTTAACCGGTGTCTTTTATTTTAAATACACTAAGCCTTATATTCAAATATAACTAGTATATAAGAATGTCGGACTCATTTGGGTTTTCAAAAACCAACTCCTCCGAAAAGTTTTGAAATAGATGAGTTGTGAGAATAATTTTGAAAACAAGCTTTGAGGAAAACAAAGAAGGGGTGTGAACAGAGATAAGGAGGTTTATCAGTTTAGAAGATTCAAGCCGATCTAACAATGTTGATCTATTACCTATTCCTCGCAGATACACAAACTCAAAACCATTAGTAGCCAAAGTAAGTCGGATAGGATGCTATTAGTCATATGTTTTAAAGAAATCACCGACTATTGTGACCTTATCTCGATTTGATTGGAATCTTGCACATACCCCAACCGCAAAGGCTATGTCCGGCCTAATTGCGGTGAGATATAAAAGGGATCCAATCAATCCACGATACTCCATTGCATCCGTGGGTATCCCCTGCTCATCTCGAATCCATAGAGAAATTAGTTGCCATAGGTATTTGATTGGAGTGTATAGGGTAAGAGTTATTAAGACCAATCAACAAAATATCGAACCCAAGGGAGAAAGTATGCAAACGAAATTCAAGGATAAGAGTTCTAAATGGCTAAAGTTGCAACAAGTTTTTGGACTAAATCACTACAAAATGCAAGAAATTAAATGGCAAGATTATGCAAACAATCTATCAAACACCTAGTATGCAAGATCAAATATACTAAAATCAATGGGGAATTGGGTGCAAGGGATAATCTCCATCAAGGAATCCATGATTAACAAGCTATGATTGTATCCAAATGCAAATCAATCAAATTAAAAAGTATAAACCATCATGAAATTAATCACTCCATTAATATCACAATGCCTAATGTGAGTATCCTTAGTTCTTCCCATCTCTCAATGTAGAAGTCCCCAATTCATACAATCATGCAAAATTGAAACCCGATTAACACCTAATCACGTTAGCTCAACTCTCGCCTATTGCTAGGGTGATCAACCATTAATCAAAAGAGACAATTTTTCATGAAGCACAATTAAGAATCACAATTAGGAAGCAAGCTAATTCAATTGATCACAATTATCAACAATCATAGCATAAAACAATCACTTCATCCCTAATTTCAATTATCCCAAGTACAAAGCTATTAGCCCATGGTGCTACAAGCAAAATCCATGGGTAGAAAATCTAAGAAAGCAATTAACAATCTAATCACTACAAGCAATGAATTAAAGAGAACAAAGGGTAAGAACATCACCAATTGAACTTCAATAGACAAAAATAAGAATGATTAATCTTCTACAATGCTTCAATCTAACTTCAATTCTCCCAAATCACAGCTGCAATCTTCAATTACAATCAATCAAACTACTAATCTAGCGGACTAAATGTAGAATCTGATCTAATTCTAACAATCTATGGCAATTACACTTGAATTCAAGCTACAAAATGCACAATTCGCCCAAAGAACCTCCTAGAAACTGCTCTAAACTGCTAGAATTAAGATATCCTCTGTTTAGCTTCAAATGGCTTTAAAACTGATTTTTTTGGTTTTGGGCACTCCTCGAGTCGAGCTTCGTGCCCTCGAGTCGAGGCACGAGAGTCGCTAACACGCTTCTTTAAAATATCGCCCGCCTCGAGTCGAGGCTCAGCCCTCGAGTCGAGGATCTTGCAAATTTCCCATCCCTCGACTCGAGGCTCCTCCCTTGAGTCGAGCTCGCTGACTTTTGAAAATCTTTCCCTCCACTGAACCTCGAGTCGAGGTGCAGGCCTCCTCGACGTGCTCGAGACCAGGGAATTTTTATCGAGAAGGGCTTCGGCTCGACCCCGTTTTCATCCCGTATGTTCGGCTTTTCATTCTAAGAATACCGGTACTTTCGGTTTGGTAAAATAACACCGATTTACCTGCAAAATGAGCGAAAAACATCAAAAACTCACAAAGTAATACTTTTTAGGCAAAAGAGTGCTACTTTTCACATTTAGGCACAAAAATCACACTTTAGCTCACTTTTTGCACTAAAATATGCCCTAAAAACATGTATCAATTCACTCCAATCATACCCCCAAACTTGAATTGTTGCTCGTCCTCGAGCAACGTAGAAACTAAGAAGAAAGGAGTGAATTGATTGCAATTATGTCACATGGCACTATAGACGAAAAAATGAGACAATCGAACTCATCAATGAACACTTGTATCAATGCAACTATCCACTAGCAATCATGATGAATCATGCTCAAACAAATGCTCAATCAAATACTCAACACGTTGCTCCTTCCATGGAGTGTTTCACTCTTCACTCAAGTGTATCAAGGTATTAAGCACTCAATCATCAAATTCATGAACAAGTACACCATATGATTGCCACAAGACTTAATCTCAATCAAAATCACTTGTGATCAATCAAGAATCAAAGAGGTCTTTCTCTTAGGTTGTAATGTAGGCTCTTTGGAAAGGTGGGATCTTTTTGGATAAGAGTGACTAAGTAGTAGAGACTTGAATGTAAGCTAATCAATTCAATACACAATCTCTTCATTTTCATCTAGCACACTCTTCCTTTTGAACTTCAATGATCAATCCACCATTCACTTAAGCTTCCTCTTTTTAAGCTCACTAATTGAATTATTCTTTTCACTCACTTCATTTTTTTTTCACAATTCAAACTTTCTTTTCACAACCTTACTTTTCTTTTATGCTTCAATCATCACTTAGCTCATCATCTTCCCACACTTAGCAATCAAATCACCATCATTAGCCAACATTCAAGCTCAACTAAATATACGACAAGAAAGGCTCATAAAAAAATAGGCTAAAATGGTTTCAATCTCACTTGGTTTGCCAAAGAATATGGATTATAAGGCTCAACATGGCTCACTAAGGAAATAAAATGTATTTGGTGGGAAAAATATTTAGCAAAGTGACTAATCATATCAAACATGGCCTCTTATCATTTTCAAGACATCACACAAAGATCAATATCCACAAGTCTAGTGGCAAGTTCTAGCATACAAATCATGAATGATGCACTCTCAAAGAAATATGTATCAACCGTATAAGATGTACGATTATTAAGGCACAAAAACTCACGGGCTTAAATTGAGCAATGAATCAAGCATTATCCTTCACATTCATCTTTACACAATAAATCAAGAAAGCTAGCATCAAGCTACAAATCTACTCATGATCATATCAAAATCCAACTATCTTGCAAATCAAACTCATGTGCTCATGTACATAAGTCCAAGCATACTCACTACCACATGAATGACACTCAAAAATATATCAATGAATCCACAATTAAGCTCAAATCAAAGAATATAGAATCATAGGAATAAAGAATCCAAAGAAATCATCAAATCACAATCACCAATAGACAATAAGCTTAAATATATCAAGAAAATCATAGCATCCATAAAATCATCCATCAATCCAAAACATCAAATTCATCACATCACATCAACAAGTCAATCAACAAACACCTCCCCCAAACTTAGACAAGTCTAAGTTTGAAAGGAAGTGTTTTACCCATAAGCCTTCAATCTTCATCTTCCTTTAAGCCTTCTAAAGCTCCTCAATTCCTAGCAATTCATCACACCTACAAGGATCACAAAAAAAACACATTAAACAAAGCAACACACAAAACAACAAAAACAACAAAGAACAAAGAATGGGTTGCCTCCCATCTAGCGCTAGGTTTAACGTCCTTTGCCGGACGGAACTCTCATAGTTCACACTTCCCTTTCACTACCTAAGTAGGGCACACCCTTGAGATCAAGAGCATCAAAAACCTCTTTTTGTGGGTGAACATGATAGAGCTTCAACCGATGCCCATTCACTATAAACCTTTCATCCTTGTCATTCATCACTTCAAAGTATCCATTCGGAAAAACCTTCACAACACGAAAAGGTCCACTCCATCTTGATTTGAGTTTACCGGGAAAAAGCTTCATCCTTGAGTTGAATAGTAGCACTTGATCTCCTTCTTTGAACTCCTTCCTTCTAAGCCTTGCATCATGCCACTTCTTGGTCTTTTCCTTGAAAATCTTTGAACTCTCATAAGCTTTCATCCTAAACTCGTCCAACTCATGCAATTGTAGAGCCCTCTTCTCCCCTACAAGCTCTTCATCAAAATTCAACTTTTTAGAGCCCAAAATGCTTTATACTCTAACTCCACCGGAAGATGACAAGCCTTTCCATACACTAATTGATAGGGTGACATGTCAAGAGGCGTCTTAAAAGCGTTCGATACGCCCATAATGCGCCATCAAGCTTTGTTGCCCAATCCTTTCTACTTGTCCTCACCGTCTTCTCCAAGATACCTTTAATCAAGCGGTTAGACACCTCGACTAAGCCATTCGTTTGTGGGTGGTAAGGAGTAGCAACCTTGTGTTTAACATCATACCTTAACAAAAGCTTCTCCATGGCCTTGTTAACAAAATGGCTATCACCGTCACTTATCAAAATCCTTGGAACCCCAAACCGTGTAAAGATCTTTTTCAAGAATACTATCACCACTTTGGAATCATTGCTTTTGGTTGGAATGGCTTCTATCCATTTAGAAACATAGTCAACCCCTACGAAGATATATTGATACCCCTCCGACGGTGGAAATGGCCCCATAAAGTCAACTCCCCATACATAAAAATTTTCCACTTCTAAGATGTTGCTCAATGGCATCTCATCCCTCCTGTTAAGGTTCCCTATCCGTTGGCACTTGTCACATTCCTTGATGAATCTCTCGCAATCCTTGAAGATGGTTGGCCAATAGAATCCCGCCAATAAAATCTTCCTCACGGTCTTGGAAGTGCTATAATGGCCTCCACACGGTAAAGAGTGGCAATGTTTCATGATTTCCTCCCCTTCCTTTCTCGTAACACACCTCCGAAGTACTCCATCCACCCCCACTTTGAAGAGGTATGGATCGTCCCATATGAAATGTTTGACCGGTTGTGAAAAACCTTCCTTTCAAAGGGATTCATCTCCGGTGGCAATTCTCCACTTGCTAAGAAGTTCGCATAATCGACAAACCATGGAACATCCCCTTCCTTTACCACACTCATTACTTCCTCAATACTTAGCAATCCCTCATCGGGAAAGGTCTCTTCAACTTCCTTGACATCCCTTTCCATCTCTTCTACTCCTTCAAGTCTAGAAAGGTGATCCGCTATGACATTTTTGCTACCTTTCTTATCCACTATCTCCATGTCAAATTCTTGCAACAATAATATCCATCGAATCAACCTAGGCTTAGCATCCTTTTTCGACATGAGATACCGAATTGCGGCATGGTCGGTGTACACAATAGTTTTTGACCCTACAAGATAGGGTCGAAACTTATCAAGCGTACACCACCACAAGCATTTCTTTTCGGTAGTGGTGTTGTTGACTTGGGCCGGATTGAAAGTCTTGGAGGCATAATAGATAGCATGAAACATCTTCTCTCTCAATTGTCCTAAGACGACCCCCATAGCGAAATCACTTGCATCACACATGATAATGAAGGGCTTTGTCAATCCGGAGTAATTAGAATAGGTGCACTCGTCAAGGCTTCCTTCAAAGACCTAAAAGCAATCAAACAATCATCATTAAACTCAAATGACACATCTTTTTCTAAGAGATGAGATAAGGGTTTAGAAATTTGAGAGAAATTCTTAATGAATCGCCGATAGAACCCGGCATGTCCAAGGAAAGATCGAATTCCTTTCTCATCCTTAGGTGGAAGCAACTTCTCAATAGCCACAATTTTTGCCTTATCCACTTGCAATCCCTTCGATGATACATGATGTCCCAAAATAATGCCTTCTTTGACCATGAAATGGCACTTTTCCCAATTTAGCACCAAGTTTGTATCTTCACACCTTTGCAAAACAATGTCAAGATTAGTAAGGCAATTATCAAATGACTCACCAAATACGGAAAAATCATCCATAAATACCTCCATGATTTTCTCAATTAAGCCATGAAAAATTGACATCATGCATCTTTGGAAAGTTGCGGGAGCATTGCAAAGACCAAATGACATTCTTTTTCCAAGCAAACGGCCCATACATGCAAGTAAAAGTAGTCTTTTCTTGGTCTTCGGTGCAATTATAATTTGATTGTAACCGGAATAACCATCTAAGAAACAATAGTACTCAAATCCACTTAACCTATCAAGCATTTGATCTAGAAAAGGTAAGGGAAAGTGGTCCTTGCACGTGGCCTTATTAAGTTCTCTATAGTCAACACAAACTCGCTACCCCGTAGCTACCCTTGTTGTAATTGATTCATCATTTTCACCCTTTATTACCGTAATCCCCCTTTCTTGGCTACAACATGCAATGGAGAGACCCACGGACTATCGGAAATAGGAAAAATCATATTAGCATCTAACAATTTCACAACTTCTTTCCTAATTACTTCTTGAATATTAGGGTTCACTCTCCTTTGGGGTTGAACTATGGGTTTATGGTCCTTTTCAAGCCTAATCCTATGCATACAAATTGAAGGATTTATACCTCTTAAGTCATCAATGGACCAACCTATGGCGGATTTGTGCTTACGAAGAACATCAAGTAATTTAGTTACCTCATCGGATGTAAGATATGACGATACAATTACCGGGCAATCTTCATTTTCCTCCAAATAAGCATACTTCAAATGCTCGGGTAGTGGCTTAAGGGCTCCTTTCACTTTCTCTTCAATTGGCTTCCCATCATCATTGTTCTCCTAAGGTTGATTGGGAAAGTCTTCAAACTTTATCTCTTTCACCTCCTCCACTTCCAATGCATCCCTATCACAATCATAAGAAACACAAGATTCATTAAGCACATGATTATATGATGGAATAACATAATCTTTAGAGAAAAGGGTATAAGAAGAGTTCTCTAAAGCCTCTTGAAGGCATGAATCAATCACATCCACAACATGGCATTCCTCCTTCTCCATGGGGTGCTTCATCACATCCTTCATTGAAAAATTAAGCTCTTCATCATCTAGCTTCAAAGTAAGCCTTCCTTCATTCACATGAAACACCGCTCTTGCGGTAGCTAGAAACGGCCTCCCTAGGATCAAGGGTACATCTTTATCTTCCTCCATTTCAAGTACTACGAAGTCCTTAGGAAACACAAAATTTTCTACTTTGACCAAAACATCCTCCACAATACTTTTTGGAATAGTAGTTGACCCATCGGCAAGTTGAAGAGTTACGGTAGTGGCTCCTAAATTTCCTTGGTTGAGCCTCTTAAACATAGAAAATGGCATCAAGTTAATACTTGCCCCCAAGTCACACAAGGCATGCTTCTCCAACCCATTACCAAGATCACATAAAAGAGTAAAGCTACCCAGATCCTTCAACTTTGGTGGAAGCTCTTGTTGAAGTACGGCACTCCACTCCTTGGTCAATTTCACTAACTCCGGCTCTTCAATCCTCCTCCTTTTTGCTAGCAAATCTTTAAGAAACTTAGCATAGTGGGGCATTTGCTCAAGAGCCTCCGAGAATGGAATGTTGATATACAAGGTTTTGAAAACCTCTAGGAAACGAGCAAACTTCTCATCTAATGCTTTCTTCATGTACCGTTGAGGATAAGGTCACGGGAACAACCGTCTTTGGAACCCCTTTTTCATCCCTCTCAACAACCTTTTGCTTCGCTCTCTCTTCCCTTGCCTTCAACCACTTTGGCTTCTTCTTCTCTTCCTCATCCATCACCTCTTGCTTTTCTTCATCACAACTTTCATATTGCTTCTCCTCTTCATCACCATTTGAAGGCAATTTTGATCCTTCATATCGTGCACCACTCCTAAGCTCGATAGCTTGACAATACTCCTTTGATTCTTTCTTTTGCCAGTCATCCACCGTAGGCGAGAGCTTCCCAACCGTAGTAGCAAGTTGCCCTACTTGATGCTCGATCGTCTTGAAATGAGTGTCCATTTGCTTCCCTATATCATCAAGCCTTGAGTCATTAGCTTCCAATTTCTTCACAATCAACCCCAAAATCTCCTCCGTGGTAGTCTTTCCTTCATTGTTTGGAGCCTTTGCACCGGATCAAATCCGGGAGGAAATTGAACGGCGGCTCTCGGATTGGCATATGAAAAATTTTCGTGTCTCCTCCATGTATTCCCATTAAATTGAGCTTGCGATTGAGGTTGATAGCTTCCTTGTGGCCTATTTTGGTAAGGCATTTGGTAAGGACTTCCTCCTTGATAATTCCCTTGAAAGTTTCCTCCTTGATAGCCTCCTTGGAATGGAGGCCTACCCATATAACTCACTTCTTCAACCGTGCAATGAACTTGGACCAACATCAACATGAGGAACGGATGGACTCACACTTGCTTGGCTTTGTGAAGTAGTAAGAGCTCCCAATCGGTCCATCATAGTCATCATCATACTCTTCATACTCTCAATCTCATCAACTTGTGACACCTATTAACCGACACTTGGAATGAATCTTGAGCTATGTTCTCCATTATTTCATTCATTTGCCCCACGGTTTTAGACCAAATCGATCCATTAGCACAAGCATTCAAAAACGACCTATCCCCATCCGTCAAACCATTGCAAAAGTACATAATGGTTTGCTCCTCCGGAAAAACCGTGTTGAGGACAATTGATAAGTAACATGCCATACCTCTCCCACGCCTCCGGTATTGTTTCCCCATTCTTTTGTCGGAAGTGAGAAATAACCTCCTTAGCTTGCACGGTCTTTGACGGTGGGTAAAACTTCATCAAAAATTTCTTCGACAACTCTTCCCATGTACGTACGGTCCCGGGCGGTAATGAATTAAGCCATGTTTTTGCTCTTCCTTTCAATGTAAAGGCAAAGAGCCTAAACTTCTTTGCATCTTCGGGTACCCCATGGTATTTTGTAGTGTCGGCAATCTCAAGAAATTGTGCCATATGTTGATGTGGACACTCATTTTTATCTCTTCTTTCAAATTGCTTCTCCCTAAGCATTCACACCAAAGCGGGACTTATCTCAAAGTTATTAGCATCTATCCTCGGCCTTGCTATCCCATCATAGTGCTCTCTAAGTTGTGGTTCAAAGAATTCTCTCAACGGCCTTCCTTGAGGTGGTGGCTCATTTATGGGTTGTGGTTGGACATTTGGTATGTGAGGTGGCTCATGATAGCGTGACTCTTGATTATACGGCATATGGGGATAGTATGGTGGAAATTGTTGTGGATGAGGTGGATAGTAGGGATATTGATGAGCTTGTGGAGGATAAGGATATGGATTTTGGTAGGGGTAATTTTGTGGTGGCATCCCTTGAGGGAAAGGGCCAACTTGAGCATGGAAATGATTCTCATTACCTCCATGTTCTACTCCTCCTTCTCCTTGTTCATGTACCTCCTCTACTTGAGGTTCACCCACTAGTCTCTCCTCATGCCTTTGATCTTCACCTTCCATAGCTTCCCTTCTTCTTCTCACACGATTTCTTCTCAACGTAGCCTCAATTTCCAGATTTAATAGCAAGGGTGGAACAACACTCGATCTTGTTAGCATACACCTACAATGCCACAAATCCAAGTATTAAATTCTAACCAACAAAATCAACAAAAACAAAAACAAAAGCAACAAATCGCCACTTCAAACAATCCTCAAATCTCACTTATAGGCGCAAAACTAACTCCCGACAACGGTGCCATTTGATTGGAGTGTATAGGGTAAGAGTTATTAAGACCAATCAACAAAATATCGAACCCAAGGGAGAAAGTATGCAAACGAAATTCAAGGATAAGAGTTCTAAATGGCTAAAGTTGCAACAAGTTTTTGGACTAAATCACTACAAAATGCAAGAAATTAAATGGCAAGATTATGCAAACAATCTATCAAACACCTAGCATGCAAGATCAAATATACTAAAATCAATGGGAGAATTGGGTGCAAGGGATAATCTCCATCAAGGAATCCATGATTAACAAGCTATGATTGTATCTAAATGCAAATCAATCAAATTAGAAAGCATAAACCATCATGAAATTAATCACTCCATTAATATCACAATGCCTAATGTGAGTATCCTTAGTTCTTCCCATCTCTCAATGTAGAAGTCTCCAATTCATACAATCATGCAAAATTGAAACCCGATTAACACCTAATCACGTTAGCTCAACTCTCGCCTATTGCTAGGGTGATCAACCATTAATCAAAAGAGACAATTTTTCATGAAGCACAATTAAGAATCACAATTAGGAAGCAAGCTAATTCAATTGATCACAATTATCAACAATCATAGCATAAGATAATCACTTCATCCCTAATTTCAATTATCCCAAGCACAAAGCTATTAGCCCATGGTGCTACAAGCAAAATCCATGGGTAGAAAATCTAAGAAAGCAATTAACAATCTAATCACTACAAGCAATGAATTAAAGAGAACAAAGGGTAAGAACATCACCAATTGAACTTCAATAGACAAAAATAGGAATGATTAATCTTCTACATTGCTTCAATCCAACTTCAATTCTCCCAAATCACGGTTGCAATCTTCAATTACAATCAATCAAACTACTAATCTAGCGGACTAAATGTAGAATCTAATCTAATTCTAACAATCTATGGCAATTATACTTGAATTCAAGCTACAAAATGCACAATTCGCCCAAAGAACCTCCTAGAAACTGCTCTAAACTGCTAAAATTAAGATATCCTCTGTTTTAGCTTCAAATGGCTTTAAAACTAAATTTTTCGGTTTTGGGCACTCCTCGAGTCGAGCTTCGGGCCCTTGAGTCGAGGCTCCGAGAGTCGCTAACACGCTTCTTCAAAATATCGCCCGCCTCGAGTCGAGGCTCACTCGAGTCGAGGATCTTGCAAATTTCCCATCCCTTGACTCGAGGCTCCTCCCTCGAGTCGAGCTCGCCGACTTTTTGAAAATCTTTCCCTCCGGCCTCAACCTCGAGTCGAGGTGCATGCCTCCTCGACTGTGCTCGAGACCAGAGAATTTTTATCGAGAAGGGCTTCGGGCTGACCCCATTTTCGTCCCGTATGTTCGTCTTTTCATTCTAAGAATACAGGTACTTTCGGTTTGGCAAAATTCCACCTATTTACATGCAAAGCGGGCGAAAAACATCAAACACTCACAAAGTAATACTTTTTAGGCAAAAGAGTGCTACTTTTCACATTTAGGCACAAAAATCACACTTTAGCTCACTTTTTCACTAAAATAGGCCCTAAAAACATGTATCAATTCACTCAAATCGGTATTTTAACTTCCCTACTAGTAGTCATCCCAAATTTATCTATAAGGTCCTTAGCATACTTAGTCGATGTATAAATATGCCTCTACTAAATGCTGTTTAATTTGCAAGCCTAGAAAGTATGTTAATTCTCCCATCATAGACATCTCAAACCTGCTTTTCATGAGAACACTAAACTCTTCACACAAGGTCGATTAGGTGAATCAAATATGAAATCATCTACATAAATACAACTAATAAGATGTTACCATCTATTTCTTTTCTAAACAAGGTTCTATCTATCTTACATTTTGAGAAACCACTTGATATCAAGAATTGAGACGGGTATCATACCAAGCTCGGTGTTTGCTTTAGTCTATATAGAGCCTTATAGAGTTTATAGACCTTATTATTGATCCTAAACCCTAGGGCTGTTCCACATAGACCTCTTCAAGTAACACACCATTCGAAAGGCAGACTTGACATCCATCTGAAAGACCTTGAAACATTTATAGGCGTGAAATGCTAAAATCAGCCTTATTGCTTCTAATCTCGCAACGGAGCATAGATTTCATCATAGTCTATCCCCTCGGTGTGAGTATCTCTGTGCTACCAATCTTGCCTTACTACGAACAATAATGTTGTTTTCATCAGTTTATTCTTAAACACCCATTTAGTGCCTATAATCTTTCTATGTAAGGGTCTCTCACCCAGCTTCCCAAACATTTTACCTTTTAAAGCGATGCAGATTCTTCTGCATGGCTGTTATCCGATTTGGATCGAGATAGAGCCTCCTCAATAAACTTAGGTTCGAGAAGTGAAACATAACAAACTAAACATACTTTGAGAATCTAACATCGTTCGTGTCTCGAACACTACTTGATGGATCCTAAATGATCGATCAATTTGGATGATAACTTCTCGTCCTTTTGCTGCTTGAGTTGAAGTACCCTCATCTGCCAGACTCGGTAGGTAACTCAAATGATTCTTCCTGAGCAGACGTTCCCCTACATCTACCACTGGCCGATCGGATGATGTCAAGGGAGTCTCTTGAGATGGAACCTGTGTTGGAACCACCGATCGCCGAGCTCTATGAAATTATCGATTCGGAATTATAGTCACAAAAACTCAGCGGATAGGATTGTACCTTTATTCACCGTAAAGGTGAAGACGAACCGATTCTAAGGTCGGAATCTGCGATCGAAGGATGAGCCTCGTACCTCACGGTCTTACGCCGTATTCCTATCCCTTTCCCTTGGACATCGAGTGGTCGACGATCCTCCAAGGAATCGTAATCCGCCTCTCTACGATCTCACGTATTTTTCACACGTATGGAGGCTCGATGTTAGGGTTTATTTATAGGCTACAACGGGGGCCCTAAGGAGGAATTAGGGTTGGGCCTCTGATGGGCCTAAATATCACCGTGTTCGGTCAAACACTTTACTTAAGCCCATCAATTATAATTCAAGATCCACTAAAGAATTATAATTGAATTACCTAATCCCATATTATAATATGGGCTCCTTTATTATGTGTACATTTATTTCCCGTGTTTAAGATATCGAATGTCCATAAATTAATTAAATTATGACAACTTAATTAATTTATATCTAATTCTAAGAGTAGTACCACTCATCTTTATTATTATGTCGGATTAAATCCACTGGGGGTTTACATAATAATCTTTATGAGCTCCTCAAGGGGACATCATCATCCTAAATAATTAGGACACGAGATTCCTTCTATAATCAACAGCACACCATATAAATAGTGCTATCTCCCAATTCACCGAGCCTATTGATTTAATAAATCTTACCCATTGGCAAATCAAAGAAACATACACCGAGTACACATGTCCGTTATTATATAGGGATTAAGAAGACGTACATCCATAACAACAGAGGTCTTGTTCTTTTATATAGTACTGTACAAATTGAACAACCTCATATGATCTTGCTCAATACATACAAAATATACTAGTGTAACTTTATAGTCAAGATAGACTAATACCAAATTACACTACAATCGTTCCAATGGTTTATCCAAATCCATCTTGGTTGTGAGCTATTATTTATAACCTATGAGGAACTGATAGCATGATCTTACGTGTGACACCACACACCATGTTATCTACGGTATAGATTAATCTAGACAAAATAATGATATATATAACAATCATAAACAATAAGTATTTTGATCATAATGAATCTCATATTAAAAGGATGTTCATACTCAAAAAGATGTTCATACAAAAGCTAGGCTTATAGTATACATCCTAACAATCTCCCACTTATACTAAAAGACTATGCTTCCATAATTGTTGTCATACATCCTGATTCCCATCCCTTCAACATGCCCATCAAAAGCTTTGTTGGAAGAGCCTTTGTGAAAGGATCTGCTAGGTTATCCGCTGATGCAATCTTGGCGACAACAACTTCTCCTCGTTTTACTATGTCTCGTATCGGTGGTACTTGCACTCAATGTGTTTGCTTTCTTTGTGGGCTCGTGGTTCCTTCGAGTTTGCCAGCACCATGTTATCACAATAAATTGTGATAGCTTTAGGCAAACTAGGAATCACTTCTAAGTCCATCAAGAAGTTTCGAGCCATCTGACTTCTTTGCCGCCTCGGAAGCTGCCACATACTCGACTTCCATGGTGGAGTCCGAAACGCATTTCTCGCAACACTCCTCCATACTATGGCTCCAACTCCCAAGGTAAACACATAACCCGAGGTAGATTTCTTGTTGTCCCTATCCGACTGAAATCGGGAATCTGTGTAACCCTCGGGAAGTACAATATACGCCTCGTAAACCAGCATATAATTTCTAGTCCTTTTCGTACTTTAAAATATGCTTTACCGCATGTCCAATGTCCTTGTCTGGGTTACTTTGATATCTGCTAACCATGCCCACGGCAAAGCAGATATCTGGCCTCGTACATAGCATTGCATACATTAGGCTTCCCTACGGCCGAAGCATAAGGAATCGCCTTCATGCCCTCTATCTCCTTTGGTGTCTTAGGACACATCTCTTTAGATAAAGGTACTCCATGTCGAAAAGGTAGAAAACCTTTCTTGGAGTTTTGCATGCTAAAGCGAGCTAAGATAGTATCAATGTATGAAGCTTGAGATAAGCATAACATTCTTTTCTTGCGATCCCTTATAACTTTGATCCCAAGAATATGTCCAACTTCTCCCAAGTCCTTCATATCAAAGCTGCTTGGACAACCATACCTTTACGTCGACAACACCTTGACATTGTTGCCAATGAGCAAGATGTCATCTACGTATAGTATAAGAAATACCACCATGTTTCCGTCACTCTTCTTGTATACACATGACTCATCCGACATTGAATGAATCCATAAGACTGGATTACCTCATCAAAATGGATGTTCCAAGATCTCGAAGCTTATTTCCACCCATAAATGGACCGATTAAGCTTACACACAAGATGCTCTTTGCCCTTTGCAATGAATCCTTCTGGTTGCTTCATATAGATGTTTTCTTCAAGACTTCCGTTAAGGAAAGGCTGTCTTGACATCCATTTGCCAAACCTCATAATTCATATGAGCAGCAATAGACAAAAGAATCCGGATAGACTTAAGCATGGCTACCGCGAAAAGGTTTCCTCATAATCGATCTCTTCTTTTTAGTGTACCCTTCGCAACAAGCCTTGCTTTGAAAGTTTCTACTTTGCCGTCGACCCTCTTTTTCTTTTGTAGACCCACTTACAACCAATGGCTTTTACACCATTTTGTGGTTCTACTAGCTCCCAGGACTTGATTAGAATCCATGGATTCTAATTCGGTTTCATTTCTTTTTCCCAAGATTCTGCATCTTTATCTTGGAGTGCTTCGTCGTAGCTCAGGATCGGATTCGTGTTCACGGTACTAAGTCGAAGACTCTCCTAAAAACATGAATCTGCCGGGTTGTCTAACAACTCTCCCACTACGACGAGGCACTTGTGGTAATAGTGTATCATTGGTAGCAGATGGTGCTGACCACTGTGGTATCTCATCTTGCACTCTTGGTACTAAGGTAGAAGTTTCTCCCCTTATTTCTTCTAAAATAATTTTACTCATGGGCTTGTGGTCCATTACATAGTCCTCTTCTAAAAATCGCATTTGTGCTAACAATTACCCTCGACCTTTAGGACTATAAAACAAACCACCTTTCGTTCCTCTAGGATAGCCCACAAACAGCCAACTTCTGTACGAGATTCCAACTTATCGGCATCTCCTTTCAAAGACATGTCTTTGGACTACCCCAAATCCGAATATGTTTTGAGACTAGGCTTACGCCCATTCCACAATTGTGGGAGTAGAAGATATTGTCTTAGAAGGAACCAAGTTCAAAATGTATGTTGCCGTTTCCGGGGCATACCCCCAAAACGAACTCGGTAATTCTGAATAGCTCATCATCGATCTAACCATTTCCAAGAGTGTCCTATTCCTTCGTTCCGCCACACCATTATGTTGGGGTGTACTAGGTGCACAATTTAGATTGAATCCCAACTTCGATAAGTAATTCCTAAACTCTCCTAAGAGGTACTCGCCACCACGATCGATCGTAGTGTTTTGATATATTTACCATGACGCTTCTCCACATCAGCCTTGTACTCTTTGAATTTATCAAAGCACTCGGACTATATCCATATCTCGAATAATCATCTATAAAGGAGACAAAATATTCGAAACCACCCATTGCTTAAGTAGACATTAGACCACATAAATCGAATAAACCAATTCCAACACTTCTTTGGCTCTATACCCCTTGGCTTTAAAAGGCCTTTTGGTCATTTTTCCTTCCAAGCGAGGACTTGCGGTCGGATAGTTTTCCACTTCCAATGAACTCAAAGGTCCATCGGCTATCAATCTTTGAATCCTACTCAAGTTAATGTGACCTAATTTTAGATGCCAAAGATATGTTTGATTCATTTTTAAGGTTCTTTTCGCTTACTTGAGTTAGAAGATGTACTATTAATTTTCATTTGTTGCTTTGTAGGAGTTATTGGATTAAGAGTATATAAATTGTCAATCAACGTGCGAGGCAGATAATATCACTATTTTTCTTGACAACCACTTTGCTATCAAAAGAAAGCAGAATATACAACCAAAAATAACTTAGAAACTGAAATCAAGTTCTTTGTAAAACAAGGTACGTAAAGACAATTTCTCAAAACCAAAGTCTTATTCTTATCAAAAATAAATAAACATCTCCCATTGCAATTTGCTACTTTCGTAGCGTCGCCCATGTAGATGGTAATCTCACCCTCACTAAGTCGTATCTGGTTTCCTGGAACCCCTGCAAAGAATTACGGACATGATCGGTGGCTTCGTATCTACACACCGGTGTCGGTAGATAACACCGCTAAACATGTTTCAATAGTTAGTGAATAAGATATACCTTCTTTTTCCTTTTTACGAAATCTACCTTCCAATGTCTGCCGCTTGCACAAAAGCATTTGCCCTTAGGCTTCTTCACGCCATTTGGTGGACCAATTTTCTTTGGTTCACTGCTTTCTTTGCCAAACCGACTTGTTTCTTTTTCTTCATCACTTTGCCTTTTGGCTTAGATGTAGAAACATTTTCAGCAATATAAGCTTGAGAAGCTTGACGAAATAACCCTTACGCCACTTGGAGTTAAGCCGGAAGTTCCGCCATTGAATACAACCTTTTGTTCATGTTGTAGTTCGTGCGAAACCGCTCAAAACTCTTAGGCGTACGGAGAATGATATCGACTGGGTTTCCCCATCGATTTCAGCTCCAAGGACCTCCATCTCATTCAAATGAGCCATCATCTTGAGGATATGATCCCTTACGGGTGTCCCCTCGAGTCATGGTGGTCGTCATTAAGTTTCTCATGGCCTCTTGTCCGGCAGCCCGACTCGTGTCCGAAGAGTTCTTTGAGATTGAGCATCATCTCATAAGCAGAGGTCATGGCTCGATGCCGATGTTGCAGCACATTTGACATAGAAGCCAAAATGTAACACCGCGCCATCTCATCTCGCCTTGACCCACTTCTTATAAGCCTCTTTCTCCTCTTCACTAGAGTTTTCATCGGGTTTTCAGACAAACCTCGGTGAGTACAAACTTGTACTCTTCAAAGATCAAGATAATGTCCAAGTTACTTTTCCAATCAATATAATTTGGACCGGTAAGTTTGTTTTCTTTAAGAATAACAACAAGTGGATTGAAAGCCATCATAAATCCCGAGAAACACGTAAATGCATTATGATCAAATTTAAGAATTTAAATCAATATTGTTTCCTCAAACAATATAATTAAATTCACCAACACCTCAAAACACCGTGAAGTTTGTATGCCACGATAGTGTGGACGTATACTAATTCAAACATTTGTAAGAGGAGGTTTTACCCATTAATTTCATCATTTTGTTAAACAAAATAAAAATTAATAGTTCATTTGTCTTTAGCCATACAAATAACAACACTTACTCGATGGGAAGATACTATTATATGCATCTAAGTGTATATCATTTCTTAATACCAAGTCAATTACCTAGGTTTGTGCCTCTTCGATTGAGAAGATAACATGCTCCTAAATAAATTTCTTATAATTATCCATAAGGAAGTTTGATCTAGTGATCCGCAAACAAACACATCCGATATGGAAGAAGGCACTTAAAACCAACGTTCATGTTTGAATGCATCACTTACAAACCAGAAATGGAGGCTATGAGATTTGTTGAAAATTAACCCCTCTCCCACTTAGTTATTTAACGTGAGGGATATTAACATGCATAACATATGAAACACATAAAGCATGATAAACACAATAACACATATAAGAAAGAATAAATATGAAAAACAAAAATTCCAACTATTATGGCCTCTTTGATACTCTCATGTTCTTGAATGTTCGCCGTCAAACGGGGTGCGGGGCAGCGCCACGCCAAATAGGATCGACTGCCCGCTCGGAGTCGCGGGGTGCGGGGCGCGCCTGTTGGAACCACCGATCGCCGACTCTATGAAATTATCGATTCGGAATTATAGTCACAAAAACGCAGCGGATAGGATTGTACCTTTATTCACCGTAAAGGTGAAGACGAACTAGTTCTAAGGTCGAATCGCGATCGAAGGATGAGCCTCGTACCTCACGGTCTTCGCCGTATTCCTATCCCTTTCCCTTGGAAGTCGAGTGGTCGACGATCCTCCAGGAATCAGAATCCACCTCTCTCTCGATCTCACATATTTTTCACACGTATGGAGGCTGCGATGTTAGGGTTTATTTATAGGCTACAACATGGACCCTAAGGAGGAATTAGGGTTGGGCCTCCCGATGGGCCTAAATATCATGTGTTCGGTCAGAGCACTTTACTTAAGCCCATCAATTATAACTCGAGTCCACTAAAGAATTATAATTGAATTACCGTCCTAATCCCATATTATAATATGGGCTCATTTATTATGTGTACGTTTATTTCTCCGTGTTTAAGATATCGAATGTCCATAAATTAATTAAATTAATGACAACTTAAATAATTTATATCTAATTCCAAGAGTAGTACCACTCATCTTTATTATTATGTCGGATTAAATCCACCTCGTAGGGTTTACATAATAATCTTTATGAGCTCCTCAAGGGCACATCATCATCCTAAATAATTAGGACACAGATTCCTTCTATAATCAACAAGACACCATATAAACGGTGTTATCTCCCAATTCACCGAGCCTATTGATTTAATAAATCTCACCCATTGGCAAATCAAAGAAACATACATTTTAGTACACGTGCCCGTTATTATATAGGGATTAAGAAAACGTACATCCATAACAACAGAGGTCTTGTTCTTTTATATAGTCAATACAAATTGAACAACCTCATATGATCCTTTCAATACATACAAAATGTACTAGTGTAACTTTATAGTCAAGATAGACTAATACCAAATTACACTACAACCGTTCCAATGGTTTATCCAAATCCATCTTGGTTGTGAGCTATTATTTATAACCTATAAGGAACTGATAGCATGATCTTCTCGTGTGACACCACACACCATATTATCTACAGTATAGATTAATCTGGACAAAATAATGATATATATAACAATCATAAATAATAAGTATTTTGATCATAATGAATCTCATATTAAAAGAATGTTCATACTCAAAAAGATGTTCATACAAAAGCTAGGCTTATAGTATACATCCTAACAACCTGAAGAGGAGTTGCCTTCGATTCTCGTGGGGATTCTTCATCATCTAAATCGAGTCAAAACTAGGCAGATAAGATGTTCTTTGTTTAGTTTTAGTTAGTTCAATTTTATCTAGATCATTGGTAATTTGATTCACTTTATCAAAAAGAATGCAATTCATCAAATACCACATGAGGAGTTTCCTCCACACAAAGAGTTGTCTTATTGAAGACTCGAAAGTTTTGGAAGTGTTGGAATACCCCAAGAATATCCCATCGCCTACCATAACATCAAAAGTCCTCACTTAGACTTTCCATTGTTATGGATGAAGCATTTACACCCAAAAGCACAAAAATATGAGATTCTTGGGATCTTACCTTTCCAGCAGCTCATAAGGTGTCTTACCACTTGTTCTTGATCGTAAGCATCTGCTTGAGTGTAGCAAGCGGTGTTGATATCCTCACCCCAAAACTTATGAGGTGTTCCATACTCATTAGCATGCTTTGTTTCTTTGAGAGTCCTATTTCTTCTCTCCACAACTCCATTCTCTGCTGTGGTGTTCTAGCTGAAGAAGTCTCATGAACTATAACATTCTCATTCGGATAGTTAGATAAACAAGAATTCAAGAATTCGGTTCCCTTGTCACTCCTAATTTTAATAATATTAACACCCTTCTCATTTTGAATTTGTCTCGAACAGATCGGGGATCTTGTTCACAATCTCATTCTTTTTAAAAGAAATATTACCCAAGTGTATCTAGAAAAATCATCAACAACAAAAAGAGTATACTTCCTTCCACTAAAGTCGAGTGGTGAAACGAGTCCAAACAAATCAAGATGAAGGAGTTGTAAAACTCTTTCAGATGAGGATGTGTTAATACTTTTAAAAGAGTACAGGTTGTTTACCTTTTTGACAAGCATCACATTTCGTATCAGTTGAACAAAGCTTCTCGTGTAGTCCTTTAACAAGATTCCTCTTAGCTATTTTGCTAAGGGTTTTGAAATCGGATGACTAAGCCTTTAATGTCATAGTCAATCGAGATCATCTCCACCTTTAGCTACAAGACATGTATCTTTGGGGGCAACTATTAAAATTAGCCACATAGACATTACCATGTCAAGCCGATTAAGAGTACCTTGTCTCGAGTAACTATCTAAGATATCACACTTATCTTTAGAAAATCTAACATGAAAACCTTTATCACAGAGTTGAGAAAGCAGACAACAAATTATTCTTTAAACCTTCTACAAAATAAACCTCGAGATACCTGGACATCCCTTATAATTAATGTACCAACTCCCTTAGTCTGTCCACAGTTATTATCTCCAAACAAGACTCTAGGACCATCAATATTCTGAAAATTTGATAATAGCTTCTTATCACAAGTCATGTGTTGTGAATACCACTGTCTATGTACCAAGGAAGCTAGAATCTCCTCTTTTAATGATAGTCCACAGGATTCCTGCAAGAAAGATTAAGTATGAGGTACCCTAGTGATCTTGGGTCCTTTGAGGTCAATGATCACTTTAGGTATCCAGACAAACATTTCATGATTCAATAATAAATCGATTGAAGTTGTCTACCAAATCGTCCACAAATATATCACATTTAAATGAGAATTTATTGAAGTCGATTTGGTGACTTTCTTAAACTTTGGAAATAAGGGATAGCATCTGCTCCTCCCATCAAAAGAGCTATAATAAGAATTCCTCTTAGTCTTGGTTCTTGGAACCCTCTTTGTCGATTAGGATTCCTCATCTCGAATTTTATTTTTCGATTAGGAGATGTAGTCCGCATCTCGACTCTGTGTTTTCCAAGGTCCAATTTTGACTTCTTTTGATGTTTAAGCGGCTTTCATAAATTTCCTGGGTTTTGGAACTTCGATTTATTATTCCTACAATAACCAAGTCCTGCTTTTATCATGAGATTTTTAGAAGTTCTAAAGATATGGTCTATGGCTGATTGTGAGTTATTAAGTCGGCTCATTTTGAAGACAAGCTTCTCATTGGTCTTCTTAATTGACTCATTTTCATTACAGACTACTTCAAATTTAGCTTTCAAAGATTTCAATTCATTCTCTAATCTTTCAGTGAGACTAGGTGACGTACTAGCCTCGGCAGGGTAAACATTCCCCCTTGAATGTTACTTCAGACTCGAGAATAGTTTATAACTTGTTTGCCTTTAATTAGTGTCTGAATCGATCCTTTAAAGTTAGATTTTCAGTCTCTAATTGTTTATAAGCACTTAGAGACATCTTTAAATCTTTCAAAAGTCCCTTGATAACAGTTTGGTCATTGTGCAGAGACAGATTTGTAAGATTCATTATCGGTTGAGGAACTACCTCTTTGGCCATAAGACATACTTCATCGTCTCCGATCCAAAATCGGATGAAGATAATGATGATGATTTTCTTGATTCTTTCTCTTCAGCAAGAAGGGCTCTCGATCTGCAAAGCGCCTATCTGCCTTCTTTCTTTTCTCCTCTCTTTCTTTAGGAGTCACTGGGACGATCATACTGAAGTGCCAGGCTTGTTACAGGTGTAACAAGTGTCTCCCGATCTCGATCTAGGACTGAAAGGATTCTTCTTTACAGTGAGATTTATACCTTCTTGTCTCGATTTCTTCTTTTGTCATCATCTCGTTGATTCATCATCTTTTCTCTTGGATCTGGATCTAGATCTGTCCTTCTCTCGCAAATTTTAACTTGTTATGCTTATATTTCATCCTTAATTGATCATACCTTTTTGTTAGCAAAGCCATCTATTCCTTCAAGAATAGATCAGCTCGTTAGGCTCAGCTATAGTCTTGTTGTTAGATCAAGATTGTTTTGATAAGTTAAAAGATCAATTCGGATGAGCAAATGACGATGTAGGACGGTGGAGGCGAGTTCTAGTACTAAGGCGATCGACTAGGTCAAGAATAGTTCAGTCAATCAAGACTAGGAATCACAAGTCATCCTGAGACAAGCTCGAGTCTAGTCGTCTGCAGGAGACAAGTATGAAGGGCTCAGACAAGGTCAAGACAAGCCGAGTAGAATAAGAAAAGCGAAGTCTTCACCAAGTCACCGCAGATGAGTAGATTAAGATCACCGAGGAGCAAGCAGCTTTCAAGAATAAGTTTCTTAAAGTGGTTTTCGTTTGTTAGAACTCGACTAACAAACTAACCGTCTTTGCGAGACTTATAAATAGGTCTAGGCACTTCTTTAAAATTATCACCGCATACGTAATACACAGAATTCACAAGTTAGTTTCCAAATTTATTTTCTCAAATCACAAGTTTTCAAAAAGCACAAAATAGTTTTTCAAGATTTCTTCATAGATATTTCTAAGTGTTTGTAGAACACTTCTTTGCACATCTTCATATACACTTCATCATCTTAGAGTTAGATTTTATAAGTTAGATTAGCATTTTGAAGAGTTGAAGATCAAGTTTTAAGTTGTACGATTGTAAAGTAAGTAAGTAAGCGAGATAGTGAAGACCCTTCTTCAAGTTGGAGAAGGAGAGTAGATGTAGGATTGTTATAATCCGAACCACTATAAAATCTGGTGTTCTTTAATGCTTTCATTTACTTTTCTCGTTCAATTTACATTTTATCATTCAAAGATTAATTTCGGAATCAAAGTTAAAATCAATATCGCTTTGCTTTTGATCTTAATAAAGTTGAGATTATCTTTAAATTTCCATTTGTGTACATACGGTACTTTGAATTAGTTTTGAAAGATTTGAAAAATCTACAAAATCTATTCAACTCCCCTTCTAGATTTTGTTCTAGAAGGATAACTCAAAGTTTCATAACAACTCAACTAATCGGGACCAACAAGTGGTATCAAAGCGGTGTTAAGTCATTTCGATATTGATTTTAAGTCTTAAACTAAGATTCTGAAATTTTCTTGATTTTCTTCATTCTCTTTGTTGCTACTAACAGTGCTACTAATAAGTTTTGTGGAGTATTTTGTTTCTTTATCTCATTATGCCTTCGGAAAAAGCAAGAAGTCCAGGAATTTTCCTGAATTTTCTATTGAAGATTATCATTACTGGAAATTCGGGATGGAGAATCACTCTCAAGGCCATCCATGATAGGATGAAAGAGGTTCTTGAAGAAGGTCCTATAAAATTTTATCATGGAGGCACAAGCACTGGCTGAGTCACTAAATCCAGAACTGCAGATAAGAGAAAAAGAGTTCGAATTGACAAATGATGAAAGATCCACAATCTTGATCAAGTAGCTCGAACCGAAATCATTGAGACTTTAAGTAAAGATTGGATAGAGAAGGTTAAGAGATGCAAAACTGCCAAAGAAATGTGGCACTCGCAAATGTCCGTGAAGGATCGTATCAAGTAAAAGAGAATAAGCTGCAGCGGTCTTACACGCATTTGATACATTCAAAATGAAGGAAAATGAATGTTGATCGAGCTAGATGTAAGGTTGACGAATCTCCTCAACAAAGCAAATTTAACCTTGGAAAGAACTATACAGAGAAGGGGATTAATAACAAGATACTGAGATCATTAACCAAGAGATGGAGAGAGAAATTCAATATCCTTAAAGCTACTCAAAATTTATCTTCTATTACTCACCATACTTTGTTCTCTCATCTTAAAGCTCTAGAGTATGACATCTAAATAGAAGATGAGGAGGATGAGATGGAGTTGAGCACCTCATCCAAGTCTCGTTGCCTTTGTCGACAAAGAAGACAAGATGTCAACAAAGTCTCAGTAGGAGCCGACTCTATCTCTCGAAGGAGCAGATGGCTCTCGCTCACCAAAAAGGTATGACAGATTAAGAATGAAGTATAAACGAAATAAATTGAGATTTGCGGTAAGGATAGATCAAGATCCAAATCAAGAAGAAAGGAAGATGAGTCTACAGATGATGACAAAAGCGAGAGCCGACGAGAAGATTCGGATCACTGTCAAAAGAAATCCTTCCACTCCTAGATCGTATAAGAGTGATACTTGCTACACTTGCAACAAGCCAGGACACTTCAGCTATGATTGTCCTCAACTGACTCCTAAAGAAAGGGAAGAGAAAAGAAAAAGAGAGACAGAGATTTGCGGATCAAAGGGCTCTATTGGTGAAGAAAATGAGTCAAAGAAATCATCATCCTCATTTGATTTTGGATCGAGATGATGAGATCTGTCTCATACCTAAAGAGGTAGTCTATTATTCATCCTCTGATAATAATTCCTGTCAGCTTGCATCGATTATGATCAAACTGTTATTCATGAATTATTGAGAGATTTAAAGACATCTCTGGCTGTTTATAAATAGCTAGAGACAGAAAATTTGGCTTTAAAGGATCAAATTCAGATTCTAATTAAAGGAAAGCAAGTGATGAACTATTAAGAAATCGAGGAAACATTCAAGGGGGAATGTTTTCCCCAAGTGAGGCTAGTACATCACCACCTTACCCGAAAGATTAGAAAGTGAATTGAAAACTTTAAAAGACAAATTTGAAGTAATCATGTCTGAAAATGAATTAATTAAGAAAGACAATGAGAAGCTAGTCTTCAAAATTAGTCAACTTAATAATTCACAATCAATAATAGATTACATCTTTAATACATCTCAAAAATCCCATGACAAAACGAGTCTTGGTTATGATAGAAATAGTAAATCGATGACCGTAAACCTAGGAAATTTGTAAAAGCATCCGATCAATCAAAAGAGGTTAAAATTGGTCCTTGGAAACCAATCAGTCAAGTTAGGGATCGCATCTCCCGGCTTGAAAACAAAA
Source organism: Paraleonurus japonicus (assembly GCA_030762865.1). Classification (NCBI taxonomy): domain Eukaryota; kingdom Viridiplantae; phylum Streptophyta; class Magnoliopsida; order Lamiales; family Lamiaceae; genus Paraleonurus; species Paraleonurus japonicus. Next base: position 25,132,775 of record CM061060.1, read on the forward strand.
ATTCAATTGAGGACTCCTTATCGACTAAGAGAAATCCAAGAACCAAAATAAGAAGAAATTCTTATTATAATCCTTTTGATGGAAGAAGCAAATGTTATCCCACATTTCCTAAGTTTAGGAAAATTACTAAATCTGAACACAACAAGTTATCATTCAAAAGTGATACAATTATACAGATTTGGTAGAAAGACCAAGTCTCCTGATTTATTATTTGGAGATGAGATTTTTATCTGGTTACCTAAAGTGATGATTGACCTTCAAGGACCCAAGATCACTAGGGTACCTTACAACTAATCTGTTTTTCAGATTCACAAGGATCATCACTTAAGGAAGAGATTTTAGCTTCTATATGGTACATTGATAGTGGTTGTTCACAACACATGACCCATAACAAGAGGTCGTTATCAAATTTTCAAAGCATTGATGGTCCAAGAGTATTATTTGGAGACAATAATTGTGGTCGACTAAAGGTGTAGGTACTCGGATTATAAAAGATATTCGGGTATCTGAGGTATATTTTGTTGAAGGATTGAAACATAATCTGCTATCTGCTTCTCGGCTTTGTGATAGAGGTTTTCTTGTAAAATTTTCCAAGGATAAATGTGATATCTTAGATAATTCCTCGTATAAGGTACTTTTAATCGGCTTGACATGGTAATGTCTATGTGGCCAACTTTAATAGTTGTCCCAAAGATACCTGTCTGATAGCTAAGGGTGGAGAAGACCTCACTGGCTATGGCACAAGAGGCTTAGTCATCGAATTTCAAGACCCTTAGTAAACTTGCTAAAAAGAACCTTGTCAAGGGATTACCTGAAAAACTTTTATCCACCGATCTTAAATGTGATGCTTGTCGTAAAGGTAAATGACCTAGACACTCATTTAAGAGTATTAACTCCTCTTCATCCGAAAGAGTTTTACAACTACTTCATCTGGATCTGCTTGGACCTGTTTCTCCTCTCGGTTTCGGTGGAAGGAAATATACTCTTGTTGTAGTAGATGACTTTTCTAGATACACTTGGGTTATATTTCTTTTCAAGAAAAATGAGACTATAAATAAGATCCCCGATCTGTCTGCATGTATTCGTAATGAAAAGGGTGTTAATATTATTAAAATAAGGAGTGATAAGGGCACAAAATTTTTGAATTCTTGTTTATCTAACTTTTTCAATGAGTGTGGAATTATTCATGAGACATCTTCAGCAAGAACCCCTCAACAAAATGGAGTGGTTGAAAGAAGGAATAGAACCTTGAAGGAAGCAGCCGGGAGCATGTTAGCCGAGTATGAAACCCCTCACAGTTACGGGTCAAGCCATCAACACAATTGTTACACCGAATGTGCTTGGTTGTTAAAGACAAGGGTAAGACTCCATATGAGATTCGGAAGGGTAAGATTCCAAGAATCTCATATTTCAGAGCTTTTGGTTGTAAGTGTTTTATCCATAACAATGGGAAATCCAAGTTAAGAACTTTTGATGCTAAGGCGGTGATGGAATATTCTTGGGATATTCAAACACTTCCAAGGCATTTAGAGTTTTTAACAAGACAACCCTTTGTGTGGAGGAAACTCCTCATGTTGTTTTTGATGAATTGTATTCCTTCTCGTATAAAGTGAATCAAATTTCTAAAAGTCTAGATAAAATTGAACCGACTCAAGACTAAACATAGAACCGTATATCTACCTAGTCTTGATTCGTAATCGGATGAAGAAGAATCCCCATCCGATAATCGAAGACAACTTCGATCGGACTCCATCGTAACAGACACCCTTGACATCGGTGATCACGGAGTCGGTGATGAAGGAACGTCGGTGAGGTAGAGTCGGAGGAGTTGCCTGCGATACTCAAGATGAGGATCCTTCTCCTCACATAGGCAAAAGGATGAGAAGCTACCATCCATCCGATCGGATTATAGGAGACCCATCTAGTAGTGTGCGAGACACGAATGATGTTGGACTCGAAAGTCTTTTCACCGTTATGTGTCGCTTCTTGAACCCAAGTCTATTGAAGAAGCTCTATCGTATCCAAATGGATAACCGCCATGCAGAGGAACTGCATCGATTTGAAAGACAAAATGTTTGGGAACTAGTGGAAAGACCCTTACACGAGAAAGATTATAGGCACCAAAAGGGTGTTCAAAAACAAAGCAGATGAGAACAACATTATTATTCGAAATAAGGCAAGATTGGTTGCTCAAGGTTACTCACAGTCGAGGGGATAGACTATGATGAAACCTATGCTCCATCGCGCATTAGAGGCAATAAGGTTGTTCTTGGCATTCTTTGCATATAAATCTTTCAAAGTCTTTCAAATGGATGTTAAGTCTGCCTTCCTTAATGGTGTGTTGCTTGAGGAAGTCTATGTGGAGCAGCCTCCTGGGTTTAAGATCAATAACAAAGTCTATAAACTCAACAAAGCCCTATATGGATCAAACAAGCTCCCAGAGCTTGGTATGATACCTTATCTACGATTTCTTGACATCAAATGGATTTTCAAAAAGCAAGATTGATAGAACTTTGTTTAGAAAGGAAGTAGATGGTAACATCTTATTAGTTCAAATTTATGTAGATGACATAATCTTTGGTTCACCTAATCAAATTATGTGAAGAGTTTAGCATTCTCATGAAAAATAGGTTTGAAATGTCAATGATGGGTGAATTAACATACTTTCTAGGCTTACAAATTAAACAGATGAGTAAGGGTATATTTATACATCACCTAAATATGCTAAGGATCTGATTGAGAAATTTGGAATGACTACTAGCGAGTAGTTAAAATACCTATGGCAACTAACTTCTCTATGGATTCAGATGAGCAAGGGATACCCACAGATGCAACGGAGTATCGTGGGTGATTGAATCTCTTCTCTATCTCACCGCAAGTAGGCCGGACATAGCCTTTGCGGTTGGGGTATGTGCAAGATTCCAGTTTAATCCTAAGAAAACTCATCCGAGACGGCTAAGAAAATTCTTAAATATCTCAAAGGAACCTTGCAAGTAGGGTTATGGTACCCGGTGATGACAACTTTGAGTGACAGGTTATTGATTCAGACTTTGGAGGATGTAAGATTGATAGGAAATCCACTTCAGAACTTGTCAATTCTTAGGCAACAAATTAATTTCTTGGTTATCTAAGAAACAGACATTTGTTGCCACCTCCACAATCAAGCCGAATACATGGCACTGGAAGTTGTTGCTCTCAACTCCTCTGGATTAGTCAACAGCTTAGAGATTATAATATTCAAACATCACTGTTCTATTTTACGTGATAGTAATAGTGCAATAGCTATGACTTACAATCGCATTCGCATTCTAGATGTAAGCATATAGACATTAGACATCATTTCATTAGAGATCATGTTGAGAAAAATGACATTAGGATTGAGAAAATAGCCACTGAGTCACAAAGAGCGGACATTCTTACAAAACCATTAGCTGAGTCTAGATTTAAAGATTTATGCTTAGAATTAGGATTACTTGATGCATCTTTAGCTGATTTCTAAATTGTTTGCATCTGTTTAATGTATTCCTTATCTCTGGTTATTTCTTTTCTTTAAATCAATGTCTAGAAAGAATTATCGGACTAGATATGTGTCAAAGGACAATCGGGTAGCTGATATCATTGATCTCCTTCTTAGGAATCAAGAATCAAGGATTAGTCATATTGACCTTATCTCGACATGATAATTACTTATCGACATTAGGTAAATCGAGATGAGGGCACAATAGTCACTGATTTCCGAGTATCAAACGACTATCTCGCACCCTATCCGATCTACCTCAAGTTACTAATGGTTTTCCTTGAGTCTATGTCTTTGCAGGAATATGTCACAAATCATACCGTTTCACCTCATCTTTTCTCAAATCTTTTATTCGACACCTTTGTTCCTAAATAAACTCCATTTTTTCCTCCATAAAAATAATTTTGGATTGTTTGGATGGAAAACCTAACTTTAGAAAATTAAGTCTGAGCCTGTTTATTTAATTGTTTTTAAGATTGCTAAAAAGTTAAAACTAAGTCTGTTTTTAAAATCGAGACGAGGTTACTTTATCGAGATGACTTTACAAACCCATCTGTTTTAAACCCGGTTGTTTTGAAAACCCTTATACGAAGTAAGATAACCACTGGCCGACGTCAGTATACTTACTTCCCGCATAAAGTAATCTACATCTGTCAAATCAACAATCTATAAAGTAACTTTTTACGCATTTCAAAGATTAGTGAACTACACGCTGAATCCCAATCGTTTATCCAAATTTTTAACCGTTGATTCAAGACAAGAAATCATTTCAAATAAACGGCTTAGATTAAGATTAATTTTCAAAGCGGTTTATCTTTTCAAACTTTCCCTCCTATAAATACTTCTTCTTCCCATTTGCACTTTTCACTTTCGTAAAACCGCACATTTTCTAAACACTTTTCCAAACTCACGTAATTTTCAAATGGCATCTTCTTCTAAAACCACCAAAACCTACAAACCCACTTATATCTCCAAAAACATTTCTCATTTCAAAATGAATGAGGAATTTTTCAAAAACGATTAAAAGCGAGAAATGTACGTGGATTTTGAAACCACCAGATGAGAAATGTACGTACATTGCGATTTTTGAAACCACCCAGATTTTGAAACCTCCAGAGAACATTGCCAGGATTTTTGACACGTCAATGGAAGGAGTAAATCCATTGACGTATAAAGAGGATGTCCGGGAGGAATCATTTGATATGATGGCTAGGGTTACTCACAGGGAACTCGTAGGGATTTGAAAAATAACTGCTGAGAAGGAAGTTCGGTTGTGATAAGTGCAAACTAGCACTCACCTCCCAAGTGTAGGAGGATCGTGTAGTGAGCAAGTACCGGGTTAAAATATCGAATCCACGGGAATCAAGTGGGAGATAGCCCCAAATCTACTAGTTTAGTCATAATTGTAGTGCAAGACATTCAACAAGATTTGGGATTCAAACAACGATAAACAAGCAACAACGCATCAAACACGACAATTAAATTCAAGCAAGATAAAATATGTGTTCGGGTGTTCTTCGCTATGGACTATGAAACACGAATCAAAATCAAGTAGTAACTCTCTCGTCGGCAAATTGATAAGGGCAATTCAAGTAAGAAAACACAACACCGTACTTGGTAAGCCTAGGAGTCATGTTTCGTTAAAGCACGAAGAATTGATTAGGCCAACGTCCCGTTCTTCCCTATTCTCCCACGAGTCAATAGGTTTCCCTAGCGTGATCAATCTTCGCTACTAAGGTACGTCCCTTTTGTCCCCTCACTAATCACCCGACTATTAATCTAAGCAATTAATGTGAATTGATGTAATTCTAATGTAGTTAACCAAGTCTCCTTGCGTTACACAATATCCACTCTAATTATCCAATTAAACCCTTCAACCAAGCTAGAAACCTAATCATCCAAGTCTCCTTGCAATAATTAAATACTAAACATGGAATTCAAGCTCAATCAAATAATAGATCATGCAAAACTCATCAATTCAATCAATAAACCTTCAATTGAAATTACCCACTCAATTAATCAACATAATTCAATCATCCATAGCTTCCAAACACCCAAACACTTGAGAAATTAGCCAAGCATAATTAAAGAAATTAAACCCATAATATTAAAGAAATAAGCATTCATCATTTCAAGAAATTAATCCAATAAAACAGAAAATAAAGATAAGATATCACCTAATTAGCCTCCAAATATTTAGAATCCATGTCTTGATCTTCAAAAATGATAAAGAAATGCAAAATTATCTATGTGTGTGTGTGAAAAGGTGTAATAGTGTGTGTAGGGGTTAATCCCCTTTTCTATCTAATTTCCTAATTTTCTCTGAATAATTTTTGGCTCAATAATGAAATTCTCCTTTTTTGACTTTCTCAATTTTTCGCTGCCTCCTCTCGCTGAATGTATCTGCCCTTCATTCACGCTCTATCTCCCCTCACGTGTCCCACGCTGATTGGCTAACAAAATCAATTACCGGAAAATTTGAAAAAGCGTGACAACGTTTTTGCTGCAAAAGGACTCGAGCTTGGTGTCTCGAGTCGAGTCAATGGAGAGTCTCGGGTCGAGTTGGGTATAGCGCTGGTCCGAGATGAGGTCGAGACGGATTGAGTGAGCTACGTAAAAATGGTTACGTCTCGACTCGAACGAAGCGTTGTGGTTCGGATCGATTGAAGAATGGTGGTGAGTCGAGACGCACGACGGCAACGGAGTTGCGACTCCGGCGATGGGTTTGCGTCGCTGGTCGTCGGCGGCGATGTGGCGGCTCTGGTTTGGTCACGGCGGCAGCCTGGTCCGCAGATGTGGTGGTGGTTGAATTGAAAATGCGACGGCGATGAACGGGTGTGTGCGGCGATGTTGATGAGTGGTCGTTGACGATGGAGGTGTATGGTGGTTGAATGGTGGTGGTTTGGGTGTTGATTTGGGATTTTTGCAGATTGGGGTGAAACAGGGGCTGCGCTGACCTGTGAAGACGACGGGGTGTACTTATCAATTTGATGGGTGCAGTTGGTGGGTGTATTCGCTGATTCAGTGGGTGTATGCGGCAGTTGTGCTTTTTCACCGTCCCAACTTCGTTCATCCGTATCTCCTTCATACGAACTCCGATTGATCTCATTCTTTTTGCGTTACGACCGTCTCTCGACCCTCTTTCCAACCATGTAATTGCTCCATTAATTTGATGACGACAAATATCCTCAATTTGCACTCAAAATAGCATCAAACCTACACATTAAAATCCCAAATATTAAATCAAATAATTAAGTGCAATTGAACCAAATAATAGTGAATTAACATGAAAATCATATCAAATTGAGACAATTAAGCACACAATTAACATGCAATAATTCACCCTAATCGGTTCTTGATCATTTGTGGTAACAAAGGCGGTTTTGGGTGAGCAAAGCTCACATGATGGGTTAACCAAACCCGGATTATGTGTGATGCGAGCCATTCTTGATGGAGTGCAAGTTAATTGGGTGGACTTGCTGATTTACAAGCCGAGGGAAGAAAAGAAGCGACTTACATTTAAGTCGTCTGCAGTAAGGCTGGATTCCTACCTCAATGATCGGCTATTTAACAAAATAACTGTGCTAATCGAAGGAGTGAGCAGGGAGGCCGACTGGAGAGTGGGTACTAAAAAGTACTCCAAGCGAAGGGAATCCTGACAAAGGATGACAGACTTGGAGGAAATCCGCAGACTCGGGACGATGAGTCCGATCTTGCCGCGAATTCGAGAGCGGGAGGCGGCAGCTGCAGAGGCCCAATGACCCGAAATGAACCAGTAGAGATTCCTCCAGTGAGACCGAAGCAGAGGAACATGAGGAGATAGCAGTGAGGTGGCACCTCAAGAGGAAGCAATTGAGCCTCCACCTCAAGAACCACCGCTGCCGTTCCCAGGTCCAGAGGAGGAAGAGGCGAAGGCCGATAAAAGCCACGAGAGAAGAAGAAAGGGGAGAGCTCGTCTGGCCGCATCTGCCAAAGCCCCATCGAGAAGAAGAGGAAGAAGAGGATACCTGAAATCCCTCTAGTGAGGAGGCCAAGACGAGCTACTCGTAGCTCTAAGGCTCAACAAAATCGGGGGCTCTGAGCAGATGGAGTTGTCAATCTTGCCACCAGAGGAGGTTCCCATTCTTGAGATAGCGGTGAGGTTGGTCACCGGAGGCTCCCCCTCCCCAACCAAGGAAGCTGCTCTCTCCCCAATTCCGAGGCGGTATAAGTCTATCCCCATCTCCTCAATTATCATCTACACCGTGCAATGAAGAAATGCCCCAGCTGGCATTTCGAGCCTCAAACTCACCGACATACCACCTGTCCAAATAGGCGATGAAGGGGTATCCCAGTGGTACCCCGCAGCCTTTCCAACAAATCTACGATCCCAACACCAAACCCAAATCCCACCCACGTAACCCGAACATACCTCACCTCAACCACCAACACCTATATTACAAACCTCATCTCCCACTACCACCCCCACCATACAAATTCAATCACCACCTCCACTTTCATCCGAACAAATTCCTCTCCCAATTCAAGCCTCCCCTATCCCAATCATATCCTACTCTTCTCTTCCAACCATGCAAACACAGCCCTATCCCTCTCCCACCCACTCAACAAGAGCCTACACCTTCTTCGTCGATTCCTCGTCGAGGATGATGACAAGTGACCTAAGCCCCACCTCCGCCATCTCCTCCATCCTCGGTGTTGTCGAGAAAAAGATCAATGCAACCTTCGACGAAAAATGGAAAGGAGGACAAGGAGGATGGTCAAAGCTATTCTGAGACACAATCTTGGTGACAAAATGAAAGCGATGGAGAATGAGCCGAGGGCGTTAAAAGAAGAGGTGAAAGGATACAACCAGATAGTGGTAAATGAGTTGGCGGTGGATCGATCGGACTTCGCAGTCAAGTGCAACGATTTAGAAGCAAGACTCGACAAACTTGGGCCTGAAGTTAAAAAGGGGGAAAATGATCGTGCGAGAAGAGACAAGCCCTCACAGTGTGGTCGAGGAGACCAGAAAGATGTAGCCACTAAGGCCAACACAAACTGATCTGGAAGCGATTAAGGAAGACTTGAGACTCAAGTCTCATGAGCCGGCTGCTCTCCAATTGAGGGTGAGTCAACTTGAAGGAGTTGTGAAAGAGGATGAGGAGAAGAGGAGGAAAGAGGAGGAGGAGAGATCGAGAGAAACTCTTGGCTCGGTTAAAAGAAGCTGAATCTGAAGGAGCCAAGGGGAAGGGAAAAGAAGTAGCGATCGGTGAGCCGAAATCACCGACATCATTACTGAGTGCTGCTAAGGGGAAAGGAAAGAGGGAAGCCGATTATTCCAATCTCTCGGATGAACAGATCAAAAGAATAAAGAGAGAGATGAAATTCTATGGCAAGAAGGAAAAGAAGAGGCGAGAAAGAAGAAGGACTCCAATGTCTTACGGAGCGCTGAGCAAAAATGGATGATCGGAGATCAAGGCGGTGGGAAATTCAGACCATTTCACAACACGCCGCTCCTCCTAAGCCGGCCTGCGGAAAATATGCAGCTGAGTACGAGAGAAAAATCTGAGGGAATGTGGATATACTTCTGGTATATTCTCAAGGGCCCCGGAGCAACTCAACAAGATCCAGTTGGCTTGGCATGAATGGATTGAAAAGGTGGATAAGTAATTCTATCATCGGGTGCTAGAAGAAGCGGATGTGGAGTTCAATGTCAACCTAACCTCTCCAAAGATTTGAGTATGCCATCCCTGCCAAGAAGCTAGATGGATCCCTTGACCTAGTAGGTCAAGGGAATTTTGAAGAAGGCAGAGGCCGAGTCCTGGACTTGCCCAAGGAGAAGATCTGAAGGCGGCTTAGGAGGCGCGTATTCAATTGGCCGATGATCCCAGATGAAGACCGGTGGGAAGACCCATAGAAACAGGATTTTACTCTTCCTTATTTTTCTTTTCGTGATAGTCTCTATCTGTAATTTTGTAAAGCTTATATGAATATATCTGGACTTATGTGAATTACTTGTTTGTTTTCTTAAAGTTTTTTTCTACTTTAAGAAAAACTTAAATTTTTCTAAGTATAAATCATCTCGAGAATTTTTATCTCTCGACTTGAAAACTTTTCCTAAAAATTTATCTAAGTCTTAAGACTCAAAATTTTTTAAAAAATATTTCTAAAAGAGTCTAAAAGGACATAATTTTTCTTAAGTGCTTTAATGTGATTAAATCTGTTGTAATGTGAAAAAGTGCTCTGATATACCTATCTCGATAAATCTTAATTAACTCTAAACTAACTTCACTGTGAGTATGTCTCTTTCTTGTAGGTTTTAACTTCATCAAAAAGGGGGAAATTGTTAGATCAAGATTGTTTTGATAAGTTAAAAGATCAATTCAGATGAGCAGATGACGATGTAGGACAGTGGAGACTGAGTTCTAGTACTAAGCCGATCGAGACTAGGTCAAGAATAGTTCAGGTCACCAAGACTAGGAATCACAAGTCATCCTGGAGACAAGCTCGAGTCTAGTCGTCTGCTGCAGGAGACAAGTATGAAGGGCTCGAGACAAGGTCAAGACAAGCCGAGTAGAATAAGAAAAGTGAGTCTTCACCAAGTCACCGCAGATGAGTAGATTAAGATCACCGAGGAGCAAGCAGTTTTAAGAATAAGTTTCTTAAAGCGGTTTTCAGTTTGTTAGAACCGACTAACAAACTAATTGTCTTTGCAGACTTATAAATAGGTCTAGGCACTTCTTTAAAATTAACACCGCATACGTAATACACAGAATTCACAAGTTAACTTCCGTAAATTTATTCTCTCAAATCACAAGTTTTCAAAAAGCACAAAATAGTTTTTCAAGATTTCTTCATAGATATTTCTAAGTGTTTGTAGAACACTTCTTTGCACATCTTCATATACACTTCATCATCTTAGAGTTAGATTTTATAAGTTAGATTAGCATTTTGAAGAGTTGAAGATCAAGTTGTAAGTTGTACGATTGTAAAGTAAGTAAGTAAGCGAGATAGTGAAGACCCTTCTTCAAGTTGGAGAAGGAGAGTGGATGTAGGATTGTTATAATCCGAACCACTATAAAATCTGGTGTTCTTTACCGCTTTCATTTACTTTTCTCGTTCAATTTACATTTTATCATTCAAAGATTAATTTCGGAATCAAAGTTAAAATCTGAATATCGCTTTGCTTTTTATCTTAATAAAGTTGAGATTATCTTTAAATTTCCGCTGTGTACATCTAGTACTTTGAATTAGTTTTGAAAGATTTGAAAATCTACAAAATCTATTCAACCCCCTTCTAGATTTTGTTCTAGAAGGATAACTCAAAGTTTCATAATCAACTCAACTAATCGGGACCAACACTTGTCTTCTTTGTTGACAAAGGCAATAACCTTAGATGAGGTGCTTGACTCCATCTCATCTTCCTCATCTTCTACTTGTATGTCAAACTCATAACCTTTCAAGTGAGAAAACAAAGTGTAATGTGTCATAGTTGAGAGATCTTTTGTAGCTTTAATCGGAGTTTCCTTTTTCTCTCCAATGCTTTGTTAGAGATCTTAGGATTTTATTATTGATTTCCTTTTCAGTGTAAATCTTTCCCAAATCTGCAACCTTGTTGAGAAGATTTGTCAATCGACATCCAATTGATCAACAGTTTCACCTTCCTTCATCTTGAAAGTATCAAATGCATGCAATACCGATCGTAGCTTATTTTTCATTACTTGATCAGATCTTTCGCACACATTAGCTAGTGTTTCCCACATTTCTTTTGTTGTTTTGCATTTTTTAACTTTTTCGATCCAATCTTTACCGAGCATCTCGATAATCTCGCTTCTTGCCACTTGATCTAGATTGTGAATCTTTCTTTCGTCATTTGTCAACTCAAAGCACTTTTCTTTTCTTGTCTAACCCTTGTTTCAAGTTCCTATTCCATCACTTGTACCTCCATCATAGAATTTTATAGGACCTTCTTCTAGAACTTCCTCCATACGATCATGAATTGCTTTCGATGATTTTTCATTCTAAATTTTCAATAATCGTACTCTTCAAAAGAGAACTCCGTAGGCTCCTAGTTTTCTTACTCTTAACAGTTGATATAATGAATCACAAAACTCAACAAAGACTTATTAGCACGGTTAGTGAATTGAAAATAGAGAAAATAATCTAAAACACAATTTCGTAAACTTCAAGACCACAAATATATATCGAAACAGCTTAACACCGCTCCGATACCACTTGTCCCACAAATTGAGTGAATATCAAAGAGCTTAGATTACTTTCTAGTGAAATTCTAGAAGGGGAGGGAGGGTTGAATAGATTTTCAAATCCTTTTGAAGAACAGATTACCTATTCAAAGTATCAAAGCTAAGCAATGGAAACATGTTTTAACTCAATCTTTAAAGGATCAAAAAGCAATCGAATACGAATCGAAGTTGAATTTGTTTTGAATGTTTGATGAATAACAAGATAAGCAAAACAAGAAGTAAAGAACACCAGAATTATAGTGGTTCGGATCAAATAGATCCTACATCCACTCTCCTTATTCAACTTGAAGAAGGGCCTCGACCACTTACTACATTTCTTACTTACAAAGTTACAAATACAAAGATATGAAGATTCTTCTTCGATTCTATCTTCAATCTGCCTAACTTTCTGGAAATCAAGATTACGGTGCAGAGTGTTGAAGATATACAGATAAGTGTTCTACAAACACTTAGAAACTTATGAATAATACTTTGAAAACTTTTTGAGTACTTTTTGAAAGTTGCGTGAGTTTTGTGAATGAGAGTGCTGAATAATTGTGTTTAGAATCGTGCCTAAACTTATTTCTAAGCTCGAGAAACGGTTAGTTTGTTGTAACAAACTAAAAACCGTTTAACAAACTTATTCTTGAAAACTACCTTAACTTCAAATGATCTTGGTCTAGTCGTTTGCAGCTAACTTGGTGAAGACTTGCCTTTCTTATTCTACTCAGCTAGTCTTGACCTCGTCTTGAGCTCTTCATTATTGTCTCCAACAGATGACTATCTCAAGCTCGTCTTTAGATGACCTTCTCTTTCTCGACCTCGGTGACTATTCTAGCTCTACCTAGTCCTGGCCTAGTACTAGAATTCTTTACATCACCGCTTCTATACAATCACCGTCATCTTACTTTACATGAGTTGACTCTAATCTATCTACTTTTAACTCATCACAACTTCTTCGATCTAACATGCAGCACATATGAAGTTCAAAGTTTATCAAATGGACGTCAAATCTGTTTTTAGAACGGAGTTCTAGCGTAAGAAGTTCATGTTGAGCAACCACCAGGATTTGTTCAAGGAAACTAGGTATATCGTCTAAAGAAATCTTTATATGGATCAAGCAAGCTCCGAGAGCATGGTATGATACCCTTTCACAATTCCTTCTTGATCATGGATTCGGTAAAGATAGAATAAACAGATCACTCTTCGAATTGAAGAAGATCAAGACATCTTGTTAGTTCAAATTTACGTATGACATAATCTTTGGTTCTCCTAACAAGAAGCTTTGTGAGAAATTCAAGAAGTTGATGCAAAGCAAGTTTGAGATGTCTATGATGAGAGAAATGAATTACTTTCTTGGACTACAAGTGAAGCAAACTTCTAAAGGGATATTTATCAACCAAGCGAAGTATACCAAGAATATGTTAGAAAAGTTTGGAATGCGTACTCAGCAAGGAAGCAAAGATTCCAATGATGACTAACTACAAGATGGATCCGGATGAAAGTGGTGAAAATGTTGATCAAACTGCGTACTGCAGGTCTGATAGGATCCTTGCTATACCTAACAATAGCGAGACCCGAGATATATCATTTGTTGTGGGTGTATGCGCAAGGTTTATTAGAGTGAATTGATACATGTTTTTAGGGGGTATTTTAGTGAAAAAAGTGATCAAAAGTGTTAGATTTTGTTCCTTAAGGTGTAGAGTATCAACACTTTGCCTAAAAAGTATTACTTGTGATATTTATGATGTTTTTCATCCCGTTTTCGGAGTAAATCGATGGAATTTGGCCAAACCGAGAGAACCGGCATTCATAGGGTGAAGAGACGATCGAGACAGGCGAAAATGGGGGTCGAGGCGGAGTCAAGGTCGAGAAAATTCCCTGGAATCGACCTCTGGTCGAGGGCCAGGGCCTCGACCTAAGGTTGCCGGCCAAGTGGAGAAATTCGAATTTTTGAAGCAAGCTCGACTCGAGGCTCAGCCCTCGAGTCAAGGATTGGGGAAAAGGCGGCAAGCTCGAGTCGAGGGCTGGAGCTCGACTCGAGGCTGGAGGCAAAATTGAAAAAATGCTAACACGACTTCACAAGCCTCGACTTGAGGGTCCCAACCTCGAGTCGAGGGATGCCCAAAATTGAAAATTTGTGTTTTAAGCCCATTTGAGCGGAAAATAGAGCATAATCTCCATAACCTTCATTAGAGCAATTATTTTACAGTTCTTAGGCGAATTTCTCATTCCATAGCTTAATTCTCATTTTAGTTTGATTAGATTGATAGATTTGGATAGATTGTAATCATTTGTACCCTAGATTAGCTTTTGATCCATCAGTTTTTCAATTCCAAGGTGTAATTCAATTGTGAGAAGAGCACATTTGAAGATACATTGAAGATTGAAGCATTCTTATTTTTATCATTTTAATCCAATTGGTGATGTTCTTCCATTTTACTCCTTTTAATTCATTGATTGTTGTAATTAGATTTTTGATTGCTCAATTAGATTTTTCTACCCATGGATTTTGCTCTTTGCACCATGGGCTAATACTCTTGTACTTGGGATAATTGAAATTGAGGATGATTTGATTGTCTTATGCTATGATTGTTGATGATTGTTGATCAATTGAGTTAGATTGCTCCCTAATTGTGATTCTCATTGTGCTTCATGCATTTTTATCTCTTTAGATTAATGTTTGATCACCCTAGCAATAGGCGAGTTGAGCTAACGTGATCCGGGATTAATCGGGTTATAATTGTGTATGATTGTATGAATTGAGTGCTTCTTAATTGAGAGATTAGTTGCACTAAGGATACTCATATTAGGCATTGTGTGATTGATGGGGTGATTAATTGCATGTTGGTTTTTGCTTTCTATCTTAGTTGATTTGCAATTTGATTCAATCATAGCTTGTTGATCAATTATTCCTTGATGGATATTATCCCTAGCACCCCAATCCCCATTGAATCTTAGTTACTTGTTTATTATTCAAGGTGTTTGATAAATTGCTCTCTTGTTGTTTGCTTTTAATTTTTGCAATTGTAGTGTAGTTTGAGAACCAGAACCGCTTTGCAACAATAGTCATCGATAACTTGTATTCCTAGGGCCTCACGTGCATACTTTTTCCCTTGGTTTCGATATACTTGGTTGTCTTAAAATCGCTTGCTCGATTCCTACAATCAAAATGGCGCCGTTGCCGGGAATTAGGTTTTGCGCCTATAGTGAGACTTAGGAATTGTTTGAAGTGACAACTTGTTGTGTGTGTTTTTGTATTTTTGTTTTGTTGTTTGTTCTTGTTGGATTTTGATACTTGGATTGGTGATATTGTAGGTTTATGATTACAAGATCTAGTGGTATACCACCCTTGCCACTCAATCCGAAATTGAAGCTATAATTCAAGAAATCGTGGGAGAAGGAGAAGAGAAGTGATGGAAGGTGAAGAGTTGAAGAATGAAGAGAGAGTTGTTGGTGAACCAAATGTTAAGGAGGTCAATGTAAATGGAGAGGGAGATTGCAAGATAATGGAGGAGGTAATGGGCACAATTTGCCTTTTAATTCTCAAGTTGGCCCTTTCCCTCAAGGGATGCCACCACATCAATTTCTCTACTAAAATCCATACCCCTACCCCCACAAGTTCACCAATATCCATACTTGTTGGAACCACCGATCGCCGACTCTACGAAAATATCGGACTCGGGATCATAATCACACAAACGCAGCGGAAAGAATTGTACCTTTATTCACCGTAATAGGTGAAGACAAACCAGGCTTCTAAGGTCGGAATCTGCGATCGAAGGATGAGCCTCGAACCTCACGGTCTTACGCCGTATTCCTATCCCTTTCCCTTGGACGTCGAGTGGTCGACGATCCTCCAAGGAATCGAGAATCCGCCTCCCTCGATCTCACGTTTTTCACACGCTGGAGACTCGATGTTAGGGTTTATTTATAGGCTACAACAGGGACCTAAGGAGGAATTAGGGTTGGGCCTCCTGATGGGCCTAAATATCCTGTGTTCGGTCCGAACACTTTACTTAAGCCCATCAATTATAACTCGGTCCACTAAAGAATTATAATTGAATTACCGTCCTAATCCCATATTATTATATGGGCTCCTTTATTATGTGTACGTTTATTTCCCGTGTTTAAGATATCGAATGTCCATAAATTAATTAAATTACCGACAACTTAATTAATTTATATCTAATTCCAAGAGTAAGTACCACTCATCTTTATTATTATGTCGGATTAAATCCACTGCGGGGGTTTACATAATAATCTTTATGAGCTCCTCAAGGGGACATCATCATCCTAAATAATTAGGACACGGATTCCTTCTATAATCAACAAAGACACCATATAAACAATGCTATCTCCCAATTCACCGAGCCTATTGATTTAATAAATCTCACCCATTGGTAAATCAAAGAAACATACATTGAGTACACGTGCCCATTATTATATAGGGATTAAGAAGACGTACATCCATAACAACAGAGGTCTTGTTCTTTTATATAGTCAAGACAAATTGAACAACCTCATATGGTCCTGCTCAATACATACAAAATGTACTAGTGTAACTTTATAGTCAAGATAGACTAATACCAAATTACACTACAACCGTTCCAATGATTTGTCCAAATCCATTTTGGTTGTGAGCTATTATTTATAATCTATAAGGCACGATAACATGATCTTCTCGTGTGACACCACACACCATGTTATCTACGGTATAGATTAATCAACAAAATAATGATATATATAACAATCATAAACAATAAGTATTTTGATCATAATGAATCTCATATGAAAAAGATGTTCATACTCAAGAAAGATGTTCATACAAAAGCTAGGCTTATAGTATACATCCTAACAATACTATCCACCTCATCCACAACAATTCCCACCATACTCTCCTCATATGCCATACAACAATGAGCCACGATATCAAGAGCCACCTCACATTCCCCAAGCCCAACCACAACCGATGCAAGAGCCTCCACCTCAAGGTAGGCCATTAAGGGAGTTCTTTGAGCCTCAACTTCATGAGCATTATGATGGAATAGAAAGGCCGAGAATTGAAGCGAATAATTTTGAGATAAGTCCCGCTCTTGTGAGGATGCTTAGAGAAAAGCAATTTGAAGGGAAAGATGAAGAGGAGTGCCCTCATCAACACATGGCACAATTTCTAGAGATTTTCGACACCACGAAGTACAACGGAGTGCCCGAGGATGCGAAGAAGCTAAGGCTATTTGCCTTTACTCTTAAGGGGAGAGTCAAAGCATGGCTAAATTCTCTTCCTCCCGGAACCGTTCGTACGTGGGAGGACCTAAGTAAAAGATTCTTGATGAAGTTTTATCCCCATCCAAGATGGTGCTAGCCAAGGAGGCGATTTCACATTTCCGCCAAAAGAATGGAGAGACTATACCGGAGGCTTGGGAGAGGTATGGTATGTTGCTTATTAATTGTCCCCAACATGGCTTTCCGGAGGAACAAATCATAATGTACGTTTGCAATGGCTTGACGGATGGGGATCGATCCTTTTAAACGCATGTGCTAATGGTTCTATTTGGTCAAAGACGGTGGGGCAAATGAATGAGATTATGGAGAATATTGTCCAAGATTCGTTCCAAGTGTCGATTAATCATGGAGCTCGGCATAGAGTGTCCCATGTGGAGGAGATAGAGTCTATGAAGACTATGATAATGACGATGATGGACCGTTTGGGAGCTCTTGCTACATCTCAAAGCCAACAAAATGTGAGTCCATCCATCCCTCAAGTTGATATGTGTCCAAGTCCATTGTGAATGAAGAAGTGAACTATATGGGAAGACCTCCATATCAAGGAGGATATCAAGGCAATTATCAAAGCAATTTTCAAGGTGCAAGGCCATATCAAGTGCCTTATCAAAATAGGCCTCAAGGTAATTTTCAACCTCAACCTCAAGCTCCATTTAATGGCAACAATTGGAGGAGGCACGAAAAATTTTCTTATGCTAATCCAAGAGCCGCCGTCCAATTTCCTCCCGGATTTGATCCGGGTGACAAAGCCCCTAATAATGAGGGGAAGGAAACTACGAAGGAGCTACTTGGGATGCTTGTGAAGAGGTTAGAGGCTAATGATTCGAGGTTGGATGATATTGGCAAGCAAATGGACACAAGGTTCAAGACTATTGAGCATCAAGTGGGACAATTGGCCACAATGGTTGGGAAGCTTTCTTCTACAGTGGATCATTTGCAAAACAAGGGAAGTATCCATCTACCACCGATCCTAACCCAAAGGAGTTTTGTAGTGCAATTCAACTAAGGAGTGGTGCTAGATATGAAGGCCCAAAGATGCCCAAGGAAGTGGAAGTTGAGAAAGAGGTGGAGAAAGAAGAAGTGATAGAAGAAGGTGTGATTGATGAGAAAGAGGCACGTGAAGAGATCAAGGCAAAGGGAGAGTCTAAGGAAGAAGAGAAGGCAAAAGATGCATGGGAAGTTCCCATGAGACCCACTCCAGTTCCCTATCCTCAAAGACTTGGGAGGAAGAAGCTTGATGAGGAGTTTGGTAAGTTTATAGAGGTTTTTAAAAGCTTGCATGTTGATATTCCACTTTTGGATGCCCTTGAGCAAATTCCCCACTACAAGAAGTTTTTAAAGAGATCATGTCAAAGAAGAGAAGATGGGATGAGAAGGGTATGATGAAATTGGTGGAGGAGTGTAAGGAGATTCTAGAGAGACATCTACCTCAAAAGCTAAAGGATCGGGGAGTTTCATTATTCCTTGCGAAATTGGGGAGAATGGGAAAATTCAAGGCTTATGTGATTTGGGAGCTAGTATCAATGTCATGGCTTTGTCAATATTTAAGAAGTTGGAGTTAGGAGAGGTGACCCTACAAATATCAATCTTCAATTGACGGATTAATCTTATGCTCATTTATTTGGAATTGTTGAAGATGTATTAGTAGGAGTTGGCAAGTTCATCTTCCGGTTGATTTTATTGTCCTTGACATGAAGGAAGAGCTTCGAGGCACCTATCATTCTTGGTAGACCTTTCCTTGCTACCGGCAAAGCCATGATCAATGTTGAAAAAGGAGAGCTCAAGTTGAGCTTTAATGGAGAAAAGGTGACATTTACTAGAGCTCCATTGAAAGAAGAGGCTCCAAGTACTTTGGAGAAGAAGATGTGTGGATACATAGAGATCATCGATTTATACCCTTCCATTGATAGGGATGATTCTACACCTTCTACTTTTTCTAATTCTTTAGTTAATGAGCATTTTATTCCTTCTTGTAAAGTGATTGCTAATAAGTCTTGTGTTTCTTTGAATGATCTTAGGAAGGAGAAAGCACTCATGGAACCTTTGCTTGACCCGAAGATAAGGAGCTTGAAGATGGTGAGAAGAATTTGACCAAGCTTGAGCAATGCTCAAGTTTGGGGGTGTTAGAAGAGAGAAGGACACCACTTGAGAAGAAGGAAGTGAGCTTCATAGTTGGAGAACAAGTGGTGTGGAGCGAATCCAATTGGAGTCGATTGCTAAGCGTAGAAAGACTCAAGGAAGTTTTGACGGTCAAGGAAATCAAAGAAGGGGGAAAGCTCCTCTTAGAAGACAAATGGGGATGTTGCCTTTTTGCAAAGGAGAAACTAGTGTGGCACAAGGACTATCCTCATGTCTTCGATGAAAGGGAAGTATGAACTCCTTGAGTTCCGTCCGGCAAAGGACGTTAAACCTAGCGCTAGATGGGAGGCAACCCATCCTTTTTGTTGCTTTGGTGTGTTGTGTTGTTGTTTGCTTTTTGTTTTTGGTCCGTTTTTATGAGAATTAACTTGGAACTAGTGATCATGCTTAGGAGGTTATGATATCTTGCTATGGGATTATTTGGTTTTTTTGAGCTTATTGTTGATACCATGTGGAGTTGCATATGTATTTGTATCACTCTCATGCCAAACTTTGAATTCATGCTTACATTCAAGTTTGGGGGTGTTGATCGTTATTTGGTTACGTGCACCTCTTTGTGGTAATGATTTGACAATTTTTATGCCCGATTGTAGGTACACTTGCTACATTTGATTGGGAAGAGATCGAAATTGCAAGGGAATTCAAGACGAAAAGGAGAAGTGCTTAAAAGTTGGTGAAAATGAGCAAAAAGGAAGAGACCACTGGTCCGCTCGATCGAATGAGCGACCGGGCTTAAATCGAGGGACCAAAATGGTTAGTTTTTGCATATTTGAGTTCGTTGGGGTCAAATAGGTCATTTTTAGGAGTTTTGGGGGTCGGGCGGGTTCGGGAATCCGTAAAAATTCCACTGGACTCGACCCGGGTCGAGGTGACCAATCCCCAGGTCGAGGTCCATACTTAGTCAAATTTCAAAATCATGCATCCCTTAGTCGAGGCCTGAGCCTCGAGTCGAGGCAGAATTTTAAATTACAAGCACGACTCGAGGGCCGAGCCTCGAGTTGAGGGACCTCAATTTTCGGATGCCCCGAGTCGAGGGCTGGACCTCGAGTCGAGGCCGGGACGTTTTAAAAATCACACCGATTCGCAGATTCAGCCACGACCCGTGCCCTAGCCCTCGATCCTCTTTGCGTCCTCACCTATTTTCGACCCATTGAGCTCGTTTTCACCAATTAATCATAGTTTACATTACATGTTCATTATCCATTGCATCAAAATCAAGTCTTGTGAGGGTTTTGAAGATTAATTTTGGGATTTTTGGTATTTTGAGTGGGTGTTCTTCCATTGCCATTTCAAGTCCGAATTTGTTGATACAAGGTACAAATTATCACTCCCTATCTCTTTACATTTCGTTCTTGAGTGGATTAATGCATGGGTTGTTCGAATTTTGCCAATTTATACATTGAAGTTGATTGTCATTTGGGCATTTTTACGAATACCTTGCGTGCATGATATTTAGAACGAATTTTGGGGAATTTGTTGGTGAATTAGGATTGCTTGTTGAATTAGAAGGCATGTTTAGGATTGTTTGAGATGATTTTGCTTATGCCTTAGTGAATTTTGGCCATCGGAATGATTGTTCTTAATTGTTCTTGGGAATTTCTAGTGAGTATATAATGAAATTTGGTCAAGTGTTGCATGATTGATGATAGAAGTGCATGATTAGGGATTGTTATTGTTCTAAATACTCGATTAGATGGCTTTATTATTGTTGGAAATTTTGTTGAGCCTAATTGCATACCATTGTGAGGTTGATATTGAGTGTTGAGGCCATTTAGTTGAGTATGCATATTTGTGGGATTTATTGAGCACCTCTATTGATTATATTACTTTAGTTGTGACTATTTGACCGGATTTATCGAGCTTGTTGCATTATTCATGTAGGAATTGATTGTGATTGGAGATTGTTTGTGATGATTGACTCGGTCATGTGCTTAATTGCTATCATATTTTGCTCGTGTTGCTACTAGTATGTGCTAATTGTTGCCTTGGGAAATTTTGTAGGAAAGATGTTTCGAGGTGCCGACGGTCATAATTTTCCCGATGAGGAGTTCAGAAGAGAGACAGAGCCGTTAGATTTGCTAACAAGATGCCGGCTCGGTTGGGGATTTTATGGGATGACTACCAGTGGAGAAAGCACTCCATCTTGTATGTTGAGATTTACAACAAGGTGGTGAAGACCCACCTTGTAAACCATGACTGTATGGTCTCTATGGGGATAGAGGAAGACATCCCTAGACTTTTCGAGCAGGTTGGCATGTCCGTCTTCTTGGCTAAGAGGCCACGGACCTACTTGGGGCTCACTCTCGAGTTCCTTTGCACGGTGACCTTTGACAAGGCCAGAAGGCAAAGTTTCCACGGGCTATCACATTCGAGTTGTTAGGGAATAAGTACACTCTTACTATGAACGAGATCAATGAGATCATTGGTACACCGACCGATCCTCGATAGCTCATTGCTGAACATAAGATGAGAGTATAATGCTAAGAAGTTCGAGGAGGATATCAAATTTGGGGGCACCGGAGCGGCGCAATTTATTCCCGGAAAGTCTAAGAGTGCCGAGATCCGCAACCCGGAGATGAGGTATTTGGAGAAGATTTTATCCAAAGACGATATTTGTCTAATCGAGGGAGGAGCAGTTGTATCTAAGGAGCTCTATGTTCTATGGTGCTTCCTCCACGGAGTTTCAACGCCGCTTATCTTTGCTATTTGTTTGAGAGGGTGACGAGCACCCGATTCAAGAAGATTCATTTTGGAGGATTGATCACTCTCATTGCCGAGCACTTCGGCATTCCGACGCACAACCCTGTGAGCACTAGAGGGCCCCGACTTGACCACCGACACCATGAGGTGGATGAAGACCCTAGACCTCATTGGGAGGACTTGGTGCTTTCAGAAGACTCGAAAGCCGATTCCCTCTTTCTAACAAGAGGTTGACCACCGTGTTCGGCGTAGCGAGGGCATGTGACTATCAACCTCCGGATGTGGTCGCAGTGACATACCGAGGCGATTGATGCCTATACTCGGGAGCACTAAGTGGACCTCCGTGAGGATGATGATGAGGAGGAAGGGCGCAGGGCGGAGTCCGGTTCTCGAGGAGGAGGCCGAGGTTGCAGATACGGAAAATGAAGAAGAAGAGAAAGATGAAGAGGACGAGCAGCAGAGGAGCCGGTTAGGATGGATGAGGACGAGAACTTGAGGCCAGAGATCAACTACTACCGGCAGGATGAGATGCGGAGTAGGTGTACGAGGCCGGGCAGCTCATCGCAGAGACAGTGGACCCTCACCGAGGAGATGTGGGCCGACAGTCGGAGAATGCACTGGAGTGTCGACACGGCAGGACGAGTGTTTTCGAGTCATGGAGGAGTCTTGTCGTTTTAATGAGGAGACGAGGAGGATGCAGGAAGAGTATCTCAAGAATCAGCAGGATATGTACTCACTCCTCTAGCAGATGAGCCCATGGAACTTCGGGTCGGGCCACTACCCTCCTCCACCGCCTCCGACCGATGATTAGGAGATTCCCCTATTTCCTATCCCTCTCCTCTAGTTTATTTAGCTTTCTCTTAGATTCCTCTTGGTGATAGATGTTTTGATTTGTGGTGATGATTTGTGGTTATTTTGGATTGTACTTCATGACTTGATCTTGATGGATTTGAGGATACTTGATGATTTCTATTGATGGTGTGTATGAATGATTGTGGTATTTTGGATTTATTGAGCTTTATTGATATGATGATGATTATGCTATATTGATATCTTGGATTCCTTGTATATTTTTGGCATTGATTTGTCTTGAGCTTACATGTGGATTTATTGCATATCTTTGAGTTATCTTTGTTGACATAGTGAGTGTGCTTGAGATTATGTACATGTGCACTTGTGCTTGATTTGCAAGATATATTGAATTTTGATTTGATCATGAGTTGATATGTGGCTTGAAGCTAGCATGATTGATAATTATGTGATGATGAATGTGATTGAAATGTTTGATTCATTGCTCAATTGAAGCCCGTGAGCTTTTGTGCCTTTATAATCGTACATCTTATACAATTGATTTAATTTCTTTGTGAGTGCATCATTCATGGATATGTATGCTAGAATTTGCCTTTGGACTTATTGAGATTGATCTTTTGAGATGTCATGAATATGATAAGAGGCCATGTTTGATATGATAAGTCACTTAGCCAAAATTTTCCCACCAAAACATTTGATTTCCTTAGTGAGCCATTTTGAGCCTAGTATCCATATTCTTTGGCAAGCTAAGTGAAAATTGAAGCCATTTGCCTATTTTTATGAGCCTTATTGTCCTATGTTTAGTAGAGCTTGATTGTTGGTTATAGATGGTGCATTTCGTGTAAAGTATTGTGGAAAGATGATGTGCTAAGTTGATTGAAAGAAAGAAAGGGGTTGAGAAAAATTGAATTGTGAAAAATTGATGAACATGAAAAAGGAAAAAAAAATCAATTGTGAGCTTAAAAGAAAGAAAGAAAGCTCAAAAGAATGGTGTTGTTTGAACTATGTATGCATAAGAAAGAGTTGATTGATGAAGATTGAAGAGATGTGTATTGAAGTGTTAGCTATCATTCAAGTTCTCTACTATGTTAGTCACTCTTATCTAAATTCATCCACCCATTCCAAAGATCTTACATTACAACCTTGATGAAAGACCACTTTGATTCTTGATTGAACACAAATGATTGTGATTGAGATTGAGATTGAGTCCTTTGGCAATATTATGGTGTACATGTTTGTGAATTTGATGATTGAGTGTCATTTTACCTTGATACACTTGAGAGATGAGAGAAACACTCCATGGAAGGAGCAATGATTTGAGTATTTGATGTTGCATTTGTTTGAGCATGATTCATCTTGATTGCTAGTTGAGAGTTGCATTGATACTTGAGTTCATTGATGAGTTCAATTGTCTTATATTTCTTCTATGGTGCCATGAGACATAATTGCAATCAATTCACTTTTTGTGCTTATTTGCTACGTTGCTCGAGGACGAGCAACACTTCAAGTTTGGGGGTATTATGATTGGAGTGAATTGATGCATGTTTTTAGGGGTATTTTAGTGCAAAAAGAGATCAAAAGTGTTAGATTTTGTGTCTTAAGGTGTAGAGTATCACTACTTTGCCTAAAAAGTATTACTTGTGAGGTTTTTGATGTTTTTCGTCCCATTTTCAGGTAAATCGGTGGAATTTGGCCAAACCGAGAGTACCGGCATTCATAGGGTGAAGAGACGATTGAGATGGGCAAAAATGGGGGTCACAGCAGAGTTCGTGTCGAGAAAATTCCCTGGACTCGAACTCGGTCAGGAGTCGTGGGCCTCGACCCGAGGTTGCCGGCCATTTGAATTTTTGAAGCAAGCTCGACTCGAGGCTCACCCTCGAGTCGAGGATCGGGAAAAGGTGGCAAGCTCGAGTCGAGGGCTGGAGCTCGACTCGAGGCCGGAGGCAAAACCGAAAAAATGCTAACACGACTTCACAAGCCTCGACTCGAGGGCCCCAACCTCGAGTCGAGGGATGCCCAAAATCAAAAATTTGTGTTTTAAACCCATTTCAGCGGAAAACAGAGCATAATCTCCATAACCTTCATTAGAGCGGTTATTTTACAGCTTTTAGGGCGAATTTCTCATTCCATAGCTTAATTCTCATTGTAGTTTGATTAGATTGATAGATTTGGATAGATTGTAATCATTTGTACCCTAGATTAGCTTTTGATCCATTAGTTTTTCAATTCCAAGTTGTAATTCAATTGACGAGAAGAGCACATTTGAAGATACATTGAAGATTGAAGCATTCTTATTTTTTATCATTTTAATCCTATTGGTGATGTTCTTCCACTTTACTCCTTTTAATTCATTGATTGTTGTAATTAGATTTTTGAGTGCTCAATTAGATTTTCTACCCATGGATTTTGTTCTTTGCACCATGGGCTAATACTCTTGTACTTGGGATAATTGAAATTAAGGATGATTTGATTGCCTTATGCTATGATTGTTGATGATTGTTGATCAATTGAGTTAGATTGCTCCCTAATTGTGATTCTCATTGTGCTTCATGCATTTTTATCTCTTTAGCTTAATGTTTGATCACCCCGGCAATAGGCGAGAGTTGAGCTAACGTGATCTCGGGATTAATCGGGTTATAATTGTGTATGGTTGTATGAATTGGGTGCTTCTTAATTGAGAGATTAGTTGCACTAAGGATACTCACATTAGGCATTGTGTGATTAATGGAGTGATTAATTGCATGATGGTTTTATGCTTTCTATCTTAGTTGATTTGCAATATGATTCAATCATAGCTTGTTGATCATTGATTCCTTGATGGATATTATCCCTAGCACCCCAATCCCCATTGAATATTAGTTACTTGTTTAGCATTCAAGGTGTTTGATAAATTGTTTGCTTGTTGTTTATTTTTAATTTTTGCAATTGTAGTGTAGTTTGAGAACCAAAACCGCTTTACAACAATAGGCATCGATAACTTGTATTCCTAGGGCCTCACGTGCATACTTTTTCCCTTGGGCTCGATATACTTGGTTGTCTTAAAATCGCTTGCCCGATTCCTACAATCAAAGGTTCCTTGCAAATCCAAAGAAAAGTCATGTGGAAGCAGCAAAAAGATCTTGAAATATCTTAAAGGAATTACAAATTTAGGCTTATGGTACCTACTGATGACAATCTAGAATTAAGTGGTTACTCGATTCAGACTATGGAGGATGTAGAATTGATAGAAAATCAACTACCTGGGTACGTGTCGCTTCTAGGTAGTAAGTTGATCTCATGGTTTTCAAAGAAGCAAACTTCGGTTGCTACCTCAACCACGTAAGCAGTACATGGCCACCGGAAGGCTGCTCACAGCCTACTTTGGATAAGTCAACAATTGAGACATTATCACATAGAAGCCAAAGAAATATCAATCTTTTGTGACAAGATCAAAGGCAATAGCTATTACTCAAAATCCAAGACTTCACACTAGATGTAAGCACGTGGATATCGACACCATTTTATTCGAGATCACGTAGAGAGAAAGAATATTCGAATGGAGAAGATTCACACCGAGCGTCAGAGAGCGGACATTCTTACCAAACCAAGAGCGTAAGCAAGGTTCCGAGAATTATCGGTTGAACTTGGTTTATTGGACCCAGAGAAAGTTTATCAAAAAGGAATCGCCAAGAATATTAGAAGCTCATATGCTTATTTCATCTTTCTTTTGTGCATTTTCTTTCATATATTCTTTCCTTGCATTAATCTTTTCTGCAGGAATAGAAAGCTTATGAAGAAAGGTTGAAGTCTTCTACTAAAGATAAACTCAATGATAGAAGGGTTCCAAACCTGCGTAAAAGGGTTGCAAAGCTTGCTTAGCAAGGTTCCTAACCTTGCCGCTATAGTATCTCCGACACATCCACGTGATATCACCGACTATACGCTTAGCTATCGATATGTTCTCTCTTTTTCCTTTTATTTTAAAAGAGTTTTGGTTTAAAATATTCCTCGTTATTTTCTTGTTAAATCTTTCTAATATTTTATTTCCTAAAAGTTATCCTCGGCGCATAGGCTTATCTTTTAAATGTCAAATCAAATCTTGATTATTGCAAAAATTAAGGGTCACAATTTTTCCAAAATATTTTATTACCTATTTCGTGGATCCGAAAATCTTAAATTTTTACAAAATTTCCTTTTCGCCCATTAGCCGAGGTCCCGCACTCATCGTAATTCAAATCAAGTTGCACTCCATAACCGCTCGATCCGATCATGCAACATGTCAATCAACGGTTACCTTTTATT
Organism: Paraleonurus japonicus; assembly: GCA_030762865.1. Classification (NCBI taxonomy): domain Eukaryota; kingdom Viridiplantae; phylum Streptophyta; class Magnoliopsida; order Lamiales; family Lamiaceae; genus Paraleonurus; species Paraleonurus japonicus. Next base: position 25,159,730 of record CM061060.1, read on the forward strand.
TCGCTATTTTAAAATTAGCGATTTCCTTTTTGTCTTATATATATATATATATATATATATATGTATCATCGTTTTCACTCATTCTCTCTCACTTTCTCAAAAATCTTCTCTACAAATTTCTCTTACATATTTTCCCTACATTCTCTGTGTTCTTATTTTCTCTAACTCAAATGGCTCCTAAATATGCATCTTCTTCTAAGAAATCTGCTAGTAAGAGCAAGAGCAAGGCTATGGATGCTCTAGCTCGCCCGAAAAGATGAGAAGTGAACTTTCTGTGGATTTCTACTCAAATCACCGGCGAGAGGCAATGGAGATCATGACATTGCTATCGATAGGGGTCTCGCTCAATATTGCTTTGCTCATTCGGCGAAACGCAGAACGCTTGATGCTTATGCTGTTCAATTTCGATAAGGGCAAAATTTGGGGATAATGGTTTGAATACAAGGGTTCACGAACAATCCTCGACAGCTACGAGGAACGACATTCACACTCATTTGGGTCTCTCTCTTCATGGTATCGACTCCAAAACCTACATGTGGGACAACCATTATGTTGCTTTTTGTTCTCTAACGAAAACATCGTGTCGTCATTTTGTTACCGATTTGAAGAAAGGATACCTAAGGCGGAAATACAGATTCATCGTTTGACATCATGGTTAAGGTAATTTTTGGGGAGCAACAAAGTATGGATTCTTTGAGTCAACGTAGATTATGTGCTCAAAGCAATTGTGGATGGGGTCGCATGTGACCGGGTGATGAAATTTTTAGACATTCTCAAGAAAGAGAAGAATTGATTCTTTTCCGACCGACGATGCGGCTCATGTTGGAGTGAAAATTTGGGTTGTGGAGCAAGATGTCTCGATGTCTAACAAGATCATTGTTCTGCTAGAAAGGATGTTTCCCGGTGTTGCGTGAGATCCGAAATGGACAAAGTCTTATACCAAGGCTAAGTTTATTCTTAACAAAGATGAGGACCTATCTCGGGGCTTACCTGACATACCGGTGATGAAGGAATTTCACCGATGGCTCGCCGAGGGGGAACATGATGATGAAGGAGATATGGCTCATTCGGAGAGTGAGAAGGATTCTTCGATGCCGAGGAAGAGACTGAAGAAGGAGATGAAATGGATGTTGATAATGACAAGTGATGAAGAAGAGTTTGCCGATAGCGAATCCGAGAAGGATTCTCCTAAACCAAAGCAAGTCCGAAAAGGGAAGCAAGCTCTAAGTCTCGCTAAGTCGGTACAAAAAGCTTTGGGTATTGACTCTTCCGACAGCTGAAGATCAAGTTCCTATCTCTGAGTTACCAAAGAAAAAGGCTCGAAAACCCTCTCGTTGTGCCGCAGTGGTTCGGTTAGCAAGCACTGACTAGGGAGCATGGTTATCCGGACCCATTTTTTCTCGACAAAAGGGGATCTCTCGATGATGATGCACTCGGAGATTGAGGACTCTTCGTCAAAGGAGACATAAGACATCATCTCACCAGAGTCTGCCGGTGAAAAGGAGAAGGTATCTTTTCCCTCTTCTCCATCTTTTCATGATGCTCCTTCTAGTCTCCAGGAAGACTTGTCTTCTAAGGATGTCGGCGATGAAACCACGGGGTTGGGTGCCGCGCCGAGCCAATCACCCAAGTTGCCGAGGTGAAACTCCGGCATGGAGGCCGCTCAACCAAAACCTCGCTTTAAGAGTTCGTGGCCCATTCGAAGAATGTTTAGTGGTTGAGGCCACATCGTGGGTTGACAAAGAAATATCCAAAATCGCTGGACCATGAGGCCGAAAGAAAGCCGTTAATAGACATCATTCTCGTGGAGAGATGCTCGGTGGGGACAAATGGATGACTTGATTTTGTTGATAGAAGAGATGGGTCGGGATGTGTTCTCTCGATTGGGAGTATGGATTATGAAGTAAAGATGGAGTGGCGAAGGCCTTTGATCCGTCTTCGCATCATCAAGTGAATTGTTTAGTAGCAAGGTTGCCGGGCGAAACGGAACTCGCCGAGGAGAGCACCGGACCTCACATTGTCTTGGCGGCAGAGGCCAGAAAGTTGTTAATTCTCCTCCCTCTTCTTTCCCGGTTTCCCTTCGCCTCGTTTACCCAACTTTATGCCTCGTCATTGTTCATGAGAATTTGTATAAGTCTTACGCCGCTAAGTTTGCCGAGTTGAAGGATCGTATGCTATAATGTTCTCTATTCTTAATTCCAAGTATGACCCTTTGGCCTCAAGCATTGAATCGTCCAAAGCATATATTGATGTCGTGATTCGATGGCTCCAGAGCCGATTCGGAGGACACCGCCGAGATGTTTTCTCGATCAAAGAAAACATCATTGACACGCTTAGCGAGATGATGCTAAAAAATGTGAATGAAGTCGAATACAAAGTTGAGGTCATGAGGGATCTCAAGGAGAAAAGTGAGGAAAAGTGGAGACAAAGTTGTTACCGAATGGGAATCTCGCTTGCAAAAGGTCAAGCCAAGGCAAAGCATCTCGGTAGATATGCAACCGCATCGATGCAGGCATGAAGCAAGCTTTGAGGGATGGTATTGATCGTAACGAATCCATTCGTCTGTCCCTTGCAAGAGATGGGTAAGCGGTTCTTCGTTGTTATGAAGGAGAACAAGAACATATCGGAAGCCACCTCTCGCCACCTCCGCGGAAGTTGCTACCGCAACAAAATATAGGCTTGATGTTGAGGACAAGATTGCTAAGCCGATAACCGCAGAGTTAGCTGATTGGAGTGAATTGATGCATGATTTGAGGGGGTATTTTAGTGCAAAAAGTGGTGAAAAGTGTTAGATTTTGTGTCTAAATGTGTAGAGTATCACTACTTTGCCTAAAAAGTATTACTTGTGAGATTTTTTATGTTTTTCATCCAGTTTTCGTGTAAATCGATGGAATTTGGTCAAATCGAGAGTATCGGCATTCATACGGAGAAGAGACGAACGAGACAGTAAAAATGAGGGTCGAGGCGGAAGTCGGGTCGAGAAAATTCCTGGACTCGACCTCCGGTCGAGGGCCGTGGACCTCGACCCGAGGATTCCGACAAGGAGGAGATATTCGAAATTTTGAAGCAAGCTTGACTCGAGGGCCGAGCCTCAAGTCGAGGGACAGGCAAAAGCCGCAAGCTCGACTCGAGGGCCGAGCCTCAAGTCGAGGCCGGAGAGTTTTTGAAGAAGCGTGGATGCGACATCACGAGCCTCAACTCGAGGGCTCCAACCTCGAGTCGAAGGTGCCGATTTTTGGAAATTCGAGTTTTAAAGCCATTTGAGCGAAAAAACAGAGCATAAGTTAGTTTAGGGAGGTTACTTACATTTTTAGGGCGATTTCGAGTTTCTTAGCTTAATTCTCCTTCTAGGTTGATTAGATTGTTAGATTTAGATAGATTTTCATTAATTGTTGGTTAGATTGTACTTTGATCCATTAGTTTTTCCATTCCAAGTTGTAATTCAAGTGGAGAAGAGATTGTATTTGAAGATACTCTTGAAGATTGAAGCATTCCTATTATTGATCATTTTGATTCAATTGGTGATGTTCTTCCTCTTTACTCTTTTCAATTCAATAATTGTTGTGATTAGCTATTTGATTGTGCAATTAGATTTTCTACCCATGGATTTTGCACTTTGCTACATGGGCTAATACTATTGTGCTTGGTATAATTGAAATTGAGGATGATTTGATTGTCTTATGCTATGATTGTTGATCAATTGAGATAGTTTATTCCCTAATTGTGATTCTCGGTGTGCTTCATGCATTTTTATCTCTTTATATTAATGTTTGAACACCCTAGCAATAAAGTAGAGTTGAGCTAATGTGATTAGGGATTAATCGGGTTATAATTGTGTATGATTGTATAAATTGGGTGCTTCTTAATTGAGAGATTAGTTGCACTAAGGATACTCACATTAGGCATTGTGTGATTAATGGAGACTTAATTGCATGATGGTTTTATGCTTTCTATCTTAGTTGATTTGTAATTTGATTCAATCATAGCTTGTTGATCATTGATTCCTTGATGGATATTATCCCTAGCACCCCAATCCCAATTGATCTTTGTTACTTGTTCTAGCATACCAAGTGTTTGATAAATTGCTTGCTTAGTGTTTGATTTTTAATTCTAGCATTAGTATTTTATTTTTGGAACCAAAACCACATTTGCGACAATATTCATAGAGAACTTGTATTTCTAGGGTCTCACCGCATACTTTTTCCCTTGGGTTCGATATACTTGGTTGTCTTAAAATCGCTTGCCCGATACTTGCAATCAAAATGGCGTCGTTGCAGGAAATTAGTTTTTGCGCCTTAAATGAGACTTAGGAATTGTTTGAAGTGGCTACTTGTTGTTTTTGTATTTTTGTTTTGTTCTTTCTTTTTGTTGGATTTTGATATTTGAATTGGTGGTTTGTAGGTGCATGATTACAAGACCTAGTGGTATTCCACCCTTGCCACTCAATCCAAAAATTGGAGCTACTATTCGGAGAAATCGTGGGAGAAGGAGAAGAGAAATGATGGAAGGTGAAGAGTTGATGCATGAAGAGAGAGTTGGTGAACCTCATGTTGAGTAGGTTAATGGCAATGGAGAGGGGAGAGTGCAAGAGAATGGAGGAGGTAATGGGCACAATTTGCCTTTCAATGCTCAAGTTGGCCCTTTCCCTCAAGGGATGCCACCACATCAATTTCCCTACCAAAATCCATACCCCTACCCTCCACAAGCTCACCAATATCCATACTATCCACCTCATCCACAATAATTCCCACCATACTATCCTTATATGCCATACACCCATGAGCCACGATATCAAAAGTCACCTCATATTCCACAAGCCCAACCACAACCGATGCAAGAGCTTCCACCTCAAGGTAGGCCGTTAAGGGAGTTCTTTGAGTCTCAACTTCATGAGCATTATGATGGAATAGCAAGGCCGAAAATTGAAGTTAATAATTTTGAGATAAGTCCCGCGCTTGTGCGGATGTTGAGAGAGAAGAAATTTGAATGGAAAGATGAAGAGTGCCCTCATCAACACATGGCACAATTTTTAGAGATTTTCGACACCACGAAGTACAATGGAGTGTCCGAGGATGCTAAGAAGCTAAGGCTATTTGCCTTTACTCTTAAGGTGAGAGCCAAAGCATGGCTCAATTCTATCCCTCCCGGAACCGTTCGTACATGGGAGGACCTAAGCAAAAGATTCTTGATAAAGTTTTATCCACCATCAAAGATGGTGCAAGCCGTCAAAAGAATGGAGAGACTATACCGAGTATGGGAGAGATGCGGCATGTTGCTTATTAATTGTCCCCAACATGGCTTTCCTGAGGAACAAACGATAATGTATTTTTGCAATGGTTTGATGGATAGGGATTGTTCCTTTTTAAATGCATGTGCTAATGGTTCGATTTGGTCGAAGACGGTGGGGCAAATGAATGGGATTATGGAGAATATCGCCTAAGATTCTTTTCAAGTGTTGGTTAATCGTGGAGCCCATCATAGAGTGTCCCATGTGGAGGAGATTGAGTCTATGAAGACTATGATGATGAAGATGATGGACCGTTTGGGAGCCCTTACTACTTCTCAAGCCTAACAAAATGTGAGTCCATCTATTCCTCAAGTTGATTTGTGTCCAAGTCCTATGCCTATTGAAGAAGTTAATTACATGGGAAGGCCTCCATATCAAGGAGGATATCAAGGGAATTATCAAGGCAATTTCCAAGGAGCAAGGCCATATCAAGTGCCTTATCAAAATAGGCCTCAAGGTAATTTTCAACCTCAACCTCAAGCTCCATTTAATGCCAACAATTGGAGGAGACACAAAAATTTTTCATATGCTAATCCAAGAGCCGTCATCTAATTTCCTCCCGGATTTGATCCGGGTGCCAAAGCACCTAATAATGAGGGGAAGGCTACTACGGAGGAGCTCCTTGGGATGATTGTGAAGAGGTTAGAGACTAATGACTCAAGGCTAGATGATATTGGAAAGCAAATGGACACAATATTCAAGACTATTGAGCATCAAGTGGGACAATTGGCCACAACGGTTGGGAAGCTTTCTTCTACGGTTGATCATTTACAAAATAAGGGGAAGTATCTATCTATCACCGAGCCTAATCCAAAGGAGTTTTATAGTGCTATCCAATTAAGGATTGGTGCTAGATATGAAGGCCCAAAGATGCCCAAGGAAGTTGAAGTTGAGAAAGAGGTGGAGAAAGAAGAGGTAAGTGAAGAAAGTGTGGTTGATGAGAAAGAGGCAAGTGAAGAGATCAAAGCAAAGGGAGAGTTCAAGGAAGAAGAGAAGTCTAAAGAAGCATGGGGAGTTCCCATGAAACCCACTCCGATTCCCTATCCTCAAAGACTTGGAAGGAAGAAGCTTGATGAGGAGTTTGGTAAGTTTTTAGAGGTTTTCAAAAGCTTGCATGTTGATATTCCACTTTTAGATGCCCTTGAGCAAATTCCCCATTACAAGAAATTTTGAGAGAAATCATGTCAAAAAAGAGAAGATGGGATGAGAAGGGTATGATCAAATTGGTGGAAGAATGCAAGGAGATTTTTGAGAGACACCTACCTCAAAAGCTAAAGGATCCGGGAGTTTTATTATTCCTTGCGAAATTGGAGAGAATGGACAAACAAATGAATTTCAAAGAATCTTTATTGCATATAAGGCTTATATTGATGGTTTTAGACTATGTCGCTCAATGTTGTTCATAGACGATACATTTATGAAGGGTTGTAGTCAAGGAACACTTCTTGTAGCAACCGCAAAGGATGGAAATAATGGTAGAATTTCTAAACTATTTCGAGGAATATAATTTATTAAAATTTCATAATAGATATTTGCTTATATTTTTATGTATAAATTTATTGATCTGCAATTTCTCTTCTTTTACATGATTGTACCACTGTTGCAATTGGCATTGTTTCACGAAAACATAGATAATTGGGAATGGTTTTTGACAAAGTTAAAGGATATTTGTGAGCATGACAAACAAGTCTGTTATCTTTCGTATAGGAATTCAGGATTGCTCAAAGCTTTAACAAGAGTTTTCTCAGAACCGTTACATTTCTTTTGCTTATATCACTTGCTTGCTAACTTAAGGGGACGTTTTGCGGGCGGAGGGAAGCAGAAATCTATACGTGCAAAGGCGCTTAATAATTTTAGGGATAGTGCTTATGCTCCAAATAGACGTGTATTTGAAGAAAAACATGATTTGTTTAAAAGAGAGGGCGGTCCTTGTAACATCCCAAAGTTACTAGGTGAATTATTAAGATATATATGTAATTAATTTTAATAAATAGAATATTAGAATGTGATATGTTTAATTAAAATAGAAACATTTTAGTTAATTATAGCATAAAAAATTGTATAATATATATATATATATATATATATATAAAATTTATAATTAATTTTATAATATAATATATAATAATAAAATTTAATATAATATATAATAATAATTAAATGAAACTTACCTATGAAGTTTCTTAATTGGTCAGTGGAGTATATCATATACACACACAATTACAAAATTAAAGGAAAAGAAAGCGAGAAGAATGAAAGGAAAGAAAAAGGAAGGAAAGAAAGGTGCAAGAAGAGAGAGAGGGGGAAGAGAGAAAGAAAAAGAAGGGAGAGAGAGAGATCTTGAAGCATTTTGGTAAGTATTCGATCTTCGTTAATTATGGTATTATATATCAAAATGCTCGTATCCACTCGTAGATTATGGAATTGTAATTAGTTTGTTGATCCGACGCTCATAGCATCTAGAATTGAAGATTATTAAGAGTATATGTTATTTGTAGGATATGAGGAGAAACATGAAACCATTAAGATTGTACGTTATCAAGGAGTTGAGGATCAATAAGGGGTATTGCATTGCATCATTTGTTGCACTTACTATGTTTAAGGTGAGGGCAATCTCCACTCTTAATCGAGTTTAATATTCAATGTTATGATTGCTATGTTAAATTGCATTATTATTCAAGACGGGTAGTAACCCGCACTATGTTCAAGCCGGGTAATGGTCCATACTATGTTCAAGCCGGGTAATAACCCGTACTATATGCAAGCCGGGTAATGGCCCGTGTAATATGTTCAAGCCGGGTAATGACCCGTAATATATATGTTCAAGCCGGGTAATGACCCGTAATATATATGTTCAAGCCGGGTAATGACCCATACTATGTTCAAGCCGGGTAATTGATTGGAGTGTATAGGGTAGGAGTTATTAAGACCAATCAACAAAATATCGAACCCAAGGGAAAAAGTATGCACATGAGGCCCTAGAAATACAAGTTTTTAGTGACTAGAGTTGCAACAATGGTTTGGAACAAAAACAACAAAACACAAGCAAAAATACAAAACAACAAGGAGCAAGCAAATGATCGAACACTAAGAATGCAATAACAACAACAACAATAAGTGGTGGGATAGAGGTTCTAGGATTAACATCCATCAATGAATCATCAATCAACAAGCTACAATTGAATCAAATTGCAAATCAACTAAGATAGAAAGCATAAACCATCATGAAATTAATCACTCAATTAAAATCACAATGCCTAATGTGAGTATCCTTAGTCTTTCCCATCTCTCAATGTAGAAATCCCCAATTCATACAATCATGTAAAATTGAAACTCGATTAACACCTAATCACATTAGCTCAACTCGCCTATTGCTAGGGTGATTAACCATTAATCTAAAGAGACAATTTTACACAAAGCACAATTAAGAATCACAATTAGTAACACTACAAAAAAATGGCAATTTAACGAGGGGACTTAGCGAGGGTTCGAATCCCTCGTGAATTAATGAGGGATTGGCGAGGGTTTAATTTACCGAGGGCGTTAACTAGGGTTCGAACCCCTCACAAAATACCGAGGGATTAGCGACGGAAAACCTCGCCAATGTTTACCGACGGAATTAACGACGGCACGGGCCCTCGCCAATTACCGAGTGCGGGCCCCTCGCTAATTTACCGAGGGCAGTGCCCCTCGCTAGGGCCCTCGCCAATTTTGAATATATACCCACCTGCATCCCCTTTCCTCCCTGCCGCCCTCTTGCGCCGCCCTCCGCCGCCGTCTCTGCCGCCGGAAAATTGACGATAATTCTTGTCGGGCTTTGTAGTACGCATTCCCGGAACATTTCTACGGTAAATTTTTAAGATTTAATCGGTTATTTTTATTGTTATTTTAGTGGATAAATTTTGTATTTAAAATTTTTCATATGCATGTATTTGTGTAATTTTGTTGTTATAGTTGGTGATTTATTAATTATTTAGTGTTAATTTGTATAATTGTTGTGTGTATTTTAATTATTTAGGAAAATTATTAGTATATGAATTATATATAATTATTTAGAGTTAATTAATTAGTAATTATGCAATTATATAATTTTGTTGTTATAGTTGGTGATTTATTAATTATTTAGTGTTAATTTTTGTAATTGTTAGGTGTATTTTGATTATTAGTAATTATTTAGGAAAATTAGTATAAGATTATTATATAATTATTTAGTGTTAATTAATTAGTAATTATGCAATTATATAATTTTGATTATTAATATTATTATAATTTTAATTTAATTGCTATAATTTATATATTTGTAGGTGTGTACGTTTATTGAAAAAGATTCAAGCCGGGAGTATAATTTCATAGCCACCACTATCACCGTAAGTATTCTTTTTGTAATTAATTATTATTTAAATATAGTTTTAATTTAATTATAATAATTATTTGATTTAAAATTATTTTGCATGCATGATATAATAATAATTTATATATATGGTGATCGATGTTCGATCAAATTTTGTATGATAGTAATATTAATTTTGAAAATCGAATCAATGTTCGATTCAAGTTGATGTTGGAGTTGAGGGTTGATGAATTGTTTAGTATTGTTTGTCGTAGAATGTGCGTTCCGACTTGATTAATTTTAATTAAGTCGGAAATGGATGCACTAGGAACTTGATATATTAATCGGGAATACGATAAAATAAGACAAAACTCTCACGAAATTTTTAGAAAATATATATATTAATATTATGAAAAAATATATTAACTAGAAGAATTAATTATGATTTAATTAAATTTTGAATCTTCATCAATCAAATGGATCTATTGCTATGAATTATTCAAGCCGTAGTTGGATGTATGGTCCAAGAACGATTAATGGCATGATATCTCCCGAATTTCTTAGTGGAATCGAATCGCTTATAGAATTCGCTACTAGTAACCCGGAATGGATGAGTGGAGGAAAGATTAGGTGTCCTTGCTCGAAATTCAAATGTAGGAAAAATGTTGTTCTGTTCAAGTGTGAGTGGTTTGATCCATCTCGTGCCAAATGGAACAAGAGTACATCCTCATTACAAACTTGTGGACGTTAATCAAAGGGGAAGATACGGCCGCTACGATCCTTTGTGTTAGCAAGTCAAGCCACTCAAGTTTACTATTGCAAGTACCCGGGAAAGCGTAAAAATGAATGGTTGGCCGCTTGCAAAATCAAACCGAGATCCTTGGTCGAAACCGTGTCAACAAATGAACAAGAGCTTCCTCCCTTTCAAGACGACCTTGAGTCCCAAATTAATGGTGTGCAAACGGATGATGGTCCAATCATATTGACAGATGTCAACGGTGCATTAATTGATATTGAAAATAATGGAGAAGAAGAAGAAGAAGAAGAAGAAGAAGAAGAAGAAGAAGAAGAAGAAGAAGAGGAGGAGGAGGAGGAGGAGGAGGAGGAGGAGGAGGAGGAGGAGGAGGAGGAGGACGAGGAGGAGGATGAAGACTCGCACGAATATTGAATATATAGTGTAATAATTATTTACTATTGAATAATGTAATAATTATGTGTGTTTCATTTGCATGTTATATATATGATGAATTATTTATTATTGAATCGTGTAATAATGATGTTTTATTTAATTATTGTTACGTATGAGCGGACCGTCTGGATCGAGGGGACGATCTGGATCTAGAAGAGATGGGTCGAGCGGACCGTCTCGGGTCCAGGGTCGAGATGGCAGTGGTACCGTGCAGTACCCTTTATTCAGAGGAGGGGGACGACGAGGCTGCCGGCCCCGAGGCCTATGAGGACCATCCAGCCTCCAGCCTACACTCCAAAGGTGGAGGGTCCTGGATATATGGATCTATCAGGCACGTAAGTTAAATACTTGTGAATAATAAACTATGTCATATTTATATGTCTATTAATTTTGCGTGTTTATTCCCTTTTGCAAGGTTGATGCCATCGAATGCGGTATCCAGACTATTCGGGAGATTATGTCTCAACACATGGAGCCCTGCATTCACTTTCCGGATGATATCTCCCGAGAGGTCAGCAGCTTGTATCGGGAGACATTTCGTGTACATTATATTTTGTTATTCGCTATTTAATTTTGATTAATTTATAAACTTTAACTCAGTGTTAAGTACAGTAATATTTTGTTTGACAGAGAAATACTAGGTGGGACCCTTCCGCTATTTAACTCAACGGAGGTGTATCACCTGTTCCTTTCGTAGGGCAGCAAGTAGATACACTGATATGCCGAACAACGTGAGAACGTTGTGGGTCACCAAGCACAGAGGCCTGGATGGGATGACGCCGTCTGGAATGGACTGCCGCCATCGGGATAGAGAAGACGTGAGAGCAAAAGCGAGCAAGGTCGCATTTAATCGACCGTCGAGCTCGGAGGCGAGGGTACCGCATCTCCGTCATAAGGGTGGATCCCGTGGATCACCGAGTATGCATATGAATTTGTAAGTATTTTTGTAATGCTAGTTCAATATTTTAATTAAACATGTGGTTCTAATTAAATAAATACAGGAGAGGAGGCATGGACGGCCCCCACGGATCGACATAGTGCAAAGATTACCACCGGTATAATGACGGGTAGTACACCTACGGGGCTATTAGTGACACACTTGTAAGTATTTTCATTTTATATTTATAATAAAATATTATATATATGTCTATTTTTGTAATCTAAAATTTTAATTGTCGAAATATTCGTGACAAAGATGAAGTACAAGAGGTGGCCTCCCGCATGCCCTCCGAGGGGTCGAGCTCCGAACCCATGCCGACTTATCCTGCATCTATGTCTAGACGGTTGGAAAACAACACGGGAGGGTTCGGGGTCTTGGTCACCGGGTAAGTCCAGACGTATCCTCCTCCTGTTCCTCGCTTAATCGGTGTGCTCCTATTGGCGGCACCCCAGCCTAAGCCGACAGCCGACTCGCCCGCTCCAAGAGGAGCGTGAGAGATCGCAGAAACAAATAGAAGAGGTGCAGCAGAGGTGCAAAGGCGGAGATGGCGCTAAGAGACGCAGCTTTGAGAGCGGATATGCAGCGTCAATTCCAAGAGTGGATGCAGGGTTCCCGGGTTCTCACCGGTGGTGGTAATCCACCAAATGGTCCGAGTGGTTCTCGATCACTCATCTCGTGGGTCTCGAGGCGCCGAGTTCATTATATACATTTAAAACTATGAATTTTCTGAATGTTGATTGATTAAGATGATGAATTTTAATTGTTTAAAGTATTAATTTTAATTCATGAAGAGTGCATATATAAACACATGATAATATAGTTGACAACTTAATTGAATATATATATATATAATAATAATTATAGAAATGATAATATATATGTGTGATAATAATAATAACAATAATAAATGATAATATGTATATAGTGAATTATAGGATACAATTTAATTGAATATATACAATATTAACAATTATAAAATAATAATATATATACTAAATATAGTATATAATTTATTTGAAAATAGTATATAAACATGATAATATAGTTATATGTGATAATAATAAATATTATAAAATAATAATATATATAGTAAATATATATATAATTTAATTGAATATAGTATATAAACATGATAATATAGTTATATGTGATAATAATAAATATTATAAAATAATAATATATATAGTAAATATATATATAATTTAATTGAATATAGTATATAAACATGATAATATAGTTATATGTGATAATAATAAATACATGATAATATAGTTATATGTGATAATAATAAATATTATAAAATAATAATATATATAGTAAATATATATATAATTTAATTGAATATAGTATATAAACATGATAATATAGTTATATGTGATAATAATAAATATTATAAAATAATAATATATATAGTAAATATATATATAATTGAATATATATGTTATAATAATAAAAATTTAAAAATGATATAATTTAATTAAATATATATAGTAGATAATTTAATTAAATATATAGTATACAATTTAATTAAATATATAGTATACAATTTAATTATAAATTAAATATATATAAAATATTGAACATAATATGATATTAATATAATTAAAAGCAAAATCATATCGAATGATTAACTTTGCCCAAACGGTAAAGCGCCCAAGCTCTCTCCTCCACTCTCTCGGAGGTCGCGGGTTTGATACCCAGCTCTCGCGAAAAATTCGCCGGCCAGCCTGTGCCGCGCGGGGGCGCGGGTTCGATCCCCTTGGCCGCGATTCTTTTTTAATGTTTTGATATTAGCGAGGGGCTAGACGAGGGGCCCGCCTCGCCACCGGCCTCGCCAATGCCCTCGCCAAACGTCCCCTCGCCAATTCCGCTGCCACCTGGCCCTCGGCAATTTTCTCGCCAATCGAACCTCGCCAAATCCTCGCCAACCTTGCCCTCGCCAACTCCTCGCTAACGAAGCCCTCGCTAAATCCTCGCCAATTGATCGCAATATTTTAGCAACAAGTATTTTCGACCAAACAAATATCGAACCCAAGGGACTAGGAGTACAATGGAGCCTCGAAAACATACGTTTCCATAGAATTATAGTGGCTAGCCGGGCAAAATCATAAATCAACAAATAAACTAAACAAAATCGCCAAGAAATTAAACCAAGCAATCAACAAAGGAATAACAAGGATGAGATAGTAGTGCTCGGGTGCAAATCACCAAAGACTCACAAATTCGGATCATCAACAATCAAGTGTTCATTCAAAGAGGGATCATAGGGATAACCAACAAATAATTCAAATAAAACCGTACCGATAAGCCTAGGTTCTAATGATCGATTAAGCACGTAGGAATGTGAGAGACGACACTCTCACCCCCTCACTAATTACAAGCAAACAACAAGTAATCAATGTGCCTTAATGAGGTTCTAATTAATCAACCAAGTATCCTTGAGTTAACCAAATATTGACTTCAATCACTTAAGCAAACCTAACACCTATGCATCAATTCAATCAACCAAGTATCCTTGCATTAATTAAATCAATAAACACAAGATCAAAGCTCACCTTAGCAATTAAATCATGCAAAGCATCATTAAGACAATTAATCACCTCAACAAATGAACACCCAATCATAAAATCACCAAAATCAACTCATCAAGGGATCATTACACCCAAGCACATATGGAATTTAGCCAATCATGGCTAATTGAAAGAAACCCATGAACAATAAGTAAATAGGAATCATGATTTAGCTAGAATTAGATAACAAAACTGAAAATAAATGGTAGAAGTCACCTTGATGGAGTCTAATACAACTGGAATGATCAAATTTATCACCTATAACTCTTGGGTAATTCAAATCCTTCAAAACTAAGAACACCTATCACTATGTGTAATCGTGTGTGAATGAGTGCAGAGAATTTCTCATCTAAAATTCCTATCCAATGTTCTAAGTGTGAAAAAGCTCCCTTCATCAGCTGAATTAGAGAGTATTTATAGTGGGGGCAAAGTTACAAATTTCGTTTTGCACTTAAGGACCTCGAAAATGATGAAATTCTACTCAAAATCGCGCACTGTGGTCCCACTCGGCCACCACTGCCGAGTGACTTGGATGTTGGTCGAGTAGCTTCAGTTCTGGCACTAGATGACTCGGGCAAAAGTATCTCACTCGGCCGAGTTGCCTTGCTCATGGCCGAGTGACTTTCTTATCGGGATGTGGCGACTCGGCCACAACACTTCTCACTCGGCCGAGTCGCCCGGCTCTTGGTCGAGTCATAATCTTTCTCACAATGTGACTCGCCACTGATGTCTCACTCGGCCGAGTCATAAGCGTATCGCCGAGTGGAATTTCGTCTGGAATGGGATGACTCGGCCAAATATACCCCCACTCGGCCGAGTGGGATTGCTTCTGGTCGAGTGACATTCCTTCCGCCTTACCTTGACTCGGGCATCTTATCTCTCACTCGGCCAAGTGATATTCCACTCGGCCGAGTGGCCTTGTTTTCTCTCCTTCTCGACTTTTTGACTCTTCGTCTCGATTCATCACCTCTTCCACACTTGTGCATCGATCTTTTGATCTCTCTCTTTTCATTTCTCAGCCTTCCGCTCCTCCTTGATTGGATCTTGCTCACCAAGTTGTTGTCTCGCTCGATTCTTTGCTCGCTTCTTTCACCCTTTTTCTAGAAATGAGTCAACACTTCAATGAAAGTATTAGTTCACAAAATTAAACACATTAACCTCAGATTTTGCAATGAAATACCCAATATGATATATAATGATCAACAAATATCATGCAAGAATGAACCCAATCAACTCCCCCAAACTAAGAGATTTGCTTGTCCCCAAGCAATAAGACAAATAAGCACATTTGGGTGAATTCGTTTCAATCACATTCAACGAGCACAAGAATGAAATAGGATGATCAAACTCCTTCAATGAAAACATACTTCAAAGGCAACAATCAACCACCACTCAAGAATTGTCATGTTCAAACGAATGCAATCTCGAAAGCTCAACTCAATGCTCCTTCCAAGGAGTGTTTCACTCATCACTCAAGGTGTTATGGACGTGTATGCACTCAATCATCGATCCACAAAAATGAACACCATATGCTTGCCAATAGACTCAATCTCCATCATATCTTTTTGTGCATCAAATATGACTCAAAGAGGACTTTTCCAAAGGTTGTAATGTAGGCTCTTTGGAGAATGGTAGGTGAATTTTTGGACAAGTAACTCGGTAATTAGTAGAGCAAACGAAAGTTGATAAAGCAATGCAATACAAAACGCTTCTCCTCAAATTTCAACAATCATCACCCTTTCTTTTCTTTTTCTTTCTTACAAACACATTTCACCACCAAACTCTTTTAAGACTTTCTTGCATTTTCAAGCTCAAAATTGAATTTTTCTTTCTTCACAATCATTTTTTTTTTTTTTCTCATCTTTCCACAATTCAATTTTTTCTCTTTTTCGACCTTTCTTTCTTTCTCTCTCATCATCCTTCCAAATCAAACTACCACACTTTTTCTTTTCATTTCACCATTCTTTTGTCAACAATCAAGCTCTACTAATCATTAGGACAAAAAGGCTCATAAAGGTAGACAAAATGGCTTCAATTTCACAAGCTTGCCAAAGAAATAAAGATTTTAGGCTCAAATTGGCTTACTAAGGAAATCAATGTTTTTGGTGGGGTCCAATTTGGCTAAGTGACTTTCATAACAAACAAGGCCTCTCATCATCATCACATAATCCACACAAAACTCAATTTTGACAAGTCTCTAGGCAAGTTCTAGCATGCAAATTCATGAATGATGCACTCAACAAGGAATTCAACCGTATAAATTGTACGATTTCAAAAGGCACTAAAGCTCACCGGTTCCACATGAACAAAGAGTATTGCAATCTTGACTACACTCATCGTCACAAGTCAATCAATCATGATAGCATTATGTTACACATCCACTTATTATCACATCCAAAGTCTAATGAATCCACCAATCAATCACATGAGCTCATGATCGTAATCTCAACAAATACCTCCATTCACAACAATACTCATCACAATCAATTTTTCAAAAATTTTCTCATAAAAATGAGAGGCCAATCGGTACAAACAAAAAGTTGCACAACTAACCTACCCCCAAACTTTTTCATTGCCATGCAATTAAAAATTTGGTAAAATAATTAGGGCAATTTTGTTTGTACACAACTACCTACAGATAATCCACCAAACATCTCAACAAACAAGAGCATCACATCGAATTAATCCACAAATAAAATTAACATCCAACACATCCATCAAATACGAATTAATACAATCCAATAATGACATGAATAACAAGGAGTTAAGAATCAAAAGGAACAAGAGATAAGAGTCTTGATACCACCCCCGATCAATTCATTGTGGAGTGGTATATCTCGGAAAATGCCCCGAGCCACATGCCACTCGTACATCGCTCGCCGCATTATAAGTTGCTCGTCATGGGCAGCCCTATTCGCCGCTTCCATCTCCATCATCCGGCTCTCCATAGCGAATCGCCTTTCCTCCAAGCCGCCCAACCTTGTGCCAAGCCCTTCTTGCCTTTCCTCCAAGCTCCGCATGCGGACGTTCATGGATTGCATACTCGCAGCTAGGCGTTGCATTTCCGTCCTCCTCACGTATGAGTAAGGGAGAGGTGGAACAAGTTGCGGTGCCGGTGCCGGTGCCTCGGCCTCTTGCTGCATCTCATAATCTTCTTCGGTGACTCGAGCACGACTAGTTTCTCCTCTCTCCCTTCTTGATCGCTTCTCCCGTCCTTCCACTCGCCATCAATAAAAACCCGCACTCCATTCTCGCATGAGCCGGAGAGTTCATCCGCCGATTGGCTCGCTTGTCACGGTGATGAGAGATGGGTTGTTCATAGGGAACTTCACGCCATCATGCATGCAAAGACAAATTGTGTCCCCTATCTTCTCTATGACACCCATTCGCCAACGTCTTGCTATCCAATCTATTCCCCCGCCTAAGGGCCCCTCATCCGAGCTAGGCTCCCGCTATCTCCCTCGGCTATGTTGACTACCAATCCACCAATTGAGCAATTCTTCACTTTATCTTGTCTTCCCAATTGCCCAATCAAGTAGATCCCAAAATTCAGAGGGATACGGTTAGCCATGCAATACAAGATGTATAGCTCTTCGTTTTCGCACCGATCCACATTCGTATCTAGCAAACAAGGTGTTTGCTAGAATCCGATGTGCTAGCCGGAAAACGGGGTTCAAGATGTTGGACGCCTTAGAGCGTGCTGCATCAAACACGCATCTCTCCTCACGAACCCTATTCAAATGCCGTCCCACATCGCATTTTTGTCGAAATCTTCCATTGCTTGATACGAATCGATGGGGACATTTTGTCGAGTCTCAAAGATGATGTTGAGCTGCTCTCTACGCAATATTTTTTGGCATTCCCTCTTCTCGAAATGGATTTTGTACGGAACGTCCTTTTTGTCCGTATACACCTCCAAAGTGCTTAGAATTTCTAGCACCGGTGCCAAGTATGTTTCACTTTGACTTCCAAAAATCTTTCCATCCTATATTGTCGAAAAGTTGCTCCACTTCTTCTTTGATTCCCATTTTGCTGGCCACAACCGGATCATAGTATCGGGTGGGCCTCATCTTCGCCTTCACCAACTTCACAAACTTTTCAAGCAAACTCGTCCCTCTCGTGGCCCAAATACAATTCCATAATCAGATGGTTGTTGTCCACACAAGGCCTTGCACCTAGCATTCATTTCATCCTCACTGAATTCTTACTCGAGAAGTCGATGCTCTTTACTCATTTTCTGCAAAATCATTCATTCTATGAGTAGAGCATATGTAATCACTCACACAAGGTTCAATATTCTCATTCACAACTTTTGTAACATCAATTTCAATCCTATCCTAGCACAATTTGCAATTATACACGAGTAATCACAAGTAAGCATTAATACTTCCACAAATTTGATCATGCTCAAGGATTTTTAACAATTCAACCAACACCCACCTCAATTCATTCACACAAGTTTCAACTTTTCAACAATTTCCTCATTAGCCTAGTCAAATTCACAAAACATCCAAGATAAATTTTTTAAAATTGACTTTGCATTTGAGCAACCCATGACATATATAATTGAACACATTCCACTCCATGAAGAAAATTGCATCAAAGCATCAACAACATCTCTTACTTAGCCAATTCGAATTCAAAAGGTATGAAGAATGCAAATTTCAATTTCTTCCAAAATTCCAACAAATTGGCACAAAATTGACAAGGAATTGGGATGCCCATAACATATAAACATGATTCAACATCAATTCTAGGCTAATTCATCACATTCCTCATCAACTACACAAAATCCCCAATTTTGAATAAGAACCCTAGGTAAGAGAATGCCATATTTAATCCAAGAAAATGAGAGAAGAGTATGAAATAAGGAATAGAAGCACATACCTTGAGGAATTGAGAGAGAAACGGCCGAGTGACTTGACCGAGTGAAATTCAAAGGGAAAGCTTGAGAATAGCGTGAGTTTGTGTGTGAGTTTGTGTGTGTTTGAGTGTGTGAATAATGCTGAAATGGGGTTTTAAAAATAAAGGGGAGGGGTTAAAATGCAATAAGAGAAAGAAAATAGGCCAAAAATTAAAAGAAAACTTACTCGAGACGCGCGTGACTCGGCCGGACTCTCCGTCCACTCGGCCGAGTTGCTTGCGCCCGGTCGAGTGGCTTCATTTCTGGGACTATCTCACTCAAGGCCACCTCTCTCACTCGGCCGAGTCTTCTCGGGTCCATGGTCGAGTGAGAATCATTCTCAGAAATCACCACTCGGGCATAACAACTTTCACTCGGTCGAGTCATATATGCCTGGTCGAGTGAGCTTTTTACAGATCTTTTCGACTCGGGCCTCTCGATTCCCACTCGGCCGAGTGGCATGGTTAATGGCCGAGTGGATTCCTTCTGGAACATCCTTACTCGACCGAAAGTGATCACCTACTCGGCCGAGTCATATTTCAACTCGAACTTGTCCCCTGCTTTCTCACAAATACACCCCTTTTCTCACATAATCAAACCTTTATAAGCCTTAAACCAATAAACATCATCCCCAAATCAATAAGACACCACAATTAAAACTCACAACACCAATAAAACATTTTAGTGCAACACGAATTGAAAACGAACACCCCCAAACTTTGTCATTGCCATGCAATTAAAAGTTTGGAACGAAAAGTGTTTCAAATAGAGTGTGCACAAAATAACTAAAAGCTCAACACAACAACAACAATCCATCTAAAGCTCAATCATAATCACAAAAATCCAACAGGAGTTACAATTCAAGGCATGAATATAACCCGACAAGGGTGTGCGCCGGTGCATTGTCAACATGCTCAACGAATAAAATCCCCCAAACTTAGACATTGCAAGCAAGTCTAAGTTCGAGCCCGGGTTCCTTACCAACAATTTACCTATATAGCACCTCTTGCACCATTCTTTTCCTTTCACCTCCCACAATGTCTCCTTGAATCTCGTAACTTTCCACACTCTTAGTAGCACAAATCGACACCTAGCACAACCAAAACACACTTATTGAAAGCAAAAACGAGCACAAACAAAGAAAACGAAAAAAGGATGGGTTGCCTCCCATCTAGCGCTAGGTTTAACGTCCTATGCCGGACGGAGCGTGAGTTGCTCAACTTTACTCCAAAAATTGCTCGTCCACAAGGCCAATTTGAGAGGGTACAAGATAGTGCTTGATTCTATGACCATTAACCACAAACTTATCACCTCTCTCATTTATCAATTCAACATGGCCATTAGGAAATGATTGCACCACCACAAACGGACCACTCCATCTAGACTTTAGTTTTCCCGAAAGAGCTTTAATCGGGAGTTGAATAAAAGCACTTTATCACCTTCCTTGAACTCCTTTTTCTTGATCCTTTGGTCATGCCATTTTTTTGTCATCTCTTTGAGCAATTTAGCATTTTCATAAGCATCCTCTCTAAATTCTTGAAGCTCATGGAGTTGCAACATCCTCTTCTCACCACACAAATCACTATCCAAATTCACCTTCCGAGTAGCCCAATACGCCTTATGCTCTAACTCCACCGGTAAATGACATGCCTTTCCAAACACCAATTTATAAGGAGACATCCCAATAGGAGTTTTGAATGCCGCACGGTAAGCCCACAATGCGTCATTTAACTTCTTAGACCAATCCTTCCTTGAAATGCTCACCGTTCTCTCCAAGATCTTTTTAATTTGGCGATTAGACACTTCGCAAGTCCATTTGTTTGAGGATGGTAAGGTGTGGAAACCTTATGTGACACTCCATAACTAGTTAAAACATTACCCAACAATTTGTTCACGAAGTGGCTACCCCCATCACTTACCAATGCTCTTGGCACACCGAATCTTGCAAAAATGTTCCCCTTTAGAAACTCGATCACGGTTTTGGCATCATAGTTCTTTGTTGCAACCGCTTCAATCCATTTAGAGACATAATCCACGGCTAGCAAAATGTACTCATTGCCAAAGGAATTAGGAAAAGGTCCCATGAAATCCATGCCCCAAACATCAAATAATTCAACCTCAAGCATGTTGTTCAATGGCATCTCATCCCTCTTTGATATGTTCCCACTTCTTTGACACTTGTCACATCTCATCACAAAATCTTTGCAACTCTTGAACATTTTTGGCCAATAGAAACCCGATTGAAGAATCTTAAAGGTGGTCTTTTCCCCTCCATAATGTCCTCCACAAGGTGATGAATGACAATGAGTCATTATACTCTCCCATTCCTCTTGAGGCACACATCTTCTAATAATGGAATCAACCCCTTTCTTGTACAAGAAGGGATTATCCCAAAAGTAATCCTTCACATCCTTCAAAAATTTCTTCTTCTCATGTGGTTTCAAATCATAGGGCAACCTTCCTACTACAAGGTAATTAGCAAAGTCCGCGTACTCATGGCCCTTCTTCTCCATCCTCCTTGGTTTTGATACCAAATAAATGCTCATCCGGGAACTCCTCTTTCACGTCACCCCCTTCTTCATCATACCCTTCATCATGCTCCAACCGTGACAAATGATCGCAATTACATTTTCACTCCCCTTCTTATCCTTGATGTCCAAGTCAAATTCTTGTAGGAGTAGAATCCACCGAATGAGTCTTGGCTTAGAATCCTTCTTCGTCATCAAATACCTTATGGCCGCATGGTCGGTGCAAGCGGTGGTTTTCGCACCTACTAGGTAGGGTCGAAATTTATCCACCGCATACACCACCGCTAAGAGCTCCTTCTCCGTTGTAGTGTAATTGAGTTGGGTAGAATTGAATGTCTTGGACGCATAATAAATGGCTCGAAACTTCTTCTCCCTCACTTGTCCCAACACCACACCCATAGCCCAATCACTAGCATCACACATCACTACAAAAGGCTCCTCCCAATTTGGTGCCACAAGGATAGGCGTAGAAATCAATGCTTCCTTTAAAGCCCTGAAAGCAAACAAGCAATCATCGTTAAATTCGAAAGGAACATCTTTCTCAAGCAAATGTGAAAGGGGTTTAGAGAGTTTGGAAAAATCCCTTATAAATCTCCTATAAAAACCGGCATGTCCAAGGAAAGAACGGATCCCCTTGATGTTTGTGGGTGGAGGGAGCTTCTCAATGGCCACAACCTTGGCTCTATCCACTTGAATTCCTGCATGAGACACATGATGGCCAAGAACTATCCCATCCCTTACCATAAAATGACATTTTTCCCAATTTAGGACAAGGTTAGTTTCTTGGCACCTCTTAAGAACACTTTCAAGATTAGCCAAGCACACATCATATGAACTTCCAAAACTGAAAAATCATCCATAAATACCTCCATCACATTTTCAATCATATCATGGAAAATAGACATCATACAACGTTGAAACGTTGCGGAGCGTTACACAATCCAAATGGCATACGCTTCCACGCATACGTTCCATAAGCACATGTAAATGTAGTCTTCTCTTGATCTTCGGGGCAATCATGATTTGATTGTACCCCGAATAACCATCGAGAAAGCAATAAAATGCATGTCCACTCACACGATCCAACATTTGGTCCATAAAGGGAAGGGGAAAATGGTCTTTGCATGTAGCCTTATTCAATTCTCTATAATCTACGCACACTCTCCACCCGGTCGCTACCCGTAGCAATGACCTCATTGGAGTCGGTGGTAATCACCGTCATCCCTCCCTTTTTACTCACCACATGTAAAGGAGATACCCATGGGCTATCACTAATAGGAAAAATCATACCGGAATCAAGGAATTTAATCACCTCTTTCTTAATCACCTCTTGAATTAAAGGGTTGACCCGTCTTTGAGGTTGCACTATAGCCTTACTACCCTCTTCTACCCTTATTTTATGCATACAAATAGATGGGTTAATCCCTTTCAAATCATCAATACACCAACCCAAAGCACCCTTGTTTCTAGCTAGCACATGCAATAATTTCTCAAGTTCATTAGCACTTAGAGTAGAAGAAACAATCACGGGGTACCTCATTTCTTCATCTAGATAAGCATACCGAAGGTGATCGGGTAGAGGCTTGAGCTTGTCCTTCTTTTCCTCCAATTTAGGCACCTCTTCTCCTTCTATTTTCAAGGGTAGAAATTTGGGTTGCCCTTTCCATTGATCACATCCCTTCATTTTTTCATCAACTTTGCTCCTACAATCATTAGAAATATGCAAAGAAAATTCATTAGACTCACCCAAATGCAATGCATGCAAATTTCTATTTAAGAAAGAATAAGAATCAAGAGACAAAGAAGAGTTTGAGAAATCTTCCCATTCATCTTGAATAACCCCGTAATTAAGCTAACGAAGCTAACACTCTCCGCTTGATCATTCTTTTCCAACGCCTTGTAGATAGAAAACTTGATCTCCTCATTATTGAAACACAATTTGAGCTCTCCATCTTTCACATTGATCATAGCCTCCCCGTTGCAAGAAACGGTCTCCCAAAATAAGAGGCACATCTTGATCTTCTTCCATGTCCAAAATCACGAAGTCCGCCGGAAAGATGAATCGATCTACTTTCACAAGCACGTCCTCAACCATTCCTCTCGGCCTCTTAATTGATCGATCGGCAACCGGAGTGTCATAGAGACCTCATTAATATCACCGAGATCAAGCCTTTTGTAAATAGAGTAGGGCATAAGGTTTATGCTTGCGCCAAGATCACATAACGCCCACATTGTATCACTTCCACCAATTTCACAAGGAATTGTGAAACTCCCGGATCTTTAAGCTTTTGTGGCACACTCTTTTGGAGCAAGGCGCTACACTCCTCCGTCAAACTCACCGTTTCATGCTCTTGGAGCCTCTTCTTCTTGGAAATCGCATCTTTGAGAAACTTCATGTAGTGTGGCATTTGTTCCAAGGCATCGGCAAAAGGTATGTTGATGTGAATCTTTTGAAGATTTCTAAGAATTTAGCAAATCTTTCCTCCATCTTTTGCTTCATGAACCTTTTTGGAAAAGGAGGTGGAATTGGTGTCTTGGGCACTCCCCATCTATCACAAGGCACATGCTCCTCTTTTTCTCTCAACTCCTTTGCCAATTTCCACTTTGGAATTCGAGTTGAACACTCCCTTTTCGAGCACCTTTTCCTTCTTCTTCAACAAGGCTTCATCCTTCTCCTTCTTCATCCCTTTTTCCTCCTCATCTTCATCAAATCTCTCAAACTCGTTTTCTTCCTCTTCACCACTCCCTTCTTCAATCTCTTTCTTCTCATGAGAATTCTCCCTTTCAAACTCCCCTTCTTTTGGCATTGATGGTCCATCATACTTAGTACCACTTCTCAATAGAATTCCCTTACATTGCTCTTTTGGGTTCACCTCGGTATTTGAAGGAAACTTCCCCTTATTTTGCAAATTCCCCAAGGTGTTGGCTAATTGTCCCATTTGGAATTCAAGGGTCTTGAGTTGGTGACCATGTTGAGAAATTTGGCTCCCAAACAAGCTTTCCATTTTATCTAGCCTTGCTTCTAGCTTAGCATCTTTCTCTTCCGTCTTCTTGATCAACAAGGCTAACAACTCATCCGTTGAAGGCTTCCCTTCTCCATTAGGCGGTTTAGCTCCCGGATCAAAACCGGGTGGAAATTGTATGGCGGCCTTCGGATTTGCATATGAAAAATTGTCATTCTTACGAACATTTGAGTTATAGGAGTTGTTACCTTGAGTAAATTGACCTCCTTGTTGATAAGAAGATGAAACTCCTTGTTGATACGGGGTCGGAATTGCCCTTGATTGAATTGCTTTCCTCCTTGGTAGCCTTGTTGATATCCTCCTTGAGGTTGCCTTCCCATATAGTTCACATCTTCACATGGCCCTACTTGGTGAAGAGTTTGCCCTTCTTGCATCATTGGAAGAGGAGTGACATCCCTTTGTTGATTGGCGGTAAGTGAGCTTACCTTATCAATAAGCGTCATCATCATAGACTTCATTAAGTCTCCTTGCTCCACATTGGCTACTCTTTGATTGGGGCCTTGATTGGTGTTCCATTGGGAGGCATTGTTGGCTACACCATCTAAAATCTCAATGGCTTCATGTGAGGTCAAGAATAAGAAGTCCCCTTAGCACATGCATTCAAATGTAGTTGAGATGCTTCATCCACTCCACAATAAAAGAAGCATATGGTTTGCTCCTCCGGAAAGCCGTGTTGGGGACACGAAATCAACAAATTGTTGAAACGTTCCCATGCATCCTTGATACTCTCCTTTGGCTTTTGCTTGAAACCGCAATCTCATTCCTTGCTTGGACGGTTCTAGAAGGAGGATAGAATTTAAGCAAAACTTTTGACTTATCTCGTCCCCAAGTGCGTACACTCCCCGGCGGTAAAGTTTTGCTAAGCCATTGCTTGGCCTTTCCCGTGAGGGTGAATGCAAACATCCTCAACTTCTTAGCGTCTTCGGTGACACCATTGAACTTCATAGTGTCCGCTAACTCCAAGAATCTATCCAAATGTTTGTGTGGATCATCTATCCCATCTCTTCCCTCAAATTGATTCTCCATGAGAAGCTTGATCATAGCCGGTGCAATCTCAAAATTATTAGCTTGGATATTCGGCCTAGCTATCCCATCGTAATACTCCCGTAGTTGAGGCTCAAAATAAGCACGAATGGGTCTACCTTCCCTTTGAGGTGGGGGATTTTGTGGGTTTTGATTGTTATGCAAGGGTGGTGGTGGAGGATTGTATTGATCAATGTAATTTTGGTCTTGATATGGAGGATATGGTGGATATGGAGGTGGGTATGGATATGGATTTTGGCCTTGAATTGGTGGTGGTGGATATGGATATGGGTATGGGTAAGGGTAAGGATAAGGATTTTGGGGATTTGGTGGATTTTGATGCACCATCTCTTCTCTTTGAGGTTGGGCACCTCTCAATTCCACTTGGATGCCTTGAATATTGATCTCCCTTCTCCTCCTTCATGAGCAACCCTCTCTCCATGTGGGGGTGGATCCCCTTCCATTTCTCTATCAAAAGTCCTACGATTCCTCCTCCGATTCCTTCTTCTTGGTAGAGCTTCGTTATCAATTTTCAAAGTTCGATCAAACACCTACCAACAAGAGACCAAGTATCAAATTCTTAAAACAAAAACAACAAAACAACAACAAATATAAATGCCACTAGTAACTCCACTCAACTAGAATTCAAGTTCCACCTAAGTGTCCTCAACTAGTCCCCCAACGGCGCCATTTTGATCGCAATATTTTAGCAACAAGTATTTTCGACCAAACAAATATCGAACCCAAGGGACTAGGAGTACAATGGAGCCTCGAAAACATACGTTTCCATAGAATTATAGTGGCTAGCCGGGCAAAATCATAAATCAACAAATAAACTAAACAAAATCGCCAAGAAATTAAACCAAGCAATCAACAAAGGAATAACAAGGATGAGATAGTAGTGCTCGGGTGCAAATCACCAAAGACTCACAAATTCGGATCATCAACAATCAAGTGTTCATTCAAAGAGGGATCATAGGGATAACCAACAAATAATTCAAATAAAACCGTCTTGGATAAGCCTAGGTTCTAATGATCGATTAAGCACGTAGGAATGTGAGAGACGACACTCTCACCCCCTCACTAATTACAAGCAAACAACAAGTAATCAATGTGCCTTAATGAGGTTCTAATTAATCAACCAAGTATCCTTGAGTTAACCAAATATTGACTTCAATCACTTAAGCAAACCTAACACCTATGCATCAATTCAATCAACCAAGTATCCTTGCATTAATTAAATCAATAAACACAAGATCAAAGCTCACCTTAGCAATTAAATCATGCAAAGCATCATTAAGACAATTAATCACCTCAACAAATGAACACCCAATCATAAAATCACCAAAATCAACTCATCAAGGGATCATTACACCCAAGCACATATGGAATTTAGCCAATCATGGCTAATTGAAAGAAACCCATGAACAATAAGTAAATAGGAATCATGATTTAGCTAGAATTAGATAACAAAACTGAAAATAAATGGTAGAAGTCACCTTGATGGAGTCTAATACAACTGGAATGATCAAATTTATCAGCTATAACTCTTGGGTAATTCAAATCCTTCAAAAACTAAGAACACCTATCACTATGTGTAATCGTGTGTGAATGAGTGCAGAGAATTTCTCATCTAAAATTCCTATCCAATGTTCTAAGTGTGAAAAGCTCCCTTCATCAGCTGAATTAGAGAGTATTTATAGTGGGGGCAAAGTTACAAATTTCGTTTTGCACTTAAGGACCTCGAAAATGATGAAATTCTACTCAAAATCGCGCAGCCGTGGTCCCACTCGGCCACCACTCGGCCGAGTGACTTGGATGTTGGTCGAGTAGCTTCGATTACGGCACTAGATGACTCGGGCAAAAGTATCTCACTCGGCCGAGTTGCCTTGCTCATGGCCGAGTGACTTTCTTCTTGGGATGTGGCGACTCGGCCACAACACTTCTCACTCGGCCGAGTCGCCCGGCTCTTGGTCGAGTCATAATCTTTCTGCCACAATGTGACTCGGCCACTGATGTCTCACTCGGCCGAGTCATAAGCGTCTTCGCCGAGTGGAATTTAAATGCGGAATGGGATGACTCGGCCAAATATACCCCCAGCTCGGCCGAGTGGGATTGCTTCGGTCGAGTGACATTCCTTCGCCTTACCTTGACTCGGGCATCTTATCTCTCACTCGGCCAAGTGATATTCCACTCGGCCGAGTGGCCTTGTTTTCTCTCCTTCTCGACTTTTTGACTCTTCGTCTCGATTCATCACCTCTTCCACACTTGTGCATCGATCTTTTGATCTCTCTCTTTTCATTTCTCGGCTTCCGCTCCTCCTTGATTGGATCTTGCTCACCAAGTTGTTGTCTCGCTCGATTCTTTGCTCGTTTCTTTCACCCTTTTTCTAGAAATGAGTCAACACTTCAATGAAAGTATTAGTTCACAAAATTAAACACATTAACCTCAGATTTTGCAATGAAATACCCAATATGATATATAATGATCAACAAATATCATGCAAGAATGAACCCAATCACCAATAAACCCTCGCCAATTCCCTCGGCAATTAGCGAGGGCAGCCCTCGCTAAGGGTTACCGACGATGATTTTGCCGAGGGCCGTCTCCCTCGCTAAGGCCCTCGCCAAACCCCTCCCCCTCGTTAAATCCCTCGCTAAATCCCTCGCTAAATCCATTTATTTTTGTGGTGTAAGCAATCTACTCAATTGATCTCCAATCTTCAACAATTATAGCATCATCAATCAAGTCATCATCAATTTCAATTAACCCAAGCACAAGAGAGTTAGCCCATGGTACCACAAACAATACCCATGGGAAGAAGATAGAATTGATCAAACACAAAGCAAATCACAACAATTAAGAAGTTAAAGAGACAAAAGAGGAAAAACATCACCAAATGATCTTCAATCAACAAAAATAGGAATGCTTGAATCTTCAACACCAATCTCCAAATGAAATACAAGCTTGAATTGAAAAAAAAACAATGATCAAATGCTAATCTAATGCTAATCTACCAACAATCAATTGAAATCTAAGTCTAATTCTAACTTCTACTCTAATCTAATGAAGAAATTGGCTTGGGGCTGAGAAATCGCCCCAAAACCGCTACTAATCGCTATTATCAAAGATCTCCCTCAAATGCTCTGCTTCTCCCCTTAAATACCGAATTTTTGGAAAAATCACCCCCTCGAGTCGAGGGTCAGGCCTCGACTCGAGGTCCTTGCCTTTCACCTCCCTCGACTCGAGGGTCATGCCTCAGTCGAGACTCGCTGCCATTTTCTCGAATTTGATCCTTTTACGCATAACCTCGACTCGAGGCTCTTGCTCGACTCGCAGCTCGAGTCCAGGGCACTTTTTCTCGTGCGGGGCTTCGGCCCCGACCCCGATTTTCGTCCCGTATGATCGTCTCTTCATTCTAAGCCTAATGGTACTCTCGGTTTGGCAAAATTCCACCGAATTACCCGCAAAATTGACGAAAAATATCAAAATCTCACAAATAATACTTTTAGGCAAAAGAGTGATACTTTTCACATTTAGGCACAAAAACTAACACTTTAGCTCACTTTTTGCACTAAAATAAGCCCTAAAACGTGTATCAATTCACTCTAATCATACCCCAAACTTGAATTGTTGTTCGTCCTCGAGCAACGTAGAAACTAAGAACAAAGGAGTGAATTGATTGCAATTATGTCACATGGCACTATGTATTTAAGTATAAGACAATCGAACTCATCAATGAGCATTTGTATCAATGCAACTATCCACTCGCAAAACAAGATAGATCATGCTCAAACAAATGCTCAATCAAATACTCAACACATTGCTCCTTCCATGGAGAGTTTCACTCTTCACTCAAGTGTATCAAGGTATATTGCACTCAATCATCAAATTCACAAACTTGCATACCATATGCTTGCCAAAAGACTTAATCTCAATCAAAATCATTTATGATCAATCAAGAATCAAAGAGGTCTTTCTTCTAGGTTGTAGTGTAGGCTCTTTGGAAAGGTGGGATATATATATGGACAAGAGTGACTAAGTAGTAGAGACTTGAATGTAAGCTAATCAATACAAAACACTTCTCTTCTCTTTTCATTTAACACACTCTTTCTTTTGAACTCAATGATCAATCCACCATTCACTTTGAGCTTTATCTTTTAAGCTCTCAAATTGAATTTTTCTTCACTTCATTGTCACTTTTTCACAATTCAATCTTTTCACAACCTTTCTTTTCTTTTATGCTTCATCCATCACTTAGCTCATCATCTTCCCACACTTAGCAATCAAATCACCATCATTAGCCAACATTCAAGCTCAACTAAATATAGGACAAGAAAGGCTCATAAAAATAGGCTAAATGGTTTCCATCTCACTTGACTTGCCAAAGAATATGGATCATAAGGCTCAACATGGCTCACTAAGGAAATCAAATGTATTTGGTAGGAAAATATTTGGCAAAGTAACTCATCATTCCAAACATGGCCTCTTATCACTTTCAAGACATCACACAAAGATCAAATTCAACAAGTCTAGTGGCAAGTTCTAGCATACAAATCATGAATGATGCACTGACAAAGAAATCAATCAACCGTATAAGATGTCACGATTATTAAGGCACAAAAGCTCACGGACTTAAATTGAGCAATGAATCAAGCATTTTCAATCACATCCATCTTTACACAATCACTCAAGAAGGCTAGCTTAAAGCCACAAATTAACTCATGATCATATCAAAATCCAAAAGTCTTGCAAATCAAGCACAAGTGCTCATGTACATAATCTCAAGCACACTCACTATATCAAGATGATACTCAAAGATATGCAATAAATCCACAATTAAGCTCAAGATAAATCAAGCTCAAAATATACAAGGAAACCAAGACACAATTATAGCATCATCATCATTAAGCAATAAGCTCATCCAACCCCAAAATCATAGAAGAGCACAAAAGAATTAGAGAAGGGAAGAGAAACACCTCCCCCAAACTTAGACAAGTCTAAGTTTGAAAGGAAGTGTTGTACCAATAAGCCTTTAAACTCCATTTTTTTCCTTCAAGCATGTAGGGACCATCAAGCTTCCTAGCTCTTTCCTTCTTGATCTTGCATTTCCTTGCAATTCCAATTGCTTTCCCATTCATCTAGCAAGTGTACCTACAATCGGGCATAAGAATCTTCAAATAATTACCACTAAGAGATGCAAGAACCAAATAACGACCAACACCCCCAAACTTGAATGATAACATGAATTCAAGGTTTAGAATGAGAGTGATAAAAATATATGCAACTTCTAATGGTATCAACATTAAGCTCAAAATACCCTATGAATCTCAAAGTAAAGAGCATAATTTCCTAAGCATGAGCAATTAAGTAGCTAGCCAAATCTCCCAAAAATAAAATAAAAACACTAAACTACCAAAAGAACACAAGAAAAGAAATAAAAAGGATGGGTTGCCTCCCATCAAGCGCTATTTTTATTGTCCTATGCCGGACTTATTCTTTCACTTCCCACTTTCTTTATCGGAATGGCCAAGGATATCGGTCCTCCTTGCCATTGTATCTCAACCTTTGAGCTTCAAAATCATGGAGGTTCACCAAATAGATAGGACAACCACTTATAGATATGCTTAGTGTCCATGGTTGTCCCCCTTCTCTCTTGCCATCCTTCTCGATTCTTCCTTCCTTTCAAGGATGCCCAAGCGTTTCTTCAACTCTTCCCTATAGTCAAAATTCACAAGAGGTAAAATTAAATCATTAGAAGCATCATTTTCAATCAAATCACAAATTGAAGAGTTAGAGGGTATAGAAATGCTCATTTCGATCTTCAAAGCTTCATTCGATGCTCTTTGATTTTCTTCCTCATTAAAGCTCATGTCCATCAATGGACACTCCTCTTCCTCCTTTTTACAAGGAAGTCTTCTACTTTTACCTCTTCGCTTGGACCCTCTACTACATCTCTTCTTTCACTTTCTTCCTCCCCTTCTTTTTCTTGATTATCCATGACGGTTAAGTTCTTCACTTGGCGTAGGAAATATTTGAGTTGACTTTTAATAAACGTGAAAGGAACTTCGCGATCTCCATGTTCCCCTCTATCCATGAATTAACCTTTGACTTGGTCTCATACATTTCTTCGTACAAGTGAAGCATTTCATCACACCTAGGGTCATTTTCCTCAAACTTTTCCAACAAAGCTCCAAGCATCTCTAGCAATATAGCTCTCACATCATGGAGTCCCCATTCTTCAATTTGAGGAGAAGCTTGTGGCATTGGATAGTCATTCTCATAGCTCCTCCTATCATCATAATAATTACCTCCAGATGCTCCTTGACACTCAAATCTAAGACATGGATCAAATGTTTGATCATAAGGCTCATAGTATGGAAACATCTCTTGAGGTTGGGGAGGAATTTCTTCATATCTCCAATCTTCATAATTGGATGGAACTTGTTGCAAATGAGAATTATCTTCAAAGCTCATCCAATTATTGTATCCAAATTCGTCAAAGTGTGGAAAATACAACCTACTATCTTGATAATACTCTTGATTCCACATGTATGAGTTGTATCCTTCCATCTAGACAAGATAAGCAAGTATCAAATTCAAACAAAAATAACAAAACAAACACGAACACAAAGGCAACAAATAGCCATTTCAAACAATTCCTAGGTCTCACTTAAGGCGCAAAAACTAATTCCCGGCAAGAACGGCGCCATTTGATTAGAGTGTATAGGGTAAGAGTTATTAAGACCAATCAACAAAATATCGAACCCAAGGGAAAAAGTATGCACATGAGGCCCTAGAAATACAAGTTTTTAGTGACTAGAGTTGCAACAATGGTTCGGAACAAAAACAACAAAACACAAGAAAAAATACAAAACAACAAGGAGCAAGCAAATGATCGAACACTAAGAATGCGATAACAACAACAACAATAAGTGGTGGGATAGAGGTGCTAGGATTAACATCCATCAATGAATCATCAATCAACAAGCTACAATTGAATCAAATTGCAAATCAACTAAGATAGAAAGCATAAACCATCATGAAATTAATCACTCCATTAAAATCACAATGCCTAATGTGAGTATCCTTAGTCTTTCCCATCTCTCAATGTAGAAATTCCCAATTCATACAATCATGTAAAATTGAAACTCGATTAACACCTAATCACGTTAGCTCAACTCTCGCCTATTGCTAGGGTGATTAACCATTAATCTAAAGAGACAATTTTACACAAAGCACAATTAAGAATCACAATTAGTAAGCAATCTACTCAATTGATCTCCAATCTTCAACAATTATAGCATCATCAATCAAGTCATCATCAATTTCAATTAACCCAAGCACAAGAGAGTTAGTCCATGGTACCACAAACAATACCCATGGGAAGAAGATAGAATTGATCAAACACAAAGCAAATCACAACAATTAAGAAGTTAAAGAGACAAAAGAGGAAAAACATCACCAAATGATCTTCAATCAACAAAAATAGGAATGCTTGAATCTTCAACACCAATCTCCAAATGAAATACAAGCTTGAATTGAAAAAAAAAAACAATGATCAAATGCTAATCTAATGTTAATCTACCAACAATCAATTGAAATCTAAGTCTAATTCTAACTTCTACTCTAATCTAATGAAGAAATTGGCTTGGGGCTTGAGAAATCGCCCCAAAACCGCTACTAACCGCTATTATCAAAGATCTCCCTCAAATGCTCTGCTTCTCCCCTTAAATACCGAATTTTTGGAAAAACCACCCCCTCGAGTCGAGGGTCAGGCCTCGACTCGAGGTCCTTGCCTTTTTCACCTCCCTCGACTCGAGGGTCATGCCTCGAGTCGAGACCGCTGCCATTTTCTCGAATTTGATCCTTTTCGCATAACCTCGACTCGAGGCTCTTGCTCCTCGACCGAGCTCGAGTCCAGTGGCACTTTTCTCGCGCGAGCTTCGGCCCCGACCCCGGTTTCGTCCCGTATGATCGTCTCTTCATTCTAAGCCTAATGGTACTCTCGGTTTGGCAAAATTCCACCGAATTACCTGCAAAATGGACGAAAAACATCAAAATCTCACAAATAATACTTTTTAGGTAAAAGAGTGATACTTTTCACATTTAGGCACAAAAACTAACACTTTAGCTCACTTTTTGCACTAAAATAAGCCCTAAAAATATGTATCAATTCACTCCAATCAGTAATGGCCCGTACTATGTTCAAGCCGGGTAATAGCCCGTACTATGTGATAAAGCATTAAATATTTTCATGAGCTTTATTGAAATATTATATGCATTTGTCAATATTGTTTAACCGTGCAATCATTGATGTTTCCCTCACCGGGTGTATTTTCAAACACTCATCCCCCACAATTATGATTTTCTACAGTCAAAGGAGCTCGAGCAGGTACGAGGCGATAATTGCATGTAATTTATTGTGCATTATTTTTCATTGTAATTTCAATTGATTATTTAGTAATAAATCTCATTTATTCGATTACAATTTTCTTTAATTAAGTTAACGAGTTAATTTGGTAGCGCCTCGGCTATTATATGTTATTTTTAAATTAGGGCGTTACATCCTGTTGCCGAAGAATGGCCAAAGGATCTACCATTTGAGAAATGGGCTGTAACATATTCACCTAACATACAAAGGTATGGTGAAATGACCTCAAATGCCGCCGAATCATATAATTCTTGGATACGTAATGATAGAGGTCTTCCAATTACATATATGTTGGAGTATATACGTAAGGAGATGTGTCGTTGGATTGTGGAGAGACGCGACGCAAGTGAATTATGGGAAGGCATTCTTTATTCCAAAAAGAAAGTCTGTGGCATGAGCTCTCGAGATATTAGCAAAACATGGATTGTTGTGAGATGTCCAAATGGTCAGTTTGATGTATCTTCTCAAATACCGATTCTGATGGATTTAAAGTTAAGAGTTTGCACTTGCTTTCAATGGCAAATTCGTGGGTTTCCATGTGCTTATGGTGTTGCGGTGATACGAAAATATTGTGATTATGTTTATGGTCATATTAAGAATTGTTTCTTTGCTTCAA
Organism: Paraleonurus japonicus; assembly: GCA_030762865.1. Taxonomy (NCBI): domain Eukaryota; kingdom Viridiplantae; phylum Streptophyta; class Magnoliopsida; order Lamiales; family Lamiaceae; genus Paraleonurus; species Paraleonurus japonicus. Next base: position 25,194,573 of record CM061060.1, read on the forward strand.
ATTACCGTGAATGCTACAAGTCAAACATCAATTTCATTCCGTAAACAGAGAAGTATGAATGCCCATCATTCAAAGATTCTAGTGAAGTAATAATCCCACCTAGATTGGAAAGAGCTCTGGAAGGCCCAAGACCATACGAAATTCCTCATATGGAGAGTTTCACAGAAAACAAAACAGAATCAGGCAGCTTGTTGTGGTGTCACCGCAAATCATGATAGCTGGACATGTTCATTGTAATTAAAGTTGAAACTCACTAGTAGTGTATTTTATGAAATATATCATTTTGAATTATATTTTGTTATACAATAAGTTATAATCATTTTGAATTATCATTTTATTTTATTTCGACATATAAATGCAGTTAATAGAATTATATTGTTATACAATAAGTTATAAATTGCGATATATGTAATACAATTGGACTAAATAGGATTTAAAATATGTTAAATATATTATGGAAGTTCCCATTAACAGAAGAAATTTAAAACATAATTTATATATTCAAAAATGCAACAACAAAGTAAAATAATCTACTTTACATCAGACAATATTTCAAAAATAATTGTACATGTACAATCTAATGGAAGATCATATTATAAATACATAACATGATAAACAAGATCAAAATTAAAACAAATGTGAATACAATAAAGTTGACAATGTTATTTTGAAAAATTATCGATGATTCAATCGACCAACATTTACGAAACCTTCGTTTGTTCCATAGCTAGATACTTCATCATACTCTCTCTCGATCGGTTGATTAACTTTGATAGGTGCACACCATTGAGACCAGCCATGCACATCACAATTATAATACAACATTCCAGATTTTTGGTAGCCTTAGACAACCTAATGCTTGTTGCCCGGCTACAAATACGTCATGGGGATCTAACGTAACCGCATAACCTCTAGAATTATTGTTAAGATTACTACCGCCGCTAGCATTTTGAACTGGTATTTTAAAATTGGTGGTAATTTGTTTAGAGTATTCAAGCTGTGATTTCTAACAATATTGTTACCTTGTGTTTATATAGTTGAGTATATGTTTGTAACGGCCATATTGTAAAAAAAAAAAAAAAAAAAAACAATATTAAAACTTGTGAGTCCAACGGCTAGCAATGTTTTTCTATTTATTAATGTGTATACAATGTGCAAAGTTAAAGTAAATTATTGTAGGAAATGAACATATGCATCTGCATAAATTTAGAATAATAATTTGAATTAATATTTTATGTTTATTATTATTAATTATATTTTCTAAAGAAAATATAATATAAAATATATAACATTAATGAAGAAATATTATATATACATTATTAATTATAAAGTTAAAGCACTTGGAAAGTAGTTTATCATAAACGAAAATCATAAAATAAAGTTACATTAATTTAATTATTATTTGTTCAACTTAAAATTATTTCAATTTATAAATCAAAAGGCAAACTTGTGGAGATGACAAAGGTGGCGTGTTAAAAGCAACAAGGAACAGGAAATAGTTTATTAACATAGTAGGCCTACAATAATCAGATTTAATAAGTACGAGACTACTTCTTCAAGAATCAAATATGATGAGGTCACACCGCCGATTTTTTCTATTTTCCGATCGACACAAACTACTGATAATGGGTATAAATTGACAGCGCATTTAATGTAGGTCTACAATAATCAGATTTAATAAGTACGGACTACTTCTTCAAGTAATCAAATATGATGAGGTCACGATCCGCCGATTTTTCTATTTTACGATCCGACACAAACTACGTAATGGGTATAAATTGACAAAGGTGGCGTGTTAAACGCAACAAGGAACATGAAATAGTTTATTAACATAGTAGGCCTACAATAATCAGATTTAATAAGTACAGACTACTTCTTCAAGAATCAAATATGATGAGGTTACACCCGCCGATTTTTTCTATTTTCCGATCCGACACAAACTACGATAATGGGTATAAATTGACAGCGCATTTAATGTAGGATGATTTCATGTCAATCCATATAAATAATATTATTACAGTATAATTTAATAAAAATATATTCTTTTTCTATATGTATATTTTAATAAAAGTGCAGATATTTTATTAAAAATAAATTAAAAGTAATTTCTAAGGTGGAAATTTAATCTTAAAAAAATGATATTATCAACTAACCAAATAGATTACATTTATTGTTCAATAATATTAACTTTAAAAAAAAAAATTAACTATATGTCAGATGAATTGTTAATAAATAATTTTATGCTAAAATAGCATTTAATGAACAGATGTTTTAAAAATTTATTACAAAGTACTGTTGCACTGTAAGTCAATGTATATTATATTTTTATTAGGATTTAGAAAATTTGACTTGGTTCTAGAAAAATGAACAATGTGTAACCAATTTTTAATCTGACAGTTGGATGAAAAATATAATTAATGATGATAATGAAGATAATGTATCTAATACACGCATTCATAACAAGGATGATGTTTGCACACAAAAAAAAAAGATTATACATAATGATAATATGAAAATATAAAATGTAATATTTAAAAGAATAATAAAAATAGTAAATTGTGATTAAAATATAAAAATACAAGATAAAAGTAATATAAAAAGAATTTGCACAAAGAATAAAATAGCCATTATTATTTGTAGTGTAAAAAAATGAATTAAGTTTACAAAAAAAAAAATTAAAAAATTAAGAAATAGGAGGTAGACCTTAAATTAGAGGTGTAATACTTATAATAAAACACAAGTCTGAATGTAAGGATGATTACATAAATTTTAAAATCTAAATTTATTAAATTATATTAGCTATAAAATAAAAGGAAATTCTAAATACATAAAATATTGAAATAAAATAGAATCTGAGATGCCTAATTCAATTTCAAAAAGTTATATTTCAGGGTTTTATAAAGTAATAATTATGAACGGATAAATAGAGTATAATTAAAATATTTAATAAATAAAATTAATAAGACCAAGTGCTTGGGGAATTTAAATAATTAATAGATAAATTATTCTTTTTGTAAACATACAATATACATGCACACAATATACATATACACGAAAAGTGAATGTGCAGAGCATTATTTCCCTCTAAAACACGTAGCAGTATTTCCCTTCAAAAAATGTATCAGTATTGGGGAATAGCAAAGGACATCAGATTTAGGATTGCTATTTAGTAGACTGAAAATCTTATTGAAAATTACCTACAAACAAAGAAATACCAGACAAAAATTTCTGCTCTTCTTCATCAAATACGATCAAACAAGAAAAAAATGGCTACGAGTAAAAACCAGGTCTCCGAGGCAGTTCCAACTCTTGGTGGAACAATTTTTCCAGATGAAATAATAGCAGAAATCATATTGAGATTGACACCGAAACCGCTGGCACAATTGAAGGTAATCAACAAAGCTTGGTACGCTCTCATCAACAACAGATTTTCCCAGATTCATTAGCATCTACAGAAGATGAAAATGAAAAACATGGTTTGTTTCGTTCTACAAAAAGAATTCGGTGTTACACCTCTTTCTTACAAGCCCACACCACCTGGTTCTACTGGAAACCGTAGAATAATCTCATCCAGTTTGTATGATGAAGAGGTCGAATCACAGAGTGTTGTTTAGGGTGGAGCCAGTTGGAATCTATGTGGTATACGATTTTAAATATAACTATTTCTATCAAGTTAGGGGTCAAGTTGAATGAATATCATACTGCACACATTTTCTGTTGATTCAATGTTTAGAGTGTCCATCCTTATTATTGGGTGCTTAAAATGTTATATATTAGGGATATTATTATTAGTGGAGAAGAACTTTTGTCATTATAAAATAGGATATCTTTTGGTAATGAAAGATCTGTCAAAAAACTTTAGAATGTTATATATTAGGGATATTGTTATTAGTGGAGAAGAACTTTTGTCATTGTAAAATAGAATATCTTTTGGTACAAAAATCTGGAAATGATGTTTAATGCAATTATTTTATTATGAAATATCATAATTTATGTTCTCTTATTTTTATACTGTTATATTCATTTATTATGATAGATATTATAACAAATGTTTCCCTTAGAATTTAAGTTCTAATTTAATTTCATTTGTTACATTTGAGTATTATGATTTAAGCATAGTAACACTAAAAAAATTACGTAGAATAAATTAAAATAAAAACATAAATAACATGATTAATGTAAAAAGAATAATAAATTTAAAAAGTGCATTGCTGAAAATATATGTGAAATGTAATTGGTAAATGTTGTTAATTTACTTTGAAATGCATAAATATAAAAGTCAAATTTTAAAAAATAAATGTCCATTAACAACATTTAGTACATGATTGGTATATATAAAATGGTTAATCAAAATTTTTACGTAAAAAAATGAAAATTTTAAGAAATACTATATAGATTTCACACGCATAAAGACTTTTAAAAATGGTAAAACAATAAAGTCTATCAACCAAACGACAACAAATATAAAGGGGTGTGTGCGTTATTACTTTGGGTACAAAACTAGGTGGTGTAAAAAAATCAAAATAGTGCACTATAGTTATAAATCGTGTGTGGTCAATATTCGTGATGAATTCGAAATGTACAATCATATGTAGAAATGTGCAAAATGGTTGCAAAATGTTTAGACACATGAGTCTATGTATAATGTGCAAACCGTTTGTAGAAAAATGCAGAAGCTAAAAAGGGAATGCGAAACTATATGTAGGAATGTGCAACTATATGTAGGAATGTGAAAAATGTGAAGAGGCATGAATCAATGAAATAATGTGGAAACACATATATATACTATGTGAAACTATATGTAGGAATATGCAGCTATATGTAGTAATGTGAAAAATGTGAAAATGCATAAATCAATGTATAATGTGGAAACACATAGTGCAAAGAAGAGAGAAAATGTTTACTAGGCATATTACATAGATATTGAGCATATGTATACTATGTGTACAATTGAGTAGCACTGACTGTGCAAATAAAACAATATACATAAAACTACTAAAATGTACAATCATAAAAATCCAGAATCACTACTTAAATGACCCAGACAAAATGTACAAGCAGGAGTGCAACAACATTCAATAAAAGGGGAGGAGACACTAATGCTAGAATTCATAAATAAATGTACTTAATAAAATTGTAAAACTACTGCCCAAAGTAACAATTCAAGTAAGTGGTACAACATATGATCTAAAAACATACACAACTCAATATGGAATTTGACTTGGATCAACAAACCAAATCACTATTTTAAACCCGAACTCAAAGTAGAATTTGGATTTGAGAAGGTCCCTAACTTTATTGGTTTACGAAGAATAAAATTTTCAATATTGAAGCAAACCACCACACCACAGTCTACGGAATCGGGATTCTCATTGTAAACATAGAACTCGATTTAGGATTCTTACATGGCCGCATGTAGAGATTATGAACAATTTCTTTCCTACGAGAAAATCCCACGTAGTTATCCTCCACATAATCCACCTAATAACATTTCTACGTAATAAAAGAAAATTTCAGAAAATATTATATTTTTAAAGAAGACAAAAACAAAATTACCCAAAAAAATAGTTACTCACAATACTCATTGATCCCATTAGATGTGGATCCTTGGAAACTCCTCTTCTTGGCCTCATGGAGTTATAAAAAGTCCACTTGCACGTGCTTAAATCAAAACTCAAAAGAGTCCAGTGATCCCCTAAAGACCTAGTTGCTTGACTAAGATCCTTTACTAATAAAGGGAACAATAGAAGATGATCTTCACCAACAATCACCAACCTATCATCTACTAACGTTCTTAGAGTTTTTGTTTGTGTTTTACGAGAAATGATATCCTATAAGTGAAATGATACAGAATTAATAAACATAAAATATTAGAAGTAACATAACTTAGTTAAAGACATATATAAAAGATTGTCAATTACCCAACAGCTTAGAAGTAAAGACAATTGTCTTCTTTGCAGACTCCATATCCTTGTAAGTTATCAACAAAATATCAGCCCTACCGAATCAATGATCTAAAAAATGGAACAAAAAAGCCATAAAAAGAACATATGTGAAATAAAAATGATAATAAATTTATTAAAAACAACAAACTTAATATAAACAAAACAAAAACATAGTCGACGTTCATGATACAAAATAGTAATCATGTCCTTGATAGTAACATGAGCTAAGGGGCTTTTACCTTCAAAAATAATCCTTCAAAAAAAAGGAAGACAAGTTCAATTACGAAATAAATAACTACTTTAAAAAATTAATATAAACAAAATTACATACACTCGCTTAAAACACACACCGAGAAGATTATATCAAGAATCCAATTAGATTTTAGACAAAATACTTAGGCGGTGTTCAAGGAGTAACGAGTGCAACAACAAAATATACAAGAAAAAACATGCTTTCCAATACAAAAAGGAAAAAAATATATTCAAACAAAATCCTTACCCATCACCTTCCATATGCAGTAACGACAAACTAAATCTTTAATATCCTGGATTAGTCTTCTTGACAGCCTTCAAAAGACTCATCCAAAATCCTTTTATTTTCCTCAATTGAATACTCTTTCGTGATTCTTATTCCCAGCCTTATGAATCTCAATAATCTCACGAGTTTTCAAAGGAGAAACTAAAGTAGATTTTCTATCATCATTTGAACTCCTTGCTTTAACTCTTTTAGCTAAGGAACTAGGTTAGATATTTTGATGAAGTTAACTTTCTAAGGCGGGGTGATTTACCCCTAACATCGGAAGACACATATGAGCCTATGGTCTCATATGTATCAATGGTTTCCAACAAATCATCCTTCTCCTCGATTAGTTTTTCGTTTTCACACCTGTCTTGGTGAAGTTTCTCAATAGTTTCAATATGAACTAATGATTGAGGGTCATTACAAATGAGTCAACGAAGGGACAGAGCTCAACTTCTCAACCATATCCTTCAACAACTCGATTCTCTTTCTTTAACCGTAATATCTCATCATCACGCAACTTTACAATCCAGAAAACTTTTTCATTCCATCTAATCTGCATTCATGAGTCAACTTCTTCGTATATTCTTTAAAACGAATATTGAATGTAACCAAATTATCCTCTTCATGCATTCTCAATCTATTCTTCCACATCTCAATTTCTTTATCCTTTACAAAAATAATTTCCTTCGACTCATCTAATTTTTTATTTATTACTTCAAGCTCAAGATTGAGCACCATATGCAACCGCAAAATCGATCGCTTCTTGTATTTCACTTTCACCATATTCCTGATTTTTTCCGGTAGTCTCATCTAAAATAGGCACCTTAGTTGTTGTATTTTCTCGACATGGTGTTTGTAACTTCCTCAAGAACACCCGTCTTGAGCTTTGATTCTTTCAAAGGGCTGCTTGTCGACCGCAAGTTGAATGTGGGTACATCGTACACCCAATCCCGACCTCTTATGGGATTCTTGTTTCTGAAACATCTTCAAACAACAGATCGGGTTTTAAAGAACCTACTGCTCCAACATTTTTATGTGGATGGCTTCCCCATACCGAATGTGGTCTCATTCAAATGATCGTTATCAAACATAAATGAATCACTCTTTGTCCCAAGTTCAACAAATTGCTACTAAAATTTCGTCAACGCTACCAATATCACTATCGGTATGCAAGCTATTTTCGGTATTCATGTTGACATCCGATGTTTTCGACCACCGGGTTCACCGTCATCCTCAACAAAGATTCGTCTCAAAGAACATTATATCGATCGCAATTATGCTCCTCCTAGAATAAATGCAACTTTTTAAAGTGATTTTCTTCCCTCTTAGAGGCCTTTAGCCGCAAACATCGAACCTAATTTTTACGAATTTAGAAATTTATATGGCAGTAAAAAAGAAAACAAGTAAGAATAATTACAAAGATTCAATAACTAAAATCGATAAGGAATGTTAGAATAATTACAGTATAACTAGTTTTTCAGCTCATAAGTGTTTAAATATAGGATAAAAAGGAAAGAAAACTTACATATTTCGGTATCAAATCTGCAATCTTTACTTTTTTCAACTCATTCAAATCCTATCGTAAAAATCTCTAAATCCCGCTTCATTTACTCGTCGGACAATAGTTGTGTGTTCACACAACCAGTACTTGCATTAAAAATTAAGCAAAAATTAGATACTAAAATTTCCATTCAAAAATATTAGCTTAAAAAAGATGTGAGAATTAGGCATTTGAATCTTACCGAAGTAAGATCGTGCATCCGTCAACTTTCATAGTCTTTGACCCATTTATACTGGTTTACCAACATATCAACTATATAGCCACATCAATCATAATTACTGATTTCATCGATCTTCTCTAAATAACCAGCTATGTGAGGTAAGATCGATGCATTCGATTAGGAGCTAATACGTAAGATATGAAGTATAACACGCTTAAACGGACAAGATCTAAAACATTGTTTTCACCATCCTCTGAAAGAACTTCCTTCAATCTCCGATAGACCAAATGTTTATAAAGAACTAACTTTCCATTTGTCTTCTTTATTTCTTTTCTAAAACACTGGGCAATCCATATGGTTAAAAATAATCGGTGTTCTTCAATGGAATCCTTAAACTCCCACCACCAATACCAAAATTAACTGGACATCTCTACTACTAAGACCAATAGCTTCTTCACCAATAACAAACTTCCCTAAATCCTTATCATAACTGCAGACTAACTCGGGGATGTTATGTTCGTATTTCCAACACCGTTTCATGATTTTGTTTTTTCACATTCCCGAATGACACCGAACATATACCAGTAAATGAGTCTTCTTAACCTCAAAAATGGTTTTCTCATCATATTCAAGACTTCTTAACTCCTTAACACATGTTCGCAAATTGCTTCTATGACATGTTGATTGGGTTTCAATTAAATCGTCTAAAATGAAGAAAAAAAAGTTAGCTCCTTTTATAATTATAAATGAGAATAGAAAAAAACATACACTGCAGAACATACCAAAGTACTTTGAAGAATTCTTCCTTCTTCTAATTTTAAATAAACCATTCTCAACACTTCCATCGTCTCTCAAATGTAATGAGAGGAATCTAGTTTCCTAATTTTCTTCCTAATACAAATTCACATTCAGTAACCTAACAAGAAACATAACACTTCTTAATTCATATATAATATTGTTGATTTTAGTGACGAGTGTTACTCGAGAATGTGCCAACATTTTGGTCACAACGTCGAATTCGTCCTTCCACTTGCACTAACCCTTAACCCACAAAATGTCTTGTTCAATGTCTTATTTTTATAGTTTGAAGACTTGTGGTAGTTTCCATAAGTCATGTGGTTGAAAAGGCAAGAGTGAGGAGTTGAAAAGAACATGGGGAAGTTACAAAGAAGTTACCTACTTTCAAAGGAGATGTGGAAGTTATCTTCAAGCACTAAAAGTGTCCGAATATCTATATATACATGGCTGCTATGAAGATTAAAACTTGGAGTTGAGAGAAACACAATCTAGCATAGTCTATTGGCATAGATTAGAGAGTTTATTATATGTTTCTATCTCTTACTTCCGTTGGTGAATGTTCCAACATTTCACTCAACATTGGATCTTTATTTGTATTAGTGATAGGTTAGATTGATCAACATCTAGTCACTATATACATAGATCCATTCACGATGTGGCTTATATTTTCACCGATTGTATCACTTGACAATTAATAGTGATATTTCGCGAAAGGCGATAGACTTATTCATAGTCTATACAAAATTTTGATATTCATCTTGCAAAGTATTTTAAGACTTCCATTTGTGTATTTACGTATTAATTTTTGTCTCTGTGTTGTTCTTCGAATGTGTCAATATTCATGACAACATTCTCGCAAAACACTTACGCACACCTTCAAATATGATCAAAAAAAAAAGGGATTCACAGAGAGACATGACTGCTAAAATGTAACATAAATATAAATTATCAAAAAAATTTACCGCATTATTAGAATCCTGTAATCGTTTTTGGGGATGATACCATCGACATGTTTCCTTTTCCTTGTAGGCATCTTTGATTTCCCCAAATCGTGACTCTTATTTGAGTTTTTCTTATCCCTAAAATATATAAAAGTCCATCAAATTAATTAAACTAGAATCGTTGAAAACCTAAATAGAAAATAAACAATGACAAGAAATCTAACATTGAATTAACATAATCTTGATTACACTATACAATAGGAAATTTCACAAAAAAAAAAAAACACTTACATCCTGGCACATATACTTGAAATTCCCTTCGCAATCTTAAAAATTCTTGGGCACAAATTACAAACGACAGAACCCGCAAAGCTATCTTACAATGGAAGCCCAAAACGATCCAAAATAATGAAAAGAAATGGTTCGGCAAGAAAACATACAATTCAAAGAAGATTGTGGCTTCAATTAATTATCGTAAAGAAAAGGCAACCGACTTTCTTTCTAGTTGCTCGAGAACAATTAGGAGATTCTCTAGAAGAAATACGGGCTTCTGTCTATCTTCTTTCCCACCTTCAAAAGAAAAAATTTCCCTATCGTTAGAATTTTCTCGACACTATAGTTGATAAGACGTTTACTTGCGAAGTAGAAAAAGACTTAATGACGCAAAGACTTGGAGTCGAATATTTTTATTAGATATAACATAGTACTTTGAGTCGAATTTAAATATTTAATGCAAAAACGCAATTGTACCTAAGAGTAAGAAAATGCAAGGGCTATATATGGTTTTTACACCCCAAATTGTATCTTTCAATGATTTTAAATAGTAGACGTATTAAGGGTAAACCCAATTGCTAAAATGTACCAGTAAAATAATTACCCCATGAAAATATTCTTTAAATTAAATTTTACAATTTAATGTATTATAAATTTAATATTTTTAATCAAATAATTAATAATATAATTTAATTATGGGTGAGTTACATCTAGATACAATCCTAACACCATAATTACTACTAGATACAATCCAAACTATAATTACTACCGTGTACAATAATATAGGGTTTTCTACCCAAATTACCCTTCTTTCAGCAACTTCAAAAATAAGAAAAAGTGATGTGACTTATCCTTTGACTTTACAACACATTTTTATCGACTCACAAAATATATTTGTATCGAAAATACCATTCTCGTCATTTTTCGTAGCCACTTTTTTCATGCATGAAAAAATAAAACCATCACAACTAGAAACTTTCGAAATTTCATTAACATGAAAAAATAAAACCATCACAACCGCATGAAAAAATAAAACCATCACAACGAAACATGAAAAAAATAAAATTCTTATTACTTCCCGAAATGTTTAAAAATATCATAAAACCAGAATGTGCAGAAAATAAATAATTCAAAATTTACATTTATTTCATAAATCAAATAATTCAATTACATATGTTTCACAAAACAAATAATTCAAAATTTACTCTCATGTGCGGAAAAAAATCGCACATGTGCGAAAAAAAAAATTAACAAAACACAACAACGGTATCACAAAACCTCTCTTGAGGATTCCATATCACGGCGATGAGTGCACCCACCTTCTTCTTCACCGGATCTCGCACCCGTCGCGCATCCCCAATCACCTGCAACACCTTCCACGGCCTCAAACGACCAATTTCCACCACCACTCTCCTTCGCCGACAAATACCAACTCACCGATCTACGCCATCGACGGCTTCACGGCTTCGCACTCCACGGCCTTCACGGTGGTTGAATGGTGAAAAAGTAGGCGACTCAACTCTCCTTCGCACCACTCTCCTTCACGCCAATGGCAACTACGACGCTTAGTCACACAATGGAGGCGACCCAACAAAGAAGGCGGCGTCGTGGCGGTGCTTCCCTGCACCGTAGAGAGAAGGTGGTGCGCCCACGTATCCAAAGACCGCCCGCCTTCGTCTTCGTCGGCGCACGAAGATCGCGCCTGTCGCCTCACCGCCGCCGTCGCCACCGATCTAGTCCTTTGCGATAAGGTCGATTCGTCATCTTCGGCGATTTGTCGGCGTTATCTTTGCGGGAGGAGAGAGAGAGAGAGAGAGAGAGAGAGAGAGAGAGAGAGAGAGAGAGAGAGAGAGAGAGAGAGAGAGAGAGAGAGAGAGAGAGAGAGAGAGAGAGAGAGAGAGAGAGAGAGAGAGAGAGGAGTGTGGACTGTGCTGCGTGAGTGATGTGGGAAAATAGGGTTTTATCGATCGAGGGTAAAAAAGGAATAGGTTGTAGTGGATAGTAATTTTTAAAATTATTGTAACTATTAGTTATTTTTGTTCAAAAGTTGTATCTAGTAGTAATAAATTCTTTAATTATATAACATATAATTTTATATAATTATAATATTTAATTTAATTAATGGTAATTAAAATTATTAATAGCATATTTGTTTATACTTTAATTATAATTAATTTAATTTATTATAATTATATCGTATGCTAGATATATAATTATTATAAGTATGTGGAAATATATTATAAGATTCGTTTCAAATTTATTTTACAATTAAAAGAAGCATTTATTAATAAAAGAAGTCTTATATAATTGATATATAAATATCATATATAATTATATTTAGATTTTTTAATAATATTGATATGTATACATATGTAATTTAGTTTAATTTAATTAATTGTTTGAAATTCTCAAAATTTAATATTTTTATAACTATTATACTTTCTCAAATATAATAAAAATAAAACATAACATGATAGATTACAACAAAAATTTTATACACTTTTATAGATCGAAGTTAAATAAAAAAGTTTTTCAAAATACATAAGTATTTATGGATTGGTTTAGTGGTAAACATCATAATTATTCAACAAAAGATTCAATGTTCAAATCCTTGCTCTATTAATTTTTATAAACTCAATATATAATTGTCATATGTACACAAATAAAAATAGACTTCACAAATATACTACACATAACAATGAAAACACTTAAAATTGACACATAAGCAAAATGCACAAAGATCGACACATAAGCAAAAAATAACTCTCTATTAGTATATAAGGGGATATTTTTATTTTGAAAAATATTTATTTATATAATATTTGCAACTTTAGTTTAAGAATTTAAAATTTATTTTGGCAAAATTAATTTTACTTGTTTTATGATTCTATAAAAGTCATTCTTATTAGGAAAAGAGAAAAATAATAATTATCTCACATATAGTTACTCTCACTATTAATAAAAGATATTTTTTTACAAACACATCACTTCGTCAATTTGATTAATTTAAATCACTTTATTTTTAAACACTCCTTTACTTTAAATTTTACTACAAAAAATAATTAATACTCTCTCCATCCCGTGTCTATCTTCACACTTGTGTTTGCACACATTTTAAGAACGTTAACTTTATTAATTTTTATGATAATAAAGTGTAGGAGAGAGTATAGAATGTAAGAATATTTTGGGTGGTTTAATGAGATAAGATAAGAAAGAAAATAAAGTAGGGTATGGTCTAAAAAAAAAAGAATAAAATAGAGTAGAATAAAAGTGACAATTTTAAAAATAAAATGGTATTTTGGGGATGTGTATATTGAGAATTATTTCCCTTTAAGAGTGTGAAGGTAGATTTGGGATGGATCGAAAAGGAAAGTGTGAAGATAAATATGGAGCAGAGGGAGTATCGCTTTTTAAAGTTGAATAGAATTTCAAAACACACCCTAAGTTTAATTTGTCCAATGGAAAATTTTCATATTAGTATTCAATTTTTAGGTTAAGTCTCAATTTAGGTCTTGAATTTAGAAAATTAGGGTCTAATTTTTATTTTTTTCTCAATTTAAGATCCAATATTATTCATTATGTCTCAATTCAAGACCCAAAATTCCTTTTTAGTTTTTTATTTCTATTCATACGCTGGTAATTTGTTTATAAAAATATGTTTATTATGTATAATTTTTCTAATCTACATTCTAAAATATATTTTATATATTTTTATATTTTGAATTTTATTATATTGTTCTCACCGTATTTATTAAAAATACTCACGTTCATCACCTAGATTAAAAAAACTAGAAAATTTGAATTTCATTTTTAATCAAATCTAATGCAAGTGCCAAATACAAATTATAATTTTTAATTTAAAATATTATATTAAAAAATTTATTAGTAAAAAAGTTATTATACTTTTGAGTATTTTATAAAAAAATTGAAATAAAGACAAATTGATCGGGTTATGAATCGAGACAAAAAGAGAAAAATTGGATCTTAAATTAAGAAAAAAAAATTAGACCTTAATTTGAGACACTTTAACATTCGGGACTTAAATTGAGACTCAACCTAAAAATTGAGCTCTAATATGAAATTCTTCCTTTGTCAAATCGACTCTCAGTCGAGTAAGTTGAAGATAAATTGTAGCGCCCCAAGTTCTCTTCCTTTTAAAAATAATATTACTTTGGGGATGAGGCGCTACCAAATACAATTTAAAACTTATTTTCAGAGATACGATAATAAAATTCTTATTTTTATAAGCGGAAGCTACAACCAAATTAAAAATATTAACCCCAAAGCAACCAGTAAATTAGTGATACGCGCGTACTTAAGAAAGGATAATTTAACCAATCTTGCTCACATGCGATAATTATACATCAAAAGCAAAAGAGCAAAATATGTTTTGTTACACGTTTCAACCAAGATATTTATACTAATCAACAAAACACCATTATTTTTCACTCCAGAGTAAAACTCATAATATATATAATAATTACAGTAGAACCAAAAGGTACAAGTCTTTGCATCCTCATCGTCCCTTCACATCAAACTCAAGATCTGTAATAATGTATATGAGGGTGAGTGTTTCAAATACACCCAGTAGAATAATCTCAATGATTGCACCGATAAAATGTATATGCAAATAACGCATAGCATGAAAACGTAACTTATGTGCACATAGTACGGGCTATTATCCGGCTTGAATATAGTACACATAGTACGGGCCATTACCCGGTTTGAACATAGTACGGGTCATTACCCGGCTTGAACATAATACACATAGTACGAGGCCATTACCCGGCTTGAACATAGTACCACAATTGTTGCATAATCATGATATATATTATTCACATATCACGCCTTAATATAGCAATCATAACATGGAATGTTAAACTCAATTAAGAGTGAAAATTATCCCACCTAATTAGTTATGAACACTATTTTGGAGCGGAATCTGCGTTTATGCGTCAATGTCTTCTTCTAGCCCTACAAATGATATCGTATACTCGGAACATTACGATAGATATAATAATTAAGTTATAATAACTATAATAAGAGCTTACTAGGGTTTTAGGACCACTGGATTTGATTTAAAGGTAGAAGGGTAAACCAATATTTTTCTAAGGATTTTAAAGTTTGATTAATGTGTTTGACGGTCAAAAGACAAATTAGCTAGTTTATTGATAATATAATTCTATTTAGAGCGCGTAGAAACTTGTTGGGATAAAAACGGACTTGAAAGCGAAGAATTTGGATTAAAAACGGAGTTTACGGCATACAACCGTTCAGGGGTAAAATAGTCATTTTATAATGCTATTCATCACGTGATTTTAGAATTAAAATGAAATAATTTAACGCTGGTTTTGGAGCAAATCGGATGAGTCATAATATTTGTTAATATATTTTACAACATAGTTTAACATGAGTCATAATATTTTCTAGTATTTATATTGAGAATTAATTCATGTGATAAGTTAAAATTTTATAATTATACCTCCATTTACTATTTTTTTTAAATAAAAAATGGATATTTTTGTCAATTAACTTAGTAATAAGTGAATGATTATTTTAATACCTCATAAAGGGAGGGATCCATTTTCACTCAAAAATAGGAAAACATATATTAGGCTTTCATATTTTTGCGGGCCAATGGTAATACAAATTAACAATAACAAGCACTTGATTTTTAGGGAAAACAAACTATATCCCTAGTAATCACTCAAAACAAACATGTCCTTATATGTCTAAAACTATCACATTACCTTACTTTTCTTACATTTACTCATTGTCTTCTACTTTTCATATATTTATTCACTATTTTTCCTAGTTTTCTTACCTTTAATCATTCTCTCTCTTACTTTTTTTCATTTAATCATTATTTCACTAACCAATAATGATAAAATAATATTTCATTTTCACTCAAAAATATTACTCTCTCCGTCTACGAAAAGTATGCTCGCTTGGTTTTGGCAGGTTCAAAGAAAACGTAAATAAAGTAAATAAAATAAGGGTATTTTAGGGTATTGTGTGGTCCATTTATGAGTTAAGTAGTTGTTTATGAGTGTAAAGTCAACAACATGTGAAGATATTAAGTGATGGTTGAACGGTGAAGCAAAATAAATTGTTGAAAAAAGCAGGCGTGAGCATACTTTTGGTGAGCAGATGAAGTATTTTTTTATTAGCAAAAAGAGAATATATATTGCAATTAGAGTACAATGGGTATTCCAACCCATTACAAAGTTCTTACAAACTCAATGTTTAGGATTATCACTCCACTCGAGAAAAGGTAGATTATTTTTAATTTTATCCTTCACATTCATCCAAGACCACCTTTTATTGAATTTCTCTAAAACACATGTCCAATTTGAACTCCTTACAGTTGAATAGACATAAAATTATATTCACTTCTACTCTTTTATCCCAAACTATAATGCAAATTTATTATTCATTAATTTTTGTCTTATTTACTTTATTTCTCCATCCAAATTTATCAAATCCACTCAAATAATATATATATATATATATATATATAATAGTATATGGCCCATTTCATGGTTTGAATAAAATTATATTTAAAAAATTTAATTTTAATTTATTTTACATATTTACATTACACAATAAATTTAAATTGAAATAAAAATTTAACATGCACAAAAATACAAATTTATTTTTTATTAATTAATAAATGTTTAAAATACAAATGAGTTCACCATTTAATTATTCCAACAAAAGTTTACAATTGCATTTACAAATTTTGAAAAAATTTCTTTGACAACAATTGTAGTATACTTGCATAGTTTTTCATCGATTCGAGAAACATAATTTACAATTTTTTTATATTAAATTTAAATTATTATGTAAAAATATATTCTATATATTTATTTAATTATACTAACATTTGACCATAAGTTATATGATTTATTCAAATACCTTGACTCGCTTAATAGATTAAAAATTATTATAAATTAAATATAATTATAGAAATTAAATAATAGTAATCTAAATTATTATAGAAAATTAGATCTTTTTAATGTTTCTTCGATTATACTAATTCAAATTGAACAATATGATTTAAAATTTCAAATGTAAATTTTGTATTTTGACTTAATGAATGTTGTAAAAAAATTACCGAAAACATTAAATTAAATGCAACTAAAATAGACTTATATTGCCAAAAACTTGTAAATAAATAAATTGATATATAATTGTCAATATTTACAATATACAAATTTACAATCACTCAAAACAAATCAAAACTATAAATTAATTAATCCTATAACAAATAATAATTTTTTTAATCTTAATGGATACAAATAAAAATGAAATAATCTTCATAATCTTCTAAATTGTCGACCGTCCCTCAAATTGTTTAATCAATTTTCGTAGGAAAATAATTTGCGGATCTGCACGAATAAAAAAACTAAAATAGAATTAGCAACTCATAATAAAGTGATGAATAAAAGTAAAACCTAAATATGATATAGATCATCTAGTCGATCGAATCAATCATTAGTTTGTAATCTACAATAAAAAAATAGATCAAAACTTCAATCAAACAAACATGCGTAAAGAAAATCATAATCTAGATTTAACCAAAAAGAAAGAAAAAGATTACCAGAAATAATTTGTAGTACTAATCATAATTAGCCAATATACAAAATTCTTATATTTGTATAGCAACATCAAATCACACATTCAAAGTCTGCAAAAATAACGAAATATTAAAAAAACTAAATATAATACTATGAATATCATCATATGTTAGTATCAATATGTGTTTTGCAATGCAATAAAAAAAAAAAACGAAAGAAGAGATTAGCAACTCATTATTAAAAGACAAAATTACTCAATTAAAATATAAATATGATAAAATAAAAGGAGAGAATAAAAATTAGGGTAGAAAAAAATTAGGGTTTGTGATGGAGAAATAAATGAGAGATATGTCAATTATTTATAGACTAATATGTAAATAGATGAATGATTGAGATTAAAAATTTTAAAATAGATGGTTGAGATCAATTTTTAAAACTTAAGTGAATGAGAGGAGAAGAATTTTGAAATAGAAGAATGTGGCTTTGCCACATAAGCTTTCCTAAGTTTAGCTTTATAAGGATATATATATATATATATATATATATATATATATATATATATATCCTTAATGATTACATATCTGGACCTCTTTTGTATTGATGGTCAAATTATTGGTACTAGTATTGACCCATAACCGTGCTTCACACGGTTGTCTCTAATAAATCATTTATTTTGTATTTTCAATAATTTTATTATTTATTATAAAATTAATCAATAATTCAATAGTTAATAAGTGACAAAATCAAGAAATCATAAAACAAACATAATTTTTTTAGATAATAAAATTTTTATTTAACAAATACCCCAAAAGTTAAAGGTTTCTAAAAACCTCACGAATTACAATATTCTTTGTCTTATTACAAATATTATCATCACTATTACACAATAAGATCTTCAAATCAGCTCGATTAGTAATCCTTGAAATTTTAACATATAGTTGACATACCATAACTCGAAATATCATCACTACGTAACCATTTTCGCTTTCACATCACATACGGTCTGTTCCGAATCGGAAGAAATGTCGATTATCTTCTCTTTCGCATAAACACTTGAGTTAGATTCATCTTCAACCATTACTTAAATAAAAACAGAAAAATATAATTATAAAAGTAAATCTTGAAAACAATTAAAAAAATAACACTTCAATTATTATTGTAGAAATATGATAACACTTCAATTATTTGTAGAAAAATAGGTATGTATTTATATTAATACACAATTGTCAAATCAATTTCATAATTTTTACTAATAATTAGTGAATAGTAATTAATTTATAATTAAGATTTCTTCCATTTATATTCGTAATCAAAATATTTCTAAATTAATAATATGTAATATATGATAAAATCTTCTAAAAATATAAATATGACATTAAGAGTCCACTTGATTGGGGGTATTAGAAGTAGGTAATGAGAATGATCCATTAATCATTTTCATTGATGATGCTTGAAAATATTTAAAATTTGGAATTAATTTTAAAATAAAATAATCACTAATTTATTTTGATTACATAATCTCCCTCTTATAATCAATCATTTAACAATCATTCATTTTTTCTCTCCTCAACTTTTTTCTCGCTCAAATTTTTCGTGCTCAACTTTCTTTCCAAAATTAATCAATGGGAATGAAACACTAGTCATTCCCATTACCTAATTCTAATACCTCCAACCAGGCGCCCCCTAAATCTTACCTAAGAATACTAATTAAATCAATGTCCTATTAATTGACAATTGTCAAATTATATGTATAATATTAAAACACAATTATTAAATTATTTTTTCATTTGTTTCTCATAATTAGATAGACGGCACATGTAGGTTGTTCTTCCCTCCATAATTTGCTTCTCTTGAAATAATTAGTATTTTATTTGCATAAAATCGAGGAGATAAATTACGTAGTAAATAAGAGTAGGAAAAAGTCAAATCAAGAGATTTTTATAGTAATACACAATTGTCAAATCAATTTCGTAATTTTAGTTAATTTATAACTAAGATTTCTTCAATTTATAATCATAATTCAAATATTCTTAGAGTATTTAACTATATTATATATGGTTGGTGCTCCAATTAATGCATATTAATAAAGTGGTAAATATACATACGAATTATAGCTTAAGGAGTTAAGGGTTGTTGCCATTTTAATGAGATCAGTCGATATTTAAAGATTGGATGTTCTAGAATAAGAGGCGATTATTAAGGTTTGAATTTATCCTATTTAAATTAGTTAATAAAAATTACACTTCTAATCTTGTAAAAATTCTCAAAATACTTTTGTTCTCCTTAAATAAATTTCATTCAATAATATCATAACATTCTTTCAATAATACCACAATTCTTATTTACCAATATCATAATATTTTATACTCACAAAACATATAAAAGCGTGTGTGGTAATAATTTATAAGTGTAATTGTATTATTGAATATATATGTTATAATGAAGTTTCATACTATGAATAAAATTCACTAAACATCTACTCTTATTTTATTAGTTTATTAACAAAACCACATTGATATGGGAAGAATTTTGATAAATTTATTTAACAATAATATTAAGTTCTCATCTACGAAATTATATGATAGTCGGCGGTAAGCATGCATCTTTGAAATTGAGCAATTTCGATTCTCTAAACAATTACTTAACTTTTGCTAATAGTCTGTGAATAGCACAAAAATTTAATGTGGCATTAAATTTCCTTCCATACTGATTATAAAATATAACATTAAATCTTACCTAATAATACTAATTAAATCAATTCCTAAATTAATCATGTGTAATATATGAAAAAGTCAAATCAAGAGATTTATAGTAATAAAAAATTGTTAAATCAAAATTAATTTATAACTAAGATTTCAAAACGTAAAAATACACCAAATTAAAATGTGACATTAAATCTCCTTCCAAATTAATTATAAAGTATGACATTAAATCTTAACTAATAATACTAATTAAATCAATTATTATTAGTTGACAATTGATAAGTATAACGTTTAATTAAATCTATTCCTAAATTAACGTTCATAATCTCTAATTAGATTGACAATTGACATTAAATTAATTACTATTAATTGACAATTGATAAGTATAATGTTTAATTAAAACAATTTCTAAATTAACGTTCATAACTTCTAATTAGATTGACAATTGACATTAAAATCAATTACTATTAATTGACAATTTATACTATTATAAGTATAACGTTTAATTATTTATAGTAATTAATAATTTTTAATTTTAATTTTTTCACATTGTTTCTCATAATTAGATTGACCCATAATTAGAATGTGCCTCCACCGAGGATGTTCTTCCTTCCTCAATTTAATTCTCTTGCAATAATTAATATTTAATTTGCATAAAATTAGAGATAAATTACATATTAATACACAATTGCCAAATTAATTTCTTATTTTTGTTAATAATCAGTGAATAATATTTAATTTATAACTATAATAGAAAAAAGAATTTAATAAAATTTAAATAATTAATGATTTTTTAAAAAAATATTAAAAAATTACTAAATGGCAGTAAATACAAAGAAAAAAAAAGATGATCCTTTATTCTCAATTCGGTCAAAATATATTACATCGTATATGCAAAAAAATTAAATAAGATTTGGATGATCCTTTGTTTCTATTAATACCTTTTGCTTTCGAATTTGTGAATGTTTATATCCGTAAATAGTGGCAATATATACATTAAAACACTATCAAATCAATAAAATAAAATAAAATGCATTTACATTAGATAAAAATTAAAAATTGAATTGTTTACATAATTAATAGTCACAATGAATCACCACTATTCATCTTCCGATTCCGCAAATGCGTTCTTCGTTTAATTAGTGCTTGTAAATTGGGTTGAGTGGCTCCTCCACTTTCCTCGCGAGCAACGTAACGTATTGATGATGGTGGTGGTGTAATTGTGATGAAAATGAAAAAAACTCAAACATTTATAGTTGAGGGTGAGGTTTGAAAATGGGGGATGAATTAGAGAGATATACGTCCTATTAATTGTGCATGTATACTGCTACCTAAATTAGATGTTTGACTATGTGGGCCGGCCACGATGAATCGAAAAAAGTCGATCAACGGACCGGTGAAGTGACGCCAAAACCCAAATGAGGAATGTGAGCTCCTATTACATATTATAAGATAAGATTTCCTTCTTATAATCCAACAATCCAAACAAGGTTCCATCCCCATTCACAAAATTGTGAAACCGACATTGATTGCGCTACATAACTATCTATCCGTAATTCCATACTCATTCAATGCAAAAATAAATGTCTTCATGAACCCCTCGCATTAATTAATCAGATAATAGCAAAAAAATTTTAAATATTAATTATTTCGTTAAATAATAATAATTTTACTGTAATGTATTAGTTGTTAACCAATTTTTAAAGTGAAATTGGTTCACATGAAACAAAATCTTAGATAATAATGCGTAATTACTTTACATTCTAAAATAAGTACTCTCTTTTATTCTTAACTAATATATGTCCCGCGAATTCGCGGGTTTGAAAAAAAAAAATCTTATTTAAAAATTTTATTTTTGTTTTTATATATTTAAATTACATGATAAATTTAAATTAAAATAAAAATTTAATATGCATAAAAATAAAATTTTAAACTTTATATTTAAACACTGATTTTGATACATATAATTTTAAAATACTATATTTACCTTACGTAGTTTAACTTTTAAGTAAAAAAATAGCCGAATCAATCTAAATAATTTTTCTTTATTCTCTTGATTTATATATATTGAATTTTTTTGGGGTAGATTGTCATTAATAAAAGATTTTGTTGGATTACATTCCTAATTTCTTATTTGATTTGTTATAAGTTATAATTATCCAAATTTTTAGAAAATAAAAATGCAGAACTGAAATTAAGGACTAAGATATAATTATTATTTAATTGTTTTAAGTTATAGTTTCAATTCTTTATTTTTCTTAATTAATTAAGTTATAATTCCAAAATCTCTTTACTTTAATGTTTACATGTTTTTTATTTTTAAAATTTTGTGTGAAAAAGTTAAAAATCGTCTTTTGAAAATGTAATTATTATATTATTAAGTAATCAAAATTGATTCTTTTTTTTTTTTATCAATTTAGAAACTTCAATACAAACGTGTGTGTATAATTTTTAAAATTTTATATTCAAAATTATAGTTAAAAAATATATATAAGAGTAAATATTTTCTTCTATTGTATAAGATAATTGTGATCAAATCACAAAAAAAAAAAAAAAAAAAAAAGAAAAAAAAACAGTTGAGATATTTTTCAACTCTTTCCATTTAAAATTGATATAATCATCGTTATTCTATTACGTTGTAAATATGAATTAGAACTAGATCGCATCCCGCGTATTACGCGATATGTTCGTTAAATAAATTTTATAATATAATGTATTACTATATTAATATTTTCCATAAATTTAAGTAATGATAATATTAATTGTATAATAATTCATTCTAAGTATTAGAATTATTATAATTATATAAAAATCTACTAATAATTTTATTTCAAATTTATTTTACAGATTAATAAAAATAGATAATTAATAGAAAAAAATCTTATATAATGGATGTATATATATTAGAATACTCCCTCCATCCCACATTTGTTTGCACAGTGGTAGGCACGTAGATTAAGAAAATGCACTTTCGGGAAGTTGATCATGTGTAAGTGAAGGGTATAAATTGAAAAACCATGTGTATGTAAAGTAAGGAATTAGTTAATTGAGTTGAGAAAATAATGACATTGATGTAAACAAATGTGTATTGTGGGGGTATTAGAAATAAGGGTGTTTCCATTTATAGGTGTGCAAACAATTGTGGGACAGACAAATAAGGTAAGTGTGCAAACTATTGTGGGACGGAGGGAGTAATTTATATTGTAAATAAATATCATATATGATTATATTCAGTTTTTAATAATACTAATATATATATATATATATATATATATATATATATATATTATGATGAAATAAAATAAATTAATTGAGTCGGTTATTTTTTAATAATTTACTCAATATATTAATATTATTGTATAAGTGATTAATTATACATTGACTCATAATCATTATTAATATACAAAACTCTTTATATTCTAAATTCCTAATTAAACACATAAATTATTTTTCAATTAATGACACATCATCTAAACTCACTAAAAATATACGCTTAAATATATTAAACTTCATATTAATATATAATTGAATACGCTTGTTCGAAATACTCACAATTAATATTTTAAAAATAATGAATTATCTCGGTAAAATATTTAATAGGAGTAGTACACTTTATGGACTGGAGTTAAAGGAAAAAGTTTTCAAAATCTATAAATATGCATCAATTAGTTTAATTGGTAAGTATTGTAATTACTATATAAATGGTAATGTGTTCAAACTCTTGTAAATATATATATTTTTTTAAATTTAAAGAAAATTGACACATAAGCAAGACTCACCATAATCAACACCTCACAATAAAATGACATGTGGCGGTGAAAACACAAAATATTGACACATAAGCAAGACTCACCATAATCGATACCTCACAACAAAATGACACGTGGTAGTGAAAATATAAAATATTGACACATAAGCAAAACTCTCCACAAATTGACACCTAAGCAAAAACAAACCTCCTATTAAAATTTAAAAATAGAGGGATAGCTGACACATGTATTTCTTCAACCAATAATTTAATTACATATGGAAAAGTAAAAAATAATGAAACAATCGATCAACAAAATTATGACACACGGAACTATGTGTTGATGTTAGTGGCAATGTCATCACCGGTGTGCCAACACTCATATGACAACATCAAAATTTATCCTTTTGCTTTCACTAACCCTAACGAATTTAAAATATTTTTCTTAATGTCTTAGTTTTGCGGTTTGAAGACATTGGGTGGTTATTGCTAAGTCACGGGGTTACAAGACATGAAGAGTGAGAAGTTTAGGAAAACAGGTGCAATTATATGTTATGGATTGAGATGAAAGTTATGTCTTTGAATGTAGTTGGATTTCAGAGTCTGTAAATGAAGTTATGCATTGAAGATAATATTGAGAGAGACCTTGATTGGCGTAGTCTATTGACATAAATTATTTGAGTCGTTGTTAATTAAGTTTTTTCTCAATGTTTTGTTGGTAAATATTCTCACATTTTACACAACATTAGGTCTGTTTGGAGAGTTTGATGGATTTATTCTTTAACTTCTATCATATGTATACGTAGACCCGATTTTGGTCACATTCATATACTTTCATTAATTGTACACTTAAACATTAATTAGTGATATTTCACCTAAGACAGTATAGACTTATTCATAGTCTATACAAATTTTGATATCAATTTTGCAAAGTGCTTAAGTCTTCCGTTGTGTGTGTTTATATTGTATCTCGAATGTGCCAACATTCTTGACAACATTATGTCGAAAACACCTCACACACACTTTTAATTGGCATCGTAACCATAAACTTGATATACTAAGTTTAGATCCTGCATTTAGTGTGTATTATTGCAATGGATTATCAAAGATACACCCTCGGTTAGGTCTCCTATTCTTGATGAAATAAATTATGCCTATTGGAAGCCTAAGATGCATACACATCAAATCTATTGATGAACGAACATGGAGGAGTATTCTAACTCGATGAAATCAATCAAAAGTTTCAACGAGATGATGACAACAAAGTTCGGATAAAGAGGATCTTGATTGGACAAATGATTGGACAACTCTAAGACTTTGAATGCATACATTCCATAAATTTTCTTAATTTAAAAAATTTATTATTTATTGACGCATCATTACATTACTCAATATTATGATGTTACATAATACAATCTCTTTTAATACATAGATATAAACTTAATGAAAATAAGACACATCATCAAAATGAAGGAGAAGATGACCACTAAGCAAATTAAAATTTCATATTAGTATACGGGGGATGTAGATCAAGTTCATATTAGAGTTACCTAAAAGTTAAAGGAGGGAGAGGATGTACGCATTAAAGTTGTGCAATATGGTTTATGAAGTTTGGGTTTTACACGAGAACGAGTGATTGTATTGTGGGGACAGGGTGCAATGGACATGGATTTGACCCTTGAGAACATTGTAGATAGGTTTTTAGCTTTCGACGTACAAAGCTTGATTATTGCGGAGGGGTTAATGTAGACACCATATGCTTCCTCCATTTGAGCGACATGACCACCCTCAAGTGATTGGGGACGTTTTGTTTTGAGTTCTTGATTAGAATGCGAATTAATTTTACTTCCTCCGTCTCGGAAAAACTTTTATATTTAGGATGACACACACTTTGAAAAAAAAATAATGATTGAGATTTTGAGGGTAATTTTGTAAAATTTAATGATAAAGTAAAAAAATTATTGGGTTATGTGTATGTAAGAGTAAAAGTAATAACATTTGTGTAAATTAGTGGAAATTGTGAGGGTGAAGTTTATAAAAGGGTTTTCCATTTTAAGGGTGTGAAATATATAATGGGACGG
Source organism: Paraleonurus japonicus (assembly GCA_030762865.1). Lineage (NCBI taxonomy): Eukaryota > Viridiplantae > Streptophyta > Magnoliopsida > Lamiales > Lamiaceae > Paraleonurus > Paraleonurus japonicus. The sequence goes on from CM061060.1 coordinate 25,220,885, forward strand.
ACGAAAGAGGAAAATGTGAAAGTTTTTATGAGATGTGAGTATTTTTCTTTTGGTCCTTTGATACGTTGGATTAATTTTTTTTTTTACATCACTAATGTTGTGCACTAATTTAAAAATATGGACAAAAATGGGTTGTTAATTGTGGCATAGGGAATGATTGAGGAAGATGAATATAAAAAGAGAGAAAGATAATCAAATGAAGAACCATTTATTTTGGGTATTGAATTTTGAGGGATAGTGAAACATGTGATACATTTGACTTTTTATGTGATATATTTCATTAAATCATACAAATCACATGTTTGTTAATATATATTACAATATGGTTTAACATGAGTCATAATATTTTTAGTATTTGTATTGAAATTAATTCATGTGATAAGTTAAAATTTTACAATTATACCCCCATCTACTATTTTTTCGAATCAATTTTTTTGTCAATTAACTTGATAATATAGTGGTCTAGTGATAATTTTAATACCTAATAAAGGGAGTGATACATTTTCACTAAAAATAGAAAAATATAGGTTGAGTTTTCTTATTTTTGCGGATTATAGGTAATACAAATCAACAATAACAAACACTTTATATTTAGGAAAAACAAACTATATCTCTAATAATCATTCAAAACAAACAAGTCCTGAAGGTAATAATTACCTTATTTGTGAGAAAAAAATTATGTCTTGGTTCATCTTGTATTTCTAGTAACCACTATAATTATTGAGGGAGTCTCTTGTGAAATATTTCCGGTAAAATATTAGTTAAAAATTGAAGGTTTTAAAATTTGCGGGTCGTCCATAGAAATTCGGGTCAAACATGAAAATTGTGCGGTTCTTAAGGCAACAAATCACGTAAAAGGAAACACATAAAACTTGGGAAAAAAACCTCAACAAAATGAATTTTTGAGGAAATTCAACAAAGAAATACTATCAAAATAATAACGAATTTATCGACGACATCACATTGAAGTGTCTTCTTTGTCCTAATTATCTTTGTTACCAGTTGCTTGCATTCGAAAAATTAAATTAATATCGCAAGCTGTTTGATTCTTCTCGCTTCGATGCTCTATTTCTTATTTGTTCATGTAGTAACACGTTTATGTTTATATAGTAACATATTTTTTTAAAAAAAAAAAAACTTCGCACTGAGAGGCAAAAATAAATCTCGCTCCCGGTGTTCCCGGATATGTTATTATAAGGTCAAACATATGTTACTATAAGGAAAAATATGTGTTAATGTAAGAACAAGCTTGCGTTACTAGTCCTTAAAGAAATAAAATATTTGTCTATGTGTTATTATAGTTTTTGTTCATATAGTAACACATCTTTCTACATATAGTAACACGCGGTTGACCTTATAATAATACAACCTGAAGTGAGTTTTTATTATTACCTTTGTGTGAGTTTAATACGAGATATTTACCCTTATAGTAATATGTTTGACTTGCACAACATGAACTTTAATTTTAATTAGGAAAATGGTCAAACAAGCCTATGAACTTATAAGTGGTGATTAAATAGGACCCTTAATTTTTTTAGGTACATTTATACTATTTTTCTTTGATATTAAGATCGAGATAAGTCCATAATCGTATACATGAGGATCAAATAGAACCCTAGACTTTTTCTTCACACATTTAAACCATTTTTCTTTAATATTGAGATCAAATAAGCCCTCCATCTTAATAGAATCACACCCTATAAAGTGAAATAAAGTTATCGAAGATTAGAGAAATATTTGATCCGCTCGTATAAGATTAGAGATTTATTTGACTCTTTTCCCTTTTTTTGCCTTTGGGCAAGTTTGCTCTCGTGTGTGTTACTATTAGGTCAAACATGTGTTACTATAAGGACAAATATGTGTTACTTTAATAATAAATACATATTTGTCTTTGCACGAAGTTTTTTTTTTTTTTTAAAAAAAATGCTTTGGACCCGAGCCTAATATCTCGTGAATTTTTTTATATGAGTTATTTCACGGATTTTAAATCCGTGAAATATTTTATATAAGAGTTTGTCATATCTTTTATCACAACTCAACACTCCACTATATTTTTTTACCATATTTCTTAAATCTATGAAAAAATGGATAACTTGTGACGAGACGGTGAAAATATTAAATTATAGATCCAAGTCATCTAATTTTTATATAGATGTTCAATCAATCGAATCGGTGACCCAATTAATTATCCAATTTACACCAATCAAAATTTAAAAATATTGATCTCATGTGAATCCGAACATTACCGATCACAAGTCCAGGAAATTGAATGTAAAAGAAAAGACAAACTCTAATATGAACAAGGATTCATAAGTAAAACTTGATAGTTTATTAAAGGGTATCGGTTGTAATAAGCATGCGATATTACCTATATTACTAAAATGTTTGATGCGTGATAATTGAAAAGTATGTCTTATATTGTTAAAGAGTATTACCTATATTACTAAAAGGTATTAGTCGAGATAACTAAAGAGTAAATTAATCTATTTTTTCAATATGGATCAAGTTTATTTGTGAAACTTGATTCATGAAACATACTCAAGAAAATTGTGCTAAATGATGTGCAAGGGCGTCAGCACCCCGTTTGTGTCCTAACTAAGAGCCCCTTGACTAAATTTATTTTAAATATTTTGTTAGCTCTCACATTTTATTAGTTGTTCGAAGAATATATGTAATTTAATTTTTAAATAATTTATAAATTATTAAATTGTTTGACTAATAAAATTTATTCATTCTTGATAATGTAAAATATATATTTTTATAATTTTAATATTAAAATAAAATAATTATATTTTTATTTTTTATTTTGAGGTGTTGTATGTGATATATATTTTTTTAAGTGAGCAATATTTTAGAAAAATAAGTTCAGTTATTTTAATTTTTGCTTGAACTTATAAACTGGAGAAACTTATTTTATGATTTTAAAAACTAATAAAAATTGGCAAAGTTTCTGTGAACAAAATTTCATGGTGAAACTTGATCATTTATTAAAGGGTATTAATTGTAATAACTGAACAATATAGGGCTTTTATCACCCAAGTCTGAAAAATATATTAATTATCAATTCGGGACTGAAAGATGTTTATATTAAGAGATTTTATCAATTTGAGACCCAAAAATAAGACAATTATCAAATTGAGCCTTAATTCCGTCCTAGATTGATAAAATCTCTTAAAATAAACATCTTTCGTGTCCCGAATTGATAAATTTTATCTTTCAGCCCCAAATTGATAATTAACATATCTTTCAGACTTGTACCGATAAAAATCCTATTACTAAAAGGTATTAGTTGAATAACCGAAATTTAAATTAATCTATTTTTTTAAATATGACTCATGTTTCTGGTGAAACTTGATTCACAATGGACACACCCTTAAAAATTTTATTTTTTATTGAAAATTTTGAGAGAATTATAAATTCCTAGCTTATAAATTATTTTAAGCTCGAACGATCCCAAATTGAAACTAACAACAGAAAAAGAAATAATGACATGAATATCTAATATTATGGTATAGTCACGTTTAATTTAATCACATTCTAATTTTAACGAAAAATTACTCCCAACGTCCCAAAAGCTTGATTGGTGACATGAGAGGTTAAGAAAATGCACTTTTGAAAAATCATGTGTGTAAAGTAAGGAGCTAGTTAATTCATTGAAAAATAATGCGATTAATGTAAATAAATGTGTACGGTGAGGGTGTTAAAAATGATAGATTCTATTTATAGATGTGCAAATAAGCTGTTAGGCAGACAAATAAGGTAAATATATAAATACGTGTGAAACAGAGGAAGTGCATATACATGTTTATAAGTGTGGACACCAACTTATATATTTTCCATTTATATTTTGATGATAAATTTTAAATCTAAGATTGAAAGCAAACGGCTATAATTAAGCGCACAGTATTAGAATGGAATTAACGAATTTGTATACAAATTGTGGTCCATGACCATGAGCTGGAATGCCTGGCGTGGGTCCACCTTTATCCCCAGCGCTTCACAATCCAACTGAGCAACAATTTGACGATGGCGATAGCGCGTATGGGGTTGGCGGCAACGAAGTAAATATAAGAAATTCCCGATATGGATAATTAATGGAAGACAAATTCTTATACGCAATATTTCATGGATCTAAGATCCTAAATTACCCATATAACAAAATTCGCGGATCCCAGGCGGGTCGGGTGGGTTAGGTCGTGTTTGGCTAAAAAAAAACTCGCATGTGGGACAAAAATACAATTTTCGCCATCGGGTGCTCAGGGGTGTTACTTATTAGGTTACGCGTATATGTTACTTAAACGATAAATATGTGTTACTATAAAATAAATAATATGTATTTGTCTAAAAATAATCGCCCAAATGCAAAAATAAAAATGAAAAAAATGATCAAATAAATCTCTAATCTAATTATATGTGTGAATCAAATAAGTATTTAATCTTCGACAACTTTATTCTTATTAAAAGAGTGTGCTTTTATTAAGATGATGACTTATTTGATCTCAATATTAAAGAGAAATGATTTTAATGTGTTAAGAAAAAAATCATGGGTCTATTTGATCCCCAATTATAAGATTTTTGGGGTAAATATGTGTTATTGTAGGGGCAAATATGTGTATTAAACTTGTGCAAAGGTAAAAATAAATTTTTACTCTCGGGTTGTGTTATTATTAGGTCAAACACTTGTTATTGTATGAAGAAGAAAATGTGTTATTAATGAACAAAATTAATATTTTATTCTTTTAAGGACTAGTAACACGTAGTTACCCTTACGATAACACATAATTGTTCTTACAAGAACACATACTTTTGAAAAAAATATGTTACTATATGAACACAAATGTGTTCTTGTATAGAGAAATATGTGTTACTAAATGAAGAAAAAATGTGTTACTATATGAACAAAAACATGTTACTTTATGGAAAAATGTGTGTTACTATATGAATAAATCGGAACTGCAGTTAGGAGTTGCGATATTAATTCCAGTTTAAACGAAATAAAAATTTACCATCGAAATTCGCATAAGCTTTGTATTCATCGAAGTTCGCATAAGTTTTAAAGAATCTTGATGCGTGGTTGGGGAACACAGCACAACGATAGAAATTGTGGAGCGAACGAGAGGAGGAAAAAGAGTTAGACGGAGGAAGAAGAAGAAATGCATGTAAGAAGAAGAAATCTGCGTGGAGGAAGAAGAAGAAATCATGCGCTAGTTTCGGTTTGACCGTTCTTTATCTTGATCCACAAGATTTAATAATTTCATTTTTTTAATTGATATTGCGGTGCAATATTTCACAAGAGACTTGCTCTTAATGGAATGAGATTTTTTTAAATATTAGTAAAACATTGATAAATATAGACTTGACAATAAAATTCCTGATTATTTTTTCCCATAATAATAAAATTATTTAATTTTAAAAGATTTTTTTCATCCGAGTCCTTATCTATATTTTCAATTTTACCCTTTTCATTATTTTTATCCGACTAAGTCATTCTTGTCTCTTCTTTCACGTAATCAATTTTTATTGAGTGTGTTAGCTGTGAACCAAGTTTCACGGTGAAACTTGATCCATATTGAAAAAATAAATCAATTTAGAGTCTGTTTGGTTGGGGTATTAGAAGTAGGTAATGAGGCGAAAAATGTTTTTGACAGTAGCTTTTCTTTTCCTGGGTGGCTGAATAACCCATGGCTTTTCCTTGGAGATTAAGTCTTTAGTTTGTGATCTGTATTCGCTTTTTTTTTTTTTTTGGTTCTTTGCTTTACGGTGCTATTGCTTTGAAAATTTGCTATTCTCTTTGTAATTTGTAAACTTTGATTGAGGGGTATACCTTGTGCCACTCAATCCATTTTCTTCCTTAATACATTTTTTTACCGAGCAAAAAAATCATTGTCATTGATGATGCTTGATAATATTTACAATTTGAAATTAATCTAAAAATAAAATAATTACTAATTTATTTTGATTATATAATCTCAATCTTATAATTAATCATTTATCAATCATTCATTTTTCCTCCGCTCAATTTTTTTCTCGCTCAAATTTTTTCGTGCTCAACTTTCTTTCCAAAATTAATCAATGAGAATGAATCACTAGTTATTCCCATTACCTAATTCTAATACCCCCAACCAAGCGACCCCTTACTTTTCGGCTTATCCCAATTAATGTCTTTTAGTAATATATGTAATATTCTTCCGTTATCATGACCGATACTCTTTAATAATATAAGTAATATTCTTGATTATCATGACTAATACTCTTTAACAATATAGAACAAACTTTTCGATTATCATGATCGAAACCTTTTAGCAATGTATGACATACTTTTCAGCTTATCACGACCGAAATCTTTTAATAATATAGGTTCGTTCAATTATTATAAGCGATACCATTCAATAAATGATCAAGTTTTACCGTGAACCCTTATTTACAAGAACTTTGCGTTTTTTAATATTAAAAATAACGAAATAACAATTTTCTTTTGATTTATTTCGTGGGCAAGTAGTGGGAATTAACTTCCATTTCGATTCCATGATATGTCTAGATAAAGATCGAAATATATCGGTAAATTGTAGTTCAAAATTTTATAAAATACTCCTCTACCCCACATCGGTTTTCACACTTTCGCTTTTGATTTGTCACATTAATTTTCACATTTCGAAAAATGACCCTCCTTAAACTCCATCCTCACAATATTCATATATTTGCACAAAATACCATTATATTTTACACTCAATCCAACCACCTCCTTTATTTTAATAATAAAAATTTACAAAATTATCCTTCAATACTCCTTTTCATTCCACTTTTCTTAAAATGATTGAATATTTCGACATCATTTCACTTTTTCTTGAAATGATTGAATATTTCGACATGAGAGAGAGGGATCCAGTGTTTCATTCCACACACATGCACTGCTACGTCTCCGCTCCACATCCAAATACTCCCCATCTGCCACTGACAGTGACCATTGCATTCATGATACATACAGACACCACACATACTGCCCCATTCTTTCTCTATTGAGCTCGGTGCGCGCTATACTCCACCACAAGATCGGAAAGTATGTATTCTCACTCTGCTTACTTCAGTCCACATTTCTCTTTCGCGTTTAGAGTTTAATTGAGCATTTCTTTGAAATTTGCCTGTTTCTTCTGTTATTTATATATTGATTCTCTTTGTGTTGCTGCAAGTGTTTTGGTTTAGTATCTGATTGACATTAGATAAGGAAACCTAGCGGGAGTGTGTATGTATTTGATTCTCTCACTCACGTATGGATTGTGCGTTTCCTTCGGAAATTTTGTTGTTTATATATATATGCGCTGCCTAAATTTAATTGTTTTGCTGCTTTTGCAATTTACCTGTGAATAGAGTCGATAGCGGGAGTGTGTGTGTTTTCTAGGAAGGTTGTTACCGATTTATGTATCTGTAGAATGAAGGGCTTTCGCAATCTATATGAAGACGAAAAAGCTCGCAATTAAGTAGTGATTTTGTGGAGAGGAAATATTGTATTGATTCATCAGTTCCTTCTTTGTGTTTTCCTACATTTTTGATTGCTTTCAATTGGATTTTCAGTGGGCATCAGAAAAAATCATGCCAAATGTTATGTTGCAATTTCTGGTTTGAGGATTATGGTGTTTCTGTTGCAGAATAGAGTAACTGAGAAACCTAATGCACAAAATTTTGAGGATTTCGGGATCTGGAGTCGGTCTTCTTCAGTGTTTTGAGTGATGGGTTGTGTTTATTCTAAGACATGTATTGGTGAGTTATTTGCTCCCGAGATGTTAAACTGCAAGATGTTGGAGATGTGAAAACAGCTACAAGTGAGATTGGAGTGTTCTCCCTGCTGGTTCTGAGGGTGAGGAAGGAGAAAAAGGGGACCAGTTAAATCAGTTAAGTTCAACCACTGATCATGAAGTGGGTATTACTCGGTTGTCTAGGGTATCATCACAGTTTTTACCTCCTGATGGTTCTAGGGTTGTGAAAGTTCCATCTGGGGCTTATGAATTACGATACTCGTTTCTATCTCAGAGAGGTTATTACCCTGATGCCCTGGATAAGGCCAATCAAGACAGTTTTTGCATTCATACTCCTTTTGGGACGAGTCCAGATGATCATTTCTTTGGGGTTTTTGATGGTCATGGCGAATTTGGAGCTCAATGCTCGCAGTTTGTGAAGAAGAAGTTATGTGAGAATTTACTTAGAAGTAGTCAATTTCACATGGATGCAGTTGAAGCATGCCATGCTGCTTTCTTGACAACAAATTCACAATTACATGATGATCCACTGGATGACAGCATGAGTGGAACAACTGCAATTACAATTCTGGTTCGTGGTAGGACACTTTATGTGGCCAACTCAGGTGATTCAAGGGCTGTTATAGGTGAGAAAAGAGGGAATGATATTGTAGCTGTTGACGTTTCAATTGATCAAACACCTTTTAGGCCAGACGAAGTTGAACGGGTGAAGCTTTGTGGAGCTAGAGTTCTGACATTAGATCAAATTGAAGGACTCAAGAACCCATATGTGCAGTGCTGGGGAACTGAAGAAGGTGATGATGGTGATCCTCCTAGACTATGGGTCCAAAATGGCATGTATCCTGGCACAGCTTTCACGAGAAGCATTGGTGATTCTATTGCTGAGACCATAGGCGTCGTTGCGAACCCTGAAATTGTTGTTCTTGAGCTCACGCAGAATCATCCCTTCTTTGTGATTGCGAGTGATGGTGTCTTCGAGTTTCTTTCCAGCCAAACTGTGGTGGATATGGTAATTTGTCTTTCCCCTATGACACTAGAGCTAGTTGGTTAATACATTTACTTCTATTTCATGTAGCCTTTTAACTGCACATGGTTTCCAAGGCAAGGTCAATCTATTTGGAATGCATTGGCTCTTATATGTTAAGTTGAATAATTCAAGTACTTTTTAAAGGTTGCATCTTGTAAAAATCAAAATTATGGAAAATTAATTCATGAAATGGGACAATAAAATAAATATGACCAATAAACCATTCACAAAGACGAGTTAAAAGGTAAAATCGTTGATGCTAGGAAGAGACCAGCCTAGTATTTGAAGATAATAATTTTAGTTATGCATTTTCATTAAATCTCGGATAAGGTACCATGAATTTTGGAGTTTTAATCCTCTATGATTGTCTACCAATAATTGGTAAATATGATTTCATGGATGAACTGATATTATGTGTGGAGTGGTGAAAGATTAAAATATATGACACTGTATGTGATAGAGTGAAGACAATACAATTTATAGAGAATAATTGTAAATTACAAATCCTCCAAGGAGGCCAGAGAATGAATCTCCCCACAACCAAGTGGTTGGAACCGTCAAGTATTTTTCCCCAATCCTAAATTGCACAAACTGTCATATAAATACACTAGGTCCAACTAATTAATAATAAAATATTAAATATATGCAATTTAAACTAATCCAATAATTCTAATAATTTAGCAGTAGTTCGCTTGTAGACATTGATCGGCGGTGCTCTATCAACATGGATGTAGTAATATTTTGTAACGTAGGCAAAGGCTCTGTATCCATGTACCATTACGGGCTAAGCTCTCTAAGAATGAGGGGTATTATATCTGCTGTATATTCTATGAGATATACGAAAGGTACCAAATCCCTACTTTAAGTTTGCAAGTTTTAATTGATGCATAAGACAATGAAGTCTAAATTTTATGCAACCGGTGGAATATCATCCTAAAACTCCTTCTAATACAGAGAACCAGTCATCCAATTAGATGAAAGCCTAAACTATGTTGCCTAATTTTTGTGCTTCTGCTTACCCCACTAGTATGAATTCAGTCAGAATAGCAGGAATACATGACTCATTATCTTCTAAAGATTCTCTAGTTAGAGAATTTCCATAAGGAAGGTGCTCGAATGTTGGTTGCATTAGGATTTGGATTGGGAGAGGATTTAAAAGTCGAGCTTCAAACAACTCCATATTGAAAAATGTTAGAGGTACAACAAAGTCACAGGTTGTTAGGCAGAGAGGTTCGGTAGAAAAAATGGGAATTTAAGGTTTAATTTGTCACATAAAACAAGTTTGAAGGACTTGTATAGTATATTGAATATAAGTATACAGTTCTAAACCCAGGAACCCAAGCCTACTTTTATTTGTCTTAGTTTCTCGTATTCACATTTTTCCATTCTTGCCTCTTCCTTCTTACCACTGAAGCTTCTTTTATGCCATTCATTTCCAGGTTGCAAAACATAAGGACCCACGTGATGCTTGTGCTGCAATTGTTGCTGAATCATATCGTAGCTGGCTTCAATATGAAACTCGTACGGATGACATTACAGTGATAGTTGTGCATATAGATGGTTTGAATGATGTAAGGGTCACAGATTCTCTCCTTCACTGTGATCTTTATGCTTCTATTTTCTTTTTTATCTCTTATCTTTTCAAACTCTAAGACTAAACATTTCATGCATACACAGGCTACAACTGGTCAATCAGCAAATTCAGATACAGTTTTAAGACCCCCTTTGCCTCAAGTCGTTGAAGTATCAGGATCAGAGTCTCCATCTCTTATCAATTGGAGAACCAGAAATCAGCGTGCAAGGAATGATTTATCTCGTGCACGACTCCGCGCACTTGAAAATTCTATTGAGAATGGGCAAACATGGGTTCCTTCATCTCCTGCCCATAGAAAGACCTGGGAAGAGGAAGTAGACCCCTCTCACTCAATCTTCCTCTATGTTATACTGAATATCTTTGTTTCTGAAATACATAGTTTGTTGATCAGTTGATATGCAATCCATATATTGCAGGCTCAAATAGAACGGGCTTTGCATGACCATTTTCTCTTCAGAAAGCTTACTGATTCTCAATGTCAAGTTTTATTGGACTGCATGCAAAGAGTTGAGGTCAAAGCAGGAGAAATAGTGGTAAAGAAGGTATTTTTGTAAGCCCTATATAATCAATATTAGAGAAACTATCGCTCTTTTTCTAATTTCTCTTCGAATGCTTAAGGACTTGATTAAATGATTGCTGCAAACAATGAATTTCAGAATATACCCTGCTTGGAGTTTAAGAAATTGATATTTTTCAGATGGTTCCACGTCTACTGCTTTAAGATAACAATTATTAATTATGGAGTTTTTATTATGATGACCAGATGTGCTGGATCATCTCAAAAATGATATAATGCACATACTGGCACAATTAACAAGTACTACCTACAATGACATGGTCCTATACTTCAGTGGAATTGTGAAAAATCAAAGAGCGCATGGGAAGGACAGAACACAATCATGATTTAGACTGAGTTCACCAATATGAAAGGAGCAAGTCTGTAATACATATTTTCAATACTATTATTGAAAGATGGCACATCAGTAGGTATAGGCCATAGGCTCTCATTTGTATATGGGATACATAATTGTTGACTTGCTAGATTATATTTCTAATATGTCTATTTCTGCACTTTATACTACTCCTATATATCGAGCTAAAAGGTTATTCTTATGCACATCTGCTTCCTTCATTCAGGGGGAGAAGGTGACTGTTTCTACGTTGTTGGCAATGGCGAGTTTGAGGTCCTGGCAACTCAGGTGAATATAATTTATATATTCTAACGACAAAAGCATATGTACTATTAGCAGAAAAATATAAATTTGTTTATTGTTATCAGACTTCTTGTTAATGGAAACCATCAAACAAGTATCTTAGATTTTATCAGGCTTCCTCCTCCCAAATGAAACTAGTTTTTACTTGACAATTTGTTCTGGTTTTGTTTTTGTCGATATTTCTGAGAAGTTTCTCACACTGAGCTTATATGTCAGGAAGAGAGACATGGAGAAGTGCCCAGGGTACTGCAAAGTTACACTGCTGAAAAGTTGTCTTCCTTTGGGGAGCTGGCACTGATGTGAGATATCTACCCTTTTTGTTTCCTTGCTACTGAATTGTTAAAGAATATTCTGTTGAATTGGAAGAACGCATTAGGAGTATACAACCTAGAAGGCGCAGCCTATATTTAGGATGGAAGAATCTCTGATTGGTATAACACTAGCCTTGAAAAGCAAAAGAGAACGCAAAACACTACAGATCTATGGAAAAACTCAATTAGAAATATGAAATAAATATCTCATATTGATGATAAGCTTAAAAGCACACTCACCCTTCAAGTGTAAAGGGATCGCGTAGCTAGCAAGTTACCCGGTTAAATATCGATCCAAGGGAATCAAGTGAGAAATATCCCTATATTTACTAGTTTAGTTATAATTCAACAAGATTAATATGATTCAAGCAATAATTATTGATAGCAATCAACGAAAATTAACTAGCACGAAATGCAATCAATAATTAAGAGGTGCTTGGGTGCTTATCAACGAATGTGGATCAAATATGAAACGAATTCAAATGAGCATTTATCATGTCAATCAATCAATAAGAGCAATCTTTAAAACAAACAATAATCCCGTACTTGGTAAGCGTAGGAACTATGCTACGAATACGAACAAAAGACCGAGAGGACTAAGTCACCCTTTCCACTCGGGGCTAAAACACGAGTCAATAGGTTCCCCTAGCGTGTTTCCCCTTTGATACTAAGGCACCTTACCTATGGTCTCTTCACTAATTACTCGATTGATCGTCTAAGCATTAGTGTGGAATTGATGCAATTCTTGTAACAATAACCAAGTCTCCTTGTATTAAGCTATTATTCACTCTAATTACTTAATTAATTCCCTCATCTAAATGAGTTATCAAACTACCCAAGTCTCCTTGCAATAATTCAACAACTATGCATGAAATTAGAATTCAAATAAGCAAATAGATCATTAAATACACATCAATCCAATCAATTGATCAACAATCAAAATTACCCATAAGAATTCAACACAAATTCAATCACCCATAAGCATCAAAACACCCTAGCACTAAGGAATTAGCCAAACATGATGAAAGAAATTAAACCCATGACATTAATAAAATAAGCCTTTGTCATTTCAAGAGATTGAGTCAACAAAACTAAAATTAAAGGTAAGATATCACCTAATTAGCATCCAAACATTAAGAAACAATCCTTTGATCATCCAATTTGAAGAAGAAATGAAGAAACTAGCTATGTGTGTGTAGGAAAAGGTGTATCACTATGTGTAGGGGTTATTCCCATTTGCTATATCTAATCCTCTCTAATTCTTTGAGTAATTTTCGTGCTTGATTGAGTAGATATCACTCCTCCCACGTGTCTCGCTTCCATTGGACGAAAAAGAAGAAAATGCGTCCTGGGCACGCGATGACTCGACTCTGCCGGAAAAGTTATCGCGATTTAAGCTGCTACGATCGCCGCTCGACCCGACGGATGTCGCTCGACTCAAGCGAGTCCGATTGCCTCGACTCGAGGTGATCCAAATTTCGACTCGAGCCGCGAGTAAGTTAACCAAATCTTTGAGTAATGCTTGTGGCTCGACTCGAGGCCTCCCTTCTCTTCTTCTTTCCGGAGTTTTGAACCTTCTATCCTCTTTAGAATCATCCGATCTTCCTGAGCTAGTAGAAGACTTGTTCTCGGAGTTTGAAACCGCTTCTTAGAGTGTTTCCAATGTCTTCTATATTTCCCGAACTTTGAATTCATTTTGTCAAACTTTTTGGTCAATAGTGTCATTTGTTCTTTCATACTCGTGTTTTCTCCTATTGGTTCCTTTGCGAGATGAAACTAGAGCAACCTTGAAAGCAACCTCTTTTCCTACAGAGTTTGAATTTCCTTCATCTTCTTCTTGTTTGAGATCATACTCATGAGCTTTTAAATGAGAGAATACCTCATGATGACTTATCTTGTTGAGATCTTTGGTATTCTTGATCACAATGATCTTTACTCTCCATTTGCTTGTCAATGATCCGAGTATTTTTTATTTATTTCTTTCTCGGTGTATGACTTGCCTTGAGAACTTGCCTTGTTAATTATGTTTGTCAACTTTAGATCCAACTGATCTATTGTCTCATCCGCTTCATTTTGAGAGTATCGAATGAGTGAAGAATTGATCAGAACTTGTTCTCTTTGATTTGTTACGATCCTTCACACATGAGTGCCGGTGTTTCCCACATTTGCTTAGCAGACTTGTAGGTTTTGACCTTTTTGTAAGCTCTCTAGTCAAGGTTTCTATGAGCTCTATACGAGCAACTTGATCAAGATTGAACAACTTTCTTTCTTCATTTGATAACTCCCTTCTTTTCTTTTCGGTTTTACGACGAGTGGATGTTTCAGTTTCGCTACTTCCGAACTTACCGGTTTCCAAAGTAGAACTTAATGGGTCCATCTTCAAGAATTTCAAGCATCCTTTCATGTATCGCACCAAGGTGATTTTCCATGCGCAACTTCCCGTAGTCATAGTCTTCTATGGACAACTCGTAGCTTTCTAGCTTTCTTTGCTCTTATGAGAGCTCATGTTAGCAATAAAACAATTATGCAATGAATGCAATGAGTTTTATGAAAATCAAGTTTCCAAAAGATCTGTTCGAGGTGACCACAATAGTCTTTCCTCAAAGACTATTGGTAACCAAAGCCAGATGGTCGGTTGAACCATCGCTCTGATACCACTTGTCAACGAAGTACGAAAGCAAGTTATACAAAAAAGGGTGAAGCAAAGTATAGACAATTGGGGATTCGACGAGACATGGCAGAGGCTAAGGCAAACCGAATTATGGACGTCGGGATGCGGACAAATGCGGGGCATGCAACAAACTCTGCGTGAGGAATAGACCGAGAATGAATCTATTCGATTATCGTTGCAGGAGATGGGGAAACAACTTGCTGCTGTTATGGAGGATAACAAGCGGATTTTTGAGAATACCTCCACCACTGCTAGAAATTTCTTCTTTGCTAAACACTGGTTAGATGTTGAGGAGAAAATAGCCAAGTTGATCTTAGCGAGAACTTGCTGAGTTGAACAAGTTCATGGAAAAGTTCCGCTCCTACCGTAAGGATATCTTTGAGTGAACTCAAGAAATGGAGGCATCTTTGGACACCCCTTTGAGTGATGTTTAAAAAGGGGGAAGAGCAGCTAAGAACCGAAATGAAGGGAAAGTTTGCTGAGAAAGAGGCCAAGTCTGGCTGAGGTGCAAGAAAGGTTGAAAGTTGTTGAAGATTTTCTCGCTTGAAAGGAAGGAGAAGGTTGGGCTAAAGAGAGCTCTTAGGGAATCAGCGAGGATTGTTGCCTGCTCCAGTTGAAACGATCATTGAAGCCGAAAGCTCCCAACCAAGTAAGCGAAGAAGGTTGGCAAAGCTTGCCGATAAGCGAAGGGGTCTTGAGGAGGAAGAACTGAAACTCTTCACCAGAAGCTTTTATGGCCGATGTCCGAGGATGTAACCAAACAGGTCACAAAGCCCTAGCAAAGAAAGGCCGGGACAACGATGTCCTGGAAAGCAAAAGGGAGAAGGTTTATGCTCTAAAGAAGTCTGCTGCCAAACCTTCTCGGGTCGAGGAAAAAGGTTGCTTGGAAGAGAAAGAAGTCTCGCCAGCAGGTTGATGAGCACTTCATTCTTCCTCACAACACCGAGGGGTTTGTGGATGATTTGCTGCCCAACTAAGAGGATTTGCGAGTGGAAAACAGCTAAGAGAGACTTCATCCGCTCATTTTACGTATGCCGGACTATCGATGTTGGAGCAACTGCAGATGAAACTTTCATTGCTTGGATGGAGGAGAAGCATGCGTACATTTTGAAAGCTTCGTGGAATTTAACCCGAATCTTCATGCACTGAGTTTGAAAAGATTCCCACACTGTATCGCGATGGAAGCTTGGATCACCGAGCATCCGCAGGATCCAAGATATGCTCGGCTGAAGCCCGACCTCCCGTTGGGATAGATAATCGGGAACTCTATGATATATGATTGGCTATGTGTGCGAGAAGGTTATCGTAGGTATGATCAAGGGAGGTTGTTGTGGCTGAAAAGGCTATTCTTCTTGATTCTTTGATGGAAGGTTGTTTTTGTTATTACTTTTTGTTTCTCTGTTTATGTTTCCTTTTGCATCTTTCTAGTTGATAGACACTTTACGTAATCATGTACACGAACACTTACATTAATAGAAGTGCCTATTTTTGTTGAAGACAACTTCTCATTGTCAAATGTTCTTTGTGGGATCTTATTTTAAAAGTTTTCTGTTCTTGTTTTGTTATTTACTTGTTTTCGGTTCTCAAAGGTTTTAACATCATCAAAAAGGGGTAATTTGTTAGGTCTTGATTTTGTATGTTTTGATGATGTTTCTTAAACTTAAGTGTAATTGGACTAGCTGAACTTTGTTAGTCGGTGATGATCTAGATTGATTAGAATTTTAGTTAAGGTAACCTTGCTAGGACCTATCCACAAGACTTGAAGTAGTTGAGAACCAAGACCGAGAACAAGACTTAAGACGAAGACTTGAAATCGGAAGATCCAGATCGCATAACTAGAAGGTTATAAGGTTGCTAACAAGAAGACTTGGAAGGTTTCTTGTATTTAAAGAAGTTGTCACAAAAAGCCTAAAAGACTTGAAGCATACATGGAAGAAGACATAAAAGTAATCTATGAAAGGAAGGTAGTCAAGAAAGGTTTTGAAGAAGAGATAGCAAGGTTGTGAACCCTACTAGTGTTGACATAGAAAGGTTGTCCAAATCGAAGTAAATCAACGTATCAATTAAGAAGTCAAGTATCAATCAGATCCTTGATGAGAAGATCAAATCTGCAAGAGAATCAATCAAGAAATAATTGATTGACATCAAATAATCAATTATCTAAGTTGACAAATCAACCCAACAACTATTTATCATACTTAGAAGACCTGATTGACAATTAGCTTAACGGCTAGTTAATTTCAGAATCTATAAAGTAGAATGAAGGGTTTTAGAACCGAATACAAGTCTACGCGCGAGAAACCATATTACGCTAGAAATTGTCATTCATTGCAAGAACACGCTTATTCATTCAAATTAAGAATCAGATACACGTTCTATTCTAAAGATTTTGATTCTAGTTAAGAAATTGTAAAATCACCTTTCATTATCCCGATACGAGAAAAGGTTGATTAGTTCATCGATCTTAGAGTTAGTTGAAAAACTCAAGGATCACCATTTGTGTCAAGGGCGAAACTTGTAAAACTTCCCGTGGTTAAATCCTCAAGGTGATAGAGTAGACAAGACCAAATTTTGGAGGATAGCAAGGCCCTGTGGGATTAGTGGAGAGTGGACGTAGGATTGTTATATCCGAACCACTATAAAATCTATGTGTCTTTTATTGCTTTTTGCATACATATTCATAATCGATCATTCATCATCGTTTTAATAAACATGCACAAGACTCTAAGTATTTATCAAGAAGGTTTTCAAACACACTCACGAGATTAGCTTCCGCACCATCGTAAGAGTTCGACTTCTCGAAGTCTGTGATCACACTTAGCACACTTTGAGTACCTATCTCAAGAAGACTTTCAAAGTCTTCTAACCTCACACACCCCACAAAAAGTTGTAAAAGTTTTGAGTGTTTCAAGTCTATTCAACCCCCTTCTAGACTTCGCACCTCTTACCACATATCTTCCAGACCAACAAATTGCATTTGGAAGACCGGAATAGATAAGACCAAGTGAAGATGCAAGTCCTTAGTGATAATTAGTGAACCCATACCAACAGCTTTTGGGCAAAGATCTATGATAAGCCTCTTATATTTATCTCATTATTATTATTATTATTGTAGTTGGACTTTTATTTTAAGTTGAGTCTTTTAGTTAGTCTAGATTAAATAAATAGCTTGTGGGCCTTAAGTTAGAGTTTAGGTTTGTGTCTATTTAAGTATGGGTCTCATTAGAGTTAGGGTTATCTTAGCTCCGATAGGATTCGCAACCATCTCGGCTGTCTCGCTTCATCGCATGGAATTGCCACTTTTAGAGGAGAACGATCCGGTGGCTTGACTTGCTCGAGCCTAGCAATACTTGGTGCATCACACACCATTAGGCGATTGTGTTCAACTCTCCCTAATTGCTATGTCGGGCCGTGCAATGTTTTGGGCCCAATGGGTGCTCCACTAGTCGGCCAATATCACTTGGGCCCAATTTCATAGGAACTAAATGAACGATTCGAGACAGCTCGGCGCTTACTTATGAAGCAATGCATGTTACCCTTAAAACAGGTTCTCTTGAGGATTATCTCTTTTTGAAAGAGCCGGTGGCCAATTGCCTTTGTTGCCTCCGCCCAAAGAAGTAAATATCCCGATATTTTCTCGATATTTCCCGATATATTTGATTTTTGGGACTCTCGATATAGATATTTATTGGAGCGATAAATTTTCTAAAATATCAATAAAATATGGGTAAATATCGGGATGTATCGATATCGATATCGATATTGGTGAGTTGTAGTTCAAAACTTTCTAAATATCGGGATATTTCGATTAAAATATCAATAATATATCGGTTTTTTCAAAATATCAATTGAAAAAAATTAAAAAAAAACACATCGTACTATTTAGACCAAGATGACACTTTTTCTTTTACATTTGAGCCTAATAAGACATCATTTTAATATTAATTATCTAGTATTAGATAATTATGAATAGTTATTGTATAATTTTACTGTTTATGTATTTTTGTATTGATATGTTCATCATAAAAAAATTATTTTGTTGAAATTTTAAGTTAAATTGTGTATTAATGTTAGTAATAATATTATATAAAATTTCATGTTAAATTTTCATCATTTAATAAAATTTCATCAATTTTCTATTTTTACCGATATCGATAGTCGATATTGATATTTCCACCAATATATCCGTAAATTCAAAGTACCGATATTTCCATCGATACCGATATTTTCATTTATGCTTCTGCCTCAAATATTTGGGGATGTCTCTAGGTGGTCTACAGGCGTTGAGATTCTGAAATGATGGATGTTTTCGCAGCCATCATGGCTGCCCGGCGGATTGCGAAGGCCCATAGTCCACCGGCGGCACCACCCCATTCTAGTTCAGGCAGGGGTCCTATTCTCGGTCCCCGGCATCTTTTCGTGGTGCCGACCATGCTTCGCATGGGCTTCCTCAGCTTGGGGGTGGTTTTCCCAGCGACCGAGCCTGAACCCAAACACCTCGGCCATGGGTCACTCTTAGACATTGTAGCCAGGTCGTTGGGCCCATGGCCTAACCATAACATCCGCCACCTCTCAGCGAAAGAGGAAGTGCTATAAGTGCAGTCAACCTTATGAACCCCTGCATAAATGTCCATCCAAGTTCTTGAGCGTTATGTTGGAGTGTGAAGAGGAGGAACCCGGTGACTCGAGCAGTCGAGGGATACGCATGATCCATTACTCCAGCCTTAAGGACAAGGCTGTTTTGATGGCGAGAGAATGGATACACCTCTTTCATATTTTCCTTTTATTATTATTATTATTGTTTGTTTTAATTTATGTTGAGTCCTTTAATTAATCTAGATTAAAAATAGCCCGTGGGCCTTATAAGTTGGGGCTTAAGTTAGGGTTTAGGTTTGAGTCTCATTAGAGTTAGGGTTCTCTCTTGATCATTATTGAATTTGTTGGGCAACTTTGATTGTGGCAGAGACCTTGTTTTTGAGGATTTATCTGTACAATTCTGTTATTTCCATTATCTCATTCTCCTTGCTCTGTCATACCTTTTTAATTGAAGGAAGAAAATCATTATTTCGATAATCTGTGAAATTTGTCATTGAGTCACACCAGCTGTTGTAAATATTATGATGGCCATTGATCTCATCAATTTATGTGTTTTCTATATATACACGTGTTAATATAACCTATGTTCATTTTATTAAACTACAGGTATAACAAGCCACTCCAAGCTTCTGTTCAAGCTGTGTCCAATGGAACACTCTGGTCACTTAAAAGAGAAGATTTTAGAGGAATTCTGATGTCTGAATTTTCTAATTTATCCTCATTGAAGTTACTCCGATCAGTAGATCTTCTTTCAAGGTTGACAATCTTACAGCTGAGCAATATTGCAGATTCACTTTTAGAAGTGCCTTTCTGTGATGGTCAGAAAATAGTTGCCGAGGTATAAAAAGTTTCTAAATTTGAAAATGTGTTTTTAGTGGAATCTCTCTCTTATTCTCTTCAATTTATCCATGTAGAACGAGGACATCATGGGTTTGTACATCATAAAAAAGGGAGTCGTAAAAATTACATGTGAAATGGATTTGGTAAAAGTGTAAATTCATCCAGTCTCATGTCTGAAGTTGAGAATCAGGAAGATGGTGTGTCTAGCAAGAACTTTTCAGTGGAGAAGACTGAGGGAAGCTATTTTTGGAGAATGGGCACTTCTTGGGGAGTGCCTCTCTTCCTTGAGCGCGGTTGCTGTTGGTGATGTGGTTTGCTCCGTCTTAACGAAGGAGAAGTTTGATTCAATTGTAGGCCCTCTGGCAAAGCTTTCTCAGGATGACAATAAGTACGTTATTAATTTCTGCTTTTAAAGCACTTGGCTGAATTTTCTGTAAATAATGCCTAGATTTCAATAATTATATCTGCCCCTCTTTCTTTTAATTTTTATATATGTTTGTTCTTGTAATCTTTATTATTCTAGTTAATACATATCACAGTATTCCTCAACTAAAGTGTAATTGCCTGTGCATTTTCTTAGGTCAAAGCACTTTTCATGTAGTATATCCACAGAATCTGTAAAAGATTTGGATACTTCAACAATTAAGAAGATTCAGCTTTCTGATTTGGTAACCGTTTTTTTTTTTTACTTTAACTTCGCTTCTTCAATGAACTTCCGTGGGAAGAAAATAATATTATATTATTTTTTCCAAGGAGTGGAGAACTTGTTTGTATTCCACGGACTGCAGTGAGATTGGTCTCGTACGCGTTACTGACACAGGTTAGTTTTTGCACTATATTTTGCATAGCATTCCGAGTTTACAATGTTGGTTTATGTGCGTGATATCAGTGAAGATGTCTCGCCCATGCTCTTTTGTGCTGGTTTACCTTATCTTTGATTACACCAACTTAAACTGGAGTTAAATTGATCAGTTCTCTAAAGATGGTCATAGTAGAAGCTTCCAGAATACACTTTAACAGTAGCCACTTTTTTGCTTTCCCCACCATCTGCAGAAAACTTGCTTAGTTTGAAAAGATATTCAAAGCGGAAAGTTAAAGAGCTTGGTAAAGCAGATTTGGTACTGAAGGAGAAGAACCTATTGAAGTCTATACGCCAATCTGTTTTTGTGCCTCGAGTTATATGCACATCTGCTGATGAATCTTATGCTGGCTTACTTCTGGACTCTCATATTGCTTGCTCTTTGACATCAATAATTCACACTCCACTTGATGAAACATCTGCAAAATTCTGTGCTGCCTCTGTTGTTATTGCTTTAGAAAGTTTGCACAAGGTGGGATACACATATCAAATTGAATTTCCTTTATGTGAATATTTCCCTTGAGTAAATTCTGTTTTTACATTGATAATTCAGATTGGAATTCTCTATCGAGGCGTGTCACCTGATGTTCTAGTGTTTGATCAGATAGGATACATACAGGTTAGATGATACTTTTGTTTCAAGATTCATCATTCATTAATTTGTTTCCTGTCCAAAGAGCTGCCACTTGATGAAGGTTCATCAAAGTAATAATGAGTTTTGTTAATTCACTCTAGCTAGTGGACTTCAGATTTGGAAAGAAATTATCAGGTGATTATGGTGAGAGAACATACACTATATGTGGTATGGCGGATTCGTTGGCTCCTGAAATAATCCAAGGGAAAGGCCATGGCTTCCCTGCTGACTGGTATGTCAATTACATTCAGCTTGTTTAACTGTTGGAAATGTAAAACTTTCACTATGCAATGATGCTCTATGAAATTCTGTCTGAAATTATGACCATGGAACTGGTTAGCCATTTACTTATGTGGTCTACGCCTCTCATTAGTACCATCTCATCAATATCTGCTTCATCTGGCATGTTTACATCATCTGTGGTGTACAGTAGTACTGACAAGCAGAGGCAAAGGTGACAACTCTTGTAGACTACCTAATGACAAGAGAAGCACTATTCCAGTGGTTTGAATCAGATTTTACATAAAACAGAATCTCTTATGATTTTATTTCATCAATCTTTATTTTAAACAAATATCTACTATAACTTATACATACTTATATAAACAATTTCATTAAAATATATGCATATGCGTGTGTGTGTATACACACCCATATATACTAAATTAAAATAATTTTCAAAACTGTTTTTTGTTACTCCCTCCATCCAATAATTTTTTTGATCGGTTAAATGGTGATTCGAACCCATGACTTTTGTGCATAGGTAGTGGAACTCTAACCTCTACCTATATGCATAAAACTTTTACACGTGGTATAAGAAATATTGATAGTTTATGTATAAAGTAGATATGTTGCACTCTCTACACTAATGAACATTGATGCCTGAGTAGTACTAGTACAAGTGGTCAGGAACCATATTTGTCTATTTAGATTTTTTTCACTCGTTGTAGTTGTGCAGGTGGGCTTTGGGAACTTTGATCTACTTCATGCTACAGGGTGAAATGCCTTTCGGATCTTGGAGAGAAAGTGAGCTCACATTCGCGAGAATAGTGAAAGGACAGCTTACTATTTCACAGAAGTTTAGCGTTGAAGCTGTTGATCTCGTTACTAAGGTTAAACAACCATTCCATATTTTCCTTACTTTTTGCAGTAAATGCACGAAGATTTAAAACTTAACACATATATTATTCAGTTACTTGAAGTAGAAGAAAGCTCGAGACTTGGAAGCCAAGGTGGCATTGACTCCATCAAAGCTCATCCTTGGTTTGATGGCATTGATTGGAAAGGATTAGCAGAGCGTAAGGTTCCCGTTCCCCATGACATTGTCTCACGCATAAGCATATACCTCGAAAGCCGTCCTGACATTGTTGTGACTTCAATGGATTCCCCAAATGGAGAATTAGAAGAATTGAACACCCCAGAATGGCTTGAAGAATGGTAGAATTGAATAGTTTTGCGCTCGTGCTCCTCTCTCTTCACCTATATGCAAATACCTGGAAAAAGGAGGAGGCCCATTTTGACATCAGGGACAATCTGCTTTTGTACATGATCAAATTGATCATATGGATAAACATTTATTTAGCTGTAGCTGGTAAATCCTCTTGCCAGGTCAGTGATTGATTAAATTCTTTTCTACATTTTAATTTTGTATATAGGTGTATGTATGTAAATGAATAAACACTCTGTTTTTGTTTGCATACTACCTCTCTTGTAAGCTCATTGAATATAGCTTGTGAAAAACCATAGGTATTTATGATGGTATTGGAACTGAAATATCAACTTTTTGGATATTTTTAATCTCATGCTGCTATCCATTGCCTAATGAAATATACATATTATGATTTATGGGTTGAGTTGCAGATTTTTGGTAATTGGTAGTCTTTCTTTCTGTATGCTTCAGAGTTTCAATGTTGTCAGTTTTATTGTGTTGCACTGATTAGTATCTTCTGCCCACCCACACTTCTCTGCCCCCAAATCCCCCACGTTTTGCCCCGCAGTCGCCCCACCGTCACTGCTGCCCTACACCACCAAAGCGTTCGAGAGATGAACTCTCAGGATTGTTCTTGGGTGTAAGTCGTTGCTCTTCCTGCTCCATACACCATTTTGACATCTCTCTGAATAGATATTCAACATTATCTCTCGGCTTGTCATCGATTCTAACCATCAATTCAAGATATATCTTGATCAGCTCCTCCAAAATATCCATGTTTTTAGCACACTGACTTGAGGGATTCCAGATATACAATTTGAAGATCCTTTAAATTGATCCAAGGTTAATACACTTTTGGTCCCAAAGGACACACCTCGGTTGCAAAATGGTCCTTAGCATTTTAGACATGGTCCCATTCGTTATTTTTCATACACTTTTGGTCCCAAAGTTGGCCTTCTTAGGGTTTCACCAATTTTGATCGCAGATATGGTCCCATTAGACATAACCGAGAAATTAACATAAATCATCCCAAAATTTACCGAAATGATCATAATATTAAGCGGGAAAACAGAAATGAGAGGGAAAAGCGAGAAAAAGAGGAAATTTATTACCCTATGGAGGGAAAAATTGCAACCTATATACACACACACACACACACATATATATATATATATATATATATATATATATATATATATATATATATAAACCACACAAAATCTGCAACTTAATCACTTTACTCAATCTCACGACAAAATAAATAAATAAATCACACACAAAAAAATATCTTCTTTGTCTATAATCCGATCTCAATTATATCTTGTTTGCCATTATGGAAAGAAGCCATCTTGTAAATGCAATTTGAAGGAGCACACGATGTAATGATACGAGAATGCTAATAAGAATCCTCCCACGACACAAGAAGAGAAAGACAATGTAAATTTATTTTAATTATTTAGTGTTTATAATTTCTACACATCTTAATTGTTTTTAATTAATTTGTACAGTTACCTACTACTAATGCCAATGGAAATCCTCCCATAACATAAGAAGAGGAAGACAATGTCCATGTATATTTTGTTAATTAACAATATGTGGTTATAACTTATACACATCCTAATCATTTTTAATTAAATTGTACAAATTCCAACTACTGATGGCAAGGATGTCCAACCTAGTGGCAAACCAACCACTAGCGAAGAAAGAAGAAACAAGGTTGTATAATAAAAGAAAAGAAAAACTAGTAAATGATGAGAGTGTAAGTTTTTCTAAAATTGTTTGTATATTTAGTTTGCTATTATTATTATTTTTTAAAAAATCAGTTTTTAATATGTTTATATTTTTTTCATAAATCGGGTTGGTACTTGACTAGTACAACAAATTCAGTGTGCAGATTGCTCTTTGCTCTTGTGGGGTTCAATACACAAAACTAGGGATGTAAACGAGCCGAGCCAAGCCGAATACCATCGTGCTCGAGCTCGGTTCGTTTGAATTTTTTTGGGCTCGAACTCGGCTTTAACTTTATTTATTGAGCTCGAGCTCGACTCGAATATAAATTATTTGGCTTGTGAATAGTTCGGGTTTGGCTGCCAAAAGTTTGTTAATAAAATAATTGAGCCTAGTTCGAGTTCAGCTCAAAAAAGCTCGTTAACAAATTAATCAAACATAATTAGAGCTCGGTTAAAAAAGCTCGTTAACGAGTTAATTGAGCCTAGTTCGAGCTCGGCTTGAAAAAGCTCATGTACAAATTAATCGTAATTTGAGCTTGAAAAAACTCGTTAACGAGTTATGACAAGCTTAAAAGTCAACACTCACCCTTCAAGTGTAATTGGATCGTGCGGCAAGTAAGTTACCGGTTAAATTATCGATCCGTGGGAATCAAGTGGGAGATAGCCCTAAATTTACTAGTTTAATCATAATTGTAGCACAAGTCATTCAACAAGATCAATAATATTCAAGCAACAATTAATTAAAGCAATCAACAAAATTAACTAGCAACGAGATGCAATCAATAATAAAGATGTGCTCGGGTGCTTATAAACAAGTGGAGATCAAATATGCAACGAATTCAAAAGAGCATTTATCATGTCAATCAATTAATAAGAGCAATCTTTAAAACAAGCAATAATCTTGTCTTTGGGTAAGCCTAGGAATTACACCACAAATTAAGCACGAAAGATTGATAGGGCGAAGTACCCTTTTCTCCTAGGCGATAACACGAGTCAATAGGTTTCCCAAGCGTGCCCCCTTCGCTACTAAGGTTTATTGCCTTTTGTCTCTTCACTAATTACCCGATTATTCGTCTAAGCATCTAGTGTGGAATTGATGTATTTCTAATGGTATTAATCAAGTCTCCTTGCATTAAACTAATATTAACTCTAATTACTTAATTGAACCTCTCACCCAAATGAGTCATTAGAACTACCCAAGTCTCCTTGCGATAATCAAATCACTAAGTATGAGATTAGAGAACAACTAAACAAATAGATCATTCAAACCTCATCAATCCAATCAATTGATCAACAATCAAAATTACCCATAACAATTCAACACAAAACTCAATCACCCATAAGCATCAAAACACGACTCGGTTGTAGGTGTGGCTTGGAGTCGAGGGATGAACACGAGGCTCAAATCGAGGAAGGGCTGGATCGAGTTGTTGGTTGAGTGACGCGACGGCGGCAGTATGGAATGGATGACGGTGACTTACGGAATTCACGGCGACGGGCGGCGATGGGTTGCGCGGCGTTGGGTTGTCGGCGGTGCGTGGTTGTCGGTGGAGGAGATGGGTCGAATCTGTGGTGGTTTGATTGTTGTTGGCTATTTCTGCAGATTTGGGAGGCGTGATGGATGCACTCACCAATCGAAGGGTGTATTAGCATGATTTGCCTACCATAACTTCGTTCGACCATAACTTTTTGCGTCACGAACTCCATTTGATCCAATTCTTTTGCGTTAAGACCGTCTCTCGATCTTGTTTCATACCATATAATTTTTCTATTAATTTGAATAACACAAATGTCCTCAATTTTCACTCAAAGTTGGTCTCAAACCTAAAATTTAAACATAAAATGTCAACTCAAACAATCAAATGCAATTGGACCAATTAATAGTGAATTAAAATGAAAATCATATTAATTTGAGACAATTAAGCACACAATTATCATGCAATAATTCACCCTAATCAAGTTAGTATTACAATATGACTACATAATAAAAATTTATCTTAATAAGTTAGTATTACACCAATAAAATAAGTAATACAATTCAAGAATATAGCAATATCATTCAAAAAGAGTGCACGATGCAAATAGTGCATATAAAAATTTATTATATAGTATATAAGATACCAATATGTGTTATATGGTAAAAAGATTGACTATACACCCTAATACACATAATAGTCAATTTTAATTTGAAATTGAAGTGTTTTTATATTTGAAGTTAAACAATATTATAGAAAAATAAATATATTAAAATTATAGTTTCTTGCTTGATAATTGAATTATTCATATGAAAGGTGTTGTGTTTGTTGTTACCGATTTTATCGACAACTAATATAAAATGATGAACACGAGCAATGGGGGTTCTTCCCTTGAAGATGGCTTGGGGAATCCTCTTGGGATTCCCTTGCCTTGTGTATAGCATGTATGAGAGTTTGTGAGGAAGCCAAGGTCCTTTTACAATAGGTTGGGACCTCTATTTATAGAGGCCCAAGCTTAAAAGCTAAGACACGATCTATACCCTTTATATTAGGATTTTATTTACATCCGTTGATCTAATACCGTACTAAATACTATACGCGCCTGCCTTTGATTGAGAGCCTTTCCGCTGGTTCCCTTCGTCGGCGATACGCCATGCGAACTCCGTCATCTGCTCACCTACCGAGCTTGGATCTTCGTCGAGCCGAGGTGGGGCGACATGAGTCTCGTAGTCTGCTCGTCTCGCTTGCTCATCTGCTCGTCTCGCTTACTCATCTGTTCGTCGGACATTATGGCGAGATCGGGGACCCTAAGGGACCTCGGCACGTATGCCGAGGTGGGGTACTTTCGGGATTGTTTGTGTCACAACATTTGCCCCAGTTCGGGTGTCAAATGTCTTTTAGAAGTCGAATTTGGTAGAATAGTGAAAAGTTTCTTAGATGCATAAATGATGGACAGTCTTACATTGAGTATGAAGTCTGTTAGCTCTTGATGAGCTCGTCGGAGTGATGGAATCGTCCGGAGAGGCGGGCTCGCTCGGAGAGGTGAAATCGCCTAAAGCAATAAGGCTCATCCGGAGAGACGGACTCGTCCGGAGAGGTGAACTCGAGCTGAAGCGATGAGGCTCATTCGGAGAGATGGACTCGTCCGGAGAGGTGAACTCGAGTTAAAGTGACGAGGCTCGTCGGATAGGTGAACCCGTTCGGAGAGGAGAGGCTCGTCCGGAGAGGAGAGGCTAGTCCGGAGAGGTGAACTCGTCCCGGAGAGGAGAGGTTCATCCGGAGAGGTGAACTCGTCCGGAGAGGAGAGGCTCATCCGGAGAGGTGAACTCATCCAGAGAGATGGACTCGAGCCGAAGCGATGAGGCTCGTCCGGAGAGGCGGACTTGTCCGAGAGGAGGGCTCGTCCCAGAGAGGTGAACTCGTCCCAGAGAGGAGAGGCCCGTCCGGAGAGGTTAACTCGCCCGAAGAGGAGGGCTCGTTCGAGAGAGGTGAACTTGTCCGGGAGAGGAGAACTTGAGGCCTGAAGCGATGAGGCTCGTCCGGAGAGGCGGACTTGTCCCAGGAAAGGAGAGGCTCGTCCGGAGAGGTGAATTCATCCAGGAGAGGAGAGGCTCTCCGGAGAGGTGAACTCTTACGGAGAGGAGAGGCTCGTCCGGGAGAGGTGAACTCGTCCGGAGAGATGGACTCGAGCCAAAGCAATGAGGCTCATCCAGGAGAGGAGGGGCTCGTCTGGAGAGGTGAACTCATCCAGAGAGGAGAGGCATGTCCGGAGAGGTGAACTCGCCCGAGAGAGGAGGACTCGTCGGAGAGGAGAACTTCAAGTGGCGATGAGGCTCGTCCGAGAGGCGGACTCATCCAGAGAGGTGAACTCGAGTTGAAGCGTTGAGGCTCGTTCGAAGAGACGGACTCATCCGGAGAGGAGGGCTCGTCCCAGAGGAGAGGCTCGTCGAGAGAGGTGGACTCGTCGGAGAGGTGAGCTCGTCCGGAGAGGTGGACTCGTCCGGAGAGGTGAGCTCGTCCGGAGAGGTGAACTCATCCAGAGAGGAGAGGCTCGTTCGAGAGGTGGACTCGTCCGGAGAGGTGAACTCAAGCCAAAGTGATGAGGCTCATCCGAGAGACGGACTCGTCCGGGAGAGGAGGCCTCGTCAGGAGAGAGGTGAACTCGTCCGTAGAGGAGAGGCTCGTCTCGGAGAGATGAACTCGAGCCGGCGATGAGGCTCGTCGGAGAGGCGGACTCGTCCGAGAGAGGTGAACTCGAGCTAAAGCGATGAGGCTTATCCGAGAGGAGAGGCTCGTGCGGAGAGGTGAACTCGAAGCTGAAGCGATGAGGCTCGTCCGCAGAGGCGGACTCGTCGGAGAGGTGAACTTCGAGCTGAGCGATGAGGCTCGTCCGAAGAGGTGAACTCGAGTGAAGCAATGAGGCTCGTCGGAGAGGCGGACTCGTCCGAAGAGGAGGGGTCGTCCGGAGAGGTGGACTCGTGCGGAGAGGAGGGGTCGTCCCGAGAGGTGAACTCGTCTGGAGAGGAGAGGCTCGTCGGAGAGGCGGACTCGTCCCGGAGAGGAGGGCTCATCCGAGAGGTGAACTCGTCAGGAGAGGAGAGGTGTGAGATATTATGAAATCCATTCTCTCTTCAATTGCTATATCCCCGTCATTATCCTCGTATCCTACAAAACAACAATCCAAAAATAAAGCGTTAAATGTATTGAAATAAGGAATTGCTCGTCGAAAGATTTGAGCTCGCCGAGAGTCTTTTGTGCTCGTCGGTAGGTTTGAGCTCACCGAGTCTTTTGTGCTCGCGGACGAGGCCATTATTCTCGCGTGAGTCTTTATGTGTCAACCGACGTCGTCGTGTACCCGTAAGACTTTACAAATGGGGTGTCGTCGTGCTGTAAGACTTTCGATGTGGACTTTGGCCGCATCGTGAGACTTTGGTGCTCGAGGCGAGGCCATTCTTCTTGTGCGAGTCTTTATGCTTCTGTGGGTACAATCCTGTGTAGACATTTATGCTTTTCGCGGGCAAAGGCCGCGTCGGAAGACTTTTGTTGCTCGTGAGGGCTTAGGCCCGGCCACGAGTCTTTTAGTGCTCGCGGCGAGGCCATTATACTCGCGCTAGTCTTTATGCTATTGTGGGTACAACCCTTGTAGACTTTTATGCTCCTGCGGCTTGGGCCTCGTCGGGAGGCTTTTGGTGCTCGCGTGGGCCTTGGCCACACGGCGAAGCTTGTGATGCTCGGCGAGAGTGTGAGTCATCGCGAGTCTTAGAGTGCTCGGCGAGTGTGAGTCTTCGCGAGTCTTTACCTAGGGCGCGTCCGTCAGTGCTCAGTGAAAGACCGAGCTCCTCGCGAGTTCTGCAGGATAAATCTCGCTAAAAGCGGAATGTCCACGCCAAAGAGGCGGACTATCATCGCCACGAAGATGGATAAGACCACGCCACGAAGGCGGATAAGACAACGCCATGAAGGCGAGGTGATCTATGCCACAAAGGCAAAATAGATCAATGCCGAGGAGGCATATAGTCCACACCAAGGAGGCGGATGATCAACACCATGAAGGCGGATAAGACAATGCCATGAAGACGAGGTGACCTATGCCACGAGACGAAATAGATCAATGCCGAGGAGGCATATAGTCAACGCCATGAAGGTGGACGAGCGAAATCTGGAAATAAGGCGAGATAGTCCACGCCCGGAAGGCGGACAATCAATGCTTTGAAAAGGCGGGGTACCAAAGGTGTTTGCTCGGTGATTCGGGAATTTTACTTCTTTCATCACGAGTCTTATTTTCGAAAAAATTTGTACTTTATTTTTCCGAATATTTGGAGTATGAACTCTAGAGTTCTACTCTCTTTCCCCAAGTATAAATGTTTTTCGGGGTGTTTTTACCGTTCAAAGGTTTTGAGAAATTTCTACATTTTGAAGATTATATGAAATCCCAAAATGTGCGTACATGCCCCAAATTTCTTTAAAAAGTTTGGAGTCTTATTTTGTTTAAGAATTTTAGACACTTTTAATAATTTTTGAAAATTTTCATACAAGTGTTTATGCCCCAATTTCTTTTATTGGAGTAGAGTGAATTAGAATCGCAATGCATTTAACGGTAATCATCGAGAATACGTCACAACTGGACAAAAGGACTGTCCGTAGATTCACCGGAATTGATCCGCTCATGCGGTGAATAAATTTATGCCCCAAAGATAAATAATATGGCCCAACAGTTTCATGAAATTTGGCCCATCAATGAAAAAGAGCCTACCAGTTTCTTAAATTAAAAAAGGGGCCACCGATTTTATTTTAAGGCCGAGGTTCTTGATACCTCCTTTTTGTTAAACACACCACCCCAATTTGTGTATTTTAAAATGAAGACTTGAATGTACAATACTACCCTCCTTATAAAATACACCATGTTGGTAAATACACCATATTACTACATATGTTCTCCTCTCATTGTATCGGTAAAGACACCTCCCAAATAATTAGTAAAGACACCCCTCTTTCACCGAACAAAATAACATGTCGAATCGCGCATCCTTATTCGGCTAAAAAGGAGAATCGTGACCTTGGCTCACATCATAGCAAGGAACGATCAATCTGAGTATTTCGTGTTCTTGGAGTTATATATTACAACAATGGTGAAACCTCCAAGCCTCCCCACTCATATGTAAGTTTTTAGATTTTTTTAAACTAGGTTTTGTATATTTGTTAAAATGATATGGTTTGTTGTTCTTTTTATGTTGAATACATATATCTTTGTTTGTTGAGTGATAACATGATGTTTATATGATCATATTTTTGTTTTTCGACCTTGGGTTGTCTAAAAAAACGCGCACACCTTGTCAATGTTCGGCATCGTCTGAAATATCTACATATGTTCGATTTTTTCATCGAACATAAATAATATTTTCGGTTAAAAATGTAAAAAATGTTAACATTGTTCGGTAATTTTTATCGAACAATTTACAAATTTTCGGTAATTATGTTCGATTTTAGTTTATCTTATATTTTTTTTTGGTGTATATGCAATAGGACTTGGGTAGAGATGACGATGAGAATTTCGGGTTTGAGGACCATTATTTGGATATTTCACTATATTTGGATGATCAAAAGGAATTAGTTGAAGAACAAATAAATGATGAAAAAGATGATAAAACGGATGATAAAAAGGATGAAGACATCAACGAAATGTGCATGGATTACACGAGTGTGTTCACAACCATGGAATATTTTGACTCTCGTGACACACTTGTGCAATGGGTCCGGCGTGTCGGAAATGAGCATAACATCGTCATTGTTGTTAAACGCTCCGACAATGGAATGGGGAGGAAAAAGCCTATCATTTTATTGGCTTGTGAACGGGCGGTGTATATCGTGACACCACTAAGGGCAAGGGCAAGGGCAAGGGTAAGGGCAAGGGCAAGGAGCTTGTTTTAGCAAATGAGTCCAAAATTGAGGGATGTAAACCAATTAAGCGAAGGACGACGGAGTGCGAAGAAATGTGGATGCCCATTCCTCCTCAAGGGTAAACAAATTACTGATTCTCGGTGGGCGTTGGAGGTTAAATGCGGGACTCATAATCATCCCATTGCAATACACTTGGAAGGTCATTCGTTTGCGGGTTGGCTAAGCACCGAGAAGGAGCAGTTCGTCATCAACTTGTCCAAATGCAACGCTCCTCCTAAATTTGTCTGCAGAGTTGAAAAAAGCGACACGAAGCAAACCATTCAACCATCCGCAATATCTACAACGCACGAAAGAAGCACAAGATTACATAATTTGGTGGGACGGTCTCAATTGCGGTACTTGATGAGTCACTTGTGGATAAGAAATATATCCACTATAGTCGGAGTTGTGAGAAGATGAACACCATACAAGATCTATATTTTTCACATCCCGTGTCCGTTGATCTTGTGCATGCATTCCCAAGGTCCCGATTATCGATTGCACCTACAAAACTAATAGGTATCGATTACCTTTTATGGAGATAATGGGCGTTACTTCTACGGGCATGACCTTTTACGTGGCATCTGTTTATCTAGGCTGCGGAAAAGGAAGATAATTATGCATGGGCGTTGGGAGTGTTGAGGATTGTATTGGGTGAGAGGTCATTGCCGACGGTGATAGTTGCTTGATAGGGAGAAGGCATTGATGAATGCTATTGCAATCAAGTTTTTAAAGCCCGTCATTTTCTATGTACATGGCATATTGATCGTAACGTCTTGGCAAAATATAAAAACATTTCAAAGATCAAGAGGATTGGAAGAGTTTCAATTCTCGGTGGAATAAGATTTGGAGATCGATACCGAGCTTGACTTTAATGATGCCGTGCGTGAGCTCTATTCGATTTTGCATCTTGCACGACACCGGTGAACTATGTCATGAGCAGGTGGATTACTCTATACAAAGAAAGATTTGTGTTGCTTGGACGAACCAAGTTATGCATTTCGGAAACACCACATCGAATAGGTACTTTAATTTATTATCATTGTTTATTTATGCTCTTTTATTAATTCTTTTTAATCAATTTTTGAATTGTATTGTTGATTTCGGGGTTGAGAGTCACCATTCCGCCCTTAAGAAAATGCTAGGAAACTCGATGGGCAACTTTGAAACATGTTTGTGTGACACACTTTACGAGGCGTGTCACACGAGAAATCAAAGCCGATTTCGAAAGGAGCATAAATGTTGCCCAACACAGATTTTCCTCCAATATTTTTAGCATGCTTAGGGGAGTTGTGTCTGTTTGTGCCTTAGAGTTGCTATTTGAAGAAATCAAAGAAGTGCGTCAACCGTACTTTAACCCGAGCGGCTATCGCAAGCACACTCTTAGAAGCATTTACGGTTTACCTGCGGGCACGAGGTAGAGGATTATGTGTATGCGGACAAACCGATACCCATCGGTGCCGTTGACCCCTTCCTCGCGAAAGTTGGATTTCTCACCCGTTTTTACTATGGATGTGAAGGTTGATATGAAAAGTCGGTTTAGTGACGCTATGAAAGATATGACAGAGGTCTTTCTCAATTTCACTCGGATGAGCAAAATGTATACTTGAGGAAGATGCGGGAGTTGGTAAATCCCTCAACCATGACCGTAGTTGAGCCGCTCCCAAAAATAAGCACACGTGGTCGTCCGACGGAAAGGGCAAAGGGAAGAAACTACAAGAAATTTCAACCAAACGCGATCCCGGTTTGTTTGAATACGTGGGATCCAAGGGTGAAAGTTGCATGGTCGATGATGGATCATGTGCGCATTTACATATAGCCGAGACGCAACCGACCCCTTTATTCCAAAGTAAAGGAAAGCCTGTAAAACAACCGACCCCTTTATTCGCTAATTTTATTCAAACATTGTCAATATGTTCGAAATTTGTTTTCGAGATTTTGCCTTGGAGAAATTTTTCCGAGATTCGGCTCCACATATCCATAATATTTGTGACAAACTTATAATAAATTAGAACATTAACACAAACATAAACACGAATACGATAAAACGAACATAAACACCAAACAAATACATATTTGTCCTACTTTATTCTTAAAACAAACATAAACACGAGATACGATACAACGTAGGACATATCTAGCTTACTATTACGGCGAATCAGATTTCTTGAATCGACTCCAAAATTCCGGACTAATGTGATCTTGGTCGGGTATCATCACGAGCGATCGGTGCGAGATGAGCTAGCCTCTTCTTTGTCCTCGTGAGATTGCACGTTTCATTAACAGGAGGAGTGGGTGGCTCTCCAAACAGTATTTTCAGCCACTCCCGTGAAGTCACCGTGTGTCTCGTACGCATTCGCAAATGAGTCCACCTATAGGTTCAAAAGATATAAACACTGAATTCTTATGAAAAAATATTCCTCATTATGAGCATAATATAGATCTTACCTCAACAAGCGAACTCCAGTGCTCTTTCAACATGAACATGGTTTGTTGCTTCATCATACCGAACCCCAAAGACAAAGTTGATCAACCACGAGAAAACCCGATGCCTTTTACGTAGCTTTTGAGCGTGTATCCGGCCGTCTTTGTACTCAATTTTCTTCTTGTGGACCAATTTAACGGCCAAAGCAGTTGCAGCACCAATTGCTTGATGTTCCCGAGTTTATTAACAAGCTATCATCGCTTGAATTAAAGTTTAGAAGAGTGCTTGATCGCTAAGAGCTTGACAAACAATTAAATCGACCTTAGCATCCCACCCCTCACCATACAAGAAAATTTCCTGAGGATATCGGCCATTTATGTCGTTGTAAGATATGATATCAAAGTTTGGGTATTTGAAGACAAATTTTGGGTGGTGAGTTTACTAAATACATGTACGGTGACAAGACAAAGACAAGACAACACAGCTTTTTGGCAAATCAACATGACAATTCAACCGAAGAAAAAGACAAGACAATAATAGGTGGTGAATTTACTAAAAGAAATATGATAGTGGGTGGTGAGGTTACTAATTAATATATGGTTGTGTAATCGGAATAATCATTAAACTAAAAGAGAAAAATAAATATTCATACATCTAAATGAATTAGTATGTAAAAATTTCAACATATCATAAACATATCAAATTAAATAAAGTTCAACTCCTTCGCCCTCGTCCCCGTCCCATTGCCCATCCTCGTCTTCTACCTCGTCCCGATGTACTAGCGCTCTCTGTCCAACTAAATGAGGTGGAGATGGTCCTCCCGCTCGAGTCCTCGCGAGAATAGTAAGCGTACGTGTAACAACTTGCATGACCTCCTCGGCGGTCGGGAGTCTCATCACTTGACGTCCATCTATCCATCGATTCTTGGAGTTCCGCCTTGACTGCGTCGACCTCTCCCAGTGGCTCGAGATGATTGAGCGAGGCTCACGAATTGCTAGGCCGGATTTGACACAATGGGGTAACCGTTGGAGAGAAACCAATCAACGTAACCATCCGCGCAATCCCAGGCTTGAAGGACCTTAGAACCAAGCCTATCTTCCGTAAATGCGTGACTATCCCACGTTTGAAGAACTCGGCCATTGCACCCCCAAACAAGCCTCGTTCTTCTTGAAAGCGGCACCATCCTTCTTAGAGCAAGCACCCGCAAGTGGCTTCTCCTAATCGTCTAGACATAAGCGTATTACCTCAACACGGTCCGGCATATACGGCTCAACCATCTCCCCACAAACGATGCACCCGTGGAAGAACGTCACCATCTGCAATGGATATGAATCCCGAAGCTGCAGAATCACGGAGTCCACTTGACCTGTAAATAACAAACAACGAACATTTAACCATTAAGTAAAAGGAACAAGTATAATAAATTAAAATAATACAAAATACACTACTAACCTCGAGAAGCTAGGAAGACATCAAGACTACATGCTAAAACCACGTACACGGTCGAGATTTGGACCGTATGAGCTTGAGCATATTGAATTGCTAGCGGGAGAGGGTATTCAAAGTCGGGGGTTAGAGGCGGGAATCAATGTTGGAAAGTGCTCATAAATCCATGCCTGGAAAAAAAAAGACAATGAACATACATATATACAACAAGTAACTATTAAAAATTATTAAATTTACCTCTAGCAATGTCAAGTATCCGCCAATTTGTCGACTTTGGGCGAGAGGCCAACCTCAACCGCTTGTACAAGTAGGCCAACGTCGCGGCTCCCAAGCATAGTTCCCAAACTCGACCATATCCTCTCGTGGTAATCAGTAACCACAAAGCAGTACACGGGTACCACTCTTATCAGAAACAAAGTGGTACCAAAAGTGTATAGAACATATGCTCTAGCAACATACAACACATCATCTTCGTTGTCGAGACTTCGTCGATGGTGAAAAGGTATCCTTCAACCATCGTAGCTTAACGGTAAGAGCCACGTTTCCCACCGATTGCGGTTTGGCCTCATTTTCGATTACGCCTAGCAAATTCATCACATCCTCCCGGCCAGAACTTTATCGTCCCTCTTTGGTCATGCGAGGTTACCATCTACCGATAATCCGGTAAGGCGGTGAAGCGTCATCAAGGGTGATCGTCATCTCACCAAAGGGAAAGTGGAAAGAGTTTATCTCCAGTGCCATCGCTCGACAAATGATGAGATAAGATTTTTGTTCGAATTCTTATAAGATCCACGTCTAATTTTCAAGATTTTAGACCTTCGAAAATGGAGCGAAAATCACGTTGGTCATCTTCATCATCAATGTCCCACGGCAATAACTTTCCAACATTGCTATGACATTTCAAAACACCGCTCGGTGCCTTGATATATGAACTTAGCGACGTGCTTGAAAGCTATTGAGAAGTGGCGGAGAGGCTATAGGCCATCTATCCAGTACCTCCCCTGTAACTCTCCTCCAAGTCCGTCTCCCTCCACGTCTCCGGCTCCCTCGTCGATCCCTCCTTAGACCCCTCCTCGATCCCTCATCCGAACCCTCCTCCAATACGGGTTACGCTTCGCTCTATTTGTTCTAGTTCCTGGTCTACTTAACGATTACAGTCAATTTTTTTCCGTACATAAGTGGTATTGATTGGAGGCGGTGATATACTTTGATGATGTGATGACTCGGTTGATTCTTTTTCCTTGTTAGAAGCCGTGGGGACGAATCCTATCATCATTTTCTAGAAAAATAACATGGAGTCGGTGTTCGGTAATAAGCGTAGAAAAACCAACAAATATTCGACAAAATAAAAGGAACATTAAACAAAGCGGCCGAAAATAATTATCGAACATTAAACAAAAGTTCGAAAAACAAATTCGAACATTAAACAAACGTTCAAAAAACTCGCACAATAGTAAAATGTTCGACAAAAAAGTCGAACATCGACATGGAAATCGTCAAACCAGATCGAACAAGAAATGAGCAATTCAAAAGCGAGACATCAACATAACAAGCAGAAAAACCAGATTTAGCAAAATTAACAACAATTACACAACAATACACACTAAATACGTATACCCATATCAAAATAATAAACCTAACCCCACTAATAACATCTAAATTTATATACCCATACCATAACATATTGAAATTGAGTTATTTTTCAAAACTTACCCATATTTTTACAAATGGAACGGTTTATGGCGAGACCAGAGAGAGGCTTGAAAGCAAAGTCAGAAGCGCCGGGATTGCAACGCGATAATGTTCTCTCCAAGCCATACGAGTTCGGCGGGACACAATCAGCTGTGCGGCGAAGTGAGCTTCACGGTGGGAATCGTCTTCGGTTTTCAATTTCGTAAGAAGAATGGAACGTTTTTTTTTTAAATTAAGGCATGTAGATGTAGAGGGATAGTGGGTGGTGAATTTAGAATTGCATATTTAGATAAAAAGTGGTGTGTTTAGAAATGTCATTCTAACAAAACTGATCAAAGGGTAGAATAGACAATGTGGGTATGGTGTCTTTAACAATTCTTTAAAAGATGGTGGTGAATTTAACTAAGAGGTGTGTTTAACAAAAAGGGAGGTGTCACTAACCTCAGCCTTATTTTAAATAACATAGGCCCAAATGGGCTTGGCCCATTCCACTCTCTAATAAATTAGGGCGTCACTCCCTCACTCCTCAGCAAGCTGCGCCGCTGCTTTCTTAACAAAGGAAAGAGACGCGCCGCTCCTCCCCCTCCATCGGCGATGGAATAGACAGCGGCGGCGGTGGTCGACGGAACGATGGAAGTGCAGCAGCGGCGGAAATGGAGCTGAGCCTGGGGGCTCGCGCGTCGGAGAGAGAGCGGCGGGTGCGGCAGTGCCGATTCGCGGCTGAGGCGCGGTGGCGCACCGGAGAGGGAGTAATCGGGCAGCTTGGCGGCACGCCAGAGAGGTAGAGCCGATGGGGCCCTGAGCACGGAGGGAGCAGCGGAGAACGGTAGTGCTTGGGGCGGCCTGACGTCGGACGGTGAGCGGCGTGGTGGCGCGCCGGATCACCGTTGAAGTTGCGGCAAAAGCGGTGGCCCATCGGCGAAAGGTAGCATTAAGGGGCTGTGGGACGCCGGAACTCTGGTGAGTGGAAGCAGCAGGGCGGCGGCGTCGGTTTTGAGCTTGAATAGGCGGTTAAGGTGAGCTCCGGTGAATGTAGCAGATAATATGTAATAAGCTCTGTAGTTTTATTTCTTGAATTTTTGAGATCTTTTGTGTGAAAGAAATCTGAAATTCCTCTTTCTATAGACCTTGAAATATTGAAATATTTCTGTTTGAGGAGATCTAGTTTCATAAGAAACGTTTCTGGTTTATTGAGATTTTTGGCTTTTCTGAAGTTTTAGAAAAGGATGTAGCAGCAGTAGTACTGCTAGCCATGATTTTCTTTCTGGAATATTTTTGTAAGAAACTTTGTGCATAAGTTTTTACAGGAAAGTTTCTAAGATAGTTTGTATGGGTTTTGTATACTTGCTTTCTAGGATTTTTGTTGGATTTGCCACTGTTGGCTTCGAAAATATATGGAGAAAATGGCTTTTCTCACCGTGGGAATTCTGGGTTTTCAGTATGTTTTTGCAGAAAATTATTTTACAAATTTTTGCAGAAAGGTAGTTGGATGTGAAAATTTTCACCAAGAACACTCAGTGTTCAGTGTTCTTGGTGTTCTTTGAAAAAATATAGTGTTCCACGAACCTTTTGTGTCGTTTCCCACAGGCGGTGCCAATTGTTGTTACCAATTTTATCGACAACTAATATAAAATGATGACACATTTAGCGATGGGGAAAGAACACGTGGGTTCTTCCCGTCTTCTTCCTTTGAAGATGGCTTGGGGAATCCTCTTGGGATTCCTTGCCTTGTGTATAGCATGTATGAGAGTTTGTGAGGAAGCCAAGGTCCTTTTACAATAGGTTGGGACCTCTATTTTTAGAGGCCCAAGCTTAAAAGCTAAGACACGATATATACCCTTTATATTAGAGTTTCATTTACATCCGTTGATCTAATATCGAACTAAATACTATACGCCATGCAAACTCGTCATTTGCTCGCCTATCGAGCTCGGGTCTTCGTCGAGCCGAGGTGGGGCGATATGAGTCTCGTAGTCTGCTCAGGCTCGTTTGCTCATCTCGCTTGCTCGTGCGCTCGTCGGACTTTATGGCGAGATAGGGGACCTCTAAGGGACCTCAGCACGTATGCTTAGGTGGGGTACTTTCGAGATTGTTTGTGTCACAACAGTGTTCAAATCTTTTCTTTATTTAATTCTTTTAATATAATTATAAGTCGGTTTTAAGTTTAATACAAAAAAATAATACTATATTGATGTGATATAAATATATTTTGGGCGGATAAGCCCCAGACGGGGTTAAAGGGCCGAAGAGTAGCGAAAGCCCAATGAGAGACCCAAAGGAAGGAAAGATATAAGTAAGCCCAAAATCTCACTACGGGCTCAAATGCGTGGGAATAAAGCGGGCGGTTGGGATAATCTCGAAAGAGGTCTTTGGCGATTAATAATAAACCCACGAAATAAGGATTAAGCTGATAAGTAAGCTAAGACTTAGTCAAACAGAGCGATAAAGGGTATTGAGAAAGATCTAGAAGCGGTTATTCGGGGAAAGAGGAATGGAACGTGGGAAAAGGATGGAGCGTGAGAGGAACACGATGAAGAGTGGAGAGCTTCATCGGATGGTGACAATAAACTGTCTTTTTCGAGGTATTATTTATGTACGATCGGTGTAAGGGTAAAAGGTACGAATTCACTTATCAACTTATCATACCGTGAGCACGACACTTTATCTTTATTATCACTTAACCAACTAGTTCATATTAGCTCCTAGAGGTCCCTTACCCAGGTATTAAGGATCCTTCTTTTATACTCTTTCCGATCATCTTGAGCGTCGGAGTCCCTACAATGGGGACCTCTCCGATGGGTTTTGCGAGGTATTCGAAGCTCGGAGTGCACGGTCCGGTCGTGAGGCTATAGTTTGTGTTCAAGGCGTGATTCCACGAATGCGAGGTGCGGGATTCGACTCTTTCTAGTGTGATTTATTGCACGCATCAAGTGTGGCACGTCTGTGGGAAACTTGAGTTTAAGTCATGAGTTTCCTTTGTAATTGTGATTGCTATGGGTGGAGGACAAGATGAATCTAGGAAGGAAGGTGGAGGAAGAGGTTGACCATCTCTGTTGTCCCTTTTCCACCTCCCGCCATTAGAGGCGATTGTGAGAAGAGAAGTGGTTCCGCCTCGTATAGCGGTGAGTGTTAGCCCTGTCTTGGAAAGGGCTCAGACGGACCTTCCTTCACCTAATCCACGAGAGGGAGGAAGGGAACGTGATTTCGAGGAACGAATCGAGGCTCTGTTAAACAAAGCGCGAGTAGAGAAGAACTTCACCTATTTCTCACCGGCGGGGAGGATCCAACACCGCGGTGGTTCATGCTACAAAAGGTCTTGCTCCTCAAGGACCCTTGGTCCCCGAGGTACCGGTGGCTCTCGAGAACAGATTGATGTCACAGTGAAGGCTATGTTGGAGACCATGCTTAGAGAGAGGATGCGATTTCTGCTCCTCCGAGAAGGAAACGAGAAGGAGGTTAACGAGTGCATGTTAGTATCATCACAAGCACGCAGTCCGATGGAAGAGATAGGGCAAGAGCTCGAAGCCCACGAACAAAGATGAGATTATTTACGGACGGAGTTCTTAAGGAGCCGAGAGGTGGAGATGCGAGAAACGTCCCACCGAAAAGAAGGGAGACTAGAGGAATGATGGAAGGTAAGGGTGACTCTCATCACAGGAATATAGGGGACCGAGATCTCGGCCCTCCGAGGCGGATCGATAGTGATTGCGGTAAAATCGGGTAAGTGATATTAAGACAACCAAGTTTATTGAACCCGAGGAAAAGTATGGCCATGAGTCCCTAGAAATGTGAGTTTTCAATGACTATTGTTGCAAATACGGTTTGAACCAAATACACTACACAAATGCTAGAATTAAAATCAAGCAACAACAAAGCTATGAAATAAGCAAGAGATATGCTAGAACAATTAGCAAACTAGAAATTCAAAAATCAATGGGGATAGGGGTGCGAGGATAATATCCACCTAGGAATCAATGATCACAAGCTATGATTGCATCAAATTGCCATTCAACTAAAATAGAAAACATAAAACCATCATGCAATTAAGTTTCCATTAATCACACAATGCCTAATGTGAGTATTCTTAGTGCAACTATTCTCTCAATTATGAAGCACCTAATTCATACAATCATACACAATTATAACCCGATTAATCCTAATCACGTTAGCTCAACTCTCGCATGTTGCTAGGGTGATCAAACACTAATCTAAAGAGATAAAAATGCATGAAGCACAATTAGAATCACAATTAGGGCACCAACTATCTCAATTGATCAACAATCATCAACAATCAAAGCACAAGCAATCAATTCATCCTCAATTTCAATTATCCCAAGTACAAGTGAATTACTCGATGGAGCAAATTACAAAATTCATGGGTGAAAAATCTAATTGCATAATCAAAATGCTAATCACAACAATTAAGAAATAGAAATGAGTAGAGAGGAAGAACATCACAAAATTGAACCGAATGATCAATAGATTGAATGCTTGAATCGTCAAATGTATCTTCACTTCACTTGAATTACAACTTGAATTGAGAAAACTAATGGATCAAAGTCTAATCTAATAAACAATTAATGAAAATCTATCTAAATCTAACAATCTAATCAACCTAGAAGGAGAATTAAGCTAAGAAACTAAAAATCGCCCTAAAAACCGTAAGTAATCGCTATATGAAGGTTATGCTCTGTTTTCCGCTCAAATGGATTAAAAGGAAGATTTTCAAAAATGCACCCTCGGCTCGAGGTTGGGGCCCTCGAGTCGAGCTTCCTTAAATCGTGGATTCGACTCTCTTAAAAACTCCCGGC
Source organism: Paraleonurus japonicus (assembly GCA_030762865.1). NCBI lineage: Eukaryota > Viridiplantae > Streptophyta > Magnoliopsida > Lamiales > Lamiaceae > Paraleonurus > Paraleonurus japonicus. Next base: position 25,263,327 of record CM061060.1, read on the forward strand.
CTCGACTCGAGCTTGACCCCTCGAGTCGAGCTTGCCAAAAATCGACCGCCGACTCGAGCTTCCGGCCCTCGAGTCGAGGCTTCTTCAAATATTGAAATTCTCTTGCTTGGCACTGCACCCTCGGGTCGAGCTTTACGGATCTCGACCGGAGGTCGAGTCCAGAAATTTTCTCGACCCGACTTTCACCTACGACCCCATTTTTGCCTATCTCGTTCGTCTCTTCACCATATGAATGTCGGTACTCTCGGTTTGGTCAAATTCCACCGATTTACACAGCGGGATGAAAAATATCAAAATCTACACAAGTGATACTTTTCATGCCAAAGAGTGATACTCTACACATTTAAGCTCAAAATCTAACACTTTTCACCACTTTTTGCACAAAAATACCCCATCAAATCATGCATCAATTCACTCGTGAGATAGCATGAGGAAGCAGATGAACACTCGGGTTAGTGATTCTCGACACGTGTGCAGTTCACAATTTTCTAATAAGGTTTTGCGGGATGAGTTGCCTTAGAATTTCAAGCCTTTGAATTATGAGTATGATGGGACTTCAAACCCTTACGAGCACTTGGTACGGTTTGAAAATTTGCCTCTCTTACATCGTTACATTGAAGGGGTTAAGTGTAGGGTCTTCTTGACCACCTTGGCTAAAGCCGCTCAACAGTGGTTTAGTCAATCGGGACCTAACACCATCGATTCATTTGAGGAGTTCAATAACTTTGTTCTTACATCAATTTGCAGCGCACGGAGGCAACCTAGGACAACATTGACCTTATTCAATATGCAACAAGGAGAAAAGAAAAGTTTGCGGGCCTTCTTGAAGAGGTTCAATCAAGTCGCCTGGAGGTACCTTCGACATCTGCGGTGGTAAAGATTAATGCCCGACCAATGGGTTGCGCAATGGAGATTTGTTCTCTACTTTAGCGAAGAAGCCTATAGATATGTTCGATGAGAGTACTACGAAGAGCAGAGAAATATGTGACTTTGGAGGAGGTGCGAGAGCCAAGAGGAATGAAATTAAACCGGTGGTGGGAGAACCAAAGAAGAAAGGGACGGAGACTAAAGGTACGACCCCAACAAAGATCTCGCACCAAGACGTACACAATCTCGAAACAAGTTCAAAATTATACTCTGTTGAAGATAGAGCCCGCAGAGGTCCTAGATGTTGCGCCCGATCATCCATAGATGAAGTTTCCTTGGTCAAGAGTAAGGGGACTGTAAAGCCCAAGGAGGATAGGTTTTGTCATTTTCATAATGAGTGTGTGCATGATACTAACCAATGTTTTCATTTGAAGGATTAGATCGAAAGATTAATACATGTTGGACACCCGAAGGAATTCATTTATAGGGACCGACAGGCCCTCAAAGGTTCAAAAGGAAATAATCCGAAGAGAAGATGGAAGACAATCATCGGAGTTCGCAAGATCGCCTGAGTTTCAACCACCTCCCAAGAGAGGAACAATCCAAATGATAAGGGGAGGTCCCGCCAAGGAGATTCGCTCAGTGGCATGAAAGACCGATGTTCACGCTCCGCACGCTGGATGGAGGTTCGGGTCCGGAGAGATAGGACGGCACGGATACCCCACGCATCCAGCCTCGGGCCTCGAGGATTGCGGAGAGACTCGGGGACCTCACGGTGATGCACCGGTAATTACTACCGATATTGCGAGATATGATGTGGCTCGTATTTTTGTGGATGGAAGTTCGATGGACATGATGTTTTTAGACTGTTTAAAGAGGATGAACTTGAACGTGAGACTGGAGCCGCTTGATACGGCCCGTATGGATTCACCGGGAGCTATTCAAATTTGGGACAGTGATGATTGCGGTAGGTCTAGGAGCCCCTCCTTGGAGAAAGGTCATGATAGGGACATTCTTGATTGTGGACGTGTCGTCCTCATACAATGTGATATTTGGAAGAACTATCCCGAACACATTTTAGGAGATAGTTTCCACCTATCATATGAAGATGAAGTTCCCGATAGAGGATGAAGTAGGAGAAGTGAGAGGGGACTAATTCCACCTGCAGAGGTGCTATGTGGATTCTCATCAAGATGGCCGCCAAAGCTTACTTTAATCAACTCAACAGACCAGAGGACTCGATCCGAGCGTAAGAAGTGCAAGATCCTCCTTGAAGAAGAAGGACCCTCCAAGATACAGCCGAAGAGGAGTTGATGCCGGTGGAGATATACCCCAACAAAACCGGGTTTACCACCGGGATTGGGACCCGTATGGAGCATCAAGTTGAGGCCGAGGTAATACGTTTAATAAGGAAGAATGCCGACTTATTTGCTTTTTCACCTTTAGACATAAAAGGAATACCTCCTATAGTGGCGATGCATTATTTTAATGCCGACCCTAAAGTAAAGCCAATGAAGCAAAAACTTTGGCACTTTGGAGCCGAAAAGGACCTAATCATCGAGGGGAGGTGGAGAAGTCATGAATGCCTGACAGTCAAGAAGATCGAGTTCCCGTAATGACCGTCCAACACCGCTCGTCCCTAAGGGGGTGGTAGGTGGAGGATGTGTATTGATTTTCGTGACCTAAATAAAGCATGCCCTAAAGATTATTACCCGTTGCCAAGAATTGATCAATTGGTAGACTCCATACCGGGTTCGAGTTGCTTAGCATGATGGATGCATATCAAGGATATCACTAAATATAGTTGTACCGGGAGGTATCCCAATGGTCACTTTATCGTACCTTGTGGAACTTTTGGTTACTTGAAGATGCCCTCTGGTCTAATCAATGCAAGAGCTACCTATCAAAGGCATGGTAGATAAAGTATTTCGGGAGCGAGATAAGTAGGAACATGGAGGTGTATGTGGATGACATGCTTTGGTGAAGAGCCAGAGAGCCTCGGAGCACGTTGCACTTAGACGAATTCTTTAAGGTAATACAAGAGAATGGGATTATGTTAAACCCTGCTAAATGCTCTTTTAGAGTCAAAGCAAGTAAATTTACGGGATACATGGTGAACCAAAGAGAAATACAAGTAAATCCCGCAAAGGTGCAAGCGATCTTGGACATGCGGCCTCCCAAAACCTTGAAGGAGCTCCAGATGCCGAATGGGAGGATAACGGCTCTAAGCCGGTTCATCGCCATGCCAAGTAGAAAAGAGTTACCGTTCTTCCGCATCCTCGTAAAGGGATCCAAGTTCACATAGGATGAGCGGTGCTTGGCGGCTTTGAGGACCTTAAGGCCCATTTGGCCCAACTTCCGACGCTCACGAAGCCCTTGCCGTGTGATTTCTGTACCTATATTTATATGTGGGAGAGCACTCGCTGAGCACAAAGTATTGATAAAGGAACAAGGTTTCAATGTAAGCCGATGTACTATGTGAGCAAGCTTATCCGAGGTAGAAAGTGTACTCGGAGATAGAGAAAACAACATTGGCAATCATGGTCACAAAGAAGGAGATTGAGGCCCTACTTCCTATCACATAAAATTGTTATCCTGACTAACCGCCCATTGAAGCAGTGATAGCTTGTGTGGACCTTTCGGGGAGAATGGTGAAATAGGCCATCGAATTAGGTGAGTACGATGTAGAGTTTGAGCCCACAAGAGCCATCAAAGCCTGTGCCTTGTTAGATTTCATCCAGAGGCTACACAACAGAAGAAACCACACTTTGGAAAGTCTATGTTGATGGATCAACAACACTAATGGGTTCGGAGCGGGTATTGTGATAATTGATCCTCGAGATTGGAGACTGGGTAGGCTGTCAAGTTCAGATTCCAGGACTTCCAAATAACGGTCTTTAGGTATGAGACGCCGATTATAGGAGCCGAAATGACGGCAGAACTGGGAGCTCAAGGTATAATCATATTCTCCGACTCTCAATCGCTGTCCCAATAGGTGAATGGAGATTGCGAAGCTAAGGATCCCAAGATGATAGCATATAAAGATCGAGTTAAGGAGCCGGAGAGTAGATTCCATCGGTTTGAGGTCCATCGAGATACCCAGAGAGGAGAACATAAAGGCGGATGGATTAGCGAAGTTAGCTTGATTCTTCATCGGTAGGAGGATCGGGCAATATAACTCTAATTACGGCCAAAAGGGAGGCGATAGAGCCGGTAATAGGAGCTATTGATGACACGGCAGATTGGAGAAGTGAAATCTAGAGGGCGTTAACCCAGGATCCCGCCGTAGGGTCCAGGAGAGATAAGCAATTTAGAGTCCGATTCTGTATAATTGGCGATTAGTTGTATAATCGATCATTTACATGTCCCTATTTAAGATATTTATCTAGCGAGGAAGGGAAGGCTGTGTTGAAAGAGATGCATGAGGGTTTTGTGCGGCGGATCATGTGGGGCCAGTGGCGCTTGCAAGGAGGACCTTAAGAGCCGGGTATTTCGGCCAACTATGAATGAAGATGCGAATTAGTCGGTGAGGAAGTGCGAAAGGTATCAAACACGGCCCGTTGATACACCTTCCACCGAGAAGATGGGGCTATGTATGCCCCGTGCCCTTTGCGAATGGGGGATGGACCTAGTTGGGCCCTTTCCCTAGCTCGGGCAACGAAAGTTTCGATCGTGGCGTGGATTATTTTAACAAAAGGGTGGAAGCAGCTCAGATTAGCCAAGATTGACGAGCAAAGTGTGATCGAGGTTTTTATGAAAATTCATATGTTGCGAGTTTGGGGTTCCCGGATCCGGTGTCGAGATAATGGGACCCGATTGATGGCAAGAAGGTTCAAGAACGTGCGAGAGCCTTAAAAATTTGTCGAAGTTTACCTCGTGGCACACCCCCAACCTAATGGTTAGGTTGAAGTGACCAATCGCATCGTGGTCAATGGGATCAAGACGCGGCTAGAAGTTGTAGGGGAGCAAGGGTCGATGAGTTAGACTTCGGTCTTATAGGCCCATAGAACTACCCCAAGGACCGCAATGTGAGTGCCCTTTTCGATTAATTTATGGAGCCGATGTTGTGCTACCGTAGAAATAGGGATAAGCTACAATCGGATTGAGCATTTCGATGAGGAGTCAAACCGTAACTTGATGAAGGAGAACCTTGACCTTCGGAGGAAGAAAGAGAGGCAATGGTAAGAGCCGAAAGATACAAAGCCGTAATCAAAGCCGCATACAATAAGTGAGTGATCCCGGTGACATTCGAAAAAGGAGACACAGTGCCGAGAAGAGTCGATGCTTTGAAACCGGTCAAGAATTGGAGTCCAACTGGGAAGGACCTTATAGGGTTACTCAAGTATTGCCTGGGAGCATATGTTCTAGAAGAGATGGATGGAACACTGTGGCACGTCCTTAGAATGTCGCCCAATTTGAAGAGGTTCTTCGTATAGGAGTATTCCTTCTTGTTGTTCGTAGTTGATTTTGTTGCTTTTGATTATTCGAACTATTGTACTTTCGCCCTACCAAGATTTTTTTTTCCCTCTTATGGATTTCCCACCGGGTTTTACCATAAGAGATTTTTTAAAGAGGTGGTTTAGGTTCCCTTGGACCTATGTTGACACCGTCGATAGGGTATTTCGATTAATAAAAATTCCTTTTCGATTTACATTGAATGTTTACTTTATGAAAAAGGAGTAGAGTTTATATGAATTTACTTCAATTAAGAATGCATAACTCTCTATACATGATAATAATATGGTAGATGAGATCGGAGAATCCTTGATAAGACGAAAGCGAGGCTCTCTTGACTTAGGATTTTTAAGGTTAAAAAATGATCTTAAAAGATTCTAAGGCTCGAGAGAGAGCCGTGATATTGATTAAGTGAATACGAATATTCACTTAGAATTTTTAAGGTTCAAGAATGACCTTAAAAAGATTCTAAGGCTCGAGAGAGAGTCGTGATATTGATTAAGTGAATACGAATATTCACTTAGGATTTTTTAAGGTTGACCTTAAAAATATTTTAAGGCTCGAGAGAGACGTGATATTGATTAAGTGAATACGAATATTCACTTAGGATTTTTAAGGTTCAAGAATAACCTTAACAAGATTCTAAGGCTCGAGAGAGAGCCTTGATATTGATTAAGTGAATACGAATATTTACTTAGAATTTTTAAGGTTCAAGAATGACCTTAAAAAGATTCTAAGGCTCGAGAGAACCGTGATATTGATTAAGTGAATATGAATATTCACTTAAGATTTTAAGGTTCAAGAATGACCTTAACAAGATTCTAAGGCTCGAGAGAGCCACGATATTGATTAAGTGAATACGAATATTCACTTAAGATTTTTTAAGGTTCAAGAATGACCTTAAAAGATTCTAAGGCTCGAGAGAGAGCCGTGATATTGATTGCGAATACGAATATTCACTTAGGATTTTTAAGGTTCAAGAATAACCTTAACAAGATTCTAAGGCTCAGAGAGAGCCACGATATTGATTAAGTGAATACGAATATTCACTTATGATTTTTACGGTTCAAGAATGACCTTAAAATTCTAAGGCTCGAGAGAGAGCCTTGATATTGATTAAGTGAATACGAATATTCACTTAGGATATTTTAAGGTTCAAGAATGACATTAAAAGATTCTAAGGCTCTGAGAGAGCCGTGATATTGATTAAGTGAATACAAATATTCACTTATGATTTTTTAAGGTACAAGAATGTCCTTAAAAAGATTCTAAGGCTCGAGAGAGAGTCGTGATATTGTTTATGTGAATACGAATATTCACTTAGAATTTTAAGGTTCAAGAATTTCCTTTAAAAAAGAAAAAAATCCAAGGCTCGTAGAGAGCCATGATATTGATTAAGTGAATACGAATATTCACTTAAAATTTTTACGATGTATTAGGTGAATAATCATTCACTTAAGGTTTTAAGGTTCATGAGAGAGCCTTAAATTTTTATGAATTATGGAGATTGAGTCCTTTGACAAGCTTATGGGATGCATGTTTGTAAATTTGATGATTGAGTGACATTTAACCTTTATACACTTGAGAGATGAGAGAAACACACCATGGAAGGAGCAATGATGTGAGCATTGGATTTTGCATTTATTTGAACATGATTTATTGAAATTGCTAGTTAAGAGTTTGCATTGAGACTTGAGTTCATTGATGAGTTTGATTGTCCTATTTTCGCCTATGGTGACATGAGACATAATTGCAATCAATTCACTCTTTGTGCTTATTTATTTTGTTGCTCGAGGACGAGCAACATCTTAAATTTAGGGGTGTTTGATGAGAGTGAATTGATGCATGATTTTTGAGGTGATTAATCGCAAAAGTGATGAAAAGTGTTAGTATTTGTGCTTAAAGGTGTAGAGTATCACTCTTTTGCATGAAATGTATTACTATGTGAGAATTAATGGTTTTTCAAGTATTTCGTCTTATTTTTAGGGTTTTCGGAGGAAATAGACCGAACCGAGAGTACCCGAATTCATATGGCGAATAGACGAATACGTGGGACAAAAACGAGGTCGGAGGAAAATTCGAGCCCATAAAATCATTTGGACTCGACCTACGGTCGAGCTCGAAGCAAGAAACTCAAAATTTGGTGAAGTAGCGAAAGCTCGATTCGAGCCATTCGGCTCGAGTCGAGGTGACGGCCGAGGCGAGCGGCAAGCTTGAGTCGAGCCCATGTAGCTCGAGTCGAGGCCCCAAGCTTGACTCGAGGCGGCGGTTTTTAGAAAAATCACAATTTAAATCACCTTGGACGAAAAATAGAGCACACAATAGATTAGAGCGATTACCTTTCGGTTTTGGTGCGATTTTTGCGCTTTCTAGATCATTTCCACTTCCTAGACTCATAGATTCAAGTTTATAGATAGATTTCATATAATTGTTGATTAGATTAGAATTTATTCCATTAGTTTAGTCATTTGAAGATTGTATTTCCATTGAAGAAGAGGATTCCATTGTAGAAGATCAAGCATTTAATTCTTACTCTATTAGCAAAATTTGGTGATGTTCTTTCTATCTCTTAATTTCTATTGCTTTATTGTTTTGATTCTCATGATGATCATGTTGATTGTTTTCTCACCCATGGATTTGGATCTTTGCACCATGGGCTAATCCTCTTGTGCTTGGGATAATTGAAATTAGGGATGATTTGATTGCTCTTGCTATAATTATTGATGATTATTATTTAATTGAGATAGTTAGTTCCCTAATTGCTGATGCTTCATCGTGCTTCATACATTTTTATCTCTTTTTGATTGATGTTTGATCACCCTAGCAACAAACGAGAGTTGAGCTAACACGATTGGGGATTAATCGAGTTATAATTGTGTATGATTGTATGAATTAAATGATTTGTAATTGAGAGATTAATTGCATTAAGAATACTCACATTTAGGCATTGTGTGATGAATGGAGACATTGTTGCATGATGTTCATACTTTCTATCTTGGTTGAATTGCAATTTGAAGCAATTTTAGTTGTGATAATTGATTCCTTAGTGGAGATTATCCCTATCACCCTTTCCCCACTCATACCTAGTTGAAAGTTAGTGTAGCTTAATTCCTTGCTTATAGTCTAATTCATAGCTTAATTGTTGATTGATAGTCATTCTTGCATTAGTAGTGTAATTGGAACCAAAATTGTGCTTGAATCAATAGTCATTGAAAACTTGTATCCTAGGGCCCCATTGCATATCCGATGTGGCATAAATATGTTATGGGCCGACCTAGGCCCACTTAAGGTTAATGGACTACGGAGTGGGCGAGAGCCCAAAGAGGGACCCAGAGGGAGGAGTGATATAGCTAAACCCATAAATCCAATATGGGCCCTAGTCCACAAAAATAAAGTAGGCGGTTGAGATAACCCCAGAAAGGGGGTGACGGTTGATAATAAGTCCACAAAATAAGGGTTAACTAATAAACGGGAAAAGACTTAGTCAAACAGAGCCGATAGAGAGTATCAGAAGGATCTAGAAGCGGTTATTCAAAAGAGGAATGGAACATAATGTGGGAGGAGCACGATGAAGAGAGAGAGAGCTTCATCGGAGGGTGGTGATAACCGTCCCTTCCAGTATTATTTATGTATGATCGAGTGTAGAAGACAAGGCACAAATTCACTTATCTACTTATCACACTTTGAGCACGTTATCTTATTGTTGTTATCACTTATTCAAATGGTTTTATTAGCTCCAAGAGGTCCCTAACCAGGTATTTATGGCCCTCATTTCATATTCATTTCGATCACCGACTTGAGCGTCGGAGTCCTTACGCTTCTGGGACCCCTCCGCGTGTTTTTTGTAGGTATTCGGAGCTCGAGTATGGGTTTGGATTACAAGGTGGCGCTTTGTGTTCGAAGAGTATTTTCACAAATCTCGATTCTGGGTTCGTTTCTTGTTAGCGTAACATTATAGTCGCATCAAGTGGCACCGTCTCGTGGGAAACTTGAGTCCGAGACGTGAGTTTTCTTTATAATTGTGATTACTATGGGTGGAGGACAAGATGAATCCAAGAAGGATGGAGGAGGAAGAGGTCAACCATCTTTAGCTATCCCTTTTCCGCCTCCCGCTGCCGCAACAATAGCAAGAAGGGAAGTGGTGTCAAATCGCACGGCGGTGAGTGTTAGCCCCAGCACGAAAGGGCTCGGGCGGACCTCCCTACACCTAATCCGCAAAGGAGGAGATAAATGTGACTCCGTGAGCGAAGTCGGACTCAGTGGACCGGGGTAAGCCGGGAGGAGTTGCCCTGCTCCACCTCTTATCGACAAATGGAAGGCCCCGTACTGGTGATCCCCGGTATAGGGGTTCCTGCCTCCCAAGGACTCGTAACCCCGAGGTACCAATGGCTCTCGTGAGCAGATTGATGTCACAGTGAAGAACTTGTTGGAAGCTATCCTTAGAGAAGGGATTGATTCCCTATGGCTCCGGAGGGAAAAGAGAAGGAGGTGAACAGAGAATTGGTGCTAGTGTCATCACAGGCATGAAGATCGATGGAAGAGACGGAGCGAGGGCTCGAAGCCTGCGAGATGAGGATGAGGTGATTTTGGGACAACAAACGAAGGAGCCGAGATGTAGAGATATCATGGAGCGTCGCGCCGTAAAGAAGGAATGCTGGGATTCGATAGAAGGTAAGGGTGATTCTCATCCTCGGGAATATAGGAGGCGAAATCTCGGCTCTCCAGTAGATTGATAGTATGAGAAAAGCAGGATGAATACTCGGGTTAGTGATTCTCGACCCGTGTCTGGTTCTCGATTTTCTAATGAGATTTTGCAGGATGAGCTACCCTGCATTTCAAACCCTTGAATTATGAGTACGATGGGACTTGAGACCCTATGAATTTTTGTGCGGTTCGAGAATTCGGCCCTCCCGCACCGCTACGGTGAATGAGTCAAATGTGGTCTTCTTGACCACATTGGCTAAGATTGCCCAACAAAGTGGTTTAGTCGGTGGGGCCCAACACCATTAGCTCATTCGAAGAGTTCAAGAACTTGTTTCTACATCACTTTGCTAGTGCACGAAGACAACCTAGGACAACGCCGACGTTGTTCAACATGCAACATGGAGAGATGGAGAGTTTGCGGGCTTTCCTAAAGAGGTTCAATCAAGCCGCCTTGGAGGTACCCTCGGCATCGGCAAAGGTAAAGATAATGCCTTAATTAATGGTTTACGTGATGGGGATCTGTTCTCCTCTTTAGCAAAGAAACCTGTTGATACATTCGATGAGCTACCGCGGAGAGCCGAGAAATATGTGACTTTGGAAGAAGTGAGGAAGGCCGGGAGGAATGAGGTCAAGCCGTTGATAGGAGAGACAAAGAAGAAAGGGATAAAGACTAAAGGTACGACCCCAATGAAGCTTGCACCAAGACGTGCACGATCTCGTAACGAGTTTGAGAAATATACTCCATTAAAAATAGAGCTCATGAGGTCACGGACGTAGCGGCAGACCATCCAGAGATGAAGTTCCCTAGTCGAGATCAAGGGGACCTATCAAGCCCAAGGAGGACAGTTTTGTCGTTTTCATAATGAGTATGGACATGATACTAATCAATGTTTTCACTTGAAGGATGAGATCGAAAGGTTGATACAGCCGGGCACCTAAAGGAATTCATTTACGAGAGACCGGCTGTGGCCTTCGGAGGTTCAAAAGAAAAGAATCGAAGAGAAGGTGGAAGACAAGCATCGAAGTTCACGGACCATCCAGAGGAGCAACCACCGCCCAAGAGAGGAGCTATTCAAATGATAATGGGAGGTCTCCGAAGGAGATTCATTCAGTGGCGCGAAAAGCTGCTGCTCGTGCTCTACATGTCGAATGCAGGTTTGAGCTCGAGAGATTGGGCGAGTAACGTCCACCCTCGCATCCAGCCCGAGCTCGAGGATGGTGGAGAGACTCGAGGACCTCATAGTGATGCCTTGATAATTACCACCGATATTGTTGGATATGATGTAGCTCGTATTTTTGTGGATACAGGGAGTTCAATGGACATTATGTTCCCGGGCCGTTTGAAGAGGAAGAACACGGAAATGAGGTGGAACCTATTGATACGGCTCTATATGGAGTTCACCTGTAGGAGCTATTCAAATTACTGGGACAGTGATGTTGCGAGTGGAGTCTGGGACCCCTCCTCGAAGGAAGGTCATGATAGGGACATTCTTGATCGTGGATGTGCCATCCTCGTACAACCCGATATTTGGGAGACCAATCTTGAATACTTTCCGTGCGATAGTATCCACCTATCACATGAAGATGAAGTTCCCAGTAGGAGATAAAGTTGGAGAAGTAAAAGGGGACCAGCCTAGTCTCGAAGATGCTTCATGTAGACTCTGTTAAGATGGGCGACGGGCGTACTTTAACCACGGCACTGCAGAGGACCAAATCCGAGGCGAGAAGAAGTGCAAGATCCTCCACGAAGAGGGAGAAACACCCTCCAAGATCCAAGCCGAGGAGGAGTTGATGCCGATGGATATATTCCCCAACAAAACCGGGTTTACCTCTAGAATTGGGACTCAAATGGAACATCGAGTCGGAAGAGATAATACATTTGATAAGAGAAAATGCTTGACCTATTTGCCTTATCACCATTAGATATGAAGGGGATACCCCCGAGGTGGCGATGCATTACCTTAATGCGACCCTAAAGTAAGGCCGGTGAAGCGAAGCTTTGACACTTTGGAGTCGAGAAGGACTTGATCATTAGAGGGGAGGTGGAGAAGCTGTTGAACGCAGTAGGCGTGAAGAAGATCGAGTTCCCAATGGTGTCTAACGCCGTTCTAGTTCCTAAGGGGTGGCGGGTGGAGGATGTGTATTGACTTCCATGATCTAAACAAAGCATGCCCTAAGGACCACTACCCATTCCGAGATTTGATCAATTGGTAGACTCCACACCGGGTTGGAGTTGCTTAGCATGATGGACGCATATCAAGGATATCACCAGATACGATTGTATCCGGAGATATCCCAAAGGTCACTTTATTGTACCGTATGAAACTTTTGGTTACGTGAAGATGCCCTTCGGTCTAATCAATGCGTGAGCTACCTATCGGCGCATGGTGGACAAAGTATTTAGGGAGCAGATAGGTAGGAACATGGAGGTGTACGTGGATGATATGTTGGTGAAGAGCCGAGAGCCTAACATGTCACCGACCTAGACGAATTCTTTAAGGTAATACGAAGGAATGGAATCATGTTAAATTACGCTAAATGCTCTTTTGGAGTTAAAGCGAGGTAAATTTATGGGATACATGGTGAATCAAAGAGGAATAGAGGTGAATCAGGAGAAGGTACGAGCAAAGTCCGAACATGCAGCCCCCAAGGACCTTGAAGGAGCTCCAGACACTAAACGGGAGGATAACAACCCCGAGCTTCTGCTCATACTCGATCACAGAGAGGAGTTATCGCTTCTTCCGCATCCTCGAAATAGGATCTATATTCACTTGGGACGAGCGGTGCTTGGAGGCCTTCGAGGAGCTCAAAGCCCATTTAGCTCACCTCCCGACACTCACAAAACCCTTACCAGGTGATATCCTGTATTTATATTTATCTCGTGGGAGCACACGTTGAGCAAAATGTTGATAAAGGAACAAGATTTTGAGCGAAGCGATGTATTATGTAAGCAAACGTATCCAAGAAGTGGAAAGTAGGTACTCGGAAATTGAAAAATGGCTTTGGCGGTTATGATTACGGCTAGGAGATTGAAGCCTTATTTTCTATCACATAAGATTGTTATCGTGACTAACTACCCATCAAGCGGTGGTAGCCGATTAGTGTGAAAATTGCTTGAAATTCATGTGATTAATTTGCTTAATTTAATAGGATTTCTTGCATTATTTACATTAAATTGACTAATTGCACTTGAGATGAGAAGTCTTGTTTTGCTTTATTTTTTTTTTTGTAGGAAAATTGAGAATATTTAGAGCAAACACATTCCTATTATTTTGTGAGGTCAATTGAAGGAGAATTAAAAAGTCAAGCAAGGAACGAGGAGAAATTACAATTGGGCTTGAAAAAAAGAGATTGAGGCCCAAATTGGGCCCAACCGACAAATCAAGCAAATCCTTGAGAAAACGGTGAAAACCAATAGGAAGGATTGGACTTTGCATTTGGATGATGCTCTTTGGGCATATCGAACCGCTTTCAAGACCCCACTTCAAATGTCTCCTTATCAATTGGTTTTTGACAAGCCGTGTCATCTCCCGTCGAGCTAGAACACCGAGCATATTGGGTCATTCGGAGGTTGAACTTTGATGAAGATTTAGTGGGTGAGAAGAGGATGCTTCAATTACATGAATTGGATGAGTTCCGAGAGAAGGCTTATGAAAGCTCAAGAATCTTCAAGGAGCAAACTAAGAGATGGCATGACAAGAAGGTGAAGTTGAAAGAATTCCACGAAGGCCAAAAGGTGTTGCTATTCAACTTAAGACTCAAGCTATTCCCGGAAAATTAAAATCACGATGGAGTGGACCTTTTGAGGTCGTGAAGATATTCCCTAGTGGCTTCTTGGAATTGAAGGATGAGAAGAATGATCACTTCTTTGCTAATGGACATAGGGTCAAGCCTTATTTTTGTCCAACTCAAGTGAGGATGGTGGAGAATATGTTCTTAGAGGAAAGTTGAGCAACTCACGCTCCGTCCGACATAGGGCGTTGATTGGAGTGTATAGGGTAAGAGTTATTAAGACCAATCAACAAAATATCGAACCGAGGAAAAAGTATGCACATGAGGTCCTAGGAATACAAGTTATTAGTGACTAGAGTTGCAACAATGGTTTGGTACAAAATCAACAAAACACAAGCAAGAATACAATTAACAAGCAAGCAATAGATCAAACACTTAGAATGCGAGAACAAAATCAACAATAAATGGTGGGATAGAGGTGCTAGGATTAACATCCATCAATGAATCATCAATCAACAAGCAACAATTGAATCAAATTGCAAATCAACTAAGATAGAAATCATAAACCATCATGAAATTAATCACTCCATTAAAATCACAATGCCTAATGTGAGTATCCTTAGTCTTTCCCATCTCTCAATGTAGAAATCCTCAATTCATACAATCATGCAAAATTGAAACCCGATCAACACCTAATCACGTTAGCTCAACTCTCGCCTATTGCTAGGGTGATCAACCATTAATCTAAAGAAGCAATTTTACACAAAGCACAATTAAGAATCACAATTAGGAAACAAACTAATGTGAGTATCCTTAGTGCAACTAATCTCTCGATTCCGAAGCACCCAATCCACACATTCATACACAATTATTACCCGATTAATCCCGGATCACGTTAGCGCAACTCGCCTATAGCTAGGGTGATCAAACACTAATCTAAAGAGATAATTATGCATGAAGCACAAATGAGAATCACAATTAGTAAGCAATCTACTCAATTGATCTCCAATCATCAACAATTATAGCATCATCAATCAAATCATCATCAATTTCAATTAACCCAAGCACAAGAGAATTAGCCCATGGTGAAATCCATGGGAAAAAGATAGAATTGATCAAACACAAAGCAAGTCACAACAATTAAGAAATTAAAGAGACAAAAGAGGAATAACATCACCAAATGATCTTCAATTAACAAAAAGAGGAATGCTTGAGTCTTCAACACCAATCTCCAAAGGAATTACAAGCTTGAATTGAAAGGATTACAAGGATCTAAAGCTAATCTATGGCTAATCTACCAACATCAATGGAAATCTACATC
The DNA here is from genome assembly GCA_030762865.1 of Paraleonurus japonicus. Taxonomy (NCBI): domain Eukaryota; kingdom Viridiplantae; phylum Streptophyta; class Magnoliopsida; order Lamiales; family Lamiaceae; genus Paraleonurus; species Paraleonurus japonicus. The sequence goes on from CM061060.1 coordinate 25,278,406, forward strand.
TACTTCTAACTTCTACTCTAATCTAGAATGGAAATTGGCTTGGGGCTTGAGAAATCGCCCCAAAACCGCTACTAATCGCTACTATGAAAGATTATTTTCACTCCCCGAAATGCCCCGCTTCTCCTCCTTAAATAACGAAATTTGGAAAATTCTCCCCTCGAGTCGAGGGTCGGGCCTCGACTCGAGGTCCCCGCAAAATACCTCGCCCTCGACTCGAGGGTCATGCCTCGACTCGAGGTGCCTCGCCATTTTCCGTTTTTGATCCTTTTTGCATAGCCCTCGACTCGAGGCTCTTGCTCCTCGACGCAGCTCGAGTTCTGGCACTTTTTCTCGCAGGGCTTCGGCCCCGACCCTCGTTCTGTCCGGATGTCCGTCTCTTCATTCTAAGCCTAATGGTACTCTCGGTTTGGCAAAATTCCACCGAATTACCCGCAAAATGGACGGAAAACATCAAAATCTCACAAATAATACTTTTTAGGCAAAAGAGTGATACTTTTCACATTTAGGCACAAAAACTAACACTTTAGCTTACTTTTTGCACTAAAAATAGCCCTAAAAACATGTATCAATTCACTCCAATCATACCCCCAAACTTGAATTGTTGCTCGTCCTCAAGCAACGTAGAAACTAAGAACAAAGGAGTGAATTGATTGCAATTATGTCACATGGCACCATAGACGAAATATAAGACAATTGAACTCATCAATGAACATAAGTATCAATGCAACTCTCTTCTAGCAATCAAGACAAATCATGCTCAAACAAATGCTCAATCAAATACTCAACACATTGCTCCTTCCATGGAGTGTTTCACTCTTCACTCAAGTGTATCAAGGTTTAAAGCACTCAATCATCAAATTCACAAATAAGTACACCATATGCTTGCCAAAAGACTTAATCTCAATCAAAATCATTTATGATCAATCAAGAATCAAAGAGGTCTTTCTTTTAGGTTGTAATGTAAGCTCTTTGGAATAGTGGGACGTTTTTGGATAAGAGTGACTAAGTAGTAGAGACTTGAATGTGAACTAATCCATACAATACACATCTCTTCACTTTTCATCAAGCAACACTCTTCCTTTTGAACTTCAATGATCATTCCACCATTCACTTGAGCTTTCTCTTTTAAAGCTCACAAATTGAATCTTTCTTTTCATGCATTTTCTTCACAATTCAATCTTTCTTCACAACCTTTCTTTTCTTTTATGCTTCATTCATCACTTAGCTCATCATCTTCCCACACTTAGCAATCAAATCACCATCATTAGCCAACATTCAAGCTCAACTAAACATAGGACAAGAAAGGCTCATCAAAATAGGCTAAAATGGTTTCAATTTCACTTGGCTTGCCAAAGAATAAGGATTATAAGGCTCAACATGGCTTACTAAGGAAATCAAATGTATTTGGTGGGGAAATTTTTGGCAAAGTGACTCATCATTCCAAACATGGCCTCTTATCATTTTCAAAACATCATACAAAGATCAATATCAACAAGTCTAGTGGCAAGTTCTAGTATACGAATCATGAATGATGCACTCACAACGGAATCAAATCAACCGTATAAGATGTACGATTATTAAAGCACAAAACTCACGGGCTTAAATTGAGCAATGAATTAAGAATTTTCAATCACATTCATCTTCACATAATTAATCAAGAAACTAACATCAAGTTACAAATCTACTAATGATCATATCAAAATCCACTAGTCTTGCAAATCAACTCAAATGCTCATGTACATAACCCCAAACATACTCACTACCACATGAATGATACTAAAAAATATGTCAATTAATCCACTATTAAGCTCAAAATCAATAAGTCTCAAAAGCCTAAGAATAAGGAATCCAAAGAAATCATCAAGGAATAATCATCAATAGACCATCAAACTCAATAAGATCAAGATAATAACAACCATTAATAAAATCATCCAAAAATCCAAAACCAATCATAACAATCATCAAGTCAAGAGTATAAGCATCATCAAAAGTACAAAGGAAAACAAGAATATCTAATCTAAAGAACAACAAGAAGAGGGAATGAGGAATAGGGGATAGCCACAATAGTCGGACGGCGGTGGAGGAGGGTAGTGTCCCGCCCGAAGTTCCACGAGCTCATCTCGAAGAAGTGCATACATGTCATGCCGAGTCTTCGAGAGACTCCTCCTGCATCCTCCGAGTCTCTTCATTAAATCTGCGGGACTCCTCAAGCATCCGGTACATCTCATCCTGCCGGTCGGACTCTCTATATGCATCCTCCGACCGTATGCGCCCACATCTCCTCGGGCCAAAACCCACGGCCTCGAGATGAACTCCCGCCTCGTACTCTCTACTCCTCATCTCGTCACTGCCCGGTACATGTTAATCTCTGGGTAATCCTCGTCCATCTGCTTGGCGGCTCCTCTTGCTCGGCTCCTCATCATCCTCGTCTTGAGAATCATAATCTCCAATCTCTACCTTTGCTCCCTCTGCAGCCTCCATCACCCCGATCATCATCGTAACCCGATGCGACCCCCATCGTCATCATCAACCTCTCTAAGCACATCCCCATGCTCTCTGAGTGTAAGCGTCTATCGCCTCGGTATGGCGCTGTGACCACATACGTAAGTTGATAGTCACAAAGGCACGAGATCCCAAAGCGTCGTCAACCTCTTATTAGGTAGAGAATCGGCCACCATGATGCTTCTTTGTAGGCACCACGTCCTACCGATGCGATCTAGCGTCCTCATGCGTCGCATGGTATCAAGAGTAAGGTCGGGGCCCTCCACCGCTGCGAGGTTATGCGTCGGAATCCCAAAATGCTCGTGATCAATGTAATCATGCCACCAAGTTAATCTTCTTGAACTTCGTGCTAGTGGCTCTCTCAAATAAATAGCAAAGATAGGCGGCCGCATTAAATCGACTCCATGGAGAAAGCACCAAAATACGTATAGCTCCTCGGATACCACGGCTCCTCCCTCCGATCTCGCGAATATGGTACCCGCGAGAATCTTCTCAAGATATCGAATGACCGGGTTAGGATATGTGTGCTCTTAGACTTCCCGGAACAAAATCGGGCCGATTAGGAGCCCCAGAATCAAATCCTCCTCCAAAACTCAAGCAAGCATTATACTCCTTCCCGATGTTCAACACCGAATTACCGCAAAATGGACGGAAAACATCAAAATCTCACAAATAATACTTTTTAGGCAAAAGAGTGATACTTTTCACATTTAGGCAAAAGAGTTCGGGCGCGTTGCGGTGCGTGCGGCGGTTTGCCTGGCGATTCCGGTGGTTTCGGCCACACAGGCGGTTTTCGACCTTTAATGGTTTTTTTCGGCACCTACACGCGCATGAAAACTTGTTTCATTTCGTTTGGTGATTTTAACTCCAATTTTGGTGCCGTAAATTTCTATGTTCATATTTTTCAGTGTAGATTCTTAATGTGCATAAATATGAGGTATTTGAACTATTAAAGTTTGAAAGTACTTTTTATCCATTTGAGATAAAAACCATGGTTTAACTTATTTCACTTGTGAATTAGTCTATTACACTTGACAATAAAGATTTGTTTGGTGTAATAGTGAGCTTAAAATTCATGTGTTAAAAGTTTTAAGCATTGATATGTTTAATGGTTGCTCATTTTACGGGTATGACTCGAAGAGTAAGAACAATAATGGTTCTTGAAATTCAAACAATGAAGTTGGTGTTATGCATTCTTAAGAATTACATGATGGAAAATTTTCGCACAATTTTTGGAATATTAAAGTTCTATGATGAAGATGTATAGCTCGTTTTAGTATCTCATAAGTTAATTCCAATTTTATAGCTCGAGACTTTATAAGAGTTGAGATTTGAGTGAGACACTTCCAAGAAAACTTTAAGTAGTTTTTGGAGTTTTTTTAAATACATTAAAAATTTAATTAGAATTGGAATCTTATGAATATTGTGATACTATGAAAGAAATAAGTGATAATTAGGTATTGGATATACAGAGACAAGTTGAATGAGCAACATGTTTACACAAATGAATGATTCGACGATCCGACGGTTTTAACTTGAAAAGTTAGAATAACGCTCGGATGAAGAATCACCATGTAGATCCTTTTATCATAATTTCTCTTAATGAGTACTAATGAAGTACTCTGTGAGCGTATACATTACATCATAGATTATCCAAAAATTTAAGAAGTTTACCTAAGAGTACCTTCTTGAATCAAGATTATTTTTTAAATGACCTTAATAGTTGGTATTTAAGACTTGAAATATTCTTCCGAGATTACCGTAACTATCTTGGTTATTTTTTATGACATGATTATGTTTTATTGCATTAATATTGATTGAATGTTTTAAGCATGCGATTTCATGTTGTTGAGTGGGAGTTTTAGCTATTTATGTTTTGACTTGTTTTTGTTCATGTTTTGGAATTGAATCTGTTTAAGGAGGATACTTCATGAGATTGATGATTAATGGCTTTAAGTCATTTTTCGATATTGAATTTCGTATCGAATTATTCGATGTCGCTTAGCTTAACATAGAACAAATTGATACGTAAATGAATATTAATTCTGAATCACTTCTATTAAAACCAGACAATGTCTTTGAAAACTATTATCGCGGAGTTAAACCAAATAGAAAAACTCAATGGCAATAATTATAACACATGGCGTCATGATATTCTCGAATGTTCTTAGAGAACACGGTGTGTTAGATACTATCAATCATGTTAATGTGGATCTCGGGATTAAGATGAAAACTTCGCATTGAAAAGGCTCATGAGAGTTGGAAGATGAAAAACATCATAGCTCATGACATATTGATGAGTTCGGTCGTTGATGACATGATCTCCGAGTATGCACATTGTTTTACCGCCCGTGATATCTCGGGAATATCTCGAAAGGAAAGTATGGTAGCACTTCACTTTCCGAAGTACATCAATCTCGGGATCTTATCCAGTCACTTCTGTGCAAGTGGGAGCACTTAACGGTCGACTTGACTCTTGACAAAAGTGTTAAGGTTTTCACTCATATAACTAGTGTTGTTGAGTTAAAAGATGATGGACTAGGAGTTCTTGAGTCTTCATCAAGTGTGCCCATTGTTGAATCCAGTTCTATAAAAGCTTCAAGCTCAAAACGTAAACGAAACTGGAATGAAAGTGAAAAGGGCGAACACTCGAACCGGATACAATGTGGTGAATCTTGGAGTCAATTTTGATGATAGGGAGAATAAAAAGAGGAAATATGCTAGACGAAAATGGATAAGAGTGAAATGACATGCTTCGGATGTAACAAGTGTGGACATTTTACTCATGAATGTCCCGAGTCCAAAAGGGGACTAGGTAGTTCATTCCAATTTTTGTTTTGAGCATAAATTTTTGTAATGTATTCTTAAATGAGTCTTATCCTTGTGGATTATAGACTCATTGATTACAAGATCGTTGACTAAAGACGGATGAACAAGGGGACAAGATGCACTATGCGGAGAACTAAGCTCGAGTTGAAGTCTAGGGACTTGTAACTTGAAATTGACAATGGTTAATGTTTCATAGTGTATAGTCTCTTGTTTACTCTAGAGATTGCTTGAGATCTCACCTCTGTATTTATTCTTCTATGATTGGAATATGATTTCTTGTTTTCATATATAACATGGTTGAAATTAGTATTTACAATGTGTATTATGGTATTTGACTTCCTTTAAAATGTTTTATGTGGTTTTGGATTGTAAGAGAACTACTATTAATTTTTATGAAGTTAATTCATATTTATTATAAGTATGTTCCACTAGTAATGCTTGTGTTAATAATGGCATCTGGCATACTAGTTTTAAGTCATGTTATGCAAGATTGGATGAACTGACTTGTGAAAGATGAAATTTGAAGTTCAATTTTAAAAGTAGAGTTTTTAAATGTGTAAAAAATCTTGCTAATAAGTAACTTGAAAACCATTAATAAAGCTGTTAAGTTGACTCTTCATTGCAACTATTTTATTCGATAAATGTGATTCTATGAATGTCAAACAATTAACATGGAACTTAGTATTTTTCAATACTTACGTTAATGAATTTTTCATGTTTTAAAAGATGTCTGTTTAATTTCACACATGTCTAAGACATTTGATGGTTTTAGATGTTCTAAAAATTTTTTTCTCGTGAATTAAAAGACATGACTTTAAAGGTTTTAAGAACCTTTGGAGCGCGTGAAAGATTCAAACTGCTCAATGAACGTAATGAGAAAGATATAATCCAACAATTATTAAAATACCGTACACCATTGCTAAATGGTGGTGCCGACTAGAGATTTGAACATTGTTGGATGTGATGAGATCCATGTAGAACATAAGCTAATTTAACCATCTCTATTGAAGAGAGATGTGTAGTTATTAGTTGTTGATGGTTGTTTTGTAATGACTATTCATAGTTGATTACTTCAATCACATTTTTGATCTACAAGATAGGTGAAATACCTAATAAGTATCCTTAGATATAAGAATCGGGGGCTCACATACATGATTCTTCGAGTCGGTATGAAAGTTGGATCCATGTGATTAATTGTACCTTCATTAGGTATGTTGTTAAATCTAAGGGATAAGTGTTAATCGTGATCAAATGAGTTGAAGTATACTTGAGATAGAATCACATAAAATCTAAAATCATATTTTTTTGGGATTGGAGTAATCACTCTCTATCGATCCAAGTGGGAGTGATTTGCGATAAAATGTTCTTTGATTGATTTTTTACCCTTTTAAGATCGGATGGATCTTGATGAGAGTAATTGTCTAGAGATTATATGCTTGAATGACATTATGATATCCGTAAAAATATGATAAGTCTTTAGTGAATGGGGAAGAACCTACAAACGTGCAAGAGGTTCCATCTCAGTGACAAAAGACTAGTGAAAGAAAGCAATGTAAGACAAACTTGAGTTGTTGAGGTCAAACGAAGTTTGGAAACTTGTAGACTTTTCGTCAAGACACTTAGTAATTGAGAATTAATGAATTCTCAAAATTAAATTGAGACTGATGACTCTATAGTGAGGTAGTAAAGTTCACGTGATGGAAAACTTATACTCTAAAAGGAGTGTATTACCTTTTCCATCTGTTGTAATTTTACCTCAACCGATTCTAGCTAATATATCAAGTTTAGATTTAGAATTACATCAAATTGGACGTTAAAAACTAGTTTTTCCAATGAGAAATGGGAAGGAGAAATCTACATGTAACATGTATGATTCAATCTTCTAAGAGGATAATGTTTGTAAATTGAAAAGTTGATTTGCGAACTTAAATAATCCTCAAGACAGTGTACCTTGAGATTTCATTTAAATGATTATCTCATATAACTTTGTTGTGAAAGACAAAGATCATTGTGCTTAGTTAAACGGTCCAAGATAGTTTTGTAATTCTAATACTATTTTATTGTTATATTATTAGTTGGAATGACAACCGTGAGTATGTTTTTTATGGAAAGATTCATAAAGATTGTTCAAGAAGTTACTTGAGGTTGTCTTAAGAGGCTTACGCAAAGAGACTTCTTAAACAATTTAAAATAGGTGTATGAAAACCTATTGATACTCATGTTGTGAAAGACGAGTCATCAGACCGTGATGAGTGTCTGGAAACTCAAAGATGGGATGTCAATAATATCATATACAAATGTAATTGAAAGTCTAATGTATGCTAATTGTGCACACATTGAGACAGTAGTTGAGCTATTAGTTTTGGTTAGCGATATCAATTAATCGAGAAAAACACTAAAAGAAAGTGTTTGAGTTTTGAGATTTTGAGATATTTGAGTGGTAGTGCATATTATTATCTCAAGGATATAATTTAAAATTCAAATGTTAAAATTATACGTATCCAATCTGAATAGTGATTTAGAGTAACGTGAATCAAATTCCGATTATGTTATCTTGTTTGAGATTGAAGCAATCTAATGACATAGTATGAGATAGATTTGTATAGCATCGTCCACTATAGAAGTCAAACTTGTGGCATGTGCATCTCATGCAAAGAGGTAGTTTGGTTAAGAGATTTCTTGAAACTTTTGGGAACAAGAAGCACTTTAAATGAAGTTGTAGCGATTCGGCTTTGGAAACAAATACTCCAAAGGTGGGAGTAGTAGGTGATTCATTGTGGAATAAAAGACTCTAATGGGAGTTGCGGTGATTCATTGTGGAATCAAAGACTCCAGTGGGAGTCGTAGCGATTTACCAAGTAATCAAACACTCAAAGAGGAGCTGTAGAGATTACCACGGAATCAAACAATTCAATAGGATATGTAGCGATTCATTGAGGAATTAAACACTCGAATGGGAGTTGTTGCCACTCATTATGGAATCAAATATCCCGTGAGAGATGTTGCTACAATTCGTTGTGGAATAAAATACTTTAGTGGGAGTTGTTGCTACTATTTAGTGATAGTCAAAGCAACTAAAACTTACAATAGATATTTCAAGTATCAAGAAAACCAAATACTCTAGAAAGGTTCTTTGTAGAGATATTACAAAGATTGAAAGAGTGATTCTTAAAATACATTTTACTTATAAATGTTAGCAAATCCTCTCACAAACTTGTTCATATAGATGTCTTAGACATCTAAGATTAAAGTTTAAATGGATTTGGACAAGGTATGAGTATATGTTAATGTTGCTAGATATTTATGTATTGTAATTTATGTGATGGTTCACATAATAGTGTGTCGATAAGTATAGATTGACTCACTCATACGAGCAATCACCTCCGACATCGTAGTATGTGTAGAGATGAGATTATATGGAAATAATCGCAATAGATTTTACCACAAATCTATTTGACTTGTTCATAAACTAAATCAATGGATTCCCTAGACTATAGTGGGAGGAAATCCAAGTTAAGTGTCCAGATACACTTGAACTATGATTTATACGATGTCGATGAGAGAGAAAATGACTCAAAGACACACACTTCCATTCTCGGAAGTTCAAGACATCGTAACATGTGTTTCATACCACATGTGCTAAGTTGACCATAAGGAAATGAGAAAGATATCTCTATTTTCTCATTGTATGAGGCCTTGAGGTTTAAATGAACCTCTTAAAGTACCCTTAAGACTTTCTACTATATTTCTAAGTCTTCACTTTAGTGTTGCTACTTTAGCATGTTACCAATAGCTAAGATAATTCAAGAATGCGGTACATGTCTAGGAAAGCAACTATAGTGGGAGTCTGTAGATATTTTGTGTGAAAGGAATAATGTCTTTATTAACACAATATATTGTGATTCATTGGCTCAATCGAGTTGGGAACTTGATTATGAATACATAGATTTGATGAAAAGTTGAATATGCTCTAATATTTCAAGGGATTGAAAGAGATATGTCAATTTGTGTTAATTAAAAGAGTTTCTGGGTATTACGAGTTTTGGATTCTACATATAAAACTGGTTGAGTTGCTATATGTCCTTAACAAGTGTATGGCACAAAAACTCGTATTCTTGAGAGTCACACGATTTATTTGCCTGTATGAAAATGTATTATGTGATGATATAAAAATGTCAAGTAGATGAGTATGGAGCTCAAACTTCATATGTGAATGGGAGATGAAAGCAAATAAAATAATAAATAAATAATATTATTTATTATTTATATTTATCCACAAATGAAGTGGATAGATTTTTGGTAGAAGTTAGATAACTTCTATTTATATGTTAACAGATATGCGATCTTTTGACGAGAAAATCTGAGTGATACTCAATGATCTTTTCCCGAGAGAAAAGACGTAGAAACATTCAACTCTTCTCGATACATCACATACACACAAATCCAAAGGCACTTAAATTGTGAACAATTGAATGCATTTCGTACGTAAATGTATTTCGCACTCCGAGGATCACAAATGACGTAGAAATCCAATCGGCTCGATTATTCCATGAGATAGGTTAGTGAATCCTAACCATTGATAATCCTTCAATATCCAAGATCTTCTCAAAATTGTTTCAATTTTTTTGGCTTGCACCGTTTGTATTAATTATATATATACAAATCGATATTTCATCACAATCATTTATAATTCAAATGTTTTGTGCAAAATAGTGTAAACATTCCGAGATTTGTTCCCAACACAATAATATCGCACATTTAACTCATCGTACAATGGGAATCACATATCATTAACAGATATCGTAGTCAAACGATTCGAATAGAGATTATACGAAAATAAAATAAACCAAATGAACGCATCATTAAACTCTGGTTTTAACATATCCACTATAATTTTTAAGGATTTTTATAGATCGTACCTTCTTATTTTCTCGTGTTTTCTCGCTATATACCCACCAATATTTTTTAAACTCTTCGTCTCCTCCGATTTTGATTCGGTGTTCAAGAATGATTTTGCGTTGTTGCTTTGTGAATCGAATATGATTTTCTTTGCTTTTAGCCAATGATTAGTGAAACCATTCATTTCCCGCCTCGGAACTCATGCCATGTCATTAACGTTGTGTTGTCTCTGTCTTCCTTTGTAGTCACTCAAGCTACGATCACCGTCTGAGTGTTCGGGGTCATATTCGTATTTTCCTCGGCCCAGTTGTATTGCATTGTTATTTGTAATTTTTGCGTATTAGATTGCAATTTACGTATTTAAATTGTACTCAACAAGAATCACCTATAAAATAAGAGTTGATTTTTGTAATCCAGTTTCACCGTAAAATTGATTTAAAATTAATATCTTAAAAGTAAAATGTGACCAATATCATTTTAATGAAATAATTAATATCGGTACTTAATACTCGCTCTCTGTCTTATAGAAGCTTTCATATGAGGGAATGTACACACATTAAGAAAGAAAAGTGTATGATTGAGATTTTGAGGGGTAATTTTATAAAATTTTATGTATAAAAGCAATATATTGGATTGTGTGTATGTGAGTCAAAAGCAATATCATATTGTGTAAATAAGTAAAAATTATGAGACGGAATTTATAAAGAATTTTTCTTTTTAAGGGTGTGAAACATACAAAGAAGACGAACGAAAAATGAAAATGTGAAAAGTTTTATAAGACGGATGGAGTACTTTTAAATGAAACAACTAATATATTCAAAATTAATATATTATAGCGTAAACAACTAATACCTTCCGAACGAATTTTGCGAAAAAACTTGTTTACACAAGATTTTGCTATAATAGGTAAAAAGTAGGCATAATGTATTAAAAGTCCCCTAAACTATCAACTTTTATTTCGAAAGACCCCTAAACTATTTTTTGTTTTTAAAAACTATTAAACTATATAATTCTTATTTCATGAATCCCCTAGTAACGAGAACTCATGAATTTTGTTGGGACAGCTTTTAATATTTTAAGTTAAAATATGACGACCATTCAATTTCTATGCTATTAAAATCATGTCAACAAAAATTCATCTCCAACAAACAATTAAAGAAAGCCTAATGAAACTAGAATTACATACTTAAAGGTTTTTAAAAACAAAACAAAATAAAAAAATAGTTTAGGGATCTTATGAAATAAGAATAGTAAGTTTAAGGACATTTTAAAATAAAAAATAATTTAGAAGCCTTTCGAAACAAACTTGATAGTTCAAGGGTCATTTGATACATTATGCCTAAAAAGTATTATCAAATTCCTCATGAATCAGATTCACATAAACTTTTGTCCAAATGAATTCAGTGAAAAATCTAATTAATCGAATTTATATTAAATTTGGATTTTTATCAAGACAAATCATGAAAGATATATTAATTATCAATTCGGCACGAAAGATAAAATTTATCAATCCGAACCCGAAAGATGTTTATATTAAATAAGTTCCAAAGATGTTTATATTAAATAATTTTATCAATCCAGACACGAAACTAAAGCCCCGAATTGATAATTGTCTTATCTTTCAGTCCCGAATTGATTAAATCCTTTAATATAAACATCTTTTAGGTCCCGGATTGATAAATTTTATCTTTCACGCCGAATTAATAATTAACAAGTGTTTCAAGACTTATAACAATAAAGATCCCAAAAAAAAAAAAAAAAATGCTTAACAATTTTTCTCTCATTTTCTGGGAAATGGCTCAAGCTGTTGGTTTTCCATTAAAACACGTCAGCAGCGCAAAATTAAAGATCCTTTGTACAAAATATAAAATTATACCAATGGTAAAACAAAACTTGGGCCTTCAGTCAATATAAAAAGTGACATTCAAACTTGAAAAATCACCCAATTTGAGATGCTACATATAAAAACACTCTAATTTGAACAATATTTTGGATCATAAATTCAAATTAAACACTTGCTCCTCAAAGACATTCTTCGAGTAACAACATTTTAATAGAGTGAACCATAACCCGTTGATACACGAAGTTTAAATCCAAAAAGAAAAACGAAAAGATCAACATTTTCTTACATCGGAAATGCAAGCACGGAGAGTACAATGGAACAGTGGCTTGTCTGTGTAGAGGCTAAAATGCAGCTCATCGATCGTCTCGTCTCCTGTTCATGTACACATCACCTCTGACTGGAGACCTGCTCCTATCCCTCATATGAGAACCCCATCCACGTGGACCAATTGGTGGTGGAGAAAGAACCCTCCTTCCGTGCCCTCCTCTTCTCTCAAAAAGTAGTTATCCCTTCCCCGATCTCTATGTCCCCACTCGGGCACCAGGGGTCTGTCGAACCTGTCCCTATCACCCCTGTTCCTAGGGACATCATCGTGCATAATGGGATCAAGAAATCTGATATCGTTTCTTGATGGTGGTCTAAAGTCTCTGGGAGCATCTCTGGGCCAACCGTGTGGAGGAGGTGACCTAAACCCACCGTTCAATGCGAGATGATCCAGTGGAGGGGAATGCGTTGTCGTGGTGGAAATGAGGCTCCCGGATATCCCCTCCTCGGACTCCCAGGAGAAGCATAACGGGGTCTGTTGCAGTTGTTACAGTGATCTCGCCTTGCGAAATTCAAGTTCTTACATCTGAGACAAAAGAAAAACGGTGTAAACTTATCAGGGCTAACATCCCACACTTCCATAAATAATATTGCCTCCGTTCCTAATTTTATGTCTGATTCTATCCTAAATGATGTTTGTCACCTTACTAATATCAACATAAATTTATCTTTTTCCACCAATACCCAAATAAATACTAACCATCTTCTTGTAATTATAAGCTTATTAATCATCACATAGTAATAATTAAGGGTTGATATCCTAATTAATAAAAAATTAATTTGGGTGAATGAATAAAATCAGACAGATAATTAGCAGCGAAGGAAATAATATTCTTCCAAATACAAATGATCAAGCAAAGTACTGTGACATAAATGGAAGATAGAAATGTAGAAATTCCAAATCTGTACTATGTAGTTTTAGGGACCGCTTGGTTGGGGGTATTAGAATTAAGTAATGGGAATGACTAGTGATTCATTCCCATTGATGAATTTTAGAAAGAAAGTTGAACACGAAAAAATTTGAGTGAGAAAAAGTTGAGCGGAGAAAAAATGAATGATTGTTAAATGATTGATTATAAGAGCGAGATTATGTAATCAAAATAAATTAGTGATTATTTTATTTTTAAACTAATTCCAAATTGTAAATATTACTAAGCATCATCAATGAGAATGATTAATGAGTCATTCCCATTACGTACTTCTAATACCCCCAACCAAGCGGGCCCTTAAGCACAATATGGTATAAGATGCATAGAAGACCGAGCCAAAAGATAAAAGACAAAGGTAAGAGATAAAGAGAAGATTAATGCTCACGAGGGATCAGAGCAGATCCAGTCTCCTTCTCTTGGCCGCACATTAGGATTATTTCTAGGCAAACCATCAACTCTAAATGATCCAGGCCCAGGCCCTCGTGCAGACCGATCATACCCTCTACCAGGAAACCTTCCACCATCCTTCCCACGACCATAAGGGGGTGAATAATCACGATATCGACCAGGTTCTCTCTCATTGCTGAATATATGGTTCCGGGGATGCGCCGTTAGAGGGTTCAAAACTGGGGCTAGAGCGATGATGTGCATTCCTACGACGCGGAGGAGAAATAGAACCTGCACGCATTCTATATCCTGAAAAAAAGGCAGTGAAGTCCACGATATGAACACCCAATCAGAAAAGACCAATTTTTGCAACCCAAGAAATGCCAAGCACAAATTTAAATTATGTCAACTGAAGCATCTCCTTGTCAAGAATGCGAACAAGGTATACAAAACTAACCCACACCTAAGATCAAACTCGATAGCACCTTTCACTAGATTTAGTTAGCACCCATCACTTATGAAAATAATGTGTCCCTACATATATCTTGTAAAATATAAACCGAATAATCACTAATGACAAGTTGCCATCAACCCAATGCATCAAACGCTTTAGAAACAAATAGCAAGCTGGAAACCAACAAAGTACTGGCCAAATCCTCAAGTATCTGAGATACAAACTTCAGCCCATTTTCAACTGCTCGTGGAAGTTTCCAAAGTTCAAAGGAGCTCATACCATGTAACCTGATAATATTCAAATCATACATATCAGTGTCCCAGTGGCACCAAGACAAAAATCATCTCCAAGAAGTGTGGCCTGATGGCCTCGCAGACCTAACGAGACAAGATCATAGGATCCATTCAAAACCAGCAATGTACCCTCTCACAACTACAGATCCAGTACACGCACCACCAACATATATCCATTCCTCACCAGCAGTGAGCTTGCTATGACATGATTTAGACGATCCAAGGTAAAGCAATATGACACGTTATATCAAGTTTCTGTCAGCTCTTGCATAACGTTTTGTTAATTCAAGGCCCCATTAAGCTGCCAAATAATCATAGAGTTTGTAATCATTGCCAAAGTTCTGGTGCACTTCAATTCCTCACCCTCATCAATACCATTTTCTGACCTACGATTTACACTAAAAAATTGTGTGATGTTAACTAAACCAAAAATCTACCACCATTCAGCTCATCTCCACAGACACTGCTTTCATATACAGGGCATTGTACTTCAGGTACTATGTGAATGAGTTATATTGCTTACGACCAACAGAAACATGATGGCATAATATGCCCACAAAACATTCAGCAGAATCATCAGTACTCTACCAATGGATAAACCATGGCTGGATAATGGGACGATTGATTCACTATTTCAATAATCTTGCAAATCCCTCAAAGTAGTTTTCCAAATATAATCCTCTTAAAAACCAAAACAAGAACCAAAACAGTTCCAACATGCCTTCCTCAAGACCCAAATTCTTGCACCAGGCAAATATTCAGAGCTGTAGAAAACAACAGCAAAATTCATTCACCATTCAACAGTTTAGTTAATAAGTGAGATTGCTTTATATGCAATACAAGGGATTGACGGACAGGGCTGACAACACTGGATTATAAAATTAAAGCTCCATTCATGAGCACTGCCCAAGATATCTCATAACTAAAGCATGTAAGGATGATGGATGTGTAACCCAAATTAATTACAGCGCATAGGAAATGAAAAAAATGCATATACGGGCAAGTTAGCTTGTGAATAAAAAAATTTAATGTACTTTAGCATAGTGTCCATGGAAATTAAAGAAAGCCCTTCAAATTATTTCTCTTTATTTATACACATAATATTAGCACAATGATATTACAGTAAAGTGAAATAATGTTCTGAACAGAACATGGCAGCATGCTATGCTTCTTAATATAGATCCCATCATCATCTCTATTGAATTTGAAATATAGAAATGACTACCTAAATTTCTATTAGTGGAACTCACAATCAGTTTTAATTTCCATGGGAGTAAAAACTTGTACAGAAAGCACATAATTTGTAGGTAACCTTATATAAACTGAAAATTGTTATTACAAGCTTCAAACCAAGTGTGTGAAAACAACATACACATAATTCTTGTCAGCGAGGAATATATCTACAGTATAATTTTGTTCACTCACACAAGTAGCACTGGTATTCAGTTCAATGTAATTACCTAGTCTAGAGCCAAATATGCATCCACAATTAAAGAACACAGGAACAGGATCTGTACATGTAAATGTGTAGTATTCAAATATTAGATTATGGATAGGCATAGCTAGAACAAGCAGGGCATTAAAGTCAACATTAGAAACTCAAAATAAACAAATAAATAAAACATACCAACTAATCACAATCTTGTTATATCATTTGGGTACTTATTGTCAAATCCGAACCTAAATATTGGGTTATTAAAATAAGTTATTGCATAATCATGACTCAATTAAGAGAAGATCTATCTTAAGCCTCCATGAGCACTTCACAATAGAATAGAATAATAATATTCACTTCATGTATTTAGAGTCTGAGCAAAAACCTCATGCTGTCATGTTTCATTCACCGTTGCCAAAAAAACAGATTACATCAAATTTGACCTTGATGCACAAGCTGAAACTCCAACCTTCAGAAATTAAGAGCTAAATACGCAGACAGAAACTTGCAATAAGTTGTCCAAGTCTTTAATGGAGGTCACCAGATAATCTATTTTTTCAGTAATTGCATATCAACACGTAAACAATTATTAACAACAAAATATTAACAAAAATCTCTAAATAAAAAAAGAATCCAAAACTACTAGAGTTAGGGTTGTGGAATCATCCAACTAAGAAAGGAGCAAAATCAACAACCAAACAAATCCTCATAAGAAGAAACAGAGCAATACCATGGCCATCGTGCCGATCAGGGCGAGAGTAAGGAGGTGGATCGCGGCGAACCTCGCCAGGTTCGTAGTCGCTGCCAGCACCACCGCCTCCGCCTCCGCTGCTGTCAGTGGGACGCACGACGAGACTACTTAACAGGGGCTGGTGCGGCGTCGATTGATCCTTCTCTCGCGAACCCATCTCTCTCTTCTCTCTGCACTTACGCCGGAAATTCCAGTAAGAGCAAGGTGAGACAGAGAACCCTAATAATGGGGCTCCTAATAGCGAGATTTGAGCATTGCTGGATTTTACTTAAGGTGGGTAAAAGTAAACAATTATAATTATTATAACTAGTTTTTCGCCCGTGCACACAGGCCTATTGTAAATTTTCTTAAATAAATTTATTTTTTTCTTTTATCTAATGGTGAATCACATAAAATATTAAACTAATCATGAATGTATGATAAATTTGAAAAAGTCCTAATACTTTTTAAATAGTATCTCTAACGCTGTACATGCAATGTCATTTTTTTTTAGAATAATAAAATTACATTTAGCACTATCAAAGATATATTAATAATGTTTTGACCCTTGTTCAGCCTCAATAAAAATGGGTGAAAACATTTTTTTCCCATAGAACCTACATAAATTTTTTTCGTTAAAACTTCACTTTACCGATCTAATTTCAAATAATTAAAGTTTGACTTTATGTATGTTTTGGGAACAATAGCAAATAATATTTTCGGCTTAAGCCTCACAATCAAATAGTTACATAATTTATTTTTTTCTCGTGAAAAGAAAG
Source organism: Paraleonurus japonicus (assembly GCA_030762865.1). NCBI lineage: Eukaryota > Viridiplantae > Streptophyta > Magnoliopsida > Lamiales > Lamiaceae > Paraleonurus > Paraleonurus japonicus. The sequence continues at coordinate 25,295,810 of CM061060.1, forward strand.
CTTGTCACCAAATACAAAAAAAAAAAAAAAAACACCGATCAAAACATCATCTAAATTGTTTCACCAATTTTAATTTCACTACTACATTTTCTCGCATTGATAGCGAATAATATCTATTATCTATTCGTATAGCCCCGCATTATCTAGGCCCATGTTATTTATTTCAGCGCTAATAGATAACAACTATAAGAATCTATATATATATATATATATATATATATATTATTTATGAGCGCTTTATAAGTTAAGTCGAAGCTCATTGATAACGCATAGTATCCATTATTTATTGATAATTATAATCATTTTTGTTCCTTAAAATAATAATTGAATGCATTTGTTATCCCTTGTAAATATATTCATTATCTATTTTGTTGTAAATTATATATTTGTCCATATTCTTTTAATTCATAAAATAAACCAATAACATTGACTCAATAAAAAGATGAAAACAAAATTATTAATTTCTTCATCAATTCAAATCTCAATATATACATAAACAACACTAAATACATGTCTCCAATATCCATCCAAACATCTATTTCACCCCATAAGTTTCATTCAACGTAACATACTACTAAAGTCAATGCAACTAATTAAACACCAACAATCATCAACTCGAGCCATCCGAAAGTCAAAAGTTTTTCACTTCATCATCACGCTACTACTCAACAATATATAATCGATCACATTGAATCCATTGCGACCGCACTTCATTAAGTTGAGCCACTGGTGTACGTTTGCTCCATGAATTACAAAATAACCCCCCACACACACCCCCACACACACACATTTATATATATATATATATATATATATATACTAAAAATTACACCACATTTAAAATTATATTACGAAAAGAAACCATTTTGAAAATAAATAATAATATTACCAAAGACCGCATTGAAGCCACATTCAATGAACCATCAAATTGAATTATTTGTCTCATGTATTGGAGTACATAGAAATCACATTGCATCAAATAAAAATTGCTTAGGAGTCTTAGGAAAAATTAAAATAATAAATTCATAATATCTTATTTAGATTTTGCTAGTCACATCTTTCGTACCTTGATTACTTTCCATACGGATTTCTTTTTTTGGTTTGGTTATTTTCACCTCCGAGAAAACCTTTTTCAATCCCCTTCAAATATTTGAGAAGAGTTAGTAGACATAATCACAATAAAATATAAAATAATAATTCACAGAAAGATTTATAAATATTAGCATTGTATTTCGGAGAGGTTTTTTAATTATCGGATAAAAATACTAAATTCCTTGTTAGATTCTTTAGTTAATCGCATCGTGCTCACCGCCCGAGTCGAGTGATGGTGATTGTGTGAGTTTACAATGCTCAAAATCCAATGCTCTCTACAATACAAACTCATAATAAGTGTATGTAATTAATAATTTTATCACAAATAATTTGTTCAATGTAAAGTTATATCAATACTTGATATATAAAGCAACTCAACCGTTTGGACTCTCAAGGTAACCCGAGCACCAAATTACTTGCATGCACATACCTTGGGGCTACCGTCATGAGAACATCATTAGCACACGGAAAACAATCTACTCCTTGACAATTGCCCCTGCGAAAAGCAAACCATAACCTTAGCTATAATACCACTATAGGACAAAGTGCAATGGTGTTCAATTGTTAGCAACTAACATATCCTTACATGAGTATATAATACATATATAAATGCACCGTAGATACGTAAAATCATAATTAAAAGCAAAAGATACATCGTAAAAAAGGAAAACGAATAAAAACTATAATTGTATTGAGGTTGAGATGAGTCAGAATCGATAAGAGACATATTCGTGTACAATTTTTCATCTAATGGTTTGCCAAATGAATAAAGAATGCCAATAACCGTGTTCCTTGACTATATTTAAACATTAATATCATTCCCTCCTTCCTCTTTCACATGTGAGGTGGTTACTAATACTTCTCAAAATCAAAACGGAATCTAAAATCCAAAACCTCAAGCTAATGAAAGTCAATGACTTAAGCAGAGGAGATATATATATACACTTGTATATCTCCATCATCCAACATAGCAATATGAGTCATCCAAATATAAAAATAGTAATATACTTCAAGTGAACCGCATAGGTGTACATGTTATATAAGCATAAGCATAACCTTCTCCCAAAAATAGTAAATGCATGATGCTCGATTATAGACTATAGCCCCCTCTCACCAAGTAGTGAAGGAACATATAACAAAAATAAAGTTTGTGACAAAGATGGTATAAAACTTGATTAAACATCTAATCTAATAGAAGCAAGCATACCTCTGGGAATCCTTTGCCCGCAAAGAATCTACTATTATATATTATCGGTATTCAAATTTAAATTAAATATGTTATTTTAAGACTAATTATACTTTTATAATCCTTCATGCACGCTTCCTATTACAATTCGTCCCACTTTAAATCGGGCCCAATTCTAAATACCTAAACAAAATAAATTTAGTTGCCAATAAATCGTTACTTTCAAGACAAAGAATTTCATAACCGCATCAAAAATTAATTTCTAATAATTAAATCACTAAAGAGATATTCCTTACAGAGAAGAGAGCCATGGTAAATGACGTTCGAATTTTGGAAAAGCGGAAGCGCTCCTTGGTTGTACGAGACAAAAAATTTGTTACAGGGGCACAAAATTTGAATTTTATAAAATAACATGAGTTCAATTGGAGAAACAAAGCAATCTTCAAACAATCGATTGAATAACCAAATAATAATACTTACTTCTCAATTGCTTGAAACTTTGATCGAGCCGATCCGCACTACCTCAAGGATCTGAGTGACTCCGTGCACTCCACCAAACAACCTTATCGAAATACTCTCCAAGCGCCGTTGCGATCTCCGCTAAATCTCTAAAGCACATCCAGACTCATATTACTTTGCAAAACCGAATACGACATCAACCCCGAAGATTAGTGGCGCAAATTAGCAAAAGGGTGGTAAAGCACACTTTAATAACCAGCAAGTGTAAATATTATGGCCAAAATCGTAGAAAAATCTAAGATACATATGCAAATGATATGATCCTGATCCCCAAATGTCATAAAACATGTTAGGAATGGAAAGTGAAAGCCCTAATTAGCATATGTATCCAACAAGAAAGAAATTCGCTATTATAAGACTATGATAAAAGCGCTTTATCGAGCATAGGTACTCACAGCCTTTGTGAATTATCGTATCCGATTCTTGTGCATCGCTTCCCGTTGAGTACCATCCTAGAATATAAATTTGAGAGAACACCTTCTTATCTCGCTCAAGACATCAAAATTCAGCATTCGTAATGCCTTTACCAAACCTAAACAATGACCACGAAATGGGAGGAACTAAAAATGGAACATAAAGATAAAAATTACACGAAGATACCCACAGAGCTCTTGCTTTTTCTCGAGAAAAGTGCGGTCGAGGGAGTGGGTGGAAGGGTCGTAGAGAAGTTCGAAACTATTGAAGATCTCGACGGTGGGCCATGTTGTACACCGATGACGCAGCCGAAGGAGGAGCGAGTGGCAAAGCGTCTGGACTGTTTGCATGCCCCCAACAAAGAGATGTAGAGTCATGGAGGTTGGGAAAACTGCAAGAAAATTGTAAGATCATGAGAGAAAGACGTTTAAGGCGAAGAGATGCAACGCTTGCATTCTATACTCCCCATTCTTTTCCGAGTTTGAGAGAGAGAGAGAAGGAATTATTATGGAACAAATTAGGAGTATTGGGATTTTTATTTTTTACACGTGGCGTAAGCTTAGAATTGACACTTGACAAAATTTTGGAGGAAGTGATTCTCTTATTATATATATAGATTATTTTTGGGAATTTTGTCCGAAATATGAGGGCTATGTTTTGTTTCACTTCTCTAAAAATATTTACTTCTTTATTTCTTCTCCAAAAATAAATTAAAAAATTAAGGCAAATAATTGTGTTAACAAATTTTTGGAAAATATATTTTGAAAGTATTAGTTATTTCACTAAAAGTATTAGTTGTTTTACTATAAGGTATTAGTTTTGAATGATACTAGTTATTTTATTAAAGGATATTAGTTGTTTCATTAATTGGCATTATTTTTTTCAAGGCAAAATCTTAGGTGAATAAGTTTTACCGTAAACTGGTTTGAATTGATATACATGGTGCACTTAAGTTGTTCACAAGTTTTATCGTGAAACCAACAATGAAGGAGGAGTCCACGGCAAGTAATGTACGGCAGCATCTGGGGATGTGATATTTTGCAAGAAGAAAAATGTATTAAATTAGAACTAGTGGCAAGTGGTAGTGGTAGTGGTAGTGGTGATCGTGGTTTTGGTAGTAGTGGTAGTAGTATATCCGAATCTGGCCCTTAAAGGGACCCGTTTAAGGTTAATACAATTTTGGTCCCAAAGAACACACCTCGATTGCAAAATAGTCCCTAACATTTTAGGCATGGTCCCATTCGTTATTTTTATACACTTTTGGTCCCAAAATTGGCCTTCTATTAGGGTTCCATCAATTTTGATCGCAGATATGGTCCCATTGGACATAACCTTAAAATTAACATAAATCATCCCAAAAATTTACATAAATGGTTACAATTCTAGGCGGGAAAAACATAAATAAGAGGAAAAACTGAGAAAAAAGGAAAAATTGAGAAAAAAGAGGGAAATTTGTTACCCCAAAGAGGGAAAAATCGCACCCTATATATATGTGTATAAACCACACAAAATCTGCAACTAAATTTCTTTACTCAATCTCACAACAAAAAGATAAATAAATCACACACAAAAATATATCTTCCTCGTCTTCAACCCAATCTTGACAATATCTTGTTTGGCATTGTGGAAAGGTTGCTCGTACATATGTTTCACAAATGTACCTAAAAGAAGGGAAGACTATTTCATAATTGTGCCAACTCTTTGAGTCATGGAGGTGGTCGTGGGTTTTATATGGGTCGATGATGTAGGAAATGAAGTTACTAGCAAATCTAAAGAAATTAACAAAATGGCTGAAGAGATGAAGAATATGGCTCAAGAAATCAAGAACATGGCTTAACAAATGAAGGACATGGATCAAGAGATGAAGACATTGACTGAAAAAATGCAAAAACTTTTTGCAATTATTGTTGTATTTACTCTTACACTCATCTTCAAGTGGGTGAACTAACCTTAATTTTTATACTATGTAATATGTGCAAGAAGTAATTATTCCTATTTTGTTAATGAATACAAGTATTTCTATTTTGTCAATTATGCACTAGAAAATTAATGCAATAAACCAACAATTCATACCAACAAACAAAAGCTAATAAACAACAATATAATAAAACCATCCAACCAAAAGTTATACAACCAATAATAAAAATAAACAGTCCATGATCATCAAAGACAAAAGTATCATCTAACCATAAGTATCTTAAGTTTCATAAGCATAAAGACACAAAAGTCGAAGGCAGGCCGGTTGTAACAAAAGGCATAACAACAAAAACATTCTTGATCCCATTCTACTTTTTCTTTGATTTTAGATAAGCAACATCAAGTGAGGCTAAACAAGCTCAAAAATTTCTTACCTCCACTTGTGATTACCCTCATTCCTTCAATGTGAGTGTTTGTACTTGTACCACCTGTTCATTGATTGTACCTCTAATGAATGAGTTTGGGTTGAATGTCCTTAGAGCAGTGCCACGATAGTAACTTCATATGGCCTTGCAAATGGTTGACCTCCAATGAAGTTTTGTGTAGGGATGTAAATGAGTCAAGCCGCTTGCGAACTATTCGGCTCGGCTCAAAATATTTGTTCGAATTCATTCGTTAAATTTCACGAGCCAAAATCGAGCCTAAATTCGAGCTCGTTTATTTTATCGAACCGAGCTTGAGCCTGTGAGTATTTTGTACGAAAGCTCATAAACAGGCTCATTTATAAAGCTCATGGATAGGCTCATTTATAAAGCTCGCGAACAAGCTCGTTTAAGGCTCGCGAATAGGCTTGACTTATTATGTATACATATATATATATATATTTATTAAAAAAATAACTTATCAATTATATTAAAGAATTAAATATAAACTAACTTATATTTTATATATATATATATATATATATATATATATATATAATGCGTGCAATAAAGTCACGCTAGCAAGAATCGAACCCCGTACTGAGATGAGATTCGTGGAATCACGCCTTGAACACAAACTATAGCCTCACGACCCGTACTCGTACTCCGAGCTCTGAATACCTACAAAATCCGTTAGAGAGGTCTCCGGCGTAGGGACTCCGACGCTCAAGTCGGTGATCGAAAGAGTATAAAAGGAGGGCCCTTAATACCCGGTAAGGGACCTCTAGGAGCTAATATGAACTAGCCGGTTAAGTGATAATAAAGATAAAGTGTCGTGCTCATAGTATGATAAGTTGATAAGTGAATTCGTACCTTTTACCCTTGCACTAATCGTACATAAGTAATACCTGGAAAAGGACGCTTATTGCCACCCTCCGATGAAGTTCTCCACTCTTCATCATGTTCCTCCCACGCTCCATCCTTTTCCCACGTTCCATTCCACTTTCCCCGAATAACCGCTTCTAGATCTTTCTCAATACCCTTTATCGGCTCTGTTTGACTAAGTCTTAGCTTACTTATCAGCTAATCCTTATTTTGTGAGTTTATTGTTAACCACCAGCATCTCTTTCAAGATTACCCCAACCGCCTCGCTTTATTCCCGCGCATTTGATCCCATAGTGAGATTTTGGGCTTACTTAAATATTTCCTTCCTTTGAGCCTCTCATTGGGCTTTCGCTTACTCTTCGGCCCCTTTAACCCTGTCTAGGGCTTATTCGGCCCAAAACATATTTATGCCACATCAACTGCTCCCCTTACTTTCTTGGGACGTGTCGGGCCCGAGAGAGTAGTGTGGTATACTAAAAATCGATAATTTAATACCTGCTTGGACTCTTCCACTTGAAGACTTCTCGGCTTCCGCCTCCAGTGCAGACCGTCCTATCAAAGGTCACACGTCCACGCGAATATCATCACTGCGCCCGTAACCGCCCAATAAGGGATCCACACCGTTTATATCCCGTCTCTATAGCGAGAATCTACTCCCACCTTCTTTTATTTAAATTTTCGGAGCCCATTAATCTCATCCTCTTCCTCCGCTACTTTAGAAAATCCACTCCTGTGCTCCCGCGTCCAGTGGCATATCCTTCTCCCTATAGCACCGCTTCTCCTCAAAGTACTCTTTCTTTACTTCGTTGGGTCCCTTTAGAACGAGTTTAAACACAAAATCAAGATACCCTCTAGTGATAATCTAGAAGGGGGATGAATAGATTATCAAAAACTTTTGCAAGCTTAGATGATCTATCAACTCCAAAATCAATTTTACAAATAAACAGCTTTTGTTTATACTCAATTCAAATAGGATCTAAAGCTTTGTCGATATCGAATTTGCGATCAAGAAACAACCAATGAAAACGAGTAATAAGCAATAAGAAGAAATAACACCAGATTTATAGTGGTTCGGATCAAACGATCCTACGCCCACTCTCCTTCTTCAAACTTGAAGAAGGGACTCTTCTTACTTCCTTCCTTCTTGCTCACTTTCTTACTTACAATGATGAATCTTCACCTTACAATGAATCTTCCTAATATCCGAATATCTATGGCTTGAAGATCTAATGAAAAAGTGTTCTATAAACACTAAGAACTCGGAAAACGTATAAAACATTTATGAAAGTGTATAATTTCGTTGCTCGTGAATACAAAGTATAATGATGAGTGCAAAGTGTCAAAAGTTAATTCTAAATTGATTCCTATTCCTATTTATAGAGATCTCCTCTTGTGATTGTAACTTCTTTGAATTCGGTTTTGATCGCTTATACAAATATAATCAATTCTCAGAACTTCTTCTTGAGTTGTTGAAACCGCTTCTTGAATCTTTGTATGATATTTCTCTAACACCTCACCGTCTCGATGTTTTCTTCACCTCGTCCTCATCTTCTTTTTCTCTAGGTGTTTGTCTTGTTCTTCAACAAACTTGTCTTTGTCCTTGTCCGATATCTTGACCTTGTCTCGATATTCTCTCATTATCTCGGAAATCTTCCTCGCCCGACATCTTGTCCTTGCGATATTCTATACTTAGTTTTATTTTTAAAGAAATACTTCACTGCCTATACAAGATGCTCACCGGTCATCCTATTTTACACTTTTAACACATCAAAACTAAATCCAATTTTCTATTCCTAACAACTTCCTTTTCTTTTTTATTCAAGCTCGTAAATAATTATACTTTCCCTTTCTCGCCATTAGGGTTAGTTCCTCATGAATCCCCCTCAAATCCTTCCGCTCCACCCGATCCCCGCTTGTCATAGATCGGGTTTGTATCTCCTTGAGGATGTTTCCGGGACCCTAGAGGAGTTTCACCGCCTTGGGTGGATCCCTCCTAGCTACTTGATTGGAGTAGTTTTTCTGTAAGTGTTATTAAGACCAATCAACAAAATATCGAACCCATGGAAAAAAGTATGCACATGAGGCCCTAGAAATACGAAGTTCTTAGTGACTATTGATGCAACACAGGGATGTCACTACACTACCAAACACTTGCAAAATACAAACTAAAACAAGCAAACAAATGATCGAACACCTAGAATGCGATAACAAAAACAACAATAAATGGTAGGATAGAGGTGCTAGGATTAACATCCATCAATGAATCATCAATCAACAAGCTACAATTGAATCAAATTGCAAATCAACTAAGATAGAAAGCATTAAACCATCATGAAATTAATCACTCCATTAAAATCACAATGCCTAATGTGAGTATCCTTAGTCTTTCCCATTTCTCAATGTATAAATCCCCAACTCATACAATCATGCAAAATTGAAACTCGATTAACACCTAATCACGTTAACTCAACTCTCGCCTATTGCTAGGGTGATCAACCATTAATCTAAAGAGACAATTTTACACAAAGCACAATTAAGAAATTAAAGAGACAAAAGAGGAAAAACATCACCAATTGATCTTCAATCAACAAAAATAGGAATGCTTGAGTCTTCAACACCAATCTCCAAATGAATTACAAGCTTGAATTGAAAGAATTACAAGGATCTAAAGCTAATCTATGGCTAATCTAGCAACAATTAATTGAAATCTAAATCTAAATCTAACAATCTACTCTAACTACAAGGAAGAAATGGCTTGGGGCCTGAGAAATCGCCCCAAAACCGCTCTTAATCAAGCTATTATGAATTGTCTATCTCGATTGCCTGCTTCATGCCCTTTAAATACCGAATTTCTGAAAACCACCCTCGAAGTCGAGGGTCAGGCCTCGACTCGAGGCCCTTGCAAACTCTCCTCCCTCGACTCGAGGGTCGACCTCGAGTCGAGGCTCCCGCTTTTTTCGCTTTTGATCCTTTTACGCACATCCCTCGACTCGAGGCTCATGGTCCTCGACTGCAGCTCGAGTCCAGTGGCACTTTTCTCGCGCGGGGCTTCGGGCCGACCACCGTTTTCATCCGGTATGTTCGTCTCTTCATTCTAAGAATAACGGTACTCTCGGTTTGGCAAAATTCCACCGATTTACCCGTAAAATGGACGAAAAACATCAAAATCTCAAAAATAATACTTTTAAGCAAAAGAGTGATACTTTTCACATTTAAGCACAAAAACTAACACTTTAGCTCACTTTTTGCACTAAAATAGGCCCTAAAACATGCATCAATTCACTCCAATCATACCCCCAAACTTGAATTGTTGCTCATCCTCGAGCAACGTAGAAACTAAGAACAAAGGAGTGAATTGATTGCAATTATGTCACATGGCACAATAGACGAAGTATAAGACAATCGAACTCATCAATGAACATTTGTATCAATGCAAACTATCCACTAGCAATCAAAATAGATCATGCTCAAATAAATGCTCAATCAAATACTCAACACATTGCTCCTTCCATGGAGTGTTTCACTCTTCACTCAAGTGTATCAAGGTATATTGCACTCAATCATCAAATTCATGAATAAGTACACCATATGCTTGCCACAAGACTTAATCTCAATCAAGATCAATTGTGATCAATCAAAAATCAAAGAGGTCTTTCTCTTAGGTTGTAAAGTAGGCTCTTTGGAAAGGTGGGATATATATGGATAAGAGTGACTAAGTAGTAGAGACTTTAATGTAAGCTAATCAATACAAAACACATCTCTTCTCTTTTCATTAAGCACACTCTTTCTTTTGAACTTCAATGATCAATCCACCATTAAATGGAGTTTTCTCTTTTAAGCTCACAAATTGAATCTTTCTTTCACTTCATGTTCACATTTTCACAATTCAATTTTTCACAACCTTTTTCTTCCTTCAAGCATCATCACTTAGCTCATCATTTTCCCACACTTAGCAATCAAATCACCATCATTAGCCAACATTCAAGCTCAACTAAATATAGGACAAGAAAGGCTCATAAAAATAGGCTAATGGTTTCCATCTAACTTGGCTTGCAAAAAAATAAGGATCATAAGGCTCAACATGGCTTACTAAGGAAATCAAATGTATTTGGTGGGGAAAATTTGGCAAAGTGACTCATCATTCCAAACATGGCCTCTTATCATTTTCAAGACATCACACAAAGATCAATATCAACAAGTCGATTGGCAAGTTCTAGCATACAAATCATGAATGATGCACTCACAAAGAATTTCATATCAACCGTATAAGATGTACGATTATTAAGGCACAAAAGCTCACGGGCTTAAATTGAGCAATGAATCAAGCATTATCAATCACATCCATCTTCACATAATAAATCAAGAATGCTAGGTTCAAGCTACATATCAACTCATGATCAAATCAAAATCCAATTAGGCTTGCAAATCAAACACAAGTGCTCATGTACATAAATCCAAGCATACTCACTATGTCAAAAATGATATTAAAAATATGACAAGAAATCCACAATAACGCTCAAACTAAATAAATCTCAAAAGCCTAGGAATAAGGAATCCAAAGAAATCATCAAGGAATAATCATCAATAGACCATCAAGCTCAATAAAATCAAAATAATCATGCATCATCAATAAAATCAACCAACAATCCAAAACATCAAATCATCAAGAGTACAATCACCATCAAGAGTACAAATCATCAAGACGATAGGAATCTAAAAACTAAGGAGAGGGAATGAGGAATAGGGGATAGCCCTAATAGTCGGACGGCGGCGGTGGAGGAGGGTAGTGGCCCGGCCCAAAATTCCACAAGCTCATCTCGTAGGAGGGCATACATGTCATTTTGAGTCTTCGAGACTCTTCCCGCATCCTCCTAGTCTCTTCGTTGAATCTACGGGACTCCTCAATCATCCGATACATCTCATCTTGGCGAGTCGGACTCTCAATATGCATCCTCTCGACTATCCGCCCACATCTGCTCGGCCAATACCCACGGCCTCGAGATGAGCTCCCGGCCTCATACTCTCGACTCCTCATCTCGTCCTACCAGTACATATTAATCTCGGGCTGGTAATCCTCATCCATCTCGTACCGGCGGCTCATCCTACTCCCTCTTCATACTCATCCCCCTCATCGTCATCTCATATCTCTCGCCTCTACTCCTCTCGCATCACCCTCACCCCGATCATCATCCGATCCCGACCGCCGCCCTCATCATCATCATCATCCTCATCTCGGAGAACATCCCCGTGCTCTCTCGTATAGGCATCTATCGCCTCGGTATGACGCTGTGACCACATGCGCAGGTTGATGGTCACGAAGGCCGTAGAACCAAACACCGTAGTCAACCTCTTATTCGGAAGAGGGAATCGGCCACCATGGTGCTGCTGAGACACCACGCCCTACCGATGCGGTCGAGTGTTCTCATGCGCCGTATGGTATCGGTAGTAAGATCGGGGCCTGCTAAAGCTCGGAGGTTGTGAGTAGGGATTCCGAGGTGCTCGGCAATCAAAGTAATCATCCCTCCAAAATTAATCTTCTTAAATTTCGTACTAATGGCTCTCTCGAATAGGTAGCAGAGGTACGCGGCAGATTGAATCGAACTCCATGGAGAAAGCACCACAAGACGTATAACTCCTCGGACACCACGGCTCCTCCCTCCGATCTCGCAAAGATTGTGCTCGCGAGAATCTTCTCTAAATATCTAACCACCGGGTTCCGGATGTGGGTGCTCTTCGACTTCCCTGAATGAACTCAGCCGACTCGGTGCCCCCGAATCAAATCCGCCTCCAAAACTTCTTGGCGTTATACTTTTTCCTCATGTTAAGCAATGATTTGTCGGGGTCGTGGGTGCTCCAATAATCTCGTTGATCTCGCCCAACGCCAACGAATACTCTCGCCCCATCACCAAAGGTGATACCCTCGGGAAATTTGGCCCTCCTTGCCTTATCAATCTTGATTGTAGAGGAACTCTAGGGTGAGTCCGAGATAAGTCTCGAGGCCTCTGCATCAGAAGCCTCCCATGCCGATCTGCTCAAATAACCGAGGAATATCCTCCTCGATACCCATCGACTCCATACAATCCTGGTCCACCAAACGGGTCTTGACCACCCCGTTATATAGCTCGGAGTAGAGACCAATGTGCGTCCTCCACCGATGGTCATCCCACCGAATCCCAAGTTCGGCGGGCATACGGTGAGCGAATCGATGGCCTCTTGCCTCTCACGGATCTCTGCATCCGAGAGGTTGTGTCCATCTCTTCCCCTAAACATCGTGCTCGCAAAAATAATCCCAAGAGCAAAATCAATCTCCTACATAGAATACAAGCTCGGAAAAATATCAAGCATACCATGAACGAGTCAACAAGCAAGAATATCTCAAATAAACAAAATCCCTAGTGTCTGGCCCACAAAACCTCAACAAATGGTCAAAGAGTCAACAAAATAAATATAACCAATAGAAGTGTTCAATTAATCCCCAAAAATAGGTAAACTTACTAACATGGCCTCAACAATTAATTAACACCAAATAAGCTCATCAAAAATCATGCAAATTAGCTCAACTAAATTCAAAAATCAATAGCCATCTAGCAAGTAATTAGACAAATAAGCATCAATAATTCATACACTTCTATCATTACCATCACTCAATTTGACCAATTATTCCAACAATATTGCACTAGGAATTCCTAAAAATGCCATAAATCACAATTCCAAGCCAAAATTAATCCTAAGTCAAAATATCCACAAACATATAGGCAACTCATCACAATTATACTTAGGCATACTTCTAAACTCATCAAACAACCCAAATGATCTCAACAAGACTCCAAATTCATCACAATAATCATGCTCATAAGGTGCTCGAATAAATGCCCAAATGAAATTCAAATTCAATAATAATTCTCACATATTCCAAACACTCCATTCAATCAATCAACCAAAATAACGAATTTAAGAGTCCATAGAGGAGAAATTACGTACCTTGTTTGATGAATTCGACCTAGAAAGATGCAATTGGAATCCCACGCTATTCACGCACAAAAGCCCCAAATTGGAATTCAAAACCCTCAAAATTCAATCTTTATGCAATGGGTAATGGGTATACGTGAAAATATGGTGATTGAACGGTGAAAACTAGCGTACTTGGTCGGATTTTGACATTGGGAACGAAGGGGAACAAAATCATGGAAACCCTCGAGTCGGGGTTATGAATTACGATTATGTGATTTTTAAACAAAAACACTAAGCCTCGAGTCGAGGGTCAGGCCTCGACTCGAGGGATCCAAAATTTTAAATGTCTCGACTCGAGGTATCACGCACGACTCGAGGAACGTGAAAACTGACCCCTCAACTCGAGGTACCACCTCGACTCGAGGAACATGCAAAAATCGGAATTTTGGCTAAGTGTAAATCCCTCGACCCGGGCTGTGCATCCTCGACCCGGGGCTGTGCATCCTCGACCCCGGGTCGAGTCCAGTGGAATTTTTACGATTCCCGGGCCTGACCCGACCCTCGAAACTCCTAAAAATGACCTCTACGCCCCTAACGAACCCAAATATACAAGAAATTACCGTTTTGGTCCCTCGATTTAAGCCCGGTCGCTCATTCGATCGAGGAGACCGGGTTCTCTTCCTTTATGCTCATTTTCACCAACTTTTAAGCTCTCCATTCTTCTCGATTCCTTGATTCCTTTGCAATTTCGATCCTTTTTCCAATCCACGAGTGAGTATACCTACAAACGGGAAAAAATAGTCATCAAATAATCATCACTAAGAGATGCAATCATACGCTAAATGACACACACCCCCAAACTTGAATGAAGATATGAATTCAAGTTTGGCTCAAAATACATGCAACTCATAATGATATCAACAATTAAGCCCAACACTATCATCTATACCCAAAGCAAAGAGCATAATTTCCTAAGAACAAGCAATTAAGTAGCAAGCCAAATCTCCCAAAAATGAACAAAAATACTAATCTACCAAAAAGAACACAAGAAAAGAAATAAAAGGATGGGTTGCCTCCCATCAAGCGCTATTTTTATTGTCCTTTGTCGGACTTATTTGTTCACGTCCAACATTCTTCATCGGAATGGCCAAGGGTAGCGATCCTCCTTGCCATTGTAACTCAATCTTTGTGCTTCAAATCAAGGAGGTTCACCGAATAGATAGGACAACCACCTATAGATATGCAAAGTGTCCATGGTTGTCCCCCTTTTTCTCTTGCCATCCTTCTCGATTCTTCCTTCCTTTCAAGGATGCCCAAGCGTTTTTTCGACTCTTCCCTATAGTCAAAATTCATAAGAGGTAAAATTAATTCATTAGAAGCATCATTTTCAATTAAATCACAAATTGAAGAGTTAGAGGGTATAGAAATTCTCATTTCAATCTTCAATGCTTCCTTAGGTGCTTCTAAATTGTCTTCCTCATTATAGCTCATGTCCATTAATGGAAACTCCTCTTCCTCACTTTTGACAAGGGAATTCTTCCTTTCATCCTCATTGCTTGGACCCTTATCTACATCATCTCTTTCACTTTCTTCCTCCCCTTCTTCTTCTTGATTCTCCATGATAGTCAAGTTCTTTACTTGGCGTAGGAAATTTTGAGTTGACTCTTTATAAACATGAAATGAACTTCGGTGATCTCCATGTTCCCCTATCCATGAATTAACCTTTTCTTTGGTCTCATACATTTCTTCGTACAAAGGGAAGCATTTGATCACATCTTGCATCATCTTCCTCAATTTTTTCCAATAAAAATCCAAGCATCTCTTGCAATATGGTTCTCATATCATGGAGTCCCCATTCTTCAAGTTGAGGAGAAGCTTGTGGCATTGGATAATCAAACTCATAGCTTCTCCTATCATCATAGTAATCACCTCCCGATGCTCCTTGACACTCAAATCCAAGACATGGATCAAATGTTTGATCATAAGGCTCATAGTATAGAAACATCTCTTGAGGTGGGGGAGAAATTTCATCACATATCCAATCTTCATAATTGGATGGAACTTGTTGCAATTGAGAATTATCATCAAAGTTCCTCCAATCATTGTAGCCAAATCCATCAAAATGTGGAGAAAACACCCTACTATCTTGATAATACTCTTGATTCCACATGTATGAGTTGTATCCTTCCATCTAGACAAGATATCAAAGTATCAAATTCAAACAAAAATAACCAAACAAACACAAACACAAAGGCAACAAATAGCAACTTCAAACAATTCCTAGGTCTCACTTAAGGCGCAAAAACTTCATCCCGCAACGGCGCCATTTGATTGGAGTAGTTTTTCGGGTAAGTGTTATTAAGACCAATCAACAAAATATCGAACCCATGGGAAAAAGTATGCACATGAGGCCCTAGAAATACGAGTTCTTAGTGACTATTGATGCAACAAGGGATGGCACTACACTACCAAACACTTGCAAAATACAAACTAAAACAAGCAAACAAATGATCAAACACCTAGAATGCGATAACAAAAACAACAATAAATGGTAGGATAGAGGTGCTAGGATTAACATCCATCAATGAATCATCAATCAACAAGCTACAATTGAATCAAATTGCAAATCAACTAAGATAGAAAGCATTAAACCATCATGAAATTAATCACTCCATTAAAATCACAATGCCTAATGTGAGTATTCTTAGTCTTTCCCATTTCTCAATGTAGAAATCTCCAACTCATACAATCATGCAAAATTGAAACTCGATTAACACCTAATCACGTTAGCTCAACTCTCGCCTATTGCTAGGGTGATCAACCATTAATCTAAAGAGACAATTTTACACGAAGCACAATTAAGAATCACAATTAGGAAACAAACTAATGTGAGTATCCTTAGTGCAACTAATCTCTCGATTACGAAGCACCCAATCCACGCATTCATACACAATTATAACCCGATTAATCCCGGATCACGTTAGCGCAACTCTCGCCTATAGCTAAGGTGATCAAACACTAATCTAAAGAGATAATTATGCATGAAGCACAATTGAGAATCACAATTAGTAAGTAATCTAATCAATTAATCTCCAATCATCAACAATTATAGCATCATCAATCAAATCATCATCAATTTCAATTAACCCAAGCACAAGAGATTTAACCCATGGTACCACAAACAATACCCATGGGAAGAAGATAGAATTGATCAAACATAAAGCAAATCACAAACAATTAAGAAATTAAAGAGACAAAAATAGGAATGCTTGAGTCTTCAACACAAATCTCCAAATGAATTACAAGCTTGAATTGAAAGAATTACAAGGATCTAAAGCTAATCTATGGCTAATCTAGCAACAATTAATTGAAATCTAAATCTAAATCTAACAATCTACTCTAACTACAAGGAAGAAATGGCTTGGGGCCCGAGAAATCGCCCCAAAACCGCTTCTTAATCGCTATTATGAATTGTCTATCTCGATTGCTCTGTTTCATGCCCTTTAAATACCGAATTTATGAAAAACCACCCCTCGAGTCGAGGGTTAGGCCTCGACTCGAGGCCCTTGCAAAACTCTTCCTCGACTCGAGGGTCAAACCTCGAGCCGAGGCTCTCGCTTTCCGCTTTTGATCCTTTTCGCACATCCTCGACTCGAGGCTCATGGTCCTCGACTGCAGCTTGAGTCCAGTGGCACTTTTCTCGCGGGGCTTCGGGCCCGACCCCATTTTCGTCCGGTATGTTCGTCTCTTCATTCTAAAAATAACGGTACTCTCGGTTTGGCAAAATTCCACCGATTTACCTGCAAAATGGACGAAAAACATCAAAATCTCACAAATAATACTTTTAAGCAAAAGAGTGATACTTTTCACATTTAAGCACAAAAACTAACACATTAGCTCACTTTTTGCACTAAAATAGGCCCTAAAACATGCATCAATTCACTCAAATCTCTACTCCACTCGTATCCCAAATTCCGATGAGAGACTGATCGCACTCGTGGCCGAACCTCTGGCCTTCCGGGAGAGCAAGTGCGTGCAGGTCTCCGATTCTCTATTTCCCCTATCTCTGCCAAATTTCCGCATTTTTCGGCATCCCTTTGAACCAGTTCACACCCAATGGGCTTCGTATAATGATATCCTTTTATATGCTCATAAAAGGGGCTGATGGCGAGCCTACCGGTGAACTCTTCTTCACCCACTTTAACCGCAAGATTTTCCATTCTTTCTTTTACACTAGTGCCCGTACCAAGGGGCTTTGCTCTTTTGTAAATCGTCCTCACGATAGTAAGCCCAACCGGACTCAAGAGTACTTCTTCGTAGTCCCTCCCGAGCCTCGGGGTTTCCTTGTGAGGGGTGGGTTTTCATAACCTCTCTTGAAGGCTCCCCATCCACTAACCAGCTTCGATCTCAACCGCCGAGTTATCCGACATTTGAACGATTATGCCAAGATGCATGGCCTTTTTAATTCCACCTCTTTATGCGACAACCCCGCTTCTTGTCCCACTTTGGTTTTATTGAGCCGCGACCCCTCTTGGATCGGAAGATGGTAACTACTCTTTCATTATATTTGATATTATTCTATTATTGGCCTAATATCGTGTGTACTCATGTGATAGTATGTTCATATCTAATCTCTCTTACCTAATGTAGAAATGAGTTGGATGTCAAAATGCGTCCGAAAGCCAACCGGATCCACCAACTCCGAACCTCCACCAACCATGGCGGAGTCTGCTACCCCTACATCACCGTCTCCCGTGACTTCCGTTCGCTTCCACTTACGTCTCTAAGAGCACGCGAGTAGCCTCTAGCAAGACCACGAGTTCCCAGGATATTCCTCTTCCTCCTCGCCCCTAAAACTAGATGGAAGCAACCCAAGAGAAAGAAAGATGTCACCGCTTATGTTCCCTATGTGGACTTAGATGCCGATGACTCAAGTAATCGACCCCCTCTCCTCCTTCGCAAGAAGTTCATTTCTCTAGGCACTGCCGGTCTCTAATCGGCTTGTCCTTAGGAGAAAAGCTAGCTCGCTTCTTCCGAGGCTTTTGCCGAGGTATGTTTTCTTGGGTCCCCTCCTAAACTTGCCTTTTTGAATAACTTTATTTTAAAATCTTCTCTTACTTTAATGCCGCTTTAGTGTACTATTTTCTAACCTCGGCCACCTCCTCATATAGCTCTCTAACGGTGCCAAGGAGGACTCGAATCTCTCCTGGACCTAGAGAAGCTAAAAACTCAAGAACTCACTCTTGATCGGAACCAACTCGTTGTAGAGTTAAGAAGTTGAGGTCCCGTGTTGCTAATGTCGCTCAGAGGACAAGCTAGCTAAAGCGCAAGCAAGGAGATAAAGTCGCAATCAAAGACCGAAGGGATCAGGTGTTGTTTGGACTCCCTTTTTACCTCCCTGTAGGATGATGTTTCTGCAACCTCCACACTTCCCGGCTGAAGGCGTACATGAGCAATCCCGATTAGCTAGGGGAAACGGGAATATATCCCCTTTTTCGTGGATCATGGCTTTGATGCAGCCATCGGCTAGCATCAAGCCCCCGATTTCAAGGGAGAATTTGACCAAGAGGCCCCTCTCTAAACTCGAAGACCCTCTTAATTTCTCAAGTGATGGAGATGGTAATCCGGATGAGCCTTGGTGGCTTCCTTGTATTAGCGCGCCGTCCCGCAACTCCAAAGTGCCGAAGTTACTCCCGCCAACCTGCTCCCTATGGTTGCTCCCCTTATCCCATTCACACAAGCAATGATCCCTCAAACCTTGTGCTAGGTGCCGATGAGAAAGGGGCGTAAAGTGAGGGTGGTGATTCAAGCCACCATTCGTGCAAAGATACTATTAATTCCTCCCGCTAAACTCTTTTTATTCTCGTTATCCCGAACAATTTACTTTTTGCATGTCCTAGACAATTCTCTACTTAATCCAGGCTGTTTGTGACCCGTGACAAAACCGATAGGCCTCTGTTGGGCTGTTTGTGTCCCAACAAGCCTTTTTATGATGTTTTTATGGGCTTCTACGGCTATTTGTGCCCCGTAAGCCTTCATATATTATTTTGCACTACAATAGGTCCCTGCATGGACTTTTGAACATAATCCATTTGCATGCCCTGAAATAGTACTCACTTTGCAAACTGTTACAATCGTTTTAATAGAAGTTCTCTACTATGTCAATATTCGCCAAAACTTGCCTTCGGAAAATTCCTTTCTTATTAAATTGAATAGAGTAGACCCTTTTCTCAATAGATTGTGCTCTTGATTGCGGTAAAATCGGCAAGTGATATTAAAACAACCAAGTTATCGAACCCAAGGGAAAATCGTTGCAATGAGTCCCTAGAAATGTGAGTTTTCAACGACTATTGTTACACACACGGTTATGAGCCAAATACACTAATCAATGCTAGAATTAAAATCAAACAACAACAATACTATGAACTAGACAAGAGTTAAGCTAGAACAATTACCAAGCTAGGAATTTTTCAAAATCAAATGGGATAGAGGTGCTAGGGATAATCTCCATCAAGGAATCAATGATCACACACTATGATTGCATCAAATTGACATTCAACTAAGATAGAAAGCATTAACATCATGTAATTATGTCTCCATTAATCACACAATGCTTAAGGTGAGTATTCTTAGTGCAATTAATCTCTCAATTATGAAGCACCTAATTCATACAATCATGCATAATTATAACTCGATTAATCTCTAATCACATTAGCTTAACTTTTGTTTGTTGCTAGGGTGATAAAAAATGAATCAAAAGAGATAAAAATGCATGAAGCACAATTAGAATCACAATTAGGGCACTAACTATCTCAATTGAACAACAATCATAACACAAGCAATCAATTCATCCTCAATTTCAATTATCCTAAGCACAAGTGAATTAGCCCATGGATCAAAGTGCCGAATCCATGGGTGAAAAATCTAATTGCTTGATCAAAATGCTAATCACAACAATTAAGCAATACAATTGAGTAGAGAGGAAGAACATCACCAATTTGGCCAAATGATCAATATATTGAATGCTTGAATCTTCAAAAGTAAACTTCTATTCACTTGAATTACAACTTGAATTGAATAATCTAATGGATCAAAGTCTAATCTAATCAACAATTAATGAAAATCTAGCTAAAACTATCAATCTAATCAACCTAGAAGGAGAAATTAGCTTGAGAACTGAAAAATTGCCCAAAACCGTAAAGTAACCGCTATGGAAGAGTGTATGCTCTATTTTTCGTCCAAGGGGATTAAATGGGAAATTTCTGAAAATCGGAAGCCTCGACTCGAGCTTGAGGCCCTCGAGTCGAGCTTGGTGAAATCATGGGCACGCTTCTTTAAAATCCTCCCGCCTCGACTCGAGCACGAGCCCTCGAGTCGAGCTTACCCTATTTCCACATCTCTCGACTCGAGCTTCGTGCCCTTGAGTCGAGGCCTTCCTATTTTGGCAAATTCTCGAACACACTGCAACCTCGAGTCGAGGGCCTTAGAACTCGACCCAAGGTCGAGTCTAGGGAATTTTCCCGGCCCGACGTTCACCTCCGACCCCCATTTTATCCCATCTCGTTCATTTCATTCCCGTGTGAATATCCATGTGCTCGGTTTGGTTAAATTCCACTAAATTACCTAAAAATGAGACGAAACACATCAAAAATCCATCATTTCCATACTAGTGATACTTTATTTGCAAAGAAGTGATACCTTACACCTTAAAGCTAAAAACTAACACTTTTCATCAATTTTTGCAAATAAATACCACATAATCATGCATTAATTTACTCACATCAGCTCTTTCCTGAACCTTAAAAATACTAATTGAATGATTATTCACTTTTTTTTATCGGTAAACAATTCATTTTTTTTTATCGGTAAACAATTTGTTTCCAAAGGGAATCGGATTATTCACATATTAACTCGCAAAAATTTAAGGCTCTCTCATGAACCTTAAAAACCTTAAGTGATGATTATTCACTTAATAATTCATAAAAATTTAAGGCTCTCTCCGAACCATAAAAATTCTAAGTGAATGATTATTCACTTATTAATTCGCAAAAATTTAAGGCTCTCTCATGAACCTTAAAAACCTTAAGTGAATGATTATTCACTTAATAATTCGTAAGAAATTTAAGGCTCTCTCATGAACCTTAAAAACCTTAAGTGAATGACTATTCACTTAATAATTGTAAAAACTTTAAGGCTCTCTCCCGAACCTTAAAAATTCTAAGTGAATGATTATTCATTTAATAATTTGTAAAAAATTTAAGGCTCTCTGCTGAACTCCTAAAAATCATAAGTGAATGATTATTCACTTATTAATTCGCAAAAATTTAAGACTCTCTCATGAACCTTAAAAAACCTTAAATGAATAACTATTCACTTAATAATTTGTAAAAATTTAAGGCTCTCTCATGAACCTTAAAAGCCTTAAGTGAATGACTATTCACTTAATAATTTGATTGTAGTCTTTTATCGTGCAAGTATTATAACGACCCAATCAAGTTATCGAACCCATGAGATATGATATTGATGCGTACTATAATGTTACGCTAATAAGAATCGAACCCCATACCTGAGATTCGTGAAAACACTCTTCGAACACGAATCGCCACCTTGTAATCCGAACTCCGAACCCGAGCTCCGAATACCTGCAAAACACGCCGGAGGGGTCCCCGGCGTAGGGACTCCGACGCTCAAGTCAATGATCGGAATGAATATTAAAGGAGGACCCTAAATACCCAGTTAGGGACCTATTGGAGCTAATAAGAACCAGTTGAATAAGTGATAATAACAATAAGATAATGTGCTCAAAGTGTGATAAGTAGATAAGTGAATTCGTACCTTGTCTTCTACACCGATCATACATATATAAAACTCGGAAGGGACGGTTATCACCACCCTCCGATAAAGCTCTCTCTCTCTCTCTCTCTCTCTCTCTCTCTCTCTCTTCATCGTGCTCCTCCCACATTACGTCCCATTCCTCTTTATCTCAAATTTCTGTTTGACTAAGTCTTTTCCCGTTTATCAGCTAACCCTTATTTTGTGGACATATTATCAACCACCACCCCCTTTCTCGTGGGTTATCTCAACCGCTTACTTTAGTTTCGTGGACTAGGGCCCATATTTGATTTCTGGGTTTAGCTATATCACTCCTCCCTCTCGACCCTCTTTGGGCTCTCGCCCACTCCGTAGTCCTTTAACCTTAAGTGGGCCTAGGTCCGCCCATAACATATTTATGCTACATCAACCGCTCCCCTACTCTTGGGGCGTGTAGGTCCCGAGAGAGTAGCAGGATATATTAAATATCGATGACTTAATACCTTAAGTGGGCACGCTTCTTTTAAAATCCTTCGCCTCGACTCGAGCCTCGAGCCCTCGAGTCGAGCTTGCCATCATTTCTGCATCCCTTGACTCGAGCTTCGTGCCCTCGAGTCGAGGCCTTCCTATTTTGGCAAATTCTCGAACACACCGCAACCTCGAAGTTGAGGGCCCCGAAACTTCGACCCAAGGTCGAGTCCAGTGGAATTTTCCCGCCCGACGTTCACCTCCGACCCCATTTTCTCCCGTCTCGCTTCGTCTCATTCCCGCGTGAATATCCATGCGCTCGGTTTGGTCAAATTCCACCGAATTACCTGAAAACAAGACGAAACACATCAAAAATCCATCATTTTCATACTAGTGATACTTTATTTGCAAAGAAGTGATACCTTACACCTTATAGCTCAAAAACTAACACTTTTCATCACTTTTTGCAAATAAATACCACGTAAATCATGCATCAATTCACTCACATCAAATACCCCCAAACTTAAGATGTTGCTCATCCTCGAGCAACGAAACAAATAAGCACAAAAGAGTGAATTGATAGCAATTATGTCTCATGACACCATAGATGAAAAATAAGACAATTAAACTCATCAATAATCTCAAGTCTCAATGCGAACTTTCAACTAGGAATCAAGATGCATCATGCTCAAACAAATGCAACATCAAATACTCAAATCATTGCTCCTTCCATGGAGTGTTTCTCTCCCCTCTCAAGTGTTTAAGGTAAAATGACACTCAATCATCAAATTCACAAACATGTACCCCATAAGCTTGCCAAAGGACTCAATCTCAATTACTTTCTTTTGTGTTCAATCAAGAATCAAAGAGGTCTTTCATCAAGGTTGTAATGTAGGCTCTTTGGAATGGGTAAGTGAATTTCGGTAAGAGTGACTCAAATTAGTAGAGAACTTGAAAGTTAACTAAACAATACAATACACTTCTCTTCCAATTCTTCATCAATCAACACTCTTCCTTTTTATGCATTTCAAAGTTCAATCACCACCCTTCTTTTGAGCTTTCTTTCTCCTCTAAGCTTACAAATTGAATTTCCTTCTTTTTTTTATCACTTTCAAACTTTCTTCTCAATTCAATTTTTTTCATCTTTCAACCTTTCTTTTTTTTCTTTTCTCAACAATCAACTTAGCATATCATCTTTCCACCACACTTTTTATATGCAATGCACCATCTTCTAGCCAACAATCAAGCTCTACTAAACATAGGACAATAAGGCTCATAAAAATAGGCAAAATGGCTTCAATTTCACTTGGTTTGCCAAAGAATAAGGATATTAAGCTCAAATTGGTTTGCTAAGGAAATCAAATATTTTTGTGGGGAAAAATTTGGCTAAGTGACTTTAATATCAAACATGGCCTCTTATCATATTCATGAAATCACACAAAGATTAATTTCAATAAGTCTAAAGGCAAGTTCTAGCATACAAATCCATGAATGATGCACTCACAAAGGAATTAATTCAACCGTATAAAATATACGATTCTTAAGACACAAAAGCTCACGGGCTTAAATTGAGCAATGAATCAAGCATTTTCATCACATTCATTATCACATAATTATCAATCATGCTAGCTTCAAGCCACATGTCAACTCATGATCACTTCAAAATTCAATTAATCCTTCAATCAAGCACAAGTGAACATGTACATAATCTCAAGCACACTCACTTCATCAATGAATATCACTCCAAATATACGCAAGAAATCCAAGACACAAATATATATAACATCATCACATCATCCCCACAAACAATGAAACTCAATAAATCCAAGCCAAGTTAAAATCATCCATAAACCACATCAAGTGCCCAAAATCCATAAAAGTCAAGAAATTAATTACAACCCAATCATAACAAATAATTCATAACATCAAATCACCAAGAGAATGAAAGAGAGATATAGCTAAGTAAGACTAAGAGAGGAGGGATGAAACTTCCTAATCATTAGTCGGAGGTGAGGGAGGAGGTGGATAGTAGCCCACCCAAGATTCCACGAGCTCATGTTCTGGAGGAGAGCGTACATATCTTGCTAGTTCTTGAGATACTCCTCTTGCATCCTCCGGGTTTCTTCGTTGAACCTCCTCGATTCCTCTAGGACACGGAAGCACTCATCTTGGCGTGTGAGGCACTCCAATTGCATTCTTTGGCTATTCGCCCACATCTCCTCGGATTAGTGTCCACGGCCTCCTCGACGAGCTTCCGGCCTCGAACTCCCGGCTCCTCATCTCATCTTACCAATAATAGTTGATCTCGGGAGTAAAGTCTTCATCTTCCTCTATCCTTACCAGCTCCTCACCCGGCTCATCATCGCCTTCTTCCTCTTCGTCCTCATCCTCGTCTTCCTCTTCATCGGATCCTCTTACCTCCTCTTCTTCCTCATCTCGGAGGTTGACTCCGTGCTCTCTCGTATAGGCCTCAATTGCCTCTGTGTGCCGTTGTGACCACATCCGGAGGTTGATCTTCACTTGCCCCACCGCACTAAAGACAGGTGGTGAGCCTCTTGTTCGGTAGAGGGAACCGGCCTCCTGTGTTGTTGAAAACACCAAGTCCTACCAATGAGGTCTAACGACCTCATCCTCCTCATCGTATTCGTGGTAAGGTCGGGACCCTCCAAGGCTCTCAAATTATGTGTCGGGATCCCAAAATGCTCAGCTATCCCCCAATGTACCTTGGAAAATCGGGTGCTCTTCACCCTCTCGAACAAGTAGCACAAGTAAGCTCCGCATTAAATCTTACTCCATGGAGGAAACACCACATCACATACAACTCTTCAGATACAACGGCCCCTCCCTCAGATCGAGCAAAAATGGCGCACGAGAGAATTTTCTCCAAATACCTCATGATCGGGTTGCGGATGTGGGTACTCTTAGACTTCCCTGTGTGAACTGTGGTTGCTCAAGCCCCGAATCTGAGATTCGTCTCCAAAATCTCTTGGCATTATATTCTTTTCTCATCTTCAACAATGAATCGTCCGGATCGGTCGGTGCTCCCAAAATCTCATTAACTTCATTCACCGACTAAGTGTACTCATTTCCCATTAGCTCAAACGTGATTGCCCTCGGAAACTTGGCCTTTCTTTCCTTGTCAAATGTCACCTTGCACAAAAACTCCAGTGTTAGGCCCAAGTACGTACGTGGCCTCTTCGCCAAAAACTCCGACATACCAACTTGATCAAACCACGTGATCCCCAATTAGCCCGGCATCTTATTAGCAAACCTCACTTTGTCTACCACCTTTTGAAAATCCTCATCGGAATACTCATGACCATCGGTCCCTCGGAACATTTTTTCTACATAAAACCAAGACAATATTAGCACATAATCATAGCAAGAGGGCAATACACATGATAATAAATGAGCATGAATGAGTTATGCATTAACAAGCATCAACATCTTCCTATGTAAACACTCAACTACTCAAACAATTTGGTCAAATTCACAACTCAATCAAGTAAACAATAGAAATGCTCAATGAACCACACAATATGTATACTCAATTATCAATATACCCAATTAGGCTCACAAATAAATACAATGTGCTCAATAAAACTCATCAAAACATGGGCCACTCAATCAAGTAATTCAACAATAATAATCAACTAGCATGCACTCCATCATCACTATGCAAACTTGACCAAATACCCATTCTACATTCACAAGGAATTCTCAAATTTTCATTCAAACTCATTCTCAAGGCTTGGATTTAACAAGGCCTAATCTAAATAATTCAATCAATCCCAAATATGCCTTATAGTTCAACAATTAATCCAAACTATCCCACAAAACCCTTAAATTCGTCCATCTTCTTATGCATGCAAGGTGTTTGTCAAAATGCCTCAATGAAATTCAAAATTCAACACACAAAATTGGCCAATTTATCAATACCCATGCATCAATCAACATAAGAACGAAATTTTAAAGGCTAAGGGATGAGAAATTCGTACCTTTCTTCAAGAAAAATTCGGACTTGGAAGGAATTTGGAAGCACCCACTCACTCAAGCAAAATCCCCAAAATTATTCTCACAAAAACCTCAAAGATTCAATTTTGATGAGTGAAATGGATGAAATATGATTAGACTCGTGAGTAAATGGCGGAAATACGTGCAAAATGGTTGAAGCAATGAAAATCGCGTAATGGAAAAACCTAGGGCGATTTTAAAATACAGACCCACCTCGAGTCGTGCTTGAAGCCCTCGACTCGAGGTTTCCCAAACACATGCCCCTCGGCTCGAGGCTCACCCTCGAGTCGTGCTTCCCCGATTTAAAATTCGCCTCGACTCGAGGCTCGAGCTCAAGTCGAGCTCGATGACATTTTTGTAAAAATTTCTAAGTCCATGAAGCTCGAGTCGAGATACATCAACCTCGACTGCAGGTCGAGTCCAGGAATTTTTACAAAATTCCAGACCCGACCCGACCCCGAAACACCCAAAATCGACCCTATCGACCCCAACGAACCCCAATATGCACATACTAACCTTTTTGGTCCCTCGATTTAAGCTCGGTCGCTCATTCGATCGAGGAAACCGGGTCTCTTCCTTTTGCTTAATTCACCAACTTTTATGCACTTTTCCTTCTTGATCTTGCATTTCCTTGCAATTCCAATCACTTCTCAATCCAATTTAGCAAGTGTACCTATAATTGAGCACAAGACCATAAAATCCTTACCAAGACGAGATGCAAGTGAACATTAAGAACAATCATCACCCCTAAACTTAAATTTTAGCATGAAATTCAAAGTTTGGCAAAAGAGTGATTCAATGATATGCAACTCCCAAAGGTATCAAATAGGCTCACTCCCATGGCAATATACATCACAATCTCCTAAGCATCATCAAATAAACTCCAAGCAATTTCTCCAACAAAACCAAAAACAAAAACAACAAGAAGCACACAAACACACAAAATCAACAAAAAGGATGGGTTGACTCCCATCAAATGCTATTTTTAATGTCCTATGCCGGACGGAACTCGAGGAGTTCATACTTTCCTTCCAATGAGGATGTTAGGCTCATCCTTATGCCTCACTAGAGTTTCCTTTGCAAAGAGGCAACATCCTCATTTGTCTTCCAATAGAAGCTTCCCTTCTTCCTTGATTTCTTTCACAATCAAGACTTCTTTGAGTCTTTCTACTCCAAGCAATCTACTCCAATTGGATTCACTCCACACCACTTGATCACCAACCACGAAACTTTCTTCTTTCTTCTCAAGTGGCACCTTCCTTTCCTCTAACACCCCTAAACTTGAGCCTTGCTCAAGTTTGGTCAACTTCTTCACTTCTTCTTCATTCTTTCCATCTCCCGAATCAAGCAAAGGTACAACAAGCGCCTTTTCTTTCCTAAGATCATCAAGAGAATCACAAGACTTATTAGCAATCATATTACAAGGAGAAATAAGATGATCATTAATTAAAGAATTAGAAGAGTTAGAATCATCCCTATCCTTTGAAGGGCACAAATCAATGATCTCTATATAGCCACATTTCTTCTTCTCCAAAGCACTTAGAACATCTTCTTCTAATGGAGCTCTAGAAAATGTCACCTCTTCTCCATTAAAGCTCAATTTAAGCTCTCATTTTTCCACATTAATCATGGCTCTTCCGGTAGCAAGGAAAGGTCTACCAAGAATGATAGGTGCCTCAAGCTCTTCCTTCATATCAAGCACTACAAAATCCACCGGAAGATAAACTTGCCAACTCCCACTAACACATCTTCAATAATCCCATAAGGATGAGCAAAAAGATTGATCCGCCAATTGAAGATTAATAGTGGTGGGAGTCATCTCTCCTAACTCCAACTTCATGAATATGGATAAAGGCATAACATTAATACTAGCTCCCAAATCACATAAGCCTTGCACTTTCCCATTTTCACCAATTTCACAAGGAATTATAAAACTCCCCGGATCCTTAAGCTTTTGAGGAAGGTGTCTCTCAAGAATTCTCTTGCATTCTTCCACCAACTTGATTGCTCCTTTCTCATCCCATCTTCTCTTCTTTGACATTATCTCCTTCAAAAATTTCTTGTAATGGGAAATTTGCTCAAGGGCATCTAGAAGTGGAATGTCAACATGCAAGCTTTTAAACACCTCCAAGAACTTACCAAACTCCTCATCTAGCTTTATCTTTACAAGTCTTTGTGTATAGGGAACCAGAATGGGTGTCATTGGCACTCCCCATGCATCTTTGGAATTCTCTTCTTTCTTTGCTTTGATCAATTCACTCTCTTTTCAACCTCCACACTCTTCAATCACCTCTTCCTTCTCAACCTCTTTCTCAACTTCTTTCTCACCTTCAACTTCCTTGGGCATATTAGGGCCTTCATATCTAGCACCACTCCTTAATTGTATAGCACAACAAAACTCTCTTGGATTAGGCTCAGTGGTAGACGGATACTTCCCTTTATTTTGCAAGTGATCCACCATAGTTGAGAGTTTTCCAATCGTTATGGCCAATCGCCCCACTTGGTGCTCAATAGTCTTGAATCTAGAGTCCATTTGCTTTCCAATATCATCCAATCTAGAATCATTGGACTCTAACCTCTTCACAATCATCCCAAGTAGCTCCTCCGTAGTTGCCTTTCCTTCATTATTAGGAGCTTTTGCTCCCGGATCGAACCCGGAGGAAATTGAACGGCGGCTCTCGGATTAGCATAGGAAAAATTTTCATGTCTTCTCCAATTGTTGACATTGTATGGAGCTTGAGGTTGAGGTTGAAAATTACCTTGAGGACGGTTTTGATAGGGAGCTTGATAAGCCCCTGCATTTGGGTAATTGCCTTGATATTTGCTTTGATAGCCTCCTTGGTAAGGAGGCCTTCCCATATAATTCACTTCTTCAATAGGCAAAGGGACTTGACACAAATCAACTTGAGGAATGGGAGGATTTACACTTTGTTGAGCTTGAGAGGTTGTAAGGGCCCCTAATCGATCCATCATCGTTTTCATCGATTCAATTTCCTCACATGAAACACTCTATGATGAGCTCCTCGATTTACCGTCACTTGGAAAGAGTCTTGGGCAATATTTTCCATTATCTCGTTCATTTAACCCACCGTCTTTGACCAAATTGAACCATTAGCACAAGCATTGAGGAAAGATCTATCACCATCCGTTAAGCTATTACAAAAGTACATGATAGTTTGCTCCTCCGAAAGCCATGTTGTGGGCATGCAATGAGCAACATCCCATATCTCTCCAAAGCTTCCTAATCGCCTCTCCACTCTTTTAACGAAAATGAGAGATAGCTTCCTTGGCTTGAACCGTCTTAGATGACGGATAGAACTTCATAAAAATCTCTTGCTAAAGTCCTCCCAAGTACGAATGGTTCCGGGAGGGATAGAATTGAGCCAAGCCTTGACTCTCCCCTTAAGAGTGAAGGCAAATAGCCTTATCTTTTTCGCATCCTCGGACACTCCATTCTACTTTGTGGTGTCGAAAATCTCCAAAAATTGTGCCATGTGTTGATGAGGGCACTCTTCTTCATCTTTTCCTTCAAATTGCTTCTCCCTTAACATTCTTACAAGTGTCGGACTTATCTCAAAATTATTAGCCTCGATCCTTGGCCTTGCAATGCCATTATAATACTCACGCAATTGAGACTCAAAGAACTTCCTTAATGGCCTACCATGAGGTGGAGGATCTTGTATAGGTTGTGGTGAAGCTTGTGGTATATGTGGTGGCTCTTGATATCTAGGCTCTTGTGGATATGACATTTGTGGATAATATGGTGGAAATTATTGTGGATGAGGTGGATAATATGGATATTGATGAGCATGTGGAAGGTATGGGTATGGATTTTGGTATGGGAATTGATTTGGTGGCATCCCTTGAGGGAAAGGGCTAACTTGAGCATTGTAAGGATTGTTCCCATTGCCTCCTCTATTATCTTGGACTCCCCATCTCCATTACCATTTCCATTTACCTCCTCTACATGAAGTTCACCAATTCTTTCGTTAGATCAAGTAAAGTTTTGATGAGTTAAAAGATCAATTCGGATGAGCGAGACATCATTAAAAGAATAGCTAAGATCGTAGTTCAAGATTAAGCCGATCAGACTAGGTCAAAGACTCGATTAGGTCACCGAGATCGAGATTGTAAGTCATCCGGAGACATGCTCTAGTCTAGTCATCGGCAGGAGACGATTATGAAGAGCTCGGGACGAGGTCTAGACAAGCTGAGTAGAATAAGAAAAGCAAGTCTTCACCAAGTCACCGCAGACGAGTATGAAGAATCACCGAGGTCAAGAGCAGCTTTTCAAGATTAAGTTTGTTGAGCGGTTTTCGGTTTGTTAGAACCGACTAACAAACTAACTGTCTTTTCAGACTTATAAATAGGTCTAGATTTTATTTTTCAAGACACTTATGCAAATCGATTTTCACTATGTTCACTATTCAGTTCACAAAATATTTTCAAAAAGAGTTTTGAAATTTCAAGTGTTTATAGAACACTTCTTTTGTAATCTTCAAAATCCTTTATTCACTGTAATTCTTAGATTCATCATAAGGAGATTAGAAGTACTTGGAAGAGTTGAAGATCAAGTTGTAAGTTGTAAGATTGTAAAGTAAGTAAGCAAGCGGTAGTGGAGACCCTTCTTCAAAGTTTGGAGAAGGAGAGTGGATGTAGGATTGTTATAATCCGAACCACTATAAAATCTCGTGTTCTTTACCGCTTTCATTTACTTATCTCGTTCAATTTACATTTTTCTCATTCAAAGATTAATTTAATCGAAGATAAAATCAGATATCGTTGTTGCTTTTGATCTTATAAAAGTTGAGATTAATATTAAATTCATGTGTCACTTTGGTACTTTGAATAAATTTTGAAAGAT
Organism: Paraleonurus japonicus; assembly: GCA_030762865.1. Taxonomy (NCBI): domain Eukaryota; kingdom Viridiplantae; phylum Streptophyta; class Magnoliopsida; order Lamiales; family Lamiaceae; genus Paraleonurus; species Paraleonurus japonicus. The sequence continues at coordinate 25,327,353 of CM061060.1, forward strand.
TTGAAAAATCTGAAAAATCTATATAACCCCCTTCTAGATTTTTCCTAGAAGGCCGATACACTTTTTACCTAATCTACTCAACTAATCGGGACCAACAAGTGGTATCGAGTTGTTAAGCCGTTTACGATATTGATTTTAGGTCTTTACTAAGATTCTGAAATTTTCTTGATTTTCTTCATTCTCTTCATTATTACTAACAGTGCTACTAATAAGTTTTTGTGGAGTATTTTGTTTCTTCATTTCATCATGTCATCGGAAAAAGCAAGAAGTCCAGAATCTACCCGAATTCTCTATTCAAGATTATGATTACCGGAAATTCAGATGGAGAATCACCTCAAGGCCATTCATGATAGGATGGAAGAGGTTCTTGAAGAAGGATCTATAAAATTTTATCATGGAGGCACTAAGACCTGAGCCGAGTCACCAATCCGTAACTAGACAAGAGAAAAAGAGTTACGAATTGACAAATGATGAAAGGAAGATCCACAATCTTGATCAAGTAGCTCGAATCGAAATCATTGAGACTTTAAGTAAAGATTGGATAGAGAAGGTTAAGAGATGCAAACCGCCAAAGAAATGTGGCGAGACTTTAGCAAATGTTTGTGAGGGATCGTAACAAGTCAAAGAGAACAAGTCAGCGGTCGGTCTTGCACGCATTTGATACATTCAAAATGAAGGAAAGTGAATCTGCTGATCGAGTTAGATGTAAGGTTGACTAATCTCCTCAACAAAGCAAATGACCTTGGAAAGAATTATACAGAGAAGGAGATTAATAACAAGATTCTCGGATCATTAACCAAGAGATGGAGGGAGAAATCCAATATTCTTAAAGCTACTCAACATTTATCTTCTATTACTCAACATACTTTGTTCTCTCATCTTAAAGCTCTAGAATATGATATTCAAATAGAAGATGAGGAGGATGAGATGGAGTCGAGCACCTCATCCAAGTCTCATTGCCTTTGTCAAGAAAGAAGACAAGATGTCAACAGAGTCCGTAGGAGCCGACCTATCTCTCGAAGGAGCAGATGACTCTGCTCACCAAAAGGTATGATAAATTGAGAATGAAGTATAAAAGAAATAAATTGAGATTTGCAGGTAAGGATAAATCAAGATCCAGATCGGGAAGAAAGGAAGATGAGTCTACAGATGATGATAAAAGCAGGAGCCGACAAGAAGATACAGATCACCGCCGTCAAGAAATCCTTCCACCAAGATCGACAGAGTGATACTTGCTACACATGCAACAAGCCAGGACACTTCAGCTATGATTGTCCTCAATCGACTCCTAAAGAAAGGGAAGAGAAAAGGAAAAAGAGAGACAAGAGATTTGCAGATCAAAGGGCTCTGTTGGCTGAAGAAAATGAGCCAAAGAAATCATCATCATCATCATCATCATCCTCATCGATTTCGGATCGGATGATGAAATATGTCTCATGGCTAGAGGTAATCTATTATTCATCTTGATAATGATTCCTGTCACCTGCATCCGATCATGATCAAACTGTTATTCATGAATTATTGAGAGATTTAAAGACATCTCTCGGCTGCTTATAAATAGCTAGAGACGAGAGAATTTGGCTTTAAAGGATCAAATTCAAATTCTAATTAAAGGAAAGCAGGTGATGAACTATTCAAACCGAGGAAACATTCAAGGGGGAATGTTTTCCCCAGCCGAGGCTAGTACATCACCACCTTACCCGAAAGATTAGAAAATGAATTGAAAATTTAAAAGACAAATTTGAAGTAGTCAGCTGAAAATGAATCAATTAAGAAAGACAATGAGAAGCTAGTCTTCAAAATTAGTCAACTTAATAATTCACAACAAGAATAGATCATATCTTTAATACATCTCAAAATCCCATGACAAAACAGGTCTTGGTTATGATAGAAATAATAAATCAGATGTACAGAAACCTAGGAAATTTGTGAAAGCATCCGATCAATCAAAAGAGGTTAAAATTGGTCCTTGGAAACCAATTAGTCAAATAAGGATCGCATCTCCCACCTGAAAACAAAAATTCAGCCGAGGACTCCTTATCGATTAGGAGAAATCCAAGAACCAAAATAACAAGAAATTCTTATTATAATTCTTTTGATGGAAGAAGTAGATGTTATCACACATTTCCTAAGTTTAGGAAAATTACTCAATCAATACAACAAGTTATCATTCGAAAGTGATACAATTGTAGATAGATTTGGTAGTAAGACCAAGTCTGATTTATTGTTTGGAGATGAGATTTTTATTTGGTTACCTAAAGTGATACTTGACCTTCAAGGACCCAAGATCACTAGGGTACCTTATAACCGATCTGTTTTTCAGATTCACGGGGATCATCACTCAAGGAAGAGATCTTAGCCTCCATATGGTACATTGATAGTGGTTGTTCACAACACATGACCCATAACAAGAGGTCATTATCAAATTTCCAAAGCATTGATGGTCCAAGAGTATTATTTGGAGACAATAATTGTGGTCGACTAAAGGTGTAGGTACTACTGATTATCAAGGATATTCAGGTATCCGAGGTATATTTTGTTGAAGGTTTGAGACATAATCTGCTATCTGTTTCTCGGCTTTGTGATAAAGGTTTTCTTGTCAAATTTTCTAAGGATAAATGTGATATCTTAGATAATTCCTCGGATAAGGTACTATTAATCGGCTTGAGACATGGTAATGTCTATGTGGCCAACTTTAATAGTTGTCCCAAAGATACCTGCTCGATAGCTAAGGGTGGAGAAGACCTCACTGGCTATGGCACAAGAGGCTTAGTTGTCTCGAATTTCAAGACCCTTAGCTAAAAGAACCTTGTCAAGGGATTACCTAAAAACTTTTATCTACTGATCTTAAATGTGATGCTTGTCAGAAAGGTAAACAACCTAGACACTCATTTAAGAGTATTAACTCCTCTTCATCCGAAAGAGTGTTGCAACTACTTCACTGATTCTGTTTGGACCTGTTTGTCCTCTCGGTTTGGTGGAAGGAAATATACTCTTGTTGTAGTAGATGACTTTTCTAGATACACTTGGGTTATATTTCTTTTCAAGAAAAATGAGACTATAAACAAGATCCCCGATCTGCTCGCATAAATTCGTAATGAAAAGGGTGTTAATATTATTAAAATAAGGAGTGATAAGGGCATAAAATTTTTGTATTCTTGTTTATCTAACTTTTTCAATGAGTGTGGAATTATTCATGAGACATCTTCAGCAAGAACCCCTCAACAAAATGGAGTGGTTGAAAGAAGGAATAGAACTTTGAAGGAAGCAGCAGGAGCATGTTAGCTGAGTATGATACCCTCACAGGTTACGGGGTGAAGCCATCAACACACTTGTTACACCTAACAGTGCTTAGTTGTCAAAGACAAGGGTAAGACTCCATATGAGATTTGGAAGGGTAAGATTCCAAGAATCTCATATTTCAAAGCTTTTGGTTGTAAGTGTTTTATCCATAACAATGGGAAATCTAAGTTAAGAACCTTTGATGCTAAGGCAAATGATGGAATATTCTTGGGATATTCTAACACTTCCAAGGCATTTAGAGTTTTTAACAAGACAACTCTTTGTGTGGAGGAAACCCCTCATGTTGTTTTTGATGAGTTGCATTCTTTCTCGTATAAAGTGAATCAAATTTCTAAAATCTAGATAAAATTGAATCGACCAAGTCTAAACATAGAACTCGTTTATCTACCTAGTCTTGATTCGTAATCAGATGAAGAAGAATCCCCATCTCGATAATCAAGACAACTTCGATCGGACTCCATCGATCGTACACCCTTGACGTCACCGATCGGCGGGGGTCACCGATGAAGGGGGAACGTCACCGAGGTAGAGTCGAGAGGAGTTGTCACCGAGACTCAAGATGAGGATCCTTCTCCTCACATTGGCAAAAGGATGAGAAGCTACCATCCATCCGATCGATTATAGGAGACCCATCTAGTAGTGTGCAGACACGAATGATGCTGGACTCAAAGTCTTTTTCAGCTGTTATGTGTCGCTTCTTGAACCCAAGTCTATTGAAGAAGCTCTATCGGATCCAAACTGGGTAATCGCCATGCAGGAGGAACTTCATCGGTTTGAAAGGCAAAATGTATGGGAACTAGTGGAAAGACCCTTACACGTAAAGATTATAGGCACCAAATGGGTGTTTAAAAACAAAGCAGATGAGAACAACATTATTGTTCGAAATAAGGCAAGATTGGTTGCACAAGGTTACTCACACCGAGGGGATAGACTATGATGAAACCTATGCTCCGATTGCGGAATTAGAGGCAATAAGGTTGTTATTGGCATTTGCTGCATATAAATCTTTCAAAGTCTTTCAAATGGATGTTAAGTCTCGCCTTCCTTAATGATGTGTTGCTTGAGGAGGTCTATGTGGAGCAGCCTCACGGGTATAAGATCAATAACAAGGTCTATAAACTCAACAAAGCTCTATATGGACTCAAACAAGCTCCTGAGCTTGGTATGATACCTTATCGATTTCTTGACATCAAATGGATTTTCAAAAGGCAAGATTGATTAAACTTTGTTTAGAAAGGAAATAGATGGTAACATCTTATTAGTTCAAATTTATGTAGATGACATAATCTTTAGTTCACCTAATCGAAATTATGTGAAGAGTTTAGCATTCTCATGAAAAACGAGGTTTGAAATGTCAATGATGGGCAAATTAACATATTTTCTAGGCTTACAGATTAAACAGATGAGTAAAGGCATATTCATACATCGGTCTAAATATGCTAAGGATCCGATTGAGAAATTTGGAATGACTACTAGCGAGAGAAGTTAAAATACCTATGGCAACTAACTTTTCTATGGATTCGGATGAGCAGGATACCCACGGATGCAACAGTATCGTGGACTGATTGGATCTCTTCTCTATTTCACCGCAAGTAGGCCGGATATAGCCTTTGCGGTTGGGGTATGTGCAAGATTCCAGTCTAATCCCAAGAAAACTCATCTGGAGACAAATAAGAAAATTCTAAAATATCTCAAAGGAACCTTGCAAGTAGGGTTATGGTACCCACTGATGACAACCTTGGTGACAAAGTTATTGATTCGGACTTTGGAGGATGTAAGATTGATAGGAAATCCACTTCAGGAACTTGTCAATTTTTAGGCAACAAATTAATTTCTTGGTTATCTAAGAAACAGACATCTCATTGCCACCTCCACAATCAAGCCGAATACATGGCACTGGAAGTTGTTGCTCTCAACTCCACCGGATTAGTCAACAAAGATAGAGACTATAATATTCAAACATCACTGTTCCTATTTCTTGTGATAGTAATAGTGCAATAGCAATGACTTACAATTCTGTTTCGCATTCTAGATGTAAGCATATAGACATTAGGCATCATTTCATTAGAGATCATGTTGAGAAGAATGACATTAGGATTGAGAAAATAAATGCACCGAGTCACAAAGAGTGACATTCTTACAAAACCATCGACTGAGCTCTAGGTTTAAAGAATTATGCTTAGAACTAGGATTACTTGATGCATCTTTATCTGATTTTTAAATTGCTTGCATCTCGATTATTGTATTCCTTATTTCTGGTCTTTTCTTTTCTTTAAATCAATGTCTAGAAAGAATTATCGACTAGATATGTGTCAAAGGACAATCGGGTAGCTGATATCATTGATCTCCTTTTTAGGAATCAAGAATCAAGGATTAGTCATATTGACCTTATCTCGACTTGATGATTACTTATTCGACATCCGGTAAATCAGACTAGGGCACAATAGTCATCGATTTCTAGAAAGCAGATGACTACCTCGCACCCTATCCGATCTACCCCAGCTACTAATAGTTTTGATGAGTTTGTTTGCAGGAACAGGTATACTGAATAGTCTCTTAAATCTCTTCAATCGTAAAACCTTCATCTTTGTTTCTCCTCAAAATCTTTGTTTTCAAATAAAGTTCTTAAGTCTGTGTATTTCAAATAATCTGTACTTTGTAACTAAACCGAAAATACTGTGTTAAACTTTACACATTTGTGTTTTTAAAAAATCGACTAGGAGAGAGTTTTGAAAAATATAAGACAAGGTCAGTTTGACCAAGTCTCGACTTTTACCAAGTCTCGAAATAGAATACCCGATTGCTAAGAAAGGCACCTCATTGCTTACGTCTGTATACTAATTACTTCGATAAAGAAGTCTATTAGCCGTCTAATCCGTAGGATAAACGGTTACTTTTACACAATTCAAGACGCGTAAAGGCCATGCGCCTGAATTCGAAGCGATTTTCTCGCTAAACCGTCGATGTTTTACACGCGCCTCTTTAAATCAACGGTTTAAAATTAAAACTACGAGATCGTGCCACGTTTTGTCTTCCCAAACTTTCCTCTCTCTCCTCTCGAGTTTAAAATCTTACCTTCTTCGTTTAAAATTTTCACATTTCACTTATCAAAATCCTCTCGTAAAAATAACCTTTCTTACAAAACCTATTCAAATGGCTTCTTCTTCTTCCCAACCCCTAGAGCCCCCACCTATATAATCGCATCCATTTCGAATTCAAAATGAATACAGAGGCGGTTAGAAATAAACTCAAAGCCGAAATGTATGTCGACTTTGAAACCACTCCAAGATAGAGAATCCAGCGAGATTCTAGGTTTATTGGAAGCATCGAGACTGCGAGGATATTGCTCATTAATATCGGCGTAAAATAGGACTATGGATTTTATAGGTGCGTAGTTTACGGCGAATAGCGAGTTCATGAAAATGGAGTTCAGTACCACTTTGTAGAAGGAACTCGATTGGAGTTTACTAAGGAGAATGTGGCTCAGATTCTGGATACAATGGCGGACGGAGTAAATCCATTAGTTTATAAGGAGGAGGAATGGGAACAGTCTTTTGATTTGTTTGCGAGGGTCACATATAGAGGAACGAGGAGAGACTTGAAAAAGCACATGTTAAGAAGGAGGTATAGGTTGTTGATGACTATCGTGAATAAGTCCATTCTCGGTGATCGTAGTTCACATAATGGAGTGACGAAGTCCAGTTATCTTTGTATGCGCGCCATCCATGACGGAGTCGTGTAGATTGGCCGAGCCGTTGTTCGGGAGATTAAAGGAGGAGAAGGCAAGATTAGTGTTTAACCCTCGTTGATGCTGATTGGGTTCCTCGATCAATCGTGAGTCTGTTTAATAAGATCACAAAGATCTTGATGGATGGGCTGAACAAAAGGGTCCGAGACGAGAGAAGGCGAAGAAAAATACTCCAGCGAGAAGGGGCTGCGACAAAGAATGAGAGATCAGGTGGTTTGCAGTTCTGCAACGAATCGAGATGAGGCAAGGGCCGAGAGAAATGAGGCCGCGGCGGGTGGGAGTACGAGGCAGGCAGGTGAGGTACCGGATGTTGAGGTACCCGAGGCCGAGATACCGCAGTGAGCGGATGTACCAGAAGACAACCGGGCGAGGAAGCACCGGAGTGGAACTAGAGATCACCCAACCGAAGAATCCAGACTGACGTTCCACTCCAAAGGAGGTCCGGGAGGAGGCTGGGTAAAGCTGCAGATGTACTTGACAGAGGGGAGTCCTCTGCAACTCCCTCAAGTCTGCTGTAGGAAGAAGGCTGCAACACTATAAATAGCAGCGGCGGTAGAGGCAGAGGCGAAGTCTTTGGAGGATCCCGGCTCGGAAGCGAACCGCATCCGCCGAGAGGCGAGCCTCTCCAGTACATCATCAAACATCTCTTCATCGATAAATCCCCCACCCACCACAGCGATGAAGAAGTATCCAAGGCTGGTACTTCGAGCCTGAAACACCTATTCCCGATATAATCCAAATCCTAACCACTTCACCTCATACCTCATCCCCCATCCCCGAAATACCTCCCACCTCATCTCCCATACCTGAAATCCCTCCCACCTCTACTCAACCATTCGATTTTCTCGACTCCCTCTCCACTAAATATCCCACTCCCTCACCCTAACTAAGTCCAATACACACTCCCTGCACTGATGGATCGGTAGGAAGCTTTGAGCTCTCCCTACGATCGGATGCTCGAAGGAGGTTGGCGTAGCCGATTCCCGAACTTCAGTTCAACCTCGAAGTGATGAAGGAATTCATTGAAATTTGGCTGGTCCATCATTTACTGACCGGAGATTTGGAGGAGATGAGCCTGTTCACAGATGAAGTAGGCTGGGAAAATTTCATCTTACGGGAGAAAGTCATTCTGAGTCTGCGGGAATCACTTCGATCTCAACCATCCTGTCGGAGGAGCAGCTCCTGAATCTCCCGAGAAGCCGCCTTGGCTTGCACGAAACCTCTCCCGCCGCCTCCCAGCAGCCTCCCAGATCCACATTCTCTTCTATACTAAATCAGTGGAGAAGAGGATAGAAGATAAATTCACTCGGATGCTCATGATGAAAACTATCAGACATTGTAGATTCCGTCGGTGTAACAATGGAGGACATGCTAAAAGCATCGAGGTAAATCTCTTATCTTCTATTTCTAATTCAGAAAAATGATTGTCAAAGAAGAGTTGGCTGAAGTTAAGAAGGAAGTTGGAGAGTCAAGGAAATCGATTTTCACCTTTGTTCACTATTCGAGTTCACAAAATATTTTCAAAAAGAGTTTTGAAATTTTAAATGTTTATAGAACACTTCTTTTGTAATCTTCAAAATCCTTTATTCACTGTAATTCTTAGATTCATCATAAGGAGATTAGAAGTACTTTGAAGAGTTGAAGATCAAGTTATAAGTTGTAAGATTGTAAAGTAAGTAAGCAAGCAAGTAGTGGAGACCCTTCTTCAAAGTTTGGAGAAGGAGAGTGGATGTAGGATTGTTATAATCCGAACCACTATAAAATCTGTGTTCTTTATTGCTTTCATTTACTTATCTATTCAATTTACATTTTTCTCATTCAAAGATTAATTTTAGAATCGAAGTTAAAATCGAATATCGTTGTTGCTTTTGATCTTATAAAAGTTGAGATTAATATTAAATTCATTTGTGTCACTTTGTGGTACTTTGAATAAATTTTGAAAGATTTGAAAAATCTGAAAAATCTATTCAACCCCCCCTTCTAGATTTTTCCTAGAAGGCCGATACACTTTTTACCTAATCTACTCAACTAATCGGGACCAATACTTTCTTCATTTAACAACTCTTCACCTTCAATTATTTCTCTTCTTCTTCTCCCACGGTTTCTTCGAATGGTAAGCTTCTGTTTGATTGAGTGGCTCGGGTGGAATACCACTAGACCTTGTAATCATGCACCTACACACCACCAATCCAAGTATCAAAATCAAACAAAAACAAAGAACAAAACAAAAATACAAAAGCAACTAGTAGCCACTTCCAACGAATTCCTAAATCTTACTTAAGCGCAAAAACAATTCCCCGAACGGCGCCATTTTAATTGAGGTAAAATTGGCAAGTGATATTAAGACAACCAAGTTATCGAACCTAAGGGAAAAGTGTTGCAATGAGTCCCTAGAAATATGAGTTTTCAACGACTATTGTTGAACACACGGTTATGAGCCAAATACACTAATCAATGCTAGAATTAAAATCAAGCAACAACAATGTTATGAACTAGACAAGAGTTAAGCTAGAACAATTACCAAGCTAGGAATTTTTCAAAAATCAAATGGGATAGAGGTGCTAGGGATAATCTCCATCAAGGAATCAATGATCACACACTATGATTGCATCAAATTGATATTCAATTAAGATAGAAAGCAATAACATCATGTAATTATGTCTCCATTAATCACACAATGCTTAAGGTGAGTATTCTTAGTGCAACTAATCTCTCAATTATGAAGCACCTAATTCATACAATCATGCATAATTATAACTCGATTAATCTCTAATCACGTTAGCTTAACTTTTGTTTGTTGCTAGGGTGATCGAAAATGAATCAAATGAGATAAAAATGCATGAAGCACAATTAGAATCACAATTAGGGCACTAACTATCTCAATTGAACAACAATCATCAACAATCATAGCACAAGCAATCAATTCATAATCAATTTCAATTATCCCAAGCACAAGTGAATTAGCCCATGGAGCAAAGTGCCAAATCCATGGGTGAAAAATCTAATTGCATGATTGATTGGAGTGAATTGATACATGTTTTTAGGGCCTATTTTAGTGCAAAAAGTGAGATAAAGTGTGAATTTTGTGCATAAATGTGAAAAGTATCACTCTTATGCTTAAAAGTATTTTTGTGAGATTTTGATGTTTTTCATCCATTTTGCAGGTAATTCGGTGGAATTTTGCCAAACCGAGAGTACCATTAGGCTTAGAATGAAGAGACGATCATACGGGACGAAACGGGGTCGGGGCCAAAGCCCCGCGCGAGAATGTGCCACTGGACTCGAGCTCGATCGAGGGACATGAGCCTCGAGTCGAGGGCTATACAAAAAAGGATCAAATTCGGAAAAGGTAGGAGCCTCGACTGAGGCATGACCCTCGAGTCGAGGGAGGTGAAAAGGCGGCAGCCTCGAAGTCGAGGCCTCGACCTCGACTCGAGGGGGAGAATTTTCTAAAATTCGTATTTAAAGAAGTTCGAGCCGAGCAATTCAGGGAAGAAGTTCATAATAGCGATTAATAGCGGTTTTGGGGCGATTTCTCGTGCCCCAAGCCAATTTCTCTTGTAGATTAGAGTAGAAGTTAGAATTAGATTTAGATTTCCATTGATTGTTGCTAGATTAGCCATATATTAGCATTTGATTCTTGTAATTCTTTCAATTCAAGCTTGTAATTCATTTGGAGATTGGTGTTGAAGACTCAAGCATTCCTCTTTTTGTTAATTGAAGATCATTTGGTGATATTTTTCCTCTTTTGTCTATTTAATTTCTTAATTGTTGTGATTTACTTTGTGTTTGATCAATTCTATCTTCATTCCATGGGTATTGTTTGTGGTACCATGGGCTAAATCTATTGTGCTTGGGTTAATTGAAATTTATGATGATTTGATTGATGATGCTATAATTGTTTATGATTGGAGATCAATTGAGTAGATTGCTTCCTAATTGTGATTCTTCATTGTGCTTTGTGTAAAATTGTCTCTTTTGATTAATGGTTGATCACCCTAGCAATAGGCGAAAGTTGAGCTAACGTGATTAGGTGTTAATCGGGTTTCAATTTTTGCATGATTGTATGAATTGGCGACTTCTACATTGAGAGATGGGAAGAACTAAGGATACTCACATTAGGCATTGTGATTTTAATGGAGTGATTAATTTCATGATGGTTTATGCTTTCTATCTTAGTTGATTTGCAATTTAATTCAATTGTAGCTTGTTGATTGATGATTCATTGATGGATGTTAATCCTAGCACCTCTATCCCACCATTTAGTGTTGTTTTTGTTATCGCATTCTTAGTGTTCGATCAATTGTTTGCTTGTTGTTTAATAGTATTCTTGCAAGTGTTTTGTTGTTTTTAGTCCAAACCATTGTTGCAACTCTAGTCACTAAGAACTCATATTTCTAGGGCCTCATGTGCATACTTTTTCCCTTGGGTTCGATATTTTGTTGATTGGTCTTAATAACTCTTGCCCTATACACTCCAATCAAATGGCGCCGTTGCCGGGAATTAGTTTTTGGCGCCTTAAGTGAGACCTAGGAATTGTTTGAAGTGGCTATTTGTTGCCTTTGTGTTTGTGTTTGTGTTGTTATTTTTGTTGGAATTTGATACTTGCTTATCTTGTCTAGATGGAAGGATACAATTCATATGCATGGAATCAATATCATTATCAAGAGAGCATGGTATATCCTCCACATTTTGAAGATTTTGGATGCAATAATTGGATGAGCTTTGAATATAATTCTCAATTGCAACAAGTTCCATCCAATTATGAAGATTGGAGATATGAAGAAAGTCCTCCCCAACCTCAAGAGATGTTCCCATATTATGAACCTTATGATCAAACATTCGATCCATGTTGTGGATACGAATTGCAAGGAGCATCGGGAGGTGATTTCTATGATGATAGGAGAAACCATGAGTTCAATTTTCATTGCCACAAGCTTCTCCTCAATTTGAAGAATGGGGACTCCATGATATGAGAGCCATATTGCAAGAGATGCTTGGATTTGTGTTGGAAAAATTTGAGAAAGATGATGCAAGATGTGATCAAATGCTTCCCTTTGATTGGAGTGTATAAGGCAAGAGCTTTTAAGACCAATCGCAAAATATCGAACCCAAGGGAAAAAGTATGCACATGAGGCCCTAGAAATACGAGTTTTTAGTGACTAAAGTTGCAACAATGGTTTGGAACAAAAATAACAAAACATAAGCAAAAATACAAAACAACAAGCAATCAAATGATCGAACACTAAGAATGCGATAACAAAAATAACACTAAATGGTGGAATAGAGGTGCTAGGATTAACATCCATCAATGAATCATCAATCAACAAGCTACAATTGAATCAAATTGCAAATCAACTAAGATAGAAAGCATAAACCATCATGAAATTAATCACTCCATTAAAATCACAATGCCTAATGTGAGTATCCTTAGTCTTTCCCATCTCTCGATGTAGAAATCCCCAATTCATACAATCATGCAAAATTAAAACCCGATCAACACCTAATCACGTTAGCTCAACTCTCGCCTATTGCTAGGGTGATCAACCATTAATCAAAAGAGACAATTTTACATGAAGCACAATGAAGAATCACAATTAGGTAGAAAACTAATGTGAGTATCCTTAGTGCAACTAATCTCTCGATTCCGAAGCACCCAATCCACACATTCATACACAATTATCACCCGATTAATCCCGGATCACGTTAGCGCAACTCTCGCCTATAGCTAGGGTGATCAAACACTAATCTAAAGAGATAATTATGCATGAAGCACAAATGAGAATCACAATTAGTAAGCAATCTACTCAATTGATCTCCAATCATCAACAATCATAGCATCATCAATCAATTCATCATCAATTTCAATTAACCCAAGCACAAAAGAGTTAGCCCATGGTACCACAAACAATACCCATGGGAAGAAGATAGAATTGATCAAACACAAAGCAAATCACAACAATTAAGAAATTAAAGAGACAAAAGAGGAAAAACATCACCAAATGATCTTCAATTAACAAAAAGAGGTATGCTTGAGTCTTCAACACCAATCTCCAAATGAATTACAAGCTTGAATTGAAAGAATTACAATGATCAAATGCTAATCTATGGCTATTCTAGCAACAATGAATTGAAATCTAAGTCTAAATCTACCAATCTACTCTACCTAAGGAAGAAATTGGCTTGGGGCCTGAGAAATCGCCCCAAAACCGCTACTAACTGCTATTAACTAAGTGTATATCCAATTGCTCTGCTTTTCCCCCTTTAAATACGAATTTTTAGAAAACCGCCTCGAGTCGAGGGTCAAGCCTCGACTCGAGGCCTCTGCAAAATTCCTCGCCCTCGACTCGAGGGTCATGCCTCGAGTCGAGGCTCCTGCCTTTTCCGAATTTGATCCTTTTTGCATAGCCCTCGACTCGGGGCTCTTGCTCCTCGACTGCAGCTCGAGTCCAGGGCACTTTTCTCGCGGGCTTCGGCCCCGACCCCCATTTTCGTCCCGTATGATCGTCTCTTCATTCTAAACCTAATGGTACTCTCGGTTTGGCAAAATTCCACCGAATTACCTGCAAAATGTACGAAAAACATCAAAATCTCACAAATAATACTTTTTAAGCAAAAGAGTGATACTTTTCACATTTAAGCACAAAAACTAACACTTTAGCTCACTTTTGCACTAAAATACCCCCTAAAACATGCATCAATTCACTCCTATCATACCCCCAAACTTGAATTGTTGCTCGTCCTCGAGCAACGTAGAAACTAAGAACAAATGAGTGAATTGATTGCAATTATGTCACATGGCACCATAGACGAAAAACAAGACAATCGAACTCATCAATGAACATAAATATCAATGCAACTATCCACTAGCAAACAAGATGAATCGTGCTCAAACAAATGCTCAATCAAATACTCAACACATTGCTCCTTCCATGAAGTGTTTCACTCTTCACTCAAGTGTATCAAGGTATAAAGCACTCAATCATCAAATTCACAAACTTGCACACCATATGCTTGCCAAAAGACTTAATCTCAATCAAAGTCACTTGTGATCAATCAAGAATCAAAGAGGTCTTTCTCTAGATTGTAATGTAGGCTCTTTGGAAAGGTGGGATGTTTTTGGATAAGAGTGACTAAGTAGTAGAGACTTGAATGTAAGCCAATCAATACAAATGCACAATCTCTTCACTTTTCATCAATCAACACTCTTCCTTTTGAACTTCAATTCAATCCACCATTCACTTGAGCTTTCTCTTTTTAAGCTCACAAATTGAAATTTTCTTTTCACTTCATGCATTTTTCTTCACAATTCAATTTTTCTTCTTTTCACAACCTTTCTTCTTTTATCACTTCATTCATCACTTAGCTCATCATCTTCCCATACTTAGCAATCAAATCACCATCATTAGCCAACATTCAAGCTCAACTAAATATTGGACAAGAAAGGCTCATAAAATAGGCTAAAATGGTTTCAATTTCACTTGGCTTGCCAAAGAATATGGATCATAAGGCTCAACATGGCTCACTAAGGAAATCAAATGTATTTGGTGGGGAAAATTTGGCAAAGTGACTAAACATTCCAAACATGGCCTCTTATCACTTTCAAGACATCACACAAAGATCAATATCAACAAGTCTAATGTCAAGTTCTAGCATACAAATCATGAATGATGCACTCACAAAGAAATCAATCAACCGTATAAGATGTACGATTATTAAGGCACAAAAGCTCACGGGTTAAAATTGAGCAATGAATCAAGTATTTTCAATCACATTCATCTTCACATCATAAATCAAGCAAGCTAGCTTCAAGCTACAAATCTACTCATGATCAAATCAAAATCCAATTAGTCTTGCAAATCTAACACAAGTGCTCATGTACATAAATCCAAGCATACTCACTACCACAAAAATGATACTAAAAGATATATGCAATAAATCCACAATTAAGCTCAAGACACATCTAGCCCCAAAAATAGATGCAAGAAATCCAAGATACCAATATAGCTTAATCAACAATAAGCAATAAGCTCACAAACCCCATAATCATATAAGAGCACAAAAAGATAGGCAAAGAAAGAGAAAACCTCCCCCAAACTTAGACAAGTCTAAGTTTGAAAGGAAGTGTTGTACCAATAAGCTTTTAAACTCCATCTTTCTTCAAGCATGTGTAGGACTCTTCAAGCTTTAATGCACTTTCCTTCTTGATCTTGCATTTCCTTGCAATTCCAATCACTTACTCAATCCACGTAGTGAGCATACCTACAATCGGGCATAAGAATCTTCAAATAATCACCACTAAGAGATGCGAGAACCAAATAACGACCACACCCCCAAACTTGAATGATAGCATGAATTCAAAGTTTAGAATGAGAGTGATAAAAATATATGCAACTCAAAATGATATCAACAATAAGCTCAACCTATATGAATCCCAGAACATAGAGCACACTTTCCTAAGCATGAGCAATTAAGTAGCAAGCCAAATCTCCCAAAAACAAAACAAAAATACTAATCTACGAAAAAGCACACAAAAGCAAAGAAATAAAGAGGATGGGTTGCCTCCCATCGAGCTATTTTTATTGTCCTTTGCCGGACTTATTCTTTCACTTCCATCTTCCTTCATCGGAATGGCCAAGGATAGCGATCCTCCTTCCCATTATATCTCAATCTTTGAGCTTCATAATCTAGGAGGTCCACATAATAGATAGGCCAACCACCCATATATATCTTGAACATTATTCTTGGTGGATTCGCCTCTTGCTCTCTCACCATCCTTCTTCTCCATTCCTTTTTCCCATGGATGCCCAAGCAATTCCTTAATGCTTTCCTATAGTCAAAGTGCACAAGAGGTAAAATAAAATCATTAGAAGCATCATTTTCAATAAAAGTATGAATTGAAGAGTTTGAAGGTATAGAGATGCTCATTTCAATCTTCAATTCCTCATTTGGTGCTTCGAGATTTGCTTCCTCATTATAGCTCATGTCCATTAATGGACACTCCTCTTCCTCACTTTTGATAAGGAAATTCTTCCTTTTATCCTTATTGCTTGGACCCTCTACCACATCTTCTTCAATTGTATTTTCTTCCTCCCCTTCTTCTTGATTCTCCATGATGGTTATGTCTTTCACTTGGAGTAGAAAATATTTGAGTTGACTTTTTATGACCATGAATTGAGCTTCAGTGATCTCCATGTTCCCCTCTAGCCATGAATCAACCAATGCCTTGGTCTCATAAATGTTATCATATAAGGGTAACATTTCTTCACATCTAGGGTCATTGTCCTCAATTCCCTTCAATAGCACTCCAAGCATTTCTTGCAATATGGCTCTCACATCATAGAGTCCCCATTCTTCAAATTGAGGAGAAGCTTGTGGCATTTGGTAGTCATAATCATGGCTTCTCCCATAGTCATAATAAGCCCCTTCCGATGCTCCTTGACACTCAAATCCAAGACATGGATCAAATGTTTGATCATAAGGCCCATAGTATGGAAACATCTCTTGAGGTGGAGGAGGAATTTCATCACATATCCAATCTTCATAATTGGATGAAACTTGTTGCCCTTGAGAATTATCTTCATAGTTCCTCCAATTATTGTATCCAAATTCTTCAAAGTGTGGAGGATACACCATACTCTCTTGAAAATACTCTTGATTCCATGCATATGAATTGTATCCCTCCATCCAGACAAGATAGCAAAGTATCAAATTCAAACAAAAATAACAAAATAAACGAAAACACAAAGGCAACAAGTAGCCACTTCAAACAATTCCTAAGTCTCACTTAAGGCGCAAAACTAATTCCCCTGCAACGGGTGCCATTTGATTGGAGTGTATAGGGTAAGAGTTATTAAGACCAATCAACAAAATATCGAACCCAAGGGAGAAAGTATGCAAACAAAATTCAAGGATAAGAGTTCTAAATGGCTAAAGTTGCAACAAGTTTTCGGACTAAAATCTCTACAAAATGCAAGAAATTAAATGGCAAGATTATGCAAACAATCTATCGAACACCTAATATGCAAGATCAAATAAACTAAAATCAATGGGGGAATTGGGTGCAAGGGATAATCTCCATCAAGGAATCCATGATTAACAAGCTATGATTGTATCCAAATGCAAATCAATCAAATTAGAAAGCATAAACCATCATGAAATTAATCACTCCATTAATATCACAATGCCTAATGTGAGTATCCTTAGTTCTTCCCATCTCTCAATGTAGAAGTCCTCAATTCATACAATCATGCAAAATTGAAACCCGATTAACACCTAATCACGTTAGCTCAACTCGCCTATTGCTAGGGTGATCAACCATTAATCAAAAGAGACAATTTTTCATGAAGCACAATTAAGAATCACAATTAGGAAGCAAGCTAATTCAATTGATCACAATTATCAACAATCATAGCATGAGGAAATCACTTCATCCCTAATTTCAATTATCCCAAGTACAAAGCTATTAGCCCATGGTGCTACAAGCAAAATCCATGGGTAATAAATCTAAGAAAACAAATAACAATCTAATCAATACAAGCAATGAATTAAAGAGAACAAAGGGTAAGAACATCACCAATTGAACTTCAATAGATAAAAATAGGAATGATTAATCTTCTACAATGCTTCAATTCCACTTCAATACTCCCAAATCACAGCTAAAATCTTCAATTACAATCAATCAAAATACTAATCTAGTGGACTAAATGTAGAATCTAATCTAATTCTATCAATCTATAGCAATTACAATGGAAATCAAGCTACAAAATGCAAAATTTGCCTAAGGAACCTCCTAGAAACCGCTCTAAACTCGGCTAGAATCAAGATATTCTCTGCTTTTTGCTTCAATTGGCTTTAAAACTGAATTTTTCAATTTTGGGCACTCCTCGACTCGAGCTTCGTGCCCTCGAGTCGAGGCCTCGAGAGTCGCAACACGCTTCTTCAAAATATCGCCGCCTCGAGTCGAAGCTCACCTCGACTCGAGGAATCTGCCAATTTCCCATCCCTCGACTCGAGGCTCCTCCCTCGAGTCGAGCTTACCGCCTTTTTAAAAATATTTCTCCACTGACCCTCGAGTCGAGGCTTGTGCACCCTCAACCCGTGCTCGAGACCAGAAATTTTTATCGAGAAGGGCTTCTGCCCGACCCCATTTTCGTCCGTATGTTCGCTCTCTTCATTTTAAGAATAACGGTACTCTGGTTTGGTAAAATTCCACCGATTTACCTGCAAAACGGACGAAAAACCTCAAAATCTCACAAAGTAATACTTTTTAGGCAAAAGAGTGATACTTTTCACATTTAGGCACAAAAATCACACTTTAGCTCACTTTTTGCACTAAAATAGACCCTAAAAACATGTATCATTTCACTCCAATCATGTATAGGGCAAGAGCTTTTAAGACCAATCGCAAAATATCGAACCCAAGGGAAAAAGTATGCACATGAGGCCCTAGAAATACGAGTTTTTAGTGACTAGAGTTGCAACAATGGTTTGGAACAAAAACAACAAAACACAAGCAAAAATACAAAACAACAAGCAATCAAATGATCGAACACTATGAATGCGATAACAAAAATAACACTAAATGGTGGAATAGAGGTGCTAGGATTAACATCCATCAATGAATCATCAATCAACAAGCTACAATTGAATCAAATTGCAAATCAACTAAGATAGAAAGCATAAACCATCATGAAATTAATCACTCCATTAAAATCACAATGCCTAATGTGAGTATCCTTAGTCTTTCCCATCTCTCGATGTAGAAATCCCCAATTCATACAATCATGCAAAATTGAAACCCGATCAACACCTAATCACGTTAGCTCAACTCTCGCCTATTGCTAGGGTGATCAACCATTAATCAAAAGAGAAAATTTTACATGAAGCACAATGAAGAATCACAATTAGGTAGAAAACCTGAGAAGAGAGTAGAGGATAAATTCACCCGGATGCTCATGATGAAAACCGCATACATTGTAGATTCTCAGTGTGACAATGGAGGACATGCTAAAAACATCTCGAGGTAAATCTCTTATCTTCTATTTCGATTCTATTAAAATGATTGTCAAAGAAGAGTTGGCTGAAGTTAAGAAGGAAGTTGGAGAGTCAAGAGCCAAACCCAAGCCGACAATCGATTCTGGCCGATGAGATCCTACTCAATCAATCCTCGCCTTCCACCTATTTTACCATTATCAAGGAGCAGCTTGCTATGCTACTTGATGATATTAAAAAGGGGGAAGATGTGGAGATAGTTAAGGCCGAGCTCAACCAGATTAAACTTTCAAGAACACCAATCGGATGAGCTCACCGCCCTAAAGATAAGAATTGAGCAGATTGAGGAGACGATTGGGGCGTATGAGCCGGCCAAAAAGAAGGAAACCGAGTGAAGTCTCGAAAGATTTATGGTTAAGATCAGTGGAAAGAAATGAGGAAGCCAAAGCTAAAGCCGAGGCCGAGCAGGCAAGGGGAAAGAGCCGACAATAGCGGAGAAAGGGAAAGAAAAGGAGCTAGAGAAAGTCGTGTCGCCTATCGACAGAGCCCGATGTCCAAAGCTGCTAGAAAGAGACCACTTGAGAAATCACCGAAAGCTTAGGATAGAGGCGTAAAGGGACCGACGGATTAAGGCGAGAGAAGGTCTATTATGGCCGAAGGGAAGCCGAAGAAAGATTAAATCTGCGAAGGAAGCTGGCAGAATCTTTGGCAGATTCGAGAAGAAGTGGGTAGTCCCATCGGTTGGAGGAGGAGCAGACATAGATAGATCGACTTGAAGAAAGAACAGATGCTCCTCCAAAAATAATTGCGCATCCAAGTATGGGCAGTGAGTACATGAAGTACGAGGCTAAATGGACCTTCTTCTCGTACATCTCAGAAAGGAGTTGGAGCATCATCAAACAACGAAACTATAGCTTGGCATGACCGGATGGAGAAGGAAAATCCAAGCTTGTACCGTAAACTTCTTGATGAAGGAGATGAGTGGTACAACGTGGATTTGGTTGCTCCGCACTACTCATCCATTCCAATTAAGCCGAATGATGATGGCTCGATTGACAAGGATCGGATCAGGTCAACTATCAACTATGGGATAAATCAAATGAAGTTGATCGATCCAAAGGAGATTGCCGAGCCGAGGACGAGGATATTTGATTGGATGCAGCTCCTGAGAAAGATAGATGGGCCAGTTAGATAAGCCAAAATCTTCTTATCTTTTATCTTCTTATCTGCTCCATATGTACAAATATAAATGTCTTTGTATATGAATGAGATGACTGGTTCTTATCTCGATTTACTTGTTTGTTTTAAAAGTTTTCTTTATTGCTTTAAGAAACTTTAAAAAATTTTTAAGTATAAATCATCTCGAGAAATTTATCATCTCAAAGCTTAAAATTTTCAAAATTTTTCTAAGTCCAAAATTTTTCTAAGTCCTAAGACTTAATTTTTTTAAAAATCTTTTGAAAAAGTCTTAAGACTTAAGAATTTTTTTTTCTTCAAATTTTCTAAGTATGAATTAAAGTACTCTAATTTGAAATAAATCAATTTATAGTGTGAATGTGTTATGATATGCCTATCCGACTATCTTGAATAACTTTAACTAACATCACCGTGAGTATGTTTCTTTTATAGTTTTAACATCATCAAAAAGGGGAAAATTGTTAGATCAAGTAAAGTTTTGATGAGTTAAAAGATCAATCCAGATGAAGACATCGTTGAAGAACAATTAAGATCAAAGTTCAAGATTAAGCCGATCGACTAGGTCAATCTTTGTGGTTTCCGAGGAGTTGTACGTTATTTGGTGCTTTTTGCATGGAGTTAGATTCAATGCCGCCGCCTACCTCTATTATCTATTTGAGAGAGCCACGAGCACAAAGTTCAAGAAGATTAACTTTGGAGGCATGATTACTTTGATAGCCGAGCATCTCGGTATCCCCACGCACAATCTCGGAGCGGTGGAGGGCCCCGACCTTACCCTTGATACCATGCGGCGTATGAGGACGCTTGACCGCATCGGTAGGACGTGGTGTCTCCAGCAAGATCATGGTGGCCGATTCCCTCTTCCTAATAAGAGGTTGACGACAGCCTTCGGTTCTCGTGCCTTTGTGACCATCAATTTGCGTATGTGGTCACAAATGGCCACACCGAGGCGATAGATGCCTATATGAGAGAGCATGGGGACGTTCTCCGAGATGACGATGATGATGATGATGGGGGCTAGCAAAGGTTCGATGATGATCGTGGTGAGGGAGCTGCGAGAGGGAGCAGAGGTCGAGATAGGAGATGATGATTCGAGGACGAGGATGGTGAGGAGCCGGAGTAGGAGGAGCCGCCCGTCCGAGATGGATGAGGATTATCAGCCAAAGATCAACATGTACCGGGCAGACGAGATGAGGAGTAGAGAGTATGAGGCGGGAGTTCATCTCGAGGCCGTGGGTTTTGACCGAGGAGATGTGGGGTGATAGTCGAGGATGCATATTGAGAGTTTGACCCGACATGATGAGATGTATCGGATGCTTGAGGAGTCCTGCACGATTCAATGAAGAGACTAGGAGGATGCAGGAAGAGTCTCTCGAAGACTCGTAATGACATGTATGCCCTTCTCGCAGCCAGATGAGCTCGTGGAACTTCGGGCCGGAACACTACCCTCCTCCACCGCCGCCGTCCGACTACTAGTGGCTATCCCCTATTCCTCATTCCCTCTTCTTGGTCTTTAGATTCTGATCTTCTTGTTTTTCTTTGTACTTTTCTTGGTGGATTGTACTCTTTATTGTGACGATTGTACTCTTGATTGATTTGATGACTTGATGATTTTGATGTTTTGGATTGATTGATGATTTTATGGATGCTATGATTCTCTTGATTATTTTTGAGCTTATTGTTTATTGATGATTGTGATTTGATGATCCTTTGGATTCCTTATCCCTATGATTCTATATTCTTTATCTTGAGCTTAATTGTGGATTTATTGATATATCTTTGAGTATCATTCATGTGGTAGTGAGTATGCTTGGACTTATGTACAGGAGCACTCGTGTTGATTTGCAAGACTTATTGGATTTTGATTTGATCATGAGTAGATTTGTAGCTTGAAGCTAGCTTTCTTGATTTATTGTGTAAGGATGAATGTGATTGAAGATGCTTGATTCATTGCTCAATTGAAGCCCGTGAGCTTTTGTGCCTTAATAATCGTGACATCTTATACGGTTGATTGATATTTCTTTATGAGTGCATCATTCATGATTTGTATGCTAGAACTTGCCACTTGACTTGTTGATATTGATCTTTGTGTGATGTCTTGAAAGTGATAAGAGGCCATGTTTGATATGATGAGTCACTTTGCCAAATTTTCCCTACCAAATACATTTGATTTCCTTAGTAAGCCATGTTGAGCCTTATGATCCTTATTCTTTGGCAAGCTAAGTGAGATTGAAACCATTTTAGCATATTTTTATGAGCCTTTCTTGTCCTATATTTAGTTGAGCTTGAATGTTGGCTAATGATGGTGATTTGATTGCTAAGTGTGGGAAGATGATAAGCTAAGTGATGAATGAAGTGATAAAAGAAGAAAGGTTGTGAAAAGAAGAAAAATTGAATTGTGAAGAAAAATGCATGAAGTGAAAAGAAAAATTCAATTTGTGAGCTTAAAAAGAGAAAGCTCAAGTGAATGGTGGATTGATCATTGAAGTTCAAAAGGAAGAGTGTGCTAGATGAAAATGAAGAGATTGTGCATTTGTATTGATTAGCTTACATTTAAGTCTCTACTACTTAGTTACTCTTATCCAAAAACATTCCACCTTTCCAAAGAGCCTACATTACAATCTAGAAGGAAGACCTCTTTGATTCTTGATTGATCATAAATGATTTTGATTGAGATTAAGTTTTTGGCAAGCATATGGTGTACTTATTCATGAATTTGATGATTGAGTGCTTTATACCTTGATACATATGAGTGAAGAGTGAAACACTCCATGGAAGGAGCAATGTGTTGAGTATTTGATTGAGCATTTGTTGGAGCATGATTCATCTTGTTTGCTAGTGGATAGTTGCATTGATACTTATGTTCATTGATGAGTTCGATTGTTTTATTTTTTCATCTATAGTGCCATGTGACATAATTGCAATCAATTCACTCCTTTGTTCTTAGTTTCTACGTTGCTCGAGGACGAGCAACAATTCAAGTTTGGGGGTATGATTGGAGTGAATTGATACATGTTTTTAGGGCCTATTTTAGTGCAAAAAGTGAGCTAAAGTGTTAGTTTTTGTGCCTAAATGTGAAAAGTATCACTCTTTTGCCTAAAATGTATTATTTGTGAGATTTTGATGTTTTTCGTCCATTTTGCAGGTAATTCGGTGGAATTTTGCCAAACCGAGAGTACCATTGGACTTAGAATGAAGAGACGGACATTTGGGACGAAAATGGGGGTCGTGGCCGAAGCCCTGCGTGAGAAAAGTGCCCTGGACTCGAGCTCTTGTCGAGGAGCAAGAGCCTCGAGTCGAGGGCTATGCGTAAAAGGATAAAAATCGGAAAGTGGCAGCAGCCTCGACTTGAGGCATGACCCTCGAGTTGAGGGCGAGGAGTTTTGCAAGAGCCTCGAGTCGAGGCCTGACCCTCGACTCGAGGGGGAGGTTTTTCCAAAAATTCGGTATTTAAGGGGAGAAGCAGAACATGCAACTTAATCAGTTCATAATAGCAGTTAGTAGCGGTTTTGAGGCGATTTTCTCGTGCCCCAAGCCAATTTCTTCATTAGGTAGAGTAGATTGGTAGATTAGATGTAGGTTTCCTTTGATTGTTGCTAGATTAGCCATAGAATAGCATTTGATCCTTGTTATTCTTTAAATTCAAGCTTGTATTGCATTTGGAGATTGGTGTTGAAGACTCAAGCATTCCTATTGTTGTTGATTGAAGATCAATTGGTGATGTTTTTCCTCTTTTGTCTCTTTAATTTCTTAATTGTTGTGATTTGCTTAGTGTTTGATCAATTCTATCTTCTTCTCATGGGTATTGTTTGTGGTACCATGGGCTAACTCTCTTGTGCTTGGGTTAATTGAAATTGATGATGATTTGATTGATGATGCTATAATTGTTGATGATTGAAGATCAATTGAGTAGATTGCTTCCTAATTGTGATTCTTTATTGTGCTTTGTGTAAAATTGTTTCTTTTGATTAATGGTTGATCACCCTAGCAATAAAGTAGAGTTGAACTAACGTGATTAGGTGTTAATCGGGTTTCAATTTTGCATGATTGTATGAATTGGGGATTTCTACATTGAGAGATGGGAAAGACTAAGGATACTCACATTAGGCATTGTGATTTTAATGGAGTGGTTAATTTCATGATGGTTTATGCTTTCTATCTTAGTTGATTTGCAATTTGATTCAATTGTAGCTTGTTGATTGATGATTCATTGATGGATGTTAATCCTAGCACCTCCATCCCACCATTTATTGTTGTTTTTGTTATTGCATTCTAGGTGCTCGATCATTTGTTTGCTTATTTTTGTTTGTATTTTGCAAGTGTTTGGTAGTGTTAGTGCAAACCATTGTTGCATCAATAGTCACTAAGAACTCGTATTTCTAGGGCCTCATGTGCATACTTTTTCTCTTGGGTTCGATATTTTGTTGATTGGTCTTAATAACTCTTGCCCTATACACTCCAATCAATAATTCTTCGTATAAGGTATTTTTAATCGGCTTCAGACATGGTAATGTCTATGTGGCCAACTTTAATAGTTGTCCCAAAGATACTTGTCTCGATAGCTAAGGGTGGAGAAGATCTCACCAAGCTATGGCACAAGAGGCTTAGTCATCTCAATTTCAAGACCCTTAGCAAGTCAAGCAAAAGAACCTTGTCAAGGGATTACCCGAGAAACTCTTATCTACCGATCTTAAATGTGAAGCTTGTCAAAGGTAAACAGCCTAGACACTCATTTAAGAGTATTAACTCCTCTTCATCCGAAAGAGTACTTCAACTACTTCATCTGGATTTGTTTGGACTGCTTTCTCCTCTCGCCAGTGGAAGGAAATATACTCTTGTTGTAGTAGATGACTTTTCTAGATACACTTGGGTTATATTTCTTTTCAAGAAAAATGAGACTATAAACAAGATCCCCGATCTGCTCAAACAGATTCGTAATGAAAATGGTGTTAATATTATTAAAATAAGGAGTGATAAGGGCACAAAATTTTTGAATTCTTGTTTATCTAACTTTTTCAATGAGTGTGGAATTATTCATGAGACATCTTCAGCAAGAACCCCTCAACAAAATGGAGTGGTTGAAAGAAGGAATAGAACTTTGAAGGAAGCGGCCGGAGCATGTTAGCCGAGTATGAAACCCCTCACAGTTCCCCGGGTCAAGCCATCAACACAGCCTTGTTACACCTGCACAGGTGCTTAGTTGTTAAAGACAAGGGTAAGACTCCATATGAGATTTGGAAGGGTAAGATTCCAAGAATCTCATATTTCGTAGCTTTGGTTGTAAGTGTTTTATCCATAACAATGGGAAATCTAAGTTGAGAACTTTTGATGCTAAGGCTTGATGGAATATTCTTGGGATATTCTAACTCTTCCAAGGCATTTAGAGTTTTTAACAAGACAACCCTTTGTGTGGAGGAAACCCCTCATGTTGTCTTTGATGAGTTGTATTCTTTCTCGTATAAAGTGAATCAAAAATCAAAGTCTAGATAAAATTGAATCGACCAAGACCGTACATAGAACCTGTCTATCTACCTAGTCTTGATTCAGAATCGGATGAAGAAGAATCTCCATCCGATAATCAAGACAACTTCGATCGAGACTCCATCGATCGAGACACCCTTGACGTCTGATCACGGGGTCACCGAGGTAGAGTCGGAGGAGTTGCCTACCGAGACTTAAGATGAGGATCCTTCTCCTCACATAGGCAAAAGGATGAGAAGCTACCATCCATCCGATCGATTATAGGAGATCCATCTAGTAGTGTGCGACACGAATGATGCTTTGGACTCAAAGTCTTTTCACCGTTATGTGTCGCTTCTTGAACCCAAGTCTATTGAGGAAGCTCTATCAGATCCAAATCGGATAACCGCCATGCAGAGGAACTACATCAGCTTGAAAGACAAAATGCATGGGAACTAGTGGATAGACCCTTACACGTAAAAGATTATAGGCACCAAAATGGGTGTTTAAAAACAAAACAGATGAGAACAACATTATTGTTCGAAATAAGGCCAGATTGGTTGCACAAGATTACTCACACCGAGGGGATAGACTATGATGAAACCTATGCTCCAGCTTGCGGATTAGAGGCAATAAGGTTGTTCTTGGCATTTGCTTTGCATATAAATCTTTCAAAGTCTTTCAAATGGATGTTAAGTCTGCCTTCCATAATGGTGTGTTGCTTGAGGAAGTCTATGTGGAGCAGCCGCCCGGGTTTAAGATCAATAACAAAGTCTATAAACTCAACAAAGCTCTATATGGACTCAAACAAGCTCCCAGAGCTTGGTATGATACCTTATCCGATTTCTTGACATCAAATGGTTTTTCAAAAGGTAAGATTGATAGAACTTTGTTTAGAAAGGAAGTGGATGGTAACATCTTATTAGTTCAAATTTATGTAGATGACATAATCTTTGGTTCACCTAATCAAATTATGTGAAGAGTTTAGCATTCTCATGAAAAACATGTTTGAAATGTAAATGATGGGTGAATTAACATACTTTCTAGGCTTACAGTTAAACAGATGTGTAAGGGTATATTTATACATCGCCTAAATATGCTAAGGATCTGATTGAGAAATTTGGAATGACTACTAGCGAGAGAAGTTAAAATACCTATGGCAACT
Source organism: Paraleonurus japonicus (assembly GCA_030762865.1). Taxonomy (NCBI): domain Eukaryota; kingdom Viridiplantae; phylum Streptophyta; class Magnoliopsida; order Lamiales; family Lamiaceae; genus Paraleonurus; species Paraleonurus japonicus. The sequence goes on from CM061060.1 coordinate 25,354,220, forward strand.
AACTTCTCTATGGATTCGTATGAGCAGGGATACCCACGTATGCAACAGAGTATCGTGGACTCGATTGGATCTCTTCTCTATCTCACCGTAAGCAGCCGTATATAGCCTTTGCGGTTGGGGTATGTGCAAGATTCCAGTCTAATCCCAAGAAAACTCATCCGAGACGGCTAAGAAAATTCTAAAATATCTCAAAGGAACCTTGCAAGTAAGGTTATGGTACCCACTCATGACAACTTTGAGCCGACAGTTATTCAGATTCAGACTTTGGATGATGTAAGATTGATATGAAATCCATTTCAGGAACTTGTCAATTCTTAGGCAATAAATTAATTTCTTGGTTATCCAAGAAACAGACATCCGTTGCCACCTCCACAACCGAAGCCGATTACATGGCACTGGAAGTTGTTGCTCTCAACTCCTCCTGGATCACCAACAGCCTTAGAGATTATAATATTCAAACATCGCTTGTTCCTATTAACTGTGATAGTAATAGTGCAATAGCAATGACTTACAATCCTCGTTCTCGCATTCTAGATGTAAGCATATAGACATTAGGCATCATTTCATTAGAGATCATGTTGAGAAGAATGACATCGTAATAGAGAAGATAGCCACCGAGTCACAAAGAGCAGACATTCTTACAAAACCATTAGTGAGTCTAGGTTTAAAGAATTATGCTTAGAATTAGGATTACTTGATGCATCTTTAGCTGATTTCTAATTGGTTTGCATCTCGTTTAATGTATTCCTTATTTCTCGGTCTTCTCTTTTCTTTAAATCAATGTCTAGAAAGAATTATCGACTAGATATGAGTCAAAGGACAATCGTGTAGCTGATATCATTGATTACCTTTTTAGGAATCAAGAATCAAGGATTAGTCATATTGACCTTATCTCGACTTGATGATTACTTATCCGACATTTGGTAAATTAGACTAGGACACAATAGTCATCTCGATTTCTTGAAAATGATGACTATCTCGCACCCTATCTCGATCTACCCTGACTACTAATAGTTTTGATGAGTTTGTTTGCAGGAACAGTATACCAGATTTGTCTCTTAAATCTCTTCAATTAGAAAATCTTCACCTTTGTCTCCCTCAAAACCTTTGTTTTCAAATAAAGTTCATTAGTCTGCGTATTTCAAAGAAATCAGACTTTGTGACTAAAACCGAAAATCCCGTGTTAAGCTTTAAACATTTGTGTTTTTCAAAAATCAGACTAGGAGAGAGTTTTTGAAAAATATAAGACAAGGTCATTTTGACCGAGTCCGACTTTTACCAAGTCTCGAAATAGAATACCCGATTGCTAAGAAAGGCACCTCATTGCTTACGCTGTATACTAATTACTTCGATAAAGCAAGTCTATTAGCCGTCTAATCCGTAGGATAAACGGTTACTTTTTACACAATTCAAGACGCGAGAGGCCACGCACCTGAATTCGAAGCGATCTTCCCGCTAAACCGCTGATGTTTTACACGCGCCTTTTAAATCAACGGTTTAAAATTAAAACTCGAAATCGTGTCACGTATCGCCTTCCCAACTTTCCCTCTCTCTCCTCTCGAGTTTAAAATCTTACCTTCTTCTTTTAAAAATTTTTCACTTTCACATTTCACTTATCAAAATCCTCTCAAAAATAACCTTTCTTACAAAAGTTATTCAAATGGCTTCTTCTTCTTCCCAACCCCTAGAGCCCCCACCTATATAATCGCATCTATTTCGTAATTCAAAATGAATACAGAGGCTTAGAAACAAACTCAAAGCCGAAATGTATGTCGATTTTGAAACCACCCAAGATAGAGAATCCAAATGAGATTCTAGGCTTACCGGAAGCATCGAGAGTACGAGGATTTTGCTCAATGAAATCGGCGTAAAACAGACTATGGATTTCATAGGGGTAGAGTTTCTGCAAACAATGAGTTCACCGAAATGGGTTCAGTACCACTTTGTACAAGGAACTCAATTGGAGTTTACTAAGGAAAACGTGGCTCGGATTCTCGATACAACGGCGGACGAAGTAAATCCTTTGATTTACAAGGAGGAGGAATGGGAACAGTCTTTTGATTTGTTTGCGAGGGTCACATATAGAGGAACAAGGAGAGATTTGAAAAAGCACATGTTAAGAAGAAAGTATAGGTTGTTGATGACTATTGTGACCAAGTCCATTCTCGGGAGATCGAGTTCACATGATGGTGTGACGAAATCCAGATTATGATGTATGCGCGTCATCTATGACTGAATCAGGTAGATTGGGTTGAGCTGCCGTTTAGGAGATTGAAGGAGGAAATGACAAGACTGGTATATAACCCTATTGATGTTGATTGGGTTCCTCACCAACTGTGAGTCTGCTCAATAAGATCACAAGATTGATGGATGGGCTGAACAAAAGGGTCCAGATAAGAGAAGGGAGGAAAAATACTCCAAGCGTAAGGGGTCACGACAAAAATGAGAGACCGAGAAATGTGTTGGAGTATACCGTAAAGCAAACTTTTGTTGGGCTTTGTGGATGTATATTTGATTTCCTTATTATCTGAAATAAATATTTTTCACATTATTGCTTTCTTTCAATAGTGATTGTTTGTATGTCTATTTATCTTATATTGTAGACAATGTGGTGGGTTTGTAGTCACACGTAAGATAACATTGTTGGTTCCTTATAAGATATAAACAAGATTCACGATCGAGATAGTTCTCGACATAACTATTGGTTTAAGTTGTAGTATAAACTTGTTGGTGGCTTGTCTTGGTCATTAGTTTATACTAATACGACCGTGTCGTATTGAATGGATCACGCATAAGACATGTTCTTCTATTCTCGACTGTCATGAAGAACTAGAGGTCTTGGTGACTCTTATCATTCTTAACCCTAAGTGTGATATTTAGGTTTGTGGAGTGCTTATTCACTACTTTGATTTATCATGGGTGAGAATCTTATTAGATTCAACATACTCTGTATTTTGGGTAGTGATATCACTCGCATGATGTCTATTTATTGGCATTAGGGCACCGTGTCCTGGTCATCCAGGTGATGACGCCCTCTTGAGGATCTCATAAAGGATTGTCGTATTAAACCCTCGCAGGTGGATTTAATCCGTACGACAACAAGGTTGAGTGGTACTACTCAAGGAATAATAGATATTAATAAATTAAAGTAGTCGAAACTTTAATAATTAATGGACGTGTGATATCTTTAACACGGGAGTTATAGAGTCTAATAGAAGTCCCGATTCGGTTCGGGATAGGACGGAAGTGCAACATTAATTCTCTAGTGGAATGAATTAATGTTTTCGGGCCAAATAATGTTCTGGCTGAACATAAGAACGCTTGGACTTGAAAGAAGCCCAAACCCTATACCTTCTAATGGATCCCTAGTCCGGCCCATGAAAAACCTAATGAGTGTATATAAAAAGGGGCTTCATTCGTTTAAAACATGAGGAAGAAAAAACGCTGCAAAGCAGCCCTTTTCACCACGATTCGATAGCTCGCCGTCCACCCGGTGTTCGAACGAGGTTGGGAGACAGACTAGAAGGTCTATTGTGGAATCAAAGCCTTGATCTTCAAGGGTAACGAATCTAACATTTGCTTTAGATGCATGTTTAGGTTTTATTTATTTATTTTGATTCTCTGTTTTATATGTTTGGCATCCAACAACGATCTTGGGATCGGACCGCTTTCACCGGCGTGTTCCATCAAAATAAAGCGAAGCACTGGGTACAGAGACAGCAATGAGGTACCGTGGCCGAGGTACCCGAGGCCGAGATACCCGCACCAAGTGGATGTACCAACAAAGACAACACCGAGGAAGCACTGGAGTGGAACTAGAGGTCACCCAACCTCGAAGAACCTGCACTCGACGCTCCACTCCAAAGGAGGTCCGTAAGGAGGCTGGTCAAAGCCGCGGATGGACTTGTCCGAGGAGAGTCTTCTGCAACTCCGTCAAGTCTCACCGCTGTAAGAAGCCGCAACACTAGCAAGAGAGGCAGAGATCAAGTGCCGGAGGATCCTGCATCAAAGCGAACAACATCCGCCGAGAGGCAGGCCTCTCCAGTACATCATCAAACATATCTTCATCCGATAAATCCCCACCCACCTTGGCGATGAAGAAGTATCCCAGCTGGTACTTCGAGCCTCTTAAACAAATTCTACTCCCGACATGATCCAAATCCAAATAACTCCACCTCCCACCTCATCACCAGTCCCTAAAATCCCTCCCAACTCCACTCAACCATTCGACTTTCTCGACTTCCTCTCCACTAAATATCCCACTCCCTCACCCCAAATAAGTCCAATACACACCCCCAAACCTCGACGGATCTCGTAGGAAGCTTTGAGCTCTCCCTACGATCGACGCCGAAGGAGGCCGGGCAGAGCTGATTCCCGAACTTCAATTCAACCTTGAAGTGATGAAGAAATTTATTGAAGTATGGCTGGTCCATCATTTAAGGACTGGAGATTTGGAGGAGATGAGTCTGCTCACGTATGAAGTAGGCTGGGATAATTTCATATCCTCGGGAGAAAGTCGCTCGAGTCTGCAGAATCACTTCGATCTCAACCATCCTATCGCTGGAGAAGCTCCCGAACCTCCTAAGAAGTCGCCTAGGCTTCCCGAAACCTCCCCGCCGCCTCCCAAAGAGCCCAGATCCACCTTCTCTTCTATTCTAAACTAACTGGAGAAGAGAGTAGAGGATAAATTCACCCAGATGCTCATGATGAAAACTGCAGACATTGTAGATTCTCACAGTGACAATGGAGGACATGCTAAAAGCATCCGAGGTAAATCTCTTATCTTCTATTTCGATTCGTTAAAATGACTCACAAAGAAGAGTTGGCCGAAGTTAAGAAGGAAGTTGGAGAGTCAAGAGCCAAACCCAAGCCGACAATCGATTCTCGCCGATGAGGTCCTACTCAATCAATCCTCGCTTCCACCTATTTTACCATTATCAAGGAGCAGCTTGCTATGCTACTAGATGATGTTAAAAAGGGGGAAGATGTGGAGATAGTTAAGGCCGAGCTCAACCAGATTAAACTTTCAGCCACCAATCGGATGAGCTCACCGCCCTAAAGATAAGAATTGAGCAGATTGAGGAGGCGATTAGGGCGAGATGAGCCGCCGTAAAGAAGGAAGCCGAGTGAAGTCCGAAAGATTTATGGCTAAGATCGGGAAAGAAAGGAGGAAGCCAAAGCTAAAGCCGAGGCTAAGCAGGCAAGGGGAAAGAGCCGACAATAGCGGAGAAAGGGAAAGAAAAGGAGCTAGAGAAAGTCGTGTCGCCTATCAGACGGAGCCTCGATGTCCAAAGCCGCTGGAAAGAGACCACTTGAGAAATCAGCCGAGCAAATTTTAGGATAGAGGCGAAAGGGACCGACGGATTAAGGCAGAAGGTCTATTATGGCCGAAGGAAGCCAAGAAAGATTAAATCGCTAAGGAAGCCGGCGTAATCTTTGACAGATTCCGCATAAGTGGGTAGTCCTATCACTGGAGGAGGAGCAGATACAGCATGGATCGACTGAAGAAAGAACAGATACTCCTCCAAAAATGATTGCGCATCCAAAGATGGGCAGCCGAGTACATGAAGTACGAGGCTAAATGGACCTTCTTCTCGTACATCTCAGAAGGAGTTGGAGCATCATCGACAACGAAACTATAGCTTGGCATGACCGGATGGAGAAGGAAAATCCAAGCTTGTAAATGTAAAACTTCTTGATGAAGGAGATGAGTGGTAAAACGTGGATTTGGTTGCTCCGCACTACTCATCCATTCCAATTAAGCCGAATGATGATGGCTCGATTGACAAGGAGTGGATCAGGTCAACTATCAACTATGGGATAAATCAAATGAAGTTGATCGATCCAAAGGAGATTGCCGAGCCGAGGACGAGGATATTTGATCGATGCACTCCTGAGAAAGATAGATGGACAGATTAGATAAGCCAAAATCTTCTTATCTCATATCTTCTTATCTGCTCCATATGTAAAAATGTAAATGTGTTGTATATGAATGAGATGACTGGTTCTTATCTCGATTTACTTGTTTGTTTTAAAAGTTTTCTTTATTGCTTTAAGAAACTTTAAAAAAATTACATCTCGAGAAATTTATCATCTCGTACTTAAAATTTTCAAAATTTTTCTAAGTCCTAAGATTTAATTTTTTTAAAAATCTTTTGAAAAAGTCTTAAGACTTAAGAATTTTTTTTTCTTCAAATTTTCTAAGTATGAATTAAAGTACTCTAATTTGAAATAAATCTGAATTTATAGTGTGAATGTGTTATGATATGCCTATCTCGACTATCTTGAATAACTTTGACTAACATCACCGTGAGTATGTTTCTTTTATAGTTTTAACATCATCAAAAAGGGGGAAATTGTTAGATCAAGTAAAGTTTTGATGAGTTAAAAGATCAATCCGTATGAGCAGACATCGTTGAAGAACAAACTAAGATCGAGTTCAAGATTAAGCCGATCGACTAGGTCAAAGACTCGATTAAGTCAACTGGAGATCAAAAGATGTAAGTCATCCTGAGACAAGCTAAAGTCTAGTCATCTCAGGAGACGATCATGAAGAGCTCAGACGAGGTCGAGACAAGCCGAGTAAAATAAGAAAAGCGAAGTCTTCACCAAGTCACCGCAGATGAGTAGAAGAAATCACCGAGGTCAAGAGCAATTTTCAAGATTAAGTTTGTTAAAGTAGCTTTCCAGTTTGTTAGAACCGACTAACAAACTAACTGTCTTTCGACTTATAAATAGGTTTAGATTTTATTTTTCAAGACACTTATGCAAATTTGATTTTTCACACTATTCACTATTCGTAGTTCAATCTCAATTCACAAAGTATTTTCAAAAGAGTTTTCAAAAATTCCAAGTGTTTATAGAACACTCCTCTTGTAATCTTCAAAATCCTTTATTCACTGTGAATTCTTAGATTCATCGAAGGAGTTAGGAGTACTTTGAAGATTTGAAGAAAAGTTGTAAGTTGTAAGTTGTACGATTGTGAAGTAAGTAAGTAAGCCGATAGTGGAGACCCTTCTTCAAGTTGGAGAAGGAGAGTGGATGTAGGATTGTTATAATCCGAACCACTATAAAATCGATGTTCTTTACCGCTTTCATTTACTTTTCTCGTTTCAATTTACATTTTATCGCTCAAAGATTAATTTCGAATCAAAGTTAAAATCGAATATCAGCTTTTGCTTTTGATCTTATTAAAGTTGAGTCTAATCTTGAATTTCCGCTTGTATACATCCGGTACTTTGAATAAGTTTTGAAAGATTTGAAAAATCGAAAAATCTATTCAACCCCCTTCTAGATTTTTCCTAGAAGGCTAATACACTTTTACCTAATCTGCTCAACTAATCGGGACCAACAATAAAAATCTTAAGTGAATATTCGTATTCACTTAATCAATATCGTGGTTCTATCTCGAGCCTTATAATATTTTTAAGGTCATTCCGAACCTTAAAAAATCCTAAGTGAATATTCGCATTCACTTAATCAAAATTAAGGCTCTATCTAAGCCTTGTAATCTTTTAAGGTCATTCTTGAACCTTAAAAAATCATAAGTGAATATTCGGATTCACTTAATCAAAATCAGTGGCTCTATCTCGAGCCTCATAATCTTTTAAGGTCATTCTTGAACCTTAAAAAATCCGAAGTGAATATTCGTATTCACTTAATCAAAATCATGGCTCTATCTCGAGCCTTTTAATCTTTTAAGGTCATTCTTGAACATTAAAAATCCTAAGTGAATATTCGGATTCACTTAATCAAAATCAGTGGCTCTATCGAGCCTTGTAATCTTTCTAAGGTCATTCTTGAACCTTAAAAATCCTATGTGAATATTGATCCACTTAATCTAAATCGTGGCTCTATCTCGAGCCTTAGAAGATCCTAAATCACTTTTTATTCGCTACATACAGAGAATCATGCGCTTCGACTAGAATTTGAACAAATTCGCATAAAATCCACTCCCCTTTTCATAAAGTAAGCATTCAATGTAAACTGAAAAATGAATTTTTATTAATCGAAATACCCTATTGACAAAGTGTCAACATAGGCCCCAGAGATAGAGTTGCAAACGAATCAAATATTTTTATTCGATTCGGTATTTGATTCGATATTTTGATATTCGTATTCGAAATTTTGTGATTCAAATTCGAATAAAAATATTCGATTCAATTTGATTAGTAATCAAATACGAATACAAAATTTCAATATTCGATTCGATATTCGTAGATATTCGATTAAATATTTGTTATATATTTATGTTATATATATACATATTATCTATACATATATAATAACAAAATCTTTGTATATAAGTAAAAATTTTGAACCAAAAAGTTTATTACTAAATATGTAAAGGAATTCTAAAATTACTACATTAACTAATACTAATAATTAACAATATTTAATATATTTATTAATAATAAATTGTCGCACCTTTATTTATAATATATAAACTAATTATTTTTGTACTGTATATTTAAGAGAGAGGAGATTGGTTGTCAACCCTTTAAAGGTAGGGTTGTAAACGAATCAAATATATTATTCGATTAGGTATTCGATTCGATATTTTGATATTCAAATTCGAATAAAAATATTCGATTCGATTAGTAATCAAATATGAATATAAAATTTTGATATTCGATTCGATTCGGTTGCACCCCGAGAGAACCTAAGCCAGCCTCCTTAAAAGCCTCTTATGGTAAAACCCATTGGAAAACCCATAAGAGGGGAAAAAAATCTTGGTAGGGTGAAAATACAATAGTTCGAATAATCAAAATGCAACAAAATCAAGTACAAAGCAATAATAAGAAGTACTCCTAAACGAAGAACCTCTTCGATTGGCGATGTTCCACGGTCGTGCTATAGGTGCCCCTGGCCCATTTCTTCTATAATATATGCTCCCTGTAATACTTGTATGACCCTATAAGGTCTCTCCCGGTTGGGCTCGCTTCTTGGCGGCTTGAGCATCGGCACTCCTCAACACCAGATCTCCTTTTTCAAATGTTCTAGGAACCACTCGCTTATTGTACGCTGCCTTGATCTTGGCTTTATACCTCTCCGCCCCTTACTCTAGCAAATTCTCTCTCTCCTCCTCGAGCAGTCCAAATTCTCCTTCATCGTGCTCCGATTCGACTCCTCGTTAAAATGCTCCACCCGATGGGAACTCATTCCTATTTCTGCAGGTAACACCGCATCAGCTCCATAAATTAATTGAAAAGGGGATTCACCTGCGGCTCTTGAAGTAGTTCTATAGGCCCATAAGATCGAGTCTAGTTCATCGACCCATGCTCCCCCTACACTTTCCAGTCGCACTTTTATCCCATTGACCACGATCCGGTTGGTAACTTCGACCGGCCATTAGCACGGGGTGTGCAATAGACGTGAACTTCGGCGGATCATTAGGGCTCTACACCACTCCCGAACCTTCTCATCATTGAATCGATTCCATTGTTCGACACAAGGATCCTTGGAACTCCGAACTCGCAACATATAAACTTCCACAGAATTTTATCACATTCTCGCTCATCAATCTTAGCCAAAGGGGTTGTCTCGACCAATTTACTGAAATAATCCACAACAATAATCAAGAACTTTCGTCGGCCACGAGCTAGGGAAAGGGGCCCCACCAGGTCCATTCCCCATTTGGCAAAAGGGCACGGGCATACAATGCCCCCATCTCCTCGGCGGAAAGGTGTATCGCGGCCCGTGCTTTTGACAACTTTCGCACCTCTTCCCTAGGTCCTTCGCATCCTCATTCATGGTTGGCCAGAAGTATCCAGCCCTTATGGTCCTTCTCGCCGCGCACAGGCTCTGCGTGATCCGCCGCACATCCTCATGCATTTCTTTCAACACATGCTTCCCTTCCCTACCGGATAAACATCTTAAATAGGGACATGTAAAAGATCATTTATATAATTGATCACCAATTATACGAATCTAATTTTTAAATTGCATATCTCTCCGAGACCACGAAGTAGGGTCCTGAGTTAAAGCCCTCCAGTTTCGCTTCTCCATCTGCCGCATCGTTGATAGCTCATATGGTGGGCTCTATGGCCTCTCTTTCGGCTGTAACCAAGGTTATCTTACTTGATCCTCCTATCGGTGAGGAGCTAGCAAGTTTTGCTAGTCCATCTCGCCTTCATGTTCTCCTCTCTGCAGGTATCTGTTGGACCTCAAAACGATAGAACCTCGCTTTCCGTGTCCTTAACTCGGTCTTTATATGCTATCATCTTGGGGTCCTTGGCTTCGCAATCCCCATTCACCTGTTGGGACACTGATTGCAGTAGTATTTTCGAGTAAGAGTTATTAAGACCAATCAACAAAATATCGAACCCAAGGGAAAAAGTATGCACATGAGGCCCTAGAAATACGAGTTCTTATTGACTATTGATGCAACAAGGAATGACACTAACACTACCAAACACTTGCAAAATACAAACTAAAACAAGCAAACAAATGATCGAACACTTAGAATGCGATAACAAAATCAATAATAAATGGTGAGATAGAGGTGCTAGGATTAACATCCATCAATGAATCATCAATTAACAAGCTACAATTGAATCAAATTGCAAATCAACTAAGATAGAAAGCATAAAACCATCATGAAATTAATCACTCCATTAAAATCACAATGCCTAATGTGAGTATCCTTAGTCTTTCCCATCTCTCAATGTAGAAATCACCAATTCATACAATCATGCAAAATTGAAACTCGATTAACACCTAATCACGTTAGCTCAACTCTCGCCTATTGCTAGGGTGATCAACCATTAATCTAAAGAGACAATTTCACACAAAGCACAATTAAGAATCACAATTAGGAAACAAACTAATGTGAGTATCCTTAGTGCAACTAATCTCTCGATTCTCAAGCACCCAATCTATACATTCATACACAATTATAACCCGATTAATCCCGGATCACGTTAGCGCAGCCTCTCGCCTATAGCTAGGGTGATCAAACACTAATTTAAAGAGATAATTATGTGTTAGATCAAGATTGTTTTGATGAGTTAAAAGACTGCTCTGGATGAGCAGACTATGATAAAGAATCGAAGACTAAGTTCTAAGTACAAAGCCGATCGGACTAGGTCAAGATTAGTTCAAGTCACTGGAGACGAGGAATGACAAGTCATCTGGAGACAACCTCAATCCTAATCATCTGCAGGGAGACAAGTATAAAGAGCTCGGACGAGGTCAAGATAAGCCGAGTAGAACAAGAAAGGCTAATCTTCACCAAGTCACCGCAGACGAGTAGGAAGAATCACCGAGGTCTTAAGCGGTTTTCAAGATTAAGTTTGTTAAGCGGTTTTCAAGTTTGTTAGAACTAACTAACAAACTAACTGCTTCTCGTACTTATATATAGGTCTAGGTTTTTCATTTTTAGACACAACACTTATGCATATTTGATTTACACATTTTCACTACTCGTATTTCACAATCTTTTCACAAGTATTTCTAGAGAGGTCTCAAAAAGTTCTAAGTGTTTTTAGAATACTTCTCCTGTAATCTTCAAAATCCAATACACACTGTAATGTGATTAGATTTCTAGAAGAAGAGTCTAGGAGATTGAAGATTTGAAGAATTGTACAAGTTGTAAGTTGTAAGTTGGAAGTGAGAAAGTAAGCGAGTAAGCAGAGTCCCTTCTTCAAATTGAAGAAGGAGAGTGGATGTAGGATTTTAAAATCCGAACCACTATAAATCCTGGTGTTATTTCTTGCTTTCTTTAGTTTCTCGTTTGATTTACAATTGTGTTACATCAAGAGTTAAATTCAGAATCTTAACTAAAATCAGTATATCAACCTTGCTTTTGATCTTATAAGAAGTTGAGAATTTAATCATAATCCGCTGTGCTTAATCGATATTTTGAATTGGTTTTGAAAGATTTGAAAAATCTACAAAATCTATTCAAACCCCCTTTCTAGATTTTGTTCTAGAAAGCTTACTCAAGGTTATAGTCAACTCAACTTTCCGGGACCAACATTATGCATGAAGCACAATTGAGAATCACAATTAGTAAGCAATATACTCAATTAATCTCCAATCATCAACAATCATAGCATAATCAATCAAATCATCATCAATTTCAATTAACCCAAGCACAAGAGAGTTAGCCCATGGTACCACAAACAATACCCATGGGAAGAAGATAGAATTGATCACACACAAAGCAAATCACTACAATTAAGAAATTAAAGAGACAAGAGAGGAAAAACATCACCAAATAATCTTCAATCAACAACAATAGGAATGCTTGAGTCTTCAACACCAATCTTCAAATGAATTACAAGCTTGAATTGAATGAGATAACAAGATCTAAAGCTAATCTATGGCTAATCTACCAACATCAATTGAAATCAAATCCTAATTCTACCAATCTACTCTACCTAAGGAAGAAATGGCTTGGGGCCCGAGAAATCGCCCCAAAACCGCTCTTAACTGCTATTATGGATTGGTTCTTTTTCTCGAATGCTCTGCTCAGCTCCTTAAATAACGATTTTTGAAAAACCTCCCCCTCGAGTCGAGGGTCAGGCCTCGACTCGAGGTTGCCGCTCTTCTCCACTCCCTCGATTCGAGGGTCGACCTCAAGTCGAGGCTCTTGCCTTTTTCCAATTTTTGCCTTTCTCTGCACAGCCCTCGACTCGAGGCTCTTGCTCCTCGACCAGAGCTCGAGTCTAGGGCACTTTTCTCGCGCGGGGCTTCGGCCCCGACCCCCATTTTCGTCCGATATATCCGTCTCTTCATTCTATGCCTAATGGTACTCTCGGATTGACAAAATTCCACCGAATTACCTGCAAAATGGACGAAAAAGATCAAAATCTCACAAATAATACTTTTTAAGCAAAAGAGTGATACTTTACACTTTTAGGCACAAAATCTAACACTTTAGCTCACTTTTTGCACTAAAATAAGCCCTAAAAACATGCATCAATTCACTCCAATCATACCCCCAAACTTGAAGTGTTGTTCGTCCTCGAGCAACGTAGAAACTAAGTACAAAGGAGTGAATTGATTGCAATTATGTCGCATGGCACTATAGGCGAAGTAGAAGATAATCGAACTCATCAATGAACATTAGTATCAATGCAACTCTCCACTAGCAATCAAGATGAATCATGCTCAAACAAATGCTCAATCAAACACTTAAGACATTGCTCCTTCCATGGAGTGTTTCACTCTACTCTCAAGTGTATCAAGGTATATTGCACTCAATCATCAAATTCACAAATAAGTACACCATATGCTTGCCAAAAGACTTAATCTCAATCAAAATCATTTGTGCTTAATCAAGAATCAAAGAGGTCTTTCTCTAGGTTGTAATGTAGGCTCTTTGGAAAGGTGGGATGTATTTGAATAAGAGTGACTAAGTAGTCTTGAATGTAAGCTAATCAATACAAAACACATCTCTTCAAACTTTTCATCAACTCTCCTTCAAGCAATTAGAGTTCAATCACCACACTTCTCTTGAGCTTTCTTTTCACTTAAGCTCACAAATTGAATCTCTTTTCATTCACTTCACACATTTTTCTTCACAATTCAATTTTTCTTCTCAACCCTTTTCTTCTTTTTTCAAGCATCTTCACTTAGAAAATTATTTCACCACACTTAGCAATCAAATCACCATCATTAGCCAACAATTTAAGCTCTACTAAGCATAGGACAATAAGGCTCATAAAAATAGGTAAATGGTTTCAATTTCACTTGGCTTGCCAAAGAATATGGAAAATAAGGCTCAACATGGCTTACTAAGGAAATCAAATGTGTTTGGTAGAAAAATTTGGCAAAGTGACTCATCATTCCAAACATGGCCTCTTATCACTTTCAAGACATCACACAAAGATCAATATCAACAAGTCTAGTGGCAAGTTCTAGCATACAAATCCATGAATGATGCACTCACAAAGAAATTGTATCAACCGTATAAGATGTACAATTATAAAGGCACAAAAGCTCAATCACATTCATCTTCACATGATTAATCAAGAATACTAGCATCAAGCTACAAATCAACTCATGATCAAATCAAAATCCAATATGTCTTGCAAATCAAACACAAGTGCTCATGTACATAAATCCAAGCATACTCACTATGTCAATAATGATACTAAAAAATATGACAATAAATCCACAATGAAGCTCAAAATCAAGGCTAGCTCTAAATCATAGGAATAAGGAATCAAAAGATCAACACGATATAATCATCAAGAAATCATAAGCTCAAAAAGATCAAGATAATCTTGCACATCAATAAAACAATAAAACAATCAAACAATCCAAATCATCACATCAATGAATACAATCACCATCAAAAGTACAAATCATCAAGAAGATAAGACTCTAAAAACTAAGGAGAGAGATGAGAAATAGGGGATAGCCCTAATAGTCGATGGTGGCGGCGGAGGAGGGTAGTGGCCCGGCCCGAAGTTCCATGAATCAATCAGCTGCAAGAGGGCATACATATCTTGCCGAGTCTTATGCGTCTCCTCTATCATCCGATACATCTCATCCTGGCGGGTCGGGCTCTCGATATGCATCCTCTCGGCTATTGGCCCACATCTCCTCACCAACACCCACGGCCTCGTGATGAGCTCCCGGCCTCATACTCACGACTCCTCATCTCATCCTCGCCAAGACATGTTGATCTCCGGCCTGATAGTCCTCGTTCATCTGTCCGGCAGCCTCCTCCCGCTCCGGCTCCTCATACTCGTCCTCCTCCTCATCATCTCCTACCTCTGCCTCGCCTCCCTCATCATCGATCCCGACTCCCGGCCCTCATCATCATCGTCAACGTCCTCCCGGAGATTAACTCCATGCTCTCTCGTGTAGGCGTCAATCGCTTCCGTATGACGCCGTGACCACATACGCAGTTAATGGTCACGAAAGCTACGATCCAAATACCGTCGCCAACCTCTTATTCGTAAGAGGGAATCTGCCACCGTGGTGCTGCTGGAGGCACCAAGTCCTACCAATGTGGTCGAGTGTCCTCATGCGCCGCATGGTATCAAGTGTAAGATCGGGGCCCTCTACCGCTCCGAGGTTGTGAGTGGGGATGCCAAAATGCTCGGCTATCAATATGATAATGCCTCCAAAATTGATCTTCTTGAACTTTGTACTCGTGGCTCTCTCAAATAGGTAACATAGATACGCGGCCGCATTGAATCGAACTCCATGGAGAAAGCACCAAATGACATACAACTCCTCGGACACCACGGCTCCACCCTCCGATCTCGCGAATATCGTGCTCACGAGAATCTTCTCCAAATAACGAACTACCGGGTTCCGTGATGTGAGTGCTCTTAGACTTCCCGGAATAAAATTAGGCTGATTTGGGGCCCCAGAATCAAATCCGCCTCCAAAATTTCTTGGCATTGTACTCCTTCCTATTGTTCAAAAGTGATCGGTCCAGTGCTGTGGGTGCTCCAATGATCTCGTTGACCTCGTCCACGGTCAACTCATACTCATTTCCCATGAGCTCGAAAGTGATACTCCTCGGGAATTTGGCCCTCCTGGCCTTATCAATCTTGATGGTGCAAAGGAACTCCGCAGTAAGCCCAATATACGTCCTAGGCCTCTTCGCCAAGAAGCCCCCATCCCAACTTGCTCAAACAGACGAGGAATATCCTCCTCGATCCCCATGGATAACATGCAATCGTGATCAACGAGTCGGGTCTTGACCACCCTGTTATATAGCTCGAAGTAGAGATCAATATATGTCCTCCATTGATGGTCATCCCACTGAATTCCAAGTTCAGCAGGCATACGGTGAGCAAATCTGATGGCACTCTCTCGCCTCTCGAACCTCTTCCTCCGAGAGGTTGTGTCCGTCGGCTCCTCTAAACATGGTTCCCGCATAAATAATCCCAAGAGCACAATTAATTTCCACGAATAAAATACAAGCATCAAAATAATCAATCACACCATAGACGAGTCAACAAGCAACAATAACTCCAATCAAAATAATAACCCCTAGTGACTAGCAACTAATCCTCAACAATGGTCAATGAGTCAACTAAGCACATATGATCAATAAAAGTGCTCAAATAATCCCCAAAACATGCATACTTACTAACATGGCCTCAACAATTCATTCACAAGTAAGCTCAAAATAATCATGCAATTAGGCTCTAAAAGATTCCCAAAAATCATATGCCAACTAGCAAGTAATGAAGCAAATATCCATCATCAACAATGCACTTCTATCATCACCATAATTCAACTTGACCATACATACCAATAATTGCACTAGGAATATCTATCAATGTGCCAACATCAAATTTCCAAGCCAAAGCCACAAATAAACGAGCAAGATATCATATACAATCCTATGCATGCTCCTAGACTCATCAATTAATCCAAATATACTCCATAAAGGCTCTAAATTGCTCAAGACAAAATGTACACAAGGTGTTGCTTGCAAGAGAATTCAAACTCAATAATAACTCATGCAAAATCCAAACACCTATGCAACAATCAACTATAATACAAAATTAGGAGTCAATAGAGGAGAAATTGTGTACCTTGCTTGATTAATTCGGCCTAGGAACGAAAATTTTAGACACCCACGCACAAATCCTCAAAATCCCCAAAATGGATGCACAAAACCCTCAAAATTCAATCTTTATGCAATGTATGATGAAATTATGATAAAAGTATGATGGATGATCGGTGAAAATGACGCAAATTAGCCGTAAATAGGGTGGGAGGACGAAGGGGAAACGAACGATCAAACCCTCGACTCGTGATGTCTGCTTTCTCGAACCGCACTTTTATAAACAAGATTGACCTCGAGCCGAGGGTTAGGCCTCGACTCGAGGGATCTGAAATTTTGTCCGCCTCGACTCGAGGTCTCACGCACGACTCGGGGCTATGAAAACAAACTCCTCGACTGAGGTACCCCTCGACTCGAGGGATGTGTAATATTTTGAAATTTGCCTAAGTGTAAATCCCTCGACCCGGGACCATGCAATCTCGACCTTGGGTCGAGTCCAGGAATTTTTACGATTCTCGGGCCCGACCCGACCCCCAAAACTCCTAAAAATGACCTCTATGTCCCTAACGAACCAAAATATGCAAGAAATTACTGTTTTGGTCCTCAATTTAAGCCCGGTCGCTCATTCGATCGAGGAGACCGGGTTCTCTTCCTTTTCGCTTATTTTCATCAACTTTTAAGCTCTCCTTTCCTTCTCGATTCCTTGATTCCTTTGCAATTTCGATCTCTTTTTCAATCCAAGTAGTGAGTATACCTACAAACGGCAAAAATAGTCATCAAATAATCATCACTAAGAGATGCAATTATACCATAAATCACACACACCCCCAAACTTGAATGATGATATGAATTCAAGTTTGGAATGAGAGTGATACAAGTATGCAACTCCTAAATGATATCAACAATTAAGCTCAACACTATATGAATCCCAAAGCATAGAGCATAATTTCCTAAGCATGAGCAATTAAGTAGCAAGCCAAATCTCCCAAAAACGAACAAAAACACTAAACTACCAAAAAGCACACAAAAGCAAATAAAAAGGATGGGTTGCCTCCCATCGAGCGCTATTTTTATTGTCCTTTGCCGGACTTATTTCTTCACGTCCAAACATCCTTCATTGGAATGACCAAGGATAGCGATCCTCCTTTCCATTATATCTCAATCGTTGTGCTTCAAAGTCTAGGAGGTTCACCGAATAGATAGGACAACCACCTATAGATATGCAAAGTGTCCATGGTTGTTCCCCTTTCTCTCTTTCCATCCTTCTTTTCCATTCTTTTCCTTCAAGGATGCTCAAGCGTTTCTTCAATTCTTCCCTATAATCAAAATTCACAAGAGGTAACATTAAATCATTAGAAGCATCAATTCCAATTAAATCACAAATTGAAGAGTTAGAGGGTATAGAAATGCTCATTTCGATCTTCAAAGCTTCATTTGGTGCTTCTAGATTTCCCTTCTCATTATATCTCATGTCCATCAATGGACACTCCTCTTCCTCACTTTTGACAAGGAACTTTTCCCTTTCATCCTCATTGTTTGGACCCTTTTCTACATCATCTCTTTCACTTTCTTCCTCCCCTTCTTCTTCTTGATTCTCCATGATAGTCATGTCCTTTACTTGGCGTAGGAAATTTTTGAGTTGACTCTTTATAAACATGAAATGAACTTCGGTGATCTCCATGTTCCCCTCTATCCATGAATTAACCTTTTCTTTGGTCTCATACATTTCTTCATACAAGGGAAGCATTTCATCACATCTCGCATCATCTTCCTCAAATTTTTCCAACAAAAATCCAAGCATCTCTTGCAATATGGCTCTCATATCATGGAGTCCCCATTCTTCAAATTGAGGAGAAGCTTGTGGCATTGGATAACTGAACTCATGGCTTCTCCTATCACCATAGTAATCACCTCCCGATGCTCCTTGACACTCAAATCCAAGACATGGATCATATGTTTGATCATAAGGCTCATAGTATGAAAACATCTCTTGAGGTTGGGGAGGAATTTCTTCATATCTCCAATTTTCATAATTGGAAGGAACTTGTTGCAATTGATAATTATCTTCATAGTTCCTCCAATTATTGTATCCAAATTCATCAAAGTGTGGAGAATACACCCTACTATCTTGATAATACTCTTGATTCCACATGTATGAGTTGTATCCTTCCATCTAGACAAGATATCAAAGTATAAAATTCAAACAAAAATAACAAAACAAACAAAAATACAAAAGCAACAAGTAGCCACTTCAAACAATTCCTAGGTCTCACTTAAGGAGCAAAAACTAATTCCCGGCAATGGCGCCATTTGATTGGAGTAGTATTTTCGGGTAAGAGTTATTAAGACCAATCAACAAAATATCGAACCCAAGGGAAAGCATAAAACCATCATGATATTAATCACTCCATTAAAATCACAATGTCTAATGTGAGTATCCTTAGTCTTTCCCATCTCTCAATGTAGAAATCCCCAATTCATACAATCATGCAAAATTGAAACTCGATTAACACCTAATCACGTTAGCTCAACTCTCGCCTATTGCTAGGGTGATCAACCATTAATCTAAAGAGATAATTTCCCACAAAGCACAATTAAGAATCACAATTAGGAAACAAACTAATGTGAGTATCCTTAGTGCAACTAATCTCTCGATTCTCAAGCACACAATTTATACATTCATACATAATTATAACCCGATTAATCCCGAATCACGTTAGCGCAACTCTCGCCTATAGCTAGGGTGATCAAACACTAACCTAAAGAGATAATTATGCATGAAGCACAATTGAGAATCACAATTAGTAAGAAATCTACTCAATTAATCTCCAATCATCAACAATCATAGCATAATCAATCAAATCGTCATCAATTTCAATTAACCCAAGCACAAGAGAGTTAGCCCATGGTACCACAAACAATACCCATGGGAAGAAAATAGAATTGATCACACACAAAGCAAATCACTACAATTAAGAAATTAAAGAGACAAGAGAGGAAAAACATCACCAAATGATCTTCAATCAACAACAATAGGAATGCTTGAGTCTTCAACACCAATCTTCAAATGAATTACAAGCTTGAATTGAATGAGATAACAAGATCTAAAGCTAATCTATGGCTAATCTACCAACATCAATTGAAATCTAATCTTAATTCTACCAATCTACTCTACCTAAGGAAGAAATGGCTTGGGGCTCGAGAAATCGCCCCAAAATCGCTCTTAATGCTATTATGGATTGGTTCTTTTTCGAATGCTCGCTCAGCTCCTTAAATAATAATTTTCTCGAAAACCTCCCCCTCGAGTCGAGGGTCGTGCCTCGACTCGAGGCTGCCGCTCTTCTCCACTCCCTCAACTCGAGGGTCGGACCTCGAGTCGAGGCTCTTGCCTTTTTCTAATTTTTGCCCTTCTCTGCATAGCCCTCGACTCGAGGCTCTTGCTCCTCGACGCAGCTCGAGTCCAGTGGAACTTTTTCTCGCGCGGACTTCGGCCCCGATCTCCATTTTCGTCCGATATGTCCGTCTCTTCATTCTAAGCCTAATGGTACCCTCGGATTGGCAAAATTCCACCGAATTACCTGCAAAATGGACGAAAAACATCAAAATCTCACAAATAATACTTTTTAAGCAAAAGAGTGATACTTTACACTTTTAGGCACAAAATCTAAAACTTTAGCTCACTTTTTGCACTAAAATAAGCCCTAAAAACATGCATCAATTCACTCCAATCGACACTAACCGAGAGTCGAAAATATGATTATACCTTGAGCTCCCAAATCACGCCATCTCAGCCCCTCTAATCAACATCTCATACTCCGCACCGTTATTAGAAGTCCTGAACCGGAACTTGACAGCCACCTGAATCTCTAATCCTTGAGGATCAATTATCACAATACCCGCTCCGATCCCATCAATATTGTTGATCCGTCAACATAGAGCTTCCAAAGTGCGGTTTTCTCTCGCCGTGTAGCCTCCGAATAAAATTCGACAAGGCTTGGGCCTTGATGGCTCTTCCGGGGCTCAAACTCCACATCATACTCACCTACCTCAATGGCCCATTTTACCATTCTCCCGCACAGATCCGCGCGAGCTACTGATTGTAGCTTTTTCGAATAAGTATATTTAAGACGTAACCAAGTTATCGAACCCAAAGAACTAAGTCGAGCAAGGATCCCTAGAATTACAAGTTGTCATGGTATTATAGAGTCGGACACGGTTTTGCAAAATTAAATCTAAATTAAACAACTAAGAATAACCAACAAGCAAATTACCAAGAGATAACTAATATGAGAAAAATGTGCTCGGGTGCAAATTACCAAGAAATTCTTAATTACGAATCACACATGATCGGGGTTTCAATTAACGAGGGATAATAGGAGCTATCTAGCAAAAACTCACATATCAACCGTACTTGATAAGCATAGGTTTAATACATCAAATAAGCACGTAAGATGGTTTAGAGACGACACCCTAAGTCTCCTCACTTAATCACTAGAAATAAAATCGAGCAATTAATGTATCCTAATGCAGGTTCTAATGAAAATTAACCAAGTCTCCTTGAGTTAATCCAATATTAACTTCAATCAAAAACCAAGCCTAACACCAGCATCAATTCAATAAACCAAATCTCTTTGAGCAAATTAAATCAATTAACAAAGGATCATAACTCAATTTAGCAATTAAATCATGAAAATCACACTAGAATAAGTAATCACCTCAATAAATAAAACACCCAATCAAATGATCATATAAATTAATTCATCCAAGGGTCATAACACCCAAACACAAGAGAAATAGCCAAACATGAATTTAAACAATAAACTCATGAACATAAAAATTAGGGAAAACATATTTAAAATGAAATTAACCAATAGATAAATGAATAAAGGAGAGATGTCACCTTGTGAGAGTGCAATACACTTGATTGTATGAAATCTATCTTCTACTTTGCAAGAAATTAAATGAACTATGAAGAACACCTAAACTATGTGTGCGAGTGTGTGTAGAGAAAATGGGGAGAAGAAGCCTAAAAATAAAACTCAAAACTCTCCTTATTCACGCTAACTTTCTAGCTTTTCTACTGCTACTTCTTTTTCTTTCCTGCTTCACGCCTTTCTTACTTTTGTTGTTGACTTTCTTTTTTCTTTTCTTTTTTTTTTTATTCCATAAAGCGTGCACCCTTTCTCACGTTTTTCTCTCTGTTTTCTTCTGTTTCTTTTCGCGGCCATATGCCCTTGCTACCTTTCTTCTTTTCCTTTTTTAATTGTTGGGCCATCAATTGCAAATGGGCCCAATTTAGGCCTCAATCTCTTTTTTTTTCAAGCCCAATTGTAATTTCTTCTCGTTCCTTGCTTGACTTTTTAATTCTCCTTCAATTGACCTCACAAAATAATAGGAATGTGTTTGCTCCAAATATTCTCAATTTTCCTACCAAAAAAAAAAAAAAAAAAAAAAGCAAAACAATATCATTCTCATCTCAAGTGCAATTAGTCAATTTAATGTAAATAATGCAAGAAATCCTATTAAATTAAGCAAATTAATCACATGAATTTCAAGCAATTTTCACACTAATCAAATTCCCCCAAACTTAAGATATTGTTTGTCCTCAAACAACAAGATCAATAAGCACATTAGGGTGAATCAATTGCAATTATGTTCAATATGTACAAGAACGTAATAGGACAATCAAACCTCTTCAATGAAAACAAGTATCAATGCCAACTTTCCACTATCACTAAAAATGTCTTGCTTTGACAAATGCAAACTCAAATGCTCAACTCAATGCTCCTTCCAAGGAGTGTTTCACTCATCACTCAAGTGTATAAGGACATATATGCACTCAATCATCAATCCACAAAAATGCACATCATATGCTTGCCAAAAGACTCAATCTCAATTATATATATTATGCTTCAAAAATGAATCAAAGAGGGCTTTCTCAAGGTTGTAATGTAGGCTCTTTGGACAAGGTGGGTGAATTTTAGGACAAGTAACTCAATAATTAGTAGAACAAATGAAAGTTGATCAAGCAATACAATACAATTCAACTCAAATCTCAACAATCATCACTCTTTCTTTTCTCTTTTTCACTCTTTCTCAAATATAATTCACCACCAAACTCCTTTGAGACTTTTCTTGCATTTTCAAACACTCAATTGATTTATTTTTTTCACTATCATTTTTCTCATCTTTTCCACAATTCAATTTTTTTCTTTTCAACCCTTCTTTCTTTTTCTCTCCTCAAACTTAGCAATTTAAACCACCACACTTTTCTTCTCAATCACCATTCTTTTGTCAACAATCAAAGCTCTACTAATCATAAGGACAAAAAGGCTCATAAGGATAGACAAAATGACTTCAATTTCACAAGCTTGCCAAAGAAATAAGGATTTTAGGCTCAAATTGGCTCACTAGGGAAATCAATATTTTGGTGGGGTCAAATTTGGCTAATTGGCTTTAAAAACAAACAAGGCCTCTTATCATATTCACAAAATCCACACAAAACTCAATTTTGACAAGTCTCTAGGCAAGTTCTAACATGAAAATTCATGAACGATGCACTCAACAAGGAATTGAACCGTATAAAATGTACGATTTAAAAGGCACAAAAGCTCACAGGCTTAAAAATGAGCAAGGAATCAAGCATTCTCACTCACATCCATCATCACACAACAATTCATCAAGCTAGCATCAAGCTACAAATCAACTCATGATCACATCAAAAGACCAATATGTCCACCAATCAAGCACACATGCTTATGAACATAATCTCAATCATATACCCCTACACATAACAACACTTCTCCAAAAACTACTCTCAAAAAAATAGACTCAAATATAAGCAATTAATCCACTAATAAGCTCCAGATTCACAAAAATTTTCTCATGCTAATGAGAGGCAAATTGGTTCAACGAAAATCGCTAAACTAACACACCCCCAAACTTTTTCATTGCTAAGCAATTAAAAGTTTGGTAAGATAGTTAGCTAATTGAGTTGCACACAACTACATACTACTATGAAATGAAAGCACATCACCAAAATCATTTACTAGTATCATATATCATGTACGTCCAAAACTAAGTGCGCCGGTGCAATGGAAAAGCACGAAAGAGGCACACCTCCCCAAACTTAGACAAGTCCAAGTCTAGAGAAGGTGTTGTACTTAAAGATCTTCAAGTATCCTCTCTTCTTCAAGCTTGTAAACCTCATCAAGCCTCACTTGCGCACCTTGACTTCCTACAAAACAACACAAAACACACTTATTGATAGCAATAAACGAGCAACGAAAATAAAGAAAGCAAGTAAATGATGGGTTGACTCCCATCTAGCGCTAGTTTTAACGTCTGATTGGAGTGAATTGATACATGTTTTTAGGGCTATTTTTAGTGCAAAAAGTAAGCTAAAGTGTTAGTTTTTGTGCCTAAATGTGAAAAGTATCACTCTTTTGCCTAAAAAGTATTATTTGTGAGATTTTGATGTTTTTCGTCCATTTTGCAGGTAATTCGGTGGAATTTTGCCAAACCGAGAGTACCATTAGGCTTAGAATGAAGAGACGGATATCCGGGACGAAAACAGGGGTCGGGGCCGAAGCCCCGTGCGAGAAAAGTGCCCCGAACTCGAGCTCGTCGAGGAGCAAGAGCCTCGAGTCGAGGGCTATGCGAAAAGGATCAAAACGGAAAATGGCAGTGCACCTCGCGCCACCAGACCACAGACGCGCGCCACGCGCGAGCCAATCTGCTGCACGCACTTTCACACGCCGTCACGCTGCTACTCGCCGCTCTGGCGCGTGGACGCCACGCGCCACCGCCGCCACCATCGACCTCCGCGCGCGTGAGATACACGCACCGCCGTTGGTCTCCGCGCATGAGTTCCACGTGCCGCCATGGTCGATCGCCGGTCCCATGCGTGAGGGGCACGCACCGCCTTTGTCCATCGCCGGATCCGCGCGTGAGGTGCACGCGCCACTATCGGTTGGCGTCGGTTTCGGTCCTGGTCTGCACTGATTCGGGTCAAACGATTCGGTCCGATTCGGTGCGGTTTGGGCTCGGTTTGACCGAGTCAAACTGCCATTGACTTGGTCCTTATCCATAAGTTTCAAAATGACAAACAGTCCTTAGAGAATATCGAATTCTCAAAAATGACCCAAAAACTTTCAAATATTTCATATATGCCTCAAATATGTTAAAATTTTCAAAAATTCATAACTCACTCAATACTTGACCAAAATTAACAAACTTTATATCCACGGAATCCTCATTCAACGTACTACAATCTACTAATAAGAACTCATCACGATTCATGATATATTGTTCGTAATTTCCAGTCAAAATTTCTGTAATTTTACAAAGACCGATTTTTATCTCACAAACGGTAAAGCCAAAAATTACGAAATTTTGCAGATTGTCTAAACATCATACAAGACAGGTATGGTAATTTTTTAGGCCCAAATTCAACCGTTTCAAAAAATCAAAATTTTGAAAAAGTACAAACACATGAATTCCGTACAATTACATGCATAACATATACAGAAATCATCATTCGAACGCATCTAACATACGAACATGCATAGAGAATCATATTTACGCATTTAAAATCCAACACATTGGCTCGATACCAATGAAGGATTATCAATAGTTAAGATTCACTAACCTATCTCAGCGGAATAATAGAGCCGATTGGATTTCTACGTACGACCGTGATCCTCAGAGTGCGAAATACATTTACGTACAAAATGCATTCAATTAAGTGCCTTTGGATTTATGTGTATGTGATGTATCGAGAAGAGTTGAATGTTTCTACGTCTTTTCTCTCAGAAAAGATCATTGAGTATCACTCAGATTTTCTCGTCAAAAGATCGCATATCTTTTAACATATAAATAGAAGTTATCTAACTTCTACCAAAAATCTATCCACTTTATTTGTGGATAAATATAAATAATAAATAATATTATTTATTTATTATTTTATTTGCTTTCGTATATGAATGAACTACCCATAAGAAAATTTCAACGGTGTTACTAATGGCATACATGTTCATCATTTTGTAGATTTGGGGCTATAGGTAAAACAAGATCAAAGAAATCTCATAAAAGCGATGAAAACAGAATGGAAGACGAAGGAAATTTTCTAAGCGTAAAGTTAAAAGAGGTATGGATAATAATTACGTATACGCTTCTCCGTTATGCAATTGTGTTGTAAGTAATAACATGTACTTTCTATTTTGTTTATAAAGAAATGAAATCAAAACGGAAGCAAGGGACCACGGTGAGCGGTTCTCATGAAGGTATCAAAAATGTAGAAAAAAATAACGACAACATACACATTGATTACTATGTGAATAGTGATTTTGTTAATTATTTTGATGTATCTTGTTTGTTTGTTGCTATTTTTGGTTTGTATTAGTTTTTTCCGTCCCCACAATCGTTTAATAATAAGAGCAGGAACAAAAGGGAGGACATTGCGAAGTAATACAAAGATGCAACTAAAAAGAAAAAGGAAATACGACTCACGACATCATCAAAAGGTGTCGTGGTACTAAAATATGATTAAAATTACAATCGTGATAAACTGATGTATATCATATACAAAAGAGTTGTTAGATCAAGAATGTTTTGATGAGTTAAAAGAAGGTTCGGATGATCGACGACTATGAAGAACAAATTTCGAGACCGAGTCCTAGTACTAAGCCGATCGAGACTAGGTCATCAATCGAGCAAGTCACCAAGACCGAAAGTTGCAAGTCATCTCGAGACAAGTTCAAATCTAGTCATCTGTAGGAGACGATTATGAAAAGCTCAGACGAGGTCAAGACAAGTTGAGTAGAATAAGAAAGGCGAGTCTTCACCAAGTTAGCCGCAGACAAGTAGGTTAAAATCACCGAGGAGCAAGCGGTTTTCAAGATTAAGTTTGTTGAGCGCTTTCGATTTGTTAGAACTCGACTAATAAACTAACCGTCATTTCGTACTTATAAATAGGTCTAGATTTTCATTTTTAAAAATAACTTTTAACTTTGCACATATCACGATTTGCGATTACTTTCTATTCGATTCCACAACAAATTCACAAGTTTTCAAAAGAGTTTTTCAAATCAATTCTAAGTGTTTGTAGACACTTTCCTTGTAATCTTCAAATTCCACTACTCACCGTAATAGTTAGATTCAAGAGAAGAAGTTAGGAGTTTTGAAGATCCGAAGGAATTTGTAGGTCGTAAGTTGTAAGTCGATTGTTAGTAAGTAAGTAGTAAGCTGGTCCCTTCTTCAAGTTGGAGAACGAGAGTGGATGTAGGATTAGTCGTAATCCAAACCACTATAAACCCCGGTGTTCTTTATTGCTTTACTTTACTTTTCTCACAAATTTCAACTTCAGCTTTATTAATCAAAGATTAATTTTAATCAAAGTTAAAACTAAAATATCGTGTTGCTTTTGATCTTGATCAAGTTGAGTTTAAAATTGAATTCCGCTTATGTCAGCTTGAGTTTTTGATTAAGTTTGGAAGATTTGTAAAAATCTAAAAATCTATTCAACCCCCTTCGATTTTTCCTAGAAGGTTAATTCAAGTTTTCCTAAGATACTAAACTAAGTGGGACCAACAAGTGGTATCGTGAGCGGTGTTAAGTCATTACGATATTGATTTTAGGTCTTAACCAAGATTCAAATTTAATCTTGATTATCTTCATTTTCTTTGTTTCACTAACATTACTACTAACAAGATCTTGTAAGCTTGTTTTAGTTTTCTATCTCACCATGTCTTCGTTAAGAGCAAGAAATCAAGGAGTCTACCTCGATTTCTCAATCGAAGAATATGACCATTGGAAGTTTAGAATGGAGAACCATCTCAAAGCGATTCATGATAGAATGGAGGAGGTTCTTGAGGAAGGACCTATCAAGTTTTATCATGGTGGCACAAGTAATAGTACTACAACAATTGAAACAAGAGTGAGGCACGAAAAGAAAAGCTCGTAACTCACAAGTGATGAAAGAAAGATTTATAACTCTGATCAAGTTACTAGAACCGAGATCATTGAAACATTGAGTAAGGATTGGATTGAAAAGGTGAAAAGATGCAAGACTGCCAAGAAAATGTGGGAAACTCTTGCCGAATCATGAAGGATCGGATCAGTCAAAGAAAACAAATTGCAATCAGTATTACATGTTTTTGACACTTTCAAGATGAAAGAAGGAGAATCCATTGATCAACTTGATGTTAGACTCGACTAATCTTCTAAACAAGGCAGGTGATTTGGGTAAAACCTATACAGAGAAAGAAATTAACAATAAAGTGTTGAGGTCATTAAGCAAAAGATGGAGAGAAAAAGCTATAATTCTAAAGCTACTCGGTAATCTATCTTCAATTTCACACCACACTTTATTTTCTCATCTCAAGGCATTAGAATATGACATCCAAATTGAAGATGAAGAAGATGAAGCAGAATCTTCAACATCCTGGAAAGATCAGAGAATTTGTTCATCAAGATGAATCAAAAGATCTCCAAGGCATCTGATTTGTCTATTAAGGAGAAAATGGCTATTCTCGTTAAAAAGATATGAAAGGCCGAGAATGAAGTACAAAAGAAACAGATCGTGATGAAGGAACTACGATGATCGTATAAAGAAGAAAAGAGTTCGACAATGATAGGAAAAAGGATCGCACGAGAAGAGAGAAGACACCGATCAAACCGAGTATCGAGGTCTAATTGGTTCATTATTATATTTAATCGCTAGTAGACCTAATATTTCATTTGCAGACGGGTACCAACAAAGAGTGCCAAGGTTGGCTGATAGATTGCGAGAAATATTGACCTCGACAATTTGCATGTTGGCGAGCATTGTCTCGGTGATCGCTCGAATCACCTTCTTCGTCTTCTTCTCAATCATCTTCTCGACTTTTTCGATGATTTATTTGTGTAGGTCGGTGAAGGCGTAAGAGATTGCGGAGATTGGACCGGTCTCGTCCTCCGATTCGGATGAGGAGGAGGGAGTGGGAGAAGTTGGAATGGGGTAGCTCATGTGGATATCTCCAAAGATGTTGGAGGTATCCAAGGGTTGGGGTGCGAGAAGGTTGGGAGGAAGTGGAGGCGTCGATGGTGGTGGAGGGGGAATCTCTGGTGGGGGTGAAGATGGAGGGGGTGGTATATCGGTTGAAGTGGGTGGTGGAGAAAGGGTTGGGTTTGTGGAATGGTGGGTTGGGGAGATGGAATGGATTCAGGTTGTATTTGAGGGGAACTGGAGATGATGGGGGTAAAGGCTGGGGTGAGATGGTAGATATGGGGGTGGGGGAGTAGACGGGTCCGGTAAGGAAAGAAAACATGTCGATGGAGATGGGGAGGGAAGTGGTTTGTGTTTGAGGAAGGAAGGATGAAGTTGTGGCTTGACCGATATGGGAGTAGGGCTGTTTTAGAGGCTCGGAGGTGTCGGCACAGGACACCTCTTCATCGCCATGGGTTGGAGAGGGGAAGGGGAGAATTGTACCTTACGGGAGTAGGAGAAAGGGTCCTCTCGCAGTTGATTTCCCGTATCTCCTCCGATTGGACCACCCGTGCCGCTATCTCCAAGGTGAGTGCCTCTTCACCGGCCAGACTAAGCCGATTAGCGGCAGAGGTTCCTCCTAGCTCGAGGTTTTCACCAACCTCCTCCTCCTCTTAGCCTTCTTCTTGACTTCATTGGCTGCGAAGCCTCACCGAGCTCACCGTCGGCTCCTCTACTCTTTCCTCTTCTTCCTCCTCCTCACCGGTGACGGGTCCTGAACCCCGACCTCACCGCTCCTCCGTCGTAGTCACCTGGTCCTCCAATCGAGATCATCTTTCGTTAGCAGCCCTTTCAAGTTGGTGTAGGCTCTAACTCCATCACCGATTGATTTCGGTGTCGGATATCCTCCAATATCACTGTCACCTTATTGAACAGACTAGTGATCGACTTAGCCTCGCCATTTCCCATTTACAACTTTCAGCCTTTTCCTCTCGGCCTCAAACTCCGCCAAAGAAGATCCCAAATTACTGGGCTTGAACCCCATCGATAATCGTCCTCGAGACAGACACTCTAGGTCTCGTCGGCCCATCATGGGAGTTCTCGCTCCCCTAAAATGACCTTCATCAATATCGTCATTAATAAATGATATCTCCGTCGGAGCATTTTCTTTTCAATTCAGACCTCCTCTCCTTCATTGAATTCCGGCAATCATCTCGAATGATTCTACCCAATCGTCCTGATTTGTAGGTGAGGGGATTCACTCCTTCACTACTTATATTCAAAATTCTGGCCACCTCCGACGTGGTCACCGTTAACTCCTCGCCGTAGACACGGGTTTTGAATACTCCGTTCTCATAAGTCCCATTGACAAAGAATTCAATACCTCTCATATCCAATGTTTTATTGGAGTTGGATTTCTTGGAACCGAATGTCCTCAATCCCGACCTCTCCAATAAATCAAGAATCTGTCTTGATTCACCATCGGTGATTGTGTTGAAGTCGACATATATTTCCGACTTAATCTTCTTATTGTAAGTTTCGTATGTACTTCCACCATTGTTGATGTTACTCCTCGAAGTTTATGGGTATGACTCATAAAAATTTAGCTAAGGGTTTTGAGAAAATTTTTTACAGAGTACAAGTATGGTTTTCTCAAAGTAAAAGAGTTTGATTGAAGAAGATGTATTTATAGGAGGGAAAATTGGAAAGAGAAACCGCTTTAGAAAATTTGGTTTAATCTAAGCCGTTTATTTAAAATGATTTCTGTGCTAAATCAATGGTTAAAAATTTAGATAAATGATTGGGATTCAGCGCGTGTAGTTCACTAATCTTGAATTGCGTAAAAAGTTACTTTGTAGACTGTTGATTTGTGATACTAGGTTACTTTATGCAGTGGAAGTAAGTATGTCTCGACGTCGGCCTAGGGTTACTTTACTTCGTATAAGGGTTTTAAAAAAGCAGATGGGTTTATAAAATCATCTCCGATAAAGTAACTCGTCGATTTTGAAACAAATTTAGTTTTATCTTTTGGCAAACTTAAAGACTTAGTAAAAAAATGTTTTATTTTAAATAACCAGTGCTCGATTTAATTTTCTAAAGTTAGGTTTTCCAACCAATCAATCCGATAAGAGTTTTATAAGAAAACACAATGTATGGAAAGTATTCGAAGCAAAGGTGTCTAGATGACAAGGTTTATAACAGATGAGGTGAAACAATCTGATTTATTAATCGATCTGTAACCTATTCCCGCAAAGACATAGACTTGAAGAAAACCATTAGTAACTTGAGGTAGATTATATAGGGTGCAAAAGTCATCTGCTTTTCAAGAAATCAGCCGACTATTGTGCCTCTGGTCTGATTTACCGATTGTTAGATAAGTAATTATCATGTCGAGATAAGGTCAATATGACTAATCCTTGATTCTTGATTCCAAAATAGGAGATCAATGATATCACCTACCGATTGTCCTTTGACTCATATCTAGTCCGATAATTCTTTCTAGACATAGTAAACTAAATTGAGAGAGAAAGAATGAAAAATATAGAATTATAGATTAACTAAAGAAGCATCTAATAATCCTAGTTCTACAAGTAATTCTTTAAACCTTGTCTCTGCCGGTGGGTTTGTCAAGATGTCTGCTCTTTGGAAATCAGTAATCTTCTCTAGTCGATGTCACCTTTCTCTACATGGTCTCGGATGAAGTGGTGTCGATATCTACATGCTTGCACCTAGTATGTAGGACTGGGTTCAGGTAATAGCTATGACACTATTACTATCACAAAAGATTGGTACATCTTTGGTGATAATGTTATAACCCCTTAACTGTTGACTTATCCAGATCGGTGTGAACAACAACTTCCACCGTCATATACTCACTTGATTGTGGAAGTAGCTACAGAGGTTTGTTTCTTAGACAACCATGAAATCAGCTTACTACCAAGAAATTGGCAAGTACCAAATGTAGATTTTCTATCTATCTTACACCCACCAAAGTCTCGAGTCCGAGTATCCGCATACTCAAAGTTGTCATCATTTGGATACCACAATCTAACATTTACTTGTACCTTTAAGATATTTAAGAATTTTCTTCGCTTCTTCAAGATGGCTTTTCTTAGGATTAGCTTGAAATCGAGCAAAAGTGGTTCACAAACTTAAAAATTAGTCAAGTAAAATCCAAAAATCATCACCAACTAATGAATCAAATTTTCATATACAGGATTCTTTTTATATTAATTGCACATACAAGCATTTAATATCTCTCCTCTAAAATTCCAAAAACAAAAAATACCAACTCGAGTTCGATTAATTTAATGTAATGAAAATTCAAATTAGAGTTTAAAGAAATCGATTAAAACGAGATAAAAATAGACGCACAAAGTAATAAATGAAAAATAGGGAGTTTATCTTACACGAAAATGAGGATAAGACTAGTGTCGAAGGAGACGAGAACAAAATCAATGGCGAAGGAGATGAGGAGACGAGAGGCTGCCGCTAATGCCGAGATCGAGCCGAGATCGGCAAGAGGACGGGATGCCGCCGCTATCTTGCCGCTACCGTTGAAGACGAGAGGGTGGGAGAAGACTTGAGGCCGCCGCTAGCGTTGAAAATCGAGGGTGAAAATCGATTTGGGTAAAATGGGAAGATTGCAAAATAAAAAATGATTTTATGGGGCGGGTCAAGTTTTTATAAAATGGGTCAAGTATGAGTCTCTTACGAATTTTTGCCTTCACTCAAATACCTCCTAACGCCTACCCAACTCTTGTTGCAATAAACAATAGTCAATAAGAAAGCTACTAACAATTATAAATTAATCAAGCAATCAAAGCCCATCATGAAGCATTCACATAAAAAAAAAAAAAAGCATAATCAAAGCTATAAATTTATCAACACACTAATTTCAAATATAAATCCAACACACAAAGCAAAAGAAAATCTATTCATTGTTCTAGAAGACAAACCCATGATTAAAAAGCTAACATAAGAAAATAACAACGAAATTAAACATTAAAGCGTAAAATAGAAGAAAGATATTACCTCAAAAGTCTTCAAATACTTCAATCCTTACAAGAAATTGAACTATCCACTAATTTATAACTAAGAAAGCATTAAAATTCTCTAACTAATAAAAATATTAAAATTATCTAATGTTTTAACTAAGAAAGCATTTAAAACTATCTAATCTGTAGTGTGTGTGGGAAGAATGGGGAAGAGAGATTCCCCAATGAGCAGCCCTAGAATTCTGTGTTTTTTTTTTTTTCTCTGTAAGCCGCTGTCTTCTTTTTTTTTTGCTGGCAAAAATTGCAGAAAATTTTATACCTAAAGCAACACCTCTTTAAATTCAAAAAGCGATTTTTTAAGTTAGCATGAGCCCTGAGGGTTTTTTTTTTTTTTCAATTCAAAATGGCTGCTTGCATTTTCTATTTGTGCAGATTCCATTGCTTGCACGTTAATTAATTGTGCCGGCCGCAGATGGGCCTGCAACTTCTTTTTATTCTTTTAATTATTGAGTCCAATTGCAATTAATCTTCATATATTTCTTGAATTTTGGGTACTCTTCAATTGAACACACAAAATAATAGACCCATCACTACAACAAAAACTACATATTGCGACACTTTTTTTGGGTCATTTTTTTATAAGTGTCTCTAACAATTATTTTTGGGACACTTAATTAAATTTGCTTATTATATTTAATTATTGAGACACTTAAAAATGTAGTATATAAACTTAAAAAGTGCCCCTAACTCTATTGGGACACTACATTTGGAGGCACATGTGAATCGCCTCAAAATTTATAAGTGCCCCAACAGAGTATATATTGGGGCACTTTTCAATGTCCTGAAAGCCCTTTTTTGTTGTAGTGCGTACTTAATTTCAATAATGATCAATTTAACTACAAAAATAATAAAACACTACCTTTCTCATTTCAAGTATAATTAGTCAATTTAGTATAAATAATACAAAAATTCTATTAAATTAATCAAATAAAATCCAAGAATTTCTAGCAATTATCACACTAATCGGCCTCGCTACTATTCTAATTATCAATAAATTTATAATAAATAATACACATATATCACAAAAATAACACTACAAAAAAGCCAATTTAACGAGGGGACCTAGCGAGGGTTCGAAAACCCTCGCGAGTAAACGAGGGCTTGGCGAGGGCCGCCTTTACCGAGGGCGTTAACGAGGGTTCGAACCCTCGCGAAATACCGAGGGTATTAACAACGGAAAGGCCCTCGCAAGCTTTTAGCGACGGATTTAACGAGGGTGTGGGCCCCTCGCTAATTACCGAGCGCGGGCCCTCGCCAATAATTAAATTTAACGAGGGCGTGGGCCCCTCGCTAGGGCCCTCGCCAATTTCGATATAAAAACCCACAGATCCCCTTTCTCCTCCCCCCTGCTCGCGTTTACGCCCCCTCACTGCTTGTCCTTGCGCCGCCCTCGCCGCCGCCATCATAGGAAAATTGACGTTAGTTTTTGTTGGGCTTTGTAGTACACATTCCCGGAATGTTTCTACGGTAAATTTTTAAGATTTAATCGGTTATTTTTGTTGTTATTTTAGTGGATAAATTTTGTATTTTTAATTTTTCATATGCATGTATTTGTGTAACTTTGTTGTTATAGTTGGTGATTTATTAATTATTTAGTGTTAATTTGTAATAATTGTTATGTATATTTTAATTCTTTAGGAAAATTATTAGTATATGAATTATATATAATTATTTAGAGTTAATTAATTAGTAATTATGCAATTATATAATTTTGTTGTTATAGTTGGTGATTTATTAATTATTTAGTGTTAATTTTTGTAATTGTTATGTGTATTTTGATTATTAGTAATTATTTAGGAAAATTAGTAGTATAAGATTATTATATAATTATTTAGTGTTAATTAATTAGTAATTATGCAATTATATAATTTTGATTATTAATATTATTATAATTTTAATTTAATTGTTATAATTTATATATTTGTAGGTGTGTACGTTTATTGAAAAAGATTCGATCCGGGGAGTATAATTTCATAGCCACCACTATCACCGTAAGTATTCTTTTTGTAATTAATTATTATTTAAAAATGGTTTTAATTTAATTATAATAATTATTTGATTTAAAAATAATTTGCATGCATGATATAATAATAATTTATATATATGGTGATCGATGTTCGATCAAATTTTGCATGCTAGTTCAATTATAATATTAATTTTGAAAATTGAATCGATGTTCGATTCAACAAGTTGATGTTGGAGTTGAGGGTTGATGAATTGTTTGGTATTATTTCTTTGTAGAATGTGCGTTCCGACTTGATAAATTTTAATTGAGTCGGAAATGGATGGACTAGGAATTAATTGATATATTAAGCTCGGGAATACGATAAAATAAGACAAAATTCTCGAAATTTTTAGAAAATATATATATTAATATTAGGTATTAACTGGAAGAATTAATTATGATTTAATTAAATTTTGAATCTTCATTAATCAAATGCATCTATTGCTATGAATTATTCAAGCCGTAGTTGGATGTATGGTCCAAGAACGATTAATGGCATGATATCTCCGAATTTCTTAGTGGAATCGAATCGTTTATAGAATTCGCTACTAGTAACCCGGAATGGATGAGTGGAGGAAAGATTAGGTGTCCTTGCTCGAAATTCAAATGTAGGAACCAGAGTTTTAGAGAACCCATTGACGTGAAATCACATTTGTTTAGACATGGGTTTATGTCTAATTATCACAATTGGATTTTGCACGGTGAGCAAAATTGGAATTCTATGCCACACCGAAACTATGATCAGCCGCGTCGACTTCATATAGGGTTGACGACACCGCAAAGATCTAGCTCGTACCACAATATGATGATGGACTTAACTTCTGGTCCTAACATTAGTTTCCAAAATGTGGAAGAAGAGCCCCTTAGCGAGGAACCTCCTAATCAAAGCATGCCGCATGCTTTTTGACATGCTTCGTGGATCGTGATCTGTATCCTGGTTGCGAGTCTCATTCTCGCTTGTCATTCAATGCCCGTCTTTTAAACATTAAAACTGAGAATTAAAATGTGCTAAACTTATAAGTTATATGTTAATTATAGATTAATCTCAATGACGTGTCATTTGCGAATTAAAATGTGCTAAACTTATGTGGCGTGCTTTTAAAGTTAATTGCAAAATTTATTGAATTTTGACGTACGTTTAATGATTCTATTAGTTTATAATTACACATGACCATTATATATTTTGAATGTTTTATCCATTTATCTATCTAATATTGAGATTGAAAAAAAAATTGACTATCTCAATATAATCACAATCACAATCACAATATTAATTTTCTAAAAATTATTACCAAACATTTTTCCACTTATATATTTTACTCCTCCACCCCACCAAAAAGTTATTACTTTCCTTCGTAGTTACAAGTTTCCGGCAGCATACAAATTCCGGTAAGTTTTTCGGCGAACAATTTTGAATGTTACAATTTTAAATTTTAAATTCCATATATTACCATATATGTACACATAATTTGACTTGAATGTTAGTATAATGTAAATATTCGTTATATATGAGTTGAATGCTAGTATAATGTTACTATTTGTTATTATTATATGACTTGAATTTGTTGTTATTATACACGACATTCGTAGTTATTTGTATATTACTTATAAGTTATGTTGAAAGATTGGTTTATAATGCTCA
Source organism: Paraleonurus japonicus (assembly GCA_030762865.1). Classification (NCBI taxonomy): domain Eukaryota; kingdom Viridiplantae; phylum Streptophyta; class Magnoliopsida; order Lamiales; family Lamiaceae; genus Paraleonurus; species Paraleonurus japonicus. Next base: position 25,390,376 of record CM061060.1, read on the forward strand.
TAATAATCTATACGTCGCCAAATGAATATTGATATTACATAGATTTCTATCTTGCTTAATTTCAGATATTGTAGATATGCTTTTATACATCGGCCTTCAGTTCAATCCCCATGACTGCAAAAAAGGGAAAAGAGAGGGAGGTTTGTTAATAGAAAAGATACAAAAATGGGTTGTTAAAAAATGAGTCGTTTCATTTAAAATTCGTTAATGGTAATGAGAATGAGTATACGCGGTAACTATAGTGATTAATAAGAAAAAAATTATTGATATCATTAATATTATTTTCCATTTATACAAGGTAATCATTATCTCATTTCAATTAACTACTTTTCTAATTATTTTTTCTCATTCATTTCCTCATTTCGCAACCAACAACCATTTTTATCCTTTTAAAAAAAAAAAAAAAATTAACAACCATTTTTATCCTTTTTTAAAAAAAAAAATTAAACAACCTTAATAATGTAACCAATATGAACAAAATTAGATTTTCATTTCCATTCTCTTTGAAGAATTTGAACCAAACGCCCCTCAAGTCGAATAAGTGGTTAAGTACATAGGTAACACACATTTCTTCCAGAGTATTAGACAAAAATTGTGTGAGATTGTCGATCACGGTGAAACAATTCACAAATTAATATTCATCTTTTTTAGTGTTAAAGTGTCATTCCCAAATTATGCTCTGTTTTACCACGAGATGGTTTCACACAGATCTACCCAAATAAGTCCCACAAATATCGTCTCACATAAGATTTACTCAAGATAGAATTGCAACATAAAAGAAAGGAGGAGGAATAGGGTTGGGTACCTGAATTGTGCCATGAGAAGTACCAACAAGCAAGATATCTTGATTAGCATCAAAAGCCATGCAAAGAATTTTGGCAGTGGAATTAGTGTGAAGAGTTTCAACTCTAGTATGCTTGTTTTTGCACCAAACTTCAATGCTTCCAGCCTTGCACCCCAAATACACTAATTCTGAGCTTACAGCCATCGTCCGTACGTCCAATGTCGATCTGTAACGACCCGATCAACCCGTAGTTTGAAGTGCTCCATATCTCGATCACACAAAGATAATCGGTTTGATTCCGCTATTCCACTTTTTGGAGATAAAATTTTTTACGTCCCATAATTTTTTATCTCTTTAAAAACGCCCCAAAAAGTTATTTTTTCAATCACGTCCCAATTTCTTGATAATCGTATAATTTACGTCCCAAAGTTCGTTGGAGAAGTCAAAATGCTATCGTCTCGATCCATTTGCCGAGCACATGATATTTCAATTGGGGGTGAAAGCGACAACGTTTTGTTTCCTCCGGCGAACTTTAGGATATAAATTGTACAATTAGCTAAAAATTAGGATATAATTGAAAAAATTAACTTTTGGAACATTTTCGGAAAAGACGAAAAGTTATGGGACGTAAAAACTCTATCCCCACTTTTCGTATTCTCGATTTGGTGATCCATTTCTTGGATCTTTAACACATGGACCCAAAATTATAGTGGTTCGTTGTATATTTTTAACATTTCACTTGTCATACATCTAAACTATGGAATTTAGAATGAAACACAAAAATGACAAAGAAGATATCATTTGCTCAGATAAACCCTACCCGTTCCATTTTCAGTTGAAATGCCTACAACTAATTACCTTTACGTTTGCTCCATCAAATGAAGGGCCTCCTGCATACAATAGTCCCTCATGAACTTGCAGTGCATAAATGGGATTTGCTTTGGCCAACAATTTCTTAGAGCCACTTTGAATGTTTCCGACTGTCCCTGTTGCTAGATCGATTTCCTGAAAGCTAAATCATCAGCTTTCGTGCCGTGTAGTATACAGATTCGGTAAAGTCTTGTGTAAATAAATTTTACTGTGAAACTGATTTCGATAGCATTAACAATTAGTGTTTTCATTAAAGGGTATTAGTCGGCTTAGCCCATCTAGCCACCGGGTTCCTCACTTTAGTGAGAGACCCGGTTCGATTCCATTTGAGAACGATTATTTAACAATAAAAAAGAGTTGTTTTTACCATGAGGTAGTATAGATTTGAATGGTATTAGTTGAAGACATTAATTGTTTTATTAATAATTATTACTCCCTTCGTCCCACAAAGATATGTCTATAGTTATTTTCACGCAAATTAAAATGGAAGTTATTATGGTTAAATACATTAAATTTTATATTATTTTTCAATTTTGCCCTTATGTAAGTACTTGGTTTGGAAAAATAAGATGCATTAAATAGGGGTAAAGATGTAAATAAAAGATAAATGACACATTAAATATAGTAATTGACCTATCTTTATGGGACGGATGAAAATAGAAAGTAAGTCTATATTTGTGGGACGAGAGAATAATTGTTTTATTATGAAGTATTAGTTACGAACCAACTTTACGATAAAAATGGTTCACACAAGCCAACTCTGTGGGTCACCATAAAACCTAACGAGCTAATTATGCACAAATAAATATACATCCAAATGCATTGGATTGAAGCAATATATCTTTTTAACACCCAAATTTCCTCTTTAAAATAATTAAATACAATCAAACATACTAAAAATGTCAACAATTACCCTTCAAATAACTTTATATCTTCAAAAATACCCTTATACTTCATAACATATTGTACTTTTTATTTTGAACTCATTTTTCTTCTAATTTTTTTACCTACTGTTATCAAAGTCTAGGTTTATTTATTTCATTTCAAGATGATAAATTAGAGGAAAAAGAAGTTTACCGGTATTTTTTTAGAATTTAAAGTCTTTTAAAGATTTTTTTTTTTTTACATATTTGAGTATGTATAAATAAATGAAGATGAGTTTAAAGGAAATTGAGTGTGAATAGCGATTTCATAGTTACCTGAATGCTATTATCTTGACATCCACAGTAAAGTTTTCCTTGCACAAGAGCCAAGCATTTGGCATACTTGTGTTGATTCACTAGATTGGATGGTCCATTCCAAGAATGTACCTAAAAACAAGCGCAAATCAAGACGATGCAGTTGGATTTTGAAAGTGGAAAAATTAAAGGGAAAATTATAGTTTTGGTCCCATGAGAATTTTCCAACAATAATTTTAATCCCACATTTTTTTTTTTGTCTTTTTTTCAAAAATAGTCCTAATTATTATTTTTAGGATCAAAACTGCAATATTATCCCATTCTTTTGGGACTAAAACTGCAATTTATCATTCTCTTATGCCCAAAAGTGCAATTTTCTTAGGATTAAAAATGTCTAAAAAATTATGGGACCAAAAGTGCCAAAAATGACCATTTTGCAGAGAAAAAAATATATTTTAAGGACCGTAGCTTTTGGGGTTGGCAAAATAAGGATCGTAACTTTTCGGCTAGCAAATGAAGGACAATAAGTTTAAAAGGTGGCGAATTGAGGCCAAATCTTCACAAATCGGGCTAATTGACCTGATTTGGGTTGAAATTCGCCCAATTTGAATTGATTCGGGCTGATTTGGCCTCAATTTGCTATTTTTAAAAGTTATGGTCCTTAAATTGCCAACTCGAAATGTTACGGTCCTCATTTTGCCACCTCAAAAAGTTACGGTCCTTATTTTGCCAACCGAAAAGCTATGGTCCTTATTTTGCCACTCCCATTAAGTTACGGTCCTTCAAAAATAATTTTTTGTTTTGCGAGACCACTCATTCTCTTGGGACCAAATATTCAATTTACCCAAAGATTAAATAAAATTAAAAGAGATAAACCTATTTATTTCATATGTAAAAAAAAAAAAAAAAAAGTGTCTCCATGCACCTTGATGCCACCACCCCTTGAGGAATATAGCATGCAATGCTATTTGCAACTACTAGGTTGGATATCTGGTCCTTCATCTCCTCCACTTGTTCACAATATATTCCTTCCTCTCTTACTGTCCACACCTACAAATTCATTTTCCCACTTTTAAAAATATCCTGCCTCAAAAACAAGATATTGAGCATACAAATATTAACGAGCGCTTGGTGCAAAATTGTTCAATGAAAATGGTAATTGGAATAAGCATGAGGTAATTTTGATAGTATACATAATTAGAATAAAAATGATCAATTCACCTTTATTGTACTTCATACGAGGCAGTAAGACTCAAAATAAGTAAATCGTTACTCCCAATTTGATGAATTACCTCCATGCTATAATCATTAATTTGTTCTCAATCATTTCATTGTTTTTCAACCAACAATAATTTTTGTCCCAACACATTCCAAAATTATATCAAAACACTATTCGATGATTCTCGGTATCATTTCGATTGAAGAATTTGAACCAAACGAATCCCTTATTGTCATATTACATACCTTCACAGTCCTATCGAGTGAACCGCTATAGAGTTTATCCGACGAATGCAGCATTGCCATGCTTGTAACAGCTTTTGTGTGCTCATGTACTTCTTGTATAAGGTGTAGCTGATCCTCGTCTCTGCTAATCCATACCTTCACATTCCGAGAATATAATAATCGTTAAAGCCCCAAGGATGTAAACTAAATGTTAGGAGATAATTTCATAAATAGTCCTGTAATTTTTTTAATTCAGATTTGGTCCTTTTTCTTTTATTTTATCAATTGTGGTCCTTTTGATATCAAAACAAGTCATTTTTGTCGGAAAAGGTACCAGAAATTATTTGAAAATATGTTTTAGCATACAGAATGACAAAAAAATGTATCAAAATGATGAGGTTAACAAGAGGAAAAGAAATTATAGGCCTCGACCCTCCCCTCGTAGTAAGTCACTCGAAAATAGCAATGAGAATTGAAAAATTCGTGATATTGAATTCACTATTCGCGAAAAAAGTGTAAACGAATCTTGAAATTGATATAGGGCTATGCTTCCTAGATGAGAGGTGATTCAAATGAGATTGGACCAGCCAGTGACGTGACAAGAATAATAGATTAGGATAATTTTCTGGTCTTAATTGAAAAATAACCAGTGAAAAGGACAAAAATGGACACAAAAAGGATCAAAATAGATAAAGTGAAACGAACAAGAACTAAAATTGAATTCAGGTAAAGATACAAGACGATTTGTGATTTTATCTCGTTTGTGCAGTTATGGACCGACCTTTATGGTTCCGTCTGAATGGCCCGAGAAAATCTTTCCTTTGAAGCAAGCTAGTGTGAGAACTTCACCATTGATGCTGCAATCTTCTTGACACAACTCTTTATGTTTCCATAGATCCTGCAGGATCCTTTTAGATGAGGCATGTACAATATATGTATAATGAGAATTTTTTTCTTTTTCTTTTTGGAATGTAACAACTTACTGCACTGTTTTCATGCTCTTCTGAGAACACTTTGAGCATCTCAAAAGCCATGGCAGAGGATTTTTAAGCTCCCTCAAGCCTTTTAGAATATCTTTCATGTGACCTGATAGATCTTGCAGTCCTTCTGATGGTGGAGTATAAAAGGTTTTTAGTACAAGGTTGCCACATGAATCTTTGTTTGTGCATAAAACATGTAGGTGTGTGGAAATAGCTAAAACAATATAGGAGACGCTTTCAAATTCTTTAATGGAATGGTAATGAGACTGAATTACAATAGTAATGATGGTTAGTTTGAGTGTATTGCCGTAATCTTGTAATAAGTAGAGACGAAAAATGATTGCCGGTTGAGGAACAACGAATTGATTGTTGAAAAATGGAGGTAGTTAATTAAAATGAGATAATGATTAACTTATTTTGAGTCTCATTACCTCGTATGATGTATGATGAAGGTGAATTAATGATCATTCTTTATTCTCATTTTTTTTTTTATTGGTAAATGTTAGTTTGTTAGTTGTTAGTAGTTAGTTCACCAAGTAACCAAACACTCCTAGATTTTTTCTCCAAGCCACTTTATAACTCCGTAATTCGTTCTCAAAGAGAATTAAACCAGGGTCTCCCACTAAAGTGAGGAACCCGGTAACATTCTTTATTCTCATTAACCACCATGATTACTTTTTCATTACCATTCGCATTGAAGAATTATGAACCAAGCGCACCTTAAGAATATTTTCCACCAACCAGGGTCACGGATGAAAGTGTTGAGTCCGAGCATGGAGAGAGCTCTTTCTTCCGTGTTCGTCTCGGTTTTGAAAGTTGAGACCAAGTGGTGAAGCAAACATACGCGCGCTGCTCCTCTTATCCCCGTGTCGGGAGAACAGAGAGCATGTATACGAGCCATGCGGCTATCATGAAGCATACCGACTGTAACTCCTCGAAATCGCTTTTTAGGCCTTCTGCCAAAGCTTCAAACACTAACCCAAACTCATGGCTCACAAGAACAAACGCCACTTTTCTTTCCCACTCTTCTGCACCTTTCTCATCTTCCTGCACAGTTGAAAAACCATATAACTTGTATCATGAACAACTGCCATAATCAAATACTCCATCCGTCATAGTAAAAGTTTCTGACTTACTTTTGGTGCCACACAAATTAAGGAGTACTGTAATAGAATAATAGTATGGTACAAATGATGTGATTGAGAGAGATAAAAAAATAAGACTAAATGTAATTCAATATATTAAGTGAGTGACATCTGGTGTAAATAAATGTAAAAGGTATGGTTAAATGTATTGGAATAGTATTCCAAAAAAACGAAACAGAAATTTTTATTGGGACAGACTAAAAAGAAAAGTAGGAAGCTTTTATTGGGACTGTGGGAATATGAATTATTTTGGAACAAAATGTAGTCGTAAGCATTGATGTTCTGCGTTTTATGCCGTACAAAGAATCTTTGTTAGAATTCTTCATGAATTTGTGAGTTAATATCAATTTACATACTGTAATTTAGGGTGGATCCAGTATAAATCTTTTTAGTCAATTGGCTAAGAATTTGTGAGTTAATATCTACTTTTTCAAATTTAGCATAGGGTTTCCAATTTAAGTCCATTTACGTCGGAGCATTCAAAATCGACCGAAAATCACTTACGTCGAGGACTAAAATTGGACATCCTAAAAAAATTGCAGTTTTGGTCCGAAAAGAATAATACATCGCAATTATGGTCCCAAGAGAATGAGATAAAATTGCGGTTTTAGTCCTAAAAAATGTCGGGACTATTTTTGCAAAAAAAAAAGAAGGACCAATAAAGAACGTGGGATTAACATTGTCGTTGAAAAATTCTCCTGGAACTAAAACTACAATTTTCCCAACTAAAATTTGATATATCAGGTCTAAAATTGATAAAGAAGAAAGAAAACCATGTTGTCTCGGGTTCGGAAGATAGGTTGTGGCGACGTTGATCCTTTCGCATGAAGGCTTTATAACTCCTGTCGAAGCCTGCTCGTTTGAGGAGAACGGCCCGGGAAAGAGATTTGCCCGAATAAGAGAAACTTCCTTGTAGAGACAACATTGTCTCTGCTGCACAAATTTGTGCAATTGGAGAATCTGTGTTTCTCAGACATGAAATAAGAGTATCCATTGCCTCTTCTCGATATATGCTCATCTTACGAGGTTCGTCCTGTAACGATACCAGTTACACATGAATCTTTCTTGCGAGAGAGACGACGAGAGAGAGAGAGAAGTACCAGAAGATCAAGCTGTAGAAGTAGGCCAGCCACAATAGGAGACTGATCAAGTGAAGCATTTTGTAGGTACAAAAGAAGGGTGTGCATTGTACTAAAAGTACCCTCATCTTTTAGGACATGTAATATTTTCTCATTTAAACTTCTCCTACACAAGTTGAACAAACTTGGTAAGTTGATGCAATTTACTAATACTAATTCGAGCACTAATCTATGAAACTTGCTCATTGTATGGAACTCGATACGTTTATATTTGTTCAATAATATCATTATTCTTATAAACTATACCATACCATTTTAAAATGTAATGTAAGTTTATAGAGTTGGTACCGTGTGAACGAATTTCACCGTGAAATTGATTTACAATTAATACCCTTTAGCAAAACTATTAATATCGTTTAGTGAAACAACTAGTATCCTTTAATAAAACAACTAATATCATTCAAAACTAATACTACCTTCGTCCCTTTTTAAGTATAACATTTTTCTATTTTGGGTGTCCTTCTTAAATTTTAATAATTTATGTTTTAAAAGTTTTGCCCCTACATTTACAATAAAAGTTTTTTTATTTTTCTTACACTTTCTCTACCTTTCTACTTTTCTTACACTTTCTACCAATAATGTTACAATAAAAAAACTTCATTCATTAAAATTCGTGTCATCCCTCAAATTTTAAACTTGAAGAGGGAGTACCTTATAGTAAAAATACTAATACCTTTTAGTTAAACAACTAATACTCTTAAAATAAGTTTCACAATGAAACTTGTCCACACAAAATTTTGTTTAGTGTATAAGTGCAATGATATTACTAAATGAATATTATGGTATAACTAAATAGATGCAATAATATCAGTTTCACACCGAGAACAAAGTTTAAGGGATTTTATCGGTCTAACTCGTAAAAGATATGTCAATTATCAATCGATGCCCGAAAGATCAAGCTTATCAATTTTGGACCTATAAGATTTATGACTATCATTACAAGAAATCTTTTATTAAGAGATTTTATTGGTCCAAACATGAAAGATGGGTTAATTATCAATTCGGGCCTTAAAGATAAAACTTATCAATCTTGTAATAATAGTTAAAATTCTTTCAGTCTCGAATTGGTAAGTTATATCTTTCAGGCCCCGAATTGACATTTGATCTATCTTTCGAAGTTTTGACTGATAAAACCTATTCAAGGTCCCAAATTCTTTCTAGTCACGAATGATTAGTTTTATCTTTCAAACACCGAAATGACAATTGATCTATCTTTCAAGATTTGTAAAGAAGAGTTTATGTAGATACATGCATACCTGTTCAATTTAACAAGCTCTGAAATGAAATGAACAATCTCGAAGCGCTCTTCATCATTAACTACAAGAAAGATCTCCAATAGAGGGGCAATTTCAACACTCTCAACAATTACATTCCTACACTTACCATCCTCTAAAATGCACCTCATCAAGATACTCACACCAGCAATCCTTTCTTCAAACTCTTCCCCTCTCAAACTAGCCACTATGCTCTCCATTCCCCTGCTCGAAACGATACTCTTAACGATCTCGGACGAGCTTCTCCTCCGCGTAACTCTGAACTATACGCGCGAGGAGAAGCAACGCAGCCGTTTTCGGCTCCATAAACATTCTCACCACCCCTGAATCCTCTCTGCTACCAAGCAACTCCAACAGACGATTCACCAATTCCATTTCCACAAGGCTCGAACCTGAAGGCCTCAAAAGATGAACCAACACGACAGCCTCGACTAACCCGTTCTTGAAAAGCCCGATGACACACTCAACATCCGAATCAACGCGCATCAACGCTTGAACGACGCCTTCGTCTCTTGCCCCGAGCTCAGTCAGAAGAACAATGGTTGCTCTCCGGACCTGGAGCGTCCAAAGAATTCAAGAGTATTTCAACGAACCCGTTGATCACGGGAGGTTTTGACAGCAAGGGCCGGATCATCTCAAGTTCTCTGTTTGCTTCTTTCCATATCTGCTCGATTCTGAGGACTCCCATTTCAGCTTCCCTCAAGATTTCCGAAGTACACACCTCAGTAATCGCTAATCTCAGCTCAATCATGCTGCCATCCATAATCGCTGCTTGGCTAATCACGCTTTTAGGAGAAACTGCACCAACTGCAGGGTGATCATCCCCTGCTGCAGTTGGATTCTTTTCTTGCCAACTAGCAATGAGTCTCTTCAAGACGTAATTCGACCTAGGCAAGTGAGTGGTACGCAGATTCTGGCGCGTGATCGGGCACGTGACGTTCCCTCTATCGATCCATTCTTGAATAGCTTTCCTTTCGTACGTTTGACCTGTCTCAAGAGTAACAGGATCATGAAACATGTGTGTAGTGATGGGGCAGACAAAGTCCTTTGGGGGTGTATGCAGCTTTGGGGGTGTATGCTGCACCTTTGATCTATTTTCCATTAAGGGCTTTTGTTGGTCAAACAAAGACACTTTCTTGATGCTTTCCTACAAAGACATGTTTTAATAAGTATGAGATGGCATAGGTTCTATCTATTTGATTAGTTGTTGATATCGATTACCTTTTGTATAGAAGAATAGTCATTGTTTGGTGATGTTTCCAATTCTTGATTTGCAAGTAATTTTGGAGAGACTCTTACCGGAAAAATGACGGAAACCTCTTCATCTTACTCTTCTTCACTTCAACTGTTTTGTCTCCTTCATCCCACATTGGCTACACCATTACATAATTCTTACACACATATATATCCCGACAATTTGCAAGCAAATAGTGGCACAAATTTTAAGAATTTAGTGCAATAGTTGGAGTGTTGATGGGTAATTTGGCAAATCTTTATAAATAAAGTAATGAAATTGATTTGATTGAGTGTAGTGTAAACCCAAAAGTAATGACATTTTGTGTAAATGTGTAAGTATTGTGAGGATGGAGTTTATGAAAGAGTTTATTTATTTGAGTTTGTAAATAATTGTGGACTTCTAAAAAAAGTTTGTAAATAATTGTGGTATCATTATAGTGTAAACAAGTAGTGCTGTTTTTATTGACCTTTTCTTTTTATAGCTACGTCGAAGTTGATTTCTAAAGCAAGTAGAAGAGATACAAACAAGAAGCAGTCATTACTCCCAAGATTTCATAGGATAGAATAAATACAAATTAAGAAAATAAAAAAATAATAGAAATTTAAAGAATAATTTCAAAAAAATTATATATAAAGTAAGAAAATAAATTGAATTGAGTGTATGTATTGATACAAAAAAATATTATTTGTGTAAAATTGAAGATATTATGAGAATGAAATTTATGTAGAATTTTAAATGGTGTGAAAAATATTATAGAGCAGAGACGAAAAATAAAAGTGTAAAGGGAGGGAAATTTTAATTATAAAGCAATATTTGCAGAGAATGATAAGTCCCAGACAAATTAAACAACATCACAGACCAAATTGAATATGGAATTGCCGCCAAATACAAACATATTCTGGAAAAGGACAATATATATATATATAATATACTTGTAAAAATATTATTTTCTAATTTCAATAACAATATTAATAGCTATTTTATAAATTAAAATGTTGGAGTTCTTTCTACGCTATGGCCGGCGAATCAAGTTCGTCAACAACTGTATAAATTATATATTGAATGATTTGAATGTTTCAAATTATTCTTTTTCGTCTTATACTACATTTTCAAAGTATGACTATAGGGAGTTCTATACGTTGTGACTCAAGGATAATCATTTATTTCATATTTGATGTTTCACTTTATATTTTACGTCGAAAGTTACAAAAATATAGTTGATATATAGATGATATATATTATATCGACATATATGTTAATAATGTGCATGGAACACCAAATAAAATACGAAAAGTGGAATAAGGGAATCCACTGCTCAAGTAAATTATTCATAAGACTCAGAATAATGATCAATTTCCATTTCATAAATTAAATATTCTGTCTTATTTTGTTATACTATCAAGAACTTTTACTAAAATAAGATGTATTGGTATAAAATTTCATAAACATATAACTAAGCTATATGCGTTCCAGCTGGTTGGTTGAGTATTTTTTTCATAACAAAATACAATCCAATGCATACATATATAGGAACAAAACATAGAATATAATAAAACATGATGCAAGACAAATTCTTATATGATAATACAATGTTAGACGAACTTTGAAACAAATTAAAACTAAGGGGTGTTTGGTTGTAAATTGTTCAATGGGGATGAGAATGAAATATATTCTTTATCATGCCCCTAGAATATTAGAGGTAGAATTGTTTAAATGATAATTACATCACAAGTGTTGTGCTCCAATTTTGAAAAAAATAAAATAAAAGAAGGTTGTAGTGATGGTAGAGGGGAATGATTGAGAAGAAACCACTATAAGAGGGGAAAATGTTAATCAAAATTAGGTAATGATTACCTTATTTAGGAGGGAAAGTAGTGACATTGATTATTTTTGTTCTTATTAACCACCATAGTTGTCCTATGGTATTCCCATTTATAAATTTTCAATAAAGCGCCGCTAAATGTATTTCACTTACTTATTAGGTTTGAATTTTTTTCTTTTCCAAATTGGTGAGTTTTGTCCCATTAATATATTGAAATAGTCTCCAAGAAAGTCTCAAATATAATTATTATAATCTTATAATACCAATGATCAAGAAAAATTATGAACCATGAAAATGATTTGGGGTGACGAATGTGAACACAGGATAAATGTGGGATAATTTTACAAATGGTCTTGTAATTTTTTTGAATTTCGATTAGGTCCTTTATATTTTACTTTATCAATAATTCGATATCAAAATAGATAATTTTTGCCGCATAATTAAAATTTTGGCGAAAAAGTTATTAAAATTGATTGAAAATTTGTTGTACCATATAGAATGACACGAAAAATGTACCAAAAGGACAGGTTCGGCAATAGGAAGAAAATAGTATAGTTCTCGACCTTTCCTCGTCGAAATTAACAATGAAAATTGACATAATTCACAATTTTGATGTCGCACAAATCAGGAGGAAGGTGTAATTGAAACATGAAATTGATTTAGGGTTTAACTTCCTGATTGACACATGTTCAAAAGAGAGTGGACACTGCCACGACGTGACCAAAATAAAAAAATAATGCAATTTTTTTATTAAATTGAAATTTAATTTTCTAGTGAAAATGATCAAAATTGAAAAAAATCAAAATTTTTTTAAAAAAAGGGGGAACTAAAATTGAATTCGGATAAGATATAGAACGATTTGTGATTTTTTTTTATCGAGAAAAGGTTGAAGAAGAATTAAGAAAATTAATCATTACATTGTACCGTCTATAGGTCGACCCGAACCCTTGGCTCTTGATATTAGTACTCTCTTCTTTTTCTTCATTATCATCATCATTTTCACAACTCTTGTGCAATACAATTATGGGTGGATCGATCATTTCATCTCCATTTTTGTTCTGCAAAACCTCCATAAAATAGTCGATGAATATCCTGCAATTTTCATCAAGTAAAGCCTCGTAATCCTTCTCCAAACCTTTGAGTGCTAAAGCTTGATCGCCGCTCATTTTCGACAAGAGCATCGTCGTCGTTGTCGAAACAAACGACCGATCATCGCGATCGTTGTCATAACAACATGCGTTGCACGATGAGGATAGAATGACGGACCTTTGGTTTTTGTACCAATCGAAAATCGGGCCAAAACGAAGGAGAAAAAGCTCTTGGAACAAAAGTGGGGCCATTTCGAGGCGAAAGAACGAAGGGTCGGATTGAAACGCGTGAAGGAGGCTGAGGGAGGCGGCAAGGCGGCGGTGGGAAAGATGGTGGACAAGAGATAGTAGAAACGAAGAGATGGTGGTGGTGGGGTTGGAGTGGAGGAGGTTTTCGGAGAGGCGGAGAGATGACGATCGGAGAGAAGGGCTAGTGGTGGAGATGGCATTTTCTATGGTTTGGAGGGCAAAGTTTAGGGGGTGATGAGGTTGGTAGGGAGTGTTTTGAGGAGGATGGAGGAGAGGTGACGGCGGAGATCGGGCTGAGTGAGAATTTCTGAGAGGAAGGCGGCGGTGTTGTGGAGGATTTGGGCGGAGGTTGCGGTGGCGGACATGGTGGATGATAGTGTGGGTGAAGAGAGGTGGTGGTGGTTGTTTTTACTAGTAGGAAAGTTTTTACGTGTTAAGATGGGCAAAAGAGTAATTATATCAATTGTTTTATGTGGTGGCGCCAAATGTGCATGTGGGACGGCCTTTAATATTCAAGTCAAGATATGTGCCGCGCTGCACATAATTTTAGTTCCAAGACAGCCTTTAATTAATTTTCAAATGAAGCATTACGATTAAGAATTGATTTCATATCCACTCATTTCATATATATATTTGGATTCACCATAAAAAGTGAAGGAAGTCTTTTGTAAAATATTTCACCGAGAAATATGCTCTATGTAAGATGAGATATGATTCACCTTAATTTTGGTGAGGGAATATTTCACATATATATAAAATATTTACAATGAGTAATAAAAGAAAATACAATCAAAGAGATACAAATATGTACAAGAAAATATTCTAGAGAATAATTTATTTACCACTAATACCCCGTCAAGCGATGTGTGGGGTGAAAACAAACACGGAACTTGGAACGTAGAAACTCAAAAGAGGTCGAGGAAGGCTCTTATTAAAAATGTCCGCCAGCTGAAGATCGAAGGAACAAACCGAGTAGAGAGACGCCCGAGGTGACCAGCTCCTGAACAAAATGGCAATCTATATCGATGTGTTTCACTGCTTATGAGCAATCGCATTTTGACTTAGGAAAATGGCACTTTTGTTGTCACACAACAAAACAGACGTGAGTGAGGAAGTGCTCGAAGTTCCCTAGCGGGTTGACCAACCGAGATGACCTCGACGCAACATTAGCCATGGCATGATACCTGGATTCGCAACTAGATCTAGCAACAGTGGGTTGTTTCTTTGCACTCCAAGAAACAATGTTGCCCCCAAGAAAATGGTATAACCAACCATAAGTTGAATGTCTAGTCTCAACAAAACGTGCCCAATCAGCATCCGAATAAACAACAATGGAGGAATCGGGCGATGATCAAAGGAAAGGCCATAGCAAAAAGTGCCCTTGACATATCGAGGATGTGTTTGACAAGAAAAATGATCAACTATAGGGACTGGAGAAAATGGTGACCAAGTTAATGAATAAGTGAGGTCCGACCGAGTGATAGTCAAATACTGCAAAGCACCCACAAGAGATCGATAGAGTGTGGGATCATGAACTGGATCCCCGAACTAACCAAACACTACAAGAAAAATTGGATTTTACAACGCTTGAAAGACAACGGTTTTAAAAAAACCGTTGTCTAAAGTAAAGAAACTGTTGTCTAAAGTCGAACCGTTGTCTATCAGAGCAGGCTTGCGCTGATAGACAACGGTTTTAGCCAACCGTTGTAGTAAGGCGTTGCGAAATCACTATGAAAGACGCCGAAAGACAACGGTTTTCTTAAACCGTTGTAGATTCACATTTAGGCGCTGATAGACAAATTCTGCTCAAAACCGTTGTAGTTTTGTGTTGCCAAAATATAGAAAATACAACGCCTCATGACCGTTGTCTAAACGTTCTCAATTGAAATTGGTTATGCGCTGATAGACAACGCTTCCAAACCGTTGTAGTTTTATGTTGCTAAAATTCAGTAAAATACAACGCCTCATAACCGTTGTCTAATCATTCTCAAATTTCAATTCAATTAAATAACACTTTTATGTATTTGAATTAACACTTTTACATATAAATATTTTAATTAACACTTTTAACTCTTTTAAATAACACTTTTAATTTAATGAATTAAGTTAGCACTTTTAATGTACTTAGAATTCTTTTTACTATTTGAATAACACTTTTATTAAATTAAATTAGTACTTTAATAAATTTAGAAAATAATTTTTAATCAAATTTAAAAATAAAATTGATCTATTTGAATAACACTTTTATCAAATTAAATACACACTTTTATTAAAAAAATCAAATATCACTTTTAACTATTTGAATAATACCTTTATATATTCAACATTTGAATGCACTTAAAAAATCATATAACAATTTTAAATACTTGAATAATACATTTATTAAATTAAATGAACATTTTTAATACATAAAAAATTAAATAACACTTTTAACTATTTCAATAATACCTTTATTAAATCTAATCAACACTTTTAATACACTTAATTATACCTTTATTTACTAAAATTAACAATTTTAATGTACTTTAAAAAATAAATAGCACT
This sequence comes from Paraleonurus japonicus, assembly GCA_030762865.1. Lineage (NCBI taxonomy): Eukaryota > Viridiplantae > Streptophyta > Magnoliopsida > Lamiales > Lamiaceae > Paraleonurus > Paraleonurus japonicus. The sequence goes on from CM061060.1 coordinate 25,406,129, forward strand.
TTAAACTATTTCAATAACACCTTTATTAAATTTAATCAACTCTTTTAATATACTTAAAAAAATTAATAACAATTTGAATGAACACATTTATTAAATTAAATTACCACTTTTATTACACTTAAAAAAATAATTATATCACTATATTTTAATAATACTTAAAAAATTCAAATAACAATTTTAAAATAACAACAAAATATAAAATACGTAATTATATCCCCTGCTCCATCGAAAATCAATTAAGAAAACAATTCAAAAGGAAATATCCCGCCGAACGCAGCCATCGACCTTCTCCATCGCCATCAATCCGCCGTCGATCATCTCTCGAAGAAATTCACCATGAATCGTTGCCCTAACGCCGTCATCGCCCCATTCGTACCCTAGCGCCGCCACCGCTCCTCCTTCGTGCCCTAGCGTCGCCGCCTCCTTCTTCGTGCCCTAGCCACCACGAGAAGGAAATTTTCAAAGCATTGCGTTCGATCTTAATAAACCTGAACACAAAGGTTTTCTCCATGAGGTCAGTGTTAAATGCTTAGATTCTCTGTTTATGCTTATGATTGATAGTGAATAAATTTTGCGGTACCTTTTGTGTCGTCGTATGTTCCAATTCTGTGACACAGGAATGGTTATTGTGAGTTATTGAATTTGCCGGTGATGTGTGAGATTTTGCCCTTTTTTTAAAATTTTATTGGATTGCATTTAATACTTTGTTCTTATTAGTGGAAGGGGATTATGTGTTCTATTTTTGTTTTCTCTGTTTTCATGAAAAAATGAGAGCATTATAGGAGAGCATTATAAACAACGGTTTTTACAAGATTTGGAATGCGTATCTGTCAAGTCACTCATCATAAGGTCTAATAATTCCTTGCTCAAGGAATAACTAGAATATGTTTATGTTATCTGGTTCTTGATTAAGAAAACAACGGCTAGATCATAATACTAGTTATTAGCTCTTATGGAAATATTATGAAACTTTGCAGGTTTTACTGTTGCATTAAAAATTTGATGGATTCTTACTCCACGTATCTTCTTGGATTGCTACAATTTAGTTTCTGAAAAATCAGAGTATATGAAGCGACTCTTTGAATTGAGAAGAAGCAATTCTTGTTATTCCAACAGCTTTAGATTTTCATATTACAGCAACTTAGGGATCGTTCTTATAATAATGCCGGAATGTGTTTTGATGTCTTAATTTTTCTGGAGATTGCTTCAATATAATTTTTTAGTTAACAAAAACCGAACATTGGAAAAGAAAAGGCAATTTCACATTTTCCCAACTCAAAGAATGACACAATTTCAATATAGCAAACAAACTTAGTAACACTGGACAAGAAAAAGGAATTTTGCATCCCCATATTTTAGTAGGCGGCTCCATTAATACTTTATAATATAATAACTTCATCCTCTAATTTGTGGATAACAGAAATTCATATTGAATGAAATGGAATTTTTTTCAATGAATTAATTCTCTTTAACATGAAAAAATGTTTATATCAAAATCTAACAGTGGTAATCTAGCAGCATGCTTCCTTTATAATAATAATTTGTTTGTGAAATTGATTTTTAAATATATAACTTGATGCTTCACTTTGCACATTCTTTCATATATCAAGTTAAGAACTTCAAAGTTGTTTGCTCGTCATTTTCATTTACATGGAGAAATACGATCTAATGTAAAAAATACTTAATTTTGGCAGATACAAGAAACAAATATATAATCATTTTATTATAAAATAGTAGTTGCAAACTAATTATGTACTCATAAAACTGTTTTACATTAAACGACATTTGAAAATATAATCAGTTGCTAGGACTATGTAATTAAAACTTAGAAATAGCTTAAAGGCTACGAATAGCAAAGATTGCGTGCATATCTTTAAATATTTGACTCACATTGCCACCACATAGAAAACAAAACAAATACATAATGAATAATTATGCATGAATTTTGTTAAGGGAACATTATCCACATAATATTTTGCGATAAAAAAACTAGCTAATGTAGTATATATATGAAATGATGCTGGCTCCTTCTTTACCCTTATGTTCATCAACATATTTCCTTACCCTAATTTTCTAATTCATTAGATTTGATGCAATCGATGGACAAAGAATGGATGTCTAAGGATAGATTGTCACTAGAGTACCGTCTAGGAGTAGAGTCTTTCATGCGTTATGCAAATGAAAATCATGTTGATATGAATGATATGTCATGCCCTTGTGCAAAGTGCGGTAATCTAGACTGCTTGAAACATCTTCCGATCAACTAGTTTTGGTGCCATGTAATGTAGAGTAAGTATACATTTTTATTTTAATGTTAATACAATTTTTAATATTGGATTGTATACTATGATAAATATTCTATATTGACTTGTATTTATATCGAGATCATTGGATTTTGACTGTGATTGATCCACATAAGTTAGAGGTTTGTTTACTAGATCCTCTTTACAATCGCAACAAAGATGAAGTTTGGAAGAAAGTAGTTGATTTGTAAGTTCATTTCTATGTTTTCCATATATTATAATACGAATTTTTAATTTTTCCTAACTATTTTTTTAAATATGTGAAGGGCTATAAGATTGGTGATGTGGGGATGGAAAAGACTGCAAGAAACCCACCATCTGGAGAATACTTAAGGTACATAAAATAAAGTAGTAAGTACATATTCTAACGAATGATAATATTTGGTTCATTTTGTGTTTTCCATATCCAGGTCCCTAAGCAACCCGATGGTTACCAATGCGGATTTTTTGTTCTTTGCTACATGAAAGAAATTTTGGAATTTAATGGACAAGTGACAATAGCTTCGTTGCGATCATTGGTAATATTTTTCATATTGCATAATTCATTCGTAGTGATAATAACTTCTTTACAATCATTTTTTATTTATATTGATTCATAATTCATTTATATTTCATAGTTTAAGAAAAACACTTACTCCATAGACGAAATCAATCAAATGAGGACCGAATGGGTCAATGCATTACGGAATATATGTATGAATAGATCGAGGTTTGTTTACTTATTTTTCTAATTATTTTTCCATTCTTGGACTATACTTGTGTGATTTTATTTGCTACTTATACTTTTTCTTTGTAATATAGTGTTGAGAGAGATGGTGCACAAATGTTGGTGGAAGAATCGCTAGCATGTCTATTTTTTGCATGGATGTTGGTAAATAGTAGACAAACCTTTTGTCAATGATATTCAAAAATTATTGTAAATGATTTGTTGGTGGTATTCAGAATTTTATGATATTATTGTTGGTTGTAGTGGGAAGAATATTTTTGTAAACTTCATTTTGTTGACGAATTGATAGTTGAATGTTTATGGATTTATTTTGAATTTTTATTTTGCTATTGATATAATTAATAATAAGTTTTATTAGGAAATAAATAAAAAAATTTAAAAAGACAACATTCCAAAACTGTTGTCTATAATGAAGTTAACGCAACGCTTATTTAAAAAAACAACGGGTAAAAAACATTGTAATAAAATAGAAACAACAACGGTCCTAAACCGTTGTAAATACGTGTGAGGTATAGAAAGACAACGGTTCCAAAAGCGTTGTAATACGATAATAACAACAACGGTTCTCAACCGTTGTCTATCAAGATTTTAAACAACGGTTTTGGGTAAAGACAACGGTTATAAATCATTGTCTATTTTGTGTAAAGACAACGGTTGAAAACCGTTGTCTTTTAGCATTTTGTTAGAATAAACAACGGTTTTGGTAACGACAACGGTTATAAACCGTTGTATATTCTTTATAAAGACATCGGTTCTCAACCGTTGTCTATTAGTGTTTTGTTGGAATACACAACGATTTTTAGGTAAAGACAACGGTTATAAAACGTTGTATATTATATGAAAAGACAACGGTTAAAAACCGTTGTCTATCGAGAATTAATTAATTTTGTTGCTTACTACAATGGTTTTTGAAGAAAGACAACGCCTGTAACCGTTGTAAAAGGGTTGGAAAGACAACGGTTAAAACCGTTGTCTATCAGTGGTTTGTTGTTTACTACAACGGTTTTGAAGTAAAGACAACGCTTATAACCGTTGTAAAAGAATTGGAAAGACAACGGTTAAAAACCGTTGTCTATCAATGAATTATTTAATTTTGTTGCTTACTACAACGGTTTTGAAGTAAAGACAACGCCTATAACCGTTGTAAAAGAATTGGAAAGACAACGGTTAAAAACCGTTGTCTTTCAAATACCACTTTTACAACGTTGGCTACTACAACGTCTTTTTTCTGGAAAGACAACGGTTAAAACCGATGTCTTTCAGCGTTTTTCTTGTAGTGAAAGATTCTCTAGTAGGTCCACACGATCCAATATATCACGAGCATATTTGGTGTCCAATAAACAAACCGGTGGAAGTGTAAGACACCTCAAGACCAAGAAAATAGTTCAGTTTGTCGGGATCCTTAATAGCAAATTTTGAATGTGTACGATCTATGAACTTACGAAGAAGATGCGGATCATTCCGGTGACAATGATGTCATCAACATGTAGTAGCAAGTATAAAATCGAAGAACCTTTGTGAAGGTAAAAAAGGGATGGATCGAACGGCTAAATGAGAAGCCAAGGCTCATGAGAAAATCACGAAAGCATCTAAACCAAAGCTAATGGAGCTTGGCGAAGGCCATAGAGAGTCGACAAATGTGATTGGGGAATTGTGGGTCCACAAATCCAGGAGGTTGAGCCAAGAAGACGGGCTTCGTGAGAACACCATTAAGAAAGACATTCTTAACGTCCAATTGATAAAGATCCCACTTGAATCGAACAAATAAGGCCAGAATTACTCGAATAGTTGTTGCTTTGACCACGGGATTGAAAGTGTGGGAGAAGTCAGCTCCGAGGATCCGAGTGAAGCCCTATGCCACAAGACAAGCTTTATAACGCTCAATCGAACCATCAGAATGGTACTTTATGCTATACTCCCACTTTGAACCAACAATATTATTAACACTGGCGGACGTGGAACCAGGTCCTATGTCTGATTTAAGCGGAGTGCATCCATTTTCTCTTGCATTGCATGGACCCAATGAGGAGATTTTAAAGCAATTTTGAGAGCATGAGGTTTTGATGAAGCGACCAGGACGAAATAAGAGCGGAGGAAGCATGGTTAATAGGATATCTCCCTTGCGTTGAGGACAGAGAAAGCTTATCGATGAGGGTTGTCTCGCAACCGAGAAGCCCTCTCTCGTACCAATGCATCGTCGACCTTTACGTAAATAAAATCCCCCTTGCATTGAGGACGCATGTCCGACGTATCATCATAATTCCGAGCAGTAGGTTACTCTCGAATCTCATGCCCAATTAAAGCCCTACGGAAAGATATCTCACGCTGCTCTGTAGCATTCTTTTGGTTGTCTGCATCGGGCATGTTAGTTTCGTAATTAGGGTTTGTAGGGTTTACAGTAGGTGCAGACTGTGTGTTCCTAGTATCATCCAAATTATCCAAAGCCGCAATCTCAGCCAAAACAATATACAAGTACGGTGGCAAAGCTGCAAAAGCCGACACTGATGTTTGAGTTGTTTGTAAGATAATAGGGAGTAGGATTTGCATGTGTTTGGTGAGAAGGTCTGTGATAGCAGTAGAAAATTGTTGAGAAAGTGATTTAAAATGATGATCCATGTGTGAAGAATGATCCACCTTGACAGGAGGTTATCGGCGCCATCCCAATCATAGATCGGTTCGGAACCTTAGTAACAAATTTCAGTTATCGCCGTTGTATTGTTGAATGGGTCATTCCCCACTACACGCATCCAAAATCATGTGATTCCAGTTCTTCTTTCCCCTTAGTACTTGATGTACTACACATTAACACACATACAAAAAAAAATACAAGTGCTTCTGATCAATAATTTAACTCTTTATAAGGAAAAAATGGGAATAAAATCAAAAGATTTGCAGTATTGGATGAGAACAATGGCTGAGATAATATTAATGTGAAATATAGGGCACAGAAAGCTCGTTTCAGCACAAAGAACTCACATTTATGACAAAAGCTATGCATCAACAAGGTAGTATCACATTGTCCTTTAAGATATTGCTGCATAGTGAGCACTCCAATTCTATTTGAAAAGTCAAGATATTTGATTTGGACAGTCTTTTAACAACCGAAAGAGTATATAAGTGTGCACACTATGAAAAAATTACAAACATACAAACAACAAAAATTTTGTAGTGGTGCGTTTTTGAGACCCTTTTAGTGTGGGTTCGTTTCCGATAAATTTTTTTAATAAGGATATATATAGCTCTAGTTGTGGCCCTCAGTAAACAATGAAAATTTTGTAGTGGGTGCGTTTTGAGACCCTTGTGGTGCGGGTTCGTTTCCGCCAATCCACAATCCTTTTTAAGGAGACGGTTGGTTGAAAATTCCTCAATAGGAATGAGAATGAGTATAAAACAACTATGGTCGTTAACGAGAACAAAAAATGATCAATACAATAACTTTTTCTGTTAAATAAGGTAATCATTACCCAATTTTGATTAACCTTTTTCATCCTATAATTGTTCTCCTCAATCATTCCCTCCACCACCATTATAACCTTCTTTTGTCTCAATTTTTTTCTAAACTACAGCACAATACTTGTGATGTAACAACTATGAAAATAATTCTTCCTCCAATATTCTAAGGACGTGGAGGAAAAAGATATTTCATTTCCATTCCGATTGAAGAATTTACAAACAAACAGCCCCGATTTAATTCCCCAGTATTCTGTCTATTTAGTTTTAGAGAGAAATATTCATTGTAAACAACAAGTTTTTAGTTGTGATACACAAACTAATATTGAAATAATATGACATTAATTGAAGATGCTGACTATATAATATTCTGAAAAATGCACATATATCATCAGAAGCTTTCAGCCTCAATATTTTTAACAGATTGACTGCTCATGATGCTATATTGATCATCTTTCATAAAAATTCTGGATAATTTTACTTATGCACTCATTAAATGTCTTCGGTAAAACATGTTTTTTTCGTTAATGATCTCGGTAAAACAGTGTTGACATCCACTTGGCCACCAGGTTCCCACTTTAGTGGGAGACCTGGGTTCGATTCCCTTTGGGAACGAATTTGGAGTGGGAGGTATAAGGAGGCTTGGAGAATTTGAAATTGTAAGAAGACTTGGCAAACTAACTTCTAACCACTAACAACTTACATTTACCGATAAAAAAAAAAGTGTTGACATAATATTGAATTATCGAAATTAAATGTCACTCATTTAACATATATTGATTATCGAAATTCTGCACCAGTAGTTGGAGGCCAATAATCAGCTACATTCTCACCCACAACATCAAGTGTGCAAGATATTGGAACTAGGCATAGCCCTCTACTCCTCAAGTCTTTTTGGTTCTTCATCACATTCCTAATACAAAAAAACAAAAAAATAAAAGGAATTACAAATAAATAAAAAGAAGAATTCAAGCTCGTGAAATTTAAGATATCTTGTAAATAAATTAGCGATCTTTTGACATTTTTCTAATCTATTTGTTAGTTTTTGAGTTGCTCTTGTATGAAGTAGTTTTACCATAAAACTAATTTACATATAATATTTTATGGGTAAATTGCAATTTTGGTCTCAAAAAATGAGTGGTCTGCAAAATGGTCTTTTTTACGCTTTTGGTCCTGTAATTTTTTCGACATTTTTAGTCCCAAGAAATTGCAGTTTTGGTCCCATGAAAATGATAAGTTGTAGTTTTATCCCAAGAGAATGAGACAAAATTGACGTTTAGGTCATAAAAAATAATAGTTGGAACTATTTTTGCAATAAAAAGGATCGAAAAAGAAAGTGAGATTAACATTGTCGTTGAAAAATTTTCATGGGACCAAAATTACAATTTTTTCTATTTTATAATAAAATAACTAATGTCTTTTAATGAAAAAACAAATATCCTTCAACTAATATATTTGAATGAAATAGCTAATATCATTTTAAATTAATACTCCCTCTGTTACAATTTCGATTGCTCAAAATCCAAAAATAGATGTTACAATTTTGTTTTCTCATACCCAAAATAACAAAAAAATAATTCTACCCTTTCAAACTAAACTCTTACAAACATTTCTTATTTACACCTCATGCCACACAATTTTCACTATAATTAAATTTCTCCCACTCAATTACTCACTCCAATAAAATTGAAAAAACCTCTTTACCCTTCACTTCACACATTTTAATACTAATAAATACCAATTTTATTAAAACTCATGTCATTTGGTTTTGAACAATGTAAATAAAGGAGGGAGTACCTTATAATATGAATAATTAATACTCCCTCTGTCCCGGTGAAAGTGTCCCAATTTACTATTTTTGTTCGTCCCAATCAAAGTGTCTCATTCCTTTTTGGAATACTCCAACAATATATTTATCCCGGAAAAATTGTAGTTTTGGTATCGTGAGAAATTTTCAATGACAATTTTAATCCCACGTTCTTTTGTGGTCCATTTTTTTGCAAAAACAATCTCAACCATTATTTTTAGGGCAAAATTGCAATTTTATCTCATTCCTTTGGAATCAAAAGCTGTAATTTATTATTCTCTTGGGACTAAAGCTGTAATTTTTTTGGACTAAAAATCAAAAGAAACTACGGGACCAAAAGTGTAAAAAAAATAACCATTTTGCACCACTTATTCTCTTGAGACCAAAAATACAATTTACCAAATTTATTCCTATACTACATACATATTTACTCAAACCTGCCACTCATTTAATATATTCAAATTCACATTTTTATCTCTTTCCTCACATCATTGTACTATATTATTATTTTTTTGATCGGTAATTGTACTATATTATTATTCTACCGTATTTCTTAAATATTGTGTTAAAAGATCATGAGACACTTTTATTAGGACGAAGGGAGTACAATTTAAACCAATTTTACCGTGAAACTTGTTCCCACAAAATTTGCCTTAATTTTTAATTTTTACTCCCTCAATTACGATTTAGATTGCTCAAAACCAAATAACATGAGTTTTAATAAAAGTGTTATTTATTAGTACTAAAAGAAGTAACATGAAGGGTAAAGGAGTGTTTCAACTTTATTGGAGTGAGTTATAAAGTGAGAGATTTAATTATATTGAAAAATTGAGTGGCATGAGTATAAATAATAGATGTTTTTAAGAATTTAGTTTGAAAAGGTAGTATTGCTTTTTGGGTATGAGAAAATAAAATTGTAATATTTATTTTTTAATTTTGAGAAATTTAAATTGTGATAAGTGAGTATAATATATCACTGCTTCTTTTCTCCTCAAGCTATTTTTGTTGAATTGTCCATAAATTCTAACTGCCACGTCAGCAACAACTCACCCAAAAATAGTGTATGTGTATTAAATTGCAAAATATGAAAAAAATAGTATACATCATTGTAAAATTTTTAAAAAATCGAGATTAAATTATAAATATAATTAAAGGTTGTTCCAAAATAATGTTATCAAAGTTTTACAAAGTAAAGAAAAAATGGGGCAGAATATTCAAACTTTTAGTACCAGATCATGAGATATTCCTTTCCTCTTTTGATCAGGTATAACTTGGGCACTAAAAGAACAATGGATTAATTATTACTCCCACCCTCCACTAAAAATATGTTGGTTTGGTTTTGACAAGTTTTAAAAAAATATAGATAAAATAGATAAAGTAAGAGTATTTTGATATATTATGTGGTCAATTTACGAGTTAGGTGGTTGTTTATGAATTTAAAATCAACAACATATGAAAATATCAAGTGAGGTTAAATGGTGAAGCAAAACAAATTAATGAAAAAAATAGTGTGGACATACTTTTGGTGGACAGAGGGTGTAATATTTTTGAAACACCGTGTTCAAAGGTACAATTAAAGGAGATGAATTGGTATCATGCGAAACAATTTCATCATCAAACTAGTTTGCAATTAATAACTTATAATAATGATGAAGTCTAGTATGAACAAGTTTCATAGTAAAATTTGATCCAGTTTATTAAAAAGTATTAGTAGCAATAAATAAAACGGTATAACCTATATTACTAAAAATATTAGTCGTGATAATTGAAGGATATGTCTTATATTACCGATGGGACCAGTCGTGATAATCAAGTATAACCTATATTAGGAAAGAATATTAGTCGTTATAATCGAATGGTATGACCTATATATATTACAACAAGACAACATTACAAGTGATATTAGTCTTGATAATTGAAGGGTATGACCTATATTAATATAGAGTATTAGTCGGGATAGTTGAAAGGTAATCGAAATCCATTTTTTCGATGCTAATCAAGTTTCACCGTAAAACTTGGTTCACAGAGACATACTTTATAATAATAATAATAATAATAATAATAATAATAATAATAATAATAATAGTAATAATAATAATAATAGTAATAGTAATAATAATAATAATAATAATAATAATAATAATAATAATAATAATAATAATAATAATAATAATAATAATAACTAACACCTTTCAACTAATACCCCTTTAATGAAATTACTAGTACTATTGAAAACTAATACGTTTTATAAAATAATAAACACCCTTTATAATGAAAGACAAAAACTCATATGAGATCATTTCATAAGACCCGACTCGAGTATCAAATATATTATCAAATTAATGTTTGAGAATGAGAAATGGGAAAAAAATATTGTAGGAGTAAAAATATGTGAGCACTGGTATCAAATATTTGAGTAGGGATATTAATTATGTAAGATGAGTCGGGGGTGAGTCATGTCTCATGTATGAAATCGTCTCATCCAAGAGTGTCCCTTTAATGAAACAACTAAAACTCTCAAAATAAATTTCACGATAAAATTTATTCACACAATAATATTATACCAAAGAAAATTATTATACTATTTATTAGTATTTCTATTTATTTTTTTAGAAATTTCAAAGGTAGTCCTTTAAATTAGACCAAATCCACATACGGTCTTCTGAGTACCCAATTACTTGCAAATTAAACTTTCAGTTTTTTCGTTTTTCTCATTTTCACCGAGTTGCTGAACGGCCACAATAAATTATTTCAGTGTCATTTCAACAATTTATGATGAAATAATGGACGAATTAAATAAAAAAATATGAAATAGACAAATTAAATCACAAAAAAAAAAAAGTAATGAAATGGACAAATTAAATAAAAAAATAATAAGTTAGTGAGCCTTCATTTTAAGTCATGAACTTAGAGGTCCCAACTTGCAATTTACTAGGCTATTTTAAATTATATATTATAATTTGGGTTAGAATTAATAATTAAATGTCGTACAATGTTTCAAAAGATATTGGTAATTAAACCTGAATAAAATTTACCCAGAGTTCAATTCAGTGTTATGTTAACTTGCTCGTGATATCCTGTACTATTCCCTCAGATATGCACATGCATGCAGGAGAGAGTGTGAATGGGTTATTTGTAAATATTAATACTTCATCGGTTTATTATAAATGTATATTTTTTTTTTTTTGCCCGTTCACTAAAATGTGTCACTGTAAAAGTCAATAATCATTTTATTTTTATTTTATTTTTATCCTTCAATTATTACTTAATTACTTAAAGAGTAAATTTCTTGTAACCCAGCTTCACCGCGCAACTTTTAAAAGATATTAGTTGTTTCATTAAAAGATATTAATTTGAGAGTAAGTCTTGTGTGAGATCGTCTCACGGATCTCATTTTGTGAGACGGATTCACTTTTTAATAAATTAGTATAAAAGCGATACACTTCACAAAATGAGATCCGTGGGACAACTTCACACAAGTTTTTGCCTTAATTTGATTATATTTTAATAAAGAGACATATAAAATACAAATAAGTTTCACAAGATATTCTCGTCTTACTTAATATATTTATTCACAAATAATCACACTTATCTATAAATGGACCTTGCAATATCTCATAATACACTAATTTACTTATTTTATCTACTTATCTGCTTACTTTTTTCTTCTTTATCTATTATTTCTTAAAAATTGTGGACATAAAGAGTAATAAAAAGTATATCATCCGTTACAATTTAGATTGCTTAAAATTAAAAAATGAACGTCTCATACCCAAAATAGTAAAAATTAATTATTCTTTCAAATTAAATTTTTACAAACATCTCTTATTTACACCATGCCACTCAATTTTTCACTATATTTATATTTTTCCATTTAATTACTCACTCCAATAAAGTTGAAAAACTCATTTACCTTTCACTTTACACTTTTTAATACTAATAAACAACATTTTTTATTAAAACTCATATCATTTGATTTTCAACAATTTAATTTGTAAAGGAGAAAGTAACATGTTTCTTACATGGTGTTGTTGCCTCATGCTTTTTCCTGAACCACAGCCCATATAAGGTACACTTAGAGCCTGCATGAATTAATCAAAGGGGATCAGATTGTTATAAATTAAGATAAGACTCATCACTGAAACTCATAAGTATAACTCCATATTATATACTTCCTCCATCCCGTAAAAACTTGCACCATATATTTGGTGAGCACACAAAATAAAAAAAAAAAAAAAAGAAATGAGTTGGGTTTTGAGGGGTAAACATTTATGTATAAAATAAAAAATGAGTTGGATTGTGTGTATATGTGGGCCCAAAAGTAGTGACATTTTGTGTAAAATTATGGAAAGTGTGAAGGTGGAGTTTATGGTAACTTTTTTATTTTTGGAGTGTGCAAGTTATTTTGGAACATTAAAATAAGAAAATTGTGCAAATTATTATGAGATATTGGAAGTAATTGAAATTAAATAGCATAGAAGGCTCACCTGAATTTGTTTCTCAAGGAATTTTATGTATCCAATAGCTTCTAACAGGACAGTTGCTGTGTCAGTCTGCAAAAATATAAAAAAGTTTTATATCTACATATATTATAATTGAATTAAAATATCTATTTGAACATTAGTGATACCCCAATTATTTCATGACCTTGTATACTTCTTTATGTATAAGATTCTCACAAAGAAAACCCTACTGATAAAAAAACGTTAAAATAGAAGATCAACTTCAATGAGAATTTCTTCATCTAGTCTTGCTAAAAGTATTTGTTATTACATAATTATATTTTTACTAGATTTTTACCCGTGCAATGCACGGGTCTATTGTATTTTTTTTTAAAAGAGTAATGAATGTACATAAACACATATATATAGATATATTTAAGCACATTCATAAAGAGATACACTCGGGACCTAATGTATAATAATATTGTGCTTGAATAAGTCATGTATCTTCATACATCAAAATGATTGAATTGAAAATTTGGCTTATCGAATGACAGCTTAACTTTTTTGTCATCGATTAAAAATTGAATCAATAATTTAATTAAACTCTTTAATTTATCAAGATCATCAATACACATATATACCTTGAATTCGAATGCTTGAAAGAGTTTTAATAGCACAATCAAATAATATTTATGCTACACTTCTTTCTTAGAGCATTAGATCCGTCTACATTAGGGAAACTCACAAAGAATTTTGCAGAAAATTTTCTCAACTTTTTTGTAGCGGAAATATATTGGAGATCAACCTTTAGTATCATAACAATCACCTATATATGATATTAGAAAAAGTATAATAACTAAAGGATGTTGATTATAAAAAAACAAAAAATTAAATCCCTTCTTTTTAAACTTTAAAAATGGATTTTTAATATTAATTAGAATAATGTTACCAATTTTAAGCAAAATTTTTATTAAAATGACTTATTTGAGTTTTAAAATTGTCTTCCGTAATGAACCTTTAAAATTAATAGGGAAAAAATTAATTTAGTCACTAATTTTATTTGTGAAGAAAAAATAGGCCTCTTAAATATATTTTTATGTATATCTAATTTCTTTTATTTTTCAACTAAACATATAATTAAGGAAGAGTTTAGTATGAAAATAAATGTTGAATTTTCATGTAAGAAGATTGGATGTCTTTTTACCCCTTCATCTTCTTTTTATTAATTAAAATTATATTTATATTTCTTTAAAAATGTCTCTCCAACTCCATTGTGACACATGTCAATAATATAGGAGTGACACGTGTCAACTTTTGGAGAAGGGTGATTTTACTATTATATATATAGATTTTTCACCATGTTTATTACTAGTAATCTTCACTCACACTTATTTAATCACGGCGGGTTTCACTAGATAACAAGTAAGGAGGGATCCAGTATTTCATGTCAAAAGGAGCAAAATATTTCATAAAATTGGTGGAGGAATTTAATAATCCAAAAAGAGTAAAATGACAATTTTTGAATGAAAGACATAAATAAAAATTCGATATATATAGAGGAAAAAGGAAAGACACGATCTCATCAATTTCTATATCATGTTAATCCTATCTCATAGCTTTAATATGGGGTTGTTATTCCTTTAACAAGAATATTTTAAACTTTTAAAAGCAATATAATAATTTTCTTAGAAATATATACATGCCACTTTTTTTAAAACAACTAATGTTCTTAAATACTTTTAATGAAACAATTAATTATATTCAAAATTAATATCTTATATTTTTTTTTTTATCTCGTAAATGTTAATTGTTATTAGTCAATTCACCAAACACACAAATACTCCTAGATTTCTCTAAGAGACCTTATAACTCCATAATTCATTCCCAAAAGAAATCGAACTTGGGTCTCCCACTAAAGTGAAGAACCCACACTAGCCGTGTTAGCCCACCCGGTTAAAAAAATTAATATCTTATACTCCCTCCTATTCATAATATATATCGCTTTGACTTTTCGTATTATTTGCAATTTAAATGTCGATTTGCACTTTTCAATGTGAATTAATTATTGTTTTTCCAATTTACCCCTAGTTTTTAAAAAATTATATTAATAATAATAATCTTTAAAGTCATGTGGTAAATTTCAAAGTTATTAATTAAGGGTATAAAAGGAAGCAAATAATTTTCTTAAAATGTGTGCATGAGCTTAGGATGACATATATTTTGAATAGGAGGGAGTAATAAAATAACTAATACAGTTTAATGAAATAACTAATACTCTCAAACATATTTTACAGTATAACTTGTTTACACAAAGTAAAATTTGTTACCTTGCCAAATGGGGAAACTAGCTGGTGAAGAGCAGTAATTCTATCCCCCAGTTTTTCTTTCCTCACCTGCATTGATGAGAGGTAATTAAACAAGAGATGATTTTCTCAAGATATGCTCACACTTTTGTGTGTGGACAAGATAAAACATGGAAAAACAATAATGAATGAAGGGGAATCAAGACAATGAAGAAAGACAATAGTTAAAATCCAAGAAAGATGAAGACAGATTGAAGAACAAAAATAACCCAGTCATGCATGTATAGGAGGTTTGTTAGGGTAATTTTTTAGGACTGTAACTTTGGCGTATCAAAATGAATACCATAATTTTTCGGGCTCGATTTGAGTTGATTTGGGCTGATTTGTCCTCAATTTGTGACTCTTAAATATTATAATCCTTAAATTATCAGCCCAAAAATTGCAATCATCATTTTGTCACCCCTAAAGTACGGTTTTTTTTTTTTTTTTTTTTTTTTTAAATTGTATTTATTTTGATGCAAATTTGAGAAAAATATTAAAATGAATAATTCCCTTAATTTAGTTACCTTGATGATACTAGTCTTTGCTGAAGAATGTTGAATTTTGGCTTTCTTGGCTACCCCACCCGTGCTGTAATTGCACTTCACAGAAAACTAAATATGGTAATGCTTAATTTCATCATCTTGAATTAATTATAATGATATATTTCGCAAAATAAATTAAAAAGTAAAAAAAAAAGTCTTCTGAGACCGTCTTATACTTTTAAAATATAAGTATTATAAGAATAGATAAAAGTACTATGTCTAACGTATGAGACCGTTTCACACAATTTTTATGGAAAAGAAAATTAATCTTACATAGATTAAGGTTAGCATCCTAGACTTGAATATTTATGAATTATGCTGTACATATACACATAGCTTGAATTATTTTAAGCAATTAATTAATCCCTTCGAATTGATTTATATATATATATATATATATATATATATATATATATATATATATATATATAATGTTTAATTATACTAGACGAATTAATTAAAGTAAATTAAAATATTTATCAAAACAATTGAAATTAAGTACCTGAGATGTGGGATCCTGCTTGGATTTTCTTGAGAAACCTAGCAATTGTTGGTCCCAGTTGTCGACATTATTTTCCTGAATAAGGCCTAAAGCAAGTTTATCATCTTCACCAGCTAATCCTCCCCTACACACGACAAATACACTCAACCAGATCAATATATACAAATATATGTATACATCATTGAGATGAAGAAGGAAGCAAAAATGACATGAAATTTCAAGATATTATTCGAGCGAGCCGAGTACTTGAAGTTCGAGTTCGACTCGACAATATTAACGAGTTGAAAATAGAACTCGACTCGATCTGTAAACGAGTCTAATGAAATTATTAGAAAATTCTTGCTTGATGAGCCGAACTTGAGCCGACTCGTTACGTAAACAAGTATTTCGCGAACTCAAACTTGACTCATCTATCTCTATGAACTGAGCTGAGTCGAGCCGAGTCCTAACGAGGCGAACCAAGTCGAGCTTACGAGTTGCTCGTTTCGTCTCTTCAGTGCATGGAGAGAGAGAGAGAATGTACAGGAGTGTTTGGGTCCATGAGTGTGGTGGAAGGTGGTGGTTATCAAAAAGGCGGGCGGTGGAGGAGGGGTGGCGGTGGCGGTGGGGTGGTCGGCAGCCACCATCTGCGGCGGCGGCTTCTCATTCTCAACAACACCTTCATACATTATCAATTAAGCAGACTAATCACCAATATGTGCCTTACTAGCTTCCTCAACTTCACCTATAAGTTTGTTTGTCTCACTTTTTAACTTTTCCTTTTCTTTATGGAACCGGGTCTCTTCTAAGGAAAGTGATGAAAGGGAGGGACTAGTATACCTTTTTTCTTTCTTTCTTTTTCTTTGCTTTTTTGCTTTATCACAAAAATGGCGACATAAGTAAGTACCTAGTTTCTCAAGTAAATTAGTAAATTATATGATAGTAAAGTTACTTGGGAAATATTAGTATAGAACACCACATGTGCACAAATGCTTCTATTTAAATGAAGTTTACTAGTGGACAATTATATATATATATATATATAATTTGATATCATTATATTTATATTAACTCAGTAATATTATTATTTTTATAAATTAATGAAGAGTATTACCTATATTATTAAAGAGTATCACCATGATAATCAAGACTATATTTTATTACTAAAGAGTATCGTAGTGATAAATGAAGGATATTACCTATATTACTAAAAGGTATCACCATGATAATCAAGGAAATACCTATATTACTACGGGGTTTTATCAAGACAAGTCTGAAAAATATATTAATTATCAATTCGGGACTGAAAGATAAAATTTATCAATCGGGACCGAAAATATGTTTTTATTAAGGGATTTTATCAATCCAAGACACGGAATTAAGGTCCTGAATTGATAATTGTTCTATCTTTCAGTCCCAAATTGATAAAATTCCTTTAATATAAACATCTTTCGAGTCCCGGATTGATAAAATTTATCTTTCGTGCCCCGAATTGATAATTAGCATATCTTTCGAGACTTGTACCGATAAAAATCCTATTACTAGAGGGTATTAGTCGAGATAACTAAATGGTAAATTGATTTGTTCTTTCAATGTGGATCAAGTTTTACCATGAAATTTGGTTCACATAAGACACACTCTAGTGAATATGCATATAGAAAGAGATATCTCAACTGATAAACTTGGCTAGAAGAGTTAATAAATGAAAAATAGATTTATTTAATTTCTGGAAATCAAATTTTAATAGATGCTAATGATATAAATAATATATCTTTTATAAATAGAGTGTATTATTTAGGGTTAATTGAAAAAAATGGTAACTTTTAGGATTTTATCAATTACTACCTATCTTTTTTTCTTTGCAATTCAATATACTATTTTTTATGTTTTGCATCGATTTCAAAGCAACTAAATGACATGGTTATCGAAAATGCCACATAGATATCCACGTAGATGTCCATAAATAAAATTATATCTTTTAATCGAGAGTAACGATATTTAAAAATATTTTTAATATAACTTACCGCCATAATTTTTAAAAAATATTTTAAAAGACATTTCTTTAATTTTTTTTTTTAAAAGTTTTTATTTATTAACACCTACGTGGACGTGTGTGTGGAAGCCATGTTATATAATTACGGCTGAAAAATGATCGGATGTATCGAATTGCAAAACTTATAGTGGTGGTGTATCGAATCGCAAAGAAAAAAATATATGTTGTAATTGATAAAAATGCTAATGCTCGTGATATTTTTTGCAACTAACCCTAAAAAGTGTGTGTGTATTTTGTATGAAAATATCCTGAGATGTTATAATAAATGTTGTATCATTAACGACAATAATTAACATCTAAGTCTTAAACACGATTTGCAAATGGACAAACTTTACATAGTCTATGTGTGCCTCAAAACAAAAAGTTTCACCGTAACAAGTAACAAATAAAAACGGTAATAAGAGGATGATTTAGAAACCAAATCTTCTCATATCAAAAATAAGATCTAAAATCAATGTTTTTTTATCTATAGTGCTAGTTGTATAAATACACTGCGAATCTTTGTCCTATCTAGATTAGTTAAAGAATATTTTTTTCTACTAACGCTGTAAATATAATCTATATTACTCAAAATGCGGCAATGCATGAAGTAACATACAAGAAAAATAATGGTCCTATCAATTTGGATGCACTAAAACACTCGATAGTTTGATACTCGACTATTCCTTGCCTAATGACGAAGTTCTAGTGTCTATTTATAGAGAAATTGAACTCTACAATCTTCATTTATGAATTATGCGTGAAGAAGGATCCAAAAACACTTCTAGCTAACTCCATAGCTTTATGTAATAACCGTCAATAAGTGTGTTAACCGAGTAAGAGAAATTAGTAAAGAAGTTTGCAAAAATGATGATTGATGCATTGACACCACCATGAAGTGTAAAAGCAATTTTGCCAACCTTGGTGGTGCAAACCGGATTTGAGAGACATGATTAAGAGAGAGTAGCTTAAGAATGCACTTTTAGGTAGGACGAAAGAGCGAACTCTTAAAGGAGAAGAGAAAAGTTTTGCGGTGGTGACGATGGAGCACTATATTACGAAGGAAGGATTTGTGTGCCTGGAGATGCTACACTTAAAAGGATAATACTTAAGAAAACTCATAGTACACCTTATGTTGATCATCCGGTAGGACCAATGTATCATGACTTAAGAAGGATATTTTGGTGGAATGGAATGAAAATGAGACATTGCAGAATTAATGGAAAGGTGTTTGGTTTGTCGGTAAGTGAAAGCAAAGCATCAACGTCCATCGACTACTTCGACCATTTAAGATCCCGAGTGAAAGTGGGAGTATATAACTATATATGAATTTTGTTACGGGTTTACCAAGGACGGTAAAAGGGAATAATGCAATTTGGGTTGTTGTGGATCATTTAACCAAACTGGACGTTTTCTTCCGGGAAAACTACTTTCAAGGTGGAGTAGTATGCGAGAAACCTAGATCCGCGAGATAGTGAGGTTGCACGGAATATCAATCTCAATTGTGTTCTATAGAGATACTCGATTTACATAAGGATTTTGGAAGAGTCGGACAACTATAGGGACCAAGTTGAATTTTAACACGACTTATCATCCACAGTCTAATGGGCAATCGTAAAGAACGATTCAAATGTTGAAGGATATGTTGCTAGTGTGTGTGCTTGACTTAAGCCCCAATTAGGAATATTACATATATTTGGTTGAGTTTTCTTATAATAACAATTTTCAGTCAACCATTGGAATGACTCCTTATGAGGCATTGTAAGCGATTAAGTGTCACTACCATTATATTGAGATGAGGTTGAAGAAAATAGGTTATCGGGTCCCGAGATGTTAAAAAGACGGTTGAAGTGGTGTAGAAGGTGAGAGAGAAAATTATAAGATTACTCAAGATAGACAATAAAATCTTAACGTAGAAAAAGACTTGCATTTGGGGAAGGAGAAAAGTATTTTTGAAAGTTTCCCATAATAAAGGAGTGGTACATTTTGGAAAGTGGGGTAAATTAAGGCCAAGATATATGAGACCATTCGTGATACTTGAGAAGGTTGGTGACTTAGCATATCATTTAGCTTTACCACTAGAGTTGCTGCCTTACATAATGTGTTTTACGTCTCTATGTTGAAAATATACGTTCAAGACTCGAAGCACATCATTGATTACTCAACTTTGAAAATAACTAATAATTTAGCTTATGAGGAGAAGTCATTGGCAATTTTGGAAAGAAAGGTTCATCGTTTGAGAAGCAAGGATACTATAATGATCAAGGTTCATTGAACAGCATAGCGAGAAAGAAGCAACTTGGAGCGTGAAGCGTAGATGTGCGCCAAGTATGCAGATTTATTTACTCATGGTACATAATAAATTTCGAGGATGAAATTTTCTTTAAGTAGGGTAGAATGTAACACCGGTTGGTCTTTGATTTCAAGGATTTGATAACCACGTCTCCCTCACTATGACTTGCACGTATTTTTGCACACAATTGAGCAATAAATACAAACTACAAGAGTATGGTATCGATATAGCATGTAAGTATTTATTGAACCCAAGAGACTAAGTGAATAATGGAGCCCCAAAATCACACGTTGGCATAATATTATAGAACCTAACTGGTTTTTAACAACTAAATGCAATTAACAATTAAAACTATAAAATAAGGAGACAAGCAACTAAATAATTATCTAACTTCGAACGAAGTGCAAGTGTGAGAAATATGCTTCGGGTGTAATCCTTGTAAATTCAAATGGTACTAAACAAGATAAAATAATTTCTTATGTGCAATTTTCTTTCGGTGGAGGGAGTTTCTATAGAGAGGGAGAAGCTCTAATCTCTCTCTACTTTTTCCTCTCTTCTTTTCCTCTCTTAACATATTTATTTCTCTCTCTTCTTCATATCTTCTTCTTCTTCTTATTCTTTCAACCCAACAATTACTCATTTTCTCTTCCCTTATTAATTTAACAACTACAACTCATTCTTACCGACATTGCCGCCTTCACTGCCGCCGCCGCCACATTTCATCGTCATTCCGTCGTCATCTTTGTACGTGGGCCAACGAGATAATTCCTCTAACAATGCCGTAAATGCGATAGCTAGTTACGGATCATCCCGTTAGCCCCTTTTTTAATTTTTTTGTATTGTTTCTTTTAGCTTTCAGTTTTGATTTTTTCCTGCTTTTCTTAGTTTAGTTTGTTCGACGTTTTTCGTTGTTTTATCTTCTTGTGGTAAAGTCTCGACGTTGTACATGCGGTTTTCTTCACCTTGTGTGCTCTTCCCTCTCTTTTGGAGGTTGCATGTGGGTCTCTATCGGCTCTTGTGGGTCTTTATCTTTTGTTTTTAATTTCTTTGAATGAGATTGTCTCGAGGTATCCGGTTTTTTTCCTTCCCGAGAACGGAGGCTGGTTGTTCTTGAAAGACAAAGATTGTGCTAGTCTCCCTCCACTCCTCCCGATTAGTTTGGAGCGATTATTCGAGCCTAGAAAATAGCTAGCTTGACTTTGTTTGTACTTGTTCTATTGTATAAGTTATTTCTTTCTTTTGTCCAAAAAAATAAGAATAATTCTCATGTGCAATTTCAATGATGATAACTAAGGGCTACCACTAAATAAATGAAGACTGGTTGCTTTTGAGGCTTGGGTGATCACTAGAGTTAATTAGCACCTAATTAACTACCAAAGACTCCCAAGGTAGTAAGAAAATAGAGACGTTCAACATTATTGTTACTAATCTCTACCCCTTCCCTAAACTAGGTGTCCAATTTTACTTGAACAACCTAGCGTCTATTAATGGTGGTCTAAACCGTCTATCCCCTCTCGGTGCATGCAAACGATTAGAAAAATCAAATCAACAAGGTAAAAACCCTCACCACAAGATCAATTGAAACACATACAACTCTCATTGTAGCATGCATCAACTAAATTAAGAGCTAATAAATTCATCCTATCCATGCATTCAATCAAGATAAACACATTAATAGAAGCTAAACACTAAATCAATTGCACATCAAAGCATAGATATAAATGAAGTGCTAGCTTGAAAATTCTTTGATTGAAATGAGAAAATGAGAGATGTCACCTTAAACTCCTTTGATTAAATTAAAACTTGAATAATCTTTACAATAGTTGAAGTGCTAGCTTAGAAAAGATAAATACAACTTTAAAATTTAAAGGAACTAGCTAAACTATGGAAAACTTAGTAATAAAGTGTGTGTTGGAAGATTGAAGAAAAACTCTAAGGATGACCTTGGAAGTGGGTCTCCCTTTAAAACTTTGTTAGTCCCTCGATTGAGTTTCAAAGGATAATCTAGAGGGGGTTTGAATAGATTATCCAAAATTCTTTTTAATTTCAAATCACCTATTTAAGCGAGATCTTTCTAAATTAATCAAAGTTTGCAGCAGAAATGTTTATATTCAACCTTTTAGATTATTTGATTTTATTCAAAAGATAACAACAAACAAGAAGATAAGAAATAAACAAATAGAAAAATAAAGAACACAAGAATTATAGTGGTTCGGATATGAATGTCCTACATCCACTCTCCTTCGCAATTTGTAGGAGGGTCTTCTCTTACTTTCTTACTTCCTTGCTTACAGGACATAAAACTTTCAGATCACGGTTCTTGAGATCTTCTACAATTTCTAACTTTGTCTCTATGAAGATGTGAAGATGATAATGAAGATGTTCTATAAACACCTTCTATAACAAGTAGCAAACTAGCTGTAAAAATACAGTAATCTCTCTCTCTAAGTGTATACAATGAGTAAAAAGTGCATCAAGTTAATCTTGATAAGTGCCTAATCCTATTTATACAAGCGCTTGAGTAGGTTAGTTAGTTACAACTAACTTTTGCCTTATAATCGATTCTTGATAAAACTACTCCTTCATCACCGGTCTTTTAAGTTATCATCTGATTGAGTTTGTTTTGATCTACTTTTCTTATTCTACTCAACTGATCTTTGTCCCGTCTTGAGCTTATTGTCTCTTTTTAGACGACTTCTTCCACCGATCTTCTTATATGACTTCATACTTCAAACAACTTCAAACTAAGTATACAGACTCATTACATTAGCTAGCTATACAAATCGGCTAGTTATCTTATATTACAAAGTACTCTTAATCTAACATTAACACATCCAAACTTATATTCTACCGGATATAACAAGTAATTATACCAAGGACTTAGGTTACAAAGCCAAAATTGCATAAAAAGTGTTGGGTCTTGATTTTGTATGTTTTGATGATGTTTCTAAAATCTAAGTGTAATAGGACTAGCTGAACCTATTAGTCGGTGATGATCTAAATAGGTTAGAATCTTGGTTAAGGTAACTTTGCTAAGACCTCCGAGAAGACTTGATGAAGTTGAGAATCAAGATTGAAGACAAAAGACTTAAAAACAGAAGACTTGGAGTAAGAAGATCCAAAGATCGTGCAACGAGAAGATTGCAAAGGTTGCTATCAAGAAGACCTGAAAGGTTTCTTGTATTTAAAGAAGTTGTCACGGGGAAGTCTAGAAGACTTAAAACATACTTAGAAAAAGAGATAGAAGCAATCTATGAAAGGAAAGTAGTCAAGAAGGTTTTCAAGAGAAGATAGCAAGGTTAGGAACCCTACTAAAGTTGACATAGAAGACTTGCTCGGATCGAAGTAGATCGTATATTAATTTAGAAGTCAAGTATCAATCAGTTCCTTGATGAAAAGATCGAATCTGCAAAGTCAATCAATAAAGAGATAATTGATTGGGATCAAACAATCAATTATCTAAGTCAACAAATCTTCTCAACGGCTACTTACCATTCTTAGAAGACCTGATTGACAATCAAACTAACGGCTAGTCAATTTTAGAAATCTATAAATTTGAATGAAGGGTTTGGATTTGACATGAGTCTACGCGAGAAACTACATTACAAAAAAATCCTATCATTCACTACAAGTACATGCATATTCATTCAAACCAAGAATCAAATACACGTTGTATTCTCAAGGTTTTGATTCGATTAAAGGAACCGTAAATCACCTTCCATTATCTCTATACGAGAGAAGACTCGATTAACTCATCGATCTTAGAGTTAGGATAAACTCAAGGATCACCCGTTGTACCAAGGGTAGGAACTTGTAAAACTTCCCGTGGTCAAATCCTCGAGGTGATAGAGAAGACAAGACCAAGTTTTGGTGGATAGTAAGGCCCCTGTGGATCGGGGAGAGTGGACGTAGGATCGTTATATCCGAACCACTATAAAAATCTGTGTCTTTAAAAGCTTTCTATGTTCATATTCTTAACTGCTCATTCATCATCATATTAATAAACTTACTCTAAATTTGCTAAGCTTTTATCAAGAAGGTATTTTTATAAAAAGGGTTTTTCAAATACACTCACGAGATTAGCTTCCGCACCATCCGAAAACTTTGACTTCTCGAAGTCTGCCGATCACACTTAGCACACTCGAGTGCCTATTTGTAGAAGACTTGCAAAGTCTGCTAACCTCACACTCAACTCACAAAAAGTTGCAAAAAGTTTTGAGTGTGGTAAAGTCTATTCAACCCCCTTTTAGACTTTCCACCTCTTGCCTTTGTTAGGATGTATACTATAAGCCTAGCTTTTGTATGAACATCTTTTGATATGAGATTCATTATGATCAAAACACTTGCTTATTATGATTGTTACATATATCATTATTTTTGTCAGGTAGTTACATCTTGTAGATAATATGGTGTGTGGTGTCACACGTAAGATCATGCTATCGCTTTCTTATAGATTATAAATAATAGCTCACAACTAAGATGAGTTTGGACAAACCATTGGAAGCGGTTGTGGTGTAATTTGGTATTGGTCTATCTTGACTATAAAATTACACTAGTACATTTTATATGTATTGAGCAGGACCATATGAGGTTGTTCAATTTGTAATGGATGTACGTCTTCTTAATCTCTATATAATAACGGGCACGTGTACTCGGTGTTTGTTTCTTTAATTTGCCAATGGGTGAGATTTGTTAAATCTATATGCTCGGTGAATTAGGAGATATCACTGTTTATATGGTGTGTTGTTGATTATAGAAGGAATCCGTGTCCTAATTATTTAGGATGATGATGTCCCCTTGAGGAGCTCATAAAGATTATCATGTAAACTCTGCAGTGGATTTAATCGATATGATAATAAAGAGGAGTGGTACTACTCTTGGAATTAGATGTAAATTAATTAAGTTGTCAAGAACTTATTTAATTTATGGACATCCGATATCTTAAACACGGGAAAATAAACGTACACATAATAAAGGAGTCCATATCGTAATATGGGATTAGGGACGGTAGTTCAATTATATCTCTTTAGTGGACCGAATTATAATTGATGGACTTAAGTGGAGTGTTCGGACCGAACACGGGACGTTTAGGCCCATCGGGAGGCCCAACCCTAATTCCTCCTTAGGGTCCCTGTTGTAGCCTATAAATAAACCCTACTTTAGAACCTCCCATACGAGTGAAAAAATGTAAGAAAAGAGGAGGCAGATTATGACTGGAAGATCGTCGCCCACACGACGTCCGAGGGAGAGGGATAGGAATACGGCGAGAAGATCATGAGGTTCGTGGTTCATCCTTGATCGGCGATTCGACCTTAGATTTGGTTCGTCTTCACCTATTAAGGTGAATAGGTATGATTCTATTTCCATTGCGTTATCATACATGTGATCCTGAATCGATAATCACATAGAGTCGGTGATCCGGTGGTTCCAACATGCACATCTCGTTCGGGACCAACAAAGGGCCTAAAAATGATATTTTTGCGAAATTCCGCATTGGCATGGTCAACTTGGACCGAGTTCAAAACTCACTCGGCTGGAACAAAATCAACTCGGACCGAGCTGAACATGCCTCGACCTAGTTGAAGATTGAAAAAGCTTCTAGAACCGAAGTTCAACTTAGCTCGGATGGAGATTGCCATTCGGCCCGAGTCACCAAATAGGGTTCACTCGATCAAGTAGCAGATGGTGATAAATATTGTATTAATATTTATATTAGTTTGAGTATTTATATTTTAATTAATTATTATTATCGGGTTGGGCTTTTAGGGTTTGCACGTCTGAAACCCAATTTTAGTATTATAAATATGAATCTCTAATACGTTGTAAGGGAGTTGAATGATGAATTAATATATTGAGGTTTTCATCTTTTGAGACATGTTCATCTCTATATCTTTTACGTTCCTCCGGTATTCATAGAATCAACGGAGTTCGTATCTATTTTTATGCTTTCGATGCATCGGTAGCCCTTTACTCGAGCGAGTGGCTTCGCTCCTCCAAGTTTTGATCCTCCGTAACTTTGGCTCCCGAACTCGATTGACTTGATTTTTTTGCATTGGCCTCTCTTCATTGCCTTTTCAAATATTCAATTCTTTCCCTACTTCACTGAGACATGTGGTCATGTTTGCTCGTTTCTTTTCAACTCGGAGCTCATTCCTTGCCCATTGCTTGCACAGAACATTTTTTTGCTAAAAATGATTGTCAAACCCTAAATATACAAAAATTTCCTTCTCGACCATTAAGACAAATACCAATTTGGGTGATAATTGCTAGAAAAATAAATACAAATATGCAATGAAAACACACTCAAATCATGCAATAAATCACCCTAATCACATTGTTATTAATATTTTCGTACATGTGACACCCTAAAATCAAATTATTCTAGACTTTCAGGAAAAAAAAACTTTCACTCTCTCAATATTTTTTCACCCTTTGCGGAAATTCGATAGAAGCCCCTCTGCAATATACCCATAGAGTGATTGTCTCTGAGCCTAAAAACAATAACTATTTCTTCCCTCTCTTCTTACCGAACAATAATTAATTTTTCTTTTGTTCTCTTTGTTTGAATATGCTTTCTTAAATATATTGTCTGGTCATTTTGTCAACATTTATTGAGCATTTATAAAGGGAACTTAGTTTATCCTTTATGCTTTTGTAACTAAGTTATTATTATTATTCCTTCCGTGTAACACTCCTAAAATTCTCAACTTGGTTATTTTAGAATTTAAAAAAAAATTAGTAAAATTATATATATATATATATATATATATATATATATATATATATATATATATATATATATTGTGTAGATAATTACGAATATTTATTTTACGTATCTCCCACAAAATATTAATTCCTAATTATCTCAAAAGTTGGTTTTGAATGAGATTTAAAATCTTTCAAATATTCAAAATTTATATCAAATATGGAGATTTTGATACTCTCAACCAAAAATATCTTTCCTAATCCTATTATACACGTCATATCAATTTTTTAACCACAAGAAAATATATTTTCTTCCATGTTTTAAATCTTAAATCTTTTGAGATAAAATTTTAAAAATTGTTTTTATATTTAAATTCTAGTACTTATCTCATTAAAGCCCAACTCCATGCCTAATATATCTATTTATAGGGACCTAGCCTATAAAAATTTCATATTCAATTTTCATCTCTTTCTCCTCAACAATTTACATCAACAGATTGCATTGCATAAATTTATTAATTCAAGGTGAGGTTTCTCTTTCATCTCTTTTCTAGTCATTCGTTAACGCATGTTTATTTGCGGAAAATCGTGCATCGTTGGTTTAGTCGGCGCATCGTTGGTATAGCCAGCGCATCCTTGATTTAGTCAAGAAATAAGTATTGAGTATGAATGTTATGTAAGTTGATAATTTTATTTACGTGTGATATTTAACTAGTGACAAAGGGACCTCACCGAGCTAGTGGTTTTGCTCACCCCAACCTCATTAACATTTTTTTTTCAGGCGAGGAGCTGTTGGCGGGAAGAGGCGGTGGATGACATTCGATTAATATTAGAATATTTTATAAAATTTTATTTCTTTATCAATTTTTACACCGAAAAGTTTAATGAAATAATAATATTATTTTTGTGCGAATTGACATTTAAAAATAAATTGCTTTGAGACATGATTTTAAATTTTAAAGTCTTCCGCTGATTATCAAAATTATTTTATTGTCAAATAAAGTTGTAGTCCTTTTCTCAAGTTAAATTTTTGTTCACGCCTTTTATTTTAAAATTGTTATTTATTTTTAAAATTAGGATATGTGTTAGATCAGGTTTTAGTTTTGATGAGTTAAAATGTATAGGTTAGATAAGCTCACGATTAAATTTACCATGGGGTTGTGAGTGATGGAGTTGAATCTTCAATCCAAAGTCGGACGTGAAAAGAAGGGTCTTGATTTAACAAATGATGAGAGAAAGGTTCATAACTTGGATCAAGTAGAAAGAACAGAGATTATAGAAACACCGAGTAAAGATTGGATTGAAAAAGTGAAAGCGTTACAAGATAGCCAAAGAAATGTGGGAGACATTGGCGAATATGTGTGAAGGATCGAGATCGGGTTAAGGAAAATAAGCTCGATCTGTTCTACATGCATTTGATACACTCAAAATGAAGGAAGGAGAATCGGTTGATCGGTTGGATATTAGGATGACAAATCTTCTTAATAAAGGTCTTGACTTAGGAAAGTCCTATACGAAAAAGAGATCAATAACAAGATTCTTAGATCATTGAGCAAGAGTGATTGCGGTAAAATCGGCAAGTGATATTAAGACAACGAAGTTATCGAACCCAAGGGAAAAGTATGGCAATGAGTCCCTAGAAATGTGAGTTTTCAACGACTATTGTTGCAAATATGGTTTTGAACTAAATACACTACTCAAATGCTAGAATTCAAATCAAACAACAACAACAACAAAGCTACGAATTAAGCAAAAGATAGGCTAGAACAATTCGCAAACTAGAAATTCTAAAAACAATGTGGATAGGGGTGCAAGGGATAATCTCCATCAAGGAATCAATGATCACAAGCTATGATTATATCAAATTGCTATTCAACCAAAATAGAAAGCATTAACATCATGCAATTAAGTCTCCATTAATCATACAATGCCTAAGGTGAGTATTCTTAGTGCAACTAATCTCTCAATTAAGAAGCACCTAATTCATACAATCATACACAATTATAACCCGATTAATCTCTAATCACGTTAGCTCAACTCTCGTATGTTGCTAGGGTGATCAAAAACTAATCAAAAGAGATAAAAATGCATGAAGCACAATTAGAATCACAATTAGGGCACAAACGATCTCAATTGAACATCAATCACAACAATCATAGCTCAAGCAATCAAATCATCCTCAATTTCAATTATCCCAAGCACAAGTGAGTTAGCCCATGGAGCAAAGTGCCAAATCCATGGGTGAAAAATATAATTGCTTGATCAAATTGCTAATCACAACAATTAAGAAATAGAATTGAATAGAGAGGAAGAACATCACCAATTAGCCAAATGATCAATATATTGAATGCTTGAATCATTAAAAGTATCTTCACTTCACTTGAATTACAACTTGAATTGACAAATCTAATGGATCAAAGTCTAATCTAATCAACAATTAATGGAAATCTATCTAAATCTATCAATCTAATCAACCTAGAAGGAGAATTTGGCTAGAAACCGAGAAATCGCCCAAAACCTGTAAAATAACCTGCTATGGAGAATGGTATGCTCTGTTTTTCGTGCAATGGGATTAAAAAGGGGAATTTTTGAAAATTGAAAGCCTCGACTCGAGCTTGAGGCCCTCGAGTCGAGCTCGGTGAAATCGTGCCCGCGACTCTCTTAAAATCCTCCGGCCTCGACTCGAGGCTCGGCCTCTCGAGTCGAGCTTGCCACAATTCTGCATCCCTCGACTCGAGTTTCAGCCCCTCGAGTCGAGGTCTTCCTTAATTTTGCAATTTCTTCCAAATGTCTGCAACCTCTAAGTCGAGGCCACGGAGCTCGACCGGTGGTCGAGTCCAGTGGAATTTTCTCGGCCCGATGTTCGCCTCCGACCCCCATTTTCTCTCATCTCGTTCGTCTCATTTCCTTGTGAATATCCATGCGCTTGGTTTGGTCAAATTCCACTGAATTACCTGAAAACGAGAC
Organism: Paraleonurus japonicus; assembly: GCA_030762865.1. Taxonomy (NCBI): domain Eukaryota; kingdom Viridiplantae; phylum Streptophyta; class Magnoliopsida; order Lamiales; family Lamiaceae; genus Paraleonurus; species Paraleonurus japonicus. Next base: position 25,436,226 of record CM061060.1, read on the forward strand.
GAAATACATAAAAATCCATCAATTCTATACATGCGATACTTTATTTGCAAAGAAGTGATGCCTTACACCTTAAAGCTAAAAACTCACACTTTTCACCACTTTTTGCAAATAAATCCCACATAAATCATGCATCAATTCACTCTCATCAAATACCCCCAAACTTAAAATGTTGCTCGTCCTCGAGCAACGAAGCAAATAAGCACGAAAGAGTGAATTGATTGCAATTATGTCTCATGGTACCATAGATGAAGAATAAGACAACCGAACTCATCAATGATCTCAAGTATCTATGCAAACTTTCGACTAGCAATCACAATGCATCACGCTCAAACAAATGCAACATCCAATACTCAAATCATTGCTCCTTCCATGGAGTGTTTCTCTCCTCTCTCAAGTGTATCTAGGGCAATATGACACTCAATCATCAAATTCAAGAACATGCATCCCATAAGCTTGCCAAAGGACTCAATCTCAATCATTTTCTTTTGTGTTTCAATCAAGAATCAAAGAGGTCTTTCATCAAGGTTGTAATGTAGGCTCTTTGGAATGGGTAGGTGAATTTAGGTAAGATTGACTCAAATTAGTAGAGAACTTGAAAGTTAACTAAGCACTTCACTTCACTTCCCTTCCAATTCTTGATCAATCACACTCTTTCTTTTTATGCATTACAAAGTTCGTACACCACCATTCTTTTGAGATTTCTTTCATTAAAGCTCACAATTGAATTTTTCTTCTTTTCATTTTCACACTTTCTCCTCAATTCAATTTTTTTCATCTCAACCCCTTTTTTTTTTCTTTTTCTCCACAAGCAACTTATCACATCATCTTTCCACCACACTTTACATGCAATGCACCATTTATTTAGCCAACAATCAAGCTCTACTAAAACATAGGACAATAAAGCTCATAAAAATAGGAAAAATGACTTCAATTTCACTTGGCTTGCCAAAGAATAAGGACACCGTGCTCAAAATGGCTCACTAAGGAAATTAAATATTTTTGTGGGGAAAAATTTGGCTAAGTGACTTCTCAATTCAAACATGGCCTCTTATCATATTCATGAAATCACACAAAGATTAATTTCAATAAGTCCAATGACAAGTTCTAGCATACAAAATCCATGAACGATGCACTCACAAAGAAATTAAATCAACCGTATAAGATGCCACGATTCTTAAGGCACAAAAGCTCACGGGCTTAAAATTGACCAATGAATCAAGCATTTTCAATCACATTCATCTTCACATAACCATTAATCATGCTAGCTTCAAGCCACATATCAACTCATGATCAAATCAAAAGTTCAATTAATCTTCCAAATCAAGCACAAGTGCACATGTACATTGTTGGTCCCGATTAGTTGAGTTGATTAAGGAAACTTGAGTTAGTCTTCTAGGATAAAATCTAGAAGGGGGTTGAATAGATTTTATCGAATTTTACAAATCTTTCAAAACTTATTCAAAGCAACAAAGTAACACAAATGAAATTTATTTTAATCTCAACTTTTACTAAGATCAAAAAGCAAACTAATATTTTAGTTCTAACTTTGATTGATATTAAAGTTTGATTTATAAATCGGAAATAGAAAGAAACAAGTAAGTAAAAGAAAACAATAAAGAACACCAGATTTATAGTGGTTCGGATTATAAAAATCCTTACATCCACTCTCCTTCTTCAAACTTTGAAGAAGAGTCTCTTCTACTAGCTTACTTACTCACTTTCCAAATTAAATGCGACTTACAACATACAAAGTTCTTCAAATCTTCAAACTACTAAACTATTCTCGAGAAATCTAACTCTATAGTGATAGAAGTGTATTTGAAGATGTATATGGAAGTGTTCTATAAACACTTAGAAAAATCTATGAAGAAATCTTTGAAAACGATTTTGTGCTTTTTGAAAACTTGTGATTTTTTTGAGAATAGAATGCAAGAATTATAGCTCGTGTAATAGATGTATTTTAATGAAGTGCCTAGACCTATTTATAAGTCTGAAAAGATAGTTAGTTTGTTAGTCGGTTCTAACAAACCGAAAACCGCTCAACAAACTTAATCTTGAAAACCTGCTTTCCTCCTTAGCTGATTTATCCTACTCGTCTCATGCGGTGACTTGGTGAAGACTCGCTTTTCTTATTCTACTCAGCTTATCTTGACCTTGTCTGAGTTCTTCATAATCGTCTCCTGCAGATGACTAGACTCGAGCTTATCTCCGGATGACTTGCACCTCCTAGTCTCCATTTGTCTAGTTCGAGTCCTCGACCTCGTCGATCGGCTTAGTACCAGACTTTGATCTTAGCCGCTCTTCATAGTCATCTGCTCATCTAGGTTGATCTTTTAACTCATCAAAACCTTCTTTGATCTAACATACATAATCTCAATCACACTCACTTCATCAATGACTATCACTAAAAATATGCAAGAAATCCAAGACACAAATATAACATCATCACATCATACCCAAAAACAATGATAATCAATAAATCCCAATCAAACTAAAATCATCCATAAACCACATCAAATACCCAAAATCCATAAAACTCAAGAAATTCATTACAACCCAATCAATCACATCAATTCATAACATAACATCACCAAGAGGAATAAAGAGATAGCTAAATAGGACTAAGAGATGGGAATGAAACTTCCTAATTGATTGGAGTGAATTGATGCATGTTTTTAGGGCTTATTTGAGTGCAAAAAGTGATCAAATTGTTGGATTTTATGCATAAATTCACTCCAATCAATTAGGAAGTTTCATTCCCATCTCTTAGTCCTATTTAGCTATCTCTTTATTCCTCTTGGTGATGTTATGTTATGAATTGATGTGATTGATTGGGTTGTAATGAATTTCTTGAGTTTTATGGATTTTGGGTATTTGATGTGGTTTATGGGATAGCTAAATAGGAATAAAACTCAAGAAATTCAAGAAATTCCCAAAATCCATAAAACTCAAGAAATTCATTACAACCCAATCAATCACATCAATTCATAACATAACATCACCAAGAGGAATAAAGAGATAGCTAAATAGGACTAAGAGATGGGAATGAAACTTCCTAATTGATTGGAGTGAATTGATGCATGTTTTTAGGGCTTATTTGAATGCAAAAAGTGATCAAATTGTTGGATTTTATGCATAAATGTGTAGAGTATCACTTCTTTGCCTAAAAGGTATAACTTGATGAGTATTTGATGCTTTCGTCCGCTTTTTCGTAAATTGGTGGAATTTTACCAAACCGAGAGTACCGGCATGCTTAGAATGAAGAGATGGACAAGACAAACGAAAATGGGGGTCGGGGCCGGAGTCCGGTCCGAAAAAATGCCTCTGGACTCGACCTCCGGTCGAGGGCCGAGGCCTCGAGTCGAGGGATAGGATGGAGGGAAGATAATTTTGAAATTGGAGTTGCCTCGACTCGAGGGATTGGAAAATTGAGCATCCCTCGAGTCAAGGGCTGAGCCTCGACTCGAGGCAGAGAATTTTTGGCGAAATCGTGGACACGACTCTTCACCTCGACTCGAGGGCCCCAAGCTCGAGTCGAGGGGGCCCCAAAACCGAAAAATCCTGGTTTTAAATCACTTGGATAAAAAAACAAAGCATATTCTTCCCATATCGGTTTAGAGCGGTTTCTAGGTAGTTTCTGAGCGAAATTATCATTTCCTAGCTTAATTCTACTTGTAATTGCATTAGATTGATATATTTTGATTAGATTCAAGCTTGTAATCATTAGATTAGTATTTTGATCCATTAGATTTTGAGTTTCAAGTTGTAATTGAAGAGTAGAGAATTGAATTCCAAGCATTGTGGAGGATTGAAGCATTCTTATTTTTGTTAATTGAAGACCAATTGGTGATGTTCTTCAACTTTTCTCTCTTTAATTCCTTGTTTGTATTGATTAGCTTATTAATTGCTTTCCTAGATTTTTCACCCATGGCTTTTGCACTTAGCACCATGGGCTAATAGCTTTGTGCTTGGGATAATTGAAATTGGGGATGATGTGATTGCCTCGTGCTATAATTGTTGATAATTGTGATCAATTGAATTAGATTTCTTCCTAATTGTGATTCTTAATTGTGCTTCATGTAAAATTACCTCTTTAGATTAATGATTGATCACCCTAGCAATAGGCGCGAGTTGAGCTAACGTGATTAGGTGTTAATCGGGTTACGATTTTTGCATGATTGTATGAATTGGGGACTTCTATATTGAGAGATGAGAAGAACTAAGAATACTCACATTAGGCATTGTGATTTTAATGGAGTGATTAATTTCATGATGATTTATGCTTTCCAGTTTGATTGATTTGCATTTGGATACAATTATAGCTTGTTAATCATGGATTCCTTGATGGAGATTATCCCTTGCACCCCATTCTCGCGTGTGAATGATACTCGGTGTATTTCAAAATTCAATTTGATAAACTTTCGGGTCCGTAGTAACTTCTTCCGACACGAAGTTACTCATTTTTCTTTACTTTTCAGCTTAATTGGAAAGATAAAATGAAAAGTACACATATTTTAATAAAAACGAGAATCGGAACCCTTATCTTTTATTTGAAAAACAATTTTTACGTAAAGCAATCGAGTAAATTTATTTTTGAATAAATAATACAATTATGATATTAAATTCACATATTGATTATATGAACTAATATGCATAATTTCTTATTTTAAAAGAAATGAAAGGTTAGAAAATACTTCCCGATATTTTCATCCTGTCTAGATTGATTATAACGTTGTCTGCTTTATGATTATTCGTATAAGGAACACTTTACTTTGTCTTGAAGAAAGTGTTAGCCAAACTTGAATTTTCCGAAAACAAAGACACCGAAAACATCTCATTAGTAACTTGTGAGTAACTCGCATAAGGTACATATACTCATCTGTTTGTCTTAACAGCACGACCGTAATGTATTTGTCTCAATTACTTCATGTTAGATAAGTAAGTATCAAGTTGGTCTAAGATCAATAGATTAATCCTTGATTCTTGATTCCTTTAATGGAAATCAATGATATCAGCTCTATGATTATCCATGTGATCCTCTGCAAATGCGATACTTCTTTCTAGACTTAGTAAAATAATCGAGAGAGACAAAGAATAAAAAAACATAAGATGAGATTATAGATTAACTAAAGAAGCATCTAATAATCCTAACTCAATGGATAATTCCTTGAACCTTGTCTGCTAAAGGTTTTGTCAAGATACCACTTCTTTGAAAATCACCAAAATCTTTTCTAGTCGACATCACCTTTCTCAACATGATCTCGTATAAAGTGATGTCGTATGTCAACATGCTTGCACTGGTATGTAAGATCTGGTTCTGGGTAATAGCTATGACACTATTACTATCACAAAAGATTGGCACATCTCTAGTGATAATGTTATAGTCCACTTAGCCGTTGACTAATCCGGATGAGTGTGAACAACAACTTCACCGCCATATACTCGGCTTCAGTAGTAGAAGTAGCTACAGAGGTTTGTTTCTTAGACAACCATGAAATCACTTACTTCCCGAAATTGGCAAGTTCCATAGGTAGATTTCCTATCTATCTTACACCCACCAAAGTCTGAATCGAGTATCCCGACAACGCGAAATTATCATCACCGGATACCACAAATTCTACATTTATTTTACCTTTTAGAAATTTTAGAATCTTCTTGGCCGCCTCAAGATGACTCTTCTTTGGCTTTGCTTAAAACCGTGCCTGAGACTCCTACCGCAAAAGATATGTCAGTCTACTAGAAGTTAAGTATAACAATGAACCTATTAGTCCTCGATACTGTTTGATCCGTGTCTTCCCCCTTATCATTCTGGATCCATTGAAAAATTTGTCATCATAGGTATCTTAGCTTTTCGGCCGGTACCTATTCTCAATTTTTCAATAAGATCTTGCATATTTGGCTTGATTTATGAATATTCCCTTTTAGTCTGCTTGACTTGAAGTCCAAGAAAGTATGTCATTTCTCCTATCATGGACATTTCAAATCATTCTTCATGAGATGACTAAATTCTTCACATAAAGAAATGTTAGTTGATCCAAAAATGATATCATCAACATAAATCAATTAATAAAAGATCACTACCAAACTCTTTTCTAAACAAAGTTCTATCAATTTTACCTTTTACAAAACCATTTTGAATTAAATAATCGACAAAGTATCATACCATGCTCTAGGTGCTTGTTTAAGTCCATATAGAGCTTTCCTCAATCTATAGAACTTGTCTCCTTTGACAATGCCTCGGAGGTTGTTTTACATAAACTTCTTCAGCTAAGATTCCATTTAGAAAGACTCGACTTAACATCCATTTGAAAAACTATGAATCTTTTAAAAGCGGCATAAACTAAGAACAATCTTATGGCTTCCAGATTTGAGCCATCGTGCAGAGGTTTCATCATAATCAATCCCTTCGATTGTGAATAACCTTGAGCAACCACCGCTTTGTTTCTAATCACAATATTGTTCTCATCTCTTTTGTTTTTAAAGACCCATTTAGTTCCAATGACTTTTTGATGATGAGGCCTTTCAACAAGCCCCCACACATCTTGTCTTTGAAACTGGTTTAGTTTTTCTTGCATGGCGTTTAATCCAGTTGGAATCGATTAGAGCCTCGCATAGACTTGGGTTCAAGTAATGACACATAACAATCGAACATACAATTTTGATTTAGTTGTGTCCTTGTCCTGACTCCCATTCTAAATTTCCGATTATTTGTTCAATCTGGATGATAAGACATTACTTTCTTACCTTTGTCTTTTACCATGGATGAAGATTTGTCACAAGTATCTATTTCAAATGATTCTCGTGTTACCTTGAGATGCATCCTCTTGATCATCCGGCATGTTGGTAGTCCGATCACCGTTCTTGAAGAACTTTCGTGTTTTTTTCTTTGTTTGAATCCGATTCTTCTTCTTCGTCAGATTCGAATCTTGTTCATAGAATTTCACAACCGATCTTTTGATGGTCATCTTGTTCGATCTTACGATATCTTTGTAATTTCATCTGTATTACTAAACTCAAAGGTAGATTCATTAAATACAACATGCGGTGTTTCTTCCACACACAAGATTATCTTATTAAAAACTCTGTATGCTTTGGATATAGATGAGTATCCTAAGAATATACCACCTGCAATCTTAGCATCAAAAGTTTTTAAATAAGATTTTTCATTGTTGTGAATGAAACATTTGCAACCAAATATATGAAAATAAGAAATTTTGGGAGATCTTCCCTTCCAAATTTCATAGGGGGTTTTACATTTATCTTTAACAATCAAGCTTCTATTTTGGATAAAACAAGCAAGATTAACGGCTTCGCCCAAAACCCGTGAGGAGTGTTATACTCGACAAACATTGTCCTAGCAGCCTTCTTTCGTGGTTCTGCTTTCTCCTTTCAACAACTCCATTTCTTTGTGGTGTCCGTGCAACCTGATGTCTCATGAGCTATGTCATTCTCAAGACAATAGTTAGTAACAAGCTTATTAAGGAATTCAGTACCTTTATCACTTCTAATTTTAACAATACATAGTCTTTTTCATTTTGAACTCTTTTAAGAAATTCTGGAATCTTTATCATAGTCTCATTCTTCTTGTATAAGAAAATAACCCAGGTAAATCTTGAGAAATCATCTACAATTAACAAGGTATATTTCCTTCCAATGAAGCTTAGAGGTGTAACTGGACCAAAAAGATCCATATGAAAAGTTCCGTAATCCTTTCTCAAGAAGGACTATTTATTGTTTTAAAAGATGTTTTGGTCTGCTTTTCCTTTCGACAAGAATCACAAACATGGTTCTTTGAAAATATTCTATCTGGGAGTCCATTCACTAAATATTTCCTTGCAATTTTGTTAAGAGTTTTGAAGTTTAAGTGACCAAGACGTTTATGCCATAGCCGACTTAAGTCATCTCGAACTCTTTGCAACAAGACAAGTATCTTTAGGACAACTTTAAAAGTTAGCAACATAAATGTTACCTTGTCCGACTCACGCTAATAGTATATTTTCATTGATATCATCTAGCACATAACATGCATTATGAGTGAATTTAACACTTAACCCCTTATCACAAAATTGTGAGACAGATAACAAGTTATGCTTCAATCCTTCAACAAAATAGACTTCACCGACTTGAATATCTCCAATCATCAATGTTCCAACTCCATTGGTTAGTCCAAAATTATTATCTCCGAACATGACTCTTGGTCCATCTATAGATTGATAGTTAGAAAGAAGACGTCACTCATAGGTCATATGCTTTGAACAACCACTCACAATGTACCGGATGACCTCAAGAACATCCGCCCTTTCTACTATTTTTCTATCTTCCCGCAATCATGATTTAGATTTTAGGTACCCTTTGTAACTTGGGTCCTTTCTTGTTAAGTTGATACTTTGGAATCCAGGACAAAAATATCTATATTCCTTAAAATCATTGATTGAAGTTTGCAATCATATTCTGTCTACTAATATAAGACTCTCAAAATCAATCTTGTTTAGCCGATCTCTTGTGATTGTCTTATATCATGTTAAGAATGGATATGACTTGCTCCTTCCATCAAAACTATTATACCTAGGATAAGACTTTGACTTAGTCTTTGGCTTTGCCTTTGGAACATTTCTCCTCGTCTCGTATTTTCTTTGCAGAGATATCAGGTGAGGTGATTTGTTCCTTAGGTTTCCAAGGACCAAATCTAGTCTCTTCCTTCGGTTTGGTAGCTTTGACGAAAATCGGGATCATCCTTTTTATTCCTATCAAAACCTAAACCTCGTCTTATCATTAGACTTCGTGAAGTATTGAAGATCTTATCTATTGTGGACTGAGTGTTATTAAGAAGTCCTAACTTGAGATTTAACTCTCTGTTAGTTCTTTTATAACTCTCATTCTCGTAATGTATACTTGAGAATTTTATTTTTAAAGTATTTAATTCATTTTCCAACTCATCACTTCTTCTGACGAGGTACTAGTGATAATCTTAGTTTGACATTCCCCCTTGAATGAATGGTTTAATTCTTCACTATTCCTAGTCCTGACTCGACTTTGGTTAGATTAAGAATTTGATCCTTTAAACTAAAATTTTCAGTCTCTATCTGTTTATATGCAGATAGAGCAGTCCTCCAAATCCTTCAAAAGTTTATTTATAAGACTCGGATCTGATTCGAGATAGGTTCTCACAATCATTATCCGAAGAAGAGTAATAGTTTACCTCCTTAGCCATCGGACATACGTCATCATCTTATCCAAATCCGGATGAAGATGAGGATGATGATGTTTCTTGAGCTTCTTCCTTTTCAGCTAGAAGTGCTCTCGGTCTCGCATATCTTCTATCTCGTTTCTTCCTCTTTTCTTCCCTTTCTCTCGAAGTAAGTTGAGGACAATCATAGCTGTAATGACCAGGTTTGTTGCAAGTGTAACAAATATCTCCTCTAATCTGCTTTTGGACTATTATCTCCTCTTACGACTAGTGACTTGTACCTTCTAGGTTGATCCTTCTTTTGTCATTATCTCAATTCTTTTCTTCTCTGTCGACTTGTAATTCCTCCGACTTGATCTATCCCTTTTGTTCCTTTTGTACTTCATCTTAAGCCTCTCATATCGTTTCATTAAGAGAGCCATTTCTTCTTTGATTGATAGATCGATGCCTTGGATATTTTCTCAGATTCCTCTTGATGAAGAAATGCAATCGTCTTTCCGAACTTGATGACTCGGCTTCATCTTCTTCATCTTCGATTTGTATATCATATTCCAATGCTTTAAGATGTGAAAATAAGGTATGATGAGAGATTGAGGACAAATTCCGAGTTGCTTTGAGAATATTGGCCTTTTCTCTCCATCTTTTACTCAAAGACACGAGAATCTTATTATTGATCTCCTTCTCTTTGTAAGTCTTACCCAAATCCGCAGCCTTGTTGAGAAGGTTTGTTAATCGACATCCAATTGGTCAACAGTGTCACCTTCCTTCATCTTGAAAGTATCAAATGCATGCACATCGACGGTAGCTTATTTTCCTTTACTTGATCGAACCTTCGCACACATTAGCTAGTGTTTCCCACATCTCCTTTGTTATTTTGCATCTTTTAACTTTTTCGATCCAATCTTCTTGAGCGTCTCGATAATCTCAGATTCTTGCCACTTGATCTAGATTGTGAATTTTCCTTTCGTCATTTGTCAACTCGGACTCTTCTTTTCTTGCCTAACCCTTGTTTCAAGTTCCTGTTCCATCACTTGTACCTCCATGATAGAATTTTATAGGACCTACCTCTAGAACTTCCTCCATACGATCATGAATTGCTTTCGAGATGATTCTCCATTCTAAATTTTCGGTAATCATACTCTTCAATAGAAAATTACGCAGGCTCCTGGTTTTATTACTTTTGACAGTTGACATAATGAATCAAGAAACTCAACAAAGACTTGTTAGCAAAGTTAGTGAATCGAAAATAGAAAAAAATGATCTAAACACAATTTCGAAACTTCAAGACCACAAATATATCGAAATAGCTTAGCACCGCTCCGATACCACTTGTTGGTCCCTTGATTGAGTTGATATTAAGAGATTGAATGTCCCTCTAGCGATAATCTAGAAGGGGGGATGAATAAATTATCTAAACTTTTTCAAATTTAGATTATCTACTGAGTTATTCAGCAGAACCGTATTTTATATTCAATCAATAAGGATCTTAAGCGTTTCAAATTTTATTTGATCGTAACGTAAGCAATAACAAGAATTAAAAAACTTGAAAGAAAGAAGTGGTTCGGATCGAAAGATCCTACATCCACTCTCCTCCTTCAACTTGAAGAAGAGCCTTGACTTACTTACTTTCTTTCTACCTTTCTTCCTTACTTACGGTGCATCTTGACCTTACAATGTTTCCTTTCTAATTTACGGAATCTAATGGCTTGAAGATATAAGTGAGAAGTGTTCTACAAATACTATAAACCGTGAACGTGAAGAACGTTCGTGAATGTGATTACAATTCTTGTGAGTGCTAATTGTGCTTAGAGAAAAATATGCTTGTGAATAATGAGATTGCCAAAGTTATTCTATTCTAATTTCTAGGTCTATTTATAGAGAATTGTTGTGACAGTTGTAACTTCCTTGCATTCTTCTTTTGTTAGTTATAACCAACTAACGAATCTTGTAACCTCTTCTTGGTTAGTTGTAATCGCTTCTTGAAACTACTTGGTTATTCTAACACTTAGTCGTCTTTACTCGTCTTTAGGTCCTCTTCCGTGTCTTGATCTTCAATTTTAGTGTTGCTGTCATTGTCTTTGACCTCGTCGACTTATCATGCTTGTCTTCATCGGCTTTCTATCTTCATCGACTCCTTGTCTCCAACTGTCTTCCTGTCTTCTGTCTTCATCGACTCCTTGTCTCCAAGCTGTCTATTATGTCTATCCTCATCTAACTTTTGTACTTAGTTTATTTACAAGTCTTTACTACATCACCGACTATACAAGATTTTCAAATTTGGTCATCCTATTTAACTTTTAACTCATCAAAACTAAATACAAATTTTCTTTCTAACATTGTCTCATTCGTACATCTTATAATTGTTGTTTTCACACCCAAAAAAATAAATGTCTTCATAAATTCAATCTCACAAAATATAATTATTTTTGGAACCTACACATATTTCCAATCTAATCTATTTCTTTTCTTTATTTTTTTAAAGAAATTATCCCTCATCACTCTATTCATTATACTCTCACCGTCTCATAAAACCTTTCATACATTCTTTTCATCCATTCCAATATAAGTTTCACACTCTTAAAATGAAAAACCTTTTATAAACTCCATCCTTACAATTTCCACTAATTTACACAAGAAATAATAACAACTTTGGTTCATATGGCAAGCCCTATTTACGCAGAGGTGCATCACTTTTTAAATTGTGTGTAATTTGTCCAAAATACCCTTAAATTTCTCTTACCCGGTGTTTCTCTCCTCTTTCTCTCATTATCCGCTTCTCTCTCCTCTCTCTTCTTTTTATCCCCTCTCTCTTTCTCTCTAATTCTATTTTCTCTCCCTTCTCTGTAATTCTCCTCATGGCCGGCAGATTCAAAATTCTCTATTTTCTCCCTAAAATATTAAAAAACACTACTCTCTCTCAAAACCCCAATTTTCAAAATCCTCAATTTTTGCCGTCGATCTAAAACTGTTTTCCAATTGGTTGGATTCGGCAATGCGGGCTTGTAGCTCTATGGAGACCCTTCGCCGTCGGATTGTTGCGGGCGTCGTTGCCGACGATCGAGAACCAGCCCATCGACGATCTGCTCTGCCAGCCATCATTGCGCGTTTGTTGCGCTGATCCGTCTCCCGATCCTCTCCGTCGACCATCTCCCTTCTCCCTCTCGATTCGTTTCTTGAAATTTTTCTCATTTTGATGGAGTTGAAGCCGCATTGCTCTTTCTTGATGCTGATGATCCTCTTATGGTTGATAAAGCCCAAGCTCGTCGCAGCAATTGATTATTTATGTTCATAGTAAATTTTAATTATTAAATAAGTGAGGGTTATTTATGCAATTTATGTGAGTTTTCCTTGTAACAAAAATGGCTTTGTGAATTACTGAACAGGCAGAATGCTTTGAATTATTAAGAAAGAAATAAGGTTTATCCCTTTTCACGTTATTCTCGCCTCACTGTTACACGCTTCTGCATCACATTTTCTGTTTGAATCTGCAACTTTTTTGTGAATTTTTTTGTCATCTTAAATGTAATTTTTTATAGATGTGATGAATTGAGATTCTTTGTGATGGATTTGCTTATGATAAAATTATGGAGAACTTTAGGGTAAATGCTCACCATGTGTTCGATAAAATGTTTCAAAGAAAGTTGATTCTTTTTATATCTATTTGATTTGCTGGTAAATCTTTTTCCACGGTGTTGAAGAGATGACAAATATTTATTCTAGAAGTGTCAAATTTTTTTGGTATTATGCAAAAAAAAAAAAAAAAAATCAGTTATTGTGCAAATATTTTTTGGTATTGTACAAAAGAATTCGATTATTTTTGTTCAAAAAAGTTGAACAGTGCTTATTTTATTTTGCACATTCAATTAAATTACTTGCACAAATTAACAACATGGTTGCATAATATTTAAAATTTTAGCACAACCTATTAATATTTTTACTCATATTCGCATGAAGCACGATGTTGAAAATATGACATATACTTATCCTGCCAAATATATTTTGGTGAGAAAAATTAGTTATTGTGCAAATATTTTTTTGGTATTGTGCAAATATTTTTATCATTATTATTCAATTTTTTTCACTATTATGTAAGCATTATTGTGCAAATATATTTCACAATTTCAAAACTTTATATGCAAATGACACTCAATATGAGTTTTCTAGTATTGTGCAAACAATTTTACATTATTGTGTAAATATTTTCTGGAATTGTGCAAATATTTTTCTCACATTATGCAAATATTTTACGGTATTGTGCAAATATTTTTCTGTCATTGTGCAAGAATTTTTCTAATCTTGTTCTAACATTTTTAAGTAAATATTTTGTACATTCAAGTAAATCACTTGCACAAACCTAATAATATATTTGCACAATGGAAAAATCATTCGTACAATATATTTTCACAATGGAAAAATCATTAGCACAACCTATCAATATATTTACACAATATTTAAAATCATTAGCACAACCTTCAAGTATTCCTTCTCTCTTTGATCCTCCGAAATAAAAAAGATCTAGCAATCTCAACATTAATATGTGGAATCGAGACAATACAACGTGGATGTGGAATCAATCAACGACACCTTCTTCCATTGGGCCAAAATCTAATAGTGGGATTTGATAATCTCAAGCATGAAATCATTGATAAGCTTATTGGTGGGCAATTTTATCGCAGATCATTACAATTGTTGGCATGGCTGGAATTTGTAACTGCAATAAAAATAACATGCTTTAGTAATCAAATCTAGACAAGAATCGAACTAATATGCACGATGTTAATTGATTAAATCTGCATATCCTCATTAAGAAATAACATTTATCTTCCTAAAAATTTATTAGTTGCACAATACCATAAATATACTTGAACAATCGGATTAACAAACTTACGCGATCGAGAAAATAATTTGCATAGTACCAAAAAGAAATTGCACAATAGTAGAAAATGATTTGCACAACGGACAAAAATAATGCACAATAGCGAGAAAATAATTTGCACAGTAGCAAAAAAAAAAATTGCATAGTAGTAAAAACTGATTTGCACAGCCATTCGTAAAAATATGTTCACAGTAAAAAAATACATAAATAACAGATGCAACCACGAGCTTTCGATACAAATCCATGAACAAAAGTTTCACCTTTCAACCTCAAAATATCAAGGCAGGGCTCCCTGTTCTATCAGGATATCAAGGCAAATGCTTCCATTGGTATTGATGTTAGGGTGGAATACCTTTGTCCTAAAAGCAAGCTGTAATAACAAAGTGTAGTAACACACTCAAGCTCAACATAAATTAACACATGCATTTCATAAAAGTACATTATTGCAGAATCGTACTCCGAAGTAGCATGTTTCACAACATAATAGTGGAAAGCAAGGTATTTTTTCCATACCTTTGGTGGCTTAAACGGGTAATCAGGAGGGAAATAAATGGTAATTAAAAGATGCCTCCGGTGTAAGCCTCTCAAAAGGAGGATAATACAAGATACTCAATAGTCTTTCTACCAATAACATGTAAGTTTACAAGCACTAAGTGGTCAACAAGGAAATATAGGGCGAGAACAATGAACAGAAGAAAAGGAGTGACCAATTAAATAACAGTAGCAGCATACAAAGATCTGTATCTCTAACCACATTTAGTTCATCAGAACACAGAAGAAAAGCACAGAAAATGCATCCATATTTCAATAAATCTCACCACATTTATAAGAAAACAGTTACTTGTAGATCGACGACGGTGAATCTTGCACCAAATCGTCGGTGTCGGCGTTCGTCCCAGGACCAACGGCGACTCGATTTTAGATCGGCGGCGATGGCGGTTCTCTCGAACAAAGGCGCGATAGTGGAAGACGACACGGGAGCGGCTGGATGGCACCAGAGATGCTTTGGGGGAGGCGGTTGGCTTCAACCATTGGGTTTTCCAGAGACATTTTCCCTAAATTAAAACTTGATTTAGAGAAAGATGAAGGCGTTAGATCGACGGCGGCGGCGGTGGGAGAACTTAGATCGGAAACCTGCGAGAACTCAGATCTACAATGGTGCGGCACTTGATCTTTAACGGTGGCGGGGCTGGCCTTGATTTGGAAACAAGAGCGACGTCGCTGCGGTGGAAGAAATACGGCATTTTGCAACGAGGCGTAATTGTGAGAGGAGAGATGAAATTAGAGAGAGATTGTTGAATTTGAAATTTGAAATTCTGAATTTGAAATTGATATCTATAATTTAGGCTTAAATCTCTATAAAATATGTTGTAATTGTACGGTGATTTGACGTACAATAACGTGTGATTTCTCCTTCTTTGTGGGTAAGGGTATTGTTGTATTTTTGCCCCCAATTTTTGCATCTCTTTGACACTTTTTACCGTGTATGCACCTCTATGTAAATAGAGGTTGTCAAATGTACTTACATGTTACACAAATGTCATTACTTTTTGAATCACAATACACACAACTTAATAAATTATTTTACTTTATACATAAAAGTTTACAAATTACCCCTCAATACCCCAATTATTATTCATTTTTCTTAAGGTGTGTGCACTCCCTCTTATGTAAGCTTCTATGAGACGGAGGGAGTATTATTTTATTAAAAATTGTGTCAATTATTGTGTGCAAACAATAGTAAAATGAAGAAAGTAATATACTTTACTTGTTAATTGTTATATGAAAATAACTTTTAATGTGTTATATATTTATGTTTTTTTGTGCCCCCACCGTAAAAAATTCTGGATCCGTCCCTACAATCACATGATCACCATAATTAATTCATCTAAGATCATCACACCCAAACACAGAAGATTTAGCCAATCATCGAGATAATCAATAAACCCATGAAATTTAAGGAAGAGGGAGACATAATTGAGAGGAAATAAACCAACAAAATTAGATATAAAAGGTGGAATTCATCTTATTTGTGTTGATTACACTTGATTGTAATTAAATCTATCCACTAGCTTACAAGAAAATTGAAATAAAATTGAAGAACATATACTTTATGTGAGCGTGTATGGAGAATGGGGGAGAGAGGCTCCCCAAGTTAACCTAAAATTTCTCAAATTTTGCTTTCTATCTCTGCTACCTCTCGTCCAAAAATGGCTACTGCCTTTTTAATTTCCTCAACATAAAACGCTGAAAGGAGTTGATTTTTAAACAACGTTTTCTCTAAAAAATGCAAGCTAAATACTCCTCTTTCTCTTTCAAAATATGCCGCTAACTTGGCCAATCTCATTTAATATTTCACGACAAATGGGCCTTGTAAATGGGCTTGCAAATAGGCCATCAAATTCCCTTTTTTATAGAGCCCAATTATATTTTTCTCGTATTTTGTTCTACTCTTAAGTTCCCTTTCAAGTTGAGTTATATAGAATATCAAATTAATTAGTAATTCTAGTACATCTAAGGAAGAATTTCATATCGGGGCTCAATTTTTAGGTTGAGTCTCAATTAGGTCTTGAATTTTGAAGTGTCTCAAATTAGGGACTAATTTTTAGTTTTTTTATCAATTTAAGATCCAATTTTATTCCTTATGTCTCAATTTAAGACCCAAAATTTATTTTTATTTTTCATTTCTAATCATACACCGCTAATTCATTTATAAAGAATTATTTTTATTATGTATAATTTTTCTTATCTACATTTTGGAATATATTTTATATATTTTTATATTCTAATTTTTTTTTATATTGTTGCCATTGCATTTATTCTAAATACTCACGTTCATCACCTTGATTAAAAAATAAAAAATGAAAAACAAAAAAATTGAAAAAAATTTATTTTTTAATTTTTTAATTTTTAATTTAACATATTATTTTTAAAAATTGATTAGAAAAAATTATTATACTTTAAGTATTTTATAAAAATAATTGAAATAAAGATAAATTAATTAGGTCTTGAATTGAGACCAAAAAGAAAAAGTGGATCTTAAATTGAGAAAAACTAAAAATTAGACCCTAATTTGAGACACTTCAAAATTTAAGACCTAAATTGAGACTCAACCTAAAAATTGAGCCATAATATGAAATTCTTCCTACATCTAATGTATATTCAAATTTCAAATGTAGATTTAGTATACAGAGCTTAATAAATAAATAAATAATTTCAATACTTGTATGAAATTTTGAGTGTACAACATAAAATTTATGAATTTATAATAATTCAAAATAAATCCAATTAATATATTAAATAATTAAATAACAAAAATAATAAAATATTTTTAACAAAATTACTCAGTCAAACCAATGCATTGTTATAAATGTGCATAATACATGAACATTATTCTTTACCTAAATTCTTAATTTTTTTAAAAAAAAATTATTATAATTTTTAAAGTATACGATAGTAAAAAAATATATTAATAATGATTTACGATGCAACAAAATATTTTATGGTTAATTATATTAGTCCATTGTAAATGATTATGAAAGAAATACAATATTCTTTACAATTTATGTTAATAATTGTAATATTAACTGAACGTAAAAAAATTAAATTTAATAAATGTGCATAACAAATAAAAAAATTATTATTTCTCATCAATTATTTAAGTGTGCTATTGATAAATATTATCCTCAATTGAAGAAGTTTGATTCTCGAATATATGATATATAAATACAATACATTTGTGATGCGTACAATAATGTTACACTAGCAAGAATCAAACTCTATACACGAGATTCGTAGAACCACGCCCGAACACGAACTATAATCTTGTGATCCAAACCCGTACCCGAGCTCCGAATACCTGCAAAACCCCGCCGGAGAGGTCCCGGCGTAGGGACTCCGACGCTCAAGTCGGTGATCGGAAAGAATATGAAAGGAGGGCCCTTAATACCCGGTAAGGGACCTCTCGGAGCTAATATAAGCTAGCTAACTAAGTCATAATAGAGATAGTATAACGTGCTCAAAGTGTGATAAGTAGATAAGTGAATTTGTACCTTCTTCTTCATATTGATCATACATAAATAATACAGGAAAGGACGGTTATTGCCACCCTCCGATGAAGCTCTCCCTTTCTTCATCGTGCTCCTCCCACGTTTCGTCCTTTCCCCACGTTCCATTCTTTCTTTCTCGGAATAAGCGCTTCTAGAATCTTCTCAATACTCTTTTTCGGCTCTGTTTGGTGAGTCTTCGCTTTCTTACCAGCTAATCCTCATTTTGTGGGTTTGTTATCAACCACTAGCACCTTTTTCAACAGTTATCCTAATAGCCTCGCTAATTTGAGCCTATATTAAGATTTTGGGCTTAGCTATACATTTCTTCCTCCGGGCCTCTCTTTGGGCTCTTGCGTACTCCCGGCCCTTTAACCTCAAATGGGCACGAGTCGACCCACAACATATTTATGCTACATCAATTGCTCCCCCTACTCTCTTGGAACGTGTAGGGCACGAGAGAGTAGTGTGATACCTCAGTAAATCAGCAATTTAATACCTTTTTAAACTCTATTACCCGGTGACTTCTCGGCTTCCCATCTAGGTGCGAGACATGTCCCATCAAGCGTCACGCGTCCACGCGGAGGCTATCGCTACCGCCGAGACAGATCCAATTTCGTCTTAAGAGGGGCGAAAAGTAAAGTGGAGAAAAATTTAATAATTCAAGGGGGGGCGAAATGATAAAATATTACGAATTTAAGGTATAAATAAAAAAAAATTCTATACATATAGTAGAAAAATTTTTAATCCAAGGGCGACCGCTCCCCGCGCCTCTAAATCCGTCACTGGCTACCGCATGTAACCGCCCTCCGAAAATTTGAACCGTTCAAATTCCTATCTCCTTCGCCATTCTTAGAGATCTCATTCTAGAGCTCACACGTTCCAGGCACACCTTTCTTCGTAGCACCCCCATTTGATTCGGGTACTTTCTCTTTGCCTCCGCCCTCTCTCTTCTCTAGTTTATAGGTAATTGTATTCCCCTTTTCCCTAAACCCTAGGGTTAGCTCCTCATGGATCCCCCTTCAAATCCTCCTTCTCCTCCTACAATACAGCCCCGCTCAATCGGGTTTGCTCCTCCTCCGAATATTCCTTAGGACTGCTGGAAGAATTTCATCGTCTTTGGTGGATCCCTACCAGCCTACTCTACTCGTATCCCTATTCCCGGTGAGACACTTGATAACACCGAGGGTCGAACCCTTGCTTTTGGGGAGAGCAAGTGGTGCTGGTCTTCGGTTCCCTCTCTCATCTTACCTCTGCCAAATTTTGAAAGCATTGGTGTTCCCCAGACGATTCACCCCCAACGGCCTTCGCATGATGATGTCCTTTTACATGCTCGTAAAAGGGCGGGGGTGATCCCACGAGTGAACTCTTTTTACTCATTTTAATTGTAAAGCTTTCCACTCCTTCTTCTATACTAGTGCACGCACTTGAGGCCTCTGTTCTTTTCTCAATCGTCCACATGATAGTAAACCCAGTGGACCTAAGAATATTTTTTTCATTGTCCCTCCCGAGCCTGGAATTTCTCGAGTGGGGAATGGGTTTTTAGGAACCCTCTTAAAAAGCTCCTCATCCTTGTCTAGCTCCAACTTAAATCGCCGTGTCATTAGCCATCTTAATGCCTATGCAAAAAGGCACGGTCTTTTCAATCCCACCTCTTTGTGCGATAACCCTCGTCTCTTATCTCATTTTGGCTTGACTTTGCCCTCGATCCTCTTGGGCTGAAGACAGTAAAAACACTTTACAATTACATTTGTCATTTCCATATTTTTTCATTTCGTATATTGACACTTCTCTTTTATGTTTTGTAGAGATGAGTTGGATGTCAAAATGCATCCGAAGGCCTGCCGGATCCTACACATCCTAACCGTCATTGGTGGGCACTTACTCCGATCGGGCCTTGCACGCTCCGGTTACCTCTATCTCTGCCTCAACATCTATTTCCAAGAGAACCCGCTCTGCCTCGGGAAAAGCCACCAGCTCCAAGGCATACCCCTCCCACCTCGTCCCGAGATCGGGAGGAAACAACGAAAGGAAGAAGGATGCATCAGCCCACGTTCCCCACGTAGATTTAGAGGCTAATGATCTTGATGAGGAAAACCTCGTTCTCTTCGGGTGGGTCTCTACTAGTATTGCTGTGTCTCTGGCGGGCACGCCTCTAGCAGTAAAAGCTAGCTCGAGCCTCCTTCACCTTTACCGAGGTACATATCTCTCCATATCCTACTTAGTTTACTATTTTTATTCGATAAGTTTATTCTAATGCTTATTTCCAACTTACTATTAGTTTGGTGTACTCTTCTCCAATCGGCTACCTCCTCCTATGACTCTCTCGGCCGCGGCTAAAGAAGACCTCAAATCCCTCCTAGACTTGGAGAAGCTCAATGTTGTGACATGAGAATAAGCAAAGGGTTAGTGCTCGCAGATCGCTAGGCGACACGAGCATCGTCATTGGCTCGGCCGAGCATTATGCCGGCCTCACCAAGCACCTCCATCGGACCTCGCAGGGAGATCCATCGTGCGAGGACTCTTGGCGAGAACCGAAGAGCGACCAACCGGAGACAAGATCTTCCCTAAAGAGGGAAGATATCCTAAGACAGGCGCGGTCGAAGACGCCATGCTCCAAAAGGAAAAAGATCTCGCCGCCGCAGGAGATCCCAGCAACTTTGCCACGTGGAAGACGCCGAGAGGGCCGACGCCTGCCCGGCCGTGCAAGACCTCCCTAGACGCATTTAATTCTATACTTTTACATTAAATGCCCCGATTCAGGGATTTATTAGCCGCCACTTGGCATGTATAAATAAGACCTATATGGCACAATAATATGGATCGAAAAACATCAAACTTTACGCACAGGACTCACCCTCCCAAAGAAATCTCCTTGCATTTATCTGTTCTTAGCACTTATTTCTTATCATTGCTCATCAATACGTCCATTAATTTCCAATCATCGGCATTCAATATCCATCACTTCAAACAACTAAACGAGGCCGATTACACTCCTAATAACGTCATTAATCGGTGGCATAATCGGTGTAACAACATTTGGCGCCGTCGTGGGAAACGCTAGACAAAGGCCATTCCCAACCGGTGTTTCTTCTGCTCTAAGTAACCACCATGACTAACAGTCGAGCCATCAAGCAAGCACACTAGCCACGATAATGAGGAACGGCGGGGCAAAATAGCTGCTCCGCAACATCGAGGACCAAATCCCACTCCCCCTCTAGGAGTACCGGACTCCAGAGCAAGTAAGCGAGGGCTATCTAACAGCTCCAAGCTAGAGCCCGTGAGCTTGAGTCTCGGGCGAGACCCGTCGCCATTCCCGTCGAAGGCCCATGTTAGGAAGGAAGTTGTAATTAGTTTTGATGTGTTAAATTGTAAAATAGGATGACCAGCTGAGTATCTTGTATAGGCAATTTGAAGTAAATGAATACTTTGTAAATCAAGTTCAAGAAATAAGATATCAGAATCGAGACTAGGTCAAGAAATCGACTAGGACGAAAATCGAGATGAGGATAAGAAGTCGACGAGGACAGGCGTGAAGAAGACAGATGAGGTTTAATACGATAAACAATCATCAAGACATAGAATGAAGACGAAGACAGGGTGAGGCAAAATGCAGACGATGAAGTGTTAGAAAATTTCACTCAAGTATCAAGAAGCAGATTATAACTAATCAAGAAGAAGTTACAAGATTCGGTTATATGATTATAAGCGACTCAAAACAAAATTCACAAGGGAGTTACAACTACCAAATGAAGATCTCTATAAATAGGGATAGAAGCTAGAATATAATACATACATGACTGTTCATTTACATTCTCTTCACAATTAGCATTTAAAAATTTGTAAACACACACAAACGTTCTATACGTTTCAGCTTTTAGTGTTTGTAGAACACTATTCACGAATATCTTCAAGCCATTGATATACGTAAATTAGGAAGAAATTGTTGTAAGGTGAAGATTCACGATTGTATGTAAGTAAGCAAGAAGGAAGAAAGGTAGTAAGTGAAGACCCTTCTTCAAGTTGAAGAAGGAGAGTGGACGTAGGATCATTTGATCCGAACCACTATAAACAATGTGTTCTTTACTTTTTCGTTAACTTACTTGTTCATATTGTGTTTCATTCATAATCAAACCCCCTTCTAGATTTTACCCAGAAGGCGATATCAAGTTGTGACTAATCTACTCAACTAAGTGGGACCAACAAGTGGTATCAACGCAGTGTTAAGTCAGTTTCGACATTGATTTTAGGTCTTAATCAAGATTCTGAAATTAATTCTTGATCATCTTCATCTTCTTTGTTTCACTAGGCTACTAACAAGATCTTGCAAGGTTTTGGTTTTCTATCTCAACATGTCTTCGTTAAGAGTAAGAAGTCAAGGAGTCTACCCGATTTCTCAATTTAAGAATATGACTATGGAAATTTAGGATGGAGAACCATCTCAAAGCAATTCATGATAGAATGGAGGAGGTTCTTGAAGAAGGACCTATCAAATTTTATCATGGAGGCACAAGTGAATGATACTTCAAATTTCTTTGAAACAAGAGTGAGGCAAGAAAAGAAAAGCTCGTAACTCACAAGTGATGAAAGAAAGATCCATAATCTGGATCGAGGTTGCTAGAATAGAGATCATTGAAACATTGAGTAAAGACTGGATCAAAAAGTGAAAAGATGCAAGACTGCCAAGGAAATGTGGGAAACTCTTGCTGGAATCTGTGAAGGATCGGATCGGAGTTAAGGAAAACAAATTGCAATCAGTATTACATGTTTTTGACACTTTCAAGATGAAAGAAGGAGAATCCATTGATCAACTAGATATTAGACTGACCAATCTTCTAAATAAGGTAGTTGATTTGGGTAAAACTTATTCAGAGAAAGAAATCAACAATAAGGTGTTGAGGTCATTAAGCAAAGATGGAGAGAGAAAGCTAATATTCTTAAAGCTACTCGGAATCTATCTTCAATTTCACACCACACTTTATTTTCTCATCTCAAGGCATTAGAGTATGACATCCAAATCGAAGACGAAGAAGATGAAGCGAGAATCTTCAACATCTGGAAAAAGCTGTAGCATTTCTTCATCAAGAAGAATCCGAGAAAATCTCCAAGGCATCCGATTTATCTATTAAGGAGGAAATGACTCTTTTGTTAAAACGATATGAAAGGCTAAGAATGAAGTACAAAAGAAATAAGAGAGATAGATCGTGTCGAAGGAATTACGAGATAGGATAAAGAAGAAAAGAGTTCGGACAATGATAGGAAAAAGGATCGACGAGAAAGCATAAGTCACCAATTAGAAGAGGAGATATAGTCCTAAGACAGACAGAGGAGATATTTGTTATACATGAAACAAGCCTGGTCACTATAGTTATGATTGTCCTCAACTCACTCCAAGAGAGAGAGAAGAAAAGAGGAAAAAGCGAGACGGAAGGTATCTTTGATCAGAGAGCTCTTCTAGCTGAGAAAGAAGAAGTTCATGAAACATCATCGTCCTCATCTTCATCTGATTTTGGATCCGATGACAACATCTGTTTAATGACAAAAGAGGTACACTACTATTCTTCTTCTTGAGATAATGACTATGATACCTTATCTCGAAACTAATCCTAGTCTTATAGAAAAACTTTTGAAAGATTTGGAGACTGCTCTATCTCGCTTATAAACAGATAGAGACTGAAAATTTTGATTTAAAGAATCAAATTACTGATTTGACTAAAGTCAATCAAACAAAGGGTAGTGAGAAACATTGTACATTCAAGGGGGAATGTCGGTCGAGATCATCACTAGTACCTTGTCCGATAAGACGGACAAGTTAGAACGAGGAATTGAATTCTTTAAAAATAAAATTTTCAAACATCTATTCTGAAAATGAGACTTACAAAAGAACTAACAGAATTAAATCTCAAGTTAGGAGTTTTTAATAACTCTCAAATCACAATAGACAAAATCTTCAATACTACACAAAAGTCTAATGACAAGACTGGATTAGGTTTTGATAGGAGTAAGAAAAATGATCCAATAAAACCTAGAGTTTTTGTTAAATCAACTAAATCAAAGATAGAAACTAGATTTAGTCCCTGGAAACCTAAGGAATTAGTTACCTCATCTAATACTTCGAAAAGAAAACACAGACGAGGAAAATACCTCCTAAGGTTAATCCTAAGACTAAGACTAAGTCAAAGTCCTATCCTAGGTATAATGGCTTTGATGGAAGAAGTAAAACTTATCCATTTTTACCAAGATACAAGACAATTACAAAAGATTAGTTAAACAAAATTGATCTTGAAAGTCTTATCTTAGTAGATAGATATGGATGTAAACTTCAATCTATGGTTTTGAGGAACATTGATATCTTTGTCTGGATACCTAAATGTCAACTTAACATAAAAGGACCCAAAGTACAAAGGGTACCTAAGCATTAAATTTGTGATTTGTTGGTCCCACTTAGTTGAGAATCTCGAGAAAAACTTGATTTAACCCTCTAGGAAAAATCTAGAAGGGGGAGGGGGTTGAATAGATTTTAGACTTTTACAAATCTTTCAAACTTAATCAAAAACCCAAGTAGCACAAATGAAATTCAATTTAATCTCAACTTGAACAAGATCAAAAGCAAACCGATAATTTTAGTTTTAACTTTGATTCTAAATTAATCTTTGAATAATAAAGCTGGAAATTGGAAAGAATCGGATAAGTAAATCAAAGCAAGAAAGAACACCGTATTTTATAGTGGTTCGGATTATGAATAATCCTACATCCACTCTCCTTCTCCAACTTGAAGAAGGGACACCTTACTACTTACTTACTTACAATCGACTTACAACTTACAACTTACACCTTTCTTCAAATCTTCAAAACTCCTAACTCCTTCTCTTGAATCTAACTATTACAATGAGTAGTGGATTTCAAAGATTACAAGTAAAGCGTTCTATAAACACTTGAAACTTTATGAAAAACTATTTAAAAAAACTTGTGAATTGATTGTGATAGAAAACCGAGTAGTGAATAATGTGTAAAATCAAATTTTCATAAGTGTATTGAAAAACAAAAACAAGACTTATTTATAAGTCTGAAAAGACGATTAGTTTGTTAGTCGGGTTTCTAACAAACTAAAAGCTGCTCAACAAACTTAACCTTGAAAATCGCTTCGCTCCTCACTGATTTTACTCTACTCATCTGCAAATTTGTCTTGGTGAAGACTTTGCCTTTCTTATTCTACTCGGCTTGTCTTGACCTTGTCTCGAGCTCTTCATTATTGTCTTCTGCAGATGACTAGACTTGAGCTTGTCTCTAGATGACTCGTAACCTCTAATCTCCGGTTGACTTAATCGGTCCTTGTCCTAGTCCTGATCGGCTTAGTATAAGGACTTGATCTCCGTTGTTTTTCGAGTTGTCCGATCATCTCGAGCTACTTGTTTTAACTCATCAAAACTTTCATAGTCTAACAATTTTCCCCTTTTGATGAAATTAAAACCTACAAGAAAGAGATATATTCACAGTGAAGTTAGTTTAGAGTTAATCAAGATTTATCGAGATAGATATATCGAGCACATTTTCACCTTAAACAGATTCATTCAAATTAAAAACACTTAATTCACAAGAAATCAAATTTTTAAGTCTTTTAGACTTTTTCAAAATATTTAGACTTAGAAAAATTTAAGCCTTAGAAAAAAATTTAGAAAATTTTAAGTCCGAGATGATAATTTTCTCGGATGATTAATACTTTAAAAAAACAAGCAAATCATATAAGTCAAACATATGTTTATTCACATCAAATTTACATGTTACAAAAAGATCGAGAAGTAAGAAGATAAAGAAAAGAAAATGATCCTTTGATCGAGACTCCCCATTGATAAGCTTCTCGGAATGGCCAACCAGGTGAATACTCTCTTCCTTAGTTCCTTCAACTCTTCTTCACCCTTCGATTCGGACTCTACCTCGGCCTTGGCAATGATGCCTTTGATCCAGCTTTATGTCTATAGAGCCATCAAGGTTAGTTTTGGAGTCTGCCTTTTTCATAGGCTAGGGCACACGGATCAAAGCATTAAAGACTTTGTCTCGCTTCGTCAATCAGCCGATGATATAGATCTGCATCTTCTTTCTCGATCCACTCATGCCACCTAAGGTCCTCGTCTGAAGCCGCAGAATCGAGATCCCTTCAAGATGTACCAATGATACATCCATCTGGCCTCTAAATTCTTCTCTTTGTACTCCTTAAACCATTTCCCAGACGACCTTCGGAGGATTGAGTGTCTGATGATATGGTGCAAATCGCCTTCTTACGCCCCTTTCATTTCCCATTTTCTTACTTCCTTACTCCACCTCATCTCCAGCCCCTTGTTCTTTTTCTTCAAATGCTTCCTTTCCCTTTCTCCATACCAAGCCTGCTCTTTCTTTATCCCGCTTATCTCGCTCTTCAGGAGATTCGAGTAGTCGGGCTCTCTTTTCCTTTTCTCGGTCGAGTGGGCTTGGGACTTAGTGTTTTGACTGGAGCCGACTCTTCAATAAGCTTCCCTTTGCCTTTTCCTTTTACCTCGGCTGATTTTTCGACTCTTTTATTTTTGCTAGCAGTGGCGAGACCTATCCTCCTCTTCCTTCTTCCTTCTAGCCTCATCTTCCCTCAAAGCACTTCCTCCAATTGGCTGACCCTCACCGTAGTGCGGCCACTAATCGTATTTAATTCGAGCTTCTTCCTGGTTGCCTCCAAATTTCACTGATCGCCTTGGTGCCAACCTCTTTTCTGGTTTTGTTCAAAAGCAGTGTGAGGGTCCGCTCTCTTTCTTGCACCTTGTTCCCCCTTTTCGACTTCATCGGCTAGGGTAGTCGGCTTCGTCTCGAGATCTTTGCATTTGACTCAAGTTTGATTTATCCATAGCTAACGAGTCTACTACAATTGCATTGTAGTACGTGACTTGGTTCATTAACCCTTGCACCTCCTCCTCCAAGGCTTTCACCTTCTCGGCAAGAACAGAGTTAGTAATAGAAGTAATCTTTTGAATTAGATTTACCTCTACCTCTCTCATGTTGGAAATCATCGTCTCGCTGATCGCCTTCACCATCTTCCTTGTCTTCTTCTTCATCTTTTTAGCAAAGGTTTGTTTAATCTTTTTCTCCATTTGAGCAACAATGGAAGAGATGGCTGAAGTTGGGCTAAGGTCACTATCCTCATCCTCGTAAGAGGATTCGGATGAGGAGGAAGTGGGAGTATGGGGTTCGAGATATTTGGGGAAGAGGGATTGGTGAGCTCATCTGGATGTCCTCCGAGAAAAGAGTAGGAAGGAATCTCAATTTCAGGAGGAGGTGTGGAAGTTTGAGTTTCTGTGGCGAGATGAGGTTGGTTGTTTGGTTTGTGGTATGGTGGAGGGAGTGGGGATGGATTCAGGTTGGGTGGGAGTAGGGATGGTTTCGAGATGGAATTGGGATGGTTTCGGTTTGTATTTGGTGTGGGAGTTGGATCTGGAGATTTGGGGCAACAGTGGGCTGTTGTAGAGGCTCGAGGTGCCAGTAGGGCACACCTCTTCATTGCGGTGGGGATTGGGATAAAGAGAGAGAAGAGTTGGTACCTTCCTCCTATATAGGAGAGAGTGCAGCTTCCTTGGTGGTGAAGGAGGAACCTCCATTTGAGCAATCTCACTGCAATGTTCAGACAGGAACTTCCTCTGGAAGTAGGGTTGAGGCTTCTATCTCGACGGCCTGAACTCCCCGAGGATTCAGATGTTTGTGATGTCCTTTGAGGTCTCCTCGAAGGATAAAGCTGGTTATCCTCGTCAGAATCCTCATCCGATGGTTGGCTTGTAACAGCTTGAGATGATTACTGCCGAGGTCTTCTTCTCGAGAGGCTTTGACAAGCCTTCTCCTTGACCTTCTCCTAGGAGACCTTACTTGCAGTTTGTTGCCTCCCACTGGATCCTCGGCTGGTATAACTTCGGTCTCAAACACCGGCTCTGCGATCTCATTTGTTTGTCTCCGAGCTACCGCATGTTCTTTGCTCCCTCGATTTCTAGCCTCAATCAATCATCATCGAGTGCCGCAATCCACCTATCCTTTCATTTTTGGTCAGCAACCCCTTCTCGCTTAGAGTATTTTTTCAGCCCTTCTCTCGTCTCAAATCTCTTATTCAGTCCCTCCATTAATATTGTGATCTTATTAAATAGACTCACAGATTGGTCAGGCGATCCAATCTCCTCCATCGATTGTACAAGAACCTCGGCTTCTCCTCTTTCGGCCTTCGGAAAAGTAAATCAACCCAATCTACTCTAATTCCATCGAATATCGCCCTCATACAGCACAATCGAGACTTAGTCACTCCATCATGTGAGCTTTGATCTCCTATGATTGATTTTGTCACGATTGTCATAAGCAACCTGTACTTTCTTCTCAAGATGTTTCTTCGCATCTCTCCTCGTCCCTCTGTAAGTCACCCTTGAAAATGTCGAATGACTCCTCCCATTCGTCTTCCTTATATACCGGAGGATTCACCCCTTCCATCGAGGTATCAAGAATTCTCGCCACATTCTCCTTCGTGAATTCTAACCGAGTACCTTCTACAAAGGGTCTTGAAACCGTTCTTGTGGAATATGCTGTTAGGGCAGAACTCAGCTCAATGAAATCCATGAGCTTTGTTTTCTAGAGATTTAAATGAACAAAATCCTCTTAATCTCGAAGCCTCCAACAATCTTATAATCTCCCCTGGATTCTCTGTCATCCTTTGGTTGTGTCGAAATCAACGAATATTTCGGCTTTGAGTTTGTTCTTCATGTCTGAATTCATTTTAAAATCAGATTTACAGAGGTTATAAAAGTTGGGGGTTTTGGTGTTTGGGAAGAAGAAGATGCCATTGAGTAACTTTTGAGAGTATGAAAATTTTGCAAGAAATTTTTGAACTGGGAATGTAAAAGTGAAACTTTGAAACTCGATGGTAAGATTTTAAACGAAGGGGAGAGAGAGGGAAAGTTGAGAAGATGATACGTGGTACGATCTCGTAAATTGAATTTTAACCGTTGATTAAAGAAGGCGCGTGTAAAACATCAATGGTTAAGCGAGAAAACCGCTTCAACGTCGGGCGCGTGGCTTTTACGCTGTCTTGATTTGTGTAAAAAGTAACCGTTTATCCTATGGATTAGACGGTTAATAAGTCTACTTTATACGTAAGTAATTAGTATACCCGACGTCATCCTAGGGTTACCTTACTTCGTATAAGGGTTTTCTAAAACAATGGATTTTTAGAAACAATTAATAGTGTACCACGTCTGTTTTTATTTTGGCAAACTTTTAAACATTAGTTAAAAAAAAATTTTTTTATAAGAGAGCACAACGTATGGAGAGAATTCAGTAGTAAAGATGTCTAAAAGAAAAGGTTTATAACAGACGAGGTGAAACAATCGATCTGTGACCTATTCCTGCAAAACATCAACTTAAATAGCAACCATTAGTATCGAGGTAGATCGGATAGGGTGCGAGATAGTCATCTATTTGTCATAAAATCAGATGACTAGTGTGCCCTAGTCTGATTTACCAAGTGTCGAATAAGTAATCATCATGTCGAGATAAGGTCAATATGACTAATCCTTGATTCTTGATTTCACGGAGGGAGATCAATGATATCAACTACCCGATTGTCCTTTGATTCTTATCTAGTCGATGATTCTTTCTAGACATAGTAAACTAAATTGAGAGAGACAAAGAATGAAAAACATAAAATTACAGATTAACTAAAGAAGCATCTAATAGTCCTAATTCTACGGATAGTTCTTTAAACCTTGTCTCTGCCAAGTGGCTTTGTTAAGATGTTCGCTCTTTGGAAATCGGTCAAGATCTTCTCTAGTCGATGTCACCTTTCTCTACATGGTCTCGGATGAAGTGGTGTCGATATCTACATGCTTGCATCTTGTATGTAGATCGGGTTTTGGGTAATAGCTATGACACTATTACTATCACAAAAGATAGGTACATCTTTGGTGATAATGTTATAATCCCTTAGGCCGTTGACTTATCCAGATCATGAACAACAACTTCGGTGCCATATACACGGCTTGATTGTGGAAGTAGCTACAGAGGTTTGTTTCTTAGACAACCATGAAATCAGCTTACTTCCAAGAAATTGGCAAGTACCGATGTAGATTTTCTATCTATCTTACACCCACCAAAATCTGAGTCGAGTATCCAGGACATCTTAAAGTTGTCATCACTGGATACCACAATCCAACATTTACGGTTCCTTTCGTGTACTTAAGAATTTTCTTTCTTTGCTTCAAGATGACTTTTCTTAGGATTAGCTTGAAATCTAGCACGAACTCCAACCGCAAATGAAATATCATGTCTACTAGCGATTAAATATAATAAAGAACCAATAAGACCTCGATACTCGGTTTGATTAGTGTCTTCTCCTTCTCATCTGGATCCATTGAAAAATTTGTCATCATAGGTATCTTAGCTTCTCGGCTGGTACCTATTCCATATTTTTCAATAAGATCTTTGTATATTTGGATTGATTGATAAATATTCCCTTCTTTGTCCTGTTTGACTTGAAGTCCAAGAAAATAAGTCATCTTTCCCATCATGGACATTTCAAATCTGCTTTTCATAAGATGACTAAATTCTTCACACAAAGATATGTTAGTTGATCCAAAGATTATATCATCAACATAAATCGAACTAACAAAAGATCACAACCAAGTTCTTTTCTAAAAAGAGTTCTATCAATTCTACCTTTAACAAAACCATTTTGAATTAAATAATCAGACAAGGTGTCATACCAAGCTCTTGGGGCTTGTTTAAGTCCATATAGAGCTTTCCTTAGTATATAAACCTTGTCTCCGTTGACAAAACCAGGAGGTTGCTCTACATAAACTTCCTCGGCTAGGATTCCATTAAGAAATGCTGACTTAACATCCATTTGAAAAACTATGAATCTTTTAAAAGCAGCATAGGCTAAAAACAATCTTATGGCTTCCAGACGAGCTACTTGGTGCAAAGGTTTCATCATAATCAATACCCTCCGATTGTGAATAACCTTGAGCAACTAGTCCGGCCTTATTTCTAACCACAATATTATTTTCATCCCTTTTGTTTTTAAAGACCCATTTAGTTCCAATGACTTTTTGATGATGAGGCCTTTCAACAAGCTCCCACACATCTTGTCTTTGAAATCTGATTTCGTTCTTCTTGCATGACATTAATCCAGATTGGAATCAATTAGAGCTTCGTAATAGATTTGGGTTCAAGTAATGACACATAGCAATCGAACATACAATCTTGATTTAGTTGGGTCCTCGCCTGGACACTGCAGTCTAAATCTCCGATTATCTGTTCATTTGGGTGATATGATTTTACTTTCTTACCTTTATCTTTTTTACGGTGGATGATGTCTTGTCTCGAATTTTTATTTCGAGATGATTCTATGTTACCTTCGATAACTCTACCGATCACCGATGTATTGGTCGCCGATCACCGGTAGATCGGTGGTGAAGAAGATCTTTCAGGTTCTTTATCTTTGTCTAAATTTTCTTCTTCATCTGAATCGATTCTTGATTGTAGAATTTTATGGTTGATCTCTTGATAGTCATTTAATTTAGATCATCGATATCTTTGTGATGTTCCCTATCTTATCAAACTCAAAAGAAGATTCATCAAATACCACATGAGGTGTTTCTTCTACACACAAGGTTGTCTTATTAAAAACTCTATATGCGTTTGATACAGATGAGTATCCCAAGAATATCCCATCTGCTATCTTGGCATCAAAGGTTTTTAATTGAGATTTTCCATTGTTGTGTATGAAACATTTACAACCAAATATATGAAAGTATGAAATTTTGGGAGACCTTCCCTTCCAAATTTCATAGGGAGTTTTACACATATTCTTAACAATTAAGCTTCTATTTTGAACATAGCAGTCAGACAATGCTCGCCCAAAACTGTGAGGAGTATTGTACTCGAGATAACATTGATCTAGCTGCCTCTTTCAAGGTTCTGCTTTCTCCTTTCAACCACTCCATTTTGTTGTGGAGTCCTTGCTTTGCAGATGTTTCTGAGCTATGCCATTCTCAATGCGGTAGTTAGTAATCAATTTATTTAGGAATTCAGTACCTTTATCACTTCTAATTTTAACAATAGTTAGTCCCTTTTCATTTTGAATCTTTTTAAGAAATTCTGGAATCTTAATCATAGTCTCATTCTTTTTGTACAAGAAAATAACCCAAGTAAATCTTGAAAAATCATCAATTATTACCAAGGTATATTTTCTTCCACTAAAGCCGAGAGGTGTTCTTGGACCAAACAGATCCATATGAAGAAGTTCCAAAATCCTTTCGAAGAAGGACTACTCATTGTTTTAAAAGAGGCTTTAGTCTGTTTTCCTTTTTGACAAGAATCACATACATGGTTCTTTGAAAATACTTTATCGTGAGTCCTTTAACTAAAGATTTCCTTGCTATTTTGTTAAAAGTTTTGAAATTTAAGTGACCAAGATGTTTATGCCACAGCCAACTTAAGTCATCCGAACACTTAGCAACAAGACAAGTATCTTTAGGACAACTTTTGAAATTAGCAACATAAATGTTACCTTGTCCGACTCCAGCTAATAGAATATTTTCATTGATACCATCTAATACATAGCATGCATTATGAGTAAATTTGACACAAAACCCTTTATCACAAAATTGTGAGACCGATAGTAGGTTGTGCTTCAATCCACGTAGTAGACTTCATGTACTTGAATATCTCCTATCATTAGAGTTCCTACACCTTTGGTAAGTCCATAGTTGTTATCTCCAAACATTACCCTTGGTCCATCTATGGTCGATAGTTAGAGAGAAGTCGTCTTTCATAGGTCATGTGCTTGGAACAACCCGTCAATGTACCGTATGACCTCTAGAATGTCTCCTCTATCAACTATCTTCTTATCTTCCTGCAATCACAAATTATTGCTTAGGTACCCTTTGTACTTTGGGTCCTTTCATGTTAAGTTGACTTTTAGGAATCCAGGACAAAGATATCAATGTTCCTTAAAACCATATATTGAAGTTTACACCCATATCTATCTACTAAGATAAGACTTTCAAGATCAATCTTATTTAACCGATCTTTAGTAATTGTCTTGAATCTTGGTAACAATGGATATGTTTTGCTTCTTCCATCAAAGCCATTATACCTAGGATAGGACTTTGACTTAGTCTTAGGTTTAGCCTTAGGAGTTACTTTCCTCGTCTGCTTTTCTTTTGAAGTATCGGATGAGGTAATTAATTCCTTTGGTTTCCAGGGACTAAATCTAGTTTCTATCTTTGGTTTAATTGCTTTAACAAAAACTCTAGGTTTATTGGATCATTTTTCTTACTCCTATCAAAACCTAATCCGCTTTATCACTAGACTTTTGTGAAGTATTGAAAATTTTATCTATTGTGGTTTGAGGGTTATTCAAGTCCTAACTTGAGATTTAATTCTCTGTTAGTCTTCTTGTAATTCTCATTCTCGTAATAGATATTTGAAAATTTTATTTTCAAAGAACTCAATTCTGTTCTAACTTATCTGTCTTATCGGACAAGGTGCAGTGATCATCTCGGTCGACATTCCCCCTTGAATGTACGGTCTGATTTCTCACCGACCTTAGTTTGATTGACCTTAGTTAGATCAGTAATTTGATTCTTTAAATTAAAATTTTCGGTCTCTATCTGTTTATAAGCGAGATAGAGCGGTCTCCAAATCTTTCAAAAGTTTATCAATAAGACTAGGATCGGTTTCGAGATAAGGTATCACAATCATTATCTAAGGATGAATAGTAATGTACCTCTTTTTCCATTAAACGAGATGTCGTCATCGATCCAAAATCAGATGAGGATGAGGATGATGATGTCTCATGAACTTCTTCTTTCTCGGCCCGTAAGAGCTCTCGATCAAGATACCTTCTATCTCTCTTTTTCCTCTTTTCTTCTCTCTCTCTGGGAGTGAGTTGAGGACAATCATAACTATAGTGACCGAGCTTGTTGCATGTATACCAAATATCTCCTCTGTCTGTTTTGGACTACTATCTCCTCGTCGATAGGTGACTTATGATTCCTCGTCGATCCTTTTTCTATCATTATGCGAACTCTTTTCTTCTCTCGTCGATCTATAGTTCCTTCGACACGATCTGTCTCTCTTGTTTCTTTTGTACTTCATTCTCGGCTTTTCATATCTTTTCAATAGAAGAGCCATTTCCTCCTTTTTAGACAAATCGATGCCTTGGAGATCTTCTCGCATTCATCTTGATGAACAAATGCTACAATCTTTCCGGATGTTGAAGATTCTCGCTTTATCTTCTTCATCTTCGATTTGGATGTCATATTCAATGCCTTGAGATGAGAAAATAAAGTGTGGTGTGAAATTGAAGATAGATTTTGAGTAGCTTTAATATTGGCTCTCTCTCCATCTTTTGCTTAATGACCTCAACACTTTATTGTTGATTTCTTTCTCTGTATATGTTTTTCCCAAATTAATCGCCTTGTTTAGTAGATTTGTCGGCTAACATCCAGTTGATCAACACTCTCCTTCTTTCATCTTGAAAGTATAAAAACATGTAGAATAGACTGCAATTTGTTTTCTTTGACTCGATCGATCCTTCACAGATTCCAAAGCAAGAGTTTCCCATATTTCCTTGGCGATCTTGCATCTCTTCACCTTTTCAATCCAATCCTTACTCAATGTTTCAATGATCTCTGTTCTAGCAACTTGATCCAGTTATGAATCTTTCTTTCATCACTTGTGAGTTCTCGAGCTTTTCTTTTCTTGCCTCACTCTTGTTTCAGATTGATTCAAGGCCATTCTTTGGTGCCTCCATGATAAAATTTAATAGGTCCTTCCTCAAGAACCTCCTCCATCCTATCATGGATAGCCTTGAGATGATTTTTTCATCCCGAATTTCCAATAGTCATATTCTTCAATTGAGAAATTAGGTAGATTCCTTGATTTCTTGCTCTTGCACGAAGACATGATGAGATAGAAAAACAAAACACTCTACAATCTTGTTAGTAGCACAGCTTAGTAACAGAAAGAAGATGAAAAAATTAAAAATATTTCAGTAATCTTGGTTAAGACCTAAAATCAATATTAGAAACAACTTAACACCGCTCCGATACCACTTGTTGGTCCCACTTAGTTGAGAATCTCGAGAAAAACTTGAATTAACCCTCTAGGGAAAATCTAGAAGGGGGGTTGAATAGATTTTTAGACTTTTACAAATATTTCAAACTTAATCAAAAACCCAAGTAGCACAAATGAAATTCAATTTAATCTCAACTTGAACAAGATCAAAAGCAAACTGATAATTTTAGTTTTAACTTTGATTCTAAATTAATCTTTGAATAATAAACTGGAAATTAGAAAGAAGCAGATAAGTAAATCAAGGCGATAAAGAACACCGAGATTTTATAGTGGTTCGGATTATGAATAATCCTACATCCACTCTCCTTCTCCAACTTGAAGAAGGGACACCTTACTACTTACTTACTTACAATCGACTTACAACTTACGACTTACAACTTTCTTCAAATCTTCAAAACTCCTAACTCCTTCTCTTGAATCTAACTATTACGGTGAGTAGTGGATTTCAAAGATTACGAGTAAAGTGTTCTATAAACACTTGAAACTTTATGAAAAACTCTTTTAAAAAAACTTGTGAATTGATTGTGATAGAAAACTGAGTAGTGAATAATGTGTAAAATCAAATTTTCATAAGTGTATTGAAAAACAAAAACAAGACCTATTTATAAGTCTGAAAAGACAGTTAGTTTATTAGTCGATTTCTAACAAACTAAAAGCTGCTCAACAAACTTAACCTTGAAAGCTGCTTCGCTCCTCGGTGATTTTACTCTACTCATCTGCAGATGTCTTGGTGAAGACTTTGCCTTTCTTATTTTACTCACTTGTCTTGACCTCGCCTCGAGCTCTTCATTATTGTCTCCTGCAGATGACTAGACTTGAGCTTGTCTCCGGATGACTCGTAACCTATAATCTCCAGTTGACTTAATCGGTCCTTGTCCTAGTCTGATCGGCTTAGTATAAGGACTTGATCTCCGCTGTTTTTCGAGTTGTCTCGATCATCTCGAGCCGCTTCTTTTAACTCATCAAAACTTTCTTAGTCTAACATGATTGTAGGAAGATAAGAAGATAGTTGAAAGAGGAGACATTCTTGAGGTCATCTCGGTATATTGACAATGGCTGCTCCAAGCATATGACCTATAAAAGACGTCTTCTTTCTAACTATCACACCATAGACGGACCAAGAGTAATGTTTGGAGATAACAACTATGGAATTACCAAAGGTGTAGGGACACCGATAATAGGTGATATTCAAGTAAATGAAGTCTACTTCGTGGAAGGATTGAAGCACAATTTACTATCTGTTTCACAATTTTGTGATAAGGGGTTAAGTGTAAAATTCACTCATAATGCATGCTTTGTGTTAGAAGGTATTAATGAAAATATTCTATTAGCTGGAGTCGGACAAGGTAGCATTTATGTTGCTAATTTCAAAAGTTGTCCTAAAGATACTTGTCTTGTTGCTAAGAGTTCATATGATTTAAGTTGGTTGTGGCACAAACGTCTTGGTCACTTAAACATCAAAACTCTTAACAAAATAACAAGGAAACCTTTAGTTAAAGGACTCCCTAATAAAGTATTTTCAAAGAACCATGTGTGTGATTCTTGTCAAAAAGGAAAATATACTAAAACTTCTTTTAAATCAATAAGTAGTCCTTCTTGAGAAAGAATTTTGGAACTTCTTCATATGGATCTTTTGGTCAACCACACCTCTCGATTTCGGTGGAAGAAAATATACTTTGGTAATTGTTGATGACTTTTCAAGATTTACCAGGTTATTTTCTTATACAAAAAGAATGAGACTATGATTAAGATTCCAATTTCTTAAAAGGTTCAAAATGAAAAAGGGCTAACTATTGTTAAAATTAGAAGTGATAAAGGTACTTGAGTTCCTTAATAAATTTGTTACTAACTACCGCATTGAGAATGACATAGCTCATGAAATATCTGCAGCACGAACTCCACAACAAAAAGGAGTAGTTGAAAGAAGAAACAAAACCTTGAAAGTGGCAGCTAGAACAATGTTATCTCGAGTAAAACACTCCACACAAGTTTTAGCGTGTCGTTAACACAAACTTGTTTTGTTCAAAATTGAAGTTTGATTGTTAAAGATAAATGCAACTCCCTATGAAATTTAGAAGGAAGATCCCCCAAAATTTCATACTTTCATATATTTGGTTGTAAATGTTTCATACACAACAATGGTAAATCTCAATTAAAAACTTTTGATGCCAAAATAGCAGATGGAATATTCTTGGGATACTCATTTGTATCAAAAGCATATAGAGTTTTTAATAAGACAACCTTGTGTGTAGAAGAAACACCACATATTGTATTTGATGAATCTTCTTTTGAGTATAGTAGACAAGGGACATCACAAGATATCGATGATCCGAATCGATAACCATTAAAAGATCAACTATAAAATTCAACAATGAAGAGTCGATTCAAATGAAGAGGGAGAATCAGATTCAAACAAAGGAAAGGAACCGGAAAGTTCTTCCACACCACCGATCATACAATCAATACCTCGGATGACCGTAGAGTCATCGAAGGTAACATAGAATCATCTCGAAATAAATAATTCAGACAAAACTTCATCCATTGTAAAAGAAAAAGGTAAGAAAGTAATGTCATATCACCCGGTGAACAGATAATTGGAGATTTAGACTGAGTCAGACAAGGACCCTATTAAATCAAGATTGCATGATCGGTTGCTATGTGTCATTACTTGAACCTAAATCTATTACGTAAGCTCTAATCGATTCCAACTTGATTAATGCCATGCAAGAAGAACTAAATCGGTTCCAAAGAGAAGATGTGTGGGAGCGTGTTGAAAGGCCTCATCATCAAATAGTCATTGGAACTAAATGGGTCTTTAAAAACAAAAGGGATGAAACCAATATTGTGGTTAGAAATAAAGCCGATTAGTTGCTCAAGGTTATTCACAATCGAGGGGATTGATTATGATGAAACCTTTGCACCGGTAGCTCGTCTGGAAGCCATAAGATTGTTTTAGCCTATACTTGCATTTAAAAGATTCATAGTTATTCAAATGGATGTTAAGTCGGCATTTCTTAATGGAATCCTAGCCGAGGAAGTTTATGTAGAGCAACCTCCTGGTTTTGTCAAAGGAGACAAGGTATATAAACTAAGGAAAGCTCTATATGGACTTAAACAAGCACCTAGAGCATGGTATGACACCTTGTCTGATTATTTAATTCAAAATAGTTTTGTTAAAGGCGGAATTGATAGAACTCTCTTTAGAAAAGAATTTGGTTGTGATCTTTTGTTAGTTCGTATTTATGTTGATGATATTATTTTTGGATCAACTAACATATCTTTGTGTGAAGAATTTAGTGATCTTATGAAAAATAGATTTGAAATGTCCATGATGGGAGAGATGACTTATTTTCTTGGACTCCAAGTCAAACAGACAAAGAAGGGAATATTTATTAATCAAGCCAAATATACAAAAGATCTCATTGAAAAATTTGGAATAGGTACCAGCCGCTAAGCTAAGATACCTATGATGACAAACTTTTAATGTATCCAGATGAAAAGGGAGAAGACACCGATCAAACCGAGTATCGAGGTCTAATTGGTTCATTACTATATTTAAGCGCTAGTAGACCTGATATTTCATTTGCGGTTGGAGTCTGCACGATTTCAAGCTAATCATAAGAAAAGCCATCTTGAAGCAATAAGAAAATTCTTAAGTATCGAAAGGCACATAAATGTTGGATTGTGGTATTCGGTGATGACAACTTTGAGTTGTCTGGATACTCAGATTGAGACTTTGGTGGGTGTAAGATATATAGAAAAT
The DNA here is from genome assembly GCA_030762865.1 of Paraleonurus japonicus. Lineage (NCBI taxonomy): Eukaryota > Viridiplantae > Streptophyta > Magnoliopsida > Lamiales > Lamiaceae > Paraleonurus > Paraleonurus japonicus. Next base: position 25,475,231 of record CM061060.1, read on the forward strand.
CTATATCTTGTACTTGTCAATTTCTTGGTAGTAAGCTGATTTCATGGTTGTCTAAGAAACAAACCTCTGTAGCTACTTCCACAATGAAGCCGAGTATATGGCAAATGGAAGTTGTTGTTCACACTGACCGATAAGTCAACAGCTAAGGGACTATAACATTATCACCAAAGATGTACTAATCTTTTGTGATAGTAATAGTGTCATAGCTATTACCTGAACCCAGTCCTACATACTAGATGCAAGCATGTTGATATTAGACACCACTTCATCCGAGACCATGTTGAGAAATGTGACATCGACTAGAGAAGATTCTCGACTGATTTTCAAAGAGCAAATATCTTGACAAAGCCACCGGGCAGAGGCAAGGTTTAAAGAACTATCTGTAGAATTAGGATTATTAGATGCTTCTTTAGTTAATCTATAATCTTATATTATTCTTTGTCTCTCTCAATCTTAGTTTATTATGTCTAGAAAGAAGTATTAGACGAGTAGAAGATCATATGGAAAATCACGAGTGATATCATTGATCTTCATTAAAGGAATCAAGAATCAAGGATTAATCCATTGATCTTAGACCAACTTGATACTTACTTGTCCGACATGAAGTAATTCAAACAAATACATGCTAGTTGTCTGCATTTTATAAAGACAGATGAGTATATGTACCTTATCTGAATTACTCACAAAAGTTACTAATGATTTGTCTAAGTGTTTTGATTTCGTAAAGAACAAAGTTTGATAAACATATCCCAAACATAAGACAATGTCTACTTATCCAAGTAATCATGAAACACTATGATGCTATCAATCCGCATAAGGTGAAAGTTATCACGAAGTACCTTCTAAACTTTTTAATCGATGATTAAATTATGTATATTAAGTTCATATAATTAATATATGAATTTAATAACATAATCCTTTTAGTATTTCTTCAAAAATTAAGCTACTCAGTTTATTAAAAATATTTTGTTTTACAAAAAATAAGGGTTCAAACTTTATTTTTATTAAAATACATGTATTTTATTTTATCTCTCCAATTAATCGAAAAGTATTTTCTCAAATAAGTAACTCTGTCGGGAGAGAAGTTACTATGGACCCGAAATTTTATCAAATATAATTTTGAAATACGCTGAGTAAGCTTCACGCGCTAGAAATGGAGGCGGTTTCTAATATGAACCGTCCAAATATCACGCGCGACATATTTAATAATATTCTCTGCACTTTTCAAAATGATTGTCATATTGGCATTAATGGCGATTCGAAAGCCTATACTTACACCTTTTCGTGCAATTATTTGTTTTATAATTGTTTATTATTATATCCTTCCATATAAATAGGAGTTCGTGTGCATAATTTCATTTACGCACACTTAAAAAAAAACCTTCATAATTTCTCAAACTTTTTCTTTCCCTCCTAAAACCTTCTATATTCCTATAATGGCGGAATCTAAGAAATCAAACATCAAGTATGAGTATGATCTTACTTCAATCGAGAGACGAACAAAATCCGAAATGTTCGTAGAATGGGATATCTCAACCGATCCCGAAACCGAGAGATACTGAGTTTACTTGAATCCAGGAGGATTAAAACAAGATTGCACGAAGAAACCATCAAGGAATCGACTCTAGATGATCTTTCTGCTGAGTTTTTAACCAGGGCAAAGGCTATCGACACTTTGGTTTGGAAACTCAAATTCGAACCAAAGGGAAGAATAAGAAGGTGGTATTATCGATTGAAGATATTGGAGAAATTTTTGGGTTGAGCACCGTCGGAGAAAACCCTTTCACGTACAAAGCATCGGAATACCGGAGAGTTTCGATTAATGGCGAGAAGAATTTACCGTAACACAACGACAAATCAAAAGGCTAATGTTGAAGAGGAAGTATCGATCGTTGATGTTAATTTTGACCAAGTGTATCTTGGGAGAGCAGCAGAGTCACGATGGGTTGACCAAGCCGAGAATCTGTTGTCTAAGGGCGATAATCGATGGAGCCGAAATAAACCGGCAAGGGTAGTATATTCGAGGCTGATGGAGGAGAGGAAAACGTTTGTCAAAACCTCGGTTTCACTGAATTGATGAGATGGTCCCCGACCAAAATCACAAGTATGATGGCGGGATTACCATCATACTTGAACACAAGTCAGGTCGAGACAACCTGGATGGAAGGAGGGTGTGAAGAAGTACACCAGATAGAAAGGACTCTTGGTCAAAGACGAGAAAATCTTTGGACCATCGGACACGGAGGAAGATGAGGATGCTCCAGCTCCTCCACCGGCACCAAAGAAGGCTTCCAAAGCCAAAGGAAAGAAAATGGAGACAGTCTTGGAGGATGAGTCCTCGTCTGCCGAGACGGAGGTCAAGGAGAAGAAAAGGAGGAAGAGACAGCTTCAAAAGGGGGAAGTTTCTCACAGAGGTAGTTGGAGTGTCTCGGACGAGCAGAGACATTGGGTGTCTCATCCGGAGATGAGTCCGATCAAGGAGAGGAAGCCAAATCACCCTCATCATCTTTGTCCTCATCTCGAGGATGAAGTACCTCAACCTCAACCTGCAATGAAGAGGCAGTAAGACCGCTGCCTCTCGAGCCTCCAAAACGGTCCACTCCCATAAGTCCAATCCAAACCCAACCTTCAAATGACCCTTTCTCTTTCCTATCCACAACATCATCCGAACCAAACCTGTTTATCAACTTACCTAATACATCGGGGAGATGGGACCTACTGAGACTTCTCTACGTATGTTAGGAAAGAAATTTCTTTTGAGAAAGGAGACCGCATTAGCAGATGAGCCTCGATCTTCTTAAAGAGCTAATTGACGTATACCTTTTAAGAAGACTCGAGATCAGGTTCTTTTGAAGAAACATCCATCCTTATAGCCAAGCAGGAGGAAACAACTTGTCAATTTGGGAGAAAGAAGTCCTCAAGAAGGCTAAACTCAAATCTTTCCTGGACATCTTGTCTGAGGATAAATTCTTCGACTATATCCTGCAAAGGGTATATCTCGGAAACATGCAACCAGAGAAGGAGGCCGAAGATGCTAAGAAAGGAAAAGATGAAAAGGAAGAGGATGTTGAAAAAGATGAGGAAAGAATAGAGGAGACGAGAGAAGGTTGGTGATGGAGTCGCCGATGAGCCACCGAGATGGATACAAATGAGGAGGCACAAACGAGTAATGTATAATGGAGCTCGCATAAGCCGAGGTAGAATCGAGTGCCAACAACATCAACACATTGGGCGATTCTCCTCCACTGCAATTGAAGCTATTATTCCAATTGAGGAGATAGATTTAACTCTATCTTCTCCATCTCAAGATATTGCATGACCTTCGACATCCGTGTCCGTATCCGAATTCAATGCACTAAAGGAAGAGGTGCTGAATCGAAGAGAGCTAGTCTCGAGTGCTCTACATCTGGTTCCAGGAATCATCACTTCTTCAATCAAGGAAAATATAGAGGCTGCTCACGAGAAAACTAAGATCGACCCCTATTTTTCTGAAATTTGACATGAAGAAAACATGGCTAAGGTCAAACAAAAGGTAGCTGAGGAAATGAACTCTCAAGAGGTCTAGATCAAACAATACGTTCGAGATGCTTATCGCAAAATCGGTGATAACATTGAAGATCGTGTTAAGGAATCTTGGAGAGCAAAAGAAGGTTCATTTTCTCAAGTATTGAAGATGCAATTAGCCATGGAGAAGGATAGACATACGACTATTCTGCGGCAGGTTTATGGAAGGAGAATTCAGACGAACCGGCACTCACAAGAAGCGTTGTGATCGGTTGGATCAAAAGATTGGATTAGTAAGGCATGAGCCGATGGGCCGATTGAGCAAGTGGCCACTATTTGTAACACCCGCTTTGCCTGATGCTAAAAAGGGGGAAGATAGTGTGCTCAAGAAAAGAATGGATGAACAAGATGATAAGATCTTGGCCCTAAGCATGAAAATTGATGAGTCATCTCGAGGAACTCTTGATAACCGAGGAGAAGAAGAAAAAGATGAAGAAGATAAGACTAAAAGGGCTTTAAAAAGGTTAAGACGAGGAGCTAAGATAGCCGAGACCGTATCTCGAACTCGAAATCAAGTGAAGAAGATCTTTCGTGCAAGATCCCGCTCAAATCAAAATCGTCATATCTCCCTCATCCTTATCTAGAGCACTGGGAAAGCTAAGGCTTCAAGACAACCTCGTAAAACCCAGTGAGATTGATGAAGAAGAAAAGATCAGAAAAGGAAGAGGGAGGAAATTAAAAGATATAAAAGACGGGATGCAAAGAAAAGACGTGAGCAGGAGAAAGCAAATGGGAAGTTCTATGACAGATCTTTACGGAGATGGGTTCGAAGGAAAGAAATGAGCAAGGTGAAGATATCTTCAGCGCTTCATCGAGGTGAGGTTGTTCCCAAGGAAGTCTTGCTCATGGTAGATCAAGTAAAATGGAGGCCTTTTGAAGTAGACTGGTCTTCCGGTTTCATGTATGCAAGAACATCAAATGGGGCTTGGACGAGAATGTCGCATTTCACAACCGGGCTAGAAGAGAGAGATCCTCAAATGTATCAATATCTCGATCGATCTTGCTCATGAAGAGTTTAATGCGCATATAGTCGCACCTTCATATTCACAAATGGAACCTCCTCTAATAAGAGATGGTCGTCTGACCATGAGAAGATCAAGCCTAATCATCAAGGCTGAATCCATAGCTGATCTTGCACGAGGAGGAGAGACGGTGTCTTTAAAGAACAGAGTCTTTGATTGGCTTAAGATACCCGAACAGGATAGGTGGTATGATTAAATCTCAATCTCTATTTGTGATCCTTTTCGACCTATGTGAAAAGTTGTTGTTTTGTGAAACCTTGTGAATAAACTATTTGACCTATTCTCAAAGATTGTTGATTAAGTTTTTAACTTCTTTAATCTAAATCTGTCTCGTTAACTATTTTCTTGAAACATGACTTGATTAAAATACCTACCTTGAACATTAATTCATTTGTGATCCATTAACTGAGTTAAATGGTCTATTCTGCTTATCTGTTCTATATCATCCGATTATTAAGTCTATCGCTCCGATTATCCGACTACGTGACTTAGTTGTATTATCGACCAGGTGAGTATCTTGTATAGACAGCTAAATTAAATGAATACTTTGTAAATCAAGTTCAAGAAATAAGATATCGAAATCGACTAGGTTAAGAAATCGACTAGGACGAAAATCGGATGAGGATAAGAAGTCGACGAGGACAACGTGAAGAAGACAGATGAGGTTTAATACGATAAACAATCATCAAGACATTGAATGAAGACGAAGACAGGTGAGGCAAAATGCAGACGATGAAGTGTTAGAAAATTTCACTCAAGTATCAAGAAGCGCTTATAACTAATCAAGAAGAAGTTACAAGATTCAGTTATATGATTATAATCGACTCAAAACAAAATTCACAAGGGAGTTACAACTACCAAATGAAGATCTCTATAAATAGGGATAGAAGCTAGAATAGAATACATACATGACTGTTCATTTACATTCTCTTCACAATTAGCATTTAAAAATTTGTAAACACACACAAACGTTCTATACGTTTCAGCTTTAGTGTTTGTAGAACACTATTCACGTAATATCTTCAAGCCATTGATATACGTAAATTAGGAAGAAATTGTTGTAAGGTGAAGATTCACGATTGTAAGTAAGTAAGCAATAAGGAAGAAAGGTAGTAAGTGTAGACCCTTCTTCAAGTTGAAGAAGGAGAGTGGACATAGGATCGTTTGATCCGAACCACTATAAACAATCGTGTTCTTTACTTTTTCGTTTACTTACTTGTTCATATTGTGTTTACTGTTTCATAATTAAAAATAAATTTCAGAATTTAAGTTAGCCTAAATATCGGTGTGCTTTAGATCTACATAAAGTTGGGTTTAAATTTAATTCATTGCTCTACTTGGGTGTTTTGAATAAGTTTGAAAGATTTATAAAAATCTAAAATCTATTCAACCCCCTTCTAGATTTTACCTAGAAGGCGAGATCAAGTTGTGACTAATCTACTTAACTAAGTGGGACCAATAGCCCATCTAGGCCCCGAGAAGGGTAAAAGGAAGGCTGCGACCAAGAAGCCGAAAGCCAGACCGGTCAGGTGCGTCACCCGAACAGTCGATATTCAATCGCCCGGGCTCTCGAGCCCGAAGGCTCGATTTTGGCGAACAGCCACCGGTATCTCCCCGAGGGAAGCTATCCACCGCAGCCCCGTGCGCCTGCAGAGCACCGTGATGGCAAGGTCTAGGATCCCGATCCTTGACCGCATCGGCCCTAACGTGGCTCACCGGGCCCTTGCTCGCCTGCACCCGGCCATTGTTGCTCTTCGGAAGCTAGACCTCATCGAGGGCCGAGTGGACGCCCGCGACGGATCCTCAAGAGGACGGCTGTTAACCAGCCCTTATCCATGGCCATCGAGATGGCGGAGGTCCGTACCAAGATCCCGCCTCCACAAACCGCTCTATGAAGGAAAGACAGGACCACGAGGTCCACCTCGCAAGTACATCATTTACATGACGAGAGAGAGGGCATCGAGATGCGACGAAGTGCCGTTTGTTTCCGCTGACTTTGGGCGAGCTAGCCCACAAGTGGTATACCTCCATCCCCTCTCGCACGATTGACGACTTCTCCGGTCTCGGCGAATAATTTATCTCCTACTTCGCCTCTAAAATTGCTCTCCCGGGCAGCGGTAGAGCCTAATGGGCATTAGACAAAGGCGGAGAAGGAGTCCGACGAGGAGTACCTCGACCGACTCGGCGAGGTGCTCCTCATAGGAGAACCCATCGGTGATGAACCGCAGCTCCATGCTGCGATGAGCGGGCTCGGGCGGACTCACACATGTTCCGTCATATGACCAAGCATATCCCTCTTCTCACGCCGAGTTCGCGGCGAGCGGGCGACGATCACCAGGCAAAGCTCGCCCAACGCCCGGGCGAAGTCAAGCCGGCCTCGCCCGCCTCCGAAGCGGCAGACACCGCCTCTCGCCAAGAGGTCCCACCATGCGAGAAGGCGGGACAAGGCCAAAGCCCCGGGGTCATTTAAAAGTTTCGAAGGGGTCGAGGTCGTGGAGAAGTGAAGCACTCTCCAGCCTTCCGTGTTCCATGCGATGAAAGGAAAGGGGGTATTCACCCAGCCAAAGCCTCTCAAGAGCAACGCGGTGAGAGCGGCCTCGAACAAGTTCTGCGCCTTCCATGATGGGCCCGGGCAAAACACGAGCGAGTGCGGGGACCTCCTCCGCCAGCTCTGGAAGTTATACGAGGAGGGCAGGTTGAACGAATACGTTAAGAAGCCCGCCCGCGATTGAGGCACGACGAAGAGGAGCGAGGACCTCCTCACGTAAACAGGATGAAGGAGCCTGTGCAGCGGCTATGGTCGCGGCGGACGCCGATGTAGAGTATAGCGGCGAGGTCCCCCGCCGAACCAGGGAGGATGGGTCCAAATGATCCAGCCGGGGAAGCAGCTTAGGCGTCGACCCCGTCCTCTCCATGTCGAACAGAAGTGGAAGGCTGAACTCTGCGCCATTGACAACATCCACATCATAGTTCCTCCCCGAGCCAACGATTTCTAAATCTGCCGCGATATCGCCTTCTCAAATGCTGATCGCGAGGGCCTCCTGTTCCCGAAGAACGAGGCCTTGGTCATCTCGACCAAAATCCACGGGGATGATAGTGGAGAGAATCCCGATCGACAATGGCTGCTACCGCAACATAATTTTCAAGTCCGCTCTCGACCGGATGGACAATTTGGCGAGGTTCATCTGCCGCACGACTTGCACCAAGGGGTTTGGGGATATGACGGTGACCCCCTATGGAAGAATCAAGCTGCTCGTGGAGCTCACGGACTTCCGAGCGAGAAGATTAGGATCACTAGGCCACTAGAATTTGTAATCTTCGACCAGCCAAATATTGATAATGGCTTCCTCGGTCGACCTTTTCTTGAAACTTTTGAGCCGTTGCCTCTTCTTACTTTTATTGTATCAAGTTCCCCACCCCGAGAAGTTGGCACCGTAAAAGGGAATCGTAAAATGGCCAAAAAGTGTTTGAACTACTCTTGTCTCAATTTTCTTTCCGCACCTTTTTAGATTTACAATGTAATACTATAGCGGAAGAAAACGCGAACACGCCCCACAATCGGCCGAAGGCGACCACATGTTCGCAGGTCCTTCTTTGGACCAATCCGCCTCGGCGTGCGAGGACCTAGAGCCGAGGCTTGGTTTCGAGCCCATAACCATAGACACGGATCCTGGGGGTAATGCCCGTGACCCTCAAGGTCTCAAACAGACAACCCCGATTGAAGAACTCGAGCGCATCCCCGTGGACCCATCTCACCCCGACCTCGAGGTCGCCATAGGGGCAAAGGTCCCCGTCGAAATAAGAAACTATCTCATCGAGTTCCTCAAAGATAATGTCAGCGTGTTCACATGGTCACATCAAGACATGGTCGATCGACCCAAGACACACCTGCCACCACCTCAAGATCGATCCATCGCAGCGGCCGGTCTCACAAAAGAGGAGGAAATTCGCCCCGAGAAATATGCTGCTCTTGCCGAGGAGGTAAAAACTCTTTGACAATAAACCGATCGAGCTCGCCGAGGACGAGCCCCAATGGGTAGCCAACACCGTACCGGTAAAAAGGCGAACAACACATGGAGGTTATGCATCGACTTCACCGACCTCAATGCGGCTTGCCCGAAAAGATCACTTCCCGATGCCGCACATCGACCACCTCGTCGACAGCACCACGGGGCATAAGATGATGTTGTTCATGGACGCATTCGCGGGATACCACCAGATCCCCATGGCGGTGGAAGACATCAAACACACCTCTTTTCTCACCGAGAAGAACATTCATTCTTCGACGAGAATGCCTTTCGGCCTCAACAACGCCGGTGCGACCTATCAAAGGTTAGTGAACACTATATTCGCCGACCAAATCGGGAAAACCATGGAAGTGTACATTGGCGACATAGTCGTCAAAAGCCCGAGAAAAGAAGATCACCTAAGGGATCTCAAGGAAACTTTCTTTATCCTTGAGAAATATAACATGAAGCTCAACCCGAAGTAGTGCGGCTTCGGGTGGGGTCGAGAAAATTCCTTGGCAACATCGCCACCAGAGAGGCATCAAGGCCAACCCAGCACAAATCAAAACTATCCTCCACATGGAGGAACCAAAAATCCCGATAAAACAAGTGCAAAGTGCCGGCGGGTGCCTCGCGGCTCTAAGCCGATTCATCTCGCGTTTGGGCGATAAAAGCAAGCCTTTCTTCGCGGCAATAAAGAAGCAAAAATTTTCTGGAACAAAGAAAGTCAGCTCGCATTCAAGAAGCTCAAGGAGTACCTGAGTAATCCTCGGCTCCTCGCCAAGCCGGGCCTGTGGGAAACCCTCTTCCTATATCTCGCAAAGATCGGAAAGCGGCAATAAGCGTTGTCCTCGTGCGGGTAGAGGGACAGCAGCACCTCCCTATTTACTACATAAGTTAGGTGCTACATGACGCCGAGCTCAGATATTCATCACTCGAAAAGCTCCCATACGCGCTAGTTATGGCTGCAAGGAAGCTTCGGGCTTACTTTTTCGACAACCAAATTCAGGTGCTCACAACCATGCCACTACGGCAGGTACTTCACCGTCCCGATACTAGTGGGCGGCTTACAAGTGGGCCCTAGAACTCGCCCAATACAACATCTCATATGCTCCGCGCACCGCGATCAAAGGGCAAGCTCCGCCAACTTCGTGGCGGAGCTTACCTTCCCAACCAGCCCAACAAAGCTTAAAATTCCCCATGGAAACTCTATGTCGACGGATCGTCCACATCAACCTGCGCCGGCGGTGGTCCTCGTCGGACCGGAGTGCAGTGTTTTACAAATGCTATACGCGATTTCCACGGCAACAAACAACAAAGCCTAATACGAAGCCCTCATTTGCGGCCTCGAGCTCGCAAAAGCCATAGGGGTCCGCCACCTCCATATCTTCATGGATTCCCTCCTGGTCGTAAATCAAATGAAGGGGGAATATGAGGCTAGGGGTGAGCAAATGATGAAATACCACGAGCTCGTCGTCAACCTCTGCGAGCGGCTTCACCGGTATTCATCGAAAAACACCCCCCAAGCACAACTCCTAAGCGGATGCTCTATCCAAGCTTGCGACATCAAAGGAGCCAGCTGCGGATATGTCCAACGTAGTCCTAACAAAGCTTACCCACCCCTCAATCAAGGAGCACCTAGTGGCCGCCATTGGACGACAAAAAAAAGAAAGGCTGGATGACCCCCATCCTCAAGTACCTCAACTCGGGTGAACTACCGGAAGACAAAGTGGAAGCTCGTCGCATTCAGCTCTGAGCGGCAAGGTTCACGATCTGGATGGTCAACTATGCAGACGGCCGGTCTACTGGTTTACAATACGATGCGCGAGGGTACTTCGCCAACCTTAAGGAAGGGCGCGATCGCCTTCGCCAAAAGTGCCACCAATGCCAAGTCATGGCGCCAAACATCAAGCTTTTGCCTGAAAATCTCAAATCCATATTCAGCCCGTGGCCGTCGCACTGATGGGGGATCGACCTAATTGGTCCTCTGCCAATGACCCCGGGCGGATGCAAGTTCGCGATTGTTGCCGTCGACTATTTCACCAAGTGGGCGGAGGCGGAGCCCTCAATAAGATCGATCAAGCGGCCATCATTAGGTTCATTTAGAAGAATATTATATATAGATTCGGGCTCCGCAAGCAATCGTGTGCAGACAATGGAAAAGCAGTTCGACGGCCTCGAGATCGCGAGTGCGAACATTGGAAAATAAAGAGGTTGTTCGCAACACCCTATCACCCTTAGACCAACGGTCGAGTTGAAGCGGTCAACAAAATCCTCAAGCACACCTTGAAGGCCAAGGCTGGAGGACAGAAAAGGGAAGTGGGCTCGGGAACTCCCCGACGTACTGCAGGCCTACGGGGACAACAACGAGAAACTCCACAGAGAGACCCCTTTCGCTCTCACCTATGGCACAGAGACGGTCATCCCTTCCGAGGTCTCGATACCCACTTATCGAACCTCCCAAGTTCTTAGTGAAGAGAATGAGGTCGCTAGAAGACTCGACCTCGACACCTTGGAAGAGCATCGGCTCGCATCCATCCACGTAAACGCTGCCTACAAGCGAATTTTGGAGAAGTATTACAACTCCAAAGTAAAAGTCCGACGATTCGCAAAAGGCGAGATGGTTCTCAAGAGGACCCATGGCCCGAGCATCGGGTATTTAGCCCGAACTGGGAGGGCCCATTTAGGGTATCCGAATAGCTACCCGGTGGGGCATACGAGCTAGAACACCCCGACGGCACTCCGGACCAATACCCCCGGCGCAAATCACCTCAAGAAGTACTATCGGTAGCGTAGCCCGCGTGTAAGCTATATCTAAACCTCTTCGCATGTAATAGAATGTGATAGGGCCTTTGAGTTCAATAAAATTTATCCTTTCCCGCGAAATGGTAAAATCGATGAAAACTCTAAGACTCACGATAACTCACACTCTCGTCGAGCACCTCAAGCCTCACTAAGCGGCCCAGTCCACGCGAGCACCAAAAGCCTCTGGCGAGGCCTGAGCCAAGCGGGAGCATAAAAGTCTACACAAGATTGTACCCACATAGCATAAAGACTCACGCGGGTATATGGCCCCGCCGCGAGCACCAAAAGTCTCATGTTGGGCCTAAGCCCTCATGAGCAACCAAAGTCTCCGTCGCGGCCTTTGCCCCAGTGAGCACAAAAGCCTACACATGGGTTATACCCTCGCAGCATAAAGACTCGCACGAGAAAATGGCCTCGCTTGCGAGCACTAAAGTCTCACGATGCGGCCAAAGCCCACGTCGGCCAAAGTCTTACGGTCGTGCACGACGCCTCATTTGCAAAGTCTTACGGGTACACGACGATGTCCCGCTTTGACACACAAAGACTCGCGAGAATAATGGCCTCGCCCACGAGCAAATTTCCTTTTCGGTATTTTGAAATATGTAGCATTTTGACTTACTTAACATTTTAAATGGTTATCTCGCAGCCGCAGTATGTTCGTTGCCGTACGAGTATATAAAGTTGTTGAAATAAAATGTTGAAATAAAAGTTGCGAGCAAAATAACAAACGGGCATTTCATTCATATTAAAGGTGCGGCCGAAGACCGAAATACAAAAGATCCTAAACCCTAAACCCTAAACCCTAAACCCTAAACCCTAAACCAAAAGAAGAAGAATTACAACGGCAGGAGTTCAAGGTATCTATTAAAAAAGGATTACAGCGGCGGGAACGAGAGTTCAAGGTATCAATCAAACTTGCTCGGGAGGAGCCACCTCGCTCTCCGCCGAAACCCCGCCGCCACTTCAACATCGCTGCGGGGCATCGGCCGCCGCCGCCTCGGCGTCCGCCACCACGGACCGCGCCCTCGCTCTCACCCCCACCTCATCCTCGTCCGCGGGAGGATCACAAAGCTTGGCCACGATAGGGGAACCAAGACAGTCCACCCCATAGGCGGTCGCCGAGTCCTTGAAAGGAACGTCTAGGGTATCCGGGACGACATGCTCGGGATCTAGAACGTAAGCTTTGAGCGACCTCTCCACCTCGCCTTCTTTAGGTTGCGGATGGCGTCCGCAAAGGCAAGGAAGTAGCGCGCGTTGCCCATGACATCCGCATCCTTGAGGATCGGTGCGGAAGTCACGAGCTCGATCTCCGCCGACTCGGCCCTCCTCGCATCCGCCTCGGCACAGGCAATCGCCTCTTCGGCCTCCTTCTTCTGCGCCGAGCTGCTCCACCAGTGAGCACGGGCCCGATCAGCAGCGTGCCATGAGGACTCAGCGGCCCCCACCTTTTCGCGCTCGCGGCGAGCGCATTCTCGTGCGTGGCACAGGCGTGGCGAAGAGCCACGGTAGCTTCGTCCCGGACAGTGGTCAGCTCTCCGACTTGCTTCTCCAGCAGCGCAACCTTGCCCACCGGGCGTCCCTCTCCTCCCGGTAGCGGATCATCCGCACCACCTCCTCATCGTGGGACCGGAGGAGCCCGCTGCAACGCGATCACGGCCTGGGAGTTAAGGATGTGACTCACCAGAGTGCGCTCTCGCTGTTGAAATTGACAGCGGCCTCCGGCTCGTCGGTCCAGCCCGCGACGAGGTTCCTCATCGCCGAGCTAATGTGAGGAAGCCGGAGGCATGACCCGCCGCGAAGCGAGAAAATTGTGGATTATTGGGGGCGGGAGACCCCGTCATCGAGCACTGCGTGAAGAGCAAAACTTGAGAAAAGAAGGAAAAACAAAATTTCCTATAAAGTGCGAGAACGTGTAACTTACTAGCCCTCCATTGTGGGATCGCGCCGCAAAAGGTCGGGTCCGAGGGGTCCTTTGGAGCGGGCACCGTGCTCCGCGGATGTCCCCGGCGCGGGGCGGCATCGTCTTTGTAACTTCTTACGGACCTCCCCAACGGGACCTCCTAACCTCTTCTTCATCATCGTCCTCTCGCGGCCGGGTCCGAGCCCTCCCTATCCGGGGGCGGCCCGGGGGCTCGAGAAGACCACAGGGAAGTAGGCCGGGTTGTGCCGCGGGTGCAATCTTCGCCACAGGAGGCTCTGTTGGCCCCCACGATCGGTCGGGCGTGAAGGCTGGCTACTCGGGGGCGCGTCTCCTTCCTCGTGGCCGGTGCTCCTTTCCCTCCGATCCATCTGCGGCGGCTTAAGCTTCCCCATTATCTCTTGGGGGCAAGTTCGGAAGACGGGAGAGAGCAGAGGCTGCGAGAAATCAGCCATATTTCAGCCGATAATAGATAAAATAAGAAAATTCGAAGGCGAGCAAGACTCTACCTGGTTCGATGTCAACCTTGCGAGGACGGCTGATGAGGCGAGCACCTTTCAAGTGCTCAGCTGTCGGGATCCTCTGCCGGTGCCTTTCGCTCTCGGGGAGCTTCTTGATCCTCTCCAAGCAGAGGTCAAAATCCCGATTCGGTTCTCGGGCGAGCAGATTGAAGCCCTTTGAAGACAAGAGAAATTAGATTAGTAGTCTTCGACGTTTGCGAGAAAGGAAATCTTACTTCTTCGTTTCGATCGAACTCGGTAGGGCAAGCGAGGTAGGTGTCGCGAGCAGCCGGCCGCCTTCCAGTGCCCATAACCCGAGAACCACCGGTGCGCCACTCGTACACCTTGTTCGGTACCCCGTGATGAGGGTCCCTTGTTTCAGCTTGAGGTACAGCCCGTCTTTCCCGTCGGCGAGGCTATACACGTAGAGGAGCTCTTTAGAGCTCGGCATCTGGAAAAGACGATGCTCGCCGAAGAGCACCAGCGGGGCCATCAGCGTCTCCACCCATTAGGGTGCAATTGGATCGGGGCCACCTCCCGGGCGGTAAAATAATAGGAGAGGCAAGGCGGGAACAGGAACCGGACACCGGCCTCCATCATTGCGAAGTTTACAGCGACCATACCGGGAGGAGGCTGGTCAGGCCGTTCGTGCGACACAGGCCTGTGCAAGTGAACCGAGGAGGGAACCTCCCATTCTTTGCGGTGGCGAAGTAGCTCCCTAGTTGTCACCGAGCTCTCCCGAGCAGCAGAGTTGCGGGGCGGTGAGAAGGCTCCGCTCGCCGGATCATGTCATCCTCCCACTTGACCCGCTCGTACGGGCATGTGGCCGATACGTGGCGAAGTTGAAATCCGGCAGGCCCGCCCAATCGGTCTATGAAATGGACCCACTCTTCGTAAGCGAGGTCGAGCTCCTCTTTCGCTCGTCGCTCCTTTTCCTTGGTGGCCTCCTCCTCCCGGAGTGCGGGAAGCCTCGGCTAGGGCTCCCTCAACCTCATCCCTCTCCGAGAAATCCGAGCCCAAAGAAGGAATCGGTCCCGAGCTCGTAATCGGTCTCCTCTTCCTCATCGGGGTAGCCACCGCCGGCGTTACCCTCTCCCAGGAGTCTAAGGTCGACCCCTAGGTCACCCAAACCGGCGAACCGGGGACCCCGCGAGGTCCGGGGCATCCCCACCTCGAGACGGCCCGGCCCAAAATAGAAATGGGGGCAACGGGCCGTCCAAACACCACGTCTAGCCCCTCCAAATCGGCCTCGACCAGGCCCCGCCGACTTCCGAGGCCGAGGTCACCGGAGCCGCCACTACCGTAACCTCTCTCCATTCGGAACCCGGGAAAGAAAAGGGAAGAAAAGAAGAAAAAAATCTATCGGGGTTTTACCTAAGAATGTCGACAGTGTCCGACCCAAATCCGAAGCTAGGGGTTCTAAGACAAATTGGAACGCCTCAAGAATTCTCAAAGTGGCTCTCGAGTTCTCGAGAAAGCGTAAATTGGCAAATGGTAGGGATCCCCTATTTATAGATATGGGGGAGGGCCCTCAAGAATTTTTCAAATATGAAAAGCGGGGCCCAAGGAGAAATTTCCCAAAGTTGGGACCCCTCGGAGTTATCCCACACCTCGGGATGATGCGCGCGTGGACCTCCCGCGCCTTAAATGCGATGGCCCACGCGCCTGGGAAAGCGGTGCCCACTCGCACCCTTTAAGGTGAAAGGATGCCTTGGTTGTCATCATGGGCGATTGAAGGGACGTCACAAGAATATTTAGGAAAAGCCGATTCGCATCGCGTCACCGAAGAACTCACCTCGCTCCAGCCCGAACACGACCAGACCGAGCCGGGGCAATTGTTGTGACATGAGAATAAGCAAAGGGTTAGTGCTCGCAGATTGCTAGGCGACGTGAGCATCATCATTGGCTCAACGAGCATTATGCCACTCACCGAGCACCTCCATCGGACCTCGCAGGAAACCCATCGTGCGAGGACTCTTGGCGAAACGAAGAGCGACCAACCGGAGACAAGATCTTCCCTAAAGAGGGAAGATATCCTGAGACAGGCGCGGTTAGAAGACGCCATGCCCCAAAAAGAGAAAAGATCTCGCCGCTGCAGAGATCCCAGCAACTTTGCCACGTGGAGGACGCCGAGAGGGCCGAGCCTTTGCCCGGCCATGCATTACCTCCCTAGACGCATTTAATTCTGTACTTTTACATTGAATGCCCCGATTTTGTGGGATTTATTAGCCGCCACTTGGCATGTATAAAGAAGACCTATATAGCACAATAACATGGATCAAAAAACATCCAACCTTAAGCACAGGACACACCCTCCCAAAGAAATCTCCTTGCATTCTTGTTCTTTGCACTTATTTCTTATCATTGCTCATCAATACGTCCATTAATTTCCAATCATCGGCATTCAATATCCATCACTTCAAACAACTAAACAGGCTGATTACACTCTAATAACATCATTAATCGGTGGCGTAATCGGTGTAACAACACTCGAAGTTCCAAGAACTTACGTTAACCCGAGGATCAACTCGTTGCGAGAATTCGGGAAGTTGCGTTCGCAAGCCACTGCTGCAGGCTCGGGAGGTAGAACTGGTTCAAGCTCGAGATGAAAGAGGCAGAATCGAAGCTCAAAACAGATGTGATTAAGTACGCTTAAGCTCTCTTTTCACCTCTCCCGCAGTAAGCGATTTCTAGGTTCCCTTCACCCTTCTTGGTGAAGGCTTACGGGAAGTAGTCCAAGCTACCTAGACGACATGGGTGAATATATCCCCTTTTTGTGGATCATGGCTTCGATGCGGTGGTTAGCCCACACCAAGCCCCTGAATTCAAATGAGAGTATGACCGAGAAGCTCCCCTTCGCACCTTGAAGACCCTCCGAACTTTCCAGGTGATTGGGATGGTAATCCCGATGAGCCTTGGTGGCTTCCCGATATTAGTGTCATTGTTCGGGAGCTCCAGTGCGAGGTCACCCCCACTAGTTTGCTCCCTATGGACACTCTACCTTATCCAATTTTTCGTAATGAAGATCCTGCCCACCTCCCAGTGCTGCCGAAGAGAAGGAGGCGCAAGCGAAGGTGGCGACTCCGGCCACCGATCTGGAAAGGAAAGCTGTCAAATTCTCCCCCAAATTAGAACTCTTTTTACTTTATGTTTATTCTGAACTATTTACATTTTATGCTTTAAACAACATCTTTGCTTAAGCCCGGGCTGTTTGTGTCCGAGGCGAAGCTGATAGGCCTCTGTTGGGTTGTTTGTGCCCCCAACAAGCCCCTTTTGCGGTAGTTTCATTGGCCTCTACAGTGCTGTTTGTGTCCCTGTATGCCCTCATATATTATTTTGCATCGTAATAGGTCCTATATGGACTTTCAAATATTATTTTGCACCGTAACATCCTTTTTGCAACTCTGCAACTTTGCTCTTCAATTGTTTTACTAGTAGCTCCTGTTATGCCGAATTTCTCGCCAATAACTATCTTGCAAAATTTCTTTCTCCTTTACCGAATAGAGTAGGCCCTCTCCTGAACCTTAAAAATCTAAGTGAATGATTATTCACTTAATAATTCATAAAAAATTTAAGGCTCTCTCGGGAGCCTTAAAAACCTTAAGTGAATTATTATTCACTTAACAATTAAGTAAAGAATTTAAGGCTCTCTCGGGAACCTTAAAAATCCCAAGTGAATGATTATTCACTTAATAATTCATAAAAAAATTAAGGCTTTCTCGGGAACCTTAAAAAATCTCAAGTGAATGATTATTCACTTAACAATTAAATAAAAAATTTAAGGCTCTCTCGGGCCTTAAAACACCTTAAGTGAATGATTATTCACTTAATAATTAAATAAAAAAATTAAGGCTCTCTAGGGAACATTAAAAACCTTAAGTAAATGATTATTCACTTAATAATTCATAAAAATTTAAGGTTCTCTCGGGAACCTTAAAAACCTTAAGTGAATGATTCGATTCACTTAATCAAAATTAGGGATCTATCTCGAGCCTTAGAATCTTTTTAAGGTCATTTTTTAACCTTAAAAATTCTAAGTGAATGTTCGCATTCACTTAATCAATGTCGAGCTCTATCTGAGCCTTAGAATCTTTTAAGGTCATTCTTGAAGCTTAAAAAAATACTAAGTGAATATTCGGATTCACTTAATCAAAATTAGGGCTCTATCTCGAGCCTTATGATCTTTTTAAGGTCATTCTTGAACCTTAAAAAATCCTAAGTGAATATTTGGATTCACTTAATCGAAATCGAGGTTCTATCTCGAGCCTTAAAATCTTTTTTAAGGTCATTTATGAACCTTAAAATCCCAAGGCTCCATTTGGAGTCATTTGAAATCAATTTGTTTGAGGATAGTACACCATATATTTACAAATCAAAATGGAGAAAAACTAAATGAATGGATTTGGTTCACACAAATATTGCTTATAGGTGGGAGGATTTCAAATACCCAACAAAATCTAGTCATTTGAAATCCTCTCACTTCTCCCATTTGTGCTTAATATTTGAGTGAATCAAATCCATTCATTTAGCTTTTCTCCATTTTAGTTTGTGTAAATGCATGGTATATTTACTCAAATCCCTTGATTTTAAATTCATTCCATCCAAATGGAGCCTAAGTGAATATTCAAATTCACTTAATCAAAGTCGTGGTTCTATCCTGAGTCTTAGAATTTTTTTAAGGTCATTCTCGAACTCTAAAAACCTAAGTGAATATTCGGATTCACTTAATCAAAATCAGGGCTCTATCTCGAGCCTTAGAATCTTTTTAAGGTCATTCTTGAGCCTTAAAAATCCTAAGTGAATATTCAGATTCACTTAATTAAAGTCAGGGCTCTATCTCTGAGCCTTGAAATCTTTTAAGGTCATTCTTGAACCTTAAAAATCCTATGTGAATATTCGGATTCATTTAATCAAAATCAGGGTTCTATCTCGAGCCTTATAACCTTTTTAAGGTCATTCTTGAACCCTAAAAAACCTAAGTGAATTTCGGATTCACTTAATCAAAATCGTGGCTCTATCTCGAGCCTTAGAATCTTTTTAAGGTCATTCCCTGAACCTTAAAAAATCCTAAGTGAATATTCAGATTCACTTAGTCAAAGTCGTGGCTCTATCTCGAGCCTTAGAATCTTTTAAGGTCATTCTTGAACCTTAAAAACCTAAATGAATATTCGGATTCACTTAATCAAAATTAGGGCTCTATCTCGAGCCTTATAATCTTTTAAGGTCGTTCTTGATGTTAGGATGTATACTATAAGCCTAGCTTTTGTATGAACATCTTTTTGAGTATGAACATCTTTTTAATATAAGATTCATTATGATCAAAATACTTATTATTTATGATTGTTATATATATCATTATTTTGTCCAGTTAATCTATACTATAGATAACATGGTGTGTGGTGTCACATGTAAGATTATGCTATCAGTTCCTTATAGATTATAAATAATAGCTCACAACCAAGATGGATTTGGACAAACCATTGGAACGGTTGTAGTGTAATTTGGTATTAGTCTATCTTGACTATAAAGTTACACTAGTACATTTTGTATGTATTGAGCAGACCATATGAGGTTGTTCAATTTGTACCGACTATATAAAAGAACAAGACCTCTGTTGTTATGGATGTACGTCTTCTTAATCTCTATATAATAATGGGCACATGTACTCAATGTATGTTTCTTTGATTTGCCAATGGGTGAGATTTATTAAATCAATAGGCTCGGTGAATTGGGAGACATCATTGTTTATATGGTGTCTTTGTTGATTATAGAAGGAATCCATGTCCTAATTATTTAGGATGATGATGTCCCCTTGAGGAGCTCATAAAGATTATTATGTAAACCCTGCAGGTGGATTTAATCGACATAATAATAAAGATGAGTGGTACTACTCTTGGAATTAGATATAAATTAATTAAGTTGTCATTAATTTAATTAATTTATGGACATTCGATATCTTAAACACGGGAAATAAACGTGCACATAATAAAGGAGCCCATATTATAATATGGGATTAGACGGTAATTCAATTATAACTCTTTAGTGGATCGAGTTATAATTGATGGGCTTAAGTAAAGTGTTCGGATCGAACACACGGGATATTTAGGCCCATCGGGAGGCCCAACCCTAATTCCTCCTTAGGGTCCCCTGTTGTAGCCTATAAATAAACCCTAACATCAGAGCCTCCAAAGTGTGTGAAAAACGTGAGATCGAGAGAGAGGCGGATTCTGATTCCTTGGAGGATCGTCGACCACTCGGACGTCCAAGGGAAAGGGATAGGAATACGGCGTAAGACCGTGAGGTTCGAGGCTCATCCTTAGATCGCAGCTTCGACCTTAGAACTGGTTTGTCTTCACCTATTATGGTGAATAAAGGTACAATTCTATCCGCTGCGTTTATGTGCTTACGATCCCGAATCGATAATTTCGTAGAGTCGGCGATCGGTGGTTCCAACACTTGAACCTTAAAAATCCTAAGTGAATATTCGCACTCACTTAATCAAAATCAGGGCTCTATCTCGAGCCTTATAATCTTTTTAAGGTCATTCTTGAACCTTAAAAATCTAAGTGAATATTCGGATTCATTTAATCAAAATCGTGGCTCTATCTCGAGCCATAGAATCTTTTTAAGGTCATTCCTGAACCTTAAAAATCCTAAATGAATATTCGATTCACTTAATCAAAGTCGGGGCTCTATCTCGAGCCTTAGAATCTTTTAAGGTCATTCTTGAACCTTAAAACCTAACGCTCCATTTGGATGGAGTCATTTAAAATCAAGGGATTTGAGAATAATACACCATACATTTAAAATCAAAATGGAAAATATTGGTCCCACTTTGTTGAGTATATTAAAGAAAACTTGAATCAGCCTTCTAGGGAAAATCTAGAAGGGTTGAATAGATTTTCCAAGTTTTTTTATAAATCTTAGAAAATTAATTCAAGATACCCAAGTTACAAATGAATTCGTATTTAAACTCAACTTTAATTGGATCAAAAGCAAACCGATTGTTAGGTAAGAAAAGTTGTATTTAGTTTTGATGTGTTAAAAGTGTAAAATAGGATGACCAGTGAGTATCATGTATAGGCAATTTGAAGTAAGTAATTGTAAATAAAACTAAGTACAAGTAAGATGAGGACAAGAAATCGGATGAGGACCAAATATCGGACAAGGACGACATGAAGAAGATAGTTAAGGTTCAATACGATAAACAATCACCCAGACAAAGAACGAAGACGAAGACAGGTAAGGCAAAATGCATAAGGAAGTGTTAGAGGAATTTCACATAAGTATCAAGAAGCGGTTTCAACTAACCAAGAGGAAGTTACAAGATTCGGTTATATTGTTATAAGCGACTAAAAGCAATTCAAGGAAGTTACAACTACCAAATGAAGATCTTTATAAATAGAGATAGAAAGTAGAATAGAATTAACTTTTGATTCTTTGCATCTACACAAATATTCACATATTCTATACACACAAGTCATAAAATTTGTAAACACACACAAACATTCTATACGTTTTCGGTTTAGTGTTTGTAGAACACTTTACCTGAGAACATCTTCAAGCCATTGATATTCGTAAATTAGTTAGAAAGCTGTTGTAAGGTGAAGATTCACGATTGTAAGTAAGCAAGAAGGAAGAAAGATAGTAAGTAAAGACCCTTCTTCAAGTTGAAGAAGGAGAGTGGACGTAGGATCGTTTGATCCGAACCACTATAAAATCTCGTGTTCTTTATTGCTTTACTTTACTTTTCGTCACAATCTCAATTTTCAGCTTTATTAATCAAAGATTAAATTGAATCGAAGTTAAAACTAAAATATCAGTTTGCTTTTGATCTTGTTCAAGTTGAGTTTAAAATTGATTTCCGTTGTGTTATTTGGTTGTTGAATAAGTTTGAAAGATTTGTTAAAATCTAACAATCTATTCAACCCTCCCCTTCTAGATTTTTCCTAGAAGGTTAATTCAAGTTTTCTCTAAGATACTCAACTAATTGGGATCAACAAGTGGTATCGGAGCGGTGTTAAGTTTGTTTAGATATTGATTTTAGGTCTTAACCAAGATTCTGAAATTTGTTCTTGATTATCTTCATTTTCTTTGTTTCACTAACCGTTCTACTAACAAGATCTTATAAGTGTTTTGGTTTTGTTATCTCACCATGTCTTCGTTAAAAGTAAGAAATCAAGGAGTCTACCCGATTTCTCAATCGAAGAATATGACTATTGGAAGTTTAGAATGGAGAACCATCTCAAAGCAATTCATGATAGAATGGAGGAGGTTCTTGAGGAAGGACCTATCAAGTTTTATCATGGAGGCACAAGTGATGGTACCAAAGAAATTAAACAAGAGTGAGGCAAGAAAAGAAAAGCTCGTAACTCACAAGTGATGAAAGAAAGATTCATAATCTGGATCAAGTTGCTAGAACCGAGTTCATTGAAACTTTGAGTAAAGATTGGATTGAAAAGGTGAAAAGATGCAAGACTCGCCAAGGAAATATGGGAAACTCTTGCTGGAATCGTGAAGGATCGGATCGTGTCAAAGAAAACAAATTGCAATCAGTTCTACATGTTTTTGACACTTTCAAGATGAAAGAAGGAGAATCCATTGATCAACTAGATGTTAGGTGACTAATCTACCGAACAAGGCAAATGATTTGGGTAAAACCTATACAGAGAAAGAAATCAACAATAAAGTGTTGAGGTCATTAAGCAAAAGATGGAGAGAGAAAGCTAATATTCTGAAAGCTACTCGAATCTATCTTCAATTTCACACCACACTTTATTTTCTCATCCGAAGGCATTAGAGTATGACATCCAAATCGAAGATGAAGCGGAACCTTCAACATCCGGAAAGATCGTAGCATTTGTTCATCAAGATGAATCTGAAAAGATCTCCAAGGCATCTGATTTGTCTATTAAGGAGGAAATGGCTCTTCTTGTTAAAAAGATATGAAAGGTTGAGAATGTACAAAAGAAACAAGAGAGACAGATTAGGTCGAAGGAACTACAGAATCGTATAAAGAAGAAAAGAGTTCGACAATGATAGGAAAAAGGATCGACTAGGAAGCATAAGTCACCAATCGACGAGGAGATAGTAGTCCTAAAACGAGACGAGAGGAGATATTTGTTATACATGCAACAAGACTGATCATTATAGTTATGACCGTCCTCAACTCACTCCCAGAGAAAGAGAAGAAAAGAGGAAAAAGAGAGATAGAAGGTATGCCGACCAGAGAGCTCTTCCGGGCCGAGAAAGAAGAAGTTCATGAGACATCATCATCCTCATCCTCATCCGATTTTGGATCGTATGATGACATCTGATTTTGGATCGATGATGACATTTGTTTAATGGCAAAAGAGGTACATTACTATTCATCCTCGAGATAATGATTGTGATACCTTATCTCAAATCTGATCCTAGTCTTATTGAGAAACTTTTGAAAGATTTGGAGACCGCTCTATATGCTTATAAACAGATAGAGACTGAAAATTTTAATTTAAAGAATCAAATTACCGATCGACTTAGGTCAATCAAACAAAGGTTAATGAGGAATCAAACTGTACATTCAAGGGGGAATGTCGATCAAACAATCAACGATACCTTGTCCGATAAGACAAATAAGTTAGAACAGGAGTTGAATTCTTTGAAAATAAAATTTTCAAATATCTATTCTCGAGAATGAGAGTTACAAGAAGACTACAATAACACTCAGACTACAATAGATAAAATCTTCAATACTTCACAAAAGTCTAGTGATAAAGTGGATTAGGTTTTGATAGGAGTAAGAAAAATGATCCAATAAAATCTAGAGTTTTTGTTAAAGCAACTAAGCCAAAGATAGAAACTAGATTTAGTCCTTGGAAACCTAAGGAATTAATTACCTCATCCGATAATTCAAAAGGAAAAACAGACAAGGAAAGAAATTCCTAAGGTTAAACCTAACACTAAGTCAAAGTTTTATCCTAGGTATAATAGCTTTGATGGAAGAAGTAAAACATATCCATTTTTACCAAGTTTCAAGACAATTTCAAAAGATCGCTTAAACAAGATTGATCTTGAAAGTCTTATTTTAGTAGATAGATATGGATGTAAACTTCAATCTATGGTTTTGAGGAACATTGATATCTTTGTCTGGATTCCTAAAAATCAACTTAACTTAAAAGGACCCAAAATACAAAGGGTACCTAAGCATTAAATTTGTGATTGCAGGAAGATAAGAAGATAGTTGAAAGAGGAGACATTCTTGAGGTCATCCGGTACTTTGACAGCTGGCTATTCCAAGCATATGACCTATGAAAGACGACTACTCTCTAACTATCGACTATATATGGACCAAGAGTGATGTTTGGAGAAAACAATTATGTACTTACCAAAGGTGTAGGGACACCGATGATAGGAGATATTCAAGTACATGAAGTCTACTATGTGGAAGGATTGAAGCACAATCTACTATTAGTTTCACAATTTTGTGATAAGGGATTTTGTGTCAAATTTACTCATAATGCATGCTATGTATTAGATGGTATCAATGAAAATATTCTATTAGCTGGAGTCGACAAGGTAACATTTATGTTGCTAATTTCAAAAGTTGTCCTAAAGATACTTGTCTTGTTGCTAAGAGTTCGGATGACTTAAGTTGGTTGTGGCACAAACGTCTTGGTCACTTAAACTTCAAAACTCTTAACAAAATAGCAAGGAAATCTTTTGTTAAAGGACTCCCTGATAAAGTATTTTCAAAGAACCATGTGTGTGATTCTTGTCAAAAGGAAAACAGACTAAAGCGTCTTTTAAAACAATAAGTAGTCCTTCTTCGTAAAGGATTCTGGAACTTCTTCACATGGATCTTTTTGGTCCAAGATCACCTCTCGGCTTTAGTGGAAGAAAATACACTTTGGTAATTGTTGATGATTTTTCAAGATTTACCAGGTTATTTTCTTATACAAAAAGAATGAGACTATGATTAAGATTCCAGAATTCTTAAAAAGGTTCAAAATGAAAAAGGATTAACTATTGTTAAAATTAGAAGTGATAAAGGTATTGAATTCCTTAATAAGTCGATTACTAACTACCGCATTGAGAATGGCATAACTCGTGAAACATCTGCAAGCAAGGACTCCACAACAAAATGGAGTAGTTGAAAGGAGAAACACAACCTTGAAAGAGGCGGCTAGTACAATGTTATCCGAGTACAACACTCCACACAGGTTTTGGGTAGAAGTGTTAATATAGCTTGTTTTGTTCAAAATAGAAGTTTGATTGTTAAAGATAAATGCAAAACTCCCTATGAAATTTGGAAGGGAAGAGCCCCCAAAATTTCATACTTTCATATATTTGGTTGTAAATGTTTCATACACAACAATGGTAAATCTCAATTAAAAACTTTTGATGCCAAGATAGCAGATGGGATATTCTTAGGATACTCATCTCGTATCAAAGGCATATAGAGTTTTTAATAAGACAACCTTGTGTGTAGAAGAAACACCACATGTTGTTTTTTATGAATCTTCTTTTGAGTTTAGTAAGACAGATAACATCACAAAGATATCGATGATCTAGATCGGATGACTATCAAGAGATCAATCATAAAATTCTACAATCAAGAATCGGACTCGGATGAAGAGGAAGAACCAGACAAGGAGAAAGGACCTGAAAGATCTTCCTCACCGATCTACCGATGATCGGACTACAAATCCATCGGATGATCGTAGAGTCATCGGTGTTAGGATGTATACTATAAGCCTAGCTTTTGTATGAACATCTTTTTGAGTATGAACATCCTTTTAATATGAGATTCATTATGATCAAAATACTTATTGTTTATGATTGTTATATATATCATTATGTTGTCTAGATTAATCTATACCGTAGATAACATAGTGTGTGGTGTCACACATAAGATCATGCTATCAGATTCCTTATAGATTATAAATAATAGCTCACAACCAAGATGGATTTGGACAAACCATTGGAACAGCTTGTAGTGTAATTTGGTATTAGTCTATCTTGACTATAAAGTTACACTAGTACATTTTGTATGTATTGAGCAGACCATATGAGGTTGTTCAATTTGTACGACTATATAAAAGAACAAGACCTCTGTTGTTATGGATGTACGTCTTCTTAATCCCTATATAATAACGGGCACGTGTACTCGGTGTATGTTTCTTTGATTTGCCAATGGGTAGATTTATTAAATCAATAGGCTCGGTGAATTTGGAGATAGCATTGTTTATATGGTATGCTGTTGATTATAGAAGGAATCCGTGTCCTAATTATTTAGGATGATGATGTCCCCTTGAGGAGCTCATAAAGATTATTATGTAAACCCTGCAGTGGATTTAATCCGACATAATAATAAAGATGAGTGGTACTACTCTTGGAATTAGATATAAATTAGTTAAGTTGTCATTAATTTAATTAATTTATGGACATTCGATATCTTAAACACGGGAAATAAACATACACATAATAAAGGAGCCCATATTATAATATGGAATTAGGATTTAATTCAATTATAACTCTTTAGTGGACCGAGTTATAATTGATGGGCTAAAAGTAAAGTGTTCTGACCGAACACGGGATATTTAGGTCCGTCAGAGGCCCAACCCTAATTCCTCCTTAGGGTCCCTGTTGTAGCCTATAAATAAACCCTAACATCGAGCCTCCGGATGTGTGAAAAAATGTGAGATCGAGAGAGGCGGATTCTGATTCCTTGGAGGATCGTCGACCACTCGGCGTCGAGGAAAGGGATAGGAATACAGCAGAAGACCGTGAGGTTCGAGGCTCATCCTTCGATCGCAGCTTCTAACCTTAGAACTGGTTTGTCTTCACCTATTACGGTGAATAAAGGTACAATTCTATCCACTGCATTTATGTGACTGCGATCCCGAATTTGATAATTTCATACGTGTTTCTCAGATTTATCATGACTTTCAATCCACTTGCTGTTATTCTTAAAGAAAACAAACTTACTGGTCCTAATTATATTGATTGGAAAAGAAACTTGGACATTGTCTTGATCTGCTGAAGAGTACAAGTTTGTACTCACCGAGGTTTGTCTGAAAAACCCGATGAAAACTCTAGTGAAGAGGAGAAAGAGGCTTATAAGAAGTGGGTCAAGGCGAGATGAGATGGCGCGGTGTTACATTTTGGCTTCTATGTAAAATGTACTGCAACATCAAAGCATCGAGCCATAATCTCTGCTTATGAGATGATGCTCAATCTCAAAGAACTCTTCGGACACCGTAGTCAGCCGCTAGGCAAGAGGCCATGAGAAACTTAATGATGACCACCATGGTGAGGGGACACCCGTAAGGGATCATATCCTCAAGATGATGGCTCATTTGAATGAGATGGAAGTCCTTGGAGCTGAAATCAATGGGGAAACCCAGGTCGATATCGTTCTCCAGACGCGCCTAAGAGTTTTGAGCGGTTTCGCCTGAACTACAACATGAACAAAAGATTGTATTCGATGGCGGAACTTCCGACGAACTCCAAGCGGCGAAGGGTTATTTCGTCAAGCTTCTCAAGCTTATATTGCTGAAAATATTTCTACATCTAAGCCAAAAGGCAAAGTGATGAAGAAAAAGAAACAAGCTGGTTTGACAAAGAAAGTAGGTGAACCAAAGAAAATTGGTCCACCAAGTGGCGTGAAGAAGCCTAAGGGAAAATGTTTTTGTGCAAGCAACGAGGACATTGGAAGGTAGATTGCCCCGTAAAATGGAAAAAGAAGGTATATCATATTCACAAACTATTGAAACATGTTTAGCGGTGTTATCTACCGGCTTTGGTGTGTAGATACGAGAGCCACCGATCATGTCTGCAATTCTTTTGCGGGGTTCCAGGAAACCAGGCGGCTTAGTGAGGGTGAGATTACCATCTACATGGGCGACGCTACGAAAGTAGCAGTATTGCATGGGAGATGTTTATTTATTTTTTGATAAGAGTAAGACTTTGGTTTTGAGAAATTGTCTTTACGTACCTTGTTTTAGAAAGAACTTAATTTCAGTTTCTAAGTTATTTTTGGATGGATATTCTGTTTCTTTTGATAGCAAAGTGGTTGTCAAGAAAAATAGTGCTATTATCATTGCACGTTGATTGGCAATTTATATACTCTTAATCCAATAACTCCCACAAAGCAACAAATGGAAATTAATAGTACATCTTCTAACTCAAATAAGCGAAAAGAACCTTAAAAAATGAACCAAACATATCTTTGGCATCTAAGATTAGGTCACATTAACTTGAGTAGGATTCAAAGGTTGATAGCTGATGGACCTTTGAGTTCATTGGAAGTGGAAAACTATCCGACCTGCGAGTCCTGCTTGGAAGGAAAAATGACCAAAAGGCCTTTTAAAGCCAAGGGGTATAGAGCCAAAGAAGTGTTGGAATTGGTTCATTCGATTTATGTGGTCCTATGTCTACTCAAGCAATGTGGTTTCGAATATTTTGTCTCTTTTATAGATGATTATTCGAGATATGGATATATTTATTTGATGTGCCGCAAGTCCGAGTGCTTTGATAAATTCAAAGAGTACAAGGCTGATGTGGAGAAGCGTCATGGTAAATATATCAAAACACTACGATCTGATCGTGGTGGCGAGTACCTCTTAGGAGAGTTTAGGAATTACTTATCGGAAAGCTGGGATTCAATCCCAATTATGCACTGTACACCCCAACGAGAATGGTGTGGTGGAACGAAGGAATATGACTCTCTTGGAAATGGTTAGATCGATGATGAGCTATTCGGAATTACCGAGTTCGTTTTGGGGGTATGCCACCTGAAACGGCAGCGTATCTCCGAACTTGGTTCCTTCTAAGACAGTATCTTCTACTCCCACAGAATTGTGGAATGGGCGTAAGCCTAGTTTGAAACATATTCGGATTTGGGGTAGTCCAGCACATGTCTTTGAAAGGAGATCTTGATAAGTTGGAATCTCGTATAGAAGTTCGACTGTTTGTGGGCTATCCTAGAGGAACGAAAGGTGGTTTGTTTTATAGTCCTAAAGATCGAGGGTAATTGTTAGCACAAATGCCCGATTTTTAGAAAGAGGACTATGTAATGGACCACAAGCCCATGAGTAAAATTATTTTAGAAGAAATAAGGGGAGAAACTTCTACCTTAGTACCAAGAGTACAAGATGAGATACCACATGGGTCACACCATCTGCTACTAATGATACATTATTACCACAAGTGCCTCGTCAGTAGTGGGAGGGTTGTTAGACAACCCGATAGATTCATGTTTTTAGGAGAGTCTTCGGACTTAGTACACAGTGAACACAAATCGGATCTCTGGAGCTACGACGAAGCACTCCAAGATAAAGATGCGAGAATCTTGGGAAAAGCAATGAAATCTGAATTAGAATATATAGATTCTAATCAAGTGTGGAGCTAGTAGAACCACCAAATGGTGTAAAAGCCATTGGCTTTAAGTGGGTCTACAAAAGAAAAAGAGGATCGACGGGAAAGTAGAAACTTTCAAAGCAAGGCTTGTAGCGAAGGGGTACACTCAAAAAGAAGGAATTGATTATGAGGAAACCTTTTCGCCCGTAGCCATGCTTAAGTCTATCCGGATTCTTTTGTCTATTGCAGCTCATATGAATTATGAGGTTTGGCAAATGGATGTCAAGACAGCTTTCCTTAATGGAAGTCTTGAAGAAAACATCTATATGAAGCAACCAAGGATTCATTGCAAAGGGCAAAGAGCATCTTGTGTGTAAGCTTAATCGGTCCATTTATGGGTTGAAACAAGCTTCGAGATCTTGGAACATCCATTTTGATGAGGTAATCCAGTCTTATGGATTTATTCAATGTCCGGATGAGTCATGTGTATACAAGAAGAGTGGCGGAAACGTGGTGGTATTTCTTGTACTATACGTAGATGACATCTTGCTCATTGGCAACAATGTCAAGGTGTTGTCGGGACGTAAAGGTATGGTTGTCAAGCGATTTGATATGAAGGACTTGGGAGAAGTTGGACATATTCTTGGAATCAAAGTTATAAAGGATCGCAAGAAAAGAATGTTATGCTTATCTCAAGCTTCATACATTGATACTATCTTGGCTCGTTTTAGCATGCAAAACTCCAAGAAAGGTTTTCTACCTTTTCGACATGGAGTACCTTTATCTAAAGAGATGTGTCCTAAGACACCAAAGGAGATAGAGGACATGAAGGCGGTTCCTTATGCTTGGTGTAGGAAGCCTAATGTATGCAATGCTATGTACGAGGCCGAGATATTTGTTTTGCCGTGGGCATAGTTAGCAGATATCAAAGTAACCCAAGTCAAGGACATTGGACAGCGGTAAAGCATATTTTAAAGTACGAAAAGGACTAGAAATTATATCTTTGGTTTACCAAGCAGATACTTTACTTCCTGAGGGTTACACAGATTGATTTTCGGTCGGATAGGGACAACAGTAAATATACCTCGGGTTATGTGTTTACCTTGGGAGGTGGAGCCATAGTATGGAGGAGTGTAAAGCGAAATGCGTTTCGGACTCCACCATGGAAGCCGAGTATGTAGCAGCCTCCGAGGCACCCAAAGAAGCTGTATGGCTCGAAACTTCTTGATGGACTTAGAAGTGATTCCTAGTTTGCCTAAAGCTATCACAATTTATTGTGATACTTGATGGTGCAATGTGGCAAACTCGAAGGAACCACGAGCCCACAAAGCAAGCAAACACATTGAGTGCAAGTACCACCCGATACGAGACATCGTAAAACAAGGAGAAGTTGTTGTCGCCAAGATTGCATCGGCGGATAACCTAGCGAGATCCTTTCACAAAGGCTCTTCTAGTACATTTTGTATGTATTGAGCAGGACCATATGAGGTTGTTCAATTTGTACCGACTATATAAAAGAACAAGATGGATGTACGTCTTCTTAATCCCTATATAATAACGGGCACGTGTACTCGGTGTATGTTTCTTTGATTTGCCAATGGGTGAGATTTATTAAATCAATAGGCTCGGTGAATTGGGAGATAGCATTGTTTATATGGTGTGTTGTTGATTATAGAAGGAATCCGTGTCCTAATTATTTAGGATGATGATATCCCTTGAGGAGCTCATAAAGATTGTTATGTAAACCCGCATGTGGATTTAATCCGACATAATAATAAAGATGAGTGGTACTACTCTTGGAATTAGATATAAATTAATTAAGTTGTCATTAATTTAATTAATTTATGGACATTCGATATCTTAAACACGGGAAATAAACGTACACATAATAAAGGAGCCCATATTATAATATGGGATTAGGACGGTAATTCAATTATAACTCTTTAGTGGACTGAGTTATAATTGATGGGCTTAAGTAAAGTGTTCGGATGAACACGGGATATTTAGGCCCATCGGGAGGCCCAACCCTAATTCCTCCTTAGGGTCCCTGTTGTAGCCTATAAATAAACCCTAACGTCAGAGCCTCCGGATGTGTGAAAAAACGTGAGATCGAGAGAGGCGGATTCTGATTCCTTGGAGGATCGTCGACCACTCGACGTCCAAGGAAAGGGATAGGAATACGGCGGAAGACCGTGAAGTTCGAGGCTCATCCTTCGATCGCAGCTTCTGACCTTAGAACTGGTTCGTCTTCACTTATTACGGTGAATAAAGGTACAATTCTATCCGCTGCGTTTATGTGACTGCGATCCCGAATTTGATAATTTCATAGAGTCGGCGATCGGTGGTTCCACCAATCAAGGTAACATAGAATCATCTCGAAATGAATAATTCGTAAAAGACACCATCCACCGTAAAAGGTAAAGGTAAAAAGTAATGTCATATCACCCGGTGAGCAGGATAATTAGAGAATTAGACTCGGTGTCCGGACAAGGACCCAACTAAGTCAAGATTGTATGTTCGGTTGCTATGTGTCATTACTTGAACCTAAATCTATTACGAAGCTCTAAACGATTCCAACCGGATTAATGCCATGCAAGAAGAACTAAATCGGTTTCAAAGACAAGATGTGTGGGAGCTTGTTGAAAGGCCTCATCATCAAAAAGTCATTGGAACTAAATGGGTCTTTAAAATAAGGGATGAAAACAATATTGTGGTTAGAAATAAGGCCGGACTAGTTGCTCAAGGTTATTCACAATCGAGAGGAATGATTATGATGAAACCTTTGCACCAGTGGCTCGTCTGGAAGCCATAAGATTGTTTTTAGCCTATGTTGTTTTTAAAAGATTCATAGTTTTTCAAATGGATGTTAAGTCAGCATTTCTTAATGGAATACTAGCCGAGGAAGTTTATGTAGAGCAACCTCCTGGTTTTGTCAAAGGAGATAAGGTTTATAAACTAAGGAAAGCTCTATATGGACTTAAACAAGCACCAAGAGCATGGTATGACACCTTGGTGATTATTTGATTCAAAATGGTTTTGTTAAAGGTAGAATTGATAGAACTCTCTTTAGAAAAGAATTTTGTTGTGATCTTTTGTTAGTTCGATTTATGTTGATGATATTATTTTTGGATCAACTAACATATCTTTGTGTGAAGAATTTAGTCATCTTATGAAAAGCAGATTCGAAATGTCCATGATGGGAGAGATGACTTATTTTCTTGGACTTCAAGTCAAACAGACAAAGAAGGGAATTTTCATCAACCAAGCCAAATATACAAAAGATCTTATTGATAAATTTGGAATAGGTACCAGCCGAGAAGCTAAGATACCTATGATGACAAATTTTTCAATGGATCCGAACGAGAAGGGAGAAGATCTTGATCAAACCGAGTATCGAGGTCTAATTGGTTCTTTATTATATTTAAGCGCTAGTAGACACGATATTTCATTTGCGGTTGGAGTCTGCGCTCGATTTCTAGCTAACCCTAAGAAAAGCCATCTTGAAGCAAAGAAGAAAATTCTTAAGTATTTGAAAGGAATCAGTAAATGTTGGGTTATGGTATCCAGTAGATGAAAACTTTGAGCTCTGCGGATATTCGGACTCGGAACTTTGGTGGGTGTAAGATAGATAGAAAATCTACATCTCTACTTGCCAATTTCTTGGAAGTAAGTTGATTTAATGGTTGTCTAAAAGCAAACCTCTGTAGCTACTTCCACAATCAAGCCGAGTATATGGCAGCTGGAAGTTGTTGTTCACACCTGATCTGGATAAGTCAACAGTTAAGGGACTATAACATTATCACCAAAGATGTACCTATCTTTTGTGATAGTAATAGTGTCATAGCTATTACTCAAAACCCGATCCTACATACAAGATGCAAGCATGTTGATATTAGGCACCACTTCATTCGAGACCACGCGAGAGAAAGGTGACATCGACTAGAGAAGATTCTTACCGATTTTCAAAGAGCAGACATCTTGACAAAGCCACTAGCAGAGACAAGGTTTAAAGAACTATCTGTAGAATTAGGATTATTAGATGCTTCTTTAGTTAATCTATAATCTTATTCTTTGTTTTTCATTTTGTCTCTCTCTCAATTAGTTTATTATGTCTAAAAAGAATTATCGGACTAGATTTGAGTCAAAGGACAATCAGTAGTGATATCATTGATCTCCTATCTTGGAATCAAGAATCAAGGATTAGTCATGAAGGTGTGCGTAAGTGTTTTTGCGAGAATGTTGTCACGAATGTTGGCACAATCGAGAACAACACGTATATAAATAAATGAATAGAAATACTCAACGAAAGTCTTAAACACTTTGCAAGATGGATATCAAAATTTTCATATAGACTATAAATAAGTCTATCTTGTCAAACGGCGTATTATCACTAGTAATTGTTAAGTGATACAATCGGTGAAAACATAAGCCATACCGTGAATGGATCTACGTATATAGTGACTAGATAATATTCAATCTAACCTATCACTAATACAAATAAAGACCAAATGTTGAGTGAAATGTTGGAACATTCACCAACGGAAGTATCGAGTATGAAACTACAATAAATTCTATAATCTATGCCAATAGACTATGCTAGATTGTGTTTCCCTCAACTTCGAAGTTTTAATCTTCATAGCAGCCGTGCATATATAGATAAAATCTGGACTCTTAATGCTTGAAGATAACTTCCACATCTCCCTTGAAAATAGGTAACTTCCATGTAACTTCCCCATGATCTTTATAACTTCTCTTTGCTTGCCTTTTCAAACGCATGACTTCGGTAGCTGCCGTAAGTCTTCATTACGAAAGAAAACAAGACATTGACCAAGACAAAATGTGGGTTAAGGGTTAGTGGAAGTGGAAGGACGAATTACGATGTTGTGACCAGAATGTTGGCACATTCGAGTAACACTCATCATAACATCAACAATCTCCCCCAATTCGGTCTTTCTCTTTGGAACACACACGATGTTGTACCATTGTACAACATGTGTACACAATAGAGATAAGTAAATAAACATCAAGTAAATGACATCTCATTACTTAGCCAAAAACGAATAACACTTAAACATAAAACATCACTAAAACATAAATTACGAACATAACAAAGACTTAACACTTAATAAAATCAAAATCAGAGCTAACACAAAAAAATAACACTTAAACGAACTAACATAAATCAGAGCTTAATCATAAAATGAAAAAATAAACCTAAATAACCTAACTAAACGAAATCGAGTAAAAAAACACAAAAACATATAACACAATAAAACAGAGCTTAAGACAAACGAGAACATAATATCAAGAACTTTAACCAAAATAAACTTAACTACGTACCAAAACAGTATTAAGTTCAACATCATACCTAAAATAATATACGATAAGTTCGAAAAGACATAAACATAAACGAGAAAATAAATTGAGTCTTTACAAAAACAGATAAAGCTTATAAATGAAGATTAGGAGAGGATTGGGCTGTAGAGTATAACTTGTTGCATCTTCATAAGTCTACGCACGAACTCCCCTTTCTTCAAGCTTCTCCATCTTTGAAAGCTCCCCTCGCTTGGATTATTAACGTCCCCAATCATCCAAGTCATCATACAATACGAGAGATCTTCATCGTCCCAATCTCGCATCTATCTTCTCAAAGCATCCACGTCCATGTTTGAACCTACTTGGGTCCATCATCATTGTTGTTTGGATTTGTGGGCACATTCTCGGCACATTCAGCGAATTAGTTTCCATTTCAGATCGGGAGCCGCACTTGTTCCAGCTCCGGATATATCAAAGCATATGGTCCTCCTCCGGTTACATCAACATCGGCATTTGCAACACCACCAGACATCTCCATCCCTAGCATCCGGCTCAGAGCAACACCAAGAATACTGAGTAGCAACATCGGGTCCTACTCCCCGTGACAAGAGAAAGTAGTGCTTCCCAGACCTTTTTGTGCATCTCAAGGTTGCTCAGCGAGACACTTTGCATTATTGATTGAATTTTCGTCATAGCAATCTGATCTCGGATGAATTGCGGCCGTAATTGCGGTATGTTGGCGCGTGTGTGCCAACATTTCTCGGCACATCAGCTGGTTGATCGGTAGGAACTTCAGTGCGAGGGCATTCGGATCTCTGTAGGCGGATCAATCACACGTGGTCCATCCTCGGTACATGTGAGATTCCTAAACTCGAGCAAATGAACTTATTAACTCTGAATTTTCCCTCACGAAAACCAAGAGCCGAGATCATCATAAAAATCAGTGGGATACGGCAGCGATCCTTTACTTGATACTCTTCCAAAGATATGTCATCATATTGTCGAAAATTGTCTTCCCAAGGTTGAATCTTTGCAAGTGGCCAATCTTGTACATAAGTACGACTTGTTCGTAAGTAAGGGTAGTGGTGTTGGATGAGGGCAGCCAATTGTACACAATCAATTTGTGCAAGACACTATACAAACTAGTGAGGACCGAGGAGTTCATCCTATATCTCCACACTTGTTTGTCTCCCTCCGATGATTACACTTATCACTTCATCAAGGTTATCAATCGGAGGATCTTCATCATCCCTGGTTCTAAGAAAGCTGTTAATCTTAGCGGGAGTAACCTCAATCACCTTTCCCTTAAATTTGACCTTTCCATAATTCTTAGAATTGACCCTAGAAATCTTGCCCTTCAAGTTGGCATAAAATTCATACACCCATTCAATCGGATAAGGAGTAGCAAATAGAAGTGCAAACAGCAAAGACTTTTCTTCCGGATAACCAACCAAATTAATAGAAACAAAATCATCCATCTTAATTATCCTCTCTCCAACAATCAGTCTAGTTCTCAAAGTCCTAAACTTATCACTATCCACACCATTATAACTATCATCGAGAATCGAGGCGAAGACATATTGAGAGAGGAATCAGTATGTACCTCATCGATTTAGCCTTACTTGCTTGGATGAAGAGGACTCGTAGTCGAGAACGATGTGTCCATCGTGTGCCAACATCCTCCGGCACATCCTGCGGATTATTTCGCTTTGCTTCTCTTCTCCAAGCGAGCAATGTTTGATTCATTTACGAATCCTCGGTACTCCCCCTCGGTGAGCACCGGAGCAGAGGCTTGACCGCTTGTTTCCTTTTCCGAGCTTGCTTCTCGCATTTCTTCTTCGGATGAGTCGTAATCAAAGACTTGTATTAGCTTTGAGGCAACACCATCATCATGTTTCGCTTCATCCCTTTCTCGAGTAATCGACTCTTTTGCCCATGGTTTGGTAAGAACGCCGTTTCGACCACGTCCCTAGAGCTCATCGCCTTTTTGTCGAGCGGTTTCAAAGCGAGCGGTGAGCTCACCGGTGTCGATCGAGTCGGTCGATGGGTCATCTACTTGGAGCATCTTGCGGTGATTGTGGCGGTGTAAACACTAAGTGTTTGTACTTGCTGGAAATCAACCTCCACGTCGCCTACTTTGACAACGGGGTAAATCGCCTCGCTTAGTGAGGGTTTTGAACGCATAGGCGATTTGATCGAAGTGGCTCCTTCAGCTAGCTCAACTGTCATCGGATATGTTTCGAGAGCGGGACTTCGCTAGCTTCGCCGCTAATCCGATTTTGTGGCGTTCGCCCAAAATCGGAGTTTCGGGAATTTCGAAGGAATTTCGGTAGGTGGGAGAGGAACATCGTGAGCCAACCCTAATAGAAGAGGGTGATGTTGGGCGAGATGCGCCAACATTCTCGGACACATTGTCGACGGCCATTGAAGCAAGAAGTCGAAGGTTTCGGAGGTAGAAGATGATGCTTTGGAGAGGTTGAGTGTTTGGATTGTGAAGGTGAGAGGTCTTTTCGATCAGCCATATTAATCACCTACAAACACTATTCAAATTAAATTAATAAAATAATAAATTTGAATAAAAATAGGCTGAAAAAAAACTAATACCACAAAGTATAATTAATAATACCTTTGAACTTTTGTGCTTAAATACGAAACTTTGATATTAAGTATAGAACACACTGAGTATTAAGGACCTTAAATAGGGAAGAGAAAGATTGCGAAGTTGTGAACACATCGAAGTTAAAAGATAAGATTTAATCACATCCCTAAAAAATAGGGCATTATCAAATGTTGGAAGTTTATTTCAATGACATGCTAAAAACCGCTTAATTCTAGATAAAATAACTGCACAATTAATTAAATTAGACTATATAATATTGATGGGAACAATTTAAAATAAATAAATCTCCATAAAATAATATTCGGAAATTTTTAAACTCGTAGAGGTAAATATACATATGAGAACCAATGTTATTCACCGAATGTCGGCACACACACTTCTCAATACGCTTTTACATGAAATAAATTCATTTGTGTTGCACTATATTTTATTTTTCCCACTTATTCACATTGATCCATTTTTCCGAGAAGACATCATCGTAGTTGTCACTTCTGTGTCCCATAATTACTCAATGGATTGTGAATATATTGATGCATTCAAGTCACCTTTTGAAAAGAGAACATCGTAGTCGTCAACTCCGTGCCCCATAGTTACTTAGTGACATAGCATCTAATTGTGAGTTTATTTAATTGCATTTGAGAGAAGTGTGTCGAGGACAATTTGTAATTATCACGAGGTTCTAATACTATTTACACAAGAGAGTTCAAAAACACTAAATATTACAATACTTAGAAAAATTTAAATAAATTGTTCTAGTGTTGCTACAAATGTTGGCAAATTTGTCACAACACACAGCAAATATATGTCTAATTAGTGCATAAACCTAGAGATTTTCTAAGAGAAGAAAACCTCTCATTATCAAGGGCTTTAGTAAAAATGTCCAATTTGCTTTTCGGTAGAAATGTATTCCAACTTTACAACTTCTTTTCTACAAGATCCCTAATAAAGTGGTGTCTAATACTTATATGCTTAGTTAACGAATGTTGCACAGGTTCTTAGATATATTAATTGCACTTGTATTATCACAATAAACGGTAAGAGTATTGCTCTCCAAACCGTAATCATCGAACATCTTCTTAAGCCAAAGAAGTTGAGTACAACAATTTCCCGTGGCTATGTATTCGATTCAGCCGTAGATAGGGAAACACAATTTTATTTTATTTATGCCAAGAAACAAGATTGTTACCCATGTAGAAACATCCACCACTTGTACTCTTCCTATCATCACTGTCACCTGCCCAATCTGCATCACTACTGAGCCAATCAAAGAACAATTAGTGTCTTTGCTATACCATATTCCATAATCACATGTGCCTGCCACATATCTAATTATTCTTTTAACCGAATTCATGTGAGATTCTTTAGGATCAGCTTGATAACGAGCACATAAACAAACACTAAACATGATGTCTGGCCTACTAGAAGTCAGATACAATAGACTACCAATCATCGACCTATACAATGTTGGGTCAACATTTGTGCCAACACTGTCTTTACACAAATTTTGTGTCGATCCCATAGGTGTCTTTATGTGTTTAGCATTGTCTAAACCAAACCTTTTCACAAGATTTTTGGCATATTTACTTTGACAAAAGAAAATACCATCCTTGCATTGTTTAATTTGAAGACCTAAAAAGTAATTCAAATCTCCAACCATCGACATTTCAAAGGTAGTGGTCATTTAATGTACAAATAATTCAAGCATTTTCTCACATGTAGAACCAAACACAATGTCATCAACATATATTTGAGCAATCATAATATCATATCCAGAATGTTTTATAAACAAGGTCCTATCAACTTCACCTCTATAAAAACCGAATTCAACAAGAAAATCGGTTAATCTACCATACCATGCCCTAGGTGCTTGCTTCAAACCATATAAAGCTTTCTTAAGTTTATAAACATGATCAGGAAATTCATGATTCTCAAACCCCTTAGGTTGTTCTACATATGCTTCTTCCATAAGAATTCCATTTAGAAATGCGGCCTTAACATCCATTTGATGCGGTTTTATATCAATGAAACATTCAATAGCAAGTAACAACCTTATGGATTCAATTCTAGCAACAGAGCAAAAGTCTCATCAAAATCAATTCCATCTACTTGTGTATAGCCTTGAGCAACAAATCTAGCTTTGTTTCTTACAACATTACAATTCATCGATTTGTTTTTGAAGATCCATTTTGTACCGATTACATTCACATTATCAGGCCTAGGCACAAGTATCCAAACATCATTCCTTTCAAATTGATTTAACTCCTCATGCATTGCATTTATCCAGCTTTTCATCTTTCATTGCTTCATCAATATTTTTGGGTTCATTGAAAGAATGAAAACATTCAAAGTTCACCTTGTTGCACATAGATGTCATACAAATTGATCTTACCACATGTCTTGCATTAAAACTCAATTTTCTCCTTGTTTGTACACACGATTGTGGTTTACCTATGATCTGTTGTTGTGGATGATTTTTGAAAATCACGGAAGATGATGCATAGCGAGGATAAGACATAGTTACATTAATTTACGGATGTTGAGGTGATGTTGCTTCATATGTGGGCACATTCGTAGCAACATTCTCAATCGATTGAAATATTAGAACTTTGCATCTGTTCAATAAGGTCGATTACATCTTCTTCAATGGCATTATCTCGCAAGACTTGCATTATCATCAAAAACAACATTCATAGACTCTTGAACGAGTATCAGTCCTAAGATTATAAATCCTAAAAGCTCTCTTGTTTCTAGCATAACCAAGAAAGAAACCCTTGTCACTTTTTGAATCAAATTTGTGTAGCTGGTCTCTATCATTCAATGTAGCAAACACAACCAAAGACATGAAAGTATTTGATTAGGCTTTTTGTTATTCAAAACTCATAAGGTGTTTTAGTGGAATTAGGTCTTAAATAAACTCTATTTGATATATGTTAAGCGGTATTCAAAGCATCACCCCAAAACCTTTTTGAAAGTTTCTTGGATAAAAGCATTACTCTAGCCATCTCTTGTAGAGTTCTATTTTTCCATTCGGCTACACCATTTTGTTGAGGTGTTTTAGGAGAAGAAAACTCTTGAATTATACCTTTGTCTTCACAAAAATTAGTGAATAAGCTGTTCTCAAACTCCCTACCATGATCGGACCTTATTCTTTTTACCTTAGTGACATAAACATTTTTAAAACGTTTGTAAAGAATTTTGAATACTCCAAAAGCATCTGATTTTTCCTTAAAAATTCAATCCTTGTAAACCTTGAATAATCATCTACTATGACAAAAGAATATCTCTTACCACCAATGCTTTCGGTCTCCATTGGTCCCATTAAATCCATATGCAAAAGTTCAAAGCAATGTTTCGTAGTACAATGTGTCAATATTTCATGTGACATTTTGACTTGTTTACCACTTTGGCGGGATCCACACACATTTGACCTACGAATTTGTAACTTAGGTAGACCTTTAACCTCATCAAATTTCAATAATTTGACAATATTTCTATCTTGAGCATGTCCAAGATTTTGATGCCAAAGTGTACTCTCATCATTTGAACATTAAAACATGCTTGATTCGAATCAATTAGATAACAATTATCCACAGATCTATTACCAACCATGAGACAATTATCATCATTGTTTAACACATAGCATGAACTTTTATCAAACTTTACATGCAAGTCATCATCACATAATTGACTAATACTAATCAGATTTGCAAGTAAACCTTTAACATGTAAGACTTTTGTCAAGTTTGGAAAACCAGAACATTCAATGTACCTATACCAATAATTTTACCTTTTGAACCTCCTCCATATGTAATATTTCCACCATCATATGCCTTATAATCAGCGAGATAACTTTCCTCACCGGTCATGTGTCTAGAACACCCACTATCAAAATACCATACTCCGGAACACATGCTTTTAAAGATGTATAGACAACATTACATACGCTTTTGACTTTTTCACCCAAGTAGATTTTTGAACAGGTTTTGAAAAGTTTTTTGAAGCTGTTTGTTTGAATGTTGAGCAATGGGGCAACATTTTCAAAGACATTCTAGAAAATTTTTTATCCTGCCTCATTCTAAAAGCAGTTTGGTCGTTTGTGACCCTCGGTGAAACAATAGTGACAAACATCCTTCTTTTGAGAATCATTTTTCAACTTTTCGAGTTCAACCAAGGTTTTGTAAACACAACAGTTTATTATTGTTTAAAAACTGAGTGATATTACCATTATAACCAAGACCATGTCTACTTGTACTTCCAATTGTCGATTGCCTCATCAAGTTTGGTGAACTTTACGAATATCTTTTGAAATTCGGTGTTGTTCCTTTTAATTTGCTCTTTGAGGTTGTATAACTCCAGATCTTTCCTTGTTAGTATGACATTAAGCTTTATCACCAAATCCTTTTGATATGACTCTTCAATAGTCATGTCCCTTAAGGCTTTACGAGTGGATTTCAACTCCTTTTCAAGCTTTTGATAACTAGACTTACAATCTTCGCAAACATTGTTAGAAGTACCTACTTTATCTACACATGAACTTGAGAAACAATTAAATTGGAACCTCCAATGTTTCCTCAAATGTTGACACATTTGACTCAACATCGAATCATCCAAGAAATCATCAAGAGTATCATCATATATAATCCTTGCGAGAAAAAACATATTCTTCATTCTTATCGAATCATCTTCACAATCGGACTCATCACTTAAGGTAGCATTGAAATTTACCCTTTTTCTCAAAAGAGTGTTGGCACATTCATTAGCATAATGACCAAAACCAGAACATGCATCACATTTAACATTTTTCCTATATTCTCGATCATATTTGATCTTGTTACCTCTATCAAATTGCCTAGGTTGATTAACATTCCTATTTTTATCGTGCAATTGACGTGAACTACCAATCAACTCTATCTTGATTCTTAATTTGCAAATTATTTCTAAGTCTATTTGCTCTCTTTTTCAAAAATGCATTAAATTGCTTAGTTAAGATAGCAATGTTATCGGCATTGTCGGCACAATCATCAATAACATCTTCATCGAATCTATTTCAAGAATAAACGGTTGTTTATCAATACTAGAAGATGTTTCTCCTTTGAAAACATAAATTTTCTTTTGATTTCTCATTATCTCTTTGAGAAAAATTCATTTCATACGTTTTCAAAATACTCACCAACTCATTTTGAGTAATAGCATCGTGTCTTTAGCTTCCTCAATAGCACATATCTTAGCATCAAAACGTTTAGGAACAGCTTCTTAAGATTTTATGTGCTAACCTTGTATTGGATATAGCTTCACCAAGTGCTTGAGATTCATTGGAAATCTTAGTGATTCTTTCATTGTAGGAGGATATGGTCTCATCTTCCTTCATCCTTAGATTTTCGAACTTAGTTCCAAGCATCCGCAACTTTGTCCTTCTCACACTCTCGGATCCGTCATAATGTTCTTGCAATCTCTCCCATGCATCTTTTGCGGATACACAATTAGAAATTATTTTGAACATGGAAATATCCGTAGAAGTGAACAAGGCATTGAGTGCCTTTGAATTGAAGGCGGCCGTGGTCACCTCATCATTTGTCCATTCTAACTCCCTCTTGATTTGAGCTTCGGTATTGTCGATGGCTGGAAGCTGTTGGTGGAGTCCAACCGATTAAAATACTTCTCCATGCACGTTCATCAATGGACTTGATGTACATGCGCATCTTAGGCTTCCAAATTGCATAATTTGTACCATCGAGAAGCTGGTGGCCTAATTGGAGCTGTCATAGGATAATCCATCGTAATAAATCACACCAAACACGAGGATCTAAACTCGGGATAAAGAGTTCAACGGCTCTGGTGCCAATTGAAGGTGTGCGTAAGTGTTTTTGCAGAATGTTGTCACGAATGTTGGCACAATCGAGAACAACACAAACATAAATAAATGAACAAAATACACAACGGAAGTCTTAAACACTTTGCAAGATGGATATCAAAATTTTCGTATAGACTATAAATAAGTCTATCTTGCCAAACGGCGTATTATCACTAGTAATTGTTAAGTGATACAATCGGTGAAAACATAAGCCACACCGTGAATGGATCTACGTATATAGTGACTAGATAATATTCAATCTAACCTATCACTAATACAAATAAAGACCCAATGTTGAGTGAAATGTTGGAACATTCACCAACGGAAGTATCGAGTATGAAACTACAATAAATTCTATAATATATGCCAATAGACTATGCTAGATTGTGTTTCCCTCAACTTCGAGTTTTAATCTTCATAGCAGCCGTGTATATATAGATAAAATCTGGACTCTTAATGCTTGAAGATAACTTCCACATCTCCCTTGAAAATAGGTAACTTCCATGTAACTTCCCCATGATCTTTATAACTTCTCTTTGCTTGCCTTTTCAAATGCATGACTTCGGTAAGCTGCCGTAAGTCTTCATTCGAATGAAAACAAGACATTGACCAAGACAAAACGTGGGTTAAGGGTTAGTGGAAGTGGAAGGACGAATTCGATGTTGTGACCAGAATGTTGGCACATTACGAGTAACACTTGTCATAACATCAACAAGTCATACCGACCTTATCGACTTGATGGTTACTTATCGACATTTGGTAAATCGAGACAAGATCACAATAGTCAACCGACTTCTATAAAATCGCATTTACCATTGCATCTTATCGACTTACCCTTGGTACTAATGACTTGTCTAAGTGTCTTTGATTTCGTAAAGAACAAGGTTTGATAA
Source organism: Paraleonurus japonicus (assembly GCA_030762865.1). Taxonomy (NCBI): domain Eukaryota; kingdom Viridiplantae; phylum Streptophyta; class Magnoliopsida; order Lamiales; family Lamiaceae; genus Paraleonurus; species Paraleonurus japonicus. The sequence continues at coordinate 25,519,069 of CM061060.1, forward strand.
ACACATCTCTAAATACGAGACAAAGTCTACTTATCCAAGTATTCATGAAACAGACTATGATGCTATCAATCCAGACAAGGGAAGTCTTCAGAAGTATCTTCTAAACTTTTTAACTATCTATTAAATTATGAATATTAGGTTCATATAATTTTAATATCATAATTCTTTTTAATATTTCTTCAAAAATGAAGTTACTCAGTTTATTAAAAATATTTTGTTTTACAAAATAAAAGGATAAGGGTTCAAACTTTGTGTTTATTAGAATACATGTATTTTATTTTATCTCTCCAATTAATCGAAAAGTATTTTCTCAAATAAGTAACTCGTCAGAGAGAAGTTACTACGGACCCGAAATTTTATCAAATTTGATTTTGAAATACGCCGAGTACACTTCACGCGCGAGAAATGGAGGCGAGTTTCCGAAATATGAACCGTCTAAATTTCACGCGCGACATATTTAATAATATTCTCTGCACTTTTCAAAATAAATGTCATAATTGCATTAATGGAGATTCGAAAGCCTATACTTGCACTTTTCGAGTAATTATTAGTTTTATAATTGTTTATTATTATATCTTTCCATATAAATAGGAGTTCGTGTGCATAATTTTATTTACGCACACTTAAAAACCTTTATAATTTCTCAAACCTTTCCCTCTCAAAATCTTCTATATTCCTAAAATGGCGTAATCAAAGAAATCAAACATCAAATATGAATATGATCTCGCATCAATCGGAGATAGAACTAAATCGAGATGTATGTTGAATGGGATATTTCAACCGATCCACGAAACCGGAGAGATTTTGAGTTTGCTTGAGTCCAGAGGCTTGAAACAATACCGCACGATGAAACCGTCAAGGAATCTTCATAGATGATCTCTCTGCTGAATTTTTAAGCGGAGCGAAGGCAAGCGATCTTGGTTTGGAATCTCAAATACGAACCAAAGGAAAAAGAAAGAAGGTGGTATTATCCATTGATGAAATCGGAGGAATTTTTGGGTTGAGCACCGTCGGAGAAAATCCTTTCACTTATAAAGCATCGGAATACCGGAGAGTTTCCGTTTAATGGCGAGAAGAACCTATCGTAACACAATGGCAAATTTGAAAAGGCTAATGTTAAAAAGGAAGTATAGGCTATTAATGTTGATTTTGACCAAGTGTATCTTGGGAGAGCAGCAGAGTCACGATGGGTTAATATAGCCAAGGATCTCATTGTCGAGGGCAATTATAGACGGAGCGAAATTAATTGGGCAAGGTTGGTATATTCAAAGCTGATGGAAGAGAAGAAGAAGTTTGTCAAAACCCCTGTTTGAGATGAATTGATGAGATGGTCTTTGACCAAAATTACAAGTATGATGGCCAGGATTACCATCATACTTGAACATAAGAGGTTAGACAATCTAGATGGAAGGAGGGTGTAAAGAAATACACTAAGCGAAGGGGCTCTGATCAAGGATGAGAAGATTTATGGAGCAACAGATTCGAGAAGGAGATGGGGATGATCCAGCTCCTCCCCAGCCCCTAGGAAGAAGGCTTCAAAAGCCAAGGTAAAGGTTGTTAAGACGGTATTAGTAGATGAGTCCTCGTCTACCGAGACGGAGGAAGCGAGGTGAGGAAGAGGAGGAGACAGCTTCCCAAGGAAGTGTCTCGGCGAGGGTGGCCAAAGAAAGCGAACGGACAGAGACAGAGGAGGTCTCATCTAAAGAAAAATCTGATCAAGGAGAGGAGGCAAAATCACCATCATCATCCTCGTCCTCATCTCGAGGATGAGATACCGAGAACCCTCCACATCCCAACCTCGGCAATGAAGAGGCGAGATAAGACCCATTGCCTCGAGCCTCTAAAGCAGTCCACTCCCGAAGTCCAACTCAAACCCAACCCTCATATGATCCATTTTCTTTTTACCCTCAACATCATCTCGAACCAGACCTATTCTTTAACCTCCCGAATCCATCCGGTGTCATGGGTCCAACCGAAACCTCTCTAAGAGTTCTTGGAAAGTAATTCCTTCTCCGAAAAGAATCCGCCTAGCATATAAGCCTGAGCTTCTAAAAGAACTCATTGATGTATATATGCTACGAAGACTCAGATTGGGCTCATTTGAGGAGACAACTATCCTAATAGCGAGCGAGGGGAAACAATCGCTATACGGGAAAAGAAGTTCTTAAAAAGGCCAAACTTAAATCTTTTCAAGACATCCTCACAGAGGACACCTTTGTAAACTATATTCTCCAAAGGGTGTATCTCGGGGACATGCGGCAGAGGAGGTGGAGAAATTGGGAGAAGTGAATGAAGGAAAAGGAAAAAGGAAAGGATGTGGTCAAGAAGGAGATGAAGGGAAAAAGTTGGAAGGATTGATTGGTGGAGGCTGCGATGAGCCAACTGAGATAGATACGGTGAGGAGGCACAAACAGAGCGACGAGAGAGGTAAGAGTCAGGTGAGGTAGAATCGAGGTGCCAACTACAATGATGCATTGGGCGAGATTCTCCTCTAGCCGCCGTACAAGCTGATGTTGCAATTGAGGAGATAGATTTAACTCTATCTTCTCCTTACGAAGAGACGACCTTGCCCTCCACATCTGCGTTTGTATCCGATGTAGAAGCTTTGAAGGCTGAAGTTGAAAATTTGAAGAATGCCTGTCTGAATGCCTTTCAAATGGTTCCAAGTGTCATCACATCTTCTATCAAAGAAAATACAGAGGCTGCAATTCACGAGAAATCCAAGATTGACCTCTATTTCTCGGAATCGGACATGAAGAGAACATGGCTAAGGTGAAGCAAAAGGTTGCTTTGAGGAAATGAACACCCAAGATGCTGGATCAAACAATATGTTCGAGATGCCTTTCGAGAAATCGGTGATAGCGTTGAAAATCGAGTAAAAGAATCTTGGGCAGCAAAGGAAGCTTCTTTCTCTCAAGTGTTTAAGATGCAACTATCCATGGAGAAGGATAGGCGGGGCAGCTATTTTGAGACAGGTTTATGGAGGATGAATTCGAGACGGCAAACTGACTCACAAGAAGTGTCTTGATCAGCCGGATCAAAAGACTGGTTTTGTAAGAGAAGAACTCATTGGGCATATAAATCAAGTAGCCACTATCTCGCAACACCCGATTTCTTTGATGTCAAAAAGGGGAAGATAGTGAGCTCAAGAAAAGGATTGAGTTACAAGGTGATCGGTTGTTGGCTTTAAATCTAAGAATAGATGAATTGTCCGAGGAGTTGTTGAAATCTTAAGAGGAGAAGAAGAAGGCGAGAAAAGGAAAAGTCTCGGAGAGCCTTGAGGAGGCTGAAAAGGAGAACAAAGGCAGTGAGTCCACCGAATCGAACTCGAGCTCGAACTACCACCTACTGCTGATCTCTGTCACTGTCCTATCAATCAAATCTCCCTCATCCTCATCCAAAGCACTGGGAAAGCTAAGGCTTCAAGACAAATTCGAAGACCCAGTCTGAGATAAAGGAGGAAGAAAGAGTGCTAAAGAGGAGGAGGGAAGAGAAAGAAAAGTACAAGAGGAGAGATGCCAAAAGAAGGAGGGAGCAGGAGAAGGCAGCGGGGAAGTTTTATGATCGAAAATAGAGGAAATGGGTCCAGACGAGTAGAGATGAGCAAGAAGTCGATGTTTTCAGACCATTTCATCGGAGCGATGTTGTCCCAAAGGAAATCATGCGATGAAGGATCGGGAGATGTGGAGATCGTGCAGCGAGAATGGATATTTGCTTTCCATGTCTGCAAGAAGATTCAATGGGGACTTGAAGAGACCATCGCTTTCCATGTTTGGTTAGAAGAAAAGGATTCCAAGTTCTATCAATATTTGATTGACCTTGCTCACAGAGAGTTCAACGCAGACGTGGTCGCACCCGGCTACTCACCGATGGAACCCCCTAGGATAAAAGATGGTCGGCTAGATCGCGAAAGAGTCAAGCGGTGATTATAAGAGCTGAAGTGGCCGACTTAGGCAAGGAGGAGAGACGGTGTCTCGAAGAAGAGAGTCTTTGGTAGTTAAGCATACCAAAAGAAGACAGGTGGTATGATTAAGTCTATCTCATTCTACTCTTACATTTATCTGCTTTTTCTTGAATATGGAAAATATGCAAGTCTGTGAATATTTGTGAAATACACTTCTTGAACCGCTCTCATAAACTTTGTTGTTTTAACTAAATTGATTCTTTTTCAAATCTTCTAACTAATTCTCTTTAAGTAACTTGTTTATAATTTCATAACACTAACTCATCCGAAACTTTCAAATCTTATTCTATATGTTTTACGATTATCGACCTTAACCTTGATCAACTATGTTGCTGATCATCCGATTATTAAGACTATTGCTCGATTATCGACAATGTGACTTAATTGTATACTTTGTATTATTCTTATCCTCTAAGAGTACTAACATTTTTTCTTTTCTTGAGCTGTGTTTTAACATCATCAAAAAGGGGAAATTGTTAGGTAAGAAAAGTTGTATTTAGTTTTGATGTGTTAAAAGTGTAAAATAGGATGACCAAATGAGCATCATGTATAGGCAGTGAAGTAAGTAATTGAAAATAAAACTAAGTACAAATAAGATGAGGACAAGAAGTCGACTAGGTTAAGAAATCAAACTAGGACAAGCCTCGAGATGAGGACAAGAAATCGATGAGGACCAGATATCGACAAGGACGACATGAAGAAGATAGTTAAGGTTCAATACGATAAACAATCACCTAGACAAAGAACGAAGACAAAGACAGGTAAGGCAAAATGCGAGACAAGGAAGTGTTAGAGGAATTTCACACAAGTATCAAGAAGCGATTTCAACTAACCAAGAGGAAGTTACAAGATTGATTATATTGTTATAACCGACTAAAACGGAATTCAAGGAAGTTACAACTACCAAATGAAGAACTTTATAAATAGAGATAGAAAGTAGAATAGAATTAACTTTTGATTCTTTGCATCTACACAAACTATTCACATATTTGATACACACAAGTCATAAAATTTATAAACACACACAAACATTCTATACGTTTTCGGTTTAGTGTTTGTAGAACACTTTGTACGTAACATCTTCAAGCCATTGATATTCGTAAATTAGGAAGAAAGCTGTTGTAAGGTGAAGATTCACGATTGTAAGTAAGTAAGCAAGAAGGAAGAAAGATAGTAAGTAAAGACCCTTCTTCAAGTTGAAGAAGGAGAGTGGACGTAGGATCATTTGATCCGAACCACTATAAAATCTAGTGATCTTTATTGCTTTACTTTACTTTTCTCACAATCTTTATTTTCGGTTTATTAATCAAAGATTAAATTCAATCGAAGTTAAAACTAAAATATCAGTTTGCTTTTGATCTTGTTCAAGTTGAGTTTAAAATTGATTTCCACTTTGTGTTATTTGGTTGTTGAATAAGTTTGAAAGATTTGTTAAAATATAAAAATTTATTCAACCCCCTTCTAGATTTTTCCTAGAAGGTTAATTCAAGTTTTCTCTAAGATACTCAACTAATTGGGACCAACATTGATAATTTTTCTAACTTTAATTCTGAAATTGAACTTTGATTATAAACCGAAATTGACAAGAACAGATAAGTAAATGAAAGCAATAAAGAACAAGATGATTTATAGTGGTTCGGATCTAACTGATCCTACATCCACTCTCCTTCTTCAACTTGAAGAAGGGTCTCTTCTTACCACTTACTTACTCACTATCCAACTTACAGTTTACACCTTACAAAGATCTTCAACTCTTCAAACTCCTAGACTCTTCTCTAACATCTAACTTTTACAATGATAGATGAGCTTTGAAGATGTACAACAAAGTGTTCTATAAACACTTAGAACTCGAAAACTTTCTTTAAAAACTTTGTGAATTGATGTGAGAGTGTAAATCTGAGTATTGTGAACAATGTGTTGTGTTAATGTGATGTGTTTAATAAAGTGAAAACCTAGACCTATTTATAAGCCTGAAAAAGACAGTTAGTTTGTTAGTTTGTTCTAACAAACTAGAACCGCTTAACAAACTTTAATCTTGATAAGCTGTTCTCATCTTCACCGATCTTTCTCTCGTTGTCTGCCGGTGACTTGGTGAAGACTCACTTTTCTTATTCTACTCGGCTTATCTTGACCTCGTTTGAGCTCTTCATAATTGTCTCCTGCAGATGACTTAACTTGAGCTTGTCTCCGGATGAATTTCAACCTTTCGGACTTCAGTGACTTGTCGAGTTCTTGACTGGTCCGATCGCCTTAGTAATCGAACTTGACCTCGGTGATCTTCAAGTCGTCGATCATCTGAGTTGATCTTTTTAACTCATCAAAACTTCTTGATCTAACAATTTCCCCCTTTTTGATGATGTTAAAACTATAAGAAAGAGACATACTCACGGTGATGTTAGTCAAAGTTATTCAAGATAATCGAGATAGGCATATCGTAACACATTCACACTTTAATTGATTTATTCAAGTTAGAGCACTTAATTCACAAAAAAAAATTTAACCAAATATTCTTAAGTCTTAAGACCTTTTTTTAAATAAAAAATTAGACTTAGTAAAAGTTTTAAGTCTTAGGACTTAGGAAAGTTTTAAAACTTAGAAAATTTTTAGAAAAATTTAAATACGAGATGAGAATTTTCTCGGATGATTAACACTTAGAAAATTTTTAAGTTTTTGTAAAAAGCGGTAAAGAAAGCTAAAAAATTAAGACAAGTAAATCGGATAAGATTCAGTCATCTCATTCGGATAGAGCACATTTACATTTTTACATATGGATCGAGATAAGAAGATAAAAGATAAAGAAATTCAAAGCTTATCTAATCTGTCCATCTATCTTTCTCAAGAAGTGCATCCAATCGAATATTCTTGTCCTTAGCTCACGATTTCCTTTGGATCGGTCAACTTCATCGATTTATTCCATAGTTGATAGTCGACTGATCCACTCCTTGTCAACCGAGCCATCATCATTAACCTTGATTGGGATTGTGGAGAGCTACCAAATCCACATTGTATCATTCGTCTCCTTCATTAATCAATTTTTGGTACAAATCTGATTTTCCTTCTCCATCCAATCATGCCATGCTATCGTTTCGTCTTCGTATGATGCTCCAACTCCTCTCGCAAATGTACCGAGAAGAATGTCCACTTCGCCTCATATTTCATATAATCTCCACCCCATGAGGGGTGAGCAATCATCCTTGGAGGAGCATCGGTTCTTTCTTGTGGCCTTACCCAAGCCTTATCTGCTTCTCCAAGGGGACCTCCATTCTTTGGGACAACCCACCTTTTCGAGAGAGCGATCAAACACTCTACCAGCCTCTTTCGCAGACTTGATCTTTCTCTTCGCCTCCTGCGACCATAGTAGACTTTTTTCAACTTTTATCCGTCCATCTCTTTCTTCCTCGATCCTAATCTGCTCGGCTGATTTTTCAAGTGGTCTTTTGCCCGCAGCCTTGGTCATCAAAATTTGTCTGACAGAGATGAGATCCGCTCAAGCTCCTTTCCCTTGCCTTTCTCGGCTTCGGCTCATTCCCCTTACTCTTCTCGGCTTGACCTTGGCCTTAGCCTCTTATTTTCTTTCTCCGATCTTATCCATAAATTTCTCGATTTGAGCTCAGCTCCTCTCTTCCTAGCCTGCTTATCTGTCCCGATTGCATCTTCTATCTCGCTCAATCCCGATTTTCGTGGCGGTGAGCTCATCTGTCTGGCCGATTCTTTGTGAGCTTAATCGATTGAGTTCAGCTTTGATGATCTCCAAATCTTCCCCCTTTTTAACATCATCAAGTAGCATAGTAAGTTGCTCCTTGACAACGGTAAAATAGGTGGAAGGCGTGGTCTGATTGCTCAGGATTTCATCGGCTAAGATCTGATTATCTGTTTGCACTTGACTCTTGACTCACCAACCTCCTTCCTTACCTCAAGAACTTCTTCTTTGTGAGATGCGCTTTACAGATCTGAAAGTTTGGATAAGAAATTTACCTCGAATGCTTTAAGCATTTCTTCCATGGTGATCTTGACAGAGTCCACAATATCGCTCGCCTTGGTTGAAAGCATCTCGAGTGAACTTATCTTTCATCCACTTCTCCAAATTGATTGAGAATTGAGGAGAAGGTGGATCTGAGCCGCCGGGAGGAGCGGCAGATGAGATCTCTGGCACCAAGACAACCTCGGATGTGATTGAGGAGCTGCTCTTGAGATAACATGGAAGACACGAAGTGATTCCCACAGACTCCAACACCGCTTTCTCCCGGGAGACTAGGTTCTCCCGGTGACCTCTTCGGAAAATAGGCTTAATTCCTCCAGTCACCCGTCCTTAGCCGGTGAACCAGCCATATCTCCACCGATTCCTTCATTACTTCGTAATGTGAATGAGTTCCACAAGTCTCCTCTCGGGCTTCGATCTTAAGGAGATTTCAAAGCTACCCATGGATCCATCAAGCTTGGGAGTGTGAATTGGGCTTATTTGACGAGAGGGAGTAGGGTATTTGGTAGAAAGAAAGTCTAGAAAGTCGAAGGTTTGAGAAGAAGATGTAGGAAGAGTTTCAGGAGTGTTTGTTGGGGAGGTGGGGATTGTTGAGGAGACGAGGTAGGAGGTGGAGTGGTAGTTGGTTGTGTTCGGGTGAGTTGTGTTTGGACAATTATGGGTGTAGGCATGTTCAAGAGGCTCGGAGGTGCCACTGGGTTACCTCTTCATCGCCTAGGTGAGATGGGGTCTTATCGGAGGAGGAGATGTTAGAAGATGTACCTTTAGAGACTCGTTTCTCGGCCAGATCTGATCATTTTTGAGTGGGCTGCTCTAGCACATCTGCCTCGGCCTCTGCTGCTGCTATCTTCGGCGTAATAGCCTCTTCTCGATAATAAGCTTGAGGGAGCAGCAGATGATTCTCCTCCAGTCTTCACATTCGAGGCTTTTACCAGCCTTCTCCCTGGTTTTCCTTTGAAGAGGACTTGTGTCCTGGTCTCCTCTATCACCACGACCTCTGGTTCCTCGGCCAGTCTTCTCACCGCTTGTTCCTCAGTGCAGTACTTCAGAACTTCACTGCTGGTACCTCACCGCTGGCCTCTATGCCATCGCTGCAGCCTGCCTAATTCCTCTGTTCCCGAGCTTCGTCGGTCTCGTCATCTGAATCGGGTAATCCACTAATTTTTTCATGCTTCGTTAACAGCCCCTTCTGCTCCGAGTACTTTTTCCACCCTTCTTTGGACTCCATTCTCTTATTCAATCCTTCAATGAGCACCGTGATCTTGTTAAAAAGACTTATAGTGGACTCGAGAAGTCCAATCACCCTCATCCTGGATTATACACTATCCTCTGTTTTCCTCCTTAAACCGCCTAAACAACAAATCCACCCAATCAACCCTTACACCATCCAAAATCGCCCTCATACAACACAATCGGGATTTCGATACACCATCATGAGAACTCCGATCTCCTAATATGGATTTTGTAACAATAGTCATTAACAACCGATATTTTCTTCAAGAAGATTTTTCTTGAGATCCTTTTGTGTTCCTTTGTAAGTTACTCTTGCAAGCATATCAAATGACTGTTCCCATTCATCCTCCTTATATACTAAGGGATTCACTCCTTCTGCGCAGATGTATCAAATATCCTCGCCACCGTTTCTTTGGTATATGACAATTGTGTCCCTTCAACAGTTGTGTCGAATCCATTATCAGCGAAATTACTATTGACGAGAAATTCGCTCCAATTAGATTTATTGTTTTGTTCTCTGCAGATTTCAAAGAACAAAATCCTCATAGTCTTGAAGCTTCTAATAGCCTTAGAATCTCCTGGATCCTCTCGTCCCGTGTAGTCTCGAAATCAACATACATCTCGCTTTTAATTTGTTCTTGATAGTCTCTGTATTCATTTTGAAATCAGACTTGAAAGCGGTTATATAAGGGGGTTTTGGAGTTTTAGTAGAAGTAGAAGCCATTTGAGTACTTTAGAAAGATAGAAAATATTTGCGGTAATTTTCAAGAAGGGGAATTGTGAAAGTGAATTTTGAAATGGGAAAGGTAAGTTTTTAAACCGAAGAGAGACAGGAAAACTTAGGAAGTTGATACGTGGCACAATCTCGGGAAATATTTTTACCGTTGATTAATAAAGGCGCGTGAAAAATATCAACAACTCAATGATAAAACCGCTTCGCATTCAGGCGCGTGGCATTAACGCATCTTGAATTGTGTAAAAGTAACCGTTTATCCTACGGATTAGACGGCTAATAGGTTTACATTATGAAGAGGTAATTAGTATACGACATAAGCCAAAAGATACCTTTATTTGCAAAAAGGTTTCCTATTTCAGATCGGGTTTTATCGGACTTGGTCTAAAGTGACCTTGTCTTAAATTTTAAAGAAATTCCTCCGAGTCCGATTTTGAAAAACACAAATATTTTAATGCCAAAATACTTTCAGCATTTAGAAATTCATCTTAAAAAAATTTGAAACTTAACAAGCTTGAGAAAGTTATTTTGGAAAAACATTTTTGAATAGACAATAGGGAGGTGATTATCGATTAGAATTTTAAATCGAGATCTATCAATGTTGATATACCTGCTCCTGCAAATAGACTCATCAAAACTATCGTGCCGAGGTAGGTCGGATAGGATGCGGATAGTCATCTGCTTTTCAAGAAATCAGCTAACTATTGTGTCCTTATCTGATTTACCTAATGTCGATAAGTAATCATCAAGTCGGATAAGGTCAATATGACTAATCCTTGATTCTTGATTTCTAAAAAGGAAATCAATGATATCACCTACGATTGTCCTTTGACTCATATCTAGTCCGACAATTCTTTCTAGACATTTATTTAAAGAAAAGAAAGAAAGAAGAAAAACAAATAACAGATGCAAGCAATGGTAATTAAAAATCAGCCAATGATGCATCAAGTAATCCTAATTCTAAACACAATTCTTTAAACCTAGATTCAGCTAATGGTTTTGTAAGAATATCTGCTCTCTCGTGATTCTATGGCTATCTTTGCTATTCTAATGTCATTCTTTTCTACATGATCTCTTATGAAATGATGTCTCGATGTCTATATGCTTACACCTAGAATGCGAAATGTGATTGTATGTCATAGCTATTGCACTATTACTATCACGGTAAATAGGAGCAGATGATGTTTGAATATTATAATCTCTAAGGCTGTTGACTAATCCAGAGGAGTTGAGAACAACAACTTCCAAATGCCATGTATTCACCTCGGTTGTGGAGGTGGCAACAGATTGTTTCTTAGATAACTAAGAAATTAATTTGTTGCCTAAGAATTGACAAGTTCCTGAAGTGGATTTCCTATCAATCTTGCATCCTCCAAAATCGAGTCTAAATATCCCGCCACTCAAAGTTGTCATCAGATAGGTACCATAACCCAACTTGCAAAGTCCCTTTGAGATATTTGAGGATTTTCTTAGCGATCTCCAGATGAGTTTTCTTGGGATTAGATTGGAATCTTGCACATACCCCAACCGCAAAGGCTATGCCCGGCCTACTTGCGGTGAGATAGAGAAGGGATCCAATCACCCACGATACTCCGTTGCATCTGTGGTTATCCCCGCTCATCTGAATCCATAGAGAAGTTAGTTGCCATAGGTATTTTAACTTTATTAACTAGTAGTCATCCCAATTTTCTCTATAAGGTCCTTAGCATATTTAGTCGATGTATGAAAATACTCTTACTCATCTCGCTTAATCTGCAAGCCTAGAAAATATGTTAATTCACCCATCATTGACATTTCAAACCTATTTTTCATGAGAACACCGAATTCTTCACATAAATTCGATTAGGTGAACCAAAAATAATGTCCTCTACATAAATTTGAACCAACAAGATGTTACCATCTATTTCCTTTCTAAACAGAGTCCTATCTATCTTACCTTTTGAAAAGTCATTTGAGATCAAAAATTCGGATAAGGTATCATACTAAGCCACAGGTGCTTGTTTCAATCCATATAGGGCCTTATTGAGTTTATAGACCTTGTTATTGATCTTAAACCCGGAGGCTGCTCCACATAGACTTCCTCAAGTAACACACCATTTAGGAATGCAGACTTGACATCCATCGAAAGACTTTGAAAGATTTATAAGCGGCATATGCCAAGAACAACCTTATTGCTTCTAATCGGCAACTGGAGCATACGTTTCATCATAGTTTATCCCTTGATGTGAGTAACCTTGAGCTACCAATCTTGCCTTATTACGAATAATAACATTGTTCTCATCTGCTTTATTTTTAAACACCCATTTGATGCCTATAATCTTTCTATGTAAGGTTCTTTCCACTAATTCCCAAACATTTTGTCTTTCAAACTGATGTAGTTCCTCCTTCATGGTCAAGTATCCGGTTTGGATCGAGATAGAGCTTCCTCAATAGACTTGGGTCCCCAGTGATACATAACAACTAAACGGACTTTGAGAATCAACCATAGTTAGGTATACTGCACACTACTTTGGATGGGTCCCCGGTGATCAGTCGGTTGGATGATAACTTCTCATCCTCTTGCCCATTTGAGTAGAAGGATCCTCATCTTGAGACTCGGCCAAGCAACTCGTCGACTCTGTCGGCAGACGTTCCCCCTTCATCTGCTGACCACTGGTGATCGGTGATGTCAAGGGTGTCTCCTTAGATAGAGTCTGGAGAGGGGTTGCCTTGATTTTTAGATGGGGATTCTTCTTCATCTGAATCAATCAAGACTAGGCGGATAAATTGTTCTATGTTTAGTTTTAGTTAGTTCAATTTTATCTAGATCATTTGTAATTTGTTTCACTTTATCTCGAAAAGAACGAATTTCATCAAAAACCACATGAGGAGTTTCCTCCACACAAAGAGTTGTCTTGTTGAAGACTCGAAAGCTTTGGAAGTGTTAGAATATCCCAAGAATATTCCATCATTTGTCTTAGCATCAAAGGTCCTCGGCTTAGACTTCCCATTGTTATGGATGAAGCATTTACAACCAAAAGCCCTAAAATATGAGATTCTTGGAGGGGTTCCATAATCGGCTAACATGCTCTGGCCGCTTCTTTCAATGTTCAATTCCTTCTTTCAACTACTCCATTTTGTTGTGGAGTTTTCTTGATGATGTCTCATGAATAATTCCACACTCATTTAAAAAGTTAGATAAACAAGAATTTAAAAATTCAGTGCCCTTACCACTTCTTATTTTAACAATATTAACACCTTTCTCATTTTGAATGCATGCGAATAGATCGGGGATCTTGTTGATGATCTCATTTTTCTTGAAAAAAATATTACCCAAGTGTATCTAGAAAAATCATCAACTACAACAAGAGTATATTTTCTTCCACTAAAGCTAAGAGGTGAAACAGTCCAAACAGATCAAGATGAAGGAGTTGTAAAACTCTTTCGGATGAGGATGTGTTAATACTTTTAAATGAGTGCACTGTTTACCTTTTAGACATGCATCACATTTCGTATCGGTAGAACATAATTTCTCAGTAGTCTTTTAACAAGATTCTTTCTAGCTAGCTTACTAAGGGTCTTTAAATTCAAATGACTAAGCCTCTTGTGCCATAGCCAGTGAGGTCATCTCCACCCTTAGCTACCGAGACATGTATCTTTGGGACAATCTGTTAAAGTTGGCCACATAGACATTACCATGTACGAAGCCGATTAGAAGTACCTTGTCGAGGAGCTATCTAAGATATCACACTTATCATTAGAGAATTTTACAAGAAAACCGTTATCACAGTGTTGGGAAAAAGATAATGATTATGTTTTAAACCTTCTACAAAATATACCTCGAGATACCGAACATCCCACGATAATCAAGGTACCTACTCCCTTAGTCTGTCCACAATTGTTGTCTCCAAAAAGTACTCTAGGACCATCAATATTTTTGAAGTTTGATAGTAGCTTCTTGTTACAAGTCATATCTTTGTGAACAACCACCGTCTATGTACCATATTGAAGCTAGAATTTCTTCCTTAAGTGATAGTCCTGTGAATCACTGTAAAACAAATCGGTATGAGGTACCCTAGTGATCTTGGGTCCTTGAAGGTAAAAATCACTTTGGGTAACCAAACAAACATCTCATTATAAAATAATAAATCAGACTTGATTCTGTCTACCAAATCTTTCTACAATTATATCACTTTTAAATGATAATTTATTGTATTGATTTAGTGACTTTCTTCAACTTAGGAAAAGTGGGATAGCATCTACTTCTCCCATCAAAAGAACTATAATAAGCATTTCTTCTTATCTTAGCTCTTGGAATTCTCTTAGTACGATATGGAGTCCTCATTTGAATTTTGTTTTCGGACTAAGAGATGTTGTCCTTATCGACTAAGTGGTTTCCAAGGACCTATTTTAATCTCTTTTGAGGATTCGGATGCCTTCACAAATTTCCTAGATTTTTAACATCTGATTTATTATTTTTATCATAACCAAGACTGTCTTATCATGGGATTTTTGTGAAGTACTAAAGATGTGATCTATTACTTATTGTGAGTTATTAAGTTGACTCATTTTGAAGACAAGCTTCTCATTGTCTTTCTTAATTAACTCATTCTCGATACAGATCATCTCAAATTTGTCTTTTAAAGATTTTAATTCATTTTCTAATCTTTCGGACAATTTGGCTGATGTACTAGCCTCGGCTGGGGTAAACATTCCCCCTTGAATGTTTCCTCGGACTCGAGTAGTTCATCACCGCTTGCCTTTGGCTAGAATCAATCGATCTTTTAAAATCAAATTTTATGTCTCTAACTGTTTATAAGCAATCAAAGACATCTTTAGGTCTTTCAATAATCCTTGAATGACAGTTTGATTATTATACGAAATAGATTTATAAGAATCATTATCAAAAGAAGAATAATAGACTACCTCTTTGGCCATAAGACAAATTTCATCGTCTATTCCAAAATTAGATGAGGATGATGAAGATGATGATGATTTTCTTGATTTTCTTCAGCCGGAAGAGCTCTTTGATCTGCAAATCTCCTATCTCTCTTTTTCTTTTCTCTTCTCGTTCCTTAGGAGTCGGTGAGGACAATCATAGTGAAATGTCACTGGCTTGTCACGAGTGTAACAAGTATCACTCCTATCGACTTAGGACTAGTAGGATTTCTTTTTGCGGTGATCTCGAACCTCCTTGTCAGGCTCCTCCTCTTATCATCATCGGTAGAATCATCTTCCTTTCTTCTTGGCTTTGATCTGGATCTATCCTTTCCTGTGCAAACCTCGGTTTATTACGCTTATATTTCATTCTTAATTTGTCATACCTTTTGGTGAGCAAAGCCATCTGCTCTTTTAGAGATAAGTCGGCTCCCTCTTGATTCAACTTTGTCTTGTCTTCCTTGTTGACAAAAGCCACAGACTTAGGCGAGGTGCTTGACTCCATCTTGTCTTCCTCATCTTCTATCTGGATATCATACTCCAAAGCTTTAAGATGAGAAAATAAAGTATGATGAGTAATAGATGATAAATTTTGGGTTGCTTTAAGGATATTAGACTTTTCTCTCCATCTCTTGGTCAAAGATCTTAGTATCTTATTATTGATCTCCTTCTCTGAATAATTCTTTCCTAAATCATTTGCTTTGTTGAGAAGATTTGTTAATCTCACATTCGGTTGATCTCTGTTTTCTTCTCCTTCATCTTAAAAGTATCAAAGGCATGTAATCTTGATTGCGGCTTGTTTTCTTTCACTTGGTCGAACCTTCACACACATTTGCAAATGTCTACCACATCTCCTTAGCTGATTTACACCTTTTGACTTTTTCAATCCAATCCTTGCTAAGAGTTTCTATGATTTCGATCTGGCTACTTGATCTAAGTTATGGATTTTCCTCTCATCACTTGTCATTTCAAACTTTTCTTCTCTGTCGACTCTGGTTTCGGCGGCCCAGTGCCATCACTGGTTCCTCCATGATAAAATTTAATAGGTCCTTCTTCAAGAACCTCCACCATTCTATCATGAATCGCTTTGAGATGGTTTTCCATCCTAAACTTCCAATAGTCATATTCTTGATTGAAAATTCGGGTAGGCTCCTTGACTTCTTGCTCTTACCGGATGACATGATGAGATAAGAAAACAAAAACTTATACAATCTAGTTAGTAGCACAGTTAGTGAAATAAAGAAGATGAAGAAAATCAAAAACAATTCCAGAATCTTGTTTAAGACCTAAAATCAATATCGGAAACGACTTAACACGCTCGATACCACTTGTTTGTCCCCCTTAGTTGAGTATATTAAAGAAAACTTGAATCAACCTTCTAGGAAAAATCTAGAAGGGGGTTGAATAGATTTTCCAAGTTTTTTTATAAATCTTAGAAAATTAATTCAAGATACCCAAGTTACACAGCGGAATTCGTTTTTAAACTCAACTTTAATTGGATCAAAAGCAAGTGATAATTTGTCTAACTTTAATTCTGAAATTGAACTTTGATTATAAACCGAAATTGACAAAGCAGTATAAGTAAATGAAAGCAATAAAGAACAAGATTATTTATAGTGGTTCGGATCTAAGCGATCCTACATCCACTCTCCTTCTTCAACTTGAAGAAGGGTCTCTTCTTACCACTTACTCACTATCCAACTTACGGTTTACACCTTACAAAGATCTTCAACTCTTCAAACTCCTAGACTCTTCTCTAACATCTAACTTTTACAATGATAGATGAGCTTTGAAGATGTACAACAAAGTGTTCTATAAACACTTAGAACTCAAAACTTTCTTTGAAAAACTTTGTGAATTGATGTGAGAGTGTAAATCGAGTATTGTGAACAATGTGTTGTGTTAATGTGATGTGTTTAATAAAGTGAAAATCTAGACCTATTTATAAGCACAGAAAAAGACAGGTTAGTTTGTTAGTTGGTTCTAACAAACTAAAAGCTACTTAACAAACTTTAATCTTGATAACCGTTCTCATCTTCACTGATCTTTCTCTCGTCGTCTGCGGTGACTTGGTGAAGACTCGCTTTTCTTATTCTACTCGGCTTATCTTGACCTCGTCCGAGCTCTTCATAATTGTCTCCTGCAGATGACTTGACTTGAGCTTGTCTCGGATGACTTTCAACCTTTCGGACTTGGTGACTTGTCCGATTCTTGACACAGTCCGATCGACAATCGGAACTTGACCTCGGTGATCTTGAAGTCGTCGATCATCGAGTTGATCTTTTTAACTCATCAAAACTTCTTACGATCTAACAGAAAAAAACTAAATGAATGGATTTGGTTCACATAAATATTACTTATAAGTGGGAGGATTTCAAATACCCAACAAAACCTAGTCATTTGAAATCATTTCACTTCTCCCACTTGTGCTTAATATTTGAGTGATCAAATCCATTCATTTAGTTTTTCTCCATTTTAGTTTTTGTGAATACATGTATATCATCATCAAATCCCTTGATTTCAAATCCACCCCATCCAAATGGAGCTTAAGTGAATATTCAAATTCACTTGATCAAAATCGTGGCTCTATCTCGAGCCATATAATCTTTTTAAGGTTATTCTTGAACCTTAAAAAATCCTAAGTGAATATTCGGATTCACTTAATCAAAATCAGGGCTCTATCTCGAGCCTTAGAATCTTTTCAAGGTTATTCTTGAACCTTAAAAACCTAAGTGAATATTCGGATTCACTTAATCAAAATCAGGGCTCTATTTGAGCCTTAGAAACTTTTAAGGTCATTCTTGAACCTTAAAATCCTCGATGAATATTCGGATTCACTTAATCAAAATCGAGGGCTCTATCCGAGCCTTAAAATCTTTTAAGGTCATTCTTGAACCTTAAGAAATCCTATATCGCTTTGTAATCATATTATTCATTGTGTATAGAGAATCATGCATTTTTCGACTGGAATTTGAACAAATTCATGTAAAATTCACTCCCTTTTCATAAAGTAAACATTCAATGTAAACTGAAAAAGGAATCTTTATTAATTGAAATACCCTATTGACAGTGTCAACATAGGCCCAAAAGAGCCTAAGCCAGTCTCCTTAAAAACCTCATATGGTAAAACCCAATGGGAAGCCCACAAGAGGGGAAAAAAAGTGTACTAGTAGGGTGAAATTACAATAACTTGAATAATCAAATGCAACAAAATCAACTATAAAGCAATAATAAGAAGTACTCCTAAACAAATAACCTCTTCAAATTGGCGACATTCCAGGCCATGTTATGGGTGTTCCATCCATTTCTTCCGAATATGTGCTCCCGGGTAATACTTGTGTGACCCTATAGGGTCCCTCCCGATTGGGCTCCAACTTCTTGACCGGCTTCAAAACATCGGCTCTTCTCGGCACCGAGATCCCCTTTTTCAAACGTCCTAGGAACCACTCGCTTATTGTATGCTACCTTGATCCACGGCTTTGTACGTCTCGGCTCTTACCACCGATAGCCTCTCTCTCCTCTTCGAGTAGGTCCAGGTTCTCCTTCATCATGTTCGATTCAACTCCTCTTTGAAATGCTCAATCCGATGGGAGCTCATCGCTATATCTGCAGTAGCACAACATCAGCTCCATAAATTAATCGAAAAGGGAATTTACATATTGCGGCTCTAAAGGTAGTTCTATAGGCCCATAAGACTAAGTCCAACGCATCGACTCCATGCTAGCTCCTCCTACACTCTCCAATCGCGCTATGATCCCATTGACCACAATCCGATTAGTGACTTCGACTTGGCCATTAGCTTGGGGGTGTGTAACCAAGTGAACTTAAGGCGGATCTTCGGGGCCACTGCACCATTCATGGACCTTTTCGCCATTGAATCGGGTCTCATTGTCCGACACAAGGATCCTTGAAACTCCGAACCTGCATCATATAAACTTCCATAAGAATTTTATCACATTCGCTCATCAATCCTAGTTAAAGGGGCTACTTGACCCATTTGCTAAAATAATCCACCGCCACAATCGGGAATTTTCATTGGCCACGAGCTAGGGAAAGGACCCCACCTGAGTCCATTCCCTATTTGGCAAAAGGGCACGGGGTATACATGGCCCCCATCCCTCGGCTAGAAGGTGTATCAACGGACCGTGCTTTTGACACCTCTTCACCAGGTCCTTTGCATCATCATTCATGGTTGGCCGAAGTATTCGACTCTTAAGGTCCTTCTTGCCGGCGCCGGCTCTGCATGATCCGTTGCACAACCCTCATGCATCTCCTTCAACACATATCTTAAATAGGGACATGTAAAGGACCATTTATACAATTGATCACCAATTATACAAACCGGGTTTTAAATTGCTTATCTCTCCTGGACCCTATGGTAGGATCCTGAGTTAAAGCCTTCCATTTTTCTTCTCCAATCTGCCGCATCATCAATAGCTCCTATTGTGGGCTCTGTGACCTCTCTTTCGGTTGTGACCAAAGTCATCTTGCTTGATCCTCCTATTGGTGAGGAGCTAGCGAGCTTTGCTAGTCCGTCTGCCTTCATGTTCTCCTCTGCGGGTGTCTGTTGGATCTCGAACCGATAGAACTTGCTCTCTAGCTCCCTAACTTGGTCTTTATAGGCTATCATTTTGGGGTCCTTGGCTTCACAGTCCCGTTCACATGTTGGGACACTAAGCGAGAGTCGGAAAATATGATTATACCTTGGGCTCCCAGATCGCAGCAATCTCAACACCTTTAATCGGCGCCTCATACTCCGCACCGTTATTAGAAGTCTCAGTATCGGAACTTGACAGCCACCTGAGTCTCTAACCCTTGAGGATCGATTATCACCATGCCCGCTCCGGAACCCATCAATGTTGTCGACCCGTCAACATAGAGCTTCCAAAGTGCGATTTTCTTCGGCCGTGTAGCCTCCTCAATGAAATCTCGACAAGGTTTGGGCCTTGATGACTCTTTTGGGTTCAAACTCCACATCATATTCGCCTAACTCAATGGCCTACTTCACCATTCTCCCAGACAGACCGCACGAGCTACCACTGTTTCAATGGATAGTTAGTCCGAATAACGATCTTATGTGATAAAAATAAGGCCTCAATCTCGTAGTCGTAATCATAATCGCCAAGGCCGTTTTCTCAATCTCCAAGTACCTACTTTCCACCTCTCGGATAAGCTTGCTTACGTAGTACATCAAGCTTCATTCGGAACCTTGTTCCTTTATCAACACCGTGCTCAACGAGTGCTCTCCAGAGATAAATATAAATACGGGACATCACTGGTAAAGGCTTCGCGAGTGTCGGAAGCCGAACTAAATGGGTTTTGAGCTCCTCAAAAGCTTCCAAGCACCGTTCATCCCAAGTGAATTTAGATCCTTTTCGAGGATGCGGAAGAACTGATAACTCCTCTCTGCTGATGCGGCTATGAATCGGCTCAGAGTCATTATCCTCCCGTTCGGCATCTGGAGCTCCTTCAAAGTCTGAGGTGCTGCATATCCGGCCTTGCTCGTACTTTTCGTGATTCACCTCTATTCCACTTTGATTCACCATGTATCCCGGAAATTTACATGCTTTAATTCCGAAAGAGCATTTAGCGAAGGTTCAACATGATCCCATTCCTTCGTATCACCTTAGAGAATTCGTCTAAGTCCGCCACATGGTCTCGAGGCTCTTTGGTTTTTCACCTGCATATCATCCACATACACCTCCATGTTCCTACCTATCTGCTCCCGAAATACTTTGTCCATCATGCGCTGATAGGTAGCTCCTGCATTAATTAGGCCAAAGGGCATCTTCACATAACCAAAAGTTCCACCATGTACGATAAAGTTGACCTTTGGGATATCTCCCATATACAATTGTATCTGGTGATTTCCTTGATATGCATCCATCATGCTAAGCGATTCGAACTCGGTCATGGGAATCCACTAGTTGATCAATTCTCGACATTGGATAGTGGTCTTTGGGGCATACTTTGTTTAGGTAACGGAAGTCGATACATATACTCCACCTGCTACCCTTAGGGACTAGAACGACGTTAAACAACCATTCGGGAACTCGATTCTTGACTTGCCATGTGTTTAACAGCTTCTCTACTTCCCCTCGATAATCGAGTCCTTCTCGGCTCCAAAGTGCCGAAGTTTTTGCTTTACGGTTTTACTTTAGGGTCGGCATTAAGATAATACATCGCCACCTCGGGAGGTATTCCTTTCATATCTAACGGTGAAAAAGCAAATAAATCAGCATTTTCTCTTATCAAACGTATTACCTCTTCGGCGACCGATGCTCCATCCGAGTCCCAGTGCAGTGGTAAACCAAGTTTTATTGGGGAATATCTCCACCGGCATCAACTCCTCCTCAACCCGAATCTTAGAGGGCCCTTCTTCTTCTTCATGAAGGAACTTACACTTCTTATTCTCGATCGAGTCCTCTAGACTGTTAAGGTGGTTGAAGTACGCCTTGTCAACCATCTTAACAGAGTCCACGTGGCATCTTCGAGACCGGAACTGGTCCCCTTTCACTTCTCCTACTTCATCTTCTACCGGGAACTTCATCTTCATGTGATAGGTGGATACTACTTTGGAAGGTATTCAAGATTAGTCTTCCAAATATCACATTGTATGAGGACGGCACATCCACGATCAAGAATGTCCCCATCATGACCTTCCTTCGTGGAGAGGTTCCCAGAACCTACCTATAACATCACCTGTCCCAGTAGCTGAATAGCTCCTCCGGTGAACTCATATAGGGCCGTATCAACGGGTTTTAGCCTCACGTTCGTGTTCATCCTCTTCAAACAGTCTAGAAACATAATGTCCATTTGAACTCCCTATATCCACAAAAATACGAGATACATCATATCCAAGAATGTCGGTAGTAATTACTAATGTATCACTATGAAGTCCTTGAGTCTCTCCACTATCCTCAGGCCCGAATCGAATGCGTGGGGTGGACGTCATTCGCCATATCTCTCTGGGATCAAATTTTTTTCGACATGTAGGGCCCGAACAACGGCCTTTCGCGCCCGAGTAAATCTCCTTCAGCAGAACCTCCCATTATCATTTGAATCGCCCTCTTTTGGGTGGTGGTTGCCTCTTCGGATGATCTGTGAACCCCGATGCCTGTCTTCTATTTTTCCTCGAGACTCCTTTCTTTTGAATCTTTGTGGGCCCTGTCGGTCCCTATAAATGAATTCCTTGGTGTCCAGCTGTATCAACCTTTCAATCTCATCCTTTAAGTGTAATCATTGGTTAGTATCATGTCCATACTGTTATGAAAATGACAAAACTGTCCTCCTTGGGTTTTATAGGTCCCTTTGATCTTGACCAGGAAACTTCATCTCTGGATGGTGCCGCTACGTCCGAGGTGATTGGAGTGTATAGGGTAAGAGTTATTAAGACCAATCAACAAAAATATCGAACCCAAGGGAGAAAGTATGCAAATGAAATTCAAGGATAAGAGTTCTAAATGGCTAGAGTTGCAACAAGCTCTTGAACTAAATCACTACAAATTGCAAGAATTTAAATGGCAAGATTATGCAAACAATTTATCAAACACTTAGAATGCAAGATCAAATAGACTAAAATCAATGAGGGAATAGGGTGCAAGGGATAATCTCCATCAAGGAATCCACGATTAACAAGCTATGATTGTATCCAAATGCAAATCAATCAAATTAGAAAGCATAAACCATCATGAAATTAATCACTCCATTAATATCACAATGCCTAATGTGAGTATCCTTAGTTCTTCCCATCTCTCAATGTAGAAGTCCCCAATTCATACAATCATGCAAAATTGAAACCCGATTAACACCTAATCACGTTAGCTCAACTCTCGCCTATTGCTAGGGTGATCAACCATTAATCAAAAGAGACAATTTTTCATGAAGCACAATTAAGAATCACAATTAGGAAGCAATCTAATTCAATTGATCACAATTGTCAACAATCATAGCATGAGGCAATCACTTCATCCCTAATTTCAATTATCCCAAGCACAAGGCTATTAGCCCATGGTGCTACAAGCAAAAACCATGGCTAGAAAATCTAAGAAAGCAATTGAAAATCTAATCACTACAAGCAATGAATTAAAGAGATCAAAGGTTAAGAACATCACCAATTAAGCTTCAATAGGCAAAAATAAGAATGATTAATCTTGTACAATGCTTCAATTCAACTTCACTTCTTCTCAATTCTCATGCAAACTTCAATTACAATCACCAATCTACTAATCTAATGATCTAAATGTGAATCTATCTAAATTCTAACAATCTAGTGCAATTACAAGTAAATTCAAGCTACAAAATGTAAAATTCGCTCAAAGGAACTCCTAGAAACTGCTCTGAATCATAGAATCAACTCTCCCTCTGTTTTGGCTTTCCATGGCTTAAAAACTGAATTTTTCGGTTTTGGGCACTCCTCGAGTCGAGCTTCGTGCCCTCGAGTCGAGGCCTAAAGTCGCTAACACGTTTCTTTAAATTTCTCTCCAGCCTCGAGTCGAGGCCTCGCCCTCGAGTCGAGCTTGTTGCAATTTTCGTCCCCCTCGAGTCGAGCTTGCCAATTTTTGAAATGATTTCCCTCCGGCATGAACCTCGAGTCGAGGTCTGTGCACCCTCGACTCGAACTCGAGATCAGGGAATTTTTATCGAGAAGGGCTCGGGCCCGACCCCGTTCGTCCGTATGTTCGTCTTTTCATTTTAAGAATCCCGGTACTCTCGGTTTGGCAAAATTCCACCGATTTACCTGCAAAACGGGCGAAATACATCAAAACCTCTCAAAGTAATACTTTTAGGCAAAAGAGTGATACTTTTCACATTTAGGCATAAAAACTAACACTTTAGCTCACTTTTTGCACTAAAAATAACCACTAAAAACATGTATCAATTCACTCCAATCATACCCCCAAACTTGAATTGTTGCTCGTCCTCGAGCAACGTAGAAACTAAGAACAAAGGAGTGAATTGATTGCAATTATGTCACATGGCATCATAGGCGAAAAATAAGACAATCGAACTCATCAATGATCACTTGTATCAATGCAACTATCCACTAGCCATCAAGACAAATCATGCTCAAACAAATGCTCAATCAAATACTCAACACATTGCTCCTTCCATGGAGTGTTTCACTCTTCACTCAAGTGTATCAAGGTTTAAAGCACTCAATCATCAATTAGTAGAGACTTGAATGTAAACTAATCCATACAATGCACATCTCTTCACTTTCATCTAGCAACACTCTTCCTTTTTAACTTCAATGATCATTCCACCATTCACTTGAGCTTTCTCTTTTAAAGCTCACAAATTGAATCATTCTTTTCATGCATTTTCTTTACAATTCAATCTTTCACAACCTTTCTTTTCTTTTATGCTTCATTCATCACTTTGCTCATCATCTTCCCACACTTAGCAATCAAATCACCATCATTAGCCAACATTCAAGCTCAACTAATCATAGGACAAGAAAGGCTAATCAAAATAGGCTAAAATGGTTTCAATTTCACTTGGCTTGCCAAAGAATAAGGATCATAAGGCTCAACATGGCTCACTAAGGAAATCAAATGTATTTGGTAGGAAAGTATTTGGCAAAGTAACTAATCATATCAACATGGCCTCTTATCATTTTAATGAAATCACACAAAGATCAATATCCACAAGTTAAGTGGCAAGTTCTAGCATACAAATCATGAACGATGCACTCACAAAGGAATCAAATCAACCGTATAAGATGTACGATTATTAAGGCATAAAACTCACAGGCTTAACTTGAGCAATGAATCAAGAATTATCAATCACATTCATCTTCACATAATTAATCAAGCAACTAGCATCAAGCTACACATCTACTTATGATCATATCCAAATCCAATAATCTCACAACTCAAGCACAAATGCGCATGTACATAACCTCAAGCATACTCACTATATCAAGATGATACTCAAAAATATGTCAATTAATCCACTACTAAGCTCAAGACAAATGAAGCTCAAACACAATATATCAAGGAAATCATAGCATCACTTAAATCATCATTAAGCAATAAGCTCATACAACCCCAAAATCATAGAAGAGCACAAAAGAATTAGAGAAGGGAAGAGAAACACCTCCCCCAAACTTAGACAAGTCTAAGTTTGAAAGGAAATGTTGTACCAATAAGCCTTTAAACTCCCTTTTTTCTTCAAACATGCATAGAGCTCCTCAAGTTCCAAGCGAATCTCACAACCTACAAGGATCAAAAGACCCAATTATTCAAAGCAACAAAATGAAACAAACACACAAAAGCAAGAACGGATGGGTTGCCTCCCATCAAGCGCTATTTTTATTGTCCTTTGCGGACGGAACTCTAAGAGTTCACACTTCCCTCTCACTTCCTAAGTAAGGCACATCCTTTAGATCAAGAGCATCCAAAACCTCTTTTTGTGAGTGAACATGGTAGAGCTTCAACCGGTGTCCATTCACTATGAATCTTTCATCCTTGTCATTCATCACTTCAAAGTATCCATTAGGAAAAACCTTCACAACATGGAAAGGTCCACTCCACCTTGATTTGAGTTTACTGGGAAAAAGCTTCAACCTTGAGTTGAATAGTAACACTTGATCTCCTTCTTTAAACTCCTTCCTTCTAAGCCTTGCATCATGCCACTTCTTGGTCTTTTCCTTAAAAAGCTTTGAACTCTCATAAGCTCTCATCCTAAACTCATCCAACTCATGTAATTGTAAAGCCCTTTTTTCTCCCACAAGTTCTTCATCAAAATTCAACTTTTTAAGAGCCCAAAATGCTTTATACTCCAACTCCACCGGAAGATGACAAGCTTTTCCATACACTAATTGATAGGGAGACATTTCAAGGGGTGTCTTAAAGGCGGTTCGATATGCCCACAATGTGTCATCAAGCTTTGTTGCCCAATCCTTTCTACTTGTCCTCACCGTCTTCTCCAAAATACCTTTAATCAAGCGATTTGACACCTCGGCTAAGCCATTCGTTTGTGGATGGTAAGGAGTAGCAACCTTGTGTTTAACATCATACCTTAACAAAAGCTTCTCCATGGCTTTGTTAACAAAATGGCTACCACCGTCACTTATCAAAATCCTTGGAACCCCAAACCGTGTGAAGATTCTCTTCAAGAAGGATATCACCACTTTAGAATCATTGCTTTTGGTTGGAATGGCTTCTATCCATTTAGTAACATAGTCAACCCCTACGAGGATATATTGATATCCCTCCGACGGTGGAAATGGCCCCATAAAGTCAACTCCCCATACATCAAAAATTTCCACTTCTAAGATATTGCTCAATGGCATCTCGTCCCTCTTGTTAAGGTTCCCTATCCGTTGGCACTTGTCACATTCCTTGATAAATCTCTCACAATCCTTAAAGATGGTTGTGCCAATAGAATCCCGCCAATAAAATCTTCCTCACGGTCTTAGATGTGCTATAATGTCCTCCACATGGTAGAGAGTGGCAATGCTTCATGATTTCCTCCCCTTCTTTCCTTGTCACACACCTACGAAGCACTCCATCTACTCCCACCTTGAAAAGGTATGGATCATCCCATACAAAATGTTTGACCGGTTATAGAAAACCTTCCTTTCAAAAGGATTCATTTCCGGCAATTCTCCACTTGCTAAGAAATTAGCATAATCGGCAAACCAAGGAACATCCCCTTCCTTTACCACACTCATGACTTCTTCAATACTTAATAATCCCTCATCGGGAAAAGTCTCTTCAACTTCCTTGACATCTCTTTCCGTCTCTTCTACTCCTTCAAGTCTAGAAAGGTGATCCGCTATGACATTTTCACTTCCTTTCTTATCCACAATCTCCATGTCAAATTCTTGCAACAATAATATCCAACGAATCAACCTAGGCTTGGCATCCTTTTTCGACATGAGATACCGAATTGCGGCATGGTCGGTGTACACAATAGTTTTCGAACCTACAAGATAAGGTCGAAACTTATCAAAAGCGTACACCACCGCAAGCATTTCTTTCTCGGTAGTGGTGTAATTGACTTGGGCCGGATTAAAAGTCTTGGAGGCATAGTAGATAGCATGAAACCTCTTCTCTCTCAATTGTCCTAAAACGACCCCCATAGCGAAATCACTTGCATCACACATGATAATGAAGGGCTTTGTCCAATCCGGAGTGATTAGAATGGGTGCACTAGTCAAGGCTTCCTTCAAAGACCTAAAAGCAATCAAACAATCATCATTAAACTCAAATGGCACGTCTTTTTCTAAGAGATGAGATAAGGGTTTAGAAATTTGAGAAAAGTTCTTTATGAATCGCCGATAGAACCCGGCATGTCCAAGGAATGATCGAATTCCCTTCTCATCCTTAGGTGGAAGTAACTTCTCAATGGCCACAATTTTCGCCTTATCCACTTGCAATCCTTTTGATGATACATGATGTCCCAATACAATGCCTTCCTTAACCATGAAATGGCATTTCTCCCAATTTAGCACCAAGTTCGTATCTTCGCACCTTTGCAAAACAATATCAAGATTAGCAAGGCAATTATCAAATGACTCACCAAATACGGAAAAATCATCCATAAATACCTCCATAATTTTCTCAATCAAGCCATGAAAAATTGACATCATGCATCTTTGGAAAGTGGCGGGAGCATTACAAAGGCCAAATGGCATTCTTTTCCAAGCAAGCGGCCCATACGTGCAAGTAAAAGTAGTCTTTTCTTGATCTTCCGGTGCAATCATAATTTGATTGTATCCGGAATAACCATCTAAGAAACAATAATAATCAAATCCACTTAACCTATCAAGCATTTGATCAAGAAATGGTAAGGGAAAGTGATCCTTGCACGTGGCCTTATTAAGTTCTCTATAGTCAACACACACTCGCCACCCCGTAGCTACCCTTGTAGCAATTGATTCATCATTTTCTCCCTTTATTACCGTAATTCCCCCTTTCTTAGCCACCACATGTAAGGGAGAGACCCAAGGACTATCGGAAATAGGAAAAATCATATTAGCATCTAACAATTTCACAACTTCTTTCCTAATTACCTCTTGAATATTAGGGTTCACTCTCCTTGTGGTTGAACTATGGGTTTATGGTCCTTTTCAAGCCTAATCCTATGCATGCAAATTGAAGGATTTATACCTTTTAAGTCATCAATGGACCAACCTATGGCGGATTTGTGCTTACGAAGAACATCAAGTAATTTAGTTACCTCATCAAATGTAAGATATGACGATACAATTACCGGGCAACCTTCATTTTCCTCCAAATAAGCATACTTCAAGTGCTCGGGTAATGGCTTAAGGGCTCCTTTCACTTTCTCTTCACTTAGCTTACCATCTTCATTGTTTTCCAAAGGTTGATTAGGAAATCCCTCGAACTTTATCTCTTTCACCTCCTCCACTTCCAATGCATCTCTATCACAATTATAAGAAACACAAGATTCATTAAGAATATGATTATATGATGGAATAACATAATCTTGAGAGAAAAGGGTATAAGAAGAATCCTCCCAAGCCTCTTGAAGGCATGAATCAATCACATCCACAACGTGGCATTCCTCCTTCTCCATAGGGTGCTTCATCACATCCTTCATTGAAAAATGAAGCTCTTCATCATCAAGCTTCAAAGTAAGCCTTCCTTCATTCACATGAAACACCGCTCTTGCGGTAGCTAAAAACGGCCTCCCTAAGATCAATGGTACATCTTTATCCTCCTCCATCTCAAGGACTACAAAGTCCGCCGAAACACGAATTCTTCTACCTTGACCAAAACATCCTCCACAATACCTCTTGGAATAGTCGTTGACCCGTCGGCAAGTTGAAGAGTTACGGTAGTGGCTCCTAACTTTCCTTGGTTGAGCCTCTTAAACATAGAAAATGGCATCAAGTTAATACTTGCCCCCAAGTCACACAAGGCTTGCTTCTCCAACCCATTACCAAGATCACACAAAAGAGTAAAGCTACCCGGATCCTTCAACTTTGGTGGAAGCTCTTGTTGAAGCATAGCACTACACTCCTTGGTCAATTTAACTAACTCCGGCTCTTCCATTCTCCTCCTTTTGCTAGCAAATCCTTAAGAAACTTTGCATAGTGAGGCATTTGCTCAAGGGCCTCCGAAAAAGGAATGTTGATATACAATGTTTTGAAAACCTCAAGGAACCGAGCAAACTTCTCATCTAATGCTTTCTTCATGTACCTTTGAGGATAAGGCAATGGAACAACCGTCTTTGGAATCCCTTTCTCATCCTTTTCAATAATCTTTTGCTTTGCTTTCTCTTCCCTTGCCATCAACCACTTTGGCTTCTTCTTTTCTTCCTCCTCCATCACCTCTTGCTTTTCTTCATCACAACTCTCATAAGGCTTATCCTCTCCATCCTCTCTTGAAGGAAATTTTGGTCCTTCATACCTTACACCACTCCTAAGCTCGATGGCTTGACAATATTCCTTTGGTTCTTTCTTTTGCAAATCATCCACCGTAGACGAGAGCTTACCAACCGTAGTAGCAAGTTGCCCTACTTGATGCTCAATCGTCTTGAAACGAGTGTCCATTTGTTTCCCTAAATCATCAAGCCTTGAATCATTTGCTTCCAACTTCTTCACAATCAACCCCAAAATCTCCTCCGTAGTAGCCTTTCCTTCATTGTTTGGAGCCTTTGCACCGGATCAAATCCGGAGGAAATTGAACGGCGGCTCTAGGATTGGCATATGAAAAATTCTCGTGTCTCCTCCATGTATTCCCATTGAATGGAGCTTGTGGTTGAGGTTGATAACTTCCTTGTGGCCTATTTTGGTAAGGCATTTGATAAGGCCTTCCTCCTTGATAGTTCCCTTGATAGCTTCCTCCTTGATAACCTCCTTGGAATGGAGGCCTACCCATATAACTCACCTCTTCCACCGGCAATGAACTTGGCCCAACATCAACATGAGGAACGGATGGACTAACACTTGCTTGGCTTTGTGAAGTCGTAAGAGCTCCCAATCGGTCCATCATAGTCATCATCATACTCTTCATACTCTCTAGCTCATCAACTTGTGACACTCTATGATGTGCTCCTCTATTAACCGACACTTGGAATGAGTCTTGAGCTATGTTCTCCATAATTTCATTCATTTGCCCCACGGTTTTTGACCAAATCGATCCATTAGCACAAGCATTCAAAATGACCTATCCCCATCCGTCAACCCATTGCAAAAGTACATAATGGTTTGCTCTTCCGGAAACCATGTTGAGGACAATTAATAAGTAACATGCCATACCTCTCCCATGCCTCCGGTATCGTCTCCCCATTCTTTTGTCGGAAATGAGAAATAGCCTCCTTTGCTTGCACGGTCTTTGATGGTGGGTAAAATTTCATCAAGAATTTCTTTGACAACTCCTCCCATGTCCGTACGGTCCCGGGCGGTAATGAATTCAACCATGCTTTTGCTCTTCCTTTCAATGTAAAGGCAAATAGCCTCAACTTCTTGGCATCTTCGGGCACCCCATGGTATTTTGTAGTATCGGCTATCTCAAGAAATTGTGCCATATGTTGATGTGGACACTCATTTTCATCTCTACCCTCAAATTGCTTCTCCCTAAGCATTCTCACCAAAGCGGGACTTATCTCGAAGTTATTGGCATCTATCCTCGGCCTCGCTATCCCATCATAATACTCCCTAAGTTGTGGTTCAAAGAACTCTCTCAAAGGCCTTCCATGAGGTGGTGGCTCATTTACATGTTGTGGTTGTGGTTGTGGTGGCTCATGGTATCGTGGCTCTTGATTATACGGCATATTGGGATAATATGGTGGAAATTGTTGAGGATGAGGTGGATAGTAGGGATATTGATGAGCTTGAGGTGGATAAGGGTAGGGATTTTGGTAGGGATAGTTTTGTGGTGGCATCCCTTGAGGAAAGGGGCCAACTTGAGCATGGTGGTGATTCCCATTACCTCCATTTTCTCCTCCTCCTACTCCTTGTCCATGTACCTCCTCTTCTTGAGGATCACCCACTAATCTCTCCTCATGCCTTTGCTCTTCTCCTTCCATAGCTTCCCTTCTTCTTCTCACACGATTTCTCCGCAATGTAGCCTCAATCTCCGGATTTAGTGGCAAGGGTGGAACACCACTTGATCTTGTTAGCATACACCTACAATGCCACAAATCCAAGAATCAAATTCTCACCAATAAAAACACCAAAAACAAGAATAAAAACAACAAATAGCCACTTCAAACAATCCTCGAATCTCACTTATTAGCGCAAAAACTAACTCCCCGGCAACGGCGCCATTTGATTGGAGTGTATAGGGTAAGAGTTATTAAGACCAATCAACAAAAATATCGAACCCAAGGGAGAAAGTATGCAAATGAAATTCAAGGATAAGAGTTCTAAATGGCTAGAGTTGCAACAAGCTCTTGAACTAAATCACTACAAATTGCAAGAATTTAAATGGCAAGATTATGCAAACAATTTATCAAACACTTAGAATGCAAGATCAAATAGACTAAAATCAATGAGGGAATAGGGTGCAAGGGATAATCTCCATCAAGGAATCCACGATTAACAAGCTATGATTGTATCCAAATGCAAATCAATCAAATTAGAAAGCATAAACCATCATGAAATTAATCACTCCATTAATATCACAATGCCTAATGTGAGTATCCTTAGTTCTTCCCATCTCTCAATGTAGAAGTCCCCAATTCATACAATCATGCAAAATTGAAACCCGATTAACACCTAATCACGTTAGCTCAACTCTACCTATTGCTAGGGTGATCAACCATTAATCAAAGAGACAATTTTTCATGAAGCACAATTAAGAATCACAATTAGGAAGCAATCTAATTCAATTGATCACAATTGTCAACAATCATAGCATGAGGCAATCACTTCATCCCTAATTTCAATTATCCCAAGCACAAGGCTATTAGCCCATGGTGCTACAAGCAAAAACCATGGCTAGAAAATCTAAGAAAGCAATTGAAAATCTAATCACTACAAGCAATGAATTAAAGAGATCAAAGGTTAAGAACATCACCAATTAAGCTTCAATAGGCAAAAATAAGAATGATTAATCTTGTACAATGCTTCAATTCAACTTCACTTCTTCTCAATTCTCAGTGCAAACTTCAATTACAATCACCAATCTACTAATCAAATGATCTAAATGTGAATCTATCTAAATTCTAACAATCTAGTGCAATTACAAGTAAATTCAAGCTACAAAATGTAAAATTCACTCAAAGGAACTCCTAGAAACTGCTCTGAATCAAGAATCAACTCTCCCTCTGTTTTGGCTTTCCATGGCTTAAAAACTGAATTTTCGGTTTTGGGCACTCCTCGAGTCGAGCTTCAGGCCCTCGAGTCGAGGCCTAAAGTCGCTAACACGTTTCTTTAAATTTCTCTCCGGCCTCGAGTCGAGGCCTCGCCCTCGAGTCGAGCTTGTTGCAATTTTCGTCCCCCTCGACTCGAGGCTCCTCCCTCGAGTCGAGCTTGCCAATTTTTTTGAAATGATTTCCCTCCAGCATGATCCTCGAGTCGAGGTGCAGGCACCCTCGACTCGAACTCGAGATCGGGAATTTTTATCGAGAAGGGCTCGGCCCGACCCCGTTTCGTCCGTATGTTCGTCTTTTCATTCTAAGAATCCGGTACTCTCGGTTTGGCAAAATTCCACCGATTTACCTGCAAAGCAGGCGAAATACATCAAAACCTCTCAAAGTAATACTTTTTAGGCAAAAGAGTGATACTTTTCACATTTAGGCATAAAAACTAACACTTTAGCTCACTTTTGCACTAAAAATAACCCTAAAAACATGTATCAATTCACTCCAATCACTGGGACCTCTGCAGCTCAATTTTTAATGGAGTATATTTTACAAGCCTTTGTTTCGGGATCGTGCATGCATTGGTGCAGCTGTTGTTGGGGGTCGTACCTTTAGTCTCCGCTCCCTTCTTCTTTGGCTCTCCCATCAACGGCTTGACCTCGTTCCTCTTGGCCTTCCTCACCTCTTCTAAGTCACATATTTCTCGGCTCTTCGTAGCAGCTCATTGAATGTATAAACAAGTTTCTTTGTCAAAGAAGAGAAACAGATCCCCATCACGTAAACCATTAGTTAAGGCATTGATCTTTACCTCTTTCGATCTTGAGGGTACCTCTAAAGCGGCTTGGTTGAACCTCTTCGGGAAGGCCCGCAAGCTCTCCTTCTCCCTTGTTGCATGTTAAATAACGTCGGCATCATCCTAGGTTGTCTTCGTGCACTAGCAAACCGATGTAGAAACAGTTGCGAACTCTTCGAACCAGTGATGGTGTTAGGCCCCAATTGACTAAACCACTGTTGAGCGGCCTTAGCCAACGTGGTCGGGATGACCCTGCACTTGACTCCTTCACTATAGCGATGCGGGAGGGGCGAATTCTCAAACCGCACCAAATGTTCATAGGGTCTCAAGTCCCATCGTACTCATAATTCAAGGGTTTGAAATTCTAGGGTAGCTCATCCCTGCAAAATCTCATTAGAAAAGCTGTGAACTGCACACGGATCGAGAATCACTAACCCGAGTGTTCATCTATTTCCTCATATTGTCAATGTGCTTCGGAGAGCCGAGATTTGTCCTCATGTGTTCCCAGTGATGAGAGTCACCTTTACCTTCCACTGCTTCTCCAGCCTTCCTTCTCCCGACGGGACGCTCCATAGTATCTCTACTTCTGGCTCTTTCGGTGGCTGCCCGAAATCACCTCATCCTTAACCTCTTTCTCGTTTCCCTCCGGAGGCATAAAGAACTGAATCCCTTCTCTAAGGATAGCTTCCAACATGGTCTACACTGTGACATCAATCTGCTCCACGAGAACCGTCGGTACCTCGGGGCCACGGGTCCTTGAGAGATAGAAACCCCTATACCAGGGATCACCATCGGCACAGAGCCTTCGCCTTATCCGATGAGAGGTGGAGCAGAGGTTCTTCCCTCGCTACTCCCGGTCCACCTAGAGTCTGGTTCGCTCCTGAAGTCACATTCGCCTCCTCCCTTTGTGGATTAGGTATAGGGATGTCCGCCCGAGCCCTTTACGAACCAGGACTAACACTCACTATTGTGCGAGGCGACACCACTTCCCTTTTCGCTACCGTTCCAACAGCGGGGGTGGAAAAGGGACTGCTAAAGACGATCGCCCTTTTCCCCACCTTCCTTCTTGGATTCATCTTGTCCTCCAGCCATAGTATTCACAATTATAATGGAAACTCACATCTTAGACTCAAGTTTCCCACAGACGGCGCCACTTGATGTGTATAATAATGTTACGCTAGCAAGAATCGAACCCCGTACCTGAAATTCGTAGAACCACGCCCTGAACACGAACTATAATCTTGTGATCCGAACTGACCCGAGCTCCGAATACTCTGCAAAACCTGCCGGAGAGGTCCCCGCATAGGGACTCCGACGCCAAGTCAATGATCGTAAAGAATATGAAAGGAAGGCCCTTAATACCCGTAAGGGACCTCTCGGAGCTAATATAAGCTAGCTAACTAAGTGATAATAGAGATAGTATAACGTGCTCAAAGTGTGATAAGTAGATAAGTGAATTCGTACCTTCTTCTTTCATATTGATCATACATAAATAATACCTGGAAAAGGGACGGTTATTGCCACCCTCCGATGAAGCTCTCCCTCTCTTCATCGTGCTCCTCCCACATTTCGTCCTTTCCCCACGTTCCATTCTTTCTTTCTCGTAATAACCACTTCTAGATCCTTCTCAATACTCTTTATCGGCTCTGTTTGACCGAGTCTTCGCTACTTACCAAAGCTAATCCTCATTTTGTGGGTTTGTTATCAACCGCTAGCACCTTTTTCGACGCTATCCTAACGGCCTACTTTATTCTCGCTAATCTTAGCCTATATTAAGATTTTGGACTTAGCTATACATTTCTTCCTCTGGGTGTAACGCCCGGAATTCAAAAAGTCGACCTTCTGAGTCGACGTCCTAAACCCGAGTCATCACTTAATGAAACATAAAACTTGAGCCAGAAAATTTCTTTTGAATAACAATTGATTAAATTGCAGCGGAAAAATTTCAGAAATACTTACTCGGTGAAAAGAAACTCTTTTATTATAAAAGGCCATTATTCAAAGTTGGAGAAAAAACATCTCGAAGAGTACAACTCCCAGAGGAAGAAAATAACATAATTTAACAAAGTATTCATTACAAAAGATCGAGAAGTTACTAAAACGATTTATTTATTAATTAAGAGAGAGTGGGAAGTGGTCGTCTCATTGCAGCTCCCGGGCCTCATTCTCGCAACTGAAAATATTAAGTTTGGGAGGGTGAGGTAAAAATCTCTGTGGGTAACTTTGTATGCTTTGTTAAGCAGTTGACAGGAAAACCGAAATAATTGAATCTTTTATTCTTCTTTCATCTTTAGTTATGCATTACGACATTTAGCCCATTTGTACAAGGTAATCTTCATTTATAAGATTTTCATCCTTTAACTTTTGTTCGATTAAGAGATTCATCCTATGAAACATAGCACATATGAGATGGCACATGATAGTTTCCTATCACATCCGATCTCCGTAATCACATTGTGGAATGGCACGTTTACACGTCCGAGACCCGTAATCATATGGGAAGGCACATGATAGTTATTCTATCACATCCGAACCCTGTAAACTTTCATCATATGGGAGGGCACATGATAGTTTCCTATCACATCCGACCCGTAAACTTTCATCATATGGGAGGGCACATGATAGTTTCCTACCACATCCGACCCCGTAAACTTTCATCATATGGGAGGGCACATGATAGTTTCCTACCACATCCGAACCCCGTAAACTTTCATCATATGGGAGGGCACATGATAGTTTTCTACCACATCCGGACCCGTAAACTTTCATCATATCATATAGGGCAAGTAAAATAAAACTCATCATTGGATGATCACACATTTATAAGTTATGCATTCACATGCTTTTGGTATTTGCATCTTTTGAGGAATTTGTTTATGTTTGATTCAGAAAACTGACAACAGTCCATATAACATTAACTAGCTATACAGATAGTGTCACCCACCTGGAGAACTTTTAAGAGAAAGTTTAACTTCTTGATTGCTTAGGCCTCTCGTACCAAATCTCGGTCTCGGTTCCGACCGTACTCTACCTAGCACAATCCGTACGTTTAGTTAGTTCGACAAACCTTTTGTCCATTAGAAAACTTAGGTTCTCGATCTTATTGTGCCTTCCAAAACTAGGCTTTGAATGAATAAGGGGTACTTTATTTTATCAAAATCTTCTATGAGTCTAATCCTATGTCCAACGGCTTTGTTAGCGTACTATGGTTTGGGGATCACGAATTTGGGACTTTCGGTTCCGTTCATTTTTAAGAAAAACATGCAAGACTCTCAAGTATATGTATTCATAAAGTATTTATGTATAACATTCGATATTCAAAACATGCTCGTCATTAAAAGTTTTGGCCCTTTAATTTATCAAGTACTAACAATCGAAGAAAACAACACCTATAACCGCATAAACAAAAAAAAATTAGACTCGTTGAAAAATTATGAAATTTTAGTATGTTATATATCTTTCAGTAAAGAACAAAGTTTATTAAGAGTCCGAGTTCATTTAAGTTACGAAACTATAGCAGATTTTGAAATAAAGACTCTAAATTTCCGTTTCGGCAATACAGGTGACCTTAAAATTATAAAATCCATAACTCTTTGTAGAAACATCAAAAATTATGAAATTAAAACATGTGATGCATTACTCAAACATGAACTACTTTAATTCAGGAATCCAAGCCATTTGACTTACGGATTCTGCCCAGAAAATTCGTGAACATTTAACCTATGGTTTGGCTCGGTTCTTGGAAATGTCTTACGAGAAAATTCATAACTTATTGGATACTTGTTTAAAAATCACCAAATTTAAGAAAATTGTTATAAACAGGTTGTAGGACATCCATGAATATTTCCATGATTTATAAAATAGTCTAACTGGAAAAATAAATTCGTGCAACACAGAATAACCCTATCGTCGAACGTCGACCAGGTACTC
Organism: Paraleonurus japonicus; assembly: GCA_030762865.1. Classification (NCBI taxonomy): domain Eukaryota; kingdom Viridiplantae; phylum Streptophyta; class Magnoliopsida; order Lamiales; family Lamiaceae; genus Paraleonurus; species Paraleonurus japonicus. The sequence goes on from CM061060.1 coordinate 25,555,904, forward strand.
AGAAAATGAATTTTATCTCATGAAGTACTAAACGAAATATTATTATTTTTGACTATGATTTACAACACATGAAGGGGAACATCCCAGATATTTCCTAGAATTTTATAATTATCAGAAAGGGGAGAAATTAAAGAAATGAGTCACTGCTCCCGAGTTTGATTACTTCCGACACATAATCTTTCACGATTTTATTCTCGATCTACAAAACTTCAATGACCACGAAACTTTTATATATTCTACACTTCAAATACCACATCTAGGGATTTTTCATGATTTTTAAATGGGTGGAAAGGGTACGAATAAATTTTACAAAAATGGAGTCGAGTGGTTAGGGCATGGTTTTGGCGGCTTCATTTTTCAAGTATAACTTCACCATTTTGACTCCAAACACCAAAATTCCAACTCAAGCACTCCATATAAGATTATATCATGTAAAAGGAGTTCTTAGGGTCTCATATAATATTTTTCCTGAATTTCTAAGCTTAAGAAGAAGAATAAGACTTAAGAGGGGGTTTAGGGACTTACCCTTGGAGAATTTCTTCCTTTTCTTGAGAGCCCCAAAGCTTTTCTTTTGTGTAGAAGATGAAGAGGGCAGCAACTCTATTTATAGAGGAGAAGGAGGGAAAATGGCCGGTCAAGAGGGGTGGGAAAAGGGAGCAACTAGGTGGTCAAATTGGCATAAGGCTAAAAAGGTTAGTCCTAGGTCTTAGACTTAGGATTTGGCTATGGATTTCATGTACTACCATATTCTCTCATTTAAGGCTCTCCATGTGCACAAAAATTTGGAAGATTTGGGCTGCCATTTGGTAGTCTAATTCTAATACAGCGGTGTGACTTCGTTGTTGAATTTTTGATATTTTTCGGTCTGAGGTTCGACTCCAAAATTATTAAAACTGCGATGGGAGAACAAATATTTTTCTTAGGGTTTTCTTGAGTGTTTCCCACCTTTAAAGGACTATTGGTAATTAATCATTATTAAACAAATCCGGATTACGGATGTGAGTTCGAAAAGTATCGGTAGATTTTTGGGTCGAAAAACCGTTCGTTAGTTGAAGAAAAATTAAGAAAACCACATATGAAATTGGAAAGAAACTTAGTGATTTGAATATAAAATCCTATAATTGGTTTTGGGTTATTACACCGGGCCTCTCTTCGGGCTCTTGTGTACTCCCAGCCCTTTAACCTCAAATGGGCCCGAGTTGGCCCACAACATATTTATGCCACATCAATTTGATATATATATATATATATATATATAACACAAATTTGATATTAACTAAGTAAAAGATACAAAATTAAAGAAACTAATATATTATTGACTAAGTAAAAGATACAAAAAAACTAATATATACAACATATTTAGGAGATATTATGAATCGATCATAATCTTCAAAGTAATTGATCGTTCATCGTATACCCATCATTGACTTCAAAATATGATTTTTTTAAAAAAAATCACAATGTTCAAAATATTAATATGCCAAAAAAATCAAAAAACAAAGAAAAATATTAAAATCAACTTTAACTCGTCATATGAAATATGCATCTAGTCTAGAAAAATAACGAAATATAAAACAACAAAATAACGATCAAAATCTTGAAAAATGAATCTGCAAAAGATATGAATCTTCAAAAGAAAAAAGAAAGAAAGAAAGAAACATTAAAACATATGAATCTGCAAAAACAGTAATTAATCTTCGAAAAAAATTAAGTATAAAGCAACGACCTATCATAATTTTGAAATATGAATTTGCAAAAATAATTTTTAAAAAAAAGAAATAGATTAACACGTTAGAACATATGAAATAAATTAGATCGTAAATAAACAAAAAAATGATATTAGAAAGATAAATGAGAAAATCGATTAGAGAAGGAGAGAAGAAAGAATTCAGGGTTTTTGATGAAAAACAAAAGAATCAATGAAAAAGGTTAGAAAGATGAATGAAAAAATCGGTCATAAAAGGAGAGAAGAAATATATTAGGATATGTGATGAGAAATAAATGAGAGGTATCAAGTATTTATAGACTAATATGTAAGTAATGGATGATTGAGATTAAAACTTATAAAATCGATGGTTGAAATCAATTTTTAAAACTTAAATGAATGAGAGGAGAGAGATTTTGAAATAAAAGAATATGACTTTGCTACACAAGCTTTCTTAAGTTTAGCTTTATGAGGTTATAGATTTAAGGGACACTACAAGAAAAAGGTTGAAAGACATCGGTTTAGCTTTAGTAGCCAACGTTGTAATAAGTGGACATTGAAATACAACGGTTTACACTTCTTTTACAATGATCATAAACGTTGTCTTTACTTAAAAAAACCCGTTGTAATAAGCAACAAAATTACCTAATTCGCTGATAGACAACGGTTGGTAAACGTTGTGTTTCCAAAGAATATATAACGGTTTATAACCGTTGTCATTACCTAAAAACCGTTGTTTTATTCCAACAAAATCTTGATAGACAACGGTTGAGAACCGTTATCGTTAAATCGTATTACAACGTTTTGGAACCATTGTCTTTTTATACGAAACCGTTGTTGTTCTCACTTATATACAATGGAGAGGTAGATTTTGGATTTTCTATTAAGATTTTCGATTTTTACGGTGATTTATGAAAATATATCAGTATTTCAATTTTTTTTTCCAAAAATTTAGAGGGGGTTTTGATTTTTTAAAATTCATAATTTTTGAAAAAAATTGAAATTCTAATACTCCCTCTGTCCCAAGAAGTAATGCACACTTTCTTTTTTGGTCCGTCCCAATAAGTTATGCACACTCCTAAAATGAAAACATCATACAATATTAATACCCTCACAATATCATTTAAATCACAAAAATGTCACTCTTATTCTACTCTACTTTATTCTCTCTCCCACTTTATCTCATTAAATCACCTAAAATACCCTTACACTTTATTCTCATAAAAGTCAACAAAATTAATTTATCTTAGTTTCCGTGAGGGAGTACATTTTGAATAACCGATTACAAAAAAGCGGTGATAAAAAAATGCCAAAAACACACCGATTCGTAAAAATTGTACTTCTAATTTTTTAAATGCTGGAATTCTACGAGTAAGCTGGGACAATATGTCTTGATTCACCTATTTCCTAAGTACAAAGACACTGCAAATATGTCGGATCATTCTCCGGCGTAGGCACTCCGACGCTCAAGTCGGATACTAAAAAAACCCAAGAATAATCTCAATAAAAGTACGTAGTTATAAGTATTAAAAATTTCATACCCCTTTTCAATCTTGAATGAAGTGTGTTATTTATAGATATTACTTACAGCTTTTTTCTTACCCTTCGGCATGAAATCACGTTTCCCCATCACTTCTCCCATGGAGGGTTACTTCTTTCCCTTTTTCTTGAAAATGGTCATATCGTGGCAAAGAGTGATAACTTGCTCCCTAATTCTCTCATTTTTGTTAGCTTCTAAGAATAGGAATATTCTTTATATTCGTGCCCATAATTAGTCTTCCATTTTATTGATCTTGGGCCTCATTTCATAAAGGCCCACTTGGCTCACCTCATAACATTACTTGGGCCATGCAACAGGCCCTTACTTCATCGATTTGGGCCTTATTTCACAAGGACCCCAAACTTATTTTATCATATTACTCGGGCCGAGTCCATGATGGGAATCGGGCCCTCTCTTCGAGCAAAGATCCCTTATGGGCTGCCATGAAATGCTTTGCATCACACACTATGGTATAACATTATCCTACTCATATTATTTTATTTACCCAAACTACATTAATATGCGTAATAGACATCATATAAACAACAAACATAATCATATTTTAAAATTTTCAAAACCTAATAAAAAAACTAAACTTGCACATTCTTCTCTTTGTATGGGTTGGTATATTTACTAATAAAAATTGGAGAAAAAGTGAGTATATCCCCTTTTTGTGGATCACGGTTTTGATTCGGCTATTAGCCAACACCAAGCTCCCGAGTTCAAAGGAGAGTACGACCGAGGCTCCCCTCCAAACCATGAAGACCCCTCCGAACTTTCCGGGTGATGGGGATGGCAATCTTGATGAACCACTGGTGGCTTCCCGGCCATCGGCATCGCCGTCCAGGAGCTTGAGAATACCGAGATCACTCTCATCGGCTTACTCCCTATGGCTTCTCCTCCTTACCCGATTCTCCCGAGTGAAGGTCATACCCAATCCCCAGCGCTGAAGAGAAAAAGGTTGCGAGTGAGGGTGGCAATTCCACCACCAATCGGGAAAGGAAAGCTGTTAATCGCCCCAGCTAGAACTCTTTTTACTTTTCGCTTGATCTTAAACAATTTATTTTTTCATATTTCAAACAATATTCCGATCTGCAGGCTGTTTGTGTCCTATGACAAAGCGATAGGCCTCTGTGTTGTATGTGTCCCGGAAGTCTCTTTTGTTGGTGTAGTAAGCCTCTGTGGGAATGTTTGTGTCCCCACAAGCTTTTATATTATCACTTTTTATCGTAATATGCTTCTTACATATACTTAAGGTTTTCATAAAAACTTGATAAAAAACCTAGTAAACTCTTTACGATATGTTTCCATTACTGCTCATATTCGCCTTAAAAATCATAAATAGTTTTCTTACTAAACTTGAATAGGACAAATCCTCTTTAGGCCCTCTCACGAACCTTAAAAATTCCAAGTGAATGGTTATTCACTTGATAATCCGTAAAAATTTAAGGCTCTCTCGAGAACCTTAAAAAACCTTAAGTGAATGATTATTCACTTAATAATTTGTAAAAACTTAAGGCTCTCTCGAGAACCTTAAAACCTTAAGTGAATGATTATTCACTTAATAATTAAATAAAAACTTAAGGCTCTCTCGAACCTTAAAACCTTAAGTGAATGATTATTCACTTAATAATTCGTAAAAATTTAAGGCTCTCTCAGAACCTTAAAAATTCTTAAGTGAATGATTATTCACTTAATAATTCATAAAAATTTAAGGCTCTCTGAACCTTAATAAACCTTAAGTGAATGATTATTCACTTAATAATTCGTAAAAATTTAATGCTCTCTCGGGAACCTTAAAAACCTTAAGTGAATGATTATTCACTTAATAATTCATAAAAACTTAAGGCTCTCTCGAATCTTAAAATACCTTAAGTGAATGATTATTCACTTAATAATTAAATAAAAATTTAAGGATCTCTCGGAACCTTAAAAAACCTTAATTGAATGATTGTTCACTTAATAATTCGTAAAAATTTAAGCTCTCTCGAAACCATAAAAACCTTAAGTGAATGATTGTTCATTTAATAATTCGTAAAAATTTAAGCTCTCTCGGGAACCTTAAAAATCTTAAGTGAATGGTTGTTCACTTAATAATTCGTAAAAATTTAAGGCTCTCTCGAACCTTAAAACCCTAAGTGAATGGTTATTCACTTAATAAAAATCGTGGTTCTATCTCGAGCCTTATAATCTTTTAAGGTCATTCTTGAACCTTAAAAATCCTAAGTGAATATTCGATTCACTTAATCAAAATCAGGGCTCTATCTGAGACTTCTAATCTTTTTAAGGTCATTCTTGAACCTTAAAAAATTCTAAGTGAATATTCGGATTCACTTAATCGAAATCACGGCTCTATCTGAACCTTATAATATTTTTAAGGTCATTCTTGAACCTTAAAAATCCTAAGTCAATATTTGGATTCACTTAATCAAAATCGGGGTTCTATCTCGAGCCTTATAATCTTTTAAGGTCATTCTTGAACCTTAAAAATCCTAAGTGAATATTCGGATTCACTTAATCAAAATCAGGGCTCTATCCGAGCCTTATAATCTTTTTAAGGTCATTCTTGAGCCTTAAAAAATCCTAAGTGAATATTCGATTTCACTTAACCAAAATCGTGGCTCCATCTCGAGCCTTGTAATCTTTTTAAGGTCATTCTTGAACCTTAAAAATTCTAAGTGAATATTCGGATTCACTTAATCAAAATCAGGGCTCTATCCGAGCCTTATAATCTTTTTAAGGTCATTCTTGAGCCTTAAAAATCCTAAGTGAATATTCTGTTTCACTTAATCAAAATCGTGGCTCTATCTCGAGCCTTGTAATCTTTTTAAGGTCATTCTTGAACCTTAAAAAATTCTAAGTGAATATTCGGATTCACTTGATCAAAATCAGGAGCTCTATCTCGAGGCCTTATAATCTTTTAAGGTCATTCTTAAACCTTAAAAACCTAAGTGAATATTCGGATTCACTTAATCAAAATCGAGGCTCTATCCGAGCCTTAGAAGATCCTAAATTTCTTTTTATTCGCTACATATAGAGAATCGTTTATTTCCATTGGAATTTGAACAAGTTCGCGTAAACTCCACTCTCTTTTCATAAAGTAAACATTCAATTTAAACCGAAAAAGGAATTTTTATTAATCGAAATACCCTATTGACAGTGTCAACATAGGCCCCGAGAGAACCTAAGCCGACCTCCTTAAAAACCTCTTATGGTAAAACTCAAAGGTGGGAAACCAATAAGATGGGAAAAAGAGTACCGCTAGGGTGAAAGTACAATAGTTCGAATAATCAAAATGCAACAAAATCAACTACAAAGCAATAATAATAAGTACTCCTAAACGAATAACCTCTTCAAATTGGCGACGTTCCACGGTTGTGCTATAGGCGCCCCGTCCATTTCTTCTAGAATGTATGCTCCCTCGGTAATACTTGTATGACCCTATAAGGTCCCTCTTAGTTGGGCTCCAGCTTCTTGGCTGGCTTCGCAGCATCGGCTCTCCTCAACACCAGATCTCATTTTTCAAACATTCTAGGAACCACTCGCTTATTGTATGCTGCCTTGATCCCGGCTTTGTACCTCTCCGCCCTTACTCGCAGCCTCTATCTCCTCCTCGAGCAGGTCTAGATTCTCCTTCATCGAGTTAATTCGACTCCTCGTTAAAATGCTCCACCCGATGGGAACTCATCCTTATTTCTACAGGTAGCACAACATCAGCTCCATAAATTAATCGAAAAGGGGATTCACCTGTTGCGGCTCTTGAAGTAGTTCTATAGGCCCATAAGACCGAGTCTAGTTCATCGACCCATGCTCCCCCTACACTTTCCGATCACGCTTTTATCCCATTGACCACGATCCGGTTGGTGACTTCAACCTGGCCATTAGTCGGGGGTGTGCAACGGACGTGAACTTCTCGCGGATCTTCGTGGCTCTACACCATTCCCGAACCTTCTCGCCATTGAACCGGGTTCCATTGTCGACACAAGGATCCTTGGAACTCCGAACTGCAACATATAAACTTCCATATGAATTTTATCACATTACGCTCATCAATCTTAGCCAAAGGGGCTGCCTCGACCTATTTACTGAAATAATCCACAAGAACAATCGGGAACTTTCTTTGGCCATGAGCTAGGGGAAAAGGTCCGACCAGGTCCATTCCCCATTTGGCAAAAGGGCACGGGCATACATTGCCCCTATCTCCTCAAGAGTATGTATCAATGGACCGTGCTTTTGACACCTTTCGCACCTCTTCAACAGGTCCTTTACATCCTTATTCATGGTTGGCCAAAAGTACCTAGCTCTTAGGGTCTTTCTTGCCGGTGCCACAGCTCCTCCGTGATCCGCGACACATCTCTCATGCATCTCTCTCAACACATGCTTTCCTTCCTTTGGATAAACATCTTTAATAGGGACATATAAAAGATTGCTTATACAATTGATCACCAATTATACGTAATCGATTTTAAATTGCTTATCTCTCCGAGATCCTGCAGTAGGATCACGAGTTAAAGCCCTCCGCATTTCGCTTCTCCAGTCTACCGCATCATCAATAACTCCTATGGCGGGCTCTATGGCCTCTATTTCATTTGTGATCAAAGTTATCTTACTTGATCCTCCTATCGGTGAGAAACAAAGTCCAAGTAAAGAATTTATTTATTTATTTGTGAGAACCAAATTATTTTATGAGGGGAAAATGTGGGTGACGCGTACAATAATGTTACGCTAACAAGAATCGAACTCCGCACTGGATTCGATATAATCACTCCTTGAACACGCACCGCAACCTTGCAGTCTGAACCCGTACCCAAGCTCCGAATACCTGCAAAATACGCCGGAGAGGTCCCCGGCGTAGGGACTCCGGCGCTCAAGTCGGTGATCGGAATGAATATGAAAGGAGGGCCCTAAATACCTAGTTAGGGACCTCTTGGAGCTAATATGAACTAGCTGAATGAATGATAAATCGAGATAAGATAACGTGCTCAAAGTGTGATAAGTAGATAAGTGAATTTGTACATTGTCTTCTACACCGATCATACATAAATAATACCAGAAAGGGACAGTTATCACCACCCTCCGATGAAGCTCTCCTCCTCTTCATCGTGCTCGCCCCACGTTACGTCCAATTCCTCTTTTTCCGGAATAACCATCTCTAGATCCTTCCGATACTCTCTATCGGCTCTGTTTGACTAAGTCTTCGCTTACTTATCGGCTAATCCCTATTTTATGGGATTATTGTCAACCTTGACACCCTTCTCGACCATTATCCTAATCGCCTACTTTATTCCTACGGATCGGGGCCCATATTGAGTTTCCGGGCTTAGCCATATCATTTCCCCCTCTGGACCCTCTTTGGGCTCTCGCATCCTCCTCGGACTTTTAACCTTAAATGGGCCTGGATTGGCCCACAACATATTTACGCCACATCGGTGGGAAAATCTAACTTTGTGTTTTAAGGAAGGGAGGATACAATTATAATAAAATGGTAGTTTTAAATTTTTAATGGGATATGTTTAATAAATAGAGTGTGTTTAGCGACACACTTTAATTATTTTTTCTATTTTTCGCATGTAAATCCCCTATCTTCTAGGAGTTGAGATCACTAAAGTGTCGTCTTACGGTTGATTTTGCATATGTGTCGCATTTTGATTGATTTCACTTACGTGTCGATATATTGTATATGTTTGTTCATGTGTCAAGTTTTATTAAATTCCTAATATAAATAGAAAATTTGAATGAGTCAATACTAATAGCAAACATCTAAAATTGTAATGCCATCGATTTTCTAAAATTGTACAATTTTAATTTATTACAATTAATACTCTTTCCTCAATTGACAAGATTTATTGAGATTTAATTTATTAAGATTTGATATCTTATTATACTATCGTTTAAAATTAAAAAATTTGACCATATCTCCGAGGTAGTAAGCTCCTTCATGTAGGCCTTTAGCCAAGAAGAGTGAAGAGAACCTAGGAATCTCCGGCCTATGGGAGAGGTGAAGAGAGCTCCTAAGCGATGCACAGATCCCATCTGTTTTAAGCCTCGATCTGCCTCCCTCTTCGCACTCAAAGTTGTTCCACCTCCCGAGTGGCGGCAGTAGCTTGTGAGCGTAGTTTCTGCACTCTGCGATAAGCTGGTCCTGGGCCGAGGTGAGCTCTTGGGTCTTCAATTTCTCGAGGTCGAGGAGAGATTCCAAGTCCTCCTTAGCAGCGGTCGAGAGCCATAAGAGGAGGTAGCCAAATCGGAGAACAACACACCAAACTAGCATTTCGATAAAATGAAGAAATTGAGAACAAGAGAGGTTCAAGTGATGGATGCAAGGAAAAATAATAATAATAATAAGAGAGAGAATCCAAAAGGAAAGTGTACCTCGGTAAAGGTTTCTAAAGACCGAGCTATCTTCTCTCCTAGAGTCGTGCCGGCGAGGGACCTGCATATGCCTAGGGAGATGAATTTCTTGCGGAAGGAGGAGAGGAGGTCAATCTCTTCGGAGTCATCGGCATCTAAGTCCACGTGAGGAACGTGGGCGGAGGTATCTTTCTTTCTCTTGGGCTGTTTCACCAACGTCGGGATGGGGAGGAAGGGGTATGTCCCGAGAGCTAGTGGCTTTCTTTGGAAGCATCTCGCGTCCTCTTAGAGACAGAGGCGGAAGGCTGGGATGGAAGTTACGGAGAGGGGAGGTAGGAGCAGACTTGGTTGTCACTGGAAGGGCTGAGAGTTGGAGGATCCAACCGGTCTCCTGACGCATTTCGACATCCAACTCATCTATGTGACGAATGTAAGTAAAAAGTTAAGATAGGAAATGTGTTATTATATATAAGCATCGAAAAATAAAACAATAACAGGTTATAAACAAGAACCAAAACACGAGTGAAAGAGGGAGTTACCATCTTCGGACCTAAGAGGGATAGGTGGCCGAGTAAAGCCAAAATGGGACAAGAACCGAGGGTTCTCACACGCAGAGGTAGGATTAAAAAGGCCATGCCTTTCAAAGCATATGTATTTAGATTCCTGATCACCCGCGATTAAGATCGGAGCCGGGTAGGGGGTGGGGAGCTTTCATAAGAGGATTGTGAAAAATCCACTCATCATGGAGGAAGTCCCAGGCTCGGGAGGAACAACAAAAAGTACTCCTTAGTCCAATTAGGTTTCTTTGTCGTGAGACCGATTCAAAAAGAGAAAAGCCCTCTGGTATGGGCACTAGTGTAAAAGAAAGAGTTAAAAACCTTGCAACCGAAATGGGTAAAAAAGAGTTCATTGGTGGGCTCACCTCCCACTCCTTATATAAAAGGATATCATCATGCGGAGCCCATTAGGAGTAAACTGGTTTAAAGGAACACCAAAAAGAGTAGCAATTTGGCAGAGATAAGGGGAAAGGGGAATCGGAGACCCGTGCGTATTTGCTCTCCCTAGAAAGCCATAGTCCGACCCTCGGTGCGGTCGGGTCTCTCCTCGGGATTAGGGATTCGGGTAGAGTAGTTCAAGGGATCCACCCTAGGCGGTGGAACTCCTCTAAAGTCTTGGGGGACATTCTCGAGGAGGTACGGACTCGATCTAGAGCGGGAGGAGATTCCGTGCACCCGGAGGATTCGATGGAGGTGGATCCATGAGAGAAACTAACCCTAAGGAGGAGAAGGGAGGGAATATGATTACCTACAAGCTAGAATGCAGAGTGACAGAAACAAAAGAAAAGTACAGGTAGGAGGGGTGTTACAAGAGAGAGAATGTGCCTTGGACACGGGAGCTTGGGAGAAAGTTCTTTAAAAATGGCAGAGAAGAACGAAGAAGGTGATGAACCTCAAAAAATTTAAATAAGAAGGATAGATTCTTGCTATAAAGACGGGATTTGAACGGTGCATCCTTTTCTTGGCGGTTACAAGTGGTAGTGATGATATCCACATGGGCGAATGACGTTTGATGGGACAGATCGACTGGACCAAGACGAAAAGTCTTTGAGGGAAAGAGTCCTAACAGGTATTAAAACGTCGATTTCTAATATATCCTGCTACTCTCTCGGCCCTACACGTCTCGAGAGGAGTAGGGAGCGATTGATGTGGCATAAATATGTTGTTGGCCAATCCAGCACTCCATTTAAGATTAAAAGGCCGAGGAGGATGCGAGAGCCCAAAGAGGGTCCAGAGGGGAAAATGATATGGCTAAGCCCGTAAACTCAATATGGGCCCCAATCCGCAGGAATAAAGTAAGCGTTTAGGATAATGGTCGAGAAGGTGTCTTTGGCGGTTGACAATAATCCCATAAAATAGGGATTAGCTGATAAGTAAGCGAAGACTTAGTCAAACAGAGCCGATAGAGAGTATCGAGAAGGATCTAGAGATGATTATTCCGGAAAAGAGGAATGGGATGTAACGTGGGAGGAGCACGATGAAGAGAGGGAGAGCTTCATCGGAGGGTGGTGATAACCGTCCCTTTCCGTATTATTTATGTATGATTAGTGTAGAAGACAGGGTACGACTTCATTTATCTACTTATCACACTCTCGATTATCACTCATTCAGCTAGTTCATATTAGCTCCAAGAGGTCCCTAATAGGGTATTTAGGGCCCTCCTTTCATATTCATTCCGATCACCGACTTAAGCGTCGGAGTCCCTACGCCGAGTACCTCTCCGGCGTGTTTTGCAGGTATTCGGAGCTCGGGTACGGGTTCAAACCGCAAGGTTGCGGTGCGTGTTCAAGGTGTGATTATATTGAATCCAGTACGGGGTTCGATTCTTATTAACGTAACATTATTGTACACATCACCCACATTTTTCCCTCATAGAATAATTCGGTTCTCACAAATAAATAAATAAATTCTTTGCTTGGACTTTGTTTCTTGGCAGTAACAAGATTGTAGGTGTATTTATCTAGACGAACATAATGGCTGAAAATCGACCATTTAAAATAGTATTTATTGTTTCATTAAAGTATATTAATTATATATAATATTAAATATTAATTTTAAATAATATTAGTTATTTCATTAAAAAGTATTAGCTATTTTACTATTAGATATTAGTAGTAAACTCATTTAATGGAAATGTCTTTTTGTTCAATTTTAAAAAGATAAAGGACTTATTTGTATAAAAAAATATTTTAAAAACATATTTAAAATTGAAAAATATTTAAAGAGCTTATTTAAAAAAAAAGATTAATTACAATTTGCAACTTGTACTATATTTTGTGACAAATAGCAATTTGTACTATGTAAAATTGACAAATTGGTATCTTAACTCAATTTTTTTCTTTTTTCACCAAATTAGGAATTGATTCTTTGTTAAAAAAAAATATTTAGTTAAAAAAATTAATAAACCTAAAAGGACAAATATAACCTTGACCAAATATAATTTGGTAGGAAAAAAGAACAAAATTTGAATTAATGTACTAATCGACAATTTTACATAGTACGAGTTGCAATTTATTACAAAATATAGTAAAGGTCGCAAATTATATATATATATATATATATATATTACATGCTGCAATTTGTTTTTAACCCTAAAAAAGTAGTTTAAGAGCTTATTTAAAAAGAATATTTAAAGAGCTTATTAAAAATAGTTAAAAATTAAAAACTTACTTTACCTTAACTAGTGTTTGCAGTAACCGTGCTTCGCACGGTGATTAATATTGTTTAATCAAGTATATATTTTTTTAATTTTAAAATAAAAATAATAAAGAGTGACTTATAATTTCATAATAATATTTATAAATTGTTAGATTGGATTGTAAAGTGTATATAAATTGGAAAGAAAATCCTTTGAAAAAGGCATAATCGAAGGAGTGAGTGAATGAATTAAGCCTAAAAATATCTCGCATAGTTATTGGGTGTAAATTGATGATTAAATAGACATTCCTTATACACTTCCTAATTCAGTATAATGAGATCGGTTTTGACGATGAGATAGAAGTATAGGTGGAACCATTTTTTCTTGCATCAATATAGATGGAACCATTTTTTCTTGCATTGAATTATAATCCTCAAAGGAAAGCTATAAATTGATGGATAAATTTATTCAAAACTTTAATAGACAATAATAACAATTAAAAGAAAAATTAATCGAATAAAATTTAGTGCATAAAAATAGAAAAATATTTCCTGTACAAACAATAACGAAGTTAAACTTGATTACATTGAATAGATTACAATACATATCGATCAAATGAAGAAACTCAAACATGAATATGAAAACATGATACAATTCTAAAGGATGATATAGATTTTACATGTTACAATATACTATACTTAACACTAACACGATTCAGAAATTTGATTCAATTGCGGTGGAGAAGAGAAGGTGATCGAATAAGTATACACATCATTCCTATAAAAAAATGATTAAATTACTTGTAATGGAATACATAATGGTAACAATCCAACAATGAAGAACTGACACAATGATGAACGACATAGAAGAAGATGATGAATGATGTTAGGAACAATAATGATGATGATCATCAAATTAAATTTAATAAAATATCATGGACGATGATGATGAACGACACAACAACACCATGTAAAATGATACAAAGAATGTCGGTGAGTTGTGGTTGGCATGAAGAATATGAGTAGTATTTATAAGAGTGTTGATGCTAAGATTATGGAATGAAATTGAGTGATTGAGAGATGATTAACATTACCTAATTTAGCAATATGACCAAACGAACGGACCGGATGAAATCGATGACATCAGATCGATGGATGAAGTGAAATGACGCCAAAAATAAAAAAGGTAATAAATTGGTGTATTATATATTTATAGATTTATTGCAGGAAATGAACATTATCTCAGAATATAACAAAACAACACCAGCCAATATAATACAGCTAGTATGCCGAAGGACCTCCCAAGATCAAAATATTCTTCAGGTTTTGTCACGTTGAATAAAACATCCATCGTCTTCAATTTTAAATCCAATAATACCATAAATAAGATTCTTCTAATACCATAACACGACAATTTTTTCTATGTGACGATGTAATATCAAAGGATTATGTAAATAAGTTAAAATATATTAATATGGCTCACTTATGCACTAATTCATCTTGATTTTTTTCTGATCTAATTAATTAATTAATTAATTTTACAATATAGTACTATCTCCATCCCGTGATGATTTTCACATGTGAAGTGACATACTTATTAAGAAAATTTAATTTAGTGTAGGAGAGAGAATAAAGTGTAAGGGTATTTTGGGTGGTTGAATGAGATAAAGTATGAGAGAGAGAATAAAATAGAACAAATCAATAAGAGTGACATTTTTAAATATAAATGATATTGTGAGGGTGTAGTTTATGGAGAATATTCAATTTTAAGGGTGTGAAAGTAGTTTTGGGTCGAGACGAAAAAGGAAAGTATGAAAGTAATCGCGGGACGAGAGGAGTAGTATATATCATTTTTTATTAGTGGGAGAGAGAGCTTTTCAATTATCAATTTTTTTCCCAAAAAGTATTATATGTGCGGGGTGTATCATGCAATTTAAGTGTATTTTTAAACAATATCAATTGTTTTTACTTAATGATTATAGTTATTTGCATTGAGCAGATGCGAGATATCCAAGTGTTATTATGCGTTCGGTGAAACGACAGTAACTATTTAATAAAAATATTTAATAATGTTTAAAGGCAAAGTCTTGCGTGAACAAGTTTCACCGTAAAAATTGGTTTGAAAATTATTTCATTCAAGGATATTAGTTCATTAAGGTATTAATTTTGATTGTATCGGCTTGTTTCATAATTCATTAAATGATATTAATTGAAGCATATTAGTTGTTTTACTAAAGAGTATGAGTTGTTTTACTAAAGTATATTAATTGTAAAATAATTGGGGGAATTATATTTAGGTGTAAATTATAGGTTCAAATTCAATTAGGTGTAAATTTTTTTTTAAGTGGGGCCCATCACCTAATCAAGTTTCCTGATTTGCCCTTAATAAACCTCGATTTTTTCCAACTCCGTCTTCTCTCTTTCTCGTCTCTCTTTCATTTCTCTCTCCCTTTCTCTCTCATCCTTACCACCGCTCTACTCTTCTCTCTGTCACATCAAGCTATGAGATGTCATTCAGGATTTTTCAAAAATTCAAATTGTTCTTGGTAACATACGACGCCGTGGGTTTTCTATTTTTTCCCATTTCATTTTCTTTCCTTCGTCCCTCATATCGAATGTTTACACTATAGACGATCAACATATGGGCGATCAACATTTTGTTTTATTTGTGAAATTTAATGGGATATGTAAGTTAATATCTTTATGTGTTGACAATACATTTCAACATTTACAGAAATGTATATTAAGCAAGTGGCCTCGAACTCGTTCTAGGTTGTTTTTCGCTTTCATGTTACATTGGTAGTTTGACTAATTATTGTTTGGAGAATAATGATGATGTCGCAAGTTTGAAATATTTATGCGGTAGATCATCCCATGGCTTAATCGAGGTCGTTGTGTATACATCACGTGAATCTCCCCCTCTATGTTTTCGAAATTGAATATGCTACAAATCCTAATATTTCAATTCTTTCCGATTCCACATGTGAATCTGCACTCAGATTTGTTTAGTGGTGTTTGTCCATTACGAGATAAATCCCCTGCTCCAAAGAACTATATTACATTAGATGAGTTTTTACGGGGTGTGTAGTGTTCCTTCATACGATGTAAGTCCTGCCATTAGGAAAAAGTCCTATCTTTCCCGATAGTTGGTTAGACCTTTTGAATGGTGGTGTTGGTGTCGTTTTTATGGTGGAGCTGTTGTATTTAGGCAAAGTCTTATTAAGTATTCAACTAGAGTAGGTTTCAGCTTTCGATTACATAACGAACAATGCTCGATATATATATACCGATTGCATAGAGGCAACCAACCGTGGTTGTGATTGGTTTGTTAGTGGCTAAGCTTCAAAAGGGCTCCACAGGCTTTCATCATCTATAAAGCTCGGTTATCTCACAAATGCTTAGGTGTTTTGGTCAACAACAAGACAAAACGTCTTGCCCTCGTATAATTGGTGATTTTATGACCCAAAACGTTAAAAGCAAACCATCATTAATGGGTTCAGATTTACGAATGTGTTGAGGGATTGCTATGGTATGGAAGTTCCTTACTATAAAGCATGGCGTGCCTTGGAAGGCTGCGAAAGACAATATTTTCGCAAATTTAGTGATTCATACGACCACCTTAGATGGTATTGTAATGTCGTCCTTACAACCAACCCGGGAGTGTTGCTTTTATCGAGTATGACAATGAGTCGCATTGTTTTCAAAGGTTGTTTATCTCGTTTAAAGCTTGCATTGTTGGATTCACCCATTGCCATCCTCTATTGTTCATTGATGGTACATTTCACAAGGGACGTTCTCATGGTATCTTGTTATGCTGCTACCGCCAAAGACGGCAAGACGGCAACAACGGTACATGTAGTTTATTTCGTTAAATTTTATTAATCGTGCAAAATTCTATTACCTGTGCAATTAATTTTTGCACTTTAGTTTTGCTATGTTCATTTTTTCAAAACATAAGTGCAATTCTAAATTTGCACACAAGTATGTATATTATATTTTGCGAGTTTATTTCTTGTAGCATTTGCCATTGTATCGGTAGAAAATACGGACAACCGGTGTTGGTTTATTCGCAAAGTCCATGAAATTTTGATTCACAAGAAGAAAATTTTGTACTTATCCGATTGCAATCTGGGATTGTGTCGGCATTCAAGAATATGTTTGATGAGGATGTCCACTTTTTTTGTCTCAGTATCATCCGCTTCTCAACCTTAAGGGCGAGATTCTCTCTTAGTTGGACTAACAAGATGCGTGTTAATTTGGGAGATTTATTCAAAGCATGTGCTTATGCCCCATCTAAATGGCTGTTTGAAGAACATAAGAAAAAAGCTTTCCTTGAAGTTGGTGGCAAAATAGCACAAGAATGGTTTGAAACAGTTGCGATTGAAAAATGGGCGGTGGCTTATTCTCCAAACATAACTCGTTACGGTGAGATGACATCCAATGCAATGAGTCATTCAACAACCGAATTTTAGAGGCACGCTCCCTTCCAGTTGCTAAATTGTGTGATTGGATACGTTTCAACATATCCAGTGGTTTGTTGAACGTAGGGCAATCTAAGGATTGGACCACCCCTATAGTCCTAAAAGTATATTGAATGGAGTGTCCTTTCTGAGACTTCTATGTCATGGAAAGTAACAACCTGCCCTGGTGGTGAGTTTGAAGTATTTTCCGATTTTACATTTGTGGTGGATTTGAAGTGTAGGACATGTTCATGTTTCATGTGGCATATTAAAGGCTTCCCATGTGCTCATGTCGTTGCGGTTATTCAAAAACACCGTAAAGATTTGTATGAGTACATTGATGAGTCTTACTTTTCGTAATCTTATCGAGAAACATATCAGTTTGACATCTCTCCAATTCCGAGATAGTCTCCGGTTTGAATACTCGTCCAACAATGAAGGTACGAAGATTCTCCCACTAATTATACAGCACAACTCCGGGAGACCTAAAAATCAAGAAATCCTTCCTATGGCGAGTCTCCAAAGAAAAATACATAGAATCTCTGGTACAACTTTTGTTTTTGTTTTCTAGCATGGAGTTTTTCGATCAAAGTTTTAGCCTAGTGAAACTTGTTATTGTGAGATTCCAAAACAAGTTTCCCTAACGGCTGATTTTGAGTTTCAATTGGTTTTATACAACCGAATTTTTGTTAAATGTACCTATTCGTCAATATCTATATTATCCTCTTATTTTAGTTCATTGATTGATCATTTTCAAGAGGTTTCATGTTCAATTTTTTTAAGCTGTTTGAATGCATAAATGGTCTGTGTATATCATAATTGCAATCACATTCGATTAAAAATTGAAAATTTTATTACTCCATCTTCGATTGCATTGACACTACAAATCACATTACAAGCATGGCTATAATCCCACATATTATACACACTGCAAATATGGTGAACATATTTGCTATTATCAATGTTGCAATTGTTATTTCATATTTGTTCTTAGACAACTGCTTGTTGAATCTTGACAAACCGTAACTTTATCTCGTCCTGCTACTTGAAACCTCATCCATCTCATTTGCAGTAGAACTCCAATCTAGGGGTTGACACCAATGAGACCATCCATGTTGTGCACAATTGTAGTACAATCTCCCGAATTATTTTGTGTCTCCGAAACCTTTATCGTTGTTGGGCAACGGCAAGATTTGCAATACGATCTTGAATACCCGGTAAGTATGCCCTGTGTATGAAGACATGTATTATGTGATGTGTTGTGTTTGTTTAATTTTTTTTTTTTTTTTTTGTGGGCAATGCATGTATTATGCACCCCTTCTTATAGTTATGAAATGCCTCTAAGTCCCACTGTTGCAACGGCCATATTTTGTAACGGCTATATTTGCAAAATTATAATACTAGATAAAAAACGGATGTTTAAGATTCTGTATTTAATTCCAGATATATTGTTGTGCAAATATATTTGCACATTAGTATAATTTTAACATTTCGGTAAATATTGCACAATCAGTCTTTTAACAACACAATGTTTGGATTTTTTTCCTAATGTGCATTTTTATTAATTATTAATTTTGCACATAACTAGAAAAATAATCAAATCCACTAGAAAATTTAAAGGTAGCCTTTTTTTTTTTTTTGGCATTTCATTAGCAATTTTAGATATCTCAGATACTTATTATAAATTTTTTTCTTATTATAATGGGCCCGGTACAAACATGTATCCTTGTACGAATGGTGCTCATTAATTGTATGTTATTTTGTTCTATTTGGGATATCTCAAATGCCAATTAAGCTGGTCTTACTACCCGGCCCACTCTAACAACGACTCCATTACATTATTCTACTAATTTACAACTTTTGGGCCAAAATCCGATGATATAATACGAATTATTTGGTTCTAAATTCTAATTTTTGCACATATCATTTAATTATTTGGTACTAAATTCGAATATTTGCACATATCATGTAATTTTTACTCTAATATGCATTTTATTAATTATTAATTTTGCACATAACTACACCGCAAAATTTAAAGGTACCCTTTTTTTTTTTTTTTTTTTTGCATTTCATTAGCAATTTTGGATATCTCAAGATACTTATTACAAAAATTTTGTTCGTATTATAATTAGCCCAATTCAAATAGTGTAATTGGACCATTACACAATTTTGCACCTTAATTATATGTTATTTTGTTATGTTCTATTTGGGATATCTCAACCACTAAAATGATTGGAAAATTACAATTAGGTGTAAAAAATTACAAAATTATTATTCCCGAGAAACTATTACAATTTTTTTCCCTTTATGTTCAATTTATATAAATTATAATTTTTGCACATATAGATTGTATGCATTCTTAAACAGTTGATATTCAAATATCTCACACTTCATAAGCGTAATAACTTATCCAAACTCCTATTAACTTCCATACTTGCTATTTGACGGTTGTCCCCTCATCTTCTACATTGGAAAATATTACAAATCATAACCATCGATTACTACATTAATGTTGGATTATTTAATTAATTTTTCGTGTTTAGCCTAGATTCAGGTACTTTAACCAAGAACAATAATAACTGCAGATAAAAAGACCCTCAATCACATCTAAATCATCCTCATCTTTTCACGCTACCCTCTCTGTTCATCTTCTTCCTCAACGTTTTACGCAAAAAAATGGATCACTCACGTGAGAATCCAAACATCTTGCAAGCTTTACGCTTTTCACCCCGTAAATTTTTGCAGATACTTGTTTTCTTACCCCCAAGATTTTATGCATATGCAAATGTGTATGCAAAACATGGAAAAAATCATTGAGTCTGCGCCTTCACCGAGGACAATGCTAGAATAATGAAATTACAAGAACAGAGGTATTTTTTTACCGGTGCCGAACGTGTCTTCACCTCTTTATCTTATAATAAAACACCACAGGCCAGTCTTCACAATGAAAGGCGTATTGAAAGAGATGAAGACCCCAAGCAAATTGTGGCCTCGTGAAGGTTTGATTCTCTATGCCACTCGACGTGATCATTTTTTTAATGAACCCCTTCAATAATCAAAGACGTGAGATTCCTTTTGCTCACATTTCTTTCCCTTACCATGTTAAATCATTGTTGCTTGTTTTGCTATGAAATACATTTCAAAGAAATGAATACATCATAGTTAGACTTACATATTTTATTTATATTTTTTTGAAACCAATGTCCAAACTTTTTCAACTGCTTGAATCGTTGGTCCAATTTCATACCTTTTAAATTTGACCGTCAATGGGTCATGCTTTGGAGTCGTGGCAAATGGTAATTTCCCTTTGGATGCTCAATTTGGATGGTAAGTTGGCCATTGGTTCTATGAATACGAATACACCGACTCGAGCGATGCCTATAAGTTGATTAAAGTTCCCCATGATGCTTTGAAAATCTAACCCGTTGGTGTGATCTCACGTCACTCAACAATGATAGACTCCTTCTATACCGCACGAAATTCAACCCCGCAGCCTTCTCATCATTTTTGGATTCTTGAAGATTATGGAAATGACTCTTCCTGGATTCCATTGAAGTTCAAGGTTGATCTGGACCTTCTAGCCGAGCATCGCTTTTTTGCTATTAATCCAATTTGTCAAATCTCCATTAACATGTATATGATATTGTGTCATGTCTATCCTTTAGGTATTTTTATTGTTTATGACTATCTTGAAGATGTCTATTACCCCGTTGATTCTACTCGGATCGATCCGTAACACCTTGTGTTGGATCAAGAAGTTTTGATGAGTTAAAAGAAGCGGCTCGGATGATCGAGACGACCTGAAGAACAGTGAGATTGAGACCTTAAGCTAAGGCGATCGAGACGGGTCGAGAACCAATCTAGTCGGTGAGGTCGAAGATTACAAGTCATCGAAGATGAGTTCAAGTCTAGTCATCTGCGGGAGACAAATATGAAGAGCTCGAGACGAGGTCAAGACAAGTGAGTAGAATAAGAAAGGCGAGTCTTCACTAAGTCACTGCAAAACGAGTAGAGTAAAATCAGTGAGGTCTAGAGCAGTTTTCAAGATTAAGTTTGTTAAAGCGGTTTTCGGTTTGTTAGAACCGACTAACAAACTAACTGACTTTTCGGACTTATAAATAGGTCTAGGCACTTCATTAAAAATATATACGGAACACACAAGTTATTTTTCAAGCAAGATATTCTCTAAAGATCACAAGTTTTCAAAAAGCACAAAATAGTTTTCAAAGATTTCTTCATAGATTTTTCTAAGTGTTTGTAGAACACTTCCTTGCACATCTTCATATACAATTCTTCATCTTAGAGTTAGATTTCACAGATCTGGTTAGGATTTTGAAGAGTTGAAGATCAGATTGTAATTTGTAAGTTGTACGATTGTAAAGTAAGTAAGTAAGCGAGATAGTAGAGACCCTTCTTCGAATTGGAGAAGGAGAGTGGATGTAGGATTGTTATAATCCGAACCACTATAAATCAGTGTTCTTTATTGCTTTCTTTTACTTACTTGTTATTTCAATTTTCAGCTTATTAATTGAAGATTAATTTCAGAATCAAAGTTAAAACCATAATATCGGTTTGCTTTTGATCTTAATAAGTTGAGTTTAATATTGAATTTCCATTTGTTTAACTCTGGTGCTTTAAATAAATTTTGAAAGATTTGAAAAATCTACAAAATCTATTCAACCCCTTCTAGATTTTGTCGTAGAAGGTTAACTCAAATTTTCTTAATCAACTCAACCAATCGGGAGCAACAAGTGGTATCGGAGCGGTGTTAAGTCGTTTCCGATATTGATTTTAGGTCTTAACTAAGATTCTAAAATTTTCTTGATTTTCTTCATCTTCTTGATTGTTACTAAGCTGTTCTACTAATTTGTTTGTGGAGTATTTTGTTTTTCTATCTCATCATGTCTTCGTGCAAGAGCAAGAAATCCAGGAATCTACTGAATTCTCAATTGAAGAGTATGACTATTGGAAATTCGGGATGAAAATCATCTCAAGGCTATCCATGATAGGATGGAGGAGGTTCTTGAAGAAGGACCTATAAAATTTTATCATGGAGGCACTAGCAATGGTACTGAATCACCGAATCGAGAGTCGAGACAAGAGAAAAGGAGTTACGAATCGACAAATGATGAAAGGAAAATCCACAACCTAGATCAAGTAGCTAGAATCGAAATCATTGAGACTCGAGTAAAGACTGGATTGAGAAGGTCAAAAGATGCAAATCAGCCAAAGAGATGTGGCAAACTCGGCAAATGTCTATGAAGGATCGAGACCAAGTAAAAGAGAATAAGTTGCGATCTGTTTTACATGCCTTTGATACCTTCAAGATGAAGGACAATGAAACTCGTAGATCAACTAGATGTAAGGTTGGACGAATCTCCTCAACAAAGCGGTGATCCGGGAAAGAAATATACAGAGAAGGAGATTAATAACAAGATATTGAGATCTTTAACCAAGAGATGGAGGAAAAATTCAATATCCTTAAAGCAACTCAAAATTTATCTTCTATTACTCACCATACCTTATTCTCTCACCTTAAAGCTTTAGAGTATGACATTCTAATAGAAGATGGGGAGGATGAGATGGAGTCAAGCACCTCATCCAAGTCTCGTTGCCTTTGTCACAAGAAGGCAAGATGTCAACTGAATCTGTAGGAGCCGACCTATCTCTCGAAGGAGCAGATGGCTCTGCTCACCAAAAGGTATGACAGATTAAGAATGAAGTATAAACAAAATAAATTGAGATTTGCGAGGTAAGGACAGATCGAGTTCCAAATCAAGAAGAAAGGAAGATGAGTCTACAGATGATGACAAGAATAGGAGCCGACGAGAAGATTCAGATCCCCTGTCAAAAGAAATCCATCCAGCCCTAAATCGGATAGGAGTGACACTTGCTACACGTGCAACAAGCCAGACACTTCAGCTATGATTGTCCTCAATCGACTCCTAAAGAAAGGGAAGAGAAAAGGAAAAAGAGAGACATGAGATTTGCGAGATCAAAGGGCTCTTCTAGCTGAAGAAAAGATGTCAAGAAAATCATCATCCTCATCGATTTTGGATCGAGATGATGAAGTCTGTCTCATGGCTAAAGAGGTAGTCTATTATTTATCTTGATAATGATTCCTGTAAATCTGCCTCTCGATAATGATCAAAGCTATTATTCATGAATTATTGAGAGACTTAAAGACATCTCTGCTGCTTATAAACAGCTAGAGACAGAGAATTTGACTTTAAAGGATCAAATTCAAATTCTAATTAAAGGAAAGCGAGGTGATGAACTATCCAGCGAGGAAACATTCAAGGGGGAATGTTTTCCCCAGTGCCGAGGCTAGTACATCGGCCCGGCTACCCGAAAGATTAGAAATTGAATTGAAAACTTTAAAAGACAAATTTGAAACAATCATGTGCTGAAAATGAATTAATTAAGAAAGACAATGAGAAGCTAGTGTTCAAAATTAGTCAACTTAATAATTCACAATCGATAATAGACCACATCTTTAATACATCTAAAAATCCCATGACAAAACAGGTCTTAGTTATGATAGAAATAGTAAATCGAGACGTTCAAAAACCTAGGAAATTTGTAAAAGCATCGATCACTCAAAAGAGGTTAGAATTGGTCCTTGGAAATCAATTAGTCAAGTAAGGATCGCATCTCCCGGCTTGAAAACAAAAATTCAGTGAGGACTCCTTATCGACTAAGAGAAATTCAAAGACCAAAATAAGAAGAAATTCTTATTACAACCATTTTGATGGGAGAAGCGAGATGTTATCCCACATTTCATAAGTTCAGAAAATTACTAAATCAATACAACAAGTTGTCATTTAAAAGTGATACAATTGTAGACAGATTTGGTAGAGAGACCAAGTCTGATTTATTATTTGGAAATGAGATTTTTGTTTGGTTACCTAAAGTGATGCTTGACCTTCAAGGACCCAAGATCACTAGGGTACCTTATAACTAATCTGCTTTTCAGATTCACAGGATCATCACTCAAGGAAGAGATCTTAGCTTCTATATGGTACATTGATAGTGGTTGTTCTCAACACATGACTCATAACAAGAGACTACTATCAAATTTCCAAAGCATTGATGGTCCAAGAGTATTATTTGGAGACAATAATTGTGGTCGACTAAAGGAGTAGGTACTGATTATCAAGGATATTCAGTATCTCGAGGTATATTTTGTTGAAGGTTTGAAACATAATGCCATCTCTGTTTCCCAGCTTTGTGATAAATGTTTTCTTGTCAAATTTTCTAAGAATAAATGTGACATCTTAGATAGTTCCTCGTATAAGGTACTTTTAACTAGCTTCACATGGCAATGTCTATGTGGTCAACTTTAATAGTTGTCCTAAAGATACTTGTCTGATAGCTAAGGGTGGAGATGATCTCACTGGCTATGGCACAAGAGGCTTAGTCATCTGAACTTCAAGACCCTTAGTAAGCTGGCTAAAAAGAACCTTGTTAAGGGATTACCTGAGAAACTTTTATCTACCGATCTTAAATGTGATGCTTGTCAAAAAGGTAAACAGCCTAGACACTCATTTAAGAGTATTAACACCTCTTCATCCGAAAGAGTTTTACAACTACTTCATCTGGATCTGTTTGGACTGTTTCTCCTCTCGGTTTCGGTGGAAGGAAATATACTCTTGTTGTAGTAGATGATTTTTCTAGATACAATTGGGTTATATTTCTTTTCAAGAAAAATGAGACTATAAACAAGATCCCCGATCTGTTGCATGCATTCAAAATGAAAAGGGTGTTAATATTATTAAAATAAGAAGTGATAAGGGCACGAGAATTTTAGAATTCTTGTTTATCTAACTTTTTCAATGAGTGTGGAATTATTCATGAGACATCATCAGCAAGAACTCCTCAACAAAATGGAGTGGTTGAAAGAAGGAATAGAACCTTGAAGGAAGCAGCCAGAGCATGTTAGCTGAGTATGAAACCCCTCACAGTTCTCGGGTCAAGCCATCAACACGCTTGTTATACCTGCAACAGGTGCTTGGTTGTTAAAGACAAGGGTAAGACTCCTTATGAGATTTGGAAGGGTAAGATTCCAAGAATCTCATATTTCGTAGCTTTTGGTTGTAAGTGTTTCATCCATAACAATGAGAAATCTAAGTTGAGAACCTTTGATGCTAAGGCGGTGATGGAATATTCTTGGGATATTCCAACACTTCCAAGGCATTTAGAGTTTTCAACAAGACAACCCCTTTGTGTGGAGGAAACTCCTCATGTTGTTTTTGATGAGTTGTATTCCTTCTCGGATAAAGTGAATCAAATTTCTGAAAGTCTAGATAAAATTGAACTATCCAAGACTAAACATAGAACTGTCTATCTACCTAGTCTTGATTCGGACTCGATGAAGAAGAATCCCCATCCGATAATCAAGACAATTTACGATCGGACTACATCAAAACAGACACCCTTGACATCGGTGATCGGCGGGGCTCGGTGATGAAGGGGAACGTCGGCTTCGAGGTAGAGTCGGAGGAGTTACCTACCGAGTCTCAAGATGAGGATCCTTCTCCTCATATAGGTAAAAGGATGAGAAGTTACCATCCATCTGATCAGTTATAGGAGATCCATCTAGTAGTGTGCGGACACGAATGATCTTTGGACTGCGAAAGTCCTGCTCACCTGTTATGTGTCGCTTCTTGAACCCAAGTCTATTGAGGAAGCTCTATCGATCCAAACTGGATAACGACCATGCGGGAGGAACTACATCGGTTTGAAAGACAAAATGTTTGGGAATTAGTGGAAAGACCCTTACATAGAAAGATTATAGGCACCAAATGGGTGTTCAAAAACAAAAGCAGATGAAAACAACATTATTGTTCGTAATAAGGCAAGATTGGTAGCTCAAGGTTATTCCACGATCGAAGGTAGACTATGATGAAACCTATGCTCCAGTTGCCGATTAGAAGCAATAAGGTCATTCTTGGCATTTCTTTGCATATAAATCTTTCAAAGTCTTTCAAATGGATGTTAAGTCTGTCTTCCTTAATGGTGTGTTACTTGAGGAAGTCTATGTGGAGCAGCCTCCTGGGTTTAAGATCAATAACAAGGTCTACAAACTCAACAAAGCTCTATATGGACTGAAACAAGCTCCCGTGGCTTGGTATGATACCTTATCGATTTCTTGACATCAAATGGTTTTTCAAAATGTAAGAATGATAGGTCTTTGTTTAGAAAGGAAGTAGATGGTAACATCTTATTAGTTCAAATTTATGTAGATGACATAATCTTTGGTTCACCTAATCGAAATTATGTGAAGAGTTTAGTATTCTCATGAAAAAGCGAGGTTTGAAATGTCAATGATGGGTGAATTAACATATTTTCTAGGCTTCTTGATTAAACGGATGAGTAAGGGTATTTTTATACATCGGTCTAAATATGCTAAGGATCGATTGAGAAATTTGGGATGACTACTAGTAGAGAAGTTAAAATACCTATGGCAACTAACTTCTCTATGGATTCGGATGAGCGGGGATACCCACAGATGCAACGGAGTATCGTATCGTGGGTGATTGGATCTCTTCTCTATCTCACCGCAAGTAGGCCGGACATAGCATTTGCGGTTGGGGTATGTGCAAGATTCCAATCTAATCTCAAGAAAACTCATCTGGAGACTGCTAAGAAAATCCTTAAATATCTCAAAGGAACCTTGCAAGTAGGGTTATGGTACCCGGTGATGACAACTTTGGTGGCGGAGTTATTCAAATTCAGACTTTGGGGGATGTAAGATTGATAGGAAATCCACTTAGAACTTGTCAATTCTTAGGCAACAAATTAATTTCTTGGTTATCTAAGAAAGCAGACATCTGTTGCCACCTCCACAACCGAGGCCGAATACATGGCATGGAAGTTGTTGCTCTCAACTCCTCTGGATTAGGCAAATGACTTAGAGATTATAACATTCAAACATCATCTGTTCCTATTTACCGTGATAGTAATAGTGCAATAGCTATGACTTACAATCCTGTTCTCGCATTCTAGGTGTAAGCATATAGACATTAGACATCATTTCATTAGAGATCATGTGGAGAAAAATGACATTAGAATTGAGAAGATAGCCACCGAGTCACAAAGATTAGACATTCTTACAAAACCATTAACAAGTCTAGATTTAAAGAATTATGTTTAGAATTAGGATTATTTGATGCATCATTAGCTGATTTCTAGTTTAAAATTGCTTGCATCCGATTAATGTATTCCTTATCTCTCAAGTTATTTCTATTCTTTAAATCAATGTCTAGAAAGAATTATCGGACTAGATATGAGTCAAAGGACAATCAGTGTGATATCATTGATTTCCTTTTTAGGAATCAAGAATCAAGGATTAGTCATATTGACCTTATCGACATGATAATTACTTATCGACATTTGGTAAATCAGACGAGGGCACAATAGTCGGTGATTTCATGAGAAACAGATGACTATCTCGCACCCTATCCGATCTACCTCAAGTTACTAATGGTTTTCCTTAAGTCTATGTCTTTGCGGGAATAGGTCACGAGATCATCTTTGTTTCACCTCATCTTTCATAAACCTCTTTATTCGACACCTTTGTTTCTAAATAAACTCCATATTTTTTTCATAAAAACTCTCATTGGAATAATTGGTTGGAAAACCTAACTTTAGAAAATTAAATCAGTCTGTTTATTTAAATTTTTAAGTTTGCTAAAAAGTTAAAACTAAAGCTGTTTTAAAATCGAGACATTACTTTATCGGATGACTTTACAAACTCATCTTTTTGAAAACCCTTATACGAAGTAAGGTAACCATAGGTCGACGTCAGTATACTTACTTCTGCATAAAGTAACCTACATTTGTCAAGTCACGATCTATAAAGTAACTATTTACGCATTCCAAAGGCGAGTAGCATCCACGCTGAATCCCAATCGTTTATCCCGATTTTTAATCGTTGATTCATGCGCATAAAACTTTTTAAATAAACGGCTTAGATCAATTCAAATTTACTAAAAGCGGTTTCTCTTTCCAATTTTCCCTCCTATAAATACGTCTTCTTCCTCAATCAAACTTTTTCACTTTCGTAAATTTATACATACACTGCCAAATTTTCAAAAACTCTCGGTCGTTTTCTTTCATGAGCACTTCTCAAAAATAAATAGGAGTGACATCAACCATGGTGGAAGTACACAATGAAACGTATAACAAGAAGATAAAGTCGGAGATGTATGTCGACTTTGAAACAACAACCGATGGTGAAACAAGGGAGATACTTGGATTATTGGAGAGGTCGGGATTGAGGAAATTTTGTTCCAAGAAATCCACCTTCAATAAAACTCTGGATATGAGGATTGAATTCTACGTCAATGGGACGTTTGAGAATGGAGTGTTCAAAACTCGAGTCTACGGCGAGGTTACTGTAACTCCGGCGGAGGTGGCTCGTATCTTTGACACCAGCGGTGAGGGAGTTAACCCCCTCACATACAAATCAGATGATTGGGTAGAATCGTTTGAGATGATTGCCCGAAATTCGATGAAGGATCGTCGATCGGAATTAAAAAGAAGATGCTCCGATGGAGATATCGTCTTCTAATGACGATATTGGCGAAGGTCATTCTTGAGGGAACAGAGCTCCCATGATGGGGTGACTGCACCAGTGTCTTTGCATGAGGACAATAATTGATGGAGTTCAAGCGGGTGGGCTGGGATGTTATTGGAAAGATTTGAGACGAGAGAGGAAGAGGTGGAGATGGTTGGTGGAAAGTGGCGGCGAGGTCAATCACCAGCCTATTCAATAAGGTGACGGTGATTTTGGAGGACTTGGCGACAGTGAGATAAAGCTGGCTGATGGAGTCGAGCCTACACCAAAGCAGAAAGGGGCTGACTAAGGATGAGCCACTTGGGGCTCCAGCCCGACTCGAGATAAGGGAGCAGTGAGGTCGGAGCTCGGGATTCATCACCGAGGAGGTGAAGAAGAAGAAGAAGAAGAGGAAAGGGAGGAGCAGCCGACGGTGAGCTCAGTGAGGCCTCACAGTCAATGAAGCTGAAGGAGAAGGCTAAGATGAAGTGAAGGAGAAGGCTAAGAGAAGGAGGAGGTTGGTGAAAATCTCGGAGAGTGGGGGACTTCTGGCGATCGGCTAGCCTATTCGCCGAAGAGGCACCGACGCCGGAGATAGCAATCGAGGTAGTCCAATCGGAGGAAGTTCAAGACATAAGCTCGAGAGGACCCCTTCCCCACTCACAGACAGTACAATTCTCCCCTCCCTCTCTCCAGCCCACTGCGCGATGAAGAGGTGACCCAGCTGGCACCTCCGAGCCTCTAAAAGCGACTACTCCCAAAACAGTCAAGCCACAACCTCATCTTCTCTTCCCAAACACAAACCTCATCCCCTCCACCCTCCCCATCCGAGATGTTGTCCTTCCTCACAGACCAGTATACTCCCCCACCCCCATATCTACCATCTCCCCACCGGCCTTACTCACATCTTCTCCAACTCTCCCCCACGGCCCAATCCAACCCACCATACCTCAGCCAACCCCTCCTCCACCACCCACTACTTACGAAATTCCACCCCTTCCATCTTCACCCCCACCCGTAAATCCCCCTCCACCATCGACGCCCTACTTCTTCCCAACCTTCCGAACCCCAAAGCAGTGGATACCTCCAACATCTTTGGAGATATCCACATGAAGCTCCAGTCCAACTTCTCCCACCCCTTCTTCCTCATCCGATTCGAGAGGAAGAGACCGATCCAATCTTCGCCATTTTCTCGGCCTTTGAGGACTTGCACAAAAAGATCATATCCAAAGTTCAAAGGCTGATGGAGAGGAAGACGAGGAAGGTGATTCGAGCCGCCACCGACACTATGCTCGCCAACATGCGGATAGATGAGGTGAACATCACTCGCAACCTATCAGCCAACCTCGACACCGCTTGTTGGTACTCTACCGAGTAACACGGAGGAGGAGGTCAAGGTGCTCAGCGAAGGTGGCGGTGACAACGAAGTCCTGGTCAACGCACTTACTTCGATCGGTGACTTCAAGGTTCGTTGTTCGGCTTTGGAAAGACAGCTCCGCACCGCTTGGGATGAAGTCAAAAAGGGGGAAGGAGTCAAGGAAGAATGGACACCCTCACAGCCTGAGTCTTGTCACTCACAGACAAGGTAGACTCAAAGGCGCACCACCGAGTTGGAGGCAGCCAAAGTAGACATCAAAATCAAATCGATTTAGCCGCCGCTTTGCAACCGAGGGTGACCCAGATAGAGAAGGTCATCCGAGAGGATGAGGAGAAGAGGAGGAAGGAGGAGGAAGAGAAGTCTCGAGAAGCTACCGGCCGTGATGAAAGAGTCTAAAACCCGAGGCCAAGGGCAAGGGTAAAGGCAAGGCAAGAGAGAAGTCTTCATCACCGAGAGCAATGATCGCCCTGCACCAACAACCGAGCGAAAAAGGAAGGAGCCTGACTACTCAAACCTCTCACCGAGCAGATTAGAAGAATCCACGCCGAGAAGGAGAAGTATGAGAAGCGAGGAGAAGAAGAGGTGAAGAAGCTAGGGAAGGCGGAGCTGAAGTGGGACAGGATACTCGGAAGTGGGTATCCAAGGCGGCCGATGAAGCGGACTTCCGCCCTATCCACCGATCATCGGCTCCTCCCAAGATGGTTTCGGGAAGTACACCGGAGTATAAGAAGTAAGCCCTGGATGCCGAGATGGATGTACTACCGGTACATCTTGAAGGCATCTCCATCTGTGCGATTGATGAAGATATGAAATGGCATGAATGGATGGAAAAGGAGGATGCCGATCTGTGCGGGAAGGCTGCTTGATGAGGCACACAATGTGTTCAATCGCGATCACGTCGCACCACCTATGAGCAAGTTACCCTAAGCTAAAAGAAGACGGCTCTCCGGACATGGAATGGGTCAAATCGGTCATAGTCAAAGCCGAAAGAGAATCCGAGCTTACGAGACGAGGATGAACTCAAACAAGCTTAGAGCGAGGATTTTCAATCGGCCGAACATTCCTAAGCTAGCCGATGGGGAATCGATAGACAGGATTTTCTTTTCCTTATCTTTTATTTTCTATCGGTTTACCTATCTCGTAATTTTTAAATTTGTGAATGAATATACTTGGACTTATGTGAAATACTTGTCTTATTTTCTTAAAGTTTTTTTTTTTGCTTTAAGAAAAACTTAAAAAATTTTCTAAGTATAAATTATCTCGAGAATTTTATCTCTCGAGACTTAAAAATTTTTCTAAAATATTATCTAAGTCTTAAGACTCGAATTTTTTTTTTTAAAAGTATTTCTAAAGAGTCTAAAAGATTTGATTTTTAGTGCTTTAGTGTGAATGAATCATTGGAATGTGAAATAGTGCTCGATATACTTATCTCGATTATCTTGACTAACTCTAGAACTAACTTCACTGTGAGTGTGTTTCTTCCTTGTAGGTTTTAACTTCATCAAAAAGGGGGAAATTGTTGGATCAAGAAGTTTTGATGAGTTAAAAGAAGCGCCAGATGATCGGACGACCACGAAGAACAGTGAGATTGAGACCTTAAGCTAAGGTGATCGAGACGGGGTCGAGAACCAATCTAGTCACCGAGGTCGGGAAGATTACAAGTCATCGAAGATGAGTTCAAGTCTAGTCATCTGCGGGAGACATATATGAAGAGCTCGAGACGAGGTCAAGACAAGCCGAGGAGAATAAGAAAGGCGAGTCTTCACTAAGTCACCGCAGACGAGTAGAGTAAAATCACCGAGGTCTAGAGCAGCTTTTCAAGATTAAGTTTGTTAAAGCGGTTTTCGGTTTGTTAGAACCGACTAACAAACTAACCGACTTTTCGACTTATAAATAGGTCTAGGCACTTCATTAAAAATATATACAAAACACACAAGTTATTTTTCAAGCAAGATATTCTCTAAAAATCACAAGTTTTCAAAAAGCACAAAATAGTTTTCAAAGATTTCTTCATAGATTTTTCTAAGTGTTTGTAGAACACTTCCTTGCACATCTTCATATACAATTCTTCATCTTAGACTTAGATTTCATGATTTGGTTAGGATTTTGAAGAGTTGAAGAACGATTGTAATTTGTAAGTTGTACGATTGTAAAGTAAGTAAGTAAGCGAGATAGTAGAGACCCTTCTTTGAATTGGAGAAGGAGAGTGGATGTAGGATTGTTATAATCCGAACCACTATAACCGATGTTCTTTATTGCTTTCTTTTACTTATTTGTTATTTCAATTTTCAGCTTATTAATTGAAGATTAATTTCGTAATCAAAGTTAAAACCATAATATCGGTTTGCTTTTGATCTTAATAAAGTTGAGTTTAATATTGAATTTCCGCTGTTTAACTCTAGTGCTTTGAATAAATTTTGAAAGATTTGAAAAATCTACAAAATCTATTCAACCCCTTCTAGATTTTGTCCTAGAAGGTTAACTCAAATTTTCTTAATCAACTCAACCAATCGGGACCAACACCTTGTTAGGTTTTGGATCTCGCGAATATGATCCCCTCCTCTGTAATGGATGATCATTTTAATGTTCAATATTTTTCCTTTCAGGCAATTTTTTATATTTTTAATGTTCAATTATTTTGTTAAATGTGCAAGTTCTAATACTTACTACAAAATTTAAATAAAATTACTAAACTGGACTCCAAATTCTAGTTCTAATACCAACCGACTAATGTAAAAAAGGGGACAATTACAAATAGGTGTAAAAAAATTAAAATTACAAACAGATGTAATGTGAAATTTTTTTGTGCTTCGTGCAAAAAAATTTGTACTTCAAGCTTAAAGCAAAGTTTTGTAGATAATAATTTGCACACGATGAAATTTTTTTGCACGAAGCATACAAAATTGCACATTACCCTCGTTTTTAATTTTGCTTATTTTTTACACCTATTTCTAATTTTCCCAATTACTTGTTGTACTTTGTAATAAAGGATCATTTTTATGTTCAATATTTTTTCTTTTCTGCAAATTTATATATTACCAATGTTCAATTATTTGGTAAAATGTGCATTTATATATTTGCAATGTTCATTTATAAGCAAGTAATTGTTATTGGATATTTGTTTGGTAATAGGTAGATTCCAACCTTCCATTGAGCCAGTCTAATAGTTGTAAATGGCCCTTTATTCGGCTTATTTAGAGAAAATTTATTAATATGTCGGTTTCGTGCCTATTATAAATATAAATTCGTTAAGAAAAATATCAATGTTCCAATCTGTTCATATGTTGTGCAAATTTTATTAAACTAATTTTTCAACTATGAACTCTAAATTCTTATTAATGTGCAATTTTTTTCGATGCGTGCAAATAAATTTTTCAAAAAATTCTAATATTTTCCTTACAAAAATTGCACATTTATGCACAAGACTTGCAATACACCAAAATCCAATATTGGGCTATTATAATTGCAAACCATACAAACCGCAAATTGGGCTAGTATAATTGCAAATCAACAAAATATTGCACATACCATTATAAAGCATGGCAACAAAATATTTGCACAACACCCAAATCATTTACATCGAGTTCAAAAAGATCACAATAATTGCAATCCACCAAAATACCATATTTTTGGAATAACCTAACAAGTGCAAAAGCCCATATTACTTCCTATATTATACATATTCTAATAACACTGTCTTAAACATTAAAAAAATAGTTTTCTTCATCCATAAAGAACTTTACCATTTTTTATCGATAATTCAAAGGTGAGGCCACACTTTGTATTCTCCCTTCCTTGTAGTTTTATGGGAAATAAATTTCTCAATTAAATTACAGACAACCACTCAACAGTCAAGAGTTCCCGTGTATGCATTTGCAAGGTAATCCTCACGAAATTGAGTACGATTAATCTCTTTATTGGTCCCGATTAGTTGAGAGATTAGACGAAACATAAACTAGCCTTCTAGGAAAAATCTAGAAGGGGGTTGAATATATTTTTAGATTTTTACAAATCTTTCAAGACTTATTCAAAACACCCAAGTAGCAAATGAAATTCAATTTAATCTCAACGTTACTAAGATCAAAAGCAAACCTGATATTTTAGTTTTAACTTTGATTGTGAAATTAATCTTTGACTTGGTAGCTGGAAATTGAAAGAAAAAGGTAAGTAAATCAAAGCAATAAAGAACACGGATTTACGGTGGTTTGGATCAAACGATCCTACATCCACTCTCCTCCTTCAACTTGAAGAAGGGTCTTCACTTACTATCTTCTTTCTTCCTTGCTTACTTACTTACAATCGAGAATCTTCAGCCTTACAACAAATTCTTCCTAATTTTTGAATATCAATGGCTTGAAGATGTTACGTGAAAAGTGTTCTACAAACACTAAACCGGGAAACGTATAAAACGTTTGTGTGTGTTTACAAATTTTGAATGTGAGTTGTGAAAAGAATGAGAATGAGTGATTGAGATTGCTTTGAAAAATTAAAATCTATTCTACTTTCTATCCCTATTTATAGAGATCTTCATTTGGTAGTTGTAACTTCCTTGAATTATGTTTTAGTCGAGTTATAACAATATAATCGAATCTTGTAACTTCCTCTTGGTTAGTTGAAACTGTCTCTTGAAACTTGTGTGAAATTCTTCTAACACTTCCTTATCTGCATTTTGCCTCACCCTGTCTTCGTCTTCATTCTTTGTCTGGGTGATTATTTATCGTATTGAACCTTAACTGTCTTCTTCATGTCGTCCTTGTCTCGATATCTCGGTCCCCATCTCGATTTCTTGTCCTCATCTCGAGGCTTGTCCTAGTCTGATTTCTTAACCTAGTCTCGACTTCTTGTCCTCATCTTATTTGTACTTAGTTCAATTGTCTATACATGATGCTTCATTGGTCATCCTACTTTATACTTTTAACACATCAAAACTAAATACAACTTTTCTTTCCTAACAATTTCCCCCTTTTTGATGATGTTAAAACACAAATTTCAAGAAAAGAAAAATGTTAGTACTTTTAGAAGATAAGAATAATACAAAGTATACAATTAAGTCGCATAGTCGGATAATCGAGCAATAGTCTTAATAATCGGATGATCGGAGCAACACCGTTGATCAAGGTTAAGGTCTATAATCGAGAAGAAAACATACGAATAAGATTTGAAAGTTTCGACGAGTTAGTGTTATGAAATTATAAACAAGTTACTTAAAGAGAATTAGTTAGAAGATTTGAAAATAAAACAAGTTAGTTAAAACAACAAAGTTTATGAGTAGTTCAATCGGATATTCATGTATATTCACAGATTTGCACATATTACGATAAATTTCGGATGAGTAGAAAGAGAGAGGACTTTAATCATACCACCTATCATATTCTGTATCTTAAGCCAATCAAAGACTCTGTTTTTCAAAGACACCGTCTCTCCTCCTTGTGCAAGATCGGCTATGGATTCGGCCTTGATGATCACTGTTTGATCTTCTCATGGTCCAGATTTACCATCTCTTGTCAGGAGGTTCCATTTGAGAATAGGATGGTGCGACTACATCTGCATTGAACTCTTCATGCGCAAGATCTATCGAGATATTGATACATTTGAGGATCTCTTTCTTCCGGCCCGGTTGTGAAATGCGGCGTTCTCATCCAAGCCCCATTTGATATTCTTGCACACATGAAACCGGAAGACCCAATCTACTTCAAAGGGCCTCCATTTCACTTGATCTCGCCATGAGTAAGACTTCCTTGGGAACAACCTCACCTCGATGGGTGGCTCGAAAACATCTTTACCTTGCTCATCTCTTTCCTTCAACCCATCTCCTCGGAGATCTGTCATAGAACTTCCCACCGCTTTCTCCTGCTCACGTCTCTTCTTTGCATCTCGTCTTTTATATTTCTCAATTTCCTCCCTCTTCCTTTTTCTCGATCTTTTCTTCCTCATCAATCTCACTGGGTTTTTGAGTTTGACTTGAAGCCTTGGCTTTCCCAAATGCGTTTGTTGAGGATGAGGGAGATTTGATTGAAAGGACGGGACAGATCAGCGATCGATGGTAGTTTCGAGTTTCAAGCTCTGGTTTAGACTCGGTGGACTCGGATGTCTTTGACCTCCTCTTTAGTCTCCTCAAGGCACGGTGAGACTTCTCCTCTCTTGCCTTTTTCTTCTCCTCTTCGTATCTTATCAACTCCTGAGACAGCTCATCTATTACGAGATTCAAGGCCAGCCCGATCATCTTGCAATTAAACTCTTTTCTTGAGCTCACTATCTTCCCCTTTTTGACATCAGCAAATCGGGTGTTGCAGATAGTGGTTACTTGCTCAATCGACCCATCGGCTCTTGCCTTACAAGTCCAGTCTTTTGATCCAGTGATCACAACGCTTTTTATGAGAGGCTGCTTCGGTTAAATGCGAATTCTCCTTCCATGAATCGCCTCTCGGGATAGTCGTCCTGCCTATCCTTCTCCATAGCTAATTGCATCTTTAGCATTTGAGAAAATGAACCTTCTTTTGCCCTCCAAGATTCCTTGACACGAACTTCAACGCTATCAGCTGATTTCTCGATAAGCATCTCGAATGTATTGTTTGATCCAGGCCTCTTGAGAGTTCATTTCCTCACTACCTTTTGTTTGACCTTAGCCATGTTTTCTTCATGTCGATTCCAGAAAATAGAGGTCGATCTTAGTCTTCTCATGAACCGCAACCTCTATATTTTCCTTGATTGAAGATGTTATAACTCCAGAACCAGTGTAGAGCACTCGGACTAGCTCTCTTCGTATTCAAGCACCTCTTCCTTGAGCATTGAATTCGGATACGCATACGTATGCTGAAGGTCCTGTAATCTCTTCAGATGGAGAAGATAGAGTTAAATATATCTCCTCAATAGGAATAATAGCTTGATTGCACCGGAGGAGAATGCAATGTATTGATGTTGTTGGCACTCCAGATTCTACCTCGGCTTGTGCTCCATCATCTGCTCTGTTTGTG
This sequence comes from Paraleonurus japonicus, assembly GCA_030762865.1. NCBI lineage: Eukaryota > Viridiplantae > Streptophyta > Magnoliopsida > Lamiales > Lamiaceae > Paraleonurus > Paraleonurus japonicus. The sequence goes on from CM061060.1 coordinate 25,593,066, forward strand.
CCTCCTCGGTTGTATCCATCTCACTGGCTCATCGGCGGCTCCACCGATCATTCCTTCGGTCTCCCTCACCTCATCTCCTTTTTCAATTGTGTCCTTTCCTTGTTCCTTTTCCTTCACCTCACCCAATTTTTCCACCTCCTCGGTGCCTCATCTCCAAGATACACCCTTTGTAAAATGTAATTAACAAAAGCGTCTTCGTCGGGATGTCTTGGAAGGATTTAAGTTTAGCCTTCTGAGGACTTCTTTTTCCCAGGATGGACAGATTATTTCCACCGCTTCGATATCGGGATGGCTGTCTCTACAAATGAGCCCAATCTGAGTCTTCTTAGCGAGATATACATCAACGAGTTCTTTTAGAAGTTCGTGCCTGCTCGCTAGAGCGGATTCTTTTCGAGTAGGAATTTCTTTCCCGGAACTCTTAGGGAGGTTTCCGTTGGACCCATGACACCGGATGGGTTTGGAAGGTTAAGGAATAGGTCTGGTTCGAGATGAGGTAGAGGGTAAGAAAGAGAATGGATCATATGAGGGTTGGGTTTGAGTTGGACTTCCGGGAGTGGACCATTTTAGAGGCTCGGAGGCGGCGGTCTTACTCGCCTCTTCATCGCTGAGGTTGGGATGTAGAGGGTTACGGTACTTCATCCTCATATGAGGAGGATGAAGATTTGGCTTGTTCTTTGTCCCGGTCGTCTCCGGATGAGATCTCGACCCTTCCTCCTTATCCGGGCTTTCTCGGCCTCGGCCGAGACACTTCCCCCTTGGAAAAGCTGTCTCCTCCTCCTCCTCCTCTCTTTCTATCTCTGTCTCGGCGAGACGAGGACTCGTCTACCAAAACTGATTTGACCTCCTTTGTCTTGGCTTTTGAAGCCTTCTTCCTAGGAGCCGGGTGGAGCCGGAGCATCCTCGTCTCCTTCGAGTCCGTAGGTCCATAGAGTTTCTCATCCTTAATCGGGAGTCCCTTCGTCATGCGGTGTACTTCTTCACACCCTCCTTCCGCCCAAGTTGTCGACCCTGACTTGTGTTCAAGTATGATGGTAATCTGGCCATCATACTTGTGATTTTGGTCAAGGACCATCTCATCAATTCACCAGTAATCGGGGTCTTGGTGAATTTCTTCTTCTCCTCCATTATCCTCGAATACACCAATCTTGCCCAATTAATCTACTGCTCCGTCTATTATAGCCCTCGACAACAGATCCTTGGCTTAGTTAACCCATCGTGACTCTGTTGTTCTCCCAAGATGCACTTGGTCAAAATCAACATTAAAAGTCCATACTTCCTTTTCAACATCGGCCTTTTCAGATTTGCGGTTGTGTTCTCGTAAGTTTTCCTCGCCATTAATCGGAAGTTCTCCGGTATTCCGATGTTTTATACGTGAAAGGGTTTTCTCCGATGGTGCTCAACCCAAAAATTTCTCCGATTTCTCCAATAGATAATATCACCTTTTTCTTCTTTCCTTTGGTTCGGATTTGCGATTCCAAACCGATGTCGATTGCCTTTGCCACTGGTTAAAAACTTCGGTAGAGAGATCATCCAGAGTCGATTCCTTGACGGTTTCTTTGTGCGATCTTGTTTTAAGCCTCTGGATTCGAGCAAGTTTAAGATTTCTCTGGTTTCAATCGGTTGAAGTCTCCCATTCAACAAATATTTCGATTTTGTTCTGTCTCTCGATTGAAGTATGATCATATTCATACTTGATGTTTGCTTTCTTTGATTCAGCCATTGATGAATATAGAAGGTTTAGGAGGGAAAGGAAAAGTTTGAGAAAATATGAAGGGTTTTATGTGTGCGTAACTAAAATTATGCACACGAACTCCTTTGTATATGGAAAAATATAATAATAAACAATTATAAAACTAATTATTGCCTCGAAAAGTGTAAATATAGGCTTTCGAATCGCCATTAATGCAATTATGACATTTATTTTGAAAAGTGCAGAGAATATTATTAAATATGTCGCGCGTGATATTAATACGGTTCATATTTCGTAAACCGCCTCCATTTCCGCGCGTGAAGCGTACTCGCGTATTTCAAAAGTAAATTTGATAAGATTTCGGTGCGTAGTAACTTCTCTCTGACAGAGTTACTTATTTAAGAAAATACTTTTCGATTAATTGGAGAGATAAAATGAAATATACAAGTTTTAGTAAAAATAAAATTTGAACCCTTATCCTTTTATTTTGTAAAACAAAATATTTTTTTAATATCTTGAGTAACTTCATTTTTGAAGAAATATTAAAAAGGATTATGATATTAAATTCATATATTAATTATATGAACCTAATATTCATAATTTAATAGACAGATTAAAAAGTTTAGAAGATACTTCTGAAGACTTCACCTTATACGGATTGATAGCGTCATAGTCTGTTTCATGAATACTTGGATAAGTAGACCTTGTCTTGTATTTAGAGATATGTTTATCAAACCTTGTTCTTTCTGAAATCAAAGACACTTAGGCAAGTCATTAGTACCAAGGGTAAGTCGGATAAGATGCAATGGTCGTATGATTTTATAGAAGTCACCGACTATTGTGATCTTGTCTGATTTACCAAATGTCGAATAAGTAATCATCAAGTCGGATAAGGTCAATATGACTAATCCTTGATTCTTGATTCCAAGATAGGAGATCAATGATATCGGCTACTGATTGTCCTTTGACTCATATCTAGTCCGATAATTCTTTCTAGACAAAATAAACTAATTGGGAGAGAGACAAAGAATGAAAAACAAAGAATAAGATTATAGATTAACTAAAGAAGCATCTAATAATCCTAATTCTACGAGATAGTTCTTTAAACCTTGTCTCGGCCCGGTAGCTTTGTCAAGATGTCTGCTCTTTGAAAATCGGTTAGAATCTTTTCTAGTCTCGATGTTACCTTTCTCTGCGTGGTCTCGGATAAAGTGGTGTCTAATATCAACATGCTTGCATCTTGTATGTAGGACTGGGTTACGAGTAATAGCTATGACACTATTACTATCACAAAAGATAGGTACATCTTTGGTGATAATGTTATAGTCCCTTAGCTGTTGACTTATCCAGATCGGTGAACAACAACTTCCACCGCCATATACTCTTCGATTGTGGAAGGAAGTAGCTACCAAGGTTTGTTTTTAGACAACCATGAAATCAGCTTACTTCCAAGAAATTGGCAAGTACCGGAGGAAGATTTTCTATCTATCTTATACCCACCAAAGTCTCGAGTCCGAGTATCCAGACATTTCAAAGTTGTCATCGGCCGGATACCATAACCCAATATTTACTGATTCCTTTCGAGATACTTAAGAATTTTCTTTCTTTGCTTCAAGATGGCTTTTCTTAGGATTAGCTTGAAATCGAGCGCAGACTCCAACCGCAAATGAAATATCGTGTCTACTAGCGCTTAAAATAATAAAGAACCAATTAGACCTCGATACTCGGTTTGATCAAGATCTTCTCCCTTCTCGTCTGGATCCATTGAAAAATTTGTCATCAAAGGTATCTTAGCTTCTCAACCGGTACCTATTCCAAATTTATCAATAAGATCTTTTGTATATTTGGCTTGGTTGATGAAAATTCTCTTCTTTGTCTGTTTGACATGGAGTCCAAGAAAATAGGTCATCTCACCCATCATGGACATTTCGAATCGCTTTTCATAAGATGACAAAATTCTTCACACAAAGATATGTGAGTTGATCCAAAAATAATATCATCAACATAAATCTGAACTAACAAAAGATCACAACCAAATTCTTTTCTAAAGAGAGTTCTATCAATTCTACCTTTAACAAAACCATTTTGAATCAAATAATCGAACAAGGTGTCATACCATGCTCTTGGTGCTTGTTTAAGTCCATATAGAGCTTTCCTCAACCTATAAACCTTGCCTCCTTTGACAAAACCAGGAGGTTGCTCTACATAAACTTCCTCAGGCTAGGATTCCATTAAGAAATGCCGACTTAACATCCATTTGAAAAACTATGAATCTTTTAAATGCGGCATAGGCTAAAAACAATCTTATGGCTTCCAGACGAGCTACGGGTGCAAAGGTTTCATCATAATCAATCCTTCGATTGTGAATAACCTTGAAGCAACTAGTCGGCTTTATTTCTTACCACAACATTGTTTTAATCCCTTTTGTTTTTAAAGACCCATTTAGTTCCAATGACTTTACGATGGTGAGGTCTTTCAACAAGCTCCCACACATCTTGTCTTTGAAACTGATTTAGTTCTTCTTGCATGGCATTAATCCAGTTGGAATCGGTTAGAGCTTACGTAATAGATTTAAGCTCAAGTAATGATACATAACAACTGAACATGCAATCTTGATTTAGTTGGGTCCTCGTCTGGACACCGGTCTAAATCTCAATTCTTTGTTCGGATGATAAGTCATTACTTTCTTACCTTTATCTTTTACAATGGATGATGTTTTATCTCAATTATTTATTTCAGATGATTCTATGTTACCTTCGATTACCTCTTCCCGATCATCCGAGGTATTTGTTGTCCGATCGGTTGGTAGATCACCGGTGGTGAGGAAGATCTTTCAGTCCTTTCTCCTTGTCTGGTTCTTCCTCTTCATCTAAGTCTCGATTCTTGATTGTAGAATTTTATGGTTGATCTCTTGATAATCATCCGATTCGGATCATCGATATCTTTGTGATGTTATCTGTCTTACTAAACTCAAAAGAAGATTCATCAAATACCACATGGGGTGTTTCTTCCACACACAGGTTGTCTTATTAAAAACTCTATATGCCTTTGATACGGATGAGTATCCCAAGAATATCCCATCTCGCTATCTTCGCATTAAAAGTTTTTAATTGAGATTTACCATTGTTGTGTATGAAACATTTACAACCAAATATATGAAAATATGAAATTTTGGGGGATCTTCCCTTCCAAATTTCATAGGGAGTTTTGTATTTATTTTTAACAATCAAACTTCTATTTTGAACATAGCGAGTTGTATTAACACTCCGCCCAAAACTGTGGAGTGTTGTACTCGAGACAACATTGTTCTAGCTACCTCTTTCAAGGTTCTGCTTTCTCCTTTCAACTACTCCATTTTGTTGAGGAGTCCTTTGCTATGCAGATGTTTAATGAGCTATGCCATTCTCAATGCAGTAGTTAGTAACAAGCTTATTAAGGAACTCAGTACCTTTATCACTTCTAATTTTAACAATAGTTAGCCCCTTTTCATTTTGAACCTTTTTAAGAAATTACGGAATCTTAATCATAGTCTCATTCTTTTTGTACAAGAAAATAACCGAGTAAATCTTGAAAAATCATCAACAATTACCAAAGTATATTTCCTTCCACTAAAGTGAGAGGTGTGATTGGACCAAAAAGATCCATATGAAGAGGTTCCAAAATTATTTCAAGAAGGACTACTTATTGTTTTAAAAGAAGCTTTAGTCTGTTTTCCTTTTTGACATGAATCACACACATGGTTCTTTGAAAATACTTTATCGGGAAGTCCTTGAACTAAAGATTTCCTTGCTATTTTGGTAAGAGTCTTGAAGTTTAAGTGGCCAAGACGTTTATGCCACATCCAACTTAAATCATCTCGAGCTCTTAGCAACAAGACAAGTGTCTTTAGGACAACTTTTGAAATTAGCAACATAAATGTTACCTTGTCGACTCAAATAGAATATTTTCATTAATACCATCTAATACAAAGCATGCATTATAAGTAAATTTGACACTTAACCCCTTATCACAAAATTGTGAAGCAGGATAGTAAATTGTGCTTCAATCCTTCCACGTAGTAAACTTCATGTACTTGAATATCACCTATCATCGGTGTCCCTACACCTTTGGTAAGTCCATAATTGTTATCTCCAAACATTACTCTTGGTCCGTCTATGGTGCGATAGTTAGAGAGAAGTCGTCTTTCATAGGTCATGTGCTTGGAACAACCACTGTCAATATACCGGATGACCTCAAGAATGTCTCCTCTTTCGATTATCTTATCTTCCTGAGTCACAAATTTAGTGCTTAGGTACCCTTTGTACTTTGGGCCCTTTCATGTTAAATTGACTTTTAGGAATCCGCACAAAGATATCAATGTTCCTCAAAACCATAGATTGAAGTTTACATCCATATCTATCTACTAAGATAAGACTTTCAAGATCAATCTTGTTTAACTAATCTTTAGAAATTGTCTTGAATCTTGGTAAAAATGGTGTTTTACTTCTTCCATCAAAACCATTATACCTAGGATAGGACTTTGACTTAGTCTTAGGTTTAACCTTAGGAGCTACTTTCCTCGTCTGTGATTTCTTCTCGGAAGTATCGGATGAGGTAATTAATTCCTTAGGTTTCAGGGGACTAAATCTAGTTTCTATCTTTGGTTTAGTTGCTTTAACAAAAACTCTAGGTTTTATTGGATCATTTTTCTTACTCCTATCAAAACCTAATCCAGTTTATCACTAGACTTTTGTGAAGTATTGAAGATTTTATCTATTGTGGTCTCGAGAATTATTTAGAAGTCCTAACTTGAGATTTAATTCTCTGTTAGTCTTCTTGTAACTCTCATTCTCGGAATAGATATTTGAAAATTTTATATTTAAAGAACTCAATTCTTGTTCTAACTTATCTGTCTTATCAAACAAGGTATTAGTGATTGTCTAAGTCCGACATTCCCCATTGAATGTACAGTCTGGTTTCTCACTAACCTTTGTTTGATTGACCTTAGTCGGATCGGTAATTTGGTTTTTTAAATTAAAATTTTCAGTCTCTATCTGTTTATAAGCGAGATAGAGCGGTCTCCAAATCTTTCAAAAGTTTCTCAATAAGACTAGGATCCGTTTGAGATAAGGTATCACAATCATTATCCGAGGACGAATAGTAATGTACTTCTTTTGTCATTAAACGGATGTCGTCATCGACCCCAAAATCAGATGAGGATGAGGATGATGATGTCTCATGAACTTCTTCTTTCTCGGCCCAAAAGAGCTCTCGATCGGCATACCTTCTATCTCTTTTTTTCCTCTTTTCTCTCTCTCTCTCTGGGAGTGAGTTGAGGACAATCATAACTATAGTGACCGGGCTTGTTGCATGTATAACGAGATATCTCCTCTGTCTGTCTTAGGACTACTATCTCCTCGTCGATCGGTGACTTATGCTTCCTCGTCTCGATCCTTTTTTCTATCATTGTCGAACTCTTTTCTTCTTTATCTCGATCTCGTAGTTCCTTTGACTGATCTGTCTCTCTTGTTTCTTTTGTACTTCATTCTCGGCCTTTCATATCTTTTAACAAGAGCCATTTCCTCCTTAATAGACAAATCGGATGCCTTGGAGATCTTTTGATTCATCTTGATGAACAAATTCTCTGATCTTTCCGGATGTTGAAGATTCGCTTCATCTTCTTCATCTTCGATTTGGATGTCATACTCTAATGCCTTGGATGAGAAAATAAAGTGTGATGTGAAATTGAAGATAGATTCTGAGTAGCTTTGAATATTAGCTTTCTCTCTCCATCTTTTGCTTAATGACCTCAACACTTTATTGTTGATTTCTTTCTCTGTATAGGTTTTACCCAAATCATTTGCCTTGTTCGGTAGATTAGTCGGCTAACATCTAGTTGATCAATGGATTCTCCTTCTTTCATCTTGAAAGTGTCAAAAACATGTAGAAGCTGATTGCAATTTATTTTCTTTGACCCGATCGATCCTTCACAGATTCCAGCAAGAGTTTCCCACATTTCCTTGGCGATCTTGCATCTTTTCACCTTTTCAATCCAATCCTTACTCAATGTTTCAATGATCTCTGTTCTAGCAACTTGATCCAGTTATGAATCTTTCTTTCATCACTTGTGTCTCGAGCTTTTCTTTTCTTGCCTCACTCTTGTTTAATTTCTGCAGTACCATCACTTGTGCCACCATGATAAAACTTGATAGGTCCTTCCTCAAGAACCTCCTCCATTCTATCATGAATTGCTTTGAGATGGTTCTTCATTCTAAACTTCCAATAGTCATATTCTTCAATTGAGAAATCGTAGACTCCTGGATTTCTTGCTCTTAACAAGACATGGTGAGATAGAAAAACCAAAACACTTACAAGATCTTGTTAGCAGTATTGTTAGTGAAATAAAGAAAATGAAAATATTCAAGAACAAATTTCAGAATCTTGGTTAAGACCTAAAATCAATATCGTAATGCCTTAACACCGCTCACGATACCACTTGTTGGTCCCGATTAGTTGAGAGATTAGGCGAAACTTAAACTAGCCTTCTTGGAAAAATCTAAAAGGGGGAGGGGTTGAATATATTTTTAGATTTTTACAAATCTTTCAAGACTTATTCAAAACACCCAAGTAGCACAAATGAAATTCAATTTAATCTCAACTTTACTAAGATCAAAAGCAAACTGATATTTTAGTTTTAACTTTGATTGTGAAATTAATCTTTGACTTGGTAATCGGAAATTGAAAGAAGCAGGTAAGTAAATCAAAGCAATAAAGAACACAGATTTATAGTGGTTCGGATCAAACGATCCTACATCCACTCTCCTCCTTCAACTTGAAGAAGGGTCTTCACTTACTATCTTCTTTCTTCCTTGCTTACTTACTTACAATCGAGAATCTTCAAACCCTTACAACAAATTCTTCCTAATTTCTGAATATCAATGGCTTGAAGATGTTACGTGAAAAAGTGTTCTACAAACACTAAACTGGAAACGTATAAAACGCGTTTGTGTGTGTTTACAAATTTTTAATGTGAGTTGTGAAAAGAATGAGAATGAGTGATTGAGATTGTTGAAAAATTAAAATCTATTCTACTTTCTATCCCTATTTATAGAGATCTTTATTTGGTAGTTGTAACTTCCTTGAATTCGTTTTTAGTCGGCTTATAACAATATAATTGAATCTTGTAACTTCCTCTTGGTTAGTTGAAACTGTCTCTTGAAACTTGTGTGAAATTCTTTTAACACTTCCTTGTCTCGCATTTTGCCTCACCCCGTCTTCGTCTTCATTCTTTTTCTCGGGTGATTGTTTATCGTATTGAACCTTAAGCTGTCTTCTTCATGTCGTCCTTGTCTCGATATCTGGTCCCCATCTCGATTTCTTGTCCTCATCTCGAGGCTTGTCCTAGTCTGATTTCTTAACCTAGTCGACTTCTTGTCCTCATCTTATTTGTACTTAGTTCAAATTGTCTATACATGATGCTTCAATGGTCATCCTATTTTATACTTTTTAACACATCAAAACTAAATACAACTTTTCTTTCCTAACACTCTTCATAAGGAAAGGGTGTCCAGCTGTGCTTTGTATAAGCTTCACGCATCCTGCTATGAACATACTTTACTCGCAAACATTAATGTATATTTTAATTTTGGTGTGTATATCACATCACATAATAATTAAAAGTTGTGCTCTCAAATCTTACCACTATCAAAGCTTTGTGACAAGTTTTGATCGGCAACACCCTTCCTTCTAGGATGCATCGAATTAAAAACTTACAATCACATCTTTTCAAATTTAACTTTAGCAATGGCCCAATGATCACCAACCCCCTGAATGAACTACCCGAATTCCAACCATTATAGGAAATAATAGAGTTTCAAGATCTAAAGAATCTTCAAGTCTCGATCTATCACCTTAACCAATGCTCCATTGCTTTCTTTTTGTTACCCTTAATTAAAGTCTGCATTTTTGCTACACATGTTAATAATACGTACTTATACCAATATATATATCTTACAAAATATATAATATTATAAACAAATTAACTAACCCAACATGACAATGTGAAAACAACGATTCGTGTAGTCTCCTCATTCTCGGCACCATATTTGAAATTCATCATTTCACCCCATGCATCAATCACCAAGTTCAAATAGAGTATATTAAAAAATGTGCAAATTTCGATTTGCACTTATGTACTTTAAAATTGAACATGAAATAGCTAAAGTGCAAATGATCAATTGCACACAAGTAATTATTTTTTGCTATTGTATATTTCACGAAGTAAACACATCATTTCACCCCATGCCTCATTGACCTAATTCAAATGCAAGTCATTCTCACACATTCTTATTATTCAAGAAAGGGATTTAAGTTTTACCGCGTTGGAAATTCTTTCATTATGCAAAATTGCAACAATATCCCTCATGTCACCTCTGCCGGTGGACTTTTCCCTCTCCACATTACATATCCGCAACAATAAATGTATGAATGATTTCTAGTCATTTATGAGTTCGAGAATATATGAACAAAAAAATTCATTCTAACAATAATTATTTCTTACCCTTGTCCTTCGCATTCCGTAAATATTCTATTTCCTATCTCTCACGAGCTTCTAATTTCTTCACCGTTATGCTCCTACATCAAGTTTGCATTCATCCGGACATCGAGCAGTGCTGTTTTTCATCTTCATTTGTTTCATCATTCAAGATTATCACTCACTAGTGCTTGTGGTGTTATCACAATAGCCTTCCTACAATCATTTTCTCATTCTATTTTTCACTCTCAAAATAAGAGAACTTGGTTCTGGATAATTCGTAATTTTCTTCACTTTCTCCATGGGAGTTATTTCTCCAGTGCACATACATTAAACTTTCCATCCACATTCTCTTGTCCCTCATCATTCAATTGTCCCTCGTTATTCACATGTCCAATGACATTTCATTTTCCCTCTTCATTCACATGGTCATGACATTCAACCGTCCCTCCACATTCACTTTTTCTTCGATTCTCGAGTTCACAATAGCATCTAACCGGGCCAAATTTTACGGATTATCAAACAATTGCGTAGCCGATGGGATTGTGGCTTCCTCCAATTTCCTCATCAATTCCTACTTCTCTGTCCTAAGCTTGTTAATTATTTGGTCTCTCTGTTGAATATCTCGCATTATATTTTTTCTTTAGTTCTTCATAATCCCACTCCAAACACTCAATCTCTGCATTCATTCTTTGATAAACTCGAGTTTTGATCTTCATCCCCGCCGCGTAATAATCAACGTAATCATTCTTCCCCATATCTTTTGAAGCATCCACTTTGACATCGCATAATACATCCTTCCCTTCATCACCCAAATCAAAATAACATTCCTTATTGTATCGGTTGGTGATTGTGGTATATCCACCTCCCGAGTCATGGTCAAACTGAATGATGGACAATTGGATTTTCCCAATCCGGTGTTTAGTGAATTAACTATTTTGGAAGTAGATTCCACCCTTCAACCGATTCTGCGCATCCCTTAAGATTATCATTCTCGCCAAAGTTTAGCACCACATCTGTCATTTCATTCAACATATCTTGTTTGCACGCAGGATGCACAAACTCATCGTCACTTGTATTCAACATTTCACCGACTTCTCAGCATATTCACCAATATGATCCTTTCCAACTTCCTCTGGATTTTCTACATTTTCATTCTCTTTTTCAAAAGTTCTTTCTAAAGTTTACCACACCACTCATTATCTTTTTTTCATTGCCCGTAATCTTAACATACTTTTTAACCTAGCAATATAACCATATATTCATATTATATTTTGATCACTTAAATAACGAAATTATTGTTTTATTTAAGTAAAAGTAATTGTTACTTACAATTCCCTTTTGAAAGTTTTACTCGTTCAAGTGCTTTATTAACATCGCTCAAGTCCCATTTCGTAAAACCTTGGGAATGAATCATCCATTTTGCACTCAACTAAACAACAATGCTCACATAACTTAATCAGTGCAATGAAAAAATTAACATGACATAACATAACCACAAATATGATTTAAAAAAGTACAATCTAAAACACGTCTGGAAGGATCGCTGCGCACCCCTCGCTTTCATCCTGTTGCTACATAAAATCGATTTTTAACAAATCTACCACATATCCGCTCCAATCATAATCACACATACGTGAGAAATTTTCCATATAAACAGCTTAAGTGAAAAGAAAGCGATCCATTCTCGCATTGGACTCATAATGTATGTTAAAAGATAGACCGAACCAACCTACAAACATCCTCAATATCTTGTAAATTCTCACTCATTAAAAGACTCCTAATTTTTGAAACACAACAGTTTTGTACAAAACAAATTGTGTTTGTGTTGCATCAATTTCTCTACCAAAACACCTCTTTATCCATCTAGGAACAATGTAATCATCCACCTTGTTCTCTATCTTCTCCCACCCTTCACTAATCCCAAATATTAAATGTGCATCATTCCCAACCAACTGCAATAAATTTCACCCCCTAGAACGAAACTCTTGCTTTCAAAATCAAATGTCCTAATAATATCTACGATGTTGTCTTCAAACTTGTGATGACTCTTCATTAATGTTTCATGGTCATCATTGTATATAGCTTGAAATAAAAGCCAAAACGAACACAACTTCATCCTTGTTATGTGTTGATCATTAAACTTCAAAGTGTGATTATTTCCTTTATAGCGAGTTGAAGGTTCGACCTATAGTAAGTCTCATTTCTAACGATTGAAATATCTCCTACATTTATTAAAAACACAAACACGTATATAATAATCGGCAGGATTTTTAAATACAAAACTTAAATTTCAAAACTAATGATTCTAAATGAGAACATCACCAAAGCAATTTTTGGGCTTCAACACTTTCATCCTCTTTATCTCCATGCTATCTTCACTAGTATCAAGATCTCGATTCAATCGCACGTGATCTTTTCTTTCGAAGTCTGTCATTACTTTCTACATGAACAACATATAAACAGCCTTTATTTCTAAGCTGGACAACAACTATTTTTTTGCACTTTTTCTGATACAATTGCACGAAATTGAACTAATTGCACATCAAATGAATTACTTGCATAGCGATCAGAGAACATGCACATTAACTAAAAATATTTTACAAAGGCTCTATAAAATGCACATAGACTTCATGAAATGCACATTACATCTGCCAGCTTAAACTTCAACTCAATTAATTGCACACACCGAAAAGCAAGCTTGACGTTACCTTCCGATTCAATTGCTTGTTTCACCGTATTTTCTTTTCCGTTGCTTCCGAATTCTCTCAATGATTACACCATCACTATCGAATCTACAAAATAAAAACAAAGGGCTTTTTCATTTTGTCCAATGTATTGAAGAAGAACAAATCGATTAAGTGTTTATGATGTAAAACCTGTCTCTACGATGAGTACACGTATCTAACAACCCGTTTACTCGTATAAAAAATAGCTATTTATGAATAATTAGCTAAAATTATCAATAACATTACGGTACAATTTCAAACCTTTCTTCTTAGTCCCTTTATCTTCAAAACGCGTTTCGGATTTCCTTTTATATTTGTCACGTGCATCACTTTCGTAGACCACCGTCTTCTTCGTGCGAGCCATAATCAACGAGTTCAAAAATTAAAAACACTCGGATACAATTGTTTTTGAAAATACACGAAATAATCTCGAATTCGTCATTTACTTGAGTTGTTTATGAACGCATTTAAGAATCAAATTTCAAGAACCCGAGTTTGAAATTTCCACTCTCAAAGCTACAAAGTGAATAAAATTTCAAAAACGTAACTAAAATGAGGGCAAAACCAATTCGAGAGCTATAATATGGCGGAAATCATCACCTACACCTCGGTAAATACGCAGGGTCAAATCTCACGCTTTTAGTCTGCGTAATTGAGTAAATAAATTCAGTAAATTGAGCTGGGTATTACGGTCATTTCCACGAGTTTTTTTACACTGCTTGTAATATTTGAGGCCGCTTTTTGGGCCTACACCTTATTGTAAGAGGCCTTGCCTCTCTTCCACCTTAATGTTATTGGCCCAAATTATTGAAGTGGAATACTTCAAATGGTTATATCCCTACTATTTATGCCGTATGGTCAACCCTATAAAATAGTAGATAAGATTTATTTAGACAAGATAAATATACTTAAATTATACTGTAAACCCTATAAAATAAACTTTTTCATCTTTTTTTTTTCAAAGAAAAATATTTGAAAGCGCAAATCCCCTATGTACTAGAGGTCACGAGCGAGCCGAGTATTGGATGTTCGAGCTCGGCTCGAAAATATTAATGAGCTAGAAATAGAGTTCAACTCGACTCGTTAACGAATTTAACGAGCCTATCGAGCCTAACGGGTCGAGCCGAAACTAATGTAAATTTAAGAAAACTCTTATCTATCGAGCCTAACGAGTCGAGCTCGACTCGTTAAGTAAACGAGTATTTCACGAGCTCGAGTTCGGCCTGCTTAACACCGCGAGTCGAGCCAAGCCGAATTGAACTCACGCTCGTTTAATTTAATGTTCTACGCACGAGTGACCGCCTACAAGAGGACCAACGAGCCACGAATCCATCAATCACCATTTCAATATCTAAAAAGAATTATCAATACATGAATTCAAATCGATAACATCCAAATATTTTCACCCCAATCACCACCCCATTTACTATCCGTTAGATGCCGTGGACGAGGCAAACCCATATTTTTGTTGTTAGGTGCCGTGGGCTCTATCTAGCAAAACTTCAATCATAGGTCCCACCCAAAATTGTTCCACCTTCATCTCCACATCAGCATGAACATTAGTGTGCTTTTTCTAATCTAAATTATGGCCTTTTCTCCATCGTCTTCTCAGGAATTCAAATCATTATTGAAAGCTTTTGCTAAAAACAAGAATGCAACCATCAAGCTGCAGGACCTGCGCTAATTCTGCCCAATTAGCTGAAACCCACACTTGTGCCGTTACTGTTGTTGGGATATCACACTTACCACGTGAACTTTTCCATAAAAATCACTTTAAGTTATTGACTTTCTTGAAGACGCCTTTCTCTCTCATCCCTATTCCGAGAAAGTTGAATTTCGCGGCCTATTTTTCTTTTCTCGAGGTGGGTTTCAATCATTGAAACATCATCAAGAAGCATTGAAGAGCCGATTTGCACACCCACAAGAAGACCCTTTAGGGAAATCAAGATTCTTAATGCTTTCTTGAGCAGGGAAATCGAAATTTGATGAAAAGAAATTGTGGGGTTTCGATTAGGAGTGAGATGAGTATAAGGAAAAATAGTGGGAGTGATGTGAAGAGTAGTGTCGTAATTGTTGCTATTAAGGCTTCTAAAGAGATTTCAAGAAGTGCTTTAATATGGGCTTTAACCAATGTTGTTCAACCAGGGGATTGCGTTAGGCTTCTTGTTGTTATCCCAAATTATAGCTCAAGTAATTTCTCCTTTTTAATGCTTGTTTTTACTTTTAATCGGTTGATAGTTTGATCGTTTGATTTCAGATATTTAACTCTAACTGATGAGGAAATCTATGCTGCTTTAATTTGTTGTTTGATCTCAATTGTTTACTTTTCATAGCTTGTAATTTCCTTTGAGGCCAAGCGGATTTGAGTAATTATGTTAAATCTCTAAGTGTTCCTTCAAACAAAAGATATTTGTATGGTAGTAGTCCATTTATTGAGATCTTAATTATAGAAATCTATACAACTGTGCATAGCATTTTCAAATTTTGCAGCATTGTTCTTCTTTTGTTTATACAAATCACTATGCTGCCTTTGGTAGGTAAAAGACTATGGGGATTTCCGAATTTTCATAGTGATTGCACAGAGGGACACCGGAGATTCATATCGGGTACAAGTTTAGAACAGAAGGATTATATTACGGATCGGTGCAATGAGATGATGTGTGAGCTCCAAGACATTTATGATCCCGGAAAGGTGTGTGATCGATGCTGATTTTCGACTCTTGTTTTCTTTTGTAATTGAGGTTTACTTAGTTTTTAAACAATCAACAATTATTTGCATTAGGTAAAGGTGATGATGAAAGTGTTTTATGAGTCTAAAGATGGGGTAGTGGCTTCTGAAGCCAAGAGAGCTCAATCGCAGTGGGTTATATTGGAAAAGTAATTGATACACATGATATAATTGTTGCTTCTTCATATATATTAGATCATTTCTCTAAGTTATAATTTTATCACTTGGTAGGGAAATGAAAAAGGAAGCAAACTTTTGCATGGAGCAGCTTGATTGCAATGTTATAATTGTTAAAAAAGTCATCCAACGTTTCTTCGATTGAATTTGATTGAATCAAGAAAGACAGAACCCGAGATTCTTCCCGTTTCAACTTCATCTAGGAAACGAATGAAGGTCCCAAATGTGACTCCCACAAGCAGCCCTGATAGGCTGTCCTCAACTTCAAGCTCAAGTTTAGAAAGGCTTATGTCTCTTTCGTTCATGTCTGAAATTAATTTGGAGCCGAAGGTGAAGCAGATTCTACCTCCATTAATGGGATACTATGACTCTGATGAATCTGATTTTGACTCTGATGATCTAAGCTCTCTCTCAACAAGCATGAGTCTGAGTTCATCTGATGAATGTGCTAAGCTTTTAAAAGATATGAATGTTAGAGAGATGATATCGTTAAGCAGAAAAGGGCCTCCAGATCCTCCTCCCTTATGTTCAGTATGTAAGCACAAGACACCATCCTTTGGGAAACCTCCGAGGCTGTTCACATACTCTGAGCTTGAACGAGCCACTAATGGATTTTCGGGGCTAATTTTTTGGCAGAGGGAGGGTATGGTTCAGTACACCGTGGGACCTTACCCGATGGTCAAGTCGTAGCTGTGAAGCAACATAAATTGGCTAGTTGTCAGGGGACCGTGAATTTTGCTCTGAAGTGGAGGTTCTCAGCTGTGCACAGCACCGTAATGTTGTGATGCTGATTGGATACTGCGTGGAGGATAGCAGACGGCTGCTCGTTTATGAATACATCTGCAATGGTTCTTTGGATTTCCATATCTATGGTACTTTAAATATTTATCAAGAAAATGCACCTATGTTTTAAATCATCGTTTCTTGAATTTGTCTATGTTAGAAGAGAAATATAATTTAACCATATGGATGCTTAGATAGTAGGCAAATACTTCAATGCACCAATTACACTGTGCAACTCAAATGTATTTTTAAATGGTATTAGTTGTTTACTAAAAGGTATTTGTTGTTTTCACTGACCAGTATTAGTTGTTTTAGATAATATTTTTTCTGAAGCATTTGTGCGGTAAACTTCTCTTTGAGCTGAACAGGTTCATTTAAATTGCAGGATGTGATAGAAAACCACTAGATTGGGGTTCACGCCAAAAGTTGCGATCGGAGCTGCTCGAGGGTGAGATACCTCCACGAGGAGTGTAGAGTGGGATGTATAGTCCATCGCGATATGCGCCCAAACAACATTCTCCTCACACATGATTTTGAGCCATTAGTATGTAGTGAAATGACAAGTCTGGTATCATATAATTGTCTTCTAAAATGATGAAGTCTAATTTGATCTTTTTCTGAAAAAGGTTGGAGATTTTGGACTAGCAAGATTAGCAGGAGACGGAGAGAGTAGTAGAATAATCGGAACATTTGGATACTTAGCTCCAGAGTATGTTGAAAGCGGGCAAGTGAGTGAAAAAGCGGACGTCTACTCTTTTGGTGTGGTATTGCTGGAGTTGGTCACCGGGAGGAAGGCTGTGGATATAAACCGGCCCAAGGGCGAGCAGTGCCTCACTCAATGGGTAAGAATTTGTACAACTCATTTATATGTATACATAGTTATAGAGTAATGATATGGAGTCTGACGATGGATTTCTTATACAGCATGTATATATATAACTATCTAAGCATTTCCTCATGAATGATTGATTTGTAATCCTTTTAAGTTTCTTCACGTTTTATTAATGTAAGTTAAATAATAGCTTGGATTGTTTGGTTTTTTACTATGGAGTAGGCACGGCCTTTGCTCGAACAGGATGCCCTCTCAAAGCACGTTGATCCACGCCTGAACAGCTGCTATTCAGTGAAAGAGGTCGAGACGATGCTGCATTGTGCTTCGCTCTGCTTACAACGAGACCCTCACTCGAGGCCTCGAATATCTCAGGTAATAAAACATGGATTCATCAAAAAAGATGTGAATATAAATAAGATAATGTATATTCTAATTCAATTATTTGCACTAGCTAGCTTCTGCAAATTCATATGTTGTTGAGGTTAATTTGTGAAATGTACATAGGTAGTTAAGATGTTGGAAGGCGACAGTTTGATGGGATGAGATTTTGCACACGAAATCATCATGGATGAACGACACGTGGAGGGTAAAAAATAGTCAAAGGGTGATATACACCACATCGACGTGTGTTAATAATTCAACAGTAAATTATCCAGTGGAATATAAAGGTGGAACAAAAGAATCGAACGGAAATTTTGGAAAGTTTTGGTGAAAAACGTGTGTTAATAATCCAGCATGATAGATAGACTACCATCATCAATGGGCTGAGCCGTCACGATGCCGCTTTCCCGATTACAGCTCGACGGTCGGCGACACTTTGTCGCGCTCCCCACCCTCCCCACAATCTACCGCCGCGCCGCGTGATGTTTCAGTAGTTTTGCCTCTGTCGCCGCATCGACAGTCCACCGCCGCCTTAATCGCCACTCGTTGCTCCATTTTTTATTCAGAGGTAATTCCATTTTTCTCAATTTTTTAATGTTTTCTCTATTTTTCGAATTCGTAATTTCGTAAATGCATCTTTTCTGTTGTGCAAAATGTTGAAAATGTGAGCCGATGTAAATTTCAAATAAATTAGGGAAGTTTATTGCTGTTTTTTCTGTTTCTCTTTTACCCGGATCATTCTGCTAGTTAGGCTATACACAAATGTAGCCTCAGCCTCTGCGGTTGTTTCTCTTTGTGTTGAAGTAGATCCTGTAATACACCTTTAGAGAATGAATATTCGATTTTATATATTATTGTAAAGTCCTTGATTTATGAGAGTAAAAATATTTTAGTAGCTTGACCCCAACTGTGTGTGGATATCTGTTGTCCTGCTTCAAGGATGACGGTAGGACACTGGCTTAATATCTCTCTTTATATGTACTATACATACTGATGTGTATGATTGTTTGATATCGACATTAGTATAGTTGAGCCTATTTTCTGTACACGCCTGCCTTCGAGAATTGATGTTATGCTTTCAAGCTGCCCTGGAAGTAGTGTTTTTCCTGTTTTCAAATTCAGTGATTTGATTTGCAGGAAATGAAGAGGTGAAGCTTGGTATTTTGTCTTGTTTGGCATCTTGGGCTGTAAAATCTGCAGACACTATTTCCCCGGACTTAGTTACCTTCATTGTTTCTGGGCTCAAAGAAAAGGAGACACTGAGAAGGGATTACCTTCGTTGCCTGCGATTACTGTACAGTAATACTGATATAGTTATACAGGTGAGGTTATATAGGGCATATAATCTGCATTGTTTAGCCTTAGCTTTTCCGGTTATGTTTCATTATTTACCTCAAAGTCTTATGTTGCTTGCTCTAGATGTCATCCTTATTGCTGCCTCTTCTCCAAGTTGTGAAAAATGGTTTTACTAAAGCCATACAGAGATTGGATGGTATTTATGCACTTTTCTGTGTGGTGAAGATTGCTGCTGTTGATGTAAAAGCAGGTGCTTACTTATCCTGCTTCAATTTTTATGCACTTATTATTGTTTTATTCCAGTTATTTTTGTTTTACATGATTGTATCATGAGATCAATTCCTTTTGGTATCCCTTGTTTCTCATATTTTTCATATCCTATAGATGAAATTGTATCCAAGGAGAAGATTTGGCAGTTGATATTGGCATATTGCAGAATGAACCAACAATTATTCCTATTTCCTTGGTCAGTATTCAGTTTATTTAATATTCCTTAAAATAACATTAGCAACTTATCACTATCCTGATTCAAAAATACATGATTTTATGAATATATGCTAAGGCCTTTGATTGAGTAGTTCGGTTAATATATGTTCCATATATTTAAAGAGTCTTGGAAAATTTAAAAGCCACATTGCAACTAAGTAAAAAGACAACTTAGTTTTATTTTCTTGACCTTTTTCCTGATTCCTTGAGCTTATTTATTTGTTATTTATTTATTTATTAATTCTTTTATGTAGGCATCAAATTGTCAGTTGAGGACATGATGGTTTGTATTAACCTTGTTGAGGTTCTACTTGTTGATCATCCTACGCCTTACTTTTTTAATAATATTGAATCACTTGCAAATTTTTTAGTTCTTTCCTACCATTAAATTAATTTGCAAAAGAAAAGAATAATTAAAATGTCATTATGATGAACCTTAGCTAGATTTTGCTGTCATAGATTGTAATGGTTAAATCTAGCTAAATTCTTTTGATGTCATTATTCTTCTTACTGTCATTATGTTGAACCTTAGCAAGATTTTGGTGTCCTGCAGTGGGTGAAAATGCAAAAATTGTGAAAAGTTCTTGTGGTCTGATGCTGGTGAGTATTACAAGACTCCTATGAAATTGTATTTTATATAGTTAGAGAAGTTGAATCAATATTTGTTTTTGGAATAATCTAAGCTCTCTGTTATGCCTATATGCCTGCTTAGGATTTAAGCTCAAACTTTCATCTAATGAGGGAATAATCTAAGCACGGTTGCTGATAATTATATAGCCACCATCAGCTATTGGTTTCAGTTTCTTGAGAATATTTCTTTATTTCACCATCTTGTACATTTGGAGCAGAAAAGGACCATATTGCCCCTGCTGAGCTCCTAAAACAATTTGGAGAGATTTTATCAGCAAAATCTGAGGCAAGAAACCATTAACTGAAGCTTATTTATAGCTCTAAAAATTCATCGATCATGGATGGACGTTACGATACAACAACAACAACGAATTTGCAGTTAAGAGTGCTCAAGAAGCTCAATCGGATATGCTGAGCTGAACTGGCTTTTAAAATACATCAAGTAAAAAGATGAAAGAACAAAGTTTACAAGACATAGAATCTTTGAATAAGTCTGGCTATTTGTTAGTCTGGCAACATTTTCGATTTGCTTTAATGTATGTTATGTTTTTGTATAGTATGATATTATTACTGTAAATGTGATTTGTGTCGATATAATAAAATATAATAATATTAAAATACATAATTATTGAATTATGTTTAGCAAGTCCATAATGTTACTGAATTATATAGTAGGAAAATTATATTAATGTGATAAAAATTATTGGTATTAGCAAATTTTACTAACAGATTTGTGTGATTTATTAATTAGTGACAGAATAGTAACGAAAATATTTGCTTATGGATAGTGACAAATTACTATTTAGTGAATGATTACTAATACATTATAGTGATGACAGATTTTCGACGGATTTATTTAGTGATGGATTGGTACTAACACATTTTAGTGAATGATTTTCAAGGGATATATTTAGTGACGGATTGGTAGCAGTTACTAACACATTTTAGTGACATTTTCAATGATTTATTAGTGACGGATTCTTGACAATGTTTACCAACATTTTAATAACATATTACCAATGATTCACATATTAATTTACTAATGATTATGTTTGGTGATGTATTATCGATCGATTAGCGACGAGAATACTCAATTTGAATTATCTGTCACTAATCCGTCGTCAATTCGTTAGTATTTTTATCAACAAATTTTTACGTTGTTATATTTAGTGACGAGGCTAATAGTTACTGATTATTTTCGTTGGTAATATGTTACTAATCCGTTAGTACATATAAATTCTTTGTTTACTAACG
Organism: Paraleonurus japonicus; assembly: GCA_030762865.1. Classification (NCBI taxonomy): domain Eukaryota; kingdom Viridiplantae; phylum Streptophyta; class Magnoliopsida; order Lamiales; family Lamiaceae; genus Paraleonurus; species Paraleonurus japonicus. Next base: position 25,614,564 of record CM061060.1, read on the forward strand.
AAAAAAATCATCACTAATTTATGAAATTCTTGTAGTGTTAATTATGTGAAATATTTAATTTAATTTAATTTAATTTTGTGTATATGTTGTAACATAGTTTATGTGAAAGTTTAATTATATGAATATTATATAATTTCCTTGATAATTTATTTTGAGAGAGAATAATAATTTAAATGAAAATTATTAAATTACTAAACACAAACAGATTTTTGTAAAGAATTCATATGGAGCGTGAAGACACCAACTCTATTATGAAAATAATTTTCATTATTGAAACTTCACATAATTAAACTTCAATTAATATGTATATATCCGATAAAAAAATTAATATCTATAACCTTATAAAGCTAAACTTAGGAAAGCTTATAAAGCTAAACTTAGGAAAGCTTATGTGGCAAAACCACATTCTTCTATTTCAAAATTTCTCTCCTCTCATTCACTTAAGTTTTAAAAATTGATCTCAACCATCTATTTTAAAATTTTTAATCTCAACCATTCATCTATTTACATATTAGTCTATAAATAATTGACATATATCTCATTTGTATCTCCATCACAAACCCTAATTTCTTTCTTTTCTCTTTACATATTAGTTTTTTCTATATTTTTTTAATATTTCGTTATTTTTGCAATTTGAGGGACGCTCGACAATTTAGAAGATTATGAAGAATATTTTATTTTTATTTGTATCCATTAAGATTAAAAAAATTATTATTTGTTATAGGATTAATTAATTTATAGATTTGATTTGTTTTGAGTAACAATTATGTATCAATTTATTTATTTACAAGTTCTTGGCAATATAAATCTATTTTAGTTGCATTTAATTTAATATTTTCGGGAATTATTTTTACAAAATTCATTAAGTCAACATACAAAATTTACGTTTGAAATTTGAAATTTGAAATTTTAAATCATATTGTTCAATTTTTGAAACAAAATCATATTGTTCAATTTGAATTAGTATAATCGAAGAAACATTACAAAGATCTAATTTTATTTTTATTTGTATCCATTAAGATTAAAAAAATTATTATTTGTTATAGGATTAATTAATTTATAGATTTGATATGTTTTGAGTGACAATTATGTATCAATTTATTTATTTACAAGTTCTTGACAATATAAATCTATTTTAGTTGCATTTAATTTAATGTTTTTGGGAATTATTTTTACAAAATTCATTAAGTCAAGATACAAAATTTATGTTTGAAATTTGAAATTTTAAATCATATTGTTCAATTTGAATTAGTATAATCGAAGAAACATTACAAAGATCTAATTTTATTTTTATTTGTATCCATTAAGATTAAAAAAATTATTATTTGTTATAGGATTAATTAATTTATAGATTTGATTTGTTTTGACTGACAATTATGTATCAATTTATTTATTTACAAGTTCTTGGCAATATAAATCTATTTTAGTTGCATTTAATTTAATATTTTCGGGAATTATTTTTACAAAATTCATTAAGTCAACATACAAAATTTACGTTTGAAATTTTAAATTTTAAATTTTAAATTTTAAATCATATTGTTCAATTTGAATTAGTATAATCGAAGAAACATTACAAAGATCTAATTTTCTATAATAAGTTAGATTACTTATTATTTAATTTCTATAATTATATTTAATTTATAATATTTTTTTAATCTATTAAGCGAGTCAAGGTATTTGAATAAATCATATAATTTATGGTCAATATAGATATATATGTATATTTGATTATTTAATCTTTAAAATTAATTACATGTTTCAATATTCTAAGTATGTATAATTAGTTGGAATAAAAAGAATTTACATAATATTCCATAAAAAAGAATGTGGTAGTGATTTATGATCGTTTTAATTTATTTAGTGATATATATAAATTATATACATAGTCTGCAAAAATTATATTCAAATTGTTCAATTGTATTTAGATATTTGAAAATTGTATATTTAATTTATATGATGATATATAAAGACTATATAAATATATTTAATTTATTTAGTGATATATACAAATTATATAATAGTCTGCATAGAAAGCAAACATATATTTAATTCACGTTTAAAATTTTAAACCAGGTTGTTCAATTTGTATTCATATATTTGGAAAGTGTATATTTAATTTATTTAATAATATATAATTAATTAATTTATTTGGTGATATATACAAATTATATAATAGTCCATAAAAGTAAGCATATATTTAATTTACGTTTAAAATTTATCATATATTCATATAATAATAAAAACGAGAATCAAATGTTAGTATAATTAAATAAATATATAGAATATATTTTTACATAATAATTTAAATTTAATATAAAAAGATTGTAAATTATGTCTCTCGAATCGATGAAAAACTATGCAAGTATACTACAATTGTTGTCAAAGAAATTTTTTCAAAATTTGTAAATCGTAATTGTAAACTTTTTGTTTGAATAATTAAATGGTCAACTCATTTGTGCTTTAAACATTTATTAATTAATAAAAAAATAAATTTTTATTTTTGTGCATGTTAAATTTTTATTTCAATTTAAATTTATTATGTAATGTAAATATGTAAAAACAAAAATTAAAATTTTTAAATATAATTTCATTCAAACCCCATGAAATTCGCGAATATATATATATATATATATATATATATATATATATATATATATATATACTAGTATTAGACCCACGAATTTCGTGGGTAATGAAAGAAAAATAATATATATAATAAAAAAATTAAATTTAAAAATTTATAATAAATTATTTAAATTAAAATTGTAATTCAAATATGTAAAAATAAAATTAAATATATAGTACTCAATAACTCTATAAATTAAACACTAAATGAATTATATTTCACGTCAAGAAACTATACTTATAATTATAAATTTTGAAAAATTTCTTTATAAAGAACATTCATGGATAAAATTGATTACATGGTCAAATTAATGTCTATGAAAATATTATTCACATAAGATTAGGTGTGTAATATTTCTTATAAATAGCATATCGAACACTAATTTCGAGGATGATTTAAACTTTCAAATTTTAAATTTAGATTTTGTATATAGATCTTAATAAATAAATACATAAATAACAATATATTTTCAAAATCCCTATCCCTATATTACTAATAGAGAGTTTGTTTTTGCTTAGATGTCGTCATGAGGTTAATTTGAATGAGGTGTCACATTCTTATTAAATGCATATATATATATATATATATATATATATATATATATATATATTAATAATTTATGTGTCATTTTCCTATTGATTTATAATTAATATATGGCATCTATGTGACATTTTAATATAGGAATTAATTAAAAATATATTTTTAAGGAGGTTTGAACCTTAGACCTCTTGCACAATATGTATATTTTTAATAAATAAATTAATATATAAATCTTTAAATATTTTAAATATCCATTTTATATCTAAAAAGTGTTATCATATGACAATTTTTAAACATAAAATTATATTTAACTTAAGCCTATAAATGTATGTAAGAAAAATTGTGGTTGTATCAACTTTTGTAAAAAAACTTAATATAATCATATATGATATTTATTGTAAATATACGATATATATGTATATATATATATATATATATATATATATATTGTTGGTCCGGAAAGTTGAGTTGAATAAAACCTCTAGTTAGCCTTCTAGAACAAAATCTAGAAAGGGGGTTTGAATAGATTTTGTAGATTTTTCGAATCTCACAAAATCAACTCAAAGAATCAGATTATCACCTTTGTTGGTCCCCGAATGTTGAGTTGATTTAAAACCTTGAGATAACCTTCTAGAACAAAATCTAGAAGGGGGTTTGAATAGATTTTGTAGATTTTCAATCTCTCAAAATCAATTCAAAATATCGATTAAACACAATGGAAAACAATTGTAAACTCAACTTTAAACAAGATCAAAAGCAAGGTGATATTTAGATTCTAGTTAAGATTCCGAATTTTAATCTTGAATTAACAAAATTGTAACTTGAACAGAAATTAAAGAAAGCATTAAATAACACCCAGATTTATAGTGGTTCGGATTTTAACAATCCTACATCCACTCTCCTTCTCCAAACTTTGAAGAAGGGTCTTCACTACCGCTTACTTACTTACCGTACAAACTTTACAAATTACAACTTGATCTTCAACTCTTCAAAAATCTAATCAACTTTCTAAAATCTAACTCTAAGAACAAGATATGTTTCGAAGATGTGAAGTGAAGTGTTCTACAAACACTTAGAAAATATTTGAAAACTCTCTAAAAGTACCTTGTGAAATCAATAGAAAAATAGTGTGTAAAATCAAATTTGCATGAGTTTATAGAAAAATAAAATCTAGTCCTATTTATAAGTTTGAAAAGACAGCTTAGTTTGTTAGTTAGTTCTAACAAATTGAAAACCGCTTAACAAACCTATTCTTGAAAACTACTCTTGACCTCACTGATTCTTCCTACTCAAATGCTGGTGACTTGGTGAAGACTCGCCTTTCTTATTCTACTCGGCTTGTCTTGACCTCGTCTCGAGCTTCTCATGATCGTCTCCTGCGATGACTAGTTTTGAGCTTGTCTTCGATGACTTGTAGACTTTGATCTCCATAACTTAGTCGGCTCTTGACCCGATCCTGATCAACTTAGAATTGAATCGATGCGAAATTTGTTCATCAACGTTGTCTGCTCATCTGATTGTTCCTTTAACTCATCAAAACACTACTTGGTCTAACAATTTCCCCTTTTTGATGAAGTTAAAACCTACAAGAAAGAGACACACTCACAGTGAAGTTAGTTTATAATTAATCAAGAATTTTTAGATAGGTATATCGAGCACATTTTCACACTACAATAGATTCATTTCACAATTAAAGTACTAAAAAAATTTTTAAGTCTTTTAGACTCTTTTAGAAGTACTTAGAAAATTGAGTCTTAAGACTTAAAAATTTCAAGTCCGAGAGATAAAATTCTCGGATGACTTATACTTAAAAATTTTTCTTAAAGCGAGAAAAAATGACTTTAAGAAACTAAGACAAGTAAATCACAAACGTTCGTATATATTCATTCATGTATTTACAAATTTACAATGATCAAAAGATAAAAGGATAAGGAAAAGAGAAAAGATCCTTTATCGATTCCCCCATTGATTGGCTTCAGAATATCCAACCAAGTAAAGACTCTCTTCCTTAGCTTTTTCAGTTCTTCCTCATCTTTCAACCCGACTCAACCTCGGCTTTGGCAATGATGCCTTTGATCCGGTTCATGTCGATCGAGCCATCCGATTGGTCTTGGACCTTCCTTTCTCATAGCCGGAGCACATAGATCGGCATTGAAGAATTTACAACTTCTACCCGGCGACCTCGATAGAAATCCTTGTCCTCATTTTCTATCCACTCATGCCACTTCGTGTCTTCATCCGGCTCTTGAATCGTACACCTTCAGGATGTACTAATGATACATCCATCGGCTTCCAAATTTTTTTCTTTATATTCTTTGAGGAGTCTCGGCTACGACCTTTGGTGGATTGAGTGTCTGTGATAGGGCCTAAACTCAGATTCATCCGCCTCCTTCATCTCCCATTTCTCGACATCTCTGCTCCACCTCATCTCCAGTCCTTTGCTCTTCTTCTTTAACTTCTTTCTTTCTCTTTCTCCATAGAAAGCCTCGCTCTCTCATGATCCTGCTGATCTGTTCCTCGGGCGGGTTAGAGTAGTCAGGCTCCCTCTACCTTTTCTCGAGAGATAGTGAGCTTAGGACTTAAGACTTTGACCGGAGCAGATTCTACAACCATCTTCCCTTTCCCCTTCCCTTTCACTTCACCGCTTTTGTCTCGGATTCTTTTAACTTTGTCGGCGGTGAGCAATCCTTTCTTCTTCTTCTTTCTTCCTCCTCTCCTCATCTTCCTTCATCGCCTCCTCAAGTTGGCTGACCCTCGGTGAAGTGCGGCCGGCTCATCCGATTTAATGCGAGCTTCCTCTCTGTTTGTCTCCAACTCATTTTGTACTAGCCTTCGTCTCAACTTTACTTTTCGTCTCATCTAACACAAATTGTGAGTGCCAACTCTCTTTCCTTCACCTCCTTTTCCCCCTTTTTGACTTCATCGGCCAAGGTAGTCGGCTTCGTCTCTCCGGCTCGGTGCATTTAACCTCGAAGTCCGACTTGTCCAAGGCCAACGAGTCCACCACTATCGAGTTGTATTCGTGAGACTTGTGATTTCAGCCCTCTAACTTCCTCCTCCATAGCTGTCACCTTTTCGGCAAGAACAAATTGAGTTATAGATGTAATCTTTTCGGTAAGATTTACCTCTACTTCCCGCATATTTGAGATCATTGCTTCGTGATGACTTTCACCATCTTCTTCTTCTCAAAAGCCTGCTTCATCTTCCTCTCCATTTGGACAATTATGGAAGTGATGGCTGATGTGGGACTTAAGTCACTTTCCTCCTCCTCGGATGAGGATTCGGAAGAAGAAGAGGTAGAGGGGGAAGTTCGTAAATTTGGGGTTGAGGAATTGGGGAGCTCATCTCGTATGTCTTCTAGAAAAGAATAAGAAGTGATGTCTATTTCGGTGGAGTGAAGTGTTGAGTTTCGAGATGGGGTGGGGGTGTGGATGTAGTGGGTGGTTCTATTTGTGAAGAGATGGTTGGAGGGAGAGTAGTTTCGAGGTTGGGTGGTAGTGGGGATGATTTCAGTATTGAGTGGTGGTGAGAATGGTTTTGAGATGAGGTTTGGACTATATGGAGCAAGCGTGGGCATTTCGTGAGGCTCGGAGGTGCCGGTAGGGCACACCCTTCATTGCCTGTGGGGATTTGGAGGAGAGAGAGATGAAGTAGTACCTTCTTCTTGGATGGGTGAAAGTCTGACTTCCTTGGGTGGAGAGGCTGGGACATCCAGTGTTCAACCTCGGCTGCGATTTTCGGCACCAGTACTTCTTACGGTAGGAGGGTAGAGACTTCCATCGGCCACCGTGAGTCGCTGTAAGATTCGGGCGTCCTAGAGGACCTCCTCCGAAGAATAAATTGGTTATCTTCATCGGAGTCCTCATCTGTCTGCTGACTTGTAGATGGCTCGGCCTCACAGGTACCACTGTCTCGCAGCCACGACCACCTCCTCCTAGACCTCCTTCTTGTTGGAGACCTTACGAGGTTCTGCCTCCTCACTGTTACTTCTCTGACAGTGGATCCTCGGTGGTTGAGCTTGACAAGCTGATACGGCAACCTGCTGCTGGTTGAGGTTGGCCGCAGTCTCTGTACTCACCGCAGCTAGCTGCTCCCTCTGCCTTTGTGCATCCTCGACTCATCGTCCGAGTCGACAACCCTCCAATCCTTTCATCCTTGGTAAGTAAGCCTTTCGCTTAGAATACTTCTTTAATCCTTCCCTTGTCTCAAACCTTTATTCAACCCCTCCATCAACACACGGTGATCTTATTGAATAGACTAACAGTCGAGGTGGCTATCCAGTCTCCATCGGTTAGGTTGAATAACAATCTTAACTTCTCCTCCTTCATCCTCCTAAACAACAGTGTCTACCCAATCAACTCAGTACTCCATCAACAATGGCTCTCATGCAACACAATCGTGACTTAGTCACTCCATCATGAGAGCTTTGATCTCCTAGGATTGACTTAGTTACAATCGTCATGAGCAGCCTAAATCTCCTTCTCAACATATGTTTCTTTAACTCTCTCCTTACACCCCGTATGTAACCCTTGCAAACATATCAAACGATTCTTCCCAATCGCTCTCCTTATACACCAAAGGATTGACCCCTTCCATCAAGTATCCAAAATCCTTGCAACGTTCTCCTTAGAAAACTCCAATTGAGTACCTTCGATGCATGTTTTGAAGCCATTCTCTCAGAAATTCACTTCGTATGAGAAACTCTTCCGATGAAATCAGCGGTTTTATTTAGCGTCGATTTGAACGAACAAAACCCCTTAATCTTGAAGCTTCCAATAAATTGATAATATCTCTGGATTCTCTATCATTTGTAGTCTCAAAATCTACAAACATTTCAGCCTTCAATTTGTTTTTGATCAATCAAAGCATTTTGAAATCAGATCCTGAGGCGGATATATAGGTAGGAGGTTTTGGGGTTTGAGAAGAAGAAGATGCCATTGATAATATTTTGAGAGTAAGAAATTTTCAAGAAATTTTGATAGCAGGGAATTGTGAAAGTAAAAATTTTAAAACCGATGAAGATAAGTTTTTAAACGAGGGGAGAGAGAGGGAAAGTTTGGGAAATCGAAACGTGGCACGATCTCAGTGGTTTCGATTTTAAACCGTCGATTAAAAAGGCGCGTGTAAAACATCAACGATTTTGCGAGAAAATCGCTTTGAATTCAGCGCGTGATCCATACACGCCTTGAATTGCGTAAAAGTAACCGCTTATCCTACGGATTATACGGCTAATAGACTTACTTTATCGAAGTAATTAGTATACTGACGTAAGCAATGAAATGTCTTGCTTAGTACTCAGGTATTCTATTTCGAACATGGTAAAAATGTCGACTTGGTCAAAATAACCTCGTCTTATATTTTTCAAGATTTTTTCTTAGATCGGTATTTCCAAAGTATTTCCAGCTTAATTACAAAACAGATTACTTGAGAGCCACAGACTTAAGAACTTAATTTGAAAACAACAATTTTGAGGAAAACTAAGATGAAGGTTTTCTCGAATGAAGAGATTTATGAGACTAATTTGGTATTTCTGCTCCCGCAAAACAAACTCAACAAAACTATTAGTAACTTAGGTAGATCGGATAGGGTGCGGATAGTCATCCTGCTTTTCATAAAATCACCGACTATTGTGCCCTAGTCTGATTTACCATATGTCGAATGAGCAATTATCATGTCGATAAGGTCAATATGACTAATCCTTGATTCTTGATTCCTAAACAGAGATCAATGAAATCACTACCGATTGTCCTTTGACTCGCATCTAGTCCGATAATTCTTTCTAGACATAATAAACTAAATTGAGAGAGACAAGAATTAAAAGAAAAGTAACTAGAGATTTACTAACGAAGCATCTAATAAACCTAATTCTACAGATAATTCTTTAAACCTCGTCTCTGCTAGTGGTTTTGTCAAGATGTCTGCTCTTTGAAAGTCGGTCAAGATCTTCTCAAGTCTCGATATCTCCTTTTTCTACATGGTCTCGGATGAAGTGGTGTCTCGATATCTACATGTTTGCATCTTGTATGAAGAATCGGGTTACGGTAATAGCTATGGCACTATTACTATCACAAAAGATTGGTACTTCTTTGGTGATAATGTTATAGTCCCTTAGCCGCTGACTTATCCAGATCGGTGTGAACAACAACTTCCATTTGCCATATACTCACTTGATTGTGGAAGTAGCTACAGATGTTTGTTTCTTAGACAACCATGAAATCACCATTTCCAAGAAATTGGCAAGTACCGTATGTAGATTTTCTATCTATCTTACACCCACCAAAATCAACTGAAGTATCCGAGATAGCTCAAAGTTGTCATCACCGGATACCACAATCCAACATTTATTGTTCCTTTCAAATACTTGAGGATTTTCTTTGCCGCTTCAAGATGACTTTTCTTAGGATTAGCTTGAAATCGAGCATGCACTCCAACCGCAAAAGAAATATCGTGTCTACTAGCCGTTAAATATAATAAAGAACCAATAAGACCTCTATACTCGGTCGATCGTTGTCTTCTCCTTCTCATTCTGGATCCATTGAAAAATTTGTCATCATAGGTATCTTAGCTTCTTGGCTGGTACCTATTCCATATTTTTCAATAAGATCTTTTGTATATTTGGCTTGGTTGATGAATATTCCCTTCTTTGTCTGCTTGACTTGAAGTCCAAGAAAATATGTCATTTCTCCCATCATGGACGTTTCAAATCTGCTTTTCATAAGACTACTAAATTCTTCACACAAAGATATGTTAGTTGATCCAAAAATTATATCATCAACATAAATTTGAACTAACAAAAGATCACAGCCAAACTCTTTTCTAAATAGAGTTCTATCAATTCTACCTTTAACAAAACCATTTTGAATTAAATAATCGAGACAAGGTGTCATACCAAGCTCTTGGTGCTTGTTTAAGTCCATATAGAGCTTTCCTTAGTTTATAAACTTTGTTTCCTTTGACAAAACCAGGAGGTTGCTCTAAATAAACTTCCTCACCTAAGATTCCATTTAAGAAGGCTGATTTAACATCCATCTCGAAAAACTATGAATCTTTTAAAAGTGCATAGGCTAAAAATAATCTTATGGCTTCAAGACGAGCTACCGTGCAAAGGTTTCATCATAATCAATACCCTCCGATTGTGAATAACCTTGAGCAACTAGTCTTGCCTTATTTCTAACCACAATATTATTTTCATCCCTTTTGTTTTTAAAGACTCATTTAGTTCCAATGACTTTTTGATGATGAGGCCTTTCAACAAGCTCCCACACATCTTGTCTTTGAAATCGATTTAGTTCTTCTTGCATGGCATTAATCCAGCTTGGAATCGCTTAAAGCTTCGTAATTGATTTAGGTTCAAGTAATGATACATAGCAATCGAACATAAATCTTGATTTAGTTGGGTCCTCGCCCTGGACACCGCAGTCTAAATCTCCAATTATCTCGCCACCGGGTGATATGACATTACTTTCTTACCTTTATCTTTTACAAGTGGATGATGTCTTGTCTCAATTATTTATTTCAAATGATTCTATGTTACCTTATGATAACTCTACCCGATCACCATGTGTTGTTGGTCATCTGGTGATATGTTGTTGGTCGTCTGATCGGTTGGTAAATCAGCTATTGAGGAAGTTCTTTCTGGTTCTTTTCCTTTGTCTGATTCTTCCTCTTCATCCGAATCGATTCTTGAGTGTAGAATTTTATGATTGATCCTTTGATAGTCATCGATTCAGATTATCTCGATATCTTTGTGATGTCCCTGTCTTATCAAACACAAAAGAAGATTCATCAAATACCACATGAGGTGTTTCTTCTACACACAAGGTTGTCTTATTAAAAACTCTATATGCCTTTGATATAGATGAGTATCCTAAGAATATTCCATCTCGCTATCTTGGCATCAATGGTTTTTAGTTGAGTTTTTCCATTATTGTGTATGAAATATTTACAACCAAATATATGAAAATATGAAATTTTGGGAGATCTTCCCTTCCAAATTTCATAGGGAGTTTTACACTTATCCTTGACAATCGACTCCTATTTTGAACATAGCAGTCGTATTCACCGCTTCGCCCAAAACCTATGAGGAGTGTTGAATTTAGATAGCATTGTTCTAGCTGCCTCTTTTAAGGTCCTATTTCTTCTTTCAACAACTCCATTTTGTTGTGGAGTCCTTGGTGAAGACTGCAGCTGATTCTCCCTACTCGTCTACAATGACTTGGTGAAGACTCGCCTTTCTTATTCTACTCACTTGTCTTGACCTCGCCTCGAGCTTCTCATGATCGTCTCCTGCAGATGACTAGTTTTGAGCTTGTCTTATGACTTGTAGACTTTGATCTCCAGCCTAACTTAGTCGGCTCTTGACCCGGTGATCGGCTTAGAATTGAATCCCGATCCGAGCTGCTCATCAACCTTGTCCGCTCATCCGGATTGTTCCTTTTAACTCATCAAAACACTACTTGGTCTAACAATCACAATGAATATAATTGAGAACTCAACTTTTAACAAGATCATAAGCAAGACTCGATATTCAAATTTTAGTTAAGATTCTGAATTTTAATCTTGAATTAACAAAATTGTAATTTGAAATAAAATTAAAGAAAGCTAGAAATAACACAGGATTTATAGTGGTTCGGATTATAACAATCCTACATCCACTCTCCTTCTTCAAACTTTGAAGAAGGGTCTTCACTAGCCGCTTACTTACTTACCGTACAAACGTTACAAATTACGACTTGTTCTTCAACTCTTCAAAAATCTAATCAACTTTCTAAAATCTAACTCTAAGAATAAGATGTGTTTTTGAAGATGTGAAGTGAAGTGTTCTATAAACACTTAGAAAATCTTTGAAATCTCTCTTGAAAACTACTTTGTGAAATCAATAGTGAATAGTGTGAAAAAAACCAAATTTGCATAAGTGTCTAGAAACATAAAATCTAGTCCTATTAATAAGTCTCGAAAAGACAGCTTAGTTTGTTAGTTAGTTCTAACAAACTAAAAAAGCTACTTAACAAACTTAATCTTGAAAACCGTTTGCTCCTCACTGATTTTAATCTACTCGTCTGCCGACTTGGTGAAGACTCGCCTTTCTTATTCTACTCAGCTTGTCTTGACCTCGTACGAGCTCTTCATGATCGTCTCCTGCAGATGACTAGATCTCACCTGATCAATTGGTTCTAGACCTCGTCGAATTGCTTAGCTTAACCTCACCGATCTTCGGATCGTCGATCAACCGAGCCGCTTCTTTTTAACTCGCCAAAACTTCTTGATTCAATAATTTCCCCATTTTTGATGAAGTTAAAACCTATAAGGAAGAAACACACTCACAGTGAAGTTAGTACTAGAATTAGTTAAAACAATCGATAGGTATATCGTGAGCACATTTTCACAATACAATAGATTCATTCACATTCAAAACACTAAAAAAAAAAAAAAATTAAGTCTTTTAGACTCTTTTAGAAGTACTTAGAAAATTGAGTCTTAAGACTTAGAAAAATTTTAGGAAAAGTTTTTAAATCCGAGATATAAAATTCTCGGTATGATTTATACTTAGAAGAATTTTAAAATTTTCTTTAAAAAAACTTTAAGAAACTCGATACACATAATTCACATAAGTCCAAATATATTCATTCACAAATTTACAAATTTACAAATAGAAGAACTGATAGAAAATAAAAGATAAGGAAAGAAAATCCCGTTCTATCAGATTCCCCATCGGCCGGCCTCTGGAATGTTCAGCCATTGAAAATCCTTGCTCTAAGCCGTTTAAGCTCTTCTTCATTTGTGAGCCCGGTTTCCCGTTCGCTTTGGCTATAACCGTCTTAACCCATTCCGCATCGGGAGAGCCGTCTTCTTTCGGCTTGGGGGTAACTTGCTCATAGGCCGGTGCAACTAAGTCGCAGCTTGAACACATTGTGTGCCTCATCAAGCAGCCTTCCCATACAGATCGGCATCCTCCTTTTCCATCCACTCGTGCCGGCTCTTGTCCTCATCGGCCGCTTCCAGATGGCGATGCCTTCAAGATGTACCAAGAATACATCCATCTGGCATCCAGGCTAGCTTCTTGTATTCGCTTGTGTATTTCCCTGAAACCATCTTTGGAGGGGCTGAAGTGCGGTGGACAGGCGGAAGTCCGCTTCATCCGGTGCTTTGGATACCCATTTTCGGGAATCCTCGTCCCACTTCAAATTTCAGCCTTTCCTCACCTTCTTCAGCCTCTTCTTCTCCCGCTTCTCATACTTTTCCTTCTCAAAGATGGATTCGTCTGATCTGCTCAGGTGATAGGTTTGAGAAGTCAGGCTCCTTTCTTTTTCGCTCGACTGGGTGATCAAATTTGCTCGGTGATGAAGACTTCTCTGGCCGCTTTGCCTTTACCCTTGCCCTTGGCCTCGTGTTTTTCTCGCTTCTTTCATCTTGGCCACAGAGCTTCCGACTTCTCCTCCTCCTCCTTTCTCCTCTTCTCCTCATCCTCTCGGATGGCCTCCTCTATTTGGGTCACCCTCGGTTGCAAGGCCGCCGGTTAAATGCGATTTAACTTTCAATTTAGCCTTGGCGCCTCCAACTCACCGTGTCTCGCCTTAGAGTCCACCTTGTCCATGAGTGACAAGACTCACTGTGAGGGTGTCCATCCTTCCTTCTCGCTCCTTCCCCTTTTTAACTTCATTCTCGAGAGTCTGCAGTCTGTCTTTCCAGAGCCGAACAACGGACCACGAAGTCGTTCCGACTCGGACGTGAGGGTGTTGACCAGATCTCGTTGTCACCTGCCATCTTCTCGCCGGTGCCTTAACCTCCTCCTCCGTGTCACTTAGCCGAGATCCAACAGCGGCTTTGAGATTGGCCGATAGATTCCTTGACATGTTGACCTCGGCCAATCTGCATGTTGGCGAGCATCGTATCGGTGATCGCTCGTATCACCTTCCTTATCTTCTTCTCCATCATCCTTTGAACTTGAGATATTATCTTCTTATGCATATCTTCAAAGGTCAATGAAATGGCAAGAATTGGATCGCCTCCTCCTCTGATTCGGATGAGGAAGAGGTGGTGGGAGAGGTTGGACTGGGAGCTCATGTGGATATCTCCAAAGATATTGGAGGTATCCACCGGGTGGGGTTCGGATGGGAGAGATGAAGTGGGGGCGTCTGATGGGGAGGGGGATTTACGTGGAGAGGATGATGGTGGGGGTGGAATATGTGAAGTAGTGGGTGGGGAGATGAGGTTGTTTGGGGTAATATGGGTTGAGTTTGGGAGGATATGGGTAAGGCTGGTGGGGAGATGGATATGGGAGTTGGGGCGAATCTGGTCCTGTAAGAAAGGACAAGATCTCGAGATGGAGATGGTGGGGGATGAAGTTTGAGGGAGGGTAGATGAGGTTGAGAGTTGGACTATATCGGAAGTAGGCTGTTTTAGAGGCTCGAGGTGCCACTGGGACACCTCTTCATCGCTGCAGTGGCCTCGGTGAGGGGGAGGGGGAAAATTGTACTGTCTATGGGTGGGGAGGGGTCCTCTCCGAGCTTATCTCCTGGACCTCCTCTCGAATGAACCACTGCGCTGCGATCTGCAGAGTGGTTACCTCTTCGGGTAAAAGACTTGGCTGGTCGCCAGACGCCCCACCCACCTCGAGAGGTCTTAATCAACCTCCTCCTCCTTGGTGCCTTCTCCTTGACTTCATTGGGTGGGCGGCCTCGGTGAGCTCACCGTCGGCAGCCTCTTCCTCTCTTTCCTCTTCTTCCTCCTCCTCGCCTTCTTCAAGCTGGTGCCTCGAGCTCCTACCTCGGCTCCACCTTCGTCTCGAATCACTGAGCCCCAAGAGGTTCATCCTTCGTCGTAATCCCCTTTTGTTTTGTGTAGGGTCTCGACTCGTCGACCAATTGATCTCACCGACAAAGGTCCTCCATGATCACCGTCACCTTATTGAATAGGCCGTGATCGACCTCGCCGCCACTTTCCTCCAACAACCTCCAACCTTTTCCTTTCCGTCTCTAGCTTTTCCGTAAGCATCCAGCCCAGCTTAGCTTGGACCCCATCAAGTATTGTCCTCATGACACATAGTCTCTGGGTCTGTCACCGTCATGAGAACTTTGTTCTCCCAAGATGACCTTTGTAACAATGGTCATCGAAGTCTATACCTCCGTCGGAGCATCTTCTTCTTCAACTCCGATCGCCGATCCTTCATGGAATTCCGGCAATCATCTCGAATGATTCTACCCATTCATCGACTTGTAGGTGAGGGGATTCACTCCTTCACTACTTGTATCAAAAATTCTGGCCACCTCACGAGTAACGGTTAAAACCTCTCCATACACTTTGGTTTTAAAAACTCCGTTCTCGAACGTCCCGCTGACGTAGAACTCGATTCCCCGCATATCCGGTGTTTTATTGAGGGGGATTTCTTGGAACAGAATGTCCTCAATCCAACCCTCTCCAATAATTCCAAAACCTCCCTTGATTCACCATCGAGGTTGTGTCAAAATCCACATACATCTCCGATTTGATCTTCTTATTATACGTCTCATTGTGAACGTCCATCATGGTTGAAGTAATTCCTATTTGTTTTTGAGAAGTGCTCATGAAATGATCAAATATGGGTTTTGAAAATTTTGCAGAGAGTTTATAAGTATTTCGAGAGTGAAAAAGTTTGTTTAAGGAAGACGATGTATTTATAGGGAAGATTGGAAAGAGAAACCACCATTTTGAAAAATTTGAATTAATCTGAGCCATTTATTCAAAAGTTTTTACTGCGCATAAATCAACGGTTAAAAATTAAGATAAGCGGTTAGGATTCAGCGTGGATGTTAATCGCCTTTGGAATGCGTAAATAGTTACTTTATAGACTGTTGATTTGACAGATGTATGTTACTTTATGTAGGGAAGTAAGTATATCTCGACGTCACCTAGTGGTTACTTTACTTCGACTAAGGGTTTGCAAATCGATGAGTTTGAAAACAGATGAGTTGAAATACATCCGATAAAGTAATGCATTCGATTTTAAAAACAACTTAAGTTCAAAATTTTTAGCAATCTTAAAGATAATTTTTAAATAAACAGACTGAGACTTAATTTTCTAAAAATGGGATTTTCAATCAATCATTCCAAAATTTTTTTATAAAAACATGAAGTCTAAAAAAATTGAAAACCAGATGAGGTGAAACAAAGATGATCTCGTGATGTATTCCCGCAAAGACATAGACTCATAGAAAACCATTAGTAGCTTGAGGTAGATCGGATATGGTGAAGATAGTCATCTGCTTTTCGTAAAATCAGTTGACTATTGTGCCCTTGTCCGATTTACCATATGTCGATAAGTAATTATCATGTCGATAAGGTCAATATGACTAATCCTTGATTCTTGATTCCTAAGAAGGAAATCAATGATATCACTACACGATTGTCCTTCGACTCGCATCTAGTCCGATAATTCTTTCTAGACATAATAAAACAAAATTGAGAGAGACAAGAATTAAAAAAATAGAATTAGAGATTTACTAAAGAAGCATCTAATAAACCTAATTCTATAGATAATTCTTTAAACCTTGTCTCTGTCGGTGGTTTTGTCAAGATGTCTCGCTCTTTGAAAGTCACCAAGATCTTCTCAAGTCTCGATATCTCCTTTTTCTACATGATCTCGGATGAAGTGGTGTCTCGATATCTATATGTTTGCATCTTGTATGAAGAACTGGGTTCTCGAGTAATAGCTATGGCACTATTACTATCACAAAAGATAGGTACATCTTTAGTGATAATATTATAATCCCTTAGCCGTTGACTTATCCAGATCACAGGAACAACAACTTCCACCGCCATATACTCACTTCGGTTGTGGAAGTAGCTACAGAGGTTTGTTTCTTGGACAACCATGAAATCACCTTACTTCCAAGAAATTGGCAAGTACCGGATGTAGACTTTCTATCTATCTTACACCCACCAAAATCCGAATCCGAGTATCCGCATACCTCAAAATTGTCATCACTGATACCACACCCAACATTTATCGTCTTTCAAATACTTGAGGATTTTCTTTGCCGCTTCAAGATGGCTTTTCTTAGGATTAGCTTGAAATCGAGCATGCATCTCCAACCGCAAATGAAATATCGTGTCTACTAGCAGCTTAAATATAATAAAGAACCAATAAGATCTCGATACTCGGTTTGATCGGTTGTCTTCTCCCTTCTCATCAAGATCCATTGAAAAATTTGTCATCATAGGTATCTTAGCTTCTCGGGTACCTATTCCATATTTTTCAATAAGATCTTTGTATATTTGGCTTGGTTGATGAATATTCCCTTCTTTGTCTGCTTGACTTGAAGTCCAAGAAAATATGTCATTTCTCCCATCATGGACATTTCAAATCGCTTTTCATAAGACTACTAAATTCTTCACATAAAGATATGTTAGTTGATCCAAAAATTATATCATCAACATAAATTTGAACTAACAAAAGATCACAACCAAACTCTTTTCTAAAGAGAGTTCTATCAATTCTACATTTAACAAAACCATTTTGAATTAAATAATCGCACAAGGTGTCATACCATGCTCTTGGTGCTTGTTTAAGTCCATATAGAGCTTTCCTTAGTTTATAAACCTTGTCTCCTTTGACAAAGCCCCGGGTTGCTCTACATAAACTTCTTCAGCTAGGATTCCATTTAAGAATGATGATTTAACATCCATTTGAAAAACTATGAATCTTTTAAAAGCTGCATAGGTTAAAAACAATCGTATGGCTTCCAGACGAGCCACGTGCAAAGGTTTCATCGTAATCAATACCCTCCGATTGTGAATAACCTTGAGCAACTAGTCTGGCCTTATTTCTAACCACAATATTATTTTCATTCCTTTTGTTTTTAAAGACCCATTTAGTTCCAATGACTTTTTGATGATGAGGCCTTTCAACAAGCTCCCACACATCTTGTCTTTGAAATCGATTTAGTTCTTCTTGCATGGCATTAATCCAGCTTGGAATCGCTTAGAGCTTCGTAATTGATTTAGGTTCAAGTAATGATACATAGCAACTAAACATGCAATCTTGATTTAGTTGAGTCCTCGTCTGGACACCGCAGTCTAAATCTCCAATTATCTCGCTCACTGGGTGATATGACATTATTTTCTTACCTTTATCTTTTGCAGTGGATGATGTCTTGTCTGAATTATTTATTTCAGATGATTCTATGTTACCTTCGATAACTCTACCTCGATCACCGATGTGTCGCTGGTCATCCGATCACTGATGTGTTGTTGGTCGTCCGATCATTTAGTAGATCACCGTTGAGGAAGTTCTTTCACGTTCCTTTCCTTTGTCCTGGTTCTTCCTCTTCATCCGAATTTGATTCTTGATTATAGAATTTTATGGTTGATCTTTTGATAGTCATCTCGATCCGCATCATCCGATATCTTTGTGATGTCTCCCGTCTTATCAAACTCAAGAGAAGATTCATCAAATACCACATGGGGTGTTTCTTCTACACACAAGGTTATCTTATTAAAAACTCTATATGCCTTTGATATGGATGAGTATCCTAAGAATATCCCATCTGCTATCTTGGCATCAAAGGTTTTTAATTGAGATTTCCCTATTGTTGTGTATGAAACATTTACAACCAAATATATGAAAATATGAAATTTTGGGAGATCTTCCCTTCCAAATTTCATAGGGAGTTTTACACTTATCCTTGACAATCGCACTCCTATTTTGAACATAGCAGATGTATTCACCGCTTCGCCCAAAACCTATGAGGAGTGTTGAATTCAGATAGCATTGTTCTAGCCGCCTCTTTCAAGGTCCTCGTTTCTTCTTTCAACAACTCCATTTTGTTGTGGAGTCCTTGCCGCAGATGTTTCCCGAGCTATGTCATTCTCAATGCAAGAATTAGAAATCAATTTATTTAGAAATTCAAGACTTTATCACTTCTAATTTTAACAATATTTAATCCCTTTTCATTTTGAATCCTCTTAAGAAATTCCGAATCTTAGTCATAGTCTCATTCTTTTGTACAAGAAAATAAACCAAGTAAATCTTAAAAAATCATCAACAATTACTAAGGTGTATTTTCTTCCACTAAAGCCGAGAGGAGTTACTGACCAAACAGATCCATATGAAGAAGTTCCAAAATTCTTTCAAGAAGGATTACTTATTGTTTTAAAAGAAGCTTTGGTCTGCTTTTCCTTTTTGACAAGAAACACATACATGATTCTTTGAAAATATTTTATTAGGGAGTCCTTTAACTAAAGATTTCCTTGCTATTTTGTTAAGAGTTTTGAAGTTTAAGTGACCAAGTCGTCATGCACATACCCAACTTAAGTCATCCGAACTCTTAGCAACAAGACAAGTATCTTTAGGACAACTTTTGAAGTTGGCAACATAAATGTTACCTTGTCTTACTCCAGCCAATAGAATATTTTCATTGATACCATCTAAAACATAGCATGCATTATGAGTAAATTTGACACAAAACCCTTTATCACAAAATTGTGAAACAGATAGTAGGTTGTGCTTCAATCCTTCCACGTAGTAAACTTCTTGAACATGAACATCTCCAATCATTAGTGTTCCTACACCTTTAGTAATTCCATAGTTGTTGTCTCCAAACATCACTCTTGGTCCATCAATGGTTTGATAGTTAGAAAGAAGTCGCCTTTCATAGGTCATGTGCTTGGAATACCACTATCAATGTACCAGATGACCTCAAGAATGTATCCTCTATCAACTATCTTTTTATCTTCCTGCAATCACAAATTTATTGCTTAGGTACCCTTTGTATTTTGGGTCCTTTCATGTTAAGTTGACTCTTAGGAATCCAGATAAAAATATCAATGTTCCTTAAAACCATAGATTGAAGCTTACATCCATATCTGTCTACTAAGATAAGACTTTCAAGATCAATCGATTCACTTGATCTTTTGAAATTGTCTTGAATCTTGGTAAGAATGGATAAGATCTCGCTTCTTCCATCAAAGCTATTATACCTAGGATAGATCTTTGATTTAGTCTTAGGTTTAGCCTTAGGAGTTACTTTCCTCGTCCGATTTTTCTTTTCGAAGTATCGGATGAGGTAATTAATTCCTTTGGTTTCAGGGACCGAATAAGGTTTCTACCTTAGGTTTAGTTGCTTTGAAAAAGACTCTAGGTTTTATAGGATCATTCTTCTTACTCCTATCAAAACCTAATCCAGCTTTTATCACTAGACTTTTGAGATGAATTGAAGATTTTATCTATTTTGGTTTGAGAATTATTCAAAAGTCCCAATTTGAGATTTAATTCCTGTTAGTCCTTTTATAATTTTCATTCTTAGAATAGATATTTGAAAATTTTATTTTTAAAGAACTCCTGCCTCGTTCTAACTTATCTGCCTTATCGACAAGGTACTCGGTGATCATCTCGACCGACATTCCCCTTGAATGTACGATCGATTTCTCACTTTCCTTAGTCTGATTGACCTTAGTTAGATCAGAAATTTGATTCTTTAAATTAAGATTTTCAGTCTCTATCTGCTTATAGGCAGATAGAGCAGTCTCCAAATCTTTCAAAAGTTTATCAATAAGATCGACTGGCCAGATAAGGTGTCACAGCCATTATCTCGATGATGAATAGTAATGTACCTCTTTAGCCATTAGACATATGTCATCATCTCGACCCAAAATCAGATGAAGATGAGGATGATGATGTCTCACGAGCTTCTTCTTTCTCGGCCGGTAGAGCTCTCTCGGTCAGATATCTTCTATCTCTTTTCTTCCTCTTTTCTTCTCTCTCTCGGGGAGTGAGTTGAGGACAATCATAGCCGTAGTGACCAGGTTTGCCGCATGTATAGCATATATCTCCTCCGTCTGCTTTTGGACTACTATCTCCTCGTCTCGATAGGTGACCTATGACTTCTTGACCGATCCTTCTTTTATCATTATCTCAATTCTTTTCATCCCTCGTCTCGATCTATAGTTCCTTCGATCTAATCTGTCTCTTTTGTTTCTTCCGTACTTCATCTTCGCCTTTCATATCTTTTCAACAAAAGAGTCATTTCTTCTTTTACGCATAAATCAGTATGCTTTAGAAATCTTTTCGCATTCATCCCGATGAACAAATGCTACCTGCTTTTCCGTATGTGGATGACTCGCCTCATCTTCTTCATCTTCAATGTGAATGTCATATTCTAGTGCTTTAAGATGAGAGAAGAGAGTGTGATGTGATATTGATGACAAATTTTGTGTTGCCTTGAGAATATTAGCTTTCTCTCTCCATCTTTTCTCAAAGATCTCGAGTACTTTGTTGTTAATTTCTTTCTCGGTGTAAGTCTTATCCAAATCGGCCGCTTTGTTCACAAGATTAGTCAATCTCACATCCATTGATCTACGCTTCACCATCCTTCATTTTGAATGTGTCAAAAGCATGTAGAACAGACCAAGCTTATTTTCTTTGACTTTGTTCGAGATCCTTCACAAATTCCAGCAAGAGTCTCCCACATTTCTTTGGCGCTTTGCATCTTTTAACCTTTTCAATTCAATCCTTACTTAGAGTCTTAATGATCTCGATTCGAGCTACTTGATCAAGATTATGGACCTTTCTTTCATCATTTGTTAACTCAGAGCTCTTCTTTTCTTGTCTGTCCTCGATTCACCACTACCTTCAAGCTGGTTCCTCCATGATAGAATTTTATAGGTCCCTCTTCTAGAACCTCTTCCATCCTATCATGAATGGCTTTTAGGTGATTCTCCATCCTAAATTTCCAGTAATCATAATCTTCAATAGAGAATTCAGGAAGATTTCTTGACTTCTTGTTTTTCCCGATGACATGATGAAACAAAGAAACAAAATACTCCACAAACTAATTAGTAGCATTGTTAGTAAAAGAAGAGAAAATGAAGAAAATCAAGATAATTTCAGAATCTTTATTCAAGACCTAAAATCAATATCGTAATGTACTTAACACTACTCGATACCACTTGTTGGTCCCGGAAAGTTGAGTTGAATAAAACCTCTAGTTAGCCTTCTAGAACAAAATCTAGAAAGGGGGTTTGAATAGATTTTGTAGATTTTTCGAATCTCACAAAATCAACTCAAAGAATTAGATTATCACAATGAATATAATTGAGAACTCAACTTTTAACAAGATCATAAGCAAGACTCGATATTCAAATTTTAGTTAAGATTCTGAATTTTAATCTTGAATTAACAAAATTGTAATTTGAACAAGAAATTAAAGAAAGCAAGAAATAACACTGTGATTTATAGTGGTTCGGATTATAACAATCCTACATCCACTCTCCTTCTTCAAACTTTGAAGAAGGGTCTTCACTAGCCGCTTACTTACTTACCGTACAAACGTTACAAATTACAACTTGATCTTCAACTCTTCAAAAATCTAATCAACTTTCTAAAATCTAACTCTAAGAATAAGATGTGTTTTGAAGATGTGAAGTGAAGTGTTCTATAAACACTTAGAAAATCTTTGAAATCTCTCTTGAAAACTACTTTGTGAAATCAATAGTGAATAGTGTGAAAAAAACCAAATTTGCATAAGTGTCTAGAAACATAAAATCTAGTCCTATTAATAAGTCTCGAAAGACAGCTTAGTTTGTTAGTTAGTTCTAACAAACTAAAAACCGCTTAACAAACTTAATCTTGAAAACCGTTTGCTCCTCACCGATTTTAATCTACTCGTCTAAATGACTTGGTGAAGACTCGCTTTCTTATTCTACTCACTTGTCTTGACCTCGCCTCGAGCTCTTCATGATCGCCTCCCGCAGATGACTAGATCTCACTGATCAATTGGTTCTAGACCTCGTCTCGACTGTTTAGCTTAACCTCACTCGATCTTCGATCGTCCGATCAATCGAGCCGCTTCTTTTTAACTCATCAAAACTTCTTGATTCAACATATATATATATATATATATATTATTCTAGTAATATATATGCATCAATTATATAAAAAAATTCTATTAATTGTCTCCTTTTTTTTTTATTAATTGTAAAATAAATTTGAAACAAATCTTATAGTAAATTCTTTCACATAATTATAATAATTCTAATCCCTAGCATGAATTGCCATACAATTAATATTATCATTATTTAAAATTAATATTATAATTACATTTGTTTATACATACATATACATTATTTTAATACATATATTATTATTTGAAAAGATTATATATGGTATATTATATTGTAAAATTTATTTAACGAAAATACCGCGTAATACGCGGGAGCTCATCTAGTATAAATATATTTAAGAGATATATTTTCACATAAGATACAAAAAAACAAATATACACAATATATTTGAAAATATTATGAATCGATCATAATGTTCAAAGTAATTTGTCCCCATCATATCTTCATAGATATATACCAATGATTGACTTCAAAATATAAATTTTCAAAAATGATCTCAATCTTCAAATTATTAATCTGCAAAGAAAAAAGAAAAGAAAAAAGAGACAAGGTAAAACATCAAAATCAACTTTAACTCATCATATGAAATATGCATCTAGTCTAGAAAAATAATGAAACATAAAACTATAAAATAACGATCAAAATCTTCATAATATGAATACACAAAAAAACAAAAAAAAAAAAAAAAGAAAAGAAAGAAAGAAAGAAAGAAAGAAATTAAAGCATATGGATTTGCAAAAGCAATAATTAATCTTAATATATATATATATATAAATAAATAAATATATATATATATATATATATATAATAACAAAAATACTAATCATAATTTTTGAAATATGAATTTGCAAAAATAATAAAAAAAAAATAGATTAGCACGTTAGAAACATATGAAATCTATTAAATCGTAAGTTAACAAAAAAAAAAAGTAATAGAAAGATGATTGAGAAAATTAATTGATTAGAAAATGACAAGAAATAAATCAGGATTTTTAAAGAGAAACACAAAAATCAATGAAAGAGGTCATGAAGATGAATAAGAAAATCGGTCAAAGAAGGAGAGAAGACATATTTTTGGGTTTGTGATGAAAAACAAATGAGAGGTATCAAATATTTATAGACTAATATGTAAATAGATGGATGATTGAGATTAAAACTTATAAAATCGGTGGTTGAGATTAATACTTAAACCTTAAATGAATGAGAGGAGAAAAATTTTGAAATGGAAGAATGTGGTTTTGCCACATAAGCTTTTTTATGTTTAGTTTTATAAGGTTATAGATATAAACACACTAGTATTAGACCCCGTGAATTTCGTGGGTAATGAAGGAAAAATAATATATATAATAAAAAAATTAAATTTAAAAATTTATAATAAATTATTTAAATTAAAATTGTAATTCAAATATGTAAAAAATAAAATTAAATATATAGTACTCAATAACTCTATAAAACACTAAATGAATCCTATTTCACGTCAAAAAACTATACTTATAATTATAAATTTTGAAAAATTTCTTTATAAAGAACATTCATGAATAAATTTGATTATCTGGGTCAAATTAATATCTATGAAAATATTATTCACATAAGATTAGGTGTGTAATATTTCTTATAAATTGCATATATGAACACAAATTTCAAGATGATTTAAACTTTTAAATTTTAAATTTAGATTTTGTATATAGATCTTAATAAATAAATAAATAATAATATATTTTTAAAATCCCTATATTACTAATAGAGAGTATGTTTTTGCTTAGGTGTCGTCATGAGGTTAATTTGAATGAGGTGTCACATTCTTATTAAATGCATATATATGTTAATAATCTATGTGTCATTTTTCTATTGATTTATAATTAATATATGACATCTATGTGACATTTTAATATAGAAATTAATTAAAAAATATATTTCTAAGGAGGTTTGAACCTTAGACCTCTTGCACAATATGTATATTTTTAATAAATAAGTTAATATATAAATCTTTAAATATTTTAAATAACCATTTTATATCTAAAAAGTGTTATCATATGACAATTTTTAAACATAAAATTATATTTAACTTAAGCCTATAAATGTATGCAACAAAAATTGTGGTTGTATCAACTTTTATAAAAAAACTTAATATAATCATATATGATTTTTATTGTAAATATAAGATATATATATATATATATATATATATATATATTATTCGAGTAATATTTATGCATCAATTATATAAAAAAATTCTATTAATCGTCTCCTTTTTTCTTTTTTATTAATTGTAAAATAAATTTGAAACAAATCTTATAGTAAATTCTTTCACATAATTATAATAATTCTAATCCCTAGCATGAATTGTCATACAATTAATATTACCATTATTTAAATTTAATATTATAATTACACATTTTTTTATACATATACATTATTTTAATATATATATTATTATTTGAAAATATTATATATAATATATTATATTGTAAAATTTATTTAACGAAAATACCGCGTAATACGCGGGAGCTCATCTAGTATAAATATATTTAAGAGATATATTTTCACATAAGATGCAAAAAAAAAAACAAATATACACAATATATTTGAAAAATATTATGAATCGATCATAATGTTCAAAGTAATTTGTCCCCATCATATCTTCATAGATATATACCAATGATTGACATCAAAATATAAATTTTCAAAAAATGATCTCAATCTTCAAATTATTAATCTGCAAAGAAAAAAAAGAAAAAACAAAAAGACGAGGTAAAATATCAAAATCAACTTTAACTCGTCATATGAAATATGCATCTAGTCTAGAAAAATAATAAAACATAAAACAATAAAATAACGATCAAAATCTTCATAATATGAATACACACAAAAAAATAAAAAATAAAAAGAAAGAAAGAAATTAAAGCATATGAATTTGCAAGAGCAATAATTAATATATATATATATATATATATATATATAAAATAACAAAAATATTAATCATAATTTTTGAAATATAAATCTGCAAAAATAATAAAAATAATAGATTAGCACGTTAGAAACATATGAAATCTATTAAATCGTAAGTTAACAAAAAAAAAAAGTATTAGAAAGATGATTGACAAAATTAATTGATTAGAAAATGAGAGAAGAAATAAATCAGATTTTTTTAAAGAGAAACAAAAAAATCAATGAAAGAGGTCATGAAGATGAATAAGAAAATCGGTCAAAGAAGGAGAAGATATATTTTTGTTGGTCCCACAAGTTGAGTATATCAAGGATTAAATGAAACCGCCTCTCTGAGAAAATCTAGAAGGGGGGTTGAATAGATTTTCTAATTCTTCGAGTCTTAGAAAATTAATCCAAAACACCAAAGTTGCACAACGGAAATAGATTCTTAACTCAACTTTAATTGAATCAAAAGCAAACCGATAATTCGACTAAATTTAATTCTCAAATTGAACTTTGATTAGAAATTGAAAATGAATAAGAACAAGTAAGTAATCGAAAGCAATAAAGAACAAGACGATTTATAGTGGTTCGGATTAAACAATCCTACGTCCACTCTTCTCCTCCAACTTGAAGAAGGGTCTTCACTTACTATCTTTCTTCTTCCTTCTTACTTACTTACAACGTGAATCTTTAGCCTTACAACAATTGCTTCCTAACTTCCGAATATCAACGGCTTGAAGATGTTCTTTAAAGAGTGTTCTACAAATACTAAGAACTGAAACGTATAGAACGTTTGTGCGTGTATTTACAATATTTTGAGTGCTAACTATGTGTGAATAATTGTGAAGTTACAAAAGTTAATTCTATTCGATTTCTATCCCTATTTATAGAAATCTTCCTTGGCGATTGTAACTTCCTTGTAGATTCTGTTTTAGTTAGTTATACCAAACTAACTCGAATCTTGTAACTTCTTCTTGGTTGGTTATAATCGCTTCTTGTAATTTGTATGAAATTTCTTAACACCTCATTGTCTTCTTTTTATTCACTCTGTCTTCGTCTTAGTCTCTTATCTTGATGGTTGTTTATCCTACTTGACCTCATCTATCTTCTTCACATTGTCTTCATCGATATCTTATCCTCATCTCGATTTTTGGTCCTTGTACGATAGTTTGTGTATCCTTATCAATTATTTGTATTTAGCTTTAATTACATATTATTACTACATCACCTATCTATACAAGATGCTCAAATTGGTCATCCTATTTTACATTCTAACTCATCAAAACTAACTACTACTTTCTTCCTAACAATTTCTCCCTTTTTGATGATGTTAAAACATAGCTCAAGAAAAGAAATGTGTTAGTAATTTCAAGAGATAAGAATATTACAAAATATACAAATACATCACTTAATTAGGTAATCGAGCAATAGACTTAGGTGTTAGATAATCATGGTTCGTATAATCAAAGCAAAGAAAAACTTTAATTAAGACAATTTAAAATTGAATAAACAATCATAATAGTTAAGATCGAGTGTTACAGATGACTTGGTGTTATGAATTTGCATCAAGTTAGTTATACCACGTATTGATTAGAAGTTTTAAGATAAAAACAAGTTAGTTAAACAACCAAGTAGTTCAAACAAATATTCACATGTATTCTGGCCACAAAAACTTGCACATTCATTTGCATTGATCATGACAGATAATCGCACAAGAAGTATGAGAAAAGACTTAATCGTACTCACCTGTCTTCTTCTCGGTATACTTAACTAGTCGAAGACCCTCTTCTTCGTAGACACCGCTTTTCCCTCCTTAAGCTAAGTCGCCTTCGGCTTCGCTTTATAATCAGCCGCTTGACTCGCTCATGATCCAGATGACCATCTCTTGTTCTTGGAGGTTCCATCGGTGCATAGGCGGGTGCGACCACGTCGGCATTGAATTCTCGGTGAGCAAGGTCGATTAGGTATTGATAGAATTTCGAGTCCTTTTCTTCCAACCAGACATGGAAAGCAATGTTCTCCTCAAGTCCCCACTTGATCTTCTTACGCACATGGAAGGCAAAAATCCATTCTCGCCTCATAAGATCTCCACATCACCCGATCTCCCATTAGCAAGATCTCTTTGGGTACTACATCGCTTCTATGGAATGGCTCAAGACCTCGCCTCCTTGCTCATCCCGACTTGTCGAACCCACTTCCTCTCGTTTCCTATCATAGAATTTTCTAGCCGCCTTCTCCGCTCTCTCCTCTTCTTGGCATCCCCGCTCTTGTATTTCTCCTTTTCTTCCCTCCTCCCCTTCGTAGATTTCTCTTCCTCCTCTATCTCGGCCCGAGTCTTAGGTTTGCTCATAGCTTTTGCTCATAGCTTTTGCTTTCCCTACCGGCATAGATGAGGATGAGGGAGATATAATTGATCGGATGGGGATAGGGTCAGCGGCAGTAGTTCTTGCGATTGCTTCGAGTTTCGTGCTCGGATTTAGTGGATTCGGATGCCTTTGTCCTCCTTTTGAGTCTCCTCAACACTCTCGAGACTTCTCGTCACGCTCTTCTTCTTTTCTTCCTCTCGATCTCAACAACTCTTCGCATAGCTTCCTCGAGCTTGAGATTCAATGCCGATATCTTGTCGTCTTGAACATCTATCCTTTTCTTGAGCTCACTACCTTCCCTCTTTTTGACATCAAGAAATCGGGTATTACAGATAGTGGCTACTTGTTCAATTTGACCCATCACTCATTTCGACAAATCCTGCCTTCTCGCTCTAGCTGATCATATCTCTTTTTATGTGCTACCTCAGCTTGTCGGAACTCTCCTTCCAGATAATTCTTCAGAATATTTGTCTCTGTCTTTTTCCATGGCCAGCTCATTTTTAGTACTTGAGAAAAGGATGCTTCCTTTACACCATGATTCTTCGACTTGGTCCTCGGCAGTCACTACAAAAATAACACGGATTAGTGAGGGGACCTAGCGAGGGGCCGAAAACCCTCGCTATTTAACGAGGGAGAAGGCGAGGGCACCATTTACCGACGGCTTTAACGAGGGTTCGAACCCTCGCCAAATACCGACGGATTTAACGAGGGCGTGGGCCCTCGCTAATTACCGAGCGAGCCCTCGCCAATTTTAACGAGGGCGGTGTCCTCGGTAGGGCCGCCGCTAATTTTAACGAGGGCAGGTGCCCTCGGTAGGGCCCTCGCCAAATTCATTTTAAAATAACATCGATCCTCTTTCTCTCCTCTCTCCCTCGCTCACGTTTTTCCCCACAACCGCTGGCCCTCGCGCGCCTCCGCCGTCGCCGTGTCGCCAAAAAATTGACGTTAATTCTTGTCGGGCTTTGTAGTACGCATTCCCGGAATATTTCTACAAGATATTTTTAAGATTTAATCGGTTATTTTTGTTGCTATTTTAGTGGATAAAATTTGTATTTTAAATTTTTCATATGCATGTATTTGTGTAATTTTATTGTTATAGTTGGTGATTTATTAATTATTTAGTGTTAATTTGTATAATTGTTATGTGTATTTTAATTATTTAGGAAAATTATTAGTATATGAATTATTTATAATTATTTAGAGTTAATTAATTAGTAATTATGTAATTATATAATTTTGTTGTTATAGTTGGTGATTTATTAATTATTTAGTGTTAATTTGTATAATTGTTATGTATATTTTAATTATTTAGGAAAATTATTAGTATATGAATTATTTATAATTATTTAGAGTTAATTAATTAGTAATTATGCAATTATATAATTTTGTTGTTATAGTTGGTGATTTATTAATTATTTAGTGTTAATTTTTGTAATTGTTAGGTGTATTTTGATTATTAGTAATTATTTAGGAAAATTAGTAGTATAAGATTATTATATAATTATTTAGTGTTAATTAATTAGTAATTATGCAATTATATAATTTTGATTATTAATATTATTATAATTTTAATTTAATTGCTATAATTTATATATTTGTAGGTGTGTACGTTTATTGAAAAGATTCGAGCCGGGAGTATAATTTCATAGCCACCACTATCACCGTAAGTATTCTTTTTGTAATTAATTATTATTTAAATACGGTTTTAATTTAATTATAATAATTATTTGATTTAAAATTATTTTGCATGCATGATATAATAATAGTTTATGTATATGGTGATCGATGTTCGATCAAATTTTTGTATGATAGTTCAATTATAATATTAATTTTGAAAATCGAATCGATGTTCGATTCAAGTTGATGTTGGAGTTGAGGGTTGATGAATTGTTTGGTATTATTTGTAGAATGTGCGTTCGACTTGATTAATTTTAATTAAGTCAAATGGATGCACTAGGAACTTGATATATTAATGGGAAATACGATAAAATAAGACAAAACTCTGCCGAAATTTTTAGAAAATATATATATTAATATTAGGAAAAATATATTAACTGGAAGAATTAATTATGATTTAATTAAATTTTGAATCTTCATTAATCAAACAGATCTATTGCTATGAATTATTCAAGGCGTAGTTGAATGTATGGTCCAATAACGATTAATGGCATGATATCTCCGAATTTGTTAGTGGACTTGAATCATTTTTAGAATTCGCTACTAGTAACCGGAATGGATGAGTGGGGGAAAGATTAGGTGTCCTTGCTCGAAATTCAAATGTAGGAACCAGAGTTTTAGAGAACCCATTGACGCCAAATCACATTTGTTTAGACATGGGTTTATGTCTAATTATCACAATTGGATTTTACACGGTGAGCAAAATTGGAATTCTATACCACACTATGATCGGTAGGCGTCGACTTCATATAGAGTTGACAACACCGCAACATCTAGCTCGTACCACAATATGATGATGGACTTAACTCGGTCCTAACATTAGTTTCCAAAATGTGGAAGAAGAGCCCCTTAGGGAGGAACCTCCTAATCAAAGCATGCCGCACTTTTTTTTGACATGCTTCGTGCAATGGATCGGGATCTCAGTATCCCGGTTGTGAGTCTCATTCTTAGTTGTCATTCAATGCCCGTCTTTTAAACATTAAAACCGAGAACAGATCGTCTCAAGGGGTTACAATCAAATGGTTGAGTTGATTAGTGAGATTTGCCCTCCGTAAAATCTGTGCCCAAGAAATTTTCTCGATACTAAACAGCTGATGGGTGGGATGGATCTTCCCGTGAGAGGATTGATTGTTGTGCAAATAATTGTATGATATATTGGGGTGCATAGTGGAACTTGAATCGTATAAGGTTTGTGGTCGGTCACGATTCAAACCTCGCTAGACGTGGTGTGGATGGTTGATGGAAAAAGAATAAATTCCTTTCAAGAGATGTTCTATTTTCCTATCATTCCTCGATTGCAAAGACTCAGTATCACCCAAGACTACCGCTAAGGATATGATATGACATGCTAGTTGCTATAATGATGAGGTGGTGTTATGCGTCACCCCGCAAATTCATTGGCTTGGAAACACTGGACTATTCATATCCCGATTTTGCAATTGAAATACGGAATGTGAGGTGGGTTTGAGCACCGATGGTTTTCGCCTTTTGGGCAATGGGAAAACAAGATTCGTCATGGCGGTGATAGTGACACTGCATAATCTGCCCCTCATGGTTGTGTATGAAAGAACAATTCATGTTTTTGACGGTTTTGGTGCTGGTCCTAAAATCCAAAGGATAATTTAGATGTATTTTTACAGCCACCGATTCATGATTTGAACATGCCGTGGGGAAATGGGGTGGAAACGTATGATGTTGCTAGAAAGCGAATTTTATGATGCGAGCCGCATTAATCTGGACCATTAGCGACTTTCCAACTTACTCAATGTCATCTGGATGGAGCACCGAAGGACAAATTGTCCATATTGTGCCGAGTACTCCGATGCCTTCACTTTAAAACTCGGTCGTAAATAAATGTGGTTTGATAACCATCGTAAGTTCTTACCTAGGGGACATCCATATCGCAGAACAAGACTGCATTCATGAAGAATACAAGAGTTACAGATGACCCACCACCCATCCGAACAGTGAAATGCTTCTACAAGAAATTGATTGGTTGGGAGTACCGGAAAGTGATCGAAGAGGGTGCCGAGGCCCACAACAAAAGATTAGATGGTGGCCGGAGGAAGAAATTTTTTTTTGGGATTTGCCATATTGGAGTACCCTCTTGATCCGGCATAATTTGGATGTGATGCACATTGAAAAAAATGTGTTTGATAATTTGTTCTACATGTTGATGAATGTGGAAGGGAAAACAAAAGAAACAAATAAGTCTAGGGATGAACTTAATGAATATTGTCGCCGTCCCTCTCTAGAGAAATGTCAACGCACAGAAAGTATCCCAAAGCTTGTTATTCACTTGATAAGAGTCAAAAGGATGATCTGTGCGTGATGGGTAATCGAGTTGAAGTTTCCCGATGACTATGTGTCTACCCTATCTCGATGTGTAGACTGGAGCAAATTGAAGATGTTTGGGATGAAGAGTCATGATTGTCATGTGTTTATGCGAGACTACTCCCGATTGCTTTTCGTGAAACTCTGCCGCCGAATGTGTGGAAAACAATCACTCGAACTTAGTTTGTTCTTTAGGGAGTTAACTTCGCATCCATTACGATTGAGAACATGGCTCGATTGGAAGCAGATATTTCAGTTATATTGTGTAAGTTGGAACGTATCTTTCCGCCCAGCCTTCTTCAATTCGATGGAGCATCTGCTGTGCACCTTGCATACGAAGCAAGGATAGCCGGTCCTTGCGGCAAGATAGATGGATGTATCCATTTGAGAGGTAATTTATAACTCTAAATTATTTGATTACCTAAAATGGTTATACTATACATATATATAACACTTGATTCATTTAATTAGGTATCTTTACAATTTAAAGCTAAGTGTTGGGAACAAGGCGCATGTTGAAGCATCGATTGCAAATGCATATTTAACGAAAGAGGCCTCAATATTTTGTTTCCTCTATTTCGCGATCACGTTGACGAGGCGGCACAATGTACCTCGTAATTACGATGGTCGTGGCGAGGTACCCCAAGTAGCGAAAGGTACTTTGTCCATATTTATACCTCCCGGTCGACATCTTGGAAAGATAAACAAAATATGGATTGTAGATGAGGAGAAAAACACGGCTCATATGTACGTGCATCAATTGTCCCGAGTTGCAACCGTATATCGAGTAAGTTTATAACGCTCAATTTTTGTTAATTACAACGTCAATCCGTATATTAAATAATCAAATCCCCTTTTTGTAGTATGTTTTTCGAGCAATCGCAACAATTCCAACCGGGACACTCGAGGGTGAACAAGATGAAAGACTACAAGAGGAGTTTGCATCGCGTTTGAACAACTTGTAAGGATAAATAATATTCAAAATCGGTGGATACGTGATCTTTCTAGCGGACCTTCGAGTTGTGTCACCACATACCTCGGATATTACGTGAATGGTTACAAATTTCACACACGAACTTATAGCTCATCAAAATCTACTTTAAATTGTGGAGTTTGTATCAAGGGTTAAAATTATGATGCGAGATAAGAATGATTTCTACGGGATCCTTGAGGAAGTAGTGCAATTGGAGTACCCCGGACGTATTGAGAAAAATGTTATTCTGCTCAAGTGTGAGTGGTTTGATCCATCTCGTGCCAAATGGAACAAGAGTACATCCTCATTACAAACTTGTGGACGTTAATCAAAGGGGAAGATACGGCCGCTACGATCCTTTTGTGTTAGCAAGTCAAGCCACTCAAGTTTACTATTGCAAGTACCCGGAAAGCGTAAAAATGAATGGTTGGCCGCTTGCAAAATCAAACCGATGATGATGATGATGATGATGATGATGATGATGAGGAGGGGAGGACGAGGAGGAGGATGAAGATTCGTATGAATATTGAATATATAGTGTAATAATTATTTACTATTAAATAATGTAATAATTATGTGTGTTTCATTTGCATGTTATATATATATGATGAATTATTTATTATTGAACCGTGTAATAATGTGGTTTTACTTAATTATTGTTACAGATGAGCGAACCGTCTGGATCGAGGGGACGAGCCGGGTCTAGAGGAGCCGGGTCGAGCGGACCGTCTGGGGTCCGTGGGTCGAGATGCCAGGTGGTACGAGCAGTACCCTTCCTTCGTGAGGATGAGGACGAGGCCGCCGGCCCCGAGGCCTATGAGGACCATCATCCAGCCTCCAGCGGGTGGGGGTTCTCGGATATATGGATCTATCAGTGGCACGTAAGTTAAATACTTGTGAATAATAAACTATGTCATATTTATGTGTCTATTAATTTTGCGTGTTTATTCCCTTTTTGCAGGTTGATGCCATCGAATGCGGTATCCGTGACTATTCGGGAGATTATGTCTCGACATATGGAGCCCGGTGCATTCACTTTCCGGATGATATCTCCCGAGAGGCTGTGATCGAGACATTTCTGTACATTATATTTTGTTATTCGCTATTTAATTTTGATTAATTTATAAACTTTAACGCTTATTAAGTACAATAATATTTTGTTTGGCAGAGACAAACTAGGTGGGACCCTACTGTTACGAACTCAACGGAGGTGTATCAGTTGTTCCTTCGTAGGGCGGCAAATAGATACACCGATATGCCGAACAACGTGAGAACATTGTGGGTCACCAAGCACCGCAGGCTCGGATGGGATGACGCCGTCTTCAATGGACTGCTCGCCATCGGGATAGAGAAGACGTGAGAGCAAAAGCGAGCGGTGTCGCATTTAATCGACCGCCGGAGCCTCGGAGGCCGTGGTGCGCAACTCCGTCATAGGGCGGATCCCGTGGATCAGCCGAGTATGCATATGACTTTGTAAGTATTTTTGTAATGCTAGTTCAATATTTTAATTAAACACGTGGTTCTAATTAAATAAATACGTGAGAGGAGGCATGGACGGCCCCCACGGATCGGGACATAGTGCAAGCATTACCACCGGTATGATGACGGGGAGTACATCTACGGGGCTATTAGTGACACACTTGTAAGTATTTTTATTTTATATTATGTAATAATTTATAATAAAATATTATATATATGTCTATTTTTGTAATCTAAAATTTTAATTGTCGAAATATTCGTACAACATGAAGTACAAGAGGTGGCCTCCCGGATGCCCTCCGAGGGGTCGAGCTCCGAACCCCAACCCGACTTATCCCATCTATGTCAATACCGTTGGAAAACAACATGGGAGGGTTCGGGGTCTTGGTCACCGGGTAAATCCAGACGCATCCCCTCCGGCTCCTGCTCATCGAGTGCTCCTCCTCCTAGTGGCTACACCCAAGCCGATATCGACCGGCTGCTGCAAGAGGAGCGTGAGAGGACTCGAGAGGAGATGGAGCGTAGAGACGCAGCCTTTGCGAGCGGAGATGCGAGCGGAGTTGCGTCACGGAGATGCGTGCGGAGTTTCAGCGGACATGCAACGGCAAATCCAGGGAGATGATGCAGGGTTGCGGGGTTCCTTGCACGGTGGTGACCCACCTGGTCCGGTGGTTCCGAGTCATCCCGTGGGTCCCGGGGTTCTAGGTGGCGGTGAATGAACAATTCGTGTTTTAAAACTATCACAATTTTTTTGAATGTTAATTAAGAATTTATGAATTTTAAATGTTTACGAGTGTAAATTTTAATTGATTAAGATGATGAATTTTAATTATTTAAAGTATTAATTTTAATTGTTTAAGAGTACATATTTACACATGATAATATATATAGATAATAATAATAATAACAATAATAAATAATATAATATGTATATAGTGATGAATTATTTATAGGATGCAATTTAATTGAATGTATATACAATATTAATAATTATTAAATAATAATATATATACTATAATATAGTATACAATGTAATTGAATATATATGTTTAGTGATAACTATAATAATTATAAAATAATTATTAATATACTAAAATAATTATTAATTGAAAAAATAATACAATTTAATTGAATATATACAATATTAATAATTATTTTATAAATATTAATAATTTATAAAATAATTATTAATATACTAAAATATAGTATACAATTTAATTGAATATATGTGATAATAATAATAATTATAAACATCATAATGTATACGTAATAATAATAATAACAATAATAAATGATAATATGTATATAGTGAATTATATATATGATGATGCAATTTAATTTTTTTTTGAAAAAATGATGCAATTTAATTGAATATATACAATATTAATAATTTATAAAATAATTATTAATACTAAAATATAGTATACAATTTAATTAAATATATGTGATAATAATAATAATAATTATAAACATGATAATATATACGTAATAATAATAATAAAAATAATAAATAATAATATGTATATAGTGAATTATATATATGATGATGCAATTTAATTTTTTTGAAAAAATGATGCAATTTAATTGAATATATACAATATTAATAATTTATAAAATAATTATTAATACTAAAATATAGTATACAATTTAATTAAATATATGTGATAATAATAATAATTATAAACATGATAATATATACGTAATAATAATAATAACAATAATAAATGATAATATGTATATAGTGAATTATATATATGATGATGCAATTTAATTTTTTTTTGAAAAAATGATGCAATTTAATTGAATATATACAATATTAATAATTTATAAAATAATTATTAATACTAAAATATAGTACACAATTTAATTAAATATATGTGATAATAATAATAATTATAAACATGATAATATATATATATATATATATATATATATATATATATATATATATATATATATAATATGTATATAGTGAATTATATATATGATGCAATTTAATATGTATAATTATAAAATAATTATTTATATGTGATAACAATTTAATTGAATAAATGTTATAATAAATAAATTAATTGAATAACATTTATAAATTAAATATATAAAATATTGAACATAATATGATATTAATATAATTAAAAGCAAAAACATATCGAATGATTAGCTTTGCCCAAACGGTAAACGCCCGAGACTCTCCTCCTATTGACTCGGAGGTCGCGGGATCGAACCCGCCTCACGCGAAATTAAAATCGCAGCCTATCTTTGTCAGTCCAGCCCAGCCTCGCCGCCGAGCGCGGTTCGATACCCCCGGCCGCATTTTTATTTTATCGCCTTTAAATTTCGCGAGGGCGAGGCGATGGGCCTGCCCTCGCCAAATCCTCGCAAATTTTCCTCGCAAAATCCCTCGCGACTAACCTCGCCAAATCCCTCGGCAATTAGCGAGGCAGCCTCCCTCGGTAATTAGCGAGGGCCGAGCCGAGGGAATAGTTACCGACAAGGTTTTTACCGAGGGCAACCTTCCCTCGGTAAAACCTCGCCAAACCCCTCCCCTCGGTAACCCCTCCCTAAATCGTGCCTCCTCAAATTTATATCCATCTCGGTGACTCATTGACAGCTCCACCAGTCATTCCCTCATGTTCTTCCACCTCGCCTACTTTCTCGGTTACCTCGCCACCTTTTCCTCCTCAGCCTTTTCCTTTTCTTCCTCCTTCTCCTTCACCTCCTCTAATTTCTCCACCTCCTCCGGTTGCATATCTCCGAGATACACTCTTTCAGGATGTAGTCCGTAAAATTATTACCCGAGAGAATGTCAAGAAAATATTTCAGATGAGCCTTTTTGAGAACTTGTTTCTCCCAGATGGACAAGTTGTTTCCTCTTGCCTCATTTATCTCTGGATAGCTGTTTCTTCAAATGAACCCATCCTTATTCTTCTTAATAGCCGACATCAACAAGCTCTCCTAGTAGATCGGGTTCATCTACTAGGCGTACTCGCTTCTTTAGCAAAAATTTCTTTCCTACAATCCTTAGAGAGAGCTCAGTTGCTCCTATCTCTCCGCAGGGATTCAGACGATGAAGGTATAGATTTGGCTCTGCGAGAAGATGAGGAAAGGAAAGAGAATGGATCGTTTGTAGGTTGTGTTTATTTTGGACTTTTGGGAGTTGACCGTTTTAGAGGCTCGGAGGCGGCGGTCTTGTCTGCCTCTTCATTACCAGTTTGGATGTGGAGGGTTGGGGTTCTTCATCCTTAGATGAGGAAGATGATGATTGAGCTGACTCCTCTTCTTGTTCATCTCCCGATGAGATATCTACCCTTTTACCTTGTCCGAACCACCCGTAGCCTCCGCCGAGACACTTCCCCCTTGAGAAGCCGTCTCCGTCTCCTCATCCTCTCGCTTCCTCCGTCTCGGTAGATGAGGACTCATCCTCCAACCAGCCTCAACTTGTTTGGCCTTAGCTTTTCCAGCCCTTTTCTCGTGGCCGGTGGTTGAGCTGGAGCGACCTCGTCTCCTCTCGAGTCGGATGGTCCAAAGATCTTCTCATCTTTGACCAAAAGTCCCTTCTGTTTAGTATATTTCTTTACTCCTTCTTTCCAATCCAGTTATCTCGACCTCAGTTTATGTTCAAGTATGATGGTGATTCCGCCATCATACTTGTAATTTTTGTTAAGGACTATCTCATCACTCCGATGAGACCGGGGTTTTGACGAACTTCTTCCTCTCTTCCATCAACCTTGAATAAACCACCACCGGCCCAATTAATTTTTGCTCCATCAATTATAGCCCTAAGACAACATATTACGGGCTTCGTCGGGCCATCGTGACTTTGCTGCTCACCCAAGATGCACTTAGTCAAAATCAAGATCAGCAACCTATACCGCCGTTTCAACATCGGCCTTTTCAAATTCCGTTGTATTTTGGTGAGTTCTCTCGCCATCAATCGGAAACTTTCCAAATACTCCGATGCTTTGTAGGTGAACGGATTTTCCCCAACTATGCTTAATCCGAAGATTTCACCCAAATCTTCAATCAATACCACCACCTTCTTCTTCTTTCCTTTGGTTCGAATTTGAGATTCTAAACCGGTTTCGGTGGCTTTCGCCCTTGTCGGAAATTCAGCGGAGAGATCGTCAAGGGTTAAATTCCTTGAAGGTTTCATCATGCGATCTTGTTTTAGCCCTCTGGTCTCAAGCAAATGTAGAATTTCTCTGGTCTCGGGATCGGTTGAAATATCCCATTCAACATACATTTCGGATTTTGTTTTCACTGATAGAGGTGAGATCATATTCATACTTGATGTTTGACTTCTTTGATTCCGTCATTGAAGAATATAGAAGGTTTTGAGAGGGAAAGAAAAGTTTGAGAGGTTATGAAAAAGTTTTTATGAGTGCGTAAATGAAATTATGCGCACGTACTCCTATTTTATGGAAGGATATAATAATAAACAATTATAGAACTAATAATTGCACTGAAAAAGTGTAAGTATAGGCTTTCGAATCGCCATTAATGCAATTATGACAATTTATTTTGAAAAGCGCAGAGAATAATATTAAATATGTCGCGCATGATACTTCGACGGTTCATATTTGAAACCGCCTCCATTTTCGGCGCGTGAAGGTTACTCGGTGTATTTCAAAACTTGATTTGATAAAATTTCGGGTCCGTAGTAACTTCTTTCGACACGAGTTACTTATTTGAGAAATACTTTTCAATTAATTGGAAAGATAAAATAAAAAGTACACGAATTTTAGTAAAAACAAAATTGGAACCCTTATCTTTTACCTTTGTAAAACAAAATATTTTTAATAAACCGAGTAACTTCATTTTTGAAGAAATAATATGATTATGATATTAAATTCATATATTAATTATATGAACTAATATGCATAATTTTATTAAAAGTTAAAAAGTTTAGAAGATACTTCCGATAGTTCGCCTTATGCGGATTGATAGCATCATAGTCCTGCTTCATGATTATTTGGATAAGGAGCCCTTGTCATATGTTGAGACATGTTTATCAAACCTTGTTCCTTCTGAAATCAAAACACTTAGGCAATTCATTAGTAACTTTTGTGAGTAATTTAATCAAGGTACAAATACTCATCTGCTTTTTGTAAAATAAATGATTTGTATGTATTTGTTTGAATTACTTCATGTCGAACAAGTAAGTATCAAGTTGGTCTTAAGTTCAATGGATTAATCCTTGATTCTTGATTCCTTTTATGGAGATCAATGATATCACTCTGTGATTTTCCATATGATCTTCTACTCATCCTGATACTTCTTTCTAGACATAGTAAACTAATTGAGAAAGACAAAGAATGAACAACATAAGATAAGACTATAGAATGACTAAAGAAGCATCTAATAATCCTAATTCTACAGATAGTTCTTTAAACCTTGTCTCTGCCGGAGGTTTTGTTAAGATATCAGCTCTTTGAAAATCACCAAAATCTTTTCAAGTCTGATGTCACCTTTCTCAACATGGTCTCGAATGAAATGATGTTTTATGTCAACATGCTTGCATCTGGTATGTAAGATCGGGTTCTGGGTAATAGCTATAACACTATTACTATCACAAAAGATTGGTACATCTTTGGTGATAATATTATAGTCCCTTAATCGTTGACTAATCCAGATCACCGTGAACAACAACTTCCAGTGCCATATACTCAACTTCACGTGGAAGTAGCTACAGAGGTTTGTTTCTTATACAACCATGAAATCACCTTACTACCAAGAAATTGACAGTACCGATGTAGATTTCCTATCTATCTTACACCCACCAAAATCAATCGAGTATCCAGACAACTCGAAATTGTCATCACCGATACCACAGTCAACATTTACAGACCTTTTAAGTATTTAAGAATTTTCTTTCTTTGCTTCAAGATGGCTTCTCTTAGGATTAGCTTGAAATCGTGCGCAGATTCCAACCGCAAAAGAAATATCAGGTCTACTAGCGCTAAATATAATAATGAGTCAATTAGACCTCGATACTCGGTTTGATATGCATCTTCCCCCTTCTCATCTGGATCCATTGGAAAGTTTGTCACCATAGGTATCTTGGTTTCACGACCGTACCTATTCCAAAATTTTCAATGAGATCTTTGTATATTTGGCTTGATTGATGAATATTCCCTTCTTTTTCGCTTGATTTGAAGTCCAAGAAAGTAGGTCATCTCTCCCATCATGGACATTTCAAATCGCTTTTCATACGATGACTAAATTCTTCACACAAAGATGTGCTAGTTGATCCAAAAATAATATCATCAACATAAATCGAACTAATAGAAGATCACAACCAAATTCTTTTCTCAAAAGAGTTCTATCAATCCTACCTTTTACAAAACTATTTTGAATTAAATAATCGAGACAAAGTATCATACCATGCTCTAGGTGCTGTTTAAGTCCATATAGAGCTTTCCTCAATCTATAAACCTTGTCTCCTTTGACAAAACCAGGAGGTTGCTCTACATAAACTTCCTCATAAGATTCCATTAAGAAATGCCGACTTAACATCCATTTGAAAACTATGAATCTTTTAAAAGCAAGATAAGCTAAAAATAATCTTATGGCTTCCAGACGAGCTACCGGTGCAAAGGTTTCATCATAATCAATCCCCTCCGATTGTGAATACCCTTGAGCAACTAATCGGCTTTATTTCTAACCACAATATTATTTTATCTCTTTTGTTTTTAAAGACCCATTTCGCTCCAATGACTTTTTGATGATGAGGCCTTTCAACATGCTCCTACACATCTTGTCTTTGAAACCGATTTAGTTCTTCTTGCATGGCGTTAATCCAGCTTGGAATCGCTTAGAGCTTGATAATAGATTTAGGTTCAAGTAATGACACATAGCAATCGAACATGCAATCTTGATTTAGTTGGGTCCTTGTCACTGACTCCAGTCTAAATCTCCAATTATCTCATTTGGGTGATATGACAATACTTTCTTACCTTTATCTTTTACAATGAATGAAGTTTTATCTGAAATATTTATTTCGAGATGATTCTTTGTTACCTTCGAGATGATTCTACCCGATCATCTCGTGGCGATCAGTGGTTGTCGATCACCGGTGAGGAAGAGCTTCCGTGTTCTTTTTCTTTGTTTGAATCTGGTTCTTTCTCTTCATCTGAATCTGATTCTTGATTGTAGAACTTTATAGTTGATCTTTTGATAGTCATCGATTCAGATCATCCGATACTTTTGTGATGTCATCTGCTTTACTATACTCAAAAGAAGATTCATCAAATACAACATGTGGAGTTTCTTCTACACACAAATCTGCTTTTAATTGAGATTTACCATTGTTGTGTATGAAACATTTACAACTAAATATATGAAAATATGAAATTTTGGGGATCTTCCCTTCCAAATTTCATAGGAGTTTTATATTTATCTTTAACCAAACTTCTATTTTGAACAAAACAAGCTATATTAATCGCTCGCCCAAAACCTTTGAGGAGTGTTGTACTCGAGATAACATTGTTCTAGCCTCTTTCAAGGTTCTGTTTCTCCTTTCAACTACTCTATTTTGTTGTGGTGTCCGTGCAGAGATATTTCATGAGCTATGACATTCTCGCATGTAGTTAGTGACAAGCTTATTAAAAAGTCAAGACCTTTATCACTTCTAATCTTAACAATAGTTAGCCCTTTTTCATTTTGAACCTTTTTAAGAAATTCTGAATCTTAATCATAGTCTCATTCTTTTTGTATAGGAAAATAACCTGTAAATCTTGAAAAATCATCAACAATTACCAAAGTATATTTTCTTCCACTAAAGCCGAGAGGTGTTACTGGACCAAAAAGATCCATAAGAAGAAGTTCCAAAATTCTTTCTCAAGAAGGACTACTTATTGTTTTAAAAGAAGCTTTAGTCTGTTTTCCTTTTGACAAGAATCACACACATGGTTCTTTGAAAATACTTTATCGGAGTCCTTTTACTAAAGATTTTCTTGCAATTTTGTTAAGAGTTTTGAAGTTTAAGTGACCAAGACGTTTATGCCATAGCCAACTTAAATCATCCGAACTCTTAGCAACAAGACAGTATCTTTAGGACAACTTTTAAAATTAGCAACATAAATGTTATCTTGTCCGACTCCGGCTAATAATATATTTTCATTAATACCATCCAAGACATAGCATGCATTATGAGTAAATTTGACACTTAACCCCTTATCACAAAATTGTGAAACAGATAGTAAGTTGTGCTTCAATCCTTCCACATAGTAGACTTCATTTACTTGAATATCACCTATCATCAATGTCCCTACTCCTTTGGTAAGTCCATAATTGTTATCTCCAAATATTACTCTCGGACTGTCTATGGATCGATAGTTAGAAAGAAGACGTCTTTCATAGGTCATATGCTTGGAACAACCACCGTCAATATACCAAATGACCTTAAGAATGTC
The DNA here is from genome assembly GCA_030762865.1 of Paraleonurus japonicus. Lineage (NCBI taxonomy): Eukaryota > Viridiplantae > Streptophyta > Magnoliopsida > Lamiales > Lamiaceae > Paraleonurus > Paraleonurus japonicus. Next base: position 25,657,781 of record CM061060.1, read on the forward strand.
TCCTCTTTTTACTATCTTCTTGTCTTACTGCACTCACAAATTTAATGCTTAGGTACCCTTTGTAATTTGGGTCCTTTAATGTTAAGTTGGCACTTAGGTATCCAGACAAAGATAGCAATGTTCCTTAAAACCATAGATTGAAGTTTACATCCATATCTATCTATTAAGATAAGACTTTCAAGATCAATCTTGTTTAATTGATCTTTTGTAATTGTCTTATACTTTGGCAAGAATGGATATGTTTTACTTCTTCCATCAAAGCCATTATACTTAGGGTAAGACTTTGTCTTAGTCTTTGGTTTAGCCTTTGGAACAACTTTCCTTATCTCGTGTTTTCTTTTCGTAAGTGTCGGATGAGGTAATTAGTTCCTTAGGTTTCCAAGGACTAAATCTAGTCTCAACCTTTGGTTTAGTTGCTTTAACAAAAACTCTAGGTTTTATGGGATCATTTTTCTTACTCCTATCAAAACCTAACCCAGCCTTGTCATTAGACTTTTGTGAAGTGTTGTAGATCTTATCTATTGTGGTCCGAGTGTTGTTTAAAAGTCCTAACATGAGATTCAATTATCTGTTAGTTCTTTTGTAACTCTCATTTTCAGAATAGATGCTTGAAAATTTTATTTTTAAAGAATCCAATTCCTTTTCTAACTTATCTGCTTTATCGGACGAGGTGCTAGTGATAGTCTTAGTCCGACATTCCCCTTGAATGAACAGTCTAGTTTCTCACTATCCTTTGTCTGATTGACTTTAGTTAGATCAGTAATTTGATTCTTTAAACTAAAGTTTTCAGTCTCTATCTGTTTATATGCGAGATAGAGCATCCAAGTCTTTCAAAAGTTTATTAATAAGACTAGGATCGGTTTCGATAAGTTATCACAATCATTATCTCAAGATGAGTAATAGTGTACCTCTTTTGCCATTAAACAGATGTCGTCATCTCGATCCAAAATCAGATGAAGATGAGGATGATGATGTTACATGAACTTCTTCCTTCTCGGCTAGAAGTGCTCTCTGGTCAACATATTTTCTATCTCGCTTTTTCCTCTTTTCTTCTCTCTCTCTTGGAGTGAGTTGAGGATAATCATAAGCTGTAGTGACCGGGTTTGTTGCATGTATAACAAATATCCCCCTGTCTTAGGACTACTATCTCCTCTTCTAATTGGTGATTTGTGCTTTCTAATCTGATCCTTCTTCCTATCATTGTCCGAACTCTTTTCTTCTTTATTCGATTTATAACTCCTTCGGCTTGATCTATCTCTCTTATTTCTTTTGTACTTCATTTTGAGCCTCGATAGCGTTTTATCAAGAGTGTCATTTCTTCCTTAATTGATAAATCGATGCCTTAGAAATTTTCTCAGATTCTTCTTGATGAAGGAAAGCAACTGTCTTTCCGGATGTTGAAGATTCGACTTCATCCTCTTCGTCTTCGATTTGGATATCATATTCTAGTGCCTTGAGATGAGAGAACAAGGTGTGATGTGAAATTGAAGACAAATTTTGAGTAGCTTTAAGAATATTAGCTTTCTCTCTCCATTTTTGCTTAAAGACCTCAATACCTTATTGTTGATTTCTTTCTCTGTATACGTTTTACCCAAATCACCGCTTTATTTAGAAGATTAGTCAATCTAACATCAAGTTGATCAATGGATTCTCCTTCTTTCATTTTGAAAGTGTCAAAAACATGTAATACTGATTGCGCTTTGTTTTCTTTAACCTCGTTTCCGATCCTTCACGAATTCTAGCCGAGTTTCCCATATTTCTTTAGCATTTACATCTCTTTACCTTCTCAATCCAATCTTTGCTTAGAGTTTCTATAATTTCCGTCCCGGCTACCCGATCCAAATTGTGGATTTTTCTCTCATCACTTGTTAGTTCGTAACTTTTCTTCTCCCGTCTCGACTGGTTTCAGCAGCTCGCAGCATCACATCGGGTTCCTCCATGATAAAATTTGATAGGTCCCTCTTCGAGAACCTCCTCCATTCTATCATGAATTGCTTTGAGATGAAGTTTTCATCCTGAATTTCCAATAGTCACATTCTTCAATTGAAAATTCGGGTAGGCTTCTCGATTTCTTGCTCTTACCAGTTGACATGATGAGATATGAAAACAAAACCTTATACAATCTAGTTAGTAGCAGGGTTAGTGGAATAAAGAAGATAAAGATAATCAAAAATAATTTAATCCTTTTAAGACCTAAAAATCAATATCGTAACACTTAACATGCTCGATACCACTTATTGGTCCCACAAGTTGAGTATATCAAGGATTAAATGAAACGCCCTCTAGAGAAAATCTAGGGGGTTAAATAGATTTTCTAATTCTTCGAGTCTTAGAAAATTAATCTAAAATACCAAAGTTACACAATGGAAATAGATTCTTAACTCAACTTTAATTGGATCAAAAGCAAACCGATAATTCGACTAAATTTAATTCTGAAATTGAACTTTGATTAGAAATTGAAAATGAATAAGAATAAGTAAGCAATCGAAAGCAATAAAGAACAAGATAATTTATAGTGGTTCGTATCAAACGATCCTACGTCCACTCTCCTCCTCCAACTTGAAGAAGGGTTTTCATTTACTATCTTTCTTCTTCCTTCTTACTTACAACGTGAATCTTCACCTTACAACAATTGCTTCCTAACTTCCGAATATCAACGACTTTAAGATGTTCTTTAAAGAGTGTTCTACAAACACTAAGAACTGGAAACGTATAGAACGTTTGTGCGTGTATTTACAATATTTTGAGTGCTAAGCGTGTGTAGAGAATGCAAGTGAATAATTGTGATGTTACAAATGTTAATTCTATTCTCGATTTCTATCCCTATTTATAGAAATCTTCCTTGACAGATTGTAACATCCTTGTAGATTCTCGTTTAGTTAGTTATACCAAACTAATCGAATCTTGTAACTTCTTCTTGGTTAGTTATAATCGCTTCTTGAAATTTGTATGAAATTTTTTAACACCTCATTGTCTTCTTTTTTATTCACTCTGTCCTCGTCTTAGTCTCTTGTCTTGATGGTTGTTTATCCTACTTGACCTCATCCTGCCTTCTTCACACCTGTCTTCGCCTCGATATCTTATCCTCATCTCGATTCCTTGTCCTCGCCGATTCCCGGTCCTTGTCTCGATAGTTTGTATATCCTTATCTATTATTTGTATTTAGCTTTAATTACATATTATTACTACATTAGCTGTCTATACAAGATGCTCACTTGGTCATCCTATTTTACATTTTAACTCATCAAAACTAACTACTACTTTCTTCCTAATAATTTTTGGGTTTGTGATGAAAAACAAATGAGTGGTATCAAGTATTTATAGACTAATATGTAAATAGATGGATGATTGAGATTCAAACTTATAAAATCGGTGGTTGAGATTAATACTTAAACCTTAAATGAATGAGAGGAGTAAATTTTTGAAATGGAAGAATGTGGTTTTGCCACATAAGCTTTTTTATGTTTAGTTTTGTAAGGTTATAGATATAAACTCACTAGTATTAGACTCGTGAATTTCGTGGGTAATGAAAGAAAAATAAAATATATATTAAAAAAATTAAATTTAAAAATTTATAATAAATTATTTAAATTAAAATTGTAATTCAAATACGTAAAAAAATAAAATTAAATATATAGTACTCAATAACTCTATAAAACACTAAATGAATCCTATTTCACGTTAAAAACTATACTTATAATTATAAATTTTGAAAAATTTCTTTATAAAGAACATTCATGGATAAAATTGATTACATGGTCAAATTAATTTCTATGAAAATATTATTCACATAAGATTAGGTGTGTAATATTTCTTATAAATTGCATATCCGAACACTAATTTCAGGATGATTTAAACTTTCAAATTTTAAATTTAGATTTTGTATATAGATCTTAATAAATAAATACATAAATAACAATATATTTTCAAAATCCATATCCCTATATTACTAATAGAGTTTGTTTTTGCTTAGATGTCGTCATGAGGTTAATTTGAATGAGGTGTCACATTCTTATTAAATACATATATATATATATATATATATATATATTAATAATTTATGTGTCATTTTCCTATTGATTTATATTTGATATATGATATCTATGTGGCATTTTAATATAGAAATTAATTAAAAAATATATTTCTAAGGAGGTTTGTGTTAGATCGTAAGAAGTTTTGATGAGTTAAAAAGGGATCAACTCCGATGATCACCAACTTCAAGAACAATGAGGTAAAGATCCAAGATTAGCCGATCGGACTAGGAAGAAGCTGGATAAGTCAGCTTAGGATTGAAGAGGTAGAGGTCATCTCGGAGACGAGCTTGAGACAAGTCATCTGCAGGAGACAACTATGAAGAGCTCGACGAGGTCAAGACAAGCCGAGTAGAATAAGAAAGACAAGTTTCCACCAAGTCACCGCAGATTTACTAGATCAAGATCACCAAGATAAGAGCAGCTTATCAAGATTAAGTTTGTTAGGCGCTTTTAGTTTGTTACAACAAACTAACTGTCTCCAGTGCTTATAAATAGGTCTAGGCATAACTTTATTTTCTAACGAATTCATTCTCGCACTTTCACTTTGATAATTCACAAGTTTTCCAAAAGTTCACACAAGTTTTCAAAGAAGTTTTTCAACAAATTCTAAGTGTTTATAGAACACTATTCTCGTACATCTTCAACACACCGTATAGTTAAAATTTCGAGAAAAGTTTAGGAGTTGAAGAAAGATTGAAGATCAAGATCATCATTGTAAAGTTGTAAGTTGTACGTTGGCAAGTGAGTAAGTAAGTAGTAGACGAGACCCTTCTTCAAGTTGAAGAAGGAGAGTGGATGTAGGATCAATTAGATCCGAACCACTATAAATTGTTGTGTTCTTTATTGCTTTCCTACTTATCTGCTTTTAATCAATTTCAACTATTAATCAAACTCAATTTGCATTCATAATCGGACTTGTAATCAGTTGCTATTGATCCGTTTAAGTTGAGTTTAAATTTAATTTCCATGTAAACTTTGTTTCCTTGAATTGATTTTCTAGATTTGAAAAAGTTTGAAAATCTATTCAACCCCCTTCTAGATTTTCCCTAGAAGGTTGTTTCAAGGTTCTTAATAGTATACTCAATTCGTGGGACCAACAAGTGGTATCAGAGCGGTGTTAAGCTATTCTCGATATTGATTTAAGGTCTTGATATAGTTTCGAAATTGTTTCTTGATTATCTTCTTTATCTTCAAACCACTAACCTTGCTACTAACAAGTTCTGTTAAGTTTTTCTTTGTTACATCATGTCATCTGTGAAAAGCAAGAAGTCTAGAAGCTTGCCTGAATTTTCAATCGAGGAATATGATTATTGGAAATTTAGGATGGAGAACCATCTGAAGGCAATTCATGACAGAATGGAAGAGGTTCTTGGAGAAGGACCCATCAAATTCTATCATGGAGGGACCATGATGGTATCGCAAATGAGACTAGAGTCGACAAGAAAAGAAGAGTTACGAAATGACCAATGATGAAAGGAAAATTTACAACTTGGATCAAGTGGCTAGGACAAAAATCAGAGAAACTCTAAGCAAAGATTGGATATAAAAGGTCAAGAGGTGTAAATGCTGCTAAGGAGATGTGGGAAACCCTTGCCGGTGTGTGTGAGGGATCGCACCAAGTGAAAGAAAACAAGTTGCGATCGCTACATGTTTTTGATACATTTAAGATGAAGGAGAATGAAACAATAGATCAGCTGGATGTGAGACTAACAAATCTTCTCAATAAAGCAAAGATATTTAGGGAAGAATTATATAGAGAAGGAGATTAACAATAAAATACTCGAGATCTTTGACCAAAAGATGGAGAGAGAAGTCAAATATCCTCAAAGCAACTCAAAACTTATCCTCTATTACACATCATACTTTATTTTCTCATCTAAAAGCTTTGGAATATGATATCCGGATAGAAGATGAGGAAGACGAGATGGAGTCAAACACCTCATCCAAGTCTGTTGCCTTTTGTCAACAAGGAAGACAAGACAAAGAAATGGGAGTCAATTGGAGCCGACTTATCTCTAAAGGAGCAGATGGCGTTGCTCATAAAAAGGTATGATAGATTGAGAATGAAATATAAACGCAATAAACTCGAGGTTTGCAGAGAAGGATAGATCCAGATCGGGATCAAGAAGAAAGGAAGATGACTCAACCGATGATGACAAGAAAAAGAGTCGATAAGAAGATTCAAATCACTCGCAAAAGGAATCCTATCAGTCCTAAATCAGATAGGAGAGATACTTGTTACACCTGTAACAAGCCAGTCATTTCGATTATGATTGTCCCAAGTGACTCCTAAGGAAAGGGAGGAGAAAAGAAAGAAAAGGGATAGGCGGTTTGCGGTATCAAAGAGCTCTTCTTGCTGAAGAAAAGGAGTTAAGAAAGTCATCATCATCCTCATCATCTTCATCTGATTTTGGGTCGACGATGAAGTCCGTCTGATGGTCAAAGAGGTTGATTATTACTCTTCTTCGATAATGATTAATATAAATGTCTCATGCTGACCAAACTGTCATTCAAGGATTATTGAAAGATCTAAAGATGTCTCGAGTGCTTATAAACAATTAGAGACAGAAAATTTAACTTTAAAAGATCGATTCAGATTCTAGTCAAAGGCAAACAAGTTGTGAACTACTCGAGTCCGAGAAAACATTCAAGGGGGAATGTTTACCCAGCCGAGGCTAGTACATCGCCTAGTCTCGTCTCGAAAGACTAGAAAATGAATTAAAATCTTTGAAAGACAAATTTGAAATGGTTTGTACTAAAAATAAGTCAATTAAGAAGGACAATGAGAAGCTTGTCTTAAAAATGAGCCAACTTAATAACTCACAATCGGTTATAGATCACATCTTTAGCACTTCTCAAAAATCCCATGATAAGACTGGGCTTGGTTATGATAAGAATAATAAATCGTATTCAAAACCAATAAAATTTGTGAAGACATCTGAAACTTCAAAAGAAATTAAAATTGGTCCTTGAAACCACTAAGTCGATAAGGACCGCATCTCCTAATTTGAAAACCAAAATTTAGTTGAGGAGTCCATATCGGACTAAGAGGGTTCCAAGAACTAAGATAAGAAGAAATTCTTATTACGCTTCTTTTGATGGGAGAAGTAGATGCTATCCCATTTTTCCTAAGTTCAAGAAAGTCACTAAATCGAATACAATAAACTATCATTCAAATGTGTTAGGACTATAATTTTTATGTTTTGATGATGTTCCTAAAACCTAAGTGTAATAGGACCAGCTGAGCCTGTTAGTCACCGATGATCTAGATAGGGTTTATGTCTTTGTATAGTTAATCTTGCTAGGCCGACGAAGATCCATATTGATTGAGAATCGAAGGCCGCTGAGCGTAAGACTTGAAGATTAAGAAGGACTGTATTCGAAGATACCTAGAAGGGTTTCGTGAAGATCAAGAAGAGATAATAAGTTATCTGCAAAAGGGTGTTGTCAAGAAAGGTTAAAGTGAAGACGGCAAGGTTGGAATCCTTGCTACAAAGAAGCTTGTGAACTACGCCTGAAGCAAGGTGTGTAAGGTTGCTAGAGTTGACTTTGAGCGATTTATCGGGATTGATAAAAGTCGGAAGAATAAATCGAGATACTCATAATAAATTTAGAGAAGATTGGATTCTCAATCGTATCAATCAAGAGATAATTGATTGATATCGCACAATCAATTATCCAAGGTCAACAAATCATCCAACGGTCACTTACCATTTCTTGAAGACTGATTGACAAAGTAGCTTAACGGCTAGTCAAATTCAGGATCATATAAATTGAAGTGAAGGATTTTAATTGAAGATACGCGCGAGAAATATCAAAGTAATCCATTCACTCATTGCAAGAACACACATAATTATTCACACCGTAAATTGATCCAATACGCCGATATTTTGAGGGATCTGGTTTTGGTTAAGGAATTGTAAATTACCTTCCAGTTTCTGTAAGAGAGAAGGTTGATTATTAAATTGATCTTAGGATCATTCTGCGTGTAACAAGGGCAGGAACTTGTAAAACTTCCCGTGGTCAAATCCTCAAGGAGATTAGAGGAGACAAGACCAGTTTGGTGGATAGTAAGGCCCTGTGAAATCGGGGAGAGTGGACGTAGGATTGTTATATCCGAACCACTATAAAATATTTGTGTCTTTACATGCTTTCTGCATTCATACTTATAATCGCTCATTCATCATCGTTTTAATAAACTCTGCATCGACTTGCTAAGTATTTATCAAGAAGGTTTTCATTAAAATGGTTTTTCAAATACACACACGAGATTAGCTTCCGCACCATCGTAAGACTTGAGTTTCGAAGCCTCGCCGATCACATCTAGCACACTCTGAGTACCTTGCCGTAGAAGACTTCAAAGCCTTCTAACCTCACACTCACTCACGAAAAGTCGAAAAAGTTTTGAGTGTGGTAAAGTCTATTCAACCCCGCTTCTAGACTTTACACCTCCGTCCACATCTCGTCCGGGACCAACAAGTGGTATCGAGCAAAGTGGTTCAACCGACCACCGGCTTTGGTTACCAATAGTCTTGAGGAAAGACTGTTGTGGTCACTTGAACAGCTTCTTTCTTGAAAAACCATTTTTCATAACACTCATTGCATTCTCAGGCATAATTGTTTTTATTACTAACAATGAGTTCTCATAAAAACAAGAAAAAGAAAACTACGAGTTCTCTATTGAAGACTATGACTACTGGAAATTTCGCATGGAAAATCATCTCGGTGCAATTCATGATAGAATGCTTAAAACTCTTGAAGATGGTCCAATAAAATTATATTGGGAACCAAGAAGTTCTGGAAGCAAGGAGCGTAAACATCTACTTGGCGGAAGGTCGAAAAGAAAAGAAGTGAGATGTCAAATGATGAAAGGAAACTATTTAATCTTGACCAAGTTGCTCGAACCGAGATCATAGAAACTTTGATCGAGAACTTACAGAGAAAGTCAAGACATGTAAGACTCGCCAAACAAATGTGGGAAACCTTGGCACTTATGTGTGAAGGATCGGAGTAAATTAAAGAAAATAAGTTGCAGTCTATTCTACATTCGTTTGACACATTCAAGATGAAACTCCGATGAGACAATAGATCACTTGGATCCGAGACCGACAAATATAATCAACAAGGCAAGTTCTTTGGGTAAATTTTACATCGAGAAGGAGATCAACAATAAAATATTGAGATCTCTAACTAGCAAATGGAGAGTCAAGATTACAATGATTAAAGATACAAAAGAACTTAGCAAAATAAGTCATCATGAGCTATTCTCACACTTGAAAGCTCATGAATATGATCTGAAACAAGAAGAAGACGAGGATGAAGGAAATTCAAATTCCATGGGAAAAGAAGTTGCTTTCAAGGTCACTCCAAATCGGTCGTCTAAAGAACCTGTTGGAGAGGATTTGAGCTTGAAAGAACAAATGGCTTTCTTTGACTAGAAAGTTTGATAAAATGAATTCAAAATTTGGGAAATACAGAAAACATTGGAAGAACACAAAGAAAGCTGGTTTCAGATTCAAATCAAATCTTCTAAGATTCCAAAGATGGTAGAAGATTCAAAACTCCGAGAAGAAGAAGAGAAGATAGTCCAAGAAGAAGAGATTTTTCTCCTAAAAAGATTCTAGTCCAAGAAGATCTTCAAGAAATGATGTTTGATATACTGTCATAAACCTCGACACTTCAAACTATGACTGGCCCGCATTAACTCCCAGAGAAAGAGAAGAAAAGAGGTTAATGAGAAACAGGAAGTTTGCCGACAAGCGTGCTCTAGTGGTGAAGAGGAGGATACTCTCTCGAGTGATTCAACATCATCTTCGATTTCTCTTCGACAATGATTTGTGTCTTATGGCCAACGGAGATGCGGTACTCTCGATTCCTGTTCTTCGTCTGCCTCCCGTGTTTCTCTAGCGTAAGAGTTTGACCATAACTTTGTTGATAAGTTAATGGGAGATCTCAAAACCGCTATAAATGCTTATAAGCGTGTGGAAAAGGAGAATGTTAGCTTAAAAGAAAAAATTGATCTACTTACACAAGAATCTATTAGCAAGTCATCTCGGGATATTAGCAGACTTCAATCGTGACAACTTCGTAAGAGTTAAACACTCTTAAATTGAAGTACACCGAACAAGGTCTCTGGTAGAAAGGTTGCTTGCCGAGAATCCCGAGAAGACGGATCGGTTGAAAATTCTACAAGCAAAGTTTGATGAGCTTTTCCATCAGCATGAGCGTATAAAATCAAGTGAGGAACGTTTAAGTTTGAGATTGGATCAACCTGAATAAAGCTTCTCATGCGGCTTCAAACAATAGTTGATTCGTCTCAAACACCTAACGTAAAGAAGGGAATTGGTTTTACCATCGCCCAATCCTCACAAAGTTCAAACAAGTGTACTTAAGAAGAGTACACATGTTAAGGGTAATGATTTGGTAGGAGAGGGTTCCAAACCTAAACCTACCGATAAGGGTAAAAGGTTGTCGACCCAAAGAAATCGGTTGAATGGGAAGAAGAGTAGTTATACTCAACAACCTAAACAACCGATGAGGTATCAAAAGAAGGGGAATCCCAACTTAAGAAACCTCAAAGCAAGATCGTAAAAGTAGACATCACCGAAACCATCTCTCGTGGAGACAGCCTCACCAAGACTACACAACCTAAGCAAACTTCAAAGCTTGCTAAACGGTCTACTAAGTCTTCTCGTGCTGTGAGATATGAATCTTTTGACGGCTCAAGTAGAACGTATCCTTATCATCAAAACCCTAGAACCATTGCTCGGCGGCTGATTACTCCATCCGAGAGGACCTCGAAGGGTCATAAGTCTTCTCGGAAGGAACACAACCAACACCCATAGACATACATTCAAGAAGGCACCAAAGGATGAAACTGCCTATGTTGATATGTATGGAAGAAGGATAAGATCTTCTCAACATGATAAGAAGAGTCTATTCCTATGGATTCCTAAAGATTGTGCTAACTCTCAAGGACCCAAATCTAAAGGGTACCTAAAACTCAACTAAACGTGCAGACGCCGTGGGGCATGGAAGAGAAGTTACTAGAAATACTGTGCAGTACATCGACGGTGGGTGTTCAAGCATATGACTGGAGACAAGCAACTTTTGAGCTCAATAAAATCACAAAATGGCCCATGGGTAGTATTCGGAGACAATAACTTTGGTATTACCAAAGGTGTTGGAACTCTATACATTGGAGATGTACGTGTTGATGATGTTTTCTACGTGGAAGGATTAAAATATAACTTGCTCTCGGTTTCACAATTTTGCGACAAGGGATACTCGGTTAAGTTTTCTAGTTCCTTGTGTGTTGTTCTAAGTGGTTTAAACGACCAAGTGCTCTTAACCGCCCGAGAAAGGGCAATGTTTATGTTGCGAGAATTTTAAGTGCTTAAGCAATACATGCCTTGTAGCAAAGAGTACTTGAAGCTAGCTGGTTATGGCACAAGAGATTGAGTCATATAAATTTCAAAACGCTAAACAAGATTGCCGTAAAGTCTCTTATAGAGGGTTTGCCAAATGAGGTTTTCTCAAAAGATCGATTTGTGATTCATGTCAAAAAGGAAAGCAGACTAAAGCTTCATTTAAGGAAGTTCTTGAACCAACATCAAGTAGGGTTCTACAATTACTTCATATGGACTTATTTGGACCTCGTATCTCCTTTAAGCTTCAAAGTGGCGTAAAATACATTCTAGTGGTGGTAGATGACTACTCAAGATTCACATGGGTGATATTTATGTTCAAAAAGAATGAAACCATCACAAAGTTACAAATTATCAAGAGATTACAAAATGAGAAGGGAGAAAATGTCGTAAGGATCGAAGCGACAAAGGAACAGAATTTCTAAACTCTCATATAGCAACTTATTGCAAAGAAGCTGGAATTCAACATGAAACGTCTGCGGCTCGCACTCCACAACAAAATGGCGTAGCCGAAAGGAGAAATAGAAAACTCAAGGAAGCTTCGAACAATGCTAGCGAGTATAATGTTCCTCAAAGGTTTTGGGCGAAGTGATGAATACAACATGCTATACTCGGAATCGAAGCTTGCTGACCAAAGACCATGGAAAGACACCTTACGAGTTGTGGAAAGGTAGAATTCCTCGTGTTTCTTTCTTTCGTGTTTTTGGTTGTAGGTATTTCATCCATGACAATGGCAAATCCAAGTTAAAAACCTTTGATGCCAAGGTTGCTGATGGAATATTCTTAGGATATTCCAAAGACAAGCAAGGCTTATCAAGTTTTTAATAGGAAAACACTTGTTGTGGAAGAAACACCTCATGTGGTTTTTAATAAATCTACCGCCGAGTCTATGGACAAAAGACAAGAAGAATCACCGGTAGAAGGATTTGGGAAACTAGAACTCAAGGATAAGATAAAATATTTCAAGGTTCATCTACCTATTTTGGACTCGGACTCAAGATGATCAAGAAACTTCAAAGTCAGCAGAAAAAGGAAAATTTGTTCCGTAAAGGAGTGAAGACTCAAGAAAAACAAAACCTGCCAAGAAACCCCAAAGATTGCCGATGAGTCACCCAGAACACCAGATGTGAATTTACCGAACCAAGGGGGAACGACATTAGATGATGTTCCAACGGTACCTCGTAAGAGTTGAATGCTTCTAAGAGAAGGAATTGGATGACAAATCATTCCAGTTGATTTAATCTTAGGTAACCCTCAAGATGGTGTCAAAACAAGAAGAAAAATAAACCTAGATGGTTTATTTAGTTGCTATGTTTCCCTACAAGCAACCTAAGAATATTGAAGAAGCGTTGTTGGACACAAACCGGATAGAAGTTATGCAAGATGAACCGAACCAATTCACATGACAAGATGTTTGGATACTCGTTGATAGACCAAAACATCAAAAGGTGATTGGAACTAAATTGGTTTTCAAGAACAAGAAAAATGAGAAAGATGAAGTCACTAGAAATAAAGCAAGGCTTGTCGCGCAAGGTTATTCACAATGTAAGGAATTGACTATGACGAGACGTTTGCGCCGATGCTTGATTAGAGGCTATAAGATTATTTCTTGCATATGCAGCATATATGAAATTCAAAGTATATCAAATGGACGTAAAGTCTGCGTTTCTAAATGGCGTTCTTCTTTGAAGAAGTATACGTTGAACAACCCCGTGTTTTGTACAAGGAAATCAAGTTTACCGATCAAGAAAGCTCTATATGGACTAAAGCAAGCTCCCGAGCTTGGTATGACACTCTATCACAGCTTTTACTTGATCATGGATTCAAGAAAGGAAAGATTGATCTAACCTTATTCGATTGAAGAAGATCAAGATATTCTACTAGTACATTTATGTGGACGACATAATCTTCGGATCTCCAAATAAGAAACTCGTGAAAAATTTAGTGAATTGATGCAAAGTAAGTTTGAAATGTCTATGATGGGAGAAATGAATTATTCCTTAGGTCTTCAAGTCAAGAAAACCTCTAAAGGAATTTTCATAAATCAAGCTAAGTATACCAAAAATATGCTAGAAAAGTTTGGTATGTTAACAAGCAAGGATGCAAAAATTCCTATGGTAACAAACTACAAGATGGATCCAGATGAGGATGGTGAAAGTGTTGATCGGACCATGTATAGAGGGTTAATAGGTTCCTTGCTGTATCTAACAACAAGCGCACCTAATATTTCTTTCACGGTTGGAGTATGCGCTAGATTTCAAGCTAATCCAAAGAAAAGTCATTTGGATGCATCAAAGAAGATTTTAAAGTATCTCAAGGGTACAACAAACTTAGGTCTTTGGTATCCTGCCGATGATAACCTGGAACTCAGTGGATACTCCGATTCGACTATGGAGGTTGTAGAATTGATAGAAAATAGACCACGGTACATGTCAATTCCTTAGAAGTAAGCTGGTTTCTTGGTTCTCTAAGAAGCATACTTCGTGGCTACTTCAACCATAGAAGCGAGTATATGGTCACGGAGCCGTTGTTCACAATTACTTTGGATAAGTCAACAATTGCAGACTATCACATTGTCACTAAAGAAATTCCTATCTTTTGTGATAGCAACAAAGCTATTGCTATTACTCGTAATCCAAGATTTCACACAAGATGCAAGCATGTGGATATACGTCACCATTTTATTCGAGATCATGTGGAAAAGAAAAATATTAGAATGGAAAAGATTCATACCGATCGACAGAGGCGGACATTCTCACAAAACCATTGGCGTAAGCAAGGTTTAGAGATCTATCGGTGGAATTAGGTTTACCGGATCCAGAAAATTATGTTAAAATTTTCTTTGGAGGAGGTTGCTAAGGATTCTCGTAAAGGTTGTCAAGAAGACTTTTAACTTTGTTGGAGAAGGCCGCTAAGCATAAAGCTTGCTAAAGAGAACTTCCAACATTGCTTTGGAGAAGGGTCTAAAACCTCGCCTACAAGGTGTTCGGTGGTATCGATTGATTACAATATCAACTCGACATATGTTACCTTCTCTCTATCTCTCTCTCTCATTTCCCTTCTATCTATTCTTTTGAAAAATATTTTGATATAAAATATTCCTTGTTTTATGTGGTTAGAATAATTTTTGGAATATTTTATTTCTTCTTTTATCCTCGGCATTTGGAATTAATTTTGTTAACTCACAAATCATATTTTTACTACCACAAATTTTGGGGTGTTCCTTCCTTTAAAATATTATTTTATACCATATTACTGCGGATCCGAAAATCTTTCCATTTTGGAAAATACCTTTTTCACGTCCAATGCCGAGGTCACGCACTTTTCGGAATTCGAACCGCTTAATCCATAACCGCTCGATTTGATCGTGCAATATGTCAATCAACGCTCAAATCTTATTTTGTAATTTAACAATTAGCGGTTTCTTTCCTATTTCTTATAAATTGATTTTCTCTCTCATTTCTTACCCTTACCTTACCTCTCATCTCTGCTTTCTCCGTATTTCGAAATTTGATCAATTTCGTTTTAATCTCAATAGCTCTGTTAGGTAAGAAAAGTTGTATTTAGTTTTGATGTGTTAAAAGTGTAAAATATGATGATCACCGAGCATCATGTATAGACAAACAAGTAAGTAATTGTAAATAAAACTAAGTACAAGTAAGATGAGGACAAGAAGTCGACTAGGTTAAGAAATCGACTAGGACAAGCCTCGAGATGAGGACAAGAAATCGATGAGGACCGGATATCGACAAGGACGACATGAAGAAGACAGCTTAAGGTTCAATACGATAAACAATCACCTGCATAAAGAAGCGAAGACGAAGACAGTGGTAAGGCAAAATGCGCATAAGGAAGTGTTAGAAGAATTTCACACAAGTATCAAGAAGCGATTTCAACTAACCAAGAGAAAGTTACAAGATTCAGCTTATATTGGTATAACTCGGCTAAAAGAATTCAAGGAAGTTACAACTACCAAATGAAGATCTTTATAAATAGAGATAGAAAGTAGAATAGAATTAACTTTTGATTCTTTGCATCTACACAACTATTCACATATTCTATACACACAAGTCATAAAATTTGTAAACACACACAAACGTTCTATACGTTTTCGCTTTAGTGTTTGTAGAACACTTTTGCACGTAACATCTTCAAGCCATTGATATTCGTAAATTAGGAAGAAATCGTTGTAAGGTCAAGATTCACGATTGTAAGTAAGTAAGCAAGAAGGAAGAAAGATAGTAGTGAAGACCCTTCTTCAAGTTGAAGAAGGAGAGTGGACGTAGGATCGCTTGATCCGAACCACTATAAAATCTCGTGTTCTTTATTGCTTTACTTTACTTTTCTCACAATCTCAATTTTCGCTTTATTAATCAAAGATTAAATTCTTAATCGAAGTTAAAATTAAAATATCAGTTTGCTTTTGATCTTGTTCAAGTTGAGTTTAAAATTGAAATCACGTGCTACTTGGGTGTTTAGAATAAATCTTGAAAAGTTTTAAAAATCTAAAAATCTATTCAACCCCCTTCTAGATTTTTCTTAGAAGGTTAATTCAAGTTTTCCTAAGATACTCAACTAATCGGGACCAACGAGGCTCCTAAACAATCTTCATCTTTGAAAAAGGTCGCCGGAAACACAAGACTCTAGATCCCTTGCCCTATCGGATAAAGTGCGGAGTGAATTATCGGTGGATTTCTCGAACAACGAGACAAAGAAGAGGCGTGGAAATTCTAAATCTCTTATCCGATCGGGGTTTGTATCAGTATTATTCGGCTCATTCTTCTCGAACAACGAACTCTTGATGCCTACGCTGCGTTCTCCGTTCGCTACTGAGTTTGGAAGGAATAACATCAAAACAATCAGTGTTCACCAAAGTCTAACCATCAAACGGCAAGATATTCATCAACACTTGGGTTTATCTCTTCAAGGCATTGACCCGTAATCGTATATGTCAAAACCATCTCGACGCTTTTCGTTCTCTAGCGAAAACCTCGTGGTCATCATCATGTGTCCTGATTTGAAGAAAGCATATCTCAAGCGGAAATATAGATTGTTGTTTGATATCATGGTGAAGGTTATTTTTGGTGAACGATGCAGTATGGACTCGGTGAGTCAAAGACGTATTTGCGCTTTGAAGGCTATTGTTGATGGGGTGGAGTGTGATTGGGTTAGTAAGTTCTTTGAGATTCTACGAAGGAGAAGAATCGGTTCTTTCGGACCGAGGTTGACGGACAACCCGGGTGTTAAAGTTTGAGCTGTTGAACAAGATGTTTCTATGTCTAATAAGGTCACAGTCTTGTTGGAGAAGATTCTACCGAATACAACGTGGGACCTGAAGTGGACAAAATCCTACACTAAGGCAAAGTTCATGCTTTGAATAAGGATGAGGAGCTTAGTGGTCCTCCCGATTCTCGATGATGAAGAAGATCTCGGCCGAAATTGAGGGGGAACTCTGCCGATGTGGTTCCAATCGGAGAGGTTGCACCTATAACGATGTTGCTGATGTGGAAGTGATTAAGGATGATGATGGGAAGGATGAGATTGTGAAGGATTCGAAACCTCTCCTAAGAGTGTCGGTGAAAAAGCACCAAAGAAGCTCCAAGGTTGCTAGCTCGGAGGAGAAGACTCACGAAGTCTTCGGGAAGCGAGGATCGATTCCTATTTCTCACCTACTACAAAGGAAGGCCAAAAAGATAACCGTGGTATCTAGGAAAGGTTCAAGAAGCATTCGCACCAGAGGAGCACAGGTTGCCTCCTAAGGTGACTCCGGGCAAGAAGGGTTTATCTCGTAGATGATGTCATGGAAATTGAAGATTCTCCATTATCAGAGGACGAAGAGATGATTTCTCCCGAGTCTACGGCCGAGAAGGAACAGTATCTATTCCTTTTCCCTCTCTCTCTCGAGATTCCTTCTAGCCCTCCAAGGTCCGGGCCGCACCAACCGAAGTCGGCGATGATGCCGCGGGCATGGGTGCCGCGTCGGAGCCTATCACCCATGTTGCCGAGGGTGATCACGGTGAGGATGTGATTAGAGCAGATCCGATGGAGTCTGTGCAAATGGTGAATCTTGCCGAAGAATTCGCGGACCGCTTGAGAAGTGTTTGATGTCCGAGGCTTCTACTTGGATTGGACAAAGAAGTTTCCAAGATTGTGTGATTTTTCGGAGGAACGTAGTCTCCGATATATATTCTCGGTGTGGAAGAATGCAAGGCTTGGAGCTATCGATGATCTTATTCTTCCGGCGAATGAGATTGGTCACAATCAGTTCTCTCTCTGGGAATTTTAGTTACAAACCAAGTGGCGTGGCCAAAGCATTTGATTTGTCAACAGATCATCGGTTGCCGTGCCTAGTTGCTCGCTTCTTGGATGAACCGGAGCCTCGCAGAAGATGGTTCAGGCCCTCTCTTCACAATGCCCGAAGATATCAAGAAAGGTGTATCTACTATTCCCTCTCCACTTCCCCGATTTACATCTCAGACGCCTACCAAATTTCATGCCTCGTTGTTGTTCATGAAGATTTGTATAATTCTTATTCTGCAAAGTTTCTTTGAGTTAACACAACAAAGATGTTGCCATGTTTTCTCAGATTGGCTGCTAAGTATACCCTCTTGCTGAATCCATTGATTCTTCCAAGTCCTATATCGAAGTCGCTATTCGGATGGCCCCCACTTTGATCCGTCAAACTACTGCCGATATATTTTCTCGAGCGGCAGGACTATCATCGAAACTCTCTCCGGCATGATGTTGAACAACATAAATGAGGTTAGGAAGCATATTGAGAGTGTGAAGGCCGAAGGGGAGAAAGCTGACGCTAATCTCGTAAAGGTGTTTTCCGAAAGGGAATTGGTTGAGGACAGATTTCGGACAAAAATGGAAGATCACTTAATGAAACTCAGTAGCATGGATGCGCAATTACGAGAAGGGATTGACCAATGCAGCCATCCATTCTTCCCCGCTAGAGATGGGAAAACAAATTGCTATCGCGGTAAAGAGGCGAATGCCCGATTGACGGACATCAAGCATAAAGAATCGCAGAATGACATCGCATTTATTAAGCACATGTTAACTATTGATGAGAAGATTGCCTCTCCTATTGTGGCTGAGTTTGCTGAAGTGAAGCCGTTTAGAAAGAAGTTTAGTTCATACGTAAGGGATATTCTTGCCAAGATGTTGGAGATGGAAGCTCACTGACCCCACTTTTGAATGATGTTAAAAAGGGGGAACGATAGTTGAGAACTGACATGGTTGCAAGATATGAGGCGAAGGATAAAGAGTTGAAGGAGGTGAAAGAAAGGCTTGAGGCTGTTGAGAATTTTCTTTGGCCGGAGCGGAAAGAGAAGGCAGATTTGAAGAGGGCTTTGCGAGAGTCATCCTGGACATGGTTCTCGAATGGGCGAAGGCCAAAGTTCCCAACCTATGAAAAGCGAAGGTTGGTTAAGTCGTCTCAAAAGGTTGAGAAAGGGAAGTCTGCTGAAGAAGAGTTGGAAGCTTTGCATGAGGAAGCTTTTCTTGTTGATCTAGAGGCAAGGAGAATGGAAGATAAGGATGGTCATAAGATGTTCAAACTCCTTGGAAAACAAGCAAAAGATGTGGATGTCCCGGACAGAAAATGTAAGAAGTTGTTCATACCGAAGAAGGCTGATGCAAAGCCTCGCCGTGTCAAAGAAGAAGCATAATAAGAAAGGTAAGAAAGCTGTGGAGCAGAGACTGAATGTATGAGTTGGCTTCGAGACAAACTCTCAATCTTAAAAATCTGATATTATGTTTAGTGCGGGGTCTCGGATGAAAAAGGGAGTGCATTGGCACATCATTGGGTGTTAGAAGGGTGAATTGTCACACGGTTTATTTGAGGGTGCCTATACCACATGGAGGTACCGGGAGTGATTTGTTTATGGGTCTTTGTGGATAGAGTTAACAAGAAGTTGAAGGATTGAAAAAGAAGGTGTTTATCTTATGCAGTAAATTGACTCTCGCAAAATCATTGCACGAGCGATTCTAAATTATCTTATGACATGTTTTTGGCTACCGAATAAGATTGTCCACTTAATTGAGGCTGCCATGATTAGATTTTTATGGGGCCAAAAAAGTAACGAGAAGAGGATTCACCGGCTGCGTAAGGAGTGGTTGTATAAGCCAAAGCATGAAGGGGGTTTAGGATTGAGGGACTTAAAAGCTTTTAATCGAGCTTTGTTGGCCAAGCGAGGATGGAGGCGGTTACATCAAAATGGTTCATTGTTAGCTACTATTTTGAAAGCATGGTATTATCCTAGGGAGATTTCGTGGTGGCAAAATTGGGCTATAATTCGAAAGCTACACATGGCATAGCATACCGGAAGGCGTAAGTGTCTTTGGAAAAGGGCATTATATGGGTGGTTGGTGACGGACAATAGGTAAATTTTTGGTCTGATCCTTGGATCCATAGTGGCAATAATCCATATATTCGACGCACCGTGGAAGAAGCTAACCGAGATCTCCGAAGTTTCGAGATCGATAGATGGGGAAACAAAGAGCCGGAATATTGATAAGCTGAATGCATTGTTCTTAGAGGAGGATATCCACCGACCGCTCCATGCCAATGTCTCTGCTTTCTTTGAGAAGTGACGTTTTGGCTTGGTGTTTCACAAAAAGCGGAGTTTATTCAGCCTGCTCACCTATGTCGATGTTCTAAGACCCGAAATGGAATTACTGTGACGACGGTGGATCCTCATTTTTGGAAGTGTATCTGGGGCCTTGGAATAATACCGAAGATCCAATATTTTATGTGGAAAGTCATGCATGGTATTCTTCCGGTGAATATAAACCTTGTCGATCGGTTTGTTGATGTAGATCCGCTGTAAATGTTGTGGCATTGATATTGAAATCGCCGAACACGCTTTGCGGGATTGTGTGTGTATAAGACGGATTTGGAGGGATGATTTACTAAGCTTGGGTGTGGTCTTTTCGGATGGGGTGGTAACAATGTTGGAGGACTGGGTTAGGACCTGCCGAGCTTCAATTTCAGTGGATATGAGGCCGATTTTTGCGACTACGCTTTGGGTGTTGTGGTGGAGTAGAAACAAATTTGTTTTTGAGAACACTACTTGGAATTGTGACCAGATCATGCATAGAGTTTTTCAGTGTGTTGAGGAATGCCGATTGCTGTTTTCTACTTCTAAACAAAGAATGGAGGTCCGTCTGATTGGTGGAGTGGAGCGCACCACGGTGGATTCTTCAAATTAAATATTGATGCAGCAGTTCATTATGATCAAAATGTGGTTGTGAGGGTGTTTTGCGAGATGCGGCAGGGAGGATTATTTGGTGCTTTGCGGAGAGGCTTTCTCGGTCGTTTACAGGTAGATATAGCAGGTTATGGCGGTGAGGCGTGGGCTTCAGTGGCAAAAGAGCAGCTGGTTGCTTTGGTTCAATCATTGTGGAATCGAGACTCACAAATGGTGGTGATGGCTTTGAACCGACAAGAGGCAGACCTATCTTATTTGGGTAGAGTTGTGCTTGATATTTGGGATATAAAACCCAACTTTGCTTGAGGTGTGCTTTACGTGGATTAGGAGAGAAGAGAATAGTTTGGCTCATGTTCTAGCCTCCTTTGCTTTTTCTTGTTCCACTTCTTTCTTTTCCGCTCATTTACTGTGTTAACGTTGAAGCCGATTTAAGGGCTCTTTAATTTATTTTTCTTCCCGTAAAAAATAAAAATAAAAAAGCAAATGAACATTTAAATTGGGGAAATGATCATAAATGATCACATATGCTCACAGATGGAAATAAATCTATTTATCAACCACCTATTATGTGATAGTACATAAACAATTAATTAAATAATAGTGAATTTTTCATTTTAAGTGACATCACATGATAAGCGGGTGTACATATAAATTTGTTAAGAAATTATGATATAAGTTTCCACGACACAAGTGTCAATAAGAAAATGCACCGCCCGATTCGTCACGCACATAAAAATGTTAGGCGCGTCAGAGAGATTGAAGGGCATTACAAACCATTCAAAGAAGCCTTCCTAGATTTTATATACAGTAAAGTCTCTGTAAATTATTAATTTATAAATTAATAATATATTTAAAATAATAATTTTCTCCGGTCCCGATTTGGGACAGTTCAAAAATTTACTAATTTCGATAAAATAATAAGATAATAATTTTTTAAAAAAATCCTTATATAAATTAGTGGTTCTATCAATATCATAAATTAATAATTTGTTCAAATTACAAAAATAACTAGTACAATTTAGTAAAATTATTATCTATTGTTATTGTTTCTTGTTAAACTTTAAATCTACTTAGATCTCATCTCTAACTTTATTTATCTCTCATCTAATAGTTTTGGTGTTGCGTTCTCAAATTGCAAGTGTTACGGATATTATAAATGCTACCTTTTTCTTAATTGGTTCAAAAGTTATTGTATCATCCTCGCCGTCATCCTCCACATTAATATATTTATAATACTAGTGTAATGCCCGTGTATTACGCTATTTTTTTAAATATTTATATAAATTATTTTTTTTTTTGACAGAAATATAAAATTATTTTTAAACATAGTAATATGTATAATTTATGATTTTCAATTAAAAATTAATTTATAATTATTTTAAATTTTTAGTATAATTAATACGCAGATAATATCCAAAGACTAATTATTATATTATGTAAATTATTAGTTACCGTGATTAAAAAATATTAGGTTGGAGAGCAAAAAATAAAAATATATTAATGCAATTTAAGATATATATCATCTAATAAATTCATGGGTATGATAATTCATGTATTTTTGTAACTCCTTATAATAAGAAGAAATAGAGAAGAATATCATATTGTAAGGAAAGAAGAAGCACATATAGAATAAAATCATATTTTAAATGTAAAAACAAAAATATATTTTTTAAACTTATGTAGATAAATTTTACCGTGTTATTAAGTTAACTTCGCTTATATATTGAATATATTAAAACATAAACCGACATGATTTTCTTAAATATATTGAGATAAAATATATGTTAATATAGTCACAATAAAATATGTAATACATATTTATAGATTTAAGTTAAACATAATAGTATAAATTGATGTGTGAGTTAGATTTAAAATTAAGATTAATTGTAAAAAGTGTACAATAATAGCGTTACAAATCTTAGATTTGTAAGTTAGTTTAGTTGTTATATAACATAAAAATTATTCAAGAGGTATAAGGTTCAAACCTTTGTTATTACATTTTTTAAAATTGAACTCAATATTATTATGCCACATAGATGCCACATATTGAACACAAACCAACAAAAAATTAGCACATCATTACAATATAATTTAAACTTCATGAGAATGCGACACATCACCAAATCAACATTGAGACGACACATCATCAAAAGTAAAATCCCTACTAGTACAATAGGGACTAGTAATTCAATAAATATGAGACATATATTAATTAAATGCACGCATTTTTTAAAAAATAAATTTTTAATCATCGTACTGGAAAAATATTTTTTAATGAATTATTAATTTATCAATAATTAATACCTTCTAAAATAATAAATTTTTCCAATCCCAACAATACTATTTTACAAAGATTTTACTGTATATGCAGTTTTTCATTCGCTCCCTGGACAAATAAATATCTAATGGCACTTACTGATTAAACTAGTTTTCGCTCATAACTGTTCTTTGCATGGTGGTGGTTAATATTATTTATTGAGTTTTAATTAATATATTTTTTTAAATTTTAAAATAAAAAAATAAAGAGTGACTTATAATTTCATTATAATGTTTAAGACTTTTTGGAAAATATTATTTTTTAAATTTTAAATTAATTAATAAATTAAATATTACGATATTAAAAAATATAACTAAATTTTATAAATTAAAAGGCATTAGAGTATAATAATCTATTGAATAATAAATGTTAT
Organism: Paraleonurus japonicus; assembly: GCA_030762865.1. Lineage (NCBI taxonomy): Eukaryota > Viridiplantae > Streptophyta > Magnoliopsida > Lamiales > Lamiaceae > Paraleonurus > Paraleonurus japonicus. Next base: position 25,681,150 of record CM061060.1, read on the forward strand.
ACAAATCAAATTAATATTCTATTTTAAAAGTGATCTTGAATAACATAATCATTATCAAACAAAACATATTAATTATTTAAACAATATATAAGAAAACTAACAAAATGATTGATCAAAATTATGTATCAAAGTAAATAACTCCAACGGATATTTATTGAAGGTGTGTGTTTTCGAAAATCGTAGATTATTACTGCCAATGTTGTAACAATCACAAGAATAATCGACAGCTATAACAATGAAGACTTAGTCAAAATCTTTGCAAAAATGAATAATTTTTTCATAGATTATTTTAAATAATAATCTATGAGGAAACGATTCACTATGTTAATAATGAATACAAACCAAGTTGAGAACGATTCACAATTCGAATATTCTCAATACACAACGATAAGATCTAAACCAAATATTTAAGATCGAAAATAGCTAAGTGTGTAAAATACACCGTCAAAGGTAATCTATCTAGATATGTTAAAGAACACCTGCCTACTAACAATCTAAACAAAATCTATGTTACACAAAAATGTGGCAACATTTGATGTAACGTAAAACTAAAATAATGACCCGATCAACTGGATGCACTTATCGCACTCAACGACCGATACTCGATTACTTCTCACGCAAGGCTCTTATGATTTATGATTGATCAGCTCGTATTGCCTTGATTGCATTCTTGAAGCCTCGGTCATCTATTTATAGATGAATATCTCGGTCTTCAAGAGCATCGTAAATCCTTGTGGATGGATCTAGAATTCTCTAGTTTATTCTCCTATTATTTAGTTTGTTTAGCTTAGTGGAAAAACCGCTTTAAAACTGTCTTTAGTAATTGCTCTAGACTCGCATGATCTAGAAAACTCTCATTTATTCTTGAATCACTTAGAATCTTCTGAGTATTGGATTCGATTCTAGATCATCAACCTCCAATCAACAACATCAAAGACAACACCGAAACAAGAAAAGTTAGTTAGAAGAAAGGGCAAATTCTCGATGTTGCACCCAATGTTACAACATTGGTGGTAACAAAAATGTTTAACTCGGTGATAACAACAATCTCCCCCAATTTGACCTTTCTCGCTACAAATGCACTGATATATATTGTTGTAATCGTAATTATTGGTGGGATGATGTGGCTAACGAGGTTACCATCAACAATAATTAGATCGTGACGTGTGTTGATCGTTACTCTTGAGTTATGAGTGAGAATGCCATTAATACGAATGATTGGACCAAGAAATGCATATGCAGAGATAATAGTAAAGAAGACGGCGATTGCCGGGTTTTTTTAGGCCCGTGCAAAGTGTGGATTGTGTAATCCTTTTATTGTGCCTTTAAGACGGTATTTATAGGACTCAAATGTTGCCCTAGAATCCCACCTGAAATTAAGGGCCTTGCATTAAATGCATGGATCCTTAATTAATGCCGGATGTACGGCCATGTACAAAGATAGCGATGGCCCATTCCGGCCGTACGCGATATTGGCTGCTCGGTTAACTATTTGACAACCGAAGATACGCTATTACTATTCTCGAGGAATGTCCGCATTTAATGCGATCACCGCTGGGAGATTTACTCCCGTTGTAGGGGGCGATTCTTTGACAAAGCCGAGGCGCGCGGCCCTCGTTCTCGGCTCGGTTGCGTCCTTCGGTGGTCATGGCCGGATCCGAGGCTCCTATGGTCGGTCCTACTTGCATGCCGCAGGCGTCTTCATATCCGGCTTCTCTCGAACAGCCTGCTCGGTCCGAGCCGCTCTGCTCAGCAAAGACTGATCGGGTCGGATACCTCCCGCAGACTCGACCCGCCTCAGTAAAGGAAAAGGGCTCGCCCTTGGCCGGGCCAACTCTCGGTTGGGCCGAAGCCCATAATCTCTTTCACAACAATTGCCCCTCGCCTTGGCCTTTGGTTTTGTCCAGTGACCGAGGCGATACTCCGAGCAACCGACCTGGGCGCCGACCGGGCAGGGTGCCGTGTGACGGCTAGCCTCGGGGCTTCTCAGACTCGACGGTGAGGGTAGCGTACTCGGGAAGCGATGGGACTTATCGAGAATGTGAAGAGTCTACGGGAGGTAGCCTATGCGTGCGTGAGCGTAGGCATGATGGCGCTTGCTCCGCACGCTGCTATCGACATGGTTACGCCAAACGGTCATACCCCGCCCGAAAATTTTCTTTTTGGCCCCTAAATTTGAAAATTAAATTTCACACAGTCCCTCCCGCCTTTCATAAATAGCGGTTCCGCTTCCCTATTCGTAACTTTTCGACCTTTGAGTTAAAGATCACTCCATCGTCTTCGCGCATTCCCTCTCTCGTAAGAGATCATTCTTGGAGATTAGCGGTCGCTCCTCCATCCGTGGCTTGTTGGTAAGTTTCTATTGAAAGTGCCCTTCTCTTTCTCTCGCATTTACTTGGTTTCCGTTGAAATGGTGAGGTCCCGCGGTGGTGCTTCCGGGTCACGCGGTGTTGGGGGTAGGACCGTCGAGACGGGTTGGCCGGGGTGAGTCGTCCGTCGCGTCGGGCCTACCGAGGATGATGGATTGGGCGAGTCTTCCGCCAGGTTGGCGAGGCGGAGGCCGGAGAAGCGTCGGTGGCGGCCTCTGCCGGTCGCTTTCCCGCGAAGGGACGGGAAATTCGGCCTTTGAAGGCTTGTCTCGACTGGTGGTCGAGATGGGACTCGAGCGTGTTGAGGAGAGGCCGAGACGGAGGAGATAGGTCAGAGACGGAGGAGAGGTCTGGAGACGGAGGTGAGGAGGAGAGGGTCCTTTTGGCCGAAGGGGATAGGGCCTGGAGGGAGGAGACGAATGAGGAGATGGCCCGACGTCCGATCGAGGAGAGGAATCGCGAGGTCGAGGCCGGGTTCGAGCCGTGGGCCGAGTTTATGGATCGGTTGGCCGGCCCCGATTGAGTTCGATTTCAGTGGCATACCCGCAGCCTATCCTTACAATCCCTCCGACCGGCCGAGGAGGTTGATTCGGGTTGCCCAGCCTTCGCCCGGGTCGTGAGCTCCGAGGAATGGATGAGCTCCATCTCCTGTGCCGATCTCGGATAGCCGAGGGTGAACCGGCGGATCCCGCTTGATGTGCACCTCTATGCTCCCGATCCCACCGAGAGGGCCGACCAGCCTCCCGAGGGAATGGTGGCCATCAACGTGGAAATCATGAACGCCGGCTCCGCTTCCCCTTCCCATCAACGTGTCTCACCTGCTCAACTCTCGGGAGGTGGCCCCCTTCGATCCATCCGAACGGGTGGCTCCGGGTTTTGTGCTCGATGACCCTCACGGGGTGTCTCGAGACTTTACAGCACCCCACCCCGGGAGATCACCCACCCGTGAGCCTCAACAAAACCCCGGGCGGCCAACCGAGGGCTCTACTATATCAAGAGCCGGAAGAAGGTCGTGATTTAGGGGATCACCTCCCGGATCGAAGGAATTTGGAAGGCGAAATGGTTCTCGGGTTTCTCGGGGCATGGAGGTCTGCGATTGGTTCCTCCCCAGAAGTCCTCGGTCCCCACCTCCTTTCGAGAGAAGAAGAAAGGTGAGCTTGCCCCATAGCCTATGAGCCGAGAAGGACTGATCTAATTTCTTTCCCCTGTTTTGCAGATTACCGGTTCCCAAAGGAGGGGAGCTGAACTTTGACTTCGGTCTGGTCTCGAGAAACTTCGCTGTCCTGCCTCTCCGAGCGCCATCAGTGCGCCCTCAAGCAAGTCCGGGCCCGACGCCGTGCCCGACTGTTCAGCTTTCCGCGGCATCTCGGCCGACGAGGTATTGCTCTATTTGTTCGTTCTTTCCTTAGGTTCTCTCGGCTCGATTCTCTTTTCCCGCAGAGCCCGACTTTCCCATATACTCCTCCCCGCCCGCCGAGCCGATGGATCGGATGCCCGGCGTGGCCGGCACTCCTAGGGGGAAGAGCCGCGGAAAGCGAAGAGAGCGGCGACACGCCCTACCGGGGGTGGTCATCCGGGAGCCAGCCCCCACTACCGTTGCGGCTACTCCGCCACCTCGGGAGTCCCGGCCACCCCGTGACCAGCAGTGTCCCTCGCCGCGTCCGAGCTTCCGACCGCCTTGAGCGGGGAAGGCACGCAACCCCGGCCTCGAAAGGGCGGGAGCCGGGATCTCCGCGCTGCAGCTGGGTCTACACCGGGCCGGCCGGTGGAGCTCTCCGAGGAGGCGGCCTGTAACCCCCATTGAAGCGGCCGCGGAGGGTCAAGCCTGCCGGGGAGGGGACATCATCGCCCCGCCCGAGGGGGATTCGAGCCGGCCGCCCCGCTGTCCCGTTCCCGCCGAAGGCCTTCCCCGCCCGACTCCGAGAGGGACGCCTCCGACCGGACTGGATGGGCCGCGACCAGCGTCGCCGAGGAGTAAGTATTCCTTGACCTTTTCTTTTCATTGATCCTATTGTTGACTTGAACCTCCCGGTTTCGTGGATGTTTACCGAGGACGTCTTCCACCGGACATTCTGCTGAATTTCCTATCCTCGCGGATCGGCCGGGATGTATCTGCTCTCCCGCCCACCTCCACCGGCTATCAAAGATATTCCCGCGGCTCGGAACCAGATTTGGAGGCCGTGGCCACCTTCCCGGCGAGCAGCGTAGTGGCCGTCCGACGCCGGCAGCCTGTGCCCCGGTCATGGCTGAAAAGGGCCGGCCTCGGAGCGAGATGAGGAGGTCCGCCAGCCGCCGACCGGGCCCATGCGGAGACGGCCAGAAGGCCCCCGGAAGAGGCCGAGGCCCGGCCGTCGGGTCCCTCCACCGAGCAGAGGCTCGGAAAGGCGGTTGGGGAGATGGAGTCCCCGGCCGCTCGGGTGGTGGAGCTGGAGGGCCCTCCGGGAACAGGAGGCCGAGGCCGGCCGGGCCAGTGGAGGCCGGCTGCTGCCGCTCGCCGAGGGCTTGAACAGGGGGAGGACCGAGGCGCAGGAGGTGGCCGCTCGAGCCGGAGAGGTTGAAGGCCAGCCTCCCGGACGTGCAGCCTCCTTTGCCGAGGAGGCTCGGGATCAGGCTCGCCGGCCGACGACCGAATTACCGGCCTTGAGAGCCGGCTTCGGGCCTCCGAGGAGACTGTCCCGGGACTCGTGGAAGCCCGGCGCCGAATAGCCGCCTGGAGGAAGGGATCGCGAGGCGGAGCGGGAGAGCTTGAGTTCAATCCCTATGAGGATGTCGCTGCGGTATCGGAGTTTGCCTATTACATGGCATTCGCGAGGCCATCCGCACGAGTCGGAGAGAAAATGTGCCGTCCGCCCACCTCGAGAGCCGTTTCCGGCTTATGCCGAGCAGCACCCTCTTCACCCCGATTTTCATGTTCGGATCAAAGACCCGGTGGAGTTGGGTGTTGATCTCTCCCGGTATCCTCGCTAGGACCGGCTGCTCCTCCGGCGAGGCATCTCCCGAGGGATCTGCGGGAGACCAGCCAAGGCATGGGAAACTGGCTGGGGAGACGCGCCTTTGGCGGCGAGCAAGTTGGCGGGGATCCGGTGCGGGGACCTGGCTCCGGAGATGGGGCTGCCGGAGGGGAGCAAGGGATACTTTAAACTCCCGTTCCTCGTTGTTGCCGTCAATCTCCTTTTTAATAGATACTTTAAACTCCAAGGGATATTTTGGACTCTCCGCGGCTGATCTTTCTCTTTAATAGATACCTTGAATTCCAAGGGATATCTTGAACTCTCCCGCCGCGGTTGTAATTCTTGTTTTTCTTTTGGTTTAGGGTTTAGGGTTTAGGACTTTTGTATTCGGCCAATGGCCGCCCTTGTAATTAATAAAATCTGCATCTCTTCAATTCTCGCCTTCATTTATCAAGTTTTACGTACTTCGATAATACTGGATGTATGGTCGACTCCGCCACCCTTTGATCATAACATTGTTTTTGCTGTTAATTAGATACTCAGAAAACAGATCGAATATGGAATAAAATAAGGTGGTTCTGCCCGGCCCTCAAGGCGAGGCTCGGCTTTTAACGTTAAAAAATTTTCGGCAAAATTTCTCCGATCGTGAGACCGTCCGGCCTCTAAGGCGAGGCTCGGCTTTAATCGCTGGAATCTGCTCGGCAGGTGTTTGAGCTCCGTGCCCGCTCCGCCATGGTGGTCGGTCGGTTTCTACGACTCATCGAGTTGTGCTCTTTGAGGGATTAGAGGCCGCTCGAGCTCATTTGCCCTATCGTGACTTTGCACGCATGCGGGTCTTGCCTCTACGTGAGCCGGTCACGTGTCGTGGCTCGAACGCCCGAAACTCATAGGAATCGGGATACCTCGAAGGCAATGTTGCCCATCGACCTCGGCCGTAGCGCAGCTCGTAACGAGGATTTGGGGTGGTGTGCCCCCTTGCTTGTGATAGGTTCTTGCTCGCTCACAAGGCTTGTGGAGTCGTTGTCCACTCGCGAGCCGTGGTCGGGTGGGTCGGAAAGACTTGTAACTTTGGAAGATTTGAGAAACTGAATTTATTCATCAATTCTACAACTATTACATTCGAGAGGTACAAGATTTTCCTACTGACCTACCCGACCAGCTATTGGTGGTATTTTACGAGGTGGCATGCGTTCCACGGGTATTGGTCCGGTGTGCCGCCCGGATGCTCTAACTCGTAGGTTCCGCCGGATAACCACTTAGATATTCTCGAATGGGCCTTCCTGTTGGGGCCGAAGACTCCTTGGCCGGGGCCGAGGACCTTCTTGAGGACCCAGTTCGCCGACTGAATTCGACGGATCCTAACCTTGGAGTTGTAGTATTTTTCGTAGCGCTGCTTGTATGCCGCATTCCTATGCATTGAAATGAGTCTTCGCTCTTCGAGCATGTCAAGGTCCATTCTTCGGGCCTCGTCATTACCGTCGGAGATCGGAGTAGAGGTTCTCAATGTAGGGATGGCGATTTCCGATGGTATGACCGCCTCGGTGCCGAAAGCTAGGGCAAATGGGGTCTCTCCCGTGGAGTTTCTTGTGGTAGTTCTGTATGCCCATAGGACGTCGGGTAGGCAGCTTGCCCAGCTTTCCCTTTTATCCTCCAATTTGGTCTTCAAGATGTGTTTGAGAATCTTGTTAACCGCCTCCACTGCCATTGGATCATGCGGGTGATATGGAGTGGAAAACAATCTTTTAATCTTCCACCTTTCACAAAACTCCGAGATTTATAAACCGCCGAATCAAGCTTTTCCCATTGTCAAGCGATGGCGTGGGGGAGGCCGAATGACAAATGATGTTTTTCCATATAAACTTTATGATCTCGTCGCCGGGTCGATCTTATTCGGGGGTTCGACTTCTGCCCATTTCGTGGAAGTAATCGACGGCGACAACGGGCGTACTTTGCAACCTCCGGGGCGATCGGGAGAGGACCTATTAGGTCGATGCCCCACCGAGCAAATGGCCAAGGATCAGTAGATGGATTTCATTGTTCGGGGCCGACCTGATGCTCGGTGCCACAAGTGGTGCCATCGATTGGCACTTGTGGCACGCCTTAGCGTATGCGATTGCATCCCTCCCGAGGGTGAGCCAAGAGTAGCCTTGCCTCATCGCTTTGTGGGCGAGCGCTTGTCCCGGCGTGGTTCCCGCAGACTCCTTCGTGAATGTCCGCCAAAACTACTTGCCCTTGCTCGGGCGTGATGCATTTAAGTAACGGGAGGAAGAAACTTCGTTTATAGAGTACGTTGTCAATTAGGGTATACCTCGCCGCTCCGAGCTCGAGCCGCTTGGCTAAAACCCCGTCCTCTGCAAAGTCCCATTCTTGAGGTAGGCCACGATTGGGGTCATCCAGCTTTTCTTCCTCTTCCTCAACCATGTTGATCGATCGACTATGAATCGCCGAATGGAGCTGCCTTGTTAGAACAATATTGGACATGTCGGCCGCCCTCGGAGGTTGCCGGTTTGGACAATGCATCGGCTTGGGAATTTTGCTCTCTCGGGATTTGCTCGATGAGCACTTGTTGGAGTTTCCCACACATGGCTGCCACTATCTCTAGATATTTCGCCATCTGCTCTCCCTCGCCTCGAATTCCCTTTAACTCGGTTCACTACGAGCAGCGAATCCATGAAAATATGCAATCGGCGGGCTCCACGGCTTCGCGAGCTCAAGACCCCCTACCAGTATGGCCTCGTACTCGGCCTCGTTGTTTGTGGCCGGGAAGTCGAATCGACCGCGTTTGTGAAGCATTGGCCCTCGGGGCCAATCAATACAATCCCGCCCCGAGCAGAAAACGTGGATGATCCGTCGACGTATAATCTCCAAGGAGGGAAGTTTATTCTGGTCGGATCGGGGGAAAGTCAGCTCGACCAAGAAATCCACTGTGGCCTGCCCCTTGATTGCTGCTCGAGGGGAGTAAATTATCCTGCATCTTGGGCTATCTCCAAAGACCATTTTAGGAGCCGACCGTTTGTGTCTCGGCCGATGTAGCACTTGTCTCGAGCGGGAGGGTTGTGAGGACTTCGACTTGATGGTCAAAAAGTAAGCCCTCAACTTTCTCACGCTCATTACTAACGCGTACGCTAGCTTTTCCAGAGGAGTATATTCGAGTTCGGCCGTGGCAAGACTGGCCGACGAAATAAATCGGGAGATGCTGCTGCCCTCGGCTCGGACTAGGACGGCGAGAGCCGAGTCCGAGGCTGCTAGATATAGAAAAAGCTTTTCGCCCTAATTGGTTTGGAAAGAATCTGGGACTAGCCAGACAATCCTTAACCTTCTCGAAAGGCCTCCTTGCTCTCCTTTCCCGTGAGAACTTCCCTTTTTTATGGTAGAGAAGAAAGGCTTGCTCTTGTCTCCGAGGCGGGGTATGAATCTGAGGGCCGCCGGACATCCCGTCGCCGCTGTACACCGCTTCACGCTCTTGGGTTCGTCCATGTCTAAAATGGCCCTTATCTGCGCGGGGTTCGCCTCTATTCCCTCTCGACTCACTATGTGGCCGAGGAACTTTCTCGACCCGACCCCGAAGCCGCACTTCTTCGGGTTAAGCTTCATGTTATATTCCCTCAAGATTGAGAACGCCTCGTTGAGATCCCGCAGGTGGTCTTCTTTCTTTAGGCTTTTCACCACTATATCGTCAATGTAGACTTCCATTGTTTTGCCGATCTGCTCGGCAAACATCTTGTTGACCAGCCTTTGGTAGGTTGCCCTCGCGTTCTTCAGCCGAAAGGCATCCTCAACCACGAGTAGACATTCTTCTCTCGTAAGAAAAGAGGTGTGCTTGATATCTTCCACCGCCATCGGTATTTGATGGTACCCGCAAAGGCGTCCATGAACGACATCATTTCATGCCCGCAAAGTGTTGTCGACTGTGTGATCGATATGTGGCATTGGGAAATGGTCCTTTGGGCACGCTGCGTTGAGGTCCGTGAAGTCGATGCACAGCCTCCAGGAGCCATTTGACTTTTTCATCAACACGGCGTTGGCCACCCACCGAGGTTCATCCTCGGCCTGCTCTATCGCCTTATTGTCGAGCAGCTTCTTGACCTCTTCTCGCCAAAGCCGCGTATTTCTCGGCCCGAATTTTCTCCTCTTCTGCGAGACCGGTTTTTCTTAGGGTCGATTTTTAGGTGATGGCAGGCATGCTTGGGGTCGATACCGACCATGTCCCGATGGGACCAAGCGAAAACATCCACGCTTTCCCTCAAAAGCTAATTATTTCTTCCCGCATTTCTGAAGGGACTTTCGAGCCAATAGCGACTTCCAACTCTGGTCGGCTTAAGTCGACTGGATGTATTCGAGTTCCTCCACCGGCGCGGTCCTTTTGAGCCTCTCGCCTCGGGGTCCTTGGGGTTGCCCCTTGGGTCGAGGTTTAGCCATTGCAGCTCGAAACCCGGGCGGGGCTCCAAGTCCTGGTCGTCAAATCGGTCGATTTCCATCATGCACGGGCCTTGGACGGTTTCAGGAACTTGCCTTGTGAATGGTATTACAATTTGAATCTAAAAAAGCGAAAATAAATTTGGACTAGGGTAGTTCAAACACTTTCTTGCCATTTTCTCGGTCGCTTTACAGTCCCTACGCTTCCCTCGGAAGTGGGGAATTTGATACAATAAAGAAAGAAGAGGCGACCGCCTCAAAAGTTTCAAAGAACGGTCGACCAAAGAAACCGTTATACATGTTTGGCTGGTCGACGATTACAAAGTCTACCGGTCTAGTAATCCTAACCTTCTCATCCTTGTGGTCAATAAGCTCCACTGCCGACTTGATCTTCCCGTAAGCGCCATTTACGACCATGTCTCCGAATCCGCGCACTGCAAATCATAGGGCTTGATATACTTCGTCCGATTTCCCATTTGGTCCAAATAGCGACTTGAAGATCAGATTGCAGAAACTCCCATTATCGACCAAAATTGCCGACAGTCATCCCAAGGATGGTGGAGGAGATCACGAGTGCATCGTTCTTTGGGCAAAGAATGCCTTCCCTGTCGGCGTTGGAGAAACCGAGCACGGTGGACTTCAGGATGGCCGGCTCGGAGGGAAACCGACTAGGCCGATGTTATCAATGGCCCCGATTTCGGCCTTTCTCTTCCGGTTCGATTGGGTGAAAACCTCCACCACCCGCCGAGGCTCCCGTCCCGCTGGAGCATGCCGATCCGGCCTCGCATGAGCGGGCGGGAGCTCTTCGCCGCTGGATTCATCTGCGGGTCGCTCAATCCGCCGCTACCCTGGCCGGGAGTTTGCTCTCGGGCGGCGGGAGGCCGCTTCCTCGGTATCTGTCTGGGCGGGGTTTCCTAACGAAAGCGTCGAGCTTCCTTTCTCGTACGCGCTTTCCATAGCTGGCGGAGAAGATCACGACACCGACCGGTGTTGTGACCGGGAGACTTCGTGATATGCACGTAACTTGCCTCGAAATCGGCTTAGAGGGTCCAGCTTGATCGGCTTGGGCTTCGCAATAAGCCCGAGTGCCGGATGGAGTGAAAAACACGGCAGGTGATTTGGCAATCACATTTACGATCGGGAACACCTCGATTTTAAGGGAGTTTCGTCGAACCTCCCGAAGGTTCCGAAGTCCCGCTTGTTCCCGCCTCTTTTGGCCGCTCGGTCCTTTCTTGGTCGGGGATGCTTCCCGCCTCGCCGGCTGCTCCTCCCGCCTCCACTTCACCCCAGACGCTGGGAAATTATCTTCTCGGCGGGTTATGAGATCACTCGCTCGTTGTCGAACTCGGCATAAGTGGTCGGGTACTTCTTAGTCATGTGCCTGAACATGTGAGAGTCCGGCGAAGTCCGCTTATGGCCGCGTGGAGTCAGAGCTCATCGCCCACCGGTTCTCCGGTGAGTAATATCTCATCCACTTATCGAGGTACGCTTCATCCGACTCCGTTCGGCCTTGGCGGATCCCCATCAACCTCTGCCGGTTTTCAGCTCGTGGGATTTTAGAGGCGAAGTAGGAAGTAAACTTTTTCGCCGAGCTCGTCGAAGCTATGGATCGAGCGAGCGGGAGCGACACGTACCACTTATGGGCCACTCGCCTGTGGTCACGGAAATCGCCGCATCTCGGTGGCGTCCGAGGCTCCTCGGCCCACCATGTAGATCTTATATTTGCTCGAGATGGGTCTCTGGATCTGTCTTTCCCTCGTATACAAGGGTTTGCGGGGAAGAATCTTGGGTTGGACTGGAGCCTCTTCGATCTCCACCGACAGTGGCTCATTCGCTCGGGACTTTTCGAAGAGCTATCCCCGTAACCGATCTTTTCGGCCATCTCGTCAATCTTTTTCTCGCATGGCGGCGAGTAGGGAATCCCGCGGATCCTTAGTCGGCTCGGTGCGCGTGAGCGGATGCGGCCCAAGTCGGTCATGTACCGAAACCGGCCGGACCCGGTCGGTCCATAACCGATGCCCTCCTCTCCTGCTGAGGATCGGCGCACCGGGAGCCGGAGCACGCCGCTCGAGGCTGCGCCTTGGCGGGCGCCTTGGTCACCGACTCGGAATCGATTCAAAATCAAGTTGGCGGGAAGAACCAAGTCGTTCGAAACGGATCTGACCCTCGGGATCGACTCGCGGCCCGCTCCACCACCTTTCTTTTCCCTTTCTTCGCCTTCTTGCGGGCCACCGGGGTCCGGCATTCGCCACCTCAAGTTCCTTGCCCCGGCCTGGAGCCGCTTTATCGCAGCCTCCGTATCTGCTCCGGAGTTTGATACTCCTCGAAGGGGATGGGGCGATGAAGCCCCTGCCCTAATCAAGCGTCGCGTCTCCCTGAACTGTAGGTCGGGAATATGTGTGCCGCCGTGAGGATCGATGCCGGCATGGGCTCCCTCCCCCGATGGTGAATGGCGAGTTCGTCATGATTCCGTCGTGATTTTTTCTCGAGTTGCGGAGGTCACACCCTCCTTCTAGCGCCAATTGTTGTAACCGGTAATTATTGGTGGGATGATGTGGCTAACGAGGTTACCAAATCAACAATAATTAGATCGCACGTGTGTTGATCGTTACTCTTGAGTTATGAGTGAGAATGCCATTAATACGAATGATTGGACCAAGAAATGCATATGCAGAGATAATAGTAAAGAAGACGGCGATTGCCTTTGGGTTTTTTAGGCCCAGGCAAAGTGTGGATTGTGTAATCCTTTTATTGTGCCTTTAAGGCGGTATTTATAGGACTCAAATGTTGCCCTAGAATCCTCAAATTAAGGGCCTTGCATTAAATGCATGGATCCTTAATTAATGCCGATGTACGGCCATGTACAAAGATAGCGATGGCCCATTCCGGCCATACGCGATATTGGCTGCTCGGTTAACTATCTCGACAACCGAAGATACGCTATTACTATTCTCGAGGAATGTCCGCATTTAATGCGATCACCGCTGGGAGATTTACTCCTGTTGTAGGGGCGATTCTCTCGACAGCCCGAGGCGCGCGGCCCTCGTTCTCGGCTCGGTTGCGTCCTTCGGGTGGTCGTGGCCGGATCCGAGGCTCCTATGGTCGGTCCTACTTGCATGCCGTAGGGCGTCTTCATATCCGGCTTCTCACGAACAGCCCTGCTCGGTCCGAGCCGCTCTGCTCGGCAAGACTGACCGGTCGGATACCTCCTGCAGACTCGACTCCGCCTCAGAAGGAAAAGGGCTCGCCCTTGGCCGGGCTAACTCTCGGTTGGGCCGAAGCCCATAATCTCTTTCACAACATATATAAACCATATAAATTTGTAAAGTGTGTAAGATAGAGAACATCAAATTTTAAAAAATCAAGAGCACAAGAGTAATGTTGCTAAAAACTAATCATACTCTAATAAATTTCAAAACATATAAACATGGAAAATAAACATAAACAGAATAATTAGAGCACAAAACAAGAAGTGCTCACAAAACAACCTAAACAACTATTGTCTTAAAACTTGTAGAAATTAAAATTGTTTGAACAAAAACAAGAACAATTATCAAGAGTTTGAGAAACTCCCCTTAATAATTGATCAAAAATAAAAATTATCTCTTTCCAAACAAGCTCCCCCTAAGGTAGATCTCCATAGAGGTCTTGTACAGTTTCTACAAAATCTGCATCTCCTTATTCATTTCCACTAGTATTTCCAGATTAGGTACATCAATAGCGAGTTCACTTCAATTGTTGCAACGGTTGGTGCAACATCCTCGTGAGCATCAAGAACTCTAGCTTCATCGCCAGTAGTGATATCAGGTCCCTATGCATGGTCGTAGCTCAAAATAGCAGCAGCCTGAGCACGAACTTGATCAGGAACTGCACGAACCGCACTGGTACTCCTCGTTGGAGCGAAAGCAACATCTCGCCAAAACATTTTCATAATCTTCAACTCATCAATCTGGTCACTCAAGTTAGCAATCCGAGCAAGTATAAAAGATATGTGAACAAAGTGATCGAGTTAACCGTGGATTCCTCAGTCAATGTGATCAACACTTACAACAACATTTTGGGCTGGCTCCGCATCACCGGTTGATCGGGATCTGCCATGTATCTAAGGCTCTTCTTTAACCAAATTTCTCCAAGGCAGATCAATGACCCTATTCCTAGCAAGTAATACATGAGAAATATGGGATTTAGATTATTTTCGTCCTCTAACTTTTCACCTTTATTGAAATGGTCCTCTAATTATCTACTTTATCAATTTAGTCCACTATGTTTACAAACTTTACCAATTTAGTCCACTATGTTTACATATTTTGTCAATTTAGTCCAAATTAGCCCACTATGTAAAATAATATAAAATAACTAGTTTGGACTAAATTGACAAAATATGTAAACATAGTGGAAAAATTGGCAAAATATGTAAACATAGTCCACTAAATTGATAAAGTAGATAATTAGAGGACCATTTCAACAAAGGTGAAAAGTTAGAGGACTAAATTGATAAAATATGTATACATAGTGGACTAAATTGATAAAGAAGATAATTAGAGGACCATTTCAATAAAGGTGAAAAGTTAGAGGATGAAAATAATCTAATTCCCTGAGAAATACCTAAAGGTTGTACCATACCACATAGCATCTCTACTCCACCTCTCTCAAAATCAACATTCTTCAACATTAACCCAATCAAAGAAGGATAAGGCAACATCCCTCTCCTGTCAATATTACCAAGAAATCGCATCATGTGATTAAAGATTGTTCGTCCTAAATTAAAATTATTCAAGACAATAATCCTATACAATCGAATTCAACAAATCCTATACAATCAGAATTCATGACAACAAATCGCATCATGTAATTTAGTAAAACTTCATTATCCCTAAATTTAACCGATCCATATCTTCTAGAGTTACGTCTACCAAGTGCATTTCCTTAAATTGCAGTAAAATTCAACAATCCATTCATCAACATAAGGACATGCATACTCAACCGATTTCAACAGACCTCTAAGCTCAAGAAATTCTATCAAGTTGTACTTGAGAAAATCGAATGTTTAATCTTTCTTTCAGGCAAAAGATGTCTTATTTTTTATTTCTTGAACTTATCGTAATTAATCCCAAAGTATTCATCTTGATCATCATCACTTTTAGTACTACTACTAGATGAATGTGAGGGTGAGTTACCCGGTTCCTCATCGAGACTTTCAGCAGCCTTCTTCTCGTGATCCACCGTAAGAATCGAACTACCTGCACTCTCGATGTTGCCTCATCTCCTGCAACATTCTCGCAGATGGTTGAGGTATTTTTCGTGTAAGTATTATTACGACTCAATCAAGTTATCGATCCCACGAGATGTAAATGCTATGATGCCCTAGGATACAAGTTGATCACGACTATTGAAACTAATCCGGTTTTGAACTAATCAATCTACTAATGCAATCAAACAATTAGCAAGCTACTAATGAGAAATAAACGATCTAACTTCAACGAAGTGCAAATAGGGAGGAATATTTCGGATAATCTCAATTAAGGAATCCTTGATCACAACTATAATTGCACCAAATGAAATTCAATCAAAATAGCAAGCATTGGATATCATACAACAATATCTCTATTAATCATATAATGCCTAATTGTGAAAGTTCTAAATGCAAAGAATCTCTCAATTGCAATACATCAAACACATTCAATCATACACTTATTTCCATCAATTAATCCCTAACAATGTTAACTCAATTCTCATATGTTGTTAGGATTGCTAAAGAATCAAATGAAAAAACATGCATGAAGCACAATAAGATCATCAATTATAATACTCAAGTATTTCAATCAAACATAAAATGACCACAATTATAGCTAAAACAATCAAATCATCCCTAATTTCAATTACCCAAAGCACAAAAAAATTAGCCCATTGTGCAACAAGCAAAATCCATGGGTAAACAAACAATCAACATGATCAACATAGCAATTAAGTAATTGAAATAGAAAGAGAGTAAGAATATCACCAATTGCCAATGAAATAAGAAATGAATGCTTAAATCTTCAACACTTGAAACTTCTCTTCAATGAAATTACAATCTTCAATCACTAATCTAATGGAATAAACTCTAATCTAATGATCAATTGAATTAAATCTATCTAAAACTTGAATCTAAGAATGTAAGAATTTGGCTTGAAATTGAGAAAATCGCACCTAAACTCGTATGGAAACTCGCTAATAAAAATCTAAAAAAACCTTGACAGGTTCAAACCTAAGTCTCCCGCGACAGAAGAGAGCTTTGACGTCTCGGCTAGCCAAGCTTTTGGTATAAAATACGCTTTTTTAGTATATATTCGACTTGGGCGCACCCAAAAATTCAACACTTCTTCCCTTAGCTACAAGCTCGACCCGAGACGCCCGGCTCGACCAATTGTTGAGTCCAGGGATTTTGGACACCCGAGTTTCGCTTTCGACCCCCGTTTTCACTCCACTCATTCGTCTTATTCCCGTGTACATGCCTATATGCTTGGTTTGGTCAAATTCTTCCGAAAACCCCGAAAATGAGATAAAACGTCTTGCAAAACCATCAATCTCCAAATAATAATACCTTTAGTGCAAATGAGTGATACTTAATACTTTCAAGCACAAAGACTCATACTTTTCATCAATTTTTGCAATTAATCATCTCAAAAATCATGTAATAATTCACTAAAATTAGCAGACTTAATCGAATCATCCTCCCCGTACTTTTGGTCATTCTTCTTCTTTGATCTCTTTTTCAATCTTGCCATAAGGTCGGAGATAGGAATATTGACTTGAGAATCTGATGTGTCAACATTAGGAGTGACACTCGATTCAACAAAGTGGGTGCAGAACTAGTTCAAGTGGCTGGTTCTCGAGGCTTGACTCGGTTCTCTAGCAGCCTCTCCACCCCTTTCAAATTCAGACAGTTGAATGGAGTCTGAAGACATTCCTTCTACATTCACCATTCCCCTCTTAGCAGCTTTCAGAGTAATTTACCCTCATTACAAACCTACTTGACCTTCTCCTCGCCTTAGCAGGGCTTCTCTTCCTCTTTGGTTTCTTCACCTTATCGCCAGCAACACCCGAGTCGGTGGAATCATTTGCCTCACCCATAATTGCATCATCGATCTAAGTTATTGTCTGATTGATTATATCATTAGCAATTTGGATTGCGGGCTCGAAAGGTGTAGACTCCATAGGAACAGTGTTAGGAGCAGAGTTTTGAGTGGAAGGGTTAGGTGTAGATGTGGTATCAATTTCATTGTATGCAAGAAATTTTGAAATGCCAATTTGGATTGAGCCTACGCCACTGTGGGTGGTTGTGGAAGGTAAGAGAAGTCATGAACAATAGCACGAACAGTTGAAGGATTCACAGAAAATAGGAAGACGACGGACAATGGAACAGAGTTTTGGACAACAAGTGTGGTTGTCGATGGTCCTAAGAAGAAAGGGTGACATTAGCGTAAGAGGTGTTTTGGGCAGCCATGGATGCAAGAATGTTGAGGGTTTGAATTCAAGAGTCTACGATGAAGTGTTTGAGGGAGTGTTTGATTTTTGTCATTTTGATACATAAACCCAGAAAAAGTGCTATTACTAATGGAATTAAATTAGCAACTTAATAAAAAAATAAGCAATAAACACAAGTGTTTTGCTAAAACCTCTCTCAAAATCTGTAGACACCGCCGAGCTAAGTTTCTAAGTAAAGAAGACACTGAAATTTGATATCTATAAATAGAAAAGAAGAAGAAAAGTTACAAAATATATTAACCTACTAAAAGGAATAAATCTAGATCCCTAAAAACAAGGAACATGGAGATAATGATACTCTCATGCCCAAAATAACCGTTCAATCTGATCTTATAAGCTCAAAATTAAATTAAATAAATTAATTAAAATTAAACATAATACAATACTGAAAATGACGTGGAAGTTACCATGGGAAAAGGTAAACAACCGAAATTTATCACATAATTTAATTAATTTGACTCTTAGAAATAAACTGAATCAAGTAGATGTTGTAGGCAATATTGGCACACACACACTTCAATATTTATTTTCAATGTTGCATTTTATTTTTATTATTTTTACACGAATCCATACTGATCCACCTTTTTAAAAGAGAACATTATAGTAGTGAGCTTCGTGTCCCATAGTTATTTAGTGGAGTATTGATAAATTGATGTTATTTTAATCATCTTTTGAAAAAGTCATCGTAGTAGCGAACTCGTGCTCCATAGTTACTCAAAGGTTAAGAATAAACATTTGAATGTGTATTCTTTTGTATACATTTAAGAAGTGTGTGTCCTGTAAGTCACATAATTTTGATTCAAGTATATTTCATAAAGGACTTAACTAATTAAAGGAAAGAATCTCAAAATTATCAATCTTCTCACAGAGTTCACCTGATGTTGTCAAAAATGTTGTAACATTTGCTTCAACATCTATCACAGGATTTTCGGATTGTACACAAACCAAGAGATTTTCTAAGAATTGAAAACCTCTCAAAACCAAGAGCTTTAGTAAACAGATCAGCAAGTCGTGTTATCGGTGGGAATATATTCTAGCTTCACAATACTATTTTCTATAAGATCTCTTATAAAGTGATGTCTAATACTTATATGCTTAGTAAGAGAGTGTTGTATAAGATTTTTAGAGATATTTATAGCACTTTTGTTATCACAAAAATAATAAGAATATTAGTATTAAGGCCATAATCACCAAACATCTTCTTCAACCACAAAGTTGTGAGCAACAACTTCCTGCAACAACATATTCGGATTCAACTGTGGATTGAGAAACACAATTCTATTTCTTGCTTTGTGCCAGGAGATCAGATTGTTCCCCATGTAAAAGCAATCACCACTAGTGCTTTTTCTATCATCAACATCTCCGCCTACCAAGATCACCGTATCCAATCAATGTGTTGTTTGTATCTTTTGTATACCATATACCAAGATCAACAGACTCGCAATATATCTAATGATTCTTTTCACAAAGATTCATGTGTGATTCCTTTGGATTTGCTTGGTACCTAAACATTGTACATTATATCCGGTCTACTAGAGGTTAAATAGAGAAGACTACCTATCATGGACTCGTACAATGTTGGGTCAACATCTTGTCCACAATTGAGTGATAGTATTATGCATCAATTTTGTTATAAATGGAAGACATACATACTAACCTCACAAAATCTCCCGAACTTACATTTCTTCTCGGTTTGGACTCCTACGATGATTCTCCAATAATCGACTAGAAGGATGACTCTTTAAGATACCGAAAGCAGTGCTTTACTTTGTTTGAAACCTGTCTCGATTCCTTTGTTTTAGGTAATGTGGCTCCCGATGTTGTGTTGGTCCGGACGAGATGTGAACGGAGGTGTAAAGTCTAGAAGGGGGTTGAATAGACTTTACCACACTCAAAAAAATTTCGACTTTTTGTGAGCCGAGTGTGAGGTTAGAAGGCTTTGAAGTCTTCTACAAGAAGGTACTCGAGTGTGTTATATGAGATCAACGAGACTTCGGAAACTCAAAGTCTTCCGATGGTGCGGAAGCTAATCTCGTGTGTTTTGAAAAACCCTTTGAAATGAAAACCTTCTTGAAAGATACTTAGCAAGTTTGATGCATTTATGAAAACGATGAATGAGCGGTGTATAAGAATGAATGCAGAAAGCTAGTAAAGACACATAGATTTTTATAGTGGTTCGGATATAACGATCCTACGTCCACTCTCCCCGATCCCACAGGGGCCTTACTATCCACCGAAACTGGTCTTGTCTCCTCTAATCTCCTCGAGGATTCGACCACAGAAGTTTAACAAGTTCCTGCCCTTGGTACAATCAAAATGATCTTTGAGTGTTAACTCTTAGATCTAAAACAATCAACCTTTTCTCAAATGCAGAGATAATGAAAGGTGATTTACACTTCCTTGACCAAAAATAAATCTCTCAAGAATATCAATGTGTTAGATCGATTTCTGGTACGAAGAATTATGCGTGTATTGTAGTGAGTGAAAAAGATTTCTCTTGATGTTTCTCGTGCGTGTCTTTTAAAAATCCTTCACTTCGCTTATTATATGATCCTGAAATTGACTAGCCGTTAGACTAATTTGTCAATCAGGTCTTCAAAGAAATGGTAAGTGATCGTTGGAAGATTTGTTTGACTTTAGATAATTGATTGTCTCGATATCAATAAATTATATCTAGATTGATCTTGATTGATAATCAAATCTTCACTTGATTGACTTCGGATATCTCCGAATTATCCTTCTAACTATTATTAATCCCGATTTAATCTCTCAAAGTCAACTTTAGCAACCTTACACCTTGCTCCAAAGACACCTTAAAGCTTGTTGTAGCATGGATTCTAACCTTGCTATCTTCACTTAAACCTTTCTTGATAACACCCTTTTTATCATATGCCTTCCTTTATCTTCACGACGCCCTTCTAGATGATTTCGAACGAGATCTTTCTTAAATCCTTAAGTTTTCTTATCAAAGCAACCTTCGCTTCTCAATCAATACAGCTCTTCGTGTCAAGCCTAGCAAGTTTAACTATACAAAGACATAAACCCTATCTAGATCATCACCGACTAATGTGTTCACCGGTCCTATTACATTTAGGTTTTAGGAACATCATCAAAACATACAAATTCTAATCCTAACAAATTCCCCCTTTTGATGATGTTAAAACCTTCTTGAGAACTGCACATAAGCAAAGATACGCAAAACGAAGACAAGAAAAGACCTTTAAAAAGATCTCAAACAAAATCAAATGACAACGAAGTTATCTTGGCGCAAAACATACACTTCTATTAATAGGAGATATCAATACATTTTAAGTGAAATGCAAAAAGGAGCAAATCAAAGAAATGCATAAAAGAAAATAAACACAAACTTCATCGCCTTCCCAACCAGAAACCTTCATCTCTTCCTCGGTCATACCTTCGAAATCCTGTTGGAACATTCAACCAATCGTATACTCTATCATAGAGTTCCTGTTATCTGCTCCAATAGGTGGGTGACCTCAGCCAAGCAGATTTTAAGCGTCCCGCGAACACTCACCGGTCGAACTTTCCATCTGCTTTGTGGATCGAGTAGGGATCTTCTCAAAATCAGCGCTTGAAGGTTTAGGTTGAATTCAACGAAGCTTTCAGAATCTCTCCCCAAAGATCACTGTGCTTTTCCTCCATCCAAGCAAAGAATGTTTCATTTCTTTGTGGCCCCGACGCCGATACTTTTACAGACATAGTATGAGCAGATGAAATCTCTCTTTGCCGCTTTCAGTCCTCAATCCTCTCCGGAGGGCAGCAATCATCCACAAATCCATCAAGTGTTGTGGGGAGGATAAAGTCTTCCTCGGCCCTCTGCTCCAACATACTTCTTTCCTTTCATACTCGCTTCTTCTTTGATACAATCAAGCTTTGCAGCAACTTTCTTTGGTATAAACATCTTCTTACATTTCTTGTCCAACACATCCACCTCTTTTCCTTGCTTTCCGAGGAGTTTGATCATCTTGTGACTGTCCTTTTCCTCCATTCTCCTTGTTTCTATGTCGGCAAGAAAAGCTTCCTCATGCAGAGCTTCCAAGTCTTCTTCAGCAGACTTCCCTTGGTCAACCTTTTCGTACATTTTAACCAACCTTCTCCTTTTCAAAGGTTGAGAACTTTGACCCTCGTCCATTCCAGCAGACTCTCGCAAAGCTCTTTTTAATTCTCGCCTTCTCTTTTCGTTCCAAAGAAAACTTTCAACTCGCCTCCAGCCTATCTTTCAACTCCTTCAATTCTTTATCCTTAGCCTCATCTCTCACAACCATCTCGGTTCTCAACTAGCTTTCCCCCTTTTTAACATCATTCAAAAGAGGGGTCCAGCGAGCTTCCATCTCCAAAGATCTTGGAAAGAATATCCCGTCTATACGCAAGAAACTTTTCTCAGAACTTCTTCAGCTCAAGAAACTCATTGCTATTGGAGAAGCAATCTTCTCATCGATTTTTAGCATATGCTAAACAGCAGCAGGTCACGCAGAGCCGTAGCTGCCGTCTCCGTCAATTTAGCATTCGCCTCTTGTACAAGAGCAATTTGCTTTCCCATTTCAAGCATAGAGGATTAGATGGCCGCATTCTGATCAATTCCTTCTCGTAATCGTGCTTCCATGGCACTGAAGTTTCGTTAATCGATCCTCCATCTTTGTCCGAAATCGTCCTCAATCGTCTCTCTTCAAAGAAACACCTTCCCGAGAGTAGTTTCAGCTTTCTCACCTTCAGCCTTTACACTCTCAACGTGCTTTCTAACCTCATTTATGTTGTTCAACATCATGCCGTAAAGAGTTTCGATGATAGTCTCCTCGTTGCTCGTAAAACATATCGGCAACAGTTTGACGGATCAAAGAAGGGGCCGTCGAATGGCGGCCTCAATGTAGGACTTTGAAGATTCAATAGACTCAGCAAGAGGAGTATATTTAGCAGCCAATACTGAGAAAACATTGAAGCATACTGTTGTGTTAACTCCGCAAACTTTGCGTAATAAGAGTTATACAAATCTTCATGAACAACAACAGCATAAAGTTGGGCAAGCGTACGAGATGTAAAATCGGGAAGAGGAGGAGGGATAGAAGATACACCTTTCTGATTTCTTGAGTCATCGTAAAGTGAGGAACATAACCATCCTCTGCAGTCTCAGTTCATCTAACAGTCGAGCAACTAGGCAAGCAATCGATGGTCCGAGGTTAAATCAAAAGCTCGCTACGCCCGCCTTGGTCTGTAGCTCAAACTCCCAGAGAAAACTCATTGTGACCAATCTCATTTGCCAAGAGAATGAGATCATCAATCGCTCCAAGCCTTGCATTCTTCCATACCAGATATCTACTAGCAAGCTACGCTCCTCCGGAAAATTCGCAACTGGGAAACTTGCTGTCCACCCAAGTAGAAGCCTCGGCCATCAAACACCTTTGCTCAAAGCGATCCACGTATTCTACCAGCAAGGTCTATCATTTGTACTGAATCCATCGGATCTGTTCCGATCACATTCTCTGTGATCACCCTCAAGAACCTGGGTGCTAGGCTCCGGCGGCACCCATACCCGCAACATCATCGCCAACTTCCATCGGTGCGGCGGACTTCAAGAAGAAGGAATCTCGAAAGAGAAGGAAATAGAATTGGTACTGTTCCTCGTTACCAGCAGATTCATGTGAGACCATCTCTTCATCATCCGATATTAGGGAATCATCAACCTCCATTGCATCCACCGCAGATGAACCTTTCTTGCCAGAAATACCTTAGGAGGCATCTGTGCTCCTCTCGTACGACCGCTCACAGAATCATTCCGAGTTACCACGGTGAACCTCTTCACCTTCCTCTGTGGTAATTGAGAGATTGGAATCGATCTTCGCTACGAGAAGACTTCAAAGTCTTCTCCCCGAACTAGCGACTTTGGAACTTGCTTTGGGTTATCCGAATCCTTCACCATCTCATCTTTCCCAATATCATCACCGCAGGGCAACCGCCAAAATTGGCAACACATCGCAGCTCTTCCTCAACTTCAGCTGATCCTCATCATCATCGAATCGGGAGGACCACCGAGCTCCTCATCCTTATTCAAGCATAAACTTTGCCTTAGTGTATGGTTTCGTCCACTTAGGATCCCACGCCGTGTTAGGCATCACCCTCTCCAAGGCCAACCGTAATCTTATTCGACATGGAAACATCTTGTTCTACAGCCCATACCTTAACCTCTGGATGGCCGTCCACCTCGGTTCGACAGTAACCGATTCTTTTCCTTCTGCAAAATCTCAAAGAATTTCTTGACCCAATCACACTCTACGCCATCCACAATCGCCTTCAAAGCACAAAGACGCCTCGACTCACCGAGTCCATACTGTCGTTCCCCAAACATAACCTTCACCATGATATCAAACAACAATCTATATTTCCGCTTGAGATAAGCTTTCTTCAAGTCCGACACATGATGACGACATGAAGTTTTCGCTAGAGAGCGAAAGGCTTCGAGATGATTTTCCGCCATATATGATTCTGGTCAATGCCTTGAAGAGACAAACCCAAGTGTTCATGAACATCCTGCCGTCGATGGTCAAACTTTGACCAAACAACTGCTGCTTTTATGCTTTGTTCCATCCAAACTCACCACGAACTAAATCGAACAACATAGGCATCAAGAGTCCGTCGTTACAAGAATGGGCCGAGCAGTATTGAAACAAACCCGATCAAATAAGAGATTTAAAATTTCCACTGCTTCCCGCTGTCCAGTAGTTCGAAAATCCATCGATAATTCACTTCTCACTTTCTCCGAAAGGGCCAAAAGTCTAGAGTCTTGTGTTTCCCTGCAACCTTTTTCAAGAAGAAGATTGTTTTGGAGCCATTGAAAATAAAGCAAAAAGAGATCGAGTTACGAGAGAAAAAAAAATAGAGAATGAAGATAATGAATAATGAAAGAGAGAGAGAGACGAGAAAATCAATTTATAAGAGAGAAGACGAAAACCTCTAAATTTTAAATTACAAAATAAAATTTGAACGTTGATTTGCATATTGCACGATCGATCGAGCGTTACGGATTCAACGGTTCGAATTCGAAAAGTGCGTGTCCTCGGCTCTGGATTTGAAAAAGGTATTTTCCAAAATTAAAAGATTTTCGGGTCCGCAGAAATAGGATGTAAAATAATATTTTAAGGAAAAAATTACCCCAAAATTTGTGGTTGAAAAGATTTGATTTGACAATACATGTAATTACTTCCCAATGCCGAGGATAAACTAGGGAATAAAATATTCGGAAAATTAATTTAACCACATAGACTAAGGAATATTTTAGACCAAAATATTTTTAAACAAATAAACAAGAGCAAAACGAGAGAGAGAAAAATATATCTGTCAGCTTGATATTGTAATCAATCGATACCACGAAATCTTGTATGTGAGCAAGCTTTAGAATTTTCTCGCGGCAGGTTTTGAAGTTCTCTTCAAAGAAGCTCTATCTTCTCTTCAGCAAGTTTAATACTTTGTAGCCTTTTTTTTTTTTCAGCAATGTGTTAACAAGATTTTCCCGGATCCGGTAGACCTAATTCTACGAGATAAGTCTCTAAACCGTGCTTACGCCAATGGTTTCGTCGGAATGTCTGCTCTCTGTCGATTTGTATGAATCTTTTCCATTCGAATGTTTTTCTTTTCGACATGATCTCTTATAAAGTGATGACGTATATCCACATGCTTGCATCTTGTGTGAAGTAATGGATTCTACGAGTAATAGCAATGGCAACTGTTGCTATCGCAAAAATAGGAATTTCAATGGTGACAATGTGATAGTCCTCGCAATTGTTGACTTATCCAGAGTAATTGTGAGCAATAGCTCCCAGCCCATATATTACTTCGTAGTTGATGTAGCCACTGAAGTTTGCTTCTTAGAAAACCAAGAAATCAGCTTACTTCCAAGAAATTGGCATGTGCCCGTGGTTGATTTTCTATCAATTCTACAACCACCATAATCAATCAATATCCACCGAGTTCCAGATTGTCATCGTGAGTGGTACCAAAGGCCTAAGTTTGCTTTGTACCCTTGAGATACTTTAAAATCTTCTTTGCTGCATCCAAATGACTTTTCATTGGATTGGCTTGAAATCTAGCGCATACTCCAACAAATAAGGAGATATCAGTGCTTGCTGTTAGGTACAACAATGAACCTATTAATCCTCGTACATAGTCTCGATCAACACTTTCACCATCCTCATCTGGATCCATCTTATAGTTTGTTACCATTGGAGTCTTTGCATCCTTGCTTGTTAACATTCTAAACTTTTCTAGCATGTTTTTGGTATACTTTGCTTGGTTTATGAATATTCCTTTAGAAGTTTGCTTGACTTGAAGACCTAAGAAATAATTCATTTCTCCCATCATAGACATTTCGAACTTACTTTGCATCGGTTCTTGAATTTTTCACAAAGCTTCTTGTTTGGAGATCCAAAATGATGTCATCCACATATATCTCGTACTAATAGAATATCTTGTTCTTCTTCAATTCGAACAAGGTTCGATCAATCTTTCCTTTATGAATCCATGATCAAGTAAAAATTGCGATAGTGTGTCATACCAAGCTCGAGGAGCTTGCTTTAGTCCATATAGAGCTTTCTTTAGACAGTAGACTTGATTTCCTTGAACAAAACCCGGGGTTGTTCAACGTATACTTCTTCAAGAAGAACTCCATTTAGAAACACAGACTTTACATCCATTTGATATACTCAATTTCATGTATCTGCGTACGCAAGGAATAATCTTATAGCTTCCAATCGGCTCACAGTGCGAATGTCTCGTCATAGTCAATTCCTTCCGACCGTGAGTAACCTTGTGCAACAAGCCTTGCTTTATTTCTGGTGACTTCATCTTTCTCATTTTTCTTGTTCTTGAAAACCCACTTCGCTCCAATCACTTTTTGATGTTTCGGCCTATCAACAAGTACCCAAACATCTTGTCGTGTGAATTGATTCGGTTCATCTTGCATGGCCTCTATCCAGCTTTGTGTCCAACAAGTGCTTCTTCAATATTCTTAGGTTCTTGTAGAGAGACATAGCAGCTAAATAAACCATCTAGGTTTATTTTCCTTCTTGTTTTTACTCCATCTTGAGGATTTCCTAAGATTAAGTCACTAGGATGATCAGTCATCCAATTCCTTCTATTAGATACGTTTAATTCTTCTCAAGGTATTGTTGGAACATCATCTTGCGTCATTCCCCTTGAGTTGATACATTCACATCTGGTGTTCTCGGGTGAGTCATCGGCTGACCTTAGAGGTTTCTTCAGCAGACTTTGTCTTGCTTGAGTCTGCCGACGTAGAAGTTTGCTGATCATCTTCGATCTCGAGTCTAAAACGAGGCACTTGAACCTTGACATATTTTGTCTTATCCTTGAGTTCTAGTTTCCCAAATCCTTCTGCTAGAGACTCTTCTCGTCCTTTGTCCTTAGACTCAACAATAGATTCATTAAAAACCACATGGGGTGTTTCTTCCACAACAAGGGTTTTCCCGTTAAAAACCCGATAGGCTTTGCTTGTCTTTGGAATATCCTAAAAATATTCCATCAAACAACCTTGGCATCAAAGGTTTTTAACTTGGATTTGTCATTGTCATGAATGAAACACCTACAGCCAAAAACACGAAAGAAAGAAACACGAGGAATTCTACCTTTCCATAACTCATATGGTGTCTTTCCATGTTCTTTAGTCGCAAGCTTCGATTACTGAGTGTAGCATGCTGTATTCACAGCCTTCCGCCCAAAACCTCTCGAGGGATATTATACTCTGCTAGCATTGTTCTCAGCTTCCTTGAGTGTCCTATTTCTCCTCTCAAAGCAACACCATTTTGCTGTGGAGTGCGAGCCGCAGACGTTTCATGTTGAATTCCAGCTTCTTTGCAATACGCCGCTATGTGAGAGTTTAGGAATTCTGTTCCTTTGTCACTTCGATCCTTACAACATTTTCTCCTTTCTCGTTTTGTAATCTCTTCAAGAATTCCGGTAACCTTGTGATGGTTTCATTCTTCTTGAACATAAATATCACCCATGTGAATCTTGAATAGTCATCCACCACCACCGCAGTATATTTTCTACCACCGAAGCTTAACGGAGATACAGACCGAAAAGATCCATATGAAGTAATTGTAGTACCCTACTTGACGTTGGTACAAAAACTTCCTTGAAAGATGCTCTAGTTTGCTTTCCTTTTTGACACGAGTCACAAATCGATCTTTTGAGAAAACTTCATTTAGCAAGCCTTCTACAAGAGACTTCCTGGCTATCTTGTTTAGCGTTTTGAAATTTATATGATCGAGTCTCTTGTGCCATAACCACCAGGCTTCAAGTACTCTTTGCTACAAGGAATGCATTACTTGAACATTTCTCAAATTCTGCAACATAAACATTGCCCTTTCTCGTGCCGAGCACCTGATCGTTTAAAACCACTTAGAACAACACACGAGAGAACTAGAAAACTTAACCGAGTATCCCTTATCGCAGAATTGTGAAACCGAGAGCAAGTTATGTTTTAATCCTTCCACGTAGAAAACTTCCTCAACACGTACATCTCCAATGAATAGAGTCCCAACACCTTTGGTAATCCCAAAGTTATTGTCCCAACATCTTTCATGTCCCACGGCGTCCCGCACGTTTAGTTAAGTTTTAGGTACCCTTTAGATTTGGGTCCTTGAGAGTTAGCACAATCTTTAGGAATCCATAGGAATAAACTCTTCTTATCATATTCAAGATCTTATCCTTCTTCCGTACATATCAACATAAACAATCTCATCATTTGGTGCCTTCTTGAATGTATGTCTATGGGTGTCGACCGTGTTCCTTCCATAAGACTTCGACCCTTCTCGAGGTCTTCGTATGGAGTAATCAGCCGCTGTGCAATGGTCCGAGGGATTTGATGATAAGGATACGTTCTACTTGAGCCATCAAAAGATTCATATCTCACGAGTACGTAAGACTTAGTAGACCGTTTAGCAAGCTATGAAGTTTGCTTAGGTTGTGTAGTCTTCACCGAGACTGTCTCCACAAAGATGGTTTCGGGCCGATGTCTACTTTTCTCGACCTTGGTGAGGTTTCTTAAGTTGGGATTCCCCTTCTTTTGATACCTCATCGCTTGTTTAGGTTGTTGAGTATAACTACTCTTCTTCCCATTTAAGCCGATTTCTTTGGGTCAGCAACCTTTTTACCCTTATCGGTAGGTTTAGGTTTGAAACCTTCTCCTACCAAATCATTACCCTTAACATGTGTACTCTTCTTAAGTACACTTGTTTGAACTCGTGAGGATTGGGTAGTGGTAAAACCAATTCCCTTCTTTACGTTCGGTGTTTGAGACGATTCAACTATTGTCCGAATCGCATGTGAAACTTTGTTCGGTTGATCCAATCTCAAACTTAAACGTTCCTCACTTGATTTTATACGCTCATGCCGATGGAAAAGTTCATCGAACTTTGCTTGTAGAATTTTCAATTGATCGGTTTTCTCAAGATTCTCAGAAGCAACCTTTCTACCAGAAACCTGTTCGGTGTACTTCACTTTAAGAGTGTTTAACTCTTCAAGTTATCTCGATTAAGATCTGTTAGTGTCTCGGATGTCTTGCTAATAGATTCTTGTGTAAGTAGATCAATTTTTTCTTTCAAGCTCACATTCTCCTTTTCCACACAGCTTGTAAGCATTTATAGCAGCTTTGAGATCTTCCATTATCTTATCAACAAAGTTATGGTCAAACTCTTCTCGCAAAAGAAACACGAGAAGCGGACGAAGAACAGGAATCGTAAAGTACCTCATTTCCATTTGCCATTAGACACAAATCATTGTCTGATGAGAAGTCTCGAAGATGATGTTGAATCACTTGAAAAGTATCCTCCTCTTCACCACTAAAGCACGCTTGTCAAAGAAACTTTCTATTCCTCATCAATCTCTTTTCTTCTCTTTCTCTTGTAGTTAAATCTGGACAATCATAGCTGAAATGTCCTGATTTATGACAATTATAGCAAGCATCACTTCTTGAAGATCTTCTTGGACTAGAATCCCTTTTAGGAGAAAAATCTCTTCTCTTTGGACTATCTTCTCTTCTTCTTCTGGAGTCTTGAACCTCCTGTCTTCTTTGGAGTCTTCTGATCTCTTGTCTCAAGATTTGTTTCCTGGATCTCGAAACCAGCTTTCTTTGTATTCTTCCAATGTCTTCTATATTTCCCAAATTTTGAATTCATTTTATCAAACTTTCTCGTCAAAGAAAGTCATCTGCTCTTTCAAGCTCAAATCCTCTCCAATAGGTTCTTTAGATGACTGATTTGAAGTGACCTTAAAAGCAACTTCCTTACCCGTGGAATTTGAATTTCCTTCATCCTCGTCTTCTTCTTGTTTCGTGATCATATTCATGAGCTTTTAAATGTGAAAATAGTTCATGATGACTGATCTTGCTCGCTTCTTTTGTATCTTTAATCACCGTAATCTTGACTCTCCATTTGCTAGTTAGAGATCTCAATATTTTGTTGTTGATCTCCTTCTCGGTGTAAGATTTTCCCAAAGAAATTGCCTTATTGATGATATTTGTCAGTCTTAAGTCCAATTGATCTATCGTCTCATCAGGCTTCATCTTGAAGGTGTCAAATGAATGTAGAATAGACTGCAACTTGTTTTCCTTAATTTGTTCAGATCCTTCACACATGAGTGCAAGAGTATCCCACATTTCTTTAGCAGCCTTGCATGTCTTGACTTTCTCTCGTAAGTTCTCTAGTTAATGTCTCTATGATCTCTATCCGAGCAACTTGGTCAAGATTAAATAGTTTCCTTTCATCATTTGACATCTCACTTCTTTTCTTTTCAATCTTCTCGCCGAGTAGACGCTTCTACTCCACCGCCTTCCGTAACTTACCGGTTCAAAGTAAAACTTTATTGGTCCATCTTCAAGAGTTTCAAGCATTCTATCATGAATTGCACCAAGATAATTTTCCATGCGAAATTTCCAAAGTAGTCATAGTCTTCAATAGAGAACTCTGGTAGCTTTCTTTTCTGCTCTTAAGGGCACTCATTGTTAGTAATAAAAACGATTGTTAACTCTTAGATCTAAAACAATCAACCTTTTCTCGTACAGAGATAATGAAAGGTGATTTACACTTCCTTGACCAAAATAAATCTCTCAAGAATATCAATGTGTTAGATCGATTTCTGTACGAAGAATTATGCGTGTATTGCAGTGAGTGAAAAAGATTTCTCTTGATGTTTCTCGCGCGTGTCTTTTAAAATCCTTCACTTCAGCTTATTATATGATCCTGAAATTGACTAGCCGTTAGACTAATTTGTCAATCGTGTCTTCAAAGAAATGGTAAGTGATCGTTGGAAGATTTGTTTGACTTTGGATAATTGATTGTCTGATATCAATCAATTATATCTAGATTGATCTTGATTGATAATCAAATCTTCACTTGATTGACTTCGGATATCTCGAATTATCCTTCGACTATTATTAATCCTGACGAATCTCTCAAAGTCAACTTTAGCAACCTTACACCTTGCTCCAAAGACATGCCTTAAAGCTTGTTGTAGCATGGATTCCAACCTTGCTATCTTCACTTAAACCTTTCTTGATAACACCCTTTTTATCATATGCCTTCCTTTATCTTCACGACTCTCCTTCTAGATGATTTCGAACGAGATCTTTCTTAAATCCTTAAGTCTTCTTATCGCCAGCTTTCGCTTCTCAATCAATACACTTCTTCGTGTCAAGCCTAGCAAGTTTAACTATACAAAGACATAAACCCTATCTAGATCATCATCCGACTAACGTGTTCAGCTGGTCCTATTACATTTAGGTTTTAGGAACATCATCAAAACATACAAATTCTAATCCTAACATGTTGTACCATCAGTTGAAACATTTTCGATCCGAGTTCATCGGATATATTAAGAAGATCTAAAACCTCATCTTCAAGACTCTTACTTGCTAAACTTGTTGTATCATCAAAAATCACATTGACAGATTCATACATAGTGTCAGCTTCTCAAATTATAGATTGATCGTAATATTTTAGCAACAAGTATTTTAGACCAAACAAATATCGAACCCAAGGGACTAGGAGTACAATGGAGCCTAAAAACATACGTTTCCATAGAATTATAGTGGCTAGTCACGATTTCAAAATTAAAGCAACAAAATGACAAACACAAATACGACAAGAGATTAAACTAAGCAATCAACCAAAGAAATATCAAGGATGAGATAGTAGTGCTCGGGTGCAAATCACCAAAGACTCGTCAAATTCGGATCATCAACAATCAAGTGTTCATTCAAGAGGGATCATAGGGATAACCAACAATTAATTCAAATAAAACCGTCGATAAGTCTAGGTTCTAAATGATCGATTACGCACGTAGGAATGTGAGAGACGACACTCTCACCCCTCACTAATTACAAGCAACAACAAGTAATCAATGTGCCTTAATGAGGTTCTAATTAATCAACCAAGTATCCTTGTGTTAACCAAATATCCACTTCAATCACTTTAGCAAACCTAACACCTATGCATCAATTCAATCAACCAAGTATCCTTGCATCAATTAAATCAATAAACACAAGATCAAAGCTCACCCAAGCAATTAAATCATACAAAGCACCATTAAGACAATTAATCACCTCAACAAATGAACACCCAATCATCAATTCCCCAAAATCAACTCATCAAGGGATCATTACACCCAAGCACATATGAAATTTAGCCAAACATGGCTAATTGAAAGTAACCCATGAACTTTGAGTAAAGGGAAAACATTAACAAGCTGAAATCAATAAACAAAACTTGATATAAATGGTAGATTCACCTTGACGGAGTCTATTACAACTTGGATGATCAATTCTAGTAGCTATTACACTTGGGTAAATGAAATCTAACAAAATTGGAAGAACACCTATCACTATGTGTTTGTGTGTGTGAAGGAATGCTGAAATTTTAACTAAGGAATTTATCTAAGTATAGAATGTGCTCTAAGTATCAAAATCTCCTTCAATCAGCTGAAATTGGGGGTATTTATAGTGAGGGCAAAGTTAAAATAACGAAAATTGCACCTTGGTCCCTCAAAAATCGATAACTCAAGAAAAATCGCGCAGACGCAGTCAACTCGGGTCGAGTTGGTCAACTCGGGTCGAGTTGAAGGCAACAGTGTAATCTGAAGGATTTTTCTCAGTCAACTCGGGCCGAGTTGGTCAACTCGGTCGAGTTGGTCAACTCGGGCCGAGTTGGGCCAACTCTGGTCGAGTTGGTTTCTCATTTCTCTCTTTCCGACTTCGTTCCCCCATATCTTGAGCATCCGACCTCCGATTGAGCCAATTCTTTTTGCGTTGCGAAGCTCTCTCGACCCTCTTTCCAACCATATAATTTCTCATTTGATTTGACAATGTTAACAGACCTCAATTTGCACTCAAAGTTGGCCTAAAACCTGCAATTTCAACTTAAAACACCAAATCCAACAATTAAATGCAATTGGACCAATTAATTATGAATTAACATGAAAATCATATCAAATTGAGACAATTAAGCACACAATTAACCTGCAATAATTCACCCTAATCAACTCCCCCAAACTTAAAGTGTTACTCGTCCCGAGCAACGAAACAAATAAGCACAAAGGGTGAATTGATTGCAACTATGTCACATGGCAAAAGATGAATTTTTGGACAATCAAACTCATTAGTGAACACAAGTTTTCAATGCCACTTTCAACTAACACTCAAAATGTCATGCTTTGTCAAGATGCAATTTCAAATGCTTTCTCAATGCTCCTTCCAAGGAGTGTATCTCTCATCACACAAGGGTATAAGGACAATTTAAGCACTCAATCATCAAATTACAACCATACACACCATATACTTGCCACAAGACTCAATTTCAATCATTCATTTTGTGCATCAACTACAAATCAAAGAGGTCTTTTCAAGAGGTTGTAATGAAGACTCTTTGGATGAGGTGGGTGAATTTGGAAGAAGTGACTCAATGATAGTAGAGCAATGAGAGTTGAACATATAATTCAATGCCATTTTTCACCTCATTTCAACAAACACCACTCTTTCTTTTCACTTTCAATCTTTTCACATAACATTCACCACCAACACCTTTTGAGACTTTCTTTTTCATTCAAGCTCAAATTGAATTTTCTTCTTCATCATTTTTTCACTTCTTTTCTCACTTCAATTTTTTTTTTTTTCATTCCTCTTTTCTTTCTTTTTCTTTTCATCTCAACATACTTATCCCAAACATACCACCACACTTTTTCAATTTCACTTCACCATTCATTGCCAACAATCATGCTCTACTAAACATATGGGAACAAAGGCTCATAAAGATAGGCAAAATGGCTTAATTTCACAAGCTTGCCAAAGAATAAGGCTTTAAGGCACAAATTGGCTTACTAGGGAAATCAATGACGTTGGTGGGGTAAAATTTGGCTAAGTAGCTTAACAAATCAAACATGGCCTCAAATCATCTTCATAGATCCACACAAAACTCAACTTCAATAAGTCTATAGGCAAGTTCTAGCATGCATAATCGCAATTGATGCACTCAACAAGGAATCAAACCGTTTCTCATGCACGATTCAAAAGGTTCAAAAGCTCACGGGCTTAAAAATTAGCAAAGAGAATAAGCATTCTACATCACACTCATCATCACAAAAAAACTTCTCATGCTAGACTCAAGCAACAAATCAACTCAATATCACATCACAAGTTCACCATGTCCATCAATCAAAACAAATATGCCACGTACATACCTCCAAGCATAACACCACATCAATTCTCATCAAATAAACTCAAAGATAAGAGTGAAATCCACATTAAAGCTCAAAATTCACAAAAATTTTCACATAATTTTCTCATTACAAATGAGAGGCAAGTTGGTGCAACAAGCAATGCTAACTAACACACACCCCCAAACTTTTTCATTGCAAAACAATTAAAAGTTTGGCAAATGTAGTTAGCTAGGTGAAGTTGCACACAACTACCCACAATGAAATCCAAAACTATCATCAAGTAAGCATATGCACAAGTAAGTTCATCTCAAAATTCATGTACAAGTAAATATATCATATAAGCCCCAAACACGAGGTGCACCGGTGCAAATGGAAAAAGGGTGAAAAGGCACACCTCCCCCAAACTTAGACGAGTCTAAGTCTAGAGAAGGTGTGGTACCGTAAAGTCTTCACTTCCTCTCAACTTCAAGCTTGTAACTCACCAAGCCTCATTTGCACACCTCGACCTCCTACAAAGGGTCACAAAAAGATTACACACACACTTATTGAAAGCAAAACAAAATAAAAGCAAAGAAAGCAAGAAAACGATGGGTTGCCTCCCATCTAGCGCTAGTTTTAACGCCCTTTGCCGGACGGAACTCCATTGAGTTCAAACTTCCCTTTTGCTTCGATATTTGGCACCTCCTTCGGGATAGGAGGGTTCACATGCTTCACAAATGACTCTTTGGTATAGAGACGGCCACCCCATTTATCTTCAAGTTCAAGTTTTTCTCCAACTTGCACGTCTCTTACGATCAACACTTCTCGATTCTTTAACTTCTCCCCACAAAGCAATCCACCCCACTTAGACTCACACCACGTGATCGTATCTCCTATAGCAAAGCATTTTTCTTTCTTTTCCTCACCGAAAGACTTTCTCCTATCCAGCTCCCCCAAACTTGCAATTTTCCAAATTTTGGTAGTTTGCTTCAATTTTTCTTCTTCTTCTTTCCATCTCCGGGATCTTTCAAAGGCAATTTTTTAGACTTTTCTTTACGTTCCCCCTTATCTTCGCTTTCTCAAAGCATGGAGGTTTGGATCGAGTGACATTCCTTTTACTTGAATCATCATTCAAAGAATCATAGATCGAAAATGTGATCTCTTCACCATTGAAGCTCAACTTGAGCTCTCCACTCTCCACGTTTATCATGGCTTTCCCGGTTGCAAGAAACGGCCTTCCAAGGATTAGTGGCACATCCTCATCTTCTTTCATATCTAAGACAACGAAATCAACCGGGAAGATGAATTTATCAACCTTCACTAGCACATCTTCAATGATCCCCTTAGGATAAGTTACCGATCTATCCGCCAATTGAAGGTTAATGGATGTAGGCTTCACCTATCCTAGCCCCAAACGATTGAATATGGAGAGTGGCATCAAGTTTATGCTCGCCCCCAAATCACAAAGGGCTTTCATCTTTGCACTTCCTCCAATTTCACAAGGAATAGTAAAGCTTCCGGGGTCCTTGAGCTTCTTGGGAAGATTCCGTTTGAGAATAGCATTGCACTCCTCGGTCAAGTTGACCATCCCATTATCAATGAACTTCCTCTTTTTCGACATGAGCTCCTTCAAGAACTTCAAGTAATGTGGCATTTGCTCAAGAGCATCCAATAATGGAATGTTGATTTGAAGTTTGTTGAAGACTTCAAGGAATTTAGAAAATTTTTCCTCAAGTTTTTGCTTCATGAATCTCTTTGGGAAGGGAGGTGGGATAGGTGTCTTGGGCACTCCCCAACGGTCACAAGGTATATGATCTTCTTTCTCCCTCAATTCCTTGGCTATCTTCCACTTAGGAACTCGTGTTGACCCTTCACCTCTTTCAAGCACCTTTCCTTGCTTCTTTGACATTGCTTCTACCATCTCTCTTTTTCATTTTCCAAATCCTTCATCATTCCTTTTTCCTCTTCATCTTCATTCATTCTCTCGAACTCGTCCTCCACTTCTTCCTCCATTACCTCGTCTTCACCAACCTCTTCTTTTTCATTAGAATCACCACTCTCACGCTCATCATCTTTTTGCATAGAAGGTCTATCATACTCGGTACCAATCCTCAATTGAATAGCATTGCAATGCTCTCGGTTTACCTCGGTATTTGAAGGAAACTTCCCTTTATTTTGCAAATTCCCAAAGTGGTGGCTAATTGACCCATTTGGAATTCAAGAGTCTTAAGTTGGTTTCCATGTTGGGCAATTTGGCTCCCAAATAAGCTTTCCATCTTGTCAAGCCTTGCTTCCATCTTATCAAATCTTGCCTCGAGCTTAGCATCTTTCTCTTCCGTCTTCTTGATCAATAAGGCTAATAACTCATCCGTTGAAGGCTTCCCTTCTCCATTATGCGGTTTAGCTCCCGGATCAAATCCGGGTGGGAATTGTACGCGGCCTTCGGATTTGCATATGAGAAATTATCGTTCCTTCGGAAGTTGGGATTATAAGAGCTATTTCCTTGAACACCTTGTTGAAAGGATGAAGATGGACCTCCTTGTTGAGGTTGAGCTTGAAAAGGGGGTCGGTATTGACCTTGAGGAATTTGCCCTTGCTTTCCTCCTTGTTGATAACCTCCTTGTTGTTGAGGTCTTCCCATATAGCTAACTTCCTCAAATGACCCTTGCATTAGCCCTTCTTGCACAATAGGTGGAGAGGATTGTTGATTGGATGAAAGGGAGCTCACCTTCTCAATAAGTGTCATCATCATAGACTTCATTAAGTCTCCTTGCTCCACATTGGCTACTCTTTGATTAGGGCCTTGATTGGTATTCCATTGGGAAGCATTGTTGGCTACACCATCTAAAATCTCAATGGCTTCTTGTGAGGTCAAGAATAAGAAATCCCCCTTAGCACATGCATTCAAATGTAGTTGAGATGCTTCATCCACTCCACAATAGAAGAAGCATATGGTTTGCTCCTCCGGAAAGCCGTGTTGGGGACACGATATCAACAAATTGTTGAAACGCGTTCCCATGCATCCTTGATACTCTCTTTTGGCTTTTGCTTGAAACCGGCAATCTCATTCCTTGCTTGGACGGTTCGAGAAGGAGGATAGAATTTAAGCAAAAATTTTTGACTGATCTCGTCCCAAGTGTGCACGCTCCCCGGCGGTAAGGTTTTGCTTAGCCACTGCTTGGCCTTCCCCGTGAGGGTGAATGCAAACATCCTCAACTTATTAGCATCTTCGGTGACTCCATTGAACTTCATAGTGTCCGCTAGCTCCAAGAATCTATCCAAGTGTTTGTGAGGATCATCTATCCCATCTCTTCCCTCAAATTGATTCTCCATAAGAAGCTTGATCATAGCCGGTGCAATCTCAAAATTATTAGCTTGGATATTCGGCCTAGCTATCCCATCGTAATACTCCCGTAGTTGAGGCTCAAAATAAGCACGAATGGGTCTACCTTCCCTTTGAGGTGGGGATTTTGCGGGTTTTGATTGTTAGGCAAGGGTGGTGGTGGAGGATTGTATGGAGCAATGTAATTTTGGTCTTGATATGGAGGATATGGTGGATATGGAGGTGGGTATGGATATGGGTTTTGGCCTTGAATTGGAGGTGGTGGATATGGATATGGATATGGGTAAGGGTAAGGATAAGGATTTTGGGGATTTGGTGGATTTTGATGCACCATCTCTTCTCTTTGAGGTTGGGCACCTCTCAATTCCACTTGGATGCCTTGAATATTGATCTCCCCTTCTCCTCCTTCATGAGCAACCCTCTCTCCATGTGGGGGTGGATCCCCTTCCATTTCTCTATCAAAAGTCCTACGATTCCTCCTCCGATTCCTTCTTCTTGGTAGAGCTTCGTTATCAATTTTCAAAGTTCGATCAAGCACCTACCAACAAGAGACCAAGTATCAAATTCTTAAAACAAAAACAACAAAACAACAAAAATAAATGCCACTAGTAACTCCACTCAACTAGAATTCAAGTTCCACCTAAGTGTCCTCAACTAGTCCCCTGCAATGGCGCCATTTTGATCGTAATATTTTAGCAACAAGTATTTTAGACCAAACAAATATCGAACCCAAGGGACTAGGAGTACAATGGAGCCTCAAAAACATACGTTTCCATAGAATTATAGTGGCTAGTCACGATTTCAAAATTAAAGCAACAAAATGACAAACACAAATACGACAAGAGATTAAACTAAGCAATCAACCAAAGAAATATCAAGGATGAGATAGTAGTGCTCGGGTGCAAATCACCAAAGACTCGTCAAATTCGGATCATCAACAATCAAGTGTTCATTCAAGAGGGATCATAGGGATAACCAACAATTAATTCAAATAAAACCGTCTTTGGATAAGTCTAGGTTCTAAATGATCGATTACAAGACGTAGGAATGTGAGAGACGACACTCTCACCCCCTCACTAATTACAAGCAACAACAAGTAATCAATGTGCCTTAATGAGGTTCTAATTAATCAACCAAGTATCCTTGTGTTAACCAAATATCCACTTCAATCACTTTAGCAAACCTAACACCTATGCATCAATTCAATCAACCAAGTATCCTTGCATCAATTAAATCAATAAACACAAGATCAAAGCTCACCCAAGCAATTAAATCATACAAAGCACCATTAAGACAATTAATCACCTCAACAAATGAACACCCAATCATCAATTCCCCAAAATCAACTCATCAAGGGATCATTACACCCAAGCACATATGAAATTTAGCCAAACATGGCTAATTGAAAGTAACCCATGAACTTTGAGTAAAGGGAAAACATTAACAAGCTGAAATCAATAAACAAAACTTGATATAAATGGTAGATTCACCTTGATGGAGTCTATTACAACTTGGATGATCAATTCTAGCAGCTATTACACTTGGGTAAATGAAATCTAACAAAATTGGAAGAACACCTATCACTATGTGTTTGTGTGTGTGAAGGAATGCCGAAATTTTAACTAAGGAATTTATCTAAGTATAGAATGTGCTCTAAGTATCAAAATCTCCTTCAATCAGCTGAAATTGGGGGTATTTATAGTGAGGGCAAAGTTAAAATAACGAAAATTGCACCTTGGTCCCTCAAAATCGGATAACTCAAGAAAATCGCGCAGACGCAGTGTCAACTCGGGTCGAGTTGGTCAACTCGGTCGAATTGAAGGCAACAGTGCAATCTGAAGGATTTTTCTCAGTTAACTCGGCCGAGTTGGTCAACTCGGGTCGAGTTGGTCAACTCGGGCCGAGTTGGGCCAACTCTGGTCGAGTTGGTTTCTCATTTCTCTCTTTCCGACTTCGCTCCCCCATATCTTGAGCATCCGACCTCCGATTGAGCCAATTCTTTTTGCGTTGCGAAGCTCTCTCGACCCTCTTTCCAACCATATAATTTCTCATTTGATTTGACAATGTTAACAGACCTCAATTTGCACTCAAAGTTGGCCTAAAACCTGCAATTTCAACTTAAAACACCAAATCCAACAATTAAATGCAATTGGACCAATTAATTATGAATTAACATGAAAATCATAT
Source organism: Paraleonurus japonicus (assembly GCA_030762865.1). Classification (NCBI taxonomy): domain Eukaryota; kingdom Viridiplantae; phylum Streptophyta; class Magnoliopsida; order Lamiales; family Lamiaceae; genus Paraleonurus; species Paraleonurus japonicus. The sequence continues at coordinate 25,720,656 of CM061060.1, forward strand.
CAAATTGAGACAATTAAGCACACAATTAACCTGCAATAATTCACCCTAATCATAGATCTTATAGGCTTTACTATTTCTAGAATAGCCTAAGAAGAATCCTTTATCACTTTTAGAATCAAACTTATGCAATTGATCTCTGTCATTCAAGATATAAAAACACAACCAAACACATGAAAGTATTTTAAATTTGGTTTCTTGTTATTCAGAATCTCATATGATGTTTTTGTACTATCGCACCTAATAAAGACTCTATTTACAATGTGACAAGCGGTGTTTAATGCCTCACCCCAAAACCTTTTAGAAAGATGTTTAGCCTGTAGCATTACTCTAGCCATCTCTTGTAAAGTCCTGTTTTCCTTTCAGCAATTCTATTTTGTTGTGGAGTTTTTGATGATGAAAATTCTTGGATTATACCTTTCTTTTCATAGAAATCGGAAAATAAACTATTTTCAAATTGCCTACCATGATCTGATCTAATCCTACTTACTTTCAAATTATAAGCGCTTTTAAACCTTTTATACATGATTTTGAAAGCAGAAAGGTATCAGATTTATCTTTCAAAAAATCAACCCATATATAGCTTGAAAAATCATCAACTACCACAAGAGAGTATGTACCTTTTTCCTCCTAAACTTTATATTTCCATAGGACCCATCAAATCCATGTGAAGAAGTTCAAAACAACGTGTTGTGGTGCGGTGTGACAACATCTTGTGTGACACTCTTACCTATTTACCTTTTTTACAAGGATCACAAATTGTAGTCTTGTGAAATTTCAGCTTTGGTAAACCTCTCACAGCTCCAACTTTGATTAGTTTACTGGATATTCTTTATGTGTACATGCCTGTGTTTTTGATGCCATAAATTGAATTCATCAATTTTTGGTAAAGTTGCAAATATTGTTAGTTCTAATAAGATAACAATTATCTATTGACTTATGACCAGTCATCGACATTCATTATTATCATTTAAAACATAAAAAGGAATTTTTATCAAACTTGACATGCAAATTGTAATCACATAGTTGATCGATACAAATTAAATTAGAAAGTAATCCTTCAACATGCAGAACATTTGACAATTTAGGAAATCCTTCAACATTCAAAGTTCCCTTTCCAACAATCTTACCTTTTGATCCTCCACCATATGTGACATTTCCACCATCATAAGGTTCATAATTAGACAAAAAAATTAATCTGTCCTAGTCATGTGCCTAGAACACATGCTTTTAATGAAGTATACACAATATTACATGAGGACTGTTTCTTTACTAACCTTAGTGTTTGGACTTAATACGGTGAGGACGAATATGACCTTTAACAAAACAATAATGACACACATACATCTTTTCCGACTTTTTACCAGTATCATTTTTTAACAAAGGATTTACCCATCGGTTGATATCCTGCCTTAACAAATTTTATTGGTTCTTCAATACACATAGAAGTTTTGTCATTCTTATAACCTAGACCGGTGGTATCAGATTTACCAATCATTAAAGCTTCTTTTAACACATCAACACTCTTGGAGTATTTCTTGAAACTTAAAGTTGAATATTTCAATCCATCTTTGAGTTTAGAAATTTCAAGTCTTTCCTAGTCAAGATTACTTCAAGTTTGGTTAATGAGTCTCTTAAATCTGAATTTTCTAAAGTCAAAGATTTGAAGTTCATTTTCAAATTCTCATTTCTCAAGTAATTTCTTACATTCTCAACCACAAGGTTTATTCTGCTATGATGTTCCTGAATTATCAACAAAACCATTAAAACAGCTTCAATGATGATTCAAATTCATCTAATGTTACACTAAATGTTGGAACATCTGTGTCAACATCGAGAATCCAGATCATCATCTAAAGAATCATCATAGTCTATTCTACCGAAAATGCAAATTCTTCATCTTTTTTATCTTCATGCTCCTCATCGATTCATCACTCAAGGTAGCATTAAAGTTCAATTTCTTTTAAGCAAGGTATTAGCACATTCATTTGCATAATGAACATATCCAGTAACATGCATTACATTGAACAAACTATCTATAATCGTAATCATATTTGTCATACCGATTTTGCTTCCACTACCACTACCAAATTTCTTTGGTTGGATAGTTTTATTTTTCTCTCAGTGTTTGTGGAGTATTGTTGATTTGAATCCTTGGTTGAATGTTCTTTGTCACACTTGCTTATTTCTCAAGAAAACTTTAAACTATCTTGTCAAGAAGGCAATGTGGTCGGGATTGCCAAGATAGAGCTCGACAACATCATCATCATCGACTCGAGTTCACCACAAATGATGTCTTTTCAGCACTTGAGGATGATTCTCCTTTAAAAGCAATCAATTTCTTTGAATTTGGAGTCTGATCTCTTTGAGTTGAATTCATCTCATATGCCCATAGTATGCTCACTTGCTCAATTTGGCTCAACGTATACTGTATTCTTAGCATCTTCTATATTATATATTTTTGCATCAAATCGCTTAGGTATAGTATGTAAAATTTTGTGAACTAGTCTGGTGTTTCGGATATGATCTCCCGGTGATTGAGCTTCATTTGCAATCTCAGTTATCTTCTCATTGTAAGAAGAGATGGTTTCATCCTCCTTCATTCTCGGGTTCTCGAACTTTGTCCCTAGCATTCGAAGTTTGTGTCTTCGAACTTTCTAATCCTTCACAATGATCTTGCAGCCTTTCCCAAGCATCTTTTGCACTTACAAAATTTGATATGAGTTTGAACATTGTCATATCAATTGCTACAAAGATTGCATTCAATGCTTAAGAATTAAAGCTTGCGGTTGTGCTTTCATCATTCGTCCAATCCAACTCACGTTTGACAATGGTCCCTCCTTCAACATTTGCATGTGTCCTTGGGGGTGTCCAACCTGCTAGTACACTTCTCCAAGCATGTTCATCAATTGACTTATTGTACATCCGCATCCTTGGTTTCCAATAGGCATAATTTGTTCCATCTAGAACAAGAAGCTTAAGTGATTGAGACAATGGGTAATCCATTGCAAAGACAACACACTATACACATGATCTAACTTAGTAATGTTAAATTATGGCTCTGGTGCCAATTTGAAGGTGTGTGTTTTCGAAAATTAGAGATTGTTATTGTCAATGTAGTAACAATCACAATAATCGACAGCTTATAAAAGCGAGAAGACTTAATCAAAATCTTTGCAAACACGGATAAAACTTTTCATAGATTATTTTAAATAATAATCTATGAGGAAACGATTCACTATGTTAATAATGAATACAAACCAAATTGAGAACGATTCACAATTCAAATCTACTCAATAAACAACGACAAGATCTAAACCAAATGTTTAAGATCTGAAAATGGCTAAGTGTATAAAATACACCATCTAAGGTTACCTATCTAAATATGTTAAAGAACACTTTGTCCACTAACAATCTAAACAAAATCTATGTTACACAAAATGTGGCAACATTTGATATAACATAAATGGGAAATAATGACCCTATCAATCTGGATGCACTTATTGTTGGTCCCGAGATTGAGTCTTCTAGTGATAATCTAGAAGGGAGGGGGTTGAATAGATTATCTCAAATTCTTCAAATTTCGCATTAACTATTCAAGGTAGTCTTCTAAATTATATCGAGTACACAATGGAAAGCTTTTATACTCAACCTTTACGAAATGGATCTTTAATTCTTGATATAAAATGTTAAGAAATGTATTAATAGACAAAAATAAAAATGCAGAAAGTAAGAATACAGATTTATAGTGGTTCGGATTTGAACAATTCTACATCCACTCTCTTTCCACAAACTTTGTGAAAGGGACTCTATTAACTTACTCACTTACCGACTTTCTTACAGATTACGATTACGAGGCTTTGAAGATTACGATCTTCAATCTTTCTTCCTTCCTCTAGGCTATCGTCTAACTAAGAACAGTGCGGTAGAAGATGAAGATACAAAAAGTGTTCTATAAACACTTATAAATTATTCTAACTATTTGTTGTGGTGTGCTTCTTAGAAAGTGTGAATCAAGTGTGCAAAAATAAATTTCTTTTCGAAGTGTGCCTAGTCCTATTTTTAGAAAAGAATGACAATTAGTTAGTTAGAACTAACTCTAACCTGTCTAACAAATTCTTGAAAAGCTGTCCAACCCCAACCGATCTTCTTTAAGTCGTAAATGCCGGTTGACTTGGTCGAGACTCGTCTTTCTTATTCTACTCACTGATCTCTGCTTCGTCTAGAGCTCTTCATTATTATCTCTTGATCGGATGACTTCTTCAAGATGATCTGTTAAATCAAGAAAGTTTTGATGAGTTAAAAGAAGCGATTTAGATGATCGACGACTATGAAGAGCAGTGAGACTAAGTCTGAGTACTAAGCCGATCAGACTAGGTCATCAATCGAGCAAGTCGGTGAAGACTGGAAAGTTACAAGTCGTCAAGACCAGCTCAAGTCTAGTCATCTGCGGGAGACAAGTATGAAGAGCTCAGACGAGGTCAAGACAAGCCGAGTAGAATAAGAAAGGCGAAGTCTTCACCAAGTCACTGCAGACGAGTAGAATAAAATCAGCCGAGGTCTAGAGCAGCTTTCCAAAAATAAGTTTGTTGAGCGAGTTTCTAGTTTGTTAAAACTAATTAACAAACTAACTGTCTTTTCAAACTTATAAATAGGTCTAGAAACTTCATTAAAAATCATCTATCACGTGAATTATTCATTCAAGAATGATTCTCACAATTCACAAGATTTCAAAACGCACAAAAATTGTTTTCAAGGATTTCTTCATAGTTTTTTTAAGTGTTTATAGAACACTTTTCTTATACATCTTCAAACACCCTTCTATCACTCTAGAGTTAGATTTTTCAAGAATAGTTTAGAAGATTGAAGATTTGAAGATCGCTTGTAATTTGTAAGTTGTACGATTGGAAAGTGAGTAAGTAAGCTAGTAGAAGAGACCCTTCTTCAAAGTTTGAAGAAGGGGAGTGGATGTAGGATTTTTATAATCCGAACCACTATAAATCTGGTGTTCTTTATTGTTTTCTTTTACTTACTTGTTTCTTTCTATTTCTTGTTTATAAATCAAAGATTAATTTCAGAATCAAAGTTAGAACTAAAATATCGATTGCTTTTGATCTTGATCAAGTTGAGTTTAAAATTGAATTTCGCTATGCTACTTGAGTGTTTTTGAATAATTTTAAAAGATTTGAAAAAATCTAAAAAATCTATTCAACCCCCTTCTAGATTTTTCCTAGAAGGTTAATTCAAGTTTTCCCTAAGATACTCAACTAAGTGGGACCAACAAGTGGTATCGGAGCGGTGTTAAGTCAGTTTCCGATATTGATTTTAGGTCTTAACCAAGATTCTGAAATTTGTTCTTGATTATCTTCATTTTCTTTGTTTCACTAACTTGATTCTACTAACAAGATCTTGTAAGTGTATTGGTTTTTCTATCTCACCATGTCTTCTGTTAAGAGTAAGAAATCAAGGAGTCTACCTGATTTCTCAATCGAAGAATATGACTATTGGGAGTTTAGAATGGAGAACCATCTCAAAGCAATTCATGATAGAATGGAGGAGGTTCTTGAGGAAGGACCTATCAAGTTTTATCATGGTGGCACAAGTGATGGTATCTGCAGAAATTGAAACAAGAGTGAGGCAAGAAAAGAAAAGCTCGGAACTCACAAGTGATGAAAGAAAGATTCATAATCTGGATCAAGTTGCTAGAACTGAGATCATTGAAACATTGAGTAAGGATTGGATTGAAAAGGTGAAAAGATGCAAGATCGCCAAGGAAATGTGGGAAACTCTTGCTGGAATCTGTGAAGGATCATATCGTGTCAAAGAAAACAAATTGCAATCAGTCCTATATGTTTTTGACACTTTCAAGATGAAAGAAGGAGAATCCATTGATCAACTAGATGTTAGGTGACTAATCTTGAACAAGGCAAAATTTGATAAATAACACTCAGACTATAATAGATAAAATCTTCAATAATTCACAAAAGTCTAGTGATAAAACTAGATTAGGTTTTGATAGGAGTAAGAAAAATGATCCAATAAAACCTAGAATTTTTGTTAAAGCAACTAAACCAAAGATAGAAACTAGATTTAGTCCTTGGAAACCTAAGGAATTAATTACCTCATCCGATAATTCAAAAGAAAAAAGCAGACGAGGAAAGAAACTCCAAAAGTTAAACCCAAGACTAAGTCAAAATTTTATCCTATGTATAATAGCTTTGATGGAAGAAGTAAAACATATCCATTTTTACCAAGATTCAAGACAATTTCAAAAGATCGGTTAAATAAGATTGATCTTGAAAGTCTTATCTTAGTAGATAGATATGGATGTAAACTTCAATCTATGGTTTTGAGGAACAACCTGATATCTTTGTCTGGATTCCTAAAAGTCAATTTAACATGAAAGGACCAAAAGTACAAAGGGTACCTAAGCATTAAATTTGTGATTGCAGGAAGATAAGAAGATAGTTGAAAGAGGAGACATTCTTGAGATCATCCTGGTACATTGACATGTCGTGTTCCAAGCATATGACCTATGAAAGACGACTACTCTCTAACTATCGACTATAGATGGACCAAGAGTGATGTTTGGAGACAACAATTATGGACTTACCAAAGGTGTAGGGACACTGATGATAGGAGATATTCAAGTACATGAAGTCTACTATGTGGAAGGATTAAAGCACAATCTACTATCTGCTTCACAATTTTGTGATAAGGGGTTTTGTGTCAAATTTACTCATAATGCATGCTATGTATTAGATGGTATCAATGAAAATATTCTATTAGTTGGAGTCAGACAAGGTAACATTTATGTTGCTAATTTCAAAAGTTGTCCTAAAGATACTTGTCTTGTTGCTAAGAGTTCAGATGACTTAAGTTGGATGTGGCACAAACGTCTTGGTCACTAAAACTTCAAAACTCTTGTCAAAATAGCAAGGAAATCTTTAGTTAAAGAACTCCCTGATAAAGTATTTTCAAAGAACCATGTGTGTGATTCTTGTCAAAAAGGAAAACAGACTAAAACTTCTTAAAACAATAAGTAGTCCTTCTTGTAAAGGATTTTGGAACTTCTTCACATGGATCTTTTTGGTCCAAGATCACCTCTCGGCTTTAGTGGAAGAAAATACACTTTGGTAATTGTTGATGATTTTTCAAGATTTACCTGGGTTATTTTCTTATACAAAAAGAATGAGACTATGATTAAGATTCCTAATTTCTTAAAAAAGTTCAAAATGAAAAAGGATTAATTATTGTTAAAATTAGAAGTGATAAAGGTACTGAATTCCTTAATAAGCCGATTACTAACTACCGCATTGAGAATGACATAGCTCAGAAACATCTGCAATAAGGACTCCACAATAAAATGGAGTAGTTGAAAGGAGAAACAGAACCTTGATAGAGGCCGCTAGAACAATGTTATCTCGAGTACAACACTCCACACGGGTTTTGGGCGGAAGGCATTATACTGACTGCTTTGTTCAAAATAGAAGTTTGATTGTTAAAGATAAATGCAAAACTCCCTATGAAATTTGTAAGGGAAGATCCCCTAAAATTTCATACTTTCATATATTTGGTTGTAAATGTTTCATACACAACAATGGGAAATCTCAATTAAAAACTTTTGATGCCAAGATAGCATATAGGATATTCTTGGGATACTCATCTCGTATCAAAGGCATATAGAGATTTTAATAAGACAACCTTATGTGTGGAAGAAACACCCCATGTGGTATTTGATGAATCTTCTTTTGAGTACAATAAGACAGGGGACATCACAAAGATATTAGATGATCTGGATCGATGACTATCAAGAGATCAACCATAAAATTATACAATCAAGAATCGACTCGGATGAAGAGGAAGAATCAGACCAAAAAAAAAGAACCCGAAAGATCTTCCTCATCACCGATCTACCACCTGATCGACGACCAATACATCGATGATCAGGTAGAGTCATCGAAGGTAAAATAGAATCATCTCGAAATGAATAATTCGGACAAGACACCATCCACCGTAAAAGATAAAGGTAATAAAGTAATGTCATATCACCCAAATTAATGTATAATTGGAGATTTAGACTGCGTGTTCGAGACAAGGACCCAATCAATCAAGATTGTATGTTCAGTTGCTATGTGTCATTACTTGAACCTAAATCTATTACGTAAGCTCTAATCGATTCCAACTCGGATTAATGCCATGCAAGAAGAACTAAATCAGTTTCAAAGACAAGATGTGTGGGAGCTTGTTGAAAGGCCTCATCATCAAAAAGTTATTGGAACTAAATGGGTCTTTAAAAACAAAAGGGATGAAAACAATATTGTGGTTAGAAATAAGGCCAGACTAGTTGCTCAAGGTTATTCACAATCGTAGGGGATTGATTATGATGAAACCTTTGCACCAGTGAGCTCGTCTGGAAGCCATAAGATTGTTTTTAGCCTATGCCGCTTTTAAAAGATTTATAGTATTTCAAATGGATGTTAAGTCAGCATTTCTTAATGGAATCCTAGCCGAGGAAGTTTATGTAGAGCAACCTCCTGGTTTTGTCAAAGGAGACAAGGTTTATAAACTAAGGAAAGCTCTATATGGACTTAAACAAGCACCAAGAGCATGGTATGACACCTTGTCCTGATTATTTAATTCAAAATAGTTTTGTTAAAGGTAGAATTGATAGAACTCTCTTTTGAAAAGAATTTGGTTGTGATCTTTTATTAGTTCGGATCTATGTTGATGATATAATCTTTGGATCAACTAACATATCTTTCTCGTGAAGAATTTAGTCATCTTATGAAAAGCAGATTTGAAATGTCCATGATGGGAGAGATGACTTATTTTCTTGGACTCCAAGTCAAACAGACAAAGAAGGGAATATTCATCAATCAAGCCAAATATACAAAAGATCTCATTGAAAAATTTGGAATAGGTACCACCGAGAAGCTAAGATACCTATGATGACAAACTTTTCAATGGATCCAGATGAGAAGGGAGAAGACACCGATCAAACCGAGTATAGAGGTCTAATTGGTTCTTTATTATATTTAATCGCTAGTAGACCTGATATTTCATTTGCGGTTGGAGTTTGTGCTCGATTTCAAGCTAATCCTAAGAAAAGCCATCTTGAAGCAACCAAGAAAATTCTTAAGTATCCGAAAGGAACAAGAAATGTTGGATTGTGGTATCCGGTGATGACAACTTTGGTGTCTGGATACTCGGACTCAATTTTGGTGGGTGTAAGATAGATAGAAAATCTACATCCGGTACTTGCCAATTTCTTGGTAGTAAGCTGATTTCATGGTTGTCTAAGAAACAAACCTCTCGTAGCTACTTCCACAATCGAAGCCGAGTATATGGCACCGGAAGTTGTTGTTCACTGATTGATCTGGATAAGTCAATGACTAAGGGACTATAACATTATCACCAAAGATGTATCTATCTTTTGTGATAGTAATAGTGCCATAGCTATTACCTTAATCCAAATTCCTACATACGAGATGCAAGCATGTAGATATCGTACACACCACTTCATCCGAGACCATGTAGAGAAAGGTGACATCGTACTAGAGAAGATTCTGATTGATTTCCAAAGAGCAAACATCTTGACAAAGCCACCGGCAGAGACAAGGTTTAAAGAACTATCTGTAGAATTAGGACTATTAGATGCTTCTTTAGTTAATCTATAATTCTATGTTTTTCATTCTTTGTGTCTCTCAATTTAGTTTACTATGTCTAAAAGAATTATCGGACTAGATATGAGTCAAAGGACAATCAGTAGCTGATATTATTGATCTCCTATTTTGGAATCAAGAATCAAGGATTAGTCATATTGACCTTATCCGACATGATAATTACTTATTCGACATTCGGTAAATCAGACTAGGCACAATAGTCACCTGATTTCTTGAGAAACAGATGACTATCTCGCACCCTATCCGATCTACCTCAAGTTACTAATGATTTTCTTCAAGTCTATGTCTTTACAGAATAGGTCACGAGATCATATTGATAACTCGACTGTTTCACCTCATCTATCATAAACCTTCTTATCCGGACACCTTTGCCTCTGAATAATCTCCATATATTGTGTTTTCTTATAAAACTCTTATCGGATTGATTGGTTGGAAAACCTAACTTTAGAAAATTAAATCGAGCACTCGCTTATTTAAAATAAAATTATTTTTTAAGTTTGCCAAAAGATAAAATTAGGTCATTTTAAAATCGAGTTACTTTATCGAGATGACTTTATAAACATATCTCTGTTTTGAAAACCCTTATATGAAGTAAGATAACCCTAGATCGACATCGTGCATACTTACTTCTCTGCATAAAGTAACCTACATCTCACAAATCAACAGTCTATAAAGTAACTATTTATGCATTCCAAAGGCAAGTAGCCTACACGCGCTGAATCCCAATCGTTTATCCAGATTTTTAACCGTTGATTCAAGACAAGAAATCTTTTTAAATAAACGGCTTAGATTAAATCAGATTTTCTAAAAGCGGTTTCTCTTTCCAATTTTCCCTCCTATAAATACACCTTCTTCTCCATCAAAACTTTTTCTCTTTGAAAACCATACTTATACTCCGAATTTTTTTTTTTTTAAAAACCTTTAACCAAATTTTTCTATGAGCCATACCCAAAAAAATTAGGAGTAACCTCAAGAATGGTGGAAGTACACACTAAGACTTACAACATGAAGATCAAGTCGGAAATGTACGTCGACTTTGATACCACCACCGATGGAGAATCTAGACAGATTCTCAATTTATTGGAGAGGTCGGGATTGAGGACATTCTGCTCCAAGAAATCCAGCTCAATAAAACTCTGGATATGAGAGGCATAGAGTTTTATGTCAATGGGACATTCAAAAACGGGATATTCAAAACCCGTGTTTACGGCGAGGTGTTGACAAGAACTCCAGGCGGAGGTGGCGCGGATTTTGATACAAGCGGCGAAGGAGTAAACCCTCTCACATATAAATCGAGACGAATGGGTAGAATCATTCGAGATGATTGCCCGGAATTCAATGAGGGTAGGAGGTCTGAATTGAAGAAAAAATACTCCGATGGACATATCGTTTATTAATGACGATATTGACGAAGGTCATTTTAGGGAGCAGAACTCCCATGATGGGTCGACGAGACCCGGTGTCGTGTCAGATGAGGGCCATCCTAGACGGAGTACAAGTCAACCGGGCTGGGATGCTCTGGGAAGATTTGAAACCGAAAGGAAGAGGTTGGAAGTGGTAAGTGGGAAATGGCAGCGAAGTCGATCACTAGCCTGTTCAACAAGGTGACTGTGATTCTGGAGGATATCTTTGGCAATTTGAAATCAATCGGCTGATGGAGTTAGAGCCTACACCAAATGTAAAGGGCTGCTAACTAAGGATGAGCCGCTTGGGGCTCCAAATGACTGACGAAGGAGCACTGAGGACAGGGCTCAGACCCCTCACCGAGGAGGAGGAAGAAGAAGAAGAGGAAGAGCACACACCGAGCCTTCAATGACTTCGCTGAGGCATCACGCCAATGAAGCGAAGAGAAGATCCCTATGAGAAGGAGGCTGATAAAAGCCTCGAGAAGGGAGGAACCTCTGGCCGATCACCCTAGCCTTCCGGGCCGAAGAGGCACTTACACTAGACATCGCAGCAGAGGCTGTCCAATCGGAAGATGTACAGAGATCGGCTCCGAAAGGACTCCCTCTCCTTCTCCAAGAAAGGTACAATTCTCTCCCTCCCCCTCTCCACCCCACTCGCGATGAAGAGGTGACCCAGTGGCACCTCACGAGCCTCTTAAACAACCTACTCCCACTATAGTCCAAGCCGAAACCTCATCGGCCACACTCCCACAAACCCAAACCCAAACCTCATCTCCTCCTCCCTCCCCATTTGATTTCTTTTCTTTCCTAACCTGACCGATCTACTCCCCACCCCCATAACCACCATCTCACCCCCACCTTACTCCCATCTTCCTCAACTCTATCTCACAGCCCACCCCAACCCTCTCGCACCCCAACCCACTATCCCACCAACCCCTTCTCCACCACCCACTTCATCCGAAATATCACCCCCTCCATCTTCACCCCCACCTCGAGATTCCCCCTCCACCACCATCGACGCCCCCACTTCCTCCCAACCCTCTCGATCCCCAACCCGTGGATACCTCCAACATCTTTGGAGATATCCACATGAGCTCCCCAGTCAACTTCTCCCACCCCCTCCTCCTCATCCGATTTTGAGGAGGAGCCAAGTCCAATCTTTGCCATATCCTCGGCCTTTGAGGATCTACACAAGCAAATAATCACTAAAGTCCAAAGGTGATGGAGAAGAAGACGAGGAAGGTGATTAGAGCGATCACGAAACAATGCTCGCCAACATGCAGATTGCCGAGGTCAATATCTCTCGCAACCTATCTCGCAAACCTTGGCACCGCTGTTGGTACCCAGTGAGTAACCTGGAGGAGGAGGTAAAGGTGCTCAAGCGAAAGTGGCGGAAGATAACGAGGTCCTAGTCAATGCTCTCACTTGCACCAATCGAGACTTAGGACTCATTGTGCGCATTGGAAGGTCAGCTCCAGACCACTGAAAGATGAAGTCAAAAAGGGGGAAGGAGCTGAAGGAAGAATGGACACCCTCACACTGGAGTCATGTCCATTACGAGACAAGCTCGACTCAAAGGCGGACGCAATCGAGTTGGAGGCAGCCAAAGATGAGATAAAAGAAAATCGAGATGAGTGGCCGCCTTGCAACCGAGGGTGACCCAGATTGAGGAGGCCATCCGGGAGGATGAGGAGAAGAGGAGAAGAGAGGAAGAGGAGAAGACAGAGAAGGCTGGCCAAGATGAAGGAAGCCGAGAAACCCGAGGCCAAGGGCAAGGGTAAAGGAAAGGCAGCAGCAGCGGTCGAGAAGTCTTCATCGGTGAATAGCCACTACCCTAGACCAAGAAATGAGCAAAAGGAGAGAACGACTACTCAAACCTCTCACCGAAAGCATTAGAAGAATACATGCTGAGAAGGAGAAGTATGAGAAGTAGGAGAAGAAAAGATCAAGAAGCTGGGAAAGGCGGAGCTGAAGTGGGACAGGGACACTCGGAAATGGGTGTCAAAAGCAGCCGATGAAGCAATTTCCGACTGTCCATCGCTCGTCGCCTCCTCCTAAGATGGTCTCTGGACAGCCTCACCAAATAATACAAGAAGAAAGCACCGGATGCCGATGGATGTACTATTGGTACATCTTGAAGGCATCTCCATCTCGTGCAATGATGAAGACATGCAATGGCATGAATGGATGGAGAAGGAGGATGCTTGATTCAGTATGGAGACCGCTCGATGAGGCGCATAAGGTGTTCAATCTGCGATCTTGTCGCTCCAGCCTATGAGCAAGTCTCTCCTAAACTGAATCAAGATGGATCTCCAGGACATGGAATGGGTCAAATCGGTTGTTGTCAAAGATGAGAGAGAATCCGAGCTCATAGACGAGAATGAACTCAAACATTTCAGAGCAAGGATTTTCAACCGGCTGAACATTCCAGGAAGCAAGCCGATGGGGAACTTAATAGACCAGGATTTTCTTTTCCTTATCTCTATTTTTATCAGTTCTCCCTATCTCATAAATTGTATATGTGTATAAATACATTTTGACCTATGTGATTTACTTATCTTATTTCTTAAAGTTTTTTACCGCTTTAAGAAAACTTAAATTTTTAAGTATTAATCATCTCGAGAATTTTATTTCTCGGTACTTAAAATTTTCTAAAAATTTTCTAAGTTCTAAGACTTAAATTTTTTTACAGACTAAATATTTTGGAAGAGTCTAAAAGACTTAAAAAAATTTCATTGTGAATTAAGTGTTATAATTTGAATGAATCGATTTTCAAGGTATGAATGTGTTCTAATATGTCTATCTCGATAATCTTGATCAACTCTAAACTAACTTCAGTTGTGAGTGTGTTTCTTCCTTGTAGGTTTTAACTTCATCAAAAAGGGAGAAATTGTTAAATCAAGAAAGTTTTGATGAGTTAAAAGAAGCGATTCAGATGATCGGACTACTATGAAGAACAATTGAGACTAAGTCCGAGTACTAAGCCGATCGGTACTAGGTCATCAATCGAGCAAGTCGGTGAAAGGACGGAAAGTTACAAGTCGTCGAAGATCACTCAAGTCTAGTCATCTGCAGGAGACAAGTATGAAGAGCTCGAGACGAGGTCAAGACAAGCTGAAAAGAATAAGAAAGGCGAGTCTTCACCAAGTCACCAGACGAGTAGAATAAAATCAGCCGAGGTCTAGAGCGGTTTCCAAAAATAAGTTTGTTGAGCGCTTTCTAGTTTGTTAAAACTAATTAACAAACTAACCTGTCTTTTCAGACTTATAAATAGGTCTAGAAACTTCATTAAAAATCATCTATCACACGAATTATTCATTCAAAGAATGATTCTCACAATTCACAAGATTTCAAAAAGCACAAAAATTATTTTCAAGGATTTCTTCATAGTTTTTTTAAGTGTTTATAGAACACTTTCTTATACATCTTCAAACACCCTTCTATCACTATAGAGTTAGATTTTTCAAGAATAGTTTAGAAGATTGAAGATTTGAAGATCGGTTTGTAATTTGTAAGTTGTACGATTGGAAAGTGAGTAAGTAAGCTAGTAGAAGAGACCCTTCTTCAAAGTTTGAAGAAGGGGAGTGGATGTAGGATTTTTATAATCCGAACCACTATAAATCGTGTTCTTTATTATTTTCTTTTACTTACTTGTTTCTTTCTATTTCTTGTTTATAAATCAAAGATTAATTTTAGAATCAAAGTTAGAACTAAAATACCAGATTGCTTTTGATCTTGATCAAGTTGAGTTTAAAATTGAATTCCATTGTGCTACTTGAGTGTTTTTGAATAATTTTAAAAGATTTGAAAAAATCTAAAAAAATCTATTCAACCCCCTTCTAGATTTTTCCTAGAAGGTTAATTCAAGTTTTCCCTAAGATACTCAACTAAGTGGGACCAACATGATCTTTAGATGACTTTGAGTCTTGAGAACCTAAGTCGATTATCTAGTCTAACCTAGTCCGAAATTTTACAACTTACGTACTACTTTACTTCAGCTTATTCTATACAACTCACCTGGTCATCCTACTTTACAGAGACTATCTACCTTATACATTTTAACACATCAAAACTTATTCCCGATCTAACACTTATCACACTCAACACCGATACTCGATTACTTCTCATGTAAGGGTCTTATGATTTATGATTGATCACCGTATTGCCTTGATTGCATTCTTGAAGCCTCGTACATCTATTTATAGATGAATATCTTGGCCTTCAAAAATATCGTAGATCCTTGTGGATGGATCTAGAATTCTCTAGCTTATTCTCCTATTATTCATCTTGTTTAGCTCGGTGGAAAAATCGCCAAGAAACTGTCTTTAATAACTGTTCTAGACTTGTAACCGCATGATCTAAAAAACTTCCCTTTATTCTTGAATCACTTAGATCCTTCTCGAGTATTGGAGTCGACATTACGGATCATCAACCTACAATCAACAACATAAAAGACAACACCGAAATAAGAAAAGGTAGTGTTAGAAGAAAGGGCAAATTCTCGATGTCGCACTGCATGTTACAACATTGGTTGTAACAAAAAAATATTTAACTCGGTGACATCAACATTTATAACTCTAAAATTTTCAACTAATCTTCAAATCTTCAAGGAAAAAACACGGTAATGCATAACAAATTGAATTGATGCCCACCTCAACAATGTAGGAGAGTATATTTACCGATGAAATTGGAAGAAAGTCATTAAAAAAAAGCATAATCGAAGGAGTGAGTTAGTTAATTAAGCCTAAAAATGTCTGCATAATTATTGGGTGTAAAGTGATGACTAAATAGACATTCCTTATACACTTTTTAATTTCGTATAATGAAATCGGTTTTGACGGTGAAATTAGAAGTATTGACAGAGGTAATTAATTTAATGGTCAAACCTTCAAAAAATATAGAGCATAAAAGATAAACGGTCAAGATTAAATAGAATATCGATCTATGGTCTGAAAATAAAGGTAGGAAAACTGAAAAAGGAATGTAATGGTGTATTATATATTTATTATAGATTTGATAAACAAAACTCAATTAATAAATCTAATCAATCAACTAAATAAATACTATATTCTTAATTTCTTATGAACATATATACAGATTAGTAAATTAAATAATAATTAACATTCATTATGTAAATGTACACAAATAAATATAAATAATAAATAATCCTTGACTAATGAAATCCTTTATATTGTGAGATAAATTTATTCAAAACTTTAATAGACAATAAGGACGATTAAAAGAAAATTTATCGAATAAAATGCAATGCATAGAATTAGAAAAATATTTTATGTAAAAACAATAATGAAATTAAACTTAATTACATTGAATTGATTACAATACATCTAATGAAGAAAACCTAACATGAGTATGAAAACATGATAAAAATCTAAAGAGTAATATAGATTTTACATGTTACATTATACTATATTGTAGGTCCCAGATAGGGTAAAGCAGGTGTAGGAGGGGGAGGTGGCCTGATCTGGATAGCCTGATGAAGGTATCTTGAATCATAGTAGCCTAAGACTTTATGCGGATAACTAACCTATTGATAGGCTGGAAGCTTGTCGGTTGGCCAACTATCTAACTAGCTTGAGTTATGCGGAATGTAGGCCCTTAGTTTACCCTTTAGTTAATCGATTAACACACAACTTTACCAGCTTGAGTTGATGTCAATTTTAAGAAGCAAAGCAAGTAGTAAAGCAGTAATAACACAGAGGTTTATAGTGGTTTAGAGATAACAACTCCTACGTCCACTTTTCCCGATTAAATAAGAGAATTCCTTCCACTTGGAATTTCTTGTTTTATAGTGCCAAGGTGCACCGATCAATCAACCTCTCTAAAGAAGATCTGATCACTAGGAAAGTACAGAGTCCTAGTTCTCAAGAACAACTTCTATCCACCGGTATAACACAATCAGCCTTCAAGACACACTCACAACTAAAACTAACTCTCCGAGTTACGGGTTTTAGCAGATTGCTTGGTTTCTAACTAGTTGAGATAATCCTTACAATGAAGAATAGTTCTAAGGATTGGATTATCTCTCTAAGCTTAGGATATATCTATTTAGCTCGAATATACAAATTTGTTCGAGCTCTATAGTGAAACACTTGCGAAATTTGTAGGTTTTGAGTGCTTCTTTCATTGCTTGAATGCTTGAACTTGTTGGTAGATTTCTCTTTCTTGGAAATTTCCCATGACCTTGTTTGGTTCAAGGCCATCTGTATTTATAGACATTTTTAAATAATTTCTGTTGGAGAGGAGTTATCGATAGTGTCTATTTCCCTAGGGGTAGAAAGACTGGCTATAATACAACGAAGTACCTATTTTGCATGGATAGGTATGGCTGCATTAAATGTCAAATCTTTTCTTTTGCAGCTCGGTTTATCTTAGACTCGAGCGTGTTAGAGTCTGCAGGTCCAATCGTGTCGGTTCGTACATGACGTGTCATCTTCTCATTGGTGGTCTGACTGACCGGTAGGTGTATGTCTAAACGGCTCTTTAATGGAGATAGCCTAAATGGCTTTTAGTTCGTCCCATATTAATTTACACACTCTAAAAAAGGAAATTTAACTCATAATCTTCACCCTCACAAAATATACATATTTACTCATATGTCATTACTAAATATTTTCTTTAAACATATAATTAACACAAAACAATCAGTTTAGAGACCCAATTAAACATAGTCCTTATCTAATTAAAACAACCCATATACCCAACTTATTCCAACAAATCAATATCCCCCTAACCCTAATCTCTCTCTCTCTTTCTTGCTGATTCTAGATCGAACCTACCTCTTTCCATTTCTATCTCTCTATGTCGATTGATTGAAACCCACCTCTTTCCATCTCTCTATGTCAATCGATCAAAACCTACCCATAATCATACCCTAAATCGAAACGTAACACCCCTAAAATTTTCAACTTAGTTATTTTAAAATTATAAAAATTAATAATATTATAAATATATATATATATATATATATATATATATATTGTGTTGATATGAATCCACATACGTACTTATCAATAGCATAATTTTCTCAACAAGGAAATCAATCTTCTATTTTTTTTAAAGTGGCGATTTTTTTCTTCTTTTTCTTTTAAAAATTCAAATCTTTAATTAATAATCTTATCTTTTAAGTGTGAGATTTAGTAGACTTAAAAGTCCCTATTTTTTCTCAACAAAAATATTTTTCTCACTTCTACATAATTTTTGGATTAGACGGCCATATCTTTAATCACAAGAAAATATATTTTCTTCTCTATTATTTTTAAATTCCTAAATCTTTTAGTATTTAAATATTAGTCCTTATCTCATCAAGCCCGAACCCATGTTTTATACGTCTATTTATAAAATCTTACCTTAGAAAAATATCATACTCAAGAAATATCATATTTTACGTTACGGCATTTTTCTTCACAACTATTATACGTTATCGGTAGAATCGTGAGGAATAGGATTTGAGGCAATTGCATTCATTGCATCCACGACATTAATTTCAGGTGGGGATTACTATTCAAGTTTACGTTTGTCTCTATTAAATGCTTTGAATGTAAATTGTTATTGTTTAAATGCCACATTCCATAGGCAACAATGACAAACTACATATTACATGCTATGCTATGTTCAACAGCTTTCTATAGTAGCTCGGATCACAAGTGGGTCCTTGCTAAAATTTACGAGTGTGTTGTAGGTATTCGGTGATGGTTTACATGATTTGTGTTTAACATTGACAAACGAGTCCCCACCGAGCTAGTTGTTTTGCTCACCCCAATCTCATTAACATTTTTCGCATTAATATGGAGTGCGGTGGAGGGCCGGTGGATGTGTGTCACAAGCATCCAAATAATATTTATGTTTGAAATTAATTCTTGTAATTTTAAATTCAAATTAAGAATTTTAGGATTATTTTTAAATATTTATTTTAAGAGTTGCATCTCAGTTGTTTTACTAAACTATATTGATATTTGAAAATAAATAACATTATTTTTATTTTATTGATCATGTTTTACTTTCAAACTTACTAATGTTTTCACTATTTACTTCCGCTGCAAGTTTTTAGAAAATTAATTGCCTTCTAAACATATTTTCAAATGTTCCTATATTTTTAGAAAAATTAAGATTTTTGAATAATTGCTAGCTTAAGCTTGAAGGTGTGCGTAAGTGTTTTTGCGAGAATGTTGTCATGAATGTTGCCACAATCAAGAACAACATACGAAAATAAATGAACAGAAATACAAAGCGGAAGTCTTAAACACTTTGCAAGATGGATATCAAAATTTTGTATAGACTATAAATAAGTCTATACCGCCAAACGACGTATTATCACTAAAATTGTTAAGTGATACAATCGGTGAAAACATAAGCCACACCGTGAATGGATCTACGTATATAGTGACTAGACAATGATCAATCTAACCTATCACTAATATATATAAAGACCCAATGTTGAGTGAAATGTTGGAACATTCACCAATGGAGGTATCGAGTATGAAACATACAATAAATTCTATAATCTATGCCAATAGACTATGCTAGATTGTGTTTCCCTCAACTTCAAGTTTTAATCTTCATAGCAAAGCAGTGTATATATAGATAATCTGGACTCTTAATGCTTGAAGATAACTTCCACATCTCCCTTGAAAATAGGTAACTTCCATGTAGCTTACCCATGATCTTTATAACTTCTCTTCTCTTGCTTTTTCAAACGCATGACTTGCTAATCGCCGTAAGTCTTCATTCTGAAAGAAAACAAGACATTGACCAAGACAAAACGTGGGTTAAGGGTTAGTGGAAGTGGAAGGACGAATTTCGATGTTGTGACCGAGAATGTTGGCACATTCTCGAGTAACACTCGCCACCGACATCAACAATCTCCCCCAATTCGGCCTTTCTACCGGAACACACCCGATGTTGTACCATTGAATGTAATGTGTACACAATAGAGATAAGTAAATCAAGTAAATGACATCTCATTACTTAGCCAAAAACGAACAATACTAAACATATAATATTACTAAAACATAAATTACGAATATAACAACGACTTAACACATAATAAAAACAAAGTCGAGCTAACATAGAACAATGACAAAAATAAACTAACAAACATAAATCGAGCAACAAGACATAAAACATATAACACAATATACGAATGTTAGGATATATATTTATATAGTTTTGATGATGTGTTTAAAACCTTAGTGTAGTAGGACCAAATTTGAACACTGTTAGTCGAGTTGATGATCTAGTTCAAGTTAGATAGTCTTTTGTTAAGGGGGAAACCTTTCTAGACTAGACAAGAAGACTTAAAGACCATTTGAGATAGAAGACTTCGTGCCAAGAAGATAGAAGGCTTGAAGTAGAAGAGTTCGTCTAGAAGACTTGGCACAGAGTAGAAGGGTTCGTCTAGAAGACTTGGCCTGGAGTAGAAGGGTTCGTCTAGAAGACTTGGCCAGAGCAGACTTGAGGTAGAAGACTCACGACAGACAAGAAGACTTGACGTCGGCAAGGTTGAAATTATGGAAAGTCCAATCAGCAAAGTTGAGACAAGCCGAGTTCAAGAGTTGACCGATATCCGATTCCAAGATTCAAGGAAGTTATGATTGGCAATCAATGATTAAATCAAGATTCAATCATAAAGATTAGATTGCAATCAAGGAAGATATGGAAGACCAATCAAATAACAATCAAGGGAATCAATCGGTAGTAAATCAATCAAGACTTGATTGATGGGAATCAATCAAGCCAATCAAGCAAGTCAATCAATTGATGGGAATCAATCAAGACAATCAAGCAAGTCAACAATTGATACTTTCCAAACGATAGAGAATCGATTGCTAGCTTTTCCAACGGCTAGTTTTTCAATCTCTATGAATATTGGTGATCACTACAAGCTCGCGCATGGAATACACGCATATTCAAAAGAGACACAAAAATACGACGAGCTAACGAACAAGAACGGTCACCATTCCAAGAGCTTTAAACGCATTAACACAAGCTTAGAGAAATAATCCATTGCTATCTTAGAGCAACTAATAGATTAGGATTATTTCTTAGTTGGAATTGTAAAATCACCTTTCATTATCTCTGCAGAGAAAAGGTTGATTATTTCTAAGATCTTAGAGTTAACACTCGAAGGTCACCATTTTGTACCAAGGGCGGGAACTTGTAAAACTTCCTGTGGTTGAATCCTCAAGGAGAACGAGGATTGAAGACCAAACAAGGGCAGGAACTTGTAAAACCTCCTGTGGTCAAATCCTCAAGGAGAACGAGGACAAAAGATCGTTTCGTTAGTAAGACCCTGTGGGATCGGGGAGAGTGGACGTAGGATCGTTATATCCGAACCACTATAAAAATCTCTCGTGTCTTTACAAGCTTTCTGCATTCATACTTATAATCGCTCATTCATCGTTTTAATAAACTCGTATTAATCCTGCTAAGTATTCTTCTCAAAGGTTTTCTTTAAAAGGGTTTTTCAAATACACACGAGATTAGCTTCCGCACCATCGAAGACTTCGAAGCTCCGAAGTCTCGCTGATCTCACATAGCACACTCGAGTACCTTGCCGCAGAAGACTTCAAAGTCTTCTATCCTCACACTCACTCACGAAAAGTTGTAAAAGTTTTGAGTGTGGTAAAGTCTATTCAACCCCCTTCTAGACTTTCCACCTCCTTGCACATCTCGTCAGGGACCAACAAGTGGTATCAGAGCGGTGGTTCAACCGACCACCGGCTTTGGTTACCAATAGTCTTTGAGGAAAGACTGTTGTGGTCATCTCAATGCATCCGTTTTTGAAAAACCGTTTTCATAAAACTCATTGCATTCATTGCATAATTGTTTTTATTGCTAACATGAG
The DNA here is from genome assembly GCA_030762865.1 of Paraleonurus japonicus. Classification (NCBI taxonomy): domain Eukaryota; kingdom Viridiplantae; phylum Streptophyta; class Magnoliopsida; order Lamiales; family Lamiaceae; genus Paraleonurus; species Paraleonurus japonicus. Next base: position 25,742,609 of record CM061060.1, read on the forward strand.
TTTTCTCAAGAGCAAGAAGTCCGTAAAGCTACCAGTTCTCTATAGAAGACTATGATTATTGGAAGTTGCGCATAAAAACCACCTCGAACCTTTCATGACCGTATGCTAGATATTTTGGATGATGGACCAATGAAGTTCAATTGGGATCCAGTAGAGACTACTAGAAGAGAACCCGATGGCCCACATTTTCAAAGAGAAGAAGAGAGATTGGAGAGAGATAGAAGTTTTGCCGACAAGAAAGCTTTGATGGCGAGGCCAAGAAGAGTCTACATCTAGTTCATCAACCTCATCGATTTCTCTCCCGATAATGATCTATGTTTAATGACAAACACGAAGAGGTATCTTCGACTCTTGTTCCTCTTCTTCTTCTCGCACCTCTCTAGCGTAAGAGTTTGACCATAACTTTGTTGATAAGTTAATGGGTGATCTCAAAACCGCTATACACGCTTACAATTGTGTGGAAAAAGAGAACACTAGCTTAAAGGCTGAGATTGAACTACTTACTCAAGAATCTACTAGCAAGCCTTCGGAATACTAGCAGACTCTAATCGTACAACTTCGTAAGAGTTAAACACTCTTAAGTCAAGTGTCTTTGAACAAGGTCTATTGGTAGAAAGGTTGCTTTTGAGAATATTGAGAAGACAGATCAATTAAAGATTCTACAAGCAAAGTTCGATGAACTTTTCCATCAACATGAACGTGTAAAATCAAGTGAGGAACGTTTAAGTTTGAGGTTGGATCAACTGAACAAAGCTTCTCATGCGGTTCAAACAATAGTTGAATCGTCTCAAACACCTAACGTAAAGAAGGGAATTGGTTTTACCATTGCCCAATCCTCACGAGTTCAAACAAGTGTACTTAAGAAACGTACACATGTTAAGGGTAATGATTTGGTAGGAGAGGGTTCCAAACCAAAACCTATCGATAAGGGTAAAGGTTGCTGACCCAAAGAAATCGGTTGAATGGGAAGAAGAGTAGTTATACTCAACAACCTAAACAAGCGATGAGGTATCAAAAGAAGGGGAATCCCAACTTAAGAAACCTCGGCAAGGTCGGAAAAGTAGACATCACCGAAACCATCTCTCGAGGAGACAGTCTCGGTGAAGACTACACAACCTAAGCAAACTTCAAAGCTTGCTAAACGATCTACTAAGCCTTCGTGCTGTGAGATATGAATCTTTTGATGGCTCAAGTAGAACGTACCCTTATCATCAAAACCCTCGGACCATTGCACAGCGGTGATCACTCCATCCAGAGGACCTCGGAAGGGTCAAGTCTTCCGGAAGGAACACAGCCAACACTCATAGACATGCATCCAAGAAGGCACCAAAAGATGAAGTTGTCTATGTTGATATGTATGGGAGAAGGATGAGGTCTTCTAACCTTGATAAGAACACCTTATTCTGTGGATCCCTAAAAGTTGTGCTAACCCTCAAGGACCCAACACCCAAAGGGTACCAAAAGTTTAATTGTTTTGCAGGTCGCGTGGGTCCCTATAGAAGAAGAAGTTTGGATAACACTGTCTTGTACATCGGCGGTGGGTGCTCAAGCATATAACTTGTGACAAACACTTCTTAAGTTCCATCAAGCCTCAAGATGGCCCATGCGTAGTCTTTGGTGACAACAACAATGGTATAACCAGAGGAGTTGAAACCTTAGACATTGGAGATGTACGAGTAGAGGAAGTTCTCTACATAGAAGGCCTATAACATAATATGTTGTTTGTGTCCCATTTCTACGACAAGGGATACTCAAAGCAAAGTTTAGAGATCTATCGGTGGAATCAGCTTGCTGGATCCAGAAAATCATGTTAACACTTTCCGGAGAAGGCTACAAAGCTTGTCAAGAGACTATTAAAACTTGCTCAAGAGAGTGTAAAGCTTGTCAAGAAAACTTTCAACTTTGTCAAGAGAACTATCGGTGGAATTAAGTTTGCTAGATCCAAGAAAAGCAGCTTAGGGTAGAAGACTACAAGCCAAGCCGACTTAATTAACTAGAAGAGTTCACCGCTTAAGGGAAGAAGAGTTCAAGGTGGATCAGTTGAGACAATCAAAAGAAGAATCTCATGATATTTTATTGATTACAAATATAAGAGCTTACATGAAAAGAAAAGTTCGGTTGTTAAGGGGGAATACCAAATTTGACTTACAAAATATGGAGAGTTGATCATTACACACACATAGTGACATTTTCAAGAAGACTCTAAAGATGGAAGCCAAGTGATTCTTCTCCTTGATGATGTCAAAAAGGGGGAAGATAAGCTAAGAATTGCAATCTTCTCCAAGACAACTTCTAGTTGACTGATTTCTATTGAGATCTATTTAAAGATCTCCGGTCCTTTACCGTATTGCTTATCCTTTTTATTTCAATTCTTAGAAGGTTTTAACATCATCAAAAAGGGAAATTGTTAGGATATATATTTATATAGTTTTGATGATGTGTTTAAAACCTTAGTGTAGTAGGACCAATTGAACTCGTTAGTCACTTGATGATCTAGTTCAAGTTAGATAGTCTTTTGTTAAGGGGGAAACCTTTCTAGACTAGACAAGAAGACTTAAAGACCACTGAGATAGAAGACTTCGTGCCAAGAAGATAGAAGGCTTGAAGTAGAAGAGTTCGTCTAGAAGACTTGGCCTGGAGTAGAAGGGTTCGTCTAGAAGACTTGGCCTGGAGTAGAAGGGTTCGTCTAGAAGACTTGGCCAGAGCAGACTTGAGGTAGAAGACTCTGGTGAGACAAGAAGACTTGACGTCGGCAAGGTTGAAATTATGGAAAGTCCAATCAGCAAAGTTGAGACAAGCCGAGTTCAAGAGTTGACCGATATCTCGATTCCAAGATTCAAGGAAGTTATGATTGGCAATCAATGATTAAATCAAGATTCAATCATAAAGATTAGATTGCAATCAAGGAAGATATGGAAGACCAATCAAATAACAATCAAGGGAATCAATCGGTAGTAAATCAATCAAGACTTGATTGATGGGAATCAATCAAGCCAATCAAGCAAGTCAATCAATTGATGGGAATCAATCAAGACAATCAAGCAAGTCAACAATTGATACTTTCCAAACGATAGAGAATCTGATTGCTAGCTTTTCCAACGGCTAGTTTTTCAATCTCTATGAATATTGGTGATCACTACAAGCTCGCGCATGGAATACACGCATATTCAAAAGAGACACAAAAATACGACGAGCTAACGAACAAGAACGGTCACCATTCCAAGAGCTTTAAACGCATTAACACAAGCTTAGAGAAATAATCCATTGCTATCTTAGAGCAACTAATAGATTAGGATTATTTCTTAGTTGGAATTGTAAAATCACCTTTCATTATCTCTGTACGAGAAAAGGTTGATTATTTCTAAGATCTTAGAGTTAACACTCGAAGGTCACCATTTTGTACCAAGGGCAGGAACTTGTAAAACTTCCCGTGGTTGAATCCTCAAGGAGAACGAGGATTGAAGACCAAACAAGGGCAGGAACTTGTAAAACCTCCTGTGGTCAAATCCTCAAGGAGAACGAGGACAAAAGATCGTTTCGTTAGTAAGACCCCTGTGGGATCGGGAGAGTGGACGTAGGATCGTTATATCCGAACCACTATAAAAATCTCTCGTGTCTTTACAAGCTTTCTGCATTCATACTTATAATCGCTCATTCATCGCTTTAATAAACCTGTATTAATCCTGCTAAGTATTCTTCTCAAAGGTTTTCTTTAAAAGGGTTTTTCAAATACACACGAGATTAGCTTCCGCACCATCGAAGACTTCGAAGTTTCCGAAGTCTGCTGATCTCACATAGCACACTCGAGTACCTTGCCGCAGAAGACTTCAAAGTCTTCTATCCTCACACTCACTCACGAAAAGTTGTAAAGTTTTGAGTGTGGTAAAGTCTATTCAACCCCCTTCTAGACTTTCCACCTCCTTGCACATCTCGTCCGGGGACCAACAACGAACATTAACAAATACTAGACTCAAAAAAATAAAACCAGAGCATAGTAACAAGGATTTAACCAAAATAAACTTAACTTAATACCAAAATAATAATAAGTTCAAAAACATACCTAAAATATAAGATAAGTTCGACAAGACATAAACATAAAAGCAAAATAAATTGAGTCTTTACAAAAACAGATAAAGCTTATAGATGAAGATTAGGAGAGGATTGGGCCGTTGATCATAAACAGTGCATCTTCAAAATCTGCACGAACTCCCCTTTCTTAAAGCTCTTCTATTCTTGAAAGCTCCCCTCGCTCGGATCCTTAATGTCCCCAATCATCCAAGTCATCATACAAAGACACCGAGATCTTCATCATCCCAATCTTGCATCTATCTTCTCAAAGATCAATATCCATGTTTGAAGCTGGGTCCATCATCATTGTTGGTTGGAATTGTGGGCACATCTTCCGGTGCATTCTGGGTATCGCTCCCATTTCAAAGATCGAGCCGCACTTGTTCCAGCTCCAGAGATATCAGCATCTGGTCCTCCTCCCGGTTGCACCCAAAGATCGGCATTCGTACCACCAAGATCTCCATCACTAGCAGCCGGTTCAAGAAGCAAGATCGCAGCAGCTTGAGCGGCAGATCGTGTCATACTCCCCTGTTACAGAGAAATGAGCGCTTCCCGAGATCCTTTTGTGCATCTCAAGGTTGCTTAATGAGACACTTGGCATTATTAATTGAATTATCTGTCATAGCAATTTGATCTCGGATAAATTGCGAGTAATTGCGGTATGTTGGCAGCGTGTGTGCCAACATCTCTTGGCACATCACCTGGTTGATCAGCCAGGAACTTCAACTTTAGGGGCATTTGGATCTCTCGTAAGGCGAGATCAATCACACGTGGTCCAGTTCTCAAAACATGAGATATTGCCAAACTTAGTGCAAATGAGCCGATAATCTCATTATTTTCTCTCTAAATCCTTGAGCCACAATCAACATGTGAATTAGGCTAGGATAAGGTAGTAGCCCTTTGCTTGACATTCTCCCCGAATATGTCATCATATTGTCAAAAATAGTCTTTCCAATATTAAACCTTCTAAGATGGCCAATCTTGTACATTAGGACTGACTTGCTCCGAGGTTAAAGTGGTTGTGCTTGATGAAGGCAGCCTATTGTAAACAATTAATTTGTGAAGAACAACTGTAAAGGCTTGTCAAAAGCGACGAATTCATCCTATACCTCCACACGGTAATCCTTCCTCCAGTAATTACGCTAATCACTTCATCCAAATTATCCACTTGTGGATCCTCATCATCTCTAGTTCTTAAGACAAAATTAATTATAGTGAGTCACCTCTATAACCTTGCCTCTAAATTTCACTTTCCCATAGTGCCTAGAATTAACTTGAGAAACTCTTACTTTCAGTATTAACATAAAATTCATATACCCAATCAACCAAGTAAGGTGTAGCAAATCAAGGGAATGCATCAAAGATCTATCGACCAAATATCCAACAAGATTCATAGAGACAAAATCATCCATCTTAATTATTCTTTCCCCAACTATCGACCTAGTCCTCAAAGTCCTAAATTTATCACTATTAACACCATGATAACTATCATCGAGAATCGAGAAGAAGACATATGCAGAGAGGAATCGGTATGTACCTCATCGATTTTTCCTTCTTGGTTTCGATAAAGAGGACTTCAGTCGAGAGGATGATGTGTCCATTGGTGTGCCAACATCCTTCGGCACATCCTGCGGTTCATTGTGCTTTTTGCTCCTCCTTTCTAAACGAGCAGCCATTTTTGCCAATGTTTGATTCATCTCGAATCCTCAAGACTCCCCTCGGGCCGAGCAATCGAACAGAGGCTTGACCGCTTGTTTCCTTCTCTGGGCTTGCTTCTTTCATTTCCTCTTCGGAAGAGTTAGAGTCGAACACTTGAATCGGCTTTGAAGCAACACCATCATCGTGTTTCTGCTTCTTCCCTTTCTCCGAGTAATCGACCCTTCTAGCCATAGTTCGGTAAGAATGACGCTTTCGACCACGTCCCCGGAGCTCGACGCCTTTTGTCGAGCAGGTTTCAAAATGAGCATTAAGCTCACCGGTGTCGATCGAATAAGTTGACGGGTCATCTATTGGAGCATCTTGTGGTGATTGTGGTGGAGTAAACACAAGGTGTTGTACTTGTTGAAAGTCAATCTCCACATCGCCTACCTTAACAACAGTGGTAAATCGTTTTCTTAGTGAGGGTTTTGAATGCGTAGACGATTTGATCAGCGGTGGCTCCTTCAGCTAGCTCAACCGTCATTGGGTATGTTTCGAGAACGGAGCTTCGCTAGCTTCGCCGTTAATCGGATTTTGTGGCGTTCCGCCCAAAATTGGAGTTTCGATGGATTGGATATCGGGGATTTCAGATGGAATTTCAGTAGGTGGGAGAGGAACATCGACAGAGCCAACCCTAATTGAAGAGGGTGATGTTGGGCGAGATGCGCCAATATTTTGAGACACATTGTCGACGGCCATTGAAGCTAGAAGTTGAAGGTTTTTCAAGTAGAGGATGATGCTAGAGAGGTTGAGTGTTTCAATGTGAAAGTGAAGAGCCCTTTTGATCAACCATGATAATTAATAACCTCGCAAACACTATTCAAATTAAATTAATTAAATAATCAATTTGAACATAAATAGGTTGAAGGAAAAAGCTAATACCACAAAGTATAATCAATAATACCTTTCAAACACTTGTGCTAAACTTCAAAACAATGATATATTGTATAGAACACACTGAGTATTAAGGACCTTAAATAGGGAAGAGAAAGATTGCGTAAGTTGTGAACACATCGAAGTTAAATGAATAAGATTTAATCACATCCCTAGGAAATAGGGCATTATCGAATGTTGGAATTTTATTTCAAAGACATGCTAAAAACCGCTTAATTCTAGATAAAATAACTACACAATTAATTAAATTAGACTATATAATATTGCTGGAAACAATTTAAAATAAATAAATCCTCATACAATAATATTCGGAAATCTTCAAACTCGTAGAGGTAAATATACATATGAGAACCGAATGTTATTCACCGAATGTCGGCACACACACTTCTCAACACAGCTTTTACATGAAATAAATTCATTTGTGTTGCACTATATTTTACTTTTCCCACTTATTCACATTGATCCATTTTTCCGAGAAGAGATCATCGTAGTTGTCGGCTTCGTGTCCCATAATTACTCAATGGACTGTGAATATATTGATGCATTCAAGTCACCTTTTGAAAAGAGAACATCGTAGTAGTCAACTCCGTGCCCCATAGTTACTCGGTGACATAGCATCTAATTGTGAGTTTATTTAATTGCATTTGAGAGAAGTGTGTCCAGGACAATTTATATTAATCACAGTTCTAATACTATTTACACAAGAGAGTTCAAAAACACTAAATATTACAATACTTAGAAAAATTTAAATAAATTGTTCTAGTGTTGATACAAATGTTGGCACATTTGTCACAACACACAGCAAATATAGGTCTAATTAGTGCATAAACCTAGAGATTTTCTTAGAGACGAAAACCTCTCATTATCAAGGGTTTTAGTAAAAATGTCTGCAATTTGCTTTTCAAAGTAGAAATGTATTCCAACTTTACAACTTCTTTTTCTACAAGGTCCCTAATGAAGTGGTGTCTAATACTTATATGCTTAGTTAACGAATGTTGCACGAGGTTCTTAGATATATTAATTGCACTTGTATTATCACAATAAACAAGAAGGTATTGCTCTCCAAACCGTAATCATCGAATATCTTCTTAAGCCAAAGAAGTTGAGTACAACAATTTCCCGTAGCTATGTATTCGGATTACGCCGTAGATAGGGAGACACAATTTTGTTTACGGCTATGCCAAGAAACAAGATTGTTACCCATGTAGAAACATCCTCCACTTGTACTCTTTCTATCATCACTGTCATCCTGCCCAATCTGCATCACTATAGCCAATCAAAGAACAATTAGTATCTTTGCTATACCATATTCCATAATCACATGTGCACGCCACATATCTAATTATCCTTTTAAGCTGAATTCATGTGAGATTCTTTAGGATTAGCTGGATAACGAGCACATAAACAAACACTAAACATGATGTCCGGCCTACTAGAAGTCGTGTACAAAAGACTACCAATCATCGACCTATACAATGTTGGGTCAACATTTGTGCCAACACCGTCTTTACATAATTTTTGTGTCGATCCCATAGGTGTCTTCATGTGTTTAGCATTGTCTAAACCAAACCTTTTCACAAGATTTTTGGCATATTTACTTTGACAAAAGAAAATACCATCCTTGCATTGTTTAATTTGAAGACCTAAAAGTAATTCAAGTCTCCAACTTTGTTAGGATGTATACTATAAGCCTAGCTTTTGTATGAACATCTTTTTAGTATGAACATCCTTTTTAATATGAGATTCATTATGATCAAATTACTTATTGTTTATGATTGTTATATATATCATTATTTTGTCCAGATTAATCTATACCGTAGATAACATGGTGTGTGGTGTCACACGAGAAGATCATGCTATCACTTCCTTATAGGTTATAAATAATAGCTCACAACCAAGATGGATTTGGATAAACCATTGGAGCGGTTGTGGTGTAATTTGGTATTAGTCTATCTTGACTATAAAGTTACACTAGTACATTTTGTATGTATTGAGCGGGATCATATGAGGTTGTTCAATTTGTACCGACTATATAAAAGAACAAGATCTCTGTTGTTATGGATGTACGTCTTCTTAATCCCTTTATAATAACGGGCACGTGTACTCGGTGTATGTTTCTTTGATTTGCCAATGGGTGAGATTTATTAAATCAATAGGCTCGGTGAATTGGGAGATAACACGGTTTATATGGTGTGTTGTTGATTATAGAAGGAATTTATGTCCTAATTATTTAGGATGATGACGTCCCCTTGAGGTGCTCATAAAGATTATTATGTAAACCCTGCAGTGGATTTAATCCGACATAATAATAAAGATGAGTGGTACTACTCTTGAAATTAGATATAAATTAATTAAGTTGTCGATAATTTAATTAATTTATGGACATTCGATATCTTAAACATGGGGAAATAAACGTACACATAATAAAGGAGCCCATATTATAATATGGGATTAGGACGGTAATTCAATTATAATTCTTTAGTGGTGAGTTATAATTGATGGGCTTAAGTAAAGTGTTCGACCGAACACGGGATATTTAGGCCCATCGGGAGGCCCAATCCTAATTCCTCCTTAGGGTCCCCGTTGTAGACTATAAATAAACCCTAACATCGCAGCCTCCATACGAGTGAAAAATACGTGAGATCGCAGAGAGGCGGATTCTGATTCCTTGGAGGATCGTCGACCACTCGACGTCGAGGAAAGAGATAGGAATACGGCAGTAAGACCGTGAGGTACGAGGCTCATCCTTCGATTGCAGGTTCGACCTTTGAACTGGTTCGTCTTCACCTTTTACGGTGAATAAAGGTATAATCATATCCGCTGCGTTTTGTGACTATAATTCCGAATCGATAATTTCATAGAGTCGGCGATTGGTGGTTCCAACAATTGGTATCGAGCCATGTTTTCGACTCTATGCAATTGATTCGGTTATTCATAGATCTGATTTATTAGGATTGCATGATTATTGTAAATCTATTATAATAGGGTTTCTTGATCTGCTATAATAGGGTTTCTTGATCTGTTATAATAGGGTTTCTTGATGCGGTATAATAGAGTTTCATGATCTGATATTGAATATGATTGTATGATATTTGTAAATCTGTCATATTAGGGTTTACATGATTATCATAAATCATATATTAGGGATTGGATGTTTATCGTAGATCTATTTTTTTGGGTATGCGAATATTCGATATTTTTGCGGGAACCCTAAATCCAACTATTATGGTCGGCATGTATGTTTATGTATGTATTAAACCCTCGGACTGTCGAGGTTTTTGTTTTGGGTTGTTGAATGATTGTAATAGTTATAACCACGGCGGTTTGTTGTGTAGGTTTTATTTCGATCTAGATGATGTATAGGATCGTTGGATAAAGCTGTAATAGGAACAGTTAGGTTGATCGATGGCGGAGCAGTTGATAGCGAAGAATCGATGGATAAAAGCTGTAATAGGAACAGGTCGAACCCCGTATTGTAGGGTGCTTTGCCCGCACCCGTTTGACGGTGAACATTCAAGAACATGGGAGCATCAAAGAGGCCATAATAGTTGGAATTTTGTTTTCCATATTTATTCTTTCTTATATGTGTTATTTTGTTTAGCATATTTTATGTGTTTCATATATTATGCATGTTAATATCCCTCACGTTAAATAACTAAGTGGGAGAGGGGTTAATTTTCAACAAATCCCATAGCCTCTATTTACGGTTTGTAAGTGATGTATTCAAACATGAACGTTGGTTTTAAGTGCCTTCTTCCATATCGGATGTGTTTGTTTTGCGGATCACTAGATCAAACTTTCTTATGAATAATTATAAGAAATTTATTTAGGAGCGTGTTATCTTCTCCATCTGAAGAGGCACAAACCTAGGTAATTGACTTGGTATTAAGAAATGGTATACACTTAGATGCATATAATAGTATCCTCCCCATCGGAGTAAGTCTTTGTTATTTGTATGGCTAAAGACAAACCAACTATTAATTTTTATTTTGTTTGACAAAATGATGAAATTAATGGGTAAAACCTCCTCTTACAAATGTTTGAATTAGTATACGTCCACACTATCGTGGCATACAAACTTCACGGTGTTTTGAGGTGTTGGTGAATTTAATTATATTGTTTGAGGGAAATAATATTGATTTAAATTCTTAAATTTGATCATAATGCATTTACTTGTTTCTTAGGATTTATCATGGCTTTCAATCCACTTGCCGTTATTCTTAAAGAAAACAAACTTCTTGGTCCAAATTATATTGATTGGAAAAGAAACTTGGACATTGTCTTGACTCGAAGAGTACAAGTTTGTACTCACCGAGGTTTGTCCTGAAAAACCCAATGAAAACTCAAGTGAAGAGGAGAAAGAGGCTTATAAGAAGTGGGTCAAGGCAGATGAGATGGCGCGGTGTTACATTTTGGCTTCTATGTCGGATGTGCTGCAACATCGGCATTAGGCCATGACCTCTGCTTATGAGATGATGCTCAATCTCAAAGAACTCTTCGGACACCGTAGTCGGGCTGCCGAGCAAGAGGCCATGAGAAACTTAATGACGACCACCATGACCGAGGGGACACCCGTGAGGATCATATCCTCAAGATGATGGCTCATTTGAATGAGATGGAAGTCCTTGGAGCTGAAATCGATGGGAAAACCCAGTCGATATCGTTCTCCAAACGCTACCTAAGAGTTTTGAGCAGTTTTGCACTGTACTACAACATGAACAAAAGGTTGTATTCGATGGCGTAACTTCCGGCTGCAACTCCAAGCGGCGTAAGGGTTATTTCGTCAAGCTTCTCAAGCTTATATTGCTGAAAATGTTTCTACATCTAAGCCAAAAGGCAAAGTGATGAAGAAAAAGAAATAAGCTCGGTTTGGCAAAGAAAGCGGGTGAACCAAAGAAAATTGGTCCACCAAATGGCGTGAAGAAGCCTAAGGGTAAATGTTTTTGTGCAAGCGGCCGGGACATTGGAAGGTAGATTGCCCCGTAAAAGGAAAAAGAAGGTATATCTTATTCACTAACTATTGAAACATGTTTAGCGGTGTTATCTCGCTTTGGTGTGTAGATACGGAGCCACCGATCATGTCTGCAATTCTTTGCGGGGTTCCAGAAACCAGCGGCTTAGTGAGGGTGAGATTACCATCCACATGTGCGACGCTACGAAAGTAGCAAATTGCGGTGGGAGATGTTTATTTATTTTTTGATAAGAATAAGACTTTGGTTTTGAGAAATTTTCTTTACGTACCTTGTTTTACAAAGAACTTGATTTCAGCTTCTAAGTTATTTTTGGATGGATATTCTGTTTCTTTTGATAGCAAAGCGGTTGCCAAGAAAAATAGTGCTATTATCTGTTTTGGTACGTTGATTGACAATTTATATACTCTTAATCCAATAACTCCTACAAAGCAACAAATGGAAATTAATAGTACATCTTCTAACTCAAGTAAGTGAAAAGAACCTTAAAAAATGAACCAAACATATCTTTGGCATTTAAGATTAGGTCACATTAACTTGAGTAGGATTCAAAGATTGATAGCCGATGGACCTTTGAGTTCATTGGAAGTGGAAAACTATCCGACTCGCGAGTCCTCTTGGAAGGAAAAATGACCAAAAGGCCTTTTAAAGCCAAGGGGTATAGGGCCAAAGAAGTGTTGGAATTGGTTCATTTTGATTTATGTGGTCCTATGTCTACTCAAGCAAGGGGTGGTTTCGAATATTTTGTCTCCTTTATAGATGATTATTCGAGATATGGATATATTTATTTGATGCGCCGCAAGTCCGAGTGCTTTGATAAATTCAAAGAGTACAAGGCTGATGTGGAGAAGCGTCATGGTAAATATATCAAAACAATACGATCTGATCGTGGTGGCGAGTACCTCTTAGGAGAGTTTAGGAATTACTTATAAGAAGTTGGGATTCAATCTCAATTGTCTCGCACTGCGGTACACCCCAAATGTAATGGTGTAGCGTAACGAAGGAATAGGACACTCTTGGAAATGGTTAGATCGATGATGAGCTATTCAATTACCGAGTTCGTTTTGGGGTATGCCACAGAAACGGCAGCGTACATTTTGAACTTGGTTCCTTCTAAGATAGTATCTTCTACTCCCACGGGAATTGTGGAATGGGCGTAAGCCTAGTCTCAAACATATTCGGATTTGGGGTAGTCCAAAGACATGTGCCGAAAGGAGATCTTGATAAGTTGGAATCTCGTCTGAAGTTCAGCGGTTTGTCGGCTATCCTAGAGGAACGAAAGGTGGTTTGTTTTATAGTCCTAAAGGTCGGAGGGTAATTGTTAGCACAAATGCCCGATTTTTAGAAGAGGACTATGTAATGGACCACATGCCCATGAGTAAAATTATTTTAGAAGAAATAAGGGGAGAAACTTCTACCTTAGTACCAAGAGTGCAAGATGAAATACCACGAGGGTCAGCACCATCTGCTACCAATGATACACTATTACCACAAGTGCCTCATCGTAGTGGGAGGGTTGTTAGACAACCCGACAAATTCATGTTTTTGGGAGAGTCTTCGGACTTAGTACCTAGTGAACACGAATCGATCCACTGGAGCTACGACGAAGCACTCCAAGATAAAGATGCAGAATCTTGGGAAAAAGCAATGAAATCAATTAGAATCTATGGATTCTAATCAAGTCTGGGAGCTAGTAGAACCACCAAATGGTGTAAAAGCCATTGGTTGTAAGTGGGTCTACAAAAGAAAAAGAGGGTCGACGGCAAAGTAGAAACTTTCAAAGCAAGGCTTGTTGCAAAGGGTACACTCAAAAAGAAGGGATCGATTATGAGGAAACCTTTTCGCGGTAGCCATGCTTAAGTCTATCCCGGATTCTTTTGTCTATTGCTGCTCATATGAATTATGAGGTTTGGCAAATGGATTTCAAGACAGCTTTCCTTAACGGAAGTCTTGAAGAAAACATCTATATGAAGCACCCGTAAAGATTCATTGCAAAGGGCAAAGAGCATCTTGTGTGTAAGATTAATCGGTCCATTTATGGGTTGAAACAAGCTTCGAGATCTTGGAACGTCCGTTTTGATGAGGTAATCCAGTCTTATGGATTCATTCAATGTCCGAATGAGTCATGTGTATACAAGAAGAGTGACGGAAATGTGGTAGTATTTCTTGTACTATACGTAGATGACATCTTGCTCATTGGCAACAATGTCAAGGTGTTATCGGGCGTAAAGGTATGGTTGTCCAAGCGGTTTGATATGAAGGACTTGGGAGAAGTTGGACATATTCTTGGGATCAAAGTTATAAGGGATCGCAAGAAAAGAATGTTATGCTTATCTCAAGCTTCATACATTGATACTATCTTAGCTGGTTTTAGCATGCAAAACTCCAAGAAAGGTTTTCTACCTTTTCGACATGGAGTACCTTTATCTAAAGAGATGTGTCTTAAGACACCAAAGGAGATAGAGGACATGAAGATAGTTCCTTATGCTTCGGCCGTAGGAAGCCTAATGTATGCAATGCTATGTACGAGGCCGGATATCTGCTTTTGCCGTGGGCATGGTTAGCGATATCAAAGTAACCCGAGGACAAGGACATTGGACTACGGTAAAGCATATTTTAAAGTACGAAAAGGACTAGAAATTATATCTTTGGTTTACCAAGCGTATACTTTACTTCTGAGGGTTACACAGTCGATTTCCGATCGGATAGGGACAACAGTAAATCTACCTCGGGTTATGTGTTTACCTTGGGAGGTTGAGCCATAGTATGGATGAGTGTTAAGCGTTAAATGCGTTTCGGACTCCACCATGGAAGCCGAGTATGTGGCAGCCTCCGAGGCAGCCAAAGAAGTTGTATGGCTCGAAACTTCTTGATGGACTTAGAAGTGATTCCTAGTTTGCCTAAAGCTATCACAATTTATTGTGATAACTTGATGCGTGGCAAACTCGAAGGAACCACGAGCCCACAAAGCAAGCAAACACATTGAGCGCAAGTACCACGATACGAGACATCGTAAAACAAGGAGAAGTTGTTGTCGCCAAGATTGCATCAGCGGATAACCTAGCGAGATCCTTTCACAAAGGCTCTTCCAGAAAGCTTTTGATGGGCATGTTGAAGGGATGGGAATCAGATGTATGGCAGCAATTATGGAAGCATAGTCTTTTAGTATAAGTGGGAGATTGTTAGGATGTATACTATAAGCCTAGCTTTTGTATGAACATCTTTTTGAGTATGAACATCCTTTTAATATGAGATTCATTATGATCAAAATACTTATTGTTTATGATTGTTATATATATATCATTATTTTGTCCAGATTAATCTATACTATAGATAACATGGTGTGTGGTGTCACCACGTAAGATCATGCTATTAGTTCCTTATAGGTTATAAATAATAGCTCACAACCAAGATGGATTTGGATAAACCATTGGAGCAGGTTGTAGTGTAATTTGGTATTAGTCTATCTTGACTATAAAGTTACACTAGTACATTTTGTATGTATTGAGCGAGGATCATATGAGGTTGTTCAATTTGTACCTTGACTATATAAAAGAACAAGACCTCTGTTGTTATGGATGTACGTCTTCTTAATCCCTATATAATAACGGTCACGTGTACTCGGTGCATGTTTCTTTGATTTGCCAATGGGTGAGATTTATTAAATCAATTAGGCTCGGTGAATTGAGAGATAACACTGTTTATATGGTGTCTTTGTTGATTATAGAAGGAATCTGTGTCCTAATTATTTAGGATAATGATGTCCCCTTGAGGAGCTCATAAAGATTATTATGTAAACCTGCAGGTGGATTTAATCCGACATAATAATAAAGATGAGTGGTACTACTCTTGGAATTAGTTATAAATTAATTAAGTTGTCATTAATTTAATTAATTTATGGACATTCGATATCTTAAACACGGGAAATAAACGTACACATAATAAAGGAGCCCATATTATAACATGGGATTAGGACGGTAATTCAATTATAATTCTTTAGTGGACTTTAGTTATAATTGATGGGCTTAAGTAAAGTGTTCGGACTAAAAATAGGATATTTAGGCTCATCGAAGGCCCAACCCTAATTCCTCCTTAGGGTCCCCGTTGTAGCCTATAAATAAACCCTAACATCGAGCCTCCATACGAGTGAAAAATACGTGAGATCGAGAGAGGCGAATTCTGATTCCTTGGAGGATCGTCGACCACTCGACGTCCAAGGGAAACGGATAGGAATACGGCGTAAGACCGTGAGGTACGAGGCTCATCCTTCGATCGCAGCTTCGACCTTAGAATCGGGTTCGTCTTCACCTTTACGGTGAATAAAGGTACAATCCTATCCGCTGCGATTTTGTGACTATAATTCCAAATCGATAATTTCATAGAGTCGGCGATCGGTGGTTCCAACACAACCATCGACATTTCAAAGGCAAAGTGGTCATTTCATGTACAAACAATTCAAGCATTTTCTCACATGTAGAACCAAACACAATGTCATCAACATATGTTTGAGCAATCATAATATCATATCCGTAATGCTTTATAAACAAGGTCCTATCGGCTTCACCTCTATAAAAACTGAATTCAACAAGAAAATAAGTTAATCTACCATACCATGTCCTAGGTGCTTGCTTCAAACCATATAAAACTTTCTTAAGTTTATAAACATGATCAGAAATTCATGATTCTCAAATCCCTTAGGTTGTTCTACATATGCTTCTTCCATAAGAATTCCATTTAGAAATGCGGCCTTAACATCCATTTGATGCGCTTTTATATCAATGTAACATGCAATAGCAAGTAATAACCTTATGGATTCAATTCTAGCAATAGGAGCAAAAGTTTCATCAAAATCAATTTTTTCTACTTGTGTATAGCCTTGAGCAACTAATCTCAACTAATCTAGCTTTGTTTCTTACAACATTACCGCATTCATCAGTTTTTTTGAAGATCCATTTGGTACCAATTACATTCACATTATCAGCCTAGGCACAAGTATCCAAACATCATTCCTTTCAAATTGATTTAACTCCTCATGCATTGCATTAATCCAGCTTTTCATCTTTCATTGCTTCATCAATATTTTTAGGTTCATTGAGAGAATGAAAACATTCAAAGTTCACCTTGATGCACATAGATGTCATACAAATAGATCTTACCACATGTCTTGCATCAAAACTCAATTTCCTCCTTGTTTGTACACTGATTGCGGTTTACCTATGATCTCGTTGTTGTGGATGATTTTGAGAATTCTCGGGAAGATGGTATCAGAGCAGGATAAGACATAGTTCTATTAATTTCTGGATGTTGAGGTGATGTTGCTTCAGATGTGGGCACATTTGTAGCAACATTCTCAATCGATTCGTAAATATCGAATTTTGCATCTGCTCAATAAGATCGATTACATCTTCTTCAATGACATTATCTACAAGACTTGCATTATCATCAAACACAACATTCATAGACTCTTGAACAGTATCACTCCTATGATTGTAAATCCTAAAGGCTCTACTGCTTCTAGCATAACCAAGAAAGAAACCCTTATCACTTTTTGAATCAAATTTGTGTAGCTGGTCTCTATCATTCGTAATGTAGCAAACACAACCAAAGACATGAAAGTATTTCAGATTAGACTTTTTGTTATTCAAAAACTCATAAGGTGTTTTAGTAGAATTAGGTCTTAAATAAACTCTATTGGATATATGACAAGCGATATTCAAAGCTTAAGCCCAAAACCTTTTTGAAAGTTTCTTGGATAAAAGCATTACTCTAGCCATCTCTTGTAGAGTTCTATTTTTCCTTTCGGCTACACCATTTTGTTGAGGTGTTTTAGGAGAAGAAAACTCTTGAATTATACCTTTGTCTTCACAAAAATTAGTGAATAAGCTGTTCTCAAACTCCCTACCATGATCGGACCTTATTCTTTTAACCTTAGTGTCATAAACATTTTTAAAACGTTTATAGAGAATTTTGAATACTTCAAAAGCATCTCGATATTTCCTTAAGAAATTCAATCCATGTAAACCTTGAATAATCATCTACTATGACAAAAGAATATCTCTTACCATCAATGTTTTCAGTCTCCATTGGTCCCATTAAATCCATATGCAAAAGTTCAAAGCAATGTTTTGTAGTACAATGTGTCATCATTTCATGTGACATTTTGACTTGTTTACCACTTTGGCGGGATCCACACACATTTGACCTACGAATTTGTAACTTAGGTAGACCTTTAACCGCATCAAATTTCAATAATTTGACAATATTCCTATAATGAGCATGTCCAAGTTTTTGATGCCAAAGTGTACTCTCATCGGTTTGAACATTAAAGCATGCTTGATTCGAATCAATTAGATAACAATTATCAACAGATCTATTACCAACCATGAGACAATTATCATCATTGTTTAACACATAGCATGAACTTTTATCAAACTTTACATGCAAGTCATCATCACATAATTGACTAATACTAATCAAATTTGCAAGTAAACCTTTAACATGTAAGACTTTTGTCAAGTTTGGAAAACCAGAACATTCAATGTACCTATACCAATAATTTTACCTTTTGAACCTCCTCCATATGTAACATTTCCACCATCATAAGCCTTATAATCAGTGAGATAACTTTCCTCACCGGTCATGTGTCTAAAACACCCACTATCAAAATTACATAGTCCCTAACACATGCTTTTAAAGAGGTATGAACAACATTACATACAGATTTGACTTTTTCACCCAAGTAGATTTTTGAACGAGTGTTTTTGAAAAGATTTTTGAACTGTTTGTTTGAATGTTGAGCAGAATGTGGCAACATTTTCAAAGACATTTTAGAAAACTTTTTAACCTGTCTCATTCTAAAATAATTTGGTCGTTTGTGGCCTTCAAGAAACAATAATGACAAATATCCTTTTTTCGTAATCATTTTTCAATTTTTCAGTTCAACAGAAGGTTTTGTAAACACAACAGTTTATTATTGTTTAAAAATTGAGTGATATTACCATCATAACCAAGACCATGTCTACTAGTACTTCCAATTGTCGCTGCCTCATCAAGTTTGGTGAACTTTCAATATCTTTTGAAATTCGGTGTTGTTCCTTTGAGCCGCTCTTTGAGGTTACATATCTCCAGATCTTTCCTTGTTAGTATGACATCAAGCTTTATCACCAAATTCTTTTGATATGACTCTTCAATAGTCATTTTCCTCAAAGATTTCTGAGTGGATTCTAACTCCTTTTCAAGCTTTTGATAACTGGACTTACAATCTTCACAAACATTGTTAGAAGTACCGCTTTATCTACACAAGAACTTGAGAAACAATTAAATTCTGGAACCTCCAATGTTTCCTCAAACGTTGGCACATTTGACTTCGACATCAAATCATCCAAAGAAATCATCAAGAGTATCATCATATATTATTCTTGCGTAAAAGCATATTCTTCATTTTTATCGGAATCATCTTCACAATCGGACTCATCACTTAAGGTAGCATTGAAATTTACCCTTTTTCTCAAAAGAGTGTTGGCACATTCATTAGCATAATGACCAAAACCAGAACATGCATCACATTTAACATTTTTCCTATATTCGGATCATATTTGATCTTGTTACCTCTATCAAATTGCCTAGGTTGATTAACATTCCTATTTTATCGGGTAATTGACGTGAACTACCAACTGATCTCTATCTTGATTCTTAATTTGCAGATTATTTCTAAGTTTGTTTGCTCTCTTTTCAAAAATGCATTAAATCGCTTAGTTAAGAAAGCAATGTTATCGGCATTGTCGGCACAATCATCAATAACATCTTCATCAATCTATTTCAAGAACAAATGGTTGTTTATTAGTACTTGAAGATGTTTCACTTTTGAAAACAGAAATTTTCTTTTTAGATTTTTCTTTATCTCTTTGAGAAAAATTCATTTCATACGTTTTCAAAATACTCACCAACTCATTTTGAGTAATAGCATCGATATCTTTAGCTTCCTCAATAGCACATATCTTAGCATCAAAACGTTTAGGAACAGCTTCTTAAGATTTTATGTACTAACCTTGTATTGGATATAGCTTCACCAAGTGCTTGAGATTCATTGGAGATCTCGGTGATTCTTTCATTGTAGGAGGATATGGTCTCATCTTCCTTCATCCTTAGATTTTCGAACTTGGTTCCAAGCATTCGCAACTTTGTCCTTCTCACACTCTCGGATCCTTCACAATGTTATTGTAATCTCTCCCATGCATCTTTTGCGAGATACACGCTATAAATTATTTTGAACATGGAAACATCCGTAGAAGTGAACAAGGCATTGAGTGCCTTTGAATTGAAGCTGGCCGTGGTCACCTAATCATTTGTCCATTCTAACTCCCTCTTGATTTGAGCTTCGGTATTGTCGGTGGCTGGGCTGTTGGTAGAGTCCAACCAGCTTAAAATACTCCTCCATGCACGTTCATCAATGGGTTTAATGTACATGCGCATCTTAGGCTTCCAAATTGCATAATTTGTACCATCAAGAATGGTGGCCTAATTGAGCTGTCATAGGATAATCCATCGTAATAAATCACACCAAACACAGGATCAAAACTCGGGATAACTTGAGTTCAACGGCTCTGGTGCCAATTGAAAGTGTGCGTAAGTGTTTTTGCAGAATGTTGTCACGAATGTTGGCACAATCGAGAACAACACGAGACAAAAATAAATGAACGAGAAATACACAAATGGAAGTCTTAAACACTTTGCAAGATGGATATCAAAATTTTGTATAGACTATAAATAAATATATACCGCTAAACGGCGTATTATCACTAAAATTGTTAAGTGATACAATCGGTGAAAACATAAGCCACGCCGTGAATGGATCTACGTATATAGTGACTAGACAATGATCAATCTAACCTATCACTAATACATATAAAGACCCAATGTTGAGTGAAATGTTGGAACATTCACCAACGGAAGTATCGAGTATGAAACATACAATAAATTTTATAATCTATGCCAATAGACTATGCTAGATTGTGTTTCCCTCAACTTCAAGTTCTAATCTTCATAGCAGCCGTGTATATATAGATAATCTGACTCTTAATGCTTGAAGATAACTTCCACATCTCCCCGAAAATAGGTAACTTCCATGTAACTTCCCCATGATCTTTATAACTTATCTTCTCTTGCTTTTTCAAACGCATGACTTTGGTAAATGCCGTAAGTCTTCATTACGAAAGAAAATAAGACATTGACCAAGACAAAATGTGGGTTAAGGGTTAGTGGAAGTGGAAGGACGAATTCTCGATGTTGTGACCAGAATGTTGGCACATTCTCGAGTAGCACTCGTCCAGCGACATCAACAAAGCTCATTTTCAAAAGTCTTCAAAAATCGGGATGTGTAAACCCACCCTTAAACATACCCTAAATCAAAACGCACCTCTCTTAAAACCCTAAATCGAAACCCACCTCTCGCTCTATGATGTCGGATGATTTTGAATTGCTTGTGGACAATGAAACGTGGTCGATAGTTGTACACGATTCTCTATCGCCGTCGCCGCTTCGAATGATGGGTTGCCCGATGTGTTGGATTTGAAGGGTTTGGGTGCGAATTCGAAAGGCTTGGGTGCACGCGCGGATTCGAAGGGTTTGGGTGTGGATTTGATGTTGGATTCAACGATGGCTGATGAAATAGCCCTAGATTCGATGGATTTCTTTGTCTCGTGAAACGAGAGATGGATGAAACAGGCCCTATGGTTTCGATTGGTTCGACACTCGAGGAGAAACGAGAGTGGTACATAAAAGCACTTGGAATTTAGTGTCCACTTGTTCTCTGATTATATTATATTGGTATATTTAGCCCCTATGATTTAAATGTTTATTATTATGAGGGGTTATTTGTTGGATTAATTTGTTGGTATTTGATGGTATTATGATTAGTTGGTATCTAATGGTATTATGATCTGTTGGTATATTTGATAGCCCTTATAATTTAAAGGTTTAATATTCTAAGGGGTTCTAGTGGATTATTTTGTTGGTATCTGTTGCTCTTATGATACGTTTTATGGTGGATTATCTATTGGTATCGATGCTCTTACGATCTGTTATGTATTGATTAATGCTGGTATTTTATGGTATTATGATCTGTTGGTATATCCGATAGCCCCTATGATTTTAATGTTTATTATTCTGAGGGGTTTTGGTGGATTATTTGTTGGTATTTGATGCTCTTATGATCTGTTATCCGGTGGATTATTTGTTGGTATATGATGTTCTTACAATCTGCTTTTACGATGAATTGTTTGTTGGTATCTCGATGCTCTTATGATCTGTTGGTATATTTAGCCCCTTTAATTTAAATGTTTATTATTCTAATGGATTGTGGTGGATTAATCTGTTGGTTTGTGTGATTAACTAATTGCCCTAATAATCATACTTAGATGTCAAAGTCACCACTATGATTCATAACATAGTTTAGGAGACTTTCTCTGAATATGATTATTAGTTGTTGGTGTACCCCAATGATTTAAATGTTTATCATTCTAAGGGGTTATGATGTGCTTATAATATGCTTATAATATGATGCATAAATCAGTCAAAATACATTGATACATCCATTTGAGTTGTTTACAGCCTAAGCAAAAGTAAACATATCTCCTATGTTTATTCTCGTAAACATACTCATTCATAAATACAAAAATGAATAACCCTAAACTTTATTGGTATCCTAAATCATTCATAAGCTTACTAATGTCATATGATTCTCCTTATGTTTGATTGTGCTCAATCAAATGTTGTATGCCCTCTCTTACAATATTTTTATCAACCTCAAGTGTTTTTGGTAGTATTCCTTATCTCGATTAAGGTAGTCTTTCCCATGTGTCGAACCTTGTAGTTAATTCCCCCTTGACTTTTATAATTTCGGGCATACAATTCATGTAAGCTCAAAAAAACATCGTTAAGTATTTCATGCTCTAATTTTCATATGATAAGAGAATATTTTTACCAACTCATCAACATTGTAACTTGTTGTGTCTACTTGCAAAGACCGAATTGCCACTGAACCAACCTAAATCATTCACATTAGTGTCCGGTGAATTAGGTGGTGGCAAATTAGATGTTGAATCCATCGATGATGCAACAACCCTAAACTCAGGATCATTGTTACTAATGTGGGGTTTTACATTGTCTTGTTGGATTAGTATATTTCTACTTGCACCTTGTGGCCACTTTGCTTTGATTGTTGGTATGATCTGTTTGAAATATTATGTTACTAGTGTGATGGATAAAAATTGATAAAGTAATGTCACTAGTGTGATGTGTTAGTTGATTTCAACTAGCACAACACATTTAGGAGACTTACATTGAAATTACACTAAATGATGATAAAAATTATGGTAAATCTGATAGTGTAAAACTTACTTGATGCACAAGACACCCTCTGGTGACATCTTTGGTTATTGATTCAATTGGTGTAGTAACTAATGTGTCTCTTTGTCTGTTCTTATTGTTTCTTTTGGTTGGTAGCCTTTGTGTGAATGGAAAGATGTCAATCTTTCCATCAAAGATGAGTTGCCCCTCATTTGAATATTGTGGCCTTGAAACCGCACACATGAACATGACTTTGGGAATATATCTCTTACTTTTGCATGAACCGTGAGGCTCATCTTCCCTGGGAGGATGTGGTACCTTTCACTTGTTCTTGTCAAGAAAATCACTTCACATCAATCACTACTACATTTTCGCTCATAGATAACATATATTATCCGTTATCTATGTAGAAAATCAATGGTTATCTAGACAGGGGTTATCTATGCAGAGTGCTCATAGATAACGGATAAAAAATCAATAAATATCTGTTATCTATGTGCGCCCGCAGTCGATTAGGACGCACATAGATAATGGATATTATGCGTTATCTATTCTTGTTTATATCCGTTATCTATTCCTTAAATAGATAACAAAAAATATCCATTATTTATTAATAAGTATATCCGTTATTTATTCCTTACAAAGATAACGTAATATATATGTTATTTATTATTATGTATACTCGTTATCTATTCCTTAAAAGATAACAAAATTATTTTTGTTATCTTTTTTATAACTAAATCCGTTATCAATTAATTTTACTAAATAAAAAGGAAAAAATAGAATGCATTAATTTCATCATCAAATCAAAAGTCAATATCCATACAATAATTTACGTAAAAAAATAGTTATACAATAATTCAACAAAATACACAATAACAATTACTACTCGATAACATATAATTGAACAAACCGAGCCCACTCGACCGCACTTCATCAATTTCAATCTTGGTGTACGTCTTCTCCGTGAACTACAAAATAAGACATATACATATTAATACTAACAAACCATGCAATGTTAAAATTATATTGCAAAAAGGTACATTTTTATCAAATCACAATAGCATTACCAAATATTGCGGTGAAGCCACATCCAATGGTCCATAAAATTGAATTATTTATTTCATGTATCGGAGTACGTAGAATCCACATTGCATTGCATTTGGTTGCTTAAGAGCCTAATTTACGAACAAATTAACAAATTCATCACTCCAACCATTTGTACACACTAATCAACATCATTCATCACTCAAACCATACACACTAATCAACATCATTCATCACTTCAATCATTAAACACACTAATCAACATCATTCATCACTTATCTACTCAAATGCGAGACGTATTCAACTATCTACTTAAATGCATCAAAATCCAAATCTTTCGTACCTTGATAATTTTCCATAATGACTTCTTTTTTGGTTTGTTTGTCTTCACCTTGAAAAGAACATTTTTAATGCCCTACAAATTAATATTTAATCACAGTTAATAGACATTCACACAATAAAATATAAAATAATAATTAATAGGAGAAAACATACATATCAACAAGCTGCTTCCCATTTTTCATTGTTAAGACGCGAATAAAGAGGATCAAGCAAGTAAACCTCCTCTTTATGTGGATCTATGACGCACAAAATCTAGTGTTCTCTATCCAGGCTGGAAAACCTGAATTTCAATCTTAACTTTCGACTTGTCAACAAAAACAAAACACTAAGATCCCGTAATTAATTATTTCACTAGTGATGTTGGGCTAAAAAAATAATCTTGGAGAGACTCGTCTAGTAATTTTAACTATGACATGAAATAGATGCAAATATGCCATCAATTCTAATATAATAGCCTCATTTCTTGTACTACCCATTTGTATATTTTCAGGCAACAAAGAACTAATAACGATATTTTTGTCACATTCACGTAGCTTAGCCATTTTGAATTATGCTATAATATCCATACTCGTTGCCTTCTAAATTTATTTGTAGGGTTTTCTAATTATTTAATAAACTCCGTGGACAAATATTTTTGTTTTAAAAAGTTATTCTCGCTAATTTCTCGCCACAAAATTAAATAAATTTAGTACAACAAACCAAGACTACTTTTTATGAGAAAAGGAATAGTCCTTTCATAAATCTAGAAGTAAGGATGGAAAATAAATTTAAATTAAGAAGTGCTAAATAACAAAATTTTACAAAGAGGCACTACAAAAAACCCAAAATTAACGAGGGGATTAGCGAGGAGAAAACCTCGTTAATTAGCGAGGGATAGGCGAGGGCAAATTTTAACGAGGGCCTTCACGAGGAAAAAAGCCCTCGCCAATTGCTGAGGCAAAACCCTCGGCAAAAATTAACGAGGGCTGGGCCCCTCGCCAGGCCCAAATTTAACGAGGCGGGCTGGGCCCCTCGGCAATGAATTAACGAGGGCTTGGGCCCCTCGGTAAGGCCCTCGTAAAACACAGGTATTAAACCCGGCCCAGCCCCTCTTTTCTCCCCCACGCACGCGAGGTTTCCCCCACTTTCCCGTCGCCACCGCCGCCGCCGCCCGAAATTCGGCCACCCACTAGTTGGGCTTTGTTCTACTCGTTCCTAGGAACATTTCTACGGTGAGTTTTTATGATTTAATCGGTTAATTTTGTTGTTATTTTACAAAATTTGTATTTTTTCATATGCATATATTTGTGTAATTTTGTTGCTAATTTTGTTGTTATTATACATATGCTTGTATGGGTATTGTTTTATTAGTTATTTAGTGTTAATTTTTGTAATTGTTATGTGTATTTTAATTATTAATAATTATTTAGAAATAATTAGTAGTATAATATTATTAATTATTTAGAGTTAGTATATGTATGCAATTATATAATTAGTAGTATAAAATTATTAATTATTTAGAGTAATTAGTATGTATGCAATTATATAAATTTATTTTTAATATTAATTATTATAATTTAATTTAATTGCTATATAATTTATATATTTGTAGGTGTGTTGAAAAAGATTCGATCCGGGCATATAATTTCACTACACGCCACCACTATCACCGTAAGTATTCTTTTTTTAATTAATTATTTAAAGATATGCTTTTAATTTAATTGTAATAATTATTTGATTTAAAATTATTTTGCATGCATGATATAATAATAATTTATATATATGGTGATCGATGTTCGATCAAATTTTTGTATGATAGTTCAATTATAATATTAGTTTTGAAAATTGAATCGATGTTCGATTCAAGTTGATGTTGGAGTTGAGGGTTGATGAATTGTTTGGTATTGTTTCTTGTAGAATGTGCGTTAGACTTGATTAATTTTAATTAAGTCGGAAATGGATGCACTAGGAATTAACTTGATATATTAAGCGGGGAATGCGATAAAATAAAACAAAACTCTGTAGAAATTTTTAGAAAAATATATATTAATATTAGGGAAAAAAATATTAAATGGAAGAATTAATTATGATTTAATTAAATTTGGAATCTTCATTAATTTGAAGCAGATGAATTATTCAAGCCGTAGTTGGATGTATGGTCCAAGAACGATTAATGGCATGATATCTCCCGAATTTCGAGTGGAATCGAATCGTTTATAGAATTCGCTACTAGTAACCCGGAATGGATGAGTGGAGGAAAGATTAGGTGTCCTTGCTCGAAATTCAAATGTAGGAACCATAGTTTTAGAGAACCCATTGACGTGAAATCACATTTGTTTAGGCATGGGTTTATGTCTAATTATCACAATTGGATTTTGCACGGTGAGCAAAATTGGAATTCTATGCCACACCGAAACTATGATCAGCCGGCTTCGACTTCATATAGAGTTGGCGACACCGCAGCACCTAGCTCGTACCAAAATATGATGATGGACTTAACTTGGTCCTAACATCGGTTTCAAAATGTGGAAGAAGAGCCCTTAGTGAGGAACCTCCTAATCAGCATGCCGCATATTTTTGACATGCTTCGTGCGGCGGATCGAGGATCTGTATCCTGGTTGCGAGTCTCATTCTCGCTTGTCATTCAATGCCCGTCTTTTAAACATTAAAACCGAGAATAGATCTGCGAAAGGGGTTACAATAAAATAGTTGATTTGATTAGTGAGATTTGCCCTCCGTAAAATCCGTGCCCAAGAAATTTTACGATACTAAACGATTGATGGGTGGGATGGGTCTTCTGTAGAGAGGATTGATTCTTTGTGCAAATAATTGTATGATATATTGGGGTGCGAGACAGGGAGCTTGAATCTTGTAAGGTTTGTGGTCGGTCCCGATTCAAACCTCGCTAGACGTGGTGTGGATGGTCGATGGAAAAAGAACAAATTCTTTCAAAGAGATATTCTATTTTCCTATCATTCCTCGATTGCGTAGACTGTATCAGTCCACTACTACCGCTAAGGATATGATATGGCATGCTAGTTGCTATAATGATGAGGCTGGTGTTATCGTCACCCCGCAAATTCGTTGGCTTGGAAACACCTGGACTATTCATATCCCGATTTTGCAGTGAAATACGGAATGTGAGGTGGGTTTGAGCACTCGATGGTTTTCACCGTTTGGGCGATCGGAAAACAAAATGATTCGTCATGGCGATGATAGTGACACCGCATACAATTTGCCCCCATGGTTGTGGATGAAAGAACAATTCATGTTTCGACGGTTTTGGTGCCTCGGTCCTAAAAATCCGAAGGATAATATAGATGTATTTTTACAGCCACTAATTCATGATTTGAACATCTTTGTGGGGAAATGGGGTGGAAACCTATGATGTTGCTAGAAAGCGTAATTTTATGATGCGAGCCGCATTAATCTGGACCATTAGTGACTTTCCAGCCTTACTCAATCTTTATCTGGATGGAGCACCTGGAAGGAATTTGCTTGTCCATATTATGCCGAGTACTCCGATGCCTTCACTTTAAAACTCAGCAAAACAGATTGTGGTTTGATAACCATCGTAAGTTCTTACCTGTGGGGACATCCGTATCGCAGAACAAGACTGCATTCACGAAGAATGTAGTAGTTACTGATGACCCACCACCCATCCGAACAGGTGAAATGCTTCTACAAGAAATTGATTGGTTGGGGTACCGGAAAGTGACAAGAGGGTCCGAGGCCCACAATGTAAGATTAGATGGTGGCTGGAGGAAGACAAGTATTTTTTGGGATTTGCCATATTGGAGTACCCTCTTGATCCGGCATAATTTGGATGTGATGCACATTGAAAAAATGTGTTTGATAATTTGTTCTACAGTGATGAATGTGGAAGGGAAAACAAAAGACACAAATAAGTCTAGGGATGAACTTAATGAATATTGTCGTCGTCCCTCTCTAGAGAAATGTCAACGCACAGAAAGTATCCCAAAGCTTGTTATTCACTTGATAAGAGTCAAAAGGATGATGCATGCGGATGGGTAACTAAGTTGAAGTTTCCCGATGACTATGTGTCTAACCTATCTCGATGTGTAGACTGGAGCAAATTGAAGATGTTTGGGATGAAGAGTCATGATTGTCATGTGTTTATGCAGAGACTACTCCCGATTGCTTTTCGTGAAACTCTGCCGCCGAATGTGTGGAAAGCAATCACTGAACTTAGTTTGTTCTTTAGGGAGTTAACTTCTACATCCATTACAGTAGAGAACATGGCTCGATTGGAAGCAGATGTTCCAGTTATATTGTGTAAGTTGGAACGTATTTTCCGCCCGACTTCTTCAATTCGATGGAGCATCTGCTGTGCACCTTGCATACGAAGCAAGGATAGCTGGTCTGTGCGGTATAGATGGATGTATCCATTTGAGAGGTAATTTATAACTCTAAATTATTTGATTACCTAAACGGTTATATATATATATATATAACACTTGATTCATTTAATTAGGTATCTCCACAATTTAAAGCTCGGTGTTGGTAACAAGGCGCATGTTGAAGCATCGATTGCAAATGCGTATTTAACAAAAAGAGGCCTCAATATTTTGTTCCCTCTATTTTGGCGATCACGTTCGCACGAGGCGGCACGGTGTACCTCGTAATTACGATGGTCGGGCGAGGTACCCGAAGTAGCGAAAGGTACTTTGTCCATATTTATACCTCTTGGTCGACATCTTGGAAAGGTGAACAAAAGATGGATTGTAGATGAGGAGAAAAACACGGCTCATACGTACGTGTTACGGAATTGTCGAGTTGCAACCATATATCGAGTAAGTTTATAACGCTCAACTTTTTGTTAATTATACCGTCAATCCGTATATTAAATAATCAAATCCCCTTTTGTAGTATGTTTTCCGAGCAATTGCAAAAATACCAACCGGGACTCTCGAGGGCTGAACAAGATAATATACTACAAGATGAGTTTGCATCGTGGTTTGAACAACTTGTAAGGATAAACAATATTCAAAATCGGTGGATACGTGATCTTTCTAGCGGTCCTTCGAGTTGTGTCACCACATACCCTGGATATTACGTGAATGGTTACAAATTTCACACACGAACTTATGGCTCATCCAAATCTACTTCAAATTGTGGCGTTTGTATCAAGGGTAAAAATTATGATGCAGATGAGAATGATTTCTACGGGATCCTCGAGGAAGTAGTGCAATTGGAGTACCCGGACGTATTGAGAAAAATATTGTTCTGTTCAAGTGTGAGTGGTTTGATCCATCTCGTGCCAAATGGAACTAGAGTACATCCTCATTACAAACTTGTGGACGTTAATCAAAGGGGAAGATACGGCCGCTACGATCCTTTTGTGTTAGCAAGTCAAGCCACTCAAGTTTACTATTGCAAGTACCCGGGAAAGCGTAGAAATGAGTGGTTGGCCGTTTGCAAAATCAAACCGAGATCCTTGGTCGAGACCGTGCCAACGAATGAACAAGAGCTTCCCCCTTTCAAGACGACCTTGAGTCCCAAATTAATATTGTGCAAACGGATGATGATCCAATCATATTGTGAGATGTCAACGGTGCACTAATTGATATTGAAAATAATGAAGAAGAGGAAGGAGAAGGACGAACAAGAAGAAGAAAATGATGATGATGAGGAGGAGGAGAGTGAAGAGGAGGAGGAGGATGAAAACTCGGATGAATATTGAATATATAGTGTAATAATTATGTGTGTTTCATTTTAATGCCTTTGCTTTCGAGTATATGATGAATTATTTGTTATTGAATAGTGTAATAATGTGCTTTTATTTAATTATTGTTCTGAGATGAGCGGACCGTCTGGATGGAGGGGACCGTCTGGGTCCAGGGACGATTTGGGTCGGACGGAGCGTGCGGATGCGAGTCGAGGGTACCACCGGTACCCATTATTCAGCAGGATGAAGCGGACGAGGCTGTCGGCTCGAGTCTTATGAGGACCATCCAGATCCAGCTCCGGCTCCTGCGGGTTCGATCGTGGATATATGGATCTACGAGGGCACGTAAGTTAAATACTTGTGAATAATAAAGCTGTGTCATATTTATATGTCTATTAATTTCGCGTGTTTATTCCGCTTTTGCAGGTTGATGCCATCGAATCGGTATCCGGGATTATTCGGGATATTATGTACAAACAAATGGAGCCCGGTGCATTCACTTTCGGATGATATCTCCTCGGAGGCTGCAGACGTCATCGGGAGTCATTTCGTACATTATATTTTGTTATTCGCTATTTAATTTTGATTAAGTTATAAACTTTAACGCTTATTGAGTACAATAATATTTTTGTTTGGCAGCGAGTGACTAGGTGGGACCCTTCCGCTACGAACTCAACGGAGGTGTATCATTTGTTCCTTCGCAGGCGCGGAAAGATACACCGATATCGAACCACGTGAAAACGTTGTTCTTCACCAAGGAACAGTGCCTGGATGGGATGACACCGTCTTCAATCCACCGCGAGTATTGGGGTAGAGAAGAGGTGAGGTCAAAGAGCGCGCAGTTGTAGGAGGAATCGAATGTCGGAGCTGGAGGCACGGTACCGGCATCTCCCGTCATAGGGGCGGATCCCGTGGATCAACCGAGTATTCATATGACTTTGTAAGTAATTTTTTTAATGCTAGTTCAATATTTTAATTAAACACGTGGTTCTAATTAAATAAATACGGGGA
Organism: Paraleonurus japonicus; assembly: GCA_030762865.1. Lineage (NCBI taxonomy): Eukaryota > Viridiplantae > Streptophyta > Magnoliopsida > Lamiales > Lamiaceae > Paraleonurus > Paraleonurus japonicus. Next base: position 25,773,653 of record CM061060.1, read on the forward strand.
GAGGAAGCATGGACGACCCCCACCGATCGGGACATAGTGCGGCATTACCACGCAACTCCCGAAGGGGAGTACACCTACGGGTACATTAGTGACACAATTGTAAGTATTTTCATTTTATATTATGTAATAATTTATAAAAAATTATATATATGTCTATTTTTGTAATCTAAAATTTTAATTGTGGAAATATTCGTACAAAGGTATGAAGTACAAGAGGCGGCCTCCCGGATGCCTCGGCCCTCCGAGGGGTCGAGCTCCGAACCCCAACCCGACTTATCCCAGATCTATGTCCAAAGAGTTGGAAAACAACACGGGAGGGTTCGGGGTCTCGGTCACCAGGTAAGTCCAGACGCATCCCCTCCGGCTCTTGTTCATCATCGAGCACTCCTCCTAGTGGGATCACCCAAGCCGATATGGACCGGATGCTCCAAGAGGAGCGTGAGAGGTTGTGGTTGGAGATGGAGCAGATGCGAGAGCAGATGCGAGCGGAGATGAGAGCGGAGAAGCGAGCGGAGTTGCAGGCGGACATGCAACGTCAACTCCAGGAGATGTTGCAGGGGTTGCGGGGTTCCTTCCCTGGTGGTGATATTCCCCACTGGTCCGGGTGGTTCTCTGATCGGGCCATCCCGTGGGTCCCGTGGTTCTAGGCGCCGCTAAATGAATTATTTGTGTTTAAAACTATAAATTTTTCTGAATGTTAATTAAGAATTTATGAATTTTAAATGTTTATGAGTATGAATTTTAATTAATTTATAAGATGATGAATTTTAGTTATTTAAAGTATCAATTTTAATTGTTTAAGAGTACATATTTACACATGATAATATAGTTGATAATTTAATTGAATATATATGTGATAATAATAATAATTATAAACATGATAATATATATATGCAATAATAATAATAACAATAATATATGATAACATGTATATAGTGAATTTTAGGATACATTTTAATTGAATATATACAATATTAATAATTATAAAATAATAATATATATACTAATTGAATAGTGTAATAATGTGGTTTTATTTAATTATTGTATATAGTAAATGATAGGATACAATTTAATTGAATATATACAATAATTATAAAATAATAATAAATATATTAAATATTGTATACAATTTAATTGAATATATATAATAATTACAAAATAATAATAAATATATTAAATATAGTATACAATTTAATTGAATATATACAATAATTATAAAATAATAATAAATATATTAAATATTGTATACAATTTAATTGAATATATATAATAATTACAAAATAATAATAAATATATTAAATATAGTATACAATTTAATTGAATATATACAATAATTATAAAATAATAATAAATATATTAAATATTGTAGACAATTTAATTGAATATATATAATAATTAAAAAATAATAATAAATATATTAAATATAGTATACAATTTAATTGAATATATGTGATAACATATATAATTGAATAATAGTTATATTAAACATATTTAATTGAATAACATTTATAAATTAAAAATATATAAAATATTGAACATAATATGATATTAATATATTTAAAAGCAAAAACATATCGAATGATTAGCTTTGCCCAAACGGTAAAGCGCCCAAGCTCTCTCCTCCACTCTCTCGGAGGTTGCGAGTTCGATCCCTTGCCACGCGAAAAAACGCCCAGCCTAGCCCCGTGCCGCGGCCGAGGCGCGGGTTCGATCCCCCGGCCGCAATTCTTTTTATTACAATGATTTTAGCGAGGGCGAGACGAGGCCCGCCCTCGCCGGCTGGCCCTCGCCAATTCCCTCGCCACCTGGCCCTCGCCGAACCCGTCGCCAAAACCTCGCCATACGCCCCTCGCCAAAACCTCGCCAAAACCCTCGCCACACACCCTCGCCAATTCAGCCTCGGTAAAGTCCTCGCTAAACTCGCCTCGCCAAATCTCTCGGCAATTAGCGAGGGCAGGTGCCTCGCTAATTGCCGAGGGATTTGGCGAGGGAAGTGTTTACCGACAAGATTTTTGCCGAGGGCTACCTTCCTCGGTAAAGCCCTCGCCAACCCCCTCCCCTCGTTAATTCCCTCGCTAACCCCCTCGCCAAATTCGTTTTTTTGTGGTGAGGCATAAAATAAAAAGTACTCCTATATACGAGAATAAAAAAATTAAAGGGGATTGCACGCCCTAAAAATCAAAGTTTTGTCTCAAATCTCTCATGATTTCACACCGAGAATTTGCCTAAACAGAAAGCAAGTTAACACTTCAAAATGCATCTCCATTCTCCAATCACCTTAAAAATATATAATACCGAATTAAAAACTAGTGGATTTTTCTTAAATGTGTGTGTATATATATATTAAATTGAAAGTAAATAAATAATTAAATATTATTTATTTAAATGATCCACAAATGAAAGTGGATATATATGATGGAAGTTAGTGAAATAACTTCTATTCCATATTTAAGAAAATACATGCGTATTTTTCATACGAATGAGATTAATGCAGAATTAATCTCTAAGAATAATTCTCTCTTTTCCCGTTGATGCGTAAAAATTGACACGGGCCCGTTTCCCCACGTGGGTAAAGCCTTTACGTAGTGCAATCCTTAGCTCCTCTCACACGAACGTACTGCAAAATACACCGGAGGGTTCTCCGACGTAGGAACTCCGATGCTCAAGTCGGATCACCGGAAAACACTCAAGGAAGTATGTAAGAAGTAGCTAAGTAAGAGTGATAGTTATTCTCCTATCGTTACCTCCCTTACGGGTATAATATTTATACGTACTTTAGGAATAATAACCGTTATTACGGTTTCTTTGCATTACTCAAAGACAATCTATCATGGTGTCGCGGCGTTGATCTTCTCTTTCTCGTAAAACCGCAATGTGCCTACCATTTCCCTCATTTGGATGGAGGTTGGACCAAGTCAATGAGGAATATTGGGAATATTCCTTGGCTTGGGCCTTATCTCAACCGATTGCTATTATCACGTTACCTCGGCCTTATCGGATAATCAATCGTTATAGGCCTGATTGATATCACTTTACTGACTTCTCATTTCGCACGGGCCTTGCGGCCCACTGCAGCTTGAGCTTGGGCCTCGTGGCCCATCTGCGGCTAGGTTTGGGCCTCGCGGCCCACCTATAATCAGCTTGGACTAAGCCTATCTCGGATTTTCCTCCCTTTTTTAGGGTAATCGGTTATACTCATTGGGCCCTACCGTAGTTGGGCACGACATTTTATCCGTATCAACCACTCCCCTACTCTAGTGAGCAACCTCTGGGCTTGCTAGAGTAGAGAGAATATCAAACCTCCCTCCAAATTTGCTTTGGGTCAAAACGTAAATGCATACGTGTGTTGGTCCCACGAATTAAGTATTTTATTAAAGAACTTGAAACAGTCTTCTAGGGAAAATCTAGAAAGGGGGGTTGAATAGATTTTCAAACTTTTTCAAAGATTGGAAAATCAATTCAAGATATCAAAGGTCACACAACGGAAAATAAATTTAAACTCAATCTTTTATGGATCAAAAGCTTTCTGATTAAGAATCTGAAATTGGACTTGTTCGAAAATTGATTAAGAATAGGTAAGTAAGGAAAGCAGTAAAGAACACAACAATTTATAGTGGTTCGGATCAAACGATCCTACGTCCACTCTCGTCCTTCAACTTGAAGAAGGGTCTTGACTTACTTTCTTTCTTCTTCCTTCTTACTTACTTACTTACTTACAAGCTTGAATTGAATGAAATAACAAGATCTAAATCTAATGTATGGCTAATCTATTCAACAACAATTGAAATCTAAATCTAAATTTAACTTCTACTCTACCTAAAGAGGAAAATTGGCTTGGGGCACTGAGAAATCGCCCCAAAACCGCTCTTAACTGCTATATTGAAAGTTGTGTCTGGAATGCCCTGCTTCATGCTTTAAATATCGATTTTTCAGAAAATCCTCCTCCTCGAGTCGAGGGTCAGGCCTCGACTCGAGGCCCTTGCATTTCTCCTCTCCCTCGACTCGAGGGTCAGCCCTCAGTCGAGGCTTCGCCTTTTCTCCAATTTTTGTCTTTTCAAGCACAACCCTCGACTCGAGGCTCTTGCTCCTCGACCCGAGCTCGAGTCCAGGGCACTTTTCTCGGCGGGGCTTCGGCCCCGACCTCTGTTTTCATCCGACATGATCGTCTCTTCATTCTAAGCCCACCGGTACTCTCATTCGCAAAATTCCACCGAATTACCTGCAAAACGGATGAAAAATATTAAAAACTCATCAAGTAATACTTTTAGGCAAATAAGTGATACTTTACACTTTTAGGCACAAAACTAACACTTTAGCTCACTTTTTGCACTAAAATAACCCCTAAAAATATACATCAATTCACTCCAATCATACCCCCAAACTTGAAGTGTTGCTCGTCCTCGAGCAACGCAGCAACTAAGCACAAAGGAGTGAATTGATTGCAATTATGTCACATGGCACCATAGACGAAGTAGAAGACAATCGAACTCATCAATGATCATAAGTATCAATGCAAACTATCCACTAACAATCAAGATAGATCATGCTCAAATAAATACTCAATCAAACACTTAACACATTGCTCCTTCCATGGAGTGTTTCACTCTTCTCTCAAGTGTATAAAGGTGTAATGCACTCAATCATCAAATTCATGAACAAGTACACCATATGCTTGCCAAAAGACTTAATCTCAATCAAAATCACTTGTGTTCAATCAAGAATCAAAGAGGTCTTTCTTCTAGGTTGTAATGTAGGCTCTTTGGAAAGGTGGGATGTTTTTAGATAAGAGTGATTAAGTAGTAGAGACTTGAATGAAAGGTACACAATACAAAACACATCTCTTCACTTTTCATCAACCAACTCTTTTCATGCAATTAGAGTTCAATCACCACACTTCACTTGAGTTTTTTTCACTTCGGCTCAAAAATTGAATCTTGCTCTTTTTCATTAACTTCACATTTTTCTCAATTCAATTTTTCTTTCACAACCTTTCTTCTTCTCTCAACATCACTTAGCTCATTATTTTCACCACTCTTTGCAATCAAATCACCATCACTAGCCAACAATCAAGCTCTACTAAGCATAGGACAAGAAGGCTCATAAAAATAGGCAAATGGCTTCAATTTCACTTGGCTTGCCAAAGAATAAGGATATTAGGCTCAACATGGCTCACTAAGGAAATAAAATGTGTTTGGTGGGAAAAATTTGGCAAAGTGACTCATCATTCCAAACATGGCCTCTTATCACTTTCATGACATCACACAAAGATCAATATCAACAAATCTAGTGGCAAGTTCTAGCATACAAATCATGAATGATGCACTCACAAAGAAATCATTCAACCGTATAAGATGTACGATTATAAGGCACAAAAGCTCACGGGCTTAAATTGAGCAATGAATCAAGCATTATCAATCACATCAATCTTTACATAATTATCAAGAATGCTAGCTTCAAGCTACAAATCTAGTAATGATCAAATCAAAATTCAATAGGTCTTACAAATCAAGCACAAGTGCTCATGTACATAAGTCCAAGTATACTCACTACAACAAGAATGATACTAAAAGATATGACAATAAATCCACAATTAAGCTCAACACACATAGAATAAGGAATCCAAAGGAATCCACAAGATATAATCATCAATAGTCAATAAAGCTCAATAAAGTTAAGATAATCAAAACATCATCACAAAACCATCAAACAATCCAAATCATCATCACATCAAATCCCAATCAAGGAGTACAATCACCACCAAAAGTACAAATCATCAACATCACTAAGGAGATAATGAACTAAATAGCTAGAGGAGAGGGATGAGTAAGTAGGAAATAACCCTAATCGATGGCGGGGAGGAGAATAGTGGCCCGGCCCGAAGTTCCAGGAGCTGAACTGCTGGAGAAGTGTATACATGTCCTGCTTTGAGTCTTACGCGTCTCCTCCGGCATCCGATAACACTCATCCCTGGCGAGTCGGGCACTCGATCTGCATACACCGCTGTCGGCCCACATCTCCTCGGTCAACACCCACGGCCTCCGAGATGAGCTGCCTGCCTCATACTCTTGACTCCTCATCTCATCCTGCCAAGTACATGTTAATTTACGGTTGATAGTCCTCGTCCATCCTGTACCGGCAACTCCTCCGCTCTGGCTCCTCATAATCATTCTCCTCATCATCATCTTCGCCTCTGCCTCGGCTCCCTCTGCGGCACCCTCGGTCTCATCCTCATCCGAACCCGACTGTTGACCATCGTCATCATCATCATCATCTTCATCTCGGAGGACATCTCCGTGCTCTCTAGTGTAGGCATCGATCGCCTCGGTGTGGCCAGCTGTGACCACATGCGGAGATTAATGGTCACGAAGACACGAGCACCAAAAGCTGTAGTCAACCTCTTATTTGGAAGAGGGAATCGGCCACCGTGGTGCTGCTGGAGACACCAAGTCCTACCAATGCGGTCGGGTGTCCTCATGTGCCGCATGGTGTCAAGTGTGAGATCGGGGCCCTCCACCTTGCTTGAGGTTGTGAGTAGGAATCCCAAGGTGCTCGGCTATCAAAGTAATCATGCCTCCAAAATTAATCTTTTGAACTTCGTGCTAATGGCTCTCTCGAAAAGATAAGCAGAGGTATGCAGCGAGATTGAATCGAACTCCATGCGGAAGCACCATAAAACATACAACTCCTCGGACACCACAGCTCCTCCCTTCGATCTCGCGAAGATAGTGCTCGCGAGAATCTTCTCTAAATATCGACCACCGGGTTCCGGATGTGGGTGCTCTTCGACTTCCCGGAATAAACTCAGCCGATTCGGTGCCCCTGAATCGGAAATCCGCCTTCAAAACTTCTTGGTGTTGTACTCTTTCCTCTTGTTGAGAAGTGATCTCGAGTGCAGTGGGTGTACCAATGATCTCGTTGACCTCATCCACGGTCAACGAATACTCGCGTCCCATAAGCTCAAAAGTAATACCCACAGGGAATTTGGCCCTCCTGGCCTTATCAATCTTGACAGTACACGAAACTCCAAAGTAAGTCCGAGATAGGTCCTCGGCCTCTTCGCCAAGAAACCCCCATACCGATCTGCTCAAACAACCGAGGAATGTCCTCCTCGATACCCATCGATGTCATGCAATCGTGATCCACAAAGCGGGTCTTGGCTACTTTTTTGTATAGCTCGGCGTAGATAATGATATGCTTCCTCCATTTGTAGTCGTCCCATGAATACCAAGCTCGGCGGGCATCCTATGAGCAAATCGGATGGCCTCCTCTCTTTCACGGATATCCGCATCCGAGAACTTATGTCCATCCACTCCCCTAAACATGGTTCCAGCAAAACATTCCCAAGAGCAAAAATCAATCTCCACGAATTAAATACGAGCTCAAAATATCAATCAAACCATGGACGAGTCAATAAGAAATAATATCTCCCATCACAACAAAATCCCTAGTGACTAGGCAACTAATCCTCAACAAATGGTAAATGAGTCAACTAAGCACATACAATCAATAGAAGTGTTCACTTAATCCTCAAAATATACATACTTAACTAGAATGGCTCCATCAATAAGCAACACCAAATAAGCTCACTTAGAATCATGCAACTTAGCTCAATAAAATTCCCAAAAATCATAAGCCAACAAGCAAGTAATTAAGCAATTATCCATCAACAATAATACACCTCTACATCTCCTTAATCAACTTGACCAAATAGACTTAAACAATTATCATTAGGAATGCCTTACAAATGCCAACAATCAAATTTCTAGCCAAATTCCACAAATAAACGAGCAAGATATCTCATTCAATCCTATGCATGCTCCTGAACTCATCAATCAATTCAAACAATCTCAACAATGGCTTCAATTCATCCTAAACAAACATGCATATAAGGTGCTTGACAAAATGCCCAAAAGAAAGTTTCAATTCAAAGAAATTCTAGCATAATCCCTAACACCCAAGCAATAATCATCCACCAACATGAAATTGAAAGCCAAATGAGAAGAAATTACATACCTTGTTGATAAAAATTGGACTAGAAATGAGCAATTGATATCCCACGAAATAATCCACAAAAGCCCCAATTGAATGCACAAAACCCTCAAAATATGAACTTGATGCAATATGTAATGGGTTTATGTGATATAATGGTGAATTGAATGGGTGAATCAAGCAAATGACCGGAAATACTGTTTGGGGACGAAAGGGATCGTAAAATGTGGTAAACCCTCGAGTCGGGATCTGCTAAAACTGAATCCGATATTTATAAAAAGCCTAGCCTCGAGTCGAGGGTCAGGCCTCGACTCGAGGAACACCGAATTTCAAAAGCCTTGACTCGAGGTTCCTCCCTCGAGTCGAGGGAGGTGCCGTTTCAGAATTTTTCTAAGTGTTTGGACCTCGACACGGGGTTTGTGCAACCTCGACCACAGGTCGAGACCAGGGTAATTTTATGAAATTTTTGGTCCGACCCGACCCCCTAAACTCCTAAAAAGACCTCTACGCCCTAATGAACCAAAATATGCAAGAAATTACCGTTTTGGTCCCTCGATTTAAGCCCGGTCGCTCATTCGATCGAGGAGACCGGGTTTTCTTCCTTTTGCTCATTTTTCACCAACTTTTAAGCTCTCCTTCCTTCTTGATTCCTTGGATTCCTTTGCACTTTCGATCTCTTTTCCAATCAACGTAGTGAGTATCCTACAAATGACAAACAACTCATCAAAATAATCATCATTAAGAGATGCATTTATACCATAAATGACAAACACCCCCAAACTTGAATGAAGATATGAATTCAAGTTTGGAATGAGAGTGAGAGAAATATGCAACTCCTAATGATATCCACAATAAGCTCAACGCTATATGAATCCCAAAGCGAATAGCATAATTTCCTAAACATGAGCAATTAAGTAGCTAGCCAAATTTCCCAAAAACGAAACAAAAACACTAATCTACAAAAAGCACACAAAAGCAAATAAAAGGATGGGTTGCCTCCCATCAAGTGTTATTTTTAATGTCCTTTGCCGGACTTATTTCTTCACTTCCACGTCCTTCATCGGAATGGCCAAGGATAGCGGTCCTCCTTGCAATTGTATCTCGATCTTTGTGCTTAAAAATTAAGGAGGTTCACCGAAAAGATAGGACAACCACATATAGAAATGCAAAGTGTCCATGGTTGTCCCCCTTGCTCTCTTGTCATCCTTCTTTTCCATTCTTTTCCTTCAAGGATGCCCAAGCGCTTCATCTATTCTTCCCTATTGATTGGAGTGAATTGATGCATGTTTTTAGGGCCTATTTTAGTGCAAAAAGTGAGCTAAAGTGTTAGTTTTTGTGTCTAAATGTGAAAAGTATCACTCTTTTGCTTGAAAAGTACTATTTGTGAGATTTCGATGTTTTTCTTCCATTTTGCAGGTAATTCGGTGGAATTTTGCCAAACCGAGAGTACCATTAGGCTTAGAATGAAGAGACGGACATATCGGACGAAAACGAGGGTCGGGGCCGAAGCCCCGCGGGAGAAAAGTGCCACTGGACTCGAGCTCGATCGAGGAACAAGAGCCTCGAGTCGAGGGTCATGCGAGAGAGGACCAAAATCGGAAGAAAAACAGGCACCTCGACTCGAGGCGGAATCTCGAGTCGAGGATGGGACAAAAGCAGAAACCTCGAGTCGAGGCCTGACCCTCGACTCGAGGGTGGTTTTTCAGAATTTCGCCTATTTAAAGGCTGAAGCGAGCATTTGGGAGACAACTTATAGACAATTCGTAGTAGCGATTAGTAGCGGTTTTGGGGCGATTTCTCGGCCCCAAGCCAATTTCTTCCTTAGGTAGAGTAGATTGGTAGATTTAGACTTAGATTTCAATTGATGTTGGTAGATTAGCCATAGATTAGCATTTGATCCTTGTAATTCTTTCAATTCAAGCTTGTAATTCATTTGAAGATTGGTGTTGAAGACTCAAGCATTCCTATTTTTGTTGATTGAAGATCATTTGGTGATGTTTTTCCTCTTTTGTCTCTTTAATTTCTTAATTGTTGTGATTTGCTTTGTATGTGATCAATTCTATCTTCTTCCCATGGGTATTGTTTGTGGTACCATGGGCTAAATCTCTTGTGCTTGTGTTAATTGAAATTGATGATTGGATTGATTGTCTTTATAATTGTTGATGATTGGAGATCAACCTGAGTAGATTGCTTACTAATTGTGATTCTCATTTGTGCTTCATGCATAATTATCTATTTAGATGAGTGTTTGATCACCCTAGCTATAGACGAGTTGCGCTAACGTGATCCAGATTAATCGGGTGATAATTGTGTATGAATGCGTGGATTGAGTGCTTCGGAATCGAGAGATTAGTTGCACTAAGGATACTCACATTAGTTTGTTTCCTAATTGTGATTCTTCATTGTGCTTTGTGTAAAATTGTCCGTTTTGATTAATGGTTAATCACCCTAGCAATAGGCGAGAGTTGAGCTAACGTGATTAGGTGTTGATCGAAGTTTCAATTTTGCATCATTGTATGAATTGGGGATTTCTACATTGAGTGATGGGAAAGACTAAGGATACTCACATTAGGCATTGTGATTTTAATGGAGTGATTAATTTCATGATGGTTTATGCTTTCTATCTTAGTTGAATTGCAATTTGATTCAATTGTAGCTTGTTGATTGATAATTCATTGATGGATGTTAATCCTAGCACCTCTATCTCACCATTTATTGTTGTTTTTGTTATCGCATTCTAAGTGTTCGATCATTTGATTGCTTGTTTTAGTTTGTATTTTGCAAGTGTTTGGTAGTGTTAGTGTCATCCCTTGTTGCAACTCTAGTCACTAAGAACTCGTATTTCTAGGGCCTCATGTGCATACTTTTTCCCATGGGTTCGATATTTTGTTGATTGGTCTTAATAACACTTACCCGAAAACTACTCCAATCACCTATAGTCAAAATTCACAAGAGGCAAAATTAAATCATTAGAAGCATCATTATCAATAAAAGTACAATTTGAAGAGTTTGAAGGTATAGGAATGCTCATTTCAATCTTCAATGCTTCCTTAGGTGCTTCTAGATTTTCTCCCTCATTAAAGCTCATGTCCATTAATGGACATTCCTCTTCCTCACTTTTGACAAGGAAATTTTCCTCTTTAACCTCTTCGCTTGGACCCTCTTCATCACCTTCTTTATTTGCATTTTCTTCCTTCCCTTCTTCCTCTTGATTCTCCATGATGGTCATGTTCTTTACTTGGCGTAGGAAATATTTGCGTTGACTTTTTATAAACATGAAATGAACTTTGGTGATCTCCATGTTCCCCTCTATCCATGAATTAACCATTGCTTTGGTCTCATACATTTCTTCGTACAAGGGAAGTATTTTATCACATCTAGCATCATCTTCCTCAAATTTTTCCAACAAAAATCCAAGCATCTCTAACAATATAGCTCTCATATCATGGAGTCCCCATTCTTCAAATTGATGAGAAGCTTGTGGCATTGGATAATCGAACTCATGGCTTCTCCTATCACCATAGTAAGCTTCTTCTTCTTGAAATTCATATCCACATGGATCGAATTGATCATAATGCTCCTAGTATGGGAACATCTCTTGAGGTTGGGGAGAAATTTCTTCACATATCCAATCTTCATAATTGGAAGGAACTTGTTCCAATTGAGAATTATCTTCATAGTTCCTCCAATCCTCATAGCCAAACCCTTCAAAGTGTGGAGAATACACCCAACTATCTTGATAATAATCTTGATTCCACATGTATGAGTTGTATCCTTCCATCTAGACAAGATATCAAAGTATCAAATTCAAACAAAAATAAGAAAATAAACAAAAATACAAAGGCAACAAGTAGCCACTTCAAACAATTTCTAAGTCTCACTTAAGGTACAAAAACTAATTCCCCAAAGAACGGCGCCATTTGATTGGAGTAGTATTTCCGGGTAAGCGGTATTAAGACCAATCGCAAATTATCGAACCCGGGGAAAAAGTATGCATATGAGGCCCTAGAAATACAAGTTCTTGGTGACTATTATTGCAAAACGGTTTGGCACTAACACTACAAACACTTGCAAAATACAAACTAAAAACTAAAAACTAAAAACAAGCGAACAAATGATCGAACACTTAAGATGCTAGAACAAATACAACAATAAATGGTGGGATAAGTGTGCTAGGGCTAACATCCATCAATGAATCATCAATCAAAAGCTACAATTGAATCAAATTACAAATCAACTAAGATAGAAAGCATTAAACCATCATGAAATTAATCACTCCATTAAAATCACAATGTCTAATGTGAGTATCCTTAGTCCTTCCCATCTCTCAATGTAGAAGTCCCCAATTCATACAATCATGCAAAATTGTAATCCGATTAACACCTAATCACGTTATCGCAGCTCTCGCCTATAACTAGGGTGATTAACCATTAATCTAAAGAGACAATTTTACACAAAGCACAATTAAGAATCACAATTAGAAAATGAACTAACGTGAGTATCCTTAGTGCAACTAATCTCTCGATTCAAGCACCCAATCCACGCATTCATACACAATTATAACCCGATTAATCCCGGATCACGTTAGCTCGGCTCTCGCCTATAGCTAGGGTGATCAAACACTAATCTAAAGAGATAATTATGCATGAAGCTCAATTTGAGAATCACAATTAGTAAGCAATCTACTCAATTAATCTCCAATCATCAACAATCATAGCATAGTCAATCAAATCATCATCAATTTCAATTAACCCAAGCATAAGAGAGTTAGCCCATGGTACCACAAACAATACCCATGGGAAGAAGATAGAATTGATCAAACACAAAGCAAATCACAACAATTAAGAAATTGAAAAGAGGAAAGAGGAAAAACATCACCAATTGATCTTCAATCAACAACAATAGGAATGCTTGAGTCTTCAACACCAATCTCCAAATGAATTACAAGCTTGAATTGAATGAAATAACAAGATCTAAATCTAATATATGGCTAATCTATTCAACAACAATTGAAATTTAAATCAAAATCTAACTTCTACTCTACCTAAAGAGGAAAATTGGCTTGGGGCCTGAGAAATCGCCCTAAAACCGCTCTTAATCTGCTATATTGAAAGTTGTGTCTCGAATGCCCGCTTCATGCTTTAAATATCAATTTTTCAGAAAATCCTCCTCCTCGAGTCGAGGTCAGGCCTCGACTTGAGGCCCGTGCATTTCTCCTCTTCCTCGACTCGAGGGTCAGCCCTCGAGTCGAGGCTTCGCCTTTTCTCCAATTTTTGTCTTTTCGGCCATGCCCTCGAGTCGAGGCTATTGCTCCTCGACACGAGCTCGAGTCCAGGGCACTTTTCTCGGCGGGGCTTCGGCCCCGACCCCCATTTTCGTCCGACATGATCGTCTTTTCATTCTAAGCCCACTGGTACTCTCGGATTGGCAAAATTCCACCGAATTACCTGCAGACGGACGAAAAACATTAAAAACTCATCAAGTAATAATTTTTAGGCAAATAAGTGATACTTTACACTTTTAGGCACAAAACTAACACTTTAGCTCACTTTTTGCACTAAAATAACCCACTGAAAACATGCATCAATTCACTCCAATCAACTTCTCAAGCCTCGTCTTCATCGATTTCTTGTCATCGTCGACTTTACTGTACTCCATCTAACTCCTTGTCTTCATCCGACTGTTTGTGTATCCTTATCTACTTTTGTACTTAGTTTTATTTACATATCTTTACTTTTGGTCCCGATTAGTGGAGCAGATTAGGTAAAACGTGTATCACCTTCTAGGAAAAATCTAGAAGGAGGGTTGAATAGATTTTTCAGATTTTACAAATCTTCCTAAACTAATTCAAAGTACCGAGATGTACACAATGGAAATTCAAGATTAGATTCAACTTTAATAAGATTAAAAGCAAAAGCTGATATTGATTTTAACTTTGACTCTGAAATTAATCTTTGAACAATAAAATGGAAATTGAACAGATAAGTAAAGAAAGCGGTAAAGAACACCAGCATTTTATAGTGGTTCGGATTATAACAATCCTACATCCACTCTCCTTCTCCAACTTGAAGAAGGGTCTCCACTATCTGCTTGCTTACTTACTTTACAATCTTACAACTTACAACTTGATCTTCAACTCTTCGAATACTAATCTAACTTATAAAATCCAACTCTAAGAAAAAGAAGTGTATTTGAAGATGTGCAATGAAGTGTTCTACAAACACTTAGAAAAATCTATGAAGAAATCTTGAAACACTATTTTGTGCTTTTTGAAAACTTGTGATTTGAGAGAATAAATTTCTGAAACTAACTTGTGAATTATGTGTATTCTCAGTATGCAATATTAATTTTAAAGAAGTGCCTAGACCTATTTATAAGTCTGAAAAGACGGTTAGTTTGTTAGTCGGTTCTAACAAACTAAAAAGCTTTAACAAACTTAATCTTGAAAACTGCTCTAGACCTCACTGTCTTTGCTCTACTGCTAAATGCTGCGGTGACTCGGTGAAGATTCGCCTTTCTTATTCTACTCGGCTTATCTTGACCTCGTCTGAGCTCTTCATGTTTGTCTCCTGCAGATGACTAGACTCAAGCTTGTCTCCGGATGACTTGTACTCTTCCGGACCTCGGTGACTAGATTGGTTCTCAACCCCCGTCTCGATCGGCCTTAGCTTCAATCTCAATCTCTGCTTGTTCTACGTGTCGTCGATCAACTGAGCCTGCTTCTTTTAACTCATCAAAACTTCTTGATCCAACAATTACTACATCACTTGTCTATACAAGATTCTCAACTGGTCATCCTATTTTACATTTTAACACATCAAAACTAAATACAACTTTCTTCCTAACAATTTCCACCTTTTTGATGATGTTAAAACATAACTCAAGAAAAGAAATGTGTTAGAGATCTTAGAAGATAAGTATTCCACAGATTATGCACTTAGGTCACATAATCAATTAATCGAAGTAACAACTTTTTAATTAGACGATCATAGTCCGATAGACGAAGCAAGATAAGATAGTCAAGATTAGTGAATTACATATGATTTAGTGTTAGCATTTTTAATCAAGTTTATTTCGAGATAGTTATACCAAGAATTGATTAGAAGATTAATCGAGCAAGTTATTTAGACAACATATTCACGAGAGTAGGTCAAAAATATTCACAAGTATTTCGGATACATCATGATTCGGATATTTTCACAAGATCGGAGCAAGCAATCGGACAAGGATTATAGGATAAGACTTAGTCGTACCACCTATCTTCTTACGGTATCTTGAGCAGATCGAAGACCCTATTTTTAGGGACACCGTCTCTCCTCCTTCTGCAAGATCAGCTTTGGCTTGAGCTTTGATTAGTAATTGCTTGATCCTTTCATGGTCCAGATGACCATCTTTTGTTCTCGAAGGTTCCATCGGTGCATAGGCAGGTGCGACCACGTCTACGTTGAATTCTTGATGAGCAAGGTCGATTAGATATTGATTGAATTTGGGATTCTTTTCTTCCAACAGACATGGAAGGCGATGTTCTCTTCAAGTCCCCACTTGATCTTCTTGCAGACGTGGAAAGTAAAAATCCACTCGCTTCATAAGATCTCCACATCTATTGATCTCTCATCAGCAAGATCTCCTTGGGTACTACATCGCTTCGGTGGAATGGTAGGAATACTTCGACTCCTTGCTCATCTCGGCCCGTCTCGAACCCACTTCCTCTGCTTTCTATCATAAAACTTCCCGATTGCTTTTTCTGCTCCCTCCTCTTCTTGGCATCCCTTCTCTTATACTTCTCCTTTTCTTCCCTCTTCCACTTGAATTTTTTCCTCCTCTTCTATCTCAGCTGGGTCTTTGGTTTGCTCGCAGCTTTGGCTTTCCCAACCGGCATAGATGAGGATGTGGGAGATTTGATTGATAGGATAGGGACAGGATCTTGAGCAGCAGTAGCTCTTTTTCGCCTTCTTGTTCGGATTACGTGGATTCAGACGCCTTCGTCCTTCGTCGATTCTCCTCATTACTCTCTCAGACTTCTCGTCGGCGGCTTTCTTTTGGCTTCTTGGACTTGATGTAGCTCCTCGAGACAGCTCTTCTAACTTCGGGTTTAGTGCCGGGATCTTGTCGTCTTGAACGTCTATTCTTTTCTTGAGCACACTATCTTCCCCTTTAGAGCATCAGCAAAACGGGTGTTGCGGATAGTGGCTACTTGTTCAATTTGCCCTAAGAGTTCATTTCGACAAGTCTTGTTTTCTCGTTCGAGCTGATCATATCTTTTCCTCTCGAGCTACCTCGGCATGTCTCGAACTCGCCTTCTAGGTATTGTTTGAGGATGTTTGTTTGTCTGTCTTTCTCCATGGCTAATGTCATCCTCAAAACTCGTTGAAATGAAGCCTCCTTATCTCTCCAAGACTCCTTGACCTGGTCTTCTACGGTATCTCGATTTCGGTGTATGCATTGAGAACGTCATCGTTTGACCCGTGCCTCTTGAGCTCTCTCTTCTTCGGCTACTTGCCGTTTAACCTTAGCCATTTGTTCTTCATGTCCGATTCACGAGAAATAGAGGTCTATCTTTATTTTCTCATGAACTGCAGCCTCTATATTCTCCTTGATGGATGAAGATATGACGCCCGGAACTAGACAAAGAGCACTCGACACGCTTCTTCAGATTTGAAACCTCCTCCTTCAAGGCTTCAACTTCGGATACAGCATACGGATGTCGAGGGCGGTGCTAATTCTTCGGATGGAGAAGATAGAGTTAAGTCTATCTCCTCAATAGGCATTATTGCTTCAACAGGAGGCTGGAGGAGAATCGCCCAATGTATCTTTGTTGTTGGCACAGTTGATTCTTCCTCCACCGGCATCTGCCCTTCCATCTGCTCTGTTTGTGCCTCCCAGTGTATCCATCTCGGCGGGCTCATCGGCAGCTCCACCAATCAATTCCTCTACCTTTTCCACCTTTATTTCTTTCTCGATTCCTTCTCTTCACTCTTTTCCTTTTCCTCCTCAACCTTCTCTTTTTCCTCTTTCTCATCCTTCTCCTTCTCCTCATCTTCCTTTTCTTTCACCTCCTCTGGTTTGCATATCCTCAAGGTATACTCTTTGCGAGAATGTAGTCATAAAATTTATCATCTCGATAGGATTTCCCAAATGATTTGATTAGCTTTCTTGAGGACTTCTTTCTCTCGGATAGATAGATTATTTCCTCCTGCCTCTGCTATAAGGATAGTTGTTTCTTCAAACGACCCCATCCTTATCCTTCTTAGCAACCAGACGTCAACGAGTTCTCTTAGTAGATCGGGTTCATCTACCAGGCTGATTCCTTCTTTAACAAAAACTTTTTTCCCACAATCCTAAGTGAGAGCTCGGTTGCTCCCATTTCTCCGTAAGGATTTGGAAGATGAAGATATAAATTTGGCTCTGTCTGGGATGAGGATAGGAAAGAGAATGGATCATTTGTAGGTTGGGGTTGGGTTGGACTTTTTGGAGTAGACCGTTTTAGAGACTCGAGGCGGCGGTCTTGTCCGCCTCTTCATCGCTAGGTTGGAATGTGGAGGGTTGGGGCTTTGCATCCTCAAAGGAGGAAGATGATGATGAAGATGATTTGGCTGCCTCCTCCTCTTCGAGTTCATCTCCGGATGAAATAACCACTCTTTCCTCTTGTCCAAACACCCCGGCCTCAAATGAGACACTTCCCCTTGGGAAGCTGTCTTCTCCACCTCCTCCTCTGCTTCTTCCTCTGTCTCGGTAGAACGAGGACTCATCCTCCAACACCGTTTCTACTTTCTTGGCCTTAGCTTTTCCCGCCCTTCTTCTTGGTGCTGGTGGTGGAGCTGAGGCATCCTCGTCTCCTTGAGTCTCGAGGGTCCAAAGATCTTCTCATCTTTGACCATGCCATTTTTGTTTGGTGAATTTCTTCACACCCTCCTCCCGGTCGAGGTTATGCACTCCGCTTTATGTTCGAGTATGATGGTGATTCCGCCATCATACTTGTCATATTCTTCAGTGGACCACCTCATCGGCTCCTTCGAAATCGGGGTTTTAACAAACCTTTTCTTCTTCTCCATTAATCTCGAATATACCACCCCAGCCCAATTTATCTCAACTATGTCATAAATGGCCCTAAGGCAAGACAGTCTCGGCTTCATCAAGCCATCATGGCTCTGTTGCTCACCTAGTATACACTTCGTCCAATCAACATCAACAATCTATAAAGTCGTTTCAACATCGGCCTTTTCAAATTAGCCGTTGTATTACGGTGTGTTCCCCTTGCCATTAATCGAAAACTTTCTAAGTATTCATTTGCCTTGTACGTGAACGGATTCACTCCTTCAAAGCCTTAGGCCGAATATCTCACCCAAATCCTCAATGGATACAACCACCTTCTTCTTCTTTTCATTTGTTCGAACCCTAGTTTCCAACCCTGTTTACGTAGTTTTTGTTCAGGTCGGGAATTCAGCGAGAAGGTCATCGAGGGTTTTGTTCCGAGAAGGCCTCGTGCGATCTTGTTTCAAACCCCTTGACTCCAATAATTGTAAAATTTCTCTGGTTTCGGGATCGGTAGATATATCCCATTCAACATACATCTCGGACTTCGTCTTTTCTCTAATAGAAGTGAGATCATACTCGTATTTGATCTTTGGTTTCTTAGTGTCCGCCATTGTTGAGGATTAAGGTTTTGAGAGGGAAAGAAAATTTGAGAGATATATGAAAAGGTTTTGTATGTGCGTAAATAAAATTATGCACACGTTCTCCTATTTATATGGAAAGATATATAATAAACAATTATAAAACTCATAATTGACTGAAAAAGTGTAAATTTAGACTTTCGTGTCACCATTAATGCAATTATGACAATTAATTTTGAAAAGCGGAGAGAATAATATTAAATATGTCGCGCGTGAAGCTGTTGACGGTTCATATTTCGAAACCGCCTCCATTTCTCGGCGCGTGAATGTTACTCGGCGTATTTCAAAATTCAATTTGATAAAATTTCGGGTCCGTAGTAACTTCTTCGACACAGAGTTACTTATTTTTCTTTAATTTTCAGTTAATTGGAAAGATAAAATGAAAAGTACACATATTTTAATAAAACAAAATCGGAACCCTTATCTTTTTATTTTGAAAAACAAAACACTTTTAGTAAACTAAGTAAATTCATTTTTAAAAGAATAGAATAATTATGATATTAAATTCACGTATTGATTATATGAACTAATATGCATAACTTTTTATTATAAAAAGAAAAGGGTAGAAAGTACTTCCCGATAATTCCACCTTATGCGGATTGATCGTAACATTGTCTGCTTTATGAATATTCGGATAAGGAGCTCTTGTCATATGTTGAGAAATGTTTATCAAACTTAGTTTCTCCTGAAATCAAAGACACTTAAACAATTCATTAGTAACCTTTGTAAGTAACTCGGACAAGGTACATATACTCATCTGTTAGTTTATGGCCAGCATTTACTACTATGTATTTGTCTGAATTACTTCATGTCGAACAAGTAAGTATCAAGTTGGTCTAAGATCAATAGATTAATCCTTGATTCTTGATTCCTTTTATGGAGATCAATGATATCAACTCTGTGATTATTCGTATGATCCTCTACACATCCGATACTTCTTTCCGGACATAGTAAAATAATCGAGAGAGATAAAGAATAAAAAGACATAAGATGAGATTATAGATTAACTAAAGAAGCATCTAATAATCCTAATTCTATAGATAATTCTTTGAACCTTGTCTCTGCTAAAAGTTTTGTCAAGATATCAGCTTTTTGAAAATTAGTCAAAATCTTTTCAAGTCTAATGTCACCTTTCTCAACGTGATCTCGAATGAAGTGATGTCTTATGTCAACATGCTTGCACTTGGTATGTAAGACTGGGTTACAGGTAATAGCTATGGCACTATTACTATCACAAAAGATTGGTACATCTCTAGTGATAATGTTATAGTCCCTTAGCTGTTGACTAATCCGGATAAGTGTGAAAAACAACTTCCACTGCTATATACTCGGCCTTGTGGAAGTAGCTACAGAGGTTTGTTTCTTAGACAACCATGAAATCAACTTACTTCCCGAGAAATTGGCAAGTTCCGGATGTAGATTTCCTATCTATCTGAATCTGAGTATCCAGACAACTCGAAATTGTCATCACTGGATACCACAATTCAATATTTACTTGTACCTTTTAAGTATTTAAGAATCTTCTTTCTTGCTTCAAGATGACTCCTTTTGGTTTAGCTTGAAAAATGCGCAGACTCCAACCGCAAAAGAAATATCAGGTCTACTAGCGATTAAATATAATAGAGAGCCTATTAGACCTCGATACTCGGTTTGAACTGTGTCTTCTCCCTTTTCATCCGGACCCATTGAAAAGTTTGTCATCATAGGTATCTTAGCTTCTCGGTGGTACCTATTCCAAATTTTTCAATCGGATATTTTGTGTATTTGACTTGATTTATGAATATCCCCTTCTTAGTCTGCTTGACTTGAAGTCCAAGGAAGTAGGTCATTTCTCCCATCACGGACATTTCAAACTGCTCTTCATAAGATGACTAAATTCTTCACACAAAGATGTATTAGTTGATCCAAAAATGATATCATCAACATAAATCTGAACTAGTAAAAGATCACTACCAAATTCTTTTCTAAACAAAGTTCTATCAATTTTACCTTTTACAAAACCATTTTGAATTAAATAATCGACAAAGTATCATACCATGCTCTAGGTGCTGTTTAAGTCTATATAGAGTCTTCCTTAGCCTATAGACCTTGTCTCCTTTGACAAAGCCTGGAGGTTACTCTACATAAACTTCTTCAACCAAGATTCCATTAAGAAATGTTGACTTAACATCCATTTAAAAAACTATGAATCTTTTAAAAGCGGCATAAGCTAAAAACAATCTTATGGCTTCCGGACGAGCTACTAGTGCAAAGGTTTCATCATAATCAATCCCCTCTGATTGTGAATAACCTTGAGCAACTAGTCGACTTTATTTCTTACCACAATATTGTTTTCATCTCTTTTGTTTTTAAAGACCCATTTAGTTCCAATGACTTTTTGATGATGGGGCCTTTCATGGCATTAATCCGGTTGGAATCGGTTAGAACCTCGTAATATACTTAGGTTCAAGTTATGATACATAACAATCGAACATACAATCTTGATTTAGTTGGGTCCTTGTCTGGACACCGAGTCTAAATCTCAATTATCTGCTCAGGTGATATGACATTACTCTTTTACCCTTATCTTTCACTATGGATGAAGTTTTGTCTAAAGTATCTATTTCAAATGATTTTGTATTACCTTCAGATGTTTCTACCTGATCATCTGTGGTATTGGTTGTCTGATCACCGGTGAGGAAGAGCTTCCGTGTTCTTTTTCTTTATTTGAATCTGGTTCTTTTTCTTCGTCTAAGTCTGATTCTTGACCATAGAACTTTACCGATTTTCAGATCGTCTCGATATCTTTGTGATGTCATCTGTTTTACTAAACTCAAAAGAGGATTCATCAAATACAACATGTGGAGTTTCTTCCACACACAAGGTTGTCTTATTAAAAACTCTGTAGGCCTTGGATATAGATGAGTATCCCAAGAATATCCCATCTGCTATCTTGGCATCAAAAGTTTTTAATTGAGATTTACCATTGTTGTGAATGAAACATTTGCAACCAAATATATGAAAATATGAAATATGAAATTTTGGGAGTTCTTCCCTTCCAAATTTCATAGGGGTTTTACATTTATCCTTAACAATCAAACTTCTATTTTGAACAAAACAATTTGTATTAATAGCCTCGCCCAAAACACTGTGGGGAGTGTTGTACTCGAGATAACATTGTCCTAGCAGCTTCTTTTAGAGTCTCGTTTCTCCTTTCAACTACTCCATTTTGTTGTGGTGTTCGTGCGGTGATGTCTCATGAGCTATGTCATTCTCAAGACATGTAGTTAGTAACAAGCTTATTAAGGAATTCAGTACCTTTATCACTTCTAATTTTAACAATACTTAGTCCTTTCTCATTTTGAACTCTTTTTAGAAATTCTGGAATCTTAATCATAGTCTCATTCTTTTTGTATAAGAAAATAACCCAGGTAAATCTTGAAAAATCATCAACAACTACCAAAGTATATTTTCTTCCACTGAAGCTTAGAGGAGTAAGCTGGACCAAAAGATCCATATGAAGAAGTTCCAAAATTCTTTCTGAAGAAGGACTACTTATTGTTTTAAAAGAAGCTTTAGTCTGCTTTTCCTTTTTGACAAGAATCACAAACATGGTTATTTGAGAATATTCTATCAGGAGTCCTTTTACTAAACATTTCCTTGCTATTTTGTTAAGAGTTTTGAAGTTTAAGTGGCCAAGACGTTTATGCCATAGCCACTTAAGTCATCTCGAACTCTTAGCAACAAGACAAGTATCTTTAGGACAACTTCTAAAGTTAGCAACATAAATGTTACCTTGTCGACTCCAACTAATAGTATATTTTCATTGATACCATCTAGCACATAGCATGCATTATGAGTAAATTTAACACTTAATCCCTTATCACAAATTTGTGAAACAGATAACAAGTTGTGCTTCAATCCTTCCACAAAGTAGACTTCATTGACTTGTATATCTCCTATCATCAATGTTCCAACTCCTTTGGTAAGCCCAAAATTATTGTCTTAGAACATGACTCTTGGACCATCTATAGATTGATAGTTAGAAAGAAGACGTCTCTCATAGGTCATATGTTTAGAACAACCACCGTCAATGTACCAAATGACCTCAAGAAAATCTTCTCTTTCTACTATCTTTCTGTCTTCCTGCAATCACAAATTTAGATCTTAGGTACCCTTTGTAATTTGGAGTCTGAAGGTGTGCGTAAGTGTTTTGCGAATGTTGTCACGAATGTTGGCACAATCGAGAACAATACGTACTAAAATAAAAGAACGAGAAATACACAATGGAAGTCTTAAACACTTTGCAAGATGGATATCAAAATTTTCGTATAGACTATAAATAAGTCTATACTGTCAATCGGTGTATTATCACTAGTAATTGTTAAGTGATACAATCGGTGAAAACATAAGCCACACCGTGAATGGATCTACGTATATAGTGACTAGACAATGATCAATCTAACCTATCACTAATACATATAAAGACCCAATGTTGAGTGAAATGTTGGAACATTCACAAACGGAAGTATCGAGTATGAAACTACAATAAATTCTATAATTTATGCCAATAGACTATGTTA
This sequence comes from Paraleonurus japonicus, assembly GCA_030762865.1. Lineage (NCBI taxonomy): Eukaryota > Viridiplantae > Streptophyta > Magnoliopsida > Lamiales > Lamiaceae > Paraleonurus > Paraleonurus japonicus. Next base: position 25,796,877 of record CM061060.1, read on the forward strand.
GATTGTGTTTCCCTTAACTTCAAGTTTTAATCTTCATAGCACGTGTATATATAGATAAAATCTGGACTCTTAATGCTTGAAGATAACTTCCACATCTCCCTTGAAAATAGGTAACTTTCATGTAACTTCCCCATGATCTTTATAACTTCTCTTTGCTTGCCTTTTCAAACGCATGACTTGTAATCGCCGTAAGTCTTCATTCTAAAAGAAAACAAGACCTTGACCAAGACAAAATGTGGGTTAAGGGTTTATTGGAAGTGGAAGGACGAATTACGATATTGTGACCGGAATGTTGGCACATTCTCGAGTAACACTCGTCATAACATCAACAATCTCCCCCAATTCGGCCTTTCTACCGGAACACACACGATGTTGTACCATTGTACGAGAATGTGTACACAATAGAGATGAGTAAATAAACATCAAGTAAATGATATCTCATGACTTAGCCAAAAACGAATAACACTTAAACATAAAACATCACTAAAACATAAATTACGAACATAACAAAGACTTAACACTTAATAAAATTAAAATCAGAGCTAACACAAAACAATAACACTTAAACAAACTAACATAAATCAGAGCTTAAACTGAAAAATAAAACTAAATAACCTAACTAAACGAAATCGAGTAATAAGACACAAAAACATATAACACAATAAATCGTAGTTTTAAGGCGAGAACTATAATAAACCTAACCAAAGAACATAACAAATACTAGACATAAACACAATAAACTTAAACTAAATACCAAATCAACATTAAGTTCAACAATATACCTAACATATAAGATAAGTTTAAAAAACATAAACATAAAAACGAAAAAAACATAAACATAAAAACGAGAAAATTGAGTCTTTACAAAAACAGATAAAGCTTATAAATAAAGATTAGGAGAGGATTGGGTTGTCGGGTATAATAATTTGCATCTTCATAAGTCTCGCACAAACTCCCCCTTTCTTCAAGCTCCTCCATCCTTGAAAGCTCCCCCTCGCTCGGATCATTAATGTCCCCAATCATCCAAGTCATCATACGACACCGAGATCTTCATCATCCCACCCATCGCATCTATCTTTTCAGCATCAACGTCCATGTTTGAACTGGGTCCATCATTGTCCGTTGGATTTGTGGGCACATTCTCCGGCGCATTCTCAGGTATCGGTTTCCATTTCGATCGGGAGCCGCACTTGTTCAGCTCCAAGAGATATCGGCATCTGGTCCTCCTCCAGCTTGCATCAACATCAACACTTGCAACACCACCAAGATCTCCATCCCTAGCGGCCCGGTTCGGCGGCAACATCGGCTTGAGGCATCACTTGAGGAGCAACATCGAGTCCTACTCCCCTGTGACGGTAGAAAGTAGTGCTTCCTGCACCTCTTGTGCATCTCAAGGTTGCTCAATGCACACTTGGCATTATTGATTGAATTTTCTCGTCATAGCAATCTGATCTCGGATGAATTGTGGCTGTAATTGTGGTATGTTGGCGGTGTGTGCTAACATTTCTCGGCACATCACCGGTTGATCAGCGGGAACTTCACTTCAGAGCATTCGGATCTCTCGTAGGGCGGTATCAATTACACGTGGTCCAGTCCTTAGTACATGTGAGATTCCTAAACTCGAGCAAACGAACTTATTATCTCTGAATTTTCCCTCTGAAAACCAAGAGCCGAGATCATCATAAAAATCAGGGTGGGATACGGCAGCGAGTCCTTTACTTGATACCCTTCCGAATATGTCATCATATTGTCGAAGATTGTTTTCCCTAGGTTGAATCTTTGCAAGTGGCCAATCTTGTACATAAGTACGAGCTTGTTCGAGAAGTAAGGGTAGTGGTGTTGGATGAGGGCAGCCAATTGTACACAATCAATTTGTGCAAGACACTATACAAACTAGTGAGGACTGAGGAGTTCATCCTATACCTCCACACTTGTTTGTCTCCCTCCAAAGTGATTACACTTATCACTTCATCAAGGTTATCAATCTGAGGATCTTCATCATCCCTAGTTCTAAGAAAAGCGTTAATCTTAGCGGGAGTAACCTCAATCACCTTTCCCCTAAATTTGACTTTTCCATAGTTCTTAGAATTGACTCCTAGAAATACCGCCCTTCAAGTTGGCATAAAATTCATATACCCATTCAATCGGATAAGGAGTGGCAAATTGAAGTGCAAACAACAAAGACCTTTCTTCTAGATAACCAACTAAATTCATAGAAACAAAATCATCCATCTTAATTATCCTTTCTCCAACAATTAGTCTAGTTCTAAAAGTCCTAAACTTATCACTCGTACACACCATGATAACTATCATCAAAATCGAGGCGAAGACATATTCAGAGAGGAATCGGTATGTACCTCATCGATTTTGCCTTACTAGCTTCGGATGAAGAGGACTCAGAGTCGAGGATGATGTGTCCATTGGTGTGCCAACATCCTTCGGCACATCCTGCGGATCATTTCGCTTTTGCTTCTCTTCTCCAAACGAGCAGCCATTTCTCGCCAATGTTTGATTCATTTCGAATCCTCGGTACTCCCCTCGGGCTGAGCACTAGAACAGAGGCTTGACCGCTTGTTTCCTTTTCGGGCTTGCTTTGCGCATTTCCTCTTGAAGAGTCGAGTCGAACACTTGAATTGGCTTTGAAGCAACTCCATCATCATGCTTCGCTTCTTCCCTTTCTCCGAGTAATCAACTCTTTTGCCCATGGTTCGGTAAGAACGCCTTTTCTCGACCATGTCCCCGCAGCTCGACGCCTTTTGTCGAGCAGTTTCAAAGCGAGCAAGAAGCTCACCGGTGTTAGTCGAGTCGGTCGACGGGTCATCTACTAGAGCATCTTGTGGTGATTGTGGCGGTGTAAACACTAAGTGTTTGTACTGCTGGAAATCAACCTCCACGTCGCCGACCTTGACAACGGGGGTAAATCGTTTGCTTAGTAAGGGTTTTGAATGCATAGGCGATTTGATCAGAGGTGGATCCTTCAGCTAGCTCAACCGTCATTGGGTATGTTTCGAGAATCGGGCTTCGCTAGCTTCGCCGCTAATCGGATTTTGTGGCGTTTCGCCCAAAATCGGAGTTTCAAGGATTTCGAAGGAATTTCGGTAGGTGGGAGAGGAACATTGACAGAGCCAACCCTAATAGAAGAGGGTGATGTTGGACGAGAAGCGCCAACATTCTCGGACACATTGTCGACGGCCATTGAAGCAAGAAGTCGAAGGTTTCTCGAGGTAGAAGATGATCTTTGGAGAGATTGAGTGTTTGGATTGTGAAGGTGAGAGGTCTTTTCGATCAACCATATTAATCACTGCAAACACTATTCAAATTAAATTAATAAAATAATAAATTTGAATAAAAAATAGGTGAAGAAAAACTAACACCACAAAGTATAATTAATAATACCTTTCAAACACTTGTACTTAAATTGAAACTTTGATAAAATGTATAGAACACACTTTGAGTATTAAGGACCTTAAATAGGGAAAAGAAAGATTATAGAAGTTGTGAACACATCGGAGTTAAAAGATAAGATTTAATCACATCCCTAAAAATGGGGCATTACCGAATGTTGGAAGTTTATTTCAATGGCATGCTAAAAACCGCTTAATTCTAGATAAAATAACTGCATAATTAAATTAATTTATACTATATAATATTGCTGGGAACAATTTAAAATAAATAAATCTCCATAAAATAATATTCGGAAATTTTCAAACTCGTAGAGGTAAATATACATATGAGAACCAGAATGTTATTCACTGAATGTCGGCACACACACTTCTCAACACGCTTTTACATGAAATAAATTCATTTGTGTTGCACTATATTTTGCTTTTCCCACTTATTCACATTGATCCATTTTTCCGTAAGAGATCATCGTAGTTGTCTTCCGTGTCCCATAATTACTCAATGGATTGTGAATATATTGATGCATTCAAGTCACCTTTTGAAAAGAGAACATCGTAGTAGTCAACTCCGTACCCCATAGTTACTTAGTGACATAACATCTAATTGTGAGTTTATTTAATTGCATTTGAGAGAAGTGTGTCCAGGACAATTTATATTTATCACGAGGTTCTAATACTATTTACACAAGAGAGTTCAAAAACACTAAATATTATAATACTTAGAAAAATTTAAATAAATTGTTCTGGTGTTGCTACAAATGTTGGCACATTTATCACAACACACAACAAATATAGGTCTAATTAGTGCATAAACCTAGAGATTTTCTAAGAGAAGAAAACCTCTCATTATCAAGGGCTTTAGTACAAATGTCTGCAATTTGCTTTTCAAGAGAAATGTATTCCAACTTTACAACTTTTTTTCTACAAGGTCCCTAATAAAGTGGTGTCTAATACTTATATGCTTAGTTAACGAATGTTGCACAGGGTTCTTAGATATATTAATTGCACTTGTATTATCACAATAAACGGTAAGAGTATTGCTCTCCAAATCGTAATCATCGAACATCTTCTTAAGCCAAAGAAGTTGAGTACAACAATTTCCCGTGGCTATGTATTCGGATTCAGCCGTAGATAGGGAAACACAATTTTGTTTTCGGCTATGCCAAGAAACAAGATTGTTACCCATGTAGAAACATCCACCACTTGTACTCTTTCTATCATCACTTTGTCACCGCCCAATGCATCACTATAGCCAATCAAAGAACAATTACTTGTCTTTGCTATACCATATTCCATAATCACATGTGCCTACCACATATCTAATTATCCTCTTAACCGAATTCATGTGAGATTCTTTAGGATCAGCTTGATAACGAGCACATAAACAAACACTAAACATGATGTCCGGCCTACTAGAAGTCGGATACAAAAGACTACCAATCATCGACCTATACAATGTTGGAGTCAACATTTGTGCCAACACTGTCTTTACACAATTTTTGTGTTGATCCCATAGGTGTCTTCATGTGTTTAGCATTGTCTAAACCAAACCTTTTCACAAGAATTTTGGCATATTTACTTTGACAAAAGGAAATATCATCCTTGCATTGTTTAATTTGAAGACCTAAAGTAATTCAAGTCTCCAACCGTCGACATTTCAAAGGTAGTGGTCATTTCATGTACAAATAATTCAAGCATTTTCTCACATGTAGAACCAAACACAATGTCATCAACATATATTTGAGCAATCATAATATCATATCCAGAATGCTTTATAAATAAGGTCCTATCAGCTTCACCTCTATAAAAACCGAATTCAACAAGAAAATCAGTTAATCTACCATACCATGCCCTAGGTGCTTGCTTCAAGCCATATAAAACTTTCTTAAGTTTATAAACATGATCAGGAAATTCATGATTCTCAAACCCTTTAGGTTGTTCTATATATGCTTCTTCCATAAGAATTCCATTTAGAAATGCGGCCTTAACATCCATTTGATGCGGTTTTATATCAATGTAACATGCAATAGCAAGTAATAACCTTATGGATTCAATTCTAGCAACAGCGCAAAAGTCTCATCAAAATTAATTCCTTCTACTTGTGTATAGCCTTGGGCAACTAATCTAGCTTTGTTCCTTACAACATTACGAGATTCATCAGTTTTGTTTTTGAAGATCCATTTTGTACCGATTACATTCACATTATCGAGGCCTAGGCACAAGTATCCAAACATCATTCCTTTCAAATTAATTTAACTCCTCATGCATTGCATTAATCCAGTTTTCATCTTTCAATGCTTCATCAATATTTTTAGGTTAATTGAGAGAATGAAAACATTCAAAGTTCACCTTGTTGCACATAGATGTCATACAAATAGATCTTACCACATGTCTTGCATCAAAACTCAATTTTCTCCTTATTTGTACACGATTGTGGTTTACCTATGATTTGTTGCTGTGGATGATTTTTTAGAATCCTGGAAGATGGTATCAGTAGCAGGATAAGACATAGTTCTGTTAATTTCTGGATGTTGAGGTGTTGTTGCTTCAGATGTGGGCACATTCGTAGCAACATTCTCAATCGATTCGAAATATTAGAACTTTGCATCTGCTCAATAAGATCAGTTAGATCATCTTTAATGGCATTATCTGCAAGACTTGCATTTTCATCAAAAACAACATTCATAGACTCTTGAACAATATCAGTCCTAAGATTGTATATCCTAAAAGCTCTCTTGTTTCTAGCATAACCAAGAAAGAAACACTTGTCACTTTTTGAATCAAATTTGTGTAGCTGGTCTCTATCATTCGTAATGTAGGAAACACAACCAAAGACATGAAAGTATTTCAGATTAGGCTTTTTGTTATTCAAAAATTCATAAGGTGTTTTAGTAGAATTAGGTCTTAAATAAACTCTATTGGATATATGACAAGCGGTATTCAAAGCTTCATCCAAAACCTTTTTGAAAGTTTCTTGGATAAAAGCATTACTCTAGCCATCTCTTGTAAAGTTCTATTTTTCCTTTCGGCTACACCATTTTGTTGAGGTGTTTTAGGAGAAGAAAACTCTTGAATTATACCTTTGTCTTCACAAAAATTAGTGAATAAGTTGTTCTCAAACTCCCTACCATGATCGGACCTTATTCTTTTTACCTTAGTGTCATAAACATTTTTAAAACGTTTATAAAGAATTTTGAATACTCCAAAAGCATCTGATTTTTCCTTAAGAAATTCGATCCATGTAAACCTTGAATAATCATCTACTATGACAAAAGAATATCTCTTACCACCAATGCTTTCAGTCTCCATTGGTCCCATTAAATCCATATGCAAAAGTTCAAAGCAATGTTTCGTAGTACAATGTGTCAACATTTCATTTGACATTTTGACTTGTTTACCACTTTGGAAGGATCCACACACATTTGACCTATGAATTTGTAACTTAGGTAGACCTTTAACCGCATCAAATTTAAATAATTTGACAATATTTCTATAATGAGCATGTCCAAGTTTTTGATGCCAAAGTGTACTCTCATCAGTTTGAACATTAAAGCATGCTTGATTCGAATCAATTAGATAACAATTATCAACAGATCTATTACCAACCATGAGACAATTATCATCATTGTTTAACACATAGCATGAACTTTTATCAAACTTTACATGCAAGTCATCATCACATAATTGACTAATACTAATCAAATTTGCAAGTAAACCTTTAACATTTAAGACTTTTGTCAAGTTTGGAAAATCGGGAACATTCAATGTACCTATACCAATAATTTTACCTTTTGAACCTCCTCCATATGTAACATTTCCACCATCATATGCCTTATAATCAGTGAGATAGCTTTCCTCACCGGTCATGTGTCTAGAACACCCACTATCAAAATACCATAGTCCACGGAACACATGCTTTTAACGATGTATAGACAACATTACATATAGTATTTGACTTTTTCACCCAAGTAGATTTTTGAACGAGTTTTTGAAAAGATTTTTGAATGTTTGTTTCGAATGTTGAGCAGAATGTGGCAACATTTTCAAAGACATTTTAGAAAACTTTTTATCCTGCCTCATTCTAAAACAGTTTGGTCGTTTGTGACCCTCGGTGAAACAATAATGACAAACATCCTTCTTTTCGTAAACATTTTTCAACTTTTCAGGTTCAATGAAGGTTTTGTAAACACAACAGTTTATTATTGTTTAAAAACTGAGTGATATTACCATTATAATAAAGATCATGTCTACTTATACTTCCAATTGTCGGCGCCTCATCAAGTTTGGTGAACTTTCTGAATATCTTTTGAAATTCGGTGTTGTGCCTTTGAGCCGCTCTTTGAGGTTGCATAACTCCAGATCTTTCCTTGTTAGTATGACCTCAAGCTTTATCACCAAATCCTTTTGATATGACTCTTCAATAGTCATGTCCCTTAAGGCTTTCGAGTGGATTCTAATTCCTTTTCAAGCTTTTGATAACTAGACTTACAATCCTTGCAAATATTGTTAGACGTGCTCGCTTCATCTACACAAGAACTTGAGAAACAATTAAATTTACGGAACCTCCAATGTTTCCTCAAATGTTGGCACATTTGACTCGACATCATTATCATCCAAGAAATCATCAAGAGTATCATCATATACAATCCTTGCGGAAAAAACATATTCTTCATTCTTATCGTAATCATCTTCACAATCACACTCATCACTTAAGGTAGCATTGAAATTTACCCTTTTTCTCAAAAGAGTGTTGGCACATTCATTAGCATAATGACCAAAACCAGAACATGCATCACATTTAACATTTTTCCTATATTCGGATCAAATTTGATCTTGTTACCTCTATCAAATTGCCTAGGTTGATTAACATTCCTATTTTTATCGACATAATTGACGTGAACTACCAATCTGATCTCTCTCTTGATTCTTAATTTGTAAATTATTTCTAAGTCTATTTGCTCTCTTTTTCAAAAAGCATTAAACTCGCTTAGTTAAGAAAGCAATGTTATCGGCATTGTCGGCACAATCATCAATAACATCTTCATCGAATCTATTTCAAGAACAAACGGTTGTTTATCAAGATTAGAAGATGTTTCTCCTTTGAAAACAGAAATTTTCTTTTCGATTTCTCATTATCTCTTTGAGAAAAATTCATTTCATACGTTTTCAAAATACTCACCAACTCGTTTTGAGTAATAGCATCGAGTGTCTTTAGCTTCCTCAATAGCACATATCTTAGCATCAAAACATTTAGGAACAGTTCTTAAGATTTTATGTACTAACCTTGTATTGGATATAAGCTTCACCAAGTGCTTGAGATTCATTGGAAATCTCGGTGATTCTTTCATTGTAGGAGGATATGGTCTCATCTTCCTTCATCCTTAGATTTTCGAACTTGGTTCCAAGCATCCGCAACTTTGTCCTTCTCACACTCTCGAGATCCTTCACAATGTTCTTTGTAATATCTCCCATGCATCTTTTACGGATACACGGTTAGAAATTATTTTGAACACGGAAACATCAATAGAAGTGAATAAGGCATTGAGTGCCTTTGAATTGAAGGCTGTCGTGGTCACCTCATCATTTGTCCATTCTAACTCCCTCTTGATTTGAGCTTGATGTTGTCGGTGGTTGGGCTGTTGGTGGAGTCCAACCGGTTAAAATACTCCTCCATGCACGTTCATCAATGGACTTGATGTACATGCGCATCTTAGGCTTCCAAATTGCATAATTTGTACCATCGAGAACCGGTGGCCTAATTGGAGCTGTCATAGGATAATCCATCGTAATAAATCACACCAAACACAGGATCTAAACTCGGGATAACTTGAGTTCAATGGCTCTGGTGCCAATTGAAGGTGTGCGTAAGTGTTTTCTGAATGTTGTCACGAATATTGGCACAATCGAGAACAATACGGCCTAAAATAAAAGAACAGAAATACACAGTGGAAGTCTTAAACACTTTGCAAGATGAATATCAAAATTTTCGTATAGACTATAAATAAGTCTATCTTGCCAATCGCGTATTATCACTAGTAATTGTTAAGTGATACAATCGGTGAAAACATAAGCCACACCGTGAATGGATCTACGTATATAGTGACTAGACAATGATCAATCTAACCTATCACTAATACATATAAAGACCCAATGTTGAGTGAAATGTTGGAACATTCACAAACGGAAGTATCGAGTATGAAACTACAATAAATTCTATAATCTATGCCAATAGATCGTGCTAGATTGTGTTTCCCTCAACTTCAAGTTTTAATCTTCATAGCGGCCGTGTATATATAGATAAAATCTGGACTCTTAATGCTTGAAGATAACTTCCACATCTCCCTTGAAAATAGGTAACTTCCATGTAACTTCCCCATGATCTTTATACCTTCTCTTTGCTTGCCTTTTCAAACGCATGACATCGGTAATTGCCGTAAGTCTTCATTACGAAAGAAAACAAGACCTTGACCAAGACAAAACGTGGGTTAAGGGTTTAGTGGAAGTGGAAGAACGAATTCTATTGTTGTGACCGAGAATGTTGGCACATTACGAGTAACACTCGTCATAACATCAACAGTGGTCCTTTCTTGTTAAGTTGACACTTAGGTATCCAGACAAAGATATCTTTATTTCTTAAAACCATAGATTGAAGTTTACAACCATATCTATCTATCAATATAAGACTTTCAAGATCAATCTTATTTAGCTGATCTTTTGTGATTGTCTTATATCTTGGTAAAAATGAATATGACTTACTTCTTCCATCAAAACAATTATACCTAGGATAAGACTTTGTCTTAGTCTTTGGTTTTGCCTTTGGAGCATCTCTCCTAGTCTCTGTGTTTTCTTTACGAAGTGTCGAGATGAGGTGATTAGTTCCTTAGGTTTCCAAGGACTAAATCTAGTCTTTACCTTTGGTTTAGTAGACAAAAACTCTTGGTTTTATGGGATCATCCTTTTATTCCTATCAAAACCTAAACTGTTTTGTCATTAGACTTCGTGAAGTATTGAAGATCTTATCTATTGTGGGTGAGTGTTATTTAGAAGTCCTAACTTGAGATTTAATTCTCTGTTAGTTCTTTTATAACTCTCATTCTCGGAAACAGAGATACTTGAGAATTTTATTTTTAAAGAATTTAATTCTTTTTCCAACTCATCTGTCTTATCGGACGAGGTGTTGATGTTAGTCCTAGTCCGACATTCCCCCTTGAATGAGCGATCTAGTTTTTCACTATCCATATGCGATTGACTTTAGTTAGATCAAGAATTTGACTCTTTAAACTAAAATTTTCAGTCTCTATCTGTTTATATGCGAGATAGAGCAGTCTCGAATCTTTTAGAAGTTTATTTATAAGACTAGGATTAGATTCGGATAAGTTCTCACAATCATTATCTAAAGAGGAATAATAGTTTACCTCATTTGTCATTAGACGGATGTCATCATCTCGATCCAAAATCGAATGAAGATCGGGATGATGATGTTTCTTGAGCTTCTTCCTTTTCATTAGAAGTGCTCTGCAGTGCAGAATACCTTCTATCTCGTTTCTTCCTATTGTCTTCTCTCTCCCTAGGAGTAAGTTGAGGACAATCATAGCCGTAATGACCGGGTTTGTTGCATGTGTAACATATATCTCCTCTATCTGTCTTAGGACTATTATCTCCTTTTACGATTGGTGACTTGTGCCTTCTAGGCTGATCCTTCTTTCTATCATTATGCGAATTATTTTCTTCTTTATCGACTTGTAACTCCTTCGGCTTGATCTATCTCTCTTATTCCTTTTGTACTTCATTAATAGTGTCATTTCTTCTTTAATTGTGGATCGAGACACCTTGGAAATTTTCTCGCATTCTTCTTGGTGAAGAAACGCAATCGTCTTCCCGGATGTTGAAGACTCGGCTTCATCTTCTTCATCTTCGATTTGGATATCATACTCTAGTGCTTTGAGATGAGAAAATAAGGTATGGTGTGATATTTAGGATAAATTCTGTGTAGCTTTGAGAATGTTGGCCTTTTCTCTCAACCTTTTTGTAAGGACACAGGCACCTTGTTGTTGATCTCTTTCTCTGTATAGGTTTTACCCAAATCAATGCTTTGTTAAGAAGATATGTTAGTCTAACATCCAACTAATCAACGGCTTCACCTTTTTTCATTTTGAATGTGTCAAACGTATGTAATCTTGATTGCAGTTTGTTCTCTTTGACTTGGTCCGAACCCTCACATACACTAGCAAGAGTTTCCCACATTTCTTTAGCCGTTTTGCACCTCTTGACTTTTTCTATCCAGTCTTTGCTCAAAGTTTCAATGATCTCCGTCCTAGCTACTTGGTCCAAATTATGAATTTTCCTTTCGTCATTAGTCAATTCCGTGCTTTTCTTCTCTTATCTTACTCTTGTTTATTGAGATCCAGGTCCCATCATGGTTCCTCCATGATAGAACTTAATTGGTCCTTCTTCAAGCACCTCTTCCATCCTATCATGAATTTCCTTTAGATGGTTCTCCATCCCGAACTTCCAATAATCATACTCCTCGATTGAAAACTCGGGCAAACTTCCTGGATTTCTTGCTTTTAAGCAGTCGACATAATGAATCAAAGAATCTCAACAGAAACTTTTTAGTAGCAAGGTTAGTGGATTTGAAAATAAAGAGGATAATCAAGAAACAATTTCGTAAACTTATCAAGACCAATATCGGAAACTGACTTAACAACTGCTCTGATACCACTTGTTGGTCCCACGAATTGAGTATTTTATTAAAGAACTTGAAAAATGACCTTCTAGGGAAAATCTAGAAGGGGGGTTGAATAGATTTTCAAACTTTTTCAAAGATTGGAAAACCATTTCAAGAGATATCAAAGGTTACACAATGGAAAACGAATTTAAACTCAATCTTTTATGGATCAAAAGCTTTACGATTGAGAATCTGAAATTGGACTTGTTCGAAAATTGATTAAGAATAGGTAAGTATAAAAGCGATAAAGAACATAACAATTTATAGTGGTTCGAACAAAGCGATCCTGCGTCCACTCTCCTCCTTCAACTTGAAGAAGGGTCTCGACTTACTTTCTTTATTCTTCCTTCTTACTTACTTACAGCAGTTCTTTAGCTTTACAATCTTCTTCTCTAAATTCTGAATTCTAATGGCTTGAAGATATTCGTGAGTAGTGTTCTATAAACACTAAGAAATAAGAACGTAAAGGAACGTTCGTGTGTGATTACAATATTTGTGAATGCTAATTGTGTGTTGAGAATACTAGTGAATTCGTGAGATTACAAAAGTTAATCTACTCTAATTTCTAGATCTATTTATAGATATCTTTGTTGGTAGTTGTAACTTCCTTGTTGATTCTTCTTGATTAGTTATAACCAACTAACTGAATCTTGTAACTTCTTCTTGGTTGGTTATAAGCGCTTCTTGAAATCTCTTGAATTTTCTAACACTTCATTGTCCTATCTTTAGTCTTGGTTCACATCGTCTGCGTCTTAGTCTTCGGTCTTGATGGTATGCATTTGTCGTCCTCAACCTCGTCGACTTCTCAAGCTGTCTTCATCTGATTTCTTGTCATCGTCGACTTTCTGTACCCATCTAACTCCTTGTCTTCATCCGACTGTTTGAGTATCCTTATCTACTTTTTGTACTTAGTTTTATTTACATATCTTTACTACATCAATTTGTCTATACAAGATTCTCAGGTGGTCATCCTATTTTACATTTTAACACATCAAAACTAAATACAACTTTCTTCCTAACAACGTGTTTTCTCCTTTCTTGAATTTTCAAGCCTTGTGGCCTCGATTCAAAACCTCATGGTCCAATTTTAAATTTTTAGCCATAAAGTCTCTCAAAGCATGTTATCAATTACTAGTTAACTTTAGTTTATCAAATCATTAGTCTCCATCAACCTTAATCAAATACGGACCTCGAAGTCGATTTCAAGATCCTACCGAAAATATCCTTATTTTCTAGTATTTCAAATCTACCTTTCTATTCACCCTTCTCTCATGAATGTGGGTATATACCCACAAGAGTAAGGAAACTAGTAAACCTCGCCTCAGGCAGGTTTGTCGCCCCCAAACCTCGAGGTCCGGCCTTTTTCAAGGGTTTTTTTGCGACAATGCATCCTCAAAATGATATTTGAAGAATCCTCTAAAAATCTCACAGCTTGCTCATTAGACAAGTATAAACCTACATCTTCTCATTTGATAGTTTCGCCTAAGCACCCTCTCACCTTTCGGGTGGGTGACGAATCTTTTAATATTTACTCGGTCTCTTTTTAGGCTTTTAGAGCCTGCTTAATCTTAGCTCATCCCAAGACAGCTTTGTGTAGGGTTCTTCTAATCCCCTTAATCTGATCTCTTTCTTATCTGTTTCTCGGGTTTAGTTTTATCAATCCTATCTAGGATTCGGGTTTTTATACCCAAATTATTTCCGCAAGCCAATATTGGCTTACATTCTATCAGAATTTCTGTTTGACTTAGATACTTTAAGTCTCGAAGCTTCTTCAATCACACCTCCTCTAGAGTGTGATAGCCAATCTTTCATCAAAAACCCTTAGTGGGTATCAAGTTAAACTTGCTAAGTTTAACTTACTTCTCAAAACTTATCTATATTTTACCATTTAAACACTTAGCGGTGTCAATTCAAACCCTTTTTGGCGTCGATAATCAAGATAATTAAACATTTTCAAGCTTAACATGTCTCCCTCTTTGGGTAGTGTAAATCCTTTGTAGGTACATAGTTAAACTTATTGAGTTTAACCCGTCTTCCTTCATATTTCTCTATGGGCGCCACTTTTCAAATTATCAGGCCACATCTGGGCATTAGCTTTTCAAATTATCAGGCCCCATCTAGGCGTCATCTTTTCAAATTATCGGGCCCTATCTGGGCATCACCTTTTCAGTTAAGTAAAGAATATCCAAGTTAAGCTTTCTAAGTTTAACTTATCCCTCTCGACTTTTCTCTAAGTCCGCATTATTATCTCAATAAAAAACCTTTGCTTTCTTAGCTTTAGTTAAACTTATCGAGCCTAACTTAGTTTCCTCAAGCTATCTCTTAGCTTTGTAAATCCGATCTTAGTTAAACATCTTGGGTTTAACCTTGTTTCTTCTCGAGCTTTTCCCCTCTGTAATTTTCGATTAAACATCTCAACTTATTTTTCTTAAGCTATCTCTTAGCTTCGTTGGGTCCCTTTAGAAAGAGTTTAAATGCAAAAACAAGATACCCTCTAGTGATAATCTAGAAGGGGGGATGAATAGATTATCAAAAACTTTTACAAGTTTAGATGATCTATCAACTCCAAAAAGCAGTTCTGACGGAAACAAATTCTTGTTTATACTCAATTCTAATAGAATCTAAAGCTTTGTCAGGATATCAAATTTGTAATCAAGAAACAATTAATAAAAACAAGTAATAAGCAATAAGAAGAAATAACACCAGATTTATAGTGGTTCGGATCAAACGATCCTACGTCCACTCTCCTTCTTCGAACTTGAAGAAGGGCCTTCACTTACTTACTTCCTTCTTTCTTGCTACCTTACTTACAATGATGAATCTTGACCTTACAATGAATCTTCCTAACTTCGAATATCTATGGCTTGAAGATCTAATGAAAAAGTGTTCTATAAACACTAAGAACTGAAAAACGTATAACACGTTCTTAAATGTGTATGATTCTTTGTTGCTTGTGTATACAAAGTATAATGAAGAGTGCAAAGTGTCAAAGTTAATTCTAAATTGATTTCTATTCCTATTTATAGAGAACTCCTCTTGGCGGTTGTAACTTCTTTGATCGATTATAACAATATAACTGAATTTTGTAACTTCTTATTGAGTTGTTAAAAGCTGCTTCTTGAATCTTTGCATAATATTTTTCTAACACCTCTACATCCTGATGTTTACTTCACCTCGTCTCCATCTTCTTTTTCTGCCTAGATGTTTGTCTTGCTCTTCAACAATCTGTGCTATCCTTGTCGATATCTTGACCTTGTCGATAACTTGACCTTGTCGATATCTCTTCTATCTGAAATCTTCCTCGTCGATATCTTGACCTTGTCGATCTTTCTATACTTAGTTTTATTTACAAAGAAATACTTCAAATTGCCTATACAAGATGCTCACTGGTCGTCTATTTTACACTTTTAACACATCAAAACTAAATACAAATTTCTTTTCCTAACAATTTCCCCCTTTTTGATGATGTTAAAACTCACCAAGAAAAGAAATGTTAGTAATCTTAAAAATGTAAAATAAGCAATTAAATCACATAATCGAGATAACTAGAACAATTAGTGTTATTAACAGATGATCGAGAAAATCATGAATCGGATAATCGGAACAATTTGATTACATAATCAGATATTTAAGAGTTAGAAAATGAAACAATATATTTCAAATCAAGAGGTTAATCAGATTAGTTTTTAGAAAAACAACAAAGATTGAGAGTAGATCAAAAATTTATTCAAGATTTGCATCGATAATCATGTAATTCACACAAAAGCAGATAAGATGAGAGAAGTAGAAGACTAGTCATACCACCTATTTTCTTCGGAACATTGAGCCGAGTCAAAGACCCGCTTTTTAAGTGAAATAGTTTCACCTCCCTCTGCAAGATCATTTGTGGCTTCGCTTTGATAATCAGTGCTTAATCTTCTCAAGGTCCAGATGACCATCGGCATTAGAGGGGGTTCCATCGAGAATAAGCTGGTGCGACTACATCGAGTTGAATTCTTCATTTGCAAGGTTGACAAGATATTGATACATCTCGGGGTCCTTCTCTTCCAGCCAATTATGGAAAGCTTCGTCTTCATCGAGTCCCCACTTAATCACTTTGCGGACATGAAACTGGAAAATCCAGTCCACTTCGAATGGCCTCCACCTTGCACGATCTCGCCATTAATAACACTTCTTTGGGGACTACTTCGCTTCTATGATATGGCCTAAGGACTTCTTCCCCTTGCTCATCTGTTATCTTCGAACCCATCGTCTAAGAGATCGATCATAATATTTTCCGCTGCCTTCTCCTCGCTCTCTCTTCTCCTCTTAGCCTCCCTTCTCTTATATTTTTCCTTCTCATCTCTTTTTCTTTTTCGATCTTTTTCTTACGCATCTATCTCGGCTTGTGATTTCTTTGGAACTTGAGCTATTCTAGATGATCCGAAGGAGATGTAATTTGAGCGGTGTTCTTGCACAGGGCTTCTTTTGTGGGTTCAGATCTTGTCTTCCTTACAACTTTCTCTGTCTTCTCCTCGATTTCTTCTCCTCTCGCTTTTAGCAATTCTTCGATAATTCTTCAATTTTCATGCTCAAAGCCATGATCTTATCTTCTTGCTCGTCTACTCTTTTCTTGAGCACACTATCTTCCCCTTTTTAGCATCGGCAAATCGGGTATTGCGAGATAGTGGCTACTTGTTCAATTTGACTTACAAGCTCTTCTCGTACATGCCCCGTCTTATGATCAAGCTGGTCATATCTCTTCTTTTGTCCGACCTCGCCTTGTCTAAACTCATCATCCATGAAGCGCTTAATGCTCGTCGCCTATCTTTCTCCGAGCAAGCCGCATCTTCGAGGACTTGATGAAATGATGCCTCCTTGGCTTTCCATGCGTCTCTTACTTGCTCCTCAACTGAATCTTTGATTTCAACAAAGGCGTAACGAACGCATCGTCTTGTTTTACCCATTCATCCTGAGAATTCATCTCCTTAGCAATCGCCGTCTTAATCGCAGCCATCTGCTCTCATGTCTTAATCCGAGAAGTATAGATCAATCTTGGTTTTCTCGTGAATTGCAGCTTCTACATTCTCCTTGATTGATGATGAGATGACATTTGGAACTAGTTGGAAAGCATTTAGACAGTCTTTAGGTTTTGAATTTCACTTTCAATGTGTCCACTTCGGATACGGCATACGTATGTGGAGGGCAAGGTCTGTTCACCGGAAAGATTTATTTCTTCAACTTCAGGTTCCGTTTGCACCTCAACGATGCTTCTGTTTGTGCCTCCTCACCAGTATCCATCCCACTGGCTCATCGGCAGCTCCACCTATCACTTCCTCCACCTTTTCCGCCTCTATACCAACTTCTTCTTTCCTCTGCTCTTCCTCCTTCTCACTGTTTTCACCTCCTCGGGAATCTCATCACCAAGATATACTCGTTGCAGGATGTAATCAACAAAATTATTTTCGGTGAGTATATCTTGGAATGACTTTAGTTTTGCTTTCTTGAGCACCTCCTTTTCCCAGATGGCTAAATTGTTTCCTCCGCCTCGCCTATCGAATATTTGTCTCCTCAAAAGATCCAAGCCTGAGTCTTCTTAATGAGATAAACATCAATAAGCTCTTTCAACGGCTCGGTGCTCATCTTTGAGAGTAGACTCTTGTGCGAGAAGAAACTTTTTCCCAAGAATTCGGAGTGAGGTCTCGGTGGGTCCCATATCCCCGGATGGATTTGGTATGTTTAGGAAAAGATTTGGTTCGGATGAGGTTGTGGGTAGGAAGGAGAATGGATCATATGAGGTTTGGGTAGGTGTTGGACTTATGGGAGTGGGCCGTTTTAGAGGCTCGTAAGCGGCGGCCTTGTCTCGCTTCTTCATCGCCAAGTTGGGATGATGTGGGGGAATCTTCTGCCTTGGATGAGGAAGAAGATGATGTAGAGGTTGGGTTTGTTAGCTTGTTCTGGTTCATCTCCGGATGAGACTTCCACCGTCTCTGTCTCGAGTCTTTTCAGTGACACTTCCCCCTTGGGAAGGCTGTCCTTTCCTCCTCTTCCTCAGTGCAATATCCTCCTCCTCGGATGAGGATTCATCGGCTAGCACAGTCTCCACTTTCTTCTTTCCTTTGGCCTTAGAAGCCTTTTTTTTGTCTCGTATTGGAGATGGGGTGTCTCCTTCTCGAGTTCTGTTGGACCGAAAGGTTTCTCATCCTTGACAAGCAAACCCTTCGTTTTGTGAACTTTTTCACCCCGTCTGCGGTCAAGCTTGTCCGTCCCAATCTTGTGTTCAAGTATGATGGTGATTCTTGCCATCATACTTGTTATCTTGGTCATGACCATCTTATCAGCTCTGCCGACACCTCTGTTTTGACGAACTTCTTTCTTTCCTCCATCGACGAGAGTACACTGCATCGAGCCCAGTTAATATCGGCTCCATCTATGATGGCCCTCGACAAAGATATCCTTGGCTTAGTCAATCCGTCGTGACTCTGCTGTTCTCCCGGTATGCACTTGGTTAAAATGAGCATCAAGTCTGTATTTTCTCTGTAACATTCCCTTCTTCGGGTTTGCGGTGTTATTCTTCTCGGGATTTCCTTGCCATCATTTTGTAACTCTCCAAATACTCTTCAGCCTTGTACAAAAATGGGTTGCCTCCGATGGTGTTTAAGCCAAAAATCTCGCCGATATCAGAAATTGAAACATGAATTTTTCTAGACTTTTCAAGAGTCCGAATTCGAGTTTCTAGTCCGATTCTGTTGATTTTGCTCTGGTTAAGAATTCGCGGCAAGATCATCAAGGGTTTTGGGTTTTGATGGTTTCATTGAGCAATATTTCTTCAAACCTCTGTCTTGTAGAAGTTGAAGAATTTCTCTGGTTTACGGATCGGTGGAAATGTCCCATTCCACGTACATTTCGGATTTTGTACGTTCTCTCGATGGATGTGAGATCATATTCATATTTGATTCTACTCTTTCCAGTTGTCCGCCATTGATGAGTGTTTGAAGATTTTAGGAGGGAAAAGAAGTTTTAAGAGAAGAAGGAATAGATGTGTGCGTAAATGCAAATAATGCACACGAATGTCTATTTATATGGAAAATATAATAATAAACAATTATTAGAATAATAATTGCACTGTAAAAGTGTAAATATAGCCTTTCGAATCGCCATTAATGCAATTATGGCATTTATTTTGAAAAGTGTACAGAATAATATTTAATATGTCGCGCGTGAGGTTGAGACGGTTCATATTTCGAAACCGCCTCCACTTCGCGCGTGAAATATACTCGGTGTATTTCAAAATTGAATTTGATAAAATTTCGGGTCCATAGTAACTTCTCCCCGACACGCTTACTAATTTAAGAAATTACTTTTCGATTAATTGGAGAGATACAATAAAATATTATTATTTTTAGAAAACAAAATTTGAACCCTTATTCTTTAATTTTGTAAAACACAATATTTTATTTTCTTGAGTAACTTCATTTTTAATGAATGATAGAGTGAATTATGATATTAAATTCATATATTAATTATATGAACCCAATATTCATAATTAAAAGTATGTAAGAAAACTTCCTGATTTTACTCCTTATGCGGTTTTGATAGTATGGTATGCATTCCTTGTCACCTTTGAACAAATTGTCCTTGTTTTGTATTTCTAATCTTGTTAATTATGCTTGCTGAAATCACGAGACACTTAGAAAAAAATTGTTAGTAACCGAGTAAGTCGGATAAGGTTCAATAGTCATCGATTACGTAGGAGAAAGTTGACTATTACATCCTTATCTGATTTACTTATGTCGATAAGTATTTATCAAGTCGGATATGGTCAATATGACTAATCCTTGATTCTTGATTCCTATAAAAGGAGATCAATGATATCGGCTACCGATTGTCCTTTGACACAATCTTGTCCCGATAATTCTTTCTAGACATACTATACTAAGATAAGGAAAACAAGGTTAATTCAAGAAATTTGATCATGAGATGATTAAGAAACCATCTAATAATCCTAATTCGATTGAAAGTTCCTTAAACCTTGTTTACGCAAGAGGCTTTGTCAAAATGTCTCGCTTTTTGAAAATCGGTAAGAATTTTTTCTAGTCGATATTGCCTTTCTCCACATGATCTCGAATAAAATGATGACGAATGTCAACATGTTTGCATCTGGTATGTAAGTGGGTTACGGGTAATAGCTATGGCACTATTACTATCACAAAAGATTGGTATATCTTTGGTGATAATGTTATAGTCCCTTAGGCTGTTGGTGATCCAGATAAGTGTGAACAACAACTCCCGGTGCCATATACTCGGCTTGAGTAGAAGTAGCTACAGAGGTTTGTTTCTTAGACAACCATGAAATCAGCTTACTTCCCGAGAAATTGGCAAGTTCCGATGTAGATTTCCTATCTATCTTACACCCACCAAAATCTAAATCGAGTATCCGACAACTCAAAGTTATCGTCAATTTGGATACCACGAGTCCTACATAGATTGTACCTTTCAAATATTTTAGAATCTTCTTTGCAGGCTTCAAGATGACTCTTCTTAGGCTTAGCTTGAAAACGTGCACATACACCCACCGCAAAAGAAATGTCGGGTCTACTAGCGATTAAGTATAAAAGAGAGCCAATTAAACCTCTATATCTTTGCGTCTGATCGGTGTCTTCTCCTTCCTCATCTAGATCCATTGAAAAATTTGTCATCATAGGTATTTTGGCTTCTCGGTGGTACCTATTCCAAATTTCTCAATAAGATCTTTGGTATATTTTGCTTGATTTATGAAAATTCCTTTCTTTATCTCGCTTAATTTGAAGTCCAAGAAAATATGTCATCTCTCCCATCATGGACATTTCGAATCTGTTCTTCATAAGATGACTAAATTCTTCACACAAGAGTAGATTAGTTGATCCAAAATAATATCATCAACATAAATTTGAACTAACAAAAGACCTTTATCAGATTCTTTCCTAAATAAAGTTCTATCTATTTTACCTTTTACAAAACCATTTTGAATTAAATACTCGAGATAATGTATCATACCATGCTCTAGGAGCCTGTTTAAGTCCATATAGAGCTTTCCTTAGCCTATAGACCTTGTCTCCTTTGACAAAACACGGAGGTTGTTCTACATAGACTTCTTCGGCTATGACTCCGTTTAGAAATGCAGATTTCACATCCATTTGGAACACAAGAAATCTTTTATAAGCAGCATAAGCTAAGAACAATCTTATGGCTTCAAGGCGAGCAAGCTGGTGCAAAGGTTTCATCATAATCAATTCCCTCAGATTGTGAATAACCTTGTGCAACCAATCTAGCCTTATTTCTTATCACAATATTGTTCTCATCTTTCTTATTTTTGAAAACCCATTTTGTTCCAATAACTTTTTGATGATGAGGTCTTTCAACAAGCTCCCATACATCTTGTCTTTGAAATTGATTTAATTCTTCTTGCATTGCATTTATCCAATTGGAGTCGATTAGAGCTTCAGTAATAGTTTTAGGTTCAAGTAAAGATACATAACAACTAAGCAGACAGTCTTGGTTTGTCTGTGTCCTTGTCTGGACTCCGAGAATCTAAACTTCCGATTATCTGTTCATTTGGATGATAAGTCAATACTCGTTTACCTTTATCTTTTCTTGGATATGAAGTCTTATCGGGATATTTTCATCAATTAGTTACGTATTACCTTCAGGAATATCTCCTAGTCCATCTGGGTAGTGTAGTCGTCTGATCGGATGACATAGAAGAACTCTCGGCTTCCTTTCCTTTATCCTGTCTGGTGTGTCTTCCTCATCGATTCGACTCTGGTAAATAGAACTTGGTGATTTCTTGATGTTTAATCTGTTAAGATCTTCACTATCTTGGTGACATCATCTGTACTTTCGACTTAGAATTTTCATCAAAAACAACATGTGGTGTTTCTTCCACACATAATGTAATCTTGTTAAAAACTCTATATGCTTTAGATACGTATGAGTATCCTAAGAATATCCCTTCGCAATCTTAGCATCAAAGGTTCTTAACTTTGATTTTCCATTATTATGAATAAAACACTTACAACCAAATATATGAAAATATGAAATTTTTGGTATTACGCCTTTCCATATTTCATAAGGAGTTTTGCATTTATCTTTCACAATTAAACACCTATTTTGAACAAAACATGCAGTATTAATGGCTTACGCCCAAAACTCAGTGTGGAGTGTCATACTCGAGATAACATAGTCCTTGCGGCTTCTTTCAAGGTTCTGTTTCTCCTTTCTACCACTCCATTTCTTTGGGGTGTTCTTGCAGATGATGTTTCATGTGCTATACCATTCTCGGTACAATAGTTAGTAACAAACGAGTTCGTAAAACTCAAGACCTTTATCACTTCTAATCTTGACAATATTTAGTCCTTTTTCATTTTGAATTCTTTTGAGGAATTCTGGAATTTTATTCTGAGTCTCATTCTTTTTGTACAAGAAAATAACCCAAGTGAATCTAGAAAAATCATCTACAATCACTAAAGTATACTTTCTTCCACTAAAACTTAGAGGTGTAACTGGACCAAAAAGATCCATGTGTAAAAGTTCGAGAATCCTTTCGAAGCGAGGACCATTTATTGTTTTGAAAGAAGTTTTGGTCTGTTTTCCTTTTTGACAAGCATCACAAACATGATTTTTCGAAAATATTTTATCCTAAGTCCTTTGACTAAAGACTTTCTTGCTATTTTGTTAAGAGTTTTGAAATTTAAATGACTAAGGCGTTTATGCCATAGCCAACTTAAATCTTCGAACTCTTAGCAATAAGACAAGTATCCTTAGAGCAACTCTTGAAATTTGCAATATAGATATTACCTTGTCTGACTCAGATAAGTAAAATATTTTCATTTAAACCATCCAAAATAAAGCATGCATCATGAGTGAATTTTACACAATATCCTTTGTCACAAAATTGAGATACGACAGGAAATTATGTTTTAAACCTTCCACAAAATATACTTCATTAACCTGAATATCTCCAATCATCAAAGTTCCAACTCCTTTGGTTAGACCAAAATTGTTGTCACCGAACATTACTCGAGGTCCATCTATTGTCGATAGTTAGAAAGAAGTCTTTTCTCATAAGTCATATGCTTAGAACATCCACCGTCTATATACCAAATGACTTCAAGAACATCTTGTTCAACTATCTCCTTATCCTTCTGCAATCACAAATTAATTCTTAGGTACCCTTTGTGTATTGGGTCCTTTTTTCGTCAAGTTGATACTTAGGTATCCAAATAAAAACATCCAAGTTTTTCAGAACCAATGATTGAATTTTGCAACCATATCTATCCACTAATATTAGACTATCTAGATCAATTTTATTTAATTGATCTCTAGTGATTGTCTTATATCTTGGAAAGAATGGATACGACTTGCTTCTTCCATCAAAACCATTATACTTTGGAAATAACTTTGATTTAGTCTTTAGATTTCTTTTGAAACATTTCTCCTCATCTGTATTTTCTCTTTTGAAATATCGGATGGGGTGATTTTCCTTTGATTTCTTTGGACTAAGTTCTGTCTTTTCCATAGTCTTAGTGGCTTTGACAAAAACTCTTGGTTTGATAGGATCATTTTTCATGTTCCTATCAAAACCCAATCGATCTTATCACTAGGCTTCGAGAAATACTAAAGATGTTATCAATTGTAGACCGAGAGTTATTAAGATGTCCTAACTTGAGATTTAAATCTCTGTTAGTCCTTTTAAAATTCTCATTCTCCATATTGATATTTGAAAATTTAGCTTTTAAAGAACTCAATTCTTTTTCCAACTCATTGATTTTCTCGGATGAGGAACTAGTAGAAGTCTTTGATTGACATTCCCCCTTGAATGTACAATCTAGATTCTTCCTTGTCCACTGTCGATGTTTCTCTGTTAGACTAAGAATTTGATCCTTTAAACTTAAATTTTCAGTCTCTATCTGTTTATAAGCGAGATAAAGCTATCTTCGAATCTTTTAGAAGTTTGTTAATAAGACATGAATCAGATTCGCACAAGTTATCATTATCATTGTCTGAGGATGAGTAGTAGTTTACCTCCTTAGCCATTAGACAAATGTCATTGTCCTGATCCGAAACTGGATGAGGATGAGGATGATGATGTCTCATGTGTTTCCTCCTTTTCGGCCAAAGAGCTCGTTGATACGCATACCTCCTATCACGTTTCTTCCTCTTTTCTTCTCTCTCTCTAGGAGTGAGTTGAGGACAATCATAGCTAAAATGACCGAGGTTTATTGCGGGTATAATGAGATATCTCCTCTTTCGACTTTGGACTATTCTCACCTCGTCGATTGGTGATTTGAATCTTTTCACTGGATCCTTCTTTTTGTCATTGTCCGAATACTTCTCTTCCTTGTCCGATTTATAATTTTGACGATTAAACCTATCTCTCTTATTCGTTTTATACTTCATCTTGAGTCTCTCATATCGTCTGATCAATAAAGTCATTTCCTCCTTTCTTGACAAATCGATGCCTTAGAAATCTTGTCAATCTTCTTGATGAAGAAATGCCACAGTCTTTACAGTAGATGACTCTGCCTCATCTTCTTCATCTTCAATTTGTATATCATATTCCAAGGCTTTCGGATGAGAAAATAGAGTATGATGTGAAATAGATGACAGGTCTGTGTAGCTTTGAGGATATTTGCTTTTTCTCTCCATCTTTTGCTTAATGATCTCGAGTACCTTATTATTAATTTCTTTCTCGTAATAGGTTTTACCCAAATCAGCGGCTTTGTTCACCAAATTGGTCAATCTTACATCCAATCGATCCACGCTTTCTCCATCTTTCATCTTGAATGTATCAAATGCATGTAAAACTGATTGCAACTTGTTTTCTTTAACTCGCTCGACCCTTCACAAACATTTGCAAGAGTCTTCCACATATCCTTAGCGATTTTACATCTCTTTACCTTTTCTATCCAGTCTTTGCTCAACGTCTCTATAATTTCGTCCTTGCTACACGATCCAAATTGTGAATCTTCCTTTCGTCATTTGTCAAATCAGCACTTTTCTTTTCTTGTTGACTTCTTGTAGTAGAAGATTCAGCTCGAGACTAACAACTCCATGGTAGAATTTTATAGGACCTTCCTCAAGAACCTCTTCCATACGGTCATGAATGGCCTTTAAATGATTCTCCATTACGAACTTCCAGTAATCATATTCTTCGATAGAAAAATCTGGTAAACTCCTGGATTTCTTACTTTTAACAAGACATTGTAATTCAAGATGCTAAAACACAACTTATCGAAATGTTAGTGGCTCAATAATAAGAAATCAGATTTCAATAAGAACACAGATATTTCAAGACCACAAATCTCTATCGTAACGACTTAACAACTTTCTGATACCACTTGTTGGGTCCCTTTAGAACGAGTTTAAATGCAAAAACAAGATACCCTCTAGTGATAATCTAGAAGGGGGATGAATAGATTATCAAAAACTTTTACAAGTTTAGATGATCTATCAACTCCAAAAAGCAGATTACAGCTGAAACAAATTCTTGTTTATACTCAATTCTAATAGAATCTAAAGCTTTGTCGGATATCAAATTTGTAATCAAGAAACAATTAATAAAAACAAGTAATAAGCAATAAGAAGAAATAACACCAGATTTATAGTGGTTCGGATCAAACGATCCTACGTCCACTCTCCTTCTTCGAACTTGAAGAAGGGCCTTCACTTACTTACTTCCTTCTTTCTTGCTACCTTACTTACAATGATGAATCTTCACCTTACAATGAATCTTCCTAACTTCGAATATCTATGGCTTGAAGATCTAATGAAAAAGTGTTCTATAAACACTAAGAAGCGAAAACGTATAACACGCTCTTCTTAAATGTGTATGATTCTTTGTTGCTTGTGTATACAAAGTATAATGAAGAGTGCAAAGTGTCAAAGTTAATTCTAAATTGATTTCTATTCCTATTTATAGAGAACTCCTCTTGGCGATTGTAACTTCTTTGATCGAGCTTATAACAATATAATGAATTTTGTAACTTCTTATTGAGTTGTTAAAGCTGCTTCTTGAATCTTTGCATAATATTTTTCTAACACCTCTACATCTGATGTTTACTTCACCTCGTCTCCATCTTCTTTTTCTGTCTAGATGTTTGTCTTGCTCTTCAACAATCTGTGCTATCCTTGTCGATATCTTGACCTTGTCGATAACTTGACCTTGCGATATCTCTTCTATCTCGAAATCTTCCTCGTCGATATCTTGACCTTTGTCTGATCTTCTATACTTAGTTTTATTTACAAAGAAATACTTGGTGTCTATACAAGATGCTCAATTTGGTCGTCCTATTTTACACTTTTAACACATCAAAACTAAATACAAATTTCTTTTCCTAACAATTTCCCCCTTTTTGATGATGTTAAAACTCAGCTCAAGAAAAGAAATGTTAGTAATCATAAAAATGTAAAATAAGCAATTAAATCACATAATCGATAACTAGAACAATTAGTGTTATTAACAGATGATCGAGAAAATCATGAATCGGATAATCGTAACAATTTGATTACATAATCAGATATTTAAGAGTTAGAAAATGAAACAATATATTTCAGAAATCAAGAGGTTAATCAGTTAGTTTTTAGAAAAACAACAAAGATTGAGAGTAGATCAAAAATTTATTCAAGATTTGCATCGTAATCATGTAATTCACACAAAAACAGATAAGATGAGAGAAGTAGAAGACTAGTCATACCACCTATTTTCTTCTGGAACATTAGGCGATCAAAGACCCGCTTTTAAGTGAAATAGTTTCACCTCCCTCTGCAAGATCAGTGTGGCTTCGCTTTGATAATCACCGCTTAATCTTCTCAAGGTCAGGATGACCATCACTGTTAGAGGGGGTTCCATCCGAGAATAAGCTGGTGCGACTACATCGAGTTGAATTCTTCATTTGCAAGGTTGACAAGATATTGATACATCCGGGGGTCCTTCTCTTCCAGCCAATTATGGAAAACTTCGTCTTCATCGAGTCCCCACTTAATCACTTTGCAGACATGAAACCGGAAAATCCAGTCCACTTCGAATGGCCTCCACCTTGCCTGATCTGCCATTAATAACACTTCTTTGGGGACTACTTCGCTTCTATGATATGGCCTAAGGACTTCTTCCCCTTGCTCATCTCGTTATCTTCGAACCCATCGTCTAAGAGATCGATCATAATATTTTCTCGCCGCCTTCTCCCGCTCTCTTCTCCTCTTAGCCTCCCTTCTCTTATATTTTTCCTTCTCATCTCTTTTTCTTTTTCTCGATCTTTTCTTCTGCATCTATCTCACTTGTGATTTCTTTGGAACTTGAGCTGCTCTAGATGATCCGTAGGAGATGTAATTTGAGCGGTGTTCTTGCACAGGGCTTCTTTTGTGGGTTCGGATCTTGTCTTCCTTACAACTTTCTCTCGTCTTCTCCTCGATTTCTTCTCCTCTCGCTTTTAGCAATTCTTCGTATAATTCTTCAATTTTCATGCTCAAAGCCATGATCTTATCTTCTTGCTCGTCTACTCTTTTCTTGAGCACACTATCTTCCCCTTTTTAGCATCAAGAAATCGGGTATTGCAGGATAGTGGCTACTTGTTCAATTTGACTTACAAGCTCTTCTCGTACATGCCCCGTCTTATGATCAAGCTGGTCATATCTCTTCTTTTGTCCGACCTCGGCTTGTCTAAACTCATCATCCATGAATCGCTTAATGCTCGCTGCCCGCCTATCTTTCTCCAGGAGCAAGCCGCATCTTCGGGACTTGATGAAATGATGCCTCCTTGGCTTTCCATGCGTCTCTTACTTGCTCCTCAACTGAATCTTTGATTTCAACAAAGGCGTAACGAACGTCATCGCTTTACCCATTCATCCCGAGAGTTCATCTCCTTAGCAATCGCCGTCTTAATCTGCAGCCATCTGCTCTCATGTCTTAATCCGAGAAGTATAGATCAATCTTGGTTTTCTCGAATTGCAGCTTCTACATTCTCCTTGATTGATGATGAGATGACATTTGGAACTAGTTGGAAAGCATTTAGACAGGCAGTCTTTAGGTTTTGAATTTCAGCTTTCAATGTGTCCACTTCGGATACGCATACGTATGTGGAGGGCAAGGTCTGCATTCACCGTAAAGATTTATTTCTTCAACTTCAGTTCCGTTTGCACCTCAACGAGTCCGCTCTGTTTGTGCCTCCTCACCAGATCCATCCCACTGGCTCATCGGGCAGCTCCACCTATCACTTCCTCCACCTTTTCCGCCTCTATACCAACTTCTTCTTTCCTCTGCTCTTCCTCCTTCTCACTGTTTTCACCTCCTCAGAATCTCATCACCAAGATATACTCGTTGCAGGATGTAATCAACAAAATTATTTTCAGTGAGTATATCTTGGAATGACTTTAGTTTTGCTTTCTTGAGCACCTCCTTTTCCCTGCATGGCTAAATTGTTTCTCCCGCTTCAGCTTATAACAATATAATCAATTTTTCTAACACCTCTACATTCTGAATTTGATCGCTTATAACAATATAACTGAATTTTGTAACTTCTTATTGAGTTGTTAAAACCGCTTCTTGAATCTTTGCATAATATTTTTCTAACACCTCTACATCTCGATGTTTACTTCACCTCGTCTCCATCTTCTTTTTCTGTCTAGATGTTTGTCTTGCTCTTCAACAATCTGTGCTATCCTTGTCTCGATATCTTGACCTTGTCTCGATAACTTGACCTTGTCTCGATATCTCTTCTATCTGGAAATCTTCCTCGTCGATATCTTGACCTTGTCTCGATCTTCTATACTTAGTTTTATTTACAAAGAAATACTTCACTGTCTATACAAGATGCTCACTGGTCGTCCTATTTTACACTTTTAACACATCAAAACTAAATACAAATTTCTTTTCCTAACAGCCTTCTTTTCACGCAACCCTCTCTCGGGTTCAGTTAGTTAAACCCTCACCGTAGGTTTAACTTATTTTCCTCGAAGCTATCTCTTAGCTTCCTTTCTTGCAACCTCTCTGCGGGTTCGGGTTAGTTAAACCCTCGTTGTAGGTTTAACTTAGTTTTCTCGAAGCTATCTCTTAGCTTCTTTTCTTGCAACCCTCTCTGGGTTTAGGTTAGTTAAACCCTCACTATAGGCTTAACTTAGTTTTCTCGAAGCTATCTCTTAGCTTCTTTTCACGCAACCCTCTCTGGGTTCAAGTTAGTTAAACCCTCACCGTAGGTTTAACTTAGTTTTCTCAAGCTATCTCTTAGCTTCCTTTCTTGCAACCCTCTCTGGGTTCCGGTTAGTTAAACCCTCGTTGTAGGTTTAACTTAGTTTTCTCGAAGCTATCTCTTAGCTTCTTTTCTCACAACCCTCTTTGGGTTCAGTTGGTTAAAACCTCGCCGTAGGTTTAACTTTGTTTTCTCGAAGCTTCCTTAGCTTCAAATCTCGAAACCCTCTCTGGGTGTAGGTTTAGTTAAACTCTATAGGTTTAACTTAGTTTTTCAAGCTTTCTTAGCTTCAAATCTCGAAATCTTCTCTGGGTGTAGATTTAGTTAAACTCTGTAGGTTTAACTTAGTTTTTCAAGCTTTCTTAGCTTCAAATCTCGAAACCCTCTGGGTATAGGTTTAGTTAAACTCTGTAGGGGTAACTTAGTTTTTCAAGCTTTCTTAGCTTCAAATCTCGAAACCTCTCTCTGGGTGTAGGTTTAACTTAGTTTTCAACTTTAAGTATTCTCTTGAGCTTTCTCATTTCTGTAATTCTCGATTAAACATCTCGGTGTTTAACTTTATTTTCTCAAGCTATCTCTTAGCTTCAATTCTTGCTACTCACTCTAGGTTTTGATTTAGTTAAACTCTGTAGGTTTAACTTAGTTTTTCGAAGCTTTCATAGCTTCAAATCTCGAAACCCTTTCGTATAGGTTTAGTTAAACTCTGTAGGTTTAACTTAGTTTTCTCGAAGCTATCTCTTAGATTTGAATCTCGTAACCCTCACTTGGGTGTAGGTTTAGTTAAAGTCTTTAGGTTTAACTTAGTTTTCTCAAGCTATCTCTTAGCTTTGAATCTCGTAACCCACACTAGGTGTAGGTTTAGTTAAGCCATTTCTATAGACTTGATCTAGGCTTTTCTCAAAGCCGCATCTTAGATTTCACATTTGACCGCTTAAACCCTTGTTGTAGGTTTAACTTAGTATCCTGAAGCTATCTCTTATGTTCAATTCTCGTAACCCTCTCTAGGTTTAGATGGGTTAAACCTTTCTCGTAGGTTAGTTTTTCAAACTATCTCTTAGCTTCTTTTCTCGTAACCATCTCTCGGGGTTTAGGTGGGTTAAACATTTTCGCAGGTTTAACTTAGTTTTTCGAAACTATCTCTTAGCTTTTTTCACGTAACCCTCTCTCTGGGTCTAGGTGGGTTAAACCTTTTCTACGAGGTTAGTTTTTCAAAGCTATCTCTTAGCTTCTTTTCTCGTAACCCTCTCTCGGGTTTAGGTGGGATAAATCTTTTCTGTAGGTTAGTTTTTCGAAGCTATCTCTTAGCTTGTTTTCTCGTAACCCTCTCTCGGTTTAGGTGGGTTAAACCTTTTCTCGCAGTTTAACTTAGTTTTTCAAGCTATCTCTTAGCTTCTTTTCTCGTAACCCTCTCTGGTTTAGGTGGGCCAAACCTTCACCGTAGGTTTAACTTAGTTTTTCAAAACTATCTCTTAGCTTTTTTTTCTCGTAACCCTCTCTGGTTTAGGTGGGTTAAACCTTTTCGTAGGTTTAACTTAGTTTTCTCGAAGCTATATCTTAGCTTTTTTCCTCGTAACGCTCTCGGGGTTTAGGTGGGTTAAACCTTTCTCGTAGGTTTAACTTAATTTTTTAAAGCTATCTCTTAGCTTCTTTTCTCGTAACCTTCTCTGGTTTAGGTGGGTTAAACCTTCACCGTAGGTTTAACTTAGTTTTTCAAGCTATCTCTTAGCTTTTTTCTCGTAACCCTATCTCGGGTTTAGGTGGGTTAAACCTTTTCTCGCAGGTTTAACTTAGTTTTTCAAGATATCCCTTAGCTTCTTTTCTCGTAACCCTCTCTGGGTTTAGGTGGGTTAAACCTTCACCGTAGGTTTAACTTAATTTTTCAAGCTATCTCTTAGCTTCTTTTCTCGTAACCCTCTCTCGGGTTTAGGTGGGTTAAACCTTTTCTATAGGTTAGTTTTTCAAACTATCTCTTAGCTTCTTTTCTTGTAACCCTCTCTAAGTTTAGTGGGTTAAACCTTTTCTGCAGGTTTAACTTAGTTTTTAGAAACTATCTCTTAGCTTTTTTCTCGTAACCCTTTGGGTCTAGGTAGGTTAAACCTTTTCTACAGGTTAGTTTTTCGAAGCTATCTCTTAGCTTCTTTTCTCGTAACCCTCTCTGGGTTTAGGTGGGTTAAACCTTTTACGTAGGTTAGTTTTTCGAAGCTATCTCTTAGCTTCTTTTCTCGTAACCCTCTCTCGGTTTAGTTGGGTTAAACCTTTACCGCAGTTTAACTTAGTTTTTGAAGCTATCTCTTAGCTTCTTTTCTCGTAACCCTCTCTCTGGGTTTAGGTAGGTTAAACCTTCACCGTAGGTTTAACTTAGATTTTTGAAGCTATCTCTTAGCTTCTTTTCTCGTAACACTCTCTGTGTTTAGATGGGTTAAACCTTCATTGTAGGTTTAACTTAATTTTCTCGAACCTATCTCTTAGCCGTGAGTATTCTCTCGAGCTTTTCTCAGCTCTGGATTTCGCCGTTAAACATCTCGGTGTTTAGGTTTCTCAAGCTATCTCTTTGCTTTGTAAATCATATCTTAGTTAAACATCTCGGGTTTAACCTCGTTTTCTCTCGAGCTTTATCCATTTCTGCCAAACCCTTGATGGGCATCCAGGTTGGATTCTTGACAAGTTTATCTTGTCAAGATTAGTTCTAGGTTTTTAGCGCCTAAGTCTTCTATTCAAGCCATCTATGACCTCCTTCAAAATCTAATCAAGCTTAATAAAGTTTTTCATAACTCAACGATATCACTCGGAAAGAATCTCTCTAGACCAACTTGTTAATTCTCTACACAACTTGTGCAATCCCTTCTCTAGGATGTTTTTTCAATAGTTAAGTTTAACTCTCCTCAAGCTCTTTCAGAGCTCTACTTTGGTATTCATACCTAAGTGATTTCACTCGGACCCCCTTCTTTGGAGTATGTTTATTCTTTCTCGACCTTTATGGTTTTATTCATTCCCCTTCGGGTGTCGGCTTTTTTTTCATACCCTATCTCAAGGCGTCAACTTTTCAGCTTCATAAGGGATGTCAAAATTTCAGACTGTAAAAGGCATCAAGATTTCAAACCCGTAAAGGGCGTCACAATCTCTAACCCGTAAAGGGCGTCACAATCTCAAACCCGTTAAGGGCGTGATAATTTTATCAGACCCTTTGTAGGTTTCATGTTTTCTCAAAGCTAATTCCAGCTTTTATTCTCCAGACCCTTGACGGGCGTCATATTTTCTCAAACCCTTGAAGGGCGTCCAAGTCAAGCTGTCTAAGTTTAACTTAGTTTCTTTTAGCTTCATTAATCTCAAATTTCAGTTAAACACATCCGATTTAACACAGGTTTTCAATTCTCCGACTTTTTATTAGCTTTGCTAATCTCAAATCTCGATTAAACATATCAAATTTAACTTAGGTTTCTAATTCTGCAGCTATCTCTTAGCTTTGCTAATCTCAAATCTCAGTTAAATATATCAAATTTAACTTAGGTTTCTCAATTCTCAGACTATCTCTTAGCCTTGCTAATCTCAAATCTCAGATTAAATGTATCAAATTTAACTTAGGTTTCTCAATTCTCAGCCTATCTCTTAGCCTTGCTAATCTCAAATCTCAGTTAAATATATCAAATTTAACTTAGATTATTTTTT
This sequence comes from Paraleonurus japonicus, assembly GCA_030762865.1. Classification (NCBI taxonomy): domain Eukaryota; kingdom Viridiplantae; phylum Streptophyta; class Magnoliopsida; order Lamiales; family Lamiaceae; genus Paraleonurus; species Paraleonurus japonicus. The sequence continues at coordinate 25,829,873 of CM061060.1, forward strand.
TCAATTTTCTTAATGTTATTTTCTCATTCCCAATACTCAAATCTCTCTTTCAAAAATACTCTTCTATTCTCAAATTCGATCATTCGAGTCTAATCTTATCTCATTTTTCCACTTCTAAGTTCTCATATTAATTTGCAATACTAAGAAATAAGAAAATACTTCTCTCATTAAATATATCAACACAATAATGTCCCATTGACCATAATCAATCAATGTAAGTCAAAATCAACTTAACCGGCCTCTTTATAAAACCTCCCTATGGTAAAACCCATAGGCGGGAGAAATAAGAGTACCGGTGGGGCCAAATCACATCAAGTAAAGAGCTGCAAACAAACGCAATATCAATCAAATAAAGTCCACCTACCGTAGTGAGGTGGGGTTCGAACACGTAACTTTTTCGATGGCACACACTCCAAGGTCGAGCAATTTGATTTCCCTCCATGTCTTGGAGTTCATATGCTCCTCCTCTGGGAACCCTAACAATCTTGTAGGGCCTCTCCCATTTCGGGTCCAACTTACCCAATCTTTCGAACGTATCAACCACTCCCCTACTCTAGGTAGTAAGGTCCAGCTAGTAACGTCCCGACTAGCTAGAGTAGAGATAATTTTTCGTGATCTCCAAGGTATTTGCACTAGGCTTGAACCAAAGCTCCAGCGAGGTGGGTTGATACCGGAATTCTGGGATGTCAAACCCCACTTTGCAAAGGAATAGGGAGCGTGCATAGCCCACATCTCCTTTGCAGGTAGGTGAATCAAAGGGCCATGTTTCGACATTTTTCGCATAGTTTCACAAATTCCTCGACATCCCACTCCTCATAGTAGGCCAGTAGGTATCCAGCTCTCAAAGCTTTTTGAACAATTGCTCTGAAACTTGCATGGTCAGCACATCATTCCTCATGAATATTTTTAAACACGTACCTCCCTTCGTGGAGGATAAACATCCTTAAGTATGGTTGAGTGAATGATCACTTGTACATCCGACCCCGATCATCATGAATCGGGATCTCTATCTTTGCGTTTTCCTCTTATCTGGGAACGAGTGAGGCCTGCAATACATTAAAAATTACGCTTCTCCAATCGTTAGTGCTCCGATAACCCTCGCCGATGGGATTGTGGCTTTCATTTCTGCAGTCATCATAGTAATTTTCCCGCCGCCTCCGATTGTCGAACTCGCCACTTGGACGGGCTATCTACTCTGGAATTTTCTTCCCGAGGTATTTATCTGACCTCAAAAGAACTGAATCTGCCCTGCAACCCCACTACTCACCGGAGGTAGGCTATCATCCTCTCATCTTTTGCTTAGTACCCACTGTCTATTTGGGTCACCACTGGGAATCTAAAAGCATGATCACATGTCGTGCTCCCGCTCTCCTGTCATGTCTGCATCTCACATCAAGGCTTCATATTCAGCCCTATCTCTACGGCCCACCTGGCCATCCCACTGAAAGATCGGCTCTTCGAGCAGCTGACTATGATAGTCAAAGCTGTTTTCCCAATCTCTCGAATATCTCTCTTCAGCTCCTTGGATGAGCTTGCTCACGTAATACACTGGTTTTTAAATGTCTTATCAACCATTCGTTGATAAATAACTCCTGCATTCTTTAGTCCAAAAGATATTCTAATGTAACAAATGATTCCATAGGTAATGCTAAAACTTATCTTTGGAATATTCTCTGATATCATTTTTATTCGACGGCACTGATAGGCCTCCATAATGCTTCAATCAACACCTCTCCTCGTTGCGAATCCTCGCCTCGTCTAGTGATAGCTCCAGATTATCATCAACTCTCCTTCAGGTGTCATCTTGGACGTCTTGGCTTTGGCCATGACTTTACACATTTTGACCTCATGGTCTAACTCCTTATCTCTGTCTAAGTTTTGGTCTCATGGTCCAGCTTCTTACCTCCGTCAAGGCTCTAATGGAATTTCTTATCTGTCATTTTAACTCATTCCTCATAGTATTTTCAGGTTTGTAGTTGATCTCCAACCACTTCACCTACCTCATCACCAATCATGGATTTCAATTTCATGTAAAAGTAGATATGACCACTGCAATAGGTTCAATCTGGTCTACAAAGAATCATGTTATAAGATGAATGTGCATCAACTATACACAAATTTGATATCACTAGCCTCCTCCGTGGAGCTTCGCTAAGCCCCACCTCGAGAGTTACTTGTCTCAAAAGGTGGACCACCCCTCATAAGAATCCGCAAAGGATTTGTATTCATTGTCCGCATCCTGGACACTCATATTCATTCTTCTCGCAATAATCTAAGAACTAAGAACGTAAGGAACGTTTGTGTGTGATTACAATATTTGTGAATGCTAATTGTGTGTTGAGAATACTAGTGAATTCGTGAGATTACAAAAAGTTAATCTACTCTAATTTCTAGATCTATTTATAGAGATCTTTGTTGGTAGTTGTAACTTCCTTGTTGATTCTTCTTCGCTTAGTTATAACCAACTAACTGAATCTTGTAACTTCTTCTTGGTTGGTTATAACTTCTTCTTGAAATCTCTTGAATTTTCTAACACTTCATTGTCCTATCTTTAGTCTTGGTTCACATCGTGCGTCTTAGTCTTGATCTTGATGACTGCCTGCTTGTCGTCCTCAACCTCGTCGACTTCTCAAGCCTGTCTTCATCTCGATTTCTTGTCATCGTCGACTTTCTGTACTCCATCTAACTCCTTGTCTTCATCACTGTTTGAGTATCCTTATCTACTTTTGTACTTAGTTTTATTTACATATCTTTACTACATCACTGTCTATACAAGATTCTCACTGGTCATCCTATTTTACATTTTAACACATCAAAACTAAATACAACTTTCTTCCTAACAACGTGTTTTCTCCTTTCTTGAATTTTCAAGCCTTGTGGCCTCGATTCAAAACCTCATGGTCCAATTTTAAATTTTTAGCCATAAAGTCTCTCAGCATGTTATCAATTACTAGTTAACTTTAGTTTATCAAATCATTAGTCTCCATCAACCTTAATCAAATACGGACCTCGAAGTCCGATTTCAAGATCCTACCCAGAAAATATCCTTATTTTCTAGTATTTCAAATCTACCTTTCTATTCACCCTTCTCTCATGAATGTGGGTATATACCCACAAGAGTAAGGAAACTAGTAAACCTCGCCTCGAGTAGGTTTGTCGCCCCCAAACCTCGAGGTCTGGCCTTTTTCAAGGGTTTTTTTGCGACAATGCATCCTCAAAATGATATTTGAAGAATCCTCTAAAATCTCACAGCTTGCTCATTAGACAAGTATAAACCTACATCTTCTCATTTGATAGTTTCGCCTAAGCACCCCTCTCACCTTTCGGGTGGGTGACGAATCTTTTAATATTTACTCGGTCTCTTTTTAGGCTTTTAGAGCCTGCTTAATCTTAGCTCATCCCAAGACAGCTTTGTGTAGGGTTCTTCTAATCCCCTTAATCTGATCTCTTTCTTATCTGCTTTCTCGGGTTTAGTTTTATCAATCCTATCTAGGATTCGGGTTTTTATACCCAAATTATTTCCGCAAGCCAATATTGGCTTACATTCTATCAATTTCCTGTTTGACTTAGATACTTTAAGTCTGAAGCTTCTTCAATCACACCTCCTCTAGAGTGTGATAGCCAATCTTTCATCAAAAAACCCTTAGTGGGTATCAAGTTAAACTTGCTAAGTTTAACTTACTTCTCAAAACTTATCTATATTTTACCATTTAAACACTTAGCAGTGTCAATTCAAACCCTTTTTAGGCGTTGATAATCAAGATAATTAAACATTTTCAAGCTTAACATGTCTCCCTCAAGCTGGGTAGTGTAAATCCTTTGTAGGTACATAGTTAAACTTATTGAGTTTAACCCGTCTTCCTTCATATTTCTCTATGGGCGCCACTTTTCAAATTATCGTGCCACATCCGGGCATTAGCTTTTCAAATTATCGCCCCATCTAGGCGTCATCTTTTCAAATTATCAGGCCCTATCTGGGCATCACCTTTTCGCATTCGTAAAGAATATCCAAGTTAAGCTTTCTAAGTTTAACTTATCCCTCTCGACTTTTCTCTAAGTCCGCATTATTATCTCAATAAAAACCTTTGCTTTCTTAGCTTTAGTTAAACTTATCGAGCCTAACTTAGTTTCCTCAAGCTATCTCTTAGCTTTGTAAATCCGATCTTAGTTAAACATCTTGGGTTTAACCTTGTTTCTTCTCGAGCTTTTCCCACTCTGTAATTTTCGATTAAACATCTCAACTTATTTTTCTTAAGCTATCTCTTAGCTTCTTTTCACGCAACCCTCTGCTGAGTTCGGGTTAGTTAAACCCTCACCGTAGGTTTAACTTATTTTCCTCGAAGCTATCTCTTAGCTTCCTTTCTTGCAACCCTCTGCGGGTTCAGGTTAGTTAAACCCTCGTTGTAGGTTTAACTTAGTTTTCTCGAAGCTATCTCTTAGCTTCTTTTCTTGCAACCCTCTCTGGGTTTAGGTTAGTTAAACCCTCACTATAGGCTTAACTTAGTTTTCTCGAGGCTATCTCTTAGCTTCTTTTCACGCAACCCTCTCTGGGTTCAAGTTAGTTAAACCCTCACCGTAGGTTTAACTTAGTTTTCTCAAGCTATCTCTTAGCTTCCTTTCTTGCAACCCTCTCTGGGTTCGGGTTAGTTAAACCCTCGTTGTAGGTTTAACTTAGTTTTCTCGAAGCTATCTCTTAGCTTCTTTTCTCACAACCCTCTTTGGGTTCGGGTTAGTAAAAACCTCATTTGTAGGTTTAACTTTGTTTTCTCGAAGCTTCCTTAGCTTCAAATCTCAAAACCCTCTCTGGGTGTAGGTTTAGTTAAACTCTATAGGTTTAACTTAGTTTTTCGAAGCTTTCTTAGCTTCAAATCTCGAAATCTTCTCTGGGTGTAGATTTAGTTAAACTCTGTAGGTTTAACTTAGTTTTTGAAGCTTTCTTAGCTTCAAATCTCAAACCCTCTCTGGGTATAGGTTTAGTTAAACTCTGTAGGGGTAACTTAGTTTTTCGAAGCTTTCTTAGCTTCAAATCTCGAAACCCTCTCTGGGTGTAGGTTTAACTTAGTTTTCAGCTTTAAGTATTCTCTTGAGCTTTCTCGGCTCTGTAATTCTCGATTAAACATCGCGGTGTTTAACTTCATTTTCTCAAGCTATCTCTTAGCTTTAATTCTTGCTACTCACTCTAGGTTTTGATTTAGTTAAACTCTGTAGGTTTAACTTAGTTTTTCGAAGCTTTCATAGCTTCAAATCTCGAAACCCTTTACGGGTATAGGTTTAGTTAAACTCTGTAGGGTTAACTTAGTTTTCTCGAAGCTATCTCTTAGATTTGAATCTCGTAACCCTCACCGGGTGTAGGTTTAGTTAAAGTCTTTAGGTTTAACTTAGTTTTCGAAGCTATCTCTTAGCTTTGAATCTCGTAACCACACTAGGTGTAGGTTTAGTTAAGCCATTTCTATAGACTTGATCTAGGCTTTTCTCAAAGCCGCATCTTAGATTTCACATTTGACCGGTTAAACCCTTGTTGTAGGTTTAACTTAGTATCCTGAAGCTATCTCTTATCTTCAATTCTCGTAACCCTCTCTAGGTTTAGATGGGTTAGACCTTTTTTACGTAGGTTGGTTTTCGAAACTATCTCTTAGCTTCTTTTCTCGTAACCATCTCTCGGGTTTAGGTGGGTTAAACATTTTACTGCGAGGTTTAACTTAGTTTTTCGAAACTATCTCTTAGCTTTTTTCACGTAACCCTCTCTGGTCTAGGTGGGTTAAACCTTTTCTACGGGTTAGTTTTTCAAAGCTATCTCTTAGCTTCTTTTCTCGTAACCCTCTCTGGGTTTAGGTGGGATAAATCTTTTACGTAGGTTAGTTTTTCAAGCTATCTCTTAGCTTGTTTTCTCGTAACCCTCTCTGGTTTAGGTGGGTTAAACCTTTTACTGCAGGTTTAACTTAGTTTTTCAAGCTATCTCTTAGCTTCTTTTCTCGTAACCCTCTCTGGGTTTAGGTGGGCCAAACCTTCACCGTAGGTTTAACTTAGTTTTTCAAAACTATCTCTTAGCTTTTTTCTCGTAACCCTCTCGGTTTAGGTGGGTTAAACCTTTTACGTAGGTTTAACTTAGTTTTCTCGAAGCTATCTCTTAGCTTTTTTCCTCGTAACCCTCTCGGGGTTTAGGTGGGTTAAACCTTTTCGTAGGTTTAACTTAATTTTTAAAGCTATCTCTTAGCTTCTTTTCTCGTAACCTTCTCTGGGTTTAGGTGGGTTAAACCTTCACCGTAGGTTTAACTTAGTTTTTCGAAGCTATCTCTTAGCTTTTTTCTCGTAACCCTATCTGGGTTTAGGTGGGTTAAACCTTTTACTGCAGGTTTAACTTAGTTTTTCGAAGATATCCCTTAGCTTCTTTTCTCGTAACCCTCTCTCGGGTTTAGGTGGGTTAAACCTTCACCGTAGGTTTAACTTAATTTTTAGAAGCTATCTCTTAGCTTCTTTTCTCGTAACCCTCTCTCGGGTTTAGGTGGGTTAAACCTTTTCTATAGGTTAGTTTTTGAAACTATCTCTTAGCTTCTTTTCTTGTAACCCTCTCTAAGTTTAGGTGGGTTAAACCTTTTCTCGAGTTTAACTTAGTTTTTAGAAACTATCTCTTAGCTTTTTTCTCGTAACCCTTGCCGGGTCTAGGTAGGTTAAACCTTTTCTACGTTAGTTTTTGAAGCTATCTCTTAGCTTCTTTTCTCGTAACCCTCTCTGGGTTTAGGTGGGTTAAACCTTTTACGTAGGTTAGTTTTTGAAGCTATCTCTTAGCTTCTTTTCTCGTAACCCTCTCTGGGTTTAGTTGGGTTAAACCTTTCTGCAGGTTTAACTTAGTTTTTGAAGCTATCTCTTAGCTTCTTTTCTCGTAACCCTCTCTGGTTTAGGTAGGTTAAACCTTCACCGTAGGTTTAACTTAGATTTTTGAAGCTATCTCTTAGCTTCTTTTCTCGTAACACTCTCTGTGTTTAGATGGGTTAAACCTTCATTGTAGGTTTAACTTAATTTTCTCGAACCTATCTCTTAGGCTGTGAGTATTCTCTCGAGCTTTTCTCATTTCTGGATTTCGCCGTTAAACATCTCGGTGTTTAGGTTTCTCAAGCTATCTCTTTGCTTTGTAAATCATATCTTAGTTAAACATCTCGGGTTTAACCTCGTTTTCTCTCGAGCTTTATCCATTTCTGCAAACCCTTGATGGGCATCCGGTTGGATTCTTGACAAGTTTATCTTGTCAAGATTAGTTCTAGGTTTTTAGCGCCTAAGTCTTCTATTCAAGCCATCTATGACCTCCTTCAAAATCTAATCAAGCTTAATAAAGTTTTTCATAAATCAGGCGATATCACTCGGAAAGAATCTCTCTAGACCAACTTGTTAATTCTCTGCACAACTTCAGCGGTCCACTTCTCTAGGATGTTTTTTCAATAGTTAAGTTTAACTCTCCTCAAGCTCTTTCAGAGCTCTACTTTGGTATTCATACCTAAGTGATTTCACTCGGACCCCCTTCTTTGGAGTATGTTTATTCTTTCTCGACCTTTATGGTTTTATTCATTCCCCTTACGGGTGTCGGTTTTTTTCATACCCTATCGGGCGTCAACTTTTCGACTTCATAAGGGATGTCAAAATTTCAGACTGTAAAAGGTGTTGGTCCCAGGAGCGAGATGTGCAAGGAGGTGGAAAGTCTAGAAGGGGGGTTGAATAGACTTTACCACACTCAAAACTTTTTCAACTTTTTGTGAGGTGAGTGTGAGGTTAGAAGACTTTGAAGTCTTCTGCGGCAAGGTACTCAGAGTGTGCTATGTGAGATCAGCAGACTTCGGAAACTCGAAGTCTTCGATGGTGCGGAAGCTAATCTCGTGTGTATTTGAAAAACCCTTTTAAAGAAAACCTTTGAGAAGAATACTTAGCGGGATTAATGCGGGTTTATTAAAATGATGAATGAGCAGTTATAAGTATGAATGCGAAAGCAACTAAAGACACAGAGATTTTTATAGTGGTTCGGATATAACGATCCTACGTCCACTCTCCCCGATTCCACAGGGCCTTACTATCCACCAAACTCGGTCTTGTCTCCTCTGATCTCCTTGAGGATTCGACCACAGAAGTTTAACAAGTTCCTGCCCTTGAGTACAATCGATTCGATCTTTGAGTGTTTAACTCTTAGATCTAAAACAATCAACCTTTTCTCGTCTTGAGATAATGAAAGGTGATTTACACTTCCTTGACCAAAAATAAATCTCTTAGTAAATTCAGCGTGTTTGATCAATTTACGTATGAAGAGTTAAGCGTGTATTTCGGTGAGTGAAGGAGTAATTCTTGATGTTTCTCGCGCGTGAGTATCTTTTTGAAAATCCTTCACTTCGGTTATTATGCTTCAATTTGACTAGCCGTTAGGCTAATTTGTCAATCGAGATCTTCAAAGAAATGGTAAGTGATCGTTGGAAGATTTGTTTGACTTTGGATAATTGATTTTCTGATACCAATCAATTATGTCGTGATTGATCTTGATTGATAATCAAATCTTCACTTGGTGACTTCGAGTATCTTAGAGTTATCTTTCGACTTTTGTTATCCACCGATGAATTTCTTGAAGTCAACTCTAGCAACTTTCAACCTTGCTCCAAAGACATCTAAAGCTTCTTTGTAGCATGGATTCCAACCTTGCTATCTTCACTTGAACCTTTCTTGACAATACTTCTTTTGCGTAACTCTTATCATCTCTTCTTGATCTTCATGACGCCCTTCTAAAATGACTTGAGCGAAATCTCTCTTAGATCTTTAAGTCTTCTTATCAGTGACCTTTAGTTCTCAACCAATCTGATACGGTAAGGTTAAGCCTAGCAAGTTTAAGCTGTACTAAGACATAAACCCTATCTAGATCATCGGTGACTAACGAGGTTCAATTTGGTCCTATTACACATAGGTTTTAAGAACATCATCAAAACATACAAATTCAAATCCTAACAAATTCCCCCTTTTTGATGATGTTAAAACCTTCTTGAGAAGCTTGCTCACGAGATAAGAAAAAAACAAAGAGACCTTAAAAAGATCTCAATCAAAACCGGTGACAACGAGAAGTTGTCTAGGCGCAAAATATTCACTTCTATTCATATATATATCAATCGGTACAAATTACGAAGTGAAAAGCAAAAAGAACAAGAGATAATAAGGAAATGCATAAAAAAAACTAACATCAGCGGCTTCTCGGCTTCTAGCTTCTCAACCCGCAACCTTCATGTCTTCCTCGGTCATACCTTGAAACCCTGTTGGAACGTTTAGCCACTCATACACTCTATCATAGAGTTCTCTGTTATTTGTTCCAATAGGTGGGTTGACCTCGGCCAAGCAGATTTTGAGCGTCCTGCGAACACTCACCGGTCAAACTTCCCATCTCTTTGATGGAGTAGGAATCTTTTCAAATTCTCGCGCTTGAAGGTTCGGGTTGAATTCCACGAAGCTCTCGAGAATATCTCGCCCGAGAGATCACTGTGCTTTTCCTCCATCCAAGCAAAGAATGTTTCATTATTTGTGGCCCGACGCCAATACTCTTGCAGACATAGTATGAGCGAGATGAAATCCCTCTTTCTTGCTTTCCGGTCCTCAAATCTCTCCGGAGGACAACAATCATCCACAAAACCATCGACTTGTGGGGAGGATAAAGTCTTCCTCGGCCTCTGCTCCGAGGCTTCTTTCCTTTCTTACCACTGCTTCTTCCTTGACACAGCGGGTTTTGCTTTTCTGACTTTCTTCGGTATGAATCGCTTTTTTGTTTGCTCTCCAGACATCCACATCTTTCCCTTGCTTCCCTAGTAGCTTGATCATCTTGTGACTATCCTTCTCTTCCATCCTTCTAGTTTCTAAGTCACCAGAAAGGCTTCCTCATGCAAAGCCTCCAACTCTTCTTCACAGACTTTCCTTGAACTTTTCGGACATCTTAACCAACCTTCTCCTTTTCGGTGGTTGGGAACTCGACCTTCATCTTCACCCATTCCAGCAGACTCTCGCAATGCCCTTTTCAACTCTGCTTTTTCTTTCCGCTCCAACAGAAAACTTTCAACACCTCCACCTATCCTTCGAGATCCTTCAATTCTTTATCCTTAGCCTCATCTCTCACAACCATCTCGGTTCTCAATCGCTTTCCCCCTTTTTAACATCATTCAAAAGAGGGTCCACCGACCTTCCATTTCCGTCATCTTGGCAAGGATATCCCGTCTGTAGGCAGTAAACTTTTCCGTGAACTTCTGCAGCTTCAGCATACTCACTGCTATTGGAGAAGCAATCTTCTCATCGATTTTGAGCAGATCTTTGAGCAATGAAGCAGCGATGTCACCCGCAGAGCCGTGAGCCGTCTCCGTCGATCTAGCATTTGCCTCTGGGCCGATCGCAATTTGCTTTCCCATGTCCAGATAGATGATTGGATAGCCGCATTCTCGATCAATTCCTTCCTTTAACAAAGGCTTCCATGGCACTGAAGTTTCTTCAATCGATCTTCCATCTTTGTCCGAAATCGTCCTCAATCGCCTCTCTTTCAAAGAACACCTTCCGAGAGTGGCTTCGCTTTCTCACCTTCAGCCTTCACACTTTCAACGTGCTTTCTCACCTCATTTATGTTGTTCAACATTATGCCGAAAGTGTTTCGATGATAGTCTCACTTGTTGCTCGAGAAAACATATCGGCGTAGGTTTGACGGATCAAAGAGGGGGCCGTCGAATGGCAGCCTCGATGTAGGACTTGGACGACTCAATAGACTCAAGAAGAGGAGTGTATTTAGCAGCCAATACAGAAAACATTGAAGCATACCGTTGTGTTAACTCAAGAAACTTTGAGGAGTAAGAATTATACGGATCCTCATGAACAATAACAGCATAAAATTTGGCAAGCGAACGGATGTAAAATCGGGAAGAGGAGGAGGGATAGTAGAAACACCTTTCTTGATCTCTTCAGAATCAGAAAGGAGGGGCTGAACTACCTTCAGCAGGTTACGGTTCATCCATCGGTCGAGCAACTAGGCATGCAATCGATGATCTCGTAGTTAGGTCAAAAGCTTTGGCAACTCCGGCCTTGTTCTCGTAGTTCGAACTCCCATAGAGAGAACTCATTATGACCAATCTCATTTGCCGGAAGAATAAGATCATCTATTGCTCCCACCTCGCATTTCTCCATACTAGGATGTCTATCGCGAGCTTCGCTCCTCCGACATATCCCGTAATCTAGGAAACTTGCTGTCCACCCAAGTAGAAACCTCGGTAATCAAACACTTCTCAAATGGGCCACGTGGTCTATCGCCAAGGTTAACCATCTGCATTGGGATATCTCCAACCACACCTCCACTGTGATCACCCTCAAGAACACTTTGGGTGATAGGCTCGGCGGCACCCATGCCCGCAACATCATCGCCAATTTCCATCGGTGCAGCAAGCTTGGAAGAAGAGGGAATCTCGAAAGAGAAGGAAACGGAATTGGGACTCGTTCCTCCTCACTGGCGGATTCATGAGAGACCATCTCTTGAGATCCGAAATCGGAGAATCATCAACCTCCATTGCATCCACCACCGACGATCCTTTCTTTCCAGAGATACCTTAGGAGGCATCTGTGCTCCTCTCGTACGATCGCTCACCGAATCTTTCCGGGTTGCCACGGTGAACCTCTTTGCCTTTCTCTGCGGTAGGCTGTGAAATCGGAATTTGATCTTGACGCCGGAAGGCTTCGAGTCTTCTCCCCTGTACTAGCAGCCTTTGAACTTGCTGGTGCCTGATCACTAATATCCGAATCTTTGATAGCCTCATCTTTTCCACCAATATCCATTATCGGGCAATTCCTCCGATGGGTGACACATCTGCGGGTTCCCCCTCAATCTCGGCTGGTCTTCTTCATCATCGTAATCGGGAGGACCACCGAGCTCCTCATCCTTATTCAGCATAAACTTTGCCTTTGTATATGGTTTCGTCCACTTTGGGTCCCACGCCGTGTTGGGCATCACCCTTTCCAAGAATAACCGTAATCTTGTTCGACATGGAAACGTCTTGTTCCACAGCCCATACCTTCATACTGATTACCAACCACCTCTGTCCGAAAGAACCTATTCTTTTCCTTCTGCGAATCTCAAAGAATTTCTTGACCCAATCACACTCGACTCCATCCACAATCGCCTTTAAAGCACACAAACGCCTCGACTTATCAATCCATACTGCGGCGTTCACCAAACATCACTTTCACCATGATGTCAAACAACGTCTATACTTCCTTTTGAGATATGCTTTCTTCAAATCCGACACATGATGCCGACATGAAGTTTTCGCTAGAGAACGATAGGCTTCGAGATGATTATCGACATATAAGATTCTCGGGGTCAATACCTTGCGGTGATAACCCTAAATGTTGATGAACATCCTCTCGTCCGATGGTGGACTGCGGCCAAACAACGTCGTTTTGATCTGTTCTTACCAAAATCACCACGAACTGTAAAGCGTACCACATAAGCATCAAGAGTTCGTCGCTCAGAGAATGAGCCGAACGATCTGATACAAACCCCGATCGAGATAGGAGATTCAGAATCTCCACCGCTTCCCGCTGTCCAGTTGTTCTAAAATCTACGGATAATTCACTCCGTACTTTCTCTCGATAGAACCAGAGGGTCGAGAGTCTTGTGTTTCCTCGCGATCAAGTTTTGAAGAAGATTGCTTTGGAGCCATTGATATTAACTTAGAGAAGGTGAACAAAGATCGGAAGAAGGAAAGAGATGAACAATAGTATGAAGTAATGAGGAAGAGAGAGAAAATAACACCAATTTATAAGAAAGAAGAAAGAAACCGCTAAAATTTTAAAATTACAAAATAAGATTTGAGCGTTGATTGACATATTGCACGATCAGATCGAGCGGTTATGAATTAAACGGTTCGAATTCCGAAAAGTGCGTGTCCTCACTCTGGATTTGAAAAAGGTAAATTTCCAAAATTTGAGAAATTTTGGTCCGCAGAAATAGAATAGGAAATAATATTTTAAAGGAAAATTATCCCATACCCCATGGTTGAAAAGATTTGATTTGACAATTCACGGCGTTAATTTTCGTAGCCGAGGATAAGTAAGGAAATAAAATATTCCGAAAATTAATTTAGCTACAAGAAACAAGGAATATTTTATATCAAGAATAATTTTTAAAAAGAATAAAGCAGTAAATCGAGAGAGTACGAGTGACATATCTGTCGATTGATATTGTAATCAAGCGATACCACTTTAATCTTTATGCGGCAAGGTTTTAGACCCTTCTCCAGCGAGGTTTGAAAGTTCGCTGCAGCAGGCTTTTATACTCTTCTTGACCAAGCTTTATACTCTGCTTGCAAGCTTTATACCTTTCTTGACAAGCTGTTTTCCTGGATCTAATAGACCTAGTTCCACCGATAGATCTCTAAACCGTGCTTCGCCAAAGGTTTTGTAAAAATATCTGCTCTCTGTCGATCTGTATGAATCTTTTTCCATTCGAATGTTTCTCTTTTCGACATGATCTCGATGAAGTGATGACGTATATCTACATGCTTGCATCTTGTGTGAAGTAATCTTTCGATTCTCGAGTAATAGCAATTGCCTTGTTGCTATCACGGAAGATAGGAATTTCTTTAGTGATAATGTGATAATCTTGTAATTGTTGACTTATCCAAAGTAAGCGTGAGCAACAACTTCCGGCGGCCATATACTCTGCTTCCGTGGTTGATGTAGCCACTGAAGTTTGCTTCTTAGAAAACCATGAGACCAGCTTACTTCCAAGAAATTGACAAGTACACGTGGTTGACTTTCTATCGATTCTACAACCACCATAGTCGAATCGGAATATCCACCGAGTTCCAAATTGTCATCACAGGATACCAAAGACCCAAGTTTGTGGTACCCTTGAGATATTTTAAGATCTTCTTTGCTGCATCCAAATGACTTTTCTTTGGATTGGCTTGAAATCTTGCGCATACTCCAAGCTGCGAAAGAAATGTCAGTGCGCTTGCTGTTAGGTACACAAAGAACCTATTAGTCCTCGGTACATAGTCGATCAACACTTTCACCATCCTCATCTGGATCCATCTTGTAATTTGTCACCATGGGAATTTTTGCATCTTTGCTTGTTATCATTCTAAATTTTTCTAGCATATTTTTGGTATACTTTGCTTGATTTATGAATATTCCTTTTGAAGTTTGTTTGACTTGAAGTCCTAAGAAATAATTCATTTCCCCATCATAGACATTTCAAACTTACTTTGCATCAATTTACTAAATTTTTCACAAAGCTTCTTGTTTGGTGATCCAAAGATTATGTCGTCCACATAAATGCTGTACTAAGAGAATATCACGATCTTCTTCAATTCGAACAAGGTTCGATCAATCTTCCCTTTACTAAATCCATGATCAAGTAGAAACTTTGATAATGTGTCATACCAAGCTCGAGGGCTTGTTTTAGTCCATATAAAGCTTTCTTCAAGCGGTATACTTGATCTCCTTGTACGAAACACGGAGGTTGTTCAACATATACTTCTTCTGCAAGAACTCCATTTAGAAACGCTGATTTTACGTCCATTTGATATACTCTGAATTTCATATATGCTGCATATGCAAGGAATAATCTTATAGCTTCTAATCTTGCTCTTGGGGCAAACGTCTCATCATAGTCAATTCCTTCATTTGTGAGTAACCTTGCGCAACGAGCCTTGCTTTATTTCTAATAACCTCATCTTTCTCATTTTTCTTGTTCTTGAAAACCCACTTTGTTCCAATCACTTTTTGATGTTTTGGTCTATCAACGAGTATCCAAACATCTTGTCGTGTGAATTGATTTAGTTCATCTTGCATAGCTTCTATCCGGTTTGTGTCCACCGGTGCTTCTTCAATATTCTTTGGTTCTTGAAGAGAGACATAGCGACTAAACAAACCATCTAGATCTATCCTTCTTCTTGTTTTGACTCCATCTTGAGGATTACCTAAGATTAAATCATCGATGATCTGTCATCCAATTCCTTCTATTAGATGCGTTCAACTCTTCTCAAGGCATTATTGGAATATCATTTTGAGTCATTCCCCCTTGATTTGATAAATTTATATACGGAGTTACGGGTGAGTCATCGGCGGGTCTTGAGATTACTTGAGACTTTGTTACGCTTGAGTCTTCTCTTGTCTCAAGAATACCTTTTCCTTTTTCGACAACTTTGAGATTTGCTTTGATCATCTTGAGAATCGGAATCTAGAATAGGTAAATGAACCTTGACATAATTTGGCTTATCCTTGAGTTCAAGTTTCTCAAACCCTTCGCTAGTGACTCTTCTCTTCCTTTGTCCTTAGACTCAACAATAGATTCATTAAAAACCACATGAGGTGTTTCTTCCACAACAAGAGTTTTCCTATTAAAAACTCGATAAGCCTTGCTTGTCTTTGGAATATCCTAAAAATATCCCATCAGCAGCCTTGGCGTCAAAGTTTTTAACTTGGATTTGCCGTTGTCATGAATGAAACACACTGCAACCAAAAACACGAAAGAAAGAAACACGAGGAATTCTACCTTTCCATAACTCATACGGTGTCTTTCCATATTCTTTGGTCAAAGAACTTCGATTCTCGAGTATAGCATGCCGTATTCACGGCCTCTGCCCAAAACCTCTGGGAACATTGTATTACGCTAGCATTGTTACGGCGGCTTCCTTGAGTGTTCTGTTTCTCCTCTCGCAACACCATTTTGTTGTGGAGTGCGGGCTGACGTTTCATGTTGAATTCCAGCTTCTTTGCAATACATCGCTATGTGAGAGTTTAAGAATTCTGTTCCTTTGTCACTTCGATCCTTACAACACTTTCTCCTTTCTCGTTTTGTAATCTCTTGATAGTTAGAGTAATCTTGTGATGGTTTCATTCTTCTTGAACATAAATATCACCCATGTGAATCTAGAATAGTCATCTACCACCACCAAAGTGTATTTTCTACCATCAAGCTCAATGGGGATACCGGGCCAAATAAATCCATGTGAAGTAAGCTGTAGTACCCTACTTGACGTTGGTACGAAACTTCCTTGAATGAGGCCTTAGTTTGCTTTCCTTTCTCGCACGAGTCACAAATCTGATCTTTTGAGAAAACTTCATTTGGCAAGCCTTCTACAAGAGACCTTCTCGCTATCTTGTTTAGCGTTTTGAAATTTATGTGACTCAATCTCTTGTGCCATAACCAGACTTGTTTCTAAGTACTTTTTGCTACAAGGCATGTATTGCTTGGACATTTACGAAATTACGCAACATAAACATTTCCCTTTCTCGGGCCGATTAAAAGTACACGATCATTTAAGCCACACAAAACAACACACGAGAGAACTAGAGAACTTAAGCGAGTATCCCTTATCACGGAATTGTGAGACTGAAAGCAAGTTATGCTTTAATCCTTCCACGTAGAAAACTTCCTCCACACGTACATCTCCAATGTATAGAGTCCCAACACCTTTGGTAATACCAAAGTTATTGTCTCCAAATACCACCCGTGGGCCATTTTGTGATTTTATTGAGCTCAAGAGTTGCTTGTTTCCGGTCATATGCTTCGAGCACCCACCGTCGATGTACCAGACGGTTTTCCCAACCTCTCTTTCATGTCCCACGGCGTCCTGCACGTTTAGTTAAGTTTTAGGTACCCTTTAGGTTTGGGTCCTTGAGAGTTAGCACAATCTTTAGGAATCCATAGGAATAGATTCTTCTTATCGTATTCGAGAAGATCTTATCCTTCTTCCATACATATCAACATAGACAACCTCATCCTTTGGTGCCTTCTTGAATGTTTGTCTATGGGTGTCGATTGTGTTCCTTCCAAAACTTCGACCCTTCCGAGGTCCTCTAGATGAAGTGATCGGCCGTTGTGCAATGGTTCGAGGGTTTTGATGATAAGGGTACGTTCTACTTGAGCCATCAAAAGATTCATATCTCACGAGCACGAGATGACTTAGTAGATTGATCGGCAAGCTTTGAAGTTTGCTTAGATTGTGTAGTCTTGGTGAGACTGTCTCCACGAGAGATGGTTTCGGGCCGACGTCTACCTTTTCGACCTTGCCGAGGTTTCTTAAGTTGGGATTCACCCTTCTTTTGATACCTCATCGGTTGTTTAGGTTGTTGAGTATAACTACTCTTCTTCCCATTCGACCGATTTCTTTGGGTCGGCAACCTTTTTACCCTTATCGGTAGGTTTAGGTTTGGAACCCTCTCCTACCAAATCATTACCCTTAACATGTGTACTCTTCTTAAGTACACTTGTTTGAACTCGTGAGGACTGGGCAATGGTAAAACCAATTCCCTTCTTTACGTTAGGTGTTTGAGACGATTCAACTATTGTTTGAACTGCGTGAGAAGCTTTGTTCAGCTTGATCCAACCTCAAACTTAAACGTTCCTCACTTGATTTTATACGCTCATGCCGATGGAAAAGTTCATCGAATTTCGCTTGTAGAATCTTCAATCGATCGGTTTTCTCAAGATTCTCAGCAAGCAACCTTTCTACCCGGCAAACCACTGTTCGGTATACTTCATTTTAAGAGTATTTAACTCTTAAAGTTATACGATTAGAATCTGTTAGTGTCTCGAGATGTCTTGCTAATAGATTCTTGTGTAAATCGATCAATTTCTTCTTTCAAGCTCACATTCTCCTTTTCCACACAGTTGTAAGCATTTATAGCAGTTTTGAGATCTTCCATTAACTTATCAACAAAGTTATGGTCAAACTCTTCTGCAAAAGACACACGAGAAGCGGACGAAGAGCGGGAATCAAAGTACCTCAACTCCTTTGGCCATAAGACACAAATCATTGTCTCAAGAGAAGTCTGAAGATGATGTTGAATCACTTGAAAGAGTATCCTCCTCTTACGCCACCAAAGCACGTTTGTCTCGCAAACTTTCTGCTCCTCATCAATCTCTTTTCTTCTCTTTCTCTTGGAGTTAGATGCGGACAATCATAACCGAAATGTCCCGATTTATGACAATTATAGCAAGCATCACTTCTTGAGGATCTTCTTGGACTAGAATCCCTTTTAGGAGAAAAGTCTCTTCTTCTTGGACTTTCTTCTCTTTTTCTTTCGGAGTCTTGAACCTCCTATCCTCCTTGGAATCTTCTGGTCTCTTATCGAAGATTTGTTTCCGGACTAAACCAGTTTTCTTAGAATTCTTCCAATGTCTTCTATATTTCCCAAATTTGAATTCATTTTATCAAACTTTACGGTCAGCAAGGCCATTTGTTCTTTCAAGCTTAAATCCTCTCCAATAGGTTCTTTTGATGGTCGACTCGAAGTGACCTTGAAAGCAACTTCCTTTCCAAGTAGAGTTTGAATTTCCTTCGTCCTCGTCTTCTTCTTGTTTCAAATCATATTCATGAGCTTTCAAATGTGAAAATAACTCATGATGACTTATCTGCTCGCTTCTTTTGTATCTTTGATCACCGTGGATCTTGACTCTCCACTTACTAGTTAGAGATCTCAATATTTTGTTGTTGATTTCCTTCTCGGTATAAGACTTTCCTAATGAACTTGCTTTATTGATGATATTTGTCAGTCTTAGATCCAACCGATCTATTGTCTCATCGAGCTTCATCTTAAATGTATCAAACGAATGTAGAATAGGCGCAACTTATTTTCTTTAATTTGCTCCGAACCTTCACACATGAGTGCTAGGGTTTCCCACATCTCTTTTGCGGTCTTACATGTCTTGACTTTCTCTGTGAGCTCTCTGGTTAGAGTCTCTATGATCTCTGTCCGAGCAATTTGATCAAGATTAAATAGTTTCCTTTCATCATTTGACATTTCACTCCTTTTCTTTTCAATCTTCTGTCGAGTAGATGCTTCGCTCCACCGCTCCCAGAACTTACTGGTTCAAAGTAAAACTTTATTGGTCCATCTTCAAGTGTTTCAAGCATCCTATCATGAATTGCACCAAGATGATTTTCCATGCGAAATTTCCAGTAGTCATAGTCTTCAATGGAGAACTCGTAGCTTTCTTTTCTTGCTCTTATGAGAACTCATTATTAGTAATAAAAATGATTATGCAATGAATGCAATGAGTTTTATGAAAGCGATTTTTCAAAAAGATGCATTGAGATGACCACAACAGTCTTTCCTCAAAGACTATTGGTAACCAAAGCCGGTGGTCGGTTGAACTCGCTTCTGATACCACTTGTTGGTCCTGCACGAGATGTGCAAGGAGGTGGAAAGTCTAGAAGGGGGTTGAATAGACTTTACCACACTCAAAACTTTTTCAACTTTTTGTGAGCTGAGTGTGAGGTTAGAAGACTTTGAAGTCTTACGCGGCAAGGTACTCGAGTGTGCTATGTGAGATCGGCCAGACTTCGGAAACTTCAAGTCTTCGATGGTGCGGAAGCTAATCTCGTGTGTATTTGAAAAACCCTTTTAAAGAAAACCTTTGAGAAGAATACTTAGCAGGATTAATGCGGGTTTATTAAAATGATGAATGAGCAGTTATAAGTATGAATGCGTAAAGCAACTAAAGACACAGAGATTTTTATAGTGGTTCGGATATAACGATCCTACGTCCACTCTCCCCGATTCCACGGGGGCCTTACTATCCACCAAACTCGGTCTTGTCTCCTCTCGATCTCCTTGAGGATTCGACCACGAAGTTTAACAAGTTCCTGCCCTTGGTACAATCGATTCGATCTTTGAGTGTTTAACTCTTAGATCTAAAACAATCAACCTTTTCTCGTCTTGAGATAATGAAAGGTGATTTACACTTCCTTGACCAAAAATAAATCTCTTAGTAAATTCAGCGTGTTTGATCAATTTACGGTATGAAGAGTTAAGCGTGTATTTCGGTGAGTGAAGGAGTAATTCTTGATGTTTCTCGCGCGTGAGTATCTTTTTTTTGAAAATCCTTCACTTCGATTATTATGCTTCAATTTGACTAGCCGTTAGGCTAATTTGTCAATCGATCTTCAAAGAAATGGTAAGTGATCGTTGGAAGATTTGTTTGACTTTGGATAATTGATTTTCTCGATACCAATCAATTATGTCGTGATTGATCTTGATTGATAATCAAATCTTCACTTGGCGACTTCGAGTATCTTAGAGTTATCTTTCGACTTTTGTTATCCCCGATGAATTTCTTGAAGTCAACTCTAGCAACTTTCAACCTTGCTCCAGACATCTAAAGCTTCTTTGTAGCATGGATTCCAACCTTGCTATCTTCACTTGAACCTTTCTTGACAATACTTCTTTTTGCGTAACTCTTATCATCTCTTCTTGATCTTCATGACGCCCTTCTAAAATGACTTCAACGAAATCTCTCTTAGATCTTTAAGTCTTCTTATCACACCTTTAGTTCTCAACCAATCGATACGAAGGTTAAGCCTAGCAAGTTTAATCGTACTAAGACATAAACCCTATCTAGATCATCACCGACTAACCAGGTTGGTGGTCCTATTACACATAGGTTTTAAGAACATCATCAAAACATACAAATTCAAATCCTAACAAAAGGCATCAAGATTTCAAACCCGTAAAGGGCGTCACAATCTCTAACCCGTAAAGGGCGTCACAATCTCAAACCCGTTAAGGGCGTGATAATTTTATCGAGACCCTTTGTAGGTGTCATGTTTTCTCAAAGCTAATTCCAGCTTTTATTCTCCAGGACCCTTGACGGGCGTCATATTTTCTCAAACCCTTGAAGGGCGTCCAAGTCAAGGTCTAAGTTTAACTTAGTTTCTTTTAGCTTCATTAATCTCAAATTTCGCTTAAACACATCCGATTTAACACAGGTTTTCAATTCTCCAGCCTTTTATTAGCTTTGCTAATCTCAAATCTCGATTAAACATATCAAATTTAACTTAGGTTTCTCAATTCTGCAGCTATCTCTTAGCTTTGCTAATCTCAAATCTCGATTAAATATATCAAATTTAACTTAGGTTTCTCAATTCTCGTGACTATCTCTTAGCCTTGCTAATCTCAAATCTCGATTAAATGTATCAAATTTAACTTAGGTTTCTCAATTCTAACTATCTCTTAGCCTTGCTAATCTCAAATCTCGCTTAAATATATCAAATTTAACTTAGATTATTTTTTTCAATTTTCTTAATGTTATTTTCTCATTCCCAATACTCAAATCTCTCTTTCAAAAAATACTCTTCTATTCTCAAATTCGATCATTCGAGTCTAATCTTATCTCATTTTTCCACTTCTAAGTTCTCATATTAATTTGCAATACTAAGAAATAAGAAAATACTTCTCTCATTAAATATATCAACACAATAATGTCCCATTGACTCATAATCAATCAATGTAAGTCAAAATCAACTTAACCGGCCTCTTTATAAAACCTCCCTATGGTAAAACCCATAGGCGGGAGAAATAAGAGTACCGGTGGGGCCAAATCACATCAAGTAAAGAGCTGCAAACAAACGCAATATCAATCAAATAAAGTCCACCTACCGTAGTGAGGTGGGGTTCGAACACGCATCTTTTTCGGATGGCACACACTCCAAGGTCGAGCAATTTGATTTCCCTCCATGTCTTGGAGTTCATATGCTCCTCCTCCTGGGAACCCTAACAATCTTGTAGGGCCTCTCCCATTTCGGGTCCAACTTACCCAATCTTTCGAACGTATCAACCACTCCCCCTACTCTAGGTAGTAAGGTCCAGCTAGTAACGTCCCGACTAGCTAGAGTAGAGATAATTTTTCAATGATCTCCAAGGTATTTGCACTAGGCTTGAACCAAAGCTCCAGCGAGGTGGGTTGATACCGGAATTACGGGGATGTCAAACCCCACTTTGCAAAGGAATAGGGAGCGTGCATAGCCCACATCTCCTTTGCGGGTAGGTGAATCAAAGGGCCATGTTTCGACATTTTTCGCATAGTTTCACAAATTCCTCGACATCCCAGCTCATAGTAGGCCGGAGGTATCCAGCTCTCAAAGCTTTTTGAACAATTGCTCAAACTTGCATGGTCGGCCACATCATTCCTCATGAATATTTTTAAACACGTACCTCCCTTCTCGTGGAGGATAAACATCCTTAAGTATGGTTGAGTGAATGATCACTTGTACATCGACCCCCGATCATCATGAAGCCCAGGATCTCTATCTTTGCGTTTTCCTCTTATCTGGGAGCAGTGGGGCCACTGCAATACATTAAAAATTACAGTTCTCCAATCGTTAGGCTGCTCCGATAACCCCTATGATGGGATTGTGGCTTTCATTTACTGCAGTCATCATAGTAATTTTCCGCTTTGCCTCGGTATTGTCGAACTCGCCGGCTTGGACGGGCTATCTACTCTGGAATTTTCTTCCCGAGGTATTTATCTCGACCTCAAAAGAACCAGATACGCCTGCAACCCCACTACTCACCGGAGGTAGGCTATCATCCTCTCATCTTTTGCTTAGTACCCACATGTCTATTTGGGTCACCACTGGGAATCTAAAAGCATGATCACATGTCGTGCTCCTGCTCTGCTGTCATGTCTGCATCTCACATCAAGGCTTCATATTCAGCCCTATCTCTACGGCCCACTGGCCATCCCACTGAAAGATCAGCTCTTCGAGCAGTGACTATGATAGTCAAAGCCTGTTTTCCCAATCTCTGAATATCTCTCTTGACTCCTTGGATGAGCTTGCTCACGTAATACACTGGTTTTTAAATGTCTTATCAACCATTCGTTGATAAATAACTCCTGCATTCTTTAGTCCAAAAGATATTCTAATGTAACAAATGATTCCATAGGTAATGCTAAAACTTATCTTTGGAATATTCTCGATATCATTTTTATCGACGGCGTACTGATAGGCCTCCATAATGCTTCAACCGAACACCTCTCCTCGTTGCGAATCCTCGCTGTCTAGTGATAGCTCCGGATCATCAACTCTCCTTCAGTGTCATCTTGGACGTCTTGGCTTTGGCCATGACTTTACACATTTTGACCTCATGGTCTAACTCCTTATCTCTGTCTAAGTTTTGGTCTCATGGTCCAGCCTTCTTACCTCCGTCAAGGCTCTAATGGAATTTCTTATCTGTCATTTTAACTCATTCCTCATAGTATTTTCAGGTTTGTAGTTGATCTCCAACCACTTCACCTACCTCATCACCAATGTGGATTTCAATTTCATGTAAAAAGTAGATATGACCACCTGCATAGGTTCAATCTTGAGTCTACAAAGAATCATGTTATAAGATGAATGTGCATCAACTATACACAAATTTGATATCACTAGCCTCCTCCGTGGAGCTTCGCTAAGCCCCACCTCGAGAGTTACTTGTCTCAAAAGGTGGACCACCCCTCATAAGAATCCATGAAGGACTCGTATTCATTGTCCGCATCTGGACACTCATATTCATTCTTACGCAATAATCTAAAAACATAATATAGTTGAACTACTGTGTTCAAGTATTCTGGTTATATTGTACCTGCTACATCAATAATGATGCCTACGACATCGCTATGAGTATTAGAGTATCTCTTAGAGTTCCTCCTTCCTCCGGATCAAAATGTATGAGCGGGGTAGTGGTCACATAACCCACCTCCCACTCTCTTTCTCAACCTCTATTTTTGGAGTTCTCTCTCCTACCTCCCTGTCTCGAGATGGGTCTCTTTGTCTTTGATCCTCCGGCTATCATCACGGATTAAAATCCTTTCATGAGGTGATCTCTCTCGTATCATATCTCTTATTCTTAGCATCTTTTCTCTTCTACCCTCACGAGCTAGATCTATCTCAATGAATAAATTCTTTGAGGTGACTGCTTGGATCACCCGCTCAATTTCATCATGTAAATGAAAATAATTGTTAGTGTCATGGCCATAATCGTTATGAAAATGACAAAACTTATTTGATTTGGCCCTTACGGGGCCCCTAGTGTGTGACCATGTGGATATCATCTCTAGATGGTCAATTGCTACCTCTAGCAACTCTATTAGGTCAAGTTTCGGTGGTTATCTTTTTTGAATCTTGGTCTAGTTCCCGTCCATCTAGATTTATCTAGTTTCATGCCCACCTTACTCTAGGGAGGACGTCTTCATCCTATCATCTCAGCCAACCGTAATTTAGGTAATTGATTACCTTTCACTCGATAACACACTTTGATATCTTCATGTTTCTTCATGTCCACCTTGCTCTAGTGAGGACATCGTTGTCTCGTAGGTGGGATTATGTCAATTCCACCCATAGCTTTCTCCACAGCCTTGCTTGCTTCTACAATTGGTTTTCCTTCTAAAATTCGTGAGGGAGGTGGTGGTAGATTGGTCCTCCTCCTCTGCGGAGTAAGACAGTACCCTACCTCGTTTGATGGGTACACTTTCCACAACTATAATACTTGTCGAACTAAGTCCAAAATATCACGGTAAAATAATCATACACATTTAATATGACATCGTATTAATATATTGGAATACTTAGAGACACCCAAAAGATAATGCTCGTTAAAATCATGTGAAGTACACGTAAGTTGTACCTTATTTATATCAACATCATCACCATTGACTCATTGTAAAATTCCATACTCGGGGTAAAGAGCTAAGTTCATATATCTTACCAAATTATTGTCTAGATGGGGGTTGTATTGCATTCCATAATGTACTTGACACCTTTTGGTCTCCACTTATCCACCTCGCACCGGCGAGGACATCGTCATCCTATCATCTCATCAAACTTGTCATTCAGGTGGGTGGTTACGTCCCACTCAACAACGGACTTGACATCTCCTGGTCTCCTCAGTCCACCTCACTCCAACGGGACATCGTCATCATATCTTCTTACCGAACTATCTTCGTGGGTTTTCACGTTGTACCTATGATAACAACTTTCGTACAATCTTGCATACAATAAAAATCAAAGTTAAAAACTAATAAGTTTGGAGCCTTTCGTTCGGACTCAATCTTCCTCCTTAAATTCGAGAGGGGTTTTAACTAAACCACATTCTTTTTCAAGCTGGGATCGCTCCCATCTCGCACGTCCCTAAGAGTTAGGGATTACTATCTCACAGATTGATTCGGTCTTCCACAAAGAATGGAGACTCCAAACCTGCATGCTTCTTGGTAGAGGCCGTGATCCACCCACCACTTCCATGTTGGTCATTCGATGACTATAAAAACATCAATATTCAATAATTCAAAAATGGAATTCAGAACAACTCACGTCTTTGCTCATTGTTCCCACGTACGCCGCTAATTGATGCATAAAAACTAACACAGGCCCGTTTCCCCACCTGGGTTCCACGTGTATAAAGCCTTTACGTAGTGCAATCCTTAGATCCTCTCACACGAACGTGCACTGCAAAACACGCCGGAGGGTTCTCCGGCGTAGGCACACCAATGCTCAAGTCGGATCACCGAAAACACTCAAGGAAGTACGTAAGAAGTAGCTACGTAAGAGTGATAGTTATTCTCCTATCATTACTGATTTGAGTGAATTGATGCATGTTTTTAGGGCTTATTTGAGTGCAAAAATATGATCAAAATGTTAGTTTTTGTGCATAAATGCATAGAGTATCACTTATTTGCCTAAAAGTATTACTTGATCTAAGGCTTCTAACTCTTCAAGGCGCAAACGTGCATTCTCTTTTCGATTAGCCCTTCTTGTATAGCTATTCTCAAAGACGGAATCTGCTTTTCCCGTGGAACAAGCGCCTCAACTCCATATACCAAAGAATAAGGAGTGGCTTGTGTGGGTGTCCTATAAGTGGTTCGGTATGCCCATAGAGCTTCACTCATCTTCTCGTGCCAATCTCGCTTTGACTTGGAGACCACTTTCTTCAACAAGTTGCATAAAGTTTTGTTCAAGGCTTCCGCGAGTCCATTAGCAAATTGCATTATATATAGACAATTTCCTTTGTTTGAAGTCAAACTTCTCACTAAGCTTATTGATATGACTATTGCTGAATGATCTTCCATTATCGGTGATGATGTAGCGAGAAACTCCGTATCTATAAATAATGTTGACACGAATAAAATCGGACACATTTTCTTTCTTCACTTCCCTCAATGGTATAGCTTCGCCCACTTTGAAAAGTAATGTTGCAGCTAAAATATATTGGTGACCAGCGTAAGACTTTGTTAAGGGTCCTACCACGTCTAAGCCCCAAGCATCGAATGACCAAGCGGACGGTTGGATGTAATGGTTCAGAGGTTGATATATCGATTTGCGTGAAATTAGCATGCTTGACATCTCCTAGCATAATCCATGCAATCTTTTACCATTGTCGGCCGTAGTATCCCATTCTCTTTATTCGAAAATGTAGCTTAGGTCCCGATTGATGGGCACCACAAATTCCAGTGAGCTTCCTCCATTGCTTGAGCAGCTTCTTCATCTCCTAGACACCTTAAGAAGACCCGTTAAATGATCGCCTATAAAGTATACCTTTATAGTATATGAATCGAGGGGCACGACGTCGATATCTACCCTTTGTCTTGGATCATTTGGCAACTTGTCGTATTTTAAATAATCCACAAATGATTAACGTCAATCTTCTTTTTCAATTTCCCACACTTCAACCGCATGACTTTCTTCTTCCTCATCGGTGTTATCCTCGAGAATAGGTGGTACAACCCAACTTTTACATATTGGGATATGAACATCCTTCTCTCGGTAGGGAAATTGCGGAAGCAAGTTTCGCCAAGGCATCGGCTTGCTTGTTATCTTTCTTGGAACATGCTCGATTTTCACATCTCCTAGGTAACTAATGAGTTGTTGAGCGTACTTATGGTAGGGGAGCAGTTCGGGCTTCTTTACTTCGTGATAGTCCAAGCAATCTGATTCACAATCAACTTTGAATCTTCATACACCTTGAGGTGTAGCTGCTTCATATCGATTGCCATCTCTAATCCAAGTATGAGTGCTTGGTACTCGGCAACATTGTTAGAGCATTTTTCGGTCAAAGTGAAGGAATAAGACAAAACTTCTCCACTTGATGTCACAAACACTACTCCGGCGCCGGCTCATTCTCTATGAGCGGATCCATCGAAATACATCTTCCAAGGGGGAGATATTTCAATAGTCAAAACATCCTCGTCGGGAGATCATCACATAACTCCCACTTGGCGGACATTGGGTGATCGGCTAGAAAATCAGCTAAGTATTGCCCTTTTCTGACTTCTCGAGGGACATATATGATTTCGAACTATTGCACTGGAGATACCACCTTGCAAGTCCTGCGAGAGAACCGGTTTTGACATAACATACTTTAGCGGATTGGCTTTTGACACAAGATGAATAGTGTGAGCTTTAAAATAATGTTTCAACTTCTGGATCACAAATATCAAAGCCAAACACAGCTTCTCAATGGGAGAATACTTTAACTCATTCGGGGTCATTCTTACTTAAGTAATATAATGCATTTTCTTTCCTAGCTTTATTTACTTGTGCAAGTATAGCTCCTCTGAGAATTTTCTTGAGCGGCAATGTAGAGAGTCAATGGTCATTTGGAGCAATCAATACAGTGGCTTCATCAAGTAAGACTTGATGCTTTTAAAGGTATTGCTGCACGATTCATCCCACTTGAATGGTGTTTCTTTTTCATAAGACGACTAAATGGTTGACATCGTCCGGCTAGGTTTGAGATGAACCTTCGAGATAGGCCAACTTTCCTTGTATGCTTTTAAGCTCATGAATGTTTCTAGGTTACGGGATCTTTAAGATCGCATCAATCTTTGCTTGCTCAATTTCAATTCCTTGCTTTGGCGAACCACAAATCCGAGAAATTTTCCTAACTTAACCCGAAGGCACATTTCAATGGATTCATCTTGAGTGGTATCGCCGTAGACGTTGGAAGACTTGTCTTAAATCATGCGAGATGGTCTTCTCTTTTCTTCGACTTTACCACCAAGTCATCCACATAGCATTCTACGTTCTTGTGGAGCATATCATCAAAAATCTTTTGCATAGCTCTTTGGTATGTAGCACCGGCATTCTTAAGACCGAATGGCATTACTTTATAACAATAAATTCCCTTTGGAGTACGAAATGCGGTCAACTCTTCATCTTTTGGTGACATGCGAATTTGATTATACCACGATGACCCATCCATGAAGGTTAAGGCTTCATGACCATTGTTGCATCGATCATAAGTTCGGTGATGGTTAATGGAAAATCGTCCTTAGGGAACGCGATGTTTAAATCTCGAAAGTCAACGCAAACCCGAATCGACCATTTTTCTTCCTTACTTTGGGACAATACTTGAGATCCATGTAGGGTACTTCACTTCTCGGATAAAACCGACTTGAATAAGCTTGTTCACTTCGGTCTCAATCGGTGGTACTAAATCTGGTCAAAATCAATGTTGAGTCTATTTGGTAGTCGAGTTTCTTCCTTCACCGAAAGGTGGTGTACCGCAACCTTCGGGTCTAAACCGGGCATTTCTTTGTAAGACCATGCGAACACATCTTTGAACTCCTGCAATAGTTCAACATATGCATTTTCCTCATCACTTGACAATAGGACACTTATATTAGTTGGCGGGGTCACTAGCATCACCCAAGTTAATTTTTTTAGCTCGTCAACGGTTGCCTTAACACCCTCCTCGAGTTCTTGAGGAGCCTCCTCGGCATCTTCTTCCTCCGCATGAGTATCTTCCCCAATGGTGATATGGTTTACAACGGCGACCTCTTCATCGTCTTCTCTTGCATTTGCAAAGCCCACACATGCCCTCATTTGGTCATCACTTCCTCTAATCATCACTATCTGCACAAGTCTTTGATATCAACAATGATCCTATTTCTAATCATTGAGGCTATTCTCCTTTGAAAAATTATGTCCATGCCTTGAGGAGTTACTTGTTGAGGATTACGAATGTCAACGGTTAGATGAGGCCACATCTTCTCCATCGTCTTCACCATATTTTGTGTGGATAATCATTTGTATTTTTGCGGTCAAGCTGTCTCTATATGATGCGATCAAAGTGGTTTGCCGCTTCATGCGAGATGGAACTAAGCTTTGAATTTTTGGAAATCTGCGAGGTTCAAAATTCTCCGGCTCCTTATGGTTATTTGCTTCTCGTGGCCCCAATCTTTTAAAGACAGTTCCCGACTTTCGATGGCTATTCCTTCCGCGTGGTCCCAATCTTTTAAATACAACTCCCAACTTTCGGTTCATTCTTTTCAGATTGTCCTAACCTTTCAAAGACGAAACTTCGTCTTACCACCTCAGCATCCCCTGTCTGGCATATCTTCTACTACCAAGACTTCTCCTTCGTGAGATAATTTATACTTGCTCTTTTGATAGCAATGCGATTGGAGCTTGAAAAGCGTATCCCAAGCCAACCCTATTGCTCTTGGTAGTGTACTCACTTTTCTTGTACCCATATACAAATTTTTTAGGAGTTGCACGAGGTGACTAATTCGATCTTGAGCTCCCTTGTGGATTGTATCCAGCCTTAACAATAAGGTTAAAGGTTTGAGGACCATACGACCCCATTCTTACGACTTCCGATATGCCCCCATGTTCGATCTTGGCTCCTCGAATAGGACGAGTAAACCCTTCAAGTGGCTGTGAAGTCGGTCTTCTTTGCATCGAGTTTTGTTAAAGGAAGAGTTAACTCTTCCAGTGCCTCAATGTCTCCACAAGGTTGTTTACCTTTGTCAATATGAGATGAAGAAGAATCTTTCTCATCATCTTGAACTTGTCCATCTTTGACCACTTTTTTGGAGGATCCTTTTGAACTTGAGTTGTCCTTGAGCTATTGAAGAAGTACTTGGCATCGGCAAAATATGACTCAACTTTAGTAAAGGGTTTATCGTCGCCGAACACCATTTTTATATTATGACCTTCACGATATTTGAAGCATTGATGCAATATTGAAGGTATCACACCATATTCACGCAACCACGGATGTCCTAGCAGCATGTTGTACGATGTTTTTCCATCTATGACGTCGAATAATGCAATCGTAATCATCTCATCAATCAGCAGATACAACATTATTGTACCTAGAACTCTTTGTCCTTCCAAATTGAACCCTTGGATGATTAAATGGCTATTTGCGAGGTTGCCTATTGATATCCCCAAGTTTTTCATCGTCCTTAAGGGTAGAATGTTCACTCCCGAACCTCCATCAATTAGGATTCGGTTCACCTTTTGCTTTAGAGTATAACCGGTGACGAACAAAGGTCGATTGTGAGATTGCGAACCAAGTAGCAAGTCCTCATCTGTAAAGGCTATAGCTACCAAACAATCTTCACTTTTATCACTAGGTTCGTGACTGTGACCGATTTGCTTCGCCATTTTTCTCATTAACCAACCGCATGATTTGCGGTTGTCTCGGTCTCTTCTAACATGATCATCCCTCGCTTGACCAACCGCATGATTTTCTCTTTAAGTATAAAGCAGTCTTGAATTGGATGCCCTACTAACCGATGATATTTGCAGATCTAGGTCGTCGGTTTGCCGGCTTCTTACGGCCGTTTCATTTCTGAAAATTCAATGAGATTCGCTTTGATCGGATCATCAAATATGCTGGAGCATCCGAATCGAGGAAAAGATATTGCTTTATTTGCATATCTCTTAGGGTCCTTTTCCTTTGCCCATTGTCTTGCATGACATTCTCCCCTTTGCCACTTGTGTTGTTTTCATTCTTATGAACTTTAACAATTTATGTGATTCTTGCTATGGATTCTTTGTTTGATGCTTTGGCGAAAGGCTTGCCCCCTTTCTTGACTTCTTGTTTATCCTTGGACTGCGGAATTCCTGAACTGGTGCCCCTTCGACTCCGCTTGAATACATGCTTAGCTCCATATCATGGGCTTTGGTAGCCAATTCTTCGAATGACCTTGAATGAATCGCTTGGAGGATGTACCGGAGGCTCCACCGCATCCCTTGAATGCACATCTCGATTCTTGAAGTTTGAAAATCTATCTTTGCAACTTAGGCTCAAATTTCTCCATCGATTTATATAATCAATGATCGACTCTTCTTTCCAGCGACGAGTGTTTATCGGTTCAATCATGCTGACCATTCTTCGAGTCTTTGTAGAAAGCGGTTAAGAAACTCTTGCTCCATTTGCTCTCGGCTATCGATTGAATTAGCATTCAGATCGATGTACCGATCAAATGCATTTTCCTTTAGTGAGCGCACAAACTTCTTCGCTAGGTGATCTCCATAAGTATCGGCATCATTGCAAGTCTCTACGAAATGAGCAACATGTTGCTTTGGGTTACCCTTGCCATCGAATTGCCGGAACTTAGGGGGTTGATAGCCTATCGGCATCTTCGGGTTGTCAATCCTCTTTGTGTAGGACTTGGTGTAGGTGAAGGATAACTTTGAGCTTTCCTCAAATTTATCCTTGATTGTGCCAAGCACTATCTCCCTTATCTCGATCAATGTGGATTAAACCATCGGGAGGACCGTGCTTTGTGATTGGATCTTCCTCCATTGGTTGTTGCCCACCGGATGTTTCGCCACATCGTTCTCTTCCGATTGCTTTCCTTTAGCACGACTCGCCTCGCCGCTATCAACGTTGCTCATGTGCTTAACGATCTGAGCATTTTTTTCTTCGACGTGCCTCGAAAGTCCTTCAATGGCTTTAGTTAGGCTTGCTAACTGTTCCTTGATAGTTGTAGCATTTGTCGTCAATGCTGCGGCTACGCTAGAAATTGATGACGAGCTTTAAGTAGAGCGGGGAGTGGAACTCGCAGAGTTGTTCTCCTCGTTTGCAATGTCTTGTGACACTTCCTCTGCGGTAGCATTGGGAGACGAAGTGAGTCGTTTGTGAATCTCTTGACATACTCCTAGTGACAGCATTCACGGTTTCAAAATCCATAATCAAGGTCCAGCGGCAGTCCTATCGAGCTTAATCTTGAGGGCGTCATTTCGTAGCTTTGAATGTTTCAAGAGAAGAGATGAGAGGTAGAGATGGTCCCACTGGGCGTGCCAAAATTTACAAACACAAATTTTCGTATTTAAATAAATAAATAACAAAAAATGGAATTACAAAGATAATTTAATTGAACAAATGATTGTTTGGTACAATCTCTAGATATTCCTCCGATTCTATCTTCGTGGTTGACTTTGACTTGACTTACGGGTTTGTCGGGGTTGAAACCGTTGTTGATGAACTTCGGAGGGGCTTAGCACCTTAATCTCGGATCAAAGGTCGTCTTTGACGAAGAACTTGAAAAATTACTGCGGAGAAACGCCAATCGGAGGGGCTTAGCACCTTGATCTCGGATTGAGCGTCGTTCCTTATGAAGAACCCGAAGAACTCCTTGAATTGCTGGACTTGATACGCAAAGCTCGAAATCCGGTGTGTTTTGATGCTTTCCGTGTGCTTCCGTGTGTCACCCTATTTATAGATGATGAAAACCCTAGGTTTAATGGAGTCTCGGCTTTGTTAAACCGGGAATATTCTGGCATCTTTAGATTTATGTTTCCATGATTTGATTTGCTTGGTTTTAGAGGCCTGATTTAATTTATCGGGCTTTAGAGGCTCAATTTAGTTTATTGGACTTTAGAGGCTCGGCTTGGTTCATTAGGCTTTAGAGGCCCAACTTGATTTATTAGGCTTTAGAGGCTAACTTGATTTATTGGACTTTAGAGGCCCAATTCGGTTTATTGGGCTTTTGAGGCCCAATATGACTTATTGAACTTTGAAGGTCCAATTTAATTTATTAGGCTTTAAAGGCCCAATTCAATTTAATGGGTTTAGAATCCCAAATTGATTTATTAGGACTCAATACTTGGATTGGACCTAATTAATTTAATAGACCAATTAAATTATCAATTATTTATTATATTAGAAATTATATGTATTTAAATTCCTAATAAATAATAAATTTAATTGATATTTAATATATAACTTCCATGTGTCGTTTCTTGATTCAACAATTAAATTTTGCTTGCTTACACATACCTTTGTAATTCTTGTTCGTACATTTTTCTTGTAATCGTGCATACTATGGCCTCGCATAGAGGCTAAACTACTTTCTAATCCAAGGACGCGTAACCTAAAATGCTTCGTCATTTTTATTAGTAACATACCTCTATCTTAATTCATTTTCTCATTGTTTGTTTAATTGCTAGGCGTAGTTCGAATTATTTATGTGAGTCGATCATCTTGCATGCCTAATATTCGTTCGTAGCTAAATTACATGCTATAATCCGTAATTGTTATTTGCGTGTAATTGTGGTAGCGAATAGAGTTTGTAGCTCTAAGGACAACGAGTTCCAGATTGTATGATTTCGAACATTTCATTTTCATAGTCTAGTTCGCCCTATTAGTTTGACACGTTAATGCATTGAATGAATTGAATCCTAAATACATGTTTTGGGGTTATTCGTGGGATAGGTTAATTAGGGGTCGTACTCACTAATTAATTAAAGTTAATAACTAATTTGAGCTAGTTTGGTCGTACCACTAGTTTAGGGGCGAGATTCGAGATAAGATAGAGGTATTAGTTGCTATCACGAAGAGGTATTTTAGGGGAGGTTACCCTTGGGTTAGATAATTTTCTCATTGATTGTCGGTTCCATTGTATTGCTTTTTATTTTATTAATTTTGCTTGAGTTACGTTAGTGAAAAATTATCCAACCCCCTATTTTACTTGTTTTGTTACACGAATATATTTGATATAAATTAACTAGTCTCGTGGGTTCGACCCCTTACTTGCACTGCTACATTAGTAGGTTAGTTTGAGAATTAATTTAATTTTGGGTGTTGGCGACATTACACCGATAATGCACCGATTCAGGACTACAATTTCAGCTCTTTTAATTAGCTTATGTACTTTAGTTTTTCCTTTCTAAACAACAACGCATTCCGTGCCTTCCATAGTAACCAAATCATGCATTCCCAGATGCAAGTTGCAATCTCCTTCCCCTCTCCCATTAAGAATACTACTAAAAAGGAGCAGATTCGTAATAGGATTCGAAGGAAGGGCTAATTGCACACCTATCCAACTCGCACATTCCATCCAAGCTTGATAGAAAAAAGGACACTCTTGTACCCTTCTTGGGATGCATGACTTCTTTGAAATGAATAATCTTTGGTGCCCCATCTAACATTTATTCTTTTGCAATGCCCAAGTGTATTGAATAGTCCTGCTACTTACTCCAAATGATGCGGCTGACCTCTTTGACCTTGCTCTTATGCACAATGCCATCTGTGTTGTTGAGCATAGGAAAGCTGGACAATTAATATTCTCGTCTGATAGAGAAAGATCTCGTGCCCTCCTTGTGTTTGTCATTTTCCTATTTTTTTCGTAATTTATGAATTATTCATTTGGTGGTTGTAATAAATTTATTAGGGCCTTTAATAGAGTACTTGTGCTTTGAATTTTTAAGGGGGAAATTTGTGTTACAGAGGGAGTAAATTAAAATGCATGAAATTTCATTATTTTGGTTTTCGACTTTGGACTTGGTGACGACTTTTGGCTAGGTAAAGTTATGAGTCGTCACATGCATATGACATGGACCATTGAAGAGATATCAATAACAAAAGTACGAATTTGACCAGAACTAAAAATAACATTGTAATGGTGTGTATATTTAAGCTGGGAAGCCAATTATACACGTATGAATTCGAATAAAAATACATACCAAACGTTGATATATTTACGAAAATTCTTTTCAAGTGAGACATTCCAAGAAAAATATTCAAATATTAATTTCCAACCAAGAATACAAATAACAAATTCAAATGAATTTGACTCATAATGACATAAACAGAATGAAATAATATATAAGGCTATTACACCGACAACCATAAATAAAAATGAGAATTTTGGCTAATAGATGGTGTTAAATCATTGAAGCGTAGCAAGGAACGACTTATAGTTACGCGATTGATGAACCGTGTTGGCCATTAATAAGTACGAATCCAGGATTTTGTTTTAAGGGTGACGAAAAAAATATTTTATTTAAGTAAGGTGACAAAATGACAATTTTTTTACAAATTGATGTTATAAATAAAATATATATATATATATATATATAGTAAAGAAAAATTAAATTCCAAGGGGATCAACCGCCTGCTACAATAACCCTACTTCAAGATCTCATGCACTTCCCCTTCCTTACAATCCAATAGTCGAGATTCACGTTGTGTTCAATTTGCCCTTCTCGCAGAAGACAGGTTGAGAAGTTCATGAAATCATTTGTTCCATATTTGACATTCCATTTTGTATTCAATATTCTGGATGAATGACACGTAGAGGTGAAAAAATAATCAACGAATGTTATACACCACACCTGACATGTGTTAATAATCGAGAAGAGTGGAATACTAAATGGAATACGAAAGCGTAATGCAGAGGAAGCTTATGACCAAGCTCTCTAATTTCTCGGGAGAAGAAAACTAAAAGAAGAAAAGACCTGAGAAGATTTCACACAAAGACTTTGTCATTCATTCCCCTTCATTTGAGCAAACTTCTTTCGCAGATCACGCCACTTCGCAGCCTTATTCTCTACAACATACAAAAAAATCGGCTCAAGCGTTAGTCATAAAGAAAAAAAAAAGATACTCTCTCTGTCCCATGAGTTTTTTCATTTGTGTAAGTGAAGTAATGAGTAGGAATTTGAGGGGTAATTTCTTAAAATTTTAGTACAAAATGAATTGAATTGTTTAAGTGCACCCAAAAGTAATGACATTTTGTGTAAAATTGAGTAAATTGTGAGGGCGAAGTTAATGGAGAATTTACTATTTTAAAGGTGTGAATTATTTTGGTACATGCCAATAAAAAAAAGTATGAAATAAATCGTGGAATATAGAGAGTACACCAAATTTAAGAGTAAACTTGTGTGAAGCGAGCAAATACGATGAACTCTATATTTGCTATCATTGTCATGCACATTCACTATTATTCTCATGCACATGCATTGTCATAAGTAAATGTGACACGAGATAGTGCATGTGCATGACAGCTCATCGTATGCATTGGTTGACACAAGTTTTTGCTCAAATTTAAATCTTACCACACGTAACTTGAAGGTCTTCATTCCCATTATCCAATTGTTCCTTTTTATCCTTTGAGCGTAATGCTTCACGATTTGCTACACCTTTCCGGCCGAATTGATAGCGGTGTTGGTATGTCTCCTATACTAGAAGGAATCTCCTCCAAGTTAACGAAATGCTAAAGATAAAGCTGCTCAGGCAAGGAAAAAGGTGGTGTCCGTCTTCCAAAACCTCAAATTACCAAACATGTCGTTGATCGGCGAAACTTTAGGCTGCGGAATTGCCCTTCGGCTGTTTCCCAAAGGGGCCCGACACAGAAGACTCGTGGAGACGGAGAACTTGAAGACAGGCAATGAGCCTATCTTCATCGTCGGCTCCTCCCAAGTGAGCATTGTCCCACATAAGCTCAACTTCTTTAGGGAATGTGGAAAAATAATGTTTTGCACCAAGAATCCATGATCATAAATGCAATTGAGGCCCTTGGAAAGGTTGAAGGATTCGAGTTTGTGTAGACGATGAAGATTTTCTAGACACAAATCGGGCAACTCCTCATTTTCGTTGTCATTTAGCCTAGCTATAACGTATTCGAATTTCAGTTTTTGATGTTCGAGATTCTCTTGATCACTTCTTCGTTGCACTTGAAATTCTTTACATGCGAGAGCAAGTGCAAGTCTTCCAAGACTATTGGAAATGAGGTGTGTATACGAAGATGAAAAGACACGAACTAGAAAGTCGAGGCAAGAGTTTGACTCTCTTTCCGTAAGACGAAATTGTGTCGTACTAGGTGCAATACGGAATCAAGGCAATCGTCCCCAAGATACAACGATTTTAGAACTTTGCGGCCATTGCACTACGATCCGAAAGTTATCGGCGAACGGACTCGGGTATCCGAAACTTTCTGGACTCGACTCTAATGAAAGCCTTAAATGCTTTTGCTAGTATGCTTTAAGAATACTCTTGAAATTGAAGTGAAAAATGAAGGCATCTATGGGGGTGTATTTATAGATTATGAAGAGTTGTGGTGGCTCTTTGGATGCACCCATTCGTTTGGTCTATGCACCCCTTTGGTTTGCCATAATAAAATTTGTTTCGTTCGATCGCGTCGCACGGTCTGATTGCGTCCCATGGTTTGAACCCGAACCATCGCACCCGTCGGCTTGACTTCGCGCCGCGCGGACCAACTTAGGTCCGAAATGCCGCATCGGTTCGGCTTGGCCCGAATCGCCATCGCACCTTTTCACCTAGCCGCGCGTTGTCACGCAGCCCCACCCGACCCGGTATCGGCTGCATCGTGGGTTCGAACCCCGCTAGACTCCGAGCCATCGGTCTAAGAGCATGAGCCATGATCGAGCCAATTTTGGCCAAAATTAAGAAGGCTCCTCATCTCCTCGCGACGATGTGTACGTGCGAAGTGCAAAGTGCGCCTCTAAAGCGCCCAATGCGACTAAGTGTGACGTGCGCGTGCCCACGCCCACGCCCATGCTCGTGCGGGTGCGGTCAATGGACTTTTGGGTTAGCCCTTCGGGCTAACCATAGCACCACCATCATATTGAATTTAGTCAATTTAATATAAGACTCACAAGTCTACTTATATGGAAGGAAAAACTTTCATAATTTTCCTATTTAGGTGATTGGAGTAGTTTTTTCGGGTAAGCGTTATTAAGACCAATCAACAAATATCGAACCCATGGGAAAAAGTATGCACATGAGGCCCTAGAAATACGAGTTCTTAGTGACTATGATGCAACAAGGGATGACACTAACACTACCAAACACTTGCAAAATACAAACTAAAATCAAGCAAACAAATGATCGAACACTTAAGATGCGATAACAAAAACAACAATAAATGGTGGGATAGAGGTGCTAGGGCTAACATCCATCAATGAATCATCAATCAACAAGCTACAATTGAATCAAATTACAAATCAACTAAGATAGAAAGTATAAACCATCATGAAATTAATCACTCCATTAAAATCACAATGCCTAATGTGAGTATCCTTAGTCTTTCCCATTTCTCAATGTAGAAATCCCCAGTTCATACAATCATGCAAAATTGCAACCCGATTAACACCTAATCACGTTAGCTCAACTCTCGCCTATTGCTAGGGTGATCAACCATTAATCAAAAGAGACAATTTTACATAAAGCACAATTAAGAATCACAATTAGAAAACAAACTAACGTGAGTATCCTTAGTGCAACTAATCTCTCAATTTGAAGCACCCAATCCACGCATTCATACACAATTATAACCCGATTAATCCCGGATCACGTTAGCGCAGCTCTCACCTATAGCTAGGGTGATCAAACACTAATCTAAAGAGATAATTATGCATGAAGCAAAATTGAGAATCACAATTAGTAAGCAATCTACTCAATTGATCTCCAATCATCAACAATCATACCATAATCAATCAAATCAACATCAATTTCAATTAACCCAAGCACAAGAGATTTAGCCCATGGTGAAATCCATGGGAAGAAGATAGAATTGATCAAACATAAAACAAATCATAACAATTAAGAAATTAAAAAGAGAAGAGAGGAAAAACATCACCAAATGATCTTCAATCAACAAAAATAGGAATGCTTAAAGTCTTCAACACCAATCTCCAAATGAATTACAAGCTTGAATTGAATGGAATAACAAGATCTAAGGCTAATCTATGGCTAATATACCAACAACAATTGAAATCTAAATCTAAATCTAACTTCTAATCTACCTACAAGGGAGAAAAGGCTTGGGGCCTGAGAAATCGCCCCAAAACCGCTCTTAAGCGATATTATGAATTGTTCTTTTGGAATGCTCTGCTCAGCCCCTTTAAATAACGAAATTCTGGAAAACCTCCCCTCGAGTCGAGGGTCGGGCCTCGACTCGAGGCCCTTGCTTTTTCCTCTCCCTCGGCTCGAGGGGTCAGCCCTCGAGTCGAGGATCCTGCCTTTTCTTCAATTTTTATCTTCTCTGCACAGACCCTCGACTCGAGGCTCTTGCTCCTCGATCGAACTTCGAGTCCGGGCACTTTTCTCGAGCGGGGCTTCGGCCCTGACCCCGCTTTCGTCGATGTGTTCGTCTTTTCATTCTAAGCACAACGGTACTCTCGGATTGACAAAATTCCACCGAATTACCTGCAAAATGGACGAAAAACATCAATAACTCACAAATAATACTTTTAGGCAAAAAAGTGATACTTTATACTTTTGGGCACAAAACCTAACACTTTAGCTCACTTTTTGCACTAAAATACCCCCTAAAAACATGCATCAATTCACTCCAATCAGTGGCACAAGGAAACTTATTCCTTCTTCCCCACATTTCAACTCTTGATTCCAATTAAATTAAGTAATAAGTTGCTAACTTCAAGTATTAATATCTCATTCACCCGAAATTGGTTTTGAGCAAATCAATATATTAAATTCATCTACTCCGAGCGTAGATTATGAATTTGTAATTTATTTCCATTTTCCACAAATGGATTATTACAATAAATTTGGTTAAACTTGGGTCAACACCCAAATTCCAACCAATTTCCAACAATCCCCCACATGAATGATATTAATGCATGTGACCACCTAAGAAAGTTCCGACGAAACATTATTGCATCAAGATAGGTAGCTTCAGGCTTTGAACCTTCCTTAGTTAGATGCCATCGGATTTACTTGCTGCTCGGTGAGCGTGATGTCTTGAATTGGTCAATTTTTTTAGTGTAAATCAAGACAATGATATTCACACAATAATGACTCTAATACCTTTTTGGTTCTCACGTTGTTGTCCATTTTGGCCGTGGACCATATCTTGGATTCATAAGCGTGTACTAATTATTCATTTGAAGCGGCCTGTCTTCAACGCTTATATTGGTGATCTCTTATCAAAGATACCCCACAATACCTCACCATTGAATGGTATAAGAATCATTAAAAGCGGTTAAGCTTATCCTCACCACACGTCGTGAGGTTTTACTGCACCTAATGGTGCGAGGTTGCACTTGAGGGATTCGAGAATGGGCTGATAGTATTTTTCAAGTGCGTTTATGAGTGCTTCATAACTTAGTTGTCTCGTTGAACCAAGTTCTTGGGATCCTCCAATCATCATGGACGAGTTTCCGCTATGAACACCCTTTAATGTGTGGGTTTTAGCCCCATTTTCCTTACCGCACTATACATTAAATCTCTGTTAATGCCTTTTGTCAACGGATCCGCAATATTCTCTTTTGAATTTACATAGTCAATGGAGATCACTCCACTTGAGATCAAATGTCTAACAGTATTATGTCTCCTTCGTATATGTCGAGACTTGCCATTATACAAGTGACTCTGTGCCCTCCCAATGGCGACATACTATCACAATGTATCATCACGGGAGGCACTGGTTTAGTCCAACCAGGAATATCCTCTAAGAAATTTGAAGCCATTACTGCTTCTTCACCAGCTTTGTCTAAGGCAATAAACTCCGATTCCATCGTGGATTGAGCTATGCATGTTTGCTTAAAGGATTTTCATGACACCGCTCCTCCACCTATGGTGAATACATAACCACTAGTGGACTTGGAGTCCTTTGTATCGAGATATCCAATTATTATACGTATAACCTTCTAACACGATTGGATATCTCGTATATAAGATTCCATAATTTGAGGTATGTTTCAAATACCTAAGTATTCTCATTAGAGCTTTCCAGTGATCCTCGCTAGGATTGCTCGTGAATCTACTCAATTTACTAGCCGAATATGCTATATCCGGACGTGTACAATTTGTTAAGTACATCAAACTTCCGATAATCCTTGCATACTTCGGTTGAAATACCGGGTCACCTCTATTTTTGGCTAAGTGTAGACTTAAATCTACAGTGTATTAGCCGAGGGCGTCCATTACATCGAATTTCTTAAGCACATTTTCAACATAATGAGATTGTGTTAAGACAATTCCGTCGGGAGTTCTAGAGATCTTAATCCCCAGTATGACGTCAGCTAGACCCATATCCTTCATGTCAAAGTTTCTTTTTAACATATTTTTAGTATTTATGATCAAGTCATGATCATTCCCCATTATAAGCATGTCATCTACGTATAGACACACTATCACATATTTTTCTATTGTGTCTTTAATGTAAACACACTTGTCACATTCGTTAGTTTTGAAACCATTTGTGACATCACGGTGTCAAATTTTTCATGCCATTTAAGAGGTGCTTGTTTGAGTCCATACAAGGATTTAACAAGTTTGTACACCTTCTTTTCTTGGCCGAGCACAACAAACCCTTCGAGTTGTTTCATGTATATCTCCTCATCTAATTCCCCATTTAGAAATGTCATTTTAACATCCATTTGATGTATCTAAAGGTTATGTAATGCTGCAATGGCGATGACTACTCGATGGATGTTATTCTTGTAACGAGGAGAATACGTATCGAAGAAATCGTATCCCTCCCTTTGTCTAAACCCTTTGGCTACTAAACGAGTCTTATACTTGTCAATTGATCCATCAGCTTTGTATTTCCTCTTTAGAATCCATTTACATCCCAAAGTTTCTGACTGGTGGGAGATCAACCAGCTCCCGGGTGTGGTTATGCATGATGGATTCAATTTATTGTTTATAGCTTCTTTCCGAGAGAGGAGCATCTGGACTAGATAATGCCTCTTGAATTATGTCAGGGTTCATTTTTCATTACGTATGATAGAAAATCTAGCCCAAAAGACTTCTCTTTTAAGCCCATTTGTTGCGCCTAGGTTCCTCATTATCCTTAGGTCCCTCATCATTGACCTCGGGCGAACCATTTGCGGTCTCATAAGTTCTTTTTCGCAAACTTACTTCTTCCCTTTCCTTTTTAGGAAAAATGTTCTCGAAGAACACAACATTTCTAGACTCTATAGTCATACCGAAGCGTTCATTTCGAGGAACGTCCGATTTGTGCACCAAAAATCGATATGCACTACCGTTGTGTGCATACCCTATAAAGATGCGATCTACCGTTTTGGGTCCTATTTTTAATTGTTTTAGCTTAGGTACTTCAACCTTAGCTAGACACCCCCACACTTTGAGGTAATTGTAGGAAGGTTTTCTTCCTTTCCACGACTCGTAAGGAGTCTTGTTCTTTTTCTTGTGTGGTAATTTATTAAGAATGTGATTAGCAGACAACACGGCTTCCCCACATGTTGCAGGGTAGGCCCGAGCTAATCAACAACGCATTCATCATCTCTTTCAGAGTTCTATTTTTGCATTCGGCAACACCATTTGATTGAGGTGAGTATGGAGCGGTAGTTTGATGAATAATGCCATTTTGTAAGCAAAATTCTTCAAAGCGGTGCAACATATTCTCCACCTCTATCGCTTGATTATTTTGATTCGTTTGCTTAGCTGATTCTCAACTTCATTCTTATAGTCTTTGAAGGCATCAATAGCTTCATCTTTGCTCTTAAAAGATATACATAACAATATCTTGTGCAATCATCGATAAATGTTATGAAGTAATTCTTTCCACCTCTAGTTTGCACAAACTTCAAATCACACAAATCGGTATGAATAAGTTCTAGATGTGTGGTACTTCGTTCACCGAATGGAAAGGAGCTTTGGCCAATTTTGCCTCAACACATATCTCACACCTTTGAGATTCAAATTCCATTGCGGGAGTAAAATCTAAACTTACTAATTGTTTTAGTTTATTTAGATTTACATGTCCTAATCTACCATGCCATAAATTAGAACACTCAAGCAAGTAGTTAACATTACTTTCATTATTTTTGAAATCACGTTTTACGGTGAGTACATTCAATTTGAAAAGGCCCTTCTCGAGGTACCCTTTTCCTATAAATTGACCACATTTGGTCATTACAACTTTATCGACTTCAAACACAAGCCTAAATCCGGCTTTGCTCAATAGCGAGCCGGAGACTAAGTTCTTCCGAATGTCCTGGGACATGCGGCACATCCTTGAGAATTAGTTCTTTGGCCGAGGTCATCTTCGGTACCACTTTTCCCAATCCGACCACTTTTGATGTTGCGAGTTGCCCATGAAGAGCTGTCTCCCATTGATCGATTGGTAAGTGGAGAACAATTCCTTATGCGAACAAATGTGACGGGTAGCTCCGGTGTCGACCCACCACTCCCTCGGATTATCCACTAAATTTGCCTCGAACACGACGGCGAGATAGGTCCATCTCGAGATACATCTTCGTTCGGGGTCTTGTGCTCGACAAGGTTGGCACCTCTGCTCGGCCTTCTTTGGTTGTCGACACTCATTTGCTTTGTGTCCGGGCTTATCACGGTTGTAGCAATTGCCCTTGAACTTTTTCTTCGGGGTTTCTATTGTTTGCCAACACATTTCCTCTTCTTACCCTTCCCGGACTCAGCAAAATTTACTCGTGACTCTTCATTTTTCTTGTCGCTCTTGAATTCGGATTTGAGGTAGTTTTGAACTCCTTCTATAGAGGCGGTAGCTACTCTATTAGAGGCAGCTACTTGGAAAGATTCGAGATAGTTGCATACCTTTGGCATAAATCTCATGAAGAATCAGCTGCAACTCTCGGACTTGTTCCATGACCGTTTTGAATCGATCATTTTGAAGTCGAGGAATCGTCCGACAATGAACTTCTTCATTCCAGCATCCTCCATTTTGTACTTCTTGTCCAAAGACTGCCATAAGTCCTTGGCGGTGTTCATGGTGGCATAGACGCTATACATCGAGTCGTCTAGCCCATTCGGGATGTAGTTACGACACGAGGAAGTCAGCTGTGATTCCATGCGTCGATAGCATTCAACCGCTGTTAGTCGTTGCTTCCCTCCTCAACCGTAGGAGGATCTTCCCTCAAGAATCGAGAAAGATTGAGGGTGGTCAAGTAGAATAGCATTTTATTGCCATCTCTTGAAATCGATGCGAGCAAATTTTGCCGGTTTTGAATGGGCGGCGGGAATGGTAGGAGTAGAAGAAGTAGACATCTTCGAATACACAAAATATTGGTCTTACGATTGTTGGAAATGAGGTGTGTATACGAAGATGAAAAGACACGAACTAGAAAGTCGAGGCAAGAGTTTGACTCTCTTTCCGTAAGACGAAATTGCCCGTACTAGGTGCGATATGGAACCAAGGCAATCGTTCCCAAGATAGAGCGACTTTAGAACTTCGC
Source organism: Paraleonurus japonicus (assembly GCA_030762865.1). NCBI lineage: Eukaryota > Viridiplantae > Streptophyta > Magnoliopsida > Lamiales > Lamiaceae > Paraleonurus > Paraleonurus japonicus. The sequence continues at coordinate 25,873,861 of CM061060.1, forward strand.
GGCCGTTGCACTACGATCCGAAAGTTATCGGCGAACGGACTCGGGTATCCGAACTTTCTGGACTCGACTCTAATGAAAGCCTTAAATGATTTTGCTAGTATGCTTTAAGAATACTCTTGAAATTGAAGTGAAAAATAAAGGCATCTATGGGGGTGTATTTATAGATTATGAAGAGTTGTGGTGGCTCTTTGGATGCACCCATTCGTTTGGTCTATGCACCCCTTCGGTTGGCCATAATTAAAAGCTGGTCCGTTCGATCGCATCGTCTGATCTGATCGCGTCCCATGGTTCGAACCCGAACCATCACACTCGTCGGCGACTCGCGCGCGCGCGGACTAAGCAGGTCCTCAGCGCCGCATCGGTTCGGCTTGGCCCGAACCGCCATCGCACTGTTCGCCTAGCCCACGCGCGTTATTGTGCGGTCGGACCCGACCGGTGTCGGTGCATCGTGGGTTCGAACCCCGCTAGCCTCCGAGCCGTTAGTCCAAGAGCATGAGCCATGATCGAGCGATTTTGGCCAAAATTAAGAAGGCTCCTCGGCTCCTCGCGATGATGCGTACGTGCAAAGTGCGCCTCTAAAGCGCCCAATGCGACTAAGTGCAACGTGCGCGTGCCGCGCCCGCGCCCACGCCCGTGCGGGTGCGGTCAATGGACTTTTGGGTTGGCAGAAGGGCTAACCCTTTCACCACCATCATATTGACTTTAGTCGATTTAATATAAGACTCACAAGTCTACTTATATGGAAGGAAAAACTTTCATAATTTTTCCTATGTGGGACAAGGAAACTTATTTCCTTCTTCCCCACATTTCAACTCTTCAATTCAATAAAATTAAGTAATAAATTGCTAACTTTAAGTATTAATATCTCATTCACCCGAAATTAATTTTGAGCAAATCAATATATTAAATTCATCTACTCCGAGCGTAGATTATGAATTTACAATTTATTTTCATTTTCCACAAATGGATTATTACAATAAAATTTGTCAACCTTGGGTCAACACCCAAATTCCAACCAATTTCCAACAAGGCAGCGGCGTCTTTGGGAGCATCGAGAGGCTGAAACCCGTCTAGTATGACATGCCTAAGTAGAGGCATTTCCCAGTTCGGATGGTCTAATTATTGGCTCCCGAGAAGCAGGTAATGACAATCTTGAGTGTTTGTACATTCCAAAGGAGAGAGCACAAAGAAGTAAATCTTGATAATGCATCAAAATCGAACCTCAAAGAAATGTAGCGCAAGTTAGTTGCACGGAATATAGTATTTTCCGAGTATGTAACAAGGCTATCATTGTCATTTACTATCGAAGCTTTGACTACGGTCGTGAGGCCGATTCCAAGGCGCCAAGGAATTGAGAGGCATCTTCCGTGTTTTAATGGATACAAATATGTCGTTACGTATTTCTACCACGTGGAATGTCGAGTTTCGCTTTGCCTTGGGCGGAGGAAACTCTGCTTTTGTGTTTCTCTTAAGTAGAGATCTCTCAATAGATCATGAATTTTGCACTCTATTGCTTTCCCATTCCAGCCCAAATTTTCTAACAAGGATGAGATTTCTATCTATGAGTTTCTTGATGTACTTGTGTGCAACTTCTTCTAAGCTTTTGCCATCAATCAGTTTCACAATTCCTTGAACGCCCACAGCTGTACGACATGAGAAACACGAATATCATTTTCTTAGGAAACACTCCCATGTACAAGAAACACGACTTTAAATAAGCGGGCAACTCTGTATAACTCGTGTGCGGTCTGTAAGCAATGTTCGTCGTTCTCCAAGTTTACGAGTGATGTCACATTTCGTAAAGTGTATTCCCAATACCCTTTCGTCATATCGGAGTTTCTCAAAACTCCTCCGATCACAACTATTGTGAGAGGAAGTCCTCTGCGGGATTCAACAATCTCCTTTCCAATGCTCTCCAATTGATAGGGCATTCTTTTTCGCCAAACACAACCTTGCGGAGCAGATTCCAGCTCTTATCCTTATCAAGAAATTTCATTTGAAGATCATTGGAGCCACTAATTTGAACACCAATATTGGAAAGTCGAGTAGTTATCATGATTCTACTTCCATTGCTATTATCTGGAAAGTACGATTTAACTTTATCCCAAGCCTCGATACTCCATATATCATCCATCACAATCAAATACCTCCAACCCCATAAATGTTTGTACAATATTTCACCTACTTCATCTTCACTAATCTCACTCAAATAAAAATTACTCCCTTTAGTATCTTGACAAAGAACTTGCAAAATATTCCCCTACTAAACTCTTGAGAAATCGTAACCCAAGCACTAATATCAAAGTGTTGGACGATAAGTGGATTTTAAGTAAACATATTTAGCAAGAGTAGTCTTACCAATTCCACCCATACCAACAATGGGGATGATCCGGAGACACCATTGTTGTCCGGTGAGCTTATCCAAGACCTCATTAATCAACACATCATCATCAAACTCCGCCATTGTTGTAGAAACCGAAGAATTTAAATGCGTATGATGATGATGATGTTGAGCTCCCATGTTAATCTTCATGACTCATCTCCACCATCAAAATCATATCTCCAATCACTTTCTCGAGGCGTTGACGAAAGTCAACGAGGCGAATGTTTCCGCCATAACTTGTTGATCCCGCACGAATTTGGTGAACTACGAGGATTCGATCACATCTTGGTGATCAGTGCTGCGGCGATCTGGCTCTCCAGTTGCCGTCTTCTTGGGAATACCGCTCGAGAAAATCTTGCAAGAGAGCAATATTTTCCATGAGGAGTCAACTTGTTTTATGTCAAGAGAAATGAGAGGGTGAGGGTGATTCTTGATCTGCGCAAATGGTGTGTGTTAGAGAAAGCGGAGGCTGCGTAAGATGCCATAGCGAAAAGCTTTATTGTAGAGTCAACTTTTCTATATGGAATGGAAATAAGAATAATTGATATACGAAAAAATACAGGCTAATGATGTTGACTTGTCATCATTTCTACTTGCGTTTACTATGAATCATGTTACCTTTAGGACTCTTTCTTTATGACATACCGGATGTAGATCCCGAATTTTGCGAGAATATATATAAGAAAAATTGTATATATAATAAGGTAATGTCTTACGTGTTTTGTATACAATGTAAGTTTACCGTATTTCACTAATATATACTCTTTGTCAAATATTTGATATTTTAAGGGTTAATTACAATTTACAACATGTACTATAGTGCATTTTACAATTTGCAACCTATATTATATTTTGTAACAAGTTGGAACCTATACTAAGTAAATTGATAAATTAGTACCTCAAATACAAATTTTATTCTTTTTCCGGCCAAATTAGGGATCAATTTTTGTTTGAAATTAAATATTTGGTAAAAAGTAATTAATAAACCTAAATAGACAAATATTATCTTGTTCAAATATAATTTGGTGGGAAAAGAGATCAAAATTTGAGTTGAGGTACCAATCCATCAATCTTACATAGTACATGTTGCAATTTGTTACAAAATAATTGCAAATTGTAAAAATGTGATATAATAGAGGTTGCAAATTGTAAATAACTCATACTTTAAATGTTATTATTCAATTTCATCAAATTTTTTATACTCTTATCAAATATAATATCATTAAACCTACTCATTAACCTATTCATATAATAAATATGTCAATTAAGCAATTTTAAGTATATGACTATGTATAATTTTTTTCACTAATTTTTTTAATAGACAAATGGTCACTCGAACCCATAACTTTTAAGTTATAGGTAGTGGAGTTCTAACCAATGTAACACTAATTTTTCACTATAATTATTAATCATGTACGGTTCCACCGTACTACTTTCCTTTAGATTTGTATATTAAATTTCAAGATTCAATTTAAAATATCAAAGATAAGTCCTAGATTATTCCTAAAGTGCATCAAGTTTCATTAAAAACTAAAGGAGAAATGGAGAAAGTTAATGAAAAAAAACTGAATCACAAATGGAAACATATATAAATGGGAGAAGAAGGCTAAATGAAACAAAACACGATTTTTCGACATGCTTTGCCTTTGTTAGATCAAGAATGTTTTGATGAGTTAAAAGAAGGTTCGGATGATCGGGGCGACTATAAAGAATAGTTGAGGCTGAGTCCAAGTACTAAGGCTGATCGAGACTAGGTCATCAAGTGAGCAAGTCGGTGAAGGCTGGAAAGTTACAAGTCGTGCGAAGACCGGCTCAAGTCTAGTCATCTGCGGGAGACAATTATGAAGAGCTCGAGACGAGGTCAAGACAAGTGAGTAGAATAAGAAAGACGAGTCTTCACCAAGTCAGGTGAGGCGAGGTAGGTTAAAATCAGGGAGGAGCAAGCGGTTTTCAAGATTAAGTTTGTTGAGCGAGTTTTCAATTTGTTAGAAGCCACTAAAAAACTAACTGTCTTTCCAGACTTATAAATAGGTCTAAGCACTTCATTAATACATCTATCACACGAGCTATCAATTCAGCATTCTATTCTCACAAATTCACAAGTTTTCAAAAGAATTTTTCAAATCAATTCTAAGTGTTTATAGAACACTTTACTTGTAATCTTCAAATTTCACTACTCACCGTAATAGTTAGATTCTAGAAAAGAAGTTAGGAGTTTTGAAGATCTCAAGAAATTCATAAGTTGTAAGTTGTAAGTCGGTTTGTAAGTAAGTAAGTAGTAAGCTGGTCCCTTCTTCAAGTTGGAGAAGGAGAGTGGATAAAGGATTATTCATAATCCGAACCACTATAAAATACTGGTGTTCTTTATTGCTTTACTTTACTTTTACGCAATTTCAATTTCTAGTTTATTAGTCAAAGACTAATTCAAAATCAAAGTTAAAACTAAAATATCGGGTTGCTTTTGATCTTGATCAAGTTGAGTTTAAAATTGAAATCATTTGTGCTACTTGGTTTTTGAGTAAGTTTGAAAGATTTTATAAAAATCTAAAAATCTATTCAACCCCCTTCTAAATTTTTCCTAGAAGGTTAATTCAAGTTTTACTAAGATACTCAACTAAGTGGGACCAAGATGCACAGAGATAAAATAGAACAAAAAGAAAAAGAAAGAAAAAAAAAAAAGCAATAATTTCCAAAACAAAAAAGTATGTTCAAGTCTGCCTACTCTAATAAAGGCTCAATATGCTTTTGAAAATGCAAAGTCCAATGTGGTGTACAATTGATTCTTAAGCCCTTCCTGGTGCTTCTATAAGCCTTGTCCTATATATATATATTCCATGCATGAAATCATTATAAATTAAGCTTCAACCTCTTCTATACTCCTTATAGCTTCCCTCATTTCGATTCTCGTCTCTGCATCGCTTTTCGTGCATGTAGCCCCGATATGCAACATCTTTTCCATCTGTTGAATCGAGTTCGAATTGTTGGCGATCTCCGGATCGATCAATTCCCCAACTCTACGCTCCGAAATCGCTTGTCTAACCCGTTGAACCACATCGGTTCCACCCTTACGATTGTTTAGGTATTGTGATGGGAATTTTCCTGTCATGATTTCGAGAATGACTATCCCGAGGTAAGACGTCGCTCTTCGGATAGAGCTGCGATAGAGCACGGCTTAGGGGATTTGTAGGCGAAAAGGGCTTGTACGGATTGCGCATTGCTGATGAGGGGATGCGGGCGTAGTCTGTGAGAAGAGGCTCGAAGTTTTCGGAAAGAAGAATGTTGCTTGATTTCAAATTTCCGTGGGGTAGCTCGTAGTGTGCGAATTCTCGTGTGGAGGAATCCCATACCACGAGCTGCTCCCTTTATGATTTTCAACGAGTAGGCCAATCCGGCTCCGCGTGAGCTGTCCCACGATCACCTACATAAATGAATAGTCATACAATGAACATATTTCACTGGAGAAATTGTGATTATAAAACATATACATGATGCATGCTATAAAAATTGTATTCCCTATATCCCACATTAGTTTTCATCCTAATGTGGGCACACATTTTAAGAAAAAGTGTAATGAGTGGTGTATTGAAGAATAATTTTATAAAAGTATAATATTTTATATAAGGGTGGAAAGAAATTTCTTTTTTTGGAGTATAAAACTAATGTGAGACAAACCAAAAGAAAAGTGTGAAAACTAATGTAAGATAGAGGAAGTATAAACGAACTAATTTCATACTTTCCTAAAAAGTCGATTTTTAGATGAAATGAAATTCTTTCAACTCCACTCAAATTTAAATTGTGCACTCGTTGGGATATATCCAGAGGTTAAAATCGAGACTTCGGCGAGGAACCGGGTGGCTTAGCCCACCTAGCCACCGGGTTCCTCACTTTAGTAGGTGACCCGGGTTCGATTCCCTTTAAGAACGAATTTGAAGTTATAAGGTGGCTTGGAAAAAAATCTTGGAGTGTTAGGTGTTTGGTGAACTAACGGCTAATAACTAACAAAAACTAACATTTAGCGATTAAAAAAAATAATATATTTAAATGAATTAAACATACCATGCAGAAGAAACAATAGGCTCCCTCTGGGAACAAACTCGGTGACCAGAAGCTTCTCTTCTTTCCGGTAATGGTAGGCCAACGGCGGCAGGATATTCCGGTGACGTATTCTTCCGAGCTTTCTAATCTCCGACTCAAACGCATCTCTACCCAACTTATTCATATCTCTCATTCTCTTCACAACAACAGATAACCCATTCGCCATCGTAGCCTTGTACGCCGATCCCATTCCGCCGCTCCCCAGAACCTCCGCCGCCGCCTTCATCAAATCTGCCAAACCGAACACGCCGTGATCCTGGCTAATCACCACCAGATCATTCACCGGCCTCGACCCTCTCTTCGACGATCGGCTGCCGGATTCATTAAAATTTCCCCCTCTCCGGCTGCTCGAGCTCCTCCGGTTGATGCTGCTCGGCACGTGCACTTGCACCACCTCATCCACGTTCTCCTTTCCCAATACCCTGAAATTCTCTTCTTCTTTCTTATTCGCCCTGAACATGATCGTCAACAATAGCATCGCCACTACTACCGCCAATATCACCCATTTCGTGTTCGACGAATTGCCTGAATGCCCGTCCGCAATTTTTTCCACGGGCGGCGCTTCCGCCTCTGCAGGCTTGCATTCCTTGGAGATTAAAGAACCGCAGACGCCCGGGTTTCCCTCGAACGCCTTCGCCGGAAATCTCGACATGCTTGATGGGATTTCTCCTTCCAATTTGTTGTACGACAGGTCTATGATCTGCAACGATTTCTGCTGTAATTCAGGTACGGGCCCTGAGAATTCATTTTTGGAGCAGAATTTCCATGAGGTTATCCAATTCTCCTAGGGATTCCGGGATCTTGCCGGAAAAGCTGTTCGATTGGAGATGAAGCTTCTTGAGAGACTCCATTTTGGTGAAAAAATCTTGAGGTATCTCGCCGGAGAATCGATTAGACGACAAAAACATAGACTTCACCGAAGTAAGGCGATTAAATTGGGGAATGGGGCCAGAAAAACTGTTCTTCTCCAAGCTGACAACTCGAAGAGATTGCAAATTTGCCAATGCCTCAATGTCCATATCTCCGCCGTCGCCGGAGAGGCCAAGATTCATGAGCAACAACGCCGACACGGCCTTAAATCCGGAGTCACTGCAATCAACGCCGCGCCATGGCTTCTTCCTGTCGCATGGATTGGTATCTTTAATCCATGTGGAATCAAGGGGTGAAGAATCCTTCAACGAGTCTTTGAATTTGAGGAGGTGAACATCCTCTCCTCCTGCAGAGAGAGAAGAGGGGAGGAGAGAGAGAATGAGAACAGCGGCCGTGGCCGTCGCTGTCATTGAATGTTATCGGAGAAGCTGCCGCTGTTCGGAGAGATTGGGATTCTTGTCTGGGTTGGTTTTTGTGGAAGGAGTTTTGTGTTGTTTTGGGCAGGGAATGATGTGTCATGATTGTGTAATTTTGATGGGGGTATGCTATACTAAATTGGCTTCAATTGGACAGGGATTGGTGATGGAGAATCTGGGGAATTCTAGTTTATAAATTAATTCAAATTTAAGAGTTTTGTTGAGATGGAAACAGAGGTGGAGATTCATTGCATTTTGCGATGGAAATCATGCATGCCTATCTTTGCGCTTTCCTCTCTGTATTCACTCAAAATAGCATTCATCGGGTGCATAATGCATGCACTATTATCAAAGCTAAAAATTTGTGTGAATTAGTGAATACGATGACTTCTATTTATACGTCATGCACATTTATCATCACTGTCACACATATACATTATATATCACTATCATATTTATTAATAAGCGTGCAAGTGTATGACGGTGATAGTAAATGTGCATGACAATAATAGTAAAAATAGAGTTCATTGTATGCACCCGATTCACACAACTATTACTTATTATCAAAAGAAGTTGTCTCTCATCAAATTTGTTCACTGTATTACATTCATTCGGTAATAGCATATTATTTATTCACTAATATCATTGCGATTTATAAACTACTCCTGCGTTTCACAAGAATTTGCACCTTTTGTGTCCATTTTTTGGAATAAATAGTGTATTGGGGAGAATAAAGTGTAAGAGTATTTTGGATAGTTATATGAGAGAGAGAATAAAGTAGAGTAAAACAAAAGTGACATTTTTAAAATATTTTGTGTTAATATTGCGTGATCTTTCCCATTTTAGGGTGTGCAAACTCATGTGGGACGGAGGGAGTAATATGGAAAAAATTTATTTTTGGTACCCAAAGTTTACTTTTTCTAGATTTGGTACCCCACCTTTAGGCACTCTACAAATTGATCACCAAAATTTATTTTTGTCTCAATTTTGGTCCTACCGTCGATTGACCGTCATTGACTAACGGAGGCACCTATTTTACACGCGAATTTGTTTAGGGTTATAAGTATTGCCCCCAAATTTGACAGTCCACTTCCTCTCTTCTATCAAATCCCTAATATTTTCAATATCTCATTATTTCTCTACAATCAATCTTTGTTGTTTATAAGGATTTGAGATTTGCATTTAAACTCAACAATCAACTTAAAGATGCATTCGAGTTCAAACCTCTTTATAGAATCCACAAATTCTAACTTTAGATTTGAACGTGTATTACGTAAATGAAAAAAAAAAAAGAATCTTGATGAAAATTGAAAATAGAAGCCAATTAACCTATATATACTTAAAAACAAGCAACAGTTGAATGCTTACCGTATTGTGGTGCAAACCCAATCTTTTCTCCATTAACAAGCGTGAAGATGAAGAAATTGAAACACCCATCTCAAATAACGTATTATTTGTTACCCACGTCTTGCAGACGAGAAAATTACTTCATAGAAATCTTGATTTAGAAAGAAATCCAAGATAAATGATAGAATTTAGGGTTTGAGCAAAAGGGGAAAAAGAGAGAGAAGTGCATCGAATTTGGGAAAAAAATTAATGAAGCCTTAGATGAATTCGCGCGAAAAACAGATGTATTCGTTAGTCAATGACGAGTCAATCGACGGCGGGACCAAATTTGAGACAAACAATGAACTTTGGTGATCAATTTTGAGTGTGTCTAAAGGTGGGGTATTAAATACGGAAAAGATAAACTTTAGGTACCAAAAATGAATTTTTCCCAGTAATATTTATGTAAAATATTATGGTATTAGTTTATAAGAGTGTTATTATTATTGAATGAATGTAATGGTATCAGTTTCATATGGTGAACAAATTTCACAAAAGAGTTTGTGTTATCGAATCAATCTCACCAAACTTGCTCTATAGGTCTCGAGTTCGAAACTCATTGGGTGCAAACAATTCCTAAGATGGACCACCCATATAGGACTTTGCTCTGGATTTAAGTGGGGTCCCCGCTAGTGGACGGTGGGATTGATTCCCGGATTAGTCGGTCCTAGGATTGAATATTGAGTTAATAAAAAAATTACATTTATTCAGTAATATCATACTTACTTCCTTCGTCCCTTCGAAAACTTTTCATTTGAGAATTGCATTCTATTTAAAAAGAATAGTATTTTAAATGTAGTGGGTGATGAGATGTGATGGAAAAGGAAAAAGGTAAGGAGAGTTAAAGAGAAATAAAGGTAAAAAGAGAGGGATGTAGGGACATTCTTTTGCCATTTAAAGAAAGCGGAAAATTTTTGGATGGACCGATTAAAATGACAAAATAGGAAGCTTTCGAAGGAATGGGGAATATTATTTATTTATTAATATATTGCACTAGTAAACTAATATAGTGTAAAGATGTTATGTTATTAATTTATAAAATATTTATATTACTTATTGAATATAATAATATCAATTTAATACAAAAGATTTTATCTCATTAATTTGTGAGTACAACAGGAATTAACCAAAAGAATGTTAAAGACATTATTGCGTGAAAGTGATTATATTTTACCAATTAATTCTTGCCAATTTTCCTATTTGGTCATTTGATGAGTTTACCATACCTTAGTTAACACGATCTACCGGGGAAAATTTTAAATGAAATTAATTACTCACTCCGTTCCTTATAAACTTGTATATTTTTTTTTCGGCACGTTCCATACATATTTGCACATACTAAAAATAATAAAAAGCCACAATATTAAAACTCTCACTCATTCTACCTTATTTAAAAATACCATCAACTTATTCTTACTAATAAAATTAAACCAACCCACTTAACACTAATTAAACTCAGCCCAACCCACTTACACTAATTAAATCCAGCCCATAATAACCCTAATTCATCTGTTAACTAAACTGATCAAACCCATTTGCCCCATTCACTCTCTCTCGAATGTTCTTTCCTCTCCCCATAAAACCCTAGTTCCACCTTCAAAATCCTCTCACCTCCATCTTTCGGTGTGTGGTTTCTCGGTTGTAATGGTCGATCCCGATTCTATTTTGGACTTGATTGTGGCGATTCTTGTTCCAATTCTATGGTGTACGATTCTGGTTTTGATTCGTTATTGGCGATTCGATTCTATTTATGAATTGATCTATCTCCATTCTTATGGTGGTCGATCTTTAATGGTTGAACCCGATTCCGATGGTGGGGGAAAGTTATGGCAAATCCCCATTCATTCTTTGAATCGGTCGATCTCGATTTGGATGGTGGTCGATCCGGTGTAAATCCACGATCGATTTGGGCATCTTGATACCAAGGTCCCGATTCAATTGGGGATGAAGTGGTCCTTATCGGCGATGATTTTTCTATTTTATTTGGTAAGTATTGTAGTCCAAGGTGCCATGAATTTCGACGGTACACTATGGAGCGTTAATGTATGTGATGGCCATCAACTTCATGTCTTTTAAAAAGGTTAATAAAGTGTTAGCATAATTACAAATGAACTAAAAGGGCAAAAATACCCTACCATTTCCCTCTTCAATCTTCATCAATGCATAAAACAACATTTCCCATTTTTGTGCCAAAAAGAAGGTGCAAGTGTGTTGGAGACGGAGGGAGTATTTAACAATCTTGACTCTTGAAAAATATATATGAAATATTAATTTTTACGTTCAATTAGGAGTGAAAATAGGTCAAGATACATAGCGGGGCCTATATTTAAGACAATGTCAAATATTTTTAATAAATAAGTTGGACCTAACATTTTTAAGAAGTTTTTTTCTTATAAGAAGGAATTACCCCTCAAAATTCTATTTACGTAAAAGTTTACCAAATTAACCCTCAAAACTCTATTCATTACACTTTTTCTTAAAAGTAGTTGGATGCAAGACCTTCTTCGAGGAGTGAAATTAAAAGTTAATCATATTTACAGAGAAGGAAACAAGGTGGCGAATGCTATTTCTACTTTCCGGACTACAATAATTTCATTTGGTGGGATTATGCTCCGCATTTTGTTCTTAGTTTAGTTGATGATGATAGGTTTAAGGAGTTTTTGTGTCAATTAATCTTGTTTTAGAGAAGTTTTCCCTTTTCCTTGGTTAGGAGTTTTTCCCTGAGGAGGGTTTTTTCCTATCTAGGTTTTTAGTGGGGGCTCCGGCCTTTTGACCGACACTGTGGTTTTTTGGTTTTTAGGTTTTTTTATCTGAATTAATTTAACATAACACTTTATCTTAAAAGTTGTGCCCATTTTAGTGTGCAAACACGTATAGAACGGAGGGAGTATAATATAAATTTCAAATTGTAATTAACCCTCTATATATACTTATAGTTCACTCATTCCAAAAAGATGGGTCCACTTTTATTTTTCATACAAATAAATAAATCATACTTGAAATTATAAATTTTACCAATAAAGCTCCTTATTTTTTTATCGGTAAATGTTAATTTGTTAGTTGTTAGTAGTTAGTTCACCAAGCACCCAAACACTCCTAAATTTTTCTCCAAGCCACCTTATAACTCCATAATTCGTTCACAAAGGGAATCTAACCCGGATCTCCCACTAAAGTAAGGAACCAATAAAGCTCCTCATACAACCTTATTAATCATAAAATACATTAAATATGGGTGTTTTAAATAATTTATACACTTTTAATAATTTGGGACAAAGCAAAAAGGTAATATGAATATCTTTGTGAAACCGTTGTTATATTAATAAAAAAAAAAAAAAAAATTTGTGTGAATCGGATGAATTCTATGAACTCTATCCTCTCAAACTAAAGCAACTCCCGTCCAATAAAATTTAGATGACACATTTACCCTCAACTTTACACTTTTTAATACTAATAAATAAATTTCTCATTAAAATTCGTGTCATTTCTACTTGAATAATAAAAAATGGAGCGAAGGAAATATAATTTTATATCAATTTTAATACCCTCCTACCAATCAATTTATTATAAATACAACCAAGCAATATAATTAGCCCTCCCATTGCTAAAATTGTCTATCTATTATGGCAAAAGTCTTATTTGTTTCGTATACACCGTAAGTTTACAATGTTTCAGATATTCTTGGTTAAATATTTGATACTTTAAATGTTACTTTTCAATTTCATCAAATTTTTATATGTTTGGTTAAAGTTTTGATACTCTTGGTCAAATATCATTGACCCTAATTCTTGATATCCCTAATGATAATTTTAATATTTTTAATCAAATATTTAACTTAAATTTTTTCAGAAATAATAACACTGATACATTTGAGATACATTTGAAATACAAGAGAACTACGCATCTATTTTTAACCCTCCAACTAATCAACTTATTATAAATGCAACCAAGCAATATAATTACCTCTCCCATTGCTAAAATTGCTTATCTATTATTATATGATGATCCTATCTCACATGTCCTAATAAGCGAGCCTTTATAAAATGCTATTCCTCCCACACCAATTATATATAAGCTTCTTTGACTTTATATAAAAATTACTCCCTTCCACTAAAAATATATGTAATTCTAGACGAAAACACACATATTAAAAGAATTATTAGTGTCTTATTACACTCTTAATAAATATTTATCTCTTTTATAAAATAACACATTTAACTACACATTTTAATGATTTTAGGGGCAAATATAAAAAAATACAATTAATTTACATTAAAAATGCAAAACGTCATATAATTTACAAATAAAATTAAAGGTCAAAACGTCACTTATTCGAATAGGAGGGAGTAATAAATTTTATTGAAAAAGTAAAGTATACAAATTTCTATTATAACCATATTTAATAAGTATTATAATTTTTCATATAATTAATGCATAGAGTGTTATTTGTTAATAAAATAAAAATTACTACTTTATATGAAAATAAATTAATATAATTAGAGCATTAATAAATGGAAAACCATATTATATAATTGGGACGAATGGGGTATTTTACATTAGGCTCAGTACTAACACCAAAAATATAATACACACACCGATACAACATTTTTGTGGCATAGCTCACTTCACACGAGCCCATCCCATTTGATTAATGGGTGTAGGACAAATTGATTATTGGGCCCTCGGCCCAAGTTCCCTTGATTAGGGATGATCCGGAAGAGAGGTAGGGCCGCGGCCCAACTCGCTTTAATTACGGACTAACACGGAGCAAGGGTTGGGCCTCTGGCCCAATCCGAGATTAACCCATAAATATGGGTAATATTGAGTGGGCTTGAGCCCACTTAGAATGGATAACCGAAATGAGAGGCTGGCCCACTTCGGCCCACCTCCTTATGAAGATATCAGTTACTTGGTCAAATGAAGAAGATTTTAACCGAATGAGAGATACTTGTGCCTTAAGAAGGGGAAGATTCCAGGAATCTCCCTTAGGCACCGGAGATGGGTAACCGCTTTACACGAGAAGCAGAAAACATGTTCTCCCGACAAGAACATGGAGAAAAGCTGATGTACATGGTATGAAAATTATAACATATATATTGTGACTTAATACGAGTAAGAGGTAACGGATTACGATACTTCCGAATTACCCACCTCACCGAATTTTTGGGTTTTCTTGGTTTCGACTTGGCGTCGGAGTGCCTACGCCGGAGAACCCTTCGGCATATTTTTACGGGTTGTTTACGTGGACGGAGGTCAGCTTATCATAACTTACTTGGGCTTTCACACGTAAGGATCTAGGTGGGGAATTCGGCCCAATACGAAGGTACATTTTTACGTATCATCCGCGCCATTTGTGGGAAAAGAGAGTTAAGGCGTGAGTTTTACTTTCTTTTCACCGATTGAAAGAATCATGGGACCCGATCAAACACCTATGCCACCCATTACTTTGGTTCTGGCCAAGGGAGGTCTGCATCCTGCCCCTTATCCCTAGAAAGCTGTTGCGGCTCTAGGGATGTCATCCCTGTGCCGGTGGAAGGGCGGCAGCCCCTACGGCTCTAATGGGAAGAGGAGGAGAGACTACTCATCACCATGCTTTGGAACCTTGGTCCCAGCTCAAGCAAGAATGGTGGCGCATCACCATTCATTGGCGAGAACATCCGATGGAACCCCATCCAACGAAGGAGGGGGATACCTACACCGGCTCAACCGGCGGCTCACCCCAAGTCACGTCATTACAGAACACAACTATTGCACTGACTCGAGAGAAACTTGATGAGATAGTTGCTAGAGCAGTGGAAAGAGCCATGGTGAGGTCAACACGACCCCACCTCGAGGTTGGGAGGAGAAGGAGCTAGTACAACCCGTGTTCAATCCCAACTAGGAGGGAGCAGATATGAAGAGCAATAGGATGAAAGAAGACAAGCGGATAAGTCTCAAACTCGGAGGGAAACCGAGAGGCGGGAGGAGTACGTGAAAGAGGACCGGCATTACACAGAGTCGGGGTTCTTTGATGAAGAAGATATGGAAGAGGAGCAGTCTCCCCTCGGCGTGAGAGTAAGATGGAAGATATGGAAGAGGAGCGGGTGACACTCACCCTCGAGGTATGAATGATCAAATATCGTCCTTGAAAAAGTAAATGGACACAATGAAACAACAAATGGATAATCGGGTTAGTACAACCCGACCTGTTCTTGGGTGTCAATTTTACGATAATATTTTACAAGATGAACTACCTACTAACTTTAAGCCATTGAATTATGAATATGATGGTACAATGACCCCTATGATCATCTTGTGAGGTTTGAGAATTCTGCCCTCCTACATCGATATGGGGAGGGTGTGAAGTGCGAGGTTTTTCTAACCACCTTATCGAAGGCGGCTCGGTAGTGGTTCGGCCAGTGGAGCCTAATTCCATCGAGATCTTTCGAGGAGTTCGGCGAGTTGTTCCTACACCCGGTTTGCTAGTGCTAGGAGACAACCGGGGCAACCCTCACACTTTTCAACACGAGACAAGTGATTAGGGTGAATTATTGCATGATAATTGTGTGCTTATTTGTCTCAAATTGATATGATTTTCATGTTAATTCACTATTATTTGGTCAAATTGCACTTAATTGTTTGACTTGATATTATGAGTTTATATTACGGGTTTGAGGTCAACTTTGAGTGCAATTTGAAGATATCTATTATATTCAAATAAAAGGAAAAATTGCATGGGTAGAAAGAGGGTCGAGAGACGGTCGTAATGCAAAAAGAATGAGGTCAATCGAAGCTCGGGAGAATAAGTTACAAACATTTGAGTTGGAATTACCTCAACTCGACCGGAGGAGATGAAGACTCAAGCCGAGGACATCAACTCGACCGAGTTGATCAACTCTAGCCGAGTTGATGACATGAAAATCTTCAAGATTACACTGTTTCCCACGAAGAGCTTCAACTCGACCCGAGTTGAGAGAACTCGAGCCGAGTTGGTTCAACTCTGGCCGAGTTGGACCTAAGTCTGCGCGATTTTGACCAATTCATCCGATTTTTGAGGGGCTTATTTGCAATTTTTGTTATTTTAACCTAGCCCCATCCTATAAATACCCCAATTTCAGATGTTTAAAAAGGATATTACATGGAGCGCAAGATAGGAGAGAAATTAGAGAGGAAAATTAGGGTTTTAATTCCTACACACACTTTTACACACTTTTTCACACACATAGTTAGGATTTTGATTTCTTCTTCAATTTTAGATGATCAACGAGATGATTTCTTTATGATTGGACGCCAATTAGGTGACATTCTTCCTTTAATTTCAGTTTTCTTGATTCAATTTCTTGTTATGACATTCGGATATTCAATTAATTTCATGGATTTCTTTTCTACAATTATGATTAACTAAATTCCTAGTGCTAGGGTATTTTGATGCATATGGGTGATTGATCTTGTGAGGAATTCTTATGGGTGATTTTGATTGTTGATTAATTGATTGGATTGATGAGGTTTGATTGATTTATTTATTTAATTAATTTCTAATTCCATGCATAGTTGTTTAATTATCGCAAGGAGACTTGGGTATTTAAATAACTCATTTGGGTGAGAGAATTGATTGGGTAATTAGAGTTAATATTGGTTTAATGCAAGGAGACTTGATTAATTCTATTAGAAATACATCAATTCCACATTAATTACTTAGATTAGTAGTCGAGTGATTAGTGGAGAGACCATAGGTAATGTGCCTTAGTATCAAAGGGGAGACACGCTAGGGAACCTATTGACTCGTGCTCTAGCCCCGGGAGGAAAGGGTGACTTAGTCCTCTCAAACTTTCAAGCTTAAACCGTAGCAATAATTCCTAGGCTTACCAAGTACGGAATAATTGTTTGATTAAAAGTTTGCTCTTATTAATTGATTGACATGATAAATACTCATTAGAATTCAGTGCATGATTGATACCCATTTGTTGATAAGCACCGAGCATGTCTTTATTATTGATTGAATTTCGTTATTAGTAACTTAATTATTTGATTTAATTAATCGTAGCTTAAATCCTATCCATCCTATTAAACCGCTTGTGCTACAATTGCAATTAAATTAGTAAATATAGGGATATCTCACACTTGATTTCCGTGGTTCGATAATTTAACCGGTAACTTACTAGCTACACGATCCCTTTACTCTTGAAGGGTGAGTGTTGACTTTACGCCTATCAAGTTTTTAGCGCCGTTGCCGGGAATCGGTGTCTGAGATAACTTAGATTGAAAGTTGAAAGTAGTTGATAGTGCTTTTATTTTTGTTAGTCTTGTTTTTGCTTTGTCTGGTGAGAATTTGATACTTGCTCTTTTGTAGGTGGACACCCACTTATTCTTAGAGAGTTAAATTTCTTATATAAAATTGAACCTCGAGCTTAACTACCAAAAGATGCAAAGGTATCTAAGAGCTTAATTAAAAGATGGATGGATATAACCAACACTCGTGGAATCAATGCTATGACCAAAGTGGTATGATTTATCGTTCACACTATGAAGAAAGTGGTTGCGAATCGGAGAAATTTGGATTGTGGTTATCAAATGCAACAAGTTTCCTCCTACTCTCAAAAGCTGGAGAAATGATAAAGGATCACCCACTCTACAAGAGACGTATCCCAACTACATGGAAGGACATTATGGCCAAGAATTCAACCTACGGAGTGAATTTGAATATTGTGATGATGTGAGGAGTTATGACTACGATTATCAAATGCAACAAGTTTCCTCCTATTATCGAGAGTGGGAAAACTATGAGAGAAAGAAGCCTAATTTGGAAGACATTTTGACAGAGTCATGGGATGTACTCAAGAGAGTTTTGAAAAGTTTGAAAGCTGCGGCGATGTCCTTGTCTAGCCAAATGAAGAATTTGGAGTTTCAAATCGGCCTATTGACATCTCCAAGTAGGAGCAATCAAAATGGTCCTCCAATGCCTACAATTGAGGGAGAGGAAGAGGAAGAAGAGAAAGTGCTAAGTGAGGAGAATGATGGAGGCTACAATTCTATTGTTGAGAGAGAGGAAGATGAGTCCGCTTTTGACATCTATGATGCAATGAAGGATCCGTTGGATGATCTTGAGCACCAAGCCATCGATATTGTTGAAGATTGTGTCTTAAAAACAATTGAAAATCCTCTTGATGATTCGACTTTCCTAATGTTTTTAATAATCCACCTTCCGATGATATCGATATTGATTATTCTCTTATATGCTTTGATGATAGGATTTCAAGTGAGCAAGAGGAATGTCCTTTGATGGACATGAGCAACAACGAACTAGAAAATTTAGATGCTTTGAATGAGACATTGGAGAATGAAATGAGCATTTTTAAACCTTCAAACTCTTCAATTGGTACTTTAATTGAGATTGATGCTTCTATTGATTTTATTTTACCTCTTGTGAACTTTGATTATAGGAAGGAAGTAATGAAGTGCTTGGGCATCCTTGGAAAGAAGGAAGAATGGAGAAAGATGTGGGTGAGAGAGCAAGAGAAGAATCCATCAAGAACAATGAGCAAAATATATATGGGTGGTTGGCCTATTAATGCTGAAAATAGCCATTACTTGAAGCTCAAAGATTAAAGCATTGTGGCAAGGAGGACCGATATCCTTGGCCATTCCGATGAAAAGAGTTGAGCGACTCAAGTTCCGTCCGGCATAGGACGTTAACATCGGGCGCTAGATGGGAGGCAACCCATCGCTTTTTTCTTGTTTTCGTTTTATTTATTTATTTATTACTTTCAATAAGTGTGTGTGATTTATTTTTGTGTTTCTTGTAGGAGGTTGAGATGTGCAAGTGAGGCTTGGTGAGCTACAAGCTTGATGATGAGAGGAATTTTGAAGCCTTTACGGTACCACACCTTCTCTAGACTTAGACTTGTCTAAGTTTGGGGGAGGTGTGCCTTGTTTCTTCCTTTCTTTTCATTATGTGCTCATTTGGATTTCATAGTGGGTAGTTGTGTGCAACTTCACCTAGCTAACTATCTTTGCCAAACTTTTAATTGCTTTGCAATGAAAAGTTTGGGGTGTGTGTGTTAGTTAGCAATGCTTGTTGCACCAATTTGCCTCTCATTCGTAATGAGAAAATTGTGTGAAAATTTTTGTGAATATTGAGCTTAAATGTGGATTTCATTCTTATCTTTGAGTCTATTTTATGTGAATTTGATGAGGTGTTATGCTTGGAGGTATGTACGTGGCATATTTGATTTGATTGATGGACATGATAAACTTGTTATGTGTTGATGAGTTAATTTGTTGCTTGATTCTAGCATGAGAAGTTGTCTTGTGATGATGAGTGTGATGTAGAATGCTTATTCTCTTTGCTAATTTTAAGCCCGTGAGCTTTTGAGCCTCTTGAATTGTGCATGAAAACGGTTTGATTTCTTGTTGAGTACATCATTTGCGATTATGCATGCTAGAACTTGCCTATAGACTCGTTGAAGTTGAGTTTTGTGTGGATCTATGAAGATGATTTGAGGCCATGTTTGGTTTGATTAGCCACTTAGCCAAATTTTACCCTACTAATGCCATTGATTTCCCTAATAAGCCAATTTGTGCCTTAAAGCCTTATTCTTTGGTAAGCTTGTGAAATTAAGTCATTTTGTCTATCTTTATGAGCCTTTGTTCCCATATGTTTAGTAGAGCGTGATTGTAGGCAAATGAATGGTGAAGTGAAATTGAAAAAAGTGTGGTGGTATGATTGGAATAAGTGTGATGAGATGAAAAGAATAAGATGAAAAAAAGAGGAAGTAAGGAAAAATTGAATAATGGAAAAAATGAAAACAATATATGATGAGAAAAATTCAATTTGAGCTTGAATGTAAAAGAAAGTCTCAAAAGGAGTTTGGTGGTGAATGTTATGTGAAAAGGAAGAAAATGAAAGAAGGAGATGTGTTTGTTGAGATGATGTGTGAATTGCATTTGCATTATTTGATCAACATTCATTTCTCTACTAACATTGAGTCACTATTTCCAAATTCACCCACCTCATCCAAAGAGCCTTCATTACAACCTCTTGAAATGACCTCTTTGATTCATAGTTGATACACAAAATTTTGATTGAGATTGAGTCTTATGGCAAGCCTATGGTGTGAATGGTTGTAATTTGATGAATGAGTGCTTAATTGTCCTTATACACTTGAGTGATGAGAGATACACTTCTTGGAAGGAGCATTGAGAAAGTATTTGAATTTGCATCTTATCAAAGCATGACAATTTATGAGTGTTCGTTGAAAGTGGCATTGAAAACTTGTGTTCACTATTGAGTTTGATTGTCCAAATTTCACTCTTTTTGCCATGTGACATAGTTGCAATCAATTCACCCTTTGTGCTTATTTGTTTCATTGCTGGGACGAGCAACACCTTAAGTTTGGGGGAGTTGATTAGGGTGAATTATTGCATGATAATTGTGTGCTTATTTGTCTCAAATTGATATGATTTTCATGGTAATTCACTATTATTTGGTCCAATTGTACTTAATTGTTTGATTTGATATTATGAGTTTATATTGCGGGTTTGAGGTCAACTTTGAGTGCAATTTGAAGACATCTATTATATTCAAATAAAAGGAGAAATTGCATGGGTAGAAAGAGGGCCGAGAGACGGTCGTAACGCAAAAAGAATGAGGTCAATCGGAGCTCGGGAGAATAAGTTACAAATATTTGAGCTGGAATTACCTCAACTCGACCGGAGGAGATGAAGACTCGAGCCGAGGA
This sequence comes from Paraleonurus japonicus, assembly GCA_030762865.1. Lineage (NCBI taxonomy): Eukaryota > Viridiplantae > Streptophyta > Magnoliopsida > Lamiales > Lamiaceae > Paraleonurus > Paraleonurus japonicus. The sequence goes on from CM061060.1 coordinate 25,894,725, forward strand.
CATCAACTAGACCCGAGTTGATCAACTCTAGCCGAGTTGATGACATGAAAATCTTCCAGATTACACTTTGTTGCCCAAGAAGAGCTTCAACTCGACCCAAGTTGAGAGAAATCGAGCCGAGTTGACCAACTCGAGCCGAGTTGACCAACTCGAGCCGAGTTGGTTCAACTCGGCCGAGTTGGACCTAAGTCTGCGCGATTTTGACCAATTCATCCGATTTTTGAGGGGCTTATTTGCAATTTTCATTATTTTAACCTAGCCCCATCCTATAAATACCCCAATTTCAGATGTTTAAAAAGGAGATTACATAGAGCACAAGATAGGAGAGAAATTAGAGAGGAAAATTAGGGTTTTAATTCCTACACACACTTTTACACACTTTTTCACACACATAGTTAGGGTTTTGATTTCTTCTTCAATTTTAGACGATCAATAGATGATTTCTTTATGATTGGACGCCAATTAGGTGACATTCTTCCTTTAATTTCAGTTTTCTTGATTCAATTTCTTGTTATGACATTCGGATATTCAATTAATTTCATGGATTTCTTTTCTACAATTATGATCAACTAAATTCCTAGTGCTAGGGTGTTTTGATGCATATGGGTGATTGATCTTGTGAGGAATTCTTATGGGTGATTTTGATTGTTGATTAATATATTGGATTGATGAGGTTTGATTGATTTATTTATTTAATTAATGTTGGTCCCGGAAAGTTGAGTTGATTAAAACCTTGAGTAAGCTTCCTAGAACAAAATCTAGAAAGGGGGTTTGAATAGATTTTGTAAATTTTTCAAAATCAATTCAAAATATCGATTAAGCACAACGGAATATAATTGGATTCTCAACTTTTATAAGATCAAAAGCAAGGTTGATATTAAGATTTTAGTTAAGATTCTGAACTTTAATCTTGAATTAACACAATTGTAAATCAAAGCAGAAACTAAAGAAAGCAAGAAATAACACTAGGATTTATAGTGGTTCGGATTTTAATAATCCTACATCCACTCTCCTTCTTCAATCTGAAGAAGGGACTCTGCTCTTGCTTACTTTCTTACTTCCACTTACAACTTACAACTTGTACAAATCTTCAAATCTTCAATCTCCTAAACCCTTCTTCTAGAAATCTAACTATTTCGGTGTGTATTGGATTTTGAAGATTACAAAAGAAGTGTTCTACAAACACTTAGAACTTTTTGAAAACTCACTAGAAATACTTGTGAAAATATTGTGATTGAAATCGAGTAGTGAATAGTGTGTAAATCGAATATGCATAAGTGTTCTATATCAAGAATGAAAAACCTAGACCTATATATAAGTCTGGAAAGTTAGTTAGTTTGTTAGTTAGTTCTAACAAACTTGAAACTACTTAACAAACTTAAACTTGTAAAGCTGCTCTAGACCTCGGTGATTCTTCATACTCATCTGCGGTGACTTGGTGAAAACTTCGCCTTTCTTATTCTACTCGGCTTATCTTGACCTCGTCTCGAGCTCTTTATATTTGTCTCCTGCAGATGACTAGACTTGAGCTTGTCTTCGCATGACTAGCATAATATCGGACCTCGGTGACTAACTTAATGCATGACCCCGTCTGATCGGCTTATATCCTCACTGTTCTTCGGGTTGGCTGATTAGTCGATCTGCTCTTTAACTCATCAAAACCTCTTGATCCAACAATTTCCCCCTTTTTGATGAAGTTAAAACCTATAACAAGGAAACATACTCACAGTGAAGTTAGTACTAGATTTAGTTAAATCAATCGAGATAGATACGGCACATTTTCACACTTCAACATGATTCAGTCACATTCAAGAAAAAAAAAAATTAAGTCTTTTAGACTCTTTTAGAAGTACTTAAAAAAATTTAACAAAAATTTTAACTCTGAGATATAAAAATTTCTCGAGATGATTTATCTTGAGAAAAAAATTTTTAACTACGAGATATAAAATTTCTCGAGATGATTTATACTTAGAAAAAAATTTTAAAAAAATTTCTAAGAAAACTAATACACAAAATTCACATAAGTCTGAATATATTCATTCACGTAAATTTCTGATTACAAAATAAGAGAACTGATAGAAAATAAAAGATAAGGAAAGAAAAATCTGTTCTATCAGATTCCCCATCGGTCGACCTACGGAATGTTTAGCAGTGAAAATCCTTGCTCTAAGCCGTTTGAGATCATTCTCATCTGTGAGCTCGGATTCCCCTTTCGCCTTGGCCACAAGCTGTTTCGACCCATTCCGGATCGGGAGAACCATCTTCTTTAAGCTTGGGGGTGACCTGCTCATAGGCTAACACATTATGTGCCTCATCGAGCGGCTTCCCATAAAGATCTGCGTCCTCCTTCTCCATCCATTCATGCCCAGATGTCTTCGTTGGCTGCTCCGGATGGTGATGCCTTCAAGATGTACCCAGAGGTACATCCATTTGGCATCCGAGGGCTTGCTTTTTATACTCGGGTGTACTTCCCGATACCATCTTTGGAGGAGGCGTGGTGCGGTGGACAGGCGGAAGTCGGCTTCATTTGCGGCTTTGGATACCCACTTCCGAGTATCCCTGTCCCACTTCATTTCGGCCTTCCCCATCTTCTTGACCTCTTCTTTTCTCTCTTTTCAAACATCTCCTTCTCAAGACTTGATTCTTCTAATCTGCTCGGTGATAAGTTGGAGAAGTCTGGTTCCTTTCTTTTGCGTTCGGTGATGCAGGGGCTGATCATCTGCTCGGTGATGGAGTCTTCTCAGCTGCTCTTCTTTGCTTTCCCTTTACCTTTGCCCTTGGGCTCCGGTTCCTCGATTCTTTCATTCGAGCCAGCGGCTTCTCGGTTTTCTCTTCTTCCTCCTTCTTTCTCTTCTCCTCATCCTCTCGGATGGTCTCTTCAATCTGGGTCACCCTCGGTTGCAAGGCGACCAACTCGTCGATTTGATTTTTATTTCCGCCTTGGCTGCCTCCAACTCAGTGTATGCGCCTTTGTATCAAGCTTATCGGTTATTGACATGACACCAGGTGTGAGGGTTTCGATCTGCTCTCCGCACCTTCCCCCTTTTTAACTTCATCCTTGAGGGACTCAAGCCGATCCTCTATCGGCCGCACAACGCCGTCTCAAGTCGTTACGATCGGATGTGAGTGTTGAGACCACGACTTCGTTGTCATTGCTGTCTTCTCTTTCGGTGCCTTGACCTCTTCTTCAAGCGCACTCGATGCAGAACCAACAGCGGTCTTTGAGATTGGCCGATAAGTTTACGGTCATGTTGACCTCGGCCAATCTGCATGTTGGCGAGCATAGTGTGCGTATTTGCTCGAATCACCTTTCTTGTTTTCTTCTCCATCATCCTCTCGAACTTGGGAAATGATTTTGCTTTGTGAAGTTGCTCAAACGCAGAGGAGATGGCAAGAATTGGTCATCCTCTTCCTCCGAATCGAGACGAGGAAGAGGTGGTGGGAAGAAGTTGGACTAGGGGAGCTCATGGGAATATCCCCAAAGATATTTGAGGTATCCACACGAGGTTCGTGGGATAAATGAGGTGGGGGTGTCGATGGTGGGGTGGGATTTACGGTGGGGAGATGATGGTAAAGGTGGAATTTGTGAAGTGGTAGGTGGAGAAGATTGGAGTGATTGGAGTAAGATGAGTTGGGGTTGAGAAGTTGCGGGTAAAGGCTGGTGGAGATATGGAGATGGGGGTTGGGAGAATCTTGGTCAGATAAGAAGGACGGCATATGAGATGGGGATGGTGGAGGAGATGATGTTTGGATTTGGGGAGAGAAGATGAGGTTGGACTTTGGATAATTTCGGGAGTAGTCGTTTGAGAGGCTCGAGGTGCCGGCACTGGGACACCTCTTCATTGCCGGTTTGGGTTGGAGATGGGGAGGAGAAATGTGCACGACCTCGGTGGGGGAGGGTCCCTTTAACTTATTTCCTGGACCTCCTCCACTGGACCACCCGAGCCGCAATCTGCCGGCGTGGATACTTCCTCGGGAAGGAGAGTTGGCTGATCTGCAGATGATCCTCCCAACTCGGAGGTTTTCACCAACCTTCGTCTCCTTGGGGCCTTCTCCTTCGGCTTCATCGGGCTGTTCGGCCTCGGAGCTCACATCGGCAGCCTCCGCCTCCACATCTTCCTCCTCCTCCTCCTCGGCTTCTTCTTGAGTGGAGCTTGAGCTCCAACCTCGGCTCCACCCTCATCGGGAATCAGTGGAGCCCCGAGTGGCTCATCTTTGGTCGAAGCCCCTTCGCTCGTGTAAGATCGGACCCCGTCGACCAATTTATCTCGGTGACAGCAAGTCCTCCATAATCACAGTCACTTTGTTAAAAGACTAGTGATTGACTTCGCCGCCACTTCCCATTTACTACCTCCAGACGCCTCCTCTCCGTCTCCGGCTTCTCCGGTAACAAACCAGCCCAATTTGCACGAACCCCATCCAAGATAGTTCTCATTACGCGTAGTGCAGTGCAGTCAGCCCATCGTGGGAGCTCTGTTCTCCTAATATCACCTTCGTGACAATGGTCATCGAAGGCGATATCGCCGTCGAGCATTCTCTTCTTCAACTCCGATCGGCGATCCTTCATGGAATTCCGGCAATCATCTCAAATGATTCTACCCATTCATCAGATTTGTAGGTGAGGGGGTTCACACCCTCACCGCTCGTGTAAAAATCCTGGCCACCTCCGGGAGAAACGGTCAATTCCTCTCCATACACTCTGGTTACGAAAACTCCATGTTCATATGTCCCATTGACATAGAACTCCAGCCCTCTCATATCCAATGTCTTATTGGAAGGGGATTTCTTTGAGCAAAACGTCCTCAATCCAGCCCTTTCCAATAAGGACAAAATTTCCCTGGATTCTCGTCGGTGGTGGTGTCGAAGTCGACATACATCTCGAACTTCACCTTCTTTGCGTAGGTTTCATTTTGTACATCCACCATTGTTGATGTTACTCCTCTAACAAATACTCATATCTGATTTTAGAGAGAGTTTGAGAAAACTTGCGAGAGAGTTTTGAGAAGTGTTGAAAGTGAAAAGAATGAATTTGGAGAAGAAGATGTATTTATAGGGGAATAGATTGGAAAGAGAAACCGCCATTTTTGAAATCTTGAATTAATCTTAGCCATTTATTCAAAAAGTTTTTACTGAGTATTAATTCAACGGTTAAAAACTAAGATAAGCGATTAGGATTCAGCGTGAACCGTAATCGCCTTTGGAATGCGTAAATAGTTACTTTATAGGCAGTTGATTTGTGAGATGTAGGTTACTTTATGCGAGAAGTAAGTATACCTGACGTCGGCCTAGGGTTACCTTACTTCACCTAAGGGTTTGTAAATCAGATGAGTTTGAAAAAGCAGACTAGTTTTAAAAAGCAGATGGGTTTAGGAAGTCATCGATAGAGTAACCCGTCTCGATCCTCGAAAACCAAATTTAGATGTAACTTTTTAGCAATTTCAAAACAAGTTTAAACAAAGCAGACTCAGATTTACTTTTCTAAAACAAATTTGTTCTTTTATTAAAAAAATTATTAAGAAACAAAAGAAATAGAATAAAGGAGTTTGAATAAAAGAATGAAAGCAGTGTTATACATGACTGCTTCTGCAAAGACATAAACTCAAAAGAAACCATCGAAGCTTAAGGTAAATCGAGATAGGATGTAAATAATCATCTGTTTTCTTGAGAAGATCAGTGACTATTGTGTCCTTGTGCTGATTTACTCAATGTCGAACAAGTAATTATCAATTCGGATAAGGTCATATGACTAATCCTTGATTCTTGATTCCTAAAAGGAGATCAATGATATCACTACCCGATTGTCCTTTGACACATATCTAGTCGATAATTCTTTCTAGACATTTTTAAAGAAAAGAAAAGATAAGAAATAAGGAAACAGATGCACACAAATTAGAAACCAGCTAAAGATGCATCAAGTAATCCTAATTCTAAGCACATTTCTTTAAACCTAGATTCAGCTAATGGTTTTGTAAGAATATCGACTCTTTGTGATTCGGTGGCAATTTTCTCAATTCTAATGTCATTCTTCTCAACATGATCCCTAATGAAATGATGCCTAATATCTATATGCTTACATCTAGAATGTAAAACAGGATTGTAAGTCATTGCTATTGCACTATTACTATCACGGTAAATAGGAACAACTGATGTTTGAATATTATAATCTCTAAGTCATTGACTAATCCGAGAAGAGTTGAGAGCAACAACTTCCAGTGCCATGTATTCGGCTTCGGTTGTGGAGGTGGCAATGTATGTCTGCATTTCTTAGATAACCAAGAAATCAATTTGTTGCCTAAGAATTGACAAGTTCAGTGGATTTTCTATCAATCTTACATCCTCCAAAGTCTGAATCAATAACTCGTCACCAAAGTTGTCATCACTGGGTACCATAACCCTACTTGCAAGGTTCCTTTGAGATATCTAAGAATTTTCTTAGCGGTCTCCGAGATGAGTTTTCTTGGGATTAGAATGGAATCTTGCACATACCCCAACCGCAAAGGCTATGTCGGTCTACTTGCGGTGAGATAGAGAAGAGATCCAATCGCACACGATACTCCGTTGCATCGGTGGGTATCCCTGCTCATCTGAATCCATTGAGAAGTTAGTTGCCATAGGTATTTTAACTTCTCTGCTAGTTGTCATTCCAAATTTCTCAATCAGATCCTTAGCATACTTAGGGGATGTATAAATATACCCTTACTCATCTGTTTTAATTTGTAAGCCTAGAAAGTATGTTAATTCTCCCATCATTGACATTTCAAACCTCGTTCTTCATGAGAATGCTAAACTCTTCACATAATTTCAGATTAGGTGAACCAAAAATTATGTCATCTACATAAATTTGAACTAGTAAGATGTTGCCATCTACTTCCTTTCTAAACAAAGTTCTATCAATCTTACCTTTAGAAAAACCATTTGATGTCAAGAAATCAGATAGAGTATCATACCAAGCTCGGGAGCTTGTTTCAGTCCATATAGAGCTTTGTTGAGTTTATAGACCTTGTTATTGGTCTTAAACCCGTGAGGCTGCTCTACATAGACCTCCTCAAGTAACACACCATTAAGAAAAGCGAGACTTAACATCCATTTGAAAGACTTTGAAAGACTTATATGCAGCAAATGCCAAGAACAATCTTATTGCCTCTAATCGCAAGCTGGAGCATAGGTTTCATCATAGTCTATTCCCTCGGTATGAATAACCTTGTGCAACGGCCAGTCTTGCCTTATTTCGAACAATAATATTGTTCTCATCTGCTTTATTTTTAAACACCCATTTGGTGCCTATAATCTTTACGTGTAAGGGTCTTTCCACTAGATCCCATACATTTTGCCTTTCAAAGCGATGCGATTCTTCTGCGCATTTGTTATCCGATTTGGAGTCCGATAATGCTTCCTCAATAGACTTGGGTTCAAGAAGCGACACATAACAACCGAAAAGACTTTCGAGTCTAGCATCATTCGTGTCCGCACACTACTAGATGGGTCTCCTATAATCGATAAGATGGATGATAGCTTCTCATCCTTTTGCCTATATGAGGAGAAGGATCCTCATCTTGGGTCTCGATTGGCAACTCCTCGACTCAACCTCGGTGACGTTCCCCTTCATCACCGACCCCGATCGGTGGTGTCGAGGTGTCGATCTGAAGGAGTCCGATCGAAGTTATCTTCGATTATCGGATGGGGATTCTTCTTCATCGATTACGAATCAAGACTAGGTAGATAGACGGTTCTATGTTTAGTCTTGGATAATTCAATTTTATCTAGATTTTAAATTTGATTCACTTTATCCGAGAAGGAATACAACTCATCAAAAACAACATGAGGAGTTTCCTCCACACAAAGAGTTGTCTTGTTAAAAACTCTAAATGCCTTTGAAGTATTAGAATATCCCAAGAATATTCCATCACCGCTTTAGCATCAAAAGTTCTTAACTTAGATTTCCCATTGTTATGGATGAAACACTTACAACCAAAAAGCTTTGAAGTATGAGATCCTTGGAATCTTACCCTTCCAAATCTCATAAGGAGTCTTACCCTTGTCTTTGACAACTAAGCACTGTTCGGGTATAGCAAGTGTGTTGATGGCTTACGCCCGAGAACCTATGAGGGGTATTATACTCGGCAACATGCTCTGGCTGCTTCCTTTAAAGTCCTATTCCTTCTTTCAACCACTCCATTTTGTTGAGGAGTTCTTGCTGAAGATGTCTCATGAATAATTCCACACTCATTGAAGAAATTAGATAAACAAGAATTCAAAAATTCATTGCCCTTATCACTCCTTATTTTAATAATATTAACACCCTTCTCATTACGAATTTATGCGAACAGATCGGGAATCTTGTTCATAGTCTCATTTTTCTTGAAAAGAAATATAACCCAAGTGTATCTAGAAAAGTCATCTACTACAACAAGAGTATATTTCCTTCCACCTTTGGCGAGAGGTGTAACAGTCCAAAGCAGATCCGAGATGAAGAAGTTGTAACACTCTTTCGGATAAAGAGGAGTTAATACTCTTAAATGAGTGTCTAGGCTGTTTACCTTTTTGACAAGCATCACATTTAAGATCGGTGGATAAAAGTTTTTCTGGTAATCCCTTGACAAGGTTCTTCTTAGCCACTTACTAAGGGTCTTGAAATTCGAGATGACTAAGCCTTTTATGCCATAGCCGGTGATATCTTCTCCACCCTTAGCCATCGACAAGTATCTTGGGGACAACTATTAAAGTTGGCCACATAGACATTACCATGTCTCAAGCCGATTAATAGTACCTTATACGAGGAATTATCCAAAATATCACATTTATCCCTTGAAAATTTTACAAGAAAACCTTTATCACAAAGGTGAAAGCAGAGATAGCGATTATGTTTCAAACCTTCAACAAAATATACCTCGAGATACGAATATCCTTGATAATCAAAGTACCTACACCTTTAGTCGACCACAATTATTATCACCAAATAAAACTCTTGGACCATCAATGCTTTGAAAATTTGATAACGACTTCTTGTTATGGGTCATATGTTGTGAATGACCACTATCAATGTACCATATTGAAGCTAAGATCTCTTCCTTGAGTGATGATCCCTGTGAATCACTGTAAAAGCAGATTAGTTTTGAGGTACCCTAGTGATCTTGGGTCCTTTTGGGTCAAGAATCACTTTAGGAATCCAAATAAACATCTCATCTGCAGACAATAAATCGGACTCAGATTTTCTACCAAATCATGTCTACAATTATATTATTTTTAAATGACAACTTGTTGTATTCGATTGAGTAATTTTCCTAAACTTAGAAAATGTAGGATAACATTTGCTCCTTCCATCAAAAGAATTATAATAAGAAAATCTTCTTATTTTGGTTCTTGGATTCCTTCTAGTCGATAGGGATTTTAAATTTGAATTCTTGGTTTTGGTGGAAGATGTAGTCCTTATTTGACTAGTTGGTTTCCATGGACCAATTTTAATATCCTTTGATTGAGCAGATGCTTTCACAAATTTCCTAGGTTTTGAACATCCGATTTATTGTTCCTATCATAACCAAGTCCTGTCTTATCATGAGATTTTTGAGAAGTATTAAAAATATGATCTATTACCGATTGTGAATTATTAAGGTGACTAATTTTGAAGACAAGCTTCTCATTGTCTTTCTTAATTAATTCATTTTCAGACAGACTACTTCAAATTTATCTTTTAAAGTTTTCAATTCATTTTCTAACCTTTCGAGTAAAATTTGGTGATGTACTAGCTTGATCTGAAGAAAACATTCCCCCTTGAATGTTTCCTCGGTCTCTAAGCTGTTCATCACCTGCTTGCCTTTATTTAGAATTTGAATCGATCCTTTAAAAACAAATTCTCTGTCTCCAATTGTTTATAAGCGGCTAAAGATGTCTTTAAATCTCTCAATAACTCATGAATAACGGTTTGGTCATGATCAAATGCGGTGACAAGAATCATTATACGAAGATGAATAGTAGATTACCTCATTAGCCATGAGACGAGATCTCATCATCGATCCAAATCGAGATGAGGATGATGAAGATGATGATGATTTCTTTGGCTCTTTTTCTTCAGACAACAAAGCTCTTTGATCTGCCAAATCTCCTGTCTCTTTTCTTCCTCTTTTCTTCCCTTTCTTTAGGAGTCGATTGAGGACAAGTCATAGGAAATGTCACGGCTTGTTGCATGTATAGCTAATGTCACTCCCTGTCGATCTCGGGACCGGAAGGATTTCTTCCGACAGTGATCTGTATCTTCTTGTCCTGCTCTTGTTTTTGTCATCATCGAAGATTTATCCACCTTCATATCTGATCTGAATCTTTGTCTATCTCTACCTGCAAATCTCAATTTATTTCTCTTATACTTCATTCTCAATTTATCATACCTTTTTGTAAGTAAAGCCATCTGCTCTTTCGAGAGATAGATCGGCTCCTACGGACTGTTGACACCTTGTCTTCTTTCTTGACAAAGGCAACAGACTTGGATGAGGTGCTTAACTCCATCTCATCTTCCTTATCTTCTATCTGGATATCATACTCTAAAGCTTTAAGATGAGAAAATAAAGTATGGTGAGTAATAGAGGATAAATCTTGAGTTGCTTTAAGGATATTGGATTTTTCCCTCCATCTCTTGGTTAATGATCTCGGAATCTTGTTATTAATCTCCTTCTCTGAATAATTCTTTCCAAGGTCACCGCTTTGTTGAGAAGATTGGTCAATCTAACATCAAACCGATCCACATGAGACTATTTTCTTTCATCTTAAATGTTTCAAATGTATGCAATCGATGTAGCTTGTTTTCCTTAACTTGATCGAGATCCTTCACAAACATTAGCTAAAGTTTGCCACATTTCTTTGGCTGTTTTACATCTCTTAACCTTCTCTATCCAATCTTTACTCGAGTCTCAATGATTTCTGTTCTAGCTACTTGGTCAAGATTGTGGACCTTCCTTTCATCATTAGTCGATTGTAACTCTTCTTTTCTTGTCTAGTTCTTGATTCAAATTGCTTTACGCTCCAAAGGTCTTTGGTGCCTCCATGATAAAACTTTATAGGACCTTCCTCAAGGACCTCTTCCATTCTATCATGAATGACCTTGAGATGATTTTCCATCCTAAATTTCCAATAATCATAATCTTCAATGGAAAATTCAGGAAGATTCCTAGACTTTTTACTTTTACCTGATGACATAATGAAACAAAGACAAAATACTCCACAAAAGCTTATTAGTAGCACTGTTAGAAATGAAAGAAAATGAAGAAAATCAAGATAATTCCGAGAATCTTGTTCAAGACCTAAAATCAATATCGAACGACTTAACACCGCTCGATACCACTTGTTGGTCCGGAAAGTTGAGTTGATTAAAACCTTGAGTAAGCTTCCTAGAACAAAATCTAGAGAGGGGGTTTGAATAGATTTTGTAAATTTTTCAAAATCAATTCAAAATATCGATTAAGCACAAGCGGAATATAATTGGATTCTCAACTTTTATAAGATCAAAAGCAAGGTTGATATTCAGATTTTAGTTAAGATTCTAGAACTTTAATCTTGAATTAACACAATTGTAAATCAAACGAAACTAAAGAAAGCAAGAAATAACACCGGGATTTATAGTGGTTCGGATTTTAATAATCCTACATCACTCTCCTTCTTCAATCAAGAAGGGACTCTGCTCTTGCTTACTTTCTTACTTCCGGTTTACAACTTACAACTTGTACAAATCTTCAAATCTTCAATCTCCTAAACCCTTCTTCTAGAAATCTAACTATTTCGGTGTGTATTGGATTTTGAAGATTACAAAAGAAGTGTTCTACAAACACTTAGAACTTTTGAAAACTCACTAGAAATACTTGTGAAAATATTGTGATTGAAATCTGAGTAGTGAATAGTGTGTAAATCGAATATGCATAAGTTGTTCTATATCAAGAATGAAAAACCTAGACCTATATATAAGTCTCGGAAAGTTAGTTAGTTTGTTAGTTAGTTCTAACAAACTTGAAACTACTTAACAAACTTAAACTTGTAAACTGCTGATTGGAGTGAATTGATGCATGTTTTTAGGGCCTATTTTAGTGCAAAAAGTGAGCTAAGGTGTTGATTTTTGTGCCTAAATGTTAAAAGTATCACTCTTTTGCCTAAAAAGTATTATTTGTGAGATTTTGATGTTTTCCTTCCATTTTGCAGGTAATTCGGTGGATTTTTGCCAAACCGAGAGTACCATTAGGCTTAGAATGAAGAGACGGACATCCGGACGAACGGGGTAGGGGCCGAAGCCGCGCGAGAAAAAGTGCCACGGACTCGAGCTGCGAGTCGAGGACCACGAGCCTCGAATCGAAAGGGCTATGCGAGAAAAGGACTAAATTGGAAAAAGGCAGAAGTCTCGACTCGAGGCATGACCCTCGAGTCGAGGGCGAGGTATTTTGCAGAGGCCTCGAGTCGAGGCCCGACCCTCGACTCGAGGGCGATTTTCGAAATTCGTATTTAAAGAGTTAAAGCAGAGCAATCCAAAAATCTTTCATAGTAGCGATTAGTAGCGGTTTTGGGGCGATTTCTCGGGCCCCAAGCCAATTTCTTCATTAGATTAGAGTAGAAGTTAGATTTAGGATTAGATTTCAATTGATTGTTGCTAGATTAGCCTTAGATTAGCATTTGATTCTTGTAATCCTTTCAATTCAAGCTTGTAGTTCCTTTGGAGATTGGTGTTGAAGACTCGAAGCATTCCTATTTTTGTTGATTGAAGATCATTTGGTGATGTTTTTCCTCTTTTGTCTCTTTAATTTCTTAATTGTTGTGATTTGCTTTTATGTTTGTTCAAATCTATCTTCTCCCCATGGGTATTGTTTGTGGTACCATGGGCTAAATCTCTCTTGTGCTTGGGTTAATTGAAATTGATGATGAATTGATTGATGATGCTATAATTGTTGATGATTGGAGATCAATCGAGTAGATTGCTTACTAATTGTGATTCTCATTTGTGCTTCATGCATAATTATCTCTTTAGATTAGTGTTTGATCACCCTAGCTATAGGCGAGAGTTGCGCTTAACGTGATCCGGGATTAATCGGGTGATAATTGTGTATGAATGTGTGGATTGGGTGCTTGAATCGAGAGATTAGTTGCACTAAGGATACTCACATTAGTTTGTTTCCTAATTGTGATTCTTAATTGTGCTTTGTGTAAAATTGTCTCTTTAGATTAATGGTTAATCACCCTAGCAATAGGCGAGAGTTGAGCAAAGCGTGATTAGGTGTTGATCGGGATTCAATTTTGCATGATTGTATGAATTGGGGATTTCTACATTGAGAGATGGGAAAGACTAAGGATACTCACATTAGGCATTGTGATTTTAATGGAGTGATTAATTTCATGATGGTTTATGCTTTCTATCTTAGTTGATTTGCAATTTGATTCAATTGTAGCTTGTTGATTGATGATTCATTGATGGATGTTAATCCTAGCACCCCTATCTCACCATTTATTGTTGTTTTTGTTCTCGCATCTTAAGTGTTTGATCATTTGCTTGCTCCTTGTTGTTTTGTATTTTTGCTTGTGTTTTGTTGTTTTTGTTCCAAACCATTGTTGCAACTCTAGTCACTAAGAACTCGTATTTCTAGGGCCTCATGTGCATACTTTTTCCCTTGGGTTCGATATTTTGTTGATTGGTCTTAATAACTCTTACCCTATACACTCAATCAAATGGCGCCGTTGCCGGGAATTAGTTTTGCGCTGAAGTGAGACCTAGGAATTGTTTGAAGTGACTACTTGTTGCCTTTGTGTTTGTGTTTGTTTTGTTATTTTTGTTGGAATTTGATACTTTGAAATCTTGTCTAGATGGAAGGATACAATTCATATGTATGGAATCAATATCATTATCAAGAGAGCATGGTGTATTCTCCACACTTTGAAGAATTTGGATACAATAATTGGATGAGCTTTGAAGATAATTCTCATTTGCAACAAGTTCTATCCAATTATGAAGAGTGGATAAGTGAAGAAATTTCTCCCCAACCTCAAGAGATGTTTCCATACTATGAGCCTTATGATCAAACATTTGATCCATGTCTTGGATTTGAGTGTCAAGGAGCATCGGGAGGTGATTACTATGAAGATAGGAGAAGTCATGAGTTTGATTATCCAATGCCACAAGCTTCTCCTCAAATTGAAGAATGGGGACTCCATGATATGAGAGCCATATTGCAAGAGATGCTTGGATTTGTGTTGGAAAAATTTGAGGAAGATGATGCTAGATGTGATCAAATGCTTCCCTTGTATGAAGAAATGTATGAGGCCAAAGAAAAGGTAAATTCATGGATAGGGGAACATGGAGATCACCGGAGTGCATTTCATGTTTATCCGTAGTCAACTCAAAGATTTCCTACGCCAAGTAAAGAACATGACTATCATGGAGAATCAAGAAAAAGAAGGGGAGGAAGAAAGTGAAAGAAGAGATGTAGAAAAGGGTCCAAGCGAAGAGGTAAAAGTAGAAGGCTTCCTTGTCAAAAAGGAGGAAGAGGAGTGTCCATTGATGGACATGAGCTTTAATGAGGAAGAAAATCAAAGAGCATCGAAGGAAGCTTTGAAGATCGAAATGAGCATTTCTATACCCTCTAACTCTTCAATTTGTGATTTGATTGAAAATGATGCTTCTAATGATTTAATTTTGCCTCTTGTGAATTTTGACTATAGGGAAGAGTTGAAGAAACGCTTGGGCATCCTTGAAAGGAAGGAAGAATCGAGAAGGATGGCAAGAGAGAAAGGGGGACAACCATGGACACTAAGCATATCTATAAGTAGTTGTCCTATCTATTTGATGAACCTCCATGATTTTGAAGCTCAAAGGTTGAGATACAATGGCAAGGAGGACCGATATCCTTGGCCATTCCGATAAAGAAAGTGGGAAGTGAAAGAATAAGTCCGGCTAGACAATAAAAATAGCGCTTGATGGGAGGCAACCCATCCTTTTTATTTCTTTTCTTGTGTTCTTTTGGTAGTTTAGTATTTTTGTTTTATTTTTGGGAGATTTGGCTAGCTACTTAATTGCTCATGCTTAGGAAATTATGCTCTTTACTTTGAGATTCATAGGGTATTTTGAGCTTAATGTTGATACCATTAGAAGTTGCATATATTTTTATCACTCTCATTCTATACCTTGAATTCATGTTATCATTCAAGTTTGGGGGTGTTGGTCATTATTTGGTTCTTGCATCTCTTAGTGGTAATTATTTGAAGATTCTTATGCCCAATTGTTGGTACACTTGCTAGATGAATGGGAAAGCGATTGGAATTGCAAGGAAATGCAAGATCAAGAAGGAAAGAGCTAGGAAGCTTGATGATCCCTACATGCTTGAAGGAAAAAATGGAGTTTAAAGGCTTATTGGTACAACACTTCCTTTCAAACTTAGACTTGTCTAAGTTTGGGGAGGTGTTTCTCTTCCCTTCTCTAATTCTTTTGTGCTCTTCTATGATTTTGGGGTTGGATGAGCTTATTGCTTAATGATGATGATGCTATAATTGTGTCTTGGTTTCCTTGTATATTTTAGCTTGATTTATCTTGAGCTTAATTGTGGATTTATTGCATATCTTTGAGTATCATCTTGATATAGTGAGTGTGCTTGAGATTATGTACATGAGCACTTGTGCTTGAGTTGCAAGACTAATTGGATTTTGATATGATCATTAGTAGATTTGTAGCTTGATGCTAGTTACTTGATTTATTGTGTAAGGATGAATGTGATTGATGATACTTGATTCATTGCTCAATTTAGCCCGTGAGCTTTTGTGCCTAATAATCGTACATCTTATACGGTTGATTTGATTCCTTTGAGAGTGCATCATTCATGAATTGTATACTAGAACTTGCCACTAGACTTGTTGATATTGATCTTTGTGTGATTTCATTAATATGACAAGAGGCCATGTTTGATATGATGAGTCACTTTGCCAAATACTTTCCTACCAAATACATTTGATTTCCTTAGTGAGCCATGTTGAGCCTATTATCCTTATTCTTTGGCAAGCCAAGTAAAATTGAAGCCATTTAGCCTCTTTTGATGAGCCTTTCTTGTCCTATGTTTAGTTGAGCTTGAATGTTGGCTAATGATGGTGATTTAATTGCTAAGTGTGGGAAGATGATGAGCTAAGTGATGATGTGTTAAGAGATAGAAGAAAAGAAAGGTTGTGAAAGATTGAATTGTGAAGAAAAGTGAAATGAAAAAAATGAAATGATTCAATTTGTGAGCTTTAAAAGAGAAAGCTCAAGTGAATGGTGGATGGATCATTGAAGTAAAAGAAAGAGTGTGCTTGATGAAAAGTGAAGAGATGGTGCATTTGTATTGATTAGTTTACATTCAAGTCTCTACTACTTAGTCACTCTTATCCAAAAACATCCCACCTTTCCAAAGAGCCTACATTACAACCTAGAGAAAGACCTCTTTGATTCTTGAGTGATCACAAATGATTTTGATTGAGATTAAGTCTTGTGGCAAGCATATGGTGTACTTATTTGTGAATTTGATGATTGAGAGCTTTAAACCTTGATACACTTGAGTGAAGAGTGAAACACTCCATGGAAGGAGCAATGTGTTGAGTATTTGATTGAGCATTTGTTTGAGCATGATTTGTCTTGATTGCTAGTGGATAGTTGCATTGATACAAGTGATCATTGATGAGTTCAATTGTCTTATTTATCTTCTAAGGTGCCATGTGACATAATTGCAATCAATTCACTCCTTTGTTCTTAGTTTCTACGTTGCTCGAGGACGAGCAACAATTCAAGTTTGGGGGTATGATTGGAGTGAATTGATGCATGTTTTTAGGGCCTATTTTAGTGCAAAAAGTGAGCTAAGGTGTTGATTTTGTGCCTAAATGTTAAAAGTATCACTCTTTTGCCTAAAAGTATTATTTGTGAGATTTTGATGTTTTCCTTCCATTTTGCAGGTAATTCGGTGGATTTTTGCCAAACCGAGAGTACCATTAGGCTTAGAATGAATAGACGGACATCCGGGACGAAAACGGGGGTAGGGGCCGAAGCCCAGGCGAGAAAAGTGCCACTGGACTCGAGCTGCGGTCGAGGACCACGAGCCTCGAATCGAGGGCTATGCGTAAAAGGACTAAATTGGAAAAAGGCGAAGTCTCGACTCGAGGCATGACCTCGAGTCGAGGGCGAGGTATTTTGCAGAGGCCTCGAGTCGAGGCCCGACCTCGACTCGAGGGGGCGCTTTTCGTAAATTCGGTATTTAAAGAGTTAAAGCAGAGCAATCCAAAAATCTTTCATAGTAGCAGATTAGTAGCGGTTTTGGGGCGATTTCTCGTGCCCCAAGCCAATTTCTTCATTAGATTAGAGTAGAAGTTAGATTTAGGATTAGATTTCAATTGATTGTTGCTAGATTAGCCTTAGATTAGCATTTGATTCTTGTAATCCTTTCAATTCAAGCTTGTAGTTCCTTTGGAGATTGGTGTTGAAGACTCAAGCATTCCTATTTTTGTTGATTGAAGATCATTTGGTGATGTTTTTCCTCTTTTGTCTCTTTAATTTCTTAATTGTTGTGATTTGCTTTATGTTTGTTCAATTCTATCTTCTCCCCATGGGTATTGTTTGTGGTACCATGGGCTAAATCTCTCTTGTGCTTGGGTTAATTGAAATTGATGATGAATTGATTGATGATGCTATAATTGTTGATGATTGGAGATCAATCGAGTAGATTGCTTACTAATTGTGATTCTCATTTGTGCTTCATGCATAATTATCTCTTTAGATTAGTGTTTGATCACCTTAGCTATAGACGAGAGTTGCGCTTAACGTGATCCGGGATTAATCGGGTGATAATTGTGTATGAATGTGTGGATTGGGTGCTTCGGAATCGAGAGATTAGTTGCACTAAGGATACTCACATTAGTTTGTTTCCTAATTGTGATTCTTAATTGTGCTTTGTGTAAAATTGTCTCTTTAGATTAATGGTTAATCACCCTAGCAATAGGCGAGAGTTGAGCAACGTGATTAGGAAACTCAAGTTTCCGGTGAATGATGAGGTGGGTGAAGTAGCCGGTGATCGGTTGCAATCCAGAAAATGCTACGTGGAGGCGAAAGATGGTCGACAAAGAGCTGCATCGCAGCCCGAAAAGAGACAAGGAGGCGGACCGAGAATCCAAGAGATGTAAGATTACGGAGGAAATTGATCCTCCAAAAATGAAAGCCGACGAAGAGTCGATGATGGTCGAATTGTATCCAGAGAAGAAGGGATACACAACAAGGATCGGAGCCCACTGACCTGAGCTAGAGAGAGACCTGCAATGCCTTTATGAAGAAATGCAGATGTTTTTGCTTTTTCTTCCTCCGACATGACAGGTATTCCCGAGGAGGTGGCGATGCACCACCCGAACGTGGACCCTAAGGCTAAACTAGTGAAGCGAAACTAAGGGTCTTTGGACCGTAAAAGATGCCATTACGAAGGTTGAAGTAGAGAAATCCTGGAGGCAGACATGTCAGCGAATCCAGCTTCCCACCCGGCTGTCCAATGCAAAGGTTGGTGGCAAAACCAGGGGGAAATGGAGAATGTGCATAGATTTTTGAGATCTGAACAAGGCTTGCCCTAAGGATCATTATCTATTGCCTAGGATTGACCAGGATGGTCGATTCTACATCCGAATTTGAGCCGCTAAGTATGATGGACGCCTATCAAGGTTACCATCAAATACAAATTTTCCTCCGCATATTCCAAAGGTAAGCTTCATTATTGCTAGTGGAACTTTTTGCTATATTAGAATGCCCTTTGGATTGAAGAATGCAGAGCAACCTATCGAGAGAATGGTTGATAAAATGTTCCGAGACCAGCTAGGAGGAACATGGAAGTCTATGTTGATGATATGCTTGTGAAAAGCGTGAAAGCTAGAGAGCACGTGGCGGATTTGGAAGAAGCTTTTCAAAGTGCTCGGGAGGAATGACATGAAGTCAATCCGACCAAGTGTTCTTTTGGAGTGAAATCCGGGAAATTCCTCGGATATATGGTGACCCAAATTGAATCGAGGTTAACCCCGCCAAGGTGAAAGTCGTGCTTGATATGCAGCCTCCCACTAACATCAAGGAGCTGAGACTGAATTGAAGAATTACAACACTGAGCGAGATTCATAGCAGTGTCTGCAGAGAGGAGTCATCCCTTCTTCAAAATTCTAAGGAAGGGATCCAAGTTCGAGTGGGACGAGCAATGCCAAACAGCGCTCGAGGAGCTTAAACAAGACTTGGCCCAGCTTACCTACGTTAACAAAGCCAATCCCGGGAGACACTCTACCTCTACTTCTCTGTAGGTGGGGTCTCACTTAGTTCCGTGCTAGTGAGGGAGAAGGGATCAACCTGAAACACATTTACTACATCGAGAAACTCATTCAAGGAGCAAGAGAGATACTCGGAGATAGAGAAAGCAACCCCGACTATAATGGTCACCGCTCGGATGTTACGACCTTATTATTTATCACATAGGGTCATTGTTCGGACTAGCTACCTTCTGAAATAGGTGATTGGTAGAGCTGATCTCTCGGGGAGGATGGTCAAGTGGGCCGTCGGGCGGGAGAATATGACGTGGATTTCGAGCCACGGAGGATCATTAAAGCGCAAGCCCTCTCGACTTCATCCAGAGGGTACACGTGCACTTTGGAGGAAGGAGAATGGAAGGTATATGTTGACGGCTCTGTGTCTATGCGGGGTTGTGGAGCTGGGATCGTAATTATTGATCCGAGAGGGCCGAGAAACGCAAGTTGCGGTGAGGTTCGGGTTTATTACCTCCAACAACGGAGCTGAGTACGAGGCCCTAATTCGAGGAATGGAGATGGCCGCAGAGCTGGGAGCAGGTCGGGTGGTCATATTTTGGATTCCCAACTCGTAACCCAGCAGGTTACAAGTGGGTACGAAGCTAAGGACGAGAAAATGATAGCCTACCTTCAGCGAGTAGCCGAGCTGCGAGGAAGGTTCAGTTCCTTTGAGGTTAGACAAATACCTCGGGAGGAAAACTCCAGAGCGGATAACCTTTCAAAGTCAAGCAGTTCCGTAACACTGCAGTGGAGGGGGAAGATCACCACGAGATTGCGAAGCTGAGCAACATTTCCCTCGGTAAGGGTCATCGAAGTGAAGATGATTGGAGAACCAAGCATATACCGAGTGTTGCAGAACCCGGAGAGCTACCCAGATAAAAGGAAAGCTCGAGACTGGAGAATCCGATACATGATGATCGGAGACAAGATGTACCGCGGTCCTTCACGCAGCCTTACTTGAGGTGTTTATCCCCTCAAGAAGGAAGGTACGTAATCAAAGATATACATGAAGGTTGTTGTGCCGACCATGCGGGGATCGGGCAATAGTCCGGAAAGCCTTGAGGGCTGGATACTTCTAGCCTACCATGACCCAAGACGCCAAAGACTAGGTTAAGAAGTGTGAGAAATGCCAAAAGCATGGCTGCCTCATCCACCTCCCTGCAGAGGAGATGGGGACCATGCATTCCCGTGTCCCTTCGCGAAGTGGGGGATTGACACAGTGGGCCCATTTCCGATTGCAGTGGGCAGCGGAAGTTCCTATTGGTGGCGATGGACTACTTTAGCAAGTGGGTCGAAGGTGTACCTCTAGCGAGGATCGAAGAAGGTAACATAATCAAATTTTTATGGAGATATATTTGCTGCAGTTTGGCATACCTAGAATCACGGTATCGAGATAATGGGACCCGGTTTATGGGAAACACGGTGCGGGAATGGTGTGATAACACTCAAGATTGTCGAGAGATTCACATCGGTGGCACACCCCAGTGCCAATGGCCGTGGAAGTCACCAACAGAACTATTGTAAACGGAATACGCGCCCGGCTGGACAAAGGCTGGAGGGAGGTGGGTCGATGAGCTAGAGTCGATTTTGTGGGCTTATCGGACCACCCCTGAGATCCGACGGAGGAGTCCCCCTTTCACCTAGTGTATGGGGCAAGCGGTCATACCTTCGGAAGTGGGGATGGAGACACATCGTTTGGCCCACTTCCGGGAGGAGAAATGAGGAGCTAATGAGGGAGAACCTAGACATGCTAGAGGAGGAGCGCGAGATCGCCCACCTAAAAACATGAAGTACAAAAGTCGCATAAAGGCTGCTTATGACCGAGAAAGTCATAAACCGGAGATTTGAAGAAGGAGATCTAGTCTTGAGACAAGGCGATGCGCTGAAAAATATTGGAAAGCTCGATCCCAAGCGGGAAGGGCCGTACAAGGTGACCAAGGTCCTCCGAGGAGGAGCTTATGAGTTACAAGACAGGAGGGAAATCAACCGGCAATACCCTAGAATGTCTGCCGATTGAAGAGGTTTTACACCGAAGAAAGTGTCCGCCTCGCCGCTAGTAGGTGGTTTTTTTACGCAAGAGTTGTTTTATTCATGTTATTTGAATTCTGAATAAACTGTAATTTCATTCCACCGGTACTCTTTTTTCCCCCTGCGGGTTTCCCACCGGGTTTTACCACGGGAAGGTTTTTTAAAGAGGCCGGTCGAGTTAGTGCTTGACTTGTGTTGATCAATTATGGTCAATGGAACACCCTTGTTTGCTAATTAATGAAAGCGATTTTTCATTATCCACGAGTTTATCGAGTTCATTCTTTCGTTGATTACGATTGAAACAATATGATTACACGCTATTCAATTCGATTGCATCACAACACACGATTGATTATATGAGAATTGATAACTTGCGAAAAGTTAAATAAATAAAATGCACGAGAAGCATTCAAATAAGAAACATGATGGACATTCACGAAATGAATTCGCATCAAAACAATGAGAAACGAAGCTAAGAGATAGCTTCAAACATTGAAGTTGAACCTGCAGATAAGGTTTAACCCATCTAAACCTAGAGAGGGGTTACAAGAAAAGAAGCTAAGAGACAGCTTGAAACATTAAAAGTTAAACCTGCAGATAGGGTTTAACCCACCTGAACCTAGAGAAGGGTTACGAAGCTAAGAGATAGCTTCAAAACACTAAAGTTAAACCTACAGAGAGAGTTTAACCCACCTAAACCCAGAGAAGGGTTACGAAGCTAAGAGATAGCTTCAAAACACTAAAGTTAAACCTACAGAGAGGGTTTAACCCACCTAAACCCAGAGAAGGGTTACGAGAAACGAAGCTAAGAGATAGCTTCAAAACACTAAAGTTAAATCTACAAAGAGGGTTTAACCCATCTAAACCCAGAGAGGGGTTACAAGAAAAGAAGCTAAGAGACAGCTTGAAACATTAAAAGTTAAACCTACGAGAGAGGGTTTAACCCACCTAAACCAGAGAAGGGTTACGAAGCTAAGAGATAGCTTCAAACACTAAAGTTAAACCTACAGAGAGGGTTTAACCCATCTAAACCCAGAGAGAGGTTACAAGAAAAGAAGCTAAGAGATAGCTTCAAACATTAAAGTTGAACTGCAGATAAGGTTTAACCCATCTAAACCCAGAGAGGGGTTACGAGAAAAGAAGCTAAGAGACGGCTTGAAACATTAAAAGTTAAACCTCCGATAAGTTTTAACCCACCTAAACCCAGAGAGGGGTTACGAGAAAAGAAGCTAAGAGATAGCTTTGAAACACTAAAGTTAAACTTACAGAGAGGGTTTAACCCACCTAAACCCGAGAGAAGGGTTACGAGAAACGAAGCTAAGAGATAGCTTCAAAACACTAAAGTTAAGCCTACAGAGAGGGTTTAACCCACCTAAACCCAGAGAAGGGTTACGAGAAACGAAGCTAAGAGATAGCTTCGAATATTAATAGTTAAACCTACAGAGAGGGTTTAACCCATCTAAACCCAGAGAGGGGTTACAAGGAAAGAAGCTATGAGACGGCTAAACATTAAAAGTTAAACCTATAGAGAGGATTTAACCCACCTAAACCCGGGTTTAACCCACCTAAACCCATAGAAGGGTTACGAAGCCAAGAGATAGCTTCAAACACTAAAGTTAAACCTACGAGAGAGGGTTTAACCCATCTAAACCCAGAGAGGGGTTACAAGAAAAGAAGCTAAGCGATAGCTTCAAATATTAAAGTTGAACTCGCAGATAAGGTTTAACCCATCTAAACCCAGAGAGGGTTACAAGAAAAGAAGCTAAGAGACAGCTTCAAATATTAAAAGTTAAACTTGCAGATAGGGTTTAACCACCTAAACCCGCAGAGGGGTTACGAAAAAAAAGCTAAGAGATAGCTTCGAAACACTAAAGTTAAACCTACAGAGAGGGTTTAACCCACCTAAACCGAGAGAAGGGTTACGAGAAACGAAGCTAAGAGATAGCTTCAAAACACTAAAGTTAAGCCTACAAAGAGGGTTTAACCCACCTAAACCAGAGAAGGGTTACGAGAAACGAAGCTAAGAGATAGCTTCAAACATTAAAAGTTAAACTCGGCAGATAGGGTGTAACCCACCTAAACCCAGAGAGGGGTTATGAGAAAAGAAGCTAAGAGATAGCTCTGAAAATCAAGTTAAATCTATGAGAGAAGTTATGAAATGACTTCTAAAAACCGAATTTAAACCTCGCAGAGGGGTTTAACCTATCTAGACTCCAAAGAAGGTGCAAGAGTCAAAGATGAAAGATAGCTTCGAAAGATCTAGTTAAACCTACAACAAGGGTGTAACTCGACTAAGTGTAAAATATGATACAAGGCTTTAAGAAAAGCCTTGATCAAGCCTCGCGAGAAGGGGCTCAACTAAACTCGCATCTAGGAAGGGTTTCGAGATTAGACTCAGAGAGAGGGTCTTGACTAATCCAAACTTAAGAAGGGTTTCGACAAGGGTAAAAACAAGTTTAGCCTATATGAAGGTTTTAAACTTACTTAAAGTAAGGAAGGGTCATTTCTGGAGAGATCAAGATAATACCCATGAAAGAAGAATTTAAACCATGGCTCGAGGAAAGCCTAAGAAAGTGAACCTTAATTAGGTTTTACCTAAAAAGGTCTTCTAAGGAGAAGCTGAGTTAAGAGATGGCTTGGAGAATTTAAGTTAAGCCCGTGAAAAGGGGTTGACTGATCTAAACCTAGAAAAGGTTTTTTCGAAATGAAACTATGTTGAATCTTCAGAGAAGATTTAACTAACCTTAGAGAGTGTGCCTAGTCAAGGGCAAAAATTGCTTAAAGAAAGTTAAACTTCAAGCCTGGATAAAGGTCTTCTCAAGAAAGTTTAAACCAATCCTACCGAAAAGATTGGAGTGACTTAGAACCCAAGAAGGGTTGAGAAACTAGAAAATAGAAACCTACGTAAGGGTTTTTACCTAACTCAGCCCGAGAAGGGTCATGAGAGAGGAAGCTAAGGAGGCTTCAAAACACTAAGTCGAGCCCACAAAAATGGGTTGATACCTAAATTAGAGAAAGATAGGGTTTTTTAGCTAATTTCCTCGAAGGGAAACCGGCTAAACCTAGAGAAAGGATAACCTTGAGCTTAAAAGAGCTACCTAGAGAAATTCCCGACTACGAAGTCAAGGAAAAATCTAAGAACCTAAGGCATAAAACTCCTAAGAAGAGGGGAGCATGCAAGCAGATGAGTTATCAACCTATGAGAAAAAGGATACATTCACGCTACAAGCTAGTATTATGTTCCTAGTGCTTAAGTCATGCATACAAGCTAACGAAATTAAAGAGCTAGACAGCTTTAAAAACATGCAGAGAAATCGAGCACGAAAATCACGTATAAAAAGCATGCAACTCCCGACAAGGGAGGACATAGACATACATGCAGATGAAAGCTCCCGGCAAGGGAGATAAAAGATATTTATCGAAAGCTAACTCCCGCAAGGGAGGATAAACATTAGCTATGAAAATAAACTCCCTAAGAGGAGGACACGCTGATAAACGAAAATTAACTCCCGGCGAGGAGGATCTCATCCATTCACAACAAAAGACCCCGGCAAGGGGGCAACAAAGTTTAAAAATAAAATAAACTCCCAATGAAGGAAGAACAGAGTTTGAGTGCTAAACCAACACATAAAACATAAAATGAAAGTATGCATTACAAACTATTGTTTCAAAAGATTACCGGATGTCAAGAAGGAGGGGAACTCGGGGTTTCTTCCGCTACGCCAGGGGCAACTTGCTCAGCAACCGCCTCAAAGGCTCGCTCCATGCGTGCCTCTTCTCGGAGAAAGAGAAACGCCTAGAGTGAGAGGGCAAAGGGGCTGATCCATAGGCGCGGGGTGGTAGAGGACACTTTTGTGTTTAAGAGATCGAAACTACCCGGCTCATGATGGGAGCCACCATGCCTCCTCAATTGATCGACCGGCATCCCCCTTAAAATGGGGAGGAGTCGGCATTGTGGCAAGAGGGCTAGTTCGGCCAAATTCTCCCGCAAAGGACGGAGCCGCATGTTGCCGAACGACGTATTGAAACCAAAGTCATAGAAATACCGATATAGGGACCCATGTCCCCGTAAAATTCGGGCCGGAGGTAGTTATCCTTCAAATCGAACCAAAGAGAATGCAGGAATCTTCGACTGTGCTCCGCAACAAAAAGGTTCCTAAAAAGGACTGCGCTCCCTCTAGTGGGTTTTTTTATGGATTTCGGACTCATGCAGGGAGTAGTGGACAACCAATTCGCTCATCTCTTTCAAAGAATTTCCCGGGCTGGACCGAGCCTTCTTCAGTCCTTCACAGGGTTGCCAAACTGATTCCAGCTTCTTGACGTGAAGAGCAGAGAGGGCGGATTTCTTTCTCTCACCTAAGAGAGAGTCCTCCAACTCCTTCACCGGGAGGAAGGGAGGAGATTAGAAGGGCCCCATAGGCCCGAGAGTAGCACACCAAGCTGCGAAATATTGAGTCAAGAAACAAAAGTCGAACCCGCAAAGTGCTTATAAACTAGCATGAGGGAGGAAGCTAAGAATTTACTCGAGCGAAATGGCTAGCACTGATGTCATTGGTCTGGAGGAAGGCTCAGCCTATCGCAATCGGGCCGATACCAACTCACCGAAAAATTTGCTAGCAGAGGGGCCCGATGAGTAAGAATCTACATCGATTGGGGGTGAAGAGAGGCCCCGGCTTCTTCGAGTGGGGTACTTCCCGCGCACAATATCTTTAGAGTGGAGGGAGCTTTGGCTGGCCGAGGCCTTGCCTTTGCTAGTCTTGGCCTTTTTCGGGAGGCAAATCGGTGTTATGATCTTGATTTGAGCCGGAGTCGGGGAGGAAGGCGGAGCTTCATGCGTGCCGTCTTGAGGGGCCTCGAGCCGGGAGGCCGAGTCGAAGCACTAGCAGGATCCTCCGTGATCTTAGATAACCACAACATTTCTCGGGAAACATAAAACAATACGTAAGTAAGTAGCGAATTATATTCTACTTGCATAGATAAAGAATCATTACAAGAAGATTATTACCATCATTCGGTTCGAGGGGAACCTCACCGGACTGAATTTAAAGTATGAAAGGAGACGTGAATTGGAGCAGAATTTGGGTAAATTGAAATACCCATAAGTATGTACATGGGCATTCAATATTCGAATGACCCGTGTTAGTAGAGGAAGAAATCAAGTTAGAGGGAGTCGGAGGAGATGGATTTTTGTAAATCCATTTCGGTGCTTGAATGGCCAAGGGCGATCGGGAGTGATAAAAATATAGTGATCATTCCACTCTTTGTTAATGTTTGGGACTTTCCCAAGAAACAAGCATTTCCCTTTCACTCTACCGCTTACGTAGAATAAAGGGCCCATAGTTTTGCGCTTAAATCGGGAGAAGAACAACTCGGCGGATGGTTTCCCTCCATACCCCTTGAGGAGAAGGTAGAAGGAAATCATCATCCGAATCGCATTTGGGGTAAACCGGTTAAGCGGAACCCCATAAAGGTCTCGAAATTTGACATAAAAACTTTGGAGGAGGAAGTCTTAGGCCGGCCTCAAACCGGGGCATGTCAAAAGGCGAGAGTGGGAGGAGAAGATAGATTTGGACGCTCGTCTGAGCGAGGAAGAGACACGTGGTAACTCGAAGAAATCAGGTTTTCTTCAAGTAACTACCTAGGGTTTTGGCTTAAGCTTGGAGGAACCCGCGAACGAATCCCTTAAACGAGCTCCCCGTCTACCTCTACGAGCCTAAGATAGGGGGACTTTGTACGAGGGCGCAGGACGGGAGAGTGATGAGAACTTTGAGAAGAATTACGAGTTAGAGGGGGAGTCTTAGAAGAGCATGACTCCGACATCTCTCAAAACTCTACGTGTGGAAAATAAACAAAAAGTAGAGAAAATGATATTTACCTGGACTCGATGAATAGAGCAAGGGCAAGGAAGGGATGCTTTTGCAGAAGAAAACCCACGACGAAGAAGGGATAAATACGAAGAAATTCTCAAGAAAGGGAAGAAGAAGCGGAAATGAAACTCGATTCGAAATAAAGGAGGGATTGATGGAAGCGTGTGTCGGGCCATCAAGTCAAGTGCGTATGCATGCTCGATACTGGCAAATGCAGAACCGAAGAGTCGCAAAACGCCAACAGACTCGCGAGAGGGGATGTATCAAGTAAGCCGAAGCTGCAGGAGGATGTCCCCGAGAGCAAAGCTACAGGAGGATGTCCCCGAGAGCAAAACTGCAGGGAGGATATCCCAAAGCTAAAGCCGTAGGGAGGATTGTCTAACCTTCCTTACTCCGGCGGAGCTCCGAGATCGCTCACCGAGTAGGGGAGTGGTTGATGCGGATAAAAATGCTAGGCCCAACCGCACGTAGGACCCAAGTATGCCCAGCCCAATAGGGCCCAAGGACGTAACCAAATACCCTCGATAGAGGGAGGAAAACCCAAGATGGGCTCGAGCCTGCATCGGTTGCAATAAAGCTACGAAGTCCTACACCTACCTATAGGTGGGCCACGAGGCTCGGACCAGATGGAGATGGGCCATGAGGCCCAACCCGTTCTACGAATAAGCCACGAGGCCTAAACCTAATCAGCAGCCGCGAGGCCTCGAACCCGACTACAGTGGGCCGCGAGGCCCAAACCTAGCTACCGGTGGGCCCCGAGGCCCAAAGTAGATTTAAAGAGCACGTGGGTATTTGACCAAGCCCATAGCGGTTACTTATCCGATAAGACCGAGAAACCGAGAAGTAACGAGCGCTTGAGATAATTAAGGCCCAAGTCGAGGAATATCTCCTATATTCCTTCATCGATCGGGTCCAACCTCCGTCCAGTGGAGGGAAAACGTAGGCACAATCATATTTCGAGAGAAAAGATATCCATGAACGACATCATGAGAAAACGTGCGGGATAATGCCACGAAACCGTGATGACGGTTATCACTCTTAACATACGTATAAATAAGACTCTGAAGGGAGGTAACGGTATCAATCAACTATCACTCTTACTTAGCTACTTCCTACGTACTTTCTTGAAAGTGTTTTCCTGACTGACTTGGCGTCGGAGTGCCTACGTCGGAGAACCCTCCGACATATTTTTGCAGTACGTTCGAGAGGAGCTAGGAATTCTGCTGCGTAAAGGCTTTACCCACGTGGAACTCAGGGTGGAAACAGACTGCGCCGCTTTTACGCATCATATATATATATATTTTACAAGAGATATGATAAATATTTAGAAGGTGAAGTATATCATCATGAAACGTGAAAAGAGTAGAATAAATAATAAATTAAACTATTAAAGTGAGATCGGTGAGATAACTATTAAATAAAAACGAACTTGGAAAGATCAATTTATTTTAGGAAATAATAAGAATAATAAATTTAAATTGGTAATCATTTATTAATTATCACACCTTCACATTTATTTAAATTTTATTTTCTTTTCTGATTTTCTGATTTCCTTCTCCGTTCTTACCGTCATCCGCCGTACGCGGTACACCCTCCCCCTCCAGTTGTGTTTCCACTCTCTCTCTCCCTCTCTCTCTCTCTCTCTCGCTCGCTCTCGCTATCTCCCTCGCTATCTCTCTGTGTCTTAGGTGAATATACACACACAATTGAACGCGCATTCTATTTTCTGAACAATAGACTTTATGCAAGATTTTTATGCACGGATTTCGGCTGGATTTCGTGTGTTTGCTGAGAGATCGAAGATTTGTGGAGTATTTCAATTCCAGGTATAACTCGTTAATCGATGTCGTTTGAGTGCTCGGTGGTTCGTTCACATAATTTGGCTTGGTTTCTGTGATCTAAATCTACCTATCTGTATGTCGTCATATTGGTTTTTCTTTCCGCTGCCGCTGGGCCTTTTGAATTAATGTGTTTTTTCTCACTCTGTCATCTTCAGAATTATGTTAATTTCAGAGTATGATAAACTATGGCCAATTTTGTCCCCGTTTGTCGATTTAACATGACATAAGCTGATACCCGTGATTTTGAACGTTATAGTTTGAATGAATTAGTATAGTGGATTAGAAACGAGGATGGAAGCATTTTTGTGACTGATATGATTCATTTACTGTAATGTTGAGATTGATTTTAGTTCGGCGTCATGCAATTCAAGTTTGATTATGATATTAGAAGAAATTGAGCTACATTGAAGACATTGAACTATCAATTATTCGTCATTGAGCATAGCTGAACTATCAATCATTCAGTGCCTCAATCATGTTGTAAAAAATTCTCATCATCAAGTTTTAAGGTATTGTATATTGTCACAGCATGACTTTTTTCTATATTTGGCACAGCAACAGCATGGTTTTTTCCTATCATTTATTTTTTGTGAATCTTTATGATTTTTTGATCCTTATTCAAAGTAACTTATCTCATTGCATGTGCATTTCATATCTGACGAATCACTCTGTTGCTTATTTTAACATGCTGAAAATTTAAAT
Source organism: Paraleonurus japonicus (assembly GCA_030762865.1). Lineage (NCBI taxonomy): Eukaryota > Viridiplantae > Streptophyta > Magnoliopsida > Lamiales > Lamiaceae > Paraleonurus > Paraleonurus japonicus. Next base: position 25,924,456 of record CM061060.1, read on the forward strand.
TTGAGATCTTGAAGTTCAAAGTAGTTGCTACTGGAACTTCAAGGGTGAAGTCATGTGAATGGCATGTGATGTTTCCTATTGTTAACAGATATTATTACGGTAAAAGATGCAATCTTCATGATCGGATGAGTCTGAATCAGTTTACTTAGAGTAAATAAGGATGAAAGGAGGCATTCAAGGACTAAAGGTCTCTCAGGTCTCCCTCATCCTCATCGCATTAGTTTGTGCAACTGTGCTTGCATTGACGTGGACAAAGACAACATTTCTCACCTCTTTTATCCCAAATCAGAGTCGTGTCCTCCAACTGGATCTAGGTTTGCTTCTAACCATGATCTTAATTTGATTTTGCATGCCATTTTGTTTTATGATTTCTGTTATTCAATCAGCCAGTATAGAGTATGAGAACTACTAGTTTAATATCTATAAATATGTGAATGTTATATTACAGAACATTTGTTTAATATTCAATCAGCCAGTATAGAATATGAAACCTACCTGTTGTGTTTAGCTAATTTGTAATTCATTCAAGAAAAACTTCATTAACTATCATGTCAATGACAAATAATTCTACAGTCTCAGTAGAATAAAGTCTGAGAAAGGAATTAAATAATTGATTTCTTCTTCCGTTTTGATTTGAACTACCTTTAACACCAACTTCCCACCTTTTGCTGCATCAATTGTTCTGGAATCCTTAACATCCATGGCCTGTCCACAGTCAACAAGAATTGAGGAGTTGGAACCTCAAAGATTTAGGAACAAAAAGAAGAAATGTGGATTGTACATGAAAAACAATTGCCTAGAAAAATATACTTCTGGAGAGAAAATGAAAATTAAACTTGTATTTTGTTGCCATCACAAGTGTTTCTTGTGCTAATTGCTAGACATTCTGGAATCCTTCAATTTATTTGCCTGCTCCCAGTGCCCTGATTCAATATTTTGCAATGTTTGGTATGTGCTAGAGGTACATTGTGACTACCAAAAACATTTGCAAATATTTGTTCTCTCATCAAAGTAATCTGCTTTAATGCTGTGAGTTTATGCTCAAGTTTTATGGGTGTTTTGGTGCTGTTTGTGGTCCTATTTAGCTAATAGTAGACTGTAACTGAATATCTTAACATGTTTTTATATGTCCTAGTGATATTGGCACTGTGACAATATCATTATAGATGAAGTCTTGAAAGATGCATCTGTGTTTTAGTGCTCTAAATCCCTCTTGATTGTTACAGATGATGCAGGCCCAGGAGAGATTGCAGAGGATACCAATATTTCAGTACAACCAAAGATAAATGAAGTTCAATCATTCGACTCTTCAAAGGTAGAACCTGCAGACAGGAGTGAAAATACTGAAACTTTGGAGACTACCAACAAGGAAGGTCTGATATAATCGCTCACTTTTTAGTTATTTAAGTGGTAGGCATCATTAAACATGGAACAATATATATAAAATTACGGCTGCCCAAAGTCTTATAAATCTGTGATGGTCATATATTTTTTTAGAAATCCAGCCTTAGGTCAGATCTACTTCTTTTCATAGTTGTAGTCCATCTTCTCCCATTTTTTTTTATGGAGAATGAATTATTCCTGTTAGAGCATTTTTCCTAAGTATCTCTGAATTCGTAGTCTCTTGACCACAATTTTGTTACACAGTAAGTTATTATTCATAATCAACATTCTCTTGACCTGTCGAAAAGTTTAAATTATTGTTTTGGAGTTCTCAAGGTTAAATTATTCTTTTGAAGCTCAGAGGGTATGTTTGATTTGGGATTTAGAGGATTTTGAAATCTGTATTTTAAAATCTAATGGATTTCAAAATCATGATTACTTGTAATGGCTTGTGCTTGTTTTGAGATTTAAATAGGGAAATTTAACTTCATAATGATTAGATAATTGTTTAATAATTAATGTGATTTATTGGAAGTTGTAAAAGTGAGAAAAAATGTAAAAAGTAATAAATAAAAGATGAGTTGGAATAAAATATTCAGATTTGCATTAATAAGTCATTAAAGAGGAGTTGAGAGAAAAAAAAAAAAAAAAGGTATTGTAGGGTCTATAGATATATGTAGGGATGAATATTGGATTTTCAAAAACCGATTACAAAATCCCAAAACAGAACAATATTTAAATTTCGAAATCCCGAATCAAACATACCCTTGATGTTTTAAAGTTAATGAAATCCTAATTATTCCCTTTTTTTTTGAAATCTATTTCTGTGCACTTTAGTTTCTTATATAACTTCTCTTCACAGAAAATCCTACAAGTAATATAGAAAGACTGGGATCAGACGAACTATCTAAAGGAAACAATAAATCAATACAAGCAAAACTTGTGCCAGAAAAATCTTCCACTGTAGAATCATTGGGAATAATAGAGCATAAAGGAAACACATCAGCTGCTACTACTGGAAAGAAAGGTAATATTCCAAGACAAATACGTTCCCTTAGCTTTTCTATTTCTTAAACAGATCTGATGCTTTGGTCTTCCTTTTTCAATACTTATGTCTGTGCAGATAATCATCCAACTGTTCTGCAAGGAATGGAATCCGATGAACTCTCTGGAGAAAATAATAAATCAAAAAAGCAGAGACTGTGCCAAAAACTCATCAACTGTTGGGTCCTCTGTCAAAAGAGAGCACACAGGAAATTTATCAGCTACTACTCGAAAAAACAGGTTATATTTCCTTCAGGATGTTTATACTGCATTCACTACAAAATTGAATATTCTTTGGAATAGAATAACTTCTGATTATGTTCCAGAAATTCAAAGATAGAAGAGGAAAATTATATAACAAATGAGAAACTAAGTTGAAACTAAGAAGTTCCAACATATTATTGTTTCTTGTGTTGCCTGTGATTCGGAGTTCCATATATCTCCTGTCCTCGTTTCTTTAATAACCTGATTATACATATGCTGCGTAGGCATTTCGCATGATGAATTAAAAAGCATTTGCATTATTGGCTAATACTTCTTACATATTTCAGATTGCAATTATGCCAGAGGTAAATGGATCTTTGATGATAACCGGCCTTTATATTCTGGCTTTGGTTGTAAACAATGGTTGTCATCAATGTGGGCTTGTCGCCTTACACAGCGCAAGGATTTTGAATATGAGAAGCTACGATGGCAACCCAAAGATTGTAAAATGGAGGAATTCACGGGTCAGAAGTTCCTGCAGAGGTACATATGAATATATCTGGGAATAAAAATCTTTATTTGTTTGCTTAAACTTGAAATTGCAGAGGAGATTTTGCTCTTTTGCCGCTTTTATCCTATCCAAGTCGATTAAGTTATAAAGTCTTGGTGGTTTTATCCTAACATCAAGTTACTAAAATGTTTCCGTGTTCATGTGCTTGTTGAACTTCCAGCCTCCGTTTGTTTGTTTGCTTTTTATTTTTTATGATTATTTACCTTTTAAATCGGGTATATCATTTTTGGTTCCTAAATCTTACCCTTTTCCAGTTTTGGTCCCTCTTTCACTCACTATCCAACTTGGTCTTGGAAGCATACTTTTACTCCCACATTTGGTCTCACAGTTAGTTGACCATCCGCTGAATGACAGATTCAACTGTTTGGGGATCCCAAATAATTATTAATTACATTTAGCACCAAATGTGTGGTATCCACAAATAATTATTAATTATTAAAGAGTACTTCAAGGACCAAATTTAATAGTGATTGAAAGAGAGGACCAAAGCTGGAAAATTATAAACTTTAGGGACCGAAATGATATTATCCTTTTAAACTCCTTAAATATTTCTATGGGTCATCTTAAAAACACTCTACATACTTATCTTGCAACAGTATGAAGGACAAAACTTTGGCGCTCATTGGAGATTCACTTGGTCGGCAGCAATTCCAATCTTTGATGTGCATGGTGACAGGTGGTGAAGAACGACCCGATGTGCTTGATGTGGGGCGTGAGTACGGTCTTGTTAAAGCCCGTGGGGCTGTAAGGCCCGATGGGTGGGCCTATCGGTTCCCTAGTACCAACACCACCATCCTATACTATTGGTCAGCAAGTCTCTGTGATCTGGAGCCTATTAAAGGGACTCATGATTTCGCCATGCACCTTGATCGCCCCGCATTTTTACGTCGCTTTATCCATAATTTCGATATCCTTGTCCTAAACACGGGCCACCACTGGAATAGGGGAAAAATTAATGCCAACAGATGGGTAATGTACGTTGGAGGCGTTCCCAATACGAATAGGAGAATTGCTGATATTGGGGGTGCAAAAATCTTACCATTCATAGTATTGTGAGATGGGTGGATTCACAACTCCCGTTGTATCCAGGGCTAAAAGCTTTCTTTCGTTCTTTGTCGCCCAGGCATTTCTTTAACGGGATTGGAACACAGGAGGTACGTGTGACAATACTACCCTCTGTCCGAGGGAAAAGAAGTCGTTACAGATGAGTCTAGTGACCCTGTTGCTGCACATGCTGTGAGTGGGACTAAGGTCAAGTTGCTTGATATTTCGGGTTTATCCGAGTTGAGAGATGAGGGGCATATTTCTCGTTATAGCCTTAAAGCAACACCAGGAGTGCAAGATTGCTTGCATTGGTGTCTACCGGGTGTTCCTGATACGTGGAACGAGGTTTTGTTCGCGCAAATCTAATCGAATGGTATGGATAACTTCAAATATTTATATATTCTACGGTAAGAGTTGTTCTCTTTTCTCCCATATTTTTAGGGAGCAGTTCATGATTGCAGAGTATTCAGATGGGGATATTCATGCTTATGTCCCTTGATACAAGGTTTAGATTAGTTTTTGCTTCATACGACATATATATATATATATATATATATATACACTAGTATTAGGTCCCGCGAATTTCATGATAATGAAAGAAATGTAATAAATATAGTAAAAAAATTAAATTTAAATAATTATAATATACAATCTATTTAAATTATAGAGCAACATAAAGGTGAAAAGAGAAAAATACCATAATATATATTATATAATCCGTATATCATCAAATAAATTAAATATACATTTTTGCCGACTATCTATATAATCAAGATATATCACCAAATAAACTAAATATATGTTTGCTTTCTAGATTATTAATATAATTTGTATATATCACCAAATAAATTAAATATACGCTTGCTTTTTGTACATATTTTATATAATTTGTATATATCATCAACTAAATTGAATATATCTATATAATTTGTATATATTATCAAATAAATTAAATATATTTTTCCAAATATTTGAATACAAATTGAATAACTTGATTTAAAATTTCAAAATTTTAAACGTAGATTTGGTATATCTCTCATAATTTATAGACTAATATATAAATAAATGGACGGATGAGATTAAAACTTATAAAATTGATGGATGAGATCAATACTTAAAACTTAAATGAATGAGAGAAAGAAATTTTGAAATAGAAGAATGTAGTTTTGCCACATATATTTTTCTAGGTTTAGGCTTTATAAGGTTATAGATTTGTCTTGCAAGTCAAATTGGAGAATTAAGGGTTAAATGATCTATGGAAATGCTCATGATCTTATTGATGCAAAAACCTAATTTTGGGGATGAATTTTTGAAATCCACATATCGCAGTGTGGTGTGATTCACTGAATTGATTGTCTCTGTAAATTATCGATATGGATATCCGTGAAACTAAATATCGAGATATATCAATTATCAAAATCGATTGAGCTATAGTTTAAAATGTGTCAAAGAACAGGTATCGGTGAAATATTAGTATCATTGCAATATCGATTTTTTTATTTAACATGTGTAAAATATTTGATTTTTTTTTAGTTTTTATTTAAACATGATTCATCACTTTTCAATTTTTTGATACTGATAATCGAATATTTGATAATTTTAGTAAAATATTTGATACTTTAAATGTTTTCTTTTAAGATTGAATATAAATAATTTAAATAGTATAAATATTAATTGGTGCTGGTACTCATGAATAATAATAATATAATACTGATTTTAATTTCGATATTCCCGATGTGATGCATTATATTTTTAATCAAATATTTGATATTTTAAAATTTTCAAGTAATTTCATGATAATTTATTATGATATAAAATTTTGCCTTAGAAGAAAGTTTATACAAAGATTTTCCGATTATAAATCATTAAATAATTGTTTCATCACTATTAAAAATTATTTCAAAGCTAAATATTTTTTTAAAAGATTATTCAAGTGCGATATAATTAGTTGCAAAACGTATAGCTTCTCGTCACACAATATCTCCTTGACATACCTCTCGCATTAATGCGAGTAAATAACCTTGACTATAAATGTAGTTGGGTTGATTCATAGCCTTAACAATTACCTCCATAATAGTATTTTTTTTTCAATATCTGCAAATATCAAGTCAACACAATGTGAAACACATGATGTTCAATACAATTTGCACCTCTCCATAAGTTTCTTTCCAGCCTTTACAAAATTTGATTCATTATCAGATTACAATTTGCACTATATTTTTCTTTCCAACCTCAAACACCATTTATTTTAGCAACAAAAATTGTATAAATCCTTGATCTTGTTAGGTGCATCAACAAATTTAAGAAAAATAGTCATGCCCTTTCAGGAGACCATGAAATTAATGATTGACAATTTTATTGGTCATGTCCATCCATCTCATGATTGTGCATCAATATGCAATTTATTTCTCCTTTTGATGGACCAAATACATACTCCTTCATTTCTTTATACTCCATATTAACATTTTTTTAATCTCATTTGTAGTTGGAGGGGCTACTCCCAAACCTACTTGTTGTGCACTAATGATCATATTTTTGAAGTGATGGGGGAATGCTTTGTTGGGTGGAAGATTGTCGTAAATAATAAATTTATCACCGACATACCAAGTTTTTCTTTTACGCTACCACCAATACATATATTTTTAATCCTCCTTTGTTTGCACCTTGCGATTTATAGAAAGATAGTGCAAGTGCACAATCATAATTTAATTCTCGATCATTTTTTGTTCATCGAAATTGCAATGAAAGACCACCAATATTTGTAATTGGATTGCCTCTTTTATTAATTAGTAGCAAAATTATGCATATATTGTCTTTCTCACTCGTTGCCTTGAAAACTCTAACAACTCTATCTCGTATAAATATCTCTCCCGTAGCACTTTGGAGCTCAGCTATGAAAATATATTTTTCCTAATATGGTATCTCGAGTCTACATTCTCCCAAATTCTAAAATATGATTTTGAAGGTATTCGGTTTTCTTTCTGTTCATAGCTCATATTCATCCGCTTCTTTTCCTCTGCTGCTTTCTTCGTTTCGATTTTTTTGTTTTCTCGTTTGTGTTTGTTCTCTCTACCATGGAGAATTTTCCTAAGAAACTTCCTACGTTCATCACCTTACATATTCGACTTGATCGAAACAACTACATACACCGGAGATCTCAGTGCTTGCCACCGTGCGAGCTCACCGATGATCTCTCCACTCGGATGTGGAATAGGAAGGATTAATTCCTTCCGAGCCGGCTTCTCACTCTAAATCGATGACATGCTTGGACATTTCAGTCGTTGCACTCATGCTTATCGCATGGAAGGTGCTCGAAGAATTGTTTCGATCCACAATCGAAGGCTAGAGCGATGACTCTTCGCTTTCAACTTCGACATATGAAGAAAGGTGCATTATCCATTGATGAATTCATTCTCAAAATGCGGCTTCTCGCAGATATATTACAAAGCTCTTGGTCAACAGGTGTGAAAATGATCTCATTTGGTACATTCTTGGTGGTCTTGGTGCCGAGTTTGATGCTGTGGTGGTCAATCTCACCGCTAGAGGGGAACTTCCTTCCATTATCAAGTTCATGCTGTACTCCAAGCTTTTGAGATGAGTATTCATGAGGCATCTAATCAACTGACCCTTGGCTCAACTTCAAACAACAATCCTTTAGCTAATATTGCTCGTAAAGGAAACACAAATGGCAAGTTCAAAGGGAAATTCAAGTTCAACTCCAAACCAAAAATTTATTGCCAAATCTGTGGAAAGAACAATCACACAACTTCTAAATGTTACAAGAGGTTTGATCCTCATTTTGTTGGACCCGATAAAAGCTCTTCTACTCCTCCTTCCGGATCTCAAGCCTCTACTTCTATTGGACCTAGCTCCTCTTTTCAAGCTAATGTTGCTCAAAGCATAGGTCACCGGTTGTGAATAATTCTCGATTAGCACAGTTTTCTCCAAGCGGTGATTGGTTTGTGGATAGTGGGGCAACACACCATGTCACATCTCGGTTGGCTAATCTTTCTCTCCAATCTTCTTATTAAGGTACCGCTGTCTTAGAGTAGGAAATGGTTCTTCTATTGCCATACATCATACCGGATCCTTAAATTTACCTACTCTTGCTCCCGATGTGCATGTGAAACTAAGTAATGTCCTTCATGTGCCCGATATAACAAAGAATTTGCTAAGTATTTCTCGGTTCCTTAGAGATAACAATGTTGTTATTGAGTTTTATGCTAATCATTGTCTTGTAAAGGATCGACCACTCACCAGACACTGTTGAAAGGAGTGCTTAAGGATGGACTATATCGGTTGGATCTTGGAGGTTTTAGAAGCATGAAGACCGAGATCAGTTCTATAATGTCCTGTAGCATAGAAAATAAGTCGTGTCCGGTTAATAAAGAGACACTTTGGCATCATAGGTTAGGGCATCCTTGTGTTGCTAGCTTGAGTAAAGTGTTACGAACTTATAAACCGTTGTTCCTGTTTCAACTAATAAACCGTTGTTCTCGTGAAGCGTGCAAACTTGGTAAAATGTATCAACAACACTTTTATTCAATTGTTCATTGTACTACCGCTTGCTTTGATATTCTCCATATGGATGTGTGGGGTCCGAGTTCACTACCTTCTCGTGGATGGCTATAGATATTATTTGTCCATTGTTGATGATTTTACTCGCTTTACATGGATTTTTCCTATGCCTGCTAAATCTGAGGTCACACCTATTGTTACGAATTTTATGATTATGGTTGAAAGACAGGTTTAACAGCATATTAAGGCGATTCGGTGTGACAATGGGGAGAATTTGTGACATTATCTAGAGTTCTTAAGCAGGGAATTCAAGTCAAATTTTCATGTCCGTACAACCATCAACGTAATGGTTTGGTGGAAAGAAAACACCAACACATCACCGAGGTAGGCTTAACTCTCCTTGCTCAAAGTCATATACCAATGGAGTTTTGGTGGCATGCATTTCAAGCTTTTGTTTATCTCATAAATATGATCCCTAACCCCTGTCTTTGCATCATAATTCTCCTTATTTTGCTCTTTTTAATAAACAACCTGATTATCATATGCTTAGGGTTTTTGGTTGTGCTTGTTTTCCTTTTTGCGTCCTTATAATTCCACAAAATTACAGCTTTAGGAGTGCTAAGTGTGTTTTTCTTGGATATTGCACATCTCATAAAGGTTATTTCAGGTTCTCCATCCTTCGGTAGAATATACACTTCTCCAACCGTGGAATTTAATGAATATGAATTTCCCTATCTCACTTTATTTTCAAAACAAGCATCTGCTAGCACCTCTCCTCACCTACCTACTCACACTCAAATTCCATCTTTTGCTCGTGATAAGTCAAAGTCCTCACTCATCATCTGCTAGGCAATCTGCTTGTCCCTCATTAGCACACTCTAATACACCTTTACGCATAATAACTTTCCCTCCACTTATTCCCCTTTACACTCTTCCGATTACTCTACTAATGAGAAGCTTGAGCATGTGTCAAGACTGCAGGGTATGGTTACTTCGAGCATCGAGCACCGAGTCTTCTTCACGGCCAGTCCGGTTAATACTCATAGTATGATCACAAGAGCAAAAGCCGAGATTGTAAAGCCGAGGGTTCTTACAGTTGCCAACGCCATTAGTGAGACTCGATTCAGTTTGAGGCTTTAGTACACCCTGGATGGAAAAAGGCTATGCAATCGAATTTGATGCTCTCATTGATAATGGAACTCGGGAGTTGGTGCCTCCTACGATGCTATGAATCTTGTTACTACTAAATGGTTGTTTATAGTGAAATATCATAAGGATGACAGTGTGGATAGGTTGAAAGCTAGGTTGATGCTATGAATCTTGTTACTACTAAATGGTTGTTTATAGTGAAATATCATAAGGATGACAGTGTGGATAGGTTGAAAGCTAGGTTGGTGGCAAGGGGTTTTCAACAACATGCAAGTATTGATTATTTTCGTACTTTTAGTCCCGATATTAAACCACAAACTTTGAGAATTGTGTTCACCCTAGCTGTGACTAAAAGATGGTCCATTCAACAAGTCGACATTAATAATGCATTCTTGAAAGGGGCTCTCAAGGAGACAAGTGTTTATAGAGCAACCAGAGGGTTTTGTGGATGCTTCCGTGCCTACTCATGTTTGCAAATTACACAAAGCTTTGTACGGCCTTAAGCAAGCTCCTAAGGCTTGGTATGACACTCTAAAGGGGTTTCTCATTAGCTCTGGTTTTCATCACTTGTTAGCGAGATAATTGTCTATTTCACAAAACTGCTAATGGCAAGCAGATGTTGATCCTAATGTATGTAGATGACATTCGATAATCGGTGATGATCCTAAGGAAGTTCAGCAACTTATTCACTCTTTTCATGCTAAATTCTCCCTAAAACATTTAGGGAAAATCAACTACTTCCTTGGTCTTGAAGCTCATGTCACTCCCGAGTGCATCAAACTCCCTCAGGCTAAGTATGTTAAAGATCTCCTTCTTCGCACTAATCTGCTCAACAAGAAATCATGTCCTACTCCTTCCCGCCCAAATCGAAGCTATCTCTCCATGATAGTCCTCCTTTTCGAGATCCTACTTTATTTCGGAGTGTGGTGGGAGCTCTTCAATATCTCACTCTCACCCGCCCCGATATTGCATTTTCTGTCAACAAACTCTCTCAATATCTTCAAAATCCCACTCTGTAATCCTGGAAGATGTGTAAGAGAGTTCTCGATATCTTAATGGATCAATATATTTTGGCTTGTCGTTTCTTCCTGTTTCCCATTTCAAAGTTATATGGATATGCGGATGCAGATTATGCAAAGAAATTTGGATGATCGTCGGAGCACCAATGGTACATATATTAAATCTGGGATCTAACCTCATTACTTGGAGTTCTCGCAAGCAACATGTGGTGGCAAGAAGCAAGACCGCTGCGAATACCGATCCTTGGCTTCGCGACAATGGATATCTTATGTTGTGCAAAGAAATTCACCTTCGCTCGAAACACCTCTTGTTCTTTGGTGTGATAATCAAGGCGCAATAAAATTGGCTTTCACCCAGCGTTTCATGGGCGAACCAAACATATAGAGGTCGATGTGCATTTCCTTCGAGAAAAGGTTCAAGATCGATCCTGGATGTGAGATTTGTTCCATCGGAGGATCGGCTAGCGAATCTCTTAACTAAGTCCTTACAGCCTTTGTGTTTTCGCAATCTCTGTTTACAACTTGGAACTGTTCTCGATCAAGAAAGTTTTTTTTTTTGGAGCATATTGAAGTAGTAAATGAAATCGGTTTACTACTCTGTTTGGTATTAGTTAATCTTTATGATTTGTACACCCTCAATAGATTTTGTACACCACTAGTCGATTATTTACACCCGATTCTGTTAGAGAGTTTGTTAGGTTGTTCAAATGGTTGAAACCGCTATCTCTATCTGTATAAATATCTCTCTTGTAGCACTTTTGAGCTCAGCTATGAAAATATGTTTTTCCTAATAGTCACATTTGGACATGAAGTTAATTACAAATAGTTCAAATTTTGCTTGATATATTAAGTACATAAACATATTGGTGAAACTCTTTGAACAATTAAAATGACACTTGTTTGTTCAACGATGGAATAGTGAACCTCAATTAATTTCCATGAAGAAGAGTGACTCGTCTTCCAAAAATGAAACCATGTTTTTTTTTTTCCCTTTTTACTTTTTACTCACAATTTAAAATCGATAATTTTTACACTTCAAATTTATTTTTAATGCACCATATATCAAATTAATCGTCCTTTTACGATCTCTAATATTACATGCGTAAAAATATAAATTTTATTATTTTTAAAGTATACTTTTCATTATATGAATTAAAAATTTAAATTTTTTATTTTCCAATATATAAATTTTAATAAATTTTATAAACAAATTAATGCATAACTAAAAATTATATAATTGATTAAATATTTATAAGACACGTGAGTAAATCATGTCACAAAATTTATATATTCATAAAAAGTATTAACAAATAATTTTAATAAATATCAATGAATAGTTCAAATAATTTAACTTATTTTCCCGTTAAAAAAAAATCTAACTTATTTCTATCGCATATTCGCAATACGTCTCTCACGAGTAGTATACGATCTCTTGCTAATGTTTATCAATTTAATTATCATTTTATTATATTTCTTCTCGATTTAACCTTACTAAAAATAAGGTATATTATAATAATTTTCAAAATTTTATGTAGATTTTCAAAATTAAATTAATGGTGTTATAGGGAGTAAAAAAGCGAGTTAAAAAATTTCTTAATACGTATACAAGATAGAGTTTTTTTACGATCCATAATTTTTCGTCTTTTCTAAAAAAATTTCAAAAAATTAATTTTTTCAATTATATCCCAATTTCTTGTTAACTAATCGCATACAATTTACGCCTCAAAGTTTATCGGAGAAATCGAAACGCTATCGTTTAGACCGATTTTTTCGCGCCTGTGATTTTTAAATTGGAGGTGAAATGACAGCGTTTTGTTTCCTCCGACGAACTTTAGGACCTAAATTGCACATTTAACTAAAAATGAAATATAATTGAAAAAAATTACTTTGTTGGGTTTTCGAAAAAGACTGAAAAATTATGGGACATAAATGAACTCTATCCCTACGAATCTAACAGGACATATATATACTTTAAAAGGGGGAGTACGAGTATATATCAGCATAGAATCGACATACTCGTCAAAATCACAATAAATAGAAAACAAGGACAAAGGATTTTAATAAGAAGGAAACACCTTTGTAAATATTGTGTAAAATCCCCAGTAACCATTCAGTTTGCTTCTCTTTACCTTAACCTGTGAACGACTTTGCATCGTCAGCAGTTAACGCTACGATCGAGTTAAGATTGACGAACGAGATTTTGTTGGCTCTTTTCAACCGTAACCTCTGAAGAGGGGTTGTCGTCTCCGGTCGAGATGGATATCTGGTGGAACGTTTCTTGGATCTTCGTCATGCCTTCGTGTACCGGTTCAATTGCTTGGTTGATTGTCAACACTACATCCTTCACAACCTGCACCATATTACTTAATTAATCTCACATTCATCTACCAAATTAGGCAACTTATTTGTTTGTAACAATGTTTTTAGTAATTGGTTCCGAGTTATTCAATGAAAATGGTAATGTGAATGAACATAATGTAATGATTAATGAAAATATGAAAATGATCAATTCATCTTCATTATACTTCGTAAGAAATTAATAATGAAGTTCAAAATAAGTCAATCAATACCTCAATTTAATTTACTACATCCCCTTCTATAATCACTTCACCTATAATTCTCAACCGACAATAATTTTTTTTTATATCATTTATTCCAGAATTACGGCAAAATACAAACAATATAATTATTATTCACATTATTGTTTACTCCCTTGGTCGGAATTTGTGAATAATGGGTTCTACTTTATGCATAAAGTGAAGAAGGGATAAATTTCAATGAAATCTTGTGTAAAATTATGAATATTTTGAGGGTGAAGTTTGTGAGTAAAATTACAAATTTTTGGAGTGTGTAAATCTTTGAGAAACGTCTGAATAAGACAAGTGTGGAAACAATCACAGAACGGAGAGTGTACTACTTAATGATACTCATTGCGTACGTACTATTCTCATTAAAATTTTGAACCGAATTCCTCCTTAATTTAGAAGTGGAATCTAACCTTTTGGCCTCCTTCAACCACAATATCCTGAACGCTTTCTTTAATGTTCGTCCCAGGTGCTTCAATCTCCGTTTCTTTCTTTTCGAGCACAGCCGGTTTATCCTCGCCCCCTTCTATCTTAACCACAGCACTCGTCTCTTCGGTTGTAACCGTTTCGTACAGCGATGCTGGTACGAAATGATAAGGTTTCGCCGAGAAGACAAAAATGTGAGCAACAGCTGCTATTGCCATCTGCCCCATATCATGTCCTAAATTTAATTTTTAAGCATCATTAATAAATTGAAAATTTTCAATGCTTAATTACCTCTATACATATCATTAAATCCTGCAATCCTGTTTGAAACTTTCCGTCCTTCGGGAGAACACCGAAATTGCAGAGCAAAGCAATGCCGACGCCTTGCCACCATGTCGCAAAGACAATAGCCTTGAAGCTAATAAACTTTGCAAGTGGTTTTATAGGCAGGAGCCTTTGATGTGTTACATTGTAAAACTGAACAAGGCAATATAATGCCCACATCTGGCTAAAATTTAGAACAACTGTTATATACGGGTACCTGCACCGAACAATAAATGTTTCAGAAAAGACTTCTCGATTTGTATAGAGGAATTTGGGGTAAATTGCATAGTTGGTCCCAAGAAAATGACTGATCTGCAAAAGGGTCCTTTTTTGACACTTTTGGTCCCATATTTTTTTGATATTTTTGGTCTCAAGAGAATTTCAGTTTTGGTCCCAGAGAATGACAAATTGCAATTTCGTTCTCAATAGAAAGTGGTAAAATTGCAGTTTGGTCCATAAAAATAATGGTTGGGGTCGTTTTTGTAAAAAAGGACTAAAAAAACGTGAGACCGAAATTGTCGTTGAAAAATTCTCATGGGATCAAACCTGCAATTTTCCCGAGGAATTTGGGGGTGTTAATAGCCTCACCCCGAGATATTAACCTAATATACTGCAAGAGAAGCTCAAAAATTATACATACCCGTAGTACCACTTAAATTTGCCATCGCCGTACACTCCACATATCTCCAGGACAAGTGCTAAAAGTGCACAAAGAGCCTTCAAAATCATCTGTGAGAAAACCTGAAGGTTTAAGCATGTCCTAATGTCTATGTAGAAGGAAAAAAATTAAGTAAAAGCAATGGTCTTTACATATTGTACTAGACCAAATTTTATTATCGGGAACAACTCCTTTCCGACTAGGCAAGGATGGAGGACGAGTTACGAAATGTTTTCCGTTGCGTCTGATGAGACGTATCCCCTTCCAGCAATGGTTTCTCGATTTCTTTCTTCGCCTGATCTTCAAGCAATTCTATCACTTGCACTTCCCCACCTATTGAATCCTATTTACTTGTAATTAAACACAGAACTAAATTCACAGATTAAAATGCAAAATAATCCTCATTTTCGACATACATGATCTACCAAAAGAAGGCTTCGAATGTAAATTATGCGAAGCTTACCGAGGCACGCAATCAAGTAGCTTCCAAATGCATAGAGGGCAAATGCTTCATAGCAATTTCTAAGTATGTCACAAGCCAAGGACAACTTTGGATTCCATAGAGATAAGATCTGCAAATGAGAGGCCACTCATCAATCAAATGAGCTAAAAAGTGTAGAAAATTCTCCGTATATAACATCGTTTGACTAACAACCATAGACAATCGAAACGAGGAACTTACTGATTCAGTTGCATATACTGGAACCATAAAAATAACCACAACAACCCATTTTTGCTCCTAATGGAAAAGCAATTCAAGATATTGTTACATGTATATATGTTGCTTTATAACAATTAATACAATTTCCACAAACCAATTGAAATTAATATGGAGAATGAGCATTAGGGGAAGAACTAACCGATGGTCTAGTGTACCATCTGAGATGTTGGAATGTTAGGAAAAGAGACAGGACTAATGACAACAAAAGCGAAGCAGCCCGCCATGACAACGGCCGGGAGGTACACATGTTTATATACGTTTCGATTGAGTGACAAGTAGTGCGATTCCATTCCTCACGCATCTTCTTCTTCGATCTCCTCTACCTGCTAACAACTATATATAACCACTCTATAATAGATGATTTGCCTTATTATCGTACAAAGCAGGAATCAGAATCCACAACTATTAAAATAGACGACCGAGAAAGAAAGGTTCCACGTTCGAACTCAAGTACATCAATTAGTAAGTATGAGGGGATTAATGTCGGACCCTCAAGAACAAATGATTGATTTACCCATTTCAAAGAAATTTACGTGAAGGGCTTTCTTTAACAGAATATATAATTTCTTGCTATGGAGCTCGTATAGGGGTTGTAGATACTACTGTACGAACATCTAATGCTGGATATTTTACACAGATTTATTGAAGTAGTTCAACACAAAATAACAAGATTTAAGGGATGCAGTCGCCTCCACTGAATTTTAAAAACTCTCCAATATAGAGATCTTTTTATTTAGAGTTTTAATTTATAAGTGGTCGTTCCTTTTAAATTTTAACATTTCATCGTCCCAACGAATTCTAGATTCGTCCTAATAGACGAATCCTCAAATTTAACAAGTGTACATGTTCATTTATTTAAAATTAACCTTAAATCACTCCATATTCTCAATTAATTCTATTCCAGATCACATTACCAGGAAATACAGTCCTGGATATTCTTACATCTTTTCTTTTTTTTTTTTTTTTGACAGAATACATCCGAATTTCCAAAACTCAAAGGTTAATCATTATAACAACACTAATTTAAACCCCACCAAAACTCAAAGGTTAATCATTATAACAAATTTAATTTAAACCTCACCAAAAACAAACCCCTAATACGAAATACATGCACATGCATAAATATAAAACGACAGTCGACGATTTCACACTAACTTTACCTAGTTATTTCTGAATCCAATAAAACCGTCTCATACAAATTTTTATCAAAATTAAATTAATCACAACTAGGTTTACCCAATAACCGTCCTCAACATTCATTAAAATCAAATTAAGGACCAATTAGAAGCCTGCAGATTTGTTCAAGGCATACATTATAAAATCAAAGAGCATACGAAATCAGAATCTATAAAATTGGAATACAAAAATGAATAAATGGGGATTTGATGATACATACTTGAGAGTTGGGGTGGTTGAATTTGAAGAAATCTTTGCTTGCGACATTAATTCCCAAGAGACAATTAATTAATTTTGAATTATATTTGTGAGACTTTAGAGTGATTTTGGTTTTGACAGTTTGTGATGTATTAGTGGCATGCAGAGAAGTGAGCACGTATCATGTAATGTGACACCTCATAAATGATGTTAAAAATGTGAGCCGTCATACAATTTCATCACCCCTAAAACCTTCCTACACTCTGCCCCACTCATTTTTATACTATGTTTTAGGGTATTAAATTTGGAAGAATAATGAAATACTCTTTCCATCCCTAAAAATAAAATTTTTATATGTAGGAGGACATACACTTTAAGAAAAAGAATAATAATTGAGATTTTGAAGGATAATTTTGTAAACTTTTATGTATAAAGTAAAAACTTTATTGAGTTATGTGTATGAGAGAGTAAAAAATAATGATACTTGTGTAAACTTATGGGACGGAGGGAGTATGTGATACGTTTACCTTTTTATTTTTGATATGTTTTAAATTAGTGTAGGAAAGAGAATAAAATGTAAGGGTATTTTAGGTGGTTGTAACTTGTATGAGATAAAGTATAGGAGAGATAATAAAATAGAAAAAAATAATACGATATTTTTTAAATTTAAATGGTACTGTAAGGGTATAATTTGTGGAGAATATTCCACTTTTAGGGGTGTGAAGTTAATTGTGGGACGTCCGAAAAGGAAAGTGTGAAGTTAATTGCGGGACGGAGGTAGTACAAATTACATGTTTGTTAATAAATATTACAACATAATTTAACATGAGTCGTAATATTTTCAAGTGTTTTCTAGGGCCCATTTGTGTTGGGTGATTACTAGGGATATAATTTATTTTATCTATAATTCAAATGTTTGTTATTATTGTATTACATATAACCCGTTAAAAAAAAAAGTCCGATCTATATTTTTCCATTTTTGAGTGAAAATGTATCCCTCCTTTCATGGGTATTAAAATATCATCCTCTATATTTTTAAGTTAATTGACAAAAATATCCTTTTTATTCAAAAACTTGTATGGGACGGTCTCATGCATGAGACCGAGTTACTTTTAATAAATTGTTATCACTTTTTAAAAAGTAATTCAAATTAGTGTAAAAGTGATAACAAATTGTAAAGTGATAACAATTTATAAAAAAAGTGATAACAATTTATGAAAAAGTGATAACAATTTATTAAAAAATGACCATGTCTCATGCATGAGATGGTCTCATACAAGAGTGCTCCATAATAGATGAAGGTGTAATTGTAAAATTTTATTACATACATATATATCACTCATTTATCTTACTTTTATTTAAATTTTTACTTTTTTTTCTCTCTCCATCACATCATTAATATTACATTTATATTATATTATCTTACATTAATCTTTGTGTAAAACAAAAACGATTAATTTATATTGAAACGAAGGAAGTATTTTTATCCCTCTTTAAAAAAAAAAACACACTAATTTTTTCTCTTTCTAGTGTTTCACCCTCCCTAACGTCAGTTCAATTCCTCTATATCACTAATTATATTCCAATTTATATTTCATCTTTCTGGATATTTGAAACATGTATCAAAGATTGTGTGGTTTCATTTGCCCTCACGCACCCCTTTTTATTTCATTTCGTTCACCCAACAACCTGCGTGACAACCCCCACCGACCCCTCTCTTTCTCACCTCTCATGATGTCATCTTCCCAAAATCCACCACCACACAACAAAACCCCATGTTCTCCAATCTTACTTCAAGGAATTTTTTTATTATATTCATCTCATAAAACTCTTTACTTTCCACAAGAGGTAGAATACATAAATTAAAAAAGCAAAAAAATAAAAATAATTTAAATTGTAATTTTGTAAACCTTTATCTATAAAGTAAGAAAATTAATTGGATTTTGTACATATGTGACTAAAAATAATAATATTTTTATAAAATTGAGAATACTTGTGAGGGTGAAATTTATAGTGAGTTTTCTATTAAGAGTTAAAAATATTATAGGATGAATGAAAAGGGAAAATATTAAAGATATTATGAGATGGAGGGAGTATAAGTTTTATTAAATTTTAAAAATTATTTTAAAATTTTAATATTCATTGTGAACTTAGTGTGTAATTAAATAGTACTCCCTCCGTCCTAATATTTCTTTCATAGGGAGGGAGGCACAAATATTAAGAAAAAGGATAAAGTGTAGGAGAAATAATAAAGTGTAAGGGTATTTTGGGTGGTTGAATGAGATAAAGTGTAGGAGAAAGAATAAAATAGAATAAAACAAGAGTGACATTATTGAAATTTAAATGATCTTTGTGAGGGTGTAGTTTATGGAGGATATTCCTTTTTAGTGTGTGAAAGTAATGTTGGAACGTCCAAATAAAGCAAGTGTGAAAGTAATATTGGGACGAAGAGAGTATATAATTAATATATATGTATCTCACAATATATTTATAAAAGAATTAGTTAAAAAAATTACTAAAAATTAATAAATTTAATTAAAATTCATATAACTATTCAACATTCATCGACGAAGTGATATAGCTCAAATGATTAGAGCTCTACTACCTATGAACTAATGATTGTAGCTTTTTCGTAGTAAGTATTTTTAAGACAATTAAGTTATGGAATCCAAAGAAACTAAGTCGAGTATAGGATCCTTAAAGCTAAGCGTTGTCATGGTATTATAAAGTCTAACACGGTTTTGCAAAATTAAAATTCAATTAAACTACTAAATCAAGAAACAAGCAATTAACAAAGATAAAACAATATTGAGAGAAGTGTGTTCGGATGCAAATTACCAAGAATTCATTAATTAAAAATCACACATGATTAGGATTCCAGTTAACGAGGGATAATAGAAGCTATCTATCAAAAATAACATATCAACCGTACTTAATAAGCCTAGATTTAATATATCAAATAAGCACGTAAGATAGTTTAGAGTAGGTTCTAATGAAAATTAACCAAGTCTTCTTGCGTTAATCCAATATTGACTTTAATCACAAAATCAAGCCTAACACCTGAGCATCAATTTAATAAACTAAATCTCTTTGTGCAAATCAAATCAATTAACAAAGGATCAAAGCTTAATATAGCAATTAAATCATGCAAATCACATTAGAATAATTAATTACCTCAATAAATGAAACACCCAATCATATGATCATCATAATTAATTCATCAAAGGGTCATAAGCACAAGAGAATTTAGCCAATCATTACAAAATTAAACAAACTCATGAAAATTAAAGAAATTAACGAGAGAAAAAGAGATGCTAATTAAGAAATAAATCAACAAATGAGATAATAAGGATGACTATTACCTTGTATGTGTGCTTACACTTGATTGAATTAAAAGTCATTTCTAATTTGTAAGAAATTAAAAAGAAATTGAAGAACACCTAGTACTCTACTACTATGTGTGAGTGTGTTTCTAATGCTTAAAGTGTGTATCAAAGTGTGGAGAGTGTAGTGAAAATCTGAACCGGGTGTATATATAGTGAGGCGTTAGGACAAAAGTTTCTAAAATTGCAAGAAAGAGCTTGAAAATAGCTGAAAAATACAGAAAAAAATGCGCAACAGGCCCAAGTCGGCCGGGCAGGCAAGCACTCGGGTCGAGTGATATTAGGCATGGGCCGAGTTGAATCGGCCTCGGCTCGGATGCACTTCTTGACTGGGAACCTTGACTCGGCCTCGGCTCACTCGGTATGAAAGTAATTAAATAATAAATATTAATATATATTAATTATATATTTAATATTTAATTTATCCACCCATGAAGTGGATAGTTAAAAAGAGGAAGTTAAATAACTTCTCTTTTGATACTGCGGTTTTTTCTTTTTCTCGGTAGAAGGAAATAAAAGCTGCGAGAAGTTGATCGACGTTCATTTTCCCATAACGAAGAACCGATCGAGATCTCTCCACACACAAGAACCAAAATACCAAGGACATTTAGATTGTGAATTTTCATAGAAACAATTCTAGTAGTTGTATTCTTGATCGTGAGAATCACAGTTTACATTATAACAAATATCATTTTCGCAGTTAGTATGTTGGTCCCACTTAGTTGAGTATCGTAGAGAAAACTTGAATTAACCTTCTAGGAAAAATCTAGAGGGGGTTGAATAGATTTTTAGATTTTTACAAATCTTTCAAACTTATTCAAAAACCAAATAGCACAGCAGAATTTTAATTTTAAACTCAATTTAATCAAGATCAAAAGCAAACCGATATTTTAGTTTTAACTTCGATTCTGAATTTAATCTTTGATCAATTAATGAAAATTGAAATTGACAAAAAAGTAAAGTAAAGCAATAAAGAACACCGAGTTTATAGTGGTTCGGATTATGAATAATCCTACATCCACTCTCCTTCTCCAACTTGAAGAAGGGACTAGCTTACTACTTACTTACTTACAATCGACTTACAACTTACAACTTACAAATTTCTTCAGATCTTCAAAACTCCTAACTTCTTCTCTGGAATCTAACTATTACGGTGAGTAGTGGAATTTGAAGATTACAAGTAAAGTGTTCTATAAACACTTAGAATTGTTTTGAAAAACTCTTTTGACAACTTGTGAATTTGTTGTGAAATCGAATAGAGAGTAATACGCAAATTGTTATATGTGCAAAGTTAAAAGTTATTTTGAAAATGAAAATCTAGACCTATTTATAAGTCTGAAAAGGCAGTTAGTTTGTTAGTCGGTTCTAACAAACTAAAAGCTACCAACAAACTTAATCTTGAAAATCGCTTGTTCCCGGTGATTTTAACCTACTCATCTCGTAGCTAACTTGGTGAAGACTCGCTTTTCTTATCCTACTCGGCTTGTCTTGACCTCGTCGAGCTCTTCATAATCGTTTCCTGCAGATGACTAGATTTGAACTTGTCTTGAGATGACTTGCAACTTTCCAGTCTTGGTGACTTGATCGATCGATGACCTAGTCCGATCGGCTTAGTACTGGACTCAATCTTAGCTGTTCTTTATAGTCGTCGATCATCTGAACGGACTTTTAACTCATCAAAATATTCTTAATCTAACAATTTTCCCCTTTTTGATGAAGTTAAAACCTACAAGAAAGAGACACACTCACAAATTGAAGTTAGTTTAAAGTTAGTCAAGATTATCAAATAGGTATATTAACACATTCTTACATTGAATCGATTCATTCAAATTAGAACACTTAATTCACACTTAGAAAAATTTTAAGAACATATTCTTAAGTCTTAAGAATTTAGACTTAGTGAAAAGTTTTAAGACTTAAAGAACTTAGAAAAGTTTTAAGACTTAGAAAAATTTTTAGAAAAATTTTAATTCGAGATGAAAAATTTCCTCGGATGACTAATACTTATAAAATTTTTAAGTTTTCTTAAAAAAACTTAAGGCGAAAACCAAGGCAAACCGGATAAAGCACAATATATTCATATCGGCTTTACAAAGATTACAAATGAAGACTAATAGAAAAGAAAAATAAGGAAAAGTAAAGGTCCTGTTTCTATTAGACTCCCATTGGTCTTAAATGCAGGATCATCATCCAATTGAATACCCTCCTTCTAAGCCGCTTGAGGTCTTCTTCTTGAGTAAGTCCAGACTCGGCCTCTGCCTTCTTCACAATTTCCTTGACCCGGTCTAGGTCCAGGATCCATCGGAGTTTATTGGCGGGGATGGCGTATTCGAAAGGCTGGAGAGGTCGAGGTTGACGTTGAATTCCACATCTGCTTCTTCCAAAGCCCGATGATAGAAGTCCGCATCTACCTTTTCAATCCATTCGTGCCAAGCTAAGTCCGGGTCTCATTGAGTTGCTCCGGGGCCTTTGAGAATATACCGAAATATATCCACATTCCCTCCGATTTTTCTCCTTGTACTCATTTGCATATTTTCCACAAGCTAGCTTAGGAGGAGCAGACGTTGGGTGAAAAGGTCTGAATTTATCACCGCCTTGGTCTTTTATCAGCCATTTCCGCTCGGAGTGCTCCGTAAGACGTTGGCATCCTTCTTCTTCTTTTGCCTTTTCTTTTCTTTCTTGCCATAGAATTACATCTCTCTCTTTATTCTCTTAATCTGCTCTTCCGAGAGATTAGAATAATCACCTCCTTCTTTCCTTTCCCCTTAGCAATGACTCTGGAATAGATATCAGCAGATCTTGTCTCGCTAGCCGCTACTTCCTTACCCTTCCCCTTGGCTTCTCCAGATTCAGATTCTTTAAGTTTAGCCAAGAGATTTTCGATCCTCTCCTCCTCCTCTTTCTTTCTCTTCTCCTCATCCTCCTTGGCGCCTCCTCTAATTGACTTACCCTCACTGGAGAGCGGCTAGCTCATCGAGACTTGAGTTTCAAGTCTTCCTTAGCTGCCTTCAAATCAGTGTGTTGGCCTTCGTGCCTACTTCTTTCTGGTCTCCTCGACCACTGTGAGGGCTTGTCTCTTTTCTTGTTCATCTTTTTCCCCTTTTTAACTTCGGCAGCCAAATTTGTCACCTTAACATCAAGATCATTACACTTGACTCTGAAGTCGATTGGTCTACAGACCATTTCATTTACCACCATTTGGTTGTACCTCTTCACTTCTTCTTTCGGTGCCCTCGGCTCTTCCTCCATTGCTTTCACTTTGTCGGCCAAGACAGAGTTAGTAGCCGAGATATGATTTTATCGAGATAAGGTTACCTCCACTTCTCTCATGCTTTGGCAATCACACCGTGTCGATTCTTGCTTTGACCATCTTCTTTGTCCTCCTCTTCATTTTCCTCCTGAATGTTGAATTTATCTTTTTCTCCACAAGGGTGAGGATTGAGGAGATAGCGGAGACAGGCTTAGGTCAGCTGTCGTCTTCCTCGAGATGAGGAATCGGACGAAGAAGGAGTTGGTTCTTTTTAGTAGGTGGGAGAGGGGTAGGGTGTGTTTGGATAGTTGGGAGAGAGGAGTAGGATATAGTGGGAACAAATGAGGTTTGGACTTGTGGGAGAGGGGATGGCCGGGTTTGTATAGTGGGGGTGGGAATGGGAGATGAGGTTTGTATGAGTGGTGGTGGTGGTTGGGATGAGGTATGTTACTGTTTCGGTGGGTGGGGTTTGAGTTTGGACTATAGAGGGAGTAGGCATATGGAGAGGCTCGAGGTACCGGCTTGGGATACCTCTTCATTGCTGTTTGGACATGTGGGATAACAGTGAATGCGAGGCTCTCAAGTGCCGGCTGGGCACTTCTTCATTACCAGTGCGAGGTGATAAGGAAGGAGATGAGGATAGGCTTGTACTGTTTGAGGGATCGGGAAAGAAGCGGCTTCCTTGGTTGGGGAGGGGGAACCTCAAGTTGGCCAACCTCACTGCTATCTTCGACAGAACCTCCTCTGGTTTCAAGGTTCTTTGTATCCATCTGCCGCTTAGACCCTCCAGATTTGGTGGAGCCTTTAGAGCTTTGAGATGCTCGTCTGCAGGCCTCCTTACCAATGGAATTTCAGCTTCCTCTACCTCCTCTTCTTTTGAGGCTTCTTTGATAGGAACAACGGATGAACCCTCTCCTTTCTTCTTCTCGAGAGACTTTTACCAGCCTTCTCCTCTTCTCGCCTTTGAGAAACCCTCGGAATGACAAGCCGTCTCCTGGGTTGGAATCACAACCGCTTCCTCTTGAGTTGCGACCCCAGCTTCCTCCTCGGGTCCCTCTGCTTCTACCTCACTGGAGGTACCTCTGTGGTTGTTCTTTGGTCTTTGGGCTTCCTCTGCTGCTGTCTCCACCTCGATTTTGGCATCATCGGACTCATCGCCCGAGTCTGGATTCCCTCCAAGCCTCTCATCCTTTGTGAGGATTCCCTTCGCTTGGAGTACTTCTTTGTACCCACTCTCCGGTCAATTTGCTCATTCGACCCTTCAATCAATACTGTTATTTTATTGAATAGGGTGACTATCGAGTTAGGTACCCACTAAGGCATTTACGACTTGAAGGTAAACCGTTTTTCTCCTCTTTAAGCTTAAAAATCAGCAGGTCTGTTTCAGTTCACTTGGACTCCATCCGAATCGCCCTCATAACACACACTGGGTTTGGTTAATCCATCATGCGAACTCTGTTCCCCCAACACCGATTTGGTAACCACCGTCATCAACAATCTGTACTTTCTTCTCAATAAATTTTTCTTCAAATCCCTACGTGTTCCCGAGTATGTAACCCTCGCCATCAAATCGAAAGACTCCTCCCAATCATCCTCTTTGTACGTCAATGGATTGACTCCTTCCATTGACGTGTTGAAAATTCTCGCATTGTTTTCTTTTGAGTAACTCATCGATCTTGTACCGTCCATGATTGTGTCAAACCCATCACCGGTATCTCTCATGTTTGCAAGAACTCTTGCTCCCAAAGAAGTCGGCGATCCTATTACGAGGAGATTTCATTGATAGAAATCCCCTTAGCCTTGATGCTTCCAATAAGCGGAGGATTTCTGCAGATTACGGATCTCGAGTGGTTTCAAGTCCACATACATCTCGGCTTTTAGACGATTTTTGAATAACTCTTCATTCATTTTAAAATGAGAAGAGTTTGTGGAAATATATGTAGGTTTGTGGGTTTTGGTAGTTTTGGAAGAAGAGGCCATGGTGAATTTTATGAGATTGAGAAAGTTTTAGAGTATTTGCGAGGTTTTCGAAGGTGGAAAATGATTACAAGAGGAAGAAGGTGTATTTATAGGAGGAAAAGTTGGAAAGATAAACCGCTTTGAAAATTTAATCTTAATCTAAGCCGTTTATTTGAAATGATTTCTTGTCTTTGAATCAACGGTTAAAAATTTGGATAAAGCGATTGGGATTCGGTGCGTGTAGTTCACTAATCTTTGAATTGCGTAAAAAGTTACTTTGTAGACTGTTGATTTGACCGAAGTAGGGTTACTTTATGCAGAGAAGTGAGTAATCCCGACATCGGCCTAGGTTTACCTTTCTTTGCATAAAGGTTTTCTAAAGCAGACAAGGTCTGAAGATAACAAGTAAATGACCTCGTCTGGGTTTTAAAACAATCTAGTTTTATCTTTTGGCAAACTTAAAGGCTAGTTAAGAAAACATTTTTATTTCAAATAAGCGGGCTCGATTAAATTTTCTAAAGTTAGTTTTCCATCCAATAATTTGAGAAGAGTTTTATCAAGAAACACAATGTATGGAGAGTATTCGAAGCAAAGGTGTCTAGATGAGAAGGTTTATAACAGATGAGGTGAAACAATCGATTTATCAACTGATCCGTGACTGCTTCTGCAAAGACATAAACTTGAAGAAAACCATTAGTAGGCCGAGGTAGATCGGATAGGGTGCGAGATAGTCATCTATTTTTCAAGAAATCGGTGACTATTGTGCCCTAGTCTGATTTACCGAATGTCGAATAAGTAATCATCACGTCGGATAAGGTCAATATGACTATTCCTTGATTCTTGATTCCAAAAATAGGAGATCAATGATATCACTACCCGATTGTCCTTTGACTCATATCTAGTACGATAATTCTTTCTAGACATAGTAAACTAAACTAAGAGAGACAAAGGATGAAAAACATAGAATTATAGATTAACTAAAGAAGCATCTAATAATCCTAATTCTACGGATAATTCTTTAAACCTTGTCTCTGCGGTGGCTTAGTCAAGATGTCTGCTCTTTGGAAATCGGTCAAGATCTTCTCTAGTCGATGTCACCTTTCTCTACATGGTCTCGGATGAAGTGGTGTCGATATCTACATGCTTGCATCTAGTATGTAGGACTCGAGTTACGGGTAATAGCTATGACACTATTACTATCACAAAAGATTGGTACATCTTTGGTGATAATGTTATAGTCCCTTTCTTTGTTGACTTATCCAAATCACCGAGAACAACAACTTCCACCGCCATATACTCGGCTTCGATTGTGGAAGTAGCTACGGAGGTTTGTTTCTTAGACAACCATGAAATCGACTTACTACCAAGAAATTGGCAAGTACCGGATGTAGATTTTCTATCTATCTTACACCCACCAAAGTCGAGTCCGAGTATCCAGACGGCTCAAAGTTGTCATCATTTGGATACCACAATCCAACATTTATTGTACCTTTTAGATACTTAAGTATTTTCTTCACGCTTCAAGATGGCTTTTCTTAGGATTAGGTTGAAATCGAGCACGAGACTCCAACCGCAAATTAAATATCGTGTACTAGCAATTAAATATAATAATGAACCAATTAGACCTCGATACTCGGTTTGATCGAGTGTCTTCTCCCTTCTCATCTGGATCCATTGAAAAGTTTATCATCATAGGTATCTTAGCTTCTCGGTACCTATTCCAAAATTTTCAATGAGATCTTTTGTATATTTGGCTTGATTGATGAATATTCCCTTCTTTGTGCATTTGACTTGGAGTCCAAGAAAATAAGTCACCTCTCCCATCATGGACATTTCAAATCGCTTTTCATAAGATGACTAAATTCTTCACACAAAGATATGTTAGTTGATTCAAAGATAATATCATCAACATAAATCAACTAACAAAAGATCACAACCATATTCTTTTCTAAAGAGAGTTCTATCAATCCTACCTTTTACAAAACCATTTTGAATTAAATAATCGGACAAGGTGTCATACCATGCTCTAGGTGCTTGTTTAAGTCCATATAGAGCTTTCCTTAGTTTATAAATCTTGTCTCCTTTGACAAAACCAGAGGTTGCTCTACATAAACTTCCTCGGCTAGGATTCCATTAAGAAATGCCGACTTAACATCCATGTGAAAAACTATGAATCTTTTAAAAGCGGCATAGGCTAAAAACAATCTTATGGCTTCTAGGCAGCTCTTTGGTGCAAAGGTTTCATCATAATCAATCCCCACGATTGTGAATAACCTTGAGCAACTAGTCTGGCTTTATTTCTAACCACAATATTGTTTTCATCCCTTTTGTTTTTAAAGACTCATTTAGTTCCAATGACTTTTTGATGATGAGGTCTTTCAACAAGCTCCCACACATCTTGTCTTTGAAACTGATTTAGTTCTTCTTGCATGGCATTAATCCAGATTGGAATCGATTAGAGCTTGATAATAGATTTAGGTTCAAGTAATGACATATAGCAATCGAACATACAATCTTGATTTAGTTGGGTCCTTATGTCTGACTCCAGTCTAAATCTCCAATTATCTGTTCAATTTGGGTGATATGACATTACTTTCTTACCTTTATCTTTTACAATGGATGAAGTTTTGTGCGAATTATTTATTTCAGATGATTACGTGTTACCTTCTCGATGACTCAACCCGATCATCCGGGTTGTTGGTCGTCTGATCAATCAGGTGAGGAAGAGCTTCGAGGTTCTTTCTCTGTGTTTGAATCTGTATTTCTTCTTCATCTCGAGTCGATTCTTGATTGTAGAATTTTATGGTTGATTTCTTGATAGTCATCGATCCGGATCATCGATATCTTTGTGATGTCCCCTGTCTTACTATACTCAAAAGAAGATTCATCAAATACCACATGGGGTGTTTCTTCCACATACAAGGTTGTCTTATTAAAAACTCTATATTCCTTTGATACAGATGAGTATCCCAAGAATATCTCATCTGCTATCTTGGCATCAAAAGTTTTTAATTGAGATTTACCATTGTTGTGTATGAAACATTTACAACCAAATATATGAAAGTATGAAATTTTGGGAGATCTTCCCTTCCAAATTTCATAAGGAGTTTTGCATTTATCTTTAACAATCAAACTTCTATTTTGAACATAACAAGTCAGTATTTGTATTTACGCCCAAAACTCGTGTGGAGTGTTGTACTCGAGATAACATTGTTCTAGCCGCCTCTTTCAAGGTTCTCGTTTCTCCTTTCAACTACTCCATTTTGTTGTGGAGTCCTTGCTGCAGATGTTTCATGAGCTATGTCATTCTCAATGCGGTAGTTAGTAACAAACTTATTAAGGAATTCAGTACCTTTATCACTTCTAATTTTAACAATAGTTAGTCCTTTTTCATTTTGAACCTTTTTAAGAAATTCGAAATCTTAATCATAGTCTCATTCTTTTTGTATAAGAAAATAACCCAAGTAAATCTTGAAAAGTCATCAACAATTACCAAGGTATACTTTCTTCCACTAAAGCCGAGAGGTGTTCTTGGACCAAAAAGATCCATGTGAAAAAGTTCCGAATCCTTTACGAAGAAGGACTACTTATTGTTTTAAAAGAAGCTTTAGTCTGTTTTCCTTTTTGACAAGAATCACACACATGGTTCTTTAAAAATACTTTATCGGGAGTCCTTTAACTAAAGATTTCCTTGCTATTTTGTTAAGAGTTTTGAAGTTTAAATGGTCAAGACGTTTGTGCCACAACCAACTTAAATCATCCTGAACTCTTAGCAACAAGACAAATATCTTTAGGACAACTTTTGAAATTAGCAACATAAATGTTACCTTGTCGACACCATTAACGAGAATATTTTCATTAATACCATCTAATACAAAGCATGCATTATGAGTAAATTTGACACTTAACCCCTTATCACAAAATTGTGAAATGATCATAAGTTGTGCTTCAATCCTTCCACGTAGTAGACTTCATTTACTTGAATATCACCTATCATCGGTGTTCCTACACCTTTGGTAAGTCCATAATTGTTATCTCCAAACATTACTCTCGGTCCATCTATGGTCTGATAGTTAGAGAGAAGTCGTCTTTCATAGGTCATGTGCTTGGAACAGCGACCATCAATGTACCGGATGACCTCAAGAATGTCTCCTCTTTCAACTATCTTCTTATCTTCCTGCAATCACAAATTTAATGCTTAGGTACCCTTTGTACTTTGGGTCCTTTCATGTTAAGTTGACTTTTAGGAATCCGCATAAAGATATCAATGTTTCTCAAAATCATAGATTGAAGTTTACATCCATATCTATCTACTAAGATAAGACTTTCAAGATCAATCTTATTTAAGCTGATCTTTTGAAATTGTCTTAAATCTTGGTAAAAATGGATATGTTTTGCTTCTTCCATCAAAGCCATTATACCTAGGATAGGACTTTGACTTAGTCTTAGGTTTAACCTTAGGAGCTACTTTACTCGTCTGTGATTTCTTCTCGTAAGTATCGATGAGGTAATTAAT
Organism: Paraleonurus japonicus; assembly: GCA_030762865.1. NCBI lineage: Eukaryota > Viridiplantae > Streptophyta > Magnoliopsida > Lamiales > Lamiaceae > Paraleonurus > Paraleonurus japonicus. The sequence goes on from CM061060.1 coordinate 25,954,584, forward strand.
TCCTTAGGTTTCCAGGACTAAATCTAGTTTCTATCTTTGGTTTAGTTGCTTTTACAAAAACTCTAGGTTTTATTGGATCATTTTTCTTATTCCTCTCAAAACCTAATCCGGTTTATCACTAGACTTTTGTGAAGTATTGAAGATTTTATCTATTGTGGTCCGAGTGTTATTCTTAAGTCCTAACTTGAGATTTAATTTTTCTGTTAGTCTTCTTGTAACTCTCATTTTCAGAATAGATATTTGAGAATTTTATCTTCAAAGAATTCAATTCCTGTTCTAACTTATCTGCCTTATCGGACAAGGTACTAGTGATCATCTCGGTCGACATTCCCCCTTGAATGTACAAATGGTTTCTCACTAACCTTAGTTTGATTGACCTTAGTCGATCAAGAATTTGATTCTTTAAATTATAATTTTCAGTTTCTATCTGTTTATAAGTAGATAGAGCAGTCTCCAAATCTTTCAAAAGTTTTTCAATAAGACTAGGATCAGTTTGAGATAAGGTATCACAATCATTATCTCCGAGGATGAATAGTAATGTACCTCTTTTGCCATTAAACGAGATGTCGTCATCTTATCCAAAATCAGGAGGATGAGGATGATGATGTCTCATGAACTTCTTCTTTCTCATCCGTAAGAGCTCTCGATCATGCATACCTTCTATCTCTCTTTTCCTCTTTTCTTCTCTCTCTTTGGGAGTGAGTTGAGGACAATCATAACTATAGTGACCGGGCTTGTTGCATGTATAACAAATATCTCCTCTGTCTGCCTTAGGACTACTATCTCCTCTTACGATTGGTGACTTATGCTTCCTCGTCGATCTTTTTCCTATCATTGTCTAAACTCTTTTCTTCTTTATTAGATTTATAGTTCCTTCGACTTGATCCGTCTCTCTTGTTTCTTTTGTACTTCATTCTCAAACTTTCATATCTTTTTAATAGAAAACCATTTCTTCCTTAATAGACAAATCGGATGCCTTGGAGATCTTTTCAGATTCATCTTGATGAACAAATGCTACAGTCTTTCCAGATGTTGAAGATTCTCGCTTCATCTTCTTCATCTTCGATTTGGATGTCATATTCTAATGCCTTCGAGATGAGAAAATAAAGTGTGGTGTGAAATTGAAGATAGATTCTAAGTAGCTTTCAGAATATTAGCTTCCTCTCTCCATCTTTTGCTTAATGACCTCAACACTTTATTATTGATTTCTTTCTCTGTATAGGTTTTACCCAAATCACCGCCTTGTTCGGAAGATTAGTCAGTCTTACATCAAGTTGATCAATGGATTCTCCTTCTTTCATCTTGATAGTGTCAAAAACATGTAGAACTGATTGCAATTTGTTTTCTTTGACCTGATCGATCCTTCACAGATTCCAACAAGAGTTTCCCATATTTCCTTGGCGATCTTGCATCTTTTCACTTTTTCGATCCAGTCCTTACTCAATGTTTCAATGATCTCGGTTCTAGCAACTTGATCCAGATTATGAATCTTTCTTTCATCACTTGTGAGTTACGAGCTTTTCTTTTCTTGCCTCACTCTTGTTTCAAATTCTTTGCAATACCATCACTTGTGCCACCATGATAAAACTTGATAGGTACTTCCTCAAGAACCTCCTCCATTCTATCATGAATTGCTTTGAGATGGTTCTCCATTCTAAACTTCCAATAGTCATATTCTTCGATTGAGAAATCGGATAGACTCCTTGATTTCTTGCTTTTAACGAAGACATGGTGAGATAGAAAAACCAAAATACTTACAAGATCTTTTTAGTAGTCTTATTAGTGAAACAAAGAAAATGAAGATAATCAAGAACAAATTTCAGTAATCTTGGTTAAGACCTAAAATCAATATCGTAATGACTTAACACCGCTCCGATACCACTTGTTGGTCCCACTTAGTTGAGTATCTTAGAGAAAACTTGAATTAACCTTCTAGGAAAAATCTAGAGGGGGTTGAATAGATTTTTAGATTTTTACAAATCTTTCAAACTTATTCAAAAACTAAGTAGCACAATAGAATTTTAATTTTAAACTCAATTTAATCAAGATCAAAAGCAAATGATATTTTAGTTTTAACTTCGATTCTCAATTTAATCTTTGATCAATAAAGCGAAAATTGAAATTGACGAGAAAAGTAAAGTAAAGCAATAAAGAACACCAAAATTTATAGTGGTTCGGATTATGAATAATCCTACATCCACTCTCCTTCTCCAACTTGAAGAAGGGACTAACTTACTACTTACTTACAATCCGACTTACAACTTACAAATTTCTTGAGATCTTCAAAACTCCTAACTTCTTCTCTGGAATCTAACTATTACGGTGAGTAGTGGAATTTGAAGATTACAAGTAAAGTGTTCTATAAACACTTAGAATTATTTTGAAAAACTCTTTTGACAACTTGTGAATTTGTTGTGAAATCTGAATAGAGAGTAATACGCAAATTGTGATATGTGCAAAGTTAAAAGTTATTTTGAAAATGAAAATCTAGACCTATTTATAAGTCTCAAAGACAGTTAGTTTGTTAGTCAGTTCTAACAAACTAAAAACCGCCAACAAACTTAATCTTGAAAACTCGCTTGTTCCCACTGATTTTAACCTACTCATCTGTAGCTAACTTGGTGAAGACTCGCTTTTCTTATCCTACTCAACTTGTCTTGACCTCGTCCGAGCTCTTCATAATCGTTTCCTGCAGATGACTAGATTTGAACTTGTCTTGAGATGACTTGCAACTTTCCAGTCTTGGTGACTTGATCGATCGATGACCTAGTCCGATCGACTTAGTACTCGGACTCAATCTTAGTCGTTCTTTATAGTCGTCCGATCATCGAACCGACTTTTAACTCATCAAAACATTCTTAATCTAACATAGTATACGATATTTATCCGTAATCCAACAAAGTGGTATCGAGCATCATTGGATTCTTTTTCTCGTTACTTAATATGATGGCATGAAATTTTTTGATGAAAACGTGATATATTCTCTGTTTACATTATTGACGTAATAGTGTTATGATATGAAAATATTTGTTTTTTTGAAATCATGATTTTTTCATGTAAATGTTGTCGTAATGATTACGTAAATCATGTGATCTCATGAGATATATTTTATGGAATTGCTTTCTTTACATTACACGTATTATGCATGAATGGTTATGTGTGAATATTTTAAAGCAAGTGAAAATTTTGTTTGTGTTTGCAAAAGATTTAAAAAATGAAAAAAATTCAAAATTTTGTATGTTATGAATCTTCTTGTTTTGTTTATACAAAGATGTAGAGCATTGAATGAGGATTCCGTAGACATATAGTTTGAATTTTTTGGCCTAGTAACGAATTAGTTATGATTTTTATAATTTTTTATCGAATTGGGCCATTTTTGCAAACTTTGAGAAAATTCAGGGTGTTTTTCTGAGAATTCAATTTTTCAAAGGATCTTTTAGCTATTTTTCCAAAAATATTAAAGCTGCTTTTGACTGAGCTTTGATCGGCCAAACCGACCCTAACCGGTTGACTCGACCCGACCGACAACTCGACCCGACCCAAATTGGGGTCCGACCAGTCCGGAGTAGTGGCACGTGCACGGAATGCACCGATCACCGACGGGAGCTACGATGGCGCGTGAGGTTCACGCGCGGTGGCGGTCGACGGTGGTTGGTGGCTCTTGAGGTCCACGCGCGGTGGTGGTCAACGGCGCGTGAGGTCCACGCGTGGCGGCTGTTTCCGGTGCGTGAGGGCGCACGTAACGGCTCCTGCCGGAGTGTGCGGGTGCGTGATGACTTTTTCCGGCGTGTGGGAACTAGTCGGACCTCATTTTGTGCGTTAAATACTTTTTTCGGACATGTAATGACTGTTTTAAAGTGTATGGACATGTTTTTCAACCTTTTTTTTCTTTAAAGATGCTTTAATATATGCTTAGTATTCAATTATAATAGTGAATAAATATTTTTTATCTCTTCAAATTGTTTTTGGGACTATCTTGAAATATAATTGTTTCATGCACTAACTCATATATGATAGTGGGAGCTATGGTCACACTTGCATCAATAGTGAGTTGACTTATTCCACTTGAAATTATGATTTCATGTGTTGAAGAAAGTTTATTTAAATTCATTATGATGAAGTTTAACTAATTTAGTCCTTTGTTGGTAATTTATGATTCGAGAAATATGGGAGTCATAAGAGTTATTAGTACTAAAGATATCCAAACCAAGGATGATGTACTTAAAGAATTCATGACTTGTAAGATGAAGCCATATCACAACATAAGAGAGCATGAACTTCATATGAATGAGTTATATGTCAAATTACAATTTCTTCTATGCAATAGAAGATTGCCAATATTTTTAGCCGATTAGATTAAAAATCCGGATACATGGGCGAGGACTCTTGATCCCGATTTACGAGAAGGTTTTGGGACAAGTGGTCTTCCGGCAAACATAGTTTTCTTGGAGAAAAGCCTACGACATCTGATACAATAAGATTAATGGCTAAAGAATCTGAAGAGATTGATAAAAAACAAGCTATTAAAATGGTGTGCTCAAGGATGGGAGGTGTTAGATGTTACGATATTGAATGATAAATCTAAGAGTAAGATTAAGAACCCTCTTATAGATCCTTTAGTGCAAGTTGCTTTCAACGTAGGCACTAGAAAGGTTGACAAACATCGAGAGAATGTCCTAGTTAGACGTTTAAATGGTCGTTATTTTATATGAATATTGATACATTTTCTTGCATGGTTATTTGAAAATGTTTATATTCGATTACCTTGATGTGGTTTTATGAGTTTTTTTGAATTTCTTAACTCATGTGTTTTTTTTTTTATGTTTTGAGTATAAAATCTTTTATTGAGATATTTGACATTGGTCGATGATTGATAGCTATAAGTTATTTTTCAAATCAAGTCTTGTATCAATTTATTAGATGTTTATGACTTAACATAAAAAAAGTTGATTAAATAAGTGATAATATTATTAACATATTGAGTTACTTCTCTCTGAAAAGACAATGACATTCAAATCAATTGTTGATGAGTTAAACAAGGGTGAAAAACTTCAATGAGGACAATTATGATACTTGGCATCACAAGATATGATATGTCTTGGGACGAGCAAGATGCTCTGACGCTATAAACCATGTGATGACAGATCCTGGAATTGGGATAGGAACTCAAGGAAGGAGAGACCAAGAAGCTTATATGGCGTGGAAAAGAAAAATTCCACCGCTCGTGGGATTTTGGTGAGTTTGGTAATTGATGATATGATTCACGAGTGTGAACAACATCCTACAACCTATGATATCTGGGTGTATCTACGGGAAAAGTATGGTGGCACATCGATTACTCGATTAAGGAAGTCGACGATTAAGTTCGATACTTACAAAAGAAAGTTGATCATACCATAAGACAACACCTTCGAGAAATGTCTAATATGATCGAGAGAACTTAAATCACGGTCACATATTCTCCGACGAGCAAATGCGGATCCAAGCTTTGATTAGGTCACTTAGATTGGTGGGAACATCTTAAGGTCAATCTAACTCACAACGAGAGCATTAAGACTTTCGGTGATGCAACGTCATGTTGAGTTAGAATATGAACGTCTTGGAGCCGCCAAGCCTTCATCAGTGCTTATTTTGCTCAATCCGATTCAAAACAAGCTTCGGGCTTTAAACGTAAGAGAAAGCTGGAAGAAAGGAAAAAGAATAAGCAACCTAAGACCGGGAATCCCGCCAATGCTCCTGCTAACAATCCTCAAGGAAAGAAGAAGAAGAAGAAGAAAAATCATGCTAAAAAGAAGAAAGATTAGAGTAAAATGCCTTGTTATAATTGTCATCAACTTGACCACTTTGCTCGTGAATGCCCCGAGCCCAAGAGGGACAAGGTAATTGATATGAATTCTATTTTGAGCATGATATATGTCTCTAATCTTGTGTTATTGACCGAATCTTATCCTTTATGGATTATAGACTCGGGGCAATATACCACGTAACAAGGGACGAGAGGAGCATATGTGGATTACCGTTGTGTTCCGAGGGGGACGAGATGGATATATGTGGGTAATAATACTCAAGTTGAAGTCAAAGGAGTTGGGACTTGCAAACTTGAGTTGGACAATGGTCGTGCTTTTATCCTACATGATGTCTTATTTGCTCCCGAGATCACACGTAATCTTATCTCTGTGATTCTTCTTAATTTAGGATTTAATATGTTATTTTCAAAAGCCAAGGTTGTTATTAGTAAAGACGATGTTTGTTATGGTACTGGACATATGATTGATGGTTTTATGGCATTAGATTGTAATAGAACAACTTTTAGTTATTATGAAGATCGTTCATGTTTTCTAAATGTTTGTTCATCTAGTGATGCTTATGTAGATTATAATATTTGACATGCTAGATTAGGTCATATTGAGCAAGATAGGATGAATCGACTTGTCAAGGAAGGACTCTTAAGTTCATCTTCGAAAGTCGAGTTATCCAGATGTGAACATTGTCTTCTTTGGTAAAATGATTAAAAAACATTTTGGCAAAGTGTTAGAGCTGATTTTCCATTGCAATTAGTCCATTCGATATATGTGGTCCTGTTAATGTGAGGGCACGACATGGAGCTTATTATTTCATTACTTTCATAGATGATTATTCGCGTTATGGATATGTTTATTTGATATCTCACAAATCTGAAGCATTAAGTTGTTTCAAATGTTACCTAAATGAGGTTGAGAATAAAAAGATAGAACTTTCAAGGTTTTACGAACCGACAAAGGACGTGAGTATCTTTACGATCAATACAAGGAATTGTGTAATGAAAAAGGGGTAATCCGGCAATTAAGCTGTTCCTTACACTCCTCAACAAAATGGTGTTGCTTTGAGAGAAGGAAGCAGAACATTGTTGGAAATGGTTAGATCCATGATGACACAAGCCAATTTACTGTCTCTTTTTGGGGGATGCGTTACTAATCTGCGGCTTATGTGTTGAATAGAGTGTCTTCAAAGTCAATTGCTTCAACTCCATACGAACTTTTGGACGAGTAGGAAACCCGATTTAAGTAACCTTAGATCTTGGGGATCTGCAACTTTCGTACATGATTCTACGAGTCAATATGGAAAGTTGGGACCAAGAGGAAAGAAATGTATCTTCATAAGATCTTGTGATCACTCTAAGGGATACGTGTTTCTTGGAGATCAAGGAGATGGGAGTGTGGTGAAATAGAATCGGGTAATGCAATTTTTCTCGAAACCGAATTCCCCGATCGAGGGGGAGTTCAAAATATTGAACCAATTTTTGAGGCGACGAAAATCACTCTATATCGATCCAAGTGGGAGTGGTTTAATAAATAATATGGATCTTGATAAGAGTTTTCTGTTGAAGATCGGATGGATCTTGGCCGAAAACGTTTTATCCTGGAGAAGATCTTACAATACGTCAATCTCGGAAAAGTTCAAGGAAACATATGCCTAAAAGGCATTATGACATTGAAGGTCATGTTTTTTTGTTTCTCCAGAAAATGAGGAGGTAATCCCGGTAGATGAGGAAGAGCCTAGAAATATACAAAAGACTTTATCCTGTCCGGAAAAGAAAAATGAAAAAAGCAATGGAAGAGGAAATGAAGTCTATGAGATCAAATCAAGTTTGGGAACTTGTTGATCTCCCAAAAGGACGAAAAACAATTGCGAATAAATGGATTCTCAAAATTAAAAGAAAGGCTAATGGATCTCAGAGAAAGGTTTAAAGCTCGCTTGGTGGCAAAAGGTTATACTCAACCTGGAGGGTATAGATTAAGAAGAAACCTTTTCACCTGTAGTGAGATTTGCCTCAATTCGTCTAGTTCTAGCCTTAGTTGCTAGTATGGATTTAGAAATTGCATCAAATGGACGTTAAAACCGCTTTTCTCAATGGAGAAGTAGAAGAAGAAATCTACATGCAACGGCTGTAGGATTCATTCTTCAAGGTCAAGAAGAGAAGGTTTGTAAATTGAAAAGATCAATTTATGGACTTAAACAGTTTTCAAGACAGTGGTATTTGAGATTTTACAAAAGCGATAATCTTATATAACTTTGTCATGATAGATGAAGACCACCGTGTGTATGTCAAACGGTCCATGAATAATTTTATGATTCTATCTTTATATGTGGACGATATTTTGTTGGTGGAAACAACAAAGAGTATCTTGAGACCATTAAAAATGGTTATCTTCAAACTTTGAAATGAAAGACATGGGTGAAACGAGAATACATACTTGGTGTAAAAATTCATAGAGATCGTTCAACAAAACTACTTGGTTTGTCTCAAGAGACTTACATAAGAAAACTTCTAGAACGATTCAAAATGGATAAATGCTCACCCGTGGATACTCCTATTGTTAAATGCGAATCATTAAGCCGTGATATGTGTCCAAAGACTCAGAGGATAAAGCTGAAATGTCCAAGTACCATACGCTAATGCAATTGGAAGTCTAATGTACGCAATATTGTGTACACGTCCGGACATCTGTTATGTCGTTGGCATGGTCAGCAGGTATCAATATAATCCGGGTAAAAACACCTGGATGACAAAGAAGAGGATTTTCAGATATCTAAAGGGGAACAGCATTATTATCTTTGTTACCAAGGAAATAATGTGACACCAAATTAGTATACAGACGCCTTGATTGGAGTGGTGATTTAGATGAACGTAAATCGACCTCTGGTTATGTCTTTTGCTCAACAATGGAGCGATCTCATGGTGTAGCAAGAAACAATCTTGCATTGCATTGTCCACAATGGAAGCTGAATTTGTGGCATGTGCATCTGCAGACAAGAATCGATTTGGCTAATGAGATTTTTGAAACATTTGGGAGTTGTGAACTCTCCGTGGGAGTCATTACAATGCATTGTGATAATCAAGCAGCGATTGCTTACACAAAAGATCCCAAATATCATGGAAAGACCAAGCATATCGATACTAAGTATAATTTTATTAGAAATATTATAGAGAAGAAGAAAGTGACTCTTAAATACATTTCTACACGATTGATGTTAGCAGATCCTTTTACCAAAGCTATTCCTAGAGATGTTTTTAAGGACATGTCAAGACTTTTGGTTTACATAGGATATAATGTAATGCGATGTAGATATTGTATGTTGTTGATGTTATATTTGTTATGGTTATAACAATTTATGTATCACAAATATATGGAATGCATATATTAGTATGTCTACAAGTTATGATTGACTCTCTCATACGAGCAATCACCTTTGACATTAGAGAATGTGCAAAGTTGAGATTATATTATTCAAAATAATTGTAATAGATTTTAGTCATGAATCTATTTAACTTGTTTCAAAGCTAAATCATCGATTTCCCGACCAAAAGTGAGAGGAAATCCAAGTTAAGTGTTGTAGATACGCTTGAACTGTGATTTATACAATGCCTAAAATTAAAATGACATACGCTTCCACCATGGAAGTTAAGACATTGTAACATGTGTTCATCATACTACATGTGCTAAGATGACCATAAGGATATGAGAAATATAATCCCAAATTTTTTCTCATAGTATGAGTCCTTGAGTTTCAAACTAACCTCATATAAGTACCCTTTTGGACTTTCTAATTTATTTCTAAGACTTCACTATAGTGATGCTACTTTAGCATGTTATCAATGACCATGACAATTCGGTGATACGATACATGTCTAGGAAAGCAACTATAGTGGGAATCAGAGATACTTTGTTCGAAAGGAAGAATATCTTTATTAACACATTCTATTGTGATTCGGTGACCGGTCAATCGAGTTGAGAACTTGATTATAAATACATAGTGTTTTGACAAAAGTTGAATATGCTCTAATAAATTACAAGGAATTGTAAGAGATATGTCAACTTGTGTTAGTTGAAAGAATTCTGGGTACAACGAATTTTGATTTTCTTCATGTGAAATCAAGTTGAATTGTTATATATCCTTAACAAGTATATAACATTAAAACTCATATTCTCGAGGGTCACACGATTTATTTGTCCGTATAAAAGGTATATCAAATGGTGAACTGGAATGAAACTAATGACATTAAATCTCTAACTTCATGTGTGAGTGTGAGATAAAAGTAATTAAATATTAAAAATTAATATATATTAATTATATATTTAATTTATCCACCCATAAAGTGGATAATTAAAAAGAGGAAGTTAAATAACTTCTCTTTTGGATACTGCGGTTTTTCTTTTTCTCGATAAAAGGAAATGAAAAGTGCAAAAGTTGATCGACGTTCATTTTTCCATAACGAAGAACTGACCGAGATCTCTCCACACACAGTAACCAAAATACCAAGGTCATTTAGATTGTGAATTTCATAGAAATAATTTTAGTAGTTGTGTTCTTGATCGTGAGAATCACAGTTTATATTATAATAAATATTATTTTCGCAGGTTAACATACCTGATATTTATCCAGAATCCAACAGTTGGCAAGAGTAACACTTGGGTCGAGTTGCTTGCGGCGCGGTCAAGTGGAACTCGCTGATTGTTGATCGACGTCTTCCTTCTTTTTTCTCCTCACAAATTGTTGCTGCTCTTTCTTCTTTCACGTTTTTTCTTTTTCTTCTCTTTACTGTTACTGAAAGCATTGCTTTACCTTCTGAATTCAACAGCTATGTTGATTGATGTGGTGGGGCCTATTTTAGTTTGACTTTCCTCTTCCAACTTGTTGCTGCTCACACTTTCTCTCCTTTTTTGAATTAATACTCTTCTTCGAATAAAAAGAAGGTGTTCTTTTTTTTCTTAGCTTCAAATAGAAGTCAATTTAAATCAAGGAATTTAAGGATAATCTATCATATATTTACAAATTAAAATAGAAAAAAATTAAATAAATGGATTTGATTCACACCAATATTATTTGTTAGTTGGAGGATTTCAAGTAATAGGGTTGGGTTTTGTTGAGTATTTGAAATTCTTTTCTTGTAACATTTTTTGAACCAAAATCTATTCATTTAGTTTTTCTTCATTTTGATTTGTGAATGTAAGATGTATTATTTTTAAATCACTTGATTTCAAATGACTCCATCCAAATGATATCTAAGCGAGCAATGTCTTTTTAATTTCTTATTCCAACTTCCATTCTTTAATTATTCCTTCACGTGATATCTTCAATCTATGCAATTAAATTGCATCTCACTTAATAACGTGCCACTTAATATATGAGCAAGTCTCTTGTGAAATATTGCACCGTGCAATATCAATTAAAAAAGGAAATTATTAAATCTTGTGGATCAAGATAAAGAACAGGTCAAACCGAAACTAGCGCAGCATTTCTTCTTCTTCCTCCACGCAGATTTCTTCTTCTTCCTCCGTCTAACTCTTTTTCCTCCTCTGTTCGCTCCACAATTTCTATCGTTGTGCTCGTGTTCCCCAACCACGCATCAAGATTCTTTAAAACTTATGCGAACTTCGATGAATACAAAGCTTATGCAAACTTCGATGATAAATTTTTATTTCGTTTAAACCGAAATTAATATCGCAACTCCTAATCTGTTACGATTTATTCATATAGTAACACACATTTTTCCATAAAGTAACATGTTTTTGTTCATATAGTAACACATTTTTTTCTTCATTTAGTAACACATATTTCTCTATACAAGAACACATTTGTGTTCATATAGTAACATATTTTTTTCAAAAGTATGTGTTCTTGTAAGAACAATTATGTGTTACCGTAAGGGTAACTACGTGTTACTAGTCCTTAAAAGAATAAAATATTAATTTTGTTCATTAATAACACATTTTTCTTCATACAATAACAAGTGTTTGACCTAATAATAACACAACCGAGAGTAAAAATTTATTTTTACCTTTGCACAAGTTTAATACACATATTTGCCCCTACAATAACACATATTTACCCCAAAATCTTATATTTGGGGATCAAATAGACCCATGATTTTTTTCTTAACACATTAAAATCATTTCTCTTTAATATTGAGATCAAATAAGTCATCATCTTAATAAAATCACACTCTTTTAATAAGAATAAAGTTGTCGAAGATTAAATACTTATTTGATTCACACATATAATTAGATTAGAGATTTATTTGATCATTTTTTTCATTTTTATTTTTGCATTTGGGCAATTATTTTTAGACAAATACATATTATTTATTTTATATTAACACATATTTATCGTTTAAGTAACATATGCGTAACCTAATAGTAACACCCACAGGAGCACCCGAGGCGAAAATTGTATTTTTGTCCCTGTGCGAAGTTTTTAGCCAAACACGACCTAACCCACCCGACCCGCCCGGGATCCGCGAATTTTGTTATATGGGTAATTTCACGGATCTTAGATCCATGAAATATTGCATATAAGAATTTGTCCTTAATATATCTTGCTTCAGTTCCATTTTTCATTCTTTTAACAATTAAGTCCAATTCCCTTAAAAAAAAAAAAAAAAACAATTAAGTCAAATTGCATTTTTCTCGTATCTTTGCTCGATTTCTGAATTCTCGTTTAATTTATTCAATAAATATTAGGCATGTATTTTACTCCAAATATGCTAAAAACCTACAAAATTGCAAAACAATATCTTTTTCATTTCAAGTGCAATTAGTGTAAAATAAGCATGAAATCACATCCAAATTAGTAAATTAAGCTCAAGATAAACATGCAATTTTCATAATAATCACCTAAAGGTCATGGGTTCGAGTCATTATTTGTCCGATTAAATATATATATATATATATATATATATATATATATATATATATATTCAACATTCATCCCACACTATATAATTCATGCTAAAATTTATCAATTATTCAAATGTTAAAATTTATCTATATAAGTGTAGACACCAAAATTTTATTAAATTTAATGGTGTCATTTATTATGTAAACTCTTTAATGGTCTATGTTCGTATAATTTCATGAGGGAATGTCAAATTCACCTTCGGGTATGTCAAATCCCCTACAATAGGTCTCGAGGGGGCAAAAATTTTATTAAATTTAATGGTGTCATTTATTATATAAAATTTAATTTTGAAGACAATAATATAAGATAATATATATAGATCTCCAAATTTGAGAAACTTATTATGGGTCAATTATTGTTAAGGTACAATTTTGAACTCCTTATTATTACTAGACTAGATATAATATATATATATATATATATATATATATATATTTAATTAGTAATAGCTACAATCTTTCAAGATAGAAAGTCAATAATACCTCTCATCCCTCTAAATGAGCTAGCAGCCACTTTTTCTTCTCTAGGCGGCAGCCATTTTTTATCATCTTGTCTCAATTGTTTTGACACGGTTCCCAAGGTTCCATTCACTTTTTTTTTTTTTAATTTCCTTCACATTTTCTTTGGGAAAATTACAACCTAGTGCAAGGCCCAAGTGTTTATTACATTCTAGTGTAAATACCTTTTTGGAATTACAAGTAGGTACAATTGGTAAGTGATTTTACCCCATTACCCTTACTTTCCATCCAATAAGTGATTTCTCTCTCATCGCAACCTTTAGCTGAATTCGCTTCTCTCTCATCGTTGACGTCAATCTGACTGCTTGCCTCATTTTTTTCCGATGACGGTCACATCAAAGCGGCGTTCTCCGTGGTATGAGATTCAAATTCAAATTCAAATAGCTTCATATTAAACTTACCTCCTTTATCCGATATTCCTCTTTTTTCCTCTGTTGCGACCAAACATTCATATCCATAAACAATCTACGTAAGGTTTTTAATCAAGTTGAAAATTAATTTAGACGGCATAATGTAAATCGTATTTATCCCTTATTTGTTGTAGATGATTTCTATATATATCTCTCGTTTCACCGATTGCTTGTTTTCTTGCTTTGGTTCTAAGAGGGGAATGGTTTCTTTCCATGCTATTGCCGATGGAGCACAAAATTATTGCCGGTTTGAAATTTCGCCACCCAGCGCAGGTTGCTTTCTCTGGGTTTTGATTCTAAGTTTACTTGGTTTGAATCACAGTGCGCGGGACACAGGTGAATTACGCCTATTCCAGCTTTCATTTGTTTTCTCCGTGGGTGATTATACGAACACATGTTTAAAATGTGAAGATGATTTCATGAATATGATCTTCATGTGCCGTCATTTAAATTTGAGCTTGGTGGATGTTCTTGTTTCTGTTGTAAAGATGGTTCTAAGGTTTTGGGGGATAGTACGATTTCGTCTAAGCATGCATTAGGTTATAATGGAAACACCAATGTGAAGGGGCTTGAATGTTATGTAAAAATGATAATGGAAAGTCCAAAGTGAACGTTATTGATTCTAGACTAAATGGAAATGACACGATGTTAATGATCAATTTGATCCCCGTCCAGTTTACGATATTTGTCCAAGGTCTTTGAAGACTCCAAAGCTTTCGATTCATGGGGTAATATAATGAATCAAGGTGTTGGTGTTGTTTTCCGTGTGGTGTTGTTCACTTTAGAACCGACCTTATAAAGTATTGTTCAATTCTCGGGATTTAGTTTTATTTACATTAGGAACACAAAAAGATATGTACATGTTTGTAAAGAAAATCGGGGCACAATGTCTATGGTTTATAAAAGCAAAGCTCCAGCCCGTTTCCAATCAATTCATCGTGTATAAGGCTAACCTATTACACTCGTACATTGGAAAGTTAGTGAAGGATGAAGCAAGACGCTTGTGTCCGAAGATTATGTCTGAATTCTTTCTTCAAAATGTGCGTAAGAGGCCTGAAATTGGTGGTAAATAGATAGTAGATCTAATGCATTCAATATGGCATTGATATTACTTACTCCAAAGCTTGGAGAACTATCGAAACTGCCAGAACACCATTTTTGGCAGTTTTGGTGATTCGTATTCTCGGTTGCATTGGTATTGTGATGTCATCTCGACGCACTAACCCCTGGTAGCGTAGTTTCTCTCCGAAGATAACACCGAATCTTTCCACTTTGAACATTTATTTGTATCATTCAAAGCATGTATTGATGGTTTTCAATTTTGCCGTCCTATGCTTTTTATTGATGGTACTTTCATGAAGGGTCGCGCATACGGTACTCTCCTTATTGCTACTCGCTAAGGATGGGGATAATGATATGCTTTTTCCACTCAATTCGTATTTCTTTTAAGCTGATATCCTTGAATAATTTTTCTAATATGTTTTGTGTAAACCATCTTTCCCCTATTCTATTTTTTTGTAGGGCTGTTTCCAATTGCTTTTGGTGTTGTGTCTGCTTGAGACAACCGATAATTGGGTATGGTTTCTTGAAAAAATCCGTGATTACTGTGATTCACAAAAATCAGATATTTTATCTTTCGGATAGGAATTGTGGTTTGATGTCGGCCTTTAACATTGTTTTCAAGGAGCCAAGTGCACTTTTTGTCTTTATCATTTATTATCTAATTTGAAAGGCCGATTTTCATCTGGGTGGTCTAATCTTAAGCGAGCGAAAATGGGTGAACATTTTAAAGACTTGCATACGCCTCCTAATATACGTCTATTTGATGAAAAGTTAGCATTATTCAAGAAAATGGGTGGTAGTATTGCAGAGCAGCGGTGGTTAGAAGACCTTCCCTATGAAAAATGGGTAGTGGCGTATTCCCCTATATTATTAGGTACGGTGAAATGACGTCTAATGCCGCCGAATCCTTTAATTCATGGATTCTTGATGCTAGATCCAAACCCATCGTGCAGATGATAGATCATATAAGAATAGGCATTTGTCGATGGTTCGTTGAGAGGAGAGAAGATTGCAATTCTTGGACTGGTGCATTGGTTCCACATAAGGAGGTTTTCTAGAATCACCTTATTGGCGTTAGTCGTAGCCGATTTGTTGCCGAATGCCCAGTGGCAATTATGAAGTTTAAATCTGCACCTTCGGTTGTGAACCTGATTGCAAGAACTTGCACTCGCCATTAATGGCAGGTTTTAGGATTTTCGTGTGCTCACGCTGTGGTCGTTATTAAACGACACCGTTCTTCTATTTCAGCTATGTAGATGAATGTTTTTTCACCACCTGCTACCGCAAGTGCTATGAAAATGATCTTTACTCGATCCCTCGGTCAAATGTATGAATGCCAACGTGAAGATCGCAATATAATACTTCCTCCAATTCTCAAACGCCCCTGGACGCCCCAAAAAAATCCCGGAACCCATCATTTGGTGAGTGGAGAAAAAGGAAACCTTTTTTTGTACACGATGCAAAAAGGTATCCAAACATGATAGCCTCACTTGTGGATTGATATTGGATAAGTCAACCAAAAATTGAAGGTATTCAATTGCAGTCCTCATATTATGTTTAATTTGATATTTACACTATTTGGAGGTTTCCTATGTTTACTATCTCTGTTTGTTTTTTCACGGGTTTATTGATCGCTTATTCTCAGAAAGCACATGCTTTGTTTTGTCATTTGATCCCGGAACACATCCCAGCTTTTCTCTGAATGTTTTGCAATTCCACAACTCTTAAGGTTTATAATGCTTTTATTTTCTCGAGTATGATTATAATAGTGTAGCAGAGATTTCACATTAGGATATCAGTCTTGTGAAACTCGCATTTAATGATGTGGCTTTACCTTGGGTTAAATCCTTAGGATGTATCTTCCGTTATGAGTAATGCTTAGTAATTCAAATGGTTGTTAGCTGATTTTCTGTTTGTTTCACATGTTTACTATCTCTATTTGTTTGTTTTTTACGGGTTTATTGCTCGTTTATTCTCAGAAAGCACATGGTTTGTTTTGTCACTCGATGCGAACACATCCCGCTTTTCTCTAAATGATTTGCAATTTCGTAACAACTCTTAAGGTTTACAATGCTTTTGTTTTCCGAGTATGATTATAATAGTGTTGCGGATTTCACATTAGGACATCGGTGTTGTGAAACCGACAGTTTAATGATGTGGCTTTCTTGGGTAAATCCTTAGGATGTATCTTCCGTTATGAGTCATGCTTATTAATGCAAATGGTTGTTAGCTGATTCTCTAAATGAAGATATTATTATAAAACGAAAAAACAAAAACAACCTAAAGCCATATGATCACAAGTCGATCAAGAGGCCGGGCCCTCACTAAAAACCTTTGATGGCAAAACCCTCCTTAGGGATAAAATTCATCAAAGGGAAAAAGAGATAACCCTCTAAAGAAACCAAACAAAGGTTACAATGTTCAAAGGCGTAAAACCTTATACAAAAACAAATACAAAATGTTATGAACAAACTGCCAAAAAAAGCATCAACCAACTCTAACATAAACCTTGTGCGAGATCATCTTTAACTTGAGATTTTATGAAGTCGGGCTCTTGATCCCACCATCGGAAACCCTCATAATCCGTATATTTGGAAAGCAAATCAGCCACTTTGTTGCCCTCACGAAGGACTTGACAAAATCTTCCATCCATAGTCGAAAGAATGTCCTTAGCCATAAGCCATGCATTATGCCACCTCCAAGGAACACAAGCATTTGCAGCACCAAAAGCATAGATAACATAAGAAGAATCGGTTTCAAAATCACCCTTTTCCAGTCTCTAGCCGCAACAATTTCAATGACCTAATAGCGGTTCCGAGCTCTGCGTCAAAAGCAAAGCCAAAATCGTGAAAAATAGCAAATGCACCAACAAAAAAACTCCGCCGAATTTCTAAACACACCCCCTCCTCGAATAACCCTGGAGCCCCCGTAGAACTACCATCAATATTGCATTTATAGAACCCAACCCCGGAGGAACCCATCTAACATATCTAGTAACCTTAGGCTTCGGACTTCTAACCGAACACCCAACTCCGCCGAGAACTGACCTCCTCAAGAAGAGGATCACTCATACTACCCATATCAATCCAAATTAGCTCCCTAACATGAGCTTTCATTCTACAAACAGCAGCCCTAAACGGCACCACCCCCTCATCAAATACCACCTCATTCCTAATTTTCCAAACCAACCAAACCCATGTCACAAAAATATACTTCCAAACAAAGTCCATTTGGGAGTTTGACTTGAATTTAATAACCTGCAAAACCAACTCATCAAATGTAGAATAAGGTAATAAAGATCTATTAAAAAGACGAGAAAAAATCACTCAACAACCTGGTGGTAAAAGGACAGCAGCCATATAAATGATCCAAAGAGTCATTACTTGCAAAACACAAAGTACAAACGGAAGGACCATAAAAGCCCCTTCGCTCCAAGAGATCCCAAGTGACAAGTTTCCTATGAACTGTCTTCCAAATAACAATAGATCTGCAAGGAGGGATTTTTGCATTCCAAATCCAATCACCCCAAGCGGGCTCCGGTAATGAGGCCTAACACAATAATACGCAAGTTTAGAAGAAAAATTCCCATGAAGAGAAGAAGTCCAAACCCTCCTATCAATGGCCTGGAAAGACCAGCGGAACCTAAAATATCATCAACAATGTCGGCATGTTTATTTAAAAAAGTCTCCTCAATATGCCAACAACCATTAACAAAATAGCAAGAAATGGAATGATCTAAATGGCCCCATAAAAACTTGGTAGCTGATTCTCGTGTATCATATGAAAACTAAAGCCTCTCGGCTTTTTTATAAATAGATATGCTTCTTACATTGCGCATTCTAGTCAACTACGGTTATATTTTACAACTTATGCAAATATTGTTTTAATTAAAAGCAGCAAGAATCAAGTCATCACAAATGGTTATGAAATTTGCAACGACCAATGCCGGAAGTGTTACCGCATAGGTCGGTGTGCCGATGCTAGCATTAGTTTGTGCGGCTTCATCCGCTTTGTTTGGTTCACTTGTAATATCTTCTTCTTGTTGTTGTCAAGTTTCCAGTTTACAGTACACACCATTAACACCACCCATGAGCATCACAATTTGTGATACGGTCTTCTGAATTTTTACTCGACTCGAAACTCTAATTGTTGTAATGATACCACAACTTTGGCACTTTGATCTCTTGTATATCAAGTATTCCCCCACAGTATCTACCGTTTGATGACATTGTCCAGTGTTGTCTTTATGGCCTTCTTTTACTCTTGTTTTGGTTTAATTTAATCATATATATAGTAGAACGCCGGCTCCAAAGATATTGATGATTTTGTGTCTAACGATCATTTTGTTTCCAACGGTAAGTTTTAAACGGTAAAGCATGTTGTTATTGTACATGTATATAAAGGCGGTGTTACTTAGCGAGATGAATTTTATTGTGTTGTATAATAAAATACACACTCATATATGAAATTAATAATATCTAATTATCTTGATTTAACTCATATATGAAATGATTATTTATTAGCTCGCTCTAGAATAAGTTTGGCTTATGATTTTTTTGTTTCATAAATAATTAATACTATAGCAGAAAATAAATATTAGTATTTTTCGTTTGAATATTATTTTTCAGAGATAAATTAGGTGATATAGCCCATATATACAAATAATAACGGTGGAATCAGTAAAAATAATTTATTCTAAAAATTATTATTTTTAATGGGTTAAAAGATTAGTTTAATTTTGATGTATTTCTCTCATCGTGACTACATAACTTTTCATATCACTACTTTTTCATATCATTTTTTTAATTTATTGAGTGGTTGGAAAGAAATTTGTAGCTTTCTTATTGAGTAAATAAGTGGTATTTTTAGCAAGTATGGAATATGTTTCTTATATTTATAATAGAAAGAAACTTACATATGAGACGCCTAAGAATGGAAAGTGGGAGAGCTATAGTGGGATGGGTGGAGTACTAAATAAACTCCAAAGTTTAAGTTAAGAATATTAATTTGTTACAAATTAAATTTAATCGCTTGGTTGTAGCTTTTTACCGAATGTTGCGGTAAAATTGCTACGTTGCGCTTTGGTTGGCCGGTTATAATTGTGTCAAGACTGCACTGCAATCGAGCAAAATATTTGCTTTCGTTGCAAAAATTGTTTAAAATCACCCCACCATTGTGGTCTTCCCAATGTTAAATGCTCGTTGCATATATATAAACAATTCTTACAAATAACTATCCACTATTTGCAATATTTATGTTATACCCGCAATACGTAATTAAAGTTGCAACTATTTCCAAATATTTTTTTGTAGAATTTTTGCAGCTAATCCAAAGTAAGTTGGAAAACATTGTTAATTAAAAAACAAAAAATGGAAATTAGTCGAGCAAACATACGTACTTGATTCCATATGAGTTGAAATAAAGGGCAACCATAACTTACTTACAAAAGGGAGGGAACCATAATTCATAATTTCTTTACAAAAGATAAACACTTCAAAACGCAAAACTAAAAAGACAAATATTAATTATTGATCTAATATCCTTACGGTGCTTCTATTGTAGTTAGGCAACGAAAAACAGTGCCATACCCATTTGGTATTAGATTCGACTTAATCCCGAAGAGGTACTCCATCTTCTTGTGGTACATGAACAGCGTGTCATCCGGTTCCAACCTAATTAGTATCCAATCTTTGTTAACGGACTGATACGGTGGTGTGAAGAACAACACCTTCTCGTTGCTCACATCCAACGTCTCGAGGTTGATAAGCATTACGGACCAAGCATTATCTTCATGAATCCAAATTACCAATCCATCTTCACGTTTGCGAGAAAGTTGTATAAAAATTAGCTTCGATTCATCCAATGACCCTATTGAATGTGCATGACCCATAGAGACTATTTCGTCAGTATGTTAATGATCCCATACTCTTCGGTCACCATGTCAAAACTACAAATGCCATAATGCGTCCCAAGATCCTAGATCTGCCGGTGTAGCTTACCATTCACAAATATACCGGATACCGGCATGGGTATCAAATGTAAAATCCCTCAAACGTTTCCCACAACCTAGAATTGCTTTGTAGAATACGCTCACCTCTATTTTGCTTCAACATTATTAAACAAACATATTCTCGACTAGCTTATACTCACATGCAACTGGATCATACCTAAACCAAAGATACAATAGCACCACTTACTATGTCCAGGACATTGAATAGGCCAATTTGGTATCTTTACGCAGCTTCTTTGTTGATGGATTTCCGAAGTACTCATCTACGTTGCGAAACAAACCATCCCGTTGCGGTTTGCTATAGTTTCCCACTTCGCGTCAAATTCCATGACAACCCGTTCGTACGCAGAATCGCTACTGCTTTTCATAAACCAGTGGCATGATATCCAAATTCCTCCCGTAGAAGGAAGATGTATCTCCCCGCTTCCTCATTTGATCCAAGTGTTTTTCCATCACGAAAAACGACTTGAAATCATGCCGTACCGAGTGTTTGTTGATGCTTTTGAACCTCGCCAGTGGTTTAGGTGGAAGCCTTGAAAGGATTTCCATCGGTATTTCTTGTGGGAAGATCTCTTCACATCCTGGGTTCTTTATTTTGGGTAGTCATTTTTCGAGCTTGATGGGGTTTTTGTTTTTTCGAGCTTCTATTTGCACCGAGAGGTAGCGTCTTTGGAATGGTCTCGATCGGAGACTTATAGACGTTCTGTGCGAATACCAAATGTCAAATATTGGAGGATGGATTTAGGCGCCTTTTTTTTTTTTTTTTTTCTGAATTGTGTTGTACGTTGAATGTGTGCACATGGATCATAGTTAGCATTAATAACATATTACATTCAGTTTATGTACCTTTAATAATTTTGGTTTTAAATATGAGTTATATAAGTTGGTTTAGGTTTAAAAATGAATGCGTATGCATTTTACGTTTTTTCAAACTGAATTTTAAGATTACTTTGAATAAAATAATTAATAAATAGCTTATTAATAATTATTGGGTAAGTATTATATGAATTATCATGTTAGATTAATCCTCCTCTTTTTTATAAATTATTACAATCAAAATAAATTATTTTTTTCCAAGTTATAGTTGTTTACACCTCCTTTAATTATTATTTATTAATTCCTTATTTTCATATACCAATAATAATTTTGGTTTTAAATATGAGTTATTTAACTTGGTTTTTCTTTTTTTTTTTTGGGTTATTAAATGCGTACCCATTTAACATTTTTACAGGATGAATTTGAAAATTAGTTTGGATAAAACAATTCATAAATAACTCATTAGTAATTCTTGGATAAGCAATATATGAATTATCATGATAGACTAAGGAGATTAAATCCTCTTTTTTTTATGTTTTTTTTCTGCTACCATGAGTAATATTACGATTAATTTCACCATTTAAATAAATTATTTTTCCCTGAAGTTATAATTGTTTACATTTGCATTAATTATTATCAATTCCTTATCTGAACAATACATCCATTACTATAATATGAGTATAAAGCATATTTAAAGTATAAATTGTAATACTTTTGTTCTATATTTGTAATACCTATATAGTAATGATTTGTGAAATGGTGGCTTAAACACTTAAATATGCCATTCAAAATAAGGGTACTTGATTAGGTTAGCATCTAATTAGGTAGGACTACATAATTATGATAAAAATCCCACAAACCATGTGTTTGTTTTACAATCCCCGTTCACTAATAGCACTGGAATTAAACTTCGACCGACATTGGATCCATTAACCATTGAACCATCTTCGCCCTGTATTCTCCGAGGCGTGTATGATAGAACTCCTCCCTTTTCGGTTTCTTACCCAAGATTGCATTTTCAATATTAATGCAAACCACAACTCCATAGTCCACAGATTGTTCAGATTGTTGAAGACTTAGTTCGTGCAAGGGATTCTTTCGACGGCCATAAAGCGGTGGGTACTTAGGTGTACCACCTTCTTTCACATCACGCAAGACTCGCTCAACGTACTCAACCCGAAAATAATAAGAAAGCAACGTTAGTAACATGGATCATTAGTATATTTTGCATGATTACAAATATGTAACTAAGATTAGTCTTGTTTCTCACCACAAATCTTGATCTATCCAGTGCACGTCCTTATTTGAATTTCTAGGTTTCATCGAATTTAGTAATCTCCATTCACGAGTTTCAAAATAGAACTTTATCGAGTCCAGTGGTCACCAATCCCAGAATTTTTGTCATAATGGGGAATAACAGGTGTGTCATCATTGCCTAGTTTCTTACGTCTGTCATCAATAAGACTATTCCTATTCTTTCCTGACAACGCCGCTTGTTGTGTATCGATCCTAGAAACATATTTGCAACAAACTAATCAATTTTATTAACTAGCATTTTCAATTGTA
Source organism: Paraleonurus japonicus (assembly GCA_030762865.1). Classification (NCBI taxonomy): domain Eukaryota; kingdom Viridiplantae; phylum Streptophyta; class Magnoliopsida; order Lamiales; family Lamiaceae; genus Paraleonurus; species Paraleonurus japonicus. The sequence goes on from CM061060.1 coordinate 25,977,686, forward strand.
CGAGAACTTTGGAAAATGACTTTACCCAAAGATATAGATGAGAAAATAACAATTTTTCCAGTGCTTTCGGTTTCTTCATATTTAAGTTGTAATAGTTCGGACCAAGCATCAATAACTCCGATACAAAAGAAAAAAAAACTCGTGATACCATCTATCAATATATTTATTACATTAAAATCAAGGTTAATAAGCTTTACTTACCGACGATGACGCCTCTCATGGTGGAGTATAGATATTATATCCTTTAAAAGCACCTCGGTCATTGGTCGCTTTCCTCTCCAACGAGACGGACCTAACATTTTTTCAAATATCAGTCGAGCTTATTATAAAGTAATTGAGTACTTAGAAGTTTGTTAGAACACCAAACGCCTACTTACTTCTCTCTATCATCAACCCAAAGAATCTCCGATCACACCTTTAATATATTCACTAGTCAAGCTTCTTGCTTTGTACTTTTTTTCCCACCGAAATCACAAATTCGTTTTTGATACTTTTCAAGTTCTTCCATCTCGCTTGTGTTGATTTGTGGAGTTAATTCCACCGCTTTTCTATCAGCCCTTTGTGTTCTCTCCTTCACTCTTAGTGTTAGTGAGGTTGGCTCAACTACCATTTTTCCCTTTTTTTTCCTCGGCTCGGTGTCTTTTCGGTCTCTGTCTCCCCATTATGAGCATCCACCTCATCTATGAGGTTTATTGTATCCCTCAAATTTTCATTTTACGCAACCAGCTTTTCATTTTTCCTTTTTCCAATATGGAGATCTGCTATTGTCTCCATCCTTTCAATGTTCTCTGGATTTTGGTAGATTTGTATTGCCGTTGGAACAACTAATGCTTCCATCTAGCTTTCGGTGATCTGTTCTCATCGATTAAATCCAAGATCTCCTTTTCTAAAGTTGTCACCTCATCCCCTGTGCACATTATCCCTAAGGTTCCTCTCGTAATTTAAAACCCTATCAATTTCTGTTTTTGTTCCTCGTTTCAATTGTTCCACATCTTTCGTATCCTCTCAATCTCATTCCCTTTTCAACAATAAGCGATTTAACCTTTCAATCATGTTGTCCTTTTCGGACACCAAATCATGCAGTCTTTCTATCTCTTTTTCAAGCTTATTTTTTTCATCTTGTTAGGACGAAAAAGATGTACTTAGTTTTGATGAGTTAAAAGTGTAAAACTAAGATGACCAATTGAAAGATAATGTATAGCCGGTGATGTAATGGTAAAATAGACTAAGTATAGAATAGTAAGATGAGGTTGACCAAAGGAAGTCGATGAAGACAGGAATAAAAAATCGAGGCAACGTCAAAGACAGATGAGGAGGAAGATCAAGATACTCACCAAGATGAAGTAACAGACAAGGTGAAGAATCGGACAAGGTGAAGAATCGACAAGGTGAAGAGTTAGTCAAATTCAAGAAACAAGCTACAACCAAACAAGAAGCGAGTTTCAAGAATTAGTTAATCGGTTACAACCATCTACAAACAAGAACAAGGAAGTTATAACCGTCATCAATAGAAGATCTATAAATAGGTTCGAGAGATTCAGAGTTTTATATTCAAGAGAAACTTCGCAATCTAGCAATTTAGCACTTGAGAAATCCGAGAATTCAAAGCTCTCTCCACAATTACCTGTATACACATCATTCACGAACACACTTAGTGTTCATCCATTTTCTGGTGTTTAGAGAACACCATTTCATTTGAATCTTCAAAAGCCAAATAGAGATAGCATCATACTTGTAAGGTGAAGATACACGTTGTAAGTGAAGAAAGTAAGAAAGAAGAAAGACAAGAGTAGAGTCCCTTCTTCAAGTTGAAGAAGGAGAGTGGATGTAGGATCGTTTGATCCGAACCACTATAAATCTGTGTTGTTTCTTCTTATTGTTTATACTTGTTTTCATTGATTATTTCTTGATCACAAAATTCAATATCCGATAAGCTTTAGATCCTAATTAAATTGGGTTTAATCAAGAGTTGTTTCCATTGTAAAAATGTTTTTGGAGTTGATAGATCATCAAAGCTTGAAAAAGTTTTTTTGATAATCTATTCATCCCCCTTCTAGATTATCACTAGGAGGCATATTGATTACTTGATTAACTCATTCTAAAGGGACCCAACACATCTAATCCCTCAATCTCATCTTCAATATTCAAATTATTTTCCCCTTCCGTGTCTTGACAAACACCATCTCCACCATCACTCTCTTCAATTTTTTTCATATCATGCTTTTCTTCTTCCTCGCCCTAACAACCTTCATCTTGTCCATTACCCTTTTCATCTGTTTTCCATCATTATTCTCTTCGATATTAAAATCAATTGGTCCTTCCTCTTTGTGACAATCGGTTTCTTTTCCATTACTCTCTTTGATTCTTTCCCCATCACTTGTCCCCTCCATATTCAAGCGTAGAGTCAGCTTCATCGTCTTGACAAGCATTATCATTTTGGAGTTCATGTTCACTATCTCTGCAGCCTCAACAACATCAAGTTTCTTTAACTCTTGCAAGACCTCTCCAATTTTTCATTAACATCGATTTGATTCATGTTTCGAGATATGTCCAGATTAAATGTTGGAATATCACGTTTCGAGTCCCAAATAAGAATTTTTCTCCAATGCTCCATCTACTGAACTATCCACAATCTTTTCACCAACTTCGCTTTTTTGTTTGAAATACTGCTTAACTAAACATACTGATTTGTTGGGTACCCTACCTGCCTTTCCCATGTTTACCGGAGTAACAATATTAACCGTTGAAGGGACTTCCTCTTCCCTAGTCGAAGTATCACCATTGTTCTTTGAATCTTCATTTTTTGAACTTCCGTAATCACTATCGGGATTATTAAATTTTTTTGTGCAATTTCAAAGAAAGAACTCAAGTGTTCCTTTTCTATAGATCTTGGTTTAAGAACAACTCTACGTATCTGCCAAAATATATTTAAAGAAGGTCTAATCGGTATTGTTACATGTAGTACAATAATATTAGTACATCATCGGTATTCGGTGAATGATTATGTACCTTTGACTCACCTGAGGTTACAAAGATCATAGCGATCCAGTTTCTTATTCAGTTCACTTAAATCCCATCTCAAAAATCGTGGGAATCCATTTTCATTGATCGGATCAATCAAATTAAGATGCTCACACAACCAAAACTGAAAAGGAAATTTAATGCTTAATATATATAGATTTAGTCATTATGTGTGTTTATATATACGGTAGTAAACATGATACGTACTGCAAGTAACATGGCACAACCACCAATTCTAAAATTCCTCGACCCCTTAATTTGACTTAACAACGAAGCTATTAGCTTGCACCGGTCATACTTTATTATATCTTCAAATTTATCGACGAAGACAACGAAGTGCCATGAAATTGTGGAATTCTGCGTAGGTGCGAGCAAAATTGCTAATAAATAGCGGTGCGTTAACCTTGCAACATCTCTATACCCTGTTTTTGTTGTCATTCTAAGCACCTCCCCTAACTTATCCAAGATATTGTGCTTATACAATAGATAGTTCCCATTCGAAGATTCAATCTCATGCCCGAAACATCTTCTAACCCACTCTGGCAATTCATAATCGATCGGTCTTAATGGAATTTCATCACTTCCACAACCTGACTCCAAAAATTAAGCGAACGTCCTACTTGTTATCATCAATTTCTCCCCCTATGACAAAATATTCTTTTGAAACATTGAATGTCATTAAAATGCTCCGAACATCATCCTCATACTTACTTTAACGTTTTTCAAAACTTCATATTCTCCTTTCATTATTCCATTGAACCAAAACCAGAAAGGTGTCTTCTTTATCTCTTTTAGGTGGCGATCTTTAAAGCTCAATTCTTTCAATTCTTTGACGAGTCTTTAAGTTACTCCTATAGTAGGTTGTATTCTTTTTACTATAATACTTCTTGAAATTAAACAATAGTGTGCATCAAATATAATGAAATTTTATTGTTTTATAAAGCATGCATGCTAAAAAGTTATGTTTTTTTCCTTATACGCTTATTCACGTACCAAAACTATTCTTTGGCTTCAGATCCCCATCACTTCCATCCGAGATAGACTCTTCAAGTAATTCTATTACCGGCCCGGTGTTATAGCGGAACTATCTCCCCGTGTCGTTTCATGTAATTGTGAAGTCAATAATAGTTTCGTATGAATAACAAAAAAACTACTAGTTTTTAAATATAGAATTATATTTTCATACGGTAACTGCACTATTTGATTCTCAAGACCTCCTTTAGATCTCGTTGGTACGTTTCCTTTTCACACGTCTGGGTTCGGATTCTTTTAAACCAAAAAAAACAAATATGTAATCTTTTATCTTTAGTTATTATAAAAAGTGATGTACCGTAATCGATGTAGTGCTATCATCTTTTGCCACTAATTTCTCTAAAAATAGTATAAAACAATTAAAATTTTAAATCAAAACACTTTATAAGAGTAATACGTTTAGATGTTAATTGAACAAATATGCTTACCTCTCATCCTTCTTGATGTACCTTTCTTCCTTTTCTTTCTCAACTCGATAATCCACACGTAGGTAAGAAAGAATAAATTGCAATTTATCTTATATTGTTGCAATATTGTTCACACTAATGTATATCCGACCTTACATATTGCAATTTATATTACTTTGTTGCAATATATTATAGGGTAATGCAATTCTAAAATCATGAATTGCAATTAGTTTTCTTTCATTGCAATATGTGTTAATATAGTACAACTATGTCATCGACATATCTCGCAATTTAACCACGTATTATTGCAATTTATTGCGAATTATTGCATTTTACGTCATATCAACTCTACCTAACATGTTATTTCACCCAGTTGAAAAAAGCGAACATACTATTGCAATTTCACATGAAAAGTTGATGAAACACCCATTGCAACTATTCCATTAATCTTGCAATTCAAACCGCATTTCGCAATCCATATATAGAACACCAATAAAATAAATAAAAACTCACCTTTTTCAGATTCACCCTTCGAATCTCTCGAGGTTGACACCTATTTTCTTGTTTTTCCTCGCTTCATAATGGAATCTTTTTTCACTTCTTGTGCTTCACCATTTTTCCTGTTTGGGAAAAATGAAATTATTAAATTACCGTATTTTAGCTCAAATTGTTTGATAGCTATATGATTCAAGATAATCAAGCTAAACGAACTCTCTTGATTCAGGACTCATGTATACGGTTTGCCCATGGGATACACGAAACGAGAGACTAAGAAAAGGTAAAATTTTATCGCCAAGCATTACCTTAAAACGTGAATACGGTGTTATCGGAGCAGTGGATGTCTTATCGTTGCACGATACGGTGTCCTCGCGGCAATGAAGGCCTGGCTTTTCCGAAAATAGTGTTGTCGGTGTCGGAAGCTTCGTCTATGTCGTCGATGAGGCTCAATTTTAAATTCATTTTTCGTTTGAATAGTGCAAATGGCGGGATTACAAGCGGTCGAAGCTATTATAGTTGCCGGATACATGATGTCCTCACGGCAACGAAGGTCTCGAGCTTTGTCGGAAACAAGGTTGTCGATGCCTTTGGAGGCTTCGTCTTCGTCGTCGATGAGAATCGAATTTTGAATTCGTTTTTTGTGGATGAGGATAGCAAATGGGTTTCTCAAGAACAAATATGTTTTTAATATATTGTAATTTTATTAAAATCAAATCAAGAGAAAGGTGCATTGGGAGTTGATGAATAGTAACTAATAATTTGGATTCCAAACTTGACTCCTATTCCCACATGTAATTGAGAAGGTTAAAATTGGATTTTCACTTGAAATTTTGTACCCCCTTGTAATGGGGAAAAAGGTTAGACTAGATTGTAATAAGGTGTTAGAGTTTGTACCCCTTGTAATCCCCCTTTTTCTTTATCAATTAAAAATTTGTAGCGCTAATTGAAGGTTCAATATTAAGAATTAAATATATATATATATATATATATATATATATATATATATATTTGTCGAGAAAAACTTTTACTCCCTCCGTCCCATTTTAATGGTCTTTTTAGAGATTAAATTTTTCCCAAAATATTTGTCATTTTGCAACAATCTATAAGAATTAAATGACTTTTTCCAAATATACCCTTGTTTTTGTTTATTGTGATACTTCACTTTTCTAGACAAATTTATTTCACTTTGAAATTTACTTCCACAAGAAGGGTAAAATTGTCTTATTATATACATATTTTTTATTTTCTTAATCAGTGTGAAACAACCTTAAACGACCATTAAAATGGGACGGAGGGAGTATTAAATAAAATGAGAGTACACATTTGTTTGAAGGTACAAGCAAAGTACCCCAATCAATATTATTACAAACTCAAGAAGAAAAACTTTTCAACAATCTAAACACTTTCTAGGTTCCCAACACCTGTCTATACAAAAATATGCACAAGTTTGTCTCCTTAACCGAGATCTAACTCCATAATCTCCCCTTAATCTCTTCAACAATCCTCTTTTTTTCCCTGTCTATACAAAAATATGCACAAGTTTGTCTCCTTAACCGATATCTAACTCCATAATCTCCCTTAATCTCTTCAACAATCCTCTTTTTTCCCAAGTACAGTTTTCAAAGATAAACTTATGTCTCCGCTTCCATAGGACCCACATGACACAAATCCAAATAGCAAAGTTCGCCCCTTTTACGGAAGAATACCCGAGTTTTGTAAGAAATGCACCGAATCGATTATGCATAGCTAATAAAATATTCAACCATTTATATACATCAATCCAAATCTCTTTCGCATAAGAGCACCCCAAAAAGAAGTGAGAAGCAGATTCTGTCTCTTCTCCACATAATGAACACTTCGCCTCGTTAACGGACCTCAACACTTTTCTCTTGAGAAGGTTCGCCTTTGTCGGTAGCCTATCCCAGAGTAGTCTCCATGGATGACGCCTATATATATATATATATATATATCAAAAAATTACATCATTTTGTAAACAAAAATCCATGCTCTTTTTGTTCTTCTTTCTTCTAAATATTTACAAACACTCCAAAAAATTACAGATCTTCTTCCTCTGTCTTCCTTCTAAATATATTTTTTTATGTGCGAGTAAAAGTGTAATTGCACATGTGTAGAAGAAATTTAAGAAAAATTCGAGAATCAAGAAACTAAACATATACGGTGCAAACATATACATAAATCAAGAAATCAAATACCTATTAATTAAGAAAAACCCCGAAAAAACTTACATATACAATCAAAGCTTAAAAGAACCGAGAAATTACATAGAGACTTTGTAAGCTATTACACGTAGACTTTGTAAGCTATTAGACTTACAATAGACTCTCATTTTGCATCTCTCTTCGTGCAAAGAAGACTTCATGATGTAGGTGCAATTCTCTCGTATTAATGTATTGATGCATCATATTCATCATCCCGATCCATTTCCATCTAGTAAGAAGAGAGATTTAAATACGTAAATCACAAAAATTATTGATTCAATATGTGATCTTACAAAAAAAAGAGTCACCACCGAGTTAGGCGGTGGTGTAGTAGATCACTCATTGAGTTTCGGATCTAGAACTTCTTTACATCTATTGAGACTGGACATGAAATATTCGGCGAGCACATTGACCGCATTGGGTGTCTCGCCGGTTGAGGTGGAGGGTACGGTGGTCGTGTTGGCGGTGGGTTTCGGTGTTGTGCGGTGGTTTGGTGGTGGTCTTCGAAGAGAAAATAAATTCGGTGGTGGTCCCACAACTAGGTCGGTGTCGGTGGCCATTGTGGATGTGGTGCTTTTTTCCTCCTACACCGTCAATCTATTTTTTTATCGTCGACGCCATCAATCAGTAGTGAATATTTGCCACTACGTTGAGTGGTTCATCGTCAAGCACAATTCCATGCAGTTTTAGAGGGAGAGATAAAAGTTTTCGAGAGATAGGAGATTTTGAAATGAATGAGAAATTCATATGTGCGGGAAATGGTCGGTTGTACTCCCTCCGTCCCGAAGTTATGCACATTTTTCTTTTTTTGTCTGTCCCAATAAGTTATGCATACTCCTAAAATGAAAACATCACACGGTATTAATACTCTCACAATATTATTTAAATTACAAAAATATCACTCTTATTCTACTCTCTACTTTATTCTCTCTCCTACTTTATCTCATTAAATCACCCAAAATACCCTTACACTTTATTCCCTCTCTTACACTTTATTATCATAAAAGTCAACAAAATTAATTTTTCTTAGTTTCTCTGTCCCAAGAAGTGTGCACAACTTTTTTGGACGGAGGGAGTATCTAATATCGAGAAATGACAGACTTTGAATAATGTATTTGAGGGTAAAAAGGGTATTTGCAATTAGTGGATTGTATCTAGTAATAATTCTTTTTTGTGTTGTATCTAATAGTAATTTGTAGGAAAATATTATATCTAAGAGTAATAAATCCAATCGTTTTCCTTATTTTTCGAATATATCTCCAATATTTTGAATGTCTCTACAACAGTCTCTCGAGGGGACATTTGTAAACACTAAAATTTTATAAATAGAAGAGTTATAAATAGGGTTTCAAAGATCAAATGAAATAAGTCACAAATAACTTCATCAACTCCCTACCACTAAATTGTAGGTCAAATCAAATTGTAATAACTACGGAACAAGTCGCCGAGGCCCCGATACTCGTATTTCAAATCAATCATGCCTTTAGAGAGATGAATCAAAAGATCAACGAGAGATAATTCATAAATTCTTAATAGAAAATATGTCTACCTTATTTTTTTCATCTTTTTATATGACAAAATCTAATGTGAAATAGTTTCATAGTATGAAATTAATATCATTACATTCATTTAATGATACCATTACACTTATAAATTAATCACAAGTATAAAATGATTATGATATCAATAAATGATTATAATGATACCGGTTTCATACTATGAAATCGCTTCACGAGAGTGACTCTTTTTATATTTATTTGTAGGTGCTAAAATTTATTGATTAACAACCCGATATTACAAATGAAGTTCAATTAAATTCACGTCTTTCAATCAAATTCATGTCTTTCAAGAGATGAATCAAGAGATCAACAATAGTTGTAACCCACATTTTAATGAAAAAATTTCTTTGTTTTTTTATATTTATTTGCAATGTGAAATTTGTTACACTATAAGTTTTTTTTTTTTTTTTGAAACGTTACACTATAAGTTTCAAACCCTTAAAATGAAAAATCTTTTATAAACTCCACCCTCACAATTTTCACTAATTTACACAAAATACTATTACTTTTTGATTCACACATACACATAACACAATAAATATTTTTACTTTATACATAAAGGTTTAAAAATTACCCCTAAAAACCCAATCATTACTCTTCTTTTTTAAATGTGTGCATCCATTCTATGAAAGTTTCCATGAGGAGGGAGTATTATTTTGTATAGATTGATTCTAAGGGCAGTATTTCACAAGAAAATATACTCAAGGATAGAAATGCCTGGATACATCTTGGTAGGCCTGTAATGAATAACAGGGTCTAAAGATGTAATATATTACTCTGAAATATTAAAAACAATTAATCTGCATTATTTCATCATTTACTTGCAGCACCCATTGTTTGGGTACCTGAGTAAACTTGATGGATTTCAAATCCGTCCCACGACGCTATTACATTACATCGTTTCACACTAGAATATATTCTTACAGTCTTACTCAACCCACAAGGTGCATGAAGGGCACACAAAGGAGACCGCTAGTCATAGTACAACATTCATCTTAACAAAAAAACATGAGATTGAGGAGAAGAAAGCATAATAGCATAGCAGAAGTGGCTCAGTTGAGAATACCATATTAAAATCTAATAAAACATGTAATCATACATACAGAAGTAAGTTTGAGGCAGAGCATTCGGACTGGGTCAGGGAAAGGTGAGCATAGAGATGAGAAACTCGTGCTCGGGAACCGGGAAACAAGCTCAGAACGCTTTGCCAGCTCAAAATCATCAAACTGGAACGCAGGGGCGCAGACGCATCCCACGAGAGAGAAGTTTTCTTCTGGATCCCTTGAAGCTCTTTTGACGCCCGATGGAATGTCAACATCCTTAGTTGGAAATGCACCAAACCAAACATTTGGAGGCACTATGTGCTGCACAACTTGGTCATCAGCAAGTGGATCGGGTCCAAGGCATGTAAGCTTAACACTCCCATCATTGTCATTTAGTTCTACCACCTGGTATCAAGAAGACATGCACCAATGTGTTGGAGTGAAGGAGATGAATCACAGAATAACGCATTTAAAACGAACACAGAACAATACGGAAAAACAGTTTCCACGCCAACAATTGGCTGCAATACTAAATTCCAATAATCAAAGATGATCCAGCCCTAAGCAACTAAGCCTATGGACAAACTCAATCTAAAGCATAAATGCAAATAGTAGTAATAGAAATAACAATGGTAAACTGATGGGTCAAAGCCCGACTCTCTAATCTCTTCCTGAGTGTGTATCACAATGTAAGTTGGTGAATGCAATCTAAATAATGAATTTATAGTTCTTTCAGATTAAAGGACCTGGGATCATTCAAATGAATATTTACACTATAAAACTATCATGTGAAGAAAGAGAAGAGGCTACATAAAAGGTAACTCTATTTAAAATCACTTGGGGTATGTTTGATTTGGGATTTAGTGAATTTGAAATCCGAATTTCAAAATCTAATGGATTTCAAAATCCAGATAAATAGCAATAGTTTGTGTTTGTTTTGAGATTTAAGTAGAGTAGGATTCAACTTTATGTATAATTGATGTGTAAGAGTGTGTGATGTTGTATTATTATATTATTGTTGATTGTAATTGTAATAATTGAATGATTGTGCAATGATTAGTGTGTTTTATTGGAAGTTGTACAAGTGAGAAAATGTGTGAAAAGTGATAAATAAAAGAGTGAGAATAAAAACTAATATTTGCATTAATGGGCAATTGGGGAGAGTGTGATGGAGAAAAAATGGTATGTACATGGTTTATAGGTATTTGTAAGGTAATATCTTTTGAGTTTTTACAAACCGGATTCTAAAATCCAAAAGTAGAACCGGATTATGATTTGAAAACCCAAATTCTGTTTTGTAATCCAAATCAAACATACCCTTGGAGTTTTTTTATATTGATAGCAATCTGTATCTAATTGAACACAAAATGTGTAGATAGTCCCAAAATAGAAAACCAACCATGAAAATACATAAGAATCAATTAGAAGATACCGTTAAGGGTTCTCCCATGTAAAAGTGCCAGGATTCTGCACAGGGAATGCGGTGGAGGTGAGAAACACTCCCAGAAGGCAGCAGGAAGTATATGCATGTACTGACATGTCGATCAACCTTATCTGTGTGGGAAAACACTATCAATTTCGAATATTGAAGGGAAAATACACTTATCTTTTTTTGACAGAGGAAAATACACTTATCTTAGTAACATATAATGTGCAAGTTATCTTGAACAAAGTTCCTGCCCCTAATAAGAGAAAAAGATGCCTCTAAAATGGGGGAATAAAATCAGTAGAGCTACCACTTGGATAGCATCAGGATGTCGCATGTTATATTACTGTAACTAAGGGTGATAATTTTGGATATGACACGATAACAAGATACGAAAACGATACGAAAATGGTAGGTTAGTTTTTAGGCTTATAGAGTTCGTGTTGGTATCGTGTCGACACGATAAACACAAAATTATTTGTCATGTTTATGTCAACTTTAAATTTGACAAAGTTTCAATGATTATTTGTCATGTTTGTGTCAACTTTAAATTTGAAAAAGTTTCAATTGTATATATGACTTGATAATTTATAATTTTATTAGAAATTTTGTACTCCCTCCGTCCACCAAAAGTATGTTCATTCCTTTTAAGGAATCATATCGTGTTAACTCGTTAACGTGCATAAAAAAGTGGGCATAATTTTTATGGACGGAGGGAGTACTTTTTATCTTTGTTATTGTGTCATATCTAGTAACATGTACTATAGTGTCGTGTCATATTATGTCATGTTAAATATTACTCCCTCCGTCCTACATTAATTGGCACCATTTGGTGCGCATACAAAATAAGAAAGTGAAGTAATGATTTAGGTTTTGAGGGACAATTTTGTAAACCTTTATGTAAGTAAAAATATGTGGGATTATGTACATGTGTGGTCTCAAAAGTAATGACATTTTGTGTAAAATTGTAGATAACGTGAGGGTGAAGTTTATGGCGAGTTTTCTATTTTTGGGGTCTGCAAGTATTTTGGGACGCCGTATAAGAAAAGTGTGCAAGTTATTATGGGAAGGAAGGAGTATAACAGAAATTTCTATCGCGTCAGTGTCATGTTGACATGAAATTTTTCCACTCGTGTCGTGCCAGCGAAGATTCCAGAGTGTTGTGGTGTGAAATAGCTAGCCTAAACCATTACCAAAATGAAGTAGGAATATAATTAGATTGATCCCATTCGTAAATCATCAATTGAAGCATCCAATCACGAGAAAACCACCAGTAAAAGCTAGAAAGCTAAGTGATGCACCGATCAAAAAAAAGAAAAATAGAAAAAAGAAAGCTAAGTGATGCATTTAATCAAACACCTAACAGCTAATTCTTTTGGCATTTTTCAGAAAACACAAAATCACAAACAAAAAGATCAAAACTGGGAAACCAAGCCGATCGAGATAATATCTATACATTCGAGCACATTATGCTATCCATGACCGATCAACTGAGATGCAGACAAATGGCCGAACACATAAAATACAACAGATCATCGAAATAAAATCCCCATTACAAAATTACAGATCTAAGATTTTAAATAAGAACAGGAAATTCGAGACACCATTCAAGATTTAGAAGAATTCACAGAGATTAAACAGATCGAAGACTTACACTGAGGTGGGAGATGAGATTTGGAGTGAAGGATAGAGGTGTCTCTAAATGTTTCCGAGTAAAACCCTCCCTCTGGATGGGGTTTCAGATTCAGCTTTGCCACAATTTCAGAACTTGTTGCTTTTCTTGAAGCCATTACTCCACTCTTTAATCACTTCACAGTATCGAATCTGTTGCTTTTTTGAAGCCGTTTAGTTCTTTATCTTCATCCTCACTAGTCACTAGAGCTGCTTTCACAGATTAATTGATTTATTAATTTTTTATTTGTATATAAATTTTGTAAGAAAATACCAGACCTATACATTTCACACTTTAATTTTTTTTTTTGTTGGTTTTATAATATCTTTTACCCTTTAAAATAAAAATTCTCTATAAATCTACTCAAATTTAAAATAGGGAAAAGTATGAAGCCTTAACTATTTTCAGTGCAAATAGGCCCTTAAAGTATATTTGTCTCAAGTAAGCCCTCTAACTTTAATTTTTGGAACAAAGAGACATTCCTATTTAAATTATTTAACACACTTGACAAATTGATTGTCTTTTGACTTAATTTCTATTAAAAAAATATCCACAAATATTGAGTATAAAAAATAAAGTCGCCACCCTTCACCATTTTGTCGTCTTTTTATTGTTACAACACTTTCTTATTTATTTTCTTAATGATTTGCTTAATTTTTAAAATTCATGAAATAAATTAGATATCATTATCACATAATGTTGAACTTGAAATTTTCAATTTTCAAATTATTTAATTAAAATGTCTCTTAAGGAAAAATTCTTGAATGATACATTATATTTTCTTAGGTATATATTATAAAATTAATTTATTCCACAAAGTAGAAACTAAAATGTAATTGAAACTTTTGGTAAAATTAAAATATACAATTAACGTCTTTTTTAGTAAGTACAAATTGAAATGCTTTTAAACTATTTTTATTTTTGTACTTTCATTATTTTTGACTTTTTCTTTCTTGATTCTTCTCTCTTTTTTCTTTCTTTTTTAATAATCTTTTGCATTGTACATTTTTATTTTTCTCAATGGTGGATATTTTTATACTCAATATTTGGGAATATTTTTAATAGAAATTAAGTTAAAAGACAATCAATCCATCAAGTATGTTAGATAATTTAAATAAAAGTACCTTTTGTTCCAAAAATTAAAGTTAGAGGACTTATTTGAGCCCAAATATACTTTAAGGGCCTATTTGTACCAGAAGCAATAGTTTAGGGTCCCTAGTTGTACCTTTTCCTTTAAAATATCATTTACACAAAATTTAGACAATTCAATACTTTCTTTGCTTTATACTCCCTCCGCCCCAAAAGTGTTTGCCAGACACCCACCTTATTCATCTATTCCACGCTTGTTTATAAATGAGAACACTTTTAATTTTTAACATCCTCATTATACACATTTATTTACATCAATGTCATTACTTTTTCAACTCAATTAATTAACCCCTACTTTACACACACATGATTTTTCAATTATACTCTTCACTTACACATGATCAATTTTCAAAAGGTGCATTTTCTTCACCTCCGTGCCCAATCATGTGCAAACACTTTGGGATGGAGGTAGGGGTGGCAGAATACCGAAAAAACCGAATTTTCGAATCGAACCGATGACATTCGAGCTATTCGATTTGGTTTTCGGGGTTAAAATTCGGGTTTCGGTAAAAATAAAATTATTTCGGTTTTCGGGTTCGGTTCGGTTTAGTCCTATAATAACCGAACAAACCGAAATACCCAAAATATATTATTACATATTAAAATTAAATATTATATATTATAATATATATTAAATATAATGCTGCCCTAACCAGTAACCCCTCTCATTTATCAATTCCTTTAAAAATAAAACGCTAAGGCCATCTTCAATAGCTTCACTTTACTCTACAAATAACTTAACACTACTCTATTGTAGAATCAAGAAGACAACCCCAAAGCTTTGCACTATTTTTATACTAAAATAGAATATTTCATTTAGATTTTTCATATATTAATAAAATTTATTTAATATTATTCTACAATATTAATTTTCTAATATTAATAAAAAAATTATAATAAAAATTCATCACATATTTAAATTTTAAAAAATATATTAAATTGAAAAACATTCATACAAATAAATTACAATAATAATTTAAATTACAAAAAGATAAATTAAATTACAATAAAAATTTAAATTGCAAAACGATAATATAAATTAACAACGAAAATTTAAATTACAAAATGAAAACTACAAATTATTCATTCAAAAACTGTAAAAGTACATAAAAGAATTAAAAAAATGAAAATAAAAGAATTAGAAAAAAAGGAAAAGAAAATAAAAGAATTAAAAAAAAGAAAATAAAATAAAAGAATTAAAAAAAAAAAAGAGGAAAAGAAATTGTAGCGCCAACGTTTTCATGCTCTACAAATGGCGCAAGAATTTCTCTTTCCGTACACAATTGTATTGTGGAGTAGATTTAGAGTTGGCTGATGGGGGAAATATGTAGAGTATTGCTCCACAATGAGATGTTGTTGGAGATGCTCTAAGCCTCGCCAATCGCCGCCACGCCTTGCGTTGTTCCGCCTCCCCACTCGTTCGTCGCTGCCATGTGGCCGTCTTGCGCTGCTGTCGCATCGCCGCTGCTGGAGTACTGGTCGCGCCTCACAGGTTCTTACCTCGCGCTGCTGCTAGTTGCGTCGCCGACTCGCCACACAGGTATGGATTTTTGAATCTCATACGCGAAACTTACCAAGGCATTCAAATTTAATCTGTTCGTAGGAGGTCTCACTTGAATTATTGAACAGGTCTCACAAAGAGCAATGGCCGTTTGAAGCATAGTTTTTTTTTTTTTTTTTTCTCTATTTTTAGAAAATTTTGTGGGATATTTTTGTTGTGGGGCATTCAATCTGTAAGACATGAAAATTTTAGAACTATTTCCCTTTTCTATTTTTGCTGATAATAATTGTGTGGAAAATCTTGACAATTGAAATAGAGAAGTGATAAATATTGTGGGGGTATTTTTGTTTAACAGTGTTTGCAAAGGGAATTGAATTACTCGAAAAAACCGAACCGAATTAATTCGGTCAATTCGGTCGGTTTTCGGGAAGATTTTTAAAAATTTCGGTCTATTCTGTTTGGTTCAAAACAGTCCGAATAGACCGAACCAATCGAATGCACACCCCTAAACGGAGGGAGTAATAAATTTATATCTTAAAATCATATTATTTTCTTTTCTTATTTTGTGTGACTTTTTTATCTATGAAAGATACCTCTGGAGAGGGAGAAAATGGAAATGGTGAGTGTTTTACCATTGATTAATTTATCAATATAATTTTAAATAATTCACTAAATGTAGCATAAATTCTAAGATTTTAAAATAATATTAAATTTTAAAAATACTCGTATAACAAAAAAATCCAACTACTACATCAAAATCACTAAATATACAAGGGAGAGTAACTAGGGGTACAATATTAGCACCCCTAATACTATAACATACAATATATTTTCTAATTGCATCTAGATACAAGAATTTGTTGTATTATTCCTATTTTACCCTTGCCCATAAGTCGGCTATTGTGTCAGTCCATTTACCTTCCTTTTGTACGAATATTTGTATTCCCAACATAGTTGAGCTGCAAACTTTAATTGCGAAGAAGGCTATTACAGTTTCGTTTTCGATTATATGTTTTCATTGTTTGGATTCAAGGATTTCTCAACACTTTTGCTAATATTCTCGATATAATTTTTTTAATTTGCACATTATTTTCCTATTTTATAGATGTCCCATTTTTTTAAAATTCCTTTATACTTTCCTTTATCAATTCAAAATTTGCATGTAAAATTCAAAATTAAGAACTAAAAAGGAAAACATATCATTCCTCTTTGCTATGAATAAATCAAAATTAATGCAACTTCATTGCACATGTGCAAATAAATAAATCTGCACATGTGCGTAATAAATAAATCTTCACATTATTGCACAGATTAACTTTAAGAAAAACAAGAATCAAAAATCAAAAAAAAAAAAATTGTCATTTACATTATAAAAATAAGAATTAGAAAATTCAGTAGCTTCATTAATCTCTAATAATTCAACCCAAAAAAAAAAATTGTAAAAGAAAAGAGGAGTGAAGAAGCGAGCGGAATATTACAGAATACCAAGGTTTTTAAAAACCAGAAGCTAAAATACTCCATCGGATTCAGCGCCCAAATTCCCAATTAATTGAATAAAACACAAATTTATTCCTTAATCAACAAAAACCCTAGGTTAAAATAGCACATAAAAAAGAAATTGTATGAAGGTGACGAGCACATGTGCAAATATAGTTACAAATGTGCAATTATATTTATAAATGTGCAATTATATTTATAAATGTGCGGTGAAATCACCGATCTCAAAATTCCGAGCCAAAATTTTCTATACCGAAAGGAGATTGAAGCACAAAAACAGACACGCTTACATATCAACTCGAATGCAATCGAGATCTAAGAATCTATGATTTTGAAGTCCAGGACTTCAATCGTGTAACCTATACATCGATGCGAGGCATCAATTTTTGTGGTTGACGGTGTGTTGGACTTTTGGCGGCGGTGGTGGTTTCGCAACGGCAGCGACGCAACGGCAAAAGGATGGGCGTCGCGGGGATGGCTCGCGAGTGTGGGCGGTGGAGGACGGCGACACAGGAGACGGCGGCGTGAGTTGGTCGCGGCGGTTGCGGCCGCTGGCTGTTGTTCGCGCGGCGACTTGCAGCGTAGAGGAGCGGCTCACGGTTACGTGCGTCGTCGGTGCTTCGTCGGTGCGTCGCCGTCCTCGTCGGTGCTTCGTCTTCTCGAATCTGTGGTTTCCTTCTCGGATCGGTGGTGAAAGAGTGTAGTGAGAGAGAGGGTCGAGAGAGAAAAGAGAATTTGTCGAGAGAGAGAGAGAGAGATAAAAATGAGAAATGAAGCCTATTACCTCGCGATCTATTACTGCGTTCCAGCCTCAAAATACGTGCCTTGAGGGTAAACGTGTGTGAGGAAAGAGAGGGTAAAATGGGAAAATCAAAAAGGCCTTGTACCTATTAGTATTAACTTTTTGGTATAGTATCTATCGGCAATTAATTTCCTAATATGGTACCTAAGAGTTATAAATCCAATATACAATTGAAAAACAATTTATATTTTGTATCTAAATTTTATTTTTATATTCAATATGAATGTCAACTTAAAGATTATTATTAAAACACAATTAACATAAGTATATAGCGTGTTAGAAATAGATTTGAAATGAAAATTTGATCTAACTTTAACAATTTATAGGTGAAAAATAAAAACTAGAAAAATAAATAAAAATTCCTATTGCGAATTCTGCAAAACTTGTCTAACCACTCGATGAGAACCGCAAATTAGGCTCGATGAATTCGATGCCCCAACTCAGGTTGGCAAGCAACGAACCGCTCAATCCCTCGTAATTTCGATGCTCCAACTCAGCCGCTAAGCAACGAAACCCGATTTGAAGCTCTAGCTCTGCTAGCAAGCTATCGAATCAATTCACAAAGCAAGAATTTGCTTTAAGAACTAGTTTGCTATCTTTTTCATATATCAAATGAGCTTATACAACTAGTTATATAGACTTCAATTCTACCTAACTAACTAACTAACACCTAACAACTAACTAACTTGCTAACAAACTAAAAGAAACTACCAAAAAGAATTACAAAGACCAAGTTCAAAAGTTAATGGACCAATACTAAAATACTGAAATCGTATCATTCCCGGCCCCATAAAGAACATCCTTGACCTCAAGGATAAGCTCGGACCGGTCTTCTTATTTCTTGGAACGTCAAGAGAAAATAATAGGATTTTTCCTCTCTGTCAAAACGAACCCAAGAACAATGATTGCCACAATCACCCAAGGAGGAGGTAACCAATTGTTACTTCGCCTATATGCCTCTGTGAAGATATTGCTTGGTTGATTGTGTACTCGATCTCGACATTAAACCGCCTCCATAATACTTTGCATTGTCTTGGTGTGATCAAATCTAGAAGGACCTTTTCCCATGCGTTTGAAGCAAGATGATCTCCAATTTCGTGATTCTCAAATAGGGTGACGTCTTTTCGTCCATGAGTGCAGAAAAATAATATTTTCTACACTGTCGTTACTATCATCTAAACATATAATGGCCATTGTGGACAAAAGCTTCAAACACTCAAGGTTGGCTTCCTTTGTGGTAGCTTTAATGTCTTCATTTCACCCAAACCCTTGGCGTGTTATCCTTGTCATGATTGAAAACAGTAGCAAATCTATTCTTCATGTTAATAAGAACTTTCCCAGCTTCCTTTTCTTGTTTCTTGCACCGAAGCATGCGATCAATTTTCCTTTCCAATCGATCCACGACTTTTCCCATTGAATCGACTCTTCCTTTTAATCTAGTAACGACCATTTCCATCCGATCTAGCTTTGGTTTCCAAGAGCTCAAGACACACACCATCTTCCATGTTCTTGAACTCTCTTTTTTTTTGGTTCAATGATAGGCTAGCCATTGATCCTTTAATTTTTGAAGCGCGATTCTCACCGTGATTCCTCCTCTCAATGAAAGCACCAATTGATGAGAACCGCAAATTAGGCTCGATGAATTCGATGCCCCAACTCAGAGTTGGCAAGCAACGAACCCTCAATCCCTCGTAATTTCGATGCTCCAACTCAGGTTGGCAAGCAACGAAACCCGATTCAAGCTCTAGCTCGGGCTAGCAAGCTATCGAATCAATTCACAAAACAAGAATTTGCTTTAAGAACTAGTTTGCTATCTTTTTCATATATCAAATGAGCTTATACAACTAGTTATATAGACTTCAATTCTACCTAACCAACTAACTAACACCTAACAATTAACTAACTTGCTAACAAACTAAAAAAACTACCAAAAAGAATTACAAAGACCAATTTCAAAAGTTAATGGACCAATACTAAAATACTGAAATCGTATCACACTCTCAAGGGTGGCTGCTTCTGGGCAAACCGTCACACGAACATTCTGAAGAACTCCTGCCAAATGAGTCCCACCACTTTTGCACAAAGAAAAAGTGTATCCATTTGATGCCAAAATAAGAAGCATTTACTTCCAACATTGAGGAAAAAATTCTGAAGCTATTTATAATTCCTGTCAACATACAGGGCATTTTTATCAATTTTCCAAAATATTATAGGTTGTATTTTGGGATTATTTCTAGGCTTTGTTTACGACATCAGCCAATGCGGAATTTTGGGTGTGACACCCTTCTTCAAGAAAACAGGAGCTAATTATTTACCAAATGAAATTCACATAAAACTTTTCCAGAAAGTGTGTTAAAAATTTGTCATATTACTCGTGAATGCATTGATACTAAATTACATATTTACTATTTGAGCTTATGATATAAGGAACACTTCTGGTGCAGGTTACCCAAACAAGCTACAAACCATGTCACGATGAAGGAGTCCTATAACCCGAATCAAGTCTTAAGTTTGGTATTCATGTGCTGACTTTGGTTTTCGTCTCATTGTATTTCATATTGGTATTGTCTGTCAATATTTCTTAAATGAATGAATATTTCAACATATTCATGTATCTAGGTGATTTATCATCCATATGGGAACATTTACCTAAATTTGATGAATTAAAGTCAAAATTTGATGAACATTTAAAGTCAAACAAGCTGCACATTTTTTTTTCATGTTTGTAAGCTTCTCATAGTATGCACATTTAAATACTCTTTCGGTTATTATGCCTAATTCCAATATCTTTAACTTTGCAAATATATATGGAGTGGTCACTGTGCAACAATATCTTAAAGAACCCTATGATGTTACCTTGTTGCTAGCATAGCTTTTGTAAAAAATGTGAGTTATTTGTGCTTAAAAGTGCTTTGTAATCCCCATATTCCAAATTAATACTATCATTCTCATCCATTTTTCTCAACCAATACTGACAATCTCTAGATTTGATTTTCATTTTTCTTATATATAGTTAAATTATCAATCTAAAGCACTTGTAATTTTTTTATTTTGTGTGTGTTAATGTAGGTATACATCCAGTATTAAGGGGAAAATGGATGTGGCCAAAATATTTTTCTAGAAAATACGGTATAGGAGATCTTATACCTAATTTGTCATTTCGGCTGTCAATTTTATGTTTTCCAAAATCTCAAATGTTTGATGTTAACTTATAGAACATACAAAAAGATGGGAAAAATTGTAGTTTTGGTCCCATGAGAATTTTTCAACGACAATGTTAGTCCCACGTTCTTTTTGGTTCTTTTTTTTTTTTTGCAAAAATAATCCCAACCACCAAAACTGCAATATACCATTCTTTTGAGACCAAAACCGCAATTTTTTGGGGCTAAAAAGTAAAAAAAAACTACGGGATCAAAAATGTCAAAAAAGGACCATTTTTCAAGCCACTCATTCTTTTGGGACCAAAAATACAATTTATCCCAAAAAGATGTGTTAGGTAAGTAGCTTGTTTTAATGCAACTTTGAGAAACTTGACCGAGACTTAATTTTACAATGGTGGCACCCATCCTTTTGTAAATGCAGATAGAGAATATGGAACAACTAAGAAAGTTTCACATGATAAAACACGTTAGACAATTAAAATTCACAAAGCATCCTTAGTTGTTTCCAGATTCTATATATCCATTTACAAAATGGTGGGGCGGAATCATTTATCATTGTAAAGTTAAGTCTAATTCAAGTATGTCAAAGTTAGCATTAAAATAAACTAATTACCCGACACATCTTTTTGTATATTCTTTAAGCAACATCAATCATTTGAGATTTAAGGAAATGTGAAATTTTCAGTCACAATGACAAATTAGGTATCAAATCTCCTACACCACATTTTCTAGAAAACTATTTTAGGCACATCCCATTTTCCTTTAATACATGATATATATCTACATTAACACTGAAAAAAAAGTAAATTTACAAGTACTTCAGATCGATAATTTAACTCTGTATAAGGAAAAAATGGAAATGAAATCTTTGGATTGGCAATATTTGATGAGGACAATGGCTAAGAGCAATAATATTAAGGTGGAATACTAGCATACAAAGCTCGTTTTAGCACAAAGAACTAACATTTTTGACAAAAATTATCTTTGGCAACTAGGTAACATCACAACGTCCTTTAAGATATTGTTGCTTAGTAAATACTTCAATTCTATTTGCAAAACGCTAAGATATTGGATTCCAACAGCCTTCCAACAACCAAAAGAGTACTATGAGAAGATTATAAATATAAAAATAACAAAAATGTATACTTGTTTAACTTCAAATGCTCATCATCATCAAGTTTAGACAAAATGTTCCCATATGCATGGATGGCAAATCACCAAGATACTTGGATATGTTAAAATATTCACTCATTTAAGAAATATTGACAAACAATTCCAATATATATGGAATACAATAAGACAAAAAGAAAGTCAGAACATGAATACCAAATTAAACCTTACGACCTGATTCAGGTTATGGGACTCCATCACAACATGGTTTGTAGTTTGTTTGGGTAACCTTACGACCTGATTCAGTCTTGTTAGAAATTTCGCTGGGGGTGAACTAATCCAGAGGTGGGTGAACAAATCACTGAAGAACACCAGAAATTGAATACGCACACCGAAACCTGCGAGAAATCGAAAAGAACACAAGATTTACGTGGTTCGATCAAAAGATCTACATCCACGGGAGTTCGAGCATCAATCCACTACTACAAACACCAAACAATTACAGATTACAACGGCTAATTGTCAAGAATTAGAAGGAATTATCACACCAACTCCAAGAACCCTAATTCTCCAATTACTTTCTGAATTGAATGAATCAATGAGGGAAAACTGAACTAACTAACTTGCAAATGCATGGGTAAGAGAACTCAGAACTAATTACGTTAATTTCGCGAAATTAATGTATATGAAATCATCCAATAACCGTCAAACTACCGTGAACCGCTTTGCCTTAAGCTGCCGGTTCGATGTGAATAGTCCGGTTCAAACAGAAATGAGACCGATTCTGAACTTGTGAGCTTCAATACCGATCTCAGCTAACAAGAATTTTCACAACTCATAGGTTTAAGATGAACCGATTTCAATTACTTCAAACCAATAAGAAGTAATACTAAATAGTTGACACAAGAATACTTCATGCAAATTGTAGTTTGACATTTACAATTCTCCACCTCAAAGCGCAATGTATCAAGATGACTCGAACTCCAAACTAACCTCCATCAATTTCAACAGAGTAAGCCTTACCAAATCACAACAATACTTGAACTTGTTGCTTGGTAAAGCTTTGGTTAAAATATCGAAGCATTCTCTTCGTAGCTATCTTCTTTACTGATCACAATTCCTCTTTCAATAACATCCCTAACAAAATGGAGTTTTACGTCAATATGCTTGGATCTCTCATGAAAAACTTGATGCTTCACAAGGTGTAAAGTGCTCGATTATCACAATACACAACCACCGACTTTTGATGAATCCCAAAATCTTTAATGATGCCTTTAAGCCACATTGCTTCTTTCACGGCTTCGTCATGGCTATGTACTCAGCCTCGGTAGTAGATAGAGCAACAATAGATTGAAGAGTGGATCTCCAACTCGATCGCTATTCCATGGAGAGTAAAAATGTAACCGATCTGTGACTTCCTTGAATCCTTGTTCCCTGCAAAATCTGAATCAACAAAACCTTGCAGAGTATTCTTGGAATAGCTGACCTTTTCAAACAATAATCCCAACTCGGCGGTTCCATTAATGTATCCGAGTATCCACTTCAATGCCTCCCGGTGAAATCTGCCAGATTTGCCATGTATCTACTCACCATGCTCACCGCATATGCCAAATCAGTCTACTACGGACCATGGCATACATGAGACTCCCAACTCCACTTGCATAAGGAACACCACTCATATGCCTTCTTTCTTCATCGGTCTTAGGAGATTCTTTGGCCGATGACTTGAATTCTTCCCAAAAGCCGTTGAAACCGACTTGGATTTGTGCATATAGTACTTCTTTAGAACCTTCGCAAATAACTTCTTTGTGATAGAAATAATTTTCCCTTCTCCTCGCTTGACTATGTCCATGCCAAGAATTATCCTTGCATTACCCGGATCCTTCATTTCAAATGCGAGAATTAAGCTTTGACTTGAGAGAGTTGATCTTAACACTGTTTACGCTAGCAATTAACATATCATCCACATATAAAAGCAAATATGTGATGATATCGAGTCCTTCCTTTTCAAAATACACACAATGTCAAACTTGCATCTGCAAAATCCTATTGAAATCATGAAGTTATCAAACTTCTTATACCATTGTCTTGGGCTCTGCTTTAAACCATACAAAGACTTACGTAATAAGCAGACTTTATCTTCCATTCCAAGTAACATGAATCCCTCGGCTGATGCATATATATAGTTTCCAGAAGTCACCATGAAGAAATGCGGTTTTAACATCTAAGCGATGCGGCTTAAGATCATCCCTGAGTTACTTTAGATAACAAAGAACCTTATTGAGCAATGTTTAACAACCGGAGAGAACACTTCATTGAAATATATTCCTTCCCTTTGTGTAAACCCTCTAGCTACAAGTCTTGCCTTGTATCCGATCTCGCTCAATATTACCACCTTCAATCTTCTTCTTGAACATCCACTTACAACTAATCGGCTTCTCGCTTCGAGGTCTCACAACCAAGATTCAAGTTTGATTCTTCTCCGGAGAATGAATTTCTTGATCATGGCCATGAGCCATTTCTCCTTCTCTGGACTGAAATAGCATCATAATAGTTTTTAGGTTCATGATAATCAATATCTTCAATTTGTAATTAAAGCATAAGATACAAGATCGGCTGTCCATATCGATTGGAGGATGTATATATATTCCTTCTTTGCCTATCCCTTGTCAAGTCAGTAATCTACGAGGTTATAGTGTTGATCTCCTTCTTCCATTGAATCATCATCACCATCGACTTCTTGCATCTCTTCTGTTGAGTTTGAGTTTCATTGTTTTCGATGTGTGAGTTCGGCATCTTGATACTCCACCTCAACAGAATAAACTCACTTTCTATGTCACCATCCATATCTTGAGATGTCCTTGTGCCATTGTATCCCAGCCTTCCCTTCATCGAATGTAACATCTCTCGCTTATTATACACCTACGATTCCAGGTTCCATGCACCATAATCTGTACCCTTTTACTCCTTTTGGATAATCAACAAACACACATTTCAAAGCTCTTGCCTCCAACTTATCTTGTTTAACATGAGCATAGGCTGACACCCAAAGATTTTCAGATTTGAGTAATGCTGAAAACTACCATACTGAGCTCATCGGGAGTTTTGAACTCTATAGCGAGAAGAAGGTGTTTTGCTTATAAGATAGCAAAGCGTGTTATGACTTCTCCCCAAAAAGACTTAGGCGCTTTGCATCCAACAACATGCATATCCGACCCTCTCAAGCAATGTTCTATTCATTCTCTCTGCAAGGCCATTTTTGAGGATTAGTACACTGATCTTGTGCCTTGTTATCCCTTTATCTCTGCATAAAACCTGAAATTCTTCGATAGAAATTCCGAGGCCATTGTCGATTCTCAAATGTTTGAGCTTCTTGCCTTTCTTGTTTTCTTGCTCCACTAGCCATTCTTTGAACTTGATGAACACATCATTCTTATGTTTAATGATGAACACCCAAACTTTTCTTGTAAAATCATCAATTATGGATAGAAAATACCTGCCACCTCCATGAGTAGCAACTCTAGCAGCCCCCAAACATCGAGTGAACATAATCAAGTGGTTCTTTGGTGATATGTTTTCCTTCAAAACTATGCTTCTTTGCCTTACCCGGTATACACATCTCACGGATATCTAACTTGCCTGATATTGCTTCCAGAAAAGCTCCTCTCTTAGCCAACTCAATTAATCCCTTCTCTCCAACATGAGCAAGTCTTCTATGCCATAAAAGCTGTTGAAGATGAATCAGTAATAGCGGCGGCACTTCCGATTCTGATTCTTCCCATCGAGAGTAAAGACCATTTGTTTTTGTACCTTTCATTACCACTTTATCTCCCTTTGTTACTAGAAGATGTTGGTTCTCATTCTTGAACTCATAGCCCTTTGAATTTAGAGTTCCCGGTGATATGAGATTCCTCCTTAAATCGGGCACCAATCGACATCGGAAAGAATTCTATCTTTCCCATCAAACATTTTGATTCTCACGAGATCCAACTCCCTTTACTCTGCAACTTTCATTGTTACCAAGTAACACCAAGCCACCATCATGGTTCTTCAAATTAAGAGCTTGATTTTCATCGGAACACATGTGGAAAGTACATCCCGAATCCATGATCCATTCATTTGATATCTTTGCTTTGCCAATAGTAAGGACTTGACACTTTCATAACTTGATTTAAAGAATCGCAACATCTCGCATTTTGTGTGTGTTGATTCTCGATCCTTTCTTGTTCTTATCGGGCAATTTTTCTTCAAATGCCCCACCTTGTGACAAGAGAAACATTTCCTTCTCTCCACAAAATCAAGATCAGCTTTCTTATCCTTTTGATCACTCTTTTCACCCTTCTTCTTATTATGAAATTTCTTTTTCCATTTTTGAATTTCACATTCAAACTTTCCCCGAGTTTTGGTGCTTCTTCTCCATTGACATGCTATTCGGACACTTCGTTTTAAGAGCTATTTGAACTTCTTCAAATGAGATTGAATCCTTCCTTCCAAACATCAAAGTATCCTTGAAGAATTCATAAGATTTTGGCAAAGCATTCAATAGCATTAGTGCTTTGTCATCATCTTTAATTGTCTCCTCAAGATTCTCTAAATTGTCCACAGCTTGATTAAATTCATCAAGTTGCTCATCCAGAGGTTTATCTTCGTCATCTTGAAGGTAAGCAATTTACATTTCATAAACAACTTGTTAGAAAGCAGTTTGGCTAAGTATAGATCCTCCAATTTCTTCCACATCCCATGAGTGAATTTTCTTTTGATACTTCTCTCAAAACTTTGTCGACAAGACACAACACAATCATACCACGTGCCTTCTTCTGAATTTCTCTTTTCTTGTCATCATTACTCGTGGATGCCTCGGAACTAGGAGCCGCCAATGCATCATCAAGGCCATGTTGTATCAACAAGGCTTCCATCTTTATTCTCCACAACCCAAAATCATTCTTGCCATTGAATTTTTCCACATCAAGCTTGAAAGATGCCATAACTTTGCTTTGGATTCCCACAGACGGCGCCAATTGTTAGAAATTTCGCTGGGGGTGAACTAATCCAGAGGTGGGTGAACAAATCACTGAAGAACACCAGAAATTGAATACGCACCTTTGAAACTGCGAGAAATCGAAAAGAACACAAGATTTACGTGGTTCGATCAAAAGATCTACATCCACGGGAGTTCGAGCATCAATCCACTACTACAAACACCAAACAATTATAGATTACAACGGCTAATTGTCAAGATTTAGAAGGAATTATCACACCAACTCCAAGAACCCTAATTCTCCAATTACTTTCAATTGAATGAATCAATGAGGGAAAACTGAACTAACTAACTCGCAAATGCATGGGTAAGAGAACTCAGAACTAATTACATTAATTCGCGAAATTAACAGATATGAAATCATCCAATAACCGTCAAAACTACCGTGAACCGCTTTGCCTTAAGCTGCCCGGTTCGATGCTTTGAATAGTCCGGTTCAAATAGAAATGAGACCGGTTCTGAACTTGTGAGCTTCAATACTGATCTCAGTGCTAACAAGAATTTTCACAACTCATAGGTTTAAGATGAACCGATTTCAATTACTTCAAACCAATAAGAAGTAATACTAAAAAGTTGACACAATAATACTTCATGCAAATTGTAGTTTGACATTTACAAGTCTCCTATAATAATATTCTTTAAATTAGCAAAATATCCAATTTAGATCTTTAACAAGAACTTGATAGACGATTTGTGCACAGTAAATGATCAGAAGCTACACAAAGTTACCTTGTACACCACTGCTGCTGAAACTCCAGCACCGAAAAGAAAAATGGCATCAAGAAGTCTGTCGAGAGAAGACTATTCTAAGGAACATGAATAATCACTTGGAAAATCGAACCAGGATAATGTGCAGGCAGAATTTTAATTTAATATGAAATATAATGAAATTGTAAATTGTATTGTATCAAATACATTCCCTATTGTTAATTCTCCATATATGTTCATCCTAAAATAACAGAGGAAATCCAGCACCCACACTTAAATATTCATATGAATATATATAGATAGAGTGGGAAAATACCTCTGAAATGTATTAAAGGGGGTTAAATTTTTTTAATGGGAATAGTAATGAGAATGAATATAGATTGTTAATGAGAAAAAAAAATCAATGTCACTACTTTCCCTCATTAATAAGGTAATCATTACCTAATTTTGATTAATCTTTTCTCCTCCTACAATGATTTCTCCCCAATCATTCCCTCCCCATCACTATAACCTTTTTTTGTTTCATTTTTTTCCAAAATTGGAGCACAACACTTGTGATGTAATCATCATTGAAACAATTCTTCCTCCAATATTCTAAGGACATAGAGGGAAAAAAATATTTTATTCTCATTCTCATTGAAGAATTTATAACCAAGTGTCTCCTAAATTTGTCGGTACTATTTGAGCTTATGATATAAGGAATTTTGCAGAACTAAGCATTTAATTTATCCTCCACACCTCTAGTTCAGGTTACCCAAATAAGCTACAAATCATGTCACGATGAAGGAGTCTCATAACTTGAATCAAGTCGTAAGTTTGGTAGGAAACTTTGATTTTTGTCGTATAGTATTCTATATTGGAATTGTCTGTCAACATTTTTTAAATGAAAAAATATTTCAACATATTCATGTATTTAGGTGATTTATCATCCATACGGGAATATTTTGCCTAAATTTGATGAACATTTGAAGTTAAACAAGTATAATTTTTTTTTTTTTTTGTTTTCATGTTTGTAATCTTCTCATAGTGTGCACATTTAAATACTCTTTTAGTTATTATGCACAAATCTAGTAACTTGACTTTGACAATATACTTGGAATGCTCAGTGTGCAGCAACATCTTAAAGGACGTTGTGATATTACCTTGTTGCCAGCATAGCTTTTGTCAGAAATGTGAGTTATTTATGCTTAAAATTGCTTTATAATCCCCATATTCCACATTAATACTATTATTCTCATCCATTTTTCTCAACCAATACTGACAATCTCTAAATTTTTTTCCATTTTTCCTTATATATAATTAA
Organism: Paraleonurus japonicus; assembly: GCA_030762865.1. Classification (NCBI taxonomy): domain Eukaryota; kingdom Viridiplantae; phylum Streptophyta; class Magnoliopsida; order Lamiales; family Lamiaceae; genus Paraleonurus; species Paraleonurus japonicus. The sequence goes on from CM061060.1 coordinate 26,006,832, forward strand.
TTTTATCGATCTAAAGCACTCGATCGCGTGTATTTTAGCAATAAGTATATTAACGACCAAATAAAATATCGAACCCAAAGAATTAGGAGAATGGCAGAGCCTCAAAAGATTGTTGTCATAATATTATAGTGGCTAACAGGGTGCAAAGACAAAAATAATCAATAAACCAAACTAGAGCAATCAAACAAATAACTATTGAAGGCAAATAAAACTTTGAGACGAGTGCGGTGGTGAGAAGTGATCGCTCGGGTGTTCTCTTTATACAATCCTTTGGTGAAATCACAAATTAACACAAATCAAGGCATGAATCGGGCTAGGCTAAGAGTGATCATAGAGAATTTTAATAAATAAGAATCTAAGAGCGTTGAACACCTAGACACGTTCATAATCGGGTATTAATTCCTAGGGCCGTCTCTTCACTACACACCTATTCTACGAGACCGGACGCCGCGATGGATCGATCTTGAGGTGATGGCAGACGTGCTTTGGGTCAATCCCTACCATATCTTGGTGTGACCATGCGAACACACTTATGTTGTTTTTGAGGAATTCGATGAGGTCATCCCTTATCTCTGCGGGGACCTTTGCCCCTATGGTAACCTCGAGCTCGGGCGAGATGGGTCTACGGGGACACGCTCGAGTTCTTCAATCGGGCGGTCCGCTTGAGACCTAGAGGATCGCGAGCATTGCCCTTTGGATCTAGGTCTATGTTTACGGGCTCAAAACCTAGTCTTGGTTCCAAATCCTCGCTACCGAGGCGGATTGACCCGAAGAAGAATCGGCGAGCACCCGATCGTTTGACCGGCCGTGGAGTTGTGTTTGAATTCTCTTACGCTAGTGTATTACAATGTACATCTAATGAATGTGCGAAAAGAAAATTAAGACGAGAGTAGTTCAAACACTTCTTTGCAATTTTTTGATTCCTTTTTACAAGCAACTCTTCTTCGGAGTGGGGAACTTGATACAATAAACGTAAGAAGAGGCAACATGACCTCAAAAGTTTTAAGAAAAGGTCAACCGAGAAAGCCATTATAGATGTTTGGGCTGGTCGACGATTACAAATTCCAAAGGCCTAGTACTCCTAAGCTTTTCGCTCGAAAATCCGCGAGCTCCACGGACAGCTAGATCTTCCCATAGGGTTCACCGTCATATCCCCGAACCCTTTCAACCGCAAGTCGTAAGGCTTGATGAACTTCACCGAGTTCCCCATCCGATCGAGGGCGGACTTGAAGATGATGTTGCATAGCAGCCATTGTCGATCGTAATCATTTCCACCGTCATCCCCATGATTTTGGTCGAGATGACCAAGGCCTCGTTCTTTGGGAACAAAAGGCCCTCGCGATCAGCGTTAGAGAAGCTGATGGCGCAGATTTCAAATCTTTGGCTCGGGGGAGGAACGACGACGCGTGGGTGTTGTCGATGGCGCGAAGTTCGGCGTTCCGCCTCTTGCTCGACATGGTGCGAGACGGGGTCGATCCGCCTAAACCGCTTCCTCCCGGCTGGATCGTCTGTACCCATCCCCGGGTTAGGCGGGGGACCTCGTCCACACCGTAGCTGCGCCGATATCCGCTGCGACCACCGTCGCGCTTGGGCGCCTTGATCTCTGTTCTGCGAGGAGGTCCTCGCTTTTCACCGTCATGTCGCGGCCGCGGGCGGGCTTCTTGGCGCACTCGCTCGGCTTTCCCTCTTCGTACGGCTTCCAAAGTTGGTGGAGAAGATCCTGTATTCACTCGTGTTGTGTCCGGGCCCGTCATGGAAGGCACAGAACTTGTTCGAGGCCAACCTAGCAACACCGCTTTTAAGGGGCTTTGGCTGGGTGAAGACCCCTTTTCCCTTCATTGCATTGAACACATAAGGTGGCGAGCATTTCGGCTTCCCAACGACCTCAACTCCTTCAAAGCTCTTGAAGGTCCCCGGCGTCTTGGCCTTTTCGCGCCTCCTCGGCGGTGAGATTTCTTCGCGGGAGGGGTGACGACTATCGTTTGATAGCAGCCGGGGTAGGCTTGACTTCGCCCAATCGCTGGGTGAGGAGTTTCTATCTTGTGATCGGGTCACCTGCTCGCCGCTTGAACTCGGCATAGGAAGAGGGGTACCGCTTGGTCATATGGCGGAACATGTGGGAGTCCGCCCGAGGTCGCTCATAGCGGCGTGGAGCTGCGGCTCGTCCCGATAGGTTCCCCGTGAGGAGTACCTCATCGAGGCGGTCAAGGTACTCTTCGTCCGTTTCCCTCTCCTTGACTGATGCCCATGAGCCTTTGTCGGTGCTGGCGAGCAATTTTAGAGGCGAAGTAGGAGATGAAGTACTTGCCAAGGCTAGAGAAATTGTCAATCGTGCGAGAGGGGATAGAGGTATACCACTTGTGGGCCAGCTCGCCCAAGGTCAACGGGAATAGACGACAATTGATCGCGTTAGATGCCTCTCTTCCCGTCATGTATGTGATGTACTTGCTAAGGTGCACTTCGAGTCGGTTTTCCCTCGTAGAGTGCCGTTTGTGGAGGCGGGATTTTGGTTTGGACCTCCGCCATCTCTATGGCCATGGAGAGGGGTTGGTTCACGGCAGCCCTCTTGGGGATCCCTTTGCGGGCGTCTACCCAACCTTCGATGAGGTCGAGCTTCCTCTGTAGGGGCGACAATGGCCGGGTCGGGAGTGAGTGAGGCGGTCGGGACCGGGACTCGGACCTTGCTACCACAACGCTTTATGCGCATTGAGGGCTGCAGGTGAATGACTTCCCTTAGGGGAGACGCGGAGGTTGCTCACCGAAATCAAGCCTTCAAGCTTGGGAGCTTAGGCGGTTGAACACCGAGCGTTCGGGCAGTGTGCTCTGAGCGATCCCGGCTCTCGGCCTCCCGGTCGCAGCCTTTCTTTTCCCCTTCCGGGGTTTGGAAGGGCCTTCACGGGGATGGCCACGAGTTCGACTGGAACTCCAGCCTCCCGAGTTCGGGCTTGGAGTTGGAGTATAGCCACGCTCACCTGCTCTGGAGTCTCGGTATTCTGGAGGGGGAGAGGGATTTGGTCCTCGGCGTGGGAGACCGTCTTTGTTTTGCCCTCGCCGCTCTTCATCATGGCTGACACGTTTGTTGGTAGCTCTGTGTTAGTCATGTTGATGACTTGGAGTGGAGGAAAAACTGGTTGGGAGTGGCTTTTATCTTGCGTTTCCCACGACGGCGTAAAATGTTGTTACACCGATTATACGGCTCATTAATGATGATTTTAGGTTGATAATTGGCCTGTTTAGTTGAATGATTTGGTGGGTATTGAATGCTAATGATAAATGAAAGCAATGATAAGGAATAAATACATAAATCAAGAATGCAAGAGGGATTCTTTGGGAGGATGAGTCCCGATCTTAAGGGTGGATGTTTTCTCGATCCTTGTTATTGTGCCTTATAGGTCTTATTTATACATGCCATTTGACGGCTAAAAAATCCCAAGAAATCGGGTGCATTTAATATAACGGTACATAATTTAATGCTCTGGTATGGTCTTTGTGCGGACGAGCAAGTGTTGGCCCTCTCGGCATTCTCCACGTGGCAAAGTTGTTGGGATCTCCTGGCGGCGAGATCTTTTCCCTTTAAAGGCATAGCACTGATTGGAGTGAATTGATGCATATTTTTGGGGTGTATTTTAGTGCAAAAAGTGATCAAAAGTGTTAGATTTTGTGCATAAATGTGTAGAGTATCACTTCTTTGCCTAAAAGCATTACTTGATGAATATTTGATATTTTTCGTCCGTTTTACAGGTAAATTAGTGGAATTTGGCCAAACCGAGGGTGAAGGCATTGTGTTGAAATTCCAAATTTTGGAGTGACCTCGACTCGAGGGCCGAGCCTCGAGTCGAGGGAGAGGGCAAAGAGTGATGGCGGCAAAATGGCAAAAGAGTGATAGCGACTTTGAAGCCTCGACTCGAGGGCCCCAACCTCGAGTCGAGGGATGCCCAAATCCAAAAATTTTGTATTTAACTTATTTGAGCGGAAAATAGAGCATAATCCTCCTAGCATAGTTTAGAGCGGTTATTAGGCGGTTTTAAGGCGAAAATTACATTCCATAGCTTAATTCTCCTTGTAATTGGATTAGATTCTTAGTTTTAGATTGATTTCAAGCATTTATACATTAGATTAGTGAATTGATCCATTAGATTTCCATTTTCAAGTTGTAATTGAAGGGGAGGAGATTGTAATTGGAGCTATTGTGAAGACTCAAGCATTCTTATTTTTGTTAATTGAAGCCAATTGGTGATGTTCTTCTACTTTTCTCTCTTTAATTCATTTATTGTGTTGATTAGTTCCTTAATTCCTTTCTTAGATTTTTCACCCATAGCTTTTGCTCTTAGCACCATGGGCTAATAGTTTTGTGCTTGGGATAATTGAAATTGGGGATAATGTGATTGGCTTATGCTATGATTGTTGATAATTGTGATCAATTGAGTTAGATTGGTTCCTAATTGTGATTCTCATTGTGCTTCATGCAAAATTATCTCTTTAGATTAATGTTTGATCACCCTAGCAATAGGCGAGAGTTGAGCTAACGTGATTAGGATTAATCGGGTTATAATTGTGCATGATTGTATGAATTGGGTGCTTCTTAATTGAGAGATTGGAAGGACTAAGGATACTCACATTAGGCATTGTGTTATTAATGGAGTGATTAATTTCATGATGGTTTTATGCTTTCTATCTTGGTTGATCTTCAATTTGATTCAATCATAGCTTGTTAATCATAGATTCCTTGATGGAGATTATCCCTAACACCCCTATCCCCCATTGAATTTAGCTTATTTGTTATTGCACATTAGGTGTTTGATCATTTGCTTGCATAGGTTTAGAATTTAATTCTTGCAATTATATTTTAGTGTTTAGTGTCAAAACCATCTAGTAACAATAGTCACCAATAACTTGTATTCTTAGGGCCTCACTTGCAAACTAATTCCCTTGGGTTCGATAATCTTGATTGGTCTTAATACCACTTACCGAAACCTGCAATCAAAATGGCGCCGTTGCCGGGAATTAAGTTTTGCGCCTATAGTGAGACTTAGGGATTGTTTGACGTGGCTACTTGTTATTTTTGTTTTTGTGTTTTTTATTTTGTTTGTTTTTGTTGGAATTGATACTTGGATTGGTGGTATTGTAGGTTTATGTTAACAAGGTCAAGTGGTATTTCACCCTTGCCACTCAATCCGGAGGTAGAATCTACATTGAGAAGAAATCGTGGTAGAAGAAGAAGGGAAACAATGGAAAGTGAAGAGCTAAGGAATGAGGAGAGAGTTGTTGGTGAACCTCAAGTTGAGGAGTTGCATGAAAATGGAGAAGGAAGATTAGACAATGGAGGTCATGGGAACAATTTTAATGCTCAAGTTGGCCCTTTCCCTCAAGGAATGCCACCACAACATTTTCCCTACCAAAATCCATACCCCTAACCTCCACAAGCTCACAAATACCCATACTATCCACCTCATCCACATCAATTCCCACCATACTACCCTCAAATGTCATACAATCATGAGCCACAATATCAAGAACCGCCTCATATTCCAAATGCCCAACCACAACCCATGAATGAGCCACAACCTCAAGGGAGGCCATTGAGAGAGTTTTGAGCCACAACTCCGAGAGCACTATGATGGGATAGCAAGGCCGAGGATAGAAGCCAACAATTTTGAGATAAGTCCCGCTCGTGAGGATGCTTAGAGAAAAACAATTTGAAGGCAAGGATGAAGATGAGTGCCCACATCAACATATGACACAATTTCTAGAGATTTCCAACACTACCAAGTACAACGGTGTGCCCGAAGATGTAAAGAAGTTAAGGCTTTTTGCCTTTACGCTTAGGGGAGAGCCAAAGCATGGCTCAATTCACTTCCTTCGGGGACCGTACGTACATGGGAGGACCTTTCGAAGAGATTCTTGATGAAGTTCTATCCACTATCTAAAATTGTGCAAGCTAAGGAGGCGATATCTCATTTCCGCCAAAAGAATGGAGAGATAATACCAGAGGCTTGGGAGAGGTATGTCATGTTGCTTATTAATTGTCCCGAACATGGATTTCCGGAGGAACAAACTATTATGTATTTTTGCAATGGTTTGACGGATGGGGATCGTTCATTTTGAATGCTTGTGCCAATGGTTCTATTTGGTCGAAGACGGTGGGGCAAATGAATGAGATAATGGAGAACATTGCCCAAGATTCGTTCCAAGTGTCGGTTAATCGGGAGCACATCATAATGTGTCACATGTTGAGGAGATAGAGTCGATGAAGAGTGTGATGATGACGATGATGGACCATTTGGGAGCTCTTACCACTTCCCAAAGCCAACAAAGTGTGAGTCCATCCATCCCTCATGGTGATATGTGTTCAAGTCCTATGCCGGTTGAAGAGGTTAGCTCTTCGGGTAGGCCTCCATATCAAGGAGGCTATCAAGGAGACAATTATCAAGGGAATTTTCAAGGAGGAAGGCTGTATCAAATGCCTTACCAAAGTAGGCCTCAAGGGAGTTATCAACCTCAACCTCAAGCTCAATTCAATGGCAACAATTGGAGGAGACATGAAAACTTTTCTTATGCCAACCCGAGAGCCGTCCAATTTCCTCCCGGATTTGATTCGGGTGCCAAAGCCCCTAATAATGAAGGAAAGGCTACTACGGAGGAGATTTTTGGTATGATAGTGAAGAGGTTGGAGGCAAATGACTCTAGACTTGATGATATTGGCAAGCAAATGGATACACAGTTCAAGGCGATAGAGCATCAAGTGGGACAATTAGCCACTACGGTTGGGAAGCTTTCTTCGACGGTGGACCACTTGCAAAACAAGGGGAAGTATCCATCCACCACCGAGCCTAATCCTAAAGAGTTTTGTAGTGCTATCCAACTTAGGAGTGGTGCTAGTTATGAAGGCCCAAAGATGCCCAAGGAAGTGGAGATTGAAAAAGAAGCTAGTGAAGAAAGTGTGGTTGTGGAAAAGAAGGCTAGTGAAGAGGTTAAAGCAAAGGGAGAGTCCAAAGAAGAAGAGAAGTTCAAGAAAGATGCATGGGGAGTTCCCATGAAAGCCACTCCGGTTCCATTTCCTCAAAGACTTGGGAGGAAAAAACTTGATGAGGAATTTGGTAAGTTTTTAGAAGTTTTCAAGAGCTTGCATGTTGATATCCCACTATTGGATGCCCTTGAACAAATACCCCACTATAAAAAGTTTATGAGAGAAATCATGTCTAAGAAGAGAAGTTGGGATGAAAAGGGTATGATCAAGTTAGTGGAGGAGTGCAAGGAATTTTTGGAGAGACACTTACCTCAAAAGCGAAAGGATCCGGGAGCTCCATTATTCCTTGCGAGATTGGTGATAATGGGAACATTCAAGGCTTGTGTGACTTGGGAGCGAGTATAAATGTCATGCCTTTGTCCGTTTTTAAGAAATTGGAGCTAGGAGAGGTGACTCCTACAAATATCAATCTTCAATTAGCGGATCAATCATATGCTCATCCATTTGGGATCATTGAAGATGTATTAGTAGGAGTTGGCAAGTTCATCTTCCCGGTTGATTTCATTGTTCTTGATATGAAGGTAGAGCTTGAGGCACCTATCATACTTGGTAGACCTTTCCTCGCCACCGGCAAAGCCATGATCAACGTTGAGAAAGGGAGCTCAAGTTGAGCTCTAATGGAGAGGAGGTGACATTTACTAGAGCTCATGTGGAAGAAGATGCTCCAAGTAAATTGGAGAAGAAGACGTGTGGATACATAGAGATCATTGACTTATACCCTTCCATTGATAGGGATGATTCTACACCTTCTACTTCTTCTATTTCTTTGATTAATGAGCATTTTATTTCCTCTTGTAAAATAATTGCTAACAAATCTTGTGTTTCTTTGGATGATTCTAGGAAGGATAAAGATCTTATGGAGCCTTTGCTTGATCCCGGTGATAAGAAGATGGAAGAATGTGAGAAGACTTTGACCAAGCTTGAGCATGGCTCAAGTTTGGGGGTGTTAGAGGAGAAAAGTACACCACATGAGAAGAAGGAAGTGAGCATTGAAGTGGGAGACCAAGTGGTGTGGAGTGAGTCGAATTGGAGCCGTTTACTTGGAGTTGAGAGGCTCAAGGAAGTGTTAACGGTTAAGGAAATAAAAGAAGAAGGAAAACTACTTCTAGAAGACAAATGGGGATGTTGCCTCTTTGCAAAAGACAATCTAGTGAGGCACAAGGAGGATCTCCATGTCTTCGATGAAAGGGAATTATGAACTCCTCGGCAAATGACGTTAAACCTAGTGCTAGATGGGAGGCAACCCATCCTTTTGTTGCTTTGGTGTGTTTGTGTTTTGTGCTTTTTGTTTTTGGTCCATTTCTTTGAGAATTGCTTTGGAATTAATTGCTCAAGTTTAGGAGGATATGTTATTTTGCTTTGGGATTGATTTGGAGTATTGAGCTTATTGTGAATATCATTTGGAGTTGCATATATTTGTATCACTCTCATTCCAAACTTTGAATTCATGTTATCATTCAAGTTTGGGGGTGTTGATCGTTTATTTGTTGAAATGCATCTCTTAGTGGTAATTATTTGATGATTGTTATGCCCGATTGTAGGTACACTCACTACATTGATTGGAAAAGAGATCGAAAGTGCAAAGGAATTCAAGATCGAAAAGGAGGAAAAGCTTAAAAGTTGGTGAAAAATGAGCAAAAGAAAGAGACCCGGTCTCCTCGATCGAATGAGCGACCGAGCTTAAATCGAGGGACCAAAACGGTTAGTTTTGCATATTTGGGCTCGTTGGGGTCGAATAGGCCATTTTTAGGAGTTTCGGGGTCGAGTCGGGTCCGAGAATCCGTAAGAATTCCACTGGACTTGACCCCGGGTCGAGGTGACCCGACCCTCGGGTCGAGGAGTCTTGCCTTAGTTAAATTTCGCAAAGCGCTTATCCCTCGAGTCGAGGTGGAACCTTGAGTCAAGGAGGTCGAATTTTCTGAATCCCTCAGTCGAGGCTGGCGGCATTTTTAAAAGTCGCAATTCGGCATCGATTTCAGCAGCCACGACTCGAGGAGTTTGCTATTTTCCAATCCCCTTTCTCTTCTTCATAATTCCGACCGGTTTGCTCATATTTCCACCGATTATTCACCAATTATTCACAACATATCATCATTCATTGCATCAAAATTGCATTTTGAGGGTTTTAGAAGCATCAATTTGGGGATTTTTGTGAGTTGCTTGGGTATTTGCCAATTTTCATTCTTAGGCGAAATTAACAACACAAGGTACGTAAATCTCACATTTTGACTCTCTAATTTCGTTGCTTTGGTCGATTGTTGTATGGGTGATTTGGGATTATGCCAATTATGCATTGAATTGGATGTTCATTTGGGCATTTCTTGAACACCTATGATGCATGATTAATGAGAACGAATTTGGAGTATTTGTGAGTTTATTTGGCTTGTTTGATGAATTCAAGGGCATGTTTAGGAATGATTATGTTATCTAGATCTTGCCTTAGTGAAATTTTGGACCTAGGAATGAATTGTGCTTAATTGTGGTGGAAGAGTTCCTAGTGATTATATTTGTTAGTTTGGTCAAGTGTTGATGAGTGATGATAGAAGTGCATGGTTTGTGATTATTATTTGTCTAATTACTTGATAGATGGCTTATTATTTTTGATCATTTTATGGAGCCTAGTTGCATAATTTTGTGAGTCTCTTTGTTGATGTTGCTTGTTGAGGTTGTTCTATTAAGTATGCATTTTTGGGATTCATTGTAGACTTCTATTGATCTTACGTGCTTAGTTGGATTTTTGACCAATTGTTGATGCTTATTGCTTATTCACTAGGAATTGTTGGTGTTGGTGATTGTGATTTGAGTGGTGATAATGACTCGTTCATGTGCTTAGTTGCTATATTTTGCTCGTATTGCTATTATTGGTTGTTGATTATTGCCTTGGGAAAATTTTGCGGGAAAGATATTTTGTGGGGTTGATGGACACAACTTTTCCGATGAGGAGTTCCGTAAGAGAGGAGGTCATTCGGTTCGCACACAAGATGCCCGCAGAGCTAGGGATTCAGTGGGATGACTATAAGTGGCGGAATCACATCATTCTATATACGGAGATTTATAAAAGGTGGTCAAGACCCGTCTTGTTGACCACAATTGTATGGCTTCCATGGGCATCGAGGAGGATATCCCACGTCTATTCGAGCAGATCGGCATGGCAGCTTCTTAGCTAAGAGGCCGAGGACTTACTTGGGGCTCACTCTCGAGTTCCTCTGCACGGCTGAAGTTCAACAAGGCCAGAAGGCAAAGTTTCCCTGGGCCATCACCTTTGAGTTGCTTGGCAACGAGTACACTTTGACCGTGAACGAGGTCAATGAGATTATAGGTGCACCGACAGATCCCAATGGCTCCCTACTTAACATCCGGAAGGAGTACAATGCCAAGAAGTTATGGAGGAGGATTTCGACTCGGGGGCACCCGATCAGCCAGCTCATTCCCGGGAAGTCTAAGAGCACGAGGATCGGAACCCGGTCATGAGGTATCTAGAGAAGATCCTCTCGAGCATGATATTTGCTAGATCGAGGGAGGAGCCGTGGTATCCGAGGAGTTGTACGTGCTCTGGTGTTTCCCGCACGGGGTCCGCTTCAATACCGCTGCATACCGTGCTACTAATTTGAGAGGGTGACGAGCACGAAGTTCAAGAAGAAGATACACTTTGGAGGGATGATCACACTTATCGCCGAGCATCTCGGTATTCCTACACATAATCTATGAGCACTCGAGGGCCCGGACTTGACGACGGATACCATGAGGCGTATGAGGACTCTCGACCTCATTGGTAGGACGTGGTGCTTTCGGCCCGGCACCTAGGTGGCCGATTCCCTCTTCCCAACAAGAGGTTGACTACGCTTTTGGGGCTCCGTGATTTGTGACCATCAACCTCTGAATGTGGTCACAGAGGCATATAGAGATGATTGACGCCTACACCCGTGAGCACGGAGATGTCCTCCGTGATGATGATGATGAGGAGGGATGACGGCGGGGCGAGATCGGGGCCGGATCGAGGACGAAGGCGAGGGTGCGAGATCACGAGGAGATGACGAAGAAGAGGAAGCTGCGAGAGGAGGAGCAGCAGGAGCCAATATAGATGGATGAGGATCTCGAGGCCGAGATTAATTATTATTGGCAGGGCGAGATGTGAAGCCGAGAGTTTGAGGCCGGTAGCTCATCACAGAGGCAAAGTGGGACCCCCGACCGAGGAGATGTGGGCTGATAGTCGGAGGATGCGGCTCGAGTGCTTGACTAGGCAGGATGAGTGCTACCGTATGATGGAGGAGTCTCGTCGGTTCAATGAGGAGACAAGGAGGATGCAGGAGGAGTCTCTCAAGACTCAACATGACATGTATGCACTCCTCCGGCGAGATGAGCTCGTGGAATTTCGGGCCGGGTCACTACCCTCCTCCACCGCCGCTATCCGATTATTAGTGGCGATTCCCCTACTTCCTTATCCCTATCCTCTTGTCATTTAGTTATCCTTTAGTATTCCTCTTGAGTGATTTGTATGAATTGATTATTGATTGGTTGGATTGTACTTGATTTTATGGATTTGATTTGATGATGCTTTGGATTTTATGATGATTTGTATGGATGATGATTTTGATGGTTTTGATCTTATTGAGCTTATTGTCTTTTGATGATTATACCCTATTGATCTCTTGGATTTCTTATATATTTTGAGCTAGATTGTCTTGGATTTAATTGTGGACTTATTGCATATCTTTTAGTATCATTTTTGACATAGTGAGTGTGCTTGAGATTATGTACATGTGCACTTGTGCTTGATTTGCAAGACCTATTGAATTTTGATTTGATCATGAGTAGATATGTGGCTTGAAGCTAGCATGCTTGATGATTATGTTAAGATGAATGTGACTGAAAATTCTTGATTCATTGCTCAATTCTAGCTCGTGAGCTTTTGTGCCTTTATAATCGTACATCTTATACGGTTGATATGATTTCTTTGTGAGTGCATCATTCATAGATTTGTATGCTAGAACTTGCCCTTAGAATTATTGAGATTGATTTATGTGTGATGTCATGAAGATGATAAGAGGTCATGTTTTGATTGATAAGTCACTTTGCCAAATTTTTCCTCACCAAAACATTTGATTTCCTTAGTGAGCCATGTTGAGCCTAATTTCCTTATTCTTTGGCAAGCCAAGTGAAATTGAAACAATTTGCCTATTTTTATGAGCCTTCTTATCCTATGCTTAGTAGAGCTTGATTGTTGGCTATAGATGGTGATTTGATTGTGAAGTGTGGTGGAAAATGATGAGCTAAGTGATGATGCTTGAAAGAAGAAAGAAAGGTTGTGAAAAAAAAAAAAATTGAATTTTGAAGAAAATTGTGAGCATGAAAAAGAAAGATTCAATTTGTGAGCTCTAAAGAAAGAAAGCTCAAGTGAATGGTGTGGTTTGAACTTTGAAGTGCAAAAGAAAGAGTGTTGCTTGATGAAGATTGAAGAGATGTGTATTGAAGTGATTAGCTATCATTCAAGTCTCTACTATTTGAGTCACTCTTTCCCAAAAACATTCTACCCATTCCAAAGAGCCTACATTACCACCTAGATGAAAGACCTCTTTGATTCTTGATTGAACACAAATGATTTTGATTGAGATTGAGTCCATTGGCAAGCTTATGGTGTGCATATTTGTGAATTTGATGATTGAGTGCATTATACCTTCATACACTTGAGAGAAGAGTGAAACACTCCATGGAAGGAGCAATGTGTTAAGTGTTTGATGTTGCATTTGTTTGAGCATGATCTATCATGATTGCTAGTGGATAGTTTGCATTGATATTTATGTTCATTGATGAGTTCGATTGTCTTATATTTCTTCTATGGTGCCATGAGACATAATTGCAATCAATTCACTCCTTTGTGCTTATTTGCTACATTGCTCGAGGACGAGCAACACTTCAAGTTTGGGGGTATTATGATTGGAGTGAATTGATGCATGTTCTTGGGGTGTATTTTTAGTGCAAAAAGTGATCAAAAGTGTTAGATTTTGTGCATAAATGTGTAGAGTATCACTTCTTTGCCTAAAAAGTATTACTTGATGAATATTTGATGTTTTTCGTCCGCTTTACAGGTAAATCGGTGGAATTTGGCCAAACCGAGAGTACCGGCATTCTTAAGATGAAGAGACGATCGAGACGGACAAAAATGGGGGTCGAGGCGAGCCCGGTCGAGAAAAATTCCTCGACTCGACCTGCGGGTCGAGGTCCAGGGCCTCGACCCGAGGGTGAAGGCATTGTGTTGAAATTCCAAATTTTGGAGGCCTCGACTCGAGGGCTGAGCCTCGAGTCGAGGGAGAGGGCGAAGAGTGATCCCGGCAAAATGGCAAAAGCGTGATAGCGACTTTGAAGCCTCGACTCGAGGGCCCCAACCTCGAGTCGAGGGATGCCTAAATCCAAAAATTTTGTATTTAACTCAATTTGAGCGGAAAGCAGAGCATAATCCTCCTAACATAGTTTAGAGCGGTTATTAGGCGGTTTTCGCGAAAATTACATTCCATAGCTTAATTCTCCTTGTAATTTGATTAGATTCTTAGTTTTAGATTGATTTCAAGCATTTATACATTAGATCGGTGAATTGATCCATTTGATTTTTATTTTCAAGTTGTAATTGGAGGGAGGAGATTGTAATTGGAGCTATTGTGAAGACTCAAACATTCTTATTTTTGTTAATTGAAGCCAATTAGTGATGTTCTTCTACTTTTCTCTCTTTAATTCATTGATTGTGTTGATTAGTTCCTTAATTGCTTTCTTAGATTTTTCACCCATAGCTTTTGCTCTTAGCACCATGGGCTAATAGTTTTGTGCTTGGGATAATTGAGATTGGGGATGATGTGATTGACTTATGCTATGATTGTTGATAATTGTGATCAATTGAGTTAGATTGGTTCCTAATTGTGATTCTCATTGTGCTTCATGCAAAATTATCTCTTTAGATTAATGTTTGATCACCCTAGCAATAGGCGAGAGTTGAGCTAACGTGATTAGGGATTAATCGGGTTATAATTGTGCATGATTGTATGAATTGGGTGCTTCTTAATTGAGAGATTGAAAGGACTAAGGATACTCACATTAGGCATTGTGTTATTAATGGAGTGATTAATTTCATGATGGTTTTATGCTTTCTATCTTGGTTGATCTTCAATTTGATTCAATCATAGCTTGTTAATCATAGATTCCTTGATGGAGATTATCCCTAGCACCCCTATCCCCCATTGAATTTAGCTTATTTGTTATTGCATATTAGGTGTTTGATCATTTGCTTGCATAGGTTTAGAATTTAATTCTTGCAATTATATTGTAGTGTTTAGTGCCAAAACCATCTTGCAACAATAGTCACCAATAACTTGTATTCTTAGGGCCTCACTTGCAAACTAATTCCATTGGGTTCGATAATCTTGATTGGTCTTAATACCGCTTGCCGGAAACCTACAATCAAGCACTTCCGACTGCGCGCCTTTGTGAGATATTTTTCCCTCTTTTGGGAAGATCTGGTCTCCCGATGGTTGCTCTTTGGTTTTCATTGGTGGGCCCCTCCTGCGAGGTCCACGATTCCTGCTCGGTGGGCTGACCGCGTTGCTCACCGTGCCTATGATGGTGCTCGCCCGCCTTGGCGAGCTACGAGCATTAATCGCTCCGCTCATATACGTGTCACAACAGAACTAACAAACTATCAATAATAAGTTGCTAAAACACTTTTGAATATAAGAACAACATCTCTATAACTAAGCCAACTTAGCTATATATCTTTAGACTTCTCAAAGTTACACTTCGTTTAGGATATGTAAAAGGGTGACTAGAAAAATAGAAGTTGAAGAGCTTCCTAAATTATCACTATGTAACACATTATGTATGGATGCTTTTATTCTCTACAGCCACTTGATCAAGAAATTTGACTGCACTCAAATCTTGCAGTCCCAGATATTCTCAATAGCCACATATCAGCATAGAACTGAAACATTTCATTTACATAATATCTCATCAGAGTTATTATAGATCACTAGACAATATAAAACTAAAACCAGAGAATACCAAGATGGAAGACTATAGGGCTTCATTTGATTGTTGAAAAATCATTTTTCCCATGAAATTAAGTTTAAAACATAATAGAAAAACATAA
Organism: Paraleonurus japonicus; assembly: GCA_030762865.1. Lineage (NCBI taxonomy): Eukaryota > Viridiplantae > Streptophyta > Magnoliopsida > Lamiales > Lamiaceae > Paraleonurus > Paraleonurus japonicus. The sequence goes on from CM061060.1 coordinate 26,021,990, forward strand.
GTTTTCACTCACGCCTGACTGAAAAGATTTCTGATGACTGTTCCAAAGAAAGTAGATGGGGAAAAAAGAATGTTAAATGAAAATTTTTTTATCGAAGATAAAATGTCAGCCAAAATTTCATCAAATCACAAGGTATTACATAACACTTCCATATAATTGAACTGTACCACTTCTCAAGAAAAGAAACAAAGTCATTATGAAGAAGTACAAAAAATAATGAACTTTCCAAAAATAAGATTGAACAAAGTTGTTAATACTTTCATAATCTGGTTTATTTTTATGAGATTATTTTTGTTGGGGTCTTCATCCAACACCATAAGGCATTTCCTATCCTTGAGAGTATTGCGTATCGAGTATGCCAAATCCACATCTTCTTCCATGAGAATTTTGTCACCATCAGGCATTTGAGCTACAATAGCTCGCAAGGTTTCTTCCCACTGAAATTCTGGGCCCCGCACAAAGATGCAAAATTCAAACTTGCTAGAAATTAAAGGATCTTGGATAACCTTTTTAGCAAGAGCAGTCTTACCAATACCTGCCATACCAACAATGCTGAAAACTCTTTTTTAAAAAAATCTTTTAGAAGGTAATCTCTTATTTTGCAAAATAGGTGAGTCGATCCAACCACGTCTACACCAAATTTAGCATCAAAATCATCTTCAGGCAAGGGGTTGACTAATAGTTGATCAGTAGTGTCCATCTCCATTACAAAGATTGAAGCAGCAGCTTTGTTTATCGATCCACCTAATCATTAGGTCGACGTTGATTTTGCCAAAGCGTTGCACCAACTCCAATCTGGAAATATAATCATCTTTTTCTTCTTCTTCTTCTTCTTCAGGCATCAGATCCTGTGTAACTATTTCGAAATGATCTGTTATTCTATTTCTTGTGAATATAATAACATAATCATCATCATCTTCTTGTTGAGGCAACAAATTCTCTAATTCTTGAATGTAGTCCTCCTTCATTCCCAAGAATAATTGTGCAGCTTTTGTTGCAAACAAACTTATAAACCAACTTCTGCTTAAAACCCTGTAAAAAAAAAAACTTCTGCTTACACTTACTTCCGACTCTTTCTTCTTCTTCTTGAAGCCAGGGGTTCAGTAGCCTCTCCATTTTCATCACCGTTTGCATAATGCCATCAATATCTTGTTCTATTCCCTGCAGGTTTAGAGAAAACAAAAATGGTCGTCTCTCATCTCCAGCAAGCTGGATGCTTTCACTTTCAAATTGTGAAACAAACTGATCTGAAACATGGGAATCAAGCACATTCTCCAATTCCAATGTTGCCTCACTTATCACTCCTTCCAATGCTTCAATCTTCTTACTCTCCATGCGGTCTTTGAACTTTCCCATGGATTTAACAACTTGTACTGCCCCAATCACACCATTGAATGCAAATCTTAGGAATTCTCGACTGCGTGGATCCATTGAAACACGAATAGAGTATAGAAGGCGAAAAAAATTCAGTTGAAGAGGATTAAGGGCAACGAAAGCCATCTTTTCTATTAGATCTCTTTCTCTCCTTCTCTTCCTTTGAAATTCGTAATCTACCTCCATTTTTCTTCTTTCCCTCACTCTCACTTTCTTTCTCATTCTCTCCATTATTCTCACCCTCTCTCTCTCTAATTCTTTCTCTCAACCAATTTTCTGCAAACTAAGCAAGCATCAATCTGTTAATGAAATGCAACACCAACTCAACGGACTATTGAAACCACATTTTTAAATTTTCTACTTTTTTATATGAAACAAGATTACTGGATGACTTTATTGGCATGTAAACAGATATAATCAATGACATTAAGCTCCCCTAACAAGTTATAGCTGCAGACTGATTTAAAACCACTAGACAACAAAGAAAACTTTGTAGTTAAACACTATTGAATGGAATCTCAGTTACATGAATAGAGTTTTTGTCACAGTGTTTCGACAAATTAGTTTTTTTAAATAACATTGAAACCTTATTTGCATATAGGCCAAAACTAGATTTGGACACACGAGTAATTGATGTTATAAGTTAAGAGGAACTCCAATAAAGCGATTCAGTTTAAAAATATAAGATTTCTAACCATCTTGTTATATATTCAGTAACATAAACACAGACGAATTAAATGAAATGGATGGAAAAAGGAGAGGTGTTGAGAATCTGTTGATAAGTTTATATGTCCCCGAGGTCGATTTAATGGATTTTTCTGGGTACCAAGTTACTATAAGATGTCATTTCTAAAGGAGTACTTATGCTATGTGGAACCTGTCAACCTGATGTCCTAATAATAAGAGAAATAGTAATTCTTACAATGCACTGGTTGCACCATGCAATCTTTTTAATTTGTATACTCTTATCACTTATCAAATACTAATACTACTCTGCGCAGATTCTCTGTTCTTTTTACAGGACACAAAAGGACATTTCCTAACTAGATAAATCCAAGTTGTGTAAAAAAACTGTAATGTTTAGGTGTGTTAGTTTAGTTTCAAATTTTAATGTTAGAGTCAAAAAGTCGATCATAAAAATAAGGATTTTCTATTGCCAACACTGGGAATCTCCCGTCCAAGCAAAAGGCTGAATTATTCAATTACAATGATGAGTTAAAATTCAATTTGGTCCGTAACTTTGGACTTTTTCGTAAAAGGTCCTAAAAAATTTATGATTTTCAATTTTGTACAATAATTCCATAATTGTTCTGATTTCAGTCCAAAGTTGTCAAAATTCCAAAACGATGTCGTATTGATACACATTTTTTGGGACCTTTTGCGAAAAACTCAAAGTTACGGGACAAAAGTGCCAAATTTGGCAAAAACCAAACTTCGGAACAATTGCAGAGTTATGGAATAAAATTGAAAATTCTAACCTAACATATACAAAATAATAATAAATATTAATTAAAAAGAAGGTAAATATTTGTGTGAAATGGGTGCATACGATAAACTCTATTTTTACTATTAGTCTTGTACACATGTACTATCACTTGTGTGAAATGAGTGATAGAGATAGTGAATGTAAATGACAGTGATAATAAAAATAGAGTTCATCGTATGTATTCATTACAAGTATTTGTTATTTTGTTTTCTAATGACTGGATTTAATTACTTTTTTTTTTTTTTTAAAGGAAAGACTGGATTTAGTTACTAAAACATGTTGGGTTCATATTCAATGGGCCGGGTCTTGGATAAATCAGGTCGGGCACACAATCAAGTCAGGTTTAACTATATTTGCCCTAACATGGGTTCAATACGTAATAACACCCTTAACCACTATCTGAATCTAATATCCAGTGTGATCTGGGCGCCCGACTAGTCGCCGTCTAAACACTAGGCGGTCCAATGCCGTATCATTTTGCCTCAAAAGGTCTAGAAAAAAATGATATGATAATTAGTTAGAACTAATACCGATTAATATTGATTAGGCGCACTACAAAAAAATTATAATTTAAAGAGGGCTTTTAACAAGGGAGCAAAGCCCTCGCTAGTTAGCGAGGGACGAGGCGAGGATTATATTTAACGAGGACCCATACGAGGAAAATGAGCCCTCGCTAATTAACGAGCAGTTAACGACGGAGGAGCCCTCGGCAAGGTCCAGTCAGACTTAGCGAGGGCCTACTCCCTCGGCAAAAATTAACGAGGGCGGAGTCTCCTTGCTAAGGCCCAGTCATCCTTTAACGAGGGCGAACTCCCTCTCCTCGGCCTAACAAGTATTAACGAGGGCCACTCACCCTCGGTAGGCCCAATTAAAATTACCGAGGGCCATCCCCTCGATAGGCCCCGGTAAGGACCTAATATAAGCCCGGGTTTTCTTTTTCTCCCCACAGCTCACAGATCCCCAACCACCGTGCGCCGCGCCGCGCCGCCTGAAATTGGACCGTAAAATAGTTGGGATTTGTTGTACTTGTTCTAGGAACATTTCTACGGTGAGTTTTTATGATTTAATCGGTTAATTTTGTTGTTATTTTATAAATTTTGTATTTTTTCATATGCATGTATTTGTGTAATTTTGTTGTTATTATATATATATATATGCATGTATAGGTATTGATTGATTAATTATTTAGTGTTAATTTGTGTAATTATTATATATGTGTATTTTAATTATTAGTAATTATTTAGTATTTAAGATTAGTATTATATAATTAGTAGTATAAAATTATTAATTATTTAGAGTTAATTAGTATGTATGCAATTATATAATTAGTAGTATAAGATTATTAATTATTTAAAGTTAATTAGTATGTATGCAATTATATAAATTTATTTTTAATATTATTATAATTTTATTTTAATTGCTATAATTTATATATTTGTAGGTACGCATACGCTTTGAAAAAGATTCGACCCGGCGTATAATTTCATACACTACACACAACCACTATTACCGTAAGTATTCTTAATTATAATAATTATTTGACTTAAAATTATGAATTAATTACTCTTAGATACCATTTTCTAAATTTTATTACTATCAAATACAACTCAAAAGTCAAAATACTACTAGGTACAAGTCAACACTTTCAATACCCATTTTACCCTCAAATATAACAAAGGTTGTTTCTCTCATTATTCATTCCAAAATATCTCTCTTAAAACCCCTCTCTCTCTCTCTCAATCAAAGCGATACTCTCTTCCTGAAAAGACGACGCACCACCGCGACACCACGCGACAGCCTGTGCGACGCCCATCGCACTGCACCACCATGGTTATGGCATCGGACCGTTGTTTGGGATTGGAGTCGGATGCGGCGTCGGCATCGGACTCGGAGTACGACGAGTGGTTATGACGGAGGGTTCACCACCACCGCAATGGCCATCTCCGTCGCGACACCACCAAATCTTGTTGCGGCGGCGACGAAGTGAAGGCGACGTGGCCGTGCACCGCCAGATACGACGGTGTCGATCCGAATCGAGATCCAAATCGATGCGGCGAGTAAGATCGGCGGATTAGATTTCGATATCAAATCGGTGCTTTTTTTTTTTTGGCCGCCGCCCGATTCTTGTTTTTGCTGCCGAATTTATTTCTTATTCTTGTTTTTGTTGTAACAAAGTTGTCAAGAGTTTGTACATGTGCAAATCTTTACTTCGCACATGTGCATTTATTTCTTGATTCTTGTTTGATTTTTTTATTATTGTTAGTTTGATTTTTTGTTTCTTACATTTTTTCCGAGGAGTTGTTTGTATACAATGGTAGTGCACATGTGCAGATTTTTCTTTTTCTTGTGCACATGCGCAACAATAATTTTTATCGAGTTGTAAAAGTGGTATGAATATCACCGATAATTTTGGTGTTTAGAATTGATTCACTATAAAATAATTACACGGTTAAATTACAAGAAAAGTATAATCCTAATGATATACAAAATATATACATATATAGACTAAGTCAACCATGCCTAATGAGGACGTGATCAACTAATATCCTTAATAGGAGTTGTTTAATTGTTTAATTTACGCTAATGATGTATTTTTTTGACGAAATGCTTAAATTTTTGACAGATTCATAATTTCTAATTAATCAACGATGGATAATGTACTTTTTTTTGAATGGTGTAGCTGGTGGCTTTGTTTGGTGTTGATTGGAGTGAATTGATACATGTTTTTAGGGCTATTTTTAGTGCAAAAAGTGAGCTAAAGTGTTAGTTTTTGTGCCTAAATGTGAAAAGTATCACTCTTTTGCCTAAAAAGTATTATTTGTGAGGTTTTGATGTTTTTCGTCCATTTTGCAGGTAATTCGATGGATTTTTGCCAAACCGAGAGTATCATTAGGCTTATAATGAAGAGACGGACATCCGGGACGATAACGGGGTTGGGGCCAAGCCCCGTGCGAGAAAAACGCCCGACTCGAGCTCGGGTCGAGGACCAAGAGCCTCGAGTCGAGGGCTGTGTAGAGAAAGGCAAAAATTGGAAAAAGGCAGCAGCCTCGACTCGAGGCATGACCCTCGAGTCGAGGAGGTGAAAAGGCAGGGACCTCGAGTCGAGGCCTGACCCTCGACTCGAGGGGAGGTTTTTCCAAAATTCGTATTTAAAGCAGGGCGATTCGGGAGAGAAAAATAATCTTTCATAGCAGCAGTTAGTAGCGGTTTTGGGGCGATTTCTCAAGCCCCAAGCCAATTCCTTCCTTAGTTAGTGTAGAAGTTAGATTTAGGATTATATTTCAATTGATGTTGGTAGATTAGCCATAGATTAGCATTTGATCCTTGTAATCCTTTCAATTCAAGCTTGTAATTCATTTGGAGATTGTTGTTGAAGACTCAAGCATTCCTATTTCGGTTAATTGAAGATTATTTGGTGATGTTTTTCCTCTTTTGTCTCTTTAATTTCTTAATTGTTGTGATTTGCTTTGTGTTTGATCAATTCTATCTTCTCCCCATGGGTATTGTTTGTGGTACCATGGGCTAAATCTCTCTTGTGCTTGGGTTAATTGAAATTGATGATGAATTGATTGATGATGCTATAATTGTTGATGATTGGAGATCAATTGAGTAGATTGCTTACTAATTGTGATTCTCATTTGTGCTTCATGCATAATTATCTCTTTAGATTAGTGTTTGATCACCCTAGCAATAGGCGAGAGTTGAGCTAACGTGATCCGGTATTAATCGGGTGATAATTGTGTATGAATGTGTGGATTGGGTGCTTCGAATCGAGAGATTAGTTGCACTAAGGATACTCACATTAGTTTTCTACCTAATTGTGATTCTTAATTGTGCTTTGTGTGAAATTGTCTCTTTTGATTAATGGTTGATCACCTTAGCAATAGGCAAGAGTTGAGCTAACGTGATTAGGTGTTGATCGAGTTTCAATTTTGCATGATTGTATGAATTGGGGATTTCTACATTGAGAGATGGGAAAGACTAAGGATACTCACATTAGGCATTGTGATTTTAATGGAGTGATTAATTTCATGATGGTTTATGCTTTCTATCTTAGTTGATTTGCAATTTGATTCCATTGTAGCTTGTTGATTGATGATTCATTGATGGATGTTAATCCTAGCACCTCTATCCCACCATTTAGTGTTGTTTTTGTTCTCGCATTCTAAGCGTTCGATCTATTGCTTGCTCCTTGTTGTTTTGTATTTTTGCTTGTGTTTTTGTTGTTTTTGTACCAAACCATTGTTGCAACTCTAGTCACTAATAACTTGTATTTCTAGGACCTCATGTGCATACTTTTTCCCTTGGGTTCAATATTTTGTTGATTGGTCTTAATAACTCTTACCCTATACACTCCAATCAAATGGCGCCGTTGCCGGGAATTAGTTTTTGCACCTTAAGTGGGACCTAGGAATTGTTTGAAGTGACTACTTGTTGCCTTTGTGTTTGTGTTTGTTTTGTTATTTTTGTTTGAATTTGATACTTTGAAATCTTGTCTAGATGGAAGGATACAACTCATACTTGTGGAATCAAGAATATTATCAAGATAGTAGGGTGTATTCTCCACACTTTGAAGAATTGAGCTACAATGATTGGAGGAACTATGAAGATAATTCTCAATGGCAACAAGTTCCATCCAATTATGAAGATTGGATAAGTGAAGAAATTTCTCCCCCACCTCAAGAGATGTTCCCATACTATGAGCCTTATGATCAAGCATGCAATCAATATTGTGGATTCGAATTTCAAGGGGCATCGGAAGAGGAAGATTATTATGATGATAGGAGGAGCTATGAGAATGACTATCCAATGCCACAAGCTTCTCCTAAAATTGAAGAATGGGGACTCTATGATATGAGAGCTATATTGCAAGAGATGCTTGGAGTATTGTTGGAAAGAATTGAGGAAGATGATGCTAGATGTGATCAAATGTTTCCCTTGTATGAAGAAATGTATGAGACCAAAGAAAAGGTCAATTCATGGATAGAGGGGACTATGGAGATCACCGAAGTCCACTTCACGTTTATAAAGTGTCAAGTCAAAGATTTCCTACGCCAAGTAAAAAATATGACTATCATGGAGAATCAAGAAGAAGAAGGGGAGGAAGAAAGTGAAAGAGATGATGTCGAGGGTCCAAGCAATGAGGATGAAAGGAAGAAATCTCTCGTCAAAAGTGAGGAAGAGGAGTGTCCATTGATGGACATGAGCTATAATGAGGAAGAAAATCTAAGAGCATCGAATGAAACCTTGAAGATTGAAATGAGCATTTCTATACCTTCTAACTCTTCAATTTGTGATTTAATTGAAATTGATGCTTCTAATGATTTAATTTTGCCTCTTGTGAATTTTGACTATAGGGAAGAATTAAAGAAACGCTTGGGCATCCTCGAAGAAAAAGAATCGAGAAGGATGGCAAGAGAAAAGGGAACAACCAATCGGTGGTTGTCCTATCTATTCGGTGAACCTCCTAGATTATGAAGCACAAAGATCGAGATACAATGGGAAGGAGGATCGCTACCCTTGGCCATTCCGATGAAGGATGTTGGATGTGAAGAATAAGTCCGGCATAGGACACGAAAAATAGCGCTTGATGGGAGGCAACCCATCCTTTTTAGTTGTTCTTTTTGGTGCTTTTGGTAGATTAGTGTTTTTGTTTTGTTTGAGGGAGATTTGGCTTGCTACTTAATTGCTTATTCTTGGTACATGATGCTTTATGCTTTGAGATTCATATATTGTTGTGCTTAATTGTTGATATCATTATGAGTTGCATATATTTGGAGCCAAACTTGAATGCATGACTTCATTCAAGTTTGGGGGTGTGTGTCATTTAGGGTAGAAATGCATCTCTTAGTGATGATTTTGATGAATTGTTTTGCCCGTGTGTAGGTATACTCACTATGAGGATTGGAAAGGATCGAATTTGCAAAGGAATCGAGGAATCGAGAAGGAAAGAAGAGCTTAAAAGTTGGTGAAAATGAGCAAAAAGGAAGAGAACCCGGTCTCCTCGATCGAATGAGCGACCGGGCTTAAATCGAGGACCAAAACGGTAATTTCTTGCATATTTGGGTTCGTTAGGGGTATAAAGGTCATTTTTAGGAGTTTCGGGTCGGGTCGGGCCCGGAATCGTCAAAAATTCCACTGGACTCGACCTGTGGTCGAGAGTGCATGGCCCCGGTCGAGGGAGTTACACTTAGTCAAAAATTCAGAATTTTACACATTCCTCGAGTCGAGGGTGCCACCTCGAGTCGAGGGGGTCAGTTTGTTAAGTCCCTCGAGTCGTGGCGTGATACCTCGAGTCGAGGCAATCGAAATTTTGAATCCCTTGAGTCGAGGCCTGACCCTCGACTCGAGGCGCGTGTTTTTTTAAATACGCAGACTGGGCTTGCAGCAGTAACCCCGAGTCGAGGGTTTAGCAGGCCGTTCCCAGTTTTGGGTTGAAATAGAGTGGGTGTTTTCCAAGTCCGTTTTTGGGTCAAATTCACAAACAAGGTACGTAATTTCTACTCTTCTTGGCTTCAATTTCGTTGTTATATTGTGATATTTGCATGGGTGTTATGATTTGTGATAAAATTCTTGAATTTGGAATATTTCATTTGGGCATTTTGATAGACACTTGAGATGCATGATTATTGTGGATGATTTGGAGCCTTGTATGAGTATATTTGGATCGTTGATGAGAATAGGAGCATGTTTAGGATTGAAAATGATATTGTGCTCGTTTATTTGTGAATTGGGATTGTAATTGTGAATTATGGCATTTGTAGGAATTCTTAGTATAATTGTTGGGATCATTTGGTCAAGTTGAATTATGGTGTTGATAGAAGTGTATGAATTGTTGATGCATAATTGTTGAATTACTTGCTAATTGGCCTATGATTTTTAGGGATTTTATTGAGCTTAATTGCATAATTATTTGTTGAGCCTACTTGTGAATTAATTGTGGGGCCATGTTAGTAAGTAAATGCATGTTTGAGGACTATTTTGAGCACTTCTATTGGATATATGTGTTTAGTTGACTCATTGACCATTGTTGAGGCTTTATTGCTAGTTACTAGGGATTTTGTTCATTTGAGATGATTATTGATCGTTGACTCGTTCATGGTATGATTGATATTTTTCTCGAGCTCGTATGGTATTTTTGGTATTGATTTTTGCTCTTGGGAATGTTTTGCAGGAACAATGTCTAGAGGGGCCGACAGACATAACCTCTCCGAGGCGGAGATTCGCGAGAAAGAAGCCGCTATCCGACGTGCACACAGTGACACCCGCCGAGCTCGGAATTCAGTGGGATGATCACCGGTGGAGGACTCATATTGAGTTATATTCTCGAGCTCTATAACCGGGTGGTCAAGACTAGACTAGTGGACCAAGATTGCATGATATCGATGGGGATCGAGGAGGATATTCCTCGCTTATTTGAGCAAGTTGGGATGGGGAGTTTCTTGATGAAGAGGCCTCGGACATATATCGGACTCACTCTCGAGTTCCCCGTGCACGGTGAGAGTTGATAAGGCCAGAGGGCCAAATTCCCGAGGAGTATCACATTTGAGCTCATGGGGTATGAGTACTCGTTGACTTTGGACGAGGTCAACGAGATTATTGGAGCACCTGCTGCACTCGACCGATCACCGTTGAACATCGGGAAGGAGTATAATGCTAAGCGATTTTGGAGGAGGATTTCGCATTCGGGGCTCCTAATCAGCCCGATTTTGTTCCGGGAAGTCTAAGAGCACACATATCCGAACCCGGTCATTCGATATCTTGAGAAGATTCTCGCGAGTACCATATTCGCGAGATCGGAGGAGGAGCCGTGGTATCCGAGGAGCTGTACGTCATTTGGTGCTTCTTACATGGAGTCGATTTAATGCGGCCGCCTACCTTTGCTATTTATTTGAGAGAGCCACTAGCACGAAGTTCAAGAAGATTAACTTCGGTGGCATGATTACATTGATCGCTGAGCATTTTAGGATTCCGACGCATAACCTCGGAGCGGTGGAGGGCCCCGACCTTACTCTTGATACCATGCGGCGCATGAGGACGCTAGACCGCATTGGTAGGACGTGGTGCCTACAGCGAGATCATGGTGGCCGATTCCCTCTTCCTAATAAGAGGTTGGCGCGATTTTCGGATCTCGAGGCCTTTGTGACTATCAACTTGCGCATGTGGTCACACAGCGTCATACCGAGGCGATCGACGCTTACACTAGAGAGCATGGGGATGTGCTTAGAGAGGTTGATGATGACGATGGAGGTCGGCGGTCGGGTTGATGATGATCGTGGTGATGGAGCCGCAGAAGGAGCAGAGGTAGAGATCGGAGATTATGATTACGAGGACGAGGATGATGAGGAGCAGGAGCAAGAGGAGCCGCCAGACAGATGGACGAGGATTACCAAAGCCAGAGATTAATATGTACCGGCGGGGACGAGATGAGGAGTAGAGAGTACGAGGCAGGAGTTCGTCTCATAGACCATGGGTTACGGCGGAGGAGATGTGGGCGAGGCAGTCGAGAGGATGCACATTGAGAGTCCGACCCGGCGGATGAGATGTACCGGATGATGGAGGAGTCACGTAGGTTCAATGAAGAGACAAGGAGGATGCAAGAAGAATCAATGAAGACGCAAAATGATATGTATTCCCTCCTTCAACAAATGAGCTCGTGGAATTTCGGGCCAAGCTATCCTCCTCCACCACCACCTTCCGACTACTAGGGCTATCCCCTATTCCTCATTCCCTCTTCTTAGTTTTAGATGCTTATGTTTTGGTGGATTGTACTCGTATTTTGATTAAGATGTTTTGTGATGACTTGTGATGATTTGATGATTGGATGTTTTGGATGGATGATTTAATTGATGCTATGATTTCCTTGATATATTTTTGAGCTTATTGTCTATTGGTGATTTTGACTTGATGATCCTTTGGATTTCTTTATTCCATGATTCCATGTTTTTTTCTTGAGCTTAATAGTGGATTAATTGACATATTTTTGAGTATCATCTTGATGTAGTGAGTATGCTTGAGGTTATGTACATGAGCATTTGTGCTTGAGTTGTAAGACTAGTTGGAATTTGTTATGATCATGAGTAGATGTGTAGCTTGATGCTAGTTGCTTGATTAATTATGTGAAGATGAATGTGATTGAAAATTCTTAATTCATTGCTCAATTGAAGCCGTGAGCTTTTGTGCCTAATAATCGTACATCTTATACGGTTGATATTAATCCTTTGTGAGTGCATCATTCATGATTTGTATGCTAGAACTTGCCACCAGACTTGTTGATATTGATCTTTGTGTGATGTCTTGAAAATGATAAGAGGCCATGTTTGGAATGATGAGTCACTTTGCCAAATACTTTCATACCAAATACATTTGATTTCCTTAGTAAGCCATATTGAGCCTTATGATCCTTATTCTTTGGTAAGCCAAGTGAAATTGAAGCCATTAGCCTATTTTTATGAGCCTTTCTTGTCCTATGTTTAGTTGAGCTTGAATGTTGGCTAATGATGGTGATTTGATTGCTAAGTGTGGGAAGATGATGAGCTAAGTGATGATGTGTTAAGAGATAAAAGAAAAGAAAGGTTGTGAAGAAAAATTGAATTGTAAAGAAAATGCATGAAAAGAAAGATTCAATTTATGAGCTTAAAAGAGAAAACTCAAGTGAATGGTGGATTGATCATTGAAGTTCAAAAGAAAGAGTGTGCTAGATGAAAGTGAAGAGATTGTGCATTTGTATTGATTAGCTTACATTCAAGTCACTACTACTTAGTCACTCTTATCCAAAAATATCCCACCTTTCCAAAGAGCTTACATTACAACCTAAGAGAAAGACCTCTTTGATTCTTGAGTGATCACAAGTGATTTTGATTGAGATTAAGTCTTGTGGCAAGCATATGGTGTACTTATTTGTGAATTTGATGATTGAGTGCTTTAAACCTTGATACACTTGAGTGAAGAGTGAAACACTCCATGGAAGGAGCAATGTATTGAGTATTTGATTGAGCATTTGTTTGAGCATGATTTGTCTTGATTGCTAGTGGATAGTTGCATTGATACAAGTGATCATTGATGAGTTCGATTGTCTTATTTTTCGTCTATGGTGCCATGTGACATAATTGCAATCAATTCACTCCTTTGTTCTTAGTTTCTACGTTGCTCGAGGACGAGCAACAATTCTAGTTTGGGGGTGTGATTGGAGTGAATTGATACATGTTTTTAGAAATTTATTTTTAGTGCAAAAAGTGAGCTAAAGTGTTAGTTTTTGTGCCTAAATGTGAAAAGTATCACTCTTTTGCCTAAAAGTATTATTTGTGAGGTTTTGATGTTTTTCGTCCATTTTGCAGGTAATTCGATGGATTTTTGCCAAACCGAGAGTATCATTAGGCTTATAATGAAGAGACGGATATCCGGGACGATAACGGGGTCGGGCCGAAGCCCCGTGCGAGAAAAATGCCCTGGACTCGAGCTGCAGTCGAGGACCAAGAGCCTCGAGTCGAGGGCTGTGTAGAGAAAGGCAAAAATTGGAAAAAGGCAGCGGCCTCGACTCGAGGCATGACCCTCGAGGTTAGGGAGGTGAAAAGGCAGGGACCTCGAGTCGAGGCCTGACCCTCGACTCGAGGGGGAGGTTTTTCCAAAATTCGTATTTAAAGCAGGGCGATTCGGGAGAGAAAAATAATCTTTCATAGCAGCATTAGTAGCGGTTTTGGGGCGATTTCTCAAGCCCCAAGCCAATTCCTTCCTTAGTTAGTGTAGAAGTTAGATTTAGGATTATATTTCAATTGATGTTGGTAGATTAGTCATAGATTAGCATTTGATCCTTGTAATCCTTTCACTTCAAGCTTGTAATTCATTTGGAGATTGTTGTTGAAGACTCAAGCATTCCTATTTCGGTTAATTGAAGATCATTTGGTGATGTTTTTCCTCTTTTGTCTCTTTAATTTCTTAATTGTTGTGATTTGCTTTGTGTTTGATCAATTCTATCTTCTCCCCATGGGTATTGTTTGTGGTACCATGGGCTAAATCTCTCTTGTGCTTGGGTTAATTGAAATTGATGATGCTATAATTGTTGATGATTGGAGATCAATTGAGTAGATTGCTTACTAATTGTGATTCTCATTTGTGCTTCATGCATAATTATCTCTTTAGATTAGTGTTTGATCACCCTAGCAATAGGCGAGAGTTGAGCTAACGTGATCCGGTATTAATCGGGTGATAATTGTGTATGAATGTGTGGATTGGGTGCTTCGAATCGAGAGATTAGTTGCACTAAGGATACTCACATTAGTTTTCTACCTAATTGTGATTCTTAATTGTGCTTTGTGTGAAATTGTCTCTTTTGATTAATGGTTGATCACCCTAGCAATAGGCGAGAGTTGAGCTAACGTGATTAGGTGTTGATCGAGTTTCAATTTTGCATGATTGTATGAATTGGGGATTTCTACATTGAGAGATGGGAAAGACTAAGGATACTCACATTAGGCATTGTGATTTTAATGGAGTGATTAATTTCATGATGGTTTATGCTTTCTATCTTAGTTGATTTGCAATTTGATTCCATTGTAGCTTGTTGATTGATGATTCATTGATGGATGTTAATCCTAGCACCTCTATCCCACCATTTAGTGTTGTTTTTGTTCTCGCATTCTAAGCGTTCGATCTATTGCTTGCTCCTTGTTGTTTTGTATTTTTGCTTGTGTTTTTGTTGTTTTTGTACCAAACCATTGTTGCAACTCTAGTCACTAATAACTTGTATTTCTAGGACCTCATGTGCATACTTTTTCCCTTGGGTTCGATATTTTGTTGATTGGTCTTAATAACTTTTACCCTATACACTCCAATCGTGTGTCTCGAAAAGTAAAAAGTAAATGAGACACTGAAGTTCTGTAAGACTCGTAGTATAACTACAAAAAGTAAAGAAGGGCAAAATTGGAAAGTAAAATAAAAAAATTGTATCTCCTAGCAATTTGAAAAAATATTGTATCTATTAGTATTAGAGGTTTTAAAATTGTACCTAATAGTTATCCACCCTAAAATTATTTTGCATGCATGATATAATAATTTATATATATGATGATCGATGTTCAATCAAATTTTGCATGATAGGTTAATTATATTAATGTTGAAAATTGAATCGATGTTCGATTCAAGTTGATGTTGGAGTTGGGGTTGATGAATTGTTTGTTATTATTTCTTTGTAGAATGTGCGTTCCGACTTGACTAATTTTAATTAAGTCGGATATAGATGCACTAGGATCTTGATATATTAACCGAGGAATACGATAAAATAAAATAAAACTCTACCGAAATTTTTAGAAAATATAATAATATTAGGAAAAAATATATTAACCGGAAGAATTAATTATGATTTAATTAAAATTTTGAATCTTCATTAATCAAAAGCATTCCTATGAATTATTCAAGGCGTAGTTGGATGCATGGTCCAAGAACGATTTATGGCATGATATCTCCCGAATTTCTTAGTGGACTCAAATCGTTTATAGAATTCGCTACGAGTAACCCGAATTGGATGAGTGAATGAAAGATCGGTGTCCTTGCTCGAAATATAAATGTAGGAACCAGAGATTTAGAGAACTTCATTAATGTGAAATCACATTTGTATAGACATGAGTTTATGACTAATTATCACATGGATTTTGCACGGTGAGCAAAAATGAAATCCTATACCACACCGAAACTATGATCGACCGGCGTTGACTTCATATAGAGTTGACGACACCGCAGCATCTAGCTCGTACCACAATATGATGATGGACTTAACTTCTGGTCCCAACATTAGTTTCGAAAATGTGGAAGAAAAGCCCCTTAATGAGGAACCTCCTAATCAAAGATGCTGCACTTTTTTTTGACATGCTACGTCCGCGAATTAGGATCTATATCCTGGTTGTGAATCTCATTCTCGATTGTCATTCAATGCCCGTCTTTTAAACATTAAAACTGAAAATGGACTGTCTAAAAGGGGTTATAATCAAATCGTTGACTTGATTCATGAGATTTGCCCTCCGTAAAATCTCGTGCCCAATAAATTTTATGATATTAAATAATTGATGGGTGGGATGGGTCTTCCCATGGAGAGGATTGATTGTTGTGCAAATAATTGTATGATATATTGGGGTGCATAACGAATTTGAATCTTGTAAGGTTTGTGGTCGGTCACGATTCAAACCTCGCTAGACGTGGTGTGGATGGTCGATGGAAAAAGAACAGCTTCTTTCAAAGAGTCGTTTCTATTTTCCTATCATTTCTCGATTGCAAAGATTGTATCGACCAATACTACCGCTAATGATATGATATGGCATGTTAGTTGCTATAGTGATGAGTCCGGTATTATGCGTCACCTTGCAAATTCGTTGGCTTGGAAACACTGGACCATTCATATCCACGATTTTGCATCCGAAATACGAGAATGTGAGGTTGGGTTTGAGCACTGATGGTTTTCAGCCGTTTGGGCGATGGGAAACAATATTTGTCATAGCCGATAATAGCGACACCGCATAATCTACCCCCATGGTTGTGCATGAAAGAACAATTCATATTTTTGATGGTTTTGGTGTCTGGTCCTAAAAATTTAAAGGATAATTTAGATGTCTTTTTACAACCACTAATTCATGATTTGACCATGTTGTGGGAAAATGGGGTGGAAACGTATGATGTTGTTAGAAAGCGAGAATTAACATGTTATAACTATTTTATAATTTCTTTTACTTATATGAAGAAATTTTATAATTTCTTTTTATGCCTACTTAACTAGTCTTAGTAAATAGAATTTTTTTCTTTGAAATATGTTTATATATATATATATATATATATATATATATATATATATGTATTAGATACTAATTAAAGTTAGTAAAAACACTTTAAGTGCATGGTTATAACTTAATGCTTATAAGACTAAAATATGACCGAATGTGTCAAGTGCGTTCAAGACAACTAAATTTCCGGAAGCTATTTTGAAATATTCAAATACCAAGAAAGTGGGTATACCTTTTGCATTATTTAGAGTTATCTGTGTGTGTACGAGCAGCGGATCTTCGGATTATGCTCTGTGTGAATTATAGCTAGTCGACGGACTATGCTCTGTGTGATAAGGCTAGTCAACGGACTATGCTCTGTGTGAATCAAGACAGTCTACGGGCTATATCTGTGTGAATTGAGTCGGGAATACGGGCCTGGCGTGTACTCGGTTGACACGCTATTAGTCTTTTTAATGCAAGTTATTAAATGTTATCCCACCGGGCTTCTTCTCCGGGGAAGACTCATGATATTACTTTAAATTTTTCAGTGTCCCGTTGACGATGAGGTGGACGTGTGATCGGTACATGTTGACTCCTCTAAATAAATTTACTACGAACTAAGTTCCCGTAAGACTTGAAGCTAGTATTAGTAGGACTGATGTTATGGTTTAAGCTTTTAAATTTATGCATGGATTACTAGGTTCCGTGGTCGAGTCTCTTTCAAACTACTATGGAGTTATGTTCATTATTTTAAGAAATGTTATGCATGCATGACTATCGTATGTCTATTATATTATGTTTTATTATGTTAAGCTAGTTATGACTTTTATTACACGCTTGATGATCTATTTTTACAAATGTCTAATTAAGTAAGTGTTTGACTTAGAAATGTGGGTAAGACACGAGTTAGGCACAAGCACGGTTAGACACTTAAATAATTTGATTTGTTAAAAAAAAGAAGAAGAAAAAAATACTGTGTTTTTTTATGATGTCATCTTCCGCTTTAATCCCTTTAAATTTAAAATTTCTTCGGTTCTTTAAGTCAAAAGTGCATTTCCATCATGGTGGCGCCATCGGGCGCTACAAGTAAAGTCTATAACTTGCTCCTTTCGATGTATTTTCTTTGTTCTTCACTTGTTTATTGTACGTAAAATTCCTATGGCCTCCGAATCGTCTCAATTACCTACAAAACCACATAAACTTTCTCTCTCGACTATTAAGAACGAATCAAGAGTAAAACATCATCAATATCGATAGGTGTCGTACTTCACTTGCATCGTGAGGTAGCTCAAGCATTTTAGTCAAGAAAGATCATCGAAAGGAAGCTATTCGTAATGAAGCGCACGGTATCTTTTTACAATGTTTACGTGTGCCGTGCTTTTCTTCCTTCACACACAAAGTGGAGGGTCTCGCTTCCGTCCCCGCGAAGGCCGCTCTAGCCATTTTACAACCTAATTCATTCTATGTGTTGGTCCCACGGATTGAGTGAATTAATAAAGAACCTTAGACAATCTTCTAGTGAAAATCTAGAAGGGGGGATTGAATAGATTTTCAAATCCTTTTTCAAAGATAAGAATATCAATTCAAAGTACCAAAGTTCACACAATGGAATACGATTTTAACTCAATCTTTTATGGATCAAAAGTAATCTGATTAAGAATCAAATTTAACTTGTTTGAAAGTTGATTTAGAACAAGATAAGTAAAGTAAAGCAAGAAAGAACACTACGATTTATAATGGTTTGGATCAAACTAATCCTACATCCACTCTCCTTCTTCAACTCGAAGAAGGGTCTCGACCACTTACTAACTTTCTTACTTACAATCTTACAAATACAACTTTACGAAGATCTCTATCTTCAATCCTATTTTCAACCTTCCTATCTTCCCGAGATTTTTAGAATACGGTGCAATGGTATTGAGGATATACAAAATAAGTGTTCTACAAACACTTTGAACTTATGAATATTGCTTTGAAAAACTTTTTGTGAGAATTTAGAAGATTTGTGAATAATGTGAATGAGAGAGTGCTGAATTGTTAAGTTTGAAATCGTGCCCAAACCTATGTATAAGTCTCGAGAAACGGTTAGTTTGTTGTAACAAACTAAAAACCGCTTTAACAAACTTATTCTTGAAAACTCGCCTTGACTCCACCGATCTTGGTCCTAGTCGTCAGAAATGACTTGGTGAAGACTTGCCTTTCTTATTCTACTCGGCTTGTCTTGACCTTGTCTCGAGCTCTTTATTGTTGTCTCCTACAGATGACTATCTCAAGCTAGTCTTCGATGACCTTTTCCTTTCTTGACCTCAACCGACTTTTCTAGCTTCTACCTGCGGTCCGGTCACCTTAGTGCTAGAACTCTTCCTCACTGCCTTACGCATTTAGCCGATCATCTTACTTTGTATGAGTTGACTCTAGTCCTGCTCACTTTTAACTCTTCAAAACTTCTTGATCCAACAATTTCCCCCTTTTTGATGAAGTTAAAACTACAAGAAAGAGACAACTCACAACCGATGTTAGTCAAGGTTATTCAAAATAATCGTATAAGCACACTTTAACACTTTAGTTCAATTTTATTCATATAAGAACACTTAATTCATACTTAGAAAAATTTTGGAAAAAGTTTTATATAAAGAGTTTTAAGAAAAGTTTTAAGTCTTAAGACTTTACCAGATGATTAGTACTTAGAAAGTTTTTAAGTCTTAGGACTTAGAAAATTTTTAGAAAATTTTAATATGAGATGGGAGTTTCCTCGGATGATTAACACTTAGAAAATTTTTTAAGTTTTCTTAGAAAGCAAGAAAGAAAGCTTAAAAAAATATAAGACAAAGTAAATCGATAAGATCAAGTATATTCACATCGATTTACATATTTACAAAGATGGATGCTTTGATAAGAAAGAAAGATAAGGAAAGGAAAAATCCTGTTTCTATCGACACCCCATCGGCTTGCTTCAGTGGACATCCACCCAAGTGAAGACTCTCATTCTCGGCTTCTTGAGCTCTTCCTCGTCTATGAGTTTTGACTCCACCTCGGCTTTGGTGATTACGGTTTCACCTGGGCAGATCAGGAGTCCCATCCGCATTCGGCTTGGGTTTGGCATGCTCATAGGTTGGCGACTAGGTCGCAGCTTGAAGATGTTGCTTGCCTCATCGAGCAGCCTTCCATAGAGGTCCGGGTCCTCTTTCTCCATCCATTCGTGCCATCGAAGATCTTCATCTGCTTTGCTCCGGTTGGGGATGCCTTCAAGATGTACCGAGAGTACATCCATCTCGGCATCCATGCTTTTCTTCCGATACTCTTCGGTGAATCGACCCGACACCATCTTTGGAGGAGCAGACGAGCGGTGGATCGGGCGTAAGTCTGCTTCATCACCGCTTTGGAGACCCACTTCCTTGTCCCCTGTCCCACTTCATCTCAGCTCCTTTACCAGCCTTCTTCTCGTCTTTTCCTCTCACTTTCTCCGAACAACTCCTTTTCAGCCTTGATTCGTCCTGATTTGCTCTTCGTAAAGGTTGGAGTAGTCCGGTTCTTTCCTCTTCTTCTCAGCTCTGAGTGATTTGGCAATATCGACCTTAGCTAGCTCCTTCGCGATCGCCTTCCCTTTTCCTTTTCCTTTGGCCTCGGCTGATTTTTCGATTCTTTTAGTCCGCCAGCAGCCTTCTCCGTCTTCTCTTCCTCTTCCTTCCTCTTCTTCTCCTCATCCTCTCGGATGACATCCTCTATCTCGAGTCACCCTCACCTGCAAGGCGGCGAGTTCGTCTGATTTTCTTTCAACTCTGCTTTGCCGCCTCCACCACCGTGTCGGCCTTGATTTGCGGCTTATCTCGAGTTGGCCTTTACATCACCGTGAGGGTCTCAATCTTAGCTTGCCCAGCTTTTTCCCCTTTTTAACTTCATTGGTGAGGGCTTGGAGTTGGTCTTCTAATGAGGCACAACGCACTCGAAGTCTCGATTTATCACCGGTCAAAGCTTCTACCGGGATTGCGTTGTCCTCTACCATTTTGTCCTTTAGCAGCTTCACCTCCTCCTCCAAGCCGCTCGGGCGACCAGCATATGCAGAGCCGGTCTTGTCGAGATAAGTTGCGAGATATGTTCACCTCGGCTATCCGCATATTTATCGGATGGTGTCTCATTGCCCTCATAATCTGCTTCGTCTTCTTGACCATCGTCTTCTCTACCTTCGTGTGATTTTCTGCTGAAGGTTTTGGAAAGCAGAGGAGATGGCGGACAAGGGGCTGTCTCGAGTCTTCCTCGGTTGAGTTAGACGATGAGGGAGAGGAGGGGTTTTGGACTTGGGAGCTCATCCGGATATCCCAAAAATATTGTGGGAAATATCCGGCATTTGGACTTGAGGAGCAAGGTGAGGTGAGGACGGGATATCGGATGGTGGGGGTGGAGGTATTTCGGGGGTGGAGAAGATGGTGGTGGTGGAATTTCGTAAGATGGTTGTGGAGAAGGTGTTGGTTGAGAAGTGGAGGGTGCGTGGTCGGGCTGTTTGAGGAGGGGGAGATGATGTGGTAGGTAAGATGGTGGGAGGAGAAAGTGGTTATTGGAGTGGGTGAGTAGATGGGGCCGATGAGAAAGGTTAAGGATTCGAGATGGAGATGGTGAGAGTGTGGTTTGTGTTTGGGGTAAGGGGGTAGGTGGGAGACTGGGTTGGACTTCTTGGGAGGTAGGTTGTTGAAGAGGCTCGGAGGTGCCGGCACTGGGACACCTCTTCATCGCCGGGAGTGGGCGAGATGAGGGGAAGGGGAGGAAGATAAACTAAATGTAGCGCCGAAAGAGAGTACCTTTTGAGGCTTGTTTGTCCTCTTTGGCGAAGGGGAAGGGGTCCTCTCGAGGTGATCTCCCGAATCTCCCGAGCTTGTGCCTCTGCTGCAGATTATTTCTAGGGTTTGGGCTTCCTCTATTAGTAGATCGAACCGAGCGGCAGATGTCGCCCTACCTTCTCGAGGCCTTGACTAGCCTCCTCCTTTTGGGTGCCTTCTCCTTAAGCTTCATCAGGCTGTGAAGCCTCGGTGAGCTCACGGTCGGCTCCTCGGGTTGATCCTCCTCGGTGAGGGCTCAGTGCCCTCTCCTCGGTAGCTTCTTCATCGAGTCACTGGCCCACCGATAAGCTCATTTTTGGTGAGGAGCCCTTTACGCTTTGTGTAGCTCCTTACCCCGTCTGTCCAGATTGATCTCTCTAGTCGGCATATTCTCCAAGAACACCGTGATCTTGTTGAAGAGACTTGTGATGGACTTGGCTGTCCACCGATCATTAACACACTCCACCGCCCTTCTCGGTATTGAACCTAGCCAACAATAAATCAGCCCGATTGACTTGGACTCCATCCGTAATGGCTCTAATGCGATTAAGACGAGGCTTGGTGAGTCCATCGTGGGAGTTCTACTCCCCAAGAGACTTAGTCGATATCGTCATTATGCACGATACTTCCTTCTAAGCATATTCTTTTCGAGTTCTTTCCTTCGATCCTTACACGATGTTTGGGTAATCATCTCGAATGATTCTACCCGATCATTGTCTTTGTATGTAAGGGGTTCACACCTTCATCATTTGTTTCAAAGATTCGTGCAACCTCTGCTCTTGTAACTACCAAATCTTCACCGTCAATCTTGGTTTTGAAGACACCATCCTCATATACTCCATTGATGTAGAATTCAATCCCCGCATATCCAATGTCTTGTTTGTGTCTGATTTCTTTGAACAAAAAGTTTTCAATCCCGATATCTCCAAGAATCGGAGAATTTCTGTGACTCTGTATCCCTTATGGTTTCAAGTCCACAAACATTTCGGACTTTATCTTTTTGTTGAAAGCCTCTTTGTTAAAGTCCACCATGGTTGATGTAATTCCAATGATTTGGCGCAGTATGGCTCATACAAAGATTTAGAAAGGATTTTGAGAGATGGGAATTTTACAGAGGATAAATTGGTTTTCTCGAAAATGAAAGAGTTTAAACGAAGAAGATGTATATCTAGGAGGAAAAATTTGGAGAGGAAAACACATGGAGGGTGGTTTTAAATCTGAATCGTTTATTTAAAATAATTTCTTGTCTTTGAATCAACGGTTAAAAATGAAATAAACAATTGGGATTCATGCGTGAGGATAACTTGACTTTGAAATGCATAAAAAGTAATTGTATAGGGCTGCGGTTGTGACTAGTAGGGTTACTTTATGCATAGAAGTAAGTATACACAGCGTAAGCCTATGTTTACCTTTCTTTGCACAAAGGTTTTCTAAAACATACAAGGTTTTGAATTTGTCTGAGAAAAGACCTTGTTTGGGTTTTTCAAAAAAAGCAGTCTAGTTTCATCTCTTTTTAGCAAAATTTAAGACAAGTTAATCATCACCTTTTATTTTAAATAAAATATCGACTCAAATTGAGTTTTCAAAGAACAACTCATCGAAAAATCATGAAATAGATGAGCTGTGAGAATAATTTTGTAAACACACTTTTGAAGAAAACTAACAATGTTGATCTTTTACCTGTTCCTCGCAGATACACAAACTTTAAGAAACCATTAGTAGCGAGAGTAAGTCGGATAGGATGCATATAGTCATTTGTTCTCAAGAAATCGGTTGACTATTGTGTCCCCTGTCTGATTTACTTAATGTCGAATAAGCAATTGTCAAGTCGGATAAGGTCAATATGACTAATCCTTGATTCTTGATTCCTAATAAGGAGATCAATGATATCAGCTCTATGATTGTCCTTTGACATATATCTAGTCCGACAATTCTTTCTAGACAAGATTTAAAGAAAGGAAAAGAAAGAAGGAAAACAGATATAAGATACAAACAATAGCAATTAAAAATCAGCTAAGGATGCATCAAGTAATTCTAATTCTAAACACAATTCCTTAAATCTAGATTTAGCTAAGGGTTTTGTAAGTATATCCGCCCTCCGAGACTCGGTTGCTATCTTTTTATTCTAATGTCATTCTTTTCTACATGATCTCTAATGAAATGATGTCGATGTCTATATGCTTACACCTAGAATGCGAGACAGGTTGTATGTCATAGTTATTGCACTATTACTATCACAGTAAATAGGAACAAATGATGTTAGAATGTTATAATCCCTAAGTCACGACTAATCCAGAGGAGTTGAGAGCAACAACTACCACCGCCATGTATTCACTTCAATTGTGGAGGTTGCAACAGATGTCTGCTTTCTTAGATAACCAAGAAATTAATTTGTTGCCTAAAAATTGACAAGTTCCACTGTGGATTTCCTATCAATTTTACAGCCTCCAAAGTCTCGAGTCTGGATAACCCGATAGCTCGAAGTTGTCATCGGATGGGTACCACAACCCAACCTCGCAAAGTCCCTTTAAGATATTTAAGGATTTTCTTAGCCGTCTCCGGATGAGTTTTCTTGGGATTAGATTGGAATCTTGCACATACCCCAACCGCAAAGGCTATGTCGACCTACTTGCGGTGAGATAGAGAAGGGATCCAATCACCCACGATACTCCGTTGCATTCGTGGGTATCCCCGCTCATTTAGTCCGATGTATGAATATGCCCTTACTCGTTTGTTTAATCTGCAAGCCTAGAAAGTATGTTAATTCTCCCATCGTAGACATCTCAAACCTGTTTTCATGAGAACACCGAATTCTACACACAAGGTCGATTAGGTGAACCAAATATGATATTATCCACATAAATTTGAACCAACAAGATGTTGCCATCTATTTCTTTTCTAAATATATTTTGATCTATCTTACCTTTTGAGAAACCACTTGAAATCAAGAATTCGGATAGAGTATCGTACCAAGCCACAGGTGCTTGTTTCATCCATATAGAGCCTTATTGAGTTTATAGACCTTGTTATTGATCCTAAACCCGTGTGGCTGTTCTACATAGACTTCTTCAATTAACACACCATTTAGGAAAACAGACTTGACATCCATCCGAAAGACTTTGAAATATTTATAAGCGCAAATGCCAAAAACAGCCTTATTGCTTCTAATCGGCAACTAGAGCATAGGTTTCATCATAGTCTATCCCTTGGTGTGAGTAACCTTGAGCTACCAATCTTGCCTTATTACGAACAATAATGTTGTTTTCATCGATTTATTCTTAAACACCCATTTGGTGTCTATAATCTTTCTATGTAAGGGTCTGGCCCACCGGTTCCCAAATATTTTGCCTTTCAAACTGATGCGGTTCTTCTGCATGGCCATTATCCAGCTTTGGATCGATAGAGCCTTCTCAATAGACTTAGGTTCGAGAAGTGATACATAGCGGTGAACAAACTTTGGGAATCTAGCATTGTTCGCGTCTTACACTACTGGATGGATCCCCAATAATCTGGTCACTTGGATGATAACTTCTCATCCTCTTGCCTATTTGAGTAGAAGTATCCTCATCCGGAGACTCAAGCAGTAACTCATCCGATTCTGCCCGAGCAGACGTTCCCCTACATCTACCGACCCGGCTGTTAGATTAGAAGAAGTTTTGATGAGTTCAAAGAAGTCGACTAGAGTCAACTCGGATAAAGTAAGATGACCAGTGCTTTGTGAAGAACAGTGAGGTAAAGACCTAGCACTAGGCCGATCGACTAGGAAGAGCCGGATAAGTCACCGAGGTCGAAGAAGCAAAGGTCATCGAAGATGAGCTTAAGACAAGTCATCTGCAGGAGACAACAATGAAGAGCTCACGAGGTCAAGACAAGCCGAGTAGAATAAGGAAGGCAAGTCTTTACTAAGTCACCGCAGACGACTAGAAGCGGGATCGGTGATGAGGAGGCGATTATCAAGATTAAGTTTGTTGGGCGCTTTAGTTTGTTACAACAAAGTAACTGTCTCTCAAGCTTATAAATAGGTCTAGGCACAATTCTAAATGAATTAACAATTTTGCATTCTCTCATTCACGCAATTCACAAGTTTTTCTAAGCACTCACAAAAGTTTCAAAAAGTAATTTTTATAAGTTTAAAGTGTTTATAGAACACTTATTCCGTACATCTTCAACACACTTTGCACTTTGTACTTTAGATATCCCGGGAAGATTAGAAGTTGAAGATAGGTTTGAAAATCGAAAATCATCGATAAGTTGTATTTGTAAGATTATAAGTGAGTAAGTAGTCAAGTCCCTTCTTCAAGTTGAAGGAGGAGAGTGGATGTAAGATCAATTAGATCCGAAATTGTTGTGTTCTTTATTGCTTTCCTTACTTATCTGTTCTTAATTAACTTTCGAACAAGTCCAAAATCGATTCTTAATCGAAGGCTTTTTATCCATAAAAGATTGAGTTTAAATTCATTTTCCGCTGTGTGAACTTTGATATCTTGAATTGATTTTCTAATTGTTTGAAAAAGATTTGACTCCTAGTAGACACGATAATGCTTCTTTAGTTAATCTGTAACCCCATCTTATGTTTTTCATTCTTTGTCTCTCTCGATTATTTTACTATGTCTAGAAAGAATTATCGGACTAGATATGTGTCAAAGGACAACCAGTGGTGATATCATTGATCTCCTTCTTAGGAATCAAGAATCAAGGATTAGTCATATTGACCTTATCGACTTGATGATTACTTATATGACATCTGGTAAATCGACAAGGACATAATAGTCGGTTGATTTTTTCAAAGCAGGATGACTATCTCGCATCCTATCTCGACTTACCTTGGCTACTAATGGTTTCTTGAAGTTTGTGTATCTGCGAGGCAGTATGAATCGGCTTTAATCTACTAATCTGCTAAAACCTCCTCATCTGCTCACCCCCTCCTTGGTTTCTTAAAAAAATGTTTTCAAATATATTCTCACGGCTCATCTATTTTAAAATCTTTCGGATGAGTTGTTCTTCAAAACCCAACCGAGTCCGATATGATTGTTTAAAATAAAAGTGTTGATTAACTTTTCTTAAATTTTGCTAAAAGAAAATAAAATTAAAGCTGCTTTTGAAAAACCCAGGGACGAGGTCATTTCTTAGGCGATTTCGAAACCTTGTATGTTTTAGAAAACCTTTGTGCAAAGAAAGGTAAACCTAGGCTTACGTCGGATATACTTACTTCTCTGCATAAAGTAACCCTACTTGCGGTCAAATCAATAGTCCACATAGTTACTTTTACGCATTTCAAAGTCGAGTTATCTTCACGCTGAATCCCAATCGTTTATCTTGTTTTTAACCTTTGATTCAACACAAGAAATCATTTCAAATAAACGACTCGATTTAAAACCGCCTTCTAAGTAATTTCTCTTTCCAAAATTTCCCTCCTATAAATACATCTTCTTCTTCGTTTAAACACTTTCACTTTCGGAAAAACCATTCATCCTCTGCAAAATTTTCTAACTCCCAAAACCCTTTCTAAATCTTTTATGAGCTATACTCAAAAAGTTATAGGAGTTACATCGACAATGGTGGACATCAACAAAAATATGTATAGCAAGAAAATAAAATCGAAATGTATGTCGACTTTGATACCACCAGCGATGAAGAATCGAGACAAATCTTGAGATTATTGGAGAGGTCGAGATTGAAGAACTTCTGTTCGAAGAAGTTCGATTCTAACAAAACCCTAGATATGAGGGGTGTGGAGTTCTACATCAATGGGGAATATGAGAATGGGGTTTACAAGATAAAGGTGTATGGTGAAAATCGATAATAACAACGGTGGAGGTTGCCCGGATTTTCGAGACGAGTAATGAGGGTGTGAATCCTTACTTACAAGAATAGTTAATGGGTAGAATCATTTGAGATGATTGCCGAACCTCATTCAAGGATTGGAGATCGGAGTTGAAGAAGAATATGCTCCGTAGGAAGTATTGTCTGTTAATGACGATACTAACTAAAGCTATTCTTGGGGAGCGAGAACTCCCATGTGGTGACCGACTGCACCCGGTGAGAGCCATACTTGATGGGGTCCAAGTCAATCAAGGCGGAGATCTTTGTTGAACAGGTTCAACACCGAGAAGGAAGACTGGAGTTTGTGAATGGGCGGTGGACAGCCAAGTCCATCACAAGCTTATTCAACAAAATAACGGTGTTATTGGAGAACCTGTGACTAGTGAGATCAAGCTCGGACAGACGGGGTAAGGAGTTATACGAAGCGAAGGGGCTTCTTACGAAGAATGAGGTGATCGAGTGGGCAGTGATTCGGATGTGGAGGCGGTGAGGTGAGGGTGGCTGAACCCTCGGGCGAGGAGGAGGACCAACCTCTTGAGCCGACCGTGAGCTTAGCCGAGGCTTCACACCGATGAAGGCTCAAGAAGATGGCGCCAAGAGGAGGAGGCTGGTGAAGGCCTCGGAGAAAGAAGGGGCAACATCTGCTGCGTGATCGAGTCTTGATTGAGGAAGCCCAAACCACGGAGGTGGCGGCGGCAAGCTGTTGTCCAGGCTCGGGACATTGAGGAAATCAGCTCCGAGGACCCCCTCCCCTTCACCAAAAAGCAGACATGCCTCAAAATGTACTCTCTTTTGGAGCTTACGCTAGCTTATCTCCCTCCCCTCATCTGCCCACTCGCGATGAAGAGGTGTCCCAGTGGCACCTCCGAGCCTCTCAAACATTTACTCCCATAGAAGTCCAAGCTGGTACCTCATCTTCCCCTCTACCCCAAATACCAACCACCTCACCATCATCCCCATCCGACTACCTTTCCTTTCTCACCGGCCCCATCTACTCACCCACCCCGATAACCACTATCTCCCCTCCTGCTATGTTACCTTCTACCTCATCTCCCTCTCTTCCAACAGCCGAGCTTGCACCCTCTACTTCTCAACCAACATCTTCTCCACCACCCACCTCGAAATTCCACACCCTCCATCTTCTCCACCCCTAGAAATACCCCCACCTCCACCATCGATATCCCATCCTCTCCCCAACCCACCCCTCAAGTCCAAGCACCGGATATTTCCCACAACATCTTTGGGGATATCCGGATGAGCTCCCAGTCCAAAAACCCCCTCCTCTCCCTCATCGTCGAGACTCATCCGAGGCGGACACGAGATAGCCCCATGTCTGTCATCTCCTCTGCTTTCCAAAACCTACATCGAGAAGATCATCAGCAAAGTAGAGAAGATGATGGCGAAGAAGACAGCGAGTGGTAAGGGCGTAATAGAGACTATGCTAGCCAATATGCGGATAGCCGAGGTGAACATATCTCGGAACCTATCTCGACAAACTCGGCTCCGCACTAGCTGGTCGTCAGGCGGCTTGGAGGAGGAGGTTAAGCTGGCGAAGGAGAAAGTGGCTGCAGACAATGACATCCTGGTGGAAGCCTTGACATCGAGATAAATCGAGACTTCCGGGTTCGTTGTGCTGCATTGGAAGACCAGCTCCGAGCCCTAAATGATGAAGTTAAAAAGGGGAAGGAGCTGGGCAAGTAAAGGTGGACACCCTCTCGGTGATGTGAGGGCCATATCGAGACATGCTACATTCCAAAGCCGACATAGCCGAGCTGGAGGCGGCGAAGGTAGAGCTTAAAGTAAAATCGGATGAGCTCACCGCCTTATAGGCGAGGGTGAGCCGGATCAAGGATGCCATCCGAGAGGATGAGGAGAAGAGGAAGAGAGAAGAAGAAGAGAAATCGAGAAGGCTGGCCGGACTTAAAGAGTCGGAAAGACAATCGTGAGGCCAAGGGAAAAGGCAAGGGAAAGGCAGCGAGAGAAGGAGCCGGTCGAGCTTATATTTTCAAAATCGAGAAGGTTGAGAAGAAAAGAAAGGAGCCGGACTACTCCAACCTCTCTGAAGAGCAAATCGAGACGCATTAAAATAGAGAACGAGTTGTTCGAGAGGAGAGAGAAGAAAAGATTGAAGAAGGCTGGGTAAGGGAGGCTGGTGAAGTGGGACAGGATACCCAGTGGGTCTCTAAAGCGGTGATGAAGTGGACTTACGCCTGTCCATCGCTCATCTGCCCCGCCTAAGATAGTTTCGGGTCAATACACGGAGGAATACAAGAAGAAGGCGATGGATGCCAAATGGATGTACTTCTGGTACATCTTGAAGGCATCCCGACCGGTGCTTTGCAGATGAAGACCTCCGGTGGCATGAATGGATGGAGAAGGAGGACCCAGGACCTCTATGGCGGAGTGCTCGATGAGGCAAGCAACATCTTCAATCTGCGACCTCGTCGCCCCTAGCCTCTACGAGCATGCCAAACCCAAGCTTAATGCGGATGGGATACCCGATCTAGAGTTGATTAAAACTATTGTTGCCAAAGCGAGAGAAGGAGTCGAAGCTCACGAGATAAAGAAGAGTGAAACAACTAAGAGCTAGAGTCTTCACTTGGCTGGATGTCCCGGAAGCAAGCGGATGGGGTGTACGATAGAATCAAAATTTTTCTTTTCCTTATCTTTCTTTTCTATCAGCTTCCATCTGTGTAAATATGTAAATGTGATGTGAATATATTTGACCTTATCGATCAACCTTGTCTTATATTTTTAAGCTTTCTTTCTTTGCTTTCTAAGAAAACTTAAAATAAATTTCTAAGTGTTAATCATCCGAGGAAATTTCCATCTCAGCATTAAAAATTTTCTAAAAATCTTTCTAAGACTTAAAAATTTTCTAAGTCCTAAGACTTAAATTTTTCTAAGTACTAATCATCGATAAAGTCTTATGACTTAAAATTTTTCACAATTCTTTATAAAACTTTTCTAAAATATTTCTAAGTGTGAATTAAGTGCTCTTATATGAATTAATCTGAACTAAGTGTTAATGTACTTTAATGTGCTCATCTGTTTTTCTTGAATAACTTTGACTAACATCATTTGTGAGTGTGTCTCTTTCTTGCAGTTTTAACTCCATCAAAAAGGGGGAAATTGTTAGATTAGAAGAAGTTTTGATGAGTTAAAAGAAGTCGACTATAGTCAACTCGAGATAAAGTAAGATGACCAGTGCTGTGAAGAGCAGTGAGGTAAAGACCTAGCACTAGGTTGATCGGACTAGGAAGAGCCGGATAAGTCACCGAGGTCGAAGAAGCAAAGGTCATCGAAGACGAGCTTGAGACAAGTCATCTGCGAGGAGACAACAATGAAGAGCTCGAGACGAGGTCAAGATAAGCCGAGTAGAATAAGGAAGGCAAGTCTTCACTAAGTCATAAGCGACTAGAAGCGAGATCGGTGATGAGGAGGCGATTATCAAGATTAAGTTTGTTGGGCGGTTTTAGTTTGTTACAACAAACTAAGCATCTCTTAGGCTTATAAATATGTCTAGGCACGATTCTAAATGAATTAACAATTCTGCATTCTCTCATTCACGCAATTCACAAGTTTTTCTAAGCACTCACAAAAGTTTCAAAAGCAATTTTTATAAGCTTAAAGTGTTTATAGAACACTTATCCTGTACATCTTCAACACACTTTGTCTTGTACTTTAGATATCCCGGGAAGATTAGAAGTTGAAGATAGGTTTGAAAATCAAAGATCATCGGTAAGATGTATTTGTAAGATTGTAAGTGAGTAAGTAAGTAAATAGTCAAGTCCCTTCTTCAAGTTGAAGGAGGAGAGTGGATGTAGAATCAATTAGATCCGAACTACTATAAATTCTTTGTGTTCTTTATTGCTTTCCTTACTTATACATTCTTAATCAACTTTCGAACAAGTCCAATTTTAGATTCTTAATCGGAAGGCTTTTGATCCATAAAAGATTGAGTTTAAATTCATTTTCCAACTGTGTGAACTTTGATATCTTGAATTTATTTTCTAATTGTTTGAAAAAGATTTGAAAATCTATTCAACCCCCCTTTCTAGATTTTCTCTAGAAGGTGTCTCAAGTTCTTTAATCAAATACTCAATCCGTCGACCAACACCGGCCGATCGGATGATGTCAAGGGTGTCTCCTCGGATGGAACCTGAAGAGGGGTTGCCTTCGATTCTTAGATGAGGATTCTTCATCATCGAATCTGAATCAAAAGGCGAGATAGACTGTTCTATGTTTAGTTTTAGTTAGTTCAATTTTGTCTAGATCATCCGTAATTTGATTCGCTTTATCCGAGAAAGTATGCAATTCATCAAATACCACATGAGGAGTTTCCTCCACACAAAGAGTTGTCTTGTTGAAGAATAAAGCTTTGGAAGTGTTGGAATATCCCAAGAATATCCCATCATTTGCCTTAGCATCAAAAGTCCTCGGCTTAGACTTCCCATTGTTATGGATGAAGCATTTACAACCAAAAGCACGAAAGTATGAGATTCTTGGAACCTTCCAAATCTCATAAGGTGTCTTACCCTTACTCTTGGTGGTAAACATACATTGCAGGTGTAGCAGGCAATGTTGATAGCCTCGGCCGTAACCTATGAGGTGTTCCATACTTAGCTAGCATGCTCTGGCTGTTTCTTTGAGAGTTCTATTTCTCCTCTCCACAACTCCATTACTGCTGTGGTGTTCTAGTGAAGAAGTCTCATGAACTATACCATTCTCGTTCGGATAGTTAGATAAACAAGAATTCAAGAATTCGGTTCCCTTATCACTCCTAATTTTAATAATATTAACACCCTTCTCATTTTGAATTTGTGCAGAGCAGATCGGGGATCTTGTTTCTTGTCTCATTCTTTTTGAAAAGAAATATTACCCAAGTGTATCTAGAAAAATCATCAACAACAACAAGAGTATATTTCCTTCCACTAAAAGGTGAGTGGTGTAACAGTCCAAACAAATCAAGATGAAGGAGTTGTAAAACTTTTGAGATGAGGGTGTGTTAATACTTTTAAAAGAGTGTGCTGTTTACCTTTCGACAAGCATCACATTTCGAGATCGGTTGAGCAGAATTTCTCGGGTAGTCCTTTGACATGATTCTTTTTAGCTAGCTTACTAAGGGTTTTGAAGTTTAGATGACTAAGTCTTTTATGCCATAGCCAGTGAGATCATCTCCACCTTTAGCTATAAGACATGTATCTTTGGGGCCATGTTAAAGTTAGCCACATAGACATTATCATGTCTGAAGCCGATTAAGAGTACCTTGTCCGAGGAGCTATCTAAGATATCACACTTATATTTAGAAAATTTTACAAGAAAAACTTTATCACAGAGTTGAGAAACAGGTAACAAGTTATGCTTTGAACCTTCTACAAAATAAACCTCGAGATACATGGACATCCCTTATAATTAATGTACCAACTCCCTTAGTCCTGGTCTACGCTTATTATCTCCAAACAAAACTGCTGGGACCATCAATATTCTGAAAGTTTGATAGTAGCTTCTTGTTACAAGTTATGTCTTGTGAACAACCACTTTGTCTATGTACTAGATTGAAGCTAGAATCTCCTCCTTAAGTGATAGTCCCTGTGATTCCCGCAAGACAGATTAGGTATGAGGTACCCTAGTGATCTTGGGTCCTTTAAGATAAATAATCACTTTGGGTATCCAGACAAACATCTCATTCTTCAATAATAAATCATATTGGGCTCTGTTTACCAAATCTTGTCTACAAATACATCACATTTGAATGAGAATTTATTGTAGTCAGTATTTAGTAACTTTCTTAAACTTTGGAAAAGTAGGATATCATTTGCTTCTCCCATCAAAATAAGCGTAATAAGAATTTCTTCTAATCTTGGTTCTTGGAACCCTCTTGGTCGATTTGGATTCCTTGTCTGAATTTTATTTTTCGATTAGAAGATGCAGTCCTCATCCGACTTTGTGGTTTCCAAGGACCAATTTTAACCTCTTTTGATGTTTCAGCAGCCTTCACAAACTTCCTTGGTTTTTTAACTTCGATTTATTATTTCTATCATAGCCAAGTCCTGTCTTATCATGGGATTTTGAGATGTACTAAAGATATGGTCTATGACTGATTGTGAGTTATTAAGCTGGCTCATTTTGAAGACAAGCTTCTCATTGGCTTCTTAATTGACTCGTTTTCAGTACAAACCATTTCAAATTTATCTTTCAAAGATTTTAATTCATTTTCTAGTCTCTCGACATACTAGCTGATGTACTAGCTTTAGCCTGGGGTAAACATTCCCCCTTGAATATTTCCTCGGACTCGAGAATAGTTCACAACTTGTTTGCCTTTGACTAGAGTCCGAATCTGATCTTTCAAAGTTAAATTTTCAGTCTCTAATTATTTGTAAGCACTTAGAGACATCTTTAGATCTTTCAAAAGTCCTTTGATAACAGTTTGGTCTTTGTCCGAGACAGATTTGTAAGAATCATTATCGGATGAGGAGTAGTAATCTACCTCTTTGGCCATCAGACAGACTTCATCTTCTCGATCTAAAATCAGATGAGGATGATGATGATTATGATGACTTTCTTGACTCTTTCTCCTTAGCAATAAGAGCTCTACGATCTGCAAAACACCTATCTCTCTTCTTCCTTTTCTCCTCTCTTTCCTTGGGAGTCACTGGGACAGTCATATTGAAGTGACTCGGCTTGTTATAGGTGTAACAAGTATCTCCCTGTCTGATTTAGGACTGATAGGATTCTTTTTGTAGGAGATTTGTATCTTCTTGTCTGATTCTTTCTCTTGTCATCATCTGTTGATTCATCATCTTTCCTTCTTGATCTCGGATCTGGTCTGTCCTTCTCTGTAAATCTCAATTTATTACGCTTATATTTCATTCTTAATCGATCATACCTTTTTGTTAGCAAAGCCATCTGCTCTTTTAAGGATAGATCAGCTCCTTTAGGCTCAGCTACTGTCTTGTCTTCTTTGTTGACAAAGGCGGCAGTCTTAGATGAGGTGCTAGACTCCATCTCATCTTCCTCATCTTCAATCAATATCATATTCTAAAGCTTTAAGATGAGAAAATAAGGTATGATGTGAGATTGAGGATAAATTTTGAGTTGCTTTGAGGATATTGACCTTTTCTCTCTCCATCTTTTACTTAAAGATCTAAGTATCTTGTTATTAATCTCCTTTTACTCGTATAATTCTTTCCCAAATCTGCAGCTCTATTGAGAAGATTTGTCAATATGACATCCAAATTGGTCTACGGTTTCATTCTCTTTCATCTTAAATGTATCAAATGCATGTAACATTGATTATAGTTTATTCTCCTTGACTTGATATGATCCCTCGCATACACTAGCAAGTGTTTCCCACATTTCCTTAGCTGTTTTGCACCTCTTTACTTTCTCAATCAAATCTTTGTTTAGTGTCTCAATAATCTCTGTCCTCGCTACTTGGTCCAGATTATGAATCTTTCTCTCATCATTAGTCACTCTGCACTTTTCTTCTCTTGTCTTACCCTTGTTTCAGCAGCTCCAGTCCCATCACTAGTTCCCTCATGATAGAACTTAATTGGACCTTCTTCAAGCACTTCTTCCATCCGATCATAGATTGCCTTAAGATGGTTTTCCATCCTAAACTTCCAATAATCATATTCCTCAATTGAAAACTCAGGCAAACTCTTGGATTTCTTGCTTTTAACAGATGACATAGTGAATCAAAGAATCTCAACAAGAACTTGTTAGTAGCAAGGTTAGTGGATTGAAAATAAAGAAGATAAACAAGAAACAATTCCAGAATCTTTTCAAGACCACAAATCTATATCGAAAAAACTTAACACCGCTCCGATACCACTTGTTGGTCCCAGATTGAGTGAATTAATAAAGAACCTTAGATAATCTTCTAGTGAAAATCTAGAAGTGGGGGGTTGAATAGATTTTCAAATCCTTTTTCAAAGATAAGAATATCAATTCAAAGTACCAAAGTTCACACAGCGGAATACATATTTTAACTCAATCTTTTATGGATCAAAAGCAATCGATTAAGAATATGAAATTTAACTTGTTTGAAAGTTAATTTAGAACAAGATAAGTAAAGCAAGAAAGAACACTACATCCACTCTCCTTCTTCAACTCAAAGAAGGGTCCACTTACTAACTTTCTTACTTATAATCTTACATATACAACTTTCTGAAGATCTCTATCTTCAATCCTATCTTCAACCTTCCTATCTTCCTGAGATTTTTAGAATACAGTGCAATGGTATTGAAGATATACAAAATAAGTGTTCTACAAACACTTTGATCTTATGAATATTGCTTTGAAAAACTTTCGTGAGAATTTAGAAGACTTGTGAATAATGTGAATGAGAGAGTGCTGAATTGTTAAGTTTGAAACTGTGCCTAAACCTATTTATAAGCTTGAGAAACGGTTAGTTTGTTGTAACAAACTAAAAACCGCTTTAATAAACTTATTCTTGAAAACTGCCTTGACTCCAGTGATCTTGGTCCTAGTCGTCTGTGACTTGGTGAAGACTTGCCTTTCTTATTCTACTCGGCTTGTCTTGACCTTATCTCGAGCTCTTTATTGTTGTCTCCTACAGATGACTATCTCAAGCTAGTCTTCGGATGACCTTTTTCTTTCTTGACCTTAGCTAACTTTTCTAGCTTCTACAGTCCGGTCGACTTAGTGCTAGAACTCTTCCTCGGATGTCTTACGCATTTAGTGATCATCTTACTTTGTATGAGTTGACTCTAGTCCTGTTCACTTTTAACTCATCAAAACTTCTTACGATAAAACACTATGTTTTAAATGTAGTCCAGTCATAGTTAACAAGAAAGCTCGGTGTAAACGTAAAGACTGTAATATTCCTCAATAAGGAGGAATCGTCATGTGATTAATGCGGGAATACTAAATCAACTTAGCAATTAAATCATACAAGTCTCATGCAATTATCACCTGAATCAGTCGAGTCTACTCGGGTCGAGTCACATTTTAAGGCTTAATTTTTACAACATTTTTTCTTCATAACTTGTGTCCCTAACTCCGACTCAATTGTTTTTTTGTTGGGACCCTCTTTTCAATATTCATATGATTCATTCATTCAATTGACTTCAATAAATATAAGGCTCGTATTTTGCTTCAAAAATAGTATAACTCTACCTCCTCTATATCAAGTGCAATTAGTTAATTTAGTGTCAATAAAAGCAAAACATCCTATCAAATTATTCAAATAAATAACATGAATTTCAAGCAATTATCACATGAATCACTTATTATGTACCAAATGAATACCACACAACCCTTTCAAAAAAAAATTGAATACCACACAAAACTTTTCTAGAAAGTGTGTTAAATCTGTCATATCACTCGGTAAATGCATTAATGCTACTAATTACATGTTCACTGAGTCTTTACTTTATTTGACTCTTTTTAGCAATATATTAAATTTTTCGTTGAATTTTGCAGAACTAATTAAGCATTTAATTTATCCTTCATACCTCTAGTGCAGGTTACCCAAACAAGCTACAAACCATGTCGCCATGAAAGAGTCCCATAACCAGAATCAAGTTGTAAGTTTGGTATTCATGTACGACTTTCATTTTCATCTTAATGTATTCCATATTCGAATTGTTTGTCAACATCTCTTAAATGAGTGAATATTTCCAACATATTCATATATCTTGATAATTTATCATCCATATGAAAATATTTAGCCTAAAGTTGATGCGCATTTGAAGTAAAACAAGTATAATTTCTTGTTGTATTTATATTTATAATCTTCTCATAATGTGAACATTTATATACTTTTTGGTTGACAAAGGTTGCTCAATCCAGTATCATGACTTTGCAAATAGAATTGGAGTGCTCATTATGTAGCAATATCTTAAAGCACGTTGTGATGTTACCTTGTTGCCGACATAGTTTTTGTAAAAAAATTGAGTTCTTTGTCTTTGAAAGCTTGAGCTTTGTATGCCCATATTCCACATTAATATTATCGCTCTCAACCATTGTTCTCATCAAATTCATTTTTATTTATTGTGTGTTAATATAGGTATACATTAAGTACTAAGGTAAATGTGGATGTGCCCAAAATATTTTTCTAGAAAATACGGTGTAGGAGATCTAATACCTAATTTGTCACTACGACGGGAAATTTCACATTTTCTTAAATCTTAGATGTTTGATGTTGACTTAAAGCACATACACAAATATGTGTTGTAGCTTATTTTAATGCAAACTTTAAGATACTTGAATTTAATTTAAATTTAAAATGTTGAATGACTCCACTACTCTCCCTTACGTAAATGCGAGATAGAGAATGCAGAGCAGCTAAGGATGTTTCACATGTTAAAACACACGAAACAATTAAAACATGTGAAACATCCTTATTTGTTCCAGATTCTTTATTTGCATTTATAAAAGGGCTGGGGAGAGGAATCATTCACCATTGTAAAGTTAAGTCTCGTTCGGAGTATCTCAAAGTTAGCATAAAAGTAAGTAATTTATCGACATATCTTTTGTGTTTGAAGACAACATCAATCATATGAGATTTAAGAAAATGTGAAATTGTCGACCACAATGATAAATTTGGTATCA
Source organism: Paraleonurus japonicus (assembly GCA_030762865.1). Classification (NCBI taxonomy): domain Eukaryota; kingdom Viridiplantae; phylum Streptophyta; class Magnoliopsida; order Lamiales; family Lamiaceae; genus Paraleonurus; species Paraleonurus japonicus. Next base: position 26,059,813 of record CM061060.1, read on the forward strand.
AATCTCCTACTTCGCATTTTATATAAAATGATTTTGGCGCATCCTCTTTCCCGTAGTACTTGTTGTATATCTACATTAACACATAAAAAAAAAGAGTAAATATACAAGTGCTTCGGATCAATAATTTAACTCTATATACGGAAAAATGAACATAAAATCTAGACATTGATAGTTTTTAATGAAAACAATGGCTGAGAGCATGCAATTGCATTAATGTTGAATACTTTGGCATACACAACTCATTGTAGTACAAAGAACTCACATTTTCGACAAAAGCTACGATGGCAACAAGGTAACATCACAACGTCCTTTAAGATATTTTGCATAGTGAGTACTCTAATTCTATTTGCAAAGCCTATATTGGATTGAGAAACAATATATAAGTGTGCACACTATGAGAAGATTACAAATATAAAAACAAAAAAAAATTATACTTATTTAACTTCAAATGCTCATCAAGTTTAGACAAAATGTTCTCATATGCATGGATGACAAATCACCCAGATACTTGGATATGTTAAAATATTCATTCAATTAAGAAATGTTGACAAATAATTCTAATATTGAATACAATAAGACAAAAAGAAAGTCGGAATGTGAATATCAAATTAAAACTTACGACTTGATTCAAAGCATGGGACTTCTTCATCACAACATGGTTTGTAGTGTGTTTGGGTAACCTACAACAAAGGTGTGGAGTATAAATTAAACGGTTAGTTCTGCAAAATACCTTATATCTAAAGTCGAAACAGTAATGACAAACTTAATAAATTAATAATATTGACTTCGCAAATACATTTGGAATGCTCAATGTGCAAAAATATCTTAAAGGACGCTCGTGATGTTATAGTGTTGCTAGCATAGCTTTTGTTGGTCCCGAAACAAGTAAATCAGGTGGGGGAATACACTGCGTGCGAAAATCTTTTCCTAAAACTTTTAAAACATAGTTTGTGAAAAATAATATTCGGAGTGACACGAGCTGGATAGCTGATAGAGGTACCCTAAGTCTGGTAGCTTGTGGCTTGGTGAAGATAACCAACCTCTTGATAGCTAAAAGCTTGTCGGTTGGCCAACTATCTCAATTAGCCTGAGGGTAGCAGAAAGTAGACCCTTTTAAAAATTTTGCTCGTTTTAAAACACTTTACGACAAACTAATACCTTAAGGCGATTTTAATAAGAAAAGCAAATTCAGGTGATAAGAGCTTAACACAACATAACAAATTTTAACAGAAAACACTTTAAACAAATATAAAGCGGTAAGAACACAAGTGTTTATAGTGGTTCAAAGACAAAAACTCCTACGTCCACTTTTCCTTATTGAATAGGAGAATTCCTTGTTTTATAGTGTCAAAGGGCACCGATCAAGTCACCTCTCTTAGGAAACTCTGATCCCTAGGATAATCTAAGTCCTAGTACTCAATACAAATCTCTTTCCACCGATGTCCACTTATCAACTTCAAGAACAACACTCACCTAACCAACTAACTACCTTCCACTCAAAGTGACTTTGTTTTTAGCAGATTTGCTTGTTCAACTAGGGTGAGATAATCCTTACAATGAATACAAGAATAGAAATTGATTATCTCTCTAAGTTGTGAGATTTGTATGTTAAGCTCACTTAATACGTAGATTCTCTCAACTCTATTTTGAAACACTTGGAAAATTTGTGTTGCTTTCGATTGCTTCTTTGAATGCTTGAGTGTTGAGTGTCTGGTTGATTTCCTTTAGCTAGAAAATTAATTGTAATCTTGTTTGATTCAAGGCCTTCGTATTTATAGATAAATTCAAATCGTTTCCCGTTGGAGATGAGCTATCGATAATGTCTATTTAAGGGATGTAAAGACTAGCCATGATATAATGCGATTCTGTTGGTCCCGAGATTGAGTAATTACAAGCAGCTAAGTACACCTCCCAGAGATAATCTAGAGGGGGTTGAATAGATTATCTAAATTTTTCCAAAATTCAGATTATCAAGTCAAGAAACCGAGAGACAAACAATGAAACAGCTTTTAACTCAATCTTTTAACAAGGATCTAAAGCGATGAGATTGATTTTGTTTAAGCAATTGAATATCAACAAAGATAAATTCGTAAAGTAAAAACACAGGGTTTATAGTGGTTCAGTATCAAAATAATCCTACATCCACTCTCCTTCTTCAACTCGAAGAAGGGCCTCGACTACTTACTCACTTACTTACATACCGGAGATTACAATTACAACAACTTGAAGATCTTCTTCTTCAGTCTATCTTCAAACTATCAATCTATCTAGAAATTAGAAAGATACAAAGTGCATAATGTGTTTGAAGATATACAGAGAAATGTTCTTTAAACAATTAGAAATATTATGAATTTTTTTTTAGAAACTCGTGAGTGCTTCGAAAACATGAATATTAGAATTGTGAGTGCTAAGAGTTCTTTTTAGAACTGTGCTTACTTTTATTTATAAGCTCGTAAGATGGTTAGTTTGTTATAACAAACTAAAAGCGCTTAACAAACTTACCTTGAAAACTGTCTCGACTTTAGCCGATCTTGAGTTAGTCGTCTGCTGCCGACTTGGTGAAGACTTGCCTTTCTTATTCTACTCAGCTGGTCTTGACCTCATCTTGAGCTCTTCATTATTCTCTCCAACAGATGATCTTTTCAAGATCGTCTTGAGATGACCTTCTCTTTCTCGACCTCAACCGACTTCATTAGCACTACCTAGTCGGATCAGTCTAGCACTAATGTTTACTGTTAGGATTAGAATTTGTATGTTTTGATGATGTTCCTAAAACCTAAGTGTAATAGGACCAGTGAGCACATTAGTCGGTGATGATCTAGATAGGGTTTATGTCTTAGTACAGTTAATCTTGCTAGGCCTGACACGAAGATCCATATTGGTTGAGAACTGAAGGCTCTGATAAAAAGACTTAAAGATCAAAGAAAGATTACACTCGAAGACATCTAGAAGGGCTTCGTGAAGATCAAGAAGAGATAATAAGATACATGCAAAAAGAGTGTTGTCAAGAAAGGTTCAAGTGAAGATAGTAAGGTTGGAATCCGTGCTACAGACAAGCTTTGGAACAGTAGAAGCAAGGTGTGTAAGGTTGCTAGAGTTGACTTAGAGAGATTCATCGGGATTAACAAAAGTCAAAAGGATAATTCAGAGATACATGAAATCAATCTAGAGAAGATTGGATTCTCAATCAAGATCAATCAAGAGATAATTGATTGATATCGGCACAATCAATTATCCAAAGTCAACAAATCTTCCAACGATCACTTACCATTTCTTGAAGACTGATTGACAAATTAGCCTAACGGCTAGTCAAATTTAAGACCGTATAAAGCGAAGTGAAGGATTTTTTTTTTTTTTTATACACGCGCGAGAAACATCAAGAAAAATCCATTCACACATTGCAAGTACACGCATAATTCTTCGTATCGGAAATTGATCCAATACGTTGATATTCTTAAGAGATTTATTTCTGGTCAAGGAAGTGTAAATCACCTTTCATTATCTGCATGAGAAAAGGTTGATTGTTTGAGATCTAGAGTTAACACTCGAAGATCACATTGATTGTACCAAGGGCGTGAACTTGTTAAACTTCCTGTGGTCAAATCCTCAAGGAGATTAGAGGAGACAAGACCAGTTTTGGTGGATAGTAAGGCCCTGTGGAATCGGGGAGAGTGGATGTAGGATTGTTATATCCGAACCACTATAAAAATTTCGTGTCTTTACAAGCTTTTTGCATTCATACTTATAACTGCTCATTCATCATTGTTTTAATAAACTGCATTGAAACTTGATTTGTATTCATCACCAAGGTTTTCATTAAAAGGGTTTTTCAAATACACACTAGATTAGCTTCCGCACCATCAAGACTTCGAGTTTCCGAAGTCTCGTTGATTTTACATAGCACACTCTGAGTACCTTTTGCCGCAGAAGACTTCAAAGTCTTCTAACCTCACACTCACTCACAAAAAGTTGAAAAAGTTTTTGCGTGTGGTAAAGTCTATTCAACCCCCTTCTAGACTTTACACCTCCTTGCACATCTCGTCCGGGACCAACAAGTGGTATCAGAGCGGTGGTTCAACCGACCATTGGCTTTGGTTACCAATAGTCTTTGAGGAAAGACTGTTGTGGTCACTGAGCAGATCTTTTGAAAAAGCTGTTTTCATAAAACTCATTGCATTCATTGCATAACCGGTTTTACTACTAATAATGAGTTCTCATAAGAGCAGAAAAGAAAGCTACCAGAATTCTCTATTGAAGACTATGACTACTGGAAATTCCGCACGGAAAATCATCTTAGTGCAATTCATGATAGAATGCTTGAAACTCTTGAAGATGGACCGATAAAGTTTTACTTTGAACCAAGAAGTTCTCGGAAGGGGTGGAGCAGAAGCATCTACTCGAGAAGGTTGAAAAGAAAAGAAGTGAGATGTCAAATGATGAAAGGAAATTATTTAATCTTGATCAAGTTGCTCGAATCGAGATCATAGAAACTTTAACCAGAGAACTTACGGAGAAAGTCAAGAGATGTAAGACTGCCAAAGAAATGTGGGAAACTCTAGCACTTATGTGTGAAGGATCGGAGCAAATTAAAGAAAATAAGTTGCAGTCTATTCTACATTCATTTGACACATTCAAGATGAAGCTGATGAGACAATAGATCGGTTGGATTTGAGGTGACAAATATAATCAATAAGGCAAGTTCTTTGGGTAAATCTTACACTTTGAGAAGGAGATCAACAACAAAATATTGAGATCTCTAACGAGTAAATGGAGAGTCAAGATTACGGTGATTGAAGATACAAAAGAACTCAACAAAATTAGTCATCATGAGCTACTTTCGCACTTGAAAGCTCATGAATATGATCTGAAACAAGAAGAAGACGAGGATGAAGGAAATTCAAATTCCATAGGAAAGGAAGTTACTTTCAAGGTCACTTCAAATCAGTCATCTAAAGAACCTGTTGGAGAGGATTTAAGCTTGAAAGAACAGATGGCTTCTTTGACGAGAAAGTTTGATAAAATGAATACAAAATTTGGGAAATATGGAAGACATTGGAAGAACACAAAGAAAATTTGGTTTTGAATCCGAAACAAATCTTGATAAATTCAAATAAGAGATCAAGATTCCAAAGATGATAGAAGGTTCAAAACTCCAGAAAGAAGAAGAGAAGATAGTCCAAGAAGAAGAGATTTTTCTCCTAAAAGCGATTCTAGCCCAAGAAGATCTTCAAGAAAGCGATGTTTTCTATGCTTGTCATAAATCTGGACATTTCGATTATGATTGTCTAGAATTAACTCCTAGAGAAAGAGAAGAAAAGAGATTAATGAGGAACAGGAAGTTTCTTTGACAAGCGTGCATTAGTGGTGAAGAGGAGGATACTCTTTCAAGTGATTCAATAACATCTTGAGACTTCTCTTGAGACAATGATTTGTGTCTTATGGCCAATGGAGATGAGGTATTTTCGACTCTTGTTCTTCGTCCGCTTCCCATGTTTCTTTTGCGAGAAGAGTTTGACCATAACTTTGTTGATAAGTTAATGGAAGATCTCAAAGCTGATATAAACGCTTACAATCGTGTGGAAAAGGAGAATGTGAGCTTAAAAGAAAAAATTGATCTATTTACACAAGAATCTATTAGCAAGTCATCTGAGACATTAGCAGACTTTAATCGGATAACTTGAAGAGTTAAACACTCTTAAAATGAAGTACACTTTGAACAGTCTGCTGGTAGAAAGGTTGCTTCGAGAATCTTGAGAAAACCGATCGATTGAAAATTCTACAAGCAAAGTTTGATGAACTTTTCCATCAGCATGAGCGTATAAAATCAAGTGAGGAACGTTTAAGTTTGAGGTTGGATCAACTGAACAAAGCTTCCCATGCGGTTCAAACAATAGTTGAATCGTCTCAAACACCTAACGTAAAGAAGGGAATTGGTTTTACCATTGCCCAATCCTCACGAGGTTCAAACAAATGTACTTAAAAAGAGTACACATGTTAAGGGTAATGATTTGGTAGTAGAGGGTTCCAAACCTAAACCTACCGCTAAGGGTAAAAGGTTGCTTACCCGAGAAATCGGTTGAATGGGAAGAAGAGTAGTTATACTCAACAACCTAAACAAGCGATGAGGTATCAAAAGAAGGGGAATCCCAATTTAAAAAAACTCGGCAAGGTCGAGAAAAGTAGACATCAGCCAAACCATCTCGAGGAGACAGTCTCGGTGAAGACTACACAACCTAAGCAAACTTCAAAGCTTGCTAAACGGTCTACTAAGCCTTCGTGCTGTGAGATATGAATCTCTTGATGGATCAAGTAGAATGTACCCTTATCATCAAAACCCTCGAGACCATTGCACAGGCAGTGATCACTCCATCTAGAAGACCTCGGAAGGATCAAGTCTTACGGAAGGAACACAGTCAACTCCCATAGACATACATTCAAGAAGGCACCAAAGGATGAGGCTGTCTATGTTGATATGTATGGAAGAAGGATAAGGTCTTCGAACATGATAAGAAGAATCTATTCCTATGGAGTCCTAAAGATTGTGCTAACTCTCAAGGTCCCAAATCTAAAGGGTACCTAAAACTTAACTAAACGTGCGGGACGCCATGGGGCATGAAAGAGAGGTTGATGGAAATACTTATGCAGTACATCGGCGGTGGGTGTTCAAGCATATGACTGGAAACAAGCAACTTTTGAGCTCAATAAAATCACAAAATGGCCCACGGGTGGTATTTGGAGACAATAACTTTGGTATTACCAAAGGTGTTGGGACTCTATACATTGGAGATGTACGTGTTGATGAAGTTTTCTACGTGGAAGGATTAAAGCATAACCTGCTCTCAATTTCACAATTTTGCGATAAGGGATACTCGGTTAAGTTTTCTAGTTCTCTCGTGCGTTGTTTTAAGTGGTTTAAACGATCAAGTGCTCTTAACCGGCCCGAGAAAGGGCAATGTTTATGTTGCGAGAATTTCGAAGTGTTCAAGCAATACATGCCTTGTAGCAAAAAGTACTTGAAGCTAGCTGGTTATGGCACAAGAGATTGAGTCACATAAATTTCAAAACACTAAACAAGATAGCCAGTAAAGTCTCTTGTAGAGGGTTTGCCAAATGAAGTTTTCTCAAAAGATCAGATCTCGTGACTCATGCCAAAAGGAAAGCAAATTAGAGCTTCTTTCAAGGAAGTTTCGTACCAACATCAAGTAGAGTACTACAATTACTTCATATGGATCTATTTGGACCTGTATCTCCTTTAAGCTTCAATGGTAGAAAATACACTCTGGTGGTGGTAGATGACTATTCAAGTTCACATGGGTGTTATTTATGTTAAAAAAGAACGAAACTATCACAAAGTTACCCGACCATCAAGAGATTACAAAATGAGAAGGGAGAAAGTGTCGTAAGGATCGAAGTGACAAAGGAACAGAATTTCTAAACTCTCACATAGCAACGTATTGCAAAGAGGTTGGGATTCCGCATGAAACATCTCGCTCCTCGCACTCTACAAAGAAATGGTGTTCTTTGAAAGGAGAAATTCTTCCTCTTTTATTACTTCTCATCTCTGTTCTCGCATTTTCTGAAATTTGATCAATTTACGCTTTAATCTCAATGGCTCCTAAACAATCTTCATCTTCAAAAAGGTCGCGAGGAAACACAAGACTCTAGATCCTTTGGCCCTATCGGAGAAAGTGCGGAGTGAATTATCGGTGGATTTCCAAACAATAAGACAACGAGAAGCGGTGGAGATTCTAAATCTCTTATCTAATCGGGCTTGTACTAATATTGCTCGACTCATTCTTCGGAGCGATGGACTCTTGATGCCTACGTCGTTCGGTTCTGGTTCGCGGTGAGTTTGGAAGGAACAACATCAAAGCGATAGTGTTCGGTCAAAGTTTGACCATCACACACGGCAAGATGTTCATCAACACTTGGGTTTGTCTCTTCAAGGCATTGACCGAGAATCATATATGTCGGAAAATCATCTCAAGCTTTTCGCTCTCTAGCGAAAACTTCGTGTCGTCATCATGTGTCGGATTTGAAGAAAGCATATCTTAAGCGGAAATATAGACTGTTGTTTGATATCATGGTAAAGGTTATGTTTGGTGAACGATAGAGTATGGACTCGGTAAGTCGAGGCGTCTTTGCGCTTTGAAGGCTATTGTGGATGGAGTGGAGTGTGATTGGGTCGAGTAAGTTCTTTGAGATTCTGCAGAAGGAGAAGAATCGGTTCTTTCTGACCGAGGTTGACGGACATCCAGAGGTTAAAGTGTGGGTTGTGGAACAGTATGTTTCTATGTCAAATAAGATCACGGTCTTGTTGGAGAAAGTCTTGCCCTAATACGGCGTGGGACCCAAAGTGGACAAAATCCTATACTAAGGCAAAGTTCATGCTAAATAAAGATGAGGAGCTTAGTGGTCCTCCCGATTCGATGATGAAGAAGACCAGCCAAATTGAGGGGGAACTCGCCGATGTGATACCAATTAGAGAAGTTGCTCCCGTGGATCGATGGTGACGGGAAGGATGAGATTGTGAAGGATTCGTAAAACTCTTCTAAGAGTATCACTCAAAGGCACCAGCAATTTTCAAGGTTGCTAGTTCGGAGGAGAAGACTTTGAAGTCTTCTCAAAGCGAAGATCGTATTCCGATTTCACAGCTACCACAGAGGAAGGTCAAGAAGGTAACTATGGTATCTCGGAAAGATTCAATGAGTAGTCGCACTGCAGGAGCACAATTGCCTCCTAAGGTGTCTCCGGCAAGAAAGGTTCGTCTGCTAAGATGCCATGGAGGTTGATGATTCTCCATTATCGGGCGATGAAGAGATGGTCTCTCATGAAATCAGCTGATGAGAAGGAATAGGTACCAATTCCGTTTCCCTCTCTTTCTCGAGATTCCTTCTTCTTCAAAGTCACCGCACCAATGGAAGTTGGCGATGATGTCGCGGGCATGGGTGCCACGTCGGAGCCTATCACCCGAGGTTGCCGAGGGTGATCTCGGTGAAGATGTGATTGGAAAAGATCCGATGGAGTCTCGTGCAAATGGTAAACCTTCTGGAAGAATTCGCGGACCGTTTGAGAAATGTTTGATGTCCGAGGCTTCTACTTGGGTTGACAGCAAGTTTCCTAGATTGCATGATTTTTCGAGAGGAGCGTAGTTTGGCGATAGATGTCCTAGTATGGAAGAATGCAAGGCTTGGAGCTATTGATGATCTCATTCTTCCTCGCAAATGAGATTGGTCACAATGAGTTCTCTCTCGTGGGAATTTGAGCTCTGAGACCAAGGTGGAGTGGCCAAAGCATTTGACTTAACAACGGATCATCAAATTGCTTGCCTAGTTGCTCGATTCTTGGATGAACCAGAGCTGCGAGAAGATGGTTCAGGTCCTCCCTTTACAATTCCCGAAGAGATCAGAAAGGTGTCTCTTCTATCCCTCCTCCTCTTTCTCGATTTTACATCTCGTACGCTTGCCAAATTTCATGCCTCGTTGTTGTTCATGAGGATTTGTATAACTCTTACTCTACAGAGTTTGCTTTGAGTTAACACAACAGATGCTACCATGTTTTCTGTATTGGCTGCTAAGTATACTCCTCTTGCCGAGTCTATTGAGTCCTCAAAGTCCTACATCGAAGCCGCCATTCAGACGACCCCCTCTTTGATCCGTCAAATCACGATGATATGTTTTACGAGCAACAGGAAACTATTATCGAAATTCTTTCATGATGTTGAATAATATAAATGAGGTTAGGAAGCACGTTGAGAGCGTAAAGGCTGAAGGGAGAAAGTCAAGCTAATCTCGGGAAGGTGTTTCTTTGAAAGAGAGTTGATTGAGGGACGATTTCGAGACAAAGATGGAGGATTAGTTAACGAAACTTCGGTGGCATGGATGCGCGGTTACGAGAAGGAATTGATCGAATGCGGCCATCCATTCTTCCCTGCTGGAGATTGGAAAACAAATTGCTCTGCGCGCACGAGGCGAATGCTCGATTGACGGACCTTTGCTACAACAAGCTGCGGTGACATCGCCGGCCATTTGTTAAGCATATGTTAGCGATTGATGAAAAGATTACTTCTCCAATAGCGGTGAGTTTGCTTTGAATCAAATCGTTCTGAGAATTTCAGTTAAATGCAGACGGGATATTCTTTCCAAGATGCTTTGGAGATGGAAGCTCATTTGGACCCCTCTTTTGAATGATGTTAAAAAGGGGAAGGCCGGTTGAGAACTGATATGGTTGAGAGATATGAGGCGAAGGACAAAGAATTGAAGGAGGTGAAAGATAGGTTGGAGGCCGTTGAAATTTTTTTGTTGGAACGAAAAGAGAAGGCAGACTTGAAGAGAGCTTTGCGAGAGTCATCTGGACATGGTCCTGGAGTGGGTGAAGGTCAAAGTTCTCAACCTTTGAAAAGGAGAAGGTTAGTTAAGATGTCTGAAAAGGGTGACAAAGGGAAGTCTGCTGAAGTAGAGTTGGAAGCTTTGCATGAGGAAGCTTTTCTTGCTGATTTAGAAACAAGGAGAATGGAAGAAAAGGACAGTCACAAGATGATCAAACTCCTTGGAAAACAAGTAAAAGATGTGGATGTTTTGGACAGCAAATGTAAGAAGATGTTCATACCGAAGAAAGTCATTCTTTGTGTCAAAGAAGAAGCAAAGTAGGAAAGGGAAGAAGCCTGCTGGAGCAGTAGGCCGAGGAAGATTTTATTCTCCCCACAACACCGATGGTTATGTGGATGATTACCGTCCTCTTGAGAGGATCGAGGAATGGAAAGCGGCAAAGAGAGATTTCATTTGCTCATATTATGTATGCAAAACTATCGGCATCGGGGCCACATCAAATGAAACATTCCTTGCTTGGATGGAAGAAAGGCACAGTGACCTTTGGGCAAAGATTTTGAAAGCTTCGCTGAGTTCAACCTAAACCTTCAAGCGCCGTGAGTTTGAAAAGATTTTTACTCCACAAAGCGGATGGGAAGTTTGATCACCGAGTGTTCGCAGGACACTCAAAATCTGCTTGGCTGAGGTTAGCTCACCCATTGGAACAGAGATAACGAGGAACTCTATGATAGAGTGTACGAGTGGCTGAATGTTCCCACAGGTATCGAAGGTATGGTAGAGGAAGTTCGAAGGTTCTTTGGTGGGGAAGCCGTGAAGTCCGTGGTTATCTCTTACGGGCGTTTCTTTGTTATCTTTTGTTTTTTTGTCTTTCACTTCGTAATATGTACTGATCCATTTATATTAAAAGAAGTGAATGTTTTGCGCTAAGGCAACTTCTCGCTCAATCAAGCTGTTTCGGTTGAGATCTATTTAAAGGTCTCTTCTTGTCTTCTTTTCGCATACCTTTGTTTGCGTGCGATTCTCAAGAAGGTTTTAATATCATCAAAAAGGGGAAATTTGTTAGGATTAGAATTTGTATGTTTTGATGATGTTCCTAAAACCTAAGTGTAATAGGACCACCGAGCACATTAGTCACCGATGATCTAGATAGGGTTTATGTCTTAGTATAGTTAATCTTGCTAGGCCCGACGAAGATCCATATTGGTTGAGAATTGAAGGCTGTGATAAGAAGACTTAAAGATCAAAGAAAGATTACACTCGAAGACATCTAGAAGGGCTTCGTGAAGATCAAGAAGAGATAATAAGATACATGCAAAAAGAGTGTTGTCAAGAAAGGTTCAAGTGAAGATAGCAAGGTTGGAATCCGTGCTACAACAAGCTTTGGAACTGTCTTTGAAGCAAGGTGTGTAAGGTTGCTAGAGTTGACTTAGAGAGATTCATCGATTAACAAAAGTCAAGGATAATTCGTAGATACCCGAAATCAATCTAGAGAAGATTGGATTCTCAATCAAGATCAATCAAGAGATAATTGATTGATATCGCATAATCAATTATCCAAAGTCAAGAAATCTTCCAACGATCACTTACCATTTCTTGAAGACTGATTGACAAATTAGCCTAACGGCTAGTCAAATTCAGACCGTATAAATGAAGTGAAGGATTTTTTAAACATCAAGAAAAATCCATTCACACATTGCAAGTACACGCATAATTCTTCGTACGAATCGATCCAATACGTTGATATTCTTAAGAGATTTATTTCTGGTCAAGGAAGTGTAAATCACCTTTCATTATCTCCGTGCGAGAAAAGGTTGATTGTTTCGGATCTAGAGTTAACACTCAAAGATCACATTGATTGTACCAAGGGCGTGAACTTGTTAAACTTCCCGTGGTCAAATACTCAAGGAGATTAGAGGAGACAAGACCAGTTTTGGTGGATAGTAAGGCCCTGTGGAATCGGGGAGAGTGGATGTAGGATTGTTATATCCGAACCACTATAAAAATTTTGTGTCTTTATAAGCTTTCGCATTCATACTTATAACCGCTCATTCATCATTGTTTTAATAAACCTCGCACCGAAACTTGCTTTGTATTCATCACCAAGGTTTTCATTAAAAGGGTTTTTCAAATACACACGAGATTAACTTCCGCACCATCGAAGACTTTGAGTTTCCGAAGTCTCGCCGATTTCACATAGCACACTCGAGTACCTTGCTGCAGTAAGACTTCAATGTCTTCTAACCTCACACTCACTCACAAAAAGTTGAAAAAGTTTTTGAGTGTGGTAAAGTCTATTCAACCCCCTCCCTTTCTAGACTTTACACCTTCTTGCACATCTCGTCCTGGGACCAACATTTACGACCTCACTGGTCATCTTATTTACATGAGCTAGTTCTAGTCTATACACTTTAACTCATCAAAACTAAAATTTCGATCTAACAAGACTCTAATTTGCATGGATAGGTATGGCGGATTAAATGCCAAATCTTTACTTTTGCGGCTCGGTTTGTCTTAGGCTCGGTTCCTGTGTTAGAGTCTCGTAGTCAATTGTGTTAAGTTCGTACATGATGTGTCATCTTCTCATTGGTAGCCTTATTAACTGGTAGGCGTGTGTCTAAACGGCTCTTTAATGAGGATAGCCTTATTGACTTATCACCGATGATTAAACTTTAATACCCTAACATTCCTTTTGGCAAGCACTTGGTTCCCAACTCCAAGTATACCAAATAGTCATAAATGTCTCGAGTCTTCAATGCTCAAGGATCATTTATTACAGCTTCTAGTCAAACTCGGATGACTTAGACTTACTCACTTGAACCAAAGTGTCAACCGATAGCTTAGAGTACAGTGACCTAATTCGTAGACGTTCTCTTAGGGTGGGTCTTCTCTTAAATATTCATCTTGTCTCGAGTCGAGTCTTCAGGTGATCTTTACACGCTTAGGTTCCCCTCAACTAAATATCTAATAACTAAGGTTCTAACTCGAAAAACATCAGCTTCCTAACAAGTAAGTCGCCTAACTTGACTTACTAGCTCGAACCGAATATTACAAGATCAATCGGGGTTTTGAGATCTAATAAAAAAACCTTTATAATTCATTTCATATCCCAACAATTTCCCCCTATTTGATGATGCCAAAACCTAACCTCTAAACCTAATTACAAAGAGATCGTAGACTAATTCGTGGACAGTCTTTACATCTAAAGAATTCAAAGTGAGTTAGAAACTTAGCAAAAGTTAATAAGCAATATTCGTGTCGTGCAAGCCGAAATGATAATGAGGTATTATATTGGGCAAAAACATCAATCAAGAGATTTTCATTAATTAGGAGTTTACAAGGTACATTATAACTCCTATTTTATTGAAATGCTTGAAAGGTGAAACGAAAGCAATTTACAATCTTCAAATTTGAGATTAGACATTAAAGAACAAGGACTCCAAACCATATTGAGCAAATACTCTTCTCTTCAACCCGTTCTTCTTCCTCGAATGTCTTCACCGAGTGACCCTTCAATCCTTCCCGCTCACATATAGTTATGAATTCGCCGAGTATGGCCGAGTGGCTTACAGTATAAGCTACTATCATGGGAGGGAGATATTGCACCGAGCTGGTGCCTTCATTTGAGCTCCATTGAAGTTTGCCTCAAATGCATCCATCCAAGAAGGATAGCTTTCGGGATGATTGGCCATTATTAGTGCATGAAACAGCTCATCTTTATCAGCTTCTCCCCATTTTCTCACATCGTAATATGAGTGAATGAATTCTTTTTGCATCTTCCCATTCATCATTCAAACTCTGCTGGCATCCACCGATCTTGATGAGGCCACTTTGTAGCGAGGCTCGAATAGCCTCGAGCTTTGGCCTTCTTAGCCTTCATCCTCTGATAGGCACTTCTATACTTTCTTGAGGATCTTTTGTCAAAGGTCCTCACTTATCCAGCCTTTTCTCTTCAAAGAAATCTCATTGATTCCTCCTTCTCCTTCTTTCTTTCAACCATGATCTCTATAATTATTGGATATCGGCACGAGCGGTTCCTTCGGGAAAACCTTCTCTGAAAAGCACTTCGATGGAGGTCACCTTCTTCCTCTTCTTCTTCCTCTTCCTCTTCCTCTTCCTCTTCCTCTTCCTCTTCCTCTTCCTCTTCCTCTCCCTCTCCCTCTCCCTCTTCCTCTTCCTCTTCCTCTTCTTCTTCTTCTTCTTCTTCTTCTTCTTCTTCTTCTTCTTCTTCTTCTTCTTCTTCTTCTTCTTCTTCTTCTTCTTCTTCTTCTTCTTCTTCTTCTTCTTCTTCTTCTTCTTCACTTGTCCGATCTCCCGAGAGCCCTTTCCTCTGCTAGAGTTTGTTCAGCTAGTTCCCTCGTGTTATAGTTCAGGTTCTTTTTATTTCAGCTTCCTTCCTATCTACTCGCTTCTCTGGCTTGTTCAGCTAACTCGACTTAGTAATTTACGCCTTTCTTGATCTGCTCGGATATTTTTACAACATCTTCCCCGACTCCAGGACTTTGTCGCACTTGAGCTTGTCTCCCTCTGAGTCAACTTGTTCCAGCCTCACGAGCTCGGCCTTCTTACTTTCCTCCTTTTTGGCATTATTCCTTGTAGAGACAATGAGGGAGATGTTGGATTTTTCTATGGCAAGGTTTCGAGTGTCACCTGTATTTCTTCTTGTTCCTCTTCAAGGGTAGAAATCTTCTTAACAGTTTGAAAGGCGAAAGCTTTGAAGGGCTCTATCTTGGTGTCCAAGAACTCTTCTATCTCCTTCTTCAGTGGAAGCCTCCTTACTTTGAAGAAAAATGTCTATCTTAGCTAGGACGGAATCAATTAAGTTAGAAGATACCTTTTCAACCAGAGCAAGGGCGAGCGGATGTCTCCTGAGCCAAGCTTTCAAACTTCGAGTAATTTGATTAAGGTGAGTCTCTGAAGTCTGCTGAAATGAGGACTTTGTCTCAAATGCAAAGTTGAGATGCTAGTCGACAGATGTGTTGGCCTCTGTTAGAGCCTCTTTTGCGAATTCCACCTCTAAGTGAGGTCTTCGTGCACCTTTTCCAATGAAGCAAGACCTTGAGTCCTTTCCTCCACGAGCTCCTTGAGAGACTTCATCGGGCGACACGAGAGTCTCCTCTGCTGACTTTAGCTTTCCTCGGATGAGCAATATTTAAGGTTGTTCCCGATTAAGGCTTTCAACTCTTTGACTCGGTGGTATATTTGCCTTTCGATTTCTTCTTTTCCTTAGCCACCTTTTGAGCATTCTCCTCCGGCTGCTACCTCAAGGCCGGTCTGTTCCTACTTTACTTCAATCGGGGTCCTGATGGCCCCCTGAGTAGATCCGGTGATCGTACCTCACCCTCAAATGGTGAAACCGTTGGAACTCCTACCATAAGAGGGTTCTCAAAAGGTACTTGTATTGGTAATTGAGAGGGGATCACGGTAGCTTGCTTTTCAGGCTCCACCGAGCCACCCCGAGATTTAAGGCTGCCTTCTGACTAACTGCTGTTGCGAAGGGGACCTTTCATCCCGAGCTTCTCCACGGTGTCAATAGCTTGGCTGAGCCTCGTGGTCGGGTGACCCTTCATAGGCGAGGCACATCCTTGGCCAACATGCTTAACTTTTCGGGGCCCTCTGCCCTTTTTCCTTCTTCTTCTTTTCCAAAGGTATCACCACCCCCATTGTTGTCATCAAATTCACCTCGTGATGCCCTTTTTGGTTTCCTTGATTTTCCTTCTTACCAATCGATCGAATACCTTCTCATCACATAAGTATCTGGTTTTTTTAAACCAGGTGAACTTACTGAGATGATCATTTCTACTTCTCCGGTTGTCTTCTTGATACCCTTAATAGCTTGAAGGATTTCATGTAGAAATTGATCCTTCAATGAACTAGTAGCTGACCCTAATGAACATGGCACGAAGTTTAGGGTAGTCTGCTAGTTCGAGGATATAAAAAGTTACACGATATTGGGAAGACTTCTTCAAGATATCCAATGTAGTATATTCAAGCTCATCTTCGTAGTCCTCGGCTTCCCCCTGAATAGTAGGCTCTATCTGCATTTTCTCCATTGTAGGGTCCTTAGGAGATGGTGAGACATATTCAGTACCTCAATGATGACTTCCAAACCAAGAGGCCGTGAATCACAAAGCACATGAGTTGGAGAGTTCATAAGTTGGAGATAGTCACTTCCTCGGTTATTCTCTTGTCTTCGCTCCTAATTTCGTAAGAGCTAGAGGTGGTGGTTTTAGATCTTGATAGACTGCTTTAAGCAATAGCGGCCTTGAGTTGCCTTCTTTCCTCCTTTTCCTTCGAACTTGCTCCACTGCCTCATCTTTTTCCGAGGTCTTTATCAGTCTCTTCATTTTCATGGGGGTTCAACTTCCACCACCTGAATAGCCTGCGACTCGAGCTTCTTTGGTTCGAGCTTCTCAACAATTCTTTCAAAGAAATTTCTTCTTTTCGAGGGACAGTTTCTTTCCCTATTGGAGCCTCCATTCTTCTACCTTTCTTTCCAACTATCCTGTAGATGATTTTTTACGGTGGGAAAGTCCTTGGGTTTACCCACTTCCTCTCGTTGTAGTCCAAGCTCTTCACCAACAATGTAGCCTTTGTGGCAAAGGCATTCTGTGAGAAAGGACTATCCTCCCGTAAACATTCTTTATATTTCTCTTCTCCTCAATCATTTTGGAGATGAAATACTCTGTCGATTGAACCTTTTCTTTTCTGCTGCAGAGTCCACAATAACCGCCATCAACCTCACCTTAATCTTGTTTATTTGCTCCAAGCTCCCATAGTTTCCCAACAAACATTTGTCGACTATGTCAATAAGCTCTTCATAGACTACTTTAAGAAGCTTTTTGTTCATGGCTGCATAGAAAGGAGTTGGCTCCTTGAGAAAACCATCTAGATAGTTTTGCTCACTCTAATGGCATAGGCTTCAGGATCTTCTCCTTTATAGGGCAATCTCGAATTTCATGCAAGTCATCCTCGCCCGGGTATGGGTTAGATTTTCTCTAACCTCATGGATAACCGTCTGTCCATGAATCTCCTCCTCTCTATCCTTGGTCGAGTGACCTTGGATGTGATACCTCTTCCTTGTTTTTCTCTCTGTAAGTTAAGAAAGAACTCTGCAAGTTACGCATCATGACATTCTTTCGGCTCCTTCCCCGGAAAAATAGAGTTTTGCCTTCTCAAGTATGGTAAGAGCTCCTAAAATGTAAGTCTTCTTCTCATCCATTCTGAGAAGCCTCGTTTAAGAAGCACACGTTGGTTCGTAGCATAACTGATTTTTAGTTCCCAGCTCTTCAATGATTGTGATTGGTTTCTTAGCCATGCCCTTTTTAAGTGCCATAGGTAAGCGTGAAGCTTTGAGAGAGAGGAAGGGTTTTTAGGGAGTGAGAAGGTTGAGAGGATTAAGGAAGTAATGGTCGCAGTAAAGAGAACTTATGGTGAAAAACGGTTTATATAGTGGGTTGATAGGTTTGATTTGAGAGAAATGGACATTGAAGATTAAAGAATAATATTATTAGATCGGGATTTAGTTTTGATGAGTTAAAATGTACATATTAGTTTCATGTAAAGTAGGATGACCAGCTTATATTGTATAGGATAGTCAAGTAGTTGTTTCACTAGTTAGAAATGCATACTAGGTGAGCAAGGCTAGTCGGTGAGGATTTACATTTGAAGGTCATCTAAAGACAATCTTGAAGAAGTCATTTGATAGAGAGAATAATGAAGAGCTCGAGACAAGGTGAAAAATTAGCTAAGTAGAATAAGAAAGGCGGATTTCGACTAAGTCAATCAGGACAACTAACTCAAGAAGGTCACCGAGGTCAAGATCTGTTTTCAAGAATAAGTTGTTGCGGTTAGGGTTTGTTACAACAAACTAAGCGTCTTATAGGTTTATAAATAAACCTAAGCATAGTCCTTAGAGGGACTTTTGTACATTCTGAGATTCACATAATTCACAAAACACTCATAGCAAGTCACATTTTGATATTTTGATATTTTTCTAAGTGTTTAGAGAACACTTCTTTGTAATTCTTTCTACACAATAGTTTTATGCACTGTAATCTTAGAATAGAAGATTAGATTAGAGGGGAGATAGAAGATTTGAAGAGTTGAATCTTCACCACCGTAATCTGTAATCGAGAAGGAAGTAAGTAAGCAAGAAAGTAAGAAAAGACCCTTCTTCATGTTGGAGAAGGATAGTGGGACGTAAGATTTTCCAATCCGAATCACTATAAACCTTGTGTTCTTTACTTTTGATTTTAATTTCATTGATTACTTTGTGATTTCAAAATCGATCAAGAAGCTTTTAGATCTATTCTTAAAGGATTGAGTATAATTCATTTCCGCTGGGTACTGCAATAATTTAGAAGATCTGTTTGAGTAGTTCATCCGAAATTTGTGAGAAATTTGAATAATCTATTCAACTCCCCTTCGAGATTATTCTAGTAGATCGACTCAATCCGGGGACCAACATAAGGATTAGTGGCTGAGAATTGATGGTTTCTAATTTTGGCAATTTCAAACCATATCTTTCTCTCTCCAACTTTATAGGATAGAGTAATGGTGTAACTAATGGTGTATTAAATGTGTCGACACGCCATAAGATAAATCCTGCCTTTTTATGGATTTTACAACTAAAAAGAAATTATTGCCTTGGAATGGTTAAAAACATCCATGGTTATGTCCAGCAATCATCTCAAATAGATAAATCCTTGAATATTATTAAGGAAAAATTGTTTGCGACTACTTTGAGTTTTAACAATTAAGTCTACCGAGTTTTATTAGATTCATGTGACTTATCCTAAAAACTCGTGTGACTGAATATACTCAAAGTTACCTCTACCTTCTTCAAGGACTTTGGTGACAACTCTTCTTTGTACCATCCTTAGAGTGTATTTTCACCTATTTAGGCTACTTGATCCTCTCCAGGTCCGAAGTCCCAACTCTCTTGAGAGTTCTTGAAATCTTGCTTCGGCTAGAGGCTTTGTCGGGATGTCTGTCTTTGGCTTATCAAAGTGTGGAATTTTATCATAATGATATCTTTCTTTTCAACATGATCTATGATGAAATGATGTCTGATCTCCACATGTTTGCATCTTGTATGGAGGACTGGATTTTGAGAAATGAATAGGGCCTTTGTTGTTGTCACAATAGATAGTTATTTCATTTGTGAAAATATTGTAATCCCCGAGTTGTTATCTTAGCCATGGTATCTCGAGCACAACAACTATCAATCGCCATGTACTCAACTTCGGTGGTGTTAGTTGCCATCGAACTTTGTTTCTTCGAAAACTAGGAAATAAGCTTGCTTCCAAGGAATTGACAAGTTCCGGTGAGTTGATTTCCTTTCAATTACGCTATCACCATAGTCAACATCTGAATAGCACGATAAATGAAAGTTATCATCTCGAAGGATACCATAGTCCTAAATTCACAGTTCCCTTTAGGTATCTCAAGATTCTTTTGGCTGCAATCGGGTGACTCTCCTTTGGATTGGATTGATATCTTGCACATATTCCTAGAGCAAAAGTGATATCAGTGCCCGCTTGTTGTAAGGTACAACAAGGATCTTGTAATAGCTCTATAATCGAGTTTCATTTACTTGACTTCCCTTCTTCATCCGGATCCATCTTGTAATTTGTGGTCATAGGAATTCTAAGCTTTTTCTTGTTTTGACATCCAAACATCTCCAGACGTTCCTCGTATACTTAGCTTTGATTGATGAATATCCCTTCAGTGATTGTTTGACTTGTAATCCCAAAAAGAAATTCATTTCACCCATCATTAACATCTCAAATCTACCCTTCATCGTATTAGAAAATCTCTCACACGATTACTACGAGTGAATGATTGCATGATTTTGAGGTAATTCCTTGCAAAAAGTGATGAAAACTGTTAGTATTTGTGCTTTAAGGTGTAGAGTATCACTCTTTTGCATGAAAGGTATTATTGTATGAAAACTAATGGTTTTTCGAGGCGTTTCGTCTCATTTTCTAGGTTTTTGGAGGAATTAGACCGAACCGAGAGTACTTGAGATTCATATGGTAACAAGATGAACATGTGGGATGAAAATGGGGGTCGGAAAGTCATGTCGGGCCCACAAAAACCTCTTGACTCGACCTAGGGTCGAGCCCGAACACCTCGAGTCAAGATGGAAGCAAGGGATCAAAAAATTGGCAAACTACATTACAGCTCGAGTCCAGTGGTTGCCTTGAGTCAAGGCAAAGAAGGCCACTCGGGTGTGCCATGTGGTTCGAGTCGAGCCGAGTCACATTTTGGCTAAAAATGTGTTTTGACTCAGAGCTCGAGTCAAGGCCCTAGAGCTCGACTTGAGGCGCACGTTTTTAGATTCTCCACCATTTAAGCATACTTTGACGTGAAACAAAGCATAAGTTAGATAGGAGCAGTTATCTTTCAATTTTTTGGTGATTTTCATTGTTCTTGGTCAATTTCCACTTCCTAGCTACTTAGATTCAAGTTTATAGATAGATTTCCATTAATTGTTGATTAGATTAGAGTTTAATCCATTAGATTAGTGAATTGACATTGTATTTCAAATTGAATAAGATTACATTGTAGAAGATCAAGCTTTCAATTTCAATTTTATTGGTAAATTTGGTGATGTGCTTTCTATCTTTCTATTTCTATTTCTTAGTTGTTTTGATTATCATGTTGATCATATTTTTGTTTGCTCTCCCATGGTTTTTGCTCTTTGCACCTTGGGCTAGTTCCCTTGTGCTTGGGATAGTTGAGATTAGGGATGATTTGATTGCTCTAGCTATAATTGTTCATGATTGTCGTTCAATTGAGATAGATAGTACCTTAATTATTGATGTTTATTGTGCTTCAAACATGTTATCTCTTTTTTATTAGTGTTTGATCATCCTAGCAACAAACGAGAGTTGAGCTAACATGATTAGGGATTAATTGGGTGATAATTACGTATGATTGTATGAATTAGGTGTTTCGTAATTGAGAGATTCGTTGCATTGAGAATATTCACCATTAGGCTTTATGTGAAGAATTGAGACATTATTGTATGATGTTCATTACTTTCTATCTTGATTAAATGGCAATTTGAGGCAATTATAGTGGTGATCATTGATTCCTTAGTAGATGTTGGGTCCCTTTAGAATGAGTTGATCACGTAAACAAGATGCCTTCTAGTAATAATCTAGGGGGATGAATAGATTATCAAAAACTTTTGCAAGCTTAGATGATTTATCAACTCCAAAATCAGTTTTTACAATGAGCTTGATTTTGATTAAACTCAAGTTAAAAACAGAATCTAAAGCTTATCGAGATATTGAATTTGCGTTCAAGAAATAATCAATGAAAACAAGTAAAAAACAATAAGAAGAACCAACACCGGATTTATAGTGGTTCGGATCAAACGATCCTACGTCCACTCTCCTCCTTCAACTTGAAGAAGGGACTCTACTTCTTGTCTTTCTTCTTCCTTCCTTTCTTCGTTTACAACGTGTATCTTGACCTTACAAGTATGATTCTATCTCTATCTCGGCTTTTGAAGATTCAAATAAAATGGTGTTCTCTAAACACCAAAATGAATGAACACTAAGTGTGTTCGTAATTGATGTGTATACAAGTAATCGTGGAGAGAGCTTCTAATTCTTAGATTGCTAAAGTGTGAAATCGCTAGGTTGATAAAAATCTTCGTTATATTTGAAATTCTGAAACTATGAACCTTTTTATAGATCTTCCGTTGATGACAGGTTATAAGTTCCTTGTTTCGTTGAGGTTGGTTGTAACTAATTAACCAATTCTTGAAACTACTTCTTGTTCGGTTATGCGACTCTTGATTTTAACTAACTCTTTAGCTCGTCGACTTCTTACCCCGTCTCGATTCTTCACCCTATCTAATTCTTTACCTTGTTTGTTACTTCATCCTGGTGAGTGTCTTGATCTTCCTCCTCAAATGCTGTATTTGTCGTAAATGCCTTTACATTCTGTCTCCATCCGACTTTCTTTGAACAACCTTATCTTACTATCCACGTACTTAGTCTATTTACAAAGTTTACATTACATCACCGACTATACATTATTTTTCAGTGGTCATCCTAATCTTACACTTTTAACTCATCAAAACTAAGTACATCTTTTTTCATCCTAACAATTTCCCCTTTTTGATGATGTTAAAACACA
This sequence comes from Paraleonurus japonicus, assembly GCA_030762865.1. NCBI lineage: Eukaryota > Viridiplantae > Streptophyta > Magnoliopsida > Lamiales > Lamiaceae > Paraleonurus > Paraleonurus japonicus. The sequence continues at coordinate 26,082,297 of CM061060.1, forward strand.
CTCAAGAAAAGAAATATGTTAGTAATCTTAGAAAGTAAGAATAATCCATTAAGTCATGTAGTCGATAATCGAATAATCGGTTTATCAACGAGATGATTAGAAGATCATGAAACAGATAATCGTAGTAATTCGTTTATATAACCGGATGATTAAGAGTCGGATAATCGAGAATAAGACATTTAGTTTACTTTATTCAATTTGATCATAGATGTCTTAATGAGTCTTAATCGGGTTATGTTACAAGAATCGAAAAGTTAAACAGATTAGTTTAAGGAAGTTTAAAAATAATCAATCGATTCTCAAGGTAGGTCAAAAGGTTTATTCACATAGTGTTCACAACTTCGACTTTTCATGCAAATCGAGATAATGATCGGATAAGATGAGAGAAATAGAGATCTAGTCAAACCACCTATCCTGCTCTGGAATTTTAAGCCGATCGAAGACCCGCTTTTTAATGAGATTGTTTCACCACCCTCTGCAAGATTAGGTGTGGCTTCGCTTTGATGATCAGCCGCTTAATCTTCTCCAGTCCGCACGACCATCACTTGTCGAGAGGGGGTTCCATTTGGGAATAGGCTGGTGCGACTACATCTGCATCAAACTCCTCATGAGCAATATTGATGAGATATCGATACATCTAGGGGTCCTTCTCTTCCCGGCCAGTGTGGAAAGCTTCATTTTCCTCTAGTCCCCATTTAATTACTTTGCGAGACGTGAAACCGGAAGACCTCCACTTCAAAAGGCCTCCACCTCACCTCGGTCTGCCATTAACAAAGACTTCCTTGGGGACTACCTCACTCTGTGATATGGCCGAAATACATCTTCCCCCTGCTCATTCCTCTCTCTCGAACCCACTTTCTTAAGGAACGATCATAGAACTTCCTAGCATTTGCCTTCTCCACGATCCCTTCTCTTCTTGGCATCCCGTCGTTTGTACCTCTCCTTCTCCTCTCTCTTTCTCTTCCCGATTTTCTCCTCCTCATCTATTTCAGCTTGAGTTTTCTTAGATGTTTGAGCTGTCCTAGATGATCCAAAAGGAGATACGACCATCTTGATTGGAGCAGATCTTGCACGGAAGATCCCTAGCTTCTTCAAGATCTTGGGTTCACTTCTTGTCTTATCTTTCTCGGGACCTTCTCGACTTGTCCTCTTTATCTTTCCTCTTCTCCTCCTCAGCCTTTCAGCAGCCTCCTCGCAGTTCCTCTATCTTCATGTTCGGGGCCATGATCTTGTCATCGTGCTCATCTATTCTTTTCTTGAGCACACTATCTTCCCCCTTTTTAGCATCGGCAAATCGGGTGTTGCGATAGTGGCTACTTGTGTAATTTGTCCCATCGGTTCATGTCGAACATGCCCCGTCTTCTCTCCATTTGTTCATATCTTTTCTTATGAGCCGCCTCGGTCCTCTCGGAACTCTCCGTCCATAAATTGCTTTGGGATCGCTGTAAATGCCTATCCTTCTCCATGGCCAGTGCATTTTCAGCACTTGAGAAAATGAGGCCTCCTTAGTGTCCAAGACTCTTTCACTTGGTCCTCAATCAGTATCCTTGATCTCGGCATAGGCGATCGAACGTATTGTTTAATCCACTCATCCTGTGAGTTCATCTCCTCGCAATTATGCCTTCATTTCAGCCATCTGTTCCTCATGTCGATCTTGGAAAAATAGAGGTCGATTTTGGTCTTCTCTTGAACATCAGCCTCTATGTTTTCCTTGATAGATGATGAAATGACTCCGTGAATCAGCCGTAGAGCACTCGAGACTAGTTCTTTTGAGATTCAACATCTCTTCTTTCAGCATGTTGAACTCGGATATAGACACAGATGCCGAGGGTCCTGCGACTTCTTCGTCTCCATAGGAACTTCGCTTCAACCTCACTGGAGGAGAATCGCCCAATGTGTAGTTGTAACCGGCTCCTCCACCGGGCGGTGACTGCTGCCCGCTCTATTTGTGCCTCCTCGCCTGTATCCATCTCAGTGGCTCATCACAGCCTCCACCCATCGCAACTCTGGCTCTTCTCCGGTTCCCAGAGCTAACTCCGGCTCTACTCTCCTTTCCTCGAGACCTCTCAGCCTCCACCACATTTTCCTCTTCGACTTCCTCCGAAGTTTCCTCCGTTGGCTGCATGTTTACGAAATATACCCTATGCAGATATAATCGAAGAACATGCTCTCCGTCGAGAATATCCAAGAAGGATTTTAGCTTAGACTTTTTCGTAACTTCCTTCTCCCACAAGGATAGGTTGTTCCCTCCTACTTCAGCTATGAGGATAGCCGTCTCCTCAAAGCCTCCTGTCCTTATCCTCCATAATGACCACACATCTACTAACTCCTCCAACGGCTCGGGTTCGTCCTTTAGATTGTGCTCTTTTTGCAGCAAGAACTTCTTCCCAATAATTGAAGGGATTCCTTCGTCGGTCCCATAACTCCGGTAGGGTTTGGAAGAAGGGAGTATAGATGGAGTTCTGTTTGAGATGTGGATAGGAAAGAAAATGGAGTCGGATGAGGGTTGGGTTTGTGTTGGACTTTTGGGAGTAGACCGTTTTAGAGGCTCGGAGGCGGCGGCCTTGCCGCCTCTTCATCGCCAGGTGGGATGATGATGGTTGGAGTGTCTGTAGCCTCGGATGAGGAAGAAGATGATGTGGAAGGTTGGGCTTCTTCGATTGTTCGGGATCATCTCCGGATGAGATGTCCACTGGTTTCTCCCGCCTCGACACACCGGCCTCCTCACTGCGACACTTCCCCCTTGGGAAGCCTGTCCTCTCCTCTTCCTCTTCCTCCTCATCCTTAGCTTCCCTCCGTCTCCTCGAGATGATGATTCATCGGCCTAACACCGTCTCCACCTTCTTTTTACCCTTGGCTTTAGAAGCCTTCTTCTTCGGTGCCGGTGATGGAGGTGGAGAGTCATCGTCTCCTCGAAGTCGATAGCCCGAAGGGTTTCTCGCCCTTGATGAGTAGACCTTCCGCTTTGTGAATTTCTTCACCCCGCTTCTCGGCCGAGCTTGTCTGTCCCAATCTTGTGTTCAAGTATGATGGTGATCTGGCCATCATACTTGTGAGTTTTATCAGAGACCACCTCACCGGATCCTTCGACAGCTCATTCTTTATAAACTTCTTCCTTTCCTCCATCAGTCGAGAATACACCATCTCGAGCCTGGTTAATATCGGCTCCGTCTATAATGGCCCTCGACAGATATCCTCGGCTTAGTTAACCCGTCGTGACTCTGCCGCTCCCCAGTATGCACTTTATCAAGATGAACATCAAGTCGATACTTTCTTCTCAACATCCCCTTTTTTAAGTTGGCAGAGTTATTTTTCGAGATCTCCTCGCCATCATCTTATAACTCTCCAAATACTCCTCCGCTTTGTACGAAATGGGTTGCCGCCGGTGGTGCTAAGACCAAAGATCTCTCCGATGTCGGCCAATGGACACGTGAACCTTTCTGCTTTTCTCAAAGGTTCGACTCGGGTTTCTAACCCAATTTCTGTCGATTTTGCTCTGGTTAAGAATTCTCGCAGCAATATCATCGAGGGTTTTGGGTTTGGAGGGTTTTAACGAACAATATCTCTTCAAGCCTCTGGTTTCGAGCGGTTGAAGAATCTCTCTGGTTTCGGATCGGTGGAAATGTCCCATTCGACGTACATTTCCGACTTTGTTCGGTCCCCGATAGAAGCATGATCGTATTCATACTTGATTCTGGTTTTCTTAGAATCCGCCATTAGAACAGCTTTTGAAGGTTTTGAGAGGGAAATGAATTTTTGAGTGAATATGAAAAGGTAATTATGTGCGTAAGTTATTATGCACACGATCTCCTATTTATATCTCAAATTTTGGCTTTCGTGCCAACATTAAATGTAATTATGCTGATTTGTTTTGAAAAGTGCACGAATAATATTAAATATATCGCGCGTGAACTATTGACGGTTCATATCTCGTAAGCCGCCTCCAATTCCTGCGCGTGAATGTCACTCAAAGATATTTCAAAGCTTTATTTGATAAAATTTCGGATCCGATAGTAACTTCTCTCGACAAGAATTACCTTGATTTGTAAAATCTTTTCATTAATTAGATAGATAAACTGAAATATTATCTTTTTATTTTCAAAATCGCATCTTTTAAAAAGAACCCTTTATTTTATTTTTAAAACAAATTTTAAGAGAAACTACCGAGTGAATTCAATTTTTGAAAAATTAACTAATTATGATATTAAATTCACATATTAATTATGTGATCTAATAAACATAATTTTTAAACACAAAAAGTTAGAAAAACTCCCGTGATTTTAGCCGTGTCTGGATTGAACATTGTCTCCGCCCTTTTCGTATCCGATCGGATGAGATATGCCTTATTCACTTAACTAAAGATTTTATCATGACTTTAGAATTTCCTGAAATCAAAACACTTGAGCAAACTTATTAGTATCTTTTGTGAGTAATTCAGACGAGGTACATATACTCATCTATCTTTTGATCGATCACCGATTATGATGTATTTGTGCTGATTACTTCAGTTTAGACAAGTAAATATCAAGTTAGTTTAAAATCAATAGATAAGTCCTTGATTCTTGATTCCTTATAGGAGATCAATGATATCAGCTCTATGATTATCCATGTGATTTTTAACAAGTCTCGATATTACTTTCTAAACATAATATCATAAACGAGAGACAAAAAGACAAATAATAAAGAAAAGATTATAGATTAGTCAAGTAGCATCTAATAATCCTAATTCTAATGAAAGATCTTTGAACCTTGTCTCCGCTAGTGGTTTTGTTAAGATGTCGTCCTTTGATAATCGGTCCAGATCTTCTCTAGTCTCGATATTACCTTTTTCCACATGATCTCGTATGAAGTGATGACGAATATCAACATGTTTGCACTGTATGTAAGATTGGGTTCTAGGTAATGGCTATGGCACTATTACTATCACAAAAGATTGGTACATCTTTGGTGATAATATTATAGTCCCTTAGCCGCTGATCGATCCAGATAAGTCGTGAGCAATAACTCCCACCGCCATGTACTCGGCTTGAGTAGAAGTAGCTACAGAGGTTCGTTTCTTAGACAACCATGAAATCAGCTTACTTCCCGTAAATTGGCAAGTTCCGGATGTAGATTTCCTATCTATCTTACACCCACCAAAATCTGAATCTGAGTATCATGACAACTCGAAGTTATCGTCACCGGATACCACCCCTACATAGATTGTACCTTTCAAATACTTTAGTATCTTCTTTGAAGCTTCAAGATGACTCTTTTTAGGTTTAGCTTGAAAGCGTGCACATACACCCACCGCAAAAGAAATGTCAAGTCTACTAACAGTTAAGTATAAAAGAGAGCCAATTAAACCTCTATACTGCGTCGATCGATGTCTTCCCCTTTTACATCTGGATCAATTGAAAAGTTTGTCATCATAGGTATCTTGGCTTCTCGGCTAGTACCTATTCCAAATTTTTCAATAAGATCTTTGGTGTATTTTGCTTGACTTATGAAAATTCATTTCTTTGTTTGTTTAATTTGAAGTCCGAGAAAGTATGTCATCTCTCCCATCATGGACATCTCAAATCAGTTCTTCATAAGATGACTAAATTCTTCACACAAGATTAGATTAGTTGATCCAAAAATAATATCATCAACATAGATTTGAACTAACAAGAGACCTTTATCGATTCTTTTCTAAATAATGTTCTGTCTATCTTACCTTTTACAAAACCATTTTGAATCAAATATTCGGATAAGGTATCATACCAAGCTCTAGGGGCCTGTTTAAGTCCATATAGAGCTTTCCTCGATTATAAACCTTGTCTCCTTTGACAAAACACGGAGGTTGCTCTACATAGACCTCTTCGGCTATGACTCCATTTAGAAAAGCAGATTTCACATCCATTTGGAACACAAGAAATCTTTTATAAGCAGCATAAGCTAAGAAATCTTATGGCTTCAAGGCGAGCAAGCTGTGCGAAGGTTTCATCATAATCAATTCCTTCTGATTGTGAATAACCTTGTGCGACCAATCTAGCCTTATTTCTTACCACAATGTTGTTCTCATCTCTTTTGTTCTTAAAAACCCATTTTGTTCCAATAACTTTTTTACGATGGGGTCTTTCAACAAGTTTCCACACATCTTGTCTTTGAAATTGATTTAATTCTTCTTGCATTGCATTTATCCAATTGGAGTCGATTAGAGCTTCAATAATAGATTTAGGTTCGAGTAATGATACATAACAACTAAACGAGCAGTCTTGATTTATCTGTGTCCTTGTCTGGACTCCGCACTCTAAACTTCCGATTATCTTTATCTTTCTTGAGTATGAAGTCTTATCTAAAATATTTTCATCAATTGGTTACTGTATTACCTTCATGAATATCTTCTAGTCCATCTGGTAGTGTAGTCGTGTGATCGAGATGACATGGAAGATCTCTCATGCTCCTTATCTTTATTTGAGTATGATATGTCCTCCTCATCCGATTCGATTCTCGTAAGTAGAACTTGACTGATTTCTTGATATTCATTCTCGTTGACGTCTTGACTATCTTGGTGACGTCTATCTCGTGCTCTTAGACTTGAAAGAAGTTTCGTAAAAAACAACATGAGGTGTTTCTTCCACACATAATGTAATCTTATTAAAAACTCTATATGCTTTGGATACATGAGTATCCTAAGAATATCCCATCTGCAATCTTAGCATCAAAAGTTCTTAATTTAGATTTTCCATTATTATGGATGAAACACTTACAACCAAATATATGGAAATATGAAATTTTGGGTATTCTACCCTTCCATATTTCATAAAGGGTTTTGCATTTATCTTTCACAATTAAACACCTATTTTGAACAAAACAAGCAAAGATTAATGGCTTCGCCCAAAACTCCGTGTGGAGTATCATACTCGGATAACATTGTCCTTGCAGCTTCCTTCAAGGTTCTGCTTTCTCCTTTCAACTACTCCGTTTTCTTTGGGGTGTTCTTGCAGAAGATGTTTCATGTGCTATACCATTCTCGATAATAGTTAGTGACAAACGAATTGAGAAACTCAAGACCTTTATCACTTCTAATCTTGACAATATTTAGTCCTTTTTCATTTTGAATTCTTTTAAGGAATTGGAATTTTTGTTACAGCCTCATTCTTTTTGTACAAGAAAATAACCCAAGTCAATCTAGAAAAATCATCTACAATCACTAAAGTATATTTTCTTCCACTAAAACTCGTAGGTGTAACAGACCAAAAAGTTCCATGTGCAAAAGTTCCAAAATCCTTTCAAGTAGGACCATTTATTGTCTTGAAAGAAGTTTTGGTCTGCTTTTCCCTTCGACATGCATCACAAATATGGTCTAATGAAAATATTTTATCTGGGAGTCCTTTGACTAAGGATTTCCTTGCTATTTTGTTAAGAGTTTTGAAGTTTAAGTGACTAAGACGTTTATGCCATAGCCAGCTTAAATCCTCCGAACTCTTCGCAATAAGACAAGTATCCCTAGGGCAACTTTTGAAATTTGCAACATAGATATTGCCTTGTCTCGACTCCAGCAAGTAAAATATTTTCATTCAAACCATCCAAGATATAACATGCATTATGAGTGAATTTTACACAATATCCTTTGCCACAAAATCAAGAGATGTATAATAGATTATGTTTCAATCCTTCCACAAAGTAAACTTCATTAACCTGGACATCTCCGATCATTAGGGTTCCAACTCCTTTAGTTAGACCAAAGTTGTTGTCACCAAACATTACCCGAGGTCCGTCTATTGTCCGATAGTTTGAAAGAAGTCTTTTTCATAAGTCATATGCTTAGAACATCCGCTGCCTATATACCGGATGACTTCAAGAACATCTCCTCTTTCAACTATCTCCTTATCTCCCTACAATCACAAATTTTATTTTTAGGTACCCTTTGTGTATTGGGTCCTTTCTCGTTAAGTTGATACTTAGGTATCCAGATAAAAACATCCAAGTTTTTCAAAACCAATGATTGAATCTTGCAACCATATCTATCCACTAATGTTAGACTGCCTAGATCAATTTTATTGAGTTGTTCTCTAGTGATTGTCTTATATTTTGGAAAGAATGGATATGACTTGCTTCTACCATCAAAGCCATTATACTTTGGAAAAGGTTTTAACTTAGTCTTTGGATTTCTTTTGGGAACATTTCTCTTTTCGTGTTTTCTCCTTAGAAATATCGACGAGGTGATTTGCTCCTTAGATTTCTTCGGACTAAGCTTTGTCTTTTCCATAGTCTCGTATCTTTGATAAAAACCCTTGGTTTCATAAGATCATTCTTCTTGTTTCTATCAAAACCTAATCCGGTTTTATCATCAGCATCCGAGAGATACTAAAGAGGTTATCAATCATAGATTGAGAGTTATTAAGTCGTCCTAACTTGAGATTTAACTCTTGGTTAGTCTTCTTAAAATTCTCATTCTCCGAATTGACATTTGAAAATTTAATTTTTAAAGCACTCAATTCTTTCTCCAACTTCTTGGTCTTCTCGGATGAGGAACTCGTAGTAGTCTTAGATTGACATTCCCCTTGAATGTACAGTCAAGTTTTTACTTGTTACACTGATATTCCTTAGTTAGATTAAGAACTTGATTCTTTAAACTTAAATTTTCAGTCTCTATCTGTTTATAAGCGAGATAAAGCCGTCTTTAGATCTTTTAGAAGCTTGTTAATAAGACATGGATCGATTCGAGATAGGTTATCACAATCATTATCCGAGGATGAGTAATAGTTCACCTCTTTAGCCATTAGGCATATGTCATTGTCGACCCAAAACCGGATGAGGATGATGATGTCTCATGTGTTTCCTCCTTCTCTGCTAAAAGAGCTCGTTGATACTGCATACCTTCTAACCCTCTTCTTTCTCTTTTCTTCTCTCTCTAGGAGTAAGTTGAGGACAATCATAGCTAAAGTGACCGGGTTTATTGCGGGTATAATGAGATATCTCCTCTATCCGATTTTGGACTATTGTCTCCTCGTCTGATTGGTGACTTGTAACTTTTTACCGAATCCTTCTTCTTGTCATTATCTGAATACTTCTCTTCCTTATCGATTTATAATTTCGGCGATTAAACTGTCTCTCTTGTTCCTTTTATACTTCATCTTAAGTCTCTCATATCGTCCGATCAAAAGTGTCATTTCCTCCTTGGTTCACAAATCGATGCCTTGGAAATCTTTTGATTCTTCTTGATGAAGAAATGCCACGCTTTTCCAGATGTAGATGACTCTGCCTCATCTTCTTCATCTTCATTGTGTATGTCATATTCCAAAGGTGCTTTAAGATGAGAAAATAGAGTGTGATGTGATATTGATGACAGATTACGTGTCGCTTTAAGAATATTAGCTTTCTACCTCCATCTTTTGCTCAAAGATCTGAGTACCTTGTTGTTGATTTCTTTCTCGGTGTATGTCTTACCCAAATCGGCCGCTTTGTTCACAAGATTAGTCGGTCTTACGTCCAATTGATCCACGCTTTCTCCATCCTTCATTTTGAACGTGTCAAATGCATGTAAAACGGATCGCAACTTATTTTCTTTGACTCGATCGACCCTTCACAAACACTTGCAAGAGTCTCCCACATATCCTTAGTCTGTCTTGCATCTCTTAACTTTCTCTATCCAGTCTTTGCTCGTAGTTTCTATTATTTCTGTCCTAGCCACCTCGATCCAAATTGTGGATTTTCCTTTCATCATTTGTTAATTCCGCACTCTTCTTTTCTTGTTGACTTCTTGTAATAAGATTCAGCTCCATTGCTTACAACTCCATGATAAAATTTTATTGGACCTTCCTCAAGAACCTCTTCCATTCGGTCGTGAATGGCCTTTAAATGATTCTCCATTCTAAACTTCCAATAATCATATTCTTCAATCGGGAACTCCGCAAACTCCTGGTTTTCTTACTTTTAACAGTTGACATAGTAATTCAAGAGACTAAAAGACAACTTATCGAAGTGTTAGTGAATCAACAATAAGAAATCGAATTAAACAAGAACTCAAGAATTTCAAGACCACAAATCTTTAATCGTAATGTACTCAACACCGCTCCGATACCACTTGTTGGGTCCCTTTAGAATGAGTTAATCACGTAAACAAGATGCCTTCTAGTGATAATCTAGAAGGGGGATGAATAGATTATCAAAAACTTTTGCAAGCTTAGATGATTTATCAACTCCAAAATCAGTTTTTACAGTGAAACAGCTTGATTTTGATTAAACTCAAGTTAAAACAGAATCTAAAGCTTATCGGATATTGAATTTACGATCAAGAAATAATCAATGAAAACAAGTAAAAAACAATAAGAAGAACCAACACTGGATTTATAGTGGTTCGGATCAAACGATCCTACGTCCACTCTCCTCTTTCAACTTGAAGAAGGGACTCTACTTACCTGTCTTTTTCTTCCTTCCTTTCTTCGTTTACAACGTGTATCTTCACCTTACAAGTATGATTCTATCTCTATCCGGCTTTTGAAGATTCAAATAAAATGGTGTTCTCTAAACACCGAGAAAAATGAATGAACACTAAGTGCGTTCGTGAATAATGTGTATACAAGTAATCGTGGAGAGAGCTTCTAATTCTTAGATTGCTAAAGTGTGAAATCGCTAGGTTGATAAAAATCTTCGTTATATTTGAAATTCAAACTATGAACCTATTTATAGATCTTGTTGATGACAGCTTATAACTTCCTTGTTTCGTTGAGGTTGGTTGTAATCGATTAACCAATTCTTGAAACTACTTCTTGTTCGGTTGTAATCGACTCTTGATTTTAACTAACTCTTTAGCTCGTCGACTTCTTACCCCGTCTCGATTCTTCACCCTATCTCGATTCTTTACCTTGTCTGTTACTTCATCCCGGTGAGTGTCTTGATCTTCCTCCTCAAATGCAGTATTTGTCGTAAATGCGCTTTACATTCTGTCTCCATCGACTTTCTTTGAACAACCTTATCTTACTATCCTCGTACTTAGTCTATTTACAAAGTTTACATTACATCACCGACTATACATTATTTTTCAGCTGGTCATCCTAATCTTACACTTTTAACTCATCAAAACTAAGTACATCTTTTTCATCCTAACAGTAGAGATTAACCCTAGCACCCATTCCCCATTTGAACTACTTGAAAGTTTGTCTAGCTTGTTGTTTGATCTTAGCTTAATTCATAGTTTTATTGCTTTGTGTATGTCATTCTTGTGTTTGAGTAGAATTGATAGTAGAAAACCGAGCTTGCTTCAATAGTCAAAGACAACTTGCATCCTAGGGCCTCATTGCATCTCATGTCCTTTGGGTTCGATACTTGATTGGGTCTTAAAAGCACTTGCCCGAAAATACTTAAATCAAAATGGTGCCGTTGTAGGGGATGTGATTTTGCGTTCAAGTGAGACTTAGGATTGGTTTAAAGTGGCTACTTGTTGCTCTTTTTCTTGTTTAGTTCATTTGTTTAATATGAATTTGATACTTGCTCTCTTGTGTAGATGGATGGATATTACTCGTACGCGTGGAATCAAAGTTATTATCAAGATAGTGTAGTTTATCCTCCACACTACAAAGGATTTGGCTACGATAATGGGAGGAACTTTGAGGATAAGTATCACATGCCACAAGTTTTCTCTCATTATCAAGAGTGGGGAATTCATGATGTGAGGGCTACCTTGAAGGAGATGCTTGGGATGTTGTTGAAGAGATTTGAGACAAATGACTCTAGATGTGAAGAAATGTTCACCTTGTATGAGAACATCTATGAGACCAATGCAATGGTTGATGCAATGATAGATGGGAACATGGAGATCACCAAAGCTAAATTTAATGTTCTAATAAGTCAACTTATAGCTTTTCTATTCCAATATGAGCACATAACCATCACGGAGAATCATCAAGAAGAAGGGGAAGAAGAAAATGTAAATGAAGATGAAGAAGAAAAGAAATGGAAAGAGAAAGAGAAAGAAGAGGGTCCAAACAAGAAGGATGAAATAGAAAATTTTCTTGTTAAAAGTGATGAAGAGGAATGTCCATTGATGGACATGAGCAACAATGAACAAGAAAATCTAGAAGCATTGAATGAGGCATTGAAGAATGAAATAAGCATTTCTAAGCCTTCAAACTCTTCAATTTTTACTTTAATTGAGACTGATGCTTCTATTGATTTTATTTTACCTCTTGTGAACTTTGATTATAGGAAGGAAGTAATGAAGTGCTTGGGCATCCTTGGAAAAAAGGAAGAACGGAGAAAGATGATGGTGAGAGAGCAAGGGGGACAACCATTGACAATGTGCAAGATATATATGGTTGATTGGTCTACCAATGATGAGAACCTCCATGATTTTGAAGCTCCAAGGATGAGATATAATGGCAAGGAGGACCAATATCTTTGTCTATTCCGATGAAAAGAGTTTGAAATTAATGAATAACGTTCGGTAAATGATGTTAAACTTAGCGCTAGATGGGAGGCAACCCATCATTTTCTTGTTTTCTTTTGTTTGTTTGTGTTTTCTTGCTTTGAATAATTATGGCTTGTGATCTTTGTAGGGAAGTGGAAGTGCTTTAGGAGGCTTGATGAGCCCTACATGCTTGAAGGAAAGATGGAGTTTGAAGGCTTTATGGTACAACACTTTCTTTCAAACTTAGACTTGTCTAAGTTTGGGGGAGGTGTTCCTCTTTTCTTGCCTACCTTTTGTGTTCTTATATGATTTTGATGTGTGATTCATTTTGGAGCTTTAATTGTGGATTTCTTGCATATATTTGAGAGATATTTGATGACGAAGTGAGTGTGCTTGAGATTATGTACGTGTGCACTTGTGCTTTTAATTGAAGGAAATTGAACTTTTGAAGTGATCATGAGTTGATATGTGGCTTAAAGCTAGCATGATTGATGGTTATGTGATAATGAATGTGATTGAAAATGCTTGATTCATTGCTCAATTTAAGCTCGTGAGCTTTTGTGCCTTAAGATCGTACATCTTATACGGTTGAAATTCTTTGTGAGTGCATCATTCATGGATTTGTATGCTAGAACTTTCCCTTGGACTTGTTGAAATTGATCTTTGTGTGATTTCATGAATATGATAAGAGGCATGTTTGATTGAGAAGTCATATAGCCAAATTTTTCCCCATAAAAAATATTTGATTTCATTACTAAGCCAATTTGAGCCTCGTGTCCTTATTCTTTGGCAAGCAAAGTGAAATTGAAGTCATTTTGCCTATTTTATGAGCCTTATTGTCCTATGTTTAGTAGAGCTTGATTGTTGGCTAGAAGATGGTGCTTTGTATAAAGAGTGTGGTGGAATGATGATGTGCTAAGTTGATTGTTGAGAAAAGATGAAAAAGATTGTTGGTCCCCAGTTGAGTAGTTTAAAGGAAATCAAGCAAGCCTTCCAGAGATAATCTAGAAGGGGGTTGAATAGATTATTCAAATCTTTTTAAAATTTAGAATATCAATTCAAATGATTATTTCAAATCCCCAAAATCAAAGTTAAACAGTGAAACAATTTTAAACTCAATCTTTGAATTAGGATCTAAAAGCAATCTGAAACAAGTTTATACAAATTATAGATAATCAACGGAATAAATGCGAGAAAGTAAATGACACACGATTTATAGTGGTTCGGATCAAAAGATCCTACATCCACTCTCCCTCTTCAACTTGGAGAAGGGCCTCTATACACTTACTTACCGACTTATTGATGATTACAATTACAGAGTTTTGACGATCTTCATCTTCAATACACCTTCAAACTATCAAACTAACTAGCTAAACTAGAAATTACGGTGAAGATCGTGGTTTGAAGATATACAATAAGTGTTCTTTAAACACTTAGAAAACTTATGAAAACTTTAGAAGATTTGTGTGTGCTTTTAGAAAATGTGAATTTAATGAAGAATGCTAACAGCTTCTTCTAAGAATTGTGTTTAATCCTATTTATAAGCTTGTAAGACGGTTAGTTTGTTGCAACAAACTAAAAACCGCTTAACAAATTTTTCTTTAAAACCGCCCTAACCTCACGGTGATCTTGAGTTAGTTGTGCATTGTTGACTTGGTGAAAACCTGCCTTCCTTATTCTACTCACTGGTCTTGACCTTGTCTTGAGCTCTTCATTATTCTCTCTAACAGATGACTTCTTCAAGACTGTCTTCGGATGATCTCGTACTTCCCGATCTCGGTTGACTTCATTTTCCTTGCCTAGTTTGATCTCGCCTAGTAAAAGCTTAGTACTTCAGCTGGTCTATTCAATCTCACTGGTCATCCTGTTTACATGAGCTTGTCTAACCTATTTTAACTCATCAAAACTAAAATCCCGATCTAACAATTTTCCCCTTTTTGATGAAGTTAAACCGCAAGAAAGAAACAAACTCACAATGGTGTTAGTCAAGGTCATTCAAGATAATCGGATAAGCATACTAAGCACGTAAGCATCTTTTACTTAGATAAGTTCACATAAGAGCACTTATTCGCACTTATGAAAATATTCACACTTAGCGAATTTCCGTACTTTGGAAAATTTTATACTTAGAAAAATTTTAAGTAATGTTTGTTTTAAGAAAAAGATTTTCTTAGATGATAACACTTAGAAAAATTTCTTGATATTTTCTTGGAAAGCAATAAGAAACTTAAGCTTGAAAAGATAAGACAATGCAATTCGGTATAAGTTCACAAAATCTCATTCATATGAACACTTTTTACATATTAAAATTTGTGCGAGATAAGATGAAAGATGAGAAAAGAAAATCGATCTTATCTAGACACCCCACCGACCGCTTCTCGAACCATCATACGCTTAAAGACCCTCTTCCTTAGCAGGCTTCACTCGCCATCCTTGAGTCCCGACTCAACTTCAGCTTTTGTAACTATGTTTTTGTACCCAGTGTAGTCGATGGTTTCATCGGCGTTTCTCTTGACTTTGCGAACTCATAGGCAAGCATCGGATCAACATTGAATATCTTGTCTGTCTCATCGATCACCTCGATAGAGATCAACGCTCTTCTTTCTCCATCCATTCATGCCACCTTAGGTCCTCATCTTCACTGAAGACTCGATGCCTTGAGAATGTACCGGTAGTACATCCATCTTGCATCCAAGTTCTTCTCTTTGTATTCTTTTATGAGCTGACCCGTGACCATCTTGGGAGGGGCAGATGATTGGTGGTAAGGACGGAAGTCTTCATCATCGCAGATTTCATCACCCACTTCCTTATGTCCTTGCTCCACTTCATCTCTAGCCCTTTGTTCTTCTTCTTCATTCTCTTCCTCTCCCTTTCTCCGCACGACTCCTTCTCTTGCCTCGATTCTTCCGATCTGCTCCTCGAGATAAGTTGGAGTAGTCGAGTTCCCTTTTCCTCTTTTCGGGCATAGTGGATTTAGCAGATACGATCTCACTGAGCCGGCTCCTCCATTATCTTCCCTTTGCCCTTGCCTCCGGCCTCTCGAAGATTTTTCGAGACTCTTTGATACGGGCCATCAGCTTGGCAGCCTTCTCTTCCTCTTCCTTCTTCATCCTCTCCTCATCTTCTCGATGGCTTCTTCAATCTGAGTCACCCTCACCGGAGAGCGGCAAGCTCATCTAATTTGATTTTTACTGCCTTTGCCGCTTCTAGTTCAAATTTGTATGCGCCTTTTAGAGATATCTCGATCTTGGTTGGCCTTGACACCACCGAGAGGGCCTTGATCCTTTCTTACCCACCGCTTCCCCTTTTTAACTTCATCCTTGAGATCTCGCACTGAGTTTCAAGTGAAGAACAATGCACTCCAAATCATTCTTGTCCATTGAGATAGCATCCACCACTATCGCATTGTCTTCACCACCTTTGCCTTTAAATTTTTCAACTCCTCCTCTATCTTGCTTACACGATCAGCCAACACGGTGTTAGATTTATTTGAGATATTCTTAGTGATATTTACCTCGGCTATCCTCATGTTGGCTATCATCGTGTCTCGTGACGCCCGGATGATATTCTTTGTCCGCTTGGCTACCAGCCTCTCCACCTTCGAGTTTATCTTCTTTTGTAAGTTTGAGATGGCCGAGGAGAAGGCCGATGAGGGATCGTGTCTTCATCCTTTGAAGAGGATTCAGACGAGGAGGAGGATGATGGAGTTCGAGGGAAAGGAGAGTTCATTTGAATGTCGCCGAAGATGGAGTGGGAGATATCTGGTACTTGGACAAAGTGGGGATGGGTTATGTTTGGGGGTATCACGGTGGAGAAGGGGAAGTTGAGATGATGAAGGTCTGCGGGTTCACTGTGGTTGGGGGAGGTGAAGATAAAGTTGGTAGGGTTATGATGGGGGTGATGGTAGTTAAGGGTGTAGGTTCGTATATGGGAATAATGGGTAGTGGGGTGGGTTCGGATAAGGATGGTGGGGGATAGATATAGTAGGGGTTTCGAGAGGGTTGTTTGGACAGGTTTGGGAGGTTGGCTGATTTAGAGGCTCGAGGTAGCAGCCAAGACTACCTCGTCATCGCCAATGTGAACGAGGTGAGGGGAGGGTGGATTCGTAAGATGTAGAGAGATTGGAAGAAGTAATTATAGAGATCACCTTCTCGGTAGAGGGAGTTCTCTCTCGAGCCGGGCTCCT
The DNA here is from genome assembly GCA_030762865.1 of Paraleonurus japonicus. Lineage (NCBI taxonomy): Eukaryota > Viridiplantae > Streptophyta > Magnoliopsida > Lamiales > Lamiaceae > Paraleonurus > Paraleonurus japonicus. The sequence continues at coordinate 26,098,859 of CM061060.1, forward strand.
CCAAAGCACCTCGGCCTCGGCCTATCTGCTGCTGCAGCCCACTTCCTGAGTTTGAGCTTCCTCCGGTAGCAGACTTTGATGGGCAGCAGATGACTCTCCTGCAGCCTTCTTCTCTCGAGGCCTTTACTAGCCTTCTTCTCTTCTTGGCCTTCTCCTTCAGCCTTCATCGGTGTGAGGCCTCAATCGAGCTCATTGTCGGTTCGGTGGTTACACCTCCTCGGTGAGGATCAGCTTCCCTTACTTCAGCCGCTTCATCATCTCGAGTCTGCTGACCTCCTATCGATTCATTTTTGTGAGGAGCCCTTTACGCTTTGTGTAGCTCCTCACCCCATCACCCGATTGAGGTCGTCTCGAAAGAAGATCCTCCAAAGAAGACAGTTGATTTTGTTGAAGAGGCTTGTAATGGTCTTGGTTGTCCACTCCCAATCACGCACTCAAGTGTCTTCTTCTCATCCTTCAATCTCTCCAAAGAATACCTCAGCCCAGTTCACCCTTACTCCATCCAAAATTTCCCTAAGGCGATTCAATCTTGGCCTGGAAAGCCCGTCATGAGAGTTCTCGCTCTCCTAGTATCGATTTGTATGAGTATCGTTATTATAAGATGATACTTTCTTCGGAGCATATTCTTTTTAAGCTCTTTCCGCGATCCTTGCACGAAGATCGGACCATCGTCTCGAATGATTCGACCCAATCATCGTCTTTGTAGGTGTATGGATTCACACCATCTTCAAAGATTCTCGCAACGCGTCTGTTTGAGAAATAAAGACATCTACATCATCCACCTTCGACTTGAATACACCATCCTCATACTTCCCGTTGATGTAGAACACGAGCCCTCGCATGTCCAGATCTTATTTTTCTCGATTTCTTCGAGCAAAATACCCTTAGCCTTGATCTTTCCAATAATTGAAGAATCTCCAACAACTCGCATCTCTTGTAGTTTCAAGTTAACATACATCTCGGACTTAATCTTCTTGTTGTAGGCTTCTTTATTGAAGTTAACCATGGTTGCGGTGAGGTTTATGGATTTTACTGGTCATTAACGGGGTTTTTCAAAAATTTGGTAAGTGGAATTTTTACAGAGTGTAAATGGGTTTTCGAAAGTGAAAAGGGTGAAATGAGGAAGATGAATGTATATAAGAGGGAAATCCGGATGAAGGATCCACGTGTAAAGTGATTTTTAATCGATCCGTTAATTTGAATATCTCACCGTTTCAGATCAACGGCTAAATAGAATTAGATGTTTGGGGTTCAGCGCGTGGCATTAACTCGCTTTAGAATGCGTAAAAGTAACCGCCACCTATTGATTAGACGATTTTAGGGTTTGCTTTATGCGAGAGAATTAAGTATACCCGACGTAGTTTCGAAATATACCTTTCTTTGCATAAAGGTTTTCTAAATCGATAAGGTTTAGGATGACTTAGTCCGAAAATGACCTTCTGGGATTTTGAAAATACATCCTAGTCTCGATTATTTTAAAAATAAAAAAATTTAATCTGAGTTAACTTGTGCCATTATTTAAAAATTACTAAGTCTCATATCTCCATATAACCGGTATATGAAGATATTTAACTCGATTGAGGTTTTCAAAAGGACAACTCATCTGAAAATTTTTGAAATTGATGAACTGTAAGAGTAATTTCAAAACAATTTTGAGAAGAAAACAAGGATAGGTTTTGTTCGGATGAGGAGGTTTATACCGATCTAACAATGCTTGTTTATAACCTCGTTCCCGCAGATACATAAACTTAGGAAACCATTAGTAGCTAGAGTAAGTCGACAAGTTACATATGCTCTGTGATTGCCCTTTGACATATATTAAGTTTGATAATTCTTTCTAGTCATGATTTAAAGAAAGGAAAATAGAAAGAATATACTATATACATATAATAGAAGTTATAAATCAGCTAAAGATGCATCAAGTAATCCTAATTCTAAACATAATTCCTTAAATCTAGACTCAGCTAAAGGTTTAGTAAGTATATCGGCTCTCTGTAATTCGGTTGCTATCTTTTCTAGTTTAATATCATTTTTCTCAACATGATCCCTAATAAAATGATGCCTAATATCTACATGCTTACACTGAATGCAAAACAGATTGTATGTCATAGCTATTGCACTACTACTATCACGTAAAATAGGCACGAGATGATGTGAGAATATTATAGTCCCTAAGTCCGACTAATCCAGAGAAGCCGAGAGCAACAATCTGCCGGTTGTCATGTATTCACTTTAGTTGTGGAGGTAGCAATGAAGTTTGTTTCTTAGATAACTAAGAAATTAACTTGTTGCCTAAAAATTGAAAAGTTCCAGACGCGGACTTCCTATCAATTTAATGTACCTCCAAAATCTGAATCAATAACTAGAAAGCTCGAAGTTGTCATCGATGGGTACCACAACCCAACCTGCAGAGTACCTTTAAGATACTTTAGGATTTTCTTAGCTGTTTCAGATGAGCTTTCTTGGGATTTGATTGAAACATTGCACATACCCCAACCGCAAAGGCTATATCGTGCCTACTTGCGGTGAGATATAACAAGGATCCGATCAATCCACGATACTTTGTTGCATCTGTGGGTATTCCATTCTCATCCGAATCCATAGAGAAGTTAGTTGCCATAGGTATTTTAACCTCTCTACTAGTAATCATCCCAAACTTATCTATGAGGTCCTTTGCATACTTAATCGATGTATAAAGATCCCCTACTTGTCTGCTTAATTTGCAAACATAGAAAATATGTTAGTTCTCCCATCATAGACATTTCGAATATATTTTTCATGAGAACACTAAATTCTTCACACAAAGTGTCGATTAGGTGAGCCAAAAATGATATCATCTACATAGATTTGAACTAATAAGATATCACCATCTACTTCATTTCTAAACAAGTGTTCTATCTATCTTACCTTTAGAAAATCCACTTGATATCGTAAATTCAAATAGAGTATCGTACCAAGCTCGAGGTGCTTGCTTTATTCCATATAGTGTCTTGTTGAGTTTATAGACTTTATTATTTATCGTAAACCCTAGAGGTTTGTTCTACATAGACTTCTTCAAGTAACACTCCGTTTAGAAAGACAAGACTTGACATCCATCTCGAAAGACTTTGAAACATTTATAGGCAGAAAGGCTAAAAACAACCTTATTGCTTCTAATCGCGACTAGAGCATAGGTTTCATCATAGTCTATTCCTTCAAACCGTGAATAGCCCCGTGCTACTAGTCTGGCCTTATTACGAACAATAATGTTGTTTTCGTTTGTTTTATTTTTAAACACCCATTTGGTGCCTATAATCATTCTATGAATGGGTCTATCCACTAACTCCTAAACATTTTGTCTTTCAAATTGATGCGAGCTTCTTCCTACATGGTCAATTACCCGGCTTGGGTCGAGATAGAGCCTCCTCAATGGACTTGGGCTCAAAGAGTGAAACATAACATCGAACATACTATGAGAACCCAACATCGTTCGTGTCTCGAATACTACTTGAGGGATCCCCAATAACTGATCACCGGATGATAACTCCTCATCCTTTTGCCTATTTGAGTTGAAGTATCCTCATCTCGTTGTCTCGGTAGGTAAGTCAACTTGTTCTTCCCGAGTAGACCCCCTTCATCTACCGACCTTGGCTGATCGGATGATGTCGAGGAGTCTCCTCGGATGGAAAAGAAAGAGGAGTTCCCTTCTAATTCTCGATGGAGATTCTTCATTATCTCGAATCAATCAAAACTAGGAGATAAGTTTTCCTCTGTTTAGTTTTGTTAGGTTCAATTCTATCTAGATCATTAGTAATTTGGTTTACCTTATCTAAAAAGTATGTAGTTCATCAAACACCACATGTGGAGTTTCTTCTACACAAAGAGTTGTCTTATTGAAGACTCGAAAGCCTTGGAGGTGCTTTGGAATATCCTAAGAATATTCCATCACCGCCTTAGCATCAAATGTCTTCAACTTAGACTTCTCATTGTTGTGAATGAAACACTTACACCCAAAAGCACGAAAATAAGAGATTCTTGTAACCTTACCTTTCCAAAGTTCATAAGGAGTCTTACCTTTATCTTTTACAGCAAGCATCTGTTACGAGTGTAGCAGTCAGTATTAGTTGCCTTAGCCCGTAACCTTTGGGTGTTCCATATTCAGCTAACTTGCTTCTCGCTTCTTAAGTGTTCTATTCCTTTTTTCCACGACTCCATTTTGTTGAGGTGTTCGGTGATGATGTCTCATGTACTATTCCATTCTCGGTAAGGTAGTTAGATAGACAAAGATTTAAGAACTCGGTACCCTTTGTCACTCCTTATTTTAATAATATTAACACCTTTTTTCATTTTGTATTTGTTTGAACAGATCTGGAATCTTGCTCACCATCTCATTTTTCTTGTAAAGAAATATCACTCAAGTATATCTTGAATAATCATCAACAACTACTAGGGTGTACTTCCTTCCACTAAAGCCGAGGGTGAAACTAGTCCAAACAAATCCAAATTAAGGAGTTGTAAAAACCCTTTCGGATGAAATTGTGTTAATACTTTTGAAGGAGTTCTTGGGATGTTTACTTTTTGGCATGCATCACATTTAAGATCAGTTGAGCAAAGTCTTTCGACAATCCTTTGACAAGATTCCTCTTAGCTATTTTGCTAAGGGTTTTGAAATTCGGATGACTAATTCTTTTATGTCATAGCCACCGAGGTCATCTCCACCTTTAGTAAATAGACATGTGTCTTTGGGACAACTATTAAAGTTAGCCACATAGACATTACCATGTCCGAAACCAATTGAAAGTACCTTGTCTCGAGGAACCTGTCTAAAATATCACACTTATCCTTTGAAAATCTAACATTAAAACCTCTATCACATTTGAAAAGCAGATAACAAATTATGTTTCAAACCTTCTACATAGTAGATTTCAGACTTCTGGACATCACCTATAATTAAGGTGTCAATTCCCTTTGGTCTGTCTCGCAGCTTATTGTCACCAAACATAACTCTTGGACCATCTATATTCGGAAATTTGAGAGTAGTTTCCTTTCACAAGTCATGTCTTGAGAGCGCCCACCGTCAATATACCGGATGGATGCTAGAATCTCCTCCTTTAAAGATAGCCCTTGTGATTCTTGTAAAACGATTAGGTAAGAGGTACCCTAGTGATCTTGGGTCATTTAAGGTCAATAATCACTTTGGGTATCCAGACAAATATTTCATTGTTCAATAATAGGTCGATTCAAGTTGTCTCCCAAATCACAATAAATATATTAGATTTGTAAGCAAGCTTGTTGAAATCGATTTGGTGACCTTCTTGATCTTTTGAAACAAAGGATAGCATTTGTTTCTACCATCAAAAGAACTATATGAAAGATTCTTTTTAATCTTGGTTCTTGGAACCCTCTTTATCGTATTAGGATTTCTCATCCGATATTTACTATTCGCATTAAGAGAAGTAGTCCTCGTTTGACTTTATGGTTTCCAATGTCCAATTTTAATTCCTTTTGATGTTTCAAAGCACTTTTACAAACTTCCTTAGTTTCGTAGTTTCGGCTTATTATTTCTATCATAACCAAGACTGTCTTATCATGAGACTTTTGTGAGGTTCTAAAAATATGGTCTATAACCGATTGTGAGTTATTAAGTTGACTCATTTTGAAGACCAGCTTCTCATTAGTCTTCTTCATTGACTCATTCTCATTACATACCATTTCAAATTTATCTTTTAAAGATTTTAATTCTTCTAATCTTTCGTAAAGACTAGGTGATGTACTAGCCTCGGCTGAGGTAAACATTCCCCTTGAATATTTCCACGTACTCGCAGTAGTTCATAACTTGCTTTCCTTTGATTAGAGTCTGAATTTGATCTTTTAAAGTTAAATTTTCAGTCTCTAGTTGTTTATAAGCACTTAGAGACATTTTTAGATCTTTCAAAAGTCCTTTGATCACAGCTTGATCATTATCTCGAATCGACTTATAAAACTCATTATCGACGAAGAGTAGTAATCTACCTCTTTTACCATCGACAAATTTCGTCATCTCGATCCGAAATCGACGATGATGATGATGAAGATGATTTTCTTGATTCTCTTTCTTCAGAAGAAGGGCTCTTTGATCTGCAAAGCGTCTATCTCTTTTCTTCCTTTTCTCCTCTCTTTCTTTAAGAGTCACTGGGACAATCATAACTATAATGCCCCGGCTTGTTATAGGTGTAACAAGTGTCTCCCGATCCGATCTAGGACTATCTGGGATTCTTTTTCGCAGTGACTCGTACCTTCTTGTCTGATTTTTCCTTCTATCATCATCTGTAGATTCTACATCGTCTTTCCTTCTCGGATCTTGATCTTGATCTGTCTTTTCCCGCAAATTTCAATTTGTTACGTTTATATTTCATTCTCGCCGATCATACCTCTTGGTCAAGTAAAGCCATATGTTCTTTTAAAGAAAGATCAACTCCTTTTGTCTCACTACAGTTTGTCTTCCTTATTAACAAAGGCTACTGTCTTAGATGAGGTACTAGATTTCATCTCATCTTCTTCATCCTCTACCCGAATATCAAACTCATAACATTTCAAGTGAGAAAATAAAGTGTAATGTCTCATGGTGGAAAGATCCTTAGTGGCTTTTATCAGATTTCTTTTTCCTCCAACGCTTGGTTAGAGATCTAAGGATTTTATTATTAATCTCTTTTTCAAAGGTAAACTTTACCCAAATCGGTGGCTCTATTAATCGATTAGTCATTCTTATGTCTAGCCGATCAATAGACTCACCTTCTTTCATTTTAAAAACATCAAATAAATGGAGAACAGACTTGGAGCTTGTTCTCCTTTACTCGGTCTGTGCCTTCGCACATATTGGCTAAGGTATCCCACATCTAATTTGCAGACTTAAACTTTTTGATCTTTTCATACCATTCTCTCGTTGAGAGTCACAATGATCTCATTCCCGGCCACCCGATCAAGATTGTATACTTTCCTTTCATCATTTGACAATTCAGACACCTTTTACTCGTCTGAGTTTGAGATTCTCGAGCCGCTCCATCACTTACACCTCTATGAAAAAATTTGATTGGACCTTCGTATAGAACATCTTCCATTCGAGGATGAATAGATTTGAGATGATTTTCCATATGAAACATCCAATAATCATAATCTTCAATCTCAAGATCTGGAAGATTCTTGACTTTTCTATCACTCAAAGACATGATTAGTAGATAACAAGAAAAATCAGCAGGAAATATCCAAAGAATAAATTCGTTTCAAGATTTGAAAAACAAAGATTGCCTTGACCAAAAGAAATATTCGTAATAGCTTAACACCGCTCCGATACCACTTGTTGGTCCCGAGATTGAGTAGTTTAAAGGAAATCAAGCAAGCCTTCCAGAGATAATCTAGAAGGGGGTTGAATAGATTATCCAAATCTTTTTAAAATTTAGAATATCAATTCAAATGATTATTGCAAATCCCCAAAATCAAAGTTAAACAATGGAAACAATTTTAAAGTCAATCTTTGAATTAGAATTTAAAAGTAATCTGAAACAAGTTTATACAAATTATAGATAATCAACAGAATTAAATGCAAAAAGTAAATGACACACAATTTATAGTGGTTCGGATCAAAAGATCCTACATCCACTCTCCCTCTTCAACTTGAAGAAGGGCCTCTACTCACTTACTTACTTACCGATTTCTTGATGATTATAATTACAGTAGTTTTGACAATCTTCGTCTTCAATACACCTTCAAACTATCAAACTAACTAGCTAAACTAGAAATTACGGTGAATATCGTGGTTTGAAGGTATACGAGAAGTGTTCTTTAAACAATTAGAAAACTTATGAAAACTTTAGAAGATTTGTGTGTGCTTTTAGAAAATGTGAATTTCAGAATGAAGAATGCTAAGAGTTTTTATAAGAATGTGCTTAATCCTATTTATAAGCACAGTAAGACAGCTTACTTTGTTGTAACAAACTAAAAACCGCTTAACAAACTTTTCTTTAAAACCGCCTCTAACCTCGGTGATTTTAAGTTAGTTGTATGTTGTTGACTTGGTGAAAACCTCGTCTTTCTTATTCTACTCACTGGTCTTGACCTTGTCTTGAGCTCTTCATTATTCTCTCCAACAGATGACTTCTTCAAGATTGTCTTGAGATGACCTCGTACTTCCTGATCTCACTGACTTCATTTTCCTTGCCTAGTCAGATCGGCTGAGTGCAAACTTACTACTTCATTTGGTCTATTCAATCTCGGTTGGCCATCCTTTTACATGAGCTTGTCTAACCTATTTTAACTCATCAAAACTAAAATCCTGATCTAACAAAGGTTGAAATATGAAAAATTGAATTGAGGAGAAATTGTGAAAATGAAAAGAAGAAAAATTCAATTTGTGAGCTTATATTAAAGAGAGCTCAAAAGAATGGTGGTGAATAAACTTTCAAAATCATGAAGAAGAAAGAGTTGATTGTTGAAGAATTGAAAGAGAAGTGTATTAAATTACTTAGTTAACTTTCAAGTTCTCTACTAATTTTTGAGTCACTCTTACCTAAATTCATCCACCCATTCCAAAGAGCCAACATTACAACCTTGATAAAAGACCTCTTTGATTCATGATTGAATACAAAAGAAAATAATGGAGATTGAGTCCTTTGGCAAGCTAATGGGATGCATGTTAGTGAATTCATGATTGAGTGTAATTTGACCTTATACACTTGAGAGATGAGAGAAACACTCCATGGAAGGAGCAATGATGTGAGCATTGGATTTTGCATTTGTTTGAGCATAAAGCATTGTGATTGGTAGTTGAGAGTTTGCATTAATTCTTGAGATCATTGATGAGTTTTATTATCCTATTTTCTTCTATGGTTGCATGAGACATAATTGCAATCAATTCACTCTTTTGTGCTTATTTGTTTTGTTGCTCGAGGACAAGCAACATCTTAAGTTTAGGGGTGTTGATGAGAGTGAATGATTGCATGATTTATTGAGGTAATTCTTTGCAAAAAGTGATGAAAAGTGTTAGAATTTGTGTTTTAAGGTGTAGAGTATCACTATTTTGCATGAAAGGTATATTATTGTATGGAAACTAATGGTTTTTCGAGGTGTTTCATCTCATTTTCAGGGTTTTCAGAGGAATTAGACCGAACCGAGAGTATCGGGATTCATATGGCAGCGAGACAACCGTGGGATGAAAATGGGGGTCGTAAGGTCAAGTCGGGCTCACAAAAATCCCTGGACTAGACCTAGGGTCAAGCCCGCAACACCTCGAGTCGAGCTTGAAGCAAGGGATCAAAAAATTGGCAAAGTTTGTTACAGCTCGAGACGAGGCAAAGAAGGCCGCTCGAGTTATGCCATGTGGCTCGAGTCGAGCCAGTCACATTTTGGCTAAAAATGTGTTTTTGACTCAAGGCTCGAGTCGAGGCCACGGAGCTCGACTCGAGGCGCCCGCTTTTTAGATTCTCCACCATTTAAGCATACTTTGATGTGAAACAGAGCATAAGTTAGATAAGAGCAGTTACCTTTCAGTTTTGGGCAATTTTCATTGTTCTTGGTTAATTTCCACTTCCTAGCTACTTAGATTCAAGTTTATAGATAGATTTTATTAACTGTTGATTAGATTAGAGTTTAATCCATTAGATTAGTGAATTAAGATTGTATTTCAATTGAATAATATTACATTGTAGAAGATCAAGCATTCAATTTCAATTTATGGGCAAATTTGGTGATGTGCTTTCTATCTTTCTATTTCGTAGTTGCTTTAATTGTCATGTTGATCATGTTGTTTGTTTGCTCCCCCATGGATTATGCTCTATACACCATGGGCTAGTTCCCTTGTTCTTGGGATAATTGAGATTAGAGATAATTTGATTGCTCTTACTATAATTGTTGATGATTGTTGTTCAATTGAGATAGATAGTACCTTAATTGTTGATGCTTATTGTGCTTCATACATGTTATCTCTTTTATTAGTGTTTGATCATTCTAGCAACAAACGAGAGTTAAGCTAACATGATTAGGGATTAATCGGGTGATAATTGAGTATGATTTTATGAATTAGGTGCTTCATAATTGAGAGATTCGTTGCATTGAGAATATTCACCACCATTAGGCATTATGTGATGAATGGAGATATTATTGCATGATGTTCATTACTTTCTATCTTGATTAAATGGCAATTTGAGACAGTTATAGTGGTGATCATTGATTCCTTAGTTGAGGTTATCCCTAGCACCCATTCCCCATTTGAACTACTTGAAAGTTTGTCTAGCTTGTTGTTTGATCTTAGCTTAATTTATAGTTTTATTGCTCTGTGTATTTCATTCTTGTGTTTGAGTAGATTTGATAGTAGAAAACCAAGCTTGCTTCAATAGTCAAAGACAACTTGCATCCTAGGGCCTCATTTCATCTCATGTCCTTTATGTTCGATACTTGATTGAGTCTTAAAAGCACTTGCTCGAAAATACATAAATTAAAATGGCGCCATTGTCGGGATGTGATTTTACGTTCAAGTGAGACTTAGGATTGGTTTAAAGTGGCTACTTGTTGCTCTTTTTCTTGTTTAGTTCATTTGTTTTAGTTTGAATTTGATACTTGCTCTCTTGTGTAGATGGATGGATATGACTCATACGCGTGGAATCAAAGTTATTATCAAGATAGTGTAGTTTATCCTCCACACTATGAAGGATTTGGCTACGATAATGGGAGGAACTTTGAGGATAATTATCACATGCCACAAGTTTTCTCTCATTATCAAGAGTGGGGAATCCATGATGTGAGGGCTACCTTGAAGGAGATGCTTGGGATGTTGTTGAAGAGATTTGAGACAAATGACTCTTGATGTGAAGAAATATTCACCTTGTATGAGAACATCTATGAGACCAATGCAATGGTTGATGCAATGATAGATGGGAACATGGAGATCACAAAAGCTCAATTCAATGTTCTAATAAGTCAACTCAAAGCTTTTCTATTCCAATACGAGCACATAACCATCATGGAGAATCATCAAGAAGAAGGGGAAGAAGAAAATGTAAATGAAGATGAAGAAGAAAAGAAATGGAAAGAGAAAGAGAAAGAGAAAGAGAAAGAGAAAGAAGAGGGTCCAAGCAAGAAGGATGGAATAGAAAATTTTCTTGTTAAAATTGCTGAAGAGGAATGTCCATTGATGGACATGAGCAACAATGAACAAGAAAATCTAGAAGCATTGAATGAGGCATTAAAGAATGAAATAAGCATTTCTAAACCTTCAAACTCTTTAATTTGTACTTTAATTGAGATTGATGCTTCTATTGATTTTATTTTACCTCTTGTGAACTTTGATTATCGGAAGGAAGTAATGAAGTGCTTGGGCATCCTTGGAAAAAAGGAAGAACGGAGAAAGATGATGGTGAAAGAGCAAGGGGGACAACCATTGACAATGTGCAAGATATATATGGGTGATTGGTCTACCAATGATGAGAACCTCCATGATTTTGAAGCTCAAAGGATGAGATATAATGGCAAGGAGGACCAATATCCTTGGCCATTCCTATGAAAAGAGTTTGAAATTAATGAATAACGCTCGGCAAATGACGTTAAACTTAGCGCTAGATGGGAGGCAACCCATCATTTTCTTGTTTTCCTTTGTTTGTGTGTGTTTTCTTGCTTTGAATAATTGTGGCTTGTGATCTTTGTAGGGAAGTGGAAGTGCTAGGAGGCTTGATGAGCCCTACATGCTTGAAGGAAAGATGGAGTTTGAAGGCTTTATGGTACAACACTTTCTTTCAAACTTAGACTTGTCTAAGTTTGGGGAGGTATTCCTCTTTCCTTGCCTATCTTTTGAGTGAGAAGAATGAATTGTAAAGAAAACGAGTAAATTGTGTGAGTTGAGTATTGTGGGTGCAACCCGTACAATTGCACTTTCCCTTGAGAGTAAGAGATGTTCCTAGGCGTCTTGACCTCTCGCTCCACTAGTTTACGAGTCGCTTATCCAAATCTTCCACCTCTACCAAAGAGCCCACATTACAACCAAATATAAAGACCTTGTTGATTCCTGATTGATCACTTTTGTGTGGTAGAAAATGTGGACTTGTGGCAAGCCTATGGTAGTGCACTTGTTTGATTTGATTGATTGAGAGTATACACGCCTTATAAACTTTTGAGTGATGAGTGTGAAACACATATCTTGTGAGAAATGGTAGACAATATGTTTGAATTTGCTATTGTTGAAGCACAACACATGTGATGATGATCAATTGCATTTGACTTGATGATTCATTTGGGGAAGATTGCTTGATTGCATGATTGTGTTGATAAGTCCATGTATTGAGTAAGCCTATACAATTTTCCCCTTGTTCTTTTATTTCTTTGCTTGAGGACAAGTAAATCTTTAAGTTAGGAGGAGTTGATTAAAGGTGTGAAAATTGCATGATTATTGTGTGCTTAATTTTCTCAATTTGATATCATTTTCATGTTAATTCACATTTAATTGGCCAATTGCATTTGATTATTTATTTGATGTTTTGAACTTTTAAATTATAGGTTTGAAGCCATTTTTAAGGCAAATTGAGGATGTTTATTGTATTCAATTCAACAGAGCAATTTCATGGGTAGAAAAAGGACCGAGAGACAAGTGCAACGCAAAACATATCAAGTCATTCGGAGTTCGTATAATGGAGATACGGTCGAACGAAGTTGGGACGGTGAAAAACACAACTCACGCTGATACACCCATTAGATTAGGGTATACACCCATCAGATTAGGGAAAACACCAAACACCCACTATTCTGATGAGTGCACCCACCTTCCCTTTCAACAGATCTGTCGCACCATCTTCGCAGCCCAACACCTCCCATGGCCTTCACAGCCTCAATCCGACACGCACGGGGCCGCCGCTCACAAAGAACGCGCACCGCCGTGCCATGAATCACCGTGAATCGCAGCCAATCGCGCCACCACCAACATCGCCGCCCGGTGTCTTCACCATCATCGACGCAACCCAGACCATCCCATTGCCGTCGCAAGAAAGCCCATCATCGCCGTTGTCAATCTCTTCACCGTCGCGCAACAACAGCTTGTTGTACACATCATCGCTGTTGCCCCTCTTTCATCACGTGACCATAGCCGCCGATAACCACCAATTTCATCATCGCCGCATCAGCCTCGTCATGCCGAAGCACCTGTGCCGCCGCCAACCTTCATCTACCACCGCCGCCTCTCGAAATTCAACAGCCTGGCCGCAACTCGGGCTCCTCACCAATCTCTCTTGATCCGAGGCTAAACCAAACCGAGTCGAGGCGGGAAGGCCGAATTTGTCCACAACAATTCACTCGAGAATCCTCAAAAATCCACTCGATCCAAGTGGTTATTCCCAACCAAATGAAGGCGTAATGTAATCTGCAGCGGTTCTTTTCTCAATTTTTCATATCTTGAGGCCCTTTTATGCAATATTTTAAAATTTAACCCTAAACTCCACTATATATATCTCCAATTCAGATTTTCTAAGGGGGATTCCACACATACATAACACACAATACACACTTTAGTTTTTCCTTAGGATCAAACACACATAGTTACACATAGTAGTAGGTGTTCTTCATTTTTCTTTTAATTTCTTGCAAATTAGTGATAAAATTTAATTCAATCAAGTGTAATCAACACATTTGAGGTGATACACATACTTATTCTCTAAATTCTAGTGGTTTATTTCTTAATTAGCATGTTTTCTTCTCCTTTAATTTTTTTAATTTTTATGGGTTTGTTTCATTTCATCATGATTGGCTAAATTCCTCTTGTGCTTGGGTGTTTGGGTGTTTCATGTGATTGAGTGTTTCATTTATTGAGGTGATTAATTATTCTAATGTGATTTATCTGATTTAATTGCTAGATTGAATGTTAATCCTTTGATAATTGATTTAATTTGCTCAAAGAGATTTGGTTTATGAAATTGATGCTTAGGTGTTAGGCTTGATTTTGTGATTGAATTCAATATTGGATTAACTCAAGGAGACTTGATTAATTTTCATTAGAACCTACATTAGGATACGTTAATTTCTTGATTTTATGTCTTGTGATTAAGTGAGGAGACTTAGGGTGTCGTCTCTAAACTATCTTACATGCTTATTTGATATATTCAACCTAGGCTTATCAAATACGGTTGATATGTGATTTTTGCTAGATAGCTCCTATTATCCCTCGTTTGGAAACCCAATCATGTGTCATGTGTGATTCGTAATTAATGATTCCTTGCTAATTTGCACCGAGCACATTTTTCTCATACTTGTTATCTCTTGGTAATTTGCTCGTTGCTTCATCTTTGTTGATTATTTGTTATTTAATTTTGCAAACTAAAGTCCGACTCTATAATACCATGACAATCCTTGCTTGATGCGGATAAAAATGTCGTGCCCAATCTGCACGTAGGGCCCAAGTACGACCAGCCTAATAGGGTCCAATGACGTCACCAAATACCCTAGGTAGAGGGAGGAAAACCCGAGATAGGCTCGAGCCCGCATCGCCACAATAAGGCTACGAAGCCATAAACCCACCTACAGGGGGCCACGAGGCCTAAGCCTCGTATGGAGACGGACCACGAGGCCTGCACTCCAACTACGCTACGCCACGAGGCCTAAGCCCACCACAGGCCGCGAGGCCCAAACCCGACTACAGGTGGGCCGCGAGGCCCAAACCTAGCTGCAGTGGGCCGAGAGGCCCAGGTGAGATTTGAAGAACACGCGAGTATTTGACCAAGCCTATAGCGGTTATCTATCCGATAAGACCGAGGAGTGACGAGCCGTTGAGATAATTGAGGCCCAAGCCAAGGAATATTCCCTATATTCCTCATTGATCGGGTCCAACCTCTCATCTGTGGGGGAAATTCGTAGGCACATGCAGATTTCTTGAGACAAAAGATATCCACACACGATATCATTGCGTAACGTGTGGGATAATGCCTGAAACCGTGATGATGGTTATTACCCTTAACTTACGTATAAAGAACATACCCAGCAGAGAGGTAACGGTATCGAATTACTATCACTCTTACTTAGCTACTCTATACGTACTTTCTTGAGTGTTTTCTCGGTAATCCGACTTGAGCGTCGGAGTGCCTACGCCGGAGAACCCTCCGGCGTGTTTTGCAGGTACGTTGGTTCGAGGGAAGCTAAGGATCTTATTGCGTAAAGGCTTTACCCACGTGAACCTAAGTGGGAAACCGCCCAGTCAGTTTTTACGCATCAATTGGCGCCGTCTATAGGAAAGAAGAGCTGAGACGTGAGTTTCAACTTCTTTTCTTTTCGATTATCCGAAAGAAAGACATCATGACCGGTGAACGTACACCCATGAGACCGATTGCACTAGTACCAGCTCGGGAAGGACAACCCCGCAAACCCCGCAGGTGGCGAAGCCGTGTCCAACCCCGTGCCTCCGGTGGCTGTGCCCAATCAAGGACCTCCACCGGTTACAAGTCTTTGCGAAACGAGAGCTCGACTCCGTGCCAACGCCATCCAAGAGTAGGAGCTGCTGTTAGAGAGGGAGGCGGGAACCCGCCTTCCTCTTTCTCTGCAATTCCAGAAGGAATACCTATAGTGGGGATCCCTGAGCCGCCAATGCTCCAGCTAGGGGGATACCTCGCAGAATCCCAGAACCACCGCCTCCGTCACTCGACTCGGGAGCACTGGATGATATGATAGCTCGAGATGTGGCTGTGGCAATGGCAGAGGGGAGGACCCCCACCGCAAGAAGGACTGGGAACCAGACTCAGAACTCCGTCCGCCCGATCCCAACTTGAGGGGAGTAGGCGGGACGAGCACCAAGAGGAACGAAGGAGAGAGGTGGAATCCGGGAACCAGGAGGAAACCCCGGGAGCCGAAGGAGTCCAAGAGAGAAGGTCGCCAGCCCTCGGCCGAGGGAGGCCGGGTCCGGAGGAAGCCGCACGGGGAAGGAGATAGCCCCTCTGCAGCCGAGGAAGCAAGATCGAGGACCAAGAAGAGGGTACAGAGACACCCAATCCGAGGCCATAAAAGACCAAATCAGATCCTTGAGGAAACAGATGGACAACATGAAGCATCGATGGAAAATCGGGTCAAGATGCCTCGACCCGCTACAGTTGTCAATTTACCGAGAATATCTTACAAGATGAGTTGCCTAGCAATTTTAAACCTCTTAATTATGAATATGATGGTACGACCGACCCCTATGACCATTTGGTGAGATTTGAAAATTCGGCCCTCCTCCATCGATATGGGGAGGGTGTGAAGTGCATGGTCTTTCTTACTACTCTATCCAAGGCAGCCAAAGCTGGTTTAGCCAGCTTGGAACCCAACTCCATAAACTCCTTTGAGCAGCTTTGGAGAGCTCTTCTTGCATCAGTTCGCTAGTGCAAGGAGGCAACCTAGAGCTACGCCGACATTGTTCAACATGAAACAAGGTGAAAATGAAAGCCTACGGGCCTTCATGAAGAGGTTCAATCAGCGGCACTTTGGAAGTCCCAACCGCCACCCCGCAGGTAAAAATTAATGCTTTTACTAGCAATCTCCGAGATGGAGACCTATTTTCCTCCCCGGCCAAGAAGTCACCAGACGTTCGATGAACTACTAATGAGAGCAGTAAAAGTACGTCACGCTGGAGGAGGTGAGGAAGGCGAAGAGGGCCGAGGTCAAACCTAGCAGACTGAGAAGAAGAAAGAATCATCAAAGAAAAGTTCAATGGCGGAGCCGGAAAAAGCTACAAAATCTGGACCCCGCTCCAGGTTTGACAAATACACCCCCTTGAAGCTCGAGCCGCCAGTAACTACCGGAGGTAGCATCCACCACCCCGAAATGAAATTTTCATGGACACGATCCAGCAGGGCCTCGAAGCCCAAGTCGATAAGTTTTGTCATTTCCATAATGAATATGGGCATGACACTAACAATTGTTTTCACTTACATGATGAAATTGAGAGGATGATCCAAGCAGACATCTTAAAGAATTTGTTTACAGAGATCGAGTTAGCTCCAGGGGGCAAAAAGAAAGGAAGCCGATGACAAAGCCGAGGAGAAAGGAAGGATGATCGAAGGGAGGCAGAGAAGAGACTTTCCCGAAGAGAGGACTTATCCAGATGATAGTCGGAGGTCCAGCAGAGGGAGATTCCTTCCGCGCTAGAAAAGTCTGGAGAAAGGACCCTCGTAAGAGAGGTAAGAGAGATATCCAGAGACGTGGATCAAAAGGAGGTCATCCATACACCCCGGATTCATTTTGGCCCAGAGGATGGAGGCCTAAGGAAAGAGGACCACAGTGATGCGCTAGTCATCACAACAGATGTGGCCGGATATACTGTTGCAAGGATCTTCGTGGATACAGGAGCTCTGCAGACATCATCTTCTTGGAATGTTTCAAGAAGATGAATCTAAACATAGAAATGCAACCGGTGGATACAACGTTATGCGGATTCACAGTGGGGCTGTCCACCCTCTTGGTCGGAGTAACCCTCCGTGGGGCTAGGCGAAGCTCCACGGAGGAGGGTAATTATGGCAAATTTTTTATTATTGATGTACCCTCATCCTACAACATGATCTTGGGTAGGCCGGTGTTGAACTTATTTCAGGTGGTTATATCAACTTATCACATGAAACTCAAGTTTCCAAAGTGAATGATGAGGTGGGTAAAGTGGCTGGTGATCACCGCAATCCGAGAAAATGCTACGTGGAGGCGGTAAAGATGGCCGACAAAGAGCTGCACCACAGCCTGAAAAGAGACAAGGAGGTGGACCGAGAATCCAAGAGGTGTAAGATTTTTGAGGAAATCGATCCTCCGAAGATGGAAGCCGACGAAGAGTTGATGATGGTGGAGTTGTATCCAGAGAAGAGAGGATACACAACAAGGATCGGAGCCCACCGGAGCCGTAGCTAGAGAGAGACCTGCAATGCCTCTACGAAGAAATGCAGATGTTTTTGCTTTTTCTTCCTCCGACATGACAGAATTCCCGAGGAGGTGGCGATGCATCACCCGAACGTGGACCCTAAGGCTAAACCAAGGAAGGTAAACTAAGGGTCTTTGGACCGTAAAAGATGCCATTACGAAGGTTGAAGCAGTAGAAACCGCTGGAGGCGTGACATGTCAAGCGAATCCAATTTCCCACCCGGCTATCCAATACCGTGTTGGTGGCAAAACCAGGGGGAAATGGAGAATGTGCATAGATTTTTGAGATCTGAACAAGGCTTGCCCTAAGGATCATTATCCCTTGCCTAGGATTGACTGGATGGTCGATTCTACATCGGGATTTGAGTCTAAGTATGATGGATGCCTATCAAGGCTACCATCAAATACAAATTTTCCCTCCGCATATCCCAAAGGGTAGTTTCATTATTGCCGGTGGAACTTTCTCGCTATATTAGAATGTCCTTTGGATTGAAGAATGCAGGAGAAATTTACCAGAGAATGGTTGATAAAATGTTCCGAGACCAGCTAGGAGAAACATGGAAGTCTACGTTGATGATATTCCGTGAAAAGCGTGAAAGCTGAAAAACACGTGGCGGACTCCGAGGAAGCTTTCTCGGTGCTCGGGAGGAATGGCATGAAGCTCGAATCCAACAAGTGTTCTTTCGGAGTGAGGTCCGGAAATTTCTGATATATGGTGACCCAAATGGGAATCGAAGTTAATCCCGCTAAGGTGAAAGCCGTGCTCGATATACACCCTCCCACCAATATCAAGGAGCTGCAGAGATTAAATGGGAGAATTACGATTGAGCAGATTCATAGCCGATCTGCGCAGAGAGGAGCCATCCCTTCTTTAAAATCTTGAGGAAGGGGTCCAAGTTCGAGTGGAACGAGCAATGCCAGCAGCATTCGAGGAGCTTAAGCAACACCGGCCCAGCTACCTACGTTAACGAAGCCTATTCCAGGGGAGACACTCTACCTCTACCTCTCAGTAGGTGGGGTCTCACTTAGTTCCGTGCCGGTAAGGGAGGAAGTGGTCGACCGAAACCTTTGTACTACATCGCAAGCTCATACAAGGAGTCAAGTGAGATACTCGGAGATAGAGAAGGCAGCCCCGACTATAATGGTCACGGCACGGAGGTTACGACCTTATTTTTTGTCACATAAGGTCATTGTTCGGACTAACTACCTTTTGAAACAGTGATAGGGAGAGCTGATCTTTCGGGGAGGATGGTCAAGTGGGCTGTCGAACCGGGAGAATATGATGTGGATTTCGAGCCACAGTAGGACCATTAAAGCACAAGCCCTCTCTAATTTCATCCAGGAGGGTACACGTGCGCTTGGGGAAGGAGAGTGGAAGGTATATGTTGGACGGTTACGTATCTATGCATGGTCAGTGGAGCGGGATCGTAATTATTGATCCAGAGGGCCAGAAACGCAAGTTGCGGTGAGGTTTGAATTCATTACCTCCAACAACGGAGCGAGTACGAGGCCCCGATTCGAGGAATGGAGATGGCCGAGAGCCGGGAGCAGGTCGGGTGGTCATATTTTCGTATTCCCAACTTGTAACCCAAACAGGTTACGTGGGTATGAGGCCAAAGATGAGAAGATGGTAGCCTACCTTCAGCAAGTAGCCGAGCCGCAGGAAGGTTCGGTTCCTTTGAGGTTAGGCAAATACCTCGAGAGGAAAACTCCGAGCGGATAGCCTTTCAAAGCTGGCGAGTTCCGCAACACCGCAGGAGGGGAAGATCACCCCGGTGACCGCAGAGCCAAGCAACGGTTCCCTCGATTAGGGTCATCGGAGTCAAGATGATTGGAGAACCAGCATATATTGAGTGCCGCAGTAACCCGGAGAGCCGCCCGTATAAAAGGAAAGCTCGGGAAGCTGTAGAATCCGATACACGATGATCGGAGACAAGATTTACCGCGGTCCTTCACGCAGCCTTACTTGAGGTGTTTATCCCCTCAAGAAGGGAGGTACGTAATCAAAGATATACATGAAGGTTGTTGTGCCGACCATGCAGGCCGAGGCAATAGTCCGAAAAGCCTTGAGGGCCGGATACTTCGGCCTACCATGACCCAGACGCCAAAGACCGGGTGAAGAAGTGCGAGAAATGCCAAAAGCATGGCTGCCTCATCCACCTCCCTGCAGAGGAGATAGGGACCATGCACTCTCCATGTCCCTTCGCAAAGTGGGGATGAACTTGGTGGGCCCATTCACGATTGCGGTGGGCCAATGGAAGTTTCTATTGGTGGCAGTGGACTACTTTAGCAAGTGGGTCGAAGATGTACCTCTAGCGAGGATAGAAGAAGGTAACATAATCAAATTTTTATGGAGATATATTGGCTGCGAGTTGGCATACATAGAATCCTGGTATCGAGATAATGGGACCCAGCTTTATGGAAAACATGGTACGGAATGGTGTGATAACTCGAAGATTGTCGAGAGATTCACATCGGTGGCACACCCCCCAGGCCAACGGCCGTGGAGGTCACCAACAGAACTATTGTGAACGGAATACGTGCCCGGCTCGAAAAGCCGGAGGGAGGTGGGTCGATGAGCTGGAATCGATTTTGTGGGCTTATCGGACCACCCCAGGGGAGCCAACCGAGGAGTCCCCCTTCCACTTAGTGTAAGGGCAGCTGCGATCATACCTGCAAGTGGGGATGGAGACACATCGCTTAGCCCACTTCCAGAAGGAAGAAATGAAAAGGCGATGAGGGAGAACCTAGACATGCTAGAGGAGGAGCGCGAAATCGCCCACCTAAAAGCCGAGAAATATAAAAGCCGCATAAAGGCCGCTTATGACCGTAAAGTCATAAGCGGGAGATTTGAAGAAGGAGATCTAGTCTTGAGGAAGTAGATGCGTTGAAAAACATTGGAAAGCTCGATCCCAAGTGGGAGGGGCCGTACAAGGTGACCAAGGTCCTCCGAGGAGGAGCTTATGAGCTACAAGACATGGAAGGAAATCACCGGCAAGACCTTGGAATGTCTCGCCATTTGAAGAGGTTTTATACCCGAAGAAAGTACCCGCCTCGCTGCAAGTAGGTGGTTCCTTTTATGCAAGAGTTGTTTTATTCATGTTATTTGATTTCGAACAAAGTGTAATTTCGCTCCACCGGTACTCTTTTTCCCCTCCTGCGGAGTTTCCCACCGGGTTTTACCGCAGGAGGTTTTTAAAGAGGCCGGCCAAGTTAATCCTTAACTTGCGTTGATCGATGGTCAATGGGGCAAATTTGTTTATCAATTAATGAAAGCGAATTTTTCATTATCTATGAGTTTGTGAGTTCATTCTTTCGATTAAACGCATTGAAATAATAGGATTGCATGATACAATTGCATCACAACACACGATTGATTACATGAGAATTAATAACTTGCGAGAAAGTTAAACGAATAAATAAAATGCACGCGAAGCATTCCATGAGAAATACGATGAGCATTCACGAAATGAATTCACATCAAACAAAACGAAGCTAAGAGATAGCTTCAAAACACTAAAGTTAAACCTACAGAGAGGGTTTAACTCCACCCAAAACCCAGAGAGGGGTTACGAGAAACGAAGCTAAGAGATAGCTTCAAAACACTAAAGTTAAACCTACAAAGAGGGTTTAACCCACCTAAACCCGCAGAGGGGTTACGAGAAACGAAGCTAAGAGATAGCTTCAAAACAATAAAGTTATACCTACAGAGAGGGTTTAACCCACCTAAACCCGCAGAGAGGGTTACGAGAAACGAAGCTAAGAGATAGCTTCAAAACACTAAAGTTAAACCTACAGAGAGGGTTTAACCCACCTAAACCCGAGAGAGGGGTTACGAGAAACGAAGCTAAGAGATAGCTTCAAAACACTAAGGTTAAACCTACAGAGAGGGTTTAACCCACCTAAACCCAGAGAGGGGTTACGAGAAACGAAGCTAAGAGATAGCTTCAAAACACTAAGGTTAAACCTTCAGAGAGGGTTTAACCCACCTAAACCCAGAGAGGGGTTACGAGAAACGAAGCTAAGAGATAGCTTCAAAACACTAAAGTTAAACCTACAGAGAGGGTTTAACCCACCTAAACCCAGAGAGGGGTTACGAGAAACGAAGCTAAGAGATAGCTTCAAAACACTAAAGTTAAACCTACAGAGAGGGTTTAACCCACCTAAACCCGCAGAGGGGTTACGAGAAACGAAGCTAAGAGATAGCTTCAAGCCACTAAGGTTAAACCTTCGAGAGAGGGTTTAACGCACCTAAACCCAGAGAGGGGTTACGAGAAACGAAGCTAAGAGATAGCTTCAAAACACTAAGGTTAAACTTACAGAGAGGATTTAACCTACCTAAACCCAAAGAGGGGTTACGAGAAACGAAGCTAAGAGATAGCTTCAAAACACTAAAGGTAAACCCACAGAGAGGGTTTAGCCTACCTAAATCCGTAAAACCGAATCTAAACCCTCGGAGGGGTTAACCTATTTAGACCCAAGGAAGGGTGTAAGAGGTATAGGAAATATGGCTTTGAAGAACCTGGTTAAACCTACAAGTGAGGACCTAACTCGATTAGGTGTAAAACATGAGATAGGGCTTTCGTAAAAGCTTTGACCAGCCCACAAGAAGGGCTCAACTAAACCCGTGCCTAAGAGGGGTCACGAGATTCGAAAACTACCAAAGTTGCTAAGTCATTAAGTTAAACTTATAAAGTTTAGCTAAACCCGTGTCCAGAGAGGACTATTAGACTTAAGGCTATGAAAGTCTTAAAGCTATCAAGTTGGACTTATAAGTGTCTAACTAGGTTGGTCCCAAGAAAGGGATTACGAGACAGAAAACTAAGGCATACCGTGCTACGGGTAAAGCCGGATCCACGACAAAGGTTTAACCCGCCTAGGCACAGTAAAATCTAAGAAAAGAAACTAAGAAATAGTTTCAAAACATCAAGCTAAACCTAAGGAAAGGTTTTTAGAAGAGAAAAGCTGAGCCTGTGGAGTGCGTATAGCTTACTTACTCCTCGAGAAGGAGTGGCAAAAGGTGAAAACCGACTATTGGCTTCATGTCGGCTAAGTTGAACATGCAAAGGGGATGCAGCCACCAACCCCGGGATGTTTAAGAAAACAGGAACTAATAGGAAGTTTCCTAAAGCCGACTCGACTCTATAGCAAGAGCCCAATTGGTGAGTGAGAAGTCTAAGATATAATGTCAAGCCTACAAAAAGGGCTTAGCTAGATAAGCACCTAAGAGGGACGACAAGGATCGAAGCTGCGAAAAGTTTCGAAAGTATTGAAGTCAAGCATGCAAAGTCTGGCTAGAACCCATACCCAGGAAGGATTGAGTAAGTTAGGCATACAAGAGTCTAACTAATCCGGACACTGGGAGGCAATATACGAAGTAAAACTAAGAGATAGTCGGAGGGTATGCAGGCTGAACCAAGTGGAGAAAGGGTTTGGTCACGCTACACCTAGAGGGAGGCTTCAAGAGCAAGAAACTAAAAGCCTTTTGAAATACTAAGTTTAACCTACCGAGCAAGGTTCTAACTTACGTAAGCATGAGAAAAACCATCTCGGAGAAACCCTTAGACTATGAAGTCAAAGGAAACCCGGAAAACCTAAAGCATAAAACCCTAAAGATAGGAAAGGGGTTTTAAGCGAGATAAGTTATCAGCCTAGGAGAAAAAGGATACATGCACGCTATGTTCCTAATGACCGAGCCAGCACTTAAAACTAACATTAGAAGCTAACAATTTTGAGAGCATTCGGGAAAAGCGTAAATGAAAAAGCACTCAAATTAACAGCTTACTAAGCTAGACAGTTTGTATGTATGTAATGTAAATCGAATATGAGAAGTGCAGACAAAAGCATGCAACTCCCGGCAAGGGAGGACACAAGCATGGATGAATACTACATACGATAAAACACTCCCGGCAAGGGAGGGATGGTGTCTATTCACGGCAAAAGGCCCCCAACGAGGGGGCAATAAGAGTGCAGTAAAATAAAACTCCCAACAAAAGGGGAGAACAGAGTTTGAGTGCTAACCTAGCATATGAAGCGAAAGTAAAGTATTCATTACAAAAGTAGTGATTAAAGAGAGTACTAGAGATTAAGAAGGAGGGGAACCGGGGTTCTTCTCGTGGCATCAGCAGGGCACCTTGCTCGCAACCGTCTTGAGGGCTCGCTCCATGCAATCCTCTTCAAGAGAAAGCGAGACATCCGAGTAAGAGGGCAAAGGGGTTGTTCCATGGGTGCAGGGGTGGCGGAGAACACATCTCCGACCTCGGGAGATGAGAAACCACCCGGCTCATGATCGGAAGCCACCATGCCTCTTTAATTGATCGACCGGCATCTCCTTTGAAATGAGGTGGCATCGGCATCGAGGTCGAGGACCGGTCTGTCGAATTCTCCTGGCAAAGGATGGGTCTCGCATGTTGTTGAACGGCAGATTGAAACCGTAGTCATAAAAGTACCGATGTAGGGACCCATGTCCCCAAGAAACTCGGGTCTGGAGATACTTATCATTTAAATCAGCCCAAAGAGAATGTAGAAATCTTTGATCAGTTCTCGTAGTAAAAAGGTGCTTCAAGAAGGATTGCGCCCGCCAACAGTGGCTTTTTCATGGACTTGGGATTCATGCAGGAGTAATGGACAGACAGTTCGTTCATCTCTTTTCAGCTTCCCGGGCTGATTGAGCCTTCGCCAGTCTGCGCGAAGCTAGCTCCGATTCCAACTTCTTGATGCGGAGAGCGTAAAGCGCGAGACTTCTTCCTTTCAGCCAAGAGGGAATCCTCTAACTCCTTCACTGGGAGGAAGGAGATTAGAGGGGCTCCACAAGCCCGAGAGTAGCACGCCCAATCATGCGGAATACAAGATCGATGAGTAAAAGCTAAATCCGATAAAAATTCGGGTGAGCTTATAACATAGCATGAAAAAGGAAAATTGAGAGTACTGGAGCAAAATGGTGGCGGCACTGATCTGCTTTGGTCGGGAGGAAGGCTCAAGAACTGTCGTAATCTTGGCCGGACACCAACTCACCAAAGAACTTGCTAGCGTAAAGGCCCGACGAATAGGAGTCTACGTCAATGGGGGCTGAAGAAAGGCCTTGACTCCGCCGAGTGGGGTACTTGCGGCGCAATGTGTCTTTGGATGGGAGAGAGCTTTGACTTGCTAGAGCTTTACCTTTGCTGGCCTTGGTCTTCTTTGCGGGAGGCAAGTCGGTGTCGTGATCTTCGGTGTGAACCTGAGTCGGAGAAGATGGTGGGGCTTCGGTAATGTCATCTTGAGGGCCTCTGGACGAGGGGCCGAGTCGGAAGAGTCAGCAGGATCTTCCAAAATCTTGGACAACCACAACAATTACGAAAACAAAAAGTGGTGAAAGTCGATTGTCGATACGATCGCATTCATAAGCACCGAGAGTAATAATGCAATGATTACCATCATCCGGTTCTAGAGGAACCTTCACCGAGCTGAATTTAAAATGAGAAAGAACGCGTGGATTGGAGCAAAGGTCGGGTAGGTTAAAGTACCCGTGAGCATGAACAGGGCATTCAGCATTTGAATAACCCGGCGATTTGTGGAAGAGGATATATGGTTGGAAGGAGCTGGAGGAGAGGGATTTCGATAAATCTATTTTTAGTTACGGAAAGGCCAAGATTTATCCGGAGTGATGAAGACAAAGTGGTCACCCCACTCTTTGTTAATATTAGGGATCTTACCAAGAAACGAACATTTCCTTTTCACCCTACTACTTACATAGTAGAAGGGTCCTACAGCTTTGCAGCTTATACTAAGAGAAGAACAGATTCGGCAAATAGATGGTCTCCTCCATTTCCCTTGAGGAGGACATAGAAGGAGATCATCATCCCGATGGCATTCGGGGTAAATCCGGTTAAGAGGAACTCCGTGGAGGTTTGAAATCGACACAAGAACTTGGGAGGAGGAAGGCATAACCCAGCCTCGAACCGGGCTGCCCGAGTAAAGCTAAAGTCGGGGAGTTGCTAGATTAGGCGTGCCCCGATCAGAAGAGATAGGTGTAGCCCGGTGTGATATGGTCGCCGAGACAAGATCGCTTAGGGATTTTTCGGAAATTTTCGAGGGGCCAGCGAAGGAATCCCAGTAACCGAACCCTATCTACCTCTAGAGAGGAGGAGGAATCGAGGGGAATCCACTGGATGGATTGGGGATTAAGGAGTGATGCAAACTCGAGATGAGTTTTGAGCGTGGGAAATGGTTCGAGAGGAACCAGACCGAGACATTGATAAAACGTTTGTATGAACAAGCGAGAGAGAG
The DNA here is from genome assembly GCA_030762865.1 of Paraleonurus japonicus. NCBI lineage: Eukaryota > Viridiplantae > Streptophyta > Magnoliopsida > Lamiales > Lamiaceae > Paraleonurus > Paraleonurus japonicus. The sequence goes on from CM061060.1 coordinate 26,124,980, forward strand.
GAGAGAAAGATTACCAGGACGGTGGAAAAAAGTCGAAGTAAGGATTGAGAGAGGCGATCACGGATGACTTTGCGAAGGAGTCCCGAGGGAGCGAGAATTTAGAGAAATAGAAGAAGAAGCGGGCTGATTTGAAATAAAGAAGGAAATTGATGGGACGTATATCGGTGTATGAAGGTCAAGAAGCAGGTGCATGCTCGGCAGTGGCGGCCCAGTGTGAGCCGAAGGGTCACTAAACTCCAATAGTCGGCGAGAGATGCATCTCGGAAAGCTAAAGTCTGCAGGGAGGATGTCCCAAAGCTAAAGCTGCGAGGAGGGTGTCCCCCGAGAGTAAGATCACAGGAGGATATCCCGAAGCTCAATTTGCGGGGAGGATATCCCGAAGCTAAACTGCAGCAGGAGGACTGCGTGCAAATCTTTCTTACTCCGTGGAGCTCCGAGATCGCTCACCGAGTAGGAGTGGTTGATGCGGATAAAATGTCGAGCCCAACCGCACGTAGGGCTAAATCTGACCAGCCCAATAGGGCCTAATGACGTCACCAAATACCCTAGGTAGAGGGAGGAAAACCCGAGATAGGCTCGAGTCCGATCGGCCACAATAAGGCTACGAAGCCATAAACCCACCTATAGGGGGCCACGAGGCCTAAGCCTCGTATGGAGACGGACCACGAGGCCCGGACTCCAACTACGCTTAGGCCACGAGGCCTAAGCCCAATTACAGGCCGCGAGGCCCAAACCCGACTACAGTGGGCCGTGAGGCCCAAACCTAGCTGCGAGTGGGCCGAGAGGCCCAGGCGAGATTCGGAGAACACGCGAGTATTTGACCAAGCCTATAGCGGTTATCTATCCGATAAGACCGAGGAGTAACGAGCCGTTGAGATAATTGAGGCCCAAGCCAATGAATATTCCCTATATTCCTCATTGGTAGGTCCAACCTCCGTCGGGGAAATTCGTAGGCACATGCAGATTTCTTGAGAAAAAGATATCCACACACGACATCATGGCGTAGCGTGTGGGATAATGCCTAACAAGTGATGACGGTTATTACCCTTAACTTACGTATAAAGAACACACCCAGCGGGGAGGTAACGATATCGAATTACTATCACTCTTACTTAGCTACTCTATACGTACTTTCTTGAGTGTTTTCCGATAATCGACTTGAGCGTCGGAGTGCCTACGCCGGATAACCCTCCGCGTGTTTTGCAGTACGTTGGTTCGAGGAAGCTAAGGATCTTATTGCGTAAAGGCTTTACCCACGTGAACCCGGTGGGGAAACCGCCCAGTCGGCTTTTACGCATCATTGCTCTATTAGGTTCTTTGGGTTCGATAACTTGGTTGTGTCTTAAAAATACTTGCTACGAAAAAGCTGCAATCGTATGAGTACGCTTATTCTATTCAAAAAATTAAATAGGTTTATGAACTCGTAGTATATAAGCTAACGCGGTGGAGAGAACTAAAGAATAAGGAATAAAATGGAATAAATGAAAAATAACTTGTGAGTTGTGAACTTTAATTTCTATAAATTAAATTCATTAAAGAAAAATATTAATATTAAATTCGTTAAATTAATTAAGGACACCGATGCAGATAAAAATGTCGGGCCCAACCGCCAAGGGGCCCAAATACGACCAGCCCAATAGGGCCCAATGATGTCATTAAATACCCTAGATAAAGGGAGGAAAAACTGAGATGGGCCCGAGCCCGGAGTCGGCCGAGACTAGGCTAAGAAGCCTTGAACCCACCTACGGGGGGCCCCGAGGCCCGTGCCTCGTAAGGAGAGGGGCCAAGAGGCCCAGACCAACTTCGCATAGGCCACGAGGCCTAAATCCACCTGCGGTCACGAGGCCCTAAACCCGATCGCAGTGGGCCGCGAGGCCCAAACCTAGCTGTAGGTGGGCCGAGAGGCCCAAGCGAGATTTAGAGAAGGTGTGAGCATTTGACCAAGCCCATGGCGGCTATCTATCCGATAAGATCGAGAAGTGACGAGTAGTTGAGATAATTGAGGCTCAAGTCAAGGAATATTCCCTATGTTCCTCATTGATCGGGTCCAACCTCCGTCCAGGGGAATTCGTAGGTATAATGCAGATTTCTTGAGAGATAAGTTATCCACGCACGACATAGTGGCGTAACGTGCGGGATAATGCCCGGAGACCGTGATGACGGTTATTGCTCTTAACTTACGTATAAATAACACACCCAATGGGGAGGTAACGGTATCGAATCACTATCACTCTCACTTAGCTACTTCATACGTACTTTCTTGAGTGTTTTCCTGATCCGACTTGAGCGTCGGAGTGCCTACGCCGGAGAACCCTCCCGCGTATTTTGCGTACGTTTGTTCGAGGAGCTAAGGATATTAGTGCGTAAAGCGCTTTACCCACGTGAACCCGTGGGGAAACGGACACATGTTAGTTTTACGCATCATACACTTAATAAACGTTCCTAATAAAGTATACCAATATGCCTCTTTTGTTGTATTGCTGCTGATTTGAGCGTCACTCATTAAGGGTATTATTGGGTTTTCATCAAATGGTTCATTCGGTAAGGGTATAATTGGGTTTTCATCAAATGGGTGGGTCGGGCTAGTATAATTGAATCAAGTGGAAAACCTGTTTTATATTCATTACTTAGATGAACTCGCGTATTACGCGGTATTTTAAATGAAATAAACTTTAAAGCATAATATATTATATATAATATTTTCAAATAATAATATATTAAAATAATATATATGTATAAAAAAATTGTAATTATAATATTAAATTTAAATAATGGTAATATTAATTGTATGACAATTCATGCTAGGGATTAGAATTATTATAATTATGTGAAAAAATTTACCATAAGATTTGTTTTAAATTTATTTTATAATTAATTAAAAATGGAGACGATTAATAGATTTTTTTATATAATTGATGCATAAATATTATTCCGAATGATATATATATATATATATATATCGTATATTTACAATAAATATCATATTTACATTAATTTTTTTTTTTATAAAAGTTGATACAACCACAATTTTTCTTACATACATTTATAGGCTTAAGTTAAATATAATTTTATGTTTAAAAATTGTCATATGATAACACTTTTTAGATAGAAAATAGATATTTAAAATATTTAAAGATTTATATATTAACTTATTTATTAAAAATATACATATTGTGTAAGAGGTCTAAGGTTCAAACCTCATTAGAAATATATATTTTTAATTAATTCCTATATTAATATGTCACATAGATGGCATGTATTAATTATAAATCAATAGGAAAATGACAGATAAATTATTAACATATATATGCATTTAATAAGAATGTGACACCTCATTCAAATTAACCTCATGACGACACATAAACAAAAACAAACTCCCTATTAGTAATATAGGAATTTTCTAAATTAATTTAAGAGATGATAAGATAGTAAATACCAAAAATATAATTTAAAAATAATAAATTAGTGCAACATGTAGCAAATCAGTGCAAGATAATGCAATGATATATGCCACAATTTAAAATCAACTTACCTAAGAAATCCCCTTGATACTATGCACATTCAAATTCTCTATTTTTTTTTCTCGCAATGCTTATGATTTATGTATTTGACTTTTATAACGAATTGTTATTTTTTAGATTAAATTATTAATATGCTTAAGTTTAAAAAAAAATTGAATTACATAGATTAAATTTAAGAATTATATATATATATATATATATATATATATATATATATATATATATTTATATATAAATTTTTATATAAAATAAAATTTAAATAAATAATTGTATTTTTGACGAATCACACCCATACTCCTATCGTCCCTTCACTCACATTTCCGTACCGTGCAACACGTAAACACATGAAATGAAAGATCCAAATGCTGAAAAGAAACTCAAAACACGTATTCTTAGTTTCAACTCCTCATGATTCATTTTGTATACGAGGTGTTCTGTTTCACATCATTAAAAACATACTATCATGGAATTATTGTTTAATTCAGCCTCATAGTATCACGATGACATCTGGAAAATACTATTAAAATAATGGAAAATAGGAACAAGATTTTCTTCCTATGAGTCCAAATACTTCTATTTCTTTTATCACCGAAATGATGATTCGAACTCACGATAATGGGACTCTAACCACTGATCTATTCCACTAGCTCCAAATTTTTCTGTGCATTAATTGAAACAAAAATCATACTCTCTCCGTCCAATTTTAATAAGTCAATATACATTTTCGATCCGTCCAATTTTAATATGTCATCCCAAAATGGAAAGTTTTTTACTTATTTTTACCCTCATAACATACACTTATTTACACCATTTGTCATTTGAGTCCTACACTATTTCTCCCTCCTATTAATGACTTGACAACAATACCCTTTATTTTTTTTTTTACTTCACGCATCTACTTTATAGATAAACAACTAGTAATATTTTTAAAACTTGTATCCAACCTATTTGCCTAATTAAAATTGTATAGGGACTAGAAAATATAACCAAAACATGTCCACGTAATCCTCAAGAATCAACACCAAGTACATTCAACAGAAATGACAGCAAAGAGAAAAATCATTAATATTTAAACATAGCATATCCATACTTCTTGAATTTCTACACACCCCAAGAGTAAAAATAAAAGCAATTTACAAACCAGACAATTTTGACAGTATTGATTTGGTCACCAGGGTGTCAGTATTATCAACAGCCAGAGTTAATAAAACCTTATGACGCTTCAACAAGGGAGCACATTTACTGACCAGGCATAACACAAAATTTCCAAACTTTAAAGATTTTGAATACCTCTCACTATTTCTGCACACCTGGTTAACAAGATGATCAACTGAATCTTGCATCAAATGAACATTATGATTCAAGATGTTTTGCCATAAGCTAAACATAGATTCCGTCCACATGAGTTCTTCGCCAATGAAAGGCCTGTGAGAGGGAAGGCAGATGAATCCTTTTCCATGCTTATCTCTGCTAAGAAGTTTTTGGCAAATTGCAGAAACATGAGCAGGGTGGAGGCATTCTTTAACTATCCTTGTGATCAAATCACAGATGGGATTGTTTATCCCGTCCTTTCGTAGAATTAATGGAAACAAAAGGGCATACTCAACACTCCCTTGATGAGCCTTGCAGTAGTCTATCACTGCATGTATAAGCACACGTGAAGCTGGTTCGTTAAGGACTAGAAACTTAGGGAGAACTATCGAGCATAAGATATGACTCGCCCAATTATTTTCAGTTCCATCTGATAAATGAGAAATCAAAACTGCAGCTACTTCATCATCTACACCCCATGGTTCAATCAAATTCAAAATTACCAAACAATTTGTTCTGTTCTTGAAGCAAATTTCACGAATTTCCTTAGCTAAATTGACAGCTTTTGAAGTAGACTCTATGTTAACAAGCCTAGATTTCAAAGACTTTGCAGCCTTTTCAACTTCAGCATCTATAGAATCATCAAATCTCACATCAATCTCTAGCATCTCTACATCAGATTGTTCGTTTTCACTCTCCTCGACATCAATTGGCAAATCATCTTGAATACCTACACTACCACTCAGGGAAATTCTTTCACTTTGTTCATCAGGAGTAAATTGGAAGCCAAGGAAACATTGGCTCACTCTCTTTAGCAACATCCCTAAGCCAATCTGGCATCAAATAGAACTCTTCATCCACATTTTCTCCTTCAGAGTCCAAATTAAGATGCGAAAGCCATTGGTAATTTGACACAGACACTAAATCAAGCAGCTGCTGTGCAGCTCTTTTCACCCAAAAATCAAGACCCTTGCCCTCAGATAGCAAAATTCTAGCAAGTTTACACAACTCACTCTTACAGAATCTCTGATGGTCATACGCAAGAAATGACAAAATTCGGGCCTGAACTAAATTTGGTAATGTTTGAATCCACATAACCCTGATGATAAATTGGGAAGACTCTTCAACTTTTGAACCAAAAACGAACTCAAAAACATAAAAAAACGAGAGAAATTTCATGTGGGCTTACCTTTTTCTTGTGGAGAAGAAGATTCAACAGAAGGGGTGTGAGAAGGCCTTGCGAGCTGGGAAAGGAAAGAAGTAGTGGAAATGGAAGTGGCGTTTAATGAAGGGTTGAAATTTTCCTGCAACCATTTTGAGGCGTCACTCTCAGGGCATGGGGAACTCAAGAGAATCTCAAATAGAGGAATCCAACACTCCATTTCCTTATGCGTTTGCTTAATTGCTTCTTCACAGTCACAGTAAGACGACGAGTTTATATGAATGAATTCGGGCCGGGCCTTCTTTGCTGTAAATCGTAATTGTGCTCTCAACTCTTCGTAAAAGGAGAATAATGTAAAGGCTGAGGTTACTCACACCACCATAATTGTTAAAAACACCTATAGTATGAAAATACCTTTACACTTTAAGTTATTTGGTAAATACACTATGGCTAGTTTACCAATTTTACCCTTAAATAAAATAAACCCTAATTCTATAGTTGCAGGCTTGCAGCCTCCGCTCCGCCTTGATTTCATTTCTCTCCTCTCCCACTTTTCACTCGTGCCTCTCTCGCTCGGCTGCCCGCCTCGCCGCTCCTCTTCTTCTCCTCCTTCGCGCCACAATCTCCTTCTCCTCCCAATCGCTCTTCCGTGCCCTCCTCCTCCTGGGCCGCCGCCTCCTCCACGCCGCCCCTCTTCTTCCCCGTCACTCGCCGCCTTTCGTCATTTTTCAGGTTTGTTTTTTTTTCTCGTATTTATTGAAAAAAATTTATTCAAATTTGTGTTTTTATTAAAAAAATCGATTTGATTCGAAATTGTGTGTTCTTGTTCGATAAATATGAATTTAAATCAGCCGATTATTGGATTTTTTCGAATTTTTTTCTAGAAATCTGTGTTCTTATTCTAAAAAAACTCGATTAACATTTTTTATATTTTTTTCGAAATTATGGTGTTTGTTCGGAAAATATTTTCGAGATAATACTGTTTTTTCGAAAAGATCTTCAAAAAATTGATCTATTTTCGAATTTAATTTTTGAACATATGTATTTTTTTTTGAAATTATGGTGTTTGTTCGAAAAATATTTTCGAGATATTACTATTTTTCAAAAAAAAATTTGAAATATTGATGTGTTTTCGAATTTAATTTTCGAACATATATATTGATGCGGATAAAAATGACGGTCCAACTACACGTAGGGCTCAAAGGTACTCAACCCAATAGGGCCCAATGACGTAATCGAATACCCTCAAAAGAGGGAGAAAACCCGAGATGGGCCCGAGCCCACACTAATCATAAACAGATCAGAAGCTTCGAACTCGGCTACAGTGCACCCCGAGGTCAAGGCACAGGTGCGGGTGGGCCATGAGGCCCGTATTTAATCCGTAGGTGGGCCGCGAGGCCAGCACTCTAACCGCAGTGGGCTGCGAGGCACAAAGGCGAGATTTGAAGCCCGCAAGTGGGTGTTAATCAAGCCCACGTGAGCGAATTATATGATAAGACCGAGAAATGTGAGAGGCGGTGAGCGCTGAGAAGATTAAGACCCAAGTCAAGGAGTATTCCCCATATTCTTCATTAACTTGGTCCAACCTCCGTCCGTGGAGGAAAAATGTAGGCACAATGCAGATTTCTCGAGAGAGAAGATATCGCGCACGACACCATGATAGAACGTGCGGGATAATGTTATGAAAGCTGTTGTAAGCATACTACTCCTAAAGTACGTATAAATAATACACCCGAAGGGAGGTAACGGTATCGAATAACTATCAGGTTTACTTAGCTACTTCCTACGTACTTTCTTAAGTATTTTCCGGTGATCCGACTTGAGCGTCGGAGTGCCTACGCTCGGAGAACCCTCCGGCGTGTTTTGCAGTACGTTCGTGTGAAGGGAAGTAATGATTGCATTGCATAAAGGCTTTACCCACGTGGAACCTAGGTGGGGAAACGGGCCCAGTCAGCTTTTACGCATCTATTGGCGTCGTCTGTGGGAAAGGAAGAGCCGAGACGTGAGTTTCAACCTCTTTTCCGTCATTTTCAAGAAAGATATCATGTCTAGTGAACATACACCCACCTATACTGGGATCCCGGAGTGCCAATGCTCCGGCCAGGGATACCTCGAGAAAATGCGAGAACCAGCTGCCCCCATCGTTCTCACTCGGGAGCGGCTAGATGATATGATAGGTCGAATCGTAGCAAGAGCAATGATGGAGGGGGAAGAACCCCACCTACGGGAAGGACAGGAGAAGCAAGACCGGGAAACCTGCTGCTCGATCCCGGCCCTTGGGGAGTAGGCGGGACGAGCATCAAGAAGAGCGAAGAAGAGAGGTAGAGTCCGAAACCGGGAAGAGGTCACGGGAGAAGAAGGAGTCCAAGAAAGGAGATCGGCAATTCCTAGACCAAGGGAAGGCTGGTCGGAGGAAGTCAGACGGGGAGGCGCAGCCCCAACAAATGAGAGAGTAAGATCAAGGATAAGGAAGAGGTGCAGAGATACCCAGTCGAGAAGCCATGAAGGACCGAGATCGGAGTCCCTATCAAAGCGAGATGGGTAATGTGAAGCACTGGATGAAAACCGGGTTAGTATGCTTAGACCCGTTACGGGTTGTCCATTTACCGAGAATATCCTACAAGATGAATTGCTCAGCAATTTTAAACCTCTTAATTATGAATATGATGGTACGACTGACCCTATGACCATTTGGTGAGATTTGAAAATTCGGCTCTCCTCCATCGGTATGGGGAAGGTGTGAGGTGAAGGGTCTTTCTTACCACTCTGTCTAAAGCGGCTCAACAATGGTTTAGCCAGTGGAGCCCAATTCCATTGGCTCTTTCGAGCGATTTGGAGAGCTATTTTTGCACTAGTTTGCCAGCGCAAGAAGACAACCTAGAGCTATGTTGACACTATTCAACATGAAGTAAGGAGAAAGTGAAAAGCTGCGGGCCTTCATGAAGAGATTTAACCGAGCGGCATTGGAGGTTCCAACCGCCACTCCAGGTTAAAATTAATGCTTTCACTAGCAATCTTTGCGATGTAGATCTATTCTCCTCTTGGCAAAGAAGCCGGTTCAAACATTCGACGAATTGCCGAGGAGAGCAGAGAAGTATGTCACGCTGGAAGAAGTTAGTAAGGCGAAGAGAGCCGAGGTCAAGCCAAGCGGACTGAAAAAAAAGAAAAGAGTCAAGAAAGAAGAGCTCAACAACAGAGCCAGAGAAAAGCGAAATCTGACATCGCTCAGTATTTGACAAATACACCCCCCGATGCTGGAGTCTGCATGGAGTTGTTGAAGGTGGCATCGACCCACCCCGAAATGAAGTTTCCTTGGACACGATCTAGAGGGCCGATGAGGCCCAAATCAGATAAGTTTTGTCGTTTCCGTAATGAATATGGTCATGACACTAACAATTGTTTTCACTTGCGTGATGAGATTGAGAGGATGATCCAAGCAGTCATCTTAAAGAGTTTGTCTACAGAGACCGTGTCACCTGTGGGGCAAAAAGAAAGGAGACTGATGATAAAGTTGAGGACAAGGGAAAGATGATCGAAGGGAGGCAGGAAGAAAGACCCTCCCGAAGAGAGGACTGATCCAGATGATAGTAGGAGGTCCACCGAGGGAGACTCGTTACGAGCACGAAAAGCTGGAGAGAGGATCCCGAGGAGAGAGGTAGGAGAAATGTCAAGAGAAACGAGCCGTAAGGAGGTAGGTCATACACCCCGATTCATTTTGGTCTAAAGGATGGAGGTCTTAGGAAGGAAGATCATAGTGATGCACTAGTCATCACAATAGGCGCAATGGATATATTGTTGCGAGGATCTCGTAGATCGGGAAGCTCAGCAGATATCATTTTCTTGGAATGCTTCAAGAAAATGAACTTGAACGTGGAATTACAGCCAATGGATCTTGCACTATATGGATTTACAAGGGGAGCAGCTTCACCTCCTTGGACGAGTAACCCTCCAAGTGGGCCGGGCGAAGCTTCGATGGAGGAGGGTAGTAATGGCGAATTTTTTTATTGTCGATGTACCCTTATCTTATAACATGATCTTTGGTAGGCCAAGATTGAATCTATTTCGTGTGGTCATATCAACCTATCACATGAAACTCAAGTTTAGGTGAATGATGAGGTGGGTGAAGTAGTGGTGACCACCGCAGCCTAGAAAGTGCTACGTGGAGGCGGTAAAGATGGCCGATAAAGAGCTTCATCGCAGCTGAAAAGAGACAAGGAGGTGGATCGTGACTCCAAGAGATGTAAGATCACGGAGGAAGCTGACCCTCTAAAAATAAGAGTCAAGAAGAATCGATGATGGTCGAACCGTATCCAGATAAGAAGGGATACACGACAAGGATTGGAGCCCAGTGGAGCAGTGGAAAAGACACAGTAATAGCCTTACGAAGAAATGCAGATGTGTTTGCTTTTCCTTCCTCCGACATGACAGGTATTCTAGAGGAGATGGAAATGCACCACCTCAACGTGGATCCTAAAGCTAAACCAAAGAAAGTAGAAGCCGAGGGTCTTCGGACCGAGAAAAAGATGCCATCACGAAGGCGTAAGGCAGAAGGCTGGAGGCAGGATATATTAAGCGAATCTAGTTTCCCACCTAGCCGTCTAATGTAGTGTTGGTGGCCAAACCAAAGGGGAAATGGAGAATGTGCATAGATTTTCGAGATCCGAACAAGGCTTGCCCTAAGGATCATTATTCCTTATCCAGGATTGACCATATGGTCGATTCTACATCCGGATTTGAGCCGCTAAGTATGATGGACGCCTACCAAGGCTACCATCAAATACAAATTTTCCCTCCGTATATCCCAAAGGTAAGTTTCATTATTGCTAGTGGAACTTTTTGCTATATTAGAATGCCCTTTGAATTAAAGAATGCGGGAGCAACCTATCGAGAACGGTTGACAAAATGTTCAAAGACCAGCTAGGGAGGAACATGGAGGTTTATGTAGATGACATCTTTGGTGAAGAGTGTGAAAGCAGGGGACACATGGCTGACTGGAAGAAGCTTTCTGTGCTAAGGATGAATGGCATGAAGCTAAATCCGCGAAGTGTTCCTTTGGAGTGAGGTCCAGGAACTTCCTCGGATATATGGTGACCCATGGGTATTGAAGTCAACCCCGCCAAGGTGAAAGTTGTGCTCGATATGCAGCCCCCACTAACATCAAGGAGCTGCAGAGATCGAATGGAAGAATTATAGCAATAAGCGGATTTATAGCGATTTGCGAGAGAGGAGCCACCCCTTCTTCAGGATTCGAGGAAGGGATCTATGTTCGAGTGGGATGAACGATGCCGGTGGCGTTCGAGGAGCTTAAGAGACTCCAGCCCACCTACCTACATTGGACGAAAGCCGTACCAGGGAGACACTTTACCTCTACCTCTATGTAGGTGAGGTCTCACTCACTTCTGTCTTTGGTGAGGAGGAGGATCAACCCGAAACACATTTACTACATTAGTAAGCTAATCCAAGGAGCAAGAGAGTTACTTAGAAATAGAGAAGACAACCCCGACTATAATGGTCACGGCTCGGAGGTTACGACCTTATTTCTTATCACATAAGGTCATTGTTCGGACTAACTACCTTTTGAAATAGGTAATTGGCAGTAGCTAATCTCTAAGGGAGGATGTTCAAGTGGGTCGTCGAACCGGGGAGTACGACGTAGATTTTGAGCCATGGTGGACCATTAAAGCACAGCCTTGTTTGATTTCATTCGGGAGGGTACACGTGTGTCAGCAGAAGGAGAATGGAAAATATATGTGGACGGCTCTGTATCCATGCGGGGTTGTAGAGCGGGGATCGTGATTATTGATCCCGAGGGTAAGGAAATGCAAGTCGCAGTGAGGTTTGAATTCATCACCTCAAACAACTGAGCCGAGTACGAGACCTTGATTAGAGGGGCGAGATGGCCGCAGAACCGGGAGCAGGCCGGGTGGTCATATTTTCGATTCCCAACTTGTAACCCAAAGAGTTACAAGTGGGTATGAAGCCAAAGATGAGAAAATGATAGCCTACCTCAGGGTAGCAGAGTGCAGGGAAGATTCAGCTCTTTTAAGGTAAGACAGATACCTCGAGAGGAAAACTCCAGAGTGGATAGCTTGTCCAAACGGCGAGTTCAAGCAACACTACGAGAGGGGGAAGATCACCCCGGTCACCGCAGAGGCGAAGCTACGACTCCCTGAATAGGGTCATTGTATAAAAGATAATATGAAGATTAGCCGACTAATTCTCCTAAATTTTAGGGATATCTTTTGATTATTTCCTTGTACGATTTTGAGTATTCTTTTATATTCAGAATCGTCTTTTTGTAAATACAACACAAATTATACAGCTTCCTAAATTTTATATGGTATCACGAGTCCTCTCTCTCACGAGGCAATTCATGATCCACATCTTCCGCTAAACTCGTCGTCCATACCTTCACAGCCCATGTCTGCCGGTTCTTCCACCACTCCCACCGCCCAGCCAGCCCACTCTCGACGCCTCTCCACCTGTGCCACCGGTGGTTACGATCACGGCACACCACCATATTCCCGTTAAGCTCACCCCGTCCACATACACCTCCCGCACATCAATCTATTTTTGTTCTAAATGGTTTTGATTTAATTGGTCATATTAATGGTGAAAAACCTTGTCCTCCGACCACCAACCCGGACACCATCTATGGTTTCGCCAAGATCAACTCATCCTCGCCGCTATTTTTGGATCGGTTGCGGTCGAAATCCTCCCCATGATCTCCTCGGCCTCTACCGCAGCAGCCGCACGGGATATTCTTGGTCGCATGTATGCGGAAAATCTCGCTCCCATGTTTTCCAATTAAAATCGACCTTGTAGATCTTTCTCTCGGTGATATGTCCATCTCCACATATCTCGAAACTGTAAAGGCTAAAGCTAATGAACTTGGTCTTATTGACTCTCCCGTAAATGATGATGATTTAATACTATACGTTATTAAAGGATTGGGGCACAATTATCGTGAGATTGTGGGTGCCATTTGTTCGCGTGAGACGTCTCTTAAATTTGAGGAACTTCATGATCTCGCTCGTGACTCATGAACTCTATCTCAAATCACTGGAATCCAGTAATTCTGCTCTTATTGCCACCGCCCGATTCTCGCGATGCAGCGGCAACAACCATGGTACTCATTCAGCCACATCTCATTCCCGTCGCCCGCCTTGCTCGGGGCCGCGGCACAAATAATTCAGGCCGAAGTTCACGGTCTCCCTCTGCGATTTCGCAGGCCATGGACTGGGCTCATCTCGATTCTTCCGCCGTCCCCGATCATTTGTTAATGGTGTGGGTTCAAGGGTCATACTGCTCCTACTTGCCGCCGTCTCGAATGTTACAAAGAATGTTGCCCAATCCCCTCCCGCTCGGGCGCCTCAAAATTCTTGGTTGGTTGATTCTCGGGCATCTCACAGCCTCACCAATGATCTCTCCACTATGTCTATCCATTCCGAGTACGATGGCACCGATGAGATACAAATTGCAGATGGTCTTGGACTTCCCATATCTCATACCGGTACTTCGCATTTATCTTTTCCATCTCGTAATTTTGTTGTCTCAAATGTATTATGTGTGCCAACGGTAAAGCAAAATTTACTATCTCGTACATCGCTTACTAAAGCTAATAACGTTTCCATGGAGTTCTTTCCATATCATTTCACCGTGAAGGATCGTCTATCGGGAGCGCCTTTAGCTCGCGACAATGTAAGGATGGTGTCTATCATATCAAGCCACCATCATATTATCTTCAGTCTCGTGAAGTTTGTTGCACTTGGTGTTCGCACCTCTGCTAAACTCTGGCATGCTCGCTTAGGACATCCGTCCTCTTCTAGATGTTATAATATTACTAAACGTTTTAAATTACCTGTTTCAAATAACTCTGTTGGTTTGAACTATGAATGTGAATCTTGCGATGTGTGCAAGTCTTACCGGATACCTTTTCATGACTCTTCATTTGTTGCTACTTGTCCGTTGGACTATATTTATGCCGATGTTTGGGGCCCTACCTCTTGTGTTGCTCATGATGGTAGTCGATATTTCTTATTGTTGGTTGACTTATTTAGTCGGTATTGCTGGTTGTTTCCTATTCGTGCCAAGTCCCAAGTTTTATCTATTGTCAAACAATTTAAATTACTTGCCGAGAAATAGTTTAACACCCCTATTAAGCACTTTTATTCGGATAATGGAGGTGAATTTGTTGCTTTGCGCTCTTTTTCTCGTCATATGGAATTTCTTGGCTAACTACAGCCCCTCATACCCCTCAGAACGGGATTTCTGAAAGGCGCAATCGTCATATTCTTGAGGTCACTCGGGCTCGCTTCATCACTCTGGATTGCCCCTCCAGCTTTGGTCTTTTGCGGTGCAATCTGCAGTTTATTTAATCAACCAAATTCCTACCCCCATTACTTGATTTCAAGAGTCCGTTTCACCTTCTCTTTAGGCATGAGCCAAACTACTTGAAGCTACGTACTTTCGGTTGTGTATGTTTTCCATGGCTTCGTCCGTATTTTCCCGGCAAGCTTACCTACCCGTCCAAACCCTGCATTTTTATTGGGTATTCGACGTCACAGAGTGCATATCGCTGCCTTGATCCTACTACTGGTCGGGTTTATGTGTCTCGCCATGTCAAATTTGATAAAACTAGGTTTTGGACTTCCACCCCACGTGTTGAGCCTCCGCCCGCCTCCAATGAGTCGGTTATTTCTTGCACCGATTGGTCTTTCCTCAACACTGTAACCTTCTCCGCCCTGTTTCGTGCCGAGCCCCCGCCATAGACGGATCATTACCCGCACCGCCGCACCGCCGACCCTCCTCCGACTCGCACTCATGCCATGCGGACTTAGAGTCAAAACAACATCTTTAAACCGAAACAATTCTTCTCTACCACAAAACATCCTCTACCCGCCGACGTTGAGCCTTCCTCGCCTCTGCAGCCTCTCTCGAATCCACGTTAGCGTGCGGCCATGGCGTATGAGTTCACCGCTCTTCGTAAACATGGCACGTGGGATCTCGCTTTCTCCCTCATCTTCTCGTTAACATTATTGGGTGCAAATGGATCTTTCGTATTAAAAGAAAGCCTGACAGCTACCATTAACAAGTTCAAAGCTCGTCTTGTTGCAAAGGGGTTTCATCAACGACCGGTGTTGATTATCATGAGACTTTTAGTCCGGTGGTTAAACCAAATCACCATTCACACGGTTCTATCTCTTGCTCTTACTTGTCGGTGGCCTCTTCGACAACTTGACATTTTAACAATGCATTTCTTCATGGATCACTCTCCATGCCGGTGTATATGAAGCAGCCCCTGGTTTCGTTGATCCACAACATCCATCTCATATTTGCCTCCTCAAGAATCTCTTTATGGCCTTTGCCAGCTCCTTGCACAGTATCAAGCTCTCGGCTCTGCTCTCATTCGATTTGGTTTTCTTTGTTCTCGGCAGATCACTCTCTGTTCACATATGCTCAAAATAATATTCAGCTCATTATCTTGGTTTATATTGATGATATTCTCATCACTCGGCTCAGACCCGGCTCTTATTCGATCCCTTACTAAACATCTAGAGTCCTCTTTTGCTGTTAAGGACCTTGGTGAACTCGTTATTTCCTCGGTATCGAAGTTGCTCGGTGCAAGAAAGGTCTATTCCTTTCTCGGCATAAATATGTGGTGGATTTACTTCAACGTCTCAAGATGGATGGTGCCAAGCCTCTCATGACACCTTCGTCCTCTAAATCGGGGTCTTCTTCGGGGACCGTTGACCCAACCACCTATAGAAGTGCTATTGGTGCTCTTCAATACTTGGCATTCACACGTCCCGATATCTCCTTTCTTTATCGATAAATGCAGCTCAATCTATGTCATGCCCATCACGACGATTGGGGCGCTGGAAGCGTACGCTTTGTTATCTCAAGGGCACAATTCATTTGGCCTCCTTTTACGTCCTTCAAGGGATCTATCTCTCACCGCTTACTCGACTAAGATATTGGTGGTGACTCTCGCGACGGCAAGTCCACCTCGGCATACTTGGTCTTTCTAGGCAATAACCCCATCTCTTGGAGGTCGTGCAAACAAACGGGGTGGTACGGTCTTCGGCGAGGTTGAATATCGAGCTCTAGTATCGGCTACTTAGTGCTGTGGGTCGATTTTGGTGGTGACTCTCGCGGCGGCAAGTCCACCTCGGCATACTTGGTCTTTCTAGGCAATAACCCCATCTCTTAGAGGTCGCACAAACAAACAGGTGGCACGGTCTTCGATCGAGGCTGAATATTGGGCTCTAGCAACGGTTACTTTGCAGGTCTGCTTGGGTCATGCAATTGTTTAGAGATCTTCGTCTCTCTGTCATCAATAAACCTCGGCTCCTATGTGACAACATAAGCGCCACAGACTTGCCCTTCAACATTCGCGCATGAAGCTAATTGCCATTGATATCCACTTCATTCGTGATTTATCATCGAAAGGTTTGTTGTCGGTCTCGTATGTTAACACGGTTGAGCAATCGGCGATTTAGTCACGAAGCCTCTTCCTCGTCAACGATATGAATCTCTTCGTTCCAAAATTTCTGTCGCGGACGGGACGTCAATTTTGCGGGCGTATAAAAGATAATATGAAGATTAGCTGACTAATTCTCCTAAATTATAGGGATATCTTTTGATTATTTCCTTGTACGATTTTGCGTATTCTTTTATATTCTTTGTAACTTTCTTTTTGTAAATACAACACAAATTATACGATTTCCTAAATTCTATACATTGGAGTGAAGACAATTGGAGAACCAGCATTTACCGAGTGTTGCGGAACCTAGAGAGCTACCCAGATAAGAGGAAAGCTCGAAATGGAGAATCCAATACACGATGATTGGAGATAAGATGTATTGGCGGTCCTTCACGTGATCTTACTTGAGGTGTTTATCTCCTCAAGAAGGGAGGTACATAATCAAAGATATACATGAAGGTTGTTGTCGACCATGCAGGGGCTCGAGCAATAGTTCAAAAAGCCTTGAGGGCTAGATACTTTTGGCCTACCATGACCCGGGATGCCAAAGATTGGGTAAAGAAGTGCAAGAAATGCCAAAAGCATGGCTGCTCGATCCACCTCCTGCAGAGGAGATGGCGGCCATGCACTCTCCATGTCCCTTTGCGAAATGGGGATAGACTTGGTGGGCCCATTCCCAATTGCGGTGGGCTAGCGGAAGTTTCTAGTGATAGCGGTGGACTACTTTAGCAAGTAAATCAAAACTATACCTCTAGCGAGGATTGATGCGGAGTTTGGTATATTTTTATGGAGGTATATTTGATGCGGAGTTTGGTATACCTAGGAACCTAGTATCGAGATAATGGGACCCGGTTATGGGAAACATGGTACGGGAATAGTGTGATAACACAGAAGATTATTCGAGAGATTCACGCCGTGGCACACCCTCGGGACAATGGTCGGTGGAGGTCCCCAATAGAACTATTGTGAACGGAATACGTGCCCTACTGGACAAAGCCGGAGGGAGGTTGGTCGATGAGCTGGACAAAGTAGGTGGTTCCCTTTCTATCTTAGAGTTGCTTTGTTTATGTCATTTGAATTCTGAGTTTGATGTAATTCCGTTCCACTGGTACTCTTTTTCCCTGCCACGGGTTATCCACTAGGTTTTACCGTAGGGAGATTTTTAAAGAGGCCGGCCGAGTTAGTTCTTGACTTGTGTTGATCGATTATGGTCAATGGAACAAATCTATTTATCAATTAATGAAAGAAATTCTTCATTATTCATGAGTTCGCGAGTTTATTCTTTCGTTGATTACGATTGAGATGATATGATTTGAACTACTTAATACAATTGAATCACAATGCACGATCGATTGTATGAAGATAACATAACTTTTGAAAAAGTTAAATGAATGAGTAAAATGCACGAAAGCATTCAATGAGAAAAATAAACATGATGAATATTCGCAAGTTGAATTGGCGTCAACGAGAAAAGAAGATAAGAGATAGCTTGAAACACTAGGTTAAACTGTAGTTAAGGTTTAACCCACCTGAACCCAGAGAGGGTTACGAGAAAAGAAGCTAAGAGATAGCTTGAAACACTAGGTTAAACACTGCAGATAAGGTTTAACCCACAGAACCCAGAGAGGGTTGCGAGAAAAGAAGCTAAGAGATAGCTTGAAACACTAAGTTAAACCAGCGAGATAAGGTTTAACCCCTAAACCCAGAGAGGATTACGGGAAAAGAAGCTAAGATATAGCTTCAAAACACTAAGATTAAACCTGCAGATAAGGTTTAACCGACCTAAACCGAGAGAGGGTTATGAGAAAAAAGGTAAGAGATAGCTTGAAACACTAGGTTAAACCTGCGAGATAAGGTTTAACCCACCCGAACCCAAAGAAGGTTATGAGAAAAGAAGCTAAGAGATAACTCGAAACATAAAGTTAAACCTGCAGATAAGGTTTAACCCCTAAACCCAGAGAGGGTTACGGGAAAAGAAGCTAAGAAATAGCTTAAAAACACTAAGTTAAACCTGCGAGATAAGGTTTAACCCACCTAAACCCAGAGAGGGTAACGAGAAAAAAGCTAAGAGATATCTTCAAAACAATAAGTTAAACCTGCGAGATAAGGTTCAACCCGCCTAAACCTAGAGAGGGTTACGAGAAAAAAGCTAAGAGATAGTTTCAAAACACTAAGTTAAACCTGCAGATAAGGTTTAACCCGCCTAAACCCAGATAGGGTTACGCAAAAGAAGCTAAAAGATAGCTTCAAAACACTAACTTAAACTGCGAGATAAGGTTTAACCCACCGAAACCCAGAGAGGGTTACGAGAAAAGAAGCTAAGAGATAGCTTGAAACACTAAGTTAAACCTGTAGATAAGGTTTAACCCACCTAAACCAGAAAAGGTTGCGAAAATTTTTCGGAAAGAAAAGCTAAGAAAGCTTGAGAAGAATGAATTAAGCCTACGTAAAAGCTTAATTAACTTTAAACCTAGGAAGGGTTAGGGAAATCTAAGTTAAGCCCACGAAGTGTGCACAACTTGCCTACTCCTCGAAAGGGGCTACAAGAATGAAAGCTAACGACTAACTTGATGCAAGCGAAGTTAAACCTATGCAAGGATTTAACCAACCTAAGCCTAGATGAGATTTAAAGGGTAGAGGCTAAGAGATAGCTTTAAAAGCCATGTTAAACCTACAGAGAGGGTTTAACACGCCTAAACCCAGAGAGGTTTGCGAGAATTGGAGCTAAGAGATAGTTTCCGGATGCTAAGTTGACCCTACGGTGAGGGCTTAAGCGGCTAGATGAGAAATATAGGATATGGCTTCAAGAAAAGCCTCGATCAAGTCTGAGAAAGGGCTTAGCTAAACTAGCACCTAGAAAGGGTGTCAAGATTTGAAAGCTGCGAAAAGTTTTGAAAATCTTGAGTTAAACCTACAAAGTTTAACTAGATCTACATCCAGAATGGATTACGAAAGTTAGACATACAAGAGTCTAACTAATCTAAACCTAGAATGTAATATAAGAATTAAAGCTAAGAGATAGCTTGAGGAAACTTAGACTGAACTGCAGAAAGGGTTTGGTTGATCTAAACCTAGGGAAAGGTTTCTAGAGCAAGAAGCTAAGAAAGCTTTGGGAATACTAAGTTAAACCTACCAAAAATGATTTAAACTTACCTAAATTAAGGAAAGGTCTCCTAAGAGGAAGCTAAGTTGAACCTCGTAAAGGTGTTGACTAATGATTGGAGTGTATAGGGTAAGAGTTATTAAGACCAATCAACAAAATATCGAACCCAAGGGAAAAAGTATGCACATGAGGTCCTAGAAATACAAGTTATTAGTGACTAGAGTTGCAACAATGGTTTGGTACAAAAACAACAAAAACACAAGCAAAAATACAAAACAACAAGGAGCAAGCAATAGATCGAACACTTAGAATGCGAGAACAAAAACAACACTAAATGGTGAGATAGAGGTGCTAGGATTAACATCCATCAATGAATCATCAATCAACAAGCTACAATTGAATCAAATTGCAAATCAACTAAGATAGAAAGCATAAACCATCATGAAATTAATCACTCATTAAAATCACAATGCCTAATGTGAGTATCCTTAGTCTTTCCCATCTCTCAATGTAGAAATCCCCAATTCATACAATCATGCAAAATTGAAACTCGATTAACACCTAATCACGTTAGCTCAACTCTCGCCTATTGCTAGGGTGATCAACCATTAATCAAAAGAAACAATTTTACACAAAGCACAATTAAGAATCACAATTAGGAAACAAACTAATGTGAGTATCCTTAGTGCAACTAATCTCTCGATTCCGAAGCACCCAATCCACGCATTCATACACAATTATCACCCGATTAATACCGGATCACGTTAGCGCAACTCGCCTATAGCTAGGGTGATCAAACACTAATCTAAAGAGATAATTATGCATGAAGCACAAATGAGAATCACAATTAGTAAGCAATCTACTCAATTGATCTCCAATCATCAACAATTATAGCATCATCAATCAATTCATCATCAATTTCAATTAACCCAAGCACAAGAGAGTTAGCCCATGGTACCACAAACAATACCCATGGGAAGAAGATAGAATTGATCAAACACAAAGCAAATCACA
This sequence comes from Paraleonurus japonicus, assembly GCA_030762865.1. Lineage (NCBI taxonomy): Eukaryota > Viridiplantae > Streptophyta > Magnoliopsida > Lamiales > Lamiaceae > Paraleonurus > Paraleonurus japonicus. Next base: position 26,145,577 of record CM061060.1, read on the forward strand.
ACAAATAAGAAATTAAAGAGACAAGAGAGGAAAAACATCACCAAATGATCTTCAATTAACCGAAATAGGAATGCTTGAGTCTTCAACAACAATCTCCAAATGAATTACAAGCTTGAATTGAATGAATTACAAGGATCAAATGCTAATCTAATGCTAATCTACCAACAATCAATTGAAATCTACTCCTAATTCTAACCTCTAATCTAATCTAAGATGGAAATTGGCTTGGGGCTTGAGAAATCGCCCCAAAACCGCTTACTAATCAAGCTACTATGAACTCCTCTCCTTGCTCTCTCTCGAATCGCTCGCTTAAATACAAAATTTTGGAAAAACCTTCCCCTCGAGTCGAGGGTCAGGCCTCGACTCGAGGCCCCTGCAAAATTCCCATCCCTCGACTCGAGGGTCATGCCTCGAGTCGAGGCCGCTGCCTTTTTCCAATTTTTGCCTTTCTCTACACAGCCCTCGACTCGAGGCTCTTGGTCCTCGACTGCAGCTCGAGTCCAGGGGCATTTTTTTCTCGCACGGGGCTTCGGCCCCACCCCTGTTCGTCCCGGATGTCCGTCTCTTCATTCTAAGCCTAATGGTACTCTCGGTTTGGCAAAATTCCACCGAATTACCTGCAAAATGGACGGAAAACATCAAAATCTCACAAATAATACTTTTAGGCAAAAGAGTGATACTTTTCACATTTAGGCACAAAAACTAACACTTTAGCTCACTTTTGCACTAAAAATAGCCCTAAAAACATGTATCAATTCACTCCAATCATACCCCCAAACTTGAATTGTTGCTCGTCCTCGAGCAACGTAGAAACTAAGAACAAAGGAGTGAATTGATTGCAATTATGTCACATGGCACCATAGGCGAAAAATAAGACAATCGAACTCATCAATGATCTCTTGTATCAATGTAACTATCCACTAGCCATCAAGACAAATCATGCTCAAACAAATGCTCAATCAAATACTCAACATATTGCTCCTTCCATGGAGTGTTTCACTCTTCACTCAAGTGTATCAAGGTTTAAAGCACTCAATCATCAAATTCACAAATAAGTACACCATATGCTTGCCACAAGACTTAATCTCCATCAAAATCATTTGTGATCAATCAAGAATCAAAGAGGTCTTTCTTCTAGGTTGTAATGTTGGCTCTTTGGAAAGGTGGGATGTTTTTGGATAAGAGTGACTAAGTAGTAGAGACTTGAATGTAAACTAATCCATACAATGCACATCTCTTCACTTTCATCTAGCAACACTCTTCCTTTTGAACTTCAATGATCATTCCACCATTCACTTGAGCTTTCTCTTTTTAAAACTCACAAATTGAATCATTTCATTTTTTTCATTTCACTTTTCTTCACAATTCAATTTTTCTTCACAACCTTTCTTTCTTCTTTTATGCTTCATTCATCACTTAGCCCTTCTTTCTCCCACACTTAACAATGTAAATCACCATCTATAACCAACAATCAAGCTCTACTAAGCATAGGACAAGAAGGCTCATAAAAATAGGCTAATGGCTTCAATTTCACTTGGCTTGCCAAAGAATAAGGATCATAAGGCTCAACATGGCTCACTAAGGAAATCAAATGTATTTGGTAGGAAAGTATTTGGCAAAGTAACTCATCATATCAAACATGGCCTCTTATCATTTTCAAAACATCACACAAAGATCAATATCAACAAGTCTAGTGGCAAGTTCTAGCATACAAATCATGAATGATGCACTCTCAAAGGAATAATATCAACCGTATAAGATGTACGATTATTAAGGCACAAAACTCACGGGCTTAAATTGAGCAATGAATCAAGTATTATCAATCACATTCATCTTCACATAATTAATCAAGCAACTAGCATCAAGCTACACATCAACTCATGATCATAACAAATTCCAACTAGTCTTACAACTCAAGCACAAATGCTCATGTACATAACCTCAAGCATACTCACTACATCAAGATGATACTCAAAAATATGTCAATGAATCCACTATTAAGCTCAAATCAATAAATCTCAAAAACCTAGGAAATAGGAATCTAAAGAAATCATCAAGGAATAATCATCAATAGACCATTAAACTCAATAAGATCAAGATAATAACCACCATCAATAAAATCATCCAAAATCCAAAACCAATCATAACAATCATCAAGTCAAGAGTATAAGCATCATCAAAAGTACAACGGAAAACAAGAATATCAGAATCTAAAGAACAACAAGAAGAGGGAATGAGGAATAGGGGATAGCCCTAATAGTCGGACGGCGGCGGTGGAGGAGGGTAGTGTCCCCGCCCGAAGTTCCACGAGCTCATCTCGCTGGAGGAGTGCATACATGTCATGCCGAGTCTTCGTGAGACTCCTCCCGCATCCTCCGAGTCTCTTCATTAAATCTGGGACTCCTCAAGCATCCGGTACATCTCATCCTGTCGGGTCGGACTCTCTATATGCATCCTCCGACTGCCGCCCACATCTCCTCACCAAAACCCACGGTCTCGAGATGAACTCCCGCCTCGTACTCTCTACTCCTCATCTCGTCCCGCCAAGTACATATTAATCTCCTCGGCTGGTACTCCTCGTCCATCTGTCGGCGGCTCCTCTTGCTCCGGCTCCTCATCATCCTCATCCTCGAATCATAATCTCCGATCTCTACCTCTACTCCCTCTGCAGCTCCATCACCCCGATCATCATCAACCCGACCGCCGACCTCCATCGTCATCATCAACCTCTCTAAGCACATCCCCATGCTCTCTAGTGTAAGCGTCTATCACCTCGGTATGACGCTGTGACCACATACGCAAGTTGATAGTCACAAAGGCCTGCGATCCGAAACTGCCGTCAACCTCTTATTAGGTAGAGGGAATCGGCCACCATGATCTTCTTTGTAGGCACCACGTCCCTACCGATGCGGTCTAGCGTCCTCATGCGCCGCATGGTATCAAGAGTAAGGTCGGGGCCCTCCACCGCTCACGAGGTTATGCGTCGGAATCCCAAAATGCTCGCCGATCAATGTAATCATGCCCCGAAGTTAATCTTCTTGAACTTCGTGCTAGTGGCTCTCTCAAATAAATAGCAAAGATAGGCGCCGCATTAAATCGACTCCATGTAAAAAGCACCAAATAACGTATAGCTCCTCGGAAACCACGGCTCCTCCCTCCGATCTCGCGAATATGGTACCCGCGAGAATCTTCTCAAGATATCGGATGACCGGGTTCGGATATGTGTGCTCTTAGACTTCCCGGAACAAAATCGGGCTGATTAGGAGCCCCAGAATCTGAAATCCTCCTCCAAAATTGCTTAGCATTATACTCCTTCCCGATATTCAACGGTGATCGGTCGGGTCCGTAGGTGCTCCAATAATCTCATTGACCTCGTCCAGAGTCAACGAGTACTCATACTGTTGGAACCACCGATCACCGACCCTACGAAACTATCGACTCAGGATCATAATCACACAAACGCAGCGGAAAGAATTGTACCTTTATTCACCGTAATAGGTGAAGACAAACCAGTTCTAAGGTCGGAATCTGCGATCGAAGGATGAGCCTCGAACCTCACGGTCTTACGCCGTATTCCTATCCACTTTCCCTTCGACGTCGAGTGGTCGACGATCCTCCAAGGAATCAGAATCCGCCTCCCTCCGATCTCACGTTTTTCACACGCTGAGACTACGATGTTAGGGTTTATTTATAGGCTACAACAGGGGACCCTAAGGAGGAATTAGGGTTGGGCCTCCCGATGGGCCTAAATATCCCGTGTTCATCCGAACACTTTACTTAAGCCCATCAATTATAACTCAGTCCACTAAAGAGTTATAATTGAATTACCGTCCTAATCCCATATTATTATATGGGCTCCTTTATTATGTGTACGTTTATTTCCCGTGTTTAAGATATCGAATGTCCATAAATTAATTAAATTATCGACAACTTAATTAATTTATATCTAATTCCAAGAGTAGTACCACTCATCTTTATTATTATGTCGGATTAAATCCACTGCGGGGTTTACATAATAATCTTTATGAGCTCCTCAAGGGGACATCATCATCCTAAATAATTAGGACATGGATTCCTTCTATAATCAATAGCACACCATATAAACAATGCTATCTCCCAATTCACCGAGCCTATTGATTTAATAAATCTCACCCATTGGTAAATCAAAGAAACATACATTGAGTACACGTGCCCATTATTATATAGGGATTAAGAAGACGTACATCCATAACAACAGAAGTTCTTGTTCTTTTATATAGTTAGTACAAATTGAACAACCTCATATGGTCCCGCTCAATACATACAAAATGTACTAGTGTAACTTTATAGTCAAGATAGACTAATACCAAATTACACTACAACCGTTCCAATGATTTGTCCAAATCCATTTTGGTTGTGAGCTATTATTTACAATCTATAAGGCACTGATAACATGATCTTCTCGTGTGACACCACACACCATGTTATCTACAGTATAGATTAATCTGAACATAATAATGATATATATAACAATCATAAACAATAAGTATTTTGATCATAATGAATCTCATATGAAAAAGATGTTCATACTCAAGAAAGATGTTCATACAAAAGCTAGGCTTATAGTATACATCCTAACAATCTCCCACTTATACTAAAAGACTATGCTTCCATAATTGCCGCCATACATCTGATTCCCATCCCTTCAACATGCCCATCAAAAGCTTTCACTGGAAGAGCCTTTGTGAAAGGATCTCGCTAGGTTATCCGCTGATGCAATCTTGGCGACAACAACTTCTCCTCGTTTTACGATGTCTCGTATCGGTGTGGTACTTGCGCCAATGTGTTTGCTTGCTTTGTGGGCTCGTGGTTCCTTGAGTTTGCCATCGCACCATCATATCACAATAAATTGTGATAGCTTTAGGCAAACTAGGAATCACTTCTAAGTCCATCAAGAAGTTTACGAGCCATACGGCTTCTTTGGCTGCCTCGGAGAGGTGCTACATACTCGGCTTCCATGGTGGAGTCCGAAACGCATTTCGCTTTACACTCCTCCATACTATGGCTCCACCTCCCAAGGTAAACACATAACCCGAGATAGATTTACCGTTGTCCCTATCCGATCGAAATCGTAGTCTGTATAACCCTCGGGAAGTAAAGTATTCGCTTGGTAAACCAAAGATATAATTTCTAGTCCTTTTCGTGTACTTTAAAATATGCTTTTACCGCAGTCCAATGTCCTTGTCTGGGTTACTTTGATATTCGCTAACCATGCCTACGGCAAAACAGATATACGGCCTCGTACATAGCATTGCATACATTAGGCTTCCTACAGCCAAGCATAAGGAACTGCCTTCATGTCCTCTATCTCCTTTGGTGTCTTAGGACACATCTCTTTAGATAAAGGTACTCCATGTCGAAAGGTAGAAAACCTTTCTTAGAGTTTTGCATGTTAAAACGAGCCAAGATAGTATCAATGTATGAAGCTTGAGATAAGCATAACATTCTTTTCTTGCGATCCCTTATAACTTTGATCCCAAGAATATGTCCAACTTGTCCCAAGTCCTTCATATCAAACCGCTTGGACAACCATACCTTTACGATGAATCCTTCTCGGTTGCTTCATATAGATGTTTTCTTCAAGACTTCCATTAAGGAAAGCTGTCTTGACATCCATTTGCCAAACCTCATAATTCATATGAGCAGCAATAGACAAAAGAATCCGGATAGACTTAAGCATGGCTACCGCGAAAAGGTTTCCTCATAATCGATTCCTTCTTTTGAGTGTACCCTTCGCTACAAGCCTTGCTTTGAAAGTTTCTACTTTCCCGTCCGATCCTCTTTTTCTTTTGTAGACCCACTTACTCCCAATGGCTTTTACACCATTTGGTGGTTCTACTAGCTCCCAGACTTGATTAGAATCCATAGATTCTAATTCAGATTTCATTGTTTTTTCCCAAGATTCTGCATCTTTATCTTGGAGTGCTTCGTCATAGCTCCAGTGGATCCGATTCGTGTTCACTGTGTACTAAGTCCGAAGACTCTCCCAAAAACATGAATCTATCAGGTTGTCTAACAACCCTCCCACTACGACGAGGCACTTGTGGTAATAGTGTATCATTAGTAGCGGATGGTGCCGACACATGTGGTATCTCATCTTGTACTCTTGGTACTAAGGTAGAAGTTTCTCCCCTTATTTCTTCTAAAATAATTTTACTCATGGGCTTGTGGTCCATTACATAGTCCTCTTTCTAAAATCGGGCATTTGTGCTAACAATTACCCTCTCGATCTTTAGGACTATAAAACAAACCACCTTTCGTTCCTCTAGGATAGCCCACAAACAGCCGAACTTGCATACGAGATTCCAACTTATCAAGATCTCCTTTCAAAGACATGTGCCTGACTACCCCATATCCGAATATGTTTCAAACTAGGCTTACGCCCATTCCACAATTCTCGTGGGAGTAGAAGATACTGTCTTAGAAGGAACCAAGTTCAAAATGTACGCTGCCGTTTCTGTGGCATACCCCCAAAACGAACTCGGCAATTCCGAATAGCTCATCATCGATCTAACCATTTCCAAGAGTGTCCTATTCCTTCGTTCCGCCACACCATTCTCGTTGGGGTGTACCAGGTGCACAATTGGGATTGAATCCCAGCTTCGATAAGTAATTCCTAAACTCTCCTAAGAGGTACTCGCCACCACGATCAGATCGTAGTGTTTTGATATATTTACCATGACGCTTCTCCACATCAGCCTTGTACTCTTTGAATTTATCAAAGCACTCGGACTTGCGTCGCATCAAATAAATATATCCATATCTCGAATAATCATCTATAAAGGAGACAAAATATTCGAAACCACCCCTTGCTTGAGTAGACATAGGACCACATAAATCGAATGAACCAATTCCAACACTTCTTTGGCTCTATACCCCTTGGCTTTAAAAGGCCTTTTGGTCATTTTTCCTTCCAAGCAGGACTCGCAGGTCGGATAGTTTTCCACTTCCAACGAACTCAAAGGTCCATCGGCTATCAACCTTTGAATCCTACTCAAGTTAATGTGACCTAATCTTAGATGCCAAAGATATGTTTGGTTCATTTTTGAAGGTTCTTTTCGCTTATTTGAGTTAGAAGATGTACTATTAATTTCCATTTGTTGCTTTGTGGGAGTTATTGGATTAAGAGTATATAAATTGCCAATCAACGTGCGAGCAGGATAATAGCACTATTTTTCTTGACAACCACTTTGCTATCAAAAGAAAGCGAGAATATCCATCCAAAAATAACTTAGAAACTGAAATCAAGTTCTTTCTAAAACAAGGTACGTAAAGACAATTTCTCAAAACCAAAGTCTTATTCTTGTTAAAAAATAAATAAACATCTCCCACTGCAATGAATTGCTACTCTCGTAGCGTCGCCCATGTAGATGGTAATCTCACCCTCACTAAGCCGCCTGGTTTCTGGAACCCCGCAAAGAATTGCGGACATGATCGATGGCTCCCGTATCTACACACCGGTGCCGGTAGATAACACCGCTAAACATGTTTCAATAGTTAGTGAATAAGATATACCTTCTTTTTCCTTTTTACGGGGGCAATGTACCTTCCAATGTCACAGCCGCTTGCACAAAAAGCATTTGCCCTTAGGCTTCTTCACGCCATTTGGTGGACCAATTTTCTTTGGTTCACCCGCTTTCTTTGCCAAACCAGCTTGTTTCTTTTTCTTCATCACTTTGCCTTTTGGCTTAGATGTAGAAACATTTTCAGCAATATAAGCTTGAGAAGCTTGACGAAATAACCCTTTTGCTTGGAGTTACGTGGAAGTTCCGCCATCGAATACAACCTTTTGTTCATGTTGTAGTTCGTAAACTGCTCAAAACTCTTAGGCGGTGTACGGAGAACGATATCGACTGGGTTTCCCCATCGATTTCAGCTCCAAGGACTTCCATCTCATTCAAATGAGCCATCATCTTGAGGATATGATCCCTTACGGTGTCCCCTCGGTCATGGTGGTCGTCATTAAGTTTCTCATGGCTTCTTGCACAGCGGCCCGACTCTGGTGTCCGAAGAGTTCTTTGAGATTAAGCATCATCTCATAAGCGAGAGGTCATGGCACGATGCTTTGATGTTGCAGCACATTTGACATAGAAGCCAAAATGTAACACCGCGCCATCTCATCTGCCTTGACCCACTTCTTATAAGCCTCTTTCTCCTCTTCACTAGAGTTTTCATCGGGTTTTTCAGGACAAACCTCGGTGAGTACAAACTTGTACTCTTGTGATCAAGACAATGTCCAAGTTTCTTTTCCAATCAATGTAATTAGGACCAGTAAGTTTGTTTTCTTTAAGAATAACAGCAAGTGGATTGAAAGCCATGATAAATCCTGAGAAACACGTAAATTCATTATGATCAAAATTAAGAATTTAAATCAATATTGTTTCCCTCAAACAATACAATTAAATTCACCAACACCTCAAAACACCGTGAAGTTTGTATGCCACGATAGTGTGGACGTATACTAATTCAATCATTTGCAAGAGGAGGTTTTAACCATTAATTTCATCATTTTGTCAAACAAAATAAAAATTAATAGTTGGTTTGTGTTTAGCCATACAAATAACAACACTTACTCCGATGGGGAGGATCGTTATATGCATCTAAGTGTATACCATTTCTTAATACGATCAATTACCTAGGTTTGTGCCTCTTCGGATGGAGAAGATAACACGCTCCTAAATAACTTACTTATAATTATCCATAAGGAAGTTTGATCCCTCGATTTAAGCCCGGTCGCTCATTCGATCGAGGAGACCGGGTTCTCTTCCTTTTTGCTCATTTTCACCAACTTTTAAGCTCTCCTTTCCTTCTCGATTCCTCGATTCCTTTGCAAATTCGATCCTTTCCAATCCTCATAGTGAGTATACCTACACACGGGCAAAACAATTCATCAAAATCATCACTAAGAGATGCATTTCTACCCTAAATGCCACACACCCCCAAACTTGAATGAAGTCATGCATTCAAGTTTGGCTCAAAATACATGCAACTCATAATGATATCAATAATTAAGCTCAACAATATATGAATCTCAAAGCATAGAGCATCATGTACCAAGAATAAGCAATTAAGTAGCAAGCCAAATCTCCTAAAAACAAAAACACTAATCTACCAAAAGCATAAAAAAGAAAAAAAAAAAGGATGGGTTGCCTCCCATCGAGCGCTATTTTTAGTGTCCTTTGCCGGACTTATTCTTCACATCCAAAATCCTTCATCGGAATGGCCAAGGGTAGCGATCCTCCTTCCCATTGTATCTCGATCTTTGAGCTTCATAATCTAGGAGGTTCACCGAAAGATAGAACAACCACCGATAGATATGCAAAGTGTCCATGGTTGTTCCCCTTTTTCTTTTGCCATCCTTCTCTTTTCTTCTTTTCTTTCAAGGATGCCCAAGCGTTTTTCAATTCTTCCCTATAGTCAAGATTCACAAGAGGCAAAATTAAATCATGAGAAGCATCATTATCAATTAAATCAAAATTTGAAGAGTTAGAGGGTATAGAAATGCTCATTTCGATCTTCAAAGCTTCATTTGATGCTCTTAGATTTTCTTCCTCATTATAGCTCATGTCCATCAATGGACACTCCTCTTCCTCACTTTGGACGAGAGATTTCTTCCTTTCATCCTCATTGCTTGGACCCTCTACTACCTTTCTTCTTTCATTTTCTTCCTCCCCTTCTTCTTCTTGACTTTCCATGATATTCAAGTTCTTTACTTGGCGTAGGAAATCTTTGACTTGACACTTTATAAACGTGAAGTGGACTTCGGTGATCTCCATAGTCCCCTCTATCCATGAATTGACCTTTTCTTTGGTCTCATACATTTCTTCATACAAGGGAAACATTTGATCACATCTAGCATCATCTTCCTCAAATTTTTCCAACACAAATCCAAGCATCTCTTGCAATATAGCTCTCATATCATAGAGTCCCCATTCTTCAATTTGAGGAGAAGCTTGTGGCATTGAATACGCATAATCATAACTCCTTCTATCATCATAGTAAGCTTCCTCTTCCGATGCCCCTTGAAATTCGAATCCACAATATTGATTGCATGCTTGATAGTATGGCTCATAGTATGGGAACATCTCTTGAGGTGGGGGAGAAATTTCTTCACTTATCCAATCTTCATAATTGGATGGAACTTGTTGCCATTGAGAATTATCTTCATAGTTCCTCCAATCATTGTAGCTCAATTCTTCAAAATGTGGAGAATACACCCTACTATCTTGATAATACTCTTGATTCCACATGTATGAGTTGTATCCTTCCATCTAGACAAGATTTCAAAGTATCAAATTCCAACAAAAGTAACAAAACAAACACAAACACAAAGGCAACAAATAGTCACTTCAAACAATCCCTAGGTCTCACTTACGGCGCAAAAACTAATTCCCGGCAACGGCGCCATTTGGTTGGAGTGTATAGGGTAAGAGTTATTAAGACCAATCAACAAAATATCGAACCCAAGGGAAAAAGTATGCACATGAGGTCCTAGAAATACAAGTTATTAGTGACTAGAGTTGCAACAATGGTTTGGTACAAAAACAACAAAAACACAAGCAAAAATACAAAACAACAAGGAGCAAGCAATAGATCGAACACTTAGAATGCGAGAACAAAAACAACAATAAATGGTGAGATAGAGGTGCTAGGATTAACATCCATCAATGAATCATCAATCAACAAGCTACAATTGAATCAAATTGCAAATCAACTAAGATAGAAAGCATAAACCATCATGAAATTAATCACTCATTAAAATCACAATGCCTAATGTGAGTATCCTTAGTCTTTCCCATCTCTCAATGTAGAAATCCCCAATTCATACAATCATGCAAAATTGAAACTCGATTAACACCTAATCACGTTAGCTCGACTCTCGCCTATTGCTAGGGTGATCAACCATTAATCAAAAGAAACAATTTTACACAAAGCACAATTAAGAATCACAATTAGAAACAAACTAATGTGAGTATCCTTAGTGCAACTAATCTCTCGATTCTCAAGCACCCAATCCACGCATTCATACACAATTATCACCCGATTAATACCGGATCACGTTAGCGCAACTCGTCTATAGCTAGGGTGATCAAACACTAATCTAAAGAGATAATTATGCATGAAGCACAAATGAGAATCACAATTAGTAAGCAATCTACTCAATTGATCTCCAATCATCAACAATTATAGCATCATCAATCAATTCATCATCAATTTCAATTAACCCAAGCACAAGAGAGTTAGCCCATGGTACCACAAAAATACCCATGGGAAGAAGATAGAATTGATCAAACACAAAGCAAATCACAACAAATAAGAAATTAAAGAGACAAGAGAGGAAAAACATCACCAAATGATCTTCAATTAACCGAAATAGGAATGCTTGAGTCTTCAACAACAATCTCCAAATGAATTACAAGCTTGAATTGAATGAATTACAAGGATCAAATGCTAATCTAATGCTAATCTACCAACAATCAATTGAAATCTACTCCTAATTCTAACCTCTAATCTAATCTAAGATGGAAATTGGCTTGGGGCTTGAGAAATCGCCCCAAAACTGCTACTAATCTGCTACTATGAACTCCTCTCCTTGCTCTCTCTCGAATCGCCTCGCTTAAATACGAAATTTTGGAAAAACCTTCCTCGAGTCGAGGTCAGGCCTCGACTCGAGGCCCCTGCAAATTCTCATCCCTCGACTCGAGGTCATGCCTCGAGTCGAGGCCGCTGCCTTTTCCAATTTTTGCCTTTCTCTACACGGCCCTCGACTCGAGGCTCTTGGTCCTCGACCGGAGCTCGAGTCCGTGGCATTTTTCTCGCACGGGCTTCGGCCCCGACTCCTGTTTCGTCCCGGATGTCCGTCTCTTCATTCTAAGCCTAATGGTACTCTCGGTTTGGCAAAATTCCACCGAATTACCTGCAAAATGGACGGAAAACATCAAAATCTCACAAATAATACTTTTAGGCAAAAGAGTGATACTTTTCACATTTAGGCACAAAAACTAACACTTTAGCTCACTTTTTGCACTAAAAATAACCCTAAAAACATGTATCAATTCACTCCAATCAACTAACATAAACTTGCAGAAAGGGTCTGTTTAACTTAAACTCAAAAGGAAGGTTTCTAAAGAAGGAAGCTAAGAAAGCTTGAAAATATTAAGTTGAACCTACAAAAATGGTTTGAACTTACCTCGAATTCAAGGTAAAGGGTCTTAACCGGTTCTTTCGAAAGGAAACTATGTTAAATCGAAGAAAGGATAACCTTGAGCTTAGAAAAGCTATCTAGAGAAACTCCTAGACTACGAAGTCAAGGGAAAGTCCAAACCTAAGGCATAAACTCCTAAGAATAAAAAGGGGAATGCAAAGCAGATGGGTTGTCAACCTAGGTGAAAAAGCATGCATTCAAACTACAGTTAGGAAGGTGTTTCTAAGCACGTAAGCCATGCGTTCAAACTAAGCAGCCTAGAGGCTAACAGCTTTAAGGATATACGAAGAAATGCGACTAAAAGAAGCATTCAAACACAACTCCCGGCAAGGGAGGACACAAGCATGCATGCAATGACAAGCTCCCGGCAAGGGAGGGTAAATATGAGACATAAAAGTGGCAAGGGAGAGACTACATTTATTCATGGAAAAAGGCCCCTGCAAGGGGGTAACAGTAGTTCAAAAACAAAATATAAACTCCCAACAGAGGGGAGAGCGAGAATTCATTGCCAAACTGTCATAAGAAAAGAGAGAAAGAAGAGAATTCATTACAGCCCATAAAAGGGCAACAAAAAGAGGAATTGTTTCGAAATTAACTGGGATCGGGAGGTTCTTCGCCGGTGACAGTGGCAGCCATCCCCACTTCTTTCTCGTAGCTCGAGCTATGCATGCCTCCTCTTGGGAGGCGGGAACTTCCAGGGGTAAGGGGGTATAGAGGGGAATCGGCGGGGCATCTCTGCTGCCGATTACTCTCGATCCTTACCAGTCAAGAACCATCTTGTTAAGAATCGCATCCAGCATTCTTCCTCGATTGATCGGGAGGAATCACCTTTGAAGTGCGGAGGGGTAGGCATGGCTGCGAGAGGGCCACTTGTTGAACTCTCCTATGATGCTAGGATCGGCTTGTTACTCAATCGCCGCGTTGAAACTGTATTCATAGAAGAATCGGATGTAAGGGCCCATGTCCCCAAGGAAGCTGGGATGGTTCAAATAATTCTTCCGCAAATTAGGCCACGGTGAGTGTAGAAAGCGTTGACTGTGTTCGAGAGGTGAAGAGGCTCCCGGGAAGGACTTAGCTCCCTCCACCAAGGCCTTCTCGTGAACCTGGGACTCCTGCATGGCGTGGTAAATAGCCAGGTCATTGGTTTCCTTCTCGGTGGCTTCGCGTGCCACCTGGGCCTTGGAGAGCTCACTCTCAAGCTTCTTGATGCGAAGGGGAGGCCAATGTAGCTTTCTTCTTCTCGCAAGGAGGTATTCCTCCAGCTCTTTCAACCGCGGAGAGGGAGCAGATCGAGGGGCTCCATAAGTTGGAAAGCGTAATGCCCACCGAGTAAGAAATGTAAACTCATGACTAAGACCTATCTTGAGAAAATGAAGTCTAAAATACAATAACGAGAACAAGGAGTACTGAACAAAATGGTCTCACCTGATGTTGTTGCTAGTCGCAGGGAGGTTGAGAAGACTCTCGCAATCTTGGGCCGAGACCAGCCATCAAGAATTTGTCGGCGTAGTACCCGAGGAATATGAATCAACGTCAATGGGGTAGAGGAGAGACCCCGATTGCGCCTAGTGGGGTACTTGCGTCGAAAGTATCCTTAGAGGGGAGCGAGCTCGGGCTGGTAGGGGCTTTACCCTTGTTAGTCTTGGACCTCTTCGGAGGAGAGGCATCAATTCCCGATTTTTTGTGGGATCGGGAACGAGGAGATGAAGAAGTGTTAGGAAAAGGAAAAATTGTATTTAGTTTTGATGTGTTAAAAGTGTAATATAGGATGACCAAATGAGCATTGTGTATAGACAGTGAAGTAAGTGTGGAAATAAAACTAAGTATAAAAGTCGACTAGGTCAAGATATCGACAAGGACAAATCTCGGATGAGGACAGAAATGATGAGGACCAGATATCCGACAAGGATAACGCATAGAAGATCGCTGACATGCAATACTATAAATAATCACCTGCATAAGGAATGAAGACGAGGACAAGAAGAAGCAAGTATCGAGACGATGAAGTGTTAGAGAAATTTTACACAAGAATCAAGAAGCGCTTTCAACTAACTAAGAGGAGGTTACAAGATTCAGTTATATTGCTATAACTAATCAAAATAGAATTCAAGGAAGTTATAACTACCAAATGAAGATCTCTATAAATAGGGATAGAAATTAGTATAGAATTACTTTTGGTACTTTGCACTCTTCAAGATACACAATTTGTATTCACGAGCCACAAATATTGTACACATTCACAAACGTTTTATACGTTTTCCGCTTTTAGTGTTTGTAGAACACTTTTCACATAAGATCTTCAAGCCATAGATATCCGTAAGTTAGGAAGAACTCTTTGTAAGGTGAAGATTCAAGATTGTAAGTAAGTCGCCAAGAAGGAAGAAAGTAAGTAAGTGAAGACCCTTCTTCAAGGTTGAAGAAGGAGAGTGGGTGTAGGATTTTATAATCCGAACCACTATAAATCGTGTTCTTTATCGCTTTGATTTACTTACTTGTATCTTTTATTATTAGTTCATCAATTACAAATTAATTTCAGGATTAAAGTTAAACCTATAATATCGATTGCTTTTGATCTTGTTGAAGTTGAGATTAATTGTCATTTTCCATTGTGTATACTGTACCTTGAATAGATTTTTAAGAGATTTGAAAAATCTACAAAATCTATTCAACCTCCCCCCTTCTAGATTTTGTTCTAGAAGATTAATTCAAGGTTAATCAACTCAACTAATCGGGACCAACAAGTGGTATCGAGCAGTGTTAAGTCATTGTGATATTAATTTTAGGTCTTAAATAAGATCTGAATTTTGTTCTTGATAATCAGTAGTTTCTTTGTTTCACTAACAGTTCTACTAACAAGATCTTGTGTGTTGGTCCCGAAATGTTGAATTGATTAAAACCTTGAGATAGCCTTCTAGAACAAAATCTAGAAAGGGGGGTTTGAATAGATTTTGTAGATTTTTTTATGAATCTTTCCAAAACCAATTCGAAGTAGCAGTTAAGCACAATGAAAACAATTTTGAACTCAACTTTTAACAAGATCAAAAGCAATTCTCGATATTCAGATTTTAGCTAAGATTCGAAATTTAATTTTGAATTAACAAATTGTAACTTGAATGTAAATTAAATGAAAGCAAGAATTACACTGCATTTTATAGTGGTTCGGATTATAACAATCCTACATCCACTCTCCTTCTCCAAACTTTGAAGAAGGGTCTCCACTAGCCGCTTACTCACTTACTTTACAATCTTTACAAATTACAACTTGATCTTCAACTCTTCAAAAATTCTAATCAACTTTCAAATCTAACTCTAAGAATAAGATGTGTTTTTGAAGATGTGAAGTGAACTGTTCTATAAACACTTGAAAAAAATTCTATGAAGAAATCTTGTGATTTGAAAACTTGTGTTATGAGAAAATGACTTGTGAAATCTATGTATATTATGTGTTAGGATGTATACTATAAGCCTAGCTTTTGTATGAACATCTTTCTTGAGTATGAACATCTTTTTCATATGAGATTCATTATGATCAAAATACTTATTGTTTATGATTGTTATATATATCATTATTATGTTCAGATTAATCTATACCGTAGATAACATGGTGTGTGGTGTCACACGAGAAGATCATGTTATCGGTGCCTTATAGATTGAAATAATAGCTCACAACCAAAATGGATTTGGACAAATCATTGGAACGGTTGTAGTGTAATTTGGTATTAGTCTATCTTGACTATAAAGTTACACTAGTACATTTTGTATGTATTGAGCGAGGACCATATGAGGTTGTTCAATTTGTACCGACTATATAAAAGAACAAGACCTCTGTTGTTATGGATGTACGTCTTCTTAATCCCTATATAATAATGGGCACGTGTACTCAATGTATGTTTCTTTGATTTACCAATGGGTGAGATTTATTAAATCAATAGGCTCGGTGAATTGGGAGATAGCATTGTTTATATGGTGTGCTTTGTTGATTATAGAAGGAATCCGTGTCCTAATTATTTAGGATGATGATGTCCCCTTGAGGAGCTCATAAAGATTATTATGTAAACCCTGCAGTGGATTTAATCCGACATAATAATAAAGATGAGTGGTACTACTCTTGGAATTAGATATAAATTAATTAAGTTGTCGATAATTTAATTAATTTATGGACATTCGATATCTTAAACACGGGAAATAAACGTACACATAATAAAGGAGCCCATATAATAATATGGGATTAGATTTAATTCAATTATAACTCTTTAGTGGACTGAGTTATAATTGATGGGCTTAAGTAAAGTGTTCGATCGAACACAGATATTTAGGCCCATCGGGAGGCCCAACCCTAATTCCTCCTTAGGGTCCCTGTTGTAGCCTATAAATAAACCCTAACATCAGAGTCTCCGGCGTGTGAAAAACGCGTGAGATCGAGGGAGGCGGATTCTGATTCCTTGGAGGATCGTCGACCACTCGACGTCTAAGGGAAAGGGATAGGAATACGGCAGTAAGACCGTGAGGTTCGAGGCTCATCCTTCGATCGCAGCTTCGACCTTAGAACTGGTTTGTCTTCACCTATTACGGTGAATAAAGGTACAATTCTTTCCGTTGCGTTTGTGTGATTATGATCCCGAGTCCGATAGTTTCGTAGAGTCGGCGATCGGTGGTTCCAACATTATATTCGGTAAAAGTGTTCTATGTATCTTAAAAAAATAAAGTGCCTAGACCTATTTATAAGTCTCGAAAGACAGTTAGTTTGTTAGTTAGTTCTAACAAACTAGAAACTGCTTTAACAAACTTAATCTAGAAAAACCGCCACCCTCAACCGTCCTTGCTCTCCTCATCTGGCAAGTGACTTGGTGAAGATTCGCCTTTCTTATTCTACTCGGCTTATCTTGACCTCGTCTCGAGCTTTTCATGTTTGTCTTCTCGCAGATGACTAGATCTCGGCTAACTAGATTGGTTTTAGACCTCGTCGATCTGATCTGTTTAGCTTAACCTCACCTGGTCTTCAGTTGTCTCGATCAACTCGAGCCGCTTCTTTTTAACTCATCAAAACTTCTTGATTCAACAATTTCCCCCTTTTTGATGAAGTTAAAACCTATAAGGAAGAAACACACTCACAAATGAAGTTAGTACTAGAATTAGTTGAAGTAATCGAGATAGGTATATCGAGCACTTAATCTTATCACAACAGATTCATTCACATTCAAACACTTAAGAAAAATTAAGTCATTTTAGACTCTTTTAGAAATACTTAAAAAAATTTAAGTCTTAAGACTTAGATAAATTTTTAGGAAAAAGTTTTTAAATCGAGATATAAAATTCTCGGATGATTTATACTTAGAAAAATTTTAAGTTTTTCTTAAAACCAAAAAAACTTTAAGAAACTGATACACGTAATTCACATAAGTCCAAATATATTCATTCACAAATTCTGATTTACAAATAGAAGAACTGATAGAAAATAAAAGATAAGGAAAGAAAATCCTATTATATCGTATTCCCCATCGGCTAGCCTCTCGGAATGTTCAGCCGGTTGAAAATCCTTGCTCTTAGCCGTTTAAGCTCTTCTTCATCTCGTGAGCTCGGTTTCCCTTTCGCTTTGGCTATGACCGTCTTGACCCATTCCGGATCGGGAGAGCCGTCTTCTTTTCAGCTTGGGGGTAACTTGCTCATAGGCTGGTGCAACTAAGTCGCGATTGAACACATTGTGCGCCTCATCAAGCGGCTTCCCATACAGATCAGCGTCCTCCTTTTCCATCCATTCGTTCCAGGCTTATGTCCTCATCGGCCGCTTCAGATGGCGATGCCTTCAAGATGTACCAAGTAGTACATCCATCTCGGCATCCAGTGGCTAGCTTCTTGTATTCGCTTGTGTATTTCCCAGAGACCATCTTTGGAGGGGCTGAAGTGCGGTGGACAGGGCGGAAGTCCGCTTCATCTGGTGCTTTGGATACCCACTTCCGGGAATCCTGTCCCACTTCGGCTTAGCTTTCCCGGCTTCTTCACCTCTTCTTCTCCTACTTCTCATACTTTTCCTTCTCGGCATGGATTCTTGATCTCGCTCAACTGATAGGTTTGAGAAGTCGACTCCTTTCTTTTGCGCTCGACTGGGCCGATCACCGCTCACCGATGAAGACTTCTCTCGCTTTGCCTTTACCCTTGCCCTTGGCCTTGGGTTTTTCTCGCTTCTTTTATCTTGGCCAGCAGAGCTTCGATTTCTCTTCCTCCTCCTTCCTCCTCTTCTCCTCATCCTCTCGGATGGCCTCCTCTATTTGGGTCACCCTCGGTTGCAAGGCCGCCACTCATCTCGATTTAACTTTCAGTGCCTTGGTGCCTCCAACTCATATGCACGCCTTAGAGTCCACCTTGTCTGTGAGTGACAAGACCCCACTGTGAGGGTGTCCATCCTTCCTTCGGCTCCTTTCCCTTTTTAACTTCATTCTCGAGGGTCTCGAGTCGTCTTTTCCAGAGCCGAGCAACGGACCACGAAGTCATTCTCGATCGGATGTGAGAGTGTTGACCGGGATCTCGTTGTCACCGCCATCTTACGCTTCAGTGCCTTAACCTCCTTCTCCAGTCACTCACCGAGATCCAACAAGAGTGCCGAGATTAGCTGATAGGTTCCTTGACATGTTGACCTCGGCCAATCTACATGTTGGCGAGCATCGTATCGGTGATCGCTCGTATCACCTTCCCTGTCTTCTTTTCCATCATCCTTTGAACTTGAGATATTATTTTCTTGTGCATATCTTCAAAGGCCGATGAAATGGCAAGAATTGAACCGACCTCCTCCTCCGATTCGGATGAGGAAGAGGTGGTGGGAGAGGTTGGACTGGGGAGCTCATGTGGATATCCCCAAAGATATTGGAGGTATCCACCGGTTGGGGTTCGGATGGGAGAGATGAAGTGGGGGCATCTGATGGGGGAGGGGATTTCTCAGTGGAGGGGAAGATGGTGGGGGTGGAATATGTGAAGTAGTGGGTGGGAGAGATGGGGTTTGGGGGTAATATGGGTTGGGTTTGGGAGGATATGGGTAAAGCTGGTGGGGAGATGGATATGGGAGTTGGGGCGAATCTTAGTCTGTTAGGAAGGACAACATCCGAGATAGGGATGGTGGGGGGATGAAGTTTGGGTTTGGGGGAGGGTAGATGAGGTTGGGACTTGGACTATTTCGGGGAGTAGGCTGTTTTAGA
This sequence comes from Paraleonurus japonicus, assembly GCA_030762865.1. Classification (NCBI taxonomy): domain Eukaryota; kingdom Viridiplantae; phylum Streptophyta; class Magnoliopsida; order Lamiales; family Lamiaceae; genus Paraleonurus; species Paraleonurus japonicus. The sequence continues at coordinate 26,165,008 of CM061060.1, forward strand.
GGCTCGAGGTGCCAACAGGACACCTCTTCATCGCGAGTGGGCCGGAGAGGGAGGGGAAAATTGTACTGCTCGTGAGTGGGGGAGGGAGTCCTTTCGAGCTTATGTCCTGGACCTCCTCCGATTGAACCACCTGTGCTGCAATCAGCGTGGTTACCTCTTCGGGTAGGAGACTTGGCTGGTCGGTAGGACGCCCCACTGCAGCTCGCAGGTTTTAACCAACCTCCTCCTCCTTGGTGCCTTCTCCTTCGCCTTCATCGGGCAGCCTCACCGAGCTCACCTGTCGGCAGCCTCTTCCTCTCTCTCCTCTTCTTCCTCCTCCTCGCCTTCTTCAAGCTGGTGCACGAGCTCCTACCTCGGCTCCACCTTCGTCTCGAATCACTGGAGCCCCAAGAGGTTCATCCTTCGTCGGAATCCCCTTTTGTTTTGTATAGGGCCTCGACTCCATCCGACCGGTTGATCTCACCGACAACAGTCTTCCATGATCACCGTCACCTTATTGAATAGGCTGGTGATCGACCTCGCCCGCCACTTTCCTACTACTACCTCCAGCCTTTTTCTTTCTGTCTCTAGCTTCTCCAAGAGCATACCAGCCCGATTAGCTTGGACCCATCTAGTATCGTCCTCATGACACATAGTCTGGGTCCTGTCAGCCCGTCATGAGAACTTTGTTCTCCCAGGATGACCTTTGTTACGATGGTCATCCGAAGTCGATACCTCCGTCGGAGCATCTTCTTCTTCAGCTCCAATCGCCGGTCCCTCATGGAATTCCTGCAATCATCTCGAATGATTCTACCCATTCATTAGACTTATAGGTGAGGGGGTTCACTCCTTCACTACTTGTATCAAAAATCCTAGCCACCTCCGTCGGAGTAACCGTCAACACCTCTCCATATACTCGGTTTTAAAGACTCCATTCTCGAATGTCCCATTGACGTGGAACTCGATTCCCCGCATATCCAGTGTTTTATTGAGGGGATTTCTTGGAACAGAATGTCCTCAATCCAGCCCTCTCCAATAACTCCAAAATCTCCCTTGATTCACCATCGGAAGTTGTTTCAAGTCAACGTACATCTCCGATTTGATCTTCTTATTATACGTCTCGTTGTGAACATCCACCATGGTTGAAGTAACTCCTATTTGTTTCGAGAAGTGCTCATGAAATGATCAAATAAGGGTTTTGAAAATTTTGGCAGAGAGTTTGTAAGGATTTCGAGAGTGAAAAAGTTTGTTTTAAGGAAGACGATGTATTTATAGGGGAAGATTGGAAAGAGAAACCGCCATTTTAGAAAATTTGAATTAATCTGAGCCATTTATTCAAAAAGTTTTTACTGCGCATAAATCAACGGTTAAAAATTAATATAAGCGATTAGGATTCGGCACGTGGATGTTAATCGCCTTTGGAATGCGTAAATAGTTACTTTATAGATCGTTGATTTGACAGATGTAGGTTACTTTATGCAGTGGAAGTAAGTATACCCGACGTCACCTAGGGTTACCTTACTTCGACTAAGGGTTTGCAAATCGGATGAGTTTGGAAACAGATGAGTTGGAAAAGTCATTCGATAAAGTAACTGTCTCGATTTTTTTTTTTAAAAAAAAAATTTTAGGTTCAACTTTTTAGCAATCTTAAAGACAATTTTAAATAAACAGACTCAGACTTAATTTTCTAAAGATGAGATTTCCAATCAATCATTCCAAAAAGATTTTATAAGAAAAAAATATGGAGTTTATTTTAGAAAACAAAAGTGTCTCGAATAAAAGATTTGAGAACAGAGGAGGTGAAACAATATGATCTGTGATCTATTCCTGCAAAGACATAGACTCAAGGAAAACCATTAGTAGCTTGAGGTAGATCGAGATAGGGTGCGAGATAGTCATCTGCTTTTCCGAAAATCAGACTATTGTGCCCTTTGTCGATTTACCATATGTCGATAAGTAATTATCATGTCGAATAAGGTCAATATGACTAATCCTTGATTCTTGATTCCTAAGAAGGAAATCAATGATATCACTACCTGATTGTCCTTTGACTCGCATCTAGTCCGATAATTCTTTCTAGACATAATAAAACTAAATTGAGAGAGACAAGAAATAAAAATACGAGAATTAGAGATTTACTAAAGAAGCATCTAATAATCCTAGTTCTACAGATAGTTCTTTAAACCTTGTCTCTGCCAATGGTTTTGTCAAGATGTCTGCTCTTTGAAAATCACCAAGATCTTTTCGAGTCTCGATATCTCCTTTTTCTACATGGTCTCGGATGAAGTGGTGTCTCGATATCTACATGCTTGCATCTTGTATGAAGGATCTGGTTACGAGTAATAGCTATGGCACTATTACTATCACAAAAGATAGGTATATCTTTGGTGATAATATTATAGTCCCTTAGCTGTTGACTTATCCAGATCAACGAGAACAACAACTTCCGGTGCCATATACTCACTTCAAATTGTGGAAGTAGCTACAGAGGTTTGTTTCTTAGACAACCATGAAATCAGCTTACTTCCAAGAAATTGGCAAGTACCAGATGTAGATTTTCTATCTATCTTACACCCACCAAAATCCGACCGAGTATCCGCAGACCTCAAAGTTGTCATCACCGATACCACAATCCAACATTTATCGTTCCTTTCAAATACTTAAGGATTTTCTTTGTCGCTTCAAGATGGCTTTTCTTAGGATTAGCTTGAAAACGAGCACAAACTCCAACCGCAAATGAAATATCGTGTCTACTAGCGCTAAATATAATAAAGAACCAATAAGACCTCGATACTCGGCTTGATCGCTGTCTTCTCCCTTCTCGTCTGGATCCATTGAAAAATTTGTCATCATAGGTATCTTAGCTTCTACCGGTACCTATTCCATATTTTTCAATAAGATCTTTTGTATATTTGGCTTGGTTGACGAATATTCCCTTCTTTGTCCTGCTTGACTTGATGTCCAAGAAAATAAGTCATTTCTCCCATCATGGACATTTCAAATCTGCTTTTCATAAGAGAACTAAATTCTTCACACAAAGATATGTTAGTTGATCCAAATATTATATCATCAACATAAATTTGAACTAACAAAAGATCACAACCAAACTATTTTCTAAAGAGAGTTCTATCAATTCTACCTTTAACAAAACCATTTTGAATTAAATATTCGAGACAAGGTGTCATACCAAGCTCTTGGTGCTTGTTTAAGTCCATATAGAGCTTTCCTTAGTTTATAGACCTTGTCTCCTTTTGACAAAACCAGGGGTTGCTCTACATAAACTTCCTCACCTAGGATTCCATTTAAAATGCCGACTTAACATCCATTTGAAAAACTATGAATCTTTTAAAAGCAGATAGGCTAAAAACAATCTTATGGCTTCCAGACGAAGCTACCGGTGCAAAGGTTTCATCATAATCAATACCCTCCGATTGTGAATAACCTTGAGCAACTAGTCCGGCCTTGTTTCTAACCACACTATTGTTTTCATCCTTTTTGTTTTTAAAGACCCATTTAGTTCCAATGACTTTTTGATGATGAGGCCTTTCAACAAGCTCCCACACATCTTGTCTTTGAAACTGATTTAGTTCTTCTTGCATGGCATTAATCCAGCTTGGAATCAATTAGAGCTTCAGTAATTGATTTAGGTTCAAGTAATGACACATAGCAATCGAACATACAATCTTGATTTAGTTGGGTCCTCGCCTGGACACCGAGTCTAAATCTCCAATTATCTGCCACTGGATGATATGACATTACTTTCTTACCTTTATCTTTTACAAGATGGTGTCTTGTCTCGAACTATTTATTTCGATGATTCTATGTTACCTTCTCAAAACTCTACCCGATCACCGATGTGTCGTTGGTCGTCGATCACTGGTAGATCACCGTTGAGGAAGTTCTTTCAGTTCCTTTCCTTTGTCTCGATTCTTCCTCTTCATCCGAATCGATACTTGATTGTAGAATTTTATGGTTGATCTTTTGATAGTCATCTCGATTCGGATCATCCGATATCTTTGTGATGTCCTCTGTCTTATCAAACTCAAGAGAAGATTCATCAAATACCACATGGGGTGTTTCTTCTACACACAAGGTTGTCTTATTAAAAACTCTATATGCCTTTGATATAGATGAGTATCCCAAGAATATCCCATCTGCTATCTTGGCATCAAAAGTTTTTAATTGAGACTTTCCATTGTTATGTTTGAAACATTTACAACCAAATATATGAAAATATGAAATTTGGGAGGTCTTCCCTTCCAAATTTCATAGGGTGTTTTACACTTATCCTTAACAATCGACTTCTATTTTGAACATAGCAGTCAGTATTAATCGCTACGCCCAAAACCTATGAGGAGTGTTGAATTCGTATAACATTGTTCTAGCCGCCTCTTTCAAGGTTCTGCTTTCTTCTCTCAACAACTCCATTTTGTTGTGGAGTCCTTGCCGCAGATGTTTCCTGAGCTATGTCATTCTCAATGCGGTAGTTAAAGATCAATTTATTTAGGAATTCAAGACCTTTATCACTTCTAATTTTGACAATATTTAATCCCTTTTCATTTTGAATCCTTTTAAGGAATTCTCGAATCTTAGTCATAGTCTCATTCTTTTTGTACAAGAAAATAACCCAAGCAAATCTTGAAAAGTCATCAACAATTACTAAGGTATATTTTCTTCCACTAAAGCCGAGAGGAGTTAATGGACCGATGCATCCATATGAAGAAGTTCCGTAATCCTTTCTCAAGAAGGACTACTTATTGTTTTAAAAGAAGCTTTGGTCTGCTTTTCCTTTTTGACAAGAAACATATACATGGTTCTTTGAAAATACTTTATCAGTGAGTCCTTTAACTAAAGATTTCCTTGCTATTTTGTTAAGAGTTTTGAAGTTTAAGTGACCAAGTCGTGCAGCCACAGCCAACTTAAGTCATCTCGAACTCTTAGCAACAAGACAAGTATCTTTAGGACAACTTTTGAAATTAGCAACATAAATGTTACCTTGTCTAACTCCTGCCAATAGAATATTTTCATTTAAACCATCTAATATATAGCATGCATTATGAGTAAATTTGACACAAAACCCTTTATCACAAAATTGTGAAACAGATAGTAGGTTGTGCTTCAACCCTTCCACGTAGTAAACTTCTTGAACTTGAACATCTCCAATCATTAGTGTTCCTACACCTTTAGTAAGTCCAAAGTTGTTATCTCCAAACATCACTCTTGGTCCATCAATGGTTTGATAGTTAGAGAGAAGTCGTCTTTAATAGGTCATGTGCTTGGAACAGCCACTATCAATGTACCGTATGACCTCAAGAATGTTTCCTCTATCAACTATCTTCTTATCTTCCTGCAATCACAAATTTATTGCTTAGGTACCCTTTGTACTTTGGGTCCTTTCATGTTAAGTTGACTCTTAGGAATCCAGGATAAAGATATCAATGTTCCTTAAAACCATAGATTGAAGTTTGCATCCATATCTATCTACTAAGATAAGACTTTCAAGATCAATTTTATTTAATTGATCTTTTGAAATTGTCTTGAATCTTGGTAAAAATGGATATGATTTGCTTCTTCCATCAAAACTATTATACCTAGGATAGATCTTTGATTTAGTCTTAGGTTTAGCCTTAGGAGTTACTTTCCTCGCCCGATTTTTCTTTCCAGTATCGGATGAGGTAATTAATTCCTTTGGTTTCGTGGACCGAATAAAGTTTCTACCTTAGGTTTAGTTGCTTTGACAAAGACTCTAGGTTTTATAGGATCATTTTTCTTATTCCTATCAAAGCCTAATCCAGCTTTTATCACTAGACTTTTGTGACGAATTGAAGATTTTATCTATTGTGGTTTGAGAATTATTCGTAAGTCCTAACTTGAGATTTAATTCTCTGTTAGTTCTTTTATAGTTCTCATTCTTAGAATAGATATTTGAAAATTTTATTTTTAAAGAACTCAATTCCTGTTCTAACTTATCTGTCTTATCGGACAAGGTATCGGTGATCATCTCACCGACATTCCCCCTTGAATATACAATCTGGTTTCTCACTTTCCTTAGTTTGATTGACCTTAGTTAGATCAGAAATTTGATCCTTTAAATTAAGATTTTCGGTCTCTATCTGTTTATAAGCGAGATAGAGCAGTCTCCAAATCTTTCAAAAGATTATCAATAAGACTGATCGATTTATAAGATATCACAATCATTATCTCGATGATGAATAGTAATGTACCTCTTTAGCCATTAGACATATGTCATCGTCTCGACTCCAAAATCGGATGAAGATGAGGATGACGATGTCCCACGAGCTTCTTCTTTCTCGGCTAGGAGAGCTCTGCGGTCGGCATACCTTCTATCTCTTTTCTTCCTCTTTTCTTCTCTCTCTCTCTCGAGAGTGAGTTGAGGACAATCATAGCCGTAGTGACCAGGTTTGCTTTGCATGTATAGCATATATCTCCTCTGTCTGCTTTTGGACTACTATCTCCTCGTCGATAGGTGACTTATGACTTCTTGACTGATCCTTCTTTCTATCAATATCTCGAGCTCTTTTCATCCTTGTCTCGATCTATAGTTCCTTCGACCTAATCTGTCTCTCTTGTTTCTTTTGTACTTCATCTTCAATCTTTCATACCTTTTCAACGTAAGAGCCATTTCCTCTTTTATGGACAAATCGGATGCTTTAGTGATCTTTCCAGATTCATCTTGATGAACAAATGCTACTGCTTTTCCAGTATGTAGATGACTCTGCCTCATCTTCTTCATCTTCAATATGAATGTCATATTCCAAAGTGCTTTAAGATGAGAGAAAAGAGTGTGATGTGATATTGATGACAGATTACGTGTTGCTTTGAGAATATTAGCTTTCTCTCTCCATCTTTTGCTCAAAGATCTGAGTACCTTGTTGTTAATTTCTTTCTCGGTGTAAGTCTTACCCAAATCAGCCGCTTTGTTCACAAGATTAGTCGCCTTACGTCCAATTGATCCATGATTTCACCATCCTTCATTTTGAACATGTCAAATGCATGTAGAACAGATCAGAACTTATTTTCTTTAACCTGTTCGGATCCTTCACAAATTCCAGCAAGAGTCTCCCACATTTCCTTGTGATCTTGCATCTTTTAACCTTTTCAATCCAATCCTTACTTAGAGTCTCAATGATCTCGGTTCGAGCTACTTGATCAAGATTATAGACCTTTCTTTCATCATTTGTTAACTCGTAGCTCTTCTTTTCGTCTGCAGTCCTGGATTTAGCCGACTACGGCTCAGTCCGATGCCTCCATGATAAAATTTTATAGGTCCCTCTTCAAGAACCTCTTCCATCCTATCATGAATGGCTTTTAGGTGATTCTCCATCCTAAATTTCCAAGAATCATAATCTTCAATAGAGAATTCAGAAGATTCCTAGACTTCTTGTTTTTCCTGATGACATGATGAAACAAAGAAATAAAATACTCCACAAACTAATTAGTAGCACTCGTTAGTAGCAAAGAAGAAAATGAAGAAAATCAAGATAATTTCAGAATCTTATTCAAGACCTAAAATCAATATCGTAATGACTTAACACCGCTCTAATACCACTTGTTGGTCCCGAAATCTTGAATTGATTAAAACCTTGAGATAGCCTTCTAGAACAAAATCTAGAAAGGGGGTTTGAATAGATATTGTAGATTTTTTAGAATCTTTCCAAAACCAATTCAAAGTAATGTATTAAGCACAAATGAAAACAATTTTGAACTCAACTTTTAACAAGATCAAAAGCAATTACGATATTCGATTTTAGCTAAGATTCTAAATTTAATCTTGAATTAACAAATTGTAACTTGAACAGAAATTAAATGAAAGCAAGAAAGAACACCAGATTTTATAGTGGTTTGGATTATAACAATCCTACATCCACTCTCCTTCTCCAAACTTTGAAGAAGGGTCTCCACTAGCCGCTTACTCACTTACTTTACAATCTTTACAAATTACAACTTGATCTTCAACTCTTCAAAAATTCTAATCAACTTTCCGAAATCTAACTCTAAGAATAAGATGTGTTTTGAAGATGTGAAGTGAAGTGTTCTATAAACACTTGAAAAAAGTTCTATGAAGAAATCTTGTGATTTGAAAACTTGTGTTATGAGAAAATGACTTGTGAAATCTGTGTATATTATGTTCAAGAAAAGTGTTCTATGTATCTTAAAAAAATAAAGTGTCTAGACCTATTTATAAGTCTCGAAAAGACAGCTTAGTTTGTTAGTTAGTTCTAACAAACTAGAAACCGCTTTAACAAACTTAATCTAGAAAAACCGCCAGTCCTCACTGTCCTTGCTCTCCTCATCTACTGACTTGGTGAAGATTCGCCTTTCTTATTCTACTCACTTATCTTGACCTCATCTCGAGCTTTTCATGTTTGTCTCCCGCAGATGACTAGATCTCGGTGACTAGATTGGTTTTAGACCTCATCCGATCTGTTTAGCTTAACCTCACTGGTCTTCGTGTCGTCCCGATCAATCGAGTCGCTTCTTTTTAACTCATCAAAACTTCTTGATTCAACATTGTGAGTTTTGTGATTCTTCCGTATTCACCATGTCTTCGTTAAAAGCAAGAAATCCAGGAGTTTGCCTGATTTTTCTATAGAAGAATATGATTATGGGAAGTTTAGAATGGAGAACCATCTTAAAGCAATTCATGACAGAATGGAGGAGGTTCTTGAGGAAGGACCCATCAAATTTTAGCATGGTGGCACAAGTGATGGTACTACAAAGAAATTAAACAAGAGTGAGACAAGAAAAGAAAAGCTCGTAACTCACTAGTGATGAAAGGAAGATTCACAACTTAGATCAAGTTGCAAGAACTGAAATTATTGAAACATTGAGCAAGGATTGGATAGAAAATGTTAAAAGATGCAAGACTCAAGGAAATGTGGGAGACTCTTGCCGAATCTGTGAAGGATCTCGAACAGGTTAAAGAAAACAAGTTGCGCGGTTCTACACGCCTTTGACACTTTTAAGATGAAAGAAGGAGAGTCTCGTTGATCAATTGGATGTTAGGTGACCAATCTGTTGAATAAAGCATCCGATTTGGGAAAACGTATACGTAAAAGAAATCAACAATAAAGTGCTAAGGTCATTGAGCAAAAGATGGAGAGAAAAAGCTAACATTCTCAAGGCTACTTAAAATCTATCCTCAATTCCTCACCACACTTTGTTTTCTCATCTAAAGGCGTTTGAATATGACATTCAAATTGAAGATGAAGAAGATGAAGCGTAATCTTCAACATCCGGAAAGATCAGTAGCTTTTGTTCATCAAGATGAATCTCGAGAAGATCCCTAAAGCATCGGATTTGTCTCGTAAAAGAAGAAATGGCTCTTCCGTTAAAAAGGTATGAAAGATTGAAGATGAAGTATAAAAGAAACAAGAGAGACAGTTAGGTCGAAGGAACTATAGATCGGACAGGATGAAAAGAGTTCGCATAATAATAGAAAGAAGGATCACCAAGGAGTCATAAGTCACCTATCGACGAGGAGATAGTAGTCCAAAAGACAGAGGAGATATATGTTATACATGTAACAAGCCTGGTCACTACAGCTTATGATTGTCCTTAATCACTCCCAGAGAGAGAGAAGAAAAGAGAAAGAAAAGAGATAGAAGGTATGTCGACTTAGAGCTCTCCTAGCCGAGAAAGAAGAAGTTCATGAGACATCTTCATCCTCATCCTCATCCTCATCCGATTTTGGATTAGATGATGACATATGTCCGATGGCAAAAGAGGTACATTACTATACATCCTCGTATAATGATTGTGATACATTATCGAAACCGATCCTTCCTTGTTTATAAACTTTTGAAAGACTTGAAACAACTCTATCTCGCGTATAAACAGATAGAGGCTAAAAATTTTAATTTAAAGAATCAAATTACTGATCTAACTAAGGTCAATCAAACTAAGGAAAGTGAGAAACCAGATCGTACATTTAAGGGGGAATGTCGACCGAGATGATCACTAGCACCTTGTCCGATAAGACAGAAAAGTTAGAACGAGAATTGAATTCTTTAAAAATAAAATTTTCAAATGTCTATTCTGAGAATGAGAATTATAAGAAAACTAACAGAGAATTAAATCTCAAGTTAGGACTTCGAATAATTCTCAAACCACAATAGATAAAATTTTCAATTCTTCACAAAAGTCCAAAGTGATAAACCGGATTAGGTTTTGATAGGAGTAAGAAAAATGATCCAATAAAACATAGAGTCTTTGACAAAGCAACTAAACCAAAGATAGAAACTAGATTTAGTCCATGGAAACCCAAGGAATTAATTACCTCATCCGATAATTCAAAAGAAGAAATGACAAGGAAAGAAACTCCAAAGGTTAAACCCAAGACTAAATCAAAGTTTTATCCTAGGTATAATAGTTTTGATGGAAGAAGCAGAACATATCCATTCTTATCAAGATTCAAGACAATTTCAAAAGATCAATTAAATAAGATTGATCTTGAAAGTCTTATCTTAGTGGATAGGTATGGATGTAAACCGCAATCTATGGTTTTAAGGAACATTGATATCTTTGTCTGGATTCCTAAAAATCAACTTAACATGGAAGGACCCAAAGTACAAAGGGTACCTAAGCAATAAATTTGTGATTGCAGGAAGACAAGAAGATAGTTGATAGAAGAGACATTCTTGAGGTCATCTCGGTACATTGATAGTGGCCGCTCCAAACACATGACCTATGAAAGATGACTTCTCTCTAACTATCAAACCATTGATGGACCAAGAGTGATGTTTGGAGATAACAACTATGGAACACTAATGATTGAAGATGTTCAAGTTCATGAAGTTTACTACGTGGAAGGATTGAAGCACAATCTACTATCTGCTTCACAATTTTGTGATAAAGGATTTTGTGTCAAATTTACTCATAATGCATGCTATGTTCTAGATGGTATCAATGAAAATATTCTATTAGCCGGAGTAAGACAAGGTAACATTTATGTTGCAAATTTCAAAAGTTGTCCTAAAGATACTTGTCTTGTTGCTAAGAGTTCAGAGGATTTAAGTTGGTCGTGGCACAAACGACTTAGTCACTTAAACTTCAAGACTCTTAACAAAATAGCAAGGAAATCTTTAGTTAAAGGACTTCCCGATAAAATATTTTCAAAGAACCATGTGTGTGATGTTTGTCAAAAAGGAAAACAAACCAAAGCTTCTTTTAAAACAATAATTAGTCCTTCTTCGTAAAGAATTCTCGAACTTCTTCACATGGATCTATTTGGTCCAAGAACTCCTCTCGGCTTTAGTGGAAGAAAATATACCTTGGTAATTGTTGATGATTTTTCAAGATTTACTTGGGTTATTTTCTTATACAAAAAGAATGAGACTATGACTAAAATTCCGAATTTCTTAAAAGATTCAAAATGAAAAAGGATTAAATGTTGTTAAAATTAGAAGTGATAAAGGTACTAAATTCCTAAATAAATTGATTTTTAACTACCGCATTGAGAATGACATAGCTCAGAAACATCTGCAGCGAGGACTCCACAACAAAATGAAGTGGTTGAAAGGAGAAACAGAACTTTGAAAGAGGCAACTAGATCTATGTTATCCGAGTATAACACTCCACACGTATTTTGGGCGTGTCTGAATACAAAGATGTTATGTTCAAAATAGAAGCTTGGTTGTTAAGGATAAGTGTAAAACTTCCTATGAAATTTGGAAGGGAAGATCTCCCAAAATTTCATATTTCCATATATTTGGTTGTAAATGTTTCATACACAACAATGGAAAATCTCAATTAAAAACTTTTGATGCCAAGATAGCAGATGGGATATTCTTGGGATACTCATCTATATCAAAGGCATATAGAGTTTTTAATAAGACAACCTTGTGTGTAGAAGAAACACCTCATGTGATATTTGATGAATCTTCTCTTGAGTTTGATAAGACAGGAACATCACAAAGATATCGCATAACTGAACAGATGACTATCAACGAATCAACCATAAAATTCTACAATCAAGGATCGATTCAGATGAAGAGGAAGAATTGGACAAAGGAAAAGAACTCAAAATCTTTCCTCACCACCGATTTGCCTACTAATCGTACAACTAGCACATCCGATGTTCAAGGATCGTAGAAGGTGACACGAGAATCATCTCGAAATAAATAGTTCGACAAGACACTATCCACCGTAAAAGATAAAGGTAAGAGAGTAATGTCATATCACCCAAAATTGAGCAGATAATTGGAGATTTAGATTCTCGTGTCCAGACAAGGACTCAATTAAATCAAGATTGTATGTTCATTGCTATGTGTCATTACTTGAACCTAAATCAATTACGTAAGCTCTAACCGATTCCAATCGGATTAATGCCATGCAAGAAGAACTAAATCAGTTTCAAAGACAAGATGTATGGGAGCTTGTTGAAAGGCCACATCATCAAAAAGTCATTGGAACTAAATGGGTCTTTAAAAACAAAAGGGATGAAAACAATATTGTGGTTAGAAATAAGGCCGTACTAGTAGCTCAAGGTTATTCACAATCGTAGGGAATTGATTATGATGAAACCTTTGCACCAAAGAGCTCGTCCGGAAGCCATAAGACTGCTTTTTAGCCTATGCCGCTTTTAAAAGATTCATAGTTTTTCAAATGGATGTTAAGTCAGCATTTTTAAATGGAATCCTAGCCGAGGAAGTTTATGTAGAGCAACCTCCGGTTTTGTCAAAGGAAACAAGGTTTATAAACTAAGGAAAGCTCTATATGGACTTAAACAAGCACCAAGAGCTTGGTATGACACCTTGTCCGAATATTTAATTCAAAATGGTTTTGTTAAAAGTAAAATTGATAGAACTCTTTTTAGAAAAGAGTTTGGTTGTGATCTTTTGTTAGTTCAAATTTATGTTGATGATATAATATTTGGATCAACTAACATATCTTTGTGTGAAGATTTTAGTTCTCTTATGAAAAGCAGATTTGAAATGTCCATGATGGGTGAAATGACTTATTTTCTTGGACTTCAAGTCAAACAGACAAAGAAGGGAATATTCATCAATCAAGCCAAATATACAAAGATCTTATTGATAAATTTGGAATAGGTACCAGCCGAGAAGCTAAGATACCTATGATGACAAATTTTTCAATGGATCCCAGATGAGAAGGGAGAAGACACTAATCAAACTAAATATAGAGGTCTTATTGGTTCTTTATTATATTTAAGCGCTAGTAGACCTGATATTTCTTTTGCGGTTGGAGTATGTGCTCGTTTTCAAGCTAATCCTAAGAAAAGCCATCTTGAAGCGAGCAAAGAAAATTCTCAAGTATCTGAAAGGAACTATAAATATTGGACTATGGTATCCAAATTGATGATAACTTTGAGTTGTCCTGGATACTCGAGATTCAGATTTTGGTGGGTGTAAGATAGATAGAAAATCTACATCCTGGTACTTGCCAATTTCTTGGAAGTAAGCCGATTTCATGGTCAGTTTCAAGAAACAAACCTCTGTAGCTACTTCCACAATCAAGCCGAGTATATGGCAGCTGGAAGTTGTTGTTCTCACCGATCTGGATAAGTCAACAACTAAGGGACTATAACATTATCACCAAAGAAGTACCTATCTTTTGTGATAGTAATAGTGCCATAACTATTACCCCAACCCAGTCCTACATACAAGATGCAAGCATGTAGATATATGACACCACTTCATTCGAGACCATGTTGAAAAAGGAGATATCGACTAGAGAAGATTCTTACCGATTTTCAAAGAGCAGACATCTTGACAAAGCCACTTGCAGAGACAAGGTTTAAAGAACTATCTGTAGAATTAGGATTATTAGATGTTTCTTTAGTTAATCTATAATCAAATTCCTTGTTTTTACTTCTAGTCTCTCTCAATTGGTTTATTATGTCTAGAAAGAATTATCGACTAGATATAAGTCAAAGGACAATCAGTGTAGCTGATATCATTGATCTCCTTTCTTGGAATCAAGAATCAAGGATTAGTCATATTGACCATATCCGACATGATAATTACTTATTCGACATAGTAAATCGAGATAAGGACACAAGAGTCAACTGACTTCTCTACGTAATCGGATGACTATTGCACCTTATCTCGACTTACTCTTGTTACTAACAATTTGTCTAAGTAATCAAGGGGGCTTAGCCCACTTGGCCACCGGGCTCCTCACTTAAGTGGGAGACTCGAGTTTGATTCCCTTTGGGAACGAATTGGAGTGGGAGGTATAAGGAGGGCTTGGAGTGTTTGGAATTGTAAGGAGACTTGGTGAGCTAACTTCTAACCACTAACAACTAATATTTACCGATCAAAAAAAAAAAACTAACAATTTGTCTAAGTGTCTGTGGTTTCAGCAAGAATAAAGTTTAGTACACATCTCTAAATACAAGACAAGGTCAAAGTATTCAGAAGCAGACAGTGATACTATCAATCCGCATTTAGGTGAAAGTCCGTGAAGTTTCTCCTAAATATCCTTAATTATGAATATTGAATTCATATAATTAAATATATGAATTTAATTTCATAATTCTCTTTATCATTTATTCAAAAATGAAGTTGCTCGATTTATTAAAAATATTTTGTTTTACAAAATAAAAGGATAAGGGTTCAAATTTGCTTTCTAAAATAAAAAATATTCTATTTTATCTCTCCAATTAACTAAAAGTAATTTCTTAAATAAGTAACTCTGTCGGGAGAGAAGTTACTACGGACCCGAAATTTTATCAAATTAACTTTTGAAAACGCCGAGTATGCTTCACGCGCCGAGAAATGGAGGCGGTTTCTGAAAAATGAACCGTCTCAATCTCACGCGCGACATATTAAATAATATTCTATGCACTTTTCAAAATAAATGTCATAATTGCATTAATGGCGATTCGAAAGCCTACATTTACACTTTTGCAGGCAATTATTATTCTAATAATTATTTATTATTATATTTTCCATATAAATAGACATTAGTGTGCATAATTTTCATTTACGCACACATAAAACTCTTCATATTTTCTCAAAACCTCTCTTTTCCCTCCTAAAACCTTCTACATTCATCAATGGCGGATTCCAAAAAGAAAATCAAGTTTGAATATGATCGACTTCTATTAGAGATAAAACAAAGTCGAGATGTACGTTGATTGGGATGTTGCAATCGATTCCGAAACCAGAGAAATACTAAATCTATTGGAATCAAGAGGTTGATTGGAGTGAATTGATACATGTTTTTAGGGCTATTTTTAGTGCAAAAAGTGAGCTAAAGTGTTAATTTTTGTGCCTAAATGTGAAAAGTATCACTCTTTTGCCTAAAAAGTATTATTTGTGAGATTTTGATGTTTTTCGTCCATTTTGCAGGTAATTCGTGGAATTTTGCCAAACCGAGAGTACCATTAGGCTTAGAATGAAGAGACGGACATCCGGGACGAAAACAGGGGTAGGGGCCAAAGCCCGCGCAAGAAAAGTGCCACTGGACTCGAGCTATGGTCGAGGACCATGAGTCTCGAGTCGAGGGTCATGCAGAGAAAGGCAAAAATTGGAAAAAGGCAGCAACCTCGACTCGAGGCATGACCCTCGAGTCGAGGGAGGTGAAAGGCAGGGACCTCGAGTCGAGGCCTGACCCTCGACTCGAGGGAGAGGTTTTTCCAAATTTCGTTATTTAAAGAGCCGAAAGCAGGCATTTGAATGCTTTTTTAGGGAGTTCATAGTAGCGATTAGTAGCGGTTTTGGGCGATTTCTCAAGCCCCAAGCCAATTTCCATCTTAGATTAGAGTAGAAGTTAGAATTAGGAGTAGATTTCAATTGATTGTTGGTAGATTAGACATAGATTAGCATTTGATCCTTGTAATTCATTCAATTCAAGCTTGTAATTCATTTGGAGATTGTTGTTGAAGACTCAAGCATTCCTATTCTTGTTGATTGAAGACCATTTGGTGATGTTTTTCCTCTTTTGTCTCTTTAATTTCTTAATTGTTGTGATTTGCTTTGTGTTTGTTCAATTCTATCTTCTTCCCATGGATTTCACCATGGGCTAATTCTCTTGTGCTTGGGTTAATTGAAATTGATGATGATTTGATTGATGATGCTATAATTGTTGATGATTGGAGATCAATTGAGTAGATTGCTTACTAATTGTGATTCTCATGTGTGCTTCATGCATAATTATCTCTTTAGATTAGTGTTTGATCACCCTAGCTATAGACGAGAGTTGCGCTAACGTGATCCGGTATTAATCGGGTGATAATTGTGTATGAATGTGTGGATTGGGTGCTTCGGAATCGAGAGATTAGTTGCACTAAGGATACTCACATTAGTTTGTTTCCTAATTGTGATTCTTAATTGTGCGTTGTGTAAAATTGTCTCTTTAGATTAATGGTTGATCACCCTAGCAATAGGCGAGAGTTGAGCTAACGTGATTAGGTGTTGATTGAGTTTCAATTTTGCATGATTGTATGAATTGGGGATTTCTACATTGAGAGATGGGAAAGACTAAGGATACTCACATTAGGCATTGTGATTTTAATGGAGTGATTAATTTCATGATGGTTTATGCTTTCTATCTTAGTTGATTTGCAATTTGATTCAATTGTAGCTTGTTGATTGATGATTCATTGATGGAAGTTAATCCTAGCACCTCTATCCCACCATTTATTGTTGTTGTTGTATTTGCATTCTAAGTGTTCGATCTATTGCTTGCTCCTTGTTGTTTTGTATTTTTGCTTGTGTTTGTGTTGTTTTTGTACCAAACCATTGTTGCAACTATAGTCACTAATAACTTGTATTTCTAGGACCTCATGTGCATACTTTTTCCCTTGGGTTCGATATTTTGTTGATTGGTCTTAATAACTCTTACCCTATACACTCCAATCAAATGGCGCCATTGCCGGGAGTTAGTTTTTGCGCCAATAAGTGAGATTCGAGGATTGTTTGAAGTGGCTATTTGTTGTTTTTATTCTTGTTTTTGGTGTTTTTATTGGTGAGAATTTGATTCTTGGATTTGTGGCATTGTAGGTGTATGCTAACAAGATCAAGTGGTGTTCCACCCTTGCCACTAAATCCGGAGATTGAGGCTACATTGCGGAGAAATCGTGTGAGAAGAAGAAGGAAGCTATGGAAGGAGAAGAGCAAAGGCATGAGGAGAGATTAGTGGGTGATCCTCAAGAAGAGGAGGTACATGGACAAGGAGTAGGAGGAGGAGAAAATGGAGGTAATGGGAATCACTACCATGCTCAAGTTGGCCCCTTTCCTCAAGGGATGCCACCACAAAATTATCCCTACCAAAATCCCTACCCTTATCCACCTCAAGCTCATCAATATCCCTACTATCCACCTCATCCTCAACAATTTCCACCATATTATCCCAATATGCCGTATAATCAAGAGCCACGATACCATGAGCCGCCACAACCACAACCACAACATGTAAATGAGCCACCACCTCATGGAAGGCCTTTGAGAGAGTTCTTTGAACCACAACTTAGGGAGTATTATGATGGGATAGCGAGGCCGAGGATAGATGTCAATAACTTCGAGATAAGTCCCGCTTTGGTGAGAATGCTTAGGGAGAAGCAATTTGAGGGTAGAGATGAAAATGAGTGTCCACATCAACATATGGCACAATTTCTTGAGATAGCCGATACTACAAAATACCATGGGGTGCCCGAAGATGCCAAGAAGTTGAGGCTATTTGCCTTTACATTGAAAGGAAGAGCAAAAGCATGGTTGAATTCATTACCGCCCGGGACCGTACGGACATGGGAGGAGTTGTCAAAGAAATTCTTGATGAAATTTTACCCACCATCAAAGACCGTGCAAGCAAAGGAGGCTATTTCCCATTTCCGACAAAAGAATGGGGAGACGATACCGGAGGCGTGGGAGAGGTATGGCATGTTACTTATTAATTGCCCTCAACATGGTTTCCCGGAAGAGCAAACCATTATGTACTTTTGCAATGGGTTGACGGATGGGGATAGGTCATTTTTTAATGCTTGTGCTAATGGATCGATTTGGTCAAAAACCGTGGGGCAAATGAATGAAATTATGGAGAACATAGCACAAGACTCATTCCAAGTGTCGGTTAATAGAGGAGCACATCATAGAGTGTCACAAGTTGATGAGCTAGAGAGTATGAAGAGTATGATGATGACTATGATGGACCGATTGGGAGCTCTTACGACTTCACAAAGCCAAGCAAGTGTTAGTCCATCCGTTCCTCATGTTGATGTTGGGCCAAGTTCATTGCCGGTGGAAGAGGTGAGTTATATGGGTAGGCCTCCATTCCAAGGAGGCTATCAAGGAGGAAGCTATCAAGGGAATTATCAAGGAGGAAGGCCTTATCAAATGCCTTACCAAAATAGGCCACAAGGAAGTTATCAACCTCAACCACAAGCTCCATTCAATGGGAATACATGGAGGAGACACGAGAATTTTTCATATGCCAATCCTAGAGCCGCCGTTCAATTTCCTCCCGGATTTGATCCGGGTGCAAAGGCTCCAAACAATGAAGGAAAGGCAACTACGGAGGAGATCTTGGGGTTGATTGTGAAGAAGTTGGAAGCAAATGATTCAAGGTTTGATGATTTAGGGAAACAAATGGATACTCGTTTCAAGACGATCGAGCATCAAGTAGGGCAACTTGCTACTACGGTTGGGAAGCTCTCGTCTACGGTGGACCACCTTCAAAACAAAGGAAAGTATCCATCTACTACCGAGCCTAATCCTAAAGAATTTTGTAGTGCCATCAAGCTAAGGAGTGGTATTAGCTATGAAGGTCCAAAGAGGCTTAGAGATGGGGATGTTGAAGAAGAAGTGGTGCAAGAAGAAGAAGTTATTGAAGAAAATGTGGTTGTGGAAAAAGAAGAGTCAAGTGAAGAGCAAGCAAGAAGAGAGTCTAAGAAAGAAGAAGAGAAGTCCAAGAAAGATGCATGGGGAGTGCCTATGAAAGCTAAGTCGGTTCCCTATCCTCAAAGAGTAGTGAAGAAAAAGCTAGAGGAGGAGTTTGGTAAGTTTTTGAAAGTCTTAAAGAGCTTGCATGTTGAAATTCCACTAATGGATGCCCTTGAACAAATACCCCACTATAATAAGTTTTGAGAGATATTATGTCTAAGAGGAGGAGTTGGGATGAAAAGGGTATACTTAAGCTCGTGGAGGAGTGCAAAGAGATATCGGAGAGAGATTTACCACAAAAGAAGAAGGATCCGGGAGCTTCATTATACCATGCGAGATAGGTGAGAATGTGAACATTCAAGGTTTGTGTGACTTGGGAGCAAGTATAAATGTCATGCCTTTGGCAATTTTTGAGAAATTGAAGCTAGGAGAGGTGACTCCTACTAACATCAACCTTCAATTGGCGGATCAATCATTTGCTCGTCCATACGGGATCATTGAAGAGGTATTGGTAGGAGTTGGCAAGTTCCTATTTCCGGTTGATTTCATTGTTCTTGACATGAAGGAGGAGCATGAGGCACCGATCATACTTGGTCGACCTTTCCTTGCTACGGGAAAAGCGATTATCGATGTTGAGAGAGGGAGCTCACATTGAGGTACAATGGAAAAGAGATGACATTTTCGAGAGCTCAATTGGAAGAAGTTGCCCAAAGCAAGATGGAGAAGAAGAAGTGTGGCTATATAGAGATCATCAATTCATGCTCTTCCATTGATAGGGATGATTCTTTACCTTTTTCTTCTTCTAACTCTTTAATTAAGGAGCATTTTATTCCTTCTTGTAATGTGATGGCTAATAAGTCTTGTGTTTCTTTGGATGATTGTAGGAAGGAGAAAGCCGTCATTGATACTTTGCTTGATTTTGGTGATAAGAAGCTTGAAAAGAAGGTGAGAAGGAAGTGACCAAACTTGAGCAATGCTCAAGTTTGGGGGTGTTAGAAGAAAGGAAGCAACCGCTTGAGAAGAAGGTGGAAACCTTTGTAGTTGGAGACCAAGTAGTATGGAAGGAATCGGATTGGATGAGACTACTAGGAGTAAAAAGATTCAAAGAGGTGTTGAAAGTGAAGGAGATAAAAGAAGAAGGAAAACTCTTAGTGGAAGATGAAATGGGATGTTGTCTAATGACAAGGAGATTTTGGTTAGGCACAAGGACCCTTCCACCCTAAAAGAAGTGCCTAACATTCTTGTAGATGAAAGGGAAGTATGAACTCCGAGAGTTCCGTCCGGCAAAGGACGTTAAACCTAGCGCTAGATGGGAGGCAACCCATCATTTTATTGCTTTTGTGTGTTTGTGTTTTGTTCTTCTTGTGGTTTTTGCCTTGGATTCTTAGGAATTGCTCATGCTAGGAGACGGTGTTAGTTGATGGAGAGCTTACTTGGTCTTTTGTGCTTTAGTGTTATATCAATTAAGGGGTTGCATAAGTGTATCATTCTCATACTTGTTTTTGAATGCATATCCTCATCCAAGTTTGGGGGTGTGTATTTAGTTTTGAAGTGCATTCATTATTGATGTTGAGTGGATGACTAATGATGCTTATGTGTAGGTATACTCACTACAAGGATTGGAAAGGATCGAATTTGCAAAGGAATCAAGGATTTGGGAAGAAAGGAAAGCTTAAAAGTTGGTGAAAATGAGCATTAAGGAAGAGAACCCGGTCTCCTCGATCGAATGAGCGACCGGGCTTAAATCGAGGGATCAAAACGGTAATTTCTTGCATATTTGGGTTCATTAGGCGTGTAGAGGTCTATTTTGGGAGTTTTAGGGGTCGGGTCGGACTTGAGATTCGTCAAATGCCCTGGTCTCAACTCGAGGTCGAGCTTGCATAGACCTCGAGTCGAGATACTTAGACTTAGAAAAATTTTGAAAAATTCAGCAAGCTCGAGTCGAGGTACGAACCTCGAGTCGAGGTTTTTGGAAAAGTGGGATTCCTCGAGTCGAGGCCTGACCCTCGACTCGAGGCTGGTGTCTGTTATAAATACGCAGATTAATTTCGGATGTCACGACTCGAGGAGTAGCCCTAGTTCACGTTCCCTTTTTGCCTCTCTACCATATTTCCGGCGATTTCACACCATTTTCACCAATCAATCACCATTGTTTCATCATATTGTTATCATATTGTCATCAAGAGTAGATTTTGAGGGTTTTTGACATTCAAATTGGGGATTTTGAGGAGTAGTGAGTGGGTCTTTGCATTTGAACGATTTTTGGCAAGTTTCTCAAATAAGGTACGTAATTCATCATCTCATGGTCTTCAATTTCATGATTGGTAGTTGATTATTGCTTGAGTATTGATAAAAGTGCTTGAATTTATTTGAATTGAAATCTCATTTGAGCATTTTGTCAAGCACTTGGTATGCATGATTGATATTGATAAATTGAAGCTATTGTTGAGGATATTTGAGTTGATTGATGAATGTATGAGCATGTTTAGGATTGTATACGATGATTTGCTCAATTATTTGTGGAATTTGGCTTGAATGGTGATTTTTGGTATATTTTAGGAATTCCTAGTGCATTTGTGGTATATGTGGTCAAATTGAGTGGAGTATGGATGATAGAAAGGAAAGTTTTGTGATGCTATGTGTTCGATTACTTGCTAGTTGGCTTGTTATTATTTGATTTATTTGTGGAGCATATTTGAAGGATTTTGGTGAGCTTACATGATGATTTTCATTGTCTTAAGCCATTCTAGTAAGTATGTATATATTGAGGATTAGTTGAGCACTTCTATGGATTATATTTGATTTGATTGACTCATTGACCATTTTGTGAGGATTGATTGCCTAGTCATTAGGAATTTTGTTGGGCTTGGAAATTGTTGTTGACTTGTTCATGATTTAGAGTGATATTTCGAGCTAGTTTTTGATTGTTGGACTCATTTGTGCTATTGGGATTATTTGTGCAGGAGTCATGTTTAGAGGAGTGGATGGCCACAATTTTTTCGGATGCTTTGAGATCCGAGAGAGAGAAGAGGCGATACGCTTTGCACACCGAATGCCCGCTGAATTGGGAATTCAGTGGGATGAATACAAGTGGAGAAAGCACATTATTTTGTATGCTTTGAGTTGTACAAGAAGGTGGTCGGACTCGTCTCGTAGATCATAATCGCATGCTTTCTATGGGGATTGAAGATGACATTCCAAGATTGTTCGAGCAAGTAGGCATGGGAGTTTTTAGCTAAGAGACCTCGGACCTATCTTGGACTCACTCTCGAGTTCTTATGCACCGTCAAAGTCCACAAGGCTAGGAGGAACAAGTTTGCACGGAAGATCACTTTTGAGCTTATGGGGAAGCAGTATGAATTGACATTAGATGAGATTAATGAGCTACTAGGAGCACCTACGGCCCCGATAGATCACTTTTGAACATTAGAGGGAGTACAATGCCAAGAGGTTCTGAGGCGTATTTCGATTCGGGGCTCCGAGTCAACCCGAGTTTGTGCGGGAAGTCTAAGAGCACACACATTCGGAACCCGGTGGTCCGGTACTTAGAGAAGATCCTCGCGAGTACCATATTCGCGAGATCGGAGGGAGGAGCCGTGGTCTGAAGAGCTATATGTATTGTGGTGCTTCTTACATGGAGTGAGGTTCAATGCGGCGGCATACCTGCATTATTTGTTTGAGAGAGCTACGAGCACTAAGTTCAAGAAGATAAATTTTGGTGGGATGATTACTCGATAGCCAGCACCTTGGTATTCCTACTCATAACCTTGTGGCACTAGATGGTCCAGATTTGACTACGAGACACTATGAGGCGTATGAGGACGCTAGATCGTATCGGGAGGACGTGGTGCCTACAAAGCGGATCATGGTGGCGGTTTCCTCTTCCTAATAAGAGGTTGGCACGATTTTCGGATCTTAGGCCTTTGTGACTATCAATCTGCGTATGTGGTCGCAGCGTCACACCGATGCCATCGATGCCTATACAAGGGAGCATGGAGACGTGCTTAGAGATGAGGGGATGATGATCGATCGGAGTCGGCGATCGGGGTCGGATTCCGATTCTTCGATGATGATGGAGATGCGATTAGAGCAGATGTTGCCGAGGAGGTTGAGTCGAGGACGAGGATGAGGATGACGAGGAGCCGGAGCAAGAAGCGGCTGTCGAGATGGAAGAAGAGTATCACCAGAGATTAATATGTATTGGCGAGATGAGATGAGGAGTAGAGAGTACGAGGCAGGGGGTTCGTCTCATAGGCAGTGGGTTACGGAGGAGATGTGGGCGAGATAGTCGAGGATGCACATAGAGAGTCGACCCGTCAAGATGAGATGTACCGAATGATGGAGGAGTCACGTAGGTTCAATGAAGAGACAAGGAGGATGCAAGAAGAATCAATGAAGACGCAACATGATATGTATTCCCTCCTTCAACAAATGAGCTCGTGGAATTTCGGGTCAAGCTATCCTCCACCACCACCTTCCGACTACTAGGGCTATCCCCTATTTCTTATTCCCTCTTCTTAGTTTTAGATGCTTATGTTGGTGGATTGTACTCGTATTTTGATTAAGATGTTTTGTGATGACTTGTGATGATTTGATGATTGGATGGTTTGGTTGAATGATTTAAGTGATGCTATGACTACCTTGATATATTGTGTTTGAGCTTCATTTGTCTTGAGCTTAGTAGTGGATTAATTGACATATTTTTGAGTATCATCTTGATGTAGTGAGTATGCTTGAGGTTATGTACATGAGCATTTGTGCTTGAGTTGTAAGATTGTTGAATTTGTTATGATCATTAGTAGATGTGTAGCTTGATGCTAGTTGCTTGATTAATTATGTGAAGATGAATGTGATTGAAAATTCTTGATTCATTGCTCAAGTTAAGCCCGTGAGTTTTGTGCCTTCATAATCGTACATCTTATACGGTTGATTTGAATCCTTTGTGAGTGCATCATTCATGAATTGTATACTAGAACTTGCCACTTGACTTGTGGATATTGATCTTTGTGTGATTTCATTAAAATGATAAGAGGCCATGTTGATATGATGAGTTACTTTGCCAAATACTTTCCTACCAAATACATTTGATTTCCTTAGTGAGCCATGTTGAGCCTTATGATCCTTATTCTTTGGCAAGCCAAGTGAAATTGAAACCATTTAGCCTATTTTGATTAGCCTTTCTTGTCCTATGATTTGTTGAGCTTGAATGTTGGCTAATGATGGTGATTTGATTGCTAAGTGTGGGAAGATGATGAGCAAAAGTGATGAATGAAGCATGAAAGAAAAGAAAGGTTGTGAAAGATTGAATTGAAAAGAAAATGCATGAAAAGAAAGATTCAATTTGTGAGCTTAAAGAGAAAGCTCAAGTGAATGGTGGATTGATCATTGAAGTTCAATAGTAAGAGTGTGCTAGATGAAAGTGAAGAGATGTGTATTGTATTGATTAGCTTTCATTCAAGTCTCTACTAATTAGTCACTCTTATCCATAAATATCCCACCTTTCCAAAGAGCCAACATTACAACCTAGAAGAAAGACCTCTTTGATTCTTGATTGATCACAAATGATTTTGATTGAGATTAAGTCTTGTGGCAAACATATGGTGTACTTATTTGTGAATTGATGATTGAGTGCTTTAAACCTTGATACACTTGAGTGAAGAGTGAAACACTCCATGGAAGGAGCAATGTGTTGAGTATTTGATTGAGCATTTGTTTGAGCATGATTTGTCTTGATGGCTAGTGGAGAGTTGCATTGATACAAGTGATCATTGATGAGTCCGATTGTCTTATATTTCGTCTATAGTGCCATGTGACATAATTGCAATCAATTCACTCCTTTGTTCTTAGTTTCTACGTTGCTCGAGGATGAGCAACAATTCAAGTTTGGGGGTATGATTGGAGTGAATTGATACATGTTTTTAGGGCTATTTTTAGTGCAAAAAGTGAGCTAAAGTGTTAATTTTTGTGCCTAAATGTGAAAAGTATCACTCTTTTGCCTAAAAAGTATTATTTGTGAGATTTTGATGTTTTTCGTCCATTTTGCAGGTAATTCGGTGGAATTTTGCCAAACCGAGAGTACCATTAGGCTTAGAATGAAGAGACGGACATCCGGGACGAAAACAGGTAGGGGCCAAAGCCCGCGCAAGAAAAGTGCCCTGGACTCGAGCTATGGTCGAGGACCATGAGTCTCGAGTCGAGGGCATGTGCAGAGAAAGGCAAAAATTGGAAAAGGCAGCAACCTCGACTCGAGGCATGACCCTCGAGTCGAGGAGGTGAAAAGGCAGGGACCTCGAGTCGAGGCCTGACCCTCGACTCGAGGGAGAGGTTTTTCCAAATTTCGTTATTTAAAGAGCCTGAGCAGGCATTTCGTAATGCTTTTTAGGGGAGTTCATAGTAGCATTAGTAGCGGTTTTGGGGCGATTTCTCAAGCCCCAAGCCAATTTCCATCTTAGATTAGAGTAGAAGTTAGAATTAGGAGTAGATTTCAATTGATTGTTGGTAGATTAGACATAGATTAGCATTTGATCCTTGTAATTCATTCAATTCAAGCTTGTAATTCATTTGGAGATTGTTGTTGAAGACTCAAGCATTCCTATTCTTGTTGATTGAAGACCATTTGGTGATGTTTTTCCTCTTTTGTCTCTTTAATTTCTTAATTGTTGTGATTTGCTTTGTGTTTGTTCAATTCTATCTTCTTCCCATGGATTTCACCATGGGCTAATTCTCTTGTGCTTGGGTTAATTGAAATTGATGATGATTTGATTGATGATGCTATAATTGTTGATGATTGGAGATCAATTGAGTAGATTGCTTACTAATTGTGATTCTCATGTGTGCTTCATGCATAATTATCTCTTTAGATTAGTGTTTGATCACCCTAGCTATAGACGAGAGTTGCGCTAACGTGATCCGGTATTAATCGGGTGATAATTGTGTATGAATGTGTGGATTGGGTGCTTCGGAATCGAGAGATTAGTTGCACTAAGGATACTCACATTAGTTTGTTTCCTAATTGTGATTCTTAATTGTGCGTTGTGTAAAATTGTCTCTTTAGATTAATGGTTGATCACCCTAGCAATAGGCGGAGTTGAGCTAACGTGATTAGGTGTTGATTGAGTTTCAATTTTGCATGATTGTATGAATTGGGGATTTCTACATTGAGAGATGGGAAAGACTAAGGATACTCACATTACGCATTGTGATTTTAATGGAGTGATTAATTTCATGATGGTTTATGCTTTCTATCTTAGTTGATTTGCAATTTGATTCAATTGTAGCTTGTTGATTGATGATTCATTGATGGAAGTTAATCCTAGCACCTCTATCCCACCATTTATTGTTGTTGTTGTATTTGCATTCTAAGTGTTCGATCTATTGCTTGCTCCTTGTTGTTTTGTATTTTTGCTTGTGTTTGTGTTGTTTTTGTACCAAACCATTGTTGCAACTATAGTCACTAATAACTTGTATTTCTAGGACCTCATGTGCATACTTTTTCCCTTGGGTTCGATATTTTGTTGATTGGTCTTAATAACTCTTACCCTATACACTCCAATCGCAGGTCCAAGCGATATTGTACGATGAAACCTTCGAAGAATTTAACGGTGGATGATCTCGTGTGCCGAAGTTTTGACCAGAGCAAAAGCAACAGATACAGTGTCCGGAATCGCAAATTAGAACTAAAGAGAAGAAAAGAAGAATTGTTTTATCAATTTTTGAGATTGGTGCAATTTTCAATTTAAGCACCATCGGCGAGAACCCGTTCACCTATAAATCATCGTAATATTTGGAGAGTTTCGAATAATGGCCAGAGAACATACCAAAATACAACGGCGAATCTAAAAGGCCAATGTTGAAGAGAAAGTACAGATTATTGATGCTGATTCGACCAAGTGTATCTTGGGAGCAACAAAGCCACAACGGGCTAACCAAGCCGAGGATATGCTTTGTCGAGGGCTATCCTAGACGGGGCTGAAATTAAGCGGGCAAGGTTGGTTTACTCAAGGATTATGGAGGAGAAGAAAAAGTTCACAAAAACCCCCATATCAAACAAGCTAATAAGATGGTCTCGGCCAAAATTGCAAGTATGATGGCAAGGATCACCATCATACTTGAGCGTAAAGTGGGGATGCATAACCTCGATTGGAGACAGAAGGACTTCGATCAAAGATGAGAAGATTTATGGTCCTACAGACTCGAGAGGGAGATGGGGACGCTCGGCTCCACCTCCACCTCCAAAGAAAAGGGCTTCAAAGCTAAGACAAAAGAGACTAAGACAGTTTTGGTGGATGAATCCTCGTCTGCACGAGACTCGGTGATGCAGAGGAGGAAGAGGAGAGGACAGCTTCCCAAGGGGGAAGTGTCGCACCCGAGGCGGAAAAAGTATCGGGACAGACGGAGACGGTGGATGTCTCATCCGAGGAAGAGTCGAAGGAGAGGAAGCTTGGTTCATCATCATCATCTTCATCCTTATCCGAGGATGGAGTACCTAAGCCCACCACTTCCCAACCCGGTGATGAAGGGGCGGATGAGACCGCCGCCTCGAGCCTCTAAAACGGTCCACTCCCATAAGTCCACAAACCCAACCCTCATTCGACCCATTCTCTTTCTTACCCTCAACCTCATCCGAACTCGACCTTTACTTAAATCTACCCAACCCATCTGGGGAAATGGGTCCAACTGAAACCTCACCGCGGATTCTTGGGAAGAAATTCATCCTAAGATAAGAATCCACTCTTAAGGACGAGCCCGAGCTATTGAAAGAGCTGATTGATGTCTATTTGTTAAGAAGACTCGAGTTGGGTTCATTCAAGAGAACTATTTTGATAGCGAAGCGAGGGCAATAACCTAGCCATCCGGGGAGAAAGAAGTCCTCAAGAAGGCAAAACTCAAGTCATTCCAAGATATACTAATTGAAAATACTTTTGTTTATTATATCCTTCAAAGATTATATCTTGGAGATGAGACCCCGTAAGAGGTGGAAAAAGCGATTGAGAAGGGGAAGAACAGAAAAAGGATGAGGAGGTCTGGTGTTGAGGAAGAAAGGTTGGAGGAAGAGGTAATCGTGGAGCCGCCGATGAGCCACCGAGATGGATATAGCCGAGGAGGCACAAACAGTAACAGGATGTGGAGCAAGAAACACTGAGGTGGAAACCGATATGCCAACTACATCGATTCACATGGCAGATTCCCCTCCAGCCTACCGTGCAAACCGAAACAAATCGAGGAAATAGATCTAACACTATTTCCTCCCTCAAGAACAGAGCTTGCCCACCACATCTGCGTCTATATCCGAATTGGAAACGCTGAAGGCTGAATTAGAAAATCAAGAATGCCTCGTCTCGAATGCCTTCCAGCTGGTCCCAAATGTCATAACTTCGCGATAAAGGAGAATATAGAAGCATTGCTCATGAAAAGACCAAGATTGATCTATATTTTTTCTAATCGGACATGAAGAGAATATGGCCAAATTAAAGCGAGAAGGTGGCTGAGGAAATGAACAACCAAGATGCCCGGGTCAAACAATATGTTCGAGATGCATATCGCCAAATCGGTGATAGTGTTGACGACAAGGTGAAAGAAGCTTGGAAGCGAAGGAGGCCTCATTCTCTCAAGTGTTAAAAATGCAGCTAGCTATGATGAAGGACAGACAGACAAACATCCCTAAATAGCTTCATGGAGGATGAGTTTAGACGAACCGAGATACCACAAGAAGCGCCTTGAATGTACTTGATCGAAACAGGATTTGTAAGAGAAGAACTCATAGGGCAGATAAATCAAGTAGCCACTATTCGCAACACCCGCTTTTGCCGATGCTAAAAAGGGGGAAGATAGTGAGCTCAAGAAAAGGGTTGAGTTACAAGATGATCACCTTATGGCACTCGAATCTAAGGATAGATGAGTCGTCGGAGGAACTGTTGAAGGTAGAAGAAGAGAAGAAGAAAGTCAAGAAGAGAAGTCTCAGAGAGCCTTGAGAAGGCTGAAAAGAAGAGCAATGAATTCACCGAGTCGAGCTCGAACCCGAACTTCCACCCACCGCTGATCCCGCTCCAGCCCCGACAATCAAATCCCCCTCATCCTCATCAAAAGCAGCTGGGAAAGCTAAGGCTTCAAGCCAAGTTCAAAAGACACACCTGAGACAAGAGGAGGTAAGAGTACTTAAGAGGAGGAGGGAAGAAAAGGAGAAGTACAAAAGGAGAGAAGCTAAGAGGAGGAGGGAGCAAGAGAAGGCACGGGAAAACTTACGACAGGAAGACGAGGAAGTGGGTTCAAAGATCGAAAAACAAAGAAGGAGAAGAGGTCTTTCGTCCATTCCACCGAATGTAGGTCATGCCCAAGGAAATCCTTCCCATGGATCAACAGCCAAATGGAGAGCCTATGAAAGGGAATGGATCTTCATGTTTCATGTCTGCAAGAAAATCTCTTGGGGCACAAACGAGAACATTGCATTTCACAAATGGCTGGAGGCAAAAGATCCAAACTTCTATCAATACTTGATCGATCTTGGGGACTCAAATTCAATGTAGACATAGTCGCACCACCTTATGCAACCATGTCTGCTCCACTTACGCAAGATGGCCATCCGGATAGAGAAAAGGTGAAGCAGATGCTGATCCAAGTTGAGACAAAGGGCAGATCTAGTCAAGGCGGGGAGACATTGAGCCTGAAAAATCGTGTCTTCGACCTGGATGGTCTGTTCGAGAAGAAGACAGATGGTACGATTAAGTCTTTCTTTTTACTCTTTTGATTGTTTGCTATGAAAGATAAAAATGTGGAAAATGTGCAAGTTGTGTGAATATCTCGTGAAATATATCTTTTGAACTACTTTCACAAAATTTGGTTGTTTAACTAACTTGTTTTCATTATTTCATTAACTAACTCTTGGTATAAGTAACTGTCTTATAAACTTATAACACTCAATCTTCCTCAAATCTTATAATTTTTTAGGTGTCCTTCAAATTTTCTAATCTCAATCTTGATTAAAGTATTACTCTGATCGTCCGGTGGTAAAGTCCATTGCTCGATTATCGACTATGTGTTTGTATATCTTGTATTACGTTCATATTCGAAATATACTAACATTTTTCTTTTCTTGAGCTGTGTTTTAACATCATCAAAAGGGGAAATTGTTAGGAAAAGGAAAAATTGTATTTAGTTTTGATGTGTTAAAAGTGTAATATAGGATGACCAAATGAGCCTTGTGTATAGGCAGTGAAGTAAGTGTGGAAATAAAACTAAGTATAAAAGTCGACTAGGTCAAGATATCGACAAGGACAAATCTCGAGATGAGGACAGAAATCGGGATGAGGACCAGATATCCGACAAGGATAACGCATAGAAGACTGTTGACATGCAATACTATAAATAATCACCTGCATAAGGAATGAAGACGAGGATAAGAAGAAGCAAGTATCGACGATGAAGTGTTAGAGAAATTTTACACAAGATTCAAGAAGCTTCAACTAACTAAGAGGAAGTTACAAGATTCGGTTATATTGCTATAACTAATCAAAACAGAATTCAAGGAAGTTATAACTACCAAATGAAGATCTCTATAAATAGGGATAGAAATTAGTATGGAATTACTTTTGGTACTTTGCACTCTTCAAAGATACACAATTTGTATTCACGAGCCACAAATATTGTACGCATTCACAAACGTTTTATACGTTTTCCAATTTTAGTGTTTGTAGAACACTTTTCACATAAGATCTTCAAGCCATAGATATCCGTGGTTAGGAAGAACTCTTTGTAAGGTGAAGATTCAAGATTGTAAGTAAGTCGGCAAGAAGGAAGAAAGTAAGTAAGTGAAGACCCTTCTTCAAGGTTGAAGAAGGAGAGTGGATGTAGGATTTTATAATCCGAACCACTATAAATCCTGTGTTCTTTATCGCTTTGATTTACTTACTTGTATCTTTTTGATTATTAGTTCATCAATTACAAATTAATTTCAGGATTAAAGTTAAACTTATAATATCGATTGCTTTTGATCTTGTTGAAGTTGAGATTAATTGTCATTTTCATTGTGTATCTGTACCTTGAATAGATTTTTAAGAGATTTGAAAAATCTACAAAATCTATTCAACCCCCCTTCTAGATTTTGTTCTAGAAGATTAATTCAAGTTTAATCAACTCAACTAATCGGGACCAACAAGAAGCAGCATCTTGAGCATCGGTTTGAGAGACAGGGTGAGGTGGCGCTGAATTAGAGGAGTCAACAGGACCCTCTAAGACCTTAGACAGCCACAACATTTCTGAAAATGGAAAACAACATGAGTTAGCATCGTATATGATCATATTCATAAATGCGAAAACAACAAAAAGACAATTACCGTGATTCGGTTTGAGGGGAACCCTCACCGAATCGAATTTAAAATGGGAAAGGACACGAGAGTTGGAGCAGAGTTCGGGTAAGTTGAAATACCCGTGGGCATTCAACATTTGAATTACCCGCAATTGGTAGAAGAGAAAATCTGGTTTGAGGGAGCCGGAGGAGATGGGTTTTTGTAAACCCATTTCGTGTTTGAAGGGCCAAGGATGATCGGAGGTAACAAAAACATAATGATCATTCCATTCTTTGTTGATGTTTGGAATTTTCCCAAGAAAAAGACATTTCCCTTTTACCCTACCACTCACGTAGTAGAAGGGACCGAAAATTTTACAATTGTATTGAGAGAAAAACAACTCGGCCGATGGCTTCCCTCCATTCCCTTTGAGGAGAACGTAGAAGGAAATCATCATCCGAATTGCATTCGGGGTGAATTGATTAAGTGGAACACCATAAAGATCCGAGATTTAGCATAAAAATTTAGGAGGGGGAAGCCTTAACTTGACTTCAAACCGGGCTTGCCAAAAGGTGAGAGTGGGAGGAGAAGATAAGTTGGGACGTTCCTTCGGAGTCGAAGGGATATATGATAGCCGAGAAGAGATAATGTCATCGATAAAATAACTACTTAGGGTATTCTGGAGGAATTTCAAGGAACCCGCGAAGGAATTCCAGAACGAAGCCCTATCTACCTCGGGCGAGGATGAAGATACGGGGAAGGGTTTTCACGAGACTCGGGAATGGGGGAGTGGTGAGAACTCCGAGAAGAATTGCGAGAAGGAGGAGGGGTTCTTGACGAACTAAATTGAGACATCACTAGAACCCTATGGGAGAATAAGATTATGAGAAAGAAAATTTACTTGGATAGTGGAAAGGAGTCGAGGTAAAGATTGGAGAGCACGTTCGCGGAGGACTCATAGAGGAGAAATAGCGAGAAGAGCGAGAATTTAGAAGGAAGGAGGAAGAGGAATGGTAAACGGAGGTGATTTGAAATAAAGAGGGAATTGATGGAATCGTGTATCAGTAAGCAAATTGAAGAGCAGATGCATGCTCGATAGCCGGCAGCCTCGGAAGCCGAAAAGTCGCTAGACTCCAATAGTCGGCGAGGGGGGATGTGTCCCGAAAGCTAAAGTCGGGGAGGATCTCTAAATCTTCCTTACTACGTGGAGCTCCGAGATCACTCACAGGAGTAGGGAGTGGTTGATGCGGATAAAAATGACGAGTCCAACTTCATGTAGGGCCCAAAGATACTCAACCTAATAGGGCCCAATGACGTAATCGAATACCCTCAAAAGAGGGAGAAAACCCGAGATGGGCCCGAGCCCACACTAATCATAAACAGATCAGTAAAGCTTCGAACCTAGCTACGGGCGAGGCCCCAAGGTCCGTGCACTGGTGCAGGTGGGCCCCTAGGCCAGATTTAACTGCAGTGCGCCGTGAGGCCCAGACCTAACTACAGGTGGGTTGCGAGGCCCAGGTGAGATTTGAAGCCCGCAAGCGGGTGTTAATCAAGTCCACGTGGGGCGAATTATATGATAAGACCGAGAAATGTGAGAGGCAATGAGCGGTTGAGAAGATTAAGGCCCAAGTCAAGGAGTATTCCCCATATTCTTCATTGACTTAGTCAACCTCCGTCCGAGGAGGGAAAACGTAGGCACAATGCAGATTTCTCGAGAGAGAAGATATCGATTGCACGACACCATGATAGAACGTGCGGGATAAAGCCATGAAACCGTGGTAACAGCATTACTCCTAAAGTACGTATAAATAATACGGCGGAAGGGAGGTAACGGTATCGAATAACTATTAGTCTTACTTAGCTACTTCCTACGTACTTTCTTAAGTGTTTTCCAATGATCTAACTTGAGCATCGGAGTGTCTACGCTGGAGAACCCTCCGGCGTGTTTTGCAGTATGTTCGTGTGAAGGAGCTAAGGATTGCATTGCGTAAAGGCTTTACCCACGTGGAACCCAAGTGGGAAAATGGGCCGATTCAATTTTTACGCATCATATATATATATATATTTGGAAATTATGAGGTTTGTTCGAAAAATATTTTCGAGATATTTATGTTCTTTCGACTTCTTTTTCAAAATATTGATGTGTTTTCGAATTTGATTTTCGAATAGTATATCACAAAAATATATATACATCATTTTATACTGTAACCGTTCATACACTTTTTGTATTCATGTAATCGGCTTAAAACTGAATTTCAAATCTTTGTGGTAAAACACATCACAAATAACCAAACAACCTACGTTTTTAGGTAAGAAATCAATTTTTTTCCGATTTTTCTCGAATATTTATATTTTTTTCAAAATATCTGATATGAAACATTTTATTTTGACTCACATGCGACTCGACTCGATTGTGATTCGGTGAAACTTCGGTGGTGTAGTTTTTGGGTGATATAAATGTTAAATTTATTTAAATTAATAAAAGGGCAATAATGTCTTTCTATGTGTAAGTTTTTGTCAAAAATTTTGGATGGTGTGTGATGCGTAAAAAATGTACCTTCGTATTTGGCCGGATTCCCCACTGGATCCTTACGTGTGAAAGCCCAAGTAAGCCGTGATAAGCTGACCTCCGTACACGTAAACAACCTGCAAAACACACCGGAGGGTTCTCCAGCGTAGGCACTCCGACGCTCAAGTCGAAACCAAGAAAACCCAAGAAAATTCAGTGAGGTGGGTAATTCGGAAGTATCGAATTAGTTACCTCTTACTCAGACGAGTCACAATATATAGGTGATAATTTTCATACCATGTACGCAGTTTTCTCCATATTCGCCATGTTCTCATCGTGGGAGAACATGTTTTCTATTTCTCGTGTAAAGTGGTTACCCACCTCCGGTGCACGAGGAGATTCTGGAATCTTCCCCTTCTTGAGGCACAAGTATCTCTCATTCGGTTAAAATCTTCTTCATTTGACCAAGTAATCGATATCTTCATAAGGAGGTGGGCGAAGTGGGCCACCTCTCATTCCGGTTATCCATTCTAAGTGGGCTCAAGCCCACTCGGTATTACCCATATTTATAGGTTAATCTCGGGATTGGGCGGAGGCCCAACCTCGCCTCCGGGTTAGTCCGTAATTAAAGGAGTTGGGCCGTGGGCCCTACCTCTCTTCTGCATCATCCCTAATCAAGGGAAATTGGGCCGAGGGCCCAATAATCAATTTTTCCTACACCTATTAATCAAATGGGCTGGGCTCGTGTGAAGTGGGCTATGCCACAAAATGTCGTATCATCTCCCCCTCTACTTAGGTGGGTATCTCTTAGCCCACTTTGAGTAGAAGATCAGCTTCATTCTTCCCTCCTCACCGGAGGTTAGTCGTTGCAAAGTTTCTACTCATTAATTCAAATATCCAAAAATCGGGCCGGGAGTTGGGTGACTCCTCGTCTTCCGCGCCCAAAACGTCGATTCACTCCTTCCAGTCTAATCACGCATCATGCTTTACTTTTTCCCACTCACATTTATTTTTAATTCTTCCTTCTCTCAATCTATTTCATCTTCCAAACCCGGGGCTTTGATATCTTCTTCCTCCTTCGTCGATCCTCCATAACTACCTTCGTAAAATCTCGGTACTTTTGTTTTTCTTTGTTGTTTTTCCTTTTCTGTTTTCATGTATCCCCTCAAGGATGTCTCTATCGAGTCATCGAAAACTCCATCCATAAACCCTAATTCCTCCCGAGCACTTTCTCCTCTATCGCGGGAGGGCAAAATCGAACCCCTCCCATATCTCAATCTTCCCCTTGTGAGGATAAACTTCGCTTTTGGGATGACCATTCCGGCCCTTCCCGACTTGATAAGAAAAGACTTCTAGAATATCACGAGAGAGGGGTTTTCCCGACTCGTATCAAATTGCAATCCTCGTAAAAGTGATAGGCCCAACCTTGCGATCCGCCCTACCTTGACCTTTTAGCACGCCCAGTTGAAGGCTGGGCTGCGCTTTCCTCCTTCCAAGTTTATGTGTCGTCTTTTGGATCTCTATCAAGTTTCTCTAAACCAGCTTTGTGCCCAATGCTCTTCGAATGATGATCTCATTCTATGTTCTTTTTAAATGCAATAGGGGTAAGCCCTCCGCCCGATCTTTTCTTTTCCCAGTTCAACTATAAGGCCTCGGGGTTTTTTTCTATGTTTGCGCTCGAATCAAGAGCCAATGTTCTTTTCTTGGTCGTGCCCCCAATATCAACAAAGATTGGGGTGCCCGGTATTTTGGGTAACTCCACCTCACCCTTGGCCTTTTTCTTACCAAGAATGGGTGTATCAAAATCCTAGTCCTTCTGCTCCCAATCCCAAGATCCACTCTGCCACTAATCGTCGTGTAATAAGATCATTGAACTCCCACGTGCATGCCGATGGTTATTTCTACCTCCCTAATATTTGTTCCCATTCTCGCTTTATATCCCATTTCATGTTTAGCTCCGTAAGAATCCCGCTCAAGCCGGGTGATGGTAATCGTCTAATCTCTAGGCTTTTCATATGTTTTTATAGCATATATTCATTAACATCTCTGCTTGTTCTTTTTATTCCGGAGATGATGTGGCTGTCGAAAGTGTTGGATGAGCCTACGAGGTTCCAATGACTCCACCCCGCCCGATTCAAGACAAGCAAAGGATGATCCGAAGCAAGCTTCCCCCTCCTCCCTCTAATGAGGAGAAAGAGGACGACCTGCCCCGGTGAAGAGGGCGAAGGCAGGGGAAAGGCAAAGCTCATACCAATTAAATCTCTCGGCTCCCGGAGGAAACTATTCGAAGGAAGTACCCCACCCGTCGCAGCCAAGGCAATCCCTCTACCCCTATCGATGTGGATTCACATCCTAGAGGCCCTTCTCGCATCAAGGTTTTTCGTAGAATTAGTTTCTCCTTAAGAATGTAGTAAACTCTCAATCTCCCTCCGCATCAACAACAACATCAAGTGCCTCTCACTTTGCTTAGGTATTCGTATGAATTCTCTCACTTTCATACTTTAATCATTTCTTTTTCCTCAAGGTAAAGTTATTAACCTCTCTTTTTCCTTTGTTTAAGCTTGGAGTCCTTCTTTCAGTTTGTGGAACCCTTCAAATCTGCTACCTCCTCCTCAAGTTCGTGAAATGGAGAGGTCCCTCCTCTCCGAGAAGAAGAAGAACGCCACCCTCTCTCGGGCGTGTAAAGAAGTTAGAATCAGAGATGGCCTCCCTGAAGGAGGCCTTGAAGCAAGAGCGATCAGCCCGTCGACAAGCCGAGGATGAGATGAACGACTTATGCATGCATTATGCATTTGAGGAAGCCAAGGTCCGTCGAGAGGGACCGTTGGGGGATCAAAATATGCAAGGATTCGTTGTTTGAGTCCGAGCCGGGTTAGAAGTTCCTTTACTTTCTACAGACTTCTATGAGGAAAGCCTATCTTCAACATTCAAGCTTCTTGGGAGATATGGCCCCGCACATTCATTTCTATTATGAGCATGGTTTTGATGCCGCAGCCCAGTTGTACCGATCCCAATTTCTCGGGGACCTTCGACAAGGGTGGTCCTCTTAAGAACCTGCCCCCACCTCCAAGATTCACAGGGGATCACACCAGGTCCATTGAAGAAGCATGGTGGCTCCCCACGATGAGCGAGGCCATTTCCGAACTCCAAAAACTGACCTCGCGCCGGAAGCTCGAGTCCGATGGCCCGGCCTTTGTGCCCCTTGTCCTGGATCATCCCAATTCTAAAGAGGAAGCCTGCATCGAGCGAGCATTGGAGGGTGATTACCCCTGCTGCAGGAGCCGGAGAGCCGCTAACTCCCCTACCCCTTAACTATTTCATTATGATCAAACTCTGTTTAATTTATGTTTCTTTTGATGAATTCTATGGGCGTTTACCCAAAACTTTATTTCTTTTAGGTGGGCTGTGTCCCAAGGAACACTTTGGCTTGGGCCGTGTCCCGATTGACTTTTGTTGGCTTGGGCTTTGTCCCAGGATGATCGTTTATTTCAGCTTTTCTTCCTGCTAATTTGCTTATTAGCTCTCATTCTTGCATGTTTTCTGATGCTAAGTAGTTAGAAACTCCGATATTTGATATGCATGCCTATTTTTAGGAACTTATAAGAACATGATATCTATCGTATGTATTGATATTATTCTCCTTTTCTCTAAAGGTGAATGTTTATCAAAGGATCTGATATAGAAATGACTAAACTTAGAAAGTCGACTTAGCTTTAGTTTTAGCCTCGATAAGGATCTCATTCTTTGATCTCGCTACCTTACTCTAGTCTCGAGGGACCGTAAGTAGTTTTAAAAAGCATTCTCGGTATTCTAAACTTAGGAGTAATTTAGGCTCATTTAGGATGACCTATTTAGAGCTTCAAAAAAGTCCCAGTATATCCATAATTCCATTTTCTAAGTAACCCTCCTCCCTCTTGCTGGTTAGGCCTTCGGGATTTTTAGAGTTCTTGTCATAAATCTGAGTCTTAGTCTTGTCAAGACTAAAAAATTCTGAGGTTCTAAAGTTTTTAAGAAACCTCCTCATATCTAGCTAACCCTTTCTCTAAGTTAGCAATCTAAGGCCTTGCTAGGCTATCATTTATAATCGGTATCCTCGGTTTCAGTTTTTATGTGACCCTCCTCCCTCTAGCCTAATTAGGCCTTCAGATTTCAGGCTTCTAAGTCTTAGTCTTCTTAACTAAATATTTGAGGTCCTAACACTTTAGGAACCCCTCTTACAGCTTGATCAACCTTTTTCATTTAGGTTATCGATCTAAGGCCTTGTTAGGCTATCGCTAAAATGTATATCCTCGTTTTCACAAACTCATCAACTGGAAAAAAATTCTGCATTTTTTCCTCATTTGAGCTTAGTCATTGCTCAAAAACCTGGTTTGAGTCTCCCAAAACAATTTTGTAACTTTACTCATATCAAGCCATTCTCGGCCTCCAAAACAATTTTTAAATCCTCATGATTTCAAGAAATGTGCATACTCCAAGCCTCTTTAGACCTTTGTAAGTTGATTCCTCTTGAAGCTCTATTGAGTTCGAAAATATCTTCATCATGCTTCGACTTAGTTTTCAAACCTAAGTCTAGCTACGTTTTCATAGTTTCAGAAAATTTTAAGCAATTCTTGCGTGAAATCTTGAGCCTTGACTAGACCTTTCATAATATAGTCTTGAGACCTGATGGGATTTTAGGTCTAAGCTATAGTTAGTATTTCGATATTCAAGCCATAGGTGACTTGAAAATTCAGGCCTTAATTGACCTCAAAAACTTTAGCCTTTAGTTGGCGAAAAAATCCAAGTCATAATCGACCTCAACTCTTCCAAATTTTAATCGGCCTTATGAAATTCAAGCCGTAATTGGCCTAAAAATCCAAGCCTTAATCGCTTTATGAAATTCAAGCCATAATTGGCCTAAAAAATTGAAGCCTTAATCGGCTTCCATATTCAAGCCATAATTGGCCTCAAAAAATCCAAGCCTTAATCGCTTTATGAAATTCAAGTCATAATTGGCCTTAAAAATCCAAGCCTTAATCGGCTTCCATATTCAAGCCATAATTGGCCTAAAACAATCCAAGCCTTAATCGGCCTCCAAATTCAAGCCTTACTCGGCCTCTAAATTCAAGCCATGATTGGCCTCCAAAATCAAGCCATGATTGGCCTCCAAAATTCAAGCCATGATTGGCCTCCACAATTCAACTAAGCC
Source organism: Paraleonurus japonicus (assembly GCA_030762865.1). Lineage (NCBI taxonomy): Eukaryota > Viridiplantae > Streptophyta > Magnoliopsida > Lamiales > Lamiaceae > Paraleonurus > Paraleonurus japonicus. Next base: position 26,203,831 of record CM061060.1, read on the forward strand.
TTCGTAGGCTTTTCTTTTATCATTGATCTTCGATTTCCAGTAATAATGGGGTTTTAAATTCAAGCCAAGTTAGGCTTCTAAACTCGAGCCGAGTTAGACTTCTAAGCTCTAGCCGGGTTAGGTGATTGGAGTGAATTGATGCATGATTTGAGGGTGTATTTTAGTGTAAAAAGTGTTAGATTTTGTGCCTAAATGTGTAGAGCATCACTTCTTTGCCTAAAAGGTATTACTTGATGTGTTGATGTTTTTCGTCCGCTTTACGTAAATCGGTGGAATTTGGCCAAACCGAGAGTATCGGCATTCTTAGGATGAAGAGACGATCGAGATGGACAAAAATGGGGGTCGAGGCAGAGTCCGGGACGAGAAAATTCCCTGGACTCGACCTCCGGTCAAGGTCCAGGGCCTCGACCCGAGGGTGAAGGCAATAGGCTAATATTTGAATTTTGGAGGAAGCCTCGACTCGAGGGCTGAGCCTCGAGTCGAGGGATAGGGCGAAAAGAGGTCCTCGAGTCGAGTGCCGAGCCTCGACTCGAGGCTGGCGGCCAAATGGCAAAAGCGTGATAGTGACTTCAAGGCCTCGACTCGAGGGCCCCAACCTCGAGTCGAGGGATGCCCAAAATCAAATTTTTTGGATTTAAACCATTTTGAGTGAAAAACAAAGCATATTCCTCCTAGCATAGTTTAGAGCGGTTATTAGGCGGTTTATGGGCGAAAATCTCTTTCCATAGCTTAATTCTCCTTGTAATTGGATTAGATTCTTAGTTTTAGATTGATTTCAAGCATTTGTACAATAGATTAGTGATTTGATCCATTAGTTTTTCATTTCCAAGTTGTAATTGAAGAGGTGGAGATTGTAATTGAAGAAATTGTGAAGACCCAAGCATTCCTATTTTTTATAATTGAAGCCAATTGGTGATGTTCTTCCACTTAATTCCTTTTAATTCATTATTTATGTTGATTATGGCTATTGAGAAGTTGCTCCCTCCTAAGGATAAGAAGGGAATTCGATCTTTCCTTGGTCATGTCGGGTTCTACCGGCGATTCATTAAGAATTTCTCTCAAATCTCTAAACCTTTATCTCATCTCTTAGAAAAAGATGTTCCATTTGATTTTAATGATGAATGTTTGATTGCTTTCGGGGCCTTGAAGGAAGCTTTGACTAGTGCCCCCATTATCATCACCCCGGATTGGACAAAGCCATTCATTCTCATGTGCGATGCTAGTGATTTTGCCATGGGGTTCGTTTTAGGGCAATTGAGAGAGAAGAGGTTCCATGCCATCTACTATGCTTTCAAGACTTTCAACCCGGCGCAAGTAAACTACACCACGACCGAAAAGGAGATGCTTGCGGTCGTGTATACTTTTGATAAGTTTCGACCCTATCTTATGGGGTCGAAAACTATTGTGTACACCGACCATGCGGCAATTCAATACCTTATGTCAAAGAAGGATGCCAAGCCTCGGTTGATTAGGTGGATTTTACTCTTGCAAGAGTTCGACATGGAGATAGTAGACAAGAAAGGGAGTGAGAATGTTATTGCGGACCACCTTTATAGGCTTCAAGGAATGGAAGAGATGAAGAGAGATGGAGAAGAGGTTGAAGAGTCCTTTCCCGATGAGGGGTTGTTGAGCACGAAGAGGTGATGTGTGTTGTGAAAGAAGGGGAAACTCCATGGTTTTGCGGATTATGCAAATTTTTTGGCAAGTGGAGAGCTACCACCAGAGATGAATCCATATAAGAGGAAAATTTTCTAGAACCGTGTCAAGCACTTCATATGGGATGATCCGTATCTCTTCAAAGTTGGGGTTAACGGGATTCTAAGGAGGTGTGTGACTAGAAAGGAAGGAGTGGAGATCATGAGGCATTGCAACACTTTGCCTTGCGGAGGACACCATAGCACCTCCAAAACCGTGAGGAAGATATTGTTGTCGGGGTTCTATTGGCCGACTTTGTTCAAAGATTGTGAGAAGTTCATAAGGAGTGTGATAAGTGCCAAAGGGTAGGAAACCTCACCAATAGGGATGAAATGCCTTTGAGTAACATTCTTGAGGTGAAGATTTTTATGTATGGGGAGTCGATTTCATGGGACCATTTCCACCAACAATGGGGTATCAATACATCCTTGTTGAGGATGACTACGTGTCAAAATGGATAGAGGCTATTCCTACTAAGAGCAATGATGCCAAGGTGGTCATGGAGTTCTTGAGAAGAATTTTTACAAGGTTTGGAGTTCCTAGAATCTTGATAAGCAATGGTGGAAGTCACCTCGTCAACAAAGCCATGGAGAAGCTCTTGTTAAGATACGATGTCAAGTACAAGGTGGCTACTCCTTACCATCCTCAAATGAATGGCTTGGCCGAAGTTTCTAATCGTTTGATCAAGGGGATCTTAGAGAAGACGGTGAGAACAAGTAGAAAAGATTGGGCAAACAAGCTTGAGGATGCATTATGGGCATATAGGACCACTTACAAAACCCACTTGATATGTTCCCCTACCAATTGGTTTATGGGAAGGCTTGCCATCTCCCGGTTGAGCTTGAATACAATGATTTTTAGGCTATTAAAAGATTAAACCTTGATGAAGAGCTAGTGGGGGAGAAAAGGGTCCTTCAATTGCATGAGTTGGAAGAGTTTAGGATGCATGCTTATGAGAATTCAAAGATCTTCAAGGAAAAGACAAAGAAGTGCCATGTTTCAAAGCTTAGAAGAAAGAAATTCAAGGATGATGATCAAGTGCTCCTCTTTAACTCTAGGTTAAAGCTCTTCCCGGAAAGCTTAAGTCACGATGGAGTGGACCATTTCGAGTTGTAAAGGCTTTTCCAAGTGGTTACTTGAGGTGGCAAATGAAAAAGATGAAAGATTTGTTGTGAATGGTCATAGGTTGAAGCATTATCACATGCCATCACAAAAGGAAGTGTTGGATGCTCTTGATCTTAAGGATGTGCCTAGCCTCAACATTGAAAGGGAAGTGTGAACTCCTTGAGTTCCGTCCGGCAAAGGACGTTAAAAATAGCGCTTGATGGGAGACAACCCATCCTTTCTTGCTTCCTTATTGTTGTTTTGTGTTGTTGCTTTTAATAATTGGGTCTTGTGATCCTTGTAGGTTGTGAGAATTGCTCTATGCATGCTTGATGGAAGATGGAGTTTAAAGGCTTATTGGTACAACACTTCCTTTCCAACTTAGACTTGTCTAAGTTTGGGGAGGTGTTCTTCTTACCTTAGCTTATCTTATGTGCTCTTATATATTTTTGGGCTAGATTTGTCTTGAGCTTAGTAGTGGACTTATTGCATATCTTTTAGTATCATTTTTGGGCTGAGCCTCGACTCGAGGCCCGGCGGCAAAATGGCAAAAGCGTGATAAGCGACTTCAAGGCCTTGACTCGAGGGCCCCAACCTCGAGTCGAGGGATGTCCAAAACCGAATTTTGTGGATTTAAACCATTTTGAGCGGAAAACAGAGGCATATTCTTCCTAGCATAGTTTAGAGCAGCTTATTAGGCGCTTTTCATGGCGAAAATCTCTTTCCATAGCTTAATTCTCCTTGTAATTGGATTAGATTCTTAGTTTTAGATTGATTTCAAGCATTTGTACATTAGATTAGTGATTTGATCCATTAGTTTTTCATTTCCAAGTTGTAATTGAAGAGGTGGAGATTGTAATTGAAGAAATTGTGAAGACCCAAGCATTCCTATTTTTTTATAATTGAAGCCAATTGGTGATGTTCTTCCACTTAATTCCTTTTAATTCATTGTTTGTGTTGATTAGCTTCTTAATTGCTTTGATTAGCTTCTTAATTGCTTTCTTAAATTTTCTACCCATGGCTTTTGCTCTTAGCACCATGGGCTAATCATCTTGTGCTTGGGATAATTGAAATTGGGGATGATATGATTGCCTTATGCTATGATTGTTGAGAATTGTTGATCAATTGAGTAGATTGCTTCCTAATTGTGATTCTCATTGTGCTTCATGCAAAATTATCTCTTTAGATTAATGTTTGATCACCCTAGTAATAAGCGAGAGTTGAGCTAACGTGATTAGGGGTTAATTGGGTTATAATTGTGTATGAATGTATGAATTGGGTGCTTCTTAATTGAGAGATTAGAAGTACTAAGGATACTCACATTATGCATTGTGATATTAATGGAGTGATTAATTTCATGTTGGTTTATGCTTTCCATCCTTATTGATTTGCAATTTGATACAATCATAGCTTGTTAATCATTGATTCCTTGATAGAGATTATCCCGAGCACCCCAATCCCCTTGAAACCAAGTTAATTGTTTTTTCATATTAGGTGTTTGATCATTTGCTTGCATAGTATTAGAATTTTAATTCTTGCAATTATATTAGTGTTTAGTGCCAAAACCCATCTTGCAACAATATTCACCAATAACTTGTATTCTTAGGGCCTCACTTGCATAATAATTCCCTTGGGTTCGATATTCTTGATTGGTCTTAATACCGCTTGCCGGAATCCTACAATCTTTAGGCTTCTAAGCTTGATCCAGTTAGGCTTACATTTCGAAATTTGTCATGATTCCGATCTTTGCTCTGGCCATGGTAAGCCTCTACTTGTGATTTTCGGGTCCTGTCGAGGACTTGCAATTTAACTCAAAGCTTTAATCAGCTTTTTCATAATCAATTTCTTAATTTCATCATCTTAAACTTTAATAAGCTTAAGTCATGCATTTCGATTTTGTAAATCTGATGATCTAATGTATATCTCATCTCATAGTTATTTCAAATTCAGATATGTTGATGATGACTTTATCTAAAGTCTTGCCACAAATATCAAAGCAAAATAGAACTTCATAAAGTAAATTTGCTCATAATCATGTCGATTAATCAAATTTCCATAATTCAAATCAATTCGAAATAAGTCTCAAATTCTCATAATCGAAGTAACATCATAATCAAATCAACAATGCCCCATTGACCATAATCAATCAACATAGGTTACAAGTAGGTACAAGCAACCTAGCCGGCCTCTTTAAAAAATCTCCCTATAGTAAAACCCTGTGGGAAAAACCTATAGGCAGGGGAAAAAAGAGCACCGGTGGGACTACATCGCATTAAAGGAAAACAATCGAAAGCAATGAGACTAACCTATCTCTAGACAGTAGGGCCATCTAGACATAGAATCTCTTCAAGTGACAAACGTTCCATGGTCGAGGATCAAGTTCCCCTCCATATCTTCTAGCATGTAAGCTCCTCCTCTCAAGACCTGGGCCACCTTGTAGGGGCCCTCCCGGCTCTGGTCTAGTTTACCCAAGTTTTGAATGTATCACTGACGGAGCACAAGGTCTCCCTCTTCGAATTTCCTGCCTACCACTTTCTTGTCGTAGGCTGCTTTGATCCTCCCTTTGCACTTGGTGCTTTCGAGTGGGCGATCTCACGTTCTTCTTCCAACATATCAAGATTTTCTCTAGCGGTTCCTCATTCCTCCCTTCCCTGGAAGTGGGTAATATGATGCGTTTGCATCCTTATCTCAAATGGGATGACAAAGCAGCAGATCCGTATACCAACCGGAAAGGAGATTCTTGATAGCCTCCACAGGGGTAGTTCGATAGGCCCATAACACCGACTCCAGCTCATCAACCCATCCTCCCCAAACTTGATCAAGTCTAGCACGGATACTATTAATAATGGTTCTGTTTGTCACTTCCACCTGCCCATTTGCTTGTGGATGGGCTACGGATGCAAATTTTTGGACAATTTTCAGATTGTCGCACCCTGGCTTTGACTAAAGCTCCAGGTAAACTAGGTTCCGTTATCGGACACCGATGTGCAGGGATGCCAAACCCGCAACAATATTTTTCCACAAAACTTGATAATGTTAATTTCATCAATTCGAGCTAGGGGTACCGCCTCTACCCACTTGCTTTGAAATAATCTACACCACCGTAAGAAACTTTCTTTGTCCCGTAGCTATCGGAAACGGCCCCACCAAATTCATTCCCACTTGGCAAAAGGACAAGGGGAGTACATCGCTCCCATCTCTTTTGCAAGTAGGTGGATTAAGGGTCCATGTTTCGGCACTTCTCACATCGTTTTATGAATTCTTTGGCATCCCTGCTCATGGTAGGCGAGAAATAGCTGCCCTTAAAGCTTTTCGGACGATCGCCTAAAACCCTGCATGGTCGGCACAACATCCCTCATGAATATCTTTGATCACGTACCTCCCTTCAATGGGGACAAACACCTCAAGTAAGGTTGGGTAAAAGCACTTTTGTACATCGATCCCCGATCATCACGAATCGACCTCCATCTCAAGATCTTTCTCCTATATAGGCACGCGCGGGATCCTGCAATGCATTAAAAATGGCAGTCCTCCGGTCGTCCGCTGCTCCCATAACTCCAATTAAGGGGGTTATCCACATCCTTGTATGGTCACCGACCCATCTACAAAGATCTTTCATTCCTCTCCTTCTTGTATAGCTCGAGTTCCTTCTTGGATAAAATCGATAAGGCTTGAGCCTTGACAACTTCCTAGACTCAAATTCCACATCATATTCTCCCGGTTTGACGGCCCACTTGACCATTACGCCTAAAAGATCAGCTTTACCAAGTACTGCTTTCAAAAGATAATTAGTTCGAACTATAACCCTATGTGAAAGGAAATAGGGTCGTAACCTCCTGGCCGTGACCATGATGGTCGAGCCGTTTTCTCAATCTCGGAGTATCTCTCCTCGGCTCCTTGGATGAGCTTGTTTATATAATAAATCGGTTTCGAGCGATACCCTCCTCCCTCACTAGTACCGAATCGAGTGAAACCCTACCTACAGAGAGGTATTAGTAAAGAGTTTCCCAGTGTACTGGCTTGGTCAAGGTAGGTAACTAGACAAGGTGTTGTTTGATTACTTCAAAAGCCTGCTGGCATCAATTGTCCCATCTAAACTCCGTCCCATTCCTGGGTAACTTGAAGAAATGGTGTATCTTCTCTGCAGATCTCGCAATGAATCGACTCAATGCCATAATCTTCCCATTTAATCTCTGCAATTCTTTGATATTGGTGGGAGGCTGCATATCTAGCTTGTCTTCACCTTAGCGGGGTTCACCTCGATGCCTCATTTGGGTCACCATGTACCCCAAAACTTTCCACTCGAACTCCGAACGAGCACTTGGCGGATTGAGCTTCATTCCATTCTCGTCTTATCACCGTGAAGGCTTCTTCTAGATCGGCTATGTGCTCCATTTGCTTTTATGCTTTTAACAAGCATATCATCTACATAAACTTCCATGTTTCTTCCCATCGATCTTTGAACATCTTATCAACCATCCGTTGATAAGTGGCTCCTGCATTCTTTAGTCCAAATGGCATTCTAATATAACAGAATGTGCCACAAGAAATGATAAAACTAACCTTCGAGACATCATCGGTAAAAGTTGTATACGATGGTACCCTTGGTAGGCATCCATCATGCTTAGTAATTCAAAACTCGAGGTGGAATCCACCATCCGATCAATCACGGAAGAGGGTAGTGGTCCTTGGACAGGCCTTATTCAAGTCTCGAAAATCTATGCACATCCAACACTTCCCTCCGGGTTTAGCTACAAGGAATTTGCATTGGACAACCGTGAGAGGAAATTGTATCCTTTACATGTCCTGCCTCTAGCAGCCTTTCGCACCTCCGCTTTAGTGATTGCATCTTTTTCAGTCCAAACACGCGAAGCTTCGTTTTACGGGTTTGGCCTTCGGATTTATGTTGAGGTGGTCCATCGCCACTTCGTGGGATACTGTCATATCTTTAGAAGAAAAAGCAAATATGTCTGCATTTCTTCTCAAGGCCGCTATCAAGCTGTTCCTCTAGCCGGGTTCCGGTTGAGCTCCAATCTTGGTGGTAAAACCTGTTTTCTCAGAAACAATTCTACCATCATCGGTTCCCCGTCTGCCTCGATCTTAGTGGTATCGGCTTCCGCCGCCACTTTACACCTCTTGGCTTCGGGGTCTCCTCCTTAGCTCTACCTAGGTTACGGTGGAGCTCCTTATTAGCTATCTTAACTGATTCAACATAGCACTTTCTTGGTCAAGGTGGTCTCCCACCATCTCTCCCACATCATCCTGTCTTGGGAATTTCAACTTCATGTGAAAGGTAGAGATAACTACTTGAAATAGGTTTAGTATAGGTCTGCCAAAAATCATATTGTAAGATGAAGGTATATCTACGACCAAGAAATTAGCCATCATTACCCTCCTTGCTGGAGCTTTGCCAAGCCCCACTTGGAGAGTTACTGTCCCGAGGGTGAATAGCTCCCCGGTAAATCCATATAAAGTCGTGTCCACGTGCCGCAACTACACATTCAGGTTCATCTTTACGAGACAGTCAAGAAAGATTATGTCTGCTGAGCTCCCGGTGTCTACAAATATCCTTGCTACGGTATACCCCGGCTACGTCGGTGGTGATGACCGAGGCATCACCGTGAGGATCTCCCATCTATCCACCATATTCTAGACCAAAATGAATGTGGGGAGTGGATCCGACGTGGCCCACCTCCCTTGGTTCAGCTTTTACGGGACTATTCCTGCTTCCCTTCTCAAAGCCCTCTCTCTTGCCTTGCGGGCTCGAAATGAGTCCCCTTGGTGGGCCTCCTACAATCATCTGGATCAACCCTCTCTTACGTAGGGCCGCTCCTCACCGCTTTCCTCAGTGCTTTCTCAGTATCTCTGTCTTGGTGTCGCATCCTTTCTCTTACGCCCTCTAGGGTAGTTCGATCTCGATAAACAAATTTTTTCAAGTGACCCGCTTGGATCAATCATTCACTTTCATCACGTAAATGAAAACAAGAGTTAGTGTCATGACCATATTCATTATGAAATCTACAGTAACTTATCGATTTTGGTTTGAATGGGTCTTTATTTCGAGACCATGGAAATTTCATCTCTGGATGATCGGTTGTTACGCCCAATACCTCCGCTGGTTCCAACTTCAAGGGGTATATTTTTCAAACTTCACTGAGGCAGCCTGCACGCTGGCTTCGATGAGTCGGGACTTGCGATTGCTCCTCCCTTCCCACTGCCTCCTTCTTTTTCTCGAGATCCCGAGGTTTTGACCTCTCCTCGCTTTGCTTTTCGAACCTCCTCCAATGTAACACACTTTTCAGCTCTATGGAGCAGCTCATCGAACGTTTCGACCGGCTTCTTAGCCGGGAGGAACATAGATCCTCATCTCGGAGGTTCTTGGTAAAAGGCATTAATTTTGACCTGGGGGTGGCGGTCGGAACTTCTAAGGCTGCTGATTGAATCTTTTCATGAAGGCTCTCAAGCTTTCATTTTCTCCTTGTTGATAGGCTTAAAGCCAACACTCACCCTTAAAGTGTAAAGGGATCGTGTAGCTAGTAAGTTACCCGGTTAAATTATCGAACCACGGAAATCAAGTGTGAGATATCCCTAGATTTAGTAATTTAATTGCAATTGTAGCACAAGCGGTTTAATAGGATGGATAGGATTTAAGCTACGATTAATTAAATCAAATAACTAAGTTACTAATAACGAAATTCAATCAATAATAAAGACGTGCTCGTGCTTATCAACAAATGGGTATCAATCATGCACTGAATTCTAATGAGTATTTATCATGTCAATCAATTAATAAGAGCAAACTTTTAATCAAACAATTATTCCGTACTTGGTAAGCCTAGGAATTATTGCTACGGTTTAAGCTTGAAAGTTTGAGAGGACTAAGTCACCCTTTCCTCCCGGGGCTAGAGCACGAGTCAATAGGTTCCCTAGCGTGTCTCCCCTTTGATACTAAGGCACCTTACCTATGGTCTCTTCACTAATCACTCGACTACTAATCTAAGTAATTAATGTGGAATTGATGTATTTCTAATGGAATTAATCAAGTCTCCTTGCATTACACCAATATTAACTCTAATTACCCAATCAATTCCCTCACTTTGAATGAGTTATTTAAATAACCAAGTCTCCTTGCGATAATTAAACAACTATGCATGGAATTAGAAATTAATTGTTGGATCAAGAGGTTTTGATGAGTTAAAGAGCGGATCGGACTAATCACCAACTGAAGAACAGTTGAGGATATAAGCCGATCGAGACGGGGTCATGCATTAAGTTAGTCGGCTAAGGTCGATATTATGCTAGTCATCGAAGACAAGCTCAAGTCTAGTCATCTGCGGGGAGACAAATATGAAGAGCTCGACGAGGTCAAGATAAGCCGAGTAGAATAAGAAAGGCGAGTTTTTACCAAGTCACTAGATGAGTATGAAGAATCGGATGAGGTCTAGAGCGAGTTGATTGGAGTGTATAGGGTAAGAGTTATTAAGACCAATCAACAAAATATCGAACCCAAGGGAAAAAGTATGCACATGAGGCCCTAGAAATACGAGTTCTTAGTGACTAGAGTTGCAACAATGGTTTGGAACAAAAACAACAAAACACAAGCAAAAATACAAAACAACAAGGAGCAAGCAAATGATCAAACACTTAAGATGCGAGAACAAAAACAACAATAAATGGTGAGATAGGGGTGCTAGGATTAACATCCATCAATGAATCATCAATCAACAAGCTACAATTGAATCAAATTGCAAATCAACTAAGATAGAAAGCATAAACCATCATGAAATTAATCACTTCATTAAAATCACAATGCCTAATGTGAGTATCCTTAGTCTTTCTCATCTCTCAATGTAGAAATCCCCAATTCATACAATCATGCAAAATTGAATCCCGATCAATATGATAAGTTGATATGACCACCTGAAATAGATTCAATCGCCTACCAAAGATCATGTTGTAAGATGAGGGTACATCCACAATTAAAAAATTTGCCATAACTACCCTCCTCCGCGGAGCTTCGCCTAGCCCCACCTCGGAGGGTTACTCGACCAAGAGGGTGGATCGCGCCTCCCGTGAATCCGCATAACGCCGTATCCACCGGTTGCATTTCTATGTTTAAATTCATCTTCTTGAAGCACTCCAAGGAGATGATGTCTGCCGAGCTCCCGTATCCACGAAGATCCTCGCTACAGTGTATCCGGCCACATCTGTTGTGATGACTAGTGCATCACCGTGGTCCTCCTTCCTCGAGCCTCCATCCTCTGGACCAAAATGAATCCGGGGCGTATGGATGACCTCCTTCCGATCCACGTCTCTTGACATCTCTCCTACCTCTCTCCCGAGGGTCCTCTCTGCAGCCTTTTCTAGCACGGAAGGAGTCTCCCTCTACTGGACCTCCGACTATCATCTGGATAAGTCCTCTCTTATGGGAGGGTCTCTCCTCCTGCCTCCCTTCAATCATTCTTCCTTTTTCCTCACCTTTATCACCAGCTTCCTTTCTTTTTGCCCCTGGAGCTAACTCGATCTCTGTAAACAAATTCTTTAAGATGTCCTGCTTGGATCATTCTCTCAATCTCATCACATAAATGGAAACAGTTGTTAGTGTCATGCCCATATTCATTATGGAAACGAAAAACTTATCTCGATTTGGGTTTCGAGGCCCTCTGGACCTTGTCCATGGAAACTTAATTTCGGGGTGGTCGATGCTACCTCCGGTAGCTCTGCCGGCTCGAGCTTCGGGGGTGTACTTGTCAAACTGGAGCGGGGTCCAGATTTTGCGGCTTTCTCGGCTCCATCGTTGAGCTTTTCTTTGATGATTCTTTCTTCTTCTCAGTCCGCTAGGTTTGACCTCGGCTCTCTTCGCCTTTCTTACTTCCTCCAAGTGTGACGTACTTCTCTGCTGTCCTTAGTAGTTCATCGAGCGTCTGGATCGGGCTTCTTAGCCGAGGAGAAAAATAGGTCTCCGTCTCGGAGATTGCTAGTAAAAGCATTAATTTTTACCTCGGGGTGGCGGTTGGGACTTCCGGTGCCGCCGATTGAATCTCTTCATGAAGGCCCGTAGGCTTTTATTTTCACCTTGCTTCATATTGAACAATGTCAAGATAGCTCTAGGTTGCCTCCTTGCACTAGCGAATCGATGCAAGAATAGTTCTCCAAATCGCTCGAAGGAGTTGATGGAATTGGGCTCCAATCAAGCTAAACCACTTCTTGGGCCGCCTTGGATAGAGTAGTAAGAAAGACCTGCACTTCACACCCTCCCCATATCGATGGAGGAGGGCCGAATTTTTAAATCTCACCAAATGGTCATAGGGGTCAGTCGTACCATCATATTCATAATTAAGAGGTTTAAAATTGCTAGGCAACTCATCTTGTAAGATATTCTCGAATTGGCAACCCGTAACGGGTCGAGGCATACCGACCCGATTTTCCATCCGATGCTTCATGTTGTCCATTCGTTTCCTCAAAGACCTGATCTGGTCTTTCATGGCCTCAGATTGGGTGTCTCCTATACCCTCTTCTTAGTCCTCGATCTTGCTTTCCCGCCGCCGAGGGGCTGTCTCCTACCCCCGCGGCTTCCTCTGACCAGCCTCCCTCGGTCGAGGAACCGCCGACCTCCTTTCTTGGACTCCTTCAGCCTCCTGTGGTTTCCTCCTGGTTCCCGGACTCCACCTCTCTCCTTCGTTCTTCTTGATGCTCGTCCCGCCTACTTCCCCCAAGTTGGGATCGAGCAGCGGGTTTCCCGGTCCTGGTTCTCCAGTCCTTCCTGCAGGTGGGGGTCCTTCCTCCGTGATTGCTCGCTACAGCCTCTAGCTATCATATCATCCACTGCTCCCGAGTCGTGGCGACGGAGGCAGCTGGTTCTCGCATTCTCTCGAGGTATCCCCCTGGCTGGAGCATTGGCGGCTCCGGGGACCCCGCTATAGGGATTCCTTCTCGGAATCGCAGAGGAAGAGGCAGTGGGTTCACCCCTCCTCTCTAGCAGCAGCCTCCCACTCCTGGATGGCGCTGGCATGGAGTCGAGCTTGCCTCGCACCACCGTAACAAGTGGTGGTCCTTGATGTTGGGCACAGCAATAGGAGGCACGGGGTTGGACGCAGCCTTCGCCCGCATTGGGTTTACGGGGTTGTCCTTCCTCGAGCCGGTACTAGTGCAATCGGTCTCATGGGTGTACGTTCACCCGTCATGAGGTCTTTCTTTCGGATAGTCGAAAAGAAAAGAAGTTGAAACTCACGCCTCAGCCTATTTCTTCCTACAGACGGCGCCAATTGATGCATAAAACCGACTGGGCCCGTTTCCCCACCGGGTTCCACGTGGGTAAAGCCTTTACGTAGCGTAATTCCTAGCTTCTCTCGAACGTACTGCAAAAACACGCCGGAGGGTTCTCCGGCGTAGGCACTCCGACGCTCAAGTCGGGTCACCGGTAAACACTCAAGAAAGTACGTAGGAAGTAGCTAAGTAAGAGTGATAGTTGATTGATACCGTTACCTCCCTTCGAGAATCTTATTTATACGTACGTTAAGAGTGATAACCGTCATCACGGTTTCGGGCATTATCCCGCACGTTTTCTCATAATGTCGTTCATGGATATCTTTTCTCTCAAGAAATCTGATTGTGCCTCACGTTTTCCCTCCACGGACGGAGGTTGGACCCGATCAATGAAGGAATATAGGAGATATTCCTTGACTTGGGCCTTAATTATCTCAACTGCTCGTTACTTCTCGCCGGTCTTATCGGATAAGTAACCGCTATGGGCTTGGTCAAATACCCACGTGCTCTTCAAATCTCGCCAGCCTCGCGGCCCACCTGCAGCTAGGTTTGGGCCTCGCGGCCCACCTGTAGTCGGGTTCGAGCCTCGCGGCCTGCAGCTAGGTTTAGGCCTCGTGGCTTATCTCGTAGAACGGGTTGGGCCTCGTGGCCCATCTCCATCTGTGCATGAGCCTCGTGGCCCACCTGTAGGTAGGTGTAGGGCTTCGAAGCCTTATTGCAGCCGATTCGGGCTCGAGCCCATCTTGGGCTTTCCTCCCTCTATCGAGGGTATTTGGTTACGTCCTTGGGCTCTATTGGGCTGGGCATACTTGGGCCCTACGTGCAGTTGTGCCTAGCATTTTTATCCGCATCAATATTATATATATATATATATATCATATCTAATTTTTTAAATTGCGGTGAATTATTTTAAATGAAATATAAAAAGTAGAATAATTTTAAAAACAATTAGTACTAATAAGCTATATATTTTAGTAATATAATTAATATCTTTAATAAATATTAGTAATATATTTGAATTGTACACTAGATCTAATATATAAAATTTTATCTTAAAAAGTATACATATAATAATCTGTAAAATTGTCAAAAAAATTCTATAAAAATATTTTACATACAATATTAAGATATTTAAAGAAAGGGTAAAAAAACTTGCAATGGATCATATCGGATCAAACATATCCAAAAAATCACACTCAAGATAAATAGAAAAACTCGTTCATAGATATTATATAGACAAGTATGTGTTATAAGTTCTTACAAAAATACATATTTGTCCTTGTCCTTCAACTCTTAAAATATGTGTTTCTTATTCTACTATTCATCACGTAAAGATATAACATATCTTTCTCTATAAAGTAACATCTTTATGTTCACATAATAGCACATTTTTCAATATTTTATATGTGTTATTATAAAGACAAGTATGTATTATGTGTTCTTAAGTAACATCAATTTGTCCTTACACTAACATTGTTTGTGCTCGTAGTATTATAACTTGGGAGCAATTTTTTATTAAAAAGATCAAGTTAAGCCGGTTTGACTGCTTAGGATCCACGAAATTATTTATTTGTACTATATTGATCCGTGAAATATTATATGAGCATTTATTAAAAATAATTTGGTCAAAAAGAAATAGCTTATAAAATTCGATCGAATAAATGCATACAAGCTATCTCCTAGGCCCGAACAATCGCTCCAAATCAATTTCGAGGATGGGAGGGATCGGTTCAATCTCTGCCTACCAACAAGAGCCGCCTCCGTTCTCGTAAAGAGAAAAATCCAGATACCTCGACAATCTCATTCAAAAAAATAAAGACAACAGACAAAGATCCACTAAGAGTCGAAGCCCCAAGGGCCCACATGCAATCTCCAAAAATGAGAGAAGAACACACAAGGTGTAAAAACCACGATGAGACTTCACCTCCGTAAGGCAGAGAAGAACACACGAGGTGTAGAAAATCGCACAAACAGCGCCAAAGCTTCACCAAAGGAAAACGAAGCAACGAAAAAATGCCGAATAGACAAAACCAACGAAATTAAACGAATAAAGACAAAAACTAACAAACCCACAAAACTAAAGAAACAAGAAAAAAGAGGGTCAACGGAACGATCCGACAATTAGCCGCCGCATACACGACATCGTTGGGGAAATCGTCCGTTGGCCCACGAACTAAGACGGAGGATAAGCTAGTAGACGAATCTGCGTGACGGAAGATGGGTGGTGGCGAAGGCAGAGAAGGCGAGCCTGCGTCTTTTTGGCTTAAAACAAAGTATTAATTATTCCTGGAAAGAAAAAGAATAGGGAGTTTTGCAGCTCTGCTGATTTGATGCAAGGGAAGGAAAGGGAAAGAGAGTTTTTAGCATTTATTAAAATTGTTTTTCATAAATTTGTGCGTAAACAAAAATAGGATAATACTTGCATAAACTTGGTTCTCATGGATTTCATCACAATTTTGACAAATTTATAAAATGAGTCTAATAAAACTTTGTATATTAAATTTATTCCAAATTTTATTAGATACTCCCTCCGTCCCAAGAAATTATGTACACTTTCCTTTTCGGTCCGTCCCAACAAGTTATGTACACTTTCCTTTTCAGTCCGTCCCAACAAAGTTATTAGTCTCATTTTATTTAATATTCAAGTCACATTATTAGGGAGTTTAAATCTTGGATACCAAACCCCATCCTTTTATTCTTCTCTCGCAATCGCATTTTATGCTTTTACTTTTTATCTTCCTCTAACCATCATTAATGATTGGTGATCACATGCATTCCCCACCCCCTTGTTATTAGCTCAAGTATTTTATATCTCCCCGCATGTGGGTTCCTTCATTTGGGGTACGTGTCAAAAAAATAAAGATCTGGGATCGCTTTTAAGTAAAATTTATCTTATTAAATATTTATTTAGTAATATTATCGTATTTATTTAATAATATCATTATATTTATATAATATACAGCTTGAATACATGGGCGAATGATCAGCTTTGCATCCGACATTCGTTGGGCTTCCCATTTTGAGAGCCTACATCCCAACGTTTTTGTGCAATAAACCCCTCCGGCCAAGGGTAGAGCTACTCATGGGCAAAGGGTGGAGTTACTCTTTGGTATGGGGCTATAGCCCACCCTATTTTTCTAGAAAGAAAAAAGAAATTAGTTTCAACCGTCCCGACGTTTTTGTGCAATAAACCCCTCCGGCCATGGGCGGAGCTACTCATGGATAAAGGGCAGGACTATAGCCCACCCTATTTTTCTAAAAAGAAATTAGTTTCAGCTACCACGACCATTTATAGAGTCAAGAAAGGCTTTGTCACTAAGCCACTTTGAAATCTACATAATCTTTCTTAGAAAAATAGAGACTTGACTCTAAGACGGCTAAACCAGAATTTTTGCTTGCACCGTTGCGTGACTACACCTTTGTCATTGATGCCGGACGCGTCGGACACCGTCAAGTAATGGAACTTTAGGACTTCTCTTTGAGAAATAAGATTTTTAAATATGATATTGGGTTTTAGAGCTTTTGACTTGAGAATTGAAATATAATAAAATTAGGTAATTAATTGTATTTGTATTATTGTATATAATGAGAGTGGACTTTACTTTGTATTGATTTTATAATAGATAATGGATAATCGAAATGCAAAGAAAGAGACTTATTATTGATGAATTATATCGGATAAAGAATCGCGGTCGCAATTTATATAAACACAAAAATAAAAATTGGTTGTTTGTCACCTTTGAGCTCTATTTTGTGCAAGTAGGTTGATCGATATTTTTTAAGAATGCATTAGGTGGTCTTTTTTTTTTTTTTTTTTTGTGTGTATTTTGATGGAAAAATGGTCATTTAGGGATAAAATAGTTAAAATAATTTTTGCATATTTAAATTTTATACCTCATTAACTCTTTCATTTTTTATACTATATTTTTTCTATAGCCCACCATGTTTTTCATTCTTGGCTCCGCCATTGTCTCCGGCCGAAGACTAGTGCTAGGTGGTCCCGCAAAGCTTTAAAAAAGGGTAGCCTGGTGTGTAAGCACATCAATGAACCCGACGAACCCTCAGCACGACCTATTTAAGATTGGGGAAGGAGATCATCGAAGTGGTGACCCTTTCACTCTTCCACGAATTGATACATGTATCGAATGCTCGCATGGAAAAGTTATTTCTTTGGGTGCAACAAGATTCATATTTACTAGTGCTTAATAATTTCTAGCCTTGGGGTAAGATTTATAAACTATTTTCACTAGTACCTTGAATTTTACTTAGTAAGTCCAACACCCTAAATGGATTATGCTCCCACATTTTTTATTACCAACTATAAACAATGAAATATATGAAAAATGAAACAATAAAAAAGTAAACCCACGAATAGCCCACACAAATGCCAACAACTTAATTTATACGATTGGGTTAATTCATACAAAATGCAGAAAGACAAACGTATCAATTCATACCGATAATGCGGGACTCTTTATAAATTTGCGGACAAGATGCTCGAGGTAATTGTTGCGCTATTAACCATCAATTATTGGTCCCAAAACAGGAACATTATTACAATCCAAAATTAAAATCGCAAAAATAAATCGCCTAGAAGCAAAAATGATGGCAAAACCCAGAACATCAAGCACAAAACTAAATTTCCTCTACGAGGTAAATTGTCAAACATATTATGTGCAATCCAAATAAAAAAGTCTGATAAATGAAATTAATCAATTGAACTCCATTAAACACTCCATCCTTGAATAAAAAGTAACAACAACAAGAAAGCTTAATTCAAATCAAAAGCTAATAAATGAAATTAATCAATTGAACTCCATTAAACACTTCATCCTTGAATAAAAAGTACCAACAAGAAGAAAATTTATATATAACAACAATTTCCCCAAATTATTGCAAAATCACAATCAATGGAGGAATATAAACAAAAAGAAACCAAAAAAAAGGAAAAAAGAACTAACTCAAGGCGACGGCAACCTCTCAAGCAATGGAATGGTGACGGCAAATTATCGAACGGCGCAACCAAGAGTTGCGAAATACTCCGGCTAACCCTCCAATCGCAATGACGCAACCAAAAATACGACGGCTAGGGTTTATATCCAACGCTACGTGCGAGAAGAAAAGGAGAAAAACTAAAAATGAATTCAAAATTGAAAACACCGCGCCTTGAATCATTCACGAGGGCAAAGTTAGGAGAAAAATACATCAGTAGAACTCACCTTCGAGTAAGAAGGGGGTCGAGGCCTGATTAGTTGTGCGAAGGGAACAGTGAAGATGGACAATCGCAAGGCCGGGTCGACGTATAACAGCCGGGTCGGGCGGCGATCAAGACTTGGTACCAAGCGGCGTATTAGGTCATTTTTCCGAGAAGGCCTTTGTGGCCATATTACATGTAATATGCCCTTATCAGTTGTACCAAGTGAGACCTTACACTTTATTCTCTCTCCTATACTTTTTACTCAAAAAAATAAATTTTCTTAATTTTTGTTCTAAAAACTATGTAAATGTCTTTGGGACGGAGAGAGTACATAATACTCCCTCCGTCCCACATCAATTTTCACACTTTAATTTTATTTTTGGTTTGTCCCACATTAGTTTTCATATTCCAAAAAGGAAACTCTTATTAAACTCCACCCTTACAATCTTATATCTACTATTTGAGAATCTCTCTCACCCTCCAAAACTCATTATTTCAAAATACTCAAATTATATGCATTTGAGTTATTTATGGAATCATTTTAATCTCAACCATCCATCCCTTTTAATCTCAACCATCCATTAGTTTTTAAGTTTCTATATAAACTTCATCTTCATCCTTGCAAATCAACATAATTCTACCTTTTCATTCTTTTTCGTCTATTCATTTGGTTCCTCATCGTTCTTGATTCGTCTCTACCTCATTTCTCAATGAAAGAAACGAGTGGTGAATTTTGGTTTGCGTATTTGTACATTATTGAATCTTATGTAATGATGTAAATGATCAAGTTGTAAATATGACATTTTGATCATCATTTATTCGATTTCAATTTGTATGGTTTGTATATTTTTTTCCATGAAGATCTTACGAAATGATGTAAATTTTCAAGTTGTGAATATGACATTTTGATCATCATTTATTTAGTGTCAATTTGTATGGTTTGTTTTTCGTTGTTTTACAATATATATTCTCTAAAGCTTAATCTTCAAATGAGGCAAACACCCCAATTGAATGTAAACTTACGGAACTAATTGTAAAAAGTTAATTAATTTAATCGTCAAATGATACAAAGAATTGTCAAAGATCTCGAAACATCAATTTCGAATAAGAATAAGGATGAAAGGCCTGTTCATTGACTTGCAATAGGAGAAACAATGTTTGTTGAATGTATTCATGGTCTTTCACATCAATCACGAATCGATTTCACGATATAATTAATTTCACAATATTTTTCTAATTTATAATTCCGTTTTTATACCTTTAAACTCATTCAATTATTTATTTTAAGTTCTCATTATTGTATAGATATGTTTTCATTATAGTGTCTAATTAAAATATTTAAATTTTTCGATAATTTGGCTATTTTTAGTTGTTTTTGTCTGCTTTGATTTGTTATAAAAAAATGAGAAAATTTTCTTTAATTAATATTATTAGTCAACCATATAATTAATTCCATAAATCTTTTCCTAATCTAAAGTCTGATTTTAAAAAATCTATACTCATTCAAATTTAATTTTCTTTCAAGTTCAAGTTTTGCATGTTTTAAAATTTAAGTTCTCGGTATTGTATAGATGTGTTTGATTCCATTAAATTAGTTAAATTTTTCTAAAGTTTTTTCTGTCTAAAAGATTATAAATTAAAAATATGTTTAACAAATTGACGAATATTACATCGTTGTTGACCTCAATTTTCGAAGTTAACTACGTGTTCTAATTATTCATTCTAATTGTGGTAGTTTAAAACAATGATTATATGTTTAGATTTTTCCCATAATCTTTGTTAGTTGGACGTAAACTTTCTTGACTCTACATGTTGAAACTACTAAAAATAGTCTAAAATGTAAAAAGTTAAGAACTATAAAATTAAGGGTTAAATATATCACTAATTTTCAATTTAAAAATAGATTATGCATGATTTTTATCTATGTAAATGGCTTGACCAATTATTCTAAATAAAATCCTTAAATACTGCCAATTATTTTCAAATTTTACTAATTGGATAAAATATTTTCAATTTTTTGCATTTTTAGTTTTATTCTAAAATAAATTAATAATATTTTTCAAATAAATAATTTTAATTATTATTTTGCTGAAATTTTGTGAATTAATATTGTAACTAATTGTTTGACCAATTGTTTTACATATATAAACTCCTTAAATAATGTCAGTTATTTTTATTCTAATTAAAAACTAATTAATTTTTAATCTTATTGCTTCAAATTTTAAATGGACTGATTATAGGCATCAATTTCGTCTAATTTTAAATGGACTAATTAATTGAGTAAATTTTCTTTAATTAATTTTATTAGTCAACCATATAATTAATTCCATAAATCTCTTCCTAATCTAAAGTCTGATTTTAAATATATTTAGATTTTTTTCCGTTTTGTTATCATATAGATGCAATTTATTGACTTTGCATGTTGACACTTATTAAGAAGATGTTTACAATATTAAAAATTATTTAAATTCTCTATTTCAAAATACTCAAATTTCATACATTTGAGTTATTTATGGTAATCTTTTAATTTAATTTCTTTCAAAGTTAATGCATATCATTCATTTTCATTAATTAAATTTCAACCATACATTTTCTCTTTCACATTGAAAATTTAAAATTAGATTTTAGATATATTAGTATTTACTATGGTATTGTTGGGATAATTTTTTTTTATTTAAAAATTTCAATTTTTATTTTAAAAATATTTCATATTAATATAGTACATAAATTATAAATCTATAACTTTAATATACAATCATTTAAAAAAGACTTATCATACATTACCAAAAATTATAATTTATAATACATAGATAATTTAATATTAAAAATAAATATAAACACATTTTAAAACTATAATATATGTTTAGAATAGAAAATTAATATATTTTTATGTTTTAATTTAATAATATATAAAATTTATTTTCAACCCTAGCGTGAATCACACCCTATTCACTATTTTTGAATTCTTAAATTTGCATGAATTAGAATTATTTGTGACATTCTTTTTAATTACAAATTATTTTTTGATTGCAATTGATTAATTGACTATGTGTATTTTAAATCATTAAATATTATAAATTTTAAGTGCATTTTTAAAAAATTATATTAAAGATCAATGTTTTTTTAATACTTTTCAAAAATAAATTTTATGCTCATTTTACTTATACATTTTCATTCATATTATTAATAATTTATAATTTTAATATATACGATATTTTCATAGAGGACAATAAAGAATATGTATACATTCTATCCATAAACTTTGACCAAATATTAGATGAAATTATAATATATATATATATATATATATATATATATATAATTACTTAATTAGTAAAATAATTACACATTTATAATTAATAAAATGAATAATACACATCTATAAAATAAAACCTACACCTCTAATTTTTATATTGTTACAAAAATAGATTACATAATTAATATTCAACATGCTTTAAAAATATATTTAAAAAAATATATAACATATGTACAATATTAAAAAAATTAATTTTATTTAAATCAAATTAATTAAATAAAATAAATACTTGAAGTATTTACTCTAAAATTAATATTTTTTCAACCCGCGTAATACGCGGATTGTGCTCTAGTATTCATATATTTACACAAAATGTCATTACTTTTTACACTCAATCCAACCACCTCTCTTACTTTAATAATAAAGTTTACAAAATTATCCTTCAATACTTCACTCATTACATATTTTAATGCGTGCCCAAATTAGTATAAAAATTAATCTGGGACGGAGAGAGTATACATTAAGAAATTTTTAAAATGATTTTTAACTAATAAAAATACTTAAAATTTATAAAATTAGTACTCCCTCCGTCCCCAAGAAGTTATGCACACTTTCTTTTTTCGTCTGTCCCAAGAAGTTATGCACACTCCTAAAATGGAAACATCACACAATATTAATATCCTCTCAATATCATTTAAATCAAAAAATATCACTCTTATTCTACTCTTTACTTTATTCTCTCTCCTACTTTATCTCATTAAATCATCCAAAATGTCCTTATACTTTATTCTCTCTCTTTCACTTTATTCTCATAAAAGTCAACAAAATTAATTTTTTTAGTTTCCGTGTCCCAAAAAGTGTGCACAACTTCTTGGGACAGAGGAAGTATAATTTATCTTAAATTTTTAATAAAATTGTATAAAAATATTATCAATAAATCTAGAATTTAAAGATTTTTTTAAGATCATGAATTTATCTAAAGAAATTGTTTGATTAATCAGGAAATGATAAAAAAATGTGATATAAATATATATATATATATATATATATATCCGGAGTGAATCACGTTTTCATCCCTTTACCCTCCCTAATTCGATTTTAAAAGCTTAATCCGGCGTAGATCCCGCGTGTTATGAAATATAAAAAATTATACTAAAAAAAAATTTAAACTATAGTGTAATAGGATATCAAATTTTAATAAATCTTGTGAATTGAAGAAATAATATTTAATTGCAATAAATTGAAATTACACAATTTTAGAAAATTAGTATCATTACAATTATAGGAAATTCAAATTTTCATTAATATTAGGAATTTAATATAAACTTGACAAATGGACAAACATATATAATATATCGACACATAAGCAAAATTAACAAGAATACGACACGTAAGCAAAATCAAACAAAAAGACGACACGTAAATGAAATCAACCGAAAATGACACCTCATCAATTTAAACTCCCTATTAGTATAATAGGAGATAGGAGATAGGAGATGTGGATGCAACCTTCTTTGAAGATTCACTCAAGAGAGGTATTGGAATGGTCTTGCGAGATCACAAGGGTGCTTTTGCTATGGTTCGGTCTTTTGTTGTGGCTCGGTTCTTTGATATTTTCGCTTCTTTTATCCTCGGACAAAGGGGAGCTCTCGGTTTCTTTGAAGCTCTTTCTTGGATAAGAATATGGGGCTAACAAATGTCATAGTGGAAGGTGATGCAAATATCGTAGAAGTAGATGCGATTAAGTCTTCATCGGCTCATAATTCAATTTTTGGAGACTATGTGCCACTAGTAGAAATATTATCTCCTCGTATCCTACTTTTTTTTTTTTAATATTGTTAAACGTGATATCAATACTATGGCACACGAAGTTGCTAAAATTTCTCATTTCCATGTGAATTCTTTTTGTTGGATAAACTCACGGAGTGTGTGGTCGACTTTCGAACATTTTTGAAGCCGCAATAATGAGAACTAAGTTTGTTTGCCTTAAAAAATGATCAAATTAACTAATTTTATTTGTATATAAAAATCATTAATTTTTTTTTAAAAATTACTCAAAATCAAATAACACGGTCTCATGCGAGTTTTTGCTAAAAGAATTTAATAAAAAAGGGGGTTATGAACAATAAAAATGTGAAACGATTGGGCCCAGCCCACAAACGTTTGCTCAGCGTGGATCGAGCATGAATCACCCTTCCATAAATTTTATTTTACTATAGTTTTTTTATTTTTAAATTACTCCTTTCGTCCCAAATGAATTTGCACAATTGAGCTTTATCAACAGTTTTGTGTGAGAGTTATTTCATATTAATATATTTACAAAAGCAACTAGCATATATAATTATAATATAATAAATTAAAAATATAATAAAAAAATAAAGTTAGAAGTTAGTACAGCATAGACATTTCAATATTTTCTGAAGACAGGGCATTTTTAATTTATGTTGTGTACATTTAGAGTTTGTATTTTAAACTTTAAACATGATTTTATATTTTTCTACATTTTTTTGTATTCTTATTACTATTTCATCCGTTATAATTTAAATTGCTTCAAAATCTAAAAATGGACATTATAATTTTATTTTCTCATATCCAAAATAGCAAACAAACAACTTAATCTTTTCAAACTAAACCCTTAAAAATATCTTTTATTTGCATCAAATGTCACTCAATTTTCCATTATAATTAAATCTCTCAACTTAATTACTCACTCCAATAAAGTTGAAAAGACCACTTTACCCTTCACATTACATCTTTTTTAATACTAATAAACAATACTTTCATTAAAACTCATTTCATTTGATTTTGAACAATTTAAATTATAACGGTGAGAGTATTATTTATACTTTGAAAATAATTATATTATTAAAATAAAAAATGAAGTAGGGAATGGGAATTCCAGCGAGGCGAGATGGGGATGGGGATCGTCTCCTCGGCCCGTCGCCGTTGACAATGCTACTTCCATATCCCGAATTAAGGTATCTCTTTCCCTTTAGAGGAGTGTACATTTTCCTTGCAAGTGATTTTGTTTCTAATGTGAATTTTCCTCTAATAAAGTTTTTTTAATGCATTACAATCTATGAATCTGACTCGTAATCTTATGACTTTAAGTTTTTTTCCTTTTTCATTCTATTCATTGTCTTTATTTGCCTATTAATTCAGGGGAGACAAAAATTCTGAATCGCCTCGTAATCCTAATGAAAATTCCGTCAACGATGTTTACCAATTGAGATTAGAGGAAATCAAATTCTTCCTTCTTACCATAATCTGGTATCATTATTGATGAATTTCACATAATCGTTTTGACTCTACATACACGTAAATTCGATAATTTTGAGAATACTCGAATTTGTATGTAAAAGCGTGATTAATGTGATTGTTCCATTGATTCGATATGAATATCGAATAACTACTATTAAAAACACGAAGAATAAAAATAATTAAATTAAAAATAATCTAATTAAATCAAATACAAAAGAAAATAAAAAAATTTAAATTCTTCAAATTTCGCTAATAATTATACGAGGTTACTATTATGACTTAAACTAGCATAAATCCCACGTGTTATGAAATATAAAATAAAAAAATTATACCAAAAAAATAAAATAATTTTTAAACTATAGTGTAATAGAATATCAAATTTTAATAAATCTTGTGAATTGAAGAAATAATATTTAATTGCAATAAATTGATATTGCACAATTTAAAAAAATTAGTATCATTACAAATTTAGAAAATTCAAATTTTCCATTTATATTAGGAATTTAACATAAATTTGACATATGGACAAACATATATAACATATCGACACATAAACAAAATCAACAAGAATACGACACGTAAGCGAAATCAACCAAAAGGCGACACGTAAGTGAAATTAACCGAGAAAACAACACCTCAATAATTTAAACTCCGTATTAGTATAATAGAGATGTGAGATATTAGATTTTTTTCTTTTACTCCTACACATCTAGAGTAATAGCTATTAAGATATTAAACTTGGCGCAAATTAATACTAACATTTTTTAAAATATTAAATTATTATAATTATCAATTTATACTCAATTTTATTTTGTTTTTATGTAAAATCGTCTCACATAACACTTAAAAAAGGAGTGTGTTTCGTGTGAACCACATTGAAAGAACAAATCAAAGTGTATCTTCAGCTTATTCCAACTAATACATATAGGTAATATCATTCAATTATTATGACCGATATCACTTACTAATATAAATAATACCATTTATTTATTATGGTTGATACTTTTAATAAATATATGACATAATTTTTAATTATTACGATTGCTAATCTTGACAAAAACTTGTGTGAGCGGGTGCATAGGATGAACTCTGTTTTATTATCATTTATCATGCACATTCACTATCATTTATCATGCACATATATTGTCACTATCATATTTACTTATAATAATACAAATGCATGACGGTGATTGTGAATGTGCATGATAGTGACGATGAATATGCATGATAGTGATAATAAAAATAGAGTTAATCGTATCTGTGCATTCACACAAGTGTTACTCAATTTTAGTAATATTCTTTATTTATTATAACTGATTCTCTTTGAAATGCATTAAATTTTACGTGAACATTTATTCATAATAGACTTTATTAAAAAAATATTGAAATCAGCTCACTGTACGAGCGGCGGCGTTCACATATATTCGGTGGCCGGTGGGGGCGGGGTGAAGCAGGCAGCACCACTCTGAGTGAAAGCATATATGCTCTCTGTCCATCTCAAACCCTTGTGCTTATATACATCAAACTCGTAATTCAACCTCAGTTAAGGTGAATTAAGAACGAGTTTGCCATGGCGAATGCAACTCAACCACAGAAATCCCTGCAGGCCATTCGCTACAAACGCGGATCGCTCCAATTGCTTGATCAGGTACTTGTTTCTCTCCCACAATATTCACTTGTGTTTTGAAATAGTTGATATTATACTGTTCATTTTATAAGTTTGATCTTTCCCCTGTGTATAATCACATTGAAGCAAGTTTGTTCATCTTCCCCCTTTCTGTATGCAGAGAAAGCTTCCACTTGAGACCATTTATTTGGAGATTAGAGATTCAAAAGACGGATGCTGATAAATTATTCCTCTTGCTATTTCGATTTTGTTTTAAATTGCAGGGTGTTTATATATTGATGCTTATTGAAAATGTATAGAAGGTTTAGGCTTTGGGGTAGCACTGGTTCTTAATTAGAAAAGCATCTCTGTTTGTGAAGTATGAATTAATAAGAAAATGATATTCATTATTCTGCTCTTCCATCTTTTTAGTCTTTTTTTTTTCTGAGCTTGAAAAACCCCTTTAAGTATAAGTAGCATGTAGAGTCTCCCTACGAATAAAAATTCTTCTAACCTCCACAGAAATCTATCTTCTTTTGTGTATGTGCAAATGGCTGATAGTGTTGGTAGAAGTTAGAGGTGGGGCATGGTTTTCTATCACTTCATGCCTCTTTCATCAGAGCTCTAATGGAGCAATCTGTATTTTTACTAAAGATTAAAAAAATTGAAATAAAATAAATTATCGAATTTAGGCCTAGGGTTTAAGAAAAAATTGATAAAGAAAGAAGAAACTGAGAAACAACACTATGTTTTTTTCCCTTGTGAATCCTATCTCTGTTGCTGCGTTTTTACCTATGATGAGAATGAGAATTAGACTATTGATTAATTGCTGCCCTTGCTACATTTGACGGTTTTTGCGTATTAATGGAGTCTAACTTCACAACTTAGTGTTTATTTCATGTTTACAGTATCTTCAAATGTTCATTAATTGAAATTTGGGTATTATTATGTGATTTTACATGGTATGAACTTTATTTTGTAAGACAATTATGTGTCAAATATGTTACTATATTAATATATAAATGATGTTAGTGAAAAATGACAAACAGGCGCATTCCAGATAAATAAAATATATGTCAGCTGAATTATGAGCTTAATATTTAATATCATTTCTATGCATTCTCAGGGCTGCAATAAAGGGCATGGTTGTACGTGGTGCACCAGCCATTGCCATAGCTGCTGCTCTGTCCTTAGCGGTGGAAGTTTCTAATTTAGAGGTATTTAGTGGAACAGCTAATGATGCAACATCATTTCTTGGCAACAAATTGGACTATCTTGTGTCGAGGTGTTTCTTCTGCATAAAATTCTATCTCATATTTCAATTGATCCTTAATGTACTTCAGTTTCCAGTTGAACTGAGGAAGTCCTGTTCGTGTCATGCAGCCGCCCAACAGCTGTTAATCTTTCCAGATGCTGCAACTAAACTTAAGGAAGTTGTACACAAGGCTGTAGCCACTGCTTTTGAAGCCCAGACTATCTATCAGGTGTGATATTTTATACTTATCAGATAGAGAATTTGACGCCCCAGTGTTTCTTTCCGTGTCCTTTGGATACAACATTATTAAGGGTGTGGGTCCCATACCTGATCGTTTTTGTAGAAGTGGATAATCTATACTGGAGAAAAGAATTAGTCATACCTTTACATCCTTTCTTTAGTTTTAATGAACTTTTTAATTTTTTTGATGTTGTTTTATTGTTTATGTTAGTTCGTTGGACTTCAAAACTTATAGGTTGATTGAAATTCTCTTTTTTTGTTTAGAAATTAAATGTTAAAAGGTCATGGGTTCGAGTCATTATCAGTCCGATAAAAAAATGTTAAAGGTTGATTAATATTTAACTTAAGTTATCATATTTGTATATGTGTGTATGTATGGACGGATTCATGTACAAGTACAATGGTATCCTAATATTGGATCGTTTTCAGCCACATCCACGTATCCTAAACCTCTTCTTAAGGAGTTGGATCTTAAGGTGTGTTTGTTTATGGATTCCGTTGGATTTGAAATCTAGTATGTGGATTTCATACAGTAAAATGTGTGTTTGGATTTTGTATATATTTGGGAGTATAGATTTTGTAGGATGTGATAGGGTAGGATTTTGAAAAGTTGAAATATTATATTTTATAAAGTTATGTAGAAATGACGAGTAATTGTGTTGTAAGTATATGAAAGAAGGATGAAAGAGAATGTTGAGTTGGGTAGATAATAATAATTAAAAAGTGGATGATAGATGATTGATTGTGTATTGGAAAGGGCGTAGGTGTATTATGGGGTAGAATTTTACAGGATTTAAAATCCTATACCAAAATCAGGTTTGACAAACGAGGCTTTGGATTTGAAACAGTAGTGGGAAACCATAAACAAACACACCCTTAGTCTTAGATGTGTACCCGTACATGATTTGAATGAAAATAGGATAGAGCTAATTTTATGTTATACAGGCTTATATTGAAGCTGCTGAAATCATGCTTGATGATGATGTTGCTTCCAATAAGGCAATTGGATCCTATGGAGCTACTTTCATTCAAAAGCAGCAGACGAATCCCAATAACATTTCTATTTTGACACATTGCAACACTGGCAGGTCCATCCCTAAATCCCTCCCCGATTTCTAATTTTTCATTACAACCATTGTTATTGTGAATTAAAAAAATTTACATACAGCATGAATTCCTTGTTGATTTCTCATCATTTCCATGCTTCGTGCTGTTTTATATAATAGTAATACAATCTGATCGTGTGGAATTGATTGGCCAATGTATACTTATTTAATTGCTTGGCTTATTATAAACAGTCTAGCAACAGCTGGATATGGAACTGCTCTGGGTGTGATTCGTGCTCTTCATGAGAAAGGAGTTCTAGAAAGGGCTTTTTGTACGGAAACACGACCTTTCAATCAAGTAATTTTTTGTCCCTTTTTTAAATTGGTTAGTATGGTCATAAAATCTTCTCATGTGTAAATTGTAATGGTTTCTCAAAGGGTGGAATTCAAATTTATCATTATATATTATAATATACTACTAGCTAAACTCCCAGTTTTGTTATATCTAAGTAATTCTCTTATAATAAAGACATGCCTGAACTATTTATACGGTTCTTTAGAAGTTAACACTTGCCACTGTGAAGTTACAGATCCCAGACACTTAACCCAATCAAGTTGTAGTCTGGTCATCTTAAATGCTTGGTTGTAATTTAACTGGTCATTACTCATGTTTTCCTGAATTGGAGTTAAGGTATAAACCGACCCCCAGTGCTGCATTATTGTCTGTGATTGATGAGTTCATTGAATATCTCACTTATAGTCATATTGTCATAATGCATCAAAAGGTCCCTAAATTATCAATTTTTGTTACGATAGGTCCCTAAACTATTTTTTTGTTTTAAGGAGCCCTTTAAGTATCAAAATTTTATTTCACGAGCTCTCCCGAGACAAAAATTGACAAAAATTGATTTACCTTAGTGGTCCCTTTAAATAATGTACATGTCAGCTTTATTGAATTTTAGTTACATACAAAAGAATTTTTCGCAAGTCATTTTAGGTACTCATCCCCTGTCGTATTGGGGGTTAAATTGACTTGCACAAAACACATTTGGAAATTAATAAAACTAACGTGCATATTATTTAATGGGATCATTAAGATAAATTGAAAATTTTTCATCAATTTTTTTCGAGGATGTTCGTGACATAAAATTTCAATAGTTGAAGGGATTTTCAAAACAACAATAGTTTAAGTTTGAAACCAAAGTTGATAATTTAAGGATCTATTGGTGCATTATGTCTAAGTATTAATGAAAATCCTTTTCATGATATAAGTTGAATACTCTACTAGGTGTACGTTTTTGAACTGCTGCCCCAAATTAACATCGAGATTTTCCCTTAGTCAACTAATGTGAGCAGCATAAATCCTTGTGGTAGCATTGAATACCTTTGGACCTATTGAGCCTCGATTTTTCAATTTGTTCCAAACAATAGACCTTGTCCTTCCAGTTTATTGACATTGGTTCATATGATTCCATAAATCTATTTAGGGATCAAGACTCACAGCATTTGAGTTGGTGCATGACAATATTCCCGCCACTCTAAAAGCCGATTCAGCTGCAGCAGCATTAATGAAAGCTGGGCGGGTGAACGCTGTCATTGTTGGGGCTGATCGTGTGGCAGCTAATGGTATTTAAATGCATCTCAAAACTACATTTTAATTTTTGTACTGAATTGCATACTTGAAATTAGCCCTTTAAATAAGTGCTGAATCGTGTATTGTAGGTGATACTGCGAATAAGATTGGAACGTACAGCTTTGCCTTATCAGCAATGCATCATGGCATCCCGTTTTACGTGTCTGCTCCTCTCACTTCCATTGATTTGTCCCTTCCTTCTGGAGATGAAATTGTTATAGAAGAAAGGTCATCAAAAGAATTACTGCATGCCAATGGAGGTCTGGGAGAACAAGTGGCTGCTTCTGGAATTTCTGTCTGGAATCCTGCCTTTGACGTTACTCCGGCTAATGTCATCAGTGGTATTATTACAGAAAAGGTCTCTCTCTCTCTCTCTCTCTCTCTCTCTCCCTCTCTCTCTCTCTCTATATATATATATATATAAATAATAACTTTGGGTGCACCAATTGCTCCGTGCAATTGGTGTGATGTCCACCTATTTGTCTTGTACGAAATTGATCATATGCCACAAGTGGGCACAAACTTATATGTCCACTTCCACCACCTATCGTGTGATCTGCATATTAATTAATTAAATAACAGTGGATTTCTCTACATACGTGACATCACATGATAGGCGGTTGGCATGCCACATAAGCGGTGGGCCCACTGCGGGCATAAGATCAAATCCGTTGTTTTATAATAAACACAAGATTGTACCTCTTTTCCTCCACATCATTATTTCCTCCATCGATATCCAATTTCTCTTGCCATTTTATTCAGTGCATGTAATATGATCTCACTTTCCCCCTCTCTAATAAATTTCAGGGTGTCATCACAAAAGAGACAGCTGATTCTTTCAACATCAAAAGTTATGTACAAAAAGTTGGCAAGCAATCAATGATGAATCAATCATACTTAGATTGGTCCTAAGGCATCGTTACATTAGATGAGATATGCAGTGTGTGTTTGTATTTCCAACTTTGAATAATATATTTAGCTAAGTTGCATCTTGTAATGAATTTCCTTCAAATATTTTCAATAATAACATTGTGGTGCTCTATGTTCGGTTATGTTATGGAGGCATTCTAGGGAAAACAATGATTTTGTATTAGAAAAAAATTCTGGTTAATGTTGTAAAAATATGACAGAAATTTCATCCTCCTACAATTACTATACATAAAGGGGTGTTGTTTCAATCATACGTGTGGACGGGGAACAATACTCTGACTTTCTCTCTCTAAAAAGCTCATGAGTATTCCTACGCCTTTGTGCGATTTTTGATACCGCTGTGTGTTATTTCCTCTGATGAGATTCCGGCAATCAGTGCCTCATCTAGGCTTAGCCATCTTCTCCGGTGAGATTTCGGTGAATCTTTCTCGGTGCTCTTCTCTTGTTATTATCAGGTTTGGTTGGAATTGGTTAGTAGGGAGTGTGTAATCTCAGTTTGGAAATGTCACATCCTAATTTTATAAATAATTTTAACGCTAACTTGATTAAATTTTTTTCAAGAGTTCATAAAAATATTTTTTTTGAAAACAATTTAATAAATAACCATCAGTAAACATGAATATGAGAATCTTTAATAAATAATAATAAAAAAATATCAACTAAAATAAATTGCGTAAATTGTCTCAATTTTCTTAAAAACTTAATTCACTCCAAAAATAATCTTACGAAAAGAAATTTAATGTCATGCTATGAATTAAAAATACTAAAATAAATAACACCAACCAATCCACCTTGCCTCCGCCGCGCCTCCGTTATTCTTAATCGCAAAAGCATTAATTTGATTGGGGTGAGCAACCAACTAGCTCGGTGGGGTCCTATTTGTCACAGCTTAAATATCCAACTTAATCAAAACAAAGAACTCACATACCACATAACCATAACATTTTGTCAAGAAAGCCAACTATAGTAACATAGCATCATAATCGGTCCTTTCCACCGAAACATAGTTCTTAAACTCATTATGTCACACGGTCCTTTCCACCGAACATAAATCATAGTTTATTATGTTGCACGGTCCTTTCCACGGAACATAAATCATAGTATAGTATGTACACGGTCCTTTCCACCGGTCATACACATAAATAGTATGTTACACGGTCCTTTCCACCTAACATACCCATATCATATCATATAGCACATAGTAGCGAGCAACAAATCTCAATCATGCAAGGTATTTAAAAGTGACAAACAATTACCAATCATACAGAGAAAACCCCACCTTAAACCTCGATTATCCTTGGTAAAAGTTCTAGAGCGTGGCCTCCTTGGCACCTAAAATAATAATTAATAAACTATGTCTTAGTATTATAAATTTATTAAATTCATAAGTCTTAGTCTTATTATATTAATATATAATAATTATCCAA
This sequence comes from Paraleonurus japonicus, assembly GCA_030762865.1. NCBI lineage: Eukaryota > Viridiplantae > Streptophyta > Magnoliopsida > Lamiales > Lamiaceae > Paraleonurus > Paraleonurus japonicus. The sequence continues at coordinate 26,236,747 of CM061060.1, forward strand.
AATCATTTGTACTGCCTTAAAGTAGTAGTAGTAATAATAATAATAATAATAATAATAATAATAATAATAATAATAATAATAATAATAATAATGTAATCTAATAATAATAATGGTAAAGGAATGGCAAATCCAATTTGCCGAAGGAATTTGAGAAACAAGCTAACAGTCCAAGTTGCCAAAAGAATGCCAATCCTAAAATATTATTAATAATATTTCGATCATTTTGAAATCAAGGCTTAACGCCTTTCTCACTTTTTTTTCTTTCTTTTGCATACAAATGTTTAGTTTCTTTTTTTTTTTTAAAAAAATATTTCGACAAAATAATTTTGAATAATTAGACATGGAAAACATCATCTAAATCCTTTATCGAACAATATAAAAAAACAAACGAAAATTGTTTTTTTTTTTTTTTTTTTATTTCAACAAATGAAGTAAGAATCAATATAATTCATTTATCAAACTCAACAAAAGAGAGAAGGATAAGGTGTTACCGAAACAGCTTAGGAAATGAGAGACGAAATTCTTTTGATGCTCAGAGAGAAAACTTGAATTTACGGGGAATGAAGAAGATAATTTTTTTTTTTTTGTGCGTGTGTTTTCTTTTCCAACCGAGTACTTAAATAAATAAGGTGGAAGAGATATTTTTTTGTTGAGATAAAAAGGAAATTTGGATCTACAAAATCTCACACTAAAAGATAAGATTCTTAATTTAAAATTTTGAATTTTTGAAAAATTGAGAACTATATATTTTATTAATATTAATATAATTATTAATAAAATATAACATAAATAAAACTGAAAATAGTAATAATTAATATTATAATTGTAACTTATGAAAAATTTAATTTACTTATGGTGATTGATATTCTTGGGTATTACGTAAAATCTCTAAAAACTTAAAGAGATTTCAGCTTCATTACAATAATTTTCTGGGGATTTTTCTCAAAATTTTGGGTTCTTTAATATTGAACTTGTGGGTTTGCAAGATTGGAACTTCTGTTGCCTTAATTCTCGCTACTAACGTCTCCGCCAAGCGCCATGAGTATAGTGGTATGGAATGCGCGTGGTTTAGGGGTAGGCACGCATTCCTGTTTTTGAAGCGGTTAGTAGATGACCTTAAACCCGGGTATTGTTTATATCCAAGGATGAAAATATCGCTATCGCAACAAATATCGCAACTTTAATTTTACGGATATATCGATGGATATATCGATATCGCATAAAAATTGAAAAAATAACGGGAACTTTATTAAAATCTAGAAATTTTAACAAAATATTTCAGGATTATTATAACATATTTGTTGTCTGACGATTTATTCGCCCCTAGGCCCAATGGCGACCGGGCCGGCCCGGTTAAGCTCGGCGCGGCCCAGAAGATTTCGGTCCCTCCAGCGCCGACCCGCCGGAGTCGTGACGAAACCGACTCGGCTACATCCGGGAGAGCTCGACCCGTCGGGGCTCGGCACGTCGGAGATCGGCTCGCCGGGTCGCAAGCAAGCTCGGCCTCGGCAGCCGGACCCTCCGGGCCGCGCCCGCCGAGGATCCCGCCCGCCTGGCCGAGGCGGGCTTGCCCTGCCTCGACGAGCTGAACTACCCTTCGAGCGACAATGTCGCGGTTACCACACCGAACGGCGGGCACGGCGAGGACCCCGCCACCCAAGCTCGGCAAGGACAAAGACTTGTCAACCACGCCACGCCCGAAATGGTATCAAGTACAAGATAAGCGCCTCCGTTTAAGGTCAACTTATCCAGAAAGGCAAGAATATCCCCACCATCGAGAAGATCCCTGCCAAGGGACACTGGCAGGATGTGAGTGGCTAGCCGCCTGCTTCTGCAGAGCGGTACATCTCAATTAATAAGAGATGGTACGGTATTTATGTTGATTTGTACTCTATTGTACCTTTGAACCGCCAAAAAGGCAACCAAACCCATGTATAAATAAGGCATAATAAACGGATCGAAGCATCCATCCTTAGCACGGGACTAACACTCCCAAAGAAACCTTGTGTTCGTACTTGCTTTTCTCGCATTTAATTCCTCATTTATTGCTCATCATTTCTATTGATTGTTCTTGGGTGTTTATCATAATAAATGCTCCAATCAATATTGTTTTAACCGATCAAAAGCCACATTAAATCCTTCATAAATATTTCGGTTAACAACAATTAGCGCTAGAGGAAGGGGTTACGAACCTTCGTTTCCACAAAAAGTTGCTGGAAAAATCTTGAAGAACACTCACCGTTCTTCAAACCAAAATCTCACTTAAATCACCTCTGTTTCCTTACCCTTCCCTTCCAAAGAAGATCCTGCTTCACTTGGAAGATGACGAAAGCCGGAAACGCCGTTCCCGGTGGGGAAAATCCCACCCCCAGCCGCGGGCATGGAGACCATGCATGTTCATGAAGATGAACAGCCTCGGGGTGATTTCACCCCACCAGGGGCACGGGGTCCGGTCCCCATCCCACTTCAGAGTACCAAACCCCCGAACAAATTCAGACGGCCATCAAGCTTCTTCAAGCTCGAGGCCGTGAGCTCACCATGGCCAACCCCGGCCCCTCTGTTTCCCCCAAAAAATAAGGGAAAAAGAAGAAGGCCCAACGAGCTCGGGACGGACTGGATCCCCTAGCAGGGCGATCGGCCCAGGAGTCTAGAATCTGTCTTGAACGACTTGGGTCATCTCGGCACTGGATTTCGGGTCGGAGTCCGAAACGGAGTCTAGGACGGGAGCACCCCGGCACGGAGAGCGGCCGAGGACCGCCCGACCCGCCAATAGGGTCCCCGCACAGCCGCGCCTCTGGAGCGCGAGGCCGAAGGGTGTCGGCCAAAGATAGGTTGGGTCCAGCTCCTCCAGAGCACTCTGCTCCCCAAACCTTGAGCCCGATTCTCGCGATGCTCTCCTCGTCGCCATGCAGAGGAAGATCGACGAGATGGAATCCCGCTTTGGGGCCGCGATGGGCAGCCAAAGCGAAGTGTGGCAAACGAGCCGCTCTCCATGGAAGTTGAACAAGCGCCAGTTCAACCCAAGATCCTCCCCTCAAATGCCCGTTTATGAGGGAAGACTGACCGAGACCCACCTCGGTAAATACAACATTTACATGGTCGGCGGGGGCCTCCGATGTGACCAAATGCCGCCGGCTTCCGCTAACCTTGGGTGAACTCGCCACAAGTGGTATGTCTCTCTCCCGCACGCTCGATCAACGCCTTCAGCCGAGCCGGGCGAAAAATTCACCACCTACTTCGCCTCCAAGATTCCCAGAGCCGAGAATCGGCAAGGTGATGGGAATCAAGCGAGGGCCGGTCACGAGATGATGTCCTTCATGGACGCGTTCGCGGCTATCACCAAATTCCGATGGCCGTGGAGGACATCAAACACACCTCCTTCCTCACCGAGAAGAATGTTTACTCTGGCTTAGGATGCCCTTCGGGTTGAAGAACGCGGGCGACCTATCAAAGGCTCAGTAAACAAAATGTTCGCCGAGCAAATCGGGAGAACAATGGAGGTCTATATAGACGACATCATCGTCAAAAGTATAAAAAGGAGGACCACCTGAGGGATTTGGCGGAAACCTTCACGATCCTCCGAGAATACAACATGAAACTCAATCCAAAGAAATGCGGTTTGGGTCGGCTCCGTAAATTCCTCGGCCACATCGTGAGCCAAAGAGGAATTGAAGCAAATCCTGCCAGATCAAGGCCATCCTCGACATGGAGGAACCTCGCAATGTCAAGCAAGTCCAGAGACTCACCGGATGCCCGGCGGCCTTGAATAGATTCATCTCGCCTAGGCGACAAGAGTAAGCCTTTCTTCGCCACCATCAAAAAGCAAAATTCCCATGGAACAGAGAGAGCCGAGATGCTTTCCTTAAGTTGAAGGAATATCTCGCCAACCCCAACATCCTTGCCAAGCGGTGCCGAGCAAAAGTCGTTTCTATACTTGGCAGCCTCCGAGTTCGCTCGAGTGCGGTGCTTGTCGAGCGGACGGGCGTAACCACTCCGCCAATCTATTTCGTCACCAGTGCTTCATGACGCCGAGCTCGAGATACACTCCGCTAGAGAAGCCGGCGTACGCCCTCATCATGAGTGTTAGGAAACCGAGGGCCTACTTCTTCGATCACCAAGTTGAGGTCCTCACGACCCTTCCACTTGGCAGTCTGCCACAGGCCGGACACCGCCGCCTCTTAAAGTGGTCGCTCGAGATCGCCAAGACGGCATCACGTACGCGCCAAGGACAGCGATCAAGGGGCAGGTGCTCGCGACTTCGTCGCGAGCTCACCTTTCCGAACAACCCCTCAACCTTAAGCTTCCCGCCCGGAAGTTGTTCGTAGATGGCTCCTCAACACAATCTTGTTCGGGAGGCGGGAATCGTTTTGGTCGGACTGAGGGGCAAAGTGCTTCACTTAACGCCGCCGGATTTGAGTTCCCGGCCACTAACAATGAGGCCGTGTACGAGGCTCAGTCGGCGGTCTGGAGCTTGCCGCTGCGGTCGGTGTCCAGCGACTTCACATCTTCATGGATTCCCTCCTGGTGGTAAACCAAGTCAAGGGAGAATACGATGGCCCGCGGGAGCAAATGATAAAGTATCAGAGCTGGTCGCCTCCATGTGCAAGAGGCTCCAGCAAGTCTATATAGAGCAAATTCCAAGGGAACAAAACTCCCAAGCGGACGCGCTTTCCAAGCTCGCCACCTCGAAGGGAGCGGCGGACATGTCCAACATCGTCCTCACGAAGCTCGCCAACTCGGCCATCAGCGGCCGAGCAGTGGCTACCGTCCGGCCGAGGAGGCGAACTGATGACGCCCATCATCCTCTACCTCAAGACCGGCGCCCTCCCGGATGACCGAGTCCAGGCTAGGCGGCTCGAGCTACGAGCAAGAAGGTACACTTTAATAGAAGATGCGCTTTATAAACGAAGTTTCTTTCTACCCCTACTCAAATGCATCACTCCGGAGGACGGGCGGGCCCGATCCTAGCGGATATCCACGACGGAGTCTGTGGAAATCACGCTGGGGGGCAAGCGCTCGTTTATAAGACGATGAGGCAAGGGTACTACCGCCCACTCTTCGGAAAGACGCAATTGCATACGCCAAGGCGTGTCACAAGTGCCAAGTCATGGCGCCCAACATCAAACTCTCTCCGAGCACTTGAAGTCAATCTTCAGCCCCGGCGTTCGCCCAATGGGGGATCGATTTGACCGAACCTCGCCGGTGGCGCCGGGGTGTAAATTGCAGTGGTCGCCGTCGACTATTTCACCAAGTGGGCGGAGGCCGAGCCGCGAACAAGATTGATCAAGAGCTATCATCGATTCATATGGAAGAACATCATTTGCAGATTTGGTCTTCCCTGTGCCATAGTCTCGTATAATGGCAAGCGATTCGATGGGCTCGAAATCCTAGAATTCTCGCGAGCATTGAAAATCAAGAGACTGCTCGCCACTCCGTACCACCCTCAAACCAATGGTCAAGTGGAGGCGGTCAACAAAATAATAAAGCACACCCTCAAGGCCAAGCTTGAGGAGAGGAAAGGAAAGTGGGCGGCCAGCTGCCGGACGTCCTGTGGACCTACAGACGACTACCAGAATTGACAGGCGAGACCCCCTTCGCTCTCGCCTTTGGCACCGAGGCCGTCATCCCGGCCGAGGTCGCGTGCCGAGCTTCCGTGCCGCAGGAGCTCGGTGAAAACAACGACCAAGCAAGGAGGCTCGACCTCGACATGCTAGAAGAACGCCCGACTTGACTCGATTCACAAGAACGCGGCCTACAAGCAGCGTTCGGAAAGGTATTACAATTCTAAGGTCAAGGTCGAGACAATTCTCGGTCGGCGACCTCGTCTTAAAGAAGATCCACGGCCCCGGCCAAGGGTATTCGGCCCGAGCTCGAGGGTCCGTTCGGGGTGTCCAAGTGGCTACCCAATGGGGCGTCTGAGCTCGAACACCCAGATGGCACTCCGGACCAATACCCTTGGAACGCATGCCACCTTAAGAAATATTTTCGGTGAGCCGTCACCTAGATCCTTTCTTGTAACCTAGAAAATTCTTGGGATTCTCTGAATTTTTGTAACCCTTGTAAGTTCTTGCAAATTTTCATAATGAATAAAGCGAAGTTCCCGTGAATTGTGTCGAAAATCCTCGCAAGAGGTATCCTTGCGTACCGCTCGAGGCCGACCGGCCAAGAATGGGTCCCTCTCATACTCGCGCGGGCCGGACAGTCCGCCGAGGTAGGGACTCGTCCCCATAAACTCCTCGCAGCCTAGTTTAGCCTTATGGCGAGGTCCGCCCGGCCCATAAGCTGGGAGGCTCCTACTAAACTCCTCGTGACGCGTCCTGCTACCGTCCGAGGTCACTGACTTTCCGGTCGGTGTGCCCCTCAAATTCCTCGCAACGAGCTTAGCCTCCGGCCGAGGTCTCCTAGCTTTCTGGCTAGTGAGGTCCACAAGCTCCTCGGAGTTAGGACAAAAGTCGCGTGGTTAGGTCCTGTGGCCAGCCCAAAGCGCATAGCACGCCACTGGGCGCACTGTACAGTGTCGCCTGAAGTGCCACCGGGTCCTTCCCGGAGAAAAGTCTCCGGCCGAGCTAAACGTACTCTCGGCGAGCAACCACTTCGTAACTATTCCTAGCGAGCGGTTCGGTGGTCAAGTCTCCATTCGGCGAGCACCTTCATCGGCTCGCCCGACCGAACTTCGCGATCGCGGAACTGGTTTGGGCGACGAAGGATCCGGTGGGCCGTCAACCCACCATGACACACTTGGGCGAGCATAACTCTTCAAGTAAACCCTTACTTGGACAAATGCCGAGCTCGCCAATGCCGAAACCAAGTCGGAAGGCACGAGGCCGAGCTCGGCATCTTGAACAAGTAAGGCCGAGGCTGACAAGCCACAAATGGTTTGAAATGCTTGCAAAATTTGTTAAAAACGAAGTGTTAAACCATATTCATGCGAGGGCGAGCCGAGCTCCCAAACGTAACCCTTACCCGACCAAAGTCCGAGCCGCCCATGCCAAAACCAAAATGGAAAGGCATGGGTCAAGTTCTCGCCTTGGATCAAGTAAGGCCGAGGCCGATCGGTCGTAATGACTTGTCATATTTGGGAAATTTCACAAAATTTTCTAAGTACTGAGAAAGCAATAAATAAAGCCGAGAAATGTGAAAGGAAATGCAGATTTCATTAATTACAAAGCGATGCGGCCAATGGCCGAGTACAAAGATCCTATACCCTAAACCTTAAACCAAAAGAAAAATAAGAGTTACAACGGCGGGAGGGCCCAAAAGATCCCTTGGAATTCAAGGTTTCTATTAAAGCAGAGAGTAACAGCGGTGGCGGGAACGCGAGTTCAAAGTACCGAAGGGAGCACGGGCGAATCCGTAGTTGAATACTTTCAAGAGACATATGGATTTGTTATTCACCGGTGCCCCGGCAAGTACGGAAAACTGTTAAGCCTCACCGCCCACGGTCCCCCGGTCTCCCGGCTCCCGCTCCGCTTTGCCTCCGCCGGAAGTCCAGTGTTCTGGTCGGGTTACGAGAAGAGGTCCACCCCATGGTCCCTCTCCGGATCTTTGATCTCCGGTGTTAGCTCTTCGTGGAGAGGGTGGGCAAGGGCGTACTCACTGAAGTACCTCTCCATGGCCCCGGTTGGGTTGCCGGCTGCCGCCGCCGCGGATGAGGTCGGCGGAGGCCATGTAGTCACGGGAACTCCCCATCACGGCCGGATCACGGGTCGGGGGATGACAACCGCCTCCGGGTCGCATAGGCCGCGGCCAAGAGGTGCTCGGATTTGGCGGCCTCTTCAAGCCTTCTCGCCCGGCCCTTCTCGCGGCAGGCCCTCTCGGCACAGGCGGCCACGGCCCGTTCGGCCTTCAACCTCTCCGCGGCCGACCTCTCCACCGCCGCCTTCTCGGCCTCCAGCCGCTCTCGAGCGGCCGCCACCGCTTTCTCACCCTCGGCGCGCTGGCGGGCGACCTCCTTCTTCGAGACGGGCCACCTCGACCTCTCGCTCCCGGAGGGCCGCGGCGCCTTCTCGGCTTCGGCACAGGCTTTCTCAGCCATGGACCATGCTTTCTCGGCCTCCTTCCCAGCTCGGTCCCGCTCTGGCGGACCTCCCGGCTCTGGCCACCTCCCGGTCCCGCTTTGTCCAAACACCGCTCCGGCACGGCGGCACTCGAAGACCCGGGACACAGGCGAGCAAGAGTGCGCTCTCCGGAGTTCCAGGAAGAGTCCGCGTCCACCTCGGTCATCATGGCCGACGGCATCTTCTCCATGGCCCGGATAACATAGTCGGAAGCTCGTCGGGGGCCGGGTCTCGCCGGGAGGTGAGGAAATCCACCACGGGAGGAGGGCGTTTGCGGCCACCGCCAGAACTGAAAAGAAAATCCTTAGCAATTCCTCAAAGAACCGAAAACCGAAGAGGGTAAAGGAGCGCAACTTACTTCGTAAAGGGCCGGGTCACGCCCCAAGAAAGAATGATCATCCGGGTCCGGGCCCTGGCTCGGCCTAGGCACCGAACCGGATCGGCTGCGGCACTGGGGCTCTCTCCTCGACACGAGGTCGCTTACCACGACGGCGGGAGGACGGGCCTTCCACGACCTCAACCGAGGTCTCCCTCACTCTGCGCGCCCCGGGGACACGGGGGTCGGTCGGCTCGAGGCCGGCCGGGCATCTACCACCCGGGCCGGGCTCGGGACAACTGTTTGCGGGGGAGGGGCAACATGCTCGGCCCGGGCTCGGCGGCTGGCGGGGCGAGTACCCCTTCGAGGACGTGCCGGCAGTGCCTCGTCATCTGCCTACTTCTCTTTCCCGCGGGGCTTGCTCGCCTTCCTTACGCGGACCTTCGCCGGCTGAAAAGATCGGGCACCGCCGACATGATTACGGAGTGGGCGGAGCAGCAGGGCGGAGAATAGTTGAAACCCGCAACATTCGAGACGGTTAGTTCTCGCTCGCCGTGGAAACAAACATAACGCCACCCGGCTTAAGGTCGGAAATCTTACCGGCGTCCGGCGGAGGTGGCGAGGATAGTCAAGAATCGGGACTCGAACCTCGATTCATCGTTGTTGATCGCGAGCACTTCCGGTCGTGACGGAATGAGGGTTAGCTTAGCAAGTGCAAGCCGGAAATCGGTGTACGGCTCTCCCTCCTTAGGAACGAACAACTCTGCAAAGAGGAGGAAAAATTAGATCGGTAATAATTGTTCGAGTTCAAATAAAGAAATCATACTCTTGGGTTTGTGCCCAAAGATGGATGGGACATCCAGACTAGAATCGAAGTCGACACCGGGCAACCGCCGGCCCCGGCCGACAAAAACCACCTCCGGTGCCGAGTCTCGGAGCTTGGAGGATTCCATGAAAAAGCGTCCCACCTGCCGAGTCCGTATGAACAGCTCCCTCTTGGACTTCGACGGGGTGAAAATGAAGTTCACCTCGGCCGGGGGTCGGCATCATGCAGCCGGAACTTCCCGACAAATAAACGGCGTGAGAAGGTTCATCCACCCGTTGGGATGAACTGAAAAGGAGCGACATTCCAGGCCGCGAATAGGTGCGAGATATTGGGATGGAGAGGAAACCGGAGCCCGCCTCCATCATGTGATAATTTATGGCAAGCATCCCTCGCGGGGGCTGGTCGGGCCTCTCGTCGTCGGCGGTTACAAAGAAGTGCACGTCAGATGGGACCTGCCACCTCACCCGCCAGAAGCCAAATCAGCCTCGGACACCGAAGCTCCACCTCGCCTCGTCATTGGCGGCCATTCGAGGCTTCCGCCGTCGGAACATCCGGCGAGTCCAATCCGGGCGAGCGTACGGATGCTCCCGCAAATATGCACAGTAGTCAAAGGTGGGGCCGGCCCGCCAGCCTATCAATGTATTGCTCCCGAGGCGGAGTAGGCGATGGTGACCTTCACGGAGGCTTGTTTGCTCGCCTCTTCGTCGGCCTCTTCGACTGGACTCTCTCGCTCTCCTCCCAGGAGCTCGGAAACCGTAGGGCCACTGGGCGACCGGCGAGGACCCGGCCGCACTCCCGCTTGCGGTCCTCTCGTCATCACTCCCCGAGGAAAAGAGCTCGGCCACCATTTCCGCAGTAGCCCTCTCCAAATCGACGTCGGCTGGGGGCATCCCCATATCCTCGCCGATCCTCATGTCGATCGGCGAGATCGGCAAATGGGGCATCCCAGTGCCCCCAAACCCACTCCGGGTGGAGGCGGCGCGCTTGGGCCCGGCACGGCCAAGGGTCGGGTCGGAACATCTCGATCAGACAGCCCGTATCTCGGGGTGGCGTCACGCCACCTTCCCGGGAAGATTCCCCTCTCACGGTGGCTCCACGCGTCGGCACAGCCAAACCGGTCCCTCGGAAGAAGCTCCCTCGATCTCACCATATCGATCGGAGGAAATGAAAGATAAACAGAAAAGAAGAATTTTTTTCAAGAGATAAAGGGAAGTTACCGTTTAAAACGCCGACTAGAAGCTTAGACAATGAAGAAACAGAGGGGATGCTGAAACCTCTCGAAGAAGCTATGAAGATCACTCACAACGCTCTGAAAATCACACAGGGGTAAGAAGTTTAAAATGAAGAAGGAGACTCCTATTTATAAAAAGCGGGAAGGACCTCCTTGCAAAATCCCCGAAACTTTTCGACTCGGGGCAAAATGCGATTATTTTCGCGAAAGGTCGTGACCGTTCTTGGCACCATGGGGACTTGCCACGTGTCCGCGCGTGGTGGTTGGAGGTAGCCACCTCCAACCGCCACGCGCACTGCCAAAATCGCTTTTTGCGAGAGCACGTGGGGTGAATGACCCCCTTGTCAAATCCAACCGCCATTTTCTCCAAGTCCAAATCCAAATCCCATCGGTGAAAACCCGTGAGGGTACTCGGCATGAAGAAGCTCGGCAATAAAGGCGAACAACTCTCCAAGAGACCAGCCCGGCCTCCGAACACCCTCGAGAGACCGAGCGTGGGGCAATTGTTGTCTGACGATTTATTCGCCCCTAGGCCCAATGGCGATCGGGCCGGCCCAGCTTAAGCTCGGCGCGGCCCGAAAGATTTCGGTCCCTCCGGCCGACCCGCCGGTCGTGGCGAACCGACTTCGGCTATGTCCGGGAGAGCTCGGCCCGTCTGAGGGGGCTCGGCGCGTCACGGAGATCAGCTCGCCGGGTCGGGCAAGCAAGCTCGGCTGGCGAGGCCGGACCCTCCGGGCCGCGCCTGAGGGATCCCGCCTCGCCTGGGCCGAGGCGGGCTTGCCTGCCTCGTGAGCTGAACTACCCTTCGAGCGACAATGTCGCGGTTACCACACCGAACGGCGGGCACGGCGAGGACCACCGCCACCTAAGCTCGGCAAGGACAAAGACTTGTCAACCACGCCACGCCTGAAATGGTATCAAGTACAAGATAACCGCCTCCGTTCAAGGTCAACTTATCCCGTAAAGGCAAGAATATCCCCACCTATCAAGATCCCTGCCAAGGGACACTGGCAGGATGTGAGTGGCTAGCCGCCTGCTCTGTGCAGAGTAGGTACATCTCAATTAATAAGAGATGGTATAACATTTATGTTGATTTGTACTCTATTGTACCTTTGGACCGCCAAAAAGGCAACCAAACCCATGTATAAATAAGACCTATAAGGCATAATAAACGGATCTCAAGCATCCATCCTTAGCACAGGACTAACACTCCCAAAGAAACCTTGTGTTCTTACTTGCTTTTCTGCATTTAATTCCTCATTTATTGCTCATCATTTCTATTGATTGTTCTTGGGTGTTTATCATAATAAATGCTCCAATCAATATTGTTTTAACCGATCAAAAGCTACATTAAATCCTTCATAAATATTTCGATTAACAACAATATTATTATACACATATTCTACTCAAAATTACAATAAAATTATATGTTTAAAACAATCATATGATTAATAGATTATATAAATATTGTTTGATGCAAAATAATTGACAACATAATATATAATGCAATACAAAATGGTTAAATATACATAATAGAATACAATTAATATCAAAATAAAGACGTATTAGGTTCAAATATAGTTGAAGAAATGTCATTTTTGTCCAAACAATATTGGTGTCACCTCTTCAAAATACCATTTGAATAATTAAAATAATTAGTAACGCAAGTAGTTTTTCTCCAATACAATTGAAATAGTCTTAATTTAAAATAAAAATAATTAAAATTAATATGATTAGAGTGTGTCTCATTCGAACCAAATTTCACGATGAAACTTGATCCATATTGAAAGAACATATCAATTTACCTTTCAGTTATCCCGACTAATACTCTTTAGTAATATAAGTAATATACTTGATTATCATGACTAGTACCCTTTAGTAATATAGGTTATTCCCTTCATTTATCACGGCGATACTCTTTAGTAATATAGGCAATACTCTTCGGCTTATCATGACCGATACCCTTTAGTAATATAGGTAATACTCTTTAGTTATTACAATTGACACTCTTTAAAATGGATCAAGTTTCACGATAAACCCTTGTTCATAGTAGAATTTGCCATATAATTAAAGATGTGAAGAGAGTCTCAATTTCATACCACCACAAAAATAAATGGTTTTAGAGAGGGATTTAGCGAGGGATTTAACGAGGGGAGGGGTTTTACGAGGGCTTTACCGAGGGAATGTTGCCCTCGGCAAAAACCTCCTCGTTAACACTTCCTCGGCTCGGCCTCTAATTAACGAGGCAGCTGCCCTCGCTAATTACCGAGGGATTTGGCGTAGGGAGCCACCTAGCGAGGCGGGGCCCCTCGTCTCGCCTCCTCGCTAATTTTAGACCTAATAAAATAAAAATTGCGGCCAGGGGTATCGAACCCACACCCCTCGGCCGCGGGGGCCGGCAGGGGACGATTTTAATTCGCGTGAGGCGGGTTTCGAACCCGCGACCTCCGAGAGAATAGGAGGAGAAGCTTAGGCGCTTTACCGTTTGGGCAAAGATAATCATTCGATATGATTTTGCTTTTAAATATATTAATATCATATTATATTTAAATATTTTATATATTTAATTTATAATAGTTATTCAATTAAATTGTTACACTATATATTCACTATATACATATTATCATTTATTATTGTTATTATTATAACATATATATATATATATATATATATATTATCATGTTTATAATTATTATTATTATTATTAGCACATATATATATATATTATCATTTTATAATTATTAATATTGTATATATTCAATTAAATTGTATACTATATATATTCACTATATACATATTATCATTTATTATTGTTATTATTATTATAACATATATATATATATATATATATATATATATTATCATGTTTACAATTATTATTATCACATATATATTCAATTAAATTGTCAACTATGTTATCATGTGTATAAATATGTATTCTTAAACAATAAAAATTAATACTATCATGTTTAAAATTAATGGTATATATACCTGAAATGACTCTCGGTACAAGCTATGACCTCTCCGGCGATATCATCCGGATTGTGAAGTCGCCAAACTCCATATATATAACATTAAAATGAAACACACATAATTATTAAATAACAAATAATTATTACACTATATATTCAATATTCATCTGAGTCTGAATTCAACAACCCTCAACTCCAACATCAACTTGAATCGAACATCGATTCAAATTTTCAAAATTAATATAATTGAACTATCATGCAAAATATGATCGAATATCGATCATCATATAGATAAATTATTATATCATGCATGCAAAATAATTTTAAATCAAATAATTATTATAATTAAATTAAAAGCATCATTAAATAATTAATTAAAAAAGAATACTTACGGTGATAGTGGTTGCGTGTATATAGTTGCAATTTGCGTACCTACAAATATATAAATTATAACAATTAAATTAAAATTATAATAATATTAAAAATAAATTTATATATATAATTGCATACATACTAATTACTATAAATAATTAATAATTTTATACTACTAATTATATAATTAATTGAATACATACTAATTCTAAATAATTAATAATATTATACTACTAATTATTTCTAAATAATTATTAATAATTAAAATTTAAATTTACCGAGGGGCCCAGCCGAGGGGCCCAAGCCCTCGTTAACTTGCCCTCGCCATCGCCCTCGTTAAAATTTGCCGAGGGGCCCACGCCCTCGCTAATGGGCTTACCGAGGCCCGCCCTCGTTAAATTGCCCTCGTTAATTAACTCTTGCTAATACCCTCGTGAATTAACGAGGGACCCATTACACTCGTAAAAGCCCTCGTTAAATCGGCCCTCGCCTTGCCCTCGCTAATTAACGAGGGTTTGCCGCCTCGCTAACCGCCCTCGCCAAAATGTGTTTTTTTGTAGTGTACCTTGAATATGCATTTATACTATTTTATAGATCAATGTATCATATACAAAAATTTAAAGAAGAAATTCAAATGAAATAATAATTGAAAATTAAAATTATTACATTAAAATTGATTGATATGACCATAAGAATATATATTTTATATATAAAAATAATAAAAACCAAAAATAATTTTTATAAATAATTAAATATAAAGGAAAATTACAAATAGGTGTAAAAATTAGCAAAATTACAAACAGTGTAATGTGCAAATTTTTTGTGCTTGAGTGGCAAAAAAATTGTGCTTCGTGCAAATTTTTTACACCTAGTTGTAATAAGGCTTACCTCTTTCTACCTTATTGTAAATGACCCAAATATAAATTGTAATTTTTACGGATATTGCGATATTGTGTGATATTTTGCGATATTTCCACGATACCGTGAAAAATTACATTACGACCGACCGACATCAATATCGATATGTTGTAATATTTTGTGATATTTCCACGATATCCGGGAAAAATACATTAACCCCTAATATCCATATCCCAAACTCATATTTTGCGATATATCCGCGATATTTCACGATATTTTGTTGGTCCCGGAAAGTTGAGTTGACTAAAACCTTGAGTAAGCTTTCTAGAACAAAATCTAGAAAGGGGGTTTGAATAGATTTTGTAGATTTTTCAAATCTTTCAAAACCAATTCAAAATATCGATTAAGCACAATGATTATGATTAAATTCTCAACTTCTTATAAGATCAAAAGCAAGGTTGATATACCGATTTTAGTTAAGATTCTGAATTTAACTCTTGATGTAACACAATTGTAAATCAAACGAAACTAAAGAAAGCAAGAAATAACACCAGATTTATAGTGGTTCGGATTTTAAAAATCCTACATCCACTCTCCTTCTTCAATTTGAAGAAGGGACTCGCTATCGCTTACTTTCTCACTTCCAACTTACAACTTACAACTTGTACAATTCTTCAAATCTTCAATCTCCTAGACTCTTCTTCTAGAAATCTAACTGCTATAAAGTGTATTGGATTTTGAAGATTACAGAGAAGTATTCTAAAAACACTTAGAACTTTTTGAGACCTCTCTAGAAATACTTGTGAAAAGATTGTGAAATCTGAGTAGTGAAAATGTGTAAATCAAATATGCATAAGTGTTGTATCTAAAAATGAAAAACCTAGACCTATATATAAGTCTCGAGAAGACAGCTAGTTTGTTAGTTAGTTCTAACAAACTTGAAAACCGCTTAACAAACTTAATCTTGAAAACCGCTTAAGACCTCGATTCTTCCTACTGTCTGCACTGACTTGGTGAAGATTAGCCTTTCTTGTTCTACTCACTTATCTTGACCTCGTCTGAGCTCTTTATACGTGTCTCCTGCAGATGATTAGGATTGAGGTTGTCTCCAGATGACTTGTCATTCCTCGTCTCCAAATGACTTGAACTAATCTTGACCTAGTCTGATCGGCTTTGTACTTAGAACTTAGTCTTGATTCTTTATCATAGTCTGCTCATCTGAACAGTCTTTTAACTCATCAAAACAATCTTGATCTAACAATTTCCCCCTTTTTGATGAAGTTAAAACCTACAAGAATAGACATACTCACGGTGAAGTTAGTTCGTAGTTTATCAAGATCAATAGATAGGTATATCAAAGCACATTCTTCACATTAACAGTATTTATTCACATATAAAGACTTTAGATCTTTTAGACTCCCTTAAAAAACTTAGAAAACCAAATGAGTCTTCAAGACTTAGATTAAAAATTTGAAAACATTTTTAAGTCTCGAGAGATGAAATTCTCATATGACTTATACTTAAGAAAATTTTTAGCTTTTCCTTAAAACAAAAAAACTTTAAGAAATTAAGACAAATAAAATGAATCAAACACGGTATATTCACATTGAATTTACAAAGATTACAGATGAGAAGATAATAGAAACGTAGAAATAAGGAAAAGAAAAATCCTGTTTCTATCGGTCTTCCCACTCGGTCTTCATCCTGGAATCATCGCCCAATTGAATACCCGCCTCCTAAGCCGCTTTAGATCCTCCTCTTGAGTGAGTCCAGATTCAGCCTCTGCCTTCTTCAAAATACCCTTGACCCAGCCTAGGTCCAGGATCCATCTCGATTTCCCGGCGGGGATGGCATACTCAAAAGCCGGAGAGATCGGGTTGACGTTGAACTCTACATCGGCTTCTTCCAGCAGACGATGATAGAACTCCGCATCTACCTTCTCCATCCACTCATGCCAAGCTAAATCAGGATCTTGCTGAGATGCTCCGGCCCTTGAGAATATACCAGTATATCCACATACCCTCCAGATTCTTGTCTTTGTACTCAGCATATTTCCCAAGCCATCTTAGGAGGGGCAGACGTATTGTGAAAAGGCCTGAACTTCCCACCGCTTGATCTTTGATTAACCATTTGCGCTCAGCCGTGCTCCGTAAGACGTTGGAGTCTTTCTTCTTTCTCTGCTTCTTCTTTTCTTTCTTGCCAAAATATTCCATCTCTCTCTTAATCCTTTTGATCTGCTCTTCGAGAGATTGGAATAATCAGCTTCCCTCTTCCCTTTTCCTTTAGCGAGACCACAGTAATAAGTTCACCGATCTAGGCTCGGCCATCGCTACTTCTTTTCCCTTCCCCTTGGCTCCTTCGATTCGGATTCTTTTAATCGAGCCAAGAGCTTCTCTCGACCTTTCCTCCTCATCTTTCCTTCTCTTCTCCTCATCTTCCTTTAAAGCTTCCTCCAGCTTGACTCACCCTCACTGAGCAGCCAGCTCATCGATTTGATCTCGAGCTTCCTCCCCGGCTGCCTCCGGATCACTGTGTTGGCCTTCATGCCCACATCTTTCCCTGGTCTCCTCGACCACACTGTGAGGGCTTGTCTTTTCTCCGACTCGGCTTTTTCCCCCTTTTTAACTTCAAGCAGCCAAGTCCGAAAGTTTTGCATCCAGAGCGTCGCACTTGATCCCGAAGTCTGAGTGGTCTACAGCCAACTCATTCACCACCAGCTGATTGTACCCCATAACCTCCTCCTTTAATGCCCTCGGCTCCTCCTCCATCGATTTCACTTTGCCCGGCCCGGCCAGAGTTAGTGACATCTATAATTTTATCGAACAATGTTACCTCAACTTCCTTCATGTCAAGCATTGTGTCTATTCTGCCTTTGACCATCCTCCTTGTCTTTCTTTCCATTTTCCTTCGGAATGTAGCATTGACTTTCTTCTCGACAAGGGACAATATAGATGAGAAGGCGGTGGTTGGGCTTAGGTCGTTGTCGTCATCCTCGGTTGAGGAGTCGACGAGGAGATTATTTGTTCTCGTTGAGGGGATGGGAGAGGAATAGATTGAAGTTTGGATAGTTGGAAGAGAGGAGTAAGATATTATTGGTATTGGAGAGGTTTGGACTGTGGGGAGAGGTATTTGGTCGAGATGGAGGTGGGAGAGATGTTTGAAGTTGGGTAGAAGGAATGGATAAAGGGGATGGGGTAGATTCTGTAATTGGGGTTTGGATTTGGTGTAGGGGAGGTAGAGGGTGTTGAAGAGGCTGGGATACCAGGCTGGGATATCCCTTCATTGCCAATTTGGATTTGTGGGGCTTGGTGAGGCACGAGGCTCGAAATGCCAGCCTGAGGCATTTCTTCACCGCTAAGTACGGGAGATAAGGTAGGAGATGGGGAAAGACTTGTACTGCCTCTCGAATAGGGGAAAGAGCAGCTTCCTTGGTTGGGGAGAGTGGAACCTCCAGGTGACCAACCTCGGCAATCTGAAGGACTGGGACCTCCTCCTCTGGTAGCGGGGTTGATAGATCTATCTGGCTGTTGAGCTACCAGATTTGGTGGATCCTTCGAGCTCTGGGCTGCTCGTCTTGGCCTCCTCACCAAGGGGATTTCTGCTTCCTCTTCTTCCTCATCATCGAGGCAACCTTGGCGGGAGCGACGGATGAGCTTTCCCCTTCTTCTTCTCTGAGGCTTTCACCAACCTCCTCTTCCTCCTCTCGAAACATCCTTGGGACCACGGCAATGTTTGGCAGTTGTACTTGAGGTGCGACCTCACCGGGCCGCTGTTTCATGTCCCTCTGTTTCGACCTCCACTGGGGCCGCCTCAACTTGTTCAGGCTGGACCACGACTCTCTACATGCAGCCGCCACCTCGGGCCCCGGGCCGCATCGGACTCATCATCCGAGTCGTTTCCTCCCACTGTCATCCTTTGTGAGGATGCCCTTCGCTTCGAGTACTTTTTGGTACCCACTCTCCGATCGGCTTCCTTATTCAAGCCCTTCAATAAGTACGTGATTTTGTTGAAGAGGCCGATCGTTGAAGTGGGAATCCAACCCTCTGCAGATGATTTGAATGTGAGGCGCTTCTTCTCCTCCCTCAACTTATGAATTAACAGCTCCACCCGGTTTACTTGTACCCCATCGACAATGGCTCGCATCACGCACAATCTGGGTTTGGTTAACCCATCATGTGAGCTCGCTCACCCAACACCGCCTTAGTAACCACCGTCATCAGCAACCGAAACCTTCTTCTCAAGCAGATTCTTCTTTAAATCCTCGCGAGTCCCTCGTAAGTGACCCTCGCCATCATATCAAAGGATTCTTCCCACTCATCTTCTTTGTACGTCAATGGATTAACTCCCTCCATTGACGTATCAAAAATCCTTGAAATGCTTTCCCTTGAATAGCTCGGTGTTGTTCCGGCCGAAGTAAGTATCAAATCCTTCCCGAGTGTCCTCCATTCTCGCCAAAATTTCTGCACCCAAAGAAATCATTGCTCTGCTTTGCGGAGACTTCGATGAAAGAAATCCTCCGAGTCGAGAGGCTTCAAGAAGACGAAGGATTTCTGCAGATTCTGGGTCATTTGTGGTTTCGAAATCGACATACATTTCCGCTTTCAAGCGGTTTTGAAATATTCCTCATTCATTTTGAAATGAGAAATATTTGTGGAAATGTATTTGGGTTTATAAGTTTTGGTAGTTTTTGAAGAAGATGCCATTGGAAGTTTTTGTGAATTTGAAAAGAGTTTTGACAAAATATGCAGATTTTCCGAGAATGGAAAGAAAAGGATTTAGGGAAGAAGAAGATGTATTTATAGGGGGAAGATTGGAAAGAGAAACCGCCATTTTTGAAAATATGAATTAATCTCAGCCATTTATTCAAAAAGTTTTTACCAGTGTTAATCAACGGTTAAAAACTAAGATAAACGATTAGGATTCAGCGCGTGAATTGTAATCGCCTTCGGAATGCGTAAATAGTTACTTTATAGACCGTTGATTTGACCGATATAGGTTACTTTATTCAGAAGTAAGTATACCCGACGTCAACCATGTGATGTCTTACTTCAATCGAAGGTTTACTAAACGAGATGAGTTTGAAAATGATCACCTTAAAACAGATAGGTTTTAGAAAGTCATCGATAGAGTAACCTGTCTCGATCCCCGAAAACCAACAGCTTAAATGTAACTTTTTAGCAATTTTCCAACCAAGATTAAACAAAACAGACTCGCATTTACTTTTCTAAAACATATTTTTAAGAAACAAAAGCAGACTCAAAGTTAAAAATAAAGGAGTTTGAATAAAAGAATGAAACAGTGTTATTTATCACCTGTTCCTCGCAAAGACATAAACTCAAAAGAAACCATCGTAAGCTTAAGGTAAATCGGATAGAATGTTAATAGTCATATGTTTTCTTTAGAAGTTCAAATTTGACTATTATCTCCTTGTCTCGATTTATTCAATGTCGACAAGTAATTATCAATTCGTATAAGGTCAATATGACTAATCCTTGATTCTTGATTCCTAAAAGGAGATCAATGATATCAGCCACCGATTGCCCTTTGACTCATATCTATTCTCGATAATTCTTTCTAGACATTAATTTAAAGAAAGAAAAGAAATAAGGAACCAAATGCACACAATTAGAAACCAGCTAAAGATGCATCAAGTAATCCTAATTCTAAGCACATTTCTTTGAACCTAGACTCATTAATGGTTTTGTAAGAATGTCGACTTTTTGTGATTCAAATGGCAATTTTCTCAATTCTAATGTCATTCTTTTCAACATGATCCCTAATGAAATGATGCTTAATATCTATATGCTTGCATCTAGAATGTAAAACAGGGTTGTAAGTCATTGCTATTGCACTATTACTATCACAAGAAATAGGAACTGATGTTTGAATATTATAGTCTCTAAGTCATTGACTAATCCAGAGGAGTTGAGAGCAACAACTTCCGGTGCCATGTATTCTTGATTGTGGAGGTGGCAACAGATGTCTGCTTCTTAGATAACCAAGAAATTAATTTGTTGCCTAAGAATTGACAAGTTCCCGAAGTGGATTTCCTATCAATCTTACACCCTCCAAAGTCTGAATCAATAACCTCGTTAGCTCAAAGTTGTCATCACCGGGTACCATAACCCTACTTGCAAGGTTCCTTTGAGATATCTAAGAATTTTCTTAGCAGTCTCAGATGAGTTTTCTTGGGATTAGATCGAATCTTGCACATACCCCAACCGCAAAGGCTATGTCCGGTCTACTTGCAGTGAGATAGAGAAGAGATCCAATCAACACGATACTCCGTTGCATCGAGTGGGTATCCCCGCTCATCCGAATCCATTGAGAAGTTAGTTGCCATAGGTATTTTGACTTCTCTCGCTAGTAGTCATTCCAAATTTCTCAATCGGATCCTTAGCATACTTAGATCGATGTATAAATATACCCTTACTCATCTGTTTAATTTGTAAGCCTAGAAAGTCTATCAATTCTCCCATCATTGACATTTCAAACATGTTCTTCATGAGAATGCTAAACTCTTCACATAATTTCGATTAGGTGAACCAAAAATTATGTCATCTACATAAATTTGAACTAGTAAGATGTTGCCATCTACTTCCTTTCTAAACAAAGTTCTATCAATCTTACCTTTAGAAAAACCATTTGATGTCAAGAAATCGCATAGAGTATCATACCAAGCTCGGGAGCTTGTTTCATCCATATAGAGCTTTGTTGAGTTTATAGACCTTGTTATTGATCTTAAACCCGGTGAGGTCGCTCTACATAGACCTCCTCAAGTAACACGCCATTAAGAAAAGCAGACTTAATATCCATTTGAAAGACTTTGAAAGACTTATATGCAAAGCAAATGCCAAGAACAATCTTATTGCCTCTAATCTCGCAACCGGAGCATAGGTTTCATCATAGTCTATTCCCTCGGTATCGTGAATAACCTTGTGCAACCAGCCTTGCCTTATTTCTAACAATAATATTGTTCTCATCTGCTTTATTTTTAAACACCCATTTGGTGCCTATAATCTTTCTCTGTAAGGGTCTTTCCACTAGATCCCATACATTTTGTCTTTCAAACCGATGCAGCTTCTTCCCGCATGGTCATATCCAGCTTTGGAGTCTGATAATGCTTCCTCAATAGACTTGGGTTCAAGAAGTGACACATAACAACCGAAAAGACTTTCAGAGTCTAACATCATTCGTGTGCACACTACTAGATGGATCTCCTATAATCTGATCGGATGGATGATAACTTCTCATCCTTTTGCCTATATGAGGAGAAGAATCCTCATCTTGAGTCTCGATTGGCAACTCATCCGCTCAACCTCACCGACGTTCCCCCTTCATCACCGGTGACTCGTGCGATCGGTGATGTCAAAGGTGTCCGATCTGAAGGAGTCTCGATCAAGTTGTCTTCTCGATTATCGGATGGGGATTCTTCTTCATCCGATTCTCAATCAAGAGTAGGTAGATAAATAGTTCTATGTTTAGTCTTGGATAATTCAATTTTATCTAGATTTTTAAATTTGATTCACTTTATCCGAGAAGGAATACAACTCATCAAAAACAACATGAGGAGTTTCCTCCACACAAAGGGTTGTCTTGTTAAAAACTCTAAATGCCTTTGAAGTATTAGAATATCCCAAGAATATTCCATCACCGCTTTAGCATCAAAGGTTCTTAACTTAGATTTCCCATTGTTATGAATGAAACACTTACAACCAAAAGCTTTGAAGTATGAGATCCTTGGAATCTTACCCTTCCAAATCTCATAAGGAGTCTTACCCTTGTCTTTGACAACTAAGCACCTGCTGCGGGTATAGCAAGCCGTGTTGATAGCTTCGCCGTAACCTATGAGGGGTATTATACTCACCAACATGCTCCCGGCCGCTTCCTTCAAAGTTCTATTCCTTCTTTCAACCACTCCATTTTGTTGAGGAGTTTTTGCTGAAGATGTCTCATGAATAATTCCATACTCATTGAAGAAATTAGATAAACAAGAATTCAAAAATTCTGCACTTTATCACTCCCGATTTTAATAATATTAACTCCCTTCTCATTCTCAATTTGTCTCGAATGCATCAGAATCTTGTTCATAGTCTCATTTTTCTTGAAAAGAAATATGACCCAAGTGTATCTAGAAAAGTCATCTACTACAACAAGAGTATATTTCCTTCCACCGAAACCGAGAGGAGTAACAGTCCAAACAAATCCAGATGAAGGAGTTGCAACACTCTTTCAGTATGAGGAGGAGTTAATACTCTTAAATGAGTGTCTAGGCTGTTTACCTTTTTGACAAGCATCACATTTAAGATCAGTTAATAAAAGTTTTTCGTAATCCCTTGACAAGGTTCTTCTTAGCTCACCTTACTAAGGGTCTTGAAATTCGATGACTAAGCCTTTTATGCCATAGCCAATTGATATCTTCTCCACCCTTAGCCATCGGACAAGTATCTTGAGAACAACTATTAAAGTTGGCCACATAGACATTACCATGTCTCAAGCCGCTAATAGTACCTTATCTCGAGGAATTATCCAAAATATCACATTTATCCCTTGAAAATTTTACAAGAAAACCTTTATCACAAAGCCGAGAAACAGATAATGATTATGTTTCAACCCATCAACAAAATATACCTCGATACCTGAATATCCTTGATAATCAAAGTACCTACACCTTTAGTCCGACCACAATTATTATCACCAAATAAAACTCTTGGACCATCAATGCTTTGAAAATTTGATAATCTTCTTGTTATGGGTCATATGTTGTGAATGACCACCGTCAATGTACCATATTGAAGCTAAGATCTCTTCCTTAAGTGATGATCCTGTGAATCCTCATTAGCCATGAGACGAGATCTCATCATCTCGATCCAAAATCAGATGAGGATGATGAAGATGATGATGATTTCTTTGGCTCTTTTTCTTCACCAACAAAGCTCTTTGATCTGCAAATCTCCGTCTCTTTTCTTCCTCTTTTCTTCCCTTTCTTTAGGAGTCGGTTGAGGACAGTCATAGCTGAAATGTCCTGGCTTATTGCATGTATAGCAAATATCACTCCTATCTCGATCTGGGACTGGAAGTATTTCTTCCGACAGTGATCTCGTATCTTCTTGTCTCGGCTCTTGTTTTTGTCATCATCTCAAGATTTATCTCGCCTTCCTATCTCGATCTGGATCTTTGTCTATCTCTACCTGCAAATCTCAATTTATTTCTCTTATACTTCATTCTCAATTTATCATACCTTTTTGTAAGTAAAGCCATCTGCTTCTTTCAAAGATAGATCAGCTCCTACAGACTCTATTGACACCTTGTCTTCTTTACCGACAAAGGCAACAGATTTGGATGAGGTGCTTGACTCCATCTCATCTTCCTCATCTTCTATCTCGGATATCATACTCTAAAGCTTTAAGATGAGAAAATAAAGTATGGTGAGTAATAGAGGATAAATCTTGAGTTGCTTTAAGGATATTGGATTTTTCCCTCCATCTCTTGGTTAATGATCTTAGAATCTTGTTATTAATCTCCTTTTCTGAATAATTCTTTCCAAGGTCAGCCGCTTTGTTGAGAAGATTTGTCAACCTCATATCAAACCGATCCACGACTCATTTTCTTTCATCTTGAATGTTTCAAATGTATGCAATCGATCGTAGCTTGTTCTCCTTAACTTGGTCGATCCTTCACAAACATTAGCTAGTGGTTTGCCACATTTCTTGGCTGTTTTACATCTTTTAACCTTCTCTATCCAATCTTTACTTAGAGTCTCTATGATTTCTGTTCTAGCTACTTGGTCAAGATTGTGGACCTTCCTTTCATCATTAGTCAATTCGAACTCTTCTTCTCTTGCCTAGTTCTTGATTCACTGCCTCGCTCCAGGCTGGTGCCTCCATGGAAAAACTTTATAGGACCTTCCTCAAGAACCTCTTCCATTCTATCATGAATGGCTTTTAGATGATTTTCCATCCTAAATTTCCAATAATCATACTCTTCAATTGAAAATTCAGCAGATTCCTAGACTTATTACTTTTACCCGATGACATGATGAAACAAAGACAAAAGTACTCCACAAAAACTTATTAGTAGCACTGTTAGAAATGAAAGAAAATGAAGAAAATCAAGATTATTCCAGAATCTTGTTCAAGACCTAAAATCAATATCGAAATGCCTTAACACCGCTCCGATACCACTTGTTGGTCCCGGAAAGTTGAGTTGACTAAAACCTTGAGTAAGCTTTCTAGAACAAAATCTAGAAAGTGGGGGTTTGAATAGATTTTGTAGATTTTTCAAATCTTTCAAAACCAATTCAAAATATCGATTAAGCACAATGGATTATGATTAAATTCTCAACTTCTTATAAGATCAAAAGCAAGGTTGATATACCTTGATTTTAGTTAAGATTCTGAATTTAACTCTTGATGTAACACAATTGTAAATCAAACAGAAACTAAAGAAAGCAAGAAATAACACCAGGATTTATAGTGGTTCGGATTTTAAAAATCCTACATCCACTCTCCTTCTTCAATTTGAAGAAGGGACTCTGCTTGCTTACTTTCTCACTTCCAACTTACAACTTACAACTTGTACAATTCTTCAAATCTTCAATCTCCTAGACTCTTCTTCTAGAAATCTAACTGTTACATAAGTGTGTATTGGATTTTGAAGATTACAGGAGAAGTATTCTAAAAACACTTAGAACTTTTTGAGACCTCTCTAGAAATACTTGTGAAAAGATTGTGAAATCTGAGTAGTGAAAATGTGTAAATCAAATATGCATAAGTGTTGTATCTAAAAATGAAAAACCTAGACCTATATATAAGTCTCGAGAAGACAGCTTAGTTTGTTAGTTAGTTCTAACAAACTTGAAAACCGCTTAACAAACTTAATCTTGAAAACCGCTTAAGACCTCGGTGATTCTTCCTACTCGTCTGTGACTTGGTGAAGATTAGCCTTTCTTGTTCTACTCAGCCTTATCTTGACCTCGTCTCGAGCTCTTTATACTTGTCTCCCGCAGATGATTAGGATTGAGGTTGTCTCCAGATGACTTGTCATTCCTCGTCTCCACCGACTTGAACTAATCTTGACCTAGTCTCGATCGGCTTTGTACTTAGAACTTAGTCTTCGCTTCTTTATCATAGTCTCGCTCATCTGGAACAGTCTTTTAACTCATCAAAACAATCTTGATCTAACATATTTGCATCCTTGTTTATATCTAAAACTAAAATATCGTGTAAAATCACTTGGAATCGGTTGCCCTTACCGCGCTTTAATTGTTTTTGTGTTGATGCTAAAGGTTCTAAGGGCGGTCTTTTGCTATTTTAGAATGAAATTATGGACTTATCTGTGTGTACGTACTCTTCTAATCATATAGATTCTTACATTATTTGGGATAATATTCGGTGGAGGTTTACAACATGTTATGCTCCATCCATTCCGGATGAGAGGCATATTTTTGGGACCTTCTTTTAAAACTATATAAGTTAAAGTCGAATGAATGTGAAGGTTGGATCCTGGGTGGTGACTTCAATGACATTCTATTTGATCCCGAGAAGCGGGGAGGCAATAGAAGGAGAAATGGTATAGTTGATGCAAGTAGATTCGAATGTCTAATATTACCACCTCAGGCCTAAATTCACATGATCCAACAAGAAGAGGAGCTTGATAAGCTTAAAAGCCAACACTCACCCTTCAAGTGTAAAGGGATCGTGTAGCAAGAAGTTACACTGTTAAATTATCGATCCAAGGGAATCAAGTGTGAGATAGCCCTAAATTTACTAGTTTAGTCATAATTGTAGCACAAGCCATTCAACAAGATCAATAAGATTCAAGCAACAATTAATTAAAGCAAACAACGAAATTAACTAGTAACGAGATGCAAACAATGATAAAAAGGTGATCGGGTGCTTATCAACTAATGGGGATCAAATATGCAATGAATTCAAATGAGCATTTATCATGTCAATCAATTAATAAGAGCAAACTTTTAATCAAACAATAATTTCGTACTTGGTAAGCCTAGGAATTACGCTACGATTTAAGCTTGAAAGTTTGAAAGGACTAAGTCACCCTTTCCTCCGGGACAAGAACACGAGTCAATAGGTTCCCTTAGCGTGTCTCCTTCGATACTAAGACACCTTACCTATGGTCTCTTCACTAATTACCCGATTGATCGTCTAAGTAGTAGTGTGGAATTGATGTATTTCTAATAGCAATAAAGTCTCCTTGTATTAAGCAATACACTCTAATTACTTAATTAATTCCCTCGGCCAAATGAGTTATCTAAATACCCATGTCTCCTTGTGATAATTAAACAACTATGTATGAAATTAGAAATTAATTAAACAAATAGATCAATCAAACCTCATCAACCCAATCTAATCAACGATCAAAATAACCTATAAGAATTCCTCACAATACTCAATCACCCATAAGCATCAAAACACCCTAGCACTAGGAATTTAGCCAAACATAATTAAAGAAATTAAACCCATGAAATTAATAAAATAAACAAAGATCATAACAAGAAATTGAACCAACAAAACTGAAATTAAAGGAAAAATATCACATAATTGGCGTCCAAACATTAAGAAACCATCCTTTGATCATCCCATTTGAAGAAGAAAAGCAAAATCTAACTATGTGTGTGTAAAAGTGTGTGTAGGGATTAAACCCTATTTTTCTATCTCTAATTCTCTCTAAATTTGCGCTGTAAAAAAATCTCCTCCTCTCGCTCCAATTTTCGCAGGCTATATCCCCTCTTTTAATCGGATGAAAATCTTAGTTATATGGTATAAGTGTATCCCTCCACGTGGCTCTCACCGATTGGCCGAAAAGAAAAGAAATTAACGCTGGGTAAAAATCGTGATACACTTTTCTCTGCTGAAAGTGCCGCCTCGACTCGAGTCAGCGGCTCGACTCGAGCGAGCGGCGGTGTTGATTGGGTTAGCCGCGACGGTGGTGCTGGTGATGGTGTGGGTGATGGTGGTTGGTGGTGATTTGAGTGGTGATTGCTGTTTGCAGATTGGGAATGTCGCTGGTGCGATGGATCCGTGAGAACGATGGAGGGTGAACTTATCAAAATGGTGGGTGCGATGGCTGCATAGGCTGTGGGTGTATTCTCCAGTCTGATGGGTGTAACTCGGATGTGTTGTATTTTTCGCCGCCCCAACTTCGTTCGACCGTATCTCTTTCATACGAGCTCTGTTTGACCCGATTCTTTTTGCATTGCGAAGCTCTCTCGGTCTTCTTTTCAACCATATAATTTCTCATTTGATTTGAAGACGTTAATTTCCCTGAAAAATTCCTCCAAAATCGCCTCAACCTACAAATTAAACTCAAGATACCAAATTAAATAATCAAATGCAATTAGCCAATTAAATGTGAATTAACATGAAAATGATATCAAATTGAGGCAATTAAGCACACAATAATCATGCAATTTTTACACTAATCAACTCCCCCAAACTTAAGGTGTTGCTCATCCCGAGCAACAAAATTAAAGAACAAGGGGAAAATTGCATAGGATCACTCAATAAATGAACTTATCAACACAATCATGTAATCAAACAATCTTTCTCAAATGAATCATCAAGTCAAATGCAATTAATCATCATCACATGTGTTGTTCTTCAACAATAGCAAATTCAAATAAATTGTCTACCAATTCTCACAAGATATGTGTTTCACACTCATCACTCAAATGTGTATAGGACAATATACTCTCAATCCATCAAATCTACAATTTATACCACACAAAAGTGATCAATCAAGGAATCAACAAGGTCTTTATATTTGGTTGTAAAGTAGGCTCTTTGGTAAAGGTGGGACATTTGGATAAGTGACTCAGTAAACTAGTAGAGTGAGAGGTCAAGACGCCTAGGAACATCTTTTACTCTCAAGAGAAAGTGCAATTGTACGGGTTGTACCCACAATACTCAACTCACACAATTTACTCGTTCTCTTTACAATTCATTCTTCTCACTCAATAGTCATAGAACCCTTTGTTTCTTTTTTCATTCAATCAACCACAATATGCACAAGAGATTTGTCCCTTTTTTCACTTCATCATTTCTTTTAATCACATCTCTTTTTTCAAGTGCACAATTTTTTTCATCGTTTTCTTTTCATTTCACAACTCAAATTTTTCCCACCGCTCTTCTTTCAAAGCACAAATTAACCTCTTTAAAAACATTACGCTCCACTAGTTATTGGGGACAATTAGGCTCATAAAAGATAAAAGGCTAAATTCGTAGGTTTGCCAAAGAAATAAGTCTAAATAAGCTCAAAGTGGCTAACTACGGAATAATATCATTTGGTAGGATAAATTTGGCCAAGTGACTAAATCAATTCAAAGATGGTCTTGTATCACATTCCAAGACTTCACACCTAAGTAGCTTCTAATTAAGAAAAGTGGCAAGTTCTAGAGCACACAAGCATGATTCATACACACATCAAGGAAACAAGACTCAAAATTATGCAAGTCAAGGCTCAAATCTCACAAGGTTTTCAAGGTAGACAAAATACTCTCCTAAGCAAAGTTTCCACACAAACACACATTACAATGACTAAATCACACTCTAACTCAACTCATCATCCAATTCAAATCACAAGATTAACAAATAAGCACATGACAAGTCCACAATCAAGATCACCATACTCAATATCCCATCACAAAATACCCATTCAAAATGATCAACTTAATGATATGCAATAAATCCACAAGTAAGCGCAAAATTCACAAAAATTTTCACAAAATTTCCTCATGCTAATGAGAGGCAAGTTGGTGCAACAAAAATTGCACACAACTACCCACTATGAAATCCAAAACATATCAACAAGAAAGCATATTCACAAGTAAGCTCAACACCAAATTCATGTACAAGTAAGATATAGCATGTAAGCCCAAAACATGAGGTGCACCGGTGCAAATGGAAAAGGGTGAAAAGAGGCACACCTCAACTTCAACTTCCTCTCAACTTCAAGCTTGTAACTCACCAAGCCTCACTTACACACCTTGACATCCTACAAGGGTCACAAAAAGAAATCACACACACTTATTGAAAGCAAATAAACAAAACATAAGTAAATAAAGCAAGAAAAATGATGGGTTGCCTCCCATCTAGCGCTAGTTTTAACGTCCCTATGCCGCATTTAAGCTTGAGTCGCTCAACTCTTTGCTATCCATTTCATCTTCACTCCACCCACTTCCTTGGAGGATGAAGCATAATGATGTTTCCCACCTTTGTTTCTTCTCTTCTTCTTATCAAACCAATCCTTCTCCTTCTTCACTTTCCTTCCTAGCACACAAAGAGAGATATTATTAGCAACCTTGAACTTGCTTGAATCATAAGAATCATCAATAATATGAGAGATAAAGAGTATAGAATGAATTGAGCTTGTTTTTGAGAATCCTTCATGTTCATGGAAAATGAAATTTCTTCATCATCCAATTTGAGCTTGATTTTCCTCTTCTACACATCAATGGTAGCTCCTCCGGTGGCCAAAAATGGTCTCCTAAGGATCAAGGGGATATTGGGGTCCTCCTCCATCTCCATCACCACAAAATCCGCATGGAAGCTAAATTTGTCTACCTTCACCACCACATCTTCCACAACTCCTTTTGGATGAATGAATGATCTATCGGCTAGTTGTAGGCCCCTGTGGTTGGTTTGAGATCACCGAGCTTCAATCGATCATAGATAGATAATGTCATCAAGTTAATACTAGCTCCAAGGTCAACGTGAAGCTTCCCGGATCCTTCGATTTTGAGGTAGACTCTTTTGAATAAGAGCATTACATTCCATGGATAGACTTATCATCTCACACTCATCAACCTTTCTCCTCTTGGTGATCAACTCTTTCAAGAATTTGGCATAAGTGGGTATTTCCTCAAGAGCATCCATCAAAGGTACATTGACGTTCACGTTCTTGAAGATTTCTAAAATCTTTAAGAATTTCTCATTAAGCTTTTGCTTCATGAACCTTTGAGGATATGGTGGAGGGACATAAGTCTTGGGTACCCCCATCCATCACATTTAACGTTGGCACCTTCAAGCTCTTTTCTCTCTTTCTCTTTTCTCAACTCTTTTGTCTTCTTCCACTTGGGAATTCTTTCTACTTTCTTCTCTTCTTTCAACTCTTCTTTCTCTTCACCACCAACTTCCTTCTCATCTTCAACACCAACTTCCTTCTCAACTTTGTCCTCATCTTCCTCCACCGGCATGCTTGGTCCTTCATATTGAGTACCACTCCGGAGTTTAATTTCCATACAATGCTCCCTAGGGTTCACTTCGTAGTAGAGGGAAGTTTCCCTTTTTGATTTCCTCCACTTGAAGAAGCAACTTGACCAATTTGGAACTCTAGGTTCTTCACTTGATTGGCCAACGAACTCACAACATTCTCCATCTTCTCCATTTTTGAGTTTGACTTCCCATGAAACTTGTGAGCAAATCCTCAAGACTTGGCTTCCCTTCATTGTTGGGAGCACGAGCACCCGAATCAAATCCGGAGGCAATGTAATGGCGGCTTTTGGGTTTGAGTAGGAGAAGTTCTCATGCTTTCGAAAGTTGGGATTATATGGAGGGTTGTTGGAGGGGATATGGATGTGGTTGGGAGGTTTGATTTTGGAAATTTGGTGGGGGATTGTTGGGATATCGATTTTGATAATTTTGTGGAGGGGCTTGGTTAGGAAATGAATTGTTACCTTGGACGTTCCCTTGAGGATATGATGGTCTTCCCATATAACTTACCTCTTCCACATGATTAGCAACTTGAGGAGCCTCAATGCTTCCTCCTATTACCACCTTTTTGTTCACCTCAACGAATTCATCCACTTTTATTGCCAATTGTTCCATTATTTTAGCAAGGGCCTTTATCGTTTCACTCTCCTCCACTTTGACAATTTTGTATGATCCCCTTCTTTCGGTAGGTTAACTAGCCGTGTTGCTAGCAATATTTTCAATTAATTCCTTGGCCTCTCTACCTGTTTTGTCAAACAAAGAACCACCCATGAAGAGTCTAGAGTTTGTCTTGAAAGTGGAAGACATCCATAGTAAAAGAAGCTCACAATTTGCTCATGCATGAAACCATGTTGTGGACATTTCCTTAGCAATCCATTGAACCTCTCCCATGCTTCACGTATGTTCTCCTCTTCAAGTTGAGTGAATTGAGCAATGGTGGTCTTGTATTGAAGAGTCGGGGAGGGTGGAAGGAATTTTAGAAGAAACTTTTTGCTCAAGGTCTCCCATGAGTCCAAGCTATCCCTAGGTAGGGAAACTATCCAATCCTTTGCTCGATCCCTTATGTGAAAGTGAAAAGACGAGCTCTCCAAGCATCTTCACTCACTCTATTCATCTTCACGGTATCAACATATTCCAAAAATTGAGCAATGTGGCGTTTGGTCCTCCTTGGGATCACCTCCGAATTGCTTACTTTGAAGGATATGAAGAAGGGCCGGCTTGATTTCGAAATTGTTAACCGCCAAGGGTGGGACGAGCTATGCCATCATAATGGAGTTGCACCGGAGGCTCAAAATACTCACGAATTCTCCGTACATTCCCTCCTTGCGTTTCTCCTTCTTGTCTTTCAACTACGGGACGATTGTTGTCCATCTCTCTTGTCCTTGCTCTTGCTTGAGTTCTTCTTCGATTTTCTCTCGATTACGTCTCCTTGCGGTGGCTTCAATCTCCAAGTTCAAGGGAATTGGTTCAATTCCACTTGATCTTGTGTTCATGCATACCTAGAAAACACCCAAGTATCAAATTCTCACAAGACAAAGCAAAAACAAGATAACAAAACAATAAAAATAAAAAGCACTATCAATTACTTTTAACGTTCAATCTAAGTTATCTCAAACACCGATTCCCGACAACGATGCAAAAACTTGATAAGCTTAAAAGCCAACACTCACCCTTCAAGTGTAAAGGGATCGTGTAGCAAGTAAGTTACCCGGTTAAATTATCGATCCAAGGGAATCAAGTGTGAGATAGCCCTAAATTTACTAGTTTAGTCATAATTGTAGCACAAGCCATTCAACAAGATCAATAAGATTTAAGCAACAATTCATTAAAGCAAACAACGAAATTAACTAGCAACGAGATGCAAACAATGATAAAAAGGTGCTCGGGTGCTTATCAACTAATGGGGATCAAATATGCAACGAATTCAAATGAGCATTTATCATGTCAATCAATTAATAAGAGCAAAATTTTAATCAAACAATAATTCCGTACTTGGTAAGCCTAGGAATTACGCTACGATTTAAGCTTGAAAGTTTGAAAGGACTAAGTCACCCTTTCCTCTCGGGACAAGAACACGAGTCAATAGGTTCCCCTAGCGTGTCTCCCCTTCGATACTAAGACACCTTACCTATGGTCTCTTCACTAATTACCCGATTGATCGTCTAAGTAGTAGTGTGGAATTGATGTATTTCTAATAGCAATAAAGTCTCCTTGTATTAAGCTAATATACACTCTAATTACTTAATTAATTCCCTCACCCAAATGAATTATCTAAATACCCAAGTCTCCTTGTGATAATTAAGCAACTATGTATGGAATTAGAAATCAATTAAACAAATAGATCAATCAAACCTCATCAACCCAATCAATTAACCAACGATCAAAATAACCCATAAGAATTCCTCACAATACTCAATCACCCATAAGCATCAAAACACCCGGCACTAGGAATTTAGCCAAACATAATTAAAGAAATTAAACCCATGAAATTAATAAAATAAACAAAGATCATAACAAGAAATTGAGCCAACAAAACTGAAATTAAAGGAAAAATATCACCTAATTGGCGTCCAAACATTAAGAAACCATCCTTTGATCATCTCATTTGAAGAAGAAAAGCAAAATCTAGCCGTGTGTGTGTAAAAGTGTGTAATAGTGTCTGTAGGGATTAAACCCTATTTTTATATCTCTAATTCTCTCTAAATTTCATTTGTAAAAAATCTCCTCCTCTACCTCCAATTTACGCAGCCTATATACCATCTTTTAATCGATGAAAATCTCAGTTATATGGTATAAGTGTATCCCTCCACGTGGCTCTCTCTAATTGGCCGAAAAAAAAGAAATTAACGCTGGGTAAAAATCGTGATGCGTTTTTGCTGCTGAAAGTGCCGCCTCGACTCGAGTCGAGGCGGATCGACTCAGTGAGCTTCGGTGTTGATTGAGTTAGCCGCGACGGTGGCGCTGGTGATGGCATGGGTGACAGTGGTTGGTGGTGATTGCTGTTTTCAGATTGGGGATGTCGCTGGTGCGACCATTTGTGAGAACGATAGAGGGTGAACTTATCAAAATGGTGGGTGCGATGGCTGCATAGGCTGTGGGTGTATTCGCCAGTCTGATGGGTGTAACTCGGATGTGTTGTGTTTTTCGCCGCCCCAACTTCGATCGACCATATCTCTTTCATACGAGCTCCGTTTGACCCGATTCTTTTTGCATTGCGAAGCTCTTTCGGTCCTCTTTTCAACCATATAATTTCTCATTTGATTTGAAGACGTTAATTTCCCTGAAAAATTCCTCCAAAATTGCCTCAACCTACAAATTAAACTCAAGATACCAAATTAAATAATCAAATGCAATTAGCCAATTAAATGTGAATTAACATGAAAATGATATCAAATTGAGACAATTAAGCACACAATAATCATGCAATTTTCACACTAATCGGAGCTCATAATATTAAGGAAAAACTTGACAGGTTCCTTGGTAATGAATACTTGGAAGGAAAAGTTTCCCAAGGCCCAAGCAATTAACTGTGGGTTTTATGAATCAGATTACATGGGCGGTTAAACTCACTCTTAATCATACAAAATGGATCCAAAAAACTACAAATAAAAAAGAATTCACCTTCGAGAACAAATGACTTGTGGAGGATAACTTTGTTGAAAAGGCTAAATGTTGGTGGAAGAAAGTCGGCGGTATTGAGAAATTACCAAAAAAGCTCAAGGCATGTAGCAACCACCTTCAACAATGGGCCTCTGAAGAAGTTGGTAACACTGCTAAAAAATTAAAAAACTTATGAAAGAGGTGGAGGAGTTACAAGATAAGGAAGACATTATGGAGGAGGAAGGTGGGTTGATAGGAAAAGAAAAAGAGCTAGAAAAACTACTTCTTCAAGAGGAAATTTATTGGCAACAAAGGGCAAAAAGCAGTGGTTAAAAGCTGGTGACTCGAACACGGCTTTTTTCCGCCGCATACCTCAATGCGCACAAAGCGTTGTAGTGGCCGGATCCCGAGTCCCCTGTCCTCGATCAGTATAGGACCAAATGCAGTCCACCGAATCTGCATTTTATCTCGACCCCACTCTAGTCGCCCTTCACGGAAGCTCGACTCCGATCGAGGGTCGAGTGGACGCTAGGGACGGAATCCCCAAAAGGGCTATGGTGAACCAGCCCCTCTCCATGGCCATCGAAATGGCGGAGGTCCAGACTAAGATTTTGCTTCCCCAAATGGCACTCTATGAGGGGAAGACTAACCCCGAGGTACACCTCGGCAAGTACCTCACCTATATGATCGGGAGAGGGACAATAGATGCGACCAAGTGTCGTTTGTTCCATCGACACTGCGCGAGCTCGCCCACAAGTGGTACACCTCTCTCCCCTCTCGCACGATCGACAATTTCTCCGGCCTCGGCGAACACTTCATCTCCTACTTCACCTCGAAGATTGCTCGCCACTGAAAGCCAATAGAGGCTCATGGGCATCGAGACGAGGCGGAGAAGGAGACGGGCGAGGAGTACCTTGAGTGCCTCGATGAAGTTCTCCTCACGGGGAACCCATCGGGACGAACTACACTTCACGCCGCCATGAGCGGCCTCGGGCGGACTCCCATATGTTCCACCACATGACCAAGCGGTACCCCACCTCTTACGCCGAATTCCGACGGCGAGCGGGGACCTCCAGAAACCGCAATTGCTGTTTCTCCCTTGCCGGCGAAGAAGACCCACCAGCCCGGAAGGGGCAATCGGTCAAGGCCCCGGGCACCTTCAAGAGCTTCAAGGCGTGGAGGTCATCGAGAAGCTCAAGCACACCCCGCTTTCGTTTTCAACACAATAAAAGGGAAAGGGGTCTTCACCCCACCCAAAGCCCTCAAAAATAACCTCGCTTGATTCTCCAACAAGTTACATTGCCTTTCATAACGGCCCTAGGCACAACACGAGCAAGTGCGGGGACCTTCTTCACCAACTATGGAAGTTGTTCGTAATAGGAAAGGCTGAGCTAGTACGTCAAGAAGCCCGTGCCCCGTCCGCGGCATGACGGCGAAGAGCGAGGCTCTCCTCGCAGGAATAGGGATGACGGCGCACACGCCCGAGTAGTAGCGGTGGTCGCGGCGGAGGATGAAGCGGGATACAGCGGTGGCGAGATCATCACGCCTAACACTGGGGGTGGGTCTAGATGATCCAGCACTGGAGGAAGCAGCTTAGGCGGGCTGACCCTCGTCTCGCACCTATCCAATGTAGCGGCGAGCTCGCGCCATCGACAACATCCACATCGTTGCCCCCTCCCGAGCCGACAATCTCCAAGTCGGCCATGATTAGCTTCTCGAACGCTTATCACGAGGGCTTTATGTTTCCATAAAATGAAGCCTTGGTCATCTCGGCCAAAATCTTGGGGATGACGGTGGAAAAGATCTTGATCGATAATGGGTGCTACTTGATTGGAGTAGTATTTCCGTGCAAGCTAAGACCAATCGTAAATATCGAACCCAAGGGAAAAAGTATGCACGTGAGGCCCTAGAAATACGAGTTCTTAGTGACTATTGATGCAACAAGGGATGGCACTAACACTACAAAACACTTGCAAAAATACAAATCAATAATAAGCAAACAAATGATCGAACACTTAAAATGCGAGAGCAAAGAACAACAATAAATGGAGGAATTAGGGTGCTAGGGCTAACATCCATCAAGGAATCATCAATCAACAAGCTATGATGGTATCAAATTGTAGATCAACTAAGATAGAAAGCATAAAACCATCATGAAATTAATCACTCCATTAATAAC
Source organism: Paraleonurus japonicus (assembly GCA_030762865.1). NCBI lineage: Eukaryota > Viridiplantae > Streptophyta > Magnoliopsida > Lamiales > Lamiaceae > Paraleonurus > Paraleonurus japonicus. The sequence continues at coordinate 26,273,390 of CM061060.1, forward strand.
ACAATGCCTAATGTGAGTATCCTTAGTTCTTCCCATCTCTCAATGTAAAAGTCCCCAATCCACACATTCATACAAAAATTAAAACCCGATTAATCCCGGATCACGTTAGCTCAACTCTCGCCTATTGCTAGGGTGATCAAACATTAATATAAAGAGATAATTTTGCATGAAGCACACTTAAGAATCACAATTAGGAAGCAATCTGCTCAATTGATCTCCAATCATCAACAATCATAGCATAGTCAATCAAATCATCCTCAATTTCAATTAACCCAAGCACAAGAGAGTTAGCCCATGGTGCCAAGGGCAAAATCCATGGGAAGAAGATAGGATTGAACAAATACAACACAAATCACAACAATTAAGAAATTGAAAAGAGAAGAGAGGAAGAACATCACCAATTGAATTAAATCCACAACAAGAGGAATGCTTGAGTCTTCAACACAAATCTTCAAATCAATTACAAGCTTGAATTGGATGAAATAACTAGATCAAATGCTAAACTAGAGCTAATCTAATCAACTACAATTGAAATCTAAATCTAAATCTACCATCTACTCTACCTAAAATGGGAAATTGGCTTGGGGCCTAAGAAATCGCCCCAAAACCGCTATTAACCGCTCTATCTAATGGTATATGGAGTTCTCCCTAATATGCTCTGCTTCAGCCCTTAAATAAACGATTTTGCTGAAAAAAACCTCCCCCTCGAGTCGAGGCTCAGCCCTCGACTCGAGGCTTGCCATTTTGCCTCTCTCTCGACTCGAGGCTCCTCCCTCGAGTCGAGGCCTCTTCTTTTTTTTTTCTGATTTTGGTCCTCTAAGCTTCACCCTCAAGTCGAGGCCTCTGGTCCTCGACCAGTCGAGACCAGGGCATTTTTCCGGCCGGATCTCCGCCTCCGACTCTGTTTTTCGTCCATTTTGTTCGTCCCTTTATTCTAAGCATATCGGTACTCTCGGTTTGGTCAAAATCCACCGATTTACTCAAAACGGACGAAAAACATCAATAATCTCACAAATAATACTTTTTAGGAAAAATAGTGATACTCTACACATTTATGCACAAAAACTAACACTTTGGATCACTTTTTGCACTAAAATAACCCCTAAAAACATGCATCAATTCACTCAATCATAATACCCCCAAACTTGAAGTGTTGCTCGTCCTCGAGCAATGTAGAAACTAAGCACAAAGGAGTGAATTGATTGCAATTATGTCACATGGCACCATAGAAGATAATTAAGACAATTGAACTCATCAATGATCATAAGTATCAATGCAACTATCCACTAGCAATCAAGATAAAATCATGCTCAAATAAATGCTCAATCAAACACTTAACACATTCTTTGCTTCCATGGAGTGTTTCACTCTTCTCTCAAGTGTATATAGGTATGATGCACTCAATCATCAAATTCACAAACTTGCACACCATATGCTTGCCAATAGACTTAATCTCAATCAAAATCATTAGTGTTCAATCAAAAATCAAAGAGGTCTTTCGTCAAGGTTGTAATGTAAGCTCTTTGGAAAGGTGGGATGTTTTTGGAGAAGAGTGACTAAGTAGTAGAGACTTGAATGAAAGGCTAAGCAAAACAATTCACATCTCTTCAATCATTGATCAGTCAACTCTTTCTTTTGCACTTCAAGATCAATCACCACCATTCACTTGAGTTTTCTTTCACATGAGCTCACAAATTGAATTTTTCTTCTTTTCATTTGCAACATTTTTTCCACTTCAATTTTTTTTTCACAACCTTTCTTCTCTTCATCACTTAGCACATCATTTTCCACCACACTTAGCAATCAAATTACCATCATTAGCCAACAATCAAGCTCTGCTAAACATCGGACAAGAAGGCTCATCAAAATAGACTAATGACTTCAATTTCACTTGGCTTGCCAAAGAATAAGGATCATAAGGCTTAACATGGCTCACTAAGGAAATCAAATATTTTTGTGGGGAAAATTTTTGGCAAAGTGACTAATTAATCAAACATAACCTCTTATCACTTTCATAAAATCACACAAAGATCAATATCAACAAGTCTAGTGGTAAGTTCTAGCATACATATCCATGAATGATGCACTCACAAAGAAATTATATCAACCGTATAAGATGTACGATTATTAAGGCACAAAAGCTCACGGGCTAAAATTGAGCAATGAATCAAGCATTATCAATCACATTCATCTTCATATAATTAATCAAGAATGCTAGTATCAAGCCACAAATCTACTAATGATCCAATCAAAATTCAATTAAGTCTTGCAAATCAAGCACAAGTGCTCATGTACATAATTCCAAGCACACTCACTACATCAAGAATGATACTCAAAGATATGCAATAAATCCACAATTAGGCTCATGATCTAAACTATCCTAAAAATAATAGAAATCCAAGAGATCAATAGAATGTAATCATCATAAGACAATAAACTCAATAAGATCAAAGCATCATAACCATCATCCATAAAATCATCACAAATCCAAACATCATCACATCAAATCCGACTCATAAAGTACAATCACCAATCAACATCAAATCATACAAATCACTAAAGAGATAAGAGACTAAATAACTAGAGGAGAGGGATGAGGAAGTAGGGAATACCCCTAATAGTCGAGACGGCGGCGGCGGAGGGTAGGGGCCTCGCCGAAGTTCCGGGAGCTGAATTTGGAGGAGCGTATACATATCTCTTTGAGTCTTACGAGTCTCCTCCAACATCCGATAACACTCATCTGGCGAGTCGGGCACTCCATTGCATACGCTGGCTGTCGGCCCACATCTCCTCTGTCGAGTCCACGGCCTCTGTGATGAGCTCCCTACCTCGTACTCTCGACTCCTCATCTCATCCTGCCCGGTACATATAAATCTCGACCTGAAATCCTCGTCCATATGTCTTGGCTCATCCTCCCGAGTCTGCTCCTCCTCGTCCTCATCATCATCATCTCCTGCATCAGCTCTCTCGGCGGCACCCTCGGCCTCATCCTCATCGGACCCAGGCTGCTGTCCCTCCTCATCATCGACATCGTCACGGGAGGACATCTCCATGCTCGCGGGTATAGACGTCAATCGCCTCTGTGTGGCCTGTGACCACATACGGAGGTTGATGGTCATGAACACTAGAGCATCGAATACCATCATCAACCTCTTATTCGGAAGAGGGAATCGGCCACCATGGTGCTTCTTTGGAAGCACCAAGTCCTACCGATGCGGTCGAGTGTCCTCATACACCGCATGGTATCTGTAGTGAGATTGGGGCCCTCCGGTGCTCGAGGTTGTGAGTGGGAATGCCAAGGTGCTCGGCAATCAAAGTAATCATGCCCCGAAGTGAATCTTCTTGAATTTCGTGCTCGTAACCCGCTCAAACAAGTAGCGAGAGGTAGGCGGTATTAAACCGGACCCGTGCAAGAAACACCAAATGACATACAGCTCCTCTGAAACCACGGCTCCACCCTCCGATCTCGCGAATATAGTGCTCGCGAGGATCTTCTCAAGTATCGAACCACCGGGTTCTGATGTGAGTGCTCTTCGATTTGCCCTAAATAAATTGAGGTTGATCCGGTGCCCCGAGTCCGATATTCTTCTCCATAACTTCTTTGCATTGTACTCCTTTATGATGTTGAGGAGTGATCGATCGGGTCGGTGGGTGCTCCAATAATCTCGTTGACCTCATCCACGGTCAACGTGTACTCGTTACCCATGAGCTCGAAAGTGATGGCCCGAGGAAATTTGGCCTTCTTGGCCTTATCAAATCTAACGGTGCAGAGGGACTCTAAGGTAAGTCCAGGATACGTCCTCGGCCTCTTCATCAAGAAGCCCCCATCCCAATCTGCTCGAAAAGGCGAGGAATGTCCTCCTCTATCCCCATGGATGTCATGCGGTCATGATCAACAAGGCGGGTCTTGACCACCTTGTTATAGAGCTCAAGCATACAATATAATATGCTTCCTCCACTTGAAATCATCCCATGGAATACCGAAGTCCGAAGGCATCTTGTGAGCAAACCGAATATCCCTCTCTCATCTTTGGATCTCCTCATCCGAATAATTACGGCCATCAACTCCCCTAAACATTTTCCCCGCAAAAATTCCCCAAGGCAAGAATAAGCTCCACAAAAAGAAATTCGAGCAAAGAAAATGATATCAAGCATACCATGAACGAGTCAATAGGCACCAAAATCTCCAATCAATAACAACCCCTAGTGACTAAGCAATAAATCTCAACAAGTGGTCAAATAGTCAACTTAAACAAATACGATCAATAGAAGTGCTCAATAATCCTCAAAACATGCATACATAACTAGAATGGCTTCAACAATTAACAATCACTACTAAGCTCACTAAAAATCATGCAATTAAGCTCCAAAAATTGTATCTAAAAATCATGAACCAACAAGCATGAGTTATCTAAATACCCAAGTCTCATTGCGATAATTAAACAACTATGCATGGAATTAGAAATCAATTAAACAAGTAGATCAATTAAACCTCATCAATCCAATCAATTAATCAACAATCAAAATCACCCATAAGAATTCCTCACAAAATCAATCACACATATGCATCAAAACACCCTAGCACTAGGAATTTAGTTGATCATAATTAAAGAATTTGAATACACGAAATTAATTGAATAACCGAATGTCATAACAAGAAATAGAATCAAGAAAACTGAAATTAAAGGAAGAATATCACCTAATTGGCGTCCAATCATAAAGAAAACATCCGACAATCGTCTAAATTAAAGAATAAATCGAAACCCTAGCTATGTGTGTATGAAAGTGTGTGTTCTTTATCTTCTTCTCTCCCCTTGATCAAAAACGTCTGAACATATACTGTATTTTCGTGTATATATATGTATATAAGCGCCTGCCACGTGTCACGCTCGGATTGGACGAAAAATAACAAAATTCCAAAAATCACGTCCCTCGACTCGAGGGCTGAACCTCGACTCCAGGCTTGGCTCCTCCTCGAGTCGAGGGCCAGGCCTCGACTCGAGGCTTTTGAAAAATCCGGTTTTTATTTTGGCCAATCCTCGACTCGAGGCTTCCCAAGCTCGAGACCAGGTATTTTTCTAGGCCCGTTATGCACCTCGGACCCCGTTTTTGCCCTACACATTCGTACGCCGCCATATGAATCTCGGTACTTTTCGTTTCATCAAATTACACCGAAACTCTGAAAATGAGACAAAAACCGAAGCGAAATGCATTAGTAATACTTTTAAGCATAAGAAGTGATAATCTATATTTTTAAGCTTAAATAGTAATACTTTTCATCAAATTATGCATTTAAATCCCTCAAATTTTATGCAATAATTCACCCTAATCAACTCCGAAGGCTCAGCCCGCTTAACATGTCCCCTTTCCTCGGGATTCGCTCAAATGCGGGCACGCGGCCAAGTACGAGGCGAAGTGAAACTCGAGGATCGGGCCGCCGAGCTGCTCCATAAAGCGAGCCCAATCTTCGTATGCGAGATCGAGCTCTAGCTCATGTCGCCGCTTTTTCTCCTCTACGGCCTCCACCTCTAACCTACGGGCGGCATCCCTAAGGGCCTCCCTAACATTGATCTCGGGCGAGTCCGATCCCAACGAAGAATCGGTCCCCATCTTAGAGTCGGTCCTCTCCTCCTCGTCGGGCAGCCGCCGCCTGTGTCACCCTCTCTGGGAGGCTCAAATCCACCCGAGATCGCCCAAGCTGGCAAAATCGGGGGCTCCAGCGAGATCGCGGGCATCTCCTCCATGGGAAGGCCCCGCCAAGACCGAGATAGGGGCAACGGGCCTCCCAAAAACTTGATCCAGCCCTCGAGGTCTCGCTTCCAACCATGCCCCAAGTGATTTCCGAGGCCTAAGCCCGCCGGAATCGCCGCTATCGGAACCCTAACCATCTCCACATTAAAGAAAGGGAAGATGAAAGAAAGAAAGTACCTGAATTGCAGAGAAGCAAGACGCACACCAAGGTTGAGGAAACGCTCAAGAAGTTTGAAATAACTCTCAGATTGCCAAAAACGCAAAGTGAAAAATTGTTGCAAGAGACCCCTATTTATAGATATGGGGGAGGGCCCCTTGCAAATTTAATATTTGAAAAATGGGGGCCCGAGGGAAATTTTCCCAAAAATAGGACCCCTCGGGCCAAGTTTTGCCTCGGGAGGCGCGCCCGCAGGTTTCCCATGCAATGATTGCAACGGCCCACGCGCCTCGGGATCGACCCCAATCGTGCCCTTTAAGAAGAAGAGTTGCATCGGTTCCCCAAAAAGCCGCCACACGACGTCATCGTGGGCGGTTGAAAGGACGTCATAGGAGCGTCCGAGCTAATCTGAGTTCGCATCATGTCACCCGAAGACATCACCTCGCCCCGGGCCGAGAACGACTAGGTCCGAGCTAGGGGCAATTGTTGTGACATGGAATATAAAGCTGTCTAAACTTCGTAGCTCGCGGGAGGAAGCGAGCATCTTAGGAACCCAACGAGCAGCCTAGCAAATCTACCGAGCAAGGTTCGAGGACTTCGTAAAGGGGACAGGAGCCTAACAACCCGAGCAAGATGCAAGAAGCTATTCGGCGAGGACCGAGAAGCGACGGATAGGGGAGATCAGCTAAAAGAAGAAGGAGATCTCACAACAGTCGCGGTCGAGAAGTCATTCCCTAAAAGGAAAAAGATCTCGCCGCCGCAGAGATCTCTGCCAAGTGGCCACGTGGAGCGCCTTAGTTAGGCTGTAACTCTGTCCATCCGTACTTTGTTGTACCAGTGCATTAAATGTTGTACTTTTACATTAAATGCACCCGATTTCTTGGGATTTAGTAGCCGCAAAATGGCTTGTATAAATAAACTCTATTTGGCACAATAACAAGGATTGAAAAATCCACACTTAAGACTGGGACTCATCCTCCCAAGAATCCTCTCGTGTCATTTATTGCTTTCAAGATTCATTTCACCATTACTTCTTGCTTTCAAAGCTTATCATTGACTTTCAATATCCATCAGTCTCCAAATCACCCTACTAACTAAACAGACCGATTAACAACTTTAGTACACTATTAGCAGGGCGCTTAATCGGGGTAACAACACTATCTAGCATGGATTTAGAGTGTTGTACCTCATGATTTAGGTGTTGTAAGTGTAACACCCCCAATTTCCATTATTTATTATATATAAATTAATTTCAAAATATTAAGTTTTATTAAAATCTTAGATTATACATATCTCTCACAAATTTTAATAAATGATGAATATCTTTTAAATTTTGAATATACTTTAGAATCTAGTTAAATATAGTAGATCAATATTTAAAACTTAAAAATATTTTTAGTTTGGCTTAGTTGGTGAACATTGTAAGGCTTGCTCTATGTACATGCATTTTTTTTTTAATTAAACTTCAAATTATAAGGCCACATAGATAACACATAAGAATCCACATGATTTTCAAGAGAGTAAACTAATCTATTAAAATGACATGTGTACTCAATTTATTCTTAAATTTACACATAAGTCAAATGAATGTGAGATTGACACATCATCAAAATCAACTCTCTGTTAATTCCCTCACCCAAATGAGTTATCTAAATACCCAAGTCTCCTTGTGATAAATAAACAACTATGCATGAAATTAGAAATCAATTAAACAAGTAGATCAATCAAACCTCATCAATCCAATCAATTAATCAACAATCAAAATCACCCATAAGAATTCCTCACAAAATCAATCACCCATATGCATCAAAACACCCTAGCACTAGGAATTTAGTTGATCATAATTAAAGAAATTGAATCCATGAAATTAATTGAATAACCGAATGTCATAACAAGAAATAGAATCAAGAAAACTGAAATTAAAGGAAGAATATCACCTAATTGGCGTCAATCATAAAGAAAACATTCGACGATCGTCTAAATTAAAGAATAAATCGAAACCCTAGCTATGTGTGTGTGAAAGTGTGTGTTCTTGATCTTCTTCTCTCCCCCTTGATCAAAAACATCTGAACATATACGTATTTTCGAGTATATATATGTATATAACTGCCCGCCACGTGTCACGCTCGGATTGGACGAAAAATAACAAAATTCCAAAAATCACGTCCCTTGACTCGAGGGCTGAACCTCGACTCGAGGCTTGGCTCCTCCTCGACTCGAGGGCTAGGCCTCGACTCGAGGCTTTTGAAAAATCCGGTTTTTTTATTTTGGCCAATCCTCGACTCGAGGCTTCCCAAGCTCGGCCCTAAGTCGAGACCAGGGATTTTTCTAGGCCCGTTATGCACCTCGGACCCCGTTTTCTCCCTACACGTTTGTCTCATCGCCGTATGAATTCGGTACTTTCCGTTTCGTTAAATTCCACCGGAAACTCAAAACGAGACAAAAACCGAATGGAATGCATTAGTAATACTTTTAAGCATAAGAAGTGATACTCTATACTTTTTACTTTTCATCAAATTATGCATTTAAATCCCTCAAAACTTATGCAATAATTCACCCTAATCAACTCTCCCAAACTTAAAGTGTTGCTCGTCCCGAGCAACAAAACAAATAAGCACAAAGGGTGAATTGATTGCAACTATGTCACATGGCACAAAGAATGAAATTTGGACAATCAAACTCATTAGTGAATATAAGTTTTCAATATCACTTTCAACGAACACTCAAAAATGTCATGCTTTGACAAGATGCAAATTCAAATACTTTCTCAATGCTCCTTCCAAGAAGTGTATCTCTCATCACTCAAGTGTATAAGGACAATAAAGCACTCATTCATCAAATCACAACCATACACACCATAGGCTTGCCACAAGACTCAATCTCAATCGACATTCCGTGTATCAACTATGAATCAAAGAGGTCTTTTCAAGAGGTTGTAATGAAGGCTCTTTGGATGAGGTACGTGAATTTTGGGAAATAGTGACTCGGTGTTAGTAGAGCAATAAATGTTGATCAAATAATGTAATGCAATTTACACATCATCTCAACAAGCACATCTCTTCTTTCATTTTCTTCCTTTTCACATAACATTCACCACCAAACTCCTTTGGAGACTTTCTTTTACATTCAAGCTCAAATTGAATTTTTCTTCTCATGATTTTTCATTTTTTCAATTCAATTTTTCTTTTTCCTCTTTTTTATCTCAACATACTTATCCAATTCATACCACCACACTTTTCAACTTCACTTCACCATTTATTTGCCAACAATCATGCTCTACTCAACATATGGGAACAAAGGCTCATAAGGAAAGGCAAAATGGCTTAATTCCACAAGCTTACCAAAGAATAAGGCTTTAAGGCACAAAATGGCTTACTAGGGAAATCAATAACATTGATGGGGTAAAATTTGGCTAAGTGGCTTTTCAAATCAAACATGGCCTCAAATCATCTTCATAGATCCACACAAAACTCAACTTCAACAAGTCTATAGGCAAGTTTTAGCATGCAAGATTGCAATTGATGTACTCAACAAGGAATCAAACCGTTTTCATGCACGATTTAAAAGGCTCAAAACTCACGGGCTTAAAATAAACGAAGAGAAAGCATTCTTCATCACACTCATCATCACAAGACAACTTCTCATGCTAGCATCAAGCAACAAATTAACTCATCAACACATCACAAGTTTATCATGTCCATCAATCAAAACAAATATGCCACGTACATACCTCCAAGCATAACACCTCATCAAATTCACATAAAATAGACTCAAAGATAAAAATAAAATCCACATTTAAGCTCAACATTCACGAAAATTTTCACACAATTTTCTCATTACGAATGAGAGGCAAGTTGGTGCAACAAGCATTGCTAACTAACACCCCCAAACTTTTCATTGCAAAGCAATTAAAAGTTTGGCAAATGTAGATAGCTAGGTGAAGTTGCACACAACTACCTACTATGAAATCCAAATGAGCACATATGAAAAGAAAGAAAGAAAGCGAGGCACACCTCCCCCAAACTTAAACAAGTTTAAGTCTAGAGAAGGTGTGGTACCATAAAAGCTTTAAAATTTCTTTCATCGTCAAACTTGTAAGCACACCAAGCCTCACTTGCACACCTCGATCTCCTACAAGAAACACAAAAATAAATCACACACACTTATTGAAAGCAATAAATAAATAAATAGAAAAAAACAAAAGCAAGAAAACGATAGGTTGCCTCCCATCTAGCGCTAGTGTTAACGTCCTATGCCGGACGGAGCTTGAGTCGCTCAACTTTCCTCAATCCATTTCATCCTCACTCCACCCACTTCCATAGAGGATGAAGCATGATGATGTTTCCTTCCTTTGTTTCTTCTCTTCTTCTTGTCAAACCAATCCTTCTCCTCCTCCACTTTCTTTCCTAGACACAAAGAGAGATATCATTAACATCATCAAATTTACTTGGACAATGAGAATCATCAATAAAATGAGAGATAAAGAATATAGAATGAATTGAGCCAGTTTTTGGAGGATCTTTAATGTTCATGGAGAATGAAATTTCTTCATCATCCACTTTGAGTTTGATCTTCCCCTCCTTCACATCAATTGTAGCTCCACTAGTAGCCAAGAATGGTCTCCCAAGGATTAAGGGAATATTGGGGTCCTCTTCCATCTCCATCACCACAAAGTCCTCATGGAAGCTAAATTTGTCCACCTTCACCACCACATCTTCTACAACTCCTTCTGGATGAGCGAATGATCTATCGGCTAGTTGTAGGGCCATGTGGGTTGGTTTGAGATCACCGAGCTTCAAGCGATCATAGATGGATAACGACATCAAATTTATACTTGCTCCAAGGTCATAAAGGGTCTTCTTCTTCTCACCACTACCCAACTCACAAGTCAATGTGAAGCTTCCCGGATCCTTCAATTTTTGAGGTAGACTCTTTTGAATAAGAGCACTACATTCCATAGATAGACTCACCATCTCCACTTCATCAAACTTTCTCTTCTTGGTGATCAACTCTTTGAAGAATTTAGCATAAGTAGGCATCTCCTCAAGAGCATCCATCAAAGGTACATTAACATTCACATTCTTGAAGATTTCCAAGAACTTTGAGAATTTCTCATCGAGCTTTTGCTTTATGAACCTTTGAGGATATGGTGGTGGAACATAAGTCTTAGGTACCCCCATACATCACATTCAATGTTGGCACCTTCTAGCTCTTTCCTCTCTTTCTCTTTCCTCAACTCTTTTGCCTTCTTCCACTTGGGAATTCTCTATACTTTCTTCTCTTCTTGCAACTCCTCTTCCTCTTCACCACCAACTTCCTTCTCACCTTCAACAACAACTTCCTTCTCAACTTTGTCCTCATCTTTCTCCACCGGCATGCTTGGCCCTTCATAATGAGTACCACTCCGAAGTTTAATTGCCATACAATGCTCTTTCGGGTTCACTTCCGTAGTAGAGGAAGTTTTCCTTTTTGATTTCCTCCACTCGAAGAAGCAACTTGACCAATTTGGAACTCTAAGTTCTTGACTTGATTGGCCAAAGAACTCACAATGTTCTCCATCTTCTCCATCTTTTAATTTTGGACTCCTATGAAACTTGTGAGTAAATCCTCAAGACTTGGCTTTCCCTCATTGTTTGGTGCACGAGCACCGGATCAATTCCGGAGGCAATGTAAGGGCGGCTTTTGGGTTTGCGTAGGAGAAGTTTTCATGCTTTCGAAAGTTGGGATTATATGGAGTGTTGTTTGAGGGATATGGATGTGGTTGAGAGGCATGATTTTGAAAATTTTGTGGAGGATTGTTAGGATATCGATTTTGGTAATTTTGTGGAGGAGCTTGGTTAGGGAATTGATTACCTTGAAAATTTCCTTGAGGATATGATAGTCTTCCCATATAGCTTACCTCTTCCACATGATTAGCCATTGGTGGAACTTCATTACCACCCCCATTCCACTTCTCATGCCACTCTCTACGATACTATCCACCTTTGTAGCTAATTTTTAACCACATCCGCTAGCACCTTCAACGTCTCATTCTCTTCTACTTGAGCAATCTTGAAATGACCCCTTCTCTCGGTTGGCCAACTTGCGGTATTGCAAGCTATATTCTCAATCAACTCCTTAGCTTCTCTTCCGGACTTGTCAAAGAGTGATCCACCCACACTTGAGTCAAGAATTCTCCGAGATGGAGGATCAAGTCCATAATAGAAGAAGCTCACGATTTGCTCATCTACAAAACCATGTTGAGTGCACTTCCGAAGTAAGCGATTAAATCTCTCCCAAGCTTCATGCATGTTCTCCTCCATTTGATGGAATTGTGCAATCAATGTCTTGCATTGAAGGGTCATGGAAGGTGGGAAAAATTTCAAGAGAAATTTCTTACTCAATTCTTCTCAAGAACCCAAGCTATCTCGTGGTAGAGAAGCAATCCAATCCTTGGCTCGATCTCTCAAAGTAAATGTGAAGAGACGAGCTCTCCATACATCCTCGGTCACTCCATTCATCTTCACTCAGTATCAAAGATACTCAAGGAATTGAGCAATATGATGATTCGGGTCCTCCTTGGGATCTCCATCGAATTGCTTGCTTTGAAGAATGTGCAACAATGCTGGCTTGATTTTGAAATTATTAGCCGTCAATGGTGGGACGAGCTATCCCATCATAGTGGATTTGGGTGGAGGCTCAAAATACTCCCGGATTGGTCTTTCCTTCGGATTTTCTCTTGGAGGTTCTCTTTGATTTTCTCTTCGATTCTCCCTCCTATCAACCACATCTTGGTCGTTATTCTCCATTTCACGTTCTCTCTCTCTCTTGCTCGAACTTGAGCCCTTCGACGATTTCGGTTTCTCCTTGTTGTGCCTTCGATCTCCAAGTTCAAGGGAATTTGTTCAATTCCACGTGATCTTGTGTTCATGCACACCTAGAAAACAACTAAGTATCAAATTCTCGCAAGGCAAGCAAGAACAAGATAAAACAAAAATAAAAATAAAAGGCACTATCAACTACTTTCAACTTTCAATCTAAGTTATCTCAAACACCGATTCCCGGCAACGGCGCCAAAAATATGATAGGCTTAAAAGCCAACACTCACTCTTCAAGTGTAAAGGGATCGTGTAGCTAGTAAATTACCGGTTAAATTATCGATCCACGTAAATCAAGTGTGAGATAGCCCTAAATTTACTAATTTATTCGCAATTGTAGCACAAATCATATAATAGGATCAATTGATTTTATGCTAATAATTAACTAATCAAATAACTAAAGTCTACTAACAACGGAATTCAATCAATAATAAAGACGTGCTCGGGTGCATATCAACAAATGGGTATCAATCATGCAATGAATTCAAATGTGTATTTATCATGTCAATCAATTAATAAGAGCAAACTTTTAATCAAACAATAATTCCGTACTTGGTAAGCCTAGGAATTACTCTACGGTTTAAGCATGAAAATTTGAGAGGATTAAGTCACCCTTTCCTCCCGGGGCTAGAGCACGAGTCAATAGGTTCCCCTAGCATGTCTCCCCTTCGATACTAAGACAGCTTACCTATGGTCTCTTCACTAATCACCCGACTACTAATCTAAGCAATTAGTGTGGAATTGATGTATTTCTAATGGTATTAACAAAATCTCCTTGCGTTAACCAAATATTAACTCTAATTACCCAATTAATTCCCTCACCCAAATGAGTTATCTAAATAACCAAGTCTCCTTGCGATAATTAAACAACTATGCATGAAATTAGAAATCAATTAAACAAGTAGATCAATCAAACCTCATCAATCCAATCAATTAATCAACAATCAAAATCACCCATAAGAATTCCTCACAAAATCAATCACCCATATGCATCAAAACACCCTAGCACCAGAATTTAGTTGATCATAATTAAAGAAATTGAATACATGAAATTAATTGAATAACCGAATGTCATAACAAGAAATAGAATCAAGAAAACTAAAATTAAAGGAAGAATATCACCTAATTGGCATCCAATTATAAAGAAAACATCCGACGATCGTCTAAATTAAAGAATAAATCGAAACCCTAGCTATGTGTGTGTGAAAGTGTGTGTTCTTGATCTTCTTCTCTCCCCCTTGATCAAAAATGTCTGAACATATCCTGTATTTTTGTGTATATATATGTATATAACTGCCCTTCCACGTGTCACGCTCGGATTGGACGAAAAATAACAAAATTCTGAAAATCACGTCCCTCGACTCGAGGGCTGAACCTCGACTCGAGGCTTGGCTCCTCCCTCGACTCTAGGGCCAGGCCTTGACTCGAGGCTTTTGAAAAATCCAGTTTTTATTTTGGCCAATACCTCAACTCGAGGCTTCCCAAGCTCGACCCTAGGTCGAGATCGGGGGTTTTTCTAGGCCCGTTATGCACCTCGGACCCTCATTTTTGCCATAAACGTTCATCTCCTCGCCATATGAATCCACGATACTTTCCGTTTCGTCAAATTCCACCGGAAACTCTGAAAACAAGATAAAAATCGAACATAATGCATTAGTAATACTTTTAAGCATAAGAAGTGATACTCTATACTTTTAAGATTATACAAGAATACTTTTCATCAAATTATGCATTTAAATCCCTCAAAACTTATGCAATAATTCACCTTAATCAACTCAGAAGGCTCACCGCCAACATGTCTCCTTTCCTCGGGATTTGCTCGTACGGGCATGCGGCCAAGTACGAGGCGAAGTGAAACTCGGGGACCGGGCCGGGCGAGCTAGTCCATAAAGCGGATCCACTCTTCGTATGCGAGATCGAGCTCTTGCTCATGTCGCCGCTTTTCCTCCCTCTGCGCCCTCCTCCTTTAACCTACGGGCGGCATCCCTAAGGGCCTCCCTAACGTTGATCTCGGGCGAGGAGTCCGATCCCAACGAAGAATCGGTCCCTAGCTCGGAGTCAATCCTCTCCTCCTCGTGCAGGCAGCCGCCGCGGTGTCACCCTCTCGGGAGGCTCAAATCCACCCCGAGATCGCCCAAGGTGGCAAAATCGGGGCTCCAGCGAGATCGCGGGCATCTCCTCCATGGGAAGGCCCCGCCAAGATCGAGATAGGGGCAACGGGCCTCCCAAAAACTTGATCCAGGCCCTCGAGTGCTGCTTCCAACCATGCCCCAGTGATTTCCGAGGCCTAAGCCCGCCGGAATCGCCGCTATCGGAACCCCTCACCATCTCCACATAAAAGAAAGGGGAAGATGAAAGAAAGAAAATACCTAAATTGCGAGAGAAGCAAGACGCACACCAAGGTTGAGGAAACGCTCAGAAGTTTGAAATAGCTCTCGATTGCCAAAAACGTCAAGTGAAAAATGGTTGCAAGAGACCCCTATTTATAGATATGGGGAGGGGCCCCCTTGCAAATTTAATATTTGAAAAATGGGGGCCCGAGGGAAATTTTCCCAAAAATAGGACCCCTCGGGGCAAGTTTCGCCTCGGGAGGCGCACGTGCAGGTTTCCCATGCAATGATTGCAACAGCCCCACGCGCCTTCGGGATCGAGCCCACTCGTGCCCTTTAAGAGGAAGAGTCGCATCGGTTCCCCAAGAAGTGGGCGGTTGAAAGGGCGTCATAGGAGCGTCCGAGCTAATCGAGTTCGCATCATGTCACCCGAAGACATCACCTCGCCCCGTGCCGAGAACGACTGTGTCCGAGCCGGGGCAATTGTTGTGACATGGAATATAAAGCTGTCTAAACTTCGTAGCTCGCGGGAGGAAGCGAGCATCTTAGGAACCCAACGAGCAGGCTAGCAAATCTACCGAGCAAGGTTCGAGGACTTCGTAAAGGGACGAGAGCCTAACAACCCGAGCAAGATGCTAGAAGCTATTCGGCGAGGACCGAGAAGCGACGGATAGGGGGAGATCAGCTAAAAGAAGAAGAAGATCTCACAACAGTCGCGGTCGGAGAAGTCATTCCCTAAAAGGAAAAAGATCTCGCCGCCGCAGGAGATCTCTGCCAAGTGGCCACGTGGAGCGCCTTGGTTAGGCCGTAACTCTGTCCATCCGTACTTTGTTGTACCCAGGCATTAAATGTTGTACTTTTACATTAAATGCACCCCGATTTCTTGGGATTTAGTAGCCGCAAAATGGCTTGTATAAATAAACTCTATTTGGCACAATAACAAGGATCGAAAAATCCACACTTAAGACTCGACTCATCCTCCCAAAGAATCCTCTGTGTCATTTATTGCTTTCAGCATTCATTTCACCATTACTTCTTGCTTTCAAAGCTTATCATTGACTTTCAATATCCATCAGTCTCCAAATCACCCTACTAACTAAACAGACCGATTAACACCTTTAGTACACTATTAGCAGGCGCTTAATCGGGTAACACTGTCTAGCATGGATTTAGAGTATTGTACCTCATGATTTAGGTGTTGTAAGTGTAACACCCCCAATTTCCATTATTTATTATATATAAATTAATGCCAAAATATTGAGTTTTATTAAAATCTTAGATTATACATATCTCTCACAAATTTTAATAAATGATGAATATCTTTTAAATTTTGAATATACTTTAGAATCTAGTTAAATATAGTAGATCATTATTTAAAACTCAAAAATATTTTTAGTTTGGATTAGTTGGTGAACATTGTAAGGCTTGCTCTATGTACATGCAATTTTTTTTTAATTAAACTTCAAATTATAAGGCCACATAGATAACACATAAGAATCCACATGATTTTCAAGAGAGTAAACTAATCTATTAAAATGACATGTGTACTCAATTTATTCTTAAATTTACACATAAGTCAAATGAATGTGAGATTGACACATCATCAAAATCAACTCTCTGTTAGTATAATAGGTGATATTAAACATGTGGCAAAAACTTCGTATGAGACCGTCTCATGCATGAGACCGAGTCACTTTTTAATAAATTGTTATCACTTTTTAAAAAAGTGATACAAATTAGTATAAAAGTGATAACAAATTGAAAAGTGACTACAATTTATGAAAAAATGATAACAATTTATGAAAAAGTGATAATAATTTATTAAAAAGTGACTCCGTCTCATGTCCGTCTCATGCATGAGACGGTCTCACGCAAGAGTGCCTCTAAACATGTTGTACAACACCCTAAAATCTTATTGAGTTATTTCTATGCCACTTTACCGAACTGTCTAGCTAGAGGTGGCAAATCGGGCGGGCCGGGACAGCCCGGCCCGGCCCATCGGACTAAATGAAATTTTCGGCCTGATCGGGCCAAAAATATGATCGGGCCTACAAAATGGAGGCCTGCCTGGTCTGTATGTGCCAGCATGGGCTATCGGGCCGGCCTGGCCCATTATTATTATTATTTTTTAAATTTACAAAATATTATATATAACAATTGTATTAAAATAGTGATCATATAATGTTTATTTATAAAAATAAGTTTAATTATCACGTACACATTACTAATAAATCTATACAAAAAAATTATAAAAATAAGTTAATGTAGAATACATAAACTATTATAATTCATAAACTCATAATATTAGTTCATTAAAATTCACAAGTCCAAATAGAAGTATCAATGACTCAATTGAATGTTGATGTGATAGGGTTCACTTTCATAATTTGAAAATATTATAAATTATAAAATTTTTTGATCAAAAAATTGAAAATTTATTCATAACACGTTAATATTTATTCTTTCTTATCTTACAACTACTGCAATCCATTATCCATACTGCAATCCATTATCCATACGTTGAATTATTATCATTCTATGGAAAAAGGAAACAATACTAATAAATTCAATTTGCTTCAGTTTTAACTTTCAGTTAAATTATTTTAGGCTCCATTTGGATGGAGTCATTTGAAATCAAGGGATTTGAGGATAATACACCATACATTTACAAATCAAATTGGAGAAAAACTAAATGAATGGATTTGGTTCACATAAATATTACTTATAAGTGGGAGGATTTCAAATACCCAATAAACCTAGTCATTTGAAATCATCTCACTTCTTCCACTTGTGCTTAATATTTGAGTGTATCAAATCCATTCATTTAGTTTTTTTTTTCATTTTAGTTTGTGTGAATGCATGTATAATATCTCAAATCCCTTGATTTCAAATCCACTCCATCCAAATGGAGCCTTAAGTTAATTGGAATGATTCATTTCTTAAAAGAATTTATGTCTTATACGAGCTTATAGTATAATGTGAAATTAATTTATTTGTATGATACTCTTAATACTCTCACACTCGTGAGGGCGTCAACTCCATCATAGGGAGTTGCTTTCATCGAGTTTGAATACATAATTTATACGATATCATAAAAAAATTATGTCTCGTCTAAAATTTTGAACTTGTAAAGACATGAAATTAATACATATATATAATACCCCTAATACTTTGGAACACAAATTTTCCTTGGATTAACCAAATTTAAAATTTTTCATGTCTTCCATATTAACCAAACAACATATTCTCATATATATTATAAATTATAACTCTTAACTAAAAAAAAAAATAAATAAATAAATAAAAAATTAAAAAAATTCACGGGCCGACGGGCTAGCCCGCGGTCCATCGAAGCGAGCCCGTAAAGCCCGTCGGGCCAAATGGGTTGGGCCAAAACGGCCCCAATTTTTCGGGCCTATAATTTTCCCGGCCCGATCTATGTAAATATGCGGGCGATGGACGGGCCCATCGGATCGGGCCTAAATTGTCGGCTCTATGTCTAGCATGACTTTAGAGTGTTGTACCACATAATTGAGGTATTGCAAGTACAACACATCAAGCATATGGTATAATACCTAAAGTCATATTAAGCAATAGTTAACATAAAATATGAATTCAGCTATTTTGTTGCACTAAATTAGAATGGTTGTTCCTTTCATATTCGTTGGTGTTAATTAATGAAAGTCTCCAACATTGTCAACTTTTGTGTAGGTCAGATGAGTTAAAAAAAGTCTAGCAGGTTGTAAATAATAGTTTTTGCAATTTTACAAATTGCAATAGATTGTTTCTCTGCATAGTTGAAGTCAACTGTTGGTAATTGATTGAAAATGAGTTGACTGAGGAGGTCTGAGTGAAGAGTTGAATTGAGTTGAGATCGAAAGTTAATATATAATTTCAACAATATAAAAGGAGTAATATAATAACCAACTACAAATTATAATAATGATATTTAAAAAAACTATAATAATTATATTCATATAATAATTTCAATGTTATAAATATTAATATAATAATTTGCAAGAAATATAAATAATAATATAATAATTCACAGCAATATATTAATAAAATATAAATTAGAATATTAATATTATTGAATTATAGAAAAATAATATTATTACTATTTTAACACTAAAAATAATATTATTATTGTAATAATAAAATAGTTTTATAATAAATATTAATAATTCTCAATGATCACTGATAACATTAATATTAATAATAAATTCAAAACTTCATAGTACTATTAATAATATAAAAAATTTCAGCAATAAGTAATAATAATCCCATCCATCAATAATAATAAAAATATTTTAATATTTATAATAATTATTATTAAAATATCAATAATATATATTATTACTAATATATGTAATGTCTAATAATAATTTAATATATATTCCACAATGCTTAAATTTTATTCCTTATCAATACTAAGAACAAGAATGATCATTCCTTTGTGTATCAATGGATGAGTTGCGTAGTAATGAATGATTAATTTTGAGTTATATAAATACAAAATATATAAGGATAAAGAAAAAAACATTATTATTTTATTTTTAAATGTTAATAATATGTATGTTATATCCCTTGTCCCATTTAAAGTTTCTCATTTTAACAAAGAAGAGTAATGATTAAGATTTTAAGGGGTAATTTTATAGACTTTTATGTATAAAATAAAAAAATATTGGGTTGTGTGTATGTGTAAGTTAAAAATAATGAAATTTTGTGTAAATTTGTGAAAATTGTGAGGGTGAAAATTATAAAAATTTTCATTTTAAGGGTGTGAAACTTATAATAGAATGACGAAAAGAAAAAATGTGAAATGTTTTATGGGATGGGGGTACAAGTTAATTTAGGACGAAGGAAGTAGTTTATTCTCCCTGTTACAATTTAGATTACTCAGACGTTACCAAAATAAAAATAAAAAAAAATAGACATTACAATATTTTTTCATACCCAAATTAGCAATAAAAAAAAAACTCTATAAACTCTTATAAATATTTTCTTATTGTTGTATAAGAACGTCTCATGCATGAGACGGACATGAGACATAATCATTTTTTTCATAAATTGTTATCACTTTATACTAATTTGTATCACTTTTTAAAAAGTGATAACAATTTATTAAAAAGTGACTCAATCTCATGCATGAGACTATCTCATACAAGTTTTTGTCTTTCTTATTTACACCTCATGTCACTTAATTTTTCACTATAATAAATCCCCCACACTCAATTATTCACTCCAATAAAGTTGAAAAAACTCATTTACAAAAAAAAAAAAAAAAAAAAAGACTCATTTACCTTTCACTTTACACCTTTTAATATTAATAAACAATATTTTTATTAAAATTTGTATCATTTGATTTTAAACAATTCAAATCGTAAAGAGAGTAATATTTTAATTTAGAAATACTATAAAAACTTGTAAAAATATCATATCATTTTGGACACTCTTGTGTGAGACCGTTTCATGCATGAGACTATCATGAGACGGAGTCACTTTTTAATAAATTATTATCACTTTTTCATAAATTATTATCACTTTTCAATTGTTATCACTTTTATACTAATTTGTATCACTTTTATAAAAAGTGATAATAATTTATTAAAAAGTGGCTCGGTCTCATGCATGAGACGGTCTCATACAAATTTTTGTCTATCATTTTACTCCTTCTATCCAATAAATTTATTCCTACTTTCTTTTACGTGTGTCCAAAAATTTATTCTCATTTCATTTTAAAAAATTAACTCTATATCACACTATTTTATTATCACTCTCTAAATACCACATATCTACATCACATTTTTACTTTATACATAAATTATTAATACTCTCCCCATCCCACCGAAATCTACCCATTTTGTCATTTTCGTCGTCCCATCCCAATCTACCCAAAATGGTAAAAAGCGTTTTAATAATTATCTCCATTTTCTTAATTTTATTACACATTTTATCACTCAATTAATATTAAAATATATTCCCTTCTAGCTTTTGCTTTCTACTATTTTTTCTATCACATCTCAACACTAAATATATTTAAATCTTATTTTTTAAAAAAATGTGCAAAAAGTAAATTGAAATTTGTGTTCAAAGAGAGGTGAATAAATTTATTGGAGAGTTTAAGAATACAGTCGATATCAGTGAGCATGAAGTTGATATTTATATTTCCCATATTAATGGAGTACGTCATGAAAATACACGTGGCCCATCTACATGATTCCAAAGCAGAGACTTCTGCTACAAGTAACTATCCATGCTTGTTTACGTACGCGTCTTCCTTTCTTCTTCTTCGTCGACATAATCCCCTTTTCCCTTTTCCCATTCTGATTATGACATTCCCACTGATCACTAACCCACCCCACAAATTCCCCTTTTTGTCTTCTTATTAAACCACATTTTCTTGATCTCAACATTTTATCGAACACCTGGTAGTTGGTCTATAATTTCTCAATTTTCCTCCCCCACCCTGTTTTCGGAATTTCAATTCAAAGCCTAGACTTCTTGATTCGCCTCTCAATTCGTACAAATCTTGACAATTATTGGCGTATTATCGTTGTAGGTTTGAAAATTGGAAATGTGGAGTCGTATTTATTGTTCGAAATTTCGCGGAAGTTTCAATGGAGTCTGCGTATCGGCTTTGCTCTTCTTCCTCGTCTATAAAGATCAGATTCTTCAGAGCCCATTTTTGAGGAAGCCCTCTTTGAATTTCCCCCGAAAGAGCAGTTTCAAAATCGATTTTCAAAATTCCGAACATCGGCGAAGAATCTATGAGAAGAACAGTCCCAATTTCAATTTAGAGTCTTCGGCAATTTGCACAGAGATTCATCAGCAGAAAGGTAGTAATTCGAAATGTGATTACTTGAAATCCCACCCAGAATGCGATTCAGGTGGGTATTTGAATTACATGATGTTCTTCTACTGCGAATGCGATAAGATTGAGCCAATTGGGTATGCAGTTCTTTTCATTTGGCTGATTGCTCTACTGTATCTCCTAGGGAACACCGCAGCTGATTATTTCTGTTGTAGTTTAGAAATGCTTTCCAATCTGCTGAAATTGCCTCCTACTGTTGCAGGGGTTACCCTTCTTCCTTTGGGAAATGGGGCACCTGATGTGTTTGCTAGTATTGCTGCTTTTGTGGGTAGTGATTCTGGCGGTGTGGGCCTTAATAGTGTATTGGGTGGGGCTATTTTCGTCACTTGTATTGTTGTGGGGGCTGTGTGTTTATGTGTGTCTGAGACTAATATACAGATTGATAGGAAATGTTTCATGAGGGATGTGGGGTTTTTCCTGATAGCCCTTGTGTCCCTTTTAGTCATTTTACTTGCTGGAGAGGTGAACTTTTGGGGTGCTATTATGTTTGTGTCTGTTTATGTGGTTTATGCACTTTGTGTTGCTGGTACTGAGGTGCTGAGGAAGTATGGAGGGAGGTTTAAACTGCGGGCTTTAATACCTTTATTGCCCGTAACGGATGAAGCCTTCGAAAATAGTCCGTTGCTTCGATGTGACGATATGGATGATGTCCCGTTTCTTCAATCCGAACTTCCTCATTCGTTGTGGGCTACTAAAGTGGCGATTTACTCGGTAAAGAGTAATGGTGAAAATCAGAAGTATTTGTGGGGTTGGAATGAGATGGAGGAGGAGGATACGAGTAGTACTGAGGCATGTGTTTCATTCTCTAGTTTGTGCTCATTGTTAGAAATACCATTAGCAATTCCTAGGAGGCTAACAATTCCTATTGTTGATGAGAGGAGGTGGTCGAAGGCGTATGCAGTAGGTAGTGCGTGCTTTGCTCCCATTTTGTGCACATTCCTCTGGGGCTCGTCTGATCTTGTGTATCCTATCTTTGGCACTATGGTTGGTGCAACTTTAGGGCTCCTCGCACTTATATACACTAGCAAAGATCATCCACCCCAGCGATTTGTACTCCCATGGGTAATCGGGGGTTCTTGATGAGTATAATGTGGTTCTACATCATAGCAAAGCGAGCTCGTTGCCTTGCTCGTGGCACTCGGTCTTATACTCAAAATCAAGGCGTCTTTGCTCGGGTTGACTATCTTAGCATGGGGAACTCGATGGGCGACTTGGTGTCCAATGTGGCGATTGCTATGAGCGGGAAAGCGGTGGGGTGCAAGTGGCTATGTCGGGGGTGCTACGCGGGCCCGATGTTCAACACTCTCGTCGGTTTGGGTCTTTCGTTGCTCATTGCAGCTTGGTCTGAAAAACCAAGGTCCTATGTTGTACCCAATGATAGCAGCTTGTATTTCACACTTGGGTTTTTGGTGTTAAGCCTTGTTTGGGCACTTGTTGTGTTGCCTAGGAATGATATGCGCCCTACTAGGGTATTGGGCATTGGCCTAATTGTTATCTATTTTGGGTTTTTAAGTTTGAGAATAAGTATGGCCTTAGGTGATGGATCCTTCAATTGATGTTGCCTTCAACTTCACTATATATAGTGTCATTAGATAGGTTTAATTAGGGTTGACTTGTTAATCTATTTACATTGCTTTGTATAAGAATTAGTATAGTTTTTTCATGCAATGCTTACTTTGATATGCATTGATGTATTGGTATTATTAACCAAGTTTTGGGGCATAATGCCCATGTGAATTGCAGTTGTTCTCGGTCATATGCACAAGAAAGATTTAGATGTGTATATATTCAGGGGCGGATGCGAGACTTTTATTACAGGTAGGGCACAACTTTGAAAAAATTATGTGTCTGCCGCTATACATATCAGATTAATGTAAAAATAATTTTAATAATTCTGAATGGAAAAATTTTATCTGCTTAAAGTTGGTGAATTAGGATACATATCATATGAATATGAAAAATTATATAAATTCAACAATTGAGTGAATAGTTATATAGACAAAGTCTTGTGTGAACAAAGTTACCGTGAAACTAGCTTGAATGATATTAGTTGTTTTATATAAGAGTATTAATTAGTTGTTCATAC
Organism: Paraleonurus japonicus; assembly: GCA_030762865.1. Lineage (NCBI taxonomy): Eukaryota > Viridiplantae > Streptophyta > Magnoliopsida > Lamiales > Lamiaceae > Paraleonurus > Paraleonurus japonicus. Next base: position 26,297,445 of record CM061060.1, read on the forward strand.
TATAAAATATTCCTCCGTCCCATAAAAAAATTTCACACTTTTCTTTTGTCCTTCCCACAATAAGTTTCACACTTTTAAATGGAAAACTCTCTATAAACTCCACCTTCACAATATCCATTAATTTACACAAAGTATGATTACTTTTGAACTCATACACACGCAACTCAATTTTTTTTTTTTTACTTTATATAAAAAGTTTACAAAATTACTCCTCAAAACTTCAATCATTACTCTTCTTGGTTAAAAAGAGTGTACTCCCTCCTATGAATAATTTTATGGGATGCGAGGAAGTTTTAATTTTGAATGTTATAGTTATTTTATTAAAGGGTATTAGTTTAATCACTGAAATGTATTAATTTTTTAATAAAGGATGTTATTTGTAAACTAATTTTACAATAAACATTTATTCAACTATACATATATATAATATTTAAAAACATTGAGGCAGGGCACCTCAATGTAAATCCCCCATGTATATATTGGTCATGTATGAATCAATTTTACTTGTTGAACTGGTTTATAATTAATATTTTATATTAAAATAACTAAAACCCATTAATAAAATAGTTAGAACATGTTTTCAATCACTTCACTATTGCTTGTAGAATTTTTTATTCTTCAGTTGTCGCCCACAACTTTTGAAAACAAATGATTATGGAAGCTATTAGTTATCCTTTATAAAACAACTTATATTATCAAAATTAATTTCACGTTTGAAAATTGTTCATATTTGTCATCTATAAAGATTATGAAATCTTCCCAACATGTTTTACTATTGAACTTTTAAAAGTTGAGGTATTTGTTCAAAAGGAGCCCAACCATTGAAGCCCACAAAAGGCCGATAAACCGGGCCTAGTAATATAAAGAATGTAGTCCAGTAAAGGCCCAACAAATCAAATGATCAAGGAAATATTGGTGCGTGTTATTGATACTCGAATTTTTGCTTAATACATTTACATCCATAATAGTTTTAAATAGATCTTAACGGAGTATAATTTGAAGAAAGTGATGAATACTAATTTGTGCTAGGTTATCATTGTGTGAGACTGTCTCACACAAATTATTGTCATAATTTTTAGTGTGGTGTATCATTATATACAACTATAATATAAATGTATTGAGCAAACACCCATCTCTGTGTTCATAGCGAAGTCCTTAAAAATAGTGCTCTCTCCCTCCCTCCCAAAAATCAATTTAGGATATATTTATGGCAATAATTTGTGTGAATACTATTTTGGGTGGTTGAATGAGAATCGTTATATGTTTAACATGTATTCAATATTTTTAGTGTTGATGCGGAAAAAATGACGGACCCAACTACACGTAGAGCCCAAGGATATTCAGCCCAATAGGGCCCAATGATGTAACCGAATACCCTCAAAAGAGGGGAAAAACCCCGAGGTGGGCTCGAGCCCACACCGACCACGGGAGAGGCTGCAAAACCCGAACTAGCTACGGGCGAGCCCCGAGGTCCATGCCTCGGGTGCGGCCGTGCGAGGTGGGACACGAGGCCCAGATTTGATCAAGGAAGGCTACAAAGCCCAAACCTTACTACAGCGAGGCCACGAGGCCTAGACACAGATACGAGATGGGCCACGAGGCTCGATCTAGCTGCAGGTGCGCCGCGAGGCCCGGACCTAGCTGCAGATGGGCCTCGAGGCCCGGGCGAGATTTAAAGCCCATAAGCGGATGTTGATTAGGCCCATAGAGGCGAATTATCCGATAAGACAGAGAAATGTGAGAGACAACGAGCGGTTGAGAAGATTAAGGCCCAAGTCGAGGAATATGCCCATATTCTCTAATGATCGGGTCCAACCTCCGTCCGAGGAGGGAGATCGTAGGCAAAATGCAGATTTCTTGAGAGAAAAGATATCCACGCCGCGACATCGTGAGGGAACGTGCGGGATAATGCCATGAAACCGTGACAACGGTTATTACTCCACAAGTACGTATAAATAACACTCCTAGAAGGGAGGTAACGATATCGAATAACTATCATTCTTACTTAGTTACTTCCTACGTACTTTCTTGAGTATTTTCGGTGATCGACTTGAGCGTCGGAGTGCCTACGACGAAGAACCCTCCGGCGTGTTTTGCGGAGTACGTTCGTGTGAAGGAGAGCTAAGGATTACATTGCGTAAAGGTTTTATCTACGTGGAACCCGGGTGGAAAAACGGGCCTAGGTCAATTTTTACGCATCAATTGGCGCCGTCTGTGGGAAAGAATAGCTGAGACGTGAGTTTCAATTTCTTTTCTATCATTTGAAAGAAAGACATCATGGTCGGTGAACGTACACTCATGAGACCCGATTGCACTAAGTACAGCTCGAGGAAGCACGGCCAGTAAACCCAACACAGGCGAAGCCGCATCCAACCCCGTGCCACTGTTGCCATGCCCAACACTTTGGAGGAACACCACTTGGTACGGTGGTGCGAGGCAAGCTCAACTCGTGGCAGCGCTACCCGGAGTAGGAGTTGCTGCTAGAGAAAGAGAGGCTAACCTATCTCTGCTTCTTACTCTGCGATTCCCGAAGGAATCCCTATAGCGGGGGTTCCGGAGCCACCAATACTCCGGCCAGGGGATACCTCGAGAGAATGCCGGAACCCGGTGCCCTCATCTCTCTCACTCGGGAGCGGTGGATGATATGATAGCTCGAGCCGTAGCAAGAGCAATGATGGAGGGGGAAGAACCCCACCCGCGGGAAGGACAGGAGAAGAAGGACCGAGAAACTGCTGCTCGGTCCCAACAGGGGAGTAGGTAGGGCGAGCATCAAGAAGAGCGAAGAAGAGAGGTGGAGTCCAGAAACTAGGAAGAGGTCCCGGGAGAAGAAGGAGTCCAAGAAAGGAGATCGAATTCCTAGACCCGGGGAGGCTGAGTCGGAAGAAAGCTGCACGGGGAGGAGACGGCCCCCTACGGCGAGGAGTAAGATCGAGGATGAGGAAGAGGGTACAGGAGATACCCGGTCGGAAGCCATGAAGGACCAGATCAAGTCCCTAAGAAAGCGAGATGGATAATATGAAGCACCGAGATGGAATACCGGGTTAGTATGCCTAGACCGATTCACAGGTTGTCAATTTACTTGAGAATATCCTACAAGATGAATTTCCTAGCAATTTTAAGCCTCTTAATTATGAATATGATGGTACGGTGACCACCTATGACCATTTGGTGAGATTTGAAAATTCGGTCCTTCTCCATCAATATGGGGAGGGTGTAAAGTGCGGGGTCTTTCTTATCACTCTGTCTAAAGCGGCCCAAAGCAATGGTTTAGCTTGATTGGAGCCCAATTCCATAGGCTCTTTCGGCGATTTGGAGAGTCAAGTTTTTGCACCGGTTGCCAAAGGCAAAGAGATAACCTAGAGCTACATTGACGTTGTTCAACATGAAGCAAGGAGAAAGTGAAAGCTGCGGGCCTTCATGAAGAGATTCAACCAAGCGGCGTTGGAGGTTCCAACCGCCACTCCGTAAGTCAAAATTAATGCTTTCACTAGCAATCTCCGAGATGGAGACCTATTTTCTTCTCTCGGCAAAGAAGCCGGTTCAAGCGTTCGATGAGTTCTTTGAGAAGAGCAGAGAAGTATGTCACCTTGGAAGAAGTTAGGAAAGCAAAGAGAGCAGAGGTCAAGTCGAGTACCCGAGAAAAAGAAGGAATCAGCCAAGAAGAGCTCAACAACAGAGCCGGAGAAAACAACGAAATCTGGACCTCGCTCTAGGTTTGACAAATACACCCCCACAAGCCGGAACCCGCAGAGCTATTGGAGGTGACATCCGATCACCCCGAAATGAAGTTTTCTTGGACACAATCCGAGAGGGCCGATGAGGCCCAAATCGAATAAGTTATGTCATTTCCATAATGAATATGGGCATGACACTAACAATTATTTTCACTTACGTGATGAGATTGGGAGGATGATCCAAGCGGGTCATCTTAAAGAGTTTGTCTACAGAGACCGTGTCGGCTCAAGGGGCAAAAGAGAAAGGAGACTGATGACAAAGCTGGGGAGAAGGGAAAGATGATCGAAGGGAGGCGAAGAAAGACCCTCCCGTAAGAGAGGACCGATCCAAATGATAGTAGGAGGTCCCAAGTGAGGGAGACTCGTTCGAGCACGAAAGGCTGGAGAGAGGATCACGAGGAGAGAGGTAGGAGAAATGTCAAGAGAGATGAGCCGAAGGAGGAAGGCCATACACCCGGATTCATTTCGGTCCGGAGGATAGAGGTCTCGGGAAGGAAGATCACGGTGATGCATTAGTCATCACAAATGCATTTGGATACACTGCTGCGAGGATCTTCATGGATACGGGGAGCTCACAGACATCATTTTCTTGGAATGCTTCAAGAAAATGAATTTGAATGTGGAGTTACGGCCCGGTGGATACCTGCGCTTTACAGATTCTACAGGGGAGCAGTTCACCCCCTTGGTCGTAACCCTCCCGGTGGGGGTGGCGAAGCTCCACGGAGGAGGGTTGTTATGGCTAATTTTTTGATTTTCGATGTACCCTCATCTTATAACATGATCTTTGGTAGCCCAGATTAAATTTATTTCGGTGGTCATATCAACCTATCACATGAAACTCAAGTTTTCGGTGAATGACGAGGTGGGAGAAGTAGGCTGGTGACCACCGCAATCCGTAAAATGCTACGTGGAGGCGGTAAAGATGGTCGACAAAGAGCTGCATCGCAGCTTGAAAAGAGACAAGGAGGTGGATCGTGAATCCAAGAGATGTAAAATCACGGAGGAAGGTGACCCTCCGAAAATGAGAGAGCCGAAGAGGAGCTGATGATGGTCGAACCGTATCTAGACAAGAAGGGATACACGACAAGGATTGGAGCCAGTGGAGCCGAGTTGGAAAAAGGACACGGTAAAAGCTTTACGAAGAAATGCAGATGTGTTTGCTTTTTCTTCCTCGGACATGACAGTATTCGGAGGAGGTGGCGATGCACCACCTCAACGTGGATCCAAAAGCTAAGCCAAGAAAGGTAAAACCGAGGGTCTTCGAACCGTAAAAGATGTCATCACGAAGGCGTAAACAGAGAAGTTCTGGAGGCCTCGGCCTGTCCAATGCAAGTGTTGGTGGCCAAACCAGGGGGAAAATAAAGAATGTGTATAGATTTTCGAGATCCGAACAAGGCTTGCCCTAAGGATCATTATCCCTTACCGGGATTGACCAAATGGTCGATTCTACATCCGGATTTGAGATGCTAAGTATGATGGACGCCTACCAAGGTTACCATCAAATACAAATTTTCCCTCCGTATATCCCAAAGGTAAGTTTCATTATTTTTAGTGGAACTTTTGCTATATTAGAATGCCCTTTGGATTAAATAATGCAGTGCAACCTATCGAGAGAATGGTTGACAAAATGTTCAAAGACCAGCTAGGGAGGAACATGGAGGTTTACGTAGATGACATGTTGGTGAAGAGTGTGAAGGCGGGGGGACACGTGGCTGGCACGGAGGAAGCTTTCTCGGTGCTAAGGATGAATGGCATAAAGCTAAATCCAGTAAGTGTTCCTTTGGAGTGAGATCCGGGAAGTTCCTCGGATACATGGTGACCCATGTGGGTATTGAAGTCAACCCCGCCAAGGTAAAAGCTATGCTCGATATGCAGCCCCCACTAACATCAAGGAGGCTGCAGAGGCTGAACGGAAGAATAATAGTGCTAAGCGTATTTATAGCCGATCTGCAGAGAGGAGCCACCCCTTCTTCAGGATTCTAAGGAAGGGGTCCAGTTCGAGTGGGATGAACAATGCTAGCGGGCGTTCGAGAAGCTTAAACGGCACCTAGCCCAGTGCCGACGTTAGTGAAACCAAGATTAGGGGAGACACTTTACCTCTACCTCTCTGTAGGTGGGGTCTCACTCGGCTCTGTCTTTGGTGATGGAGGAGGGTCAACCCGAAACCTCGTTTACTACATTAGTAAGCTAATCCAAGGAGCAAAAGAGAGATACTCGAGAAATAGAGAAGGTAGCCACGACTATAATGGTCACGGCTCGGAGGTTAAGACCTTATTTCTTGTCACATAAGGTCATAGTTCGGACTAACTACCTTTTGAAATAGGTAATCGGCGAGCTGATCTCTCGGGGAGGATGGTCAAGTGGGTCATCGAGCCGGGAGTATGACGTGGATTTTGAGCCATGGCGGACCATTAAAGCACAAACCTTGTCCGATTTTATTAAGGAGGGCACACGTGTGCTTTGCGGGAAGGAGAATGGAAGGTATATGTGGACGGCTCTATATCCATGCGGGGTTGTGGAGCGGGGATCGTGATTATTGATCCAGATGGCCAAGAAACACAAGTTGCGGTGAGGTTTTAATTCATCACCTCAAACAACGGAGCTGAGTACGAGGCCTTGATTCGAGGTGCGGAGATGGCCGCAGAGGCGGGAGCAGCCGAATGGTCATATTTTTGGATTCCCAACTCGTAACCCAAAGAAAGTTACGTGGGTACGAAGCCAAAGATAAGAAAATGATAGCCTACCTCTAGTGGGTAGCAGAGGCTGCGAGGAAGATTCAGCTCTTTTGAGGTAAGACAGATACCTCGAGAGGAGAACTCCCGGAGCGGATAGCCGTCAAATCAAGAGTTCAAGCAACACTGCAGGGAGGAGGAAAGATCACCACGGTCACTGCAGAGGCGGAAGCTACGACTCCCTCAATAGGGGTTATTGGAGCTTAAGACGATTGGAGAACCAGCATTTACCGAGTGTTGTAGAACCCGAGAGCCGCTCGAGATAAGAGGAAAGCTCAGAAATGGAGAATCCAATACACGATGATTGGAGATAAGATGTATCGGCGGTCCTTCACGCAACCTTACTTGAGGTGTTTATCCCCTCAAGAAGGGAGGTACGTAATCAAAGATATACATAAAGGTTTTTGTGCTAACCATGCAGGGGCTCGAGCAATAGTTTAGAATTAAAGCCTTGAGGGCTGGATACTTCTAGCCTACCATGACCCAGACGCCAAAGATTGGGTAAAAGTGCGAGAAATGCCAAAAGCATGGTTGTTTGATCCACCTCCCTGCAGAGGAGATGAGAGCCATGCATTCTCCATGTCCCTTCGTGAAGTGGGGGATAGATCTGGTGGGCCCATTCCCGATGCGGTAGGCCGGCGGAAGTTTCTAGTGGTAGCGGTGGACTACTTTAGCAAGTGGGTCGAAGCTGTACCTCTAGCGAGGATCGAGAAAGGTAATATAATCAAATTTTTATGGAGATATATTTGCTGCGGAGTTTGGCATACCTAGAATCACAGTATCGAGATAATGGGACTCGGTTATGGGAAACATGGTACGGGAATGGTGTGATAACACGAAGATTGTTCGTAGATTCATATCGGTGGCACACCCTTAAACCAATGGCCAAGTAGAGGTCATCAACGAGAACTATTGTGAACGGAATACGTGCCCGGCTAGACAAAGGCTGGAAGGAGGTGGGTCGATGAGCTAGAGTCGATTACGTGGGCTTACCGAACCACCCCTACAGAGCCAACAGAGGAGTCCCCGTTTCACCTAGTGTATGGGGCGGGCTGCGGTCATACCTTCGAAGTAGGGATGGAGACACATCGCCTAGCCCACTTCCGGGAAGGGAGAAACGAAGGATTGATGAGAGAGAACCTAGACATGCTAGAGTAGGAGCGCGAAACAGCCCACCTAAAAGCCGAGAAGTACAAGAACCGCATAAAAGCCGATTATGACCAGAAAATCATAAGTCGGAGGTTCGAAAAAGGAGACTTGGTGCTGAGACAAGCCGATGCGCTAAAAATATTGGAAAGCTCGATCCCAAATGGGAAGGGACTAAAGTTCTCCGAGGAGGAGCCTATGAGTTGCAGGATATGGATGAAAATCACCGGCTAGATCCTGGAATGTCTCCGACCGAAGAAGTTTTACACTTGAAGAAAGTACCCACCTCGCTGCAAGTAGGTGGTTACATTTATCTTGAGAGTTATTTTGTTCATGTTATTTGAATTCCGAGTTTGATGTAATTCCGTTCCACCGGTACTCTTTTTCCCGACCCTACGGGTTTCCCACTAGGTTTTACCGTAGGGAGGTTTTTTAAAGAGGCCGCCGAGTTAGTTCGTGACTTGTGTTGATCGATTATGGTCAATGAAACAAATCATGTTTATTAATTGATGAAAGAAATTCTTCATTATTCTTGAGTTTGCCAATATATTCCTTTCGTTGATTACGATTGAGATGATATGATTTCGAACCATTTAATACAATTACATCACAACATACGATCGATTGTATGAGAATTGATAACTTTTGCAAAGTTGCATGAAATAAATAAAGTGACTCAAGGCATTCAATGAGAAAAACAAGCATGATGAATACATGCAAAATGAATCTACACCGCTCAATGTAAAAAAACTAAGAGATAGCTTCAAAACACTAAGTTAAACTGCAGATAAGGTTTAACCCACCTAAACCCATAAAGGGTTACGAGAAAAGAAGCTAAGAGATAGCTTCGAAACACTAAGTTAAACCTCGCATATAAGGTTTAACCTACCTAAACCCGCAGAGGGTTACGAGAAAAGAAGCTAAGAGATAGCTTCAAAACACTAAGTTAAACTCGCAGATAAGGTTTAACCCACCTAAATCCAGAGAGGGTTACGAGAAAAGAAGCTAAGAGATAGCTTGAAACACTAAGATTAAACTTGCGAGATAAGGTTGAACCCACCTAAACCCAAAGTGGGTTATGAGAAAATCAGCTAAGAGATAGCTTCGAAACACTAAGTTAAATCACAGATAAGGTTTAACCCACCTAAACCCGAGAGAGGGTTACGAGAAAAGAAGCTAAGAGATAGCTTCCGGATAATAAGCCGAGCCTATGGTAAAGGTTTGATGGGCTAAGTATAAAATGTGAGATATGGCTTGGATGAAAGCCTTAACCAAGTCTACAGAGGAGGCTTAACTAAACCTGCACTGGGAAGGGTTTCGAGGTTTGAAACCGCTAAAGTTTTAGAAGTCTTGAGTTAAACCTATAAAATTAACAAAACCCACGTCCGAGAGAGGACTATGAGACTTAGGGCTATGAAAGTCTTGAAAATATCAAGTTAGACTTATAAGCGTCTAACCGAGTTAGTCCCAAAAAAAGGGGTTACAAGGTCAAAAACTAAGACATAGTTTTTTTACGTGTAAAAGCAAGTCGTGGCAAGGGCTTGATCACCTTAAACCTAGATGAAATTTTCAGAGTAGAAGCTAGGAAGTAGCTTCAAAGATGCAGAGTTAAACCTACAGAAAAGATTTAATTATCAAGAGATAACTATGAAAATACTAACCTATGAACATGGTTCTACCAAGTTTAAAAAGGGGTATAACACCCGTCGAGGCATAGTTGCGATAAAACCCGACCTAAACTTAGAGAGAGATTTTTGGAAAGAAAAGCTAAGAAAGCTTCAGAAGAATAAATTAAGCCCACAAAAAGGGCTTAATTAACTTGAAATTCATAAGGGTTAAGGAAATCTAAGTTAACCACATGAAGTGCGCACAACTTGCTTACTCCTCGAAAGGGGCTACAAGAATGAAAGCCGATGACTAGCTTCATGCAAGCTAAGTTAAACCTATAGATAGGGTTTAACCCGCCTGAACCCGCAGAGGTTTGCGAAGACTAGAGCTAAGAGATAGTTTTCGAATACTAAGTTGACCCTACAGCGAGGGCTTAACCGGCCGAATGAGAAATACAGATATGGCCTCAAGAAAAGCCTTGATCAAGTCTACAAGAGGGGCTTAGCTAGACTAGCACCTAGAAAGGGTGTGAAGGACCGAAATCTGGAAAGTTTCGAAAATACTGAAGTTAAACTTGCAGAGTTTAGCTAGATCTACATCCGTAAAGGATTAGGTAAGTTAGACATACAAGAGTCTAACTAATCTAGACCCAGGAGGTAATGTACGAATTAAAGCTAAGAGATAGCTTGAGAAAACTTAGGTCAAACCCGCAGAAAGGGTTTGGTCACCTAAACCTAAAAGAAGGTTTCTAAAGTAAGAAGCTAAGAAAGCTTCGGAAATGCTAAGTTAAACCTACCAAACAAGGTTTAAACATACCTAAACTAAGGAAAGGTTTCTAAAGAAGGAAGCTAATAGAGTTTCGAAAATATTAAGTTGAACCTACAAAAATGGGTTAAACTTACCTAAATTTGAGAAAAAGGGTCTTAACCAGCTTTTCTCGAAAGGAAACTATGTTAAACCTAAAGAAAGGATAACCTTGAGCTTAGAAAAGCTATCTAGAGAAACTCCTAGACTACGAAGTCAAGGGGAAATCGAGAACCTAAAGGCATAAACTCCCCGAGAATGAAAAAGGGGATTCAAGCAAATGGGTTATCAACCTACGAGAAAAAGGATACATTCACGCTATAGTTAAGTATTATGTTTCGATGCCTAAGTCATGCATTCAAGCTAACACTTAAGAGCTAAACAGTTTGAAAACATGCGGCGAGAATCGTGCACAAAAATTGCGAGATAAGAAACATGCAACTCCGGTAAGGGAGGACACAAATATGCATGCAATGAAAAAGCTCCCGGTAAGGGAGGATAAACAACAATCATGAAAATAAACTCCCGGCAAGGGAGGAGAGGCATCCATTCACGACAAAAAGGCCCCGAGCAAGGGGCCTATACGAGTTCGTAAAAATAAAACTCCCAACAGAGGGGAGAGCAAAGTTTGTATGCTAAACCAAAGACTTAAAACAGCAAAAATAAAATTGTCCATTACATCAAGAAAGATTGTTTTAAAGAGGATTACTCGGGGTTTCTTCTGCAGATTAGCGGGGGCAACCTTCTCAAGAATAATCTCAAGGGCTCGCTCTATGCAAGCCTCCTCTGGAGAAAGGGGAGCATCTAGAATGAGGGGACAAAGGGGCTTCTCCATGGGGGTGGGGTGGCCGAGGACACCTCTGTCTTCGTAAGAGCGAAACCACCCGGCTTATGAATGGAAGCCACCGTGCCTCTTCGATTGAGCGACCGGCATCTCCCTTGAAATGAGGAGTCGGCATTGCGGCGAGAGGGCTAGTCCTGTCAAATTCCCCTACGAAGGACGGAGCCGCGTTTTCTTTGAGCAATGACATTGAAACCATAGTCATAAAAGTACACGATATAGGGGCCCATGTCCCCCAAGAAATTCAGTCTTTGGAGATAGTTGTCCTTGAGATCGCACCAAAGAGAGTTAAATTTTTACCGGGCTCCGCAATGAAAAAGATGCCTCAAGAAGGACTATGCTCCCTCTAATAGGGCTTTTTCATGGACACAGGACTCGTGCATGGAGTGGTGGACAGCCAATTCGTTCATCTCTCTCTCGGCAGTCTCCCGGGCCGACCGAGCCTTCGCTAGGTCCTTCTGCGGGAGGCCAAATCCGATTCCAGCTTCTTGATGCGAAGGGCGTAAAGTGCGGACTTCTTTCTTTCAGCCAAAAGAGAGTCCTCCAATTCCTTCGATTGGAAGGAAGGAAGGAGTAACCTTGGCAACGGGCGGGGCGGGCGGGGCCGGGGGACATTCCCATCCCCGTCCCCGCGAACTAAACGGGAAATTTTTCCCCCATTCCTCGCCCCGCCGGGATTCTTGTCTCCGCAGGATTCCCCATTCCCCGCTTTATATTTTTTTATAATTTTTTAAAATTATAATAATTAAAACAAACAATATAAAAATACATAGAAATATAAAAATTATTTCTAGACCAACAAAACAAAACAATAAAATCAATTTAAATTCAATATAATTTTCATCTAATTTTTTTAATATAGTCGATACAATTCATTTACACCTTTAACTCCAATTTTTTTAAGGTTATTGGTAAAAGAACCCAATTATTGACAACAAATACTCACCACAAAAATTATCCACCGATATTCAAAACATTATAACGCAATCTCCTCAACACAAAAAATAAAAAAATCATATAAAATATTATATAATATATATATATATATATTAAATACTATCGGGGCCCTGGGATCAAGCGAGGATCCCCGCTGGACGAGGAATACCGTCCCCGTCCCCCGCCCCGTCCCCGCCTACGGGAGTGTTTTCCCTCGGCCCGGCCCCGTGGGGAATTTAAACGGAATTCCCGCCCGTTCGGGCGGATCCCCGCGAGGAACGGGGATTCCCGCCCCACCGCCAAGCCTAGGAAGGAGATTAGAGGGGCTCCACAAGCCCGACAAGAGCACACCCAGTGCAGTAATGCGAGGCCCGATGAGTAAAGTCTAAATCCGGATAAAAATTCGCGTAAGCTTATAACATAACATGAACAGAAATTGAGGATACTGAGCGAAATGGCTGGTAGCTTTGGCTCTTCTTGATCGGGAGGAAGGCTCGGTGTCACAATCTTGGATGGATACCAACTCGCCAAAGAACTTGCTAGCGAAAGGCCCGACCCACGTCAATAGGGGCTAAAGAAAGGCCTTGACTCCGTCGAGTAGGGTACTTGAGACACATCATGTCCTTGGATGGGAGGGAGCTTTGGATCGGGCCGGAGCCTTGCCTTTGTTAGTCTTGGCTTTCTTCACGGGAGGCAAATCAATGTTGTGATCTTCGATTATGAGCTGGAGTGGGAGAGGATGGCGGAGCTTCGGCAAGTGTCATCTTGAGGGCCTCCGGACGGGGCGAGTCAAGAGTCGGCGGGATCTTCCAAGATCTTGGACAACCACAATGTTTCAAAACAGAAAGTGTCTCTTTAGGTTAATGTTTGATCACCCTAGCAATAGGCAGAGTTGATCTAACGTGATCCGAGGATTAATCGGGTTATAATTGTGTATGATTGTATGAATTGGGTGCTTCTTAATTGAGAGATTAGTTGCACTAAGGATACTCACATTAGGCATTGTATTATTAATGGAGTGATTAATTTCATGATGGTTTTATGCTTTCTATCTTAGTTGATTAGCAATTTGATTCAATCATAGCTTGTTGATCATTGATTCCTTGATGGATATTATCCCTAGCACCACAATCCCCCATTGATCTTAATTACTTGTTTTAGCATTCAAGGTGTTCGACAAATTGCTTGCTTGTTGTTTGATTTTTAATTCTAGCTTTGTATTGTAGTTTTTAGAGCCAAAACCGCTTTGCAACAATAGTCATCGAGAACTTGCATTTCTAGTGACTCACGGCCATACTTTTCCCTTGGGTTAGATATACTTGGTTGTCGTAAAATCGCTTGCCGGAATTCCTACAATCATCACGCATCGTTCACTCTCAACGCCGTGCAACCTATTCCGCTGCGAATTGCCGCCATTCTTCCCATCATCAGCGTCGCAATTCACGCTTCTCCACCATTACCATCGCGCGCCGCCGCGCCTCAACCATCGCGAATCACAGCCCACAATGTCGCCGCGACACTCAGCCACCGTCCAGCCGCCGTCGCGCCTTCAGCACTGCAGAACGCCCTTTGTCGCCGTCGTTGCGCGAGTCGTCTCTCCATCCTTCAAGATACAACTCGCCTCGATCTAGTTTCGTTCCTCGATCTTTCAAGAGGCGCAACTCGACCCAAGTCGCGCCTACAACCGAGTCGAGGCAAAGAGATCTTCCGAGAGCATTCCCAATTCAGCCCAATCTCACCTCGACTCGGCCGCAATTCTCCCTCGGACCGAGTCGAGCAGACTTTCAGCAGCAGAAAAGCGCGACACGTTTTTTTTTTTTTTCACTTTCCCAACGTGATTTTCTTGATCTTGTTCGACCAATCGAGAGAGTCATGGAGGAAATATGCTTTGACTTTCAAACCTTGATTTAAAAAGGGAGAGCAGCGTGAATTAAAGAGGAGATTGACAGATTTTTTTAGCGCAAATTAGAATAGGAAAATAGAGAGAAAAAAATAGGGTTTAATTCCTACACACACTATTACACATTTTTACACACACATAGCTAGATTTTGCATTTTTTCTCCAATTTTGATGATCAAAGGATGGTTTCTTAATGTTTCGATGCTACTTAAGTGATATTTTACCTTTAATTCCAGTTTTGTTGGCTCGATCTCTTGTTATTTTAATGGTTTATTTTATTAATGTTATGAGTTTAATTTCTTTAATTATGTTTGGCTAAATTTCTAGTGCTAGGGTGTTTTGATGCTTATGGGTGATTGAATTTGTGTTAGATTCTCATGGATAATTTTGATTGTTGATTAATTGATTGGATTGATGAGGTTTGAATGATCTATTTGTTTAATTAATTTCTAATTTCATGCATAGTTGCTTAATTATCACAAGGAGACTTGAGTATTTAGATAACTCATTTGGGTGAGGGAATTAATTAAGTAATTAGAGTGAATATTAGCTTAATACAAGGAGACTTGGTTATTGCTATTATAATTGCATCAATTCCACACTAATACTTAGACGATCAATCGGGTAGTTAGTGAAGAGATCATAGGTAAGGTGTCTTAGTATCGAAGGGGAGACACGCTAGGGGAACCTATTGACTCGTGTTCTTGCCCCAGAGGAAAGGGTGACTTAGTCCTCTCAAACTTTCGAGCTTAAATCGTAGTGTAATTCCTAGGCTTACCAAGTACGGAATTATTGTTTGATTAAAAGTTTGCTCTTATTAATTGATTGACATGATAAATACTCATTTGAATTCGTTGCATGTTTGATCCCCATTTGTTGATAAGCACCCGAGCACATCTTTATTATTTATTGAATCTCGTTGCTAGTTAATTTCGTTGATTGCTTTAGTTAATTGTTGCTTTAATCTTATTGATCTTGTTAAATGACTTGTGCTTGATTCCCTTGGATTGATATTTAACCGGTAACTTACTAGCTACACGATCTCTTTACACTTGAAGGGTGAGTGTTGGCTTTTAAGCTTATCACCCTTCCAAAATCAATTTAGGCTAACATGTATTCAATTTTTTTTTTTTTGATAGGTAAAGGTATTTGTTCCAAAAAAAAATCGAACTTGGATATCCCACTACAAAAAAACTTAAAATTAGGGACGGAATTTTCCGTCAAAATAATTCAAAAATCCGTCGCTAAATAAAATTGTGATGGATTTTCGTCGTTAAATTGTTGTCTCGCTTTTCCTCGTCGCTAAATTATTAGGGGCCAATTTTAATCCGTCAAGAATTTATTGACGGAAATATCCGTCATTAACTTTATTTCCGTCATTAATTTTCGTCATGAAACCTATGTATTACGAAAAATTACCAACATATTTTATTTTTTACCAATGGAAATATCCGTCACTATTTTATTTTATAATTGTTTTTAAAAATATTTTTGACGGATAATTCCGTCACTGCTTTTATTTTTTAAATTTTTAATAATTAATTTAGAGACAGAATTTTATGTCGGTAATTTATTACTTAATTTCAAAATACATTTATTTACGAATTTGTTAAATAATTTCTTTATTTTTATATATAAAGAATATTGATGAGATAATTACATCCTTTGTTTTATTTTTTAAAGTTTTAATAATTAATTTTGAGACAGAATTTCCTATCATTAATTTATTTCGAATTTCTAAATAGAAAATTTAGAGACGGAATTTTTAAATCAAAAAAATTATTTACGATTTTGTTGAATAATTTCTTTATTTTTATATCTAAAAATATTGACGGATACTTCCGTCAAAAACATAAATTTGAATTATTTAAATATATTTTTATAATTATATTCAATATATACTAACCTATATTTCCGTCAAAAGTATTTTTCAGTTGTAAATTGAACATTTACCAGAATTTGAGCTTCTATTTGCATAATTTTAAGAAATGAAATCCCAATTATATCGTAAATATGTAGATGATGCATGTTGAAGCAAAAAAAAAAACCCTAGTTTTAGAGCGAGAAGCGAATGAAGAAAAGTTGATTGGAAATAAAGAGATGCACGTACGTAAAATATAGTAAATGTTTGTAGCAACCAAAAACTTCACTTATAACCATCACACAAGTTCCCAATCATAAAGCATGGAGAGAATTTCTAACACTTGATTTTCCTTCTCTTTTTTTTTTTTTTTTCAAGAATGAAAAGCTCTACAAGAAAATATATCGCGTGAAATTTTCATAACCAGAAAACTCTGTTTTTATGAAAAAAAAAAGCATAATGAGCAAAATATGATTAAAAGTCGAGAATGTCATCATTATATAGCCTTCAATCAATAAAACTCCCAACTTATAAATAAATAAATAATAAAGGAATATATCAAGAACAAGCACACTAAATACCATTGATTGAGAAAAGAAAATCTCAATTATACAATCTAATCATAAGAAAATATTTGAATTCATTCAATGAATATAGAAAAAATTGATAAAGGAACAGAGGTACACCACCGGAGTCGGTGGAAACTCGATGGGTCATTATCTCCACTTTCTTCATCAACTGTTGGCCGCCAATTCAGTAGGTACACCACCGGGTCAAGCAAAGACAACCGAAAAGTAACTCCACAATAGCAAAACCAACCGCAAAAGAAGTACATTGTTAGCTATGTAGTAGACTAGTAATTCCAAAATTGAATCACCATCAAAAGAAGTAAAGCTAATAGCATTCGGTTCCATCGCATGGCATTGCACATTGTCGGTCACACCACCATACAATTGCAATTGCAATGCAACTATCTTCCGCAGACGAAATGAATTCCATTTGGATCACCGTAGAATGTTTCTCAAAATCGAGGCCAAAAGTTTCATATCAAAGATATGAACGGTAATAGCTACTTTGAGGAAGATATTCAGATGAAGCGAGATGTCTCAAAGAGACCAAAAATATCAACACTCGAACAAAATGGTATGTGGTAAAAGCACAAGTAATATATAAATATACCATCATCTATACTAAGTCTCTAACTAGTTAAACAAAAATAAGAAACTTGTGTACATATAAACAAACAAATGGCTTCAACAAGACGTGTGAGAAACTTTCAAATACAAAATAATAGTAATTTAATAATAGAATAATTTATACTGCGACATATATACACACACGGCATGTAAGTATACACATATTACAAACGGTGCCACTGACGCGGTCATCCAAATTGCTTTCAAATGATGAACCTGCTTTTTCATTACAATTCTCTCTCTGTCTTGTAAGTTTTCAAACGGATTCAAATGACAAGAATAGCCAAAAAACTATTAAACAAATTAAACTAAAAACAAAAAAATCGTATCTAGAAAACACTAATTTAAACCGTGATCTGAATATAACTAATGTTATCGACTCAACAAGGGTGAAGGTGGAAACTAGGGCATAAACAACACAAAGAATGAATCTATATTTTCAAACATAAAAAAATAGAAAAACAAGAACAACAAAGAAATGAAACAGAATACGAGCACAAACCTTCAATCTCAACCTATTCCTAAGCGGTTTTGCACCAATATGCCATGAAATTTCACTCACTTACACACAATCGCATAAACTCTTAAAGCGGTGGAGCCACGAGACGAAAGGCAATAGAAAATCGACGGCAAAGGAGAGGCGATAGGAAATCGACGGCAAAGGAGAGAGGCGGCAGATGGCGAGGAGCGGCAAATCTCTCACAACATACTTTAGTTTTTTCAGAATTTCAGAGAAAGGAAAGGAAATTGAAATGAACAAGTATATATATTGCAGAAAGAGAAACTTATTTACATTTTTTTAATTAATTTTTTTTTCTCGTTGGTTTTTTTTTATTAATTTTATATTTATATGTAATTTTATTTATATGTTATATTTAATCAAATAATTAGTGACGGATAATTTCCGTCCTTAAATTTCTACATATATGATGCGTAAAACCGACTGGGCCCGTTTCCCCACCCGGTTCCACGTGGGTAAAGCCTTTACGCAGCCAGAATTCCTAGCTCTTCTCGAACGTACCTGCAAAAAAACACGCCGGAGGGTTCTCCGACGTAGGCACTCCGACGCTCAAGTCGTCACCGGAAAACACTCAAGAAAGTACGTAGGAAGTAGCTAAGTAAGAGTGATAGTTGATTGATCTGTTACCTTCCTTCCGAGAGTCTTATTTATACGTGCGTTAAGAGTGATAACCGCTCATCACGGTTTGTGGCATTATCCCGTGACGCTTCCTCATGATGTCGTGCATGGATATCTTTTCTCTCAAGAAATCTGATTGTGCCTACGTTTTCCCTCCCGGACGGAGGTTGGACCCGATCAATGAAGGAATATAGGAGATATTCCTTGACTTGGGCCTTAATTATCTCAATGCTCGTTACTTCTCGGTTTCTCGGTCTTATCGGATAAGTAACCGCTTATGGGCTTGGTCAAATACGTGCATGCTCTTCAAATCTCGCCAGGCCTCGCGGCCCACCTGCAGCCTAGGTTTTGGCCTCACGGCCCACCTATAGTGCGTTTGGGCCTCGCGGCCTCGCAGCTAGATTTAGGCCTCGTGGCCCATCTCCATACTGTGCCCGAGCCTCGTGGCCCACCTGTAGGTAGGTTTAGGGCTTCGTAGCCTTATTGCAGCCGATCTGGGCTCGGGCCCGTCTTGGGTTTACCTCCCTCTATCGAGGGTATTCGGTTACGCCCTTGTGCCTTATTCGGGTAGTCGTATTTGGGCCCTACGTGTAGTTGGGCACGACATTTTTATCCGCATCAATATATATAAATATTTTTTATTAAATTAGCAATGATGTTTCCGTCATCGATATTTTATATAAATATTATATCATCCGAAAATATTAGTGACAGATAGCTTCCGTCATTAACTTTTTATATACATAAATTTTTTTTTATTATTATATTAGTGACGGCTATTTCCGCCATTGACATTTTACACATATAAATATTTTATATCATCTGAAAAAATTAGTGATGGATTATTTTCGTCATTAATTTTTATATATATAAATATTTTTTATTAAATTAGTGACGGATATTTCCGTCATAGAAATTTTGTTCATATAAATATTTTAAATCATATAAAATAATTAGTGACGAAATATTTTCGTCATTAACTTTATATACATATAAATATTTTTTATTAAAATAGTGACGTTATTACCGTCTTTGAGATTTTATACGTATAAATATTTTATATCATCTAAAAATATTAGTGACGGATAATTTTCGTCATAGATTTTTTATATATATAAATATTTTTTATTAAATTAGTGATAAATATTTCCGTCATTAAAATTTTATTCGTATAAGTATTTTAAATTATGTAAAATAATTAGTGACGGAATATTTCGCATTACCTTTATATACATATAAATATTTTTTATTAAATTATTGACGGAAAAATTTCCGTCATTGACTTTTGTACATATAAATATTTTTTATTAAATTCATTGATATTATTAATGACGGATATTTACACAAGAATAATTTAATTTTTTTAATTTAATATATTTTTTAAAATATAAATACTTTTAACATTTTGAATTCAACTTAAATTATTATTGACAATTATTTCGTCAATATATATTTTATTATTAAATATTCTATATTTAAAATAACCAAAATATTTTTGACGGATATTTCCGTCTTTAAGTTTTGTATAATATCTGACTCTATATTTTATAAAAAATATATATTTTTGATAGAAATCATTATAAAATTTTTAAATTCCGTCACAAAACACTTACGAATATTTCCGTCACAAAAATCCGTCTCTAATTACAAGTTTTTTTGTAGTGTTTCATTAAAGTGAGAAATCTAGTTGTTAGATGGGCTAAGCCACCTGGTTATTTAACATGTATTCAATTAATAATTTATGAATATTAAAATCAAATAATATATAGACTATCAAAGTATTTTTCAATTCTTCCATATATTCACAGTTAGTTTTAAAAAAATTAAAAAAGTAACGAAATTCAAGTCTGCCTAAGTCAATATTTAAAATAGGGTCGTGAATAGCACATAAAAACTAGTTTAAACAATAAAAGATCATTTTTAGTTTTTTTTTCATAACTAAAAGAAGACAAATACTTTTATTTGGCAAATTTAGAAATGAAAGTTTGGTTGTTAAAAAATTATTACTATTTTTAGCAAATATGTTAAAAAATTATTACTATATTTAGCAAATGTGTTGAAAAATTATTACTATTTTTAGCAAATATTTACAACAAATATTTTATTATATATATATATATATATATATTATGTTGTTAACTTAAAAGACAAACACTTCTTTAAAAAAACACTTGTATAAAATATTTCACGAATCAAGACATCATGAAATGTAGCCAAAATAGAAAATTTTGTGGATTTTAACCGACTGGACCGAGTCAAATGCTTTTTTTTTTTTTTTTTTAAATCGTACAAAGGCAAAATGTAAAAATAAAATCTCGGATTGTGCTACTACAAAGACAAACATGTGTTACCGCAATAACAAATATGTATTGCTATTATATTAACACATGTAAGAGATTGAAAATATGTTACTAGCTATATGAACACAAAGGTCATTGTAATGAGAAAAATATATTATTACATAAACAAAATCAACGTGAGAAAAATAATCTAGATTATATAGAGATAAAAAAATAAGAAACATATATTTATCTTTATAATTACACATACTTGCTCTTATTGTTTCACACTCGGAAGTGAGTTTTTATGTTTTCTACTGACACAATTATTTTGGGAAAATTCTTTGACCCTATTCGATCTTTTTGAATTTGTAAATTTTTTGGCCCTCCTTTAAAGATATTAATATCTTACATATATATTTTACGCTAAATCTAAAATTATGAATTAAAATTTTAATTTTAATTTTAATTACTTAATATATAAATTGTTATCATATATTGAATAATTAATTTATAATATAAATATACATTTAATTATTTTAACTTTTATTTCATAATTCGTTAATGAATCGTTAGTTTAAAACTCATTAGGATATAGTCCTATAGTAATTGAATTGAGCTTATCATCCTGCTACCATCAAAACATGTTTTGCAAACTCTATATTAAAAATAGAATCACTTCTCAAGTGTTTATAACTATTATATTAAATACTTATAATTGATTTTGGAGAAATAACTAATACGTCGTGTTCTAAAACTCTATTGAAAAATAAAAATGATATTAAGTGATTTTTGTAGTAAAATGAAAAGTGGAGATTGTTTGAAAATAAATTGATTCTTTCGAATATATCTCCCAAAAAAATTTAAAATTATATCACTTTTTATTTTACTAAAAATTACTATTTAATATATATTTTTAAAACACACGCAGAATATACCAATTTCCGTGGGTGACAGAATATTAAAAAAATCTGTAAAAAAGTGTATATATATATATTTTTAATACTAGATAGAATAAAAAAAAAAGACTAAAGAGCAACAGAGATTCTTTTGATTGTCCCAAAATCTGAGCTTGTTTCTCCACAAAAGAAAATGGAAATGACGAAAGCAAATCTATGAATTTCTTTTACCAAATACTGTAAAAACGAGGATCAAGTACAGTTAACGCCACAGTGAATTTTTTTAAAAATTTCTCCACACATAAACACGCACCCAGTCACGTGTGTTCTCAGGTACGGCGTCGTGCTTTCCGCCCACCCACCCCTCTGCAACTACACACACTCACACACTTCCACTGCGTGTAAAGATAGAGACACACAGCTCTTACTTTAACGTATCAGTACTAGTACTCCGTCACATTTTAAATTTTTCAAAATTCATAAATGAACGTATTATTTTTATTTTATTATACTTAAAATAGTAAAAATTAATTATACCCTCTCAAATTAAACTTTTCAAATATATTTTCTATACGTTCATATCACTCAATTTTTTTTTTTATCAGTAAGTTCATATCACTCAATTATCCACCCAACCATCTCAAACTAAAATAATTTCCTTTCAATAAAATTGAAATGACTCATTTATCTTTAACTTTATATTACCTACGTCCCAAAAAATTATGCACTTTTTTCTTTTCGACCTGCCACATCACACTATGCACATTCCGAAAAGAAAACATTACACAATATTAATATTCTCACAATATCATTTAAATTTAAAAAATGCAATTTTATTTTATTTCCTACTTTATCTCATTAATCATTCAAAATACTCTTACATTTTATTCTCTCTTACCATTTATTCTCGTAAAAGTCAATAAAATTAATTTTTCTTAGTGTTCGTGTCCCAAAAAATATGAATAACTTCTTGAAATGGAAAGAGTATCATTTAATATTAATAAATATTTTTTTAATTAAAATTCATGCATGAGGAATCCAAAATGGAACGAAGGAAGTAAGGGTATGTTTGGTTAAGGATGAGACCATCCGAATGTGGATGACTCCATCCCCATCTCATTCTATTTTGGGTGGCCCATCCAAATCTCTATCCAAATACTCATCCAACCCTATAATACATCTACACACCTATTTTAATATATCCCAATACAATCACATCAACTCTATCTTTCACAATAAATATATTATATTATATTTATTTCTCTCTCTCACTTTATATTATACCTTATTAAATTAATCATTATCTCACTAACTAACAATAATATAATATTATATCATTTTTTATCACAATAATTCAATCATTACCGCAACCTACTAACAATATTAAAATAATACAACATCAACTTTGATTTGACATAAAGCTACATCCACACCTACTTCTCTATCCCTAACCAAACACACATTTACTATTCACAATTATCCTCATCCCCATTTTCTATCTCCATCCTCCATCCCATCCAACACCTGTCTCTAGTCAAACATAACCTAATTGTTTCGAGGTCACCCACCCCTCTCTGCAGGCTTTTACTATTAGCATCGCCATCAATGTTGAAAAAGCAGCCTTTTTCCTCCCATTATAGCCCACTTTTTACTCCCTTATCAGTAACAAAATAATTTTCTCTTTTTTAAAAAAATAAAAATTAAATTAAATGGGAGCAACTGCAGACAAGTGTGGGGTGAAATAAATGAATCATTTATTCAGTTGATGCAGAGAGGCAGAGCATTTATTTATACAATTCTTCTTTTTAGTGAAAGTAACTTTGCCATACATAGAATCGCATTTGTGGGTGTATGTATATACAGTTGAAAAGCAACAGTGACCCTGCTGCCTTTCTTCTGTGAATCACTCTGCCCTCCCCTGCCCTGCCCATAGTAGTTGTGTCACACACCTCTGGGGGCTGGGTCCCCCTATTCTCCCCCTCACCCCTCCTCCCTAATTATTCCCCCTTTCTCTCTCTTCTTGTGACTTTTCCCATCCTCAGTTTAACCTCCATTCTCTCTCTTTCTTTCTCTGCACCCCCATTTCTTTCTTTCTGCGGGGTGTATGTATTTTGTTCTCATTTCGAGGGTTTTTTTAAGGGTTTAATCCTTTCGCACCCAAAGAAATGTCGTTTGAATTAAAGAAAATGCTTCATCGGCGCCGCCGTCATTGCCGCCGCCGCAGCCCAAGTCGCCGCCGCGGTACCCGGATTTGTACGGCAAACGGCGGGAGTTGGCCAGAGTGCAGATGCTCGAGAGGGAAATTGGCTTTCTTGAGGTCATTTTTTATTTTGTTTATATATATATATATACACACACTATACATACACATTCTTGATGTTTCAGTTTCACTTTTGCCAGGCTTGATTTCTCTTCCTCTTTGTTTATCTGATTAATTACAATCTTGGGAGTCCAATTAAATTTCTTTGCCAATTTGTAGTGAACTCTGTTTTCTTCCTAATATTACCACTTGCTTCAATTTAATCAATGTAATAGGAATTATATGATAAATAAGTGTAATAGTAGTTGATAAAAATAGTGGAATTTTTGGTGAAATGAATTTCATCATTCCCTGTTACCAAGCTTGTGTGTTTCTTCATTTCCTTATAACCAAATTTATGGTGCAGTTTAAGTATATTTTTAAACAATAAATAAAATTCAGTAAAAGTGATATAAAAATATATTAAATTGCACAGTGCCACCTAATAGGGAAATACATCAATTGTATTTTTTTTTTTTTGATAACATTGTAATTTGTTTTTGTGATATATTTTACTTTTTTTTTTTTATTGGCTAGGTAAAAGTAAAAATGAATTATGGTAGGTAGAGATGAATGAGGGCTTGATTTTGATAGTATAAATTACCAGTAATAATAATAATAATTTATTGCTTGTTTATATATGGAAATAATATATCCATCCTCTGATATTTTGTAGTGTGTCATTTGCCATACTGGCACTCTGCCACCTGACCAACCCAACGTTGATTATTGTTTATTAATTACTGTTATTTTTGAATTTTTACGTACCTCTGGACCACTTCCATTAACCATTTTTATGGGATGAGTGAGATACCAATGACTTATTTATTAATACCATTACATTCATAAAATAATACCATATCATTTATTCACATAGTTTGGCGTGTTTATGTGTGTAAAATATTATGATATTAGTTTATAAAAATAGTGGTATTATTGAAATGGTGAAATTAGATTCATTCAATGATATCAAACATGGACGGATCTAGAATGATGCTAAAATCTTGTAATATCAAACAGGGACGGATTTAAGATTTCATAAAAAGGGGACGAAACTCATTATATTATCAGATCAAGCATAATTAAAATTCCAAGGAGGCGAAATCATATAATATGAATTAAAAGTCTAAATTTAAAATGTCTTATATATATTGGAAATTTTTAAGAATAGTGATATTATTGAAATGGTGAAATTAGATTCATTCAATAATATAAAAAAGGAGGAATCTAGGATGATACTAAAATCTTGTAATATCAAACAGGGATGGATTTAGGATTTCATAAGACGAGGGACGAAACTCATAATATTAAGATCATGCATAATTAAAATTCCAAGGGTAGGCAAAATCATATCATATGAATTAAAAGTCTAAATTTAAATGTCTTATATATATTGGATATTTTTAAAGTCCAAGGAGACGTCTGCACCCCCACCCCTAAATTCGTTCCTGATATCAAATTAAATGCTCTAACTGATATTTTTTTTTCTTTCTAGTCTTCAATCCTTTTTCAGCTATCTCTTAATTCAATTATAAATTTAATTGGATTTTGGTGTGTTAAGCAGGAAGAACTGAAATCTATGGATGTCCTTCAACCAGCTTCAAGAGCCTGTAAAGAGTAGGTTCTTTTTGCCTTTAGTATTTCAGTTTTCCAGTGAAACTTGTTCACCGTATGAAAAAATTGGTACCATTACATACATTCAGTAATACTATTACTCTTATCGTAACATTTTATATTGTGGTATTAGTTTATAAATGCAATGGTATTACTAAATCAATGATATGACATCAATTTCATACGATGAACAAGTTTCACACGAGAGTTTGTGTTTCAAAATCATGCCACGATGTCGAGTTATAAAATGAATGTCTGAACATGACAGGGTTGCTGATTTTGTAACAGCAAATGCTGATCCTCTTATACCTACGTAAGAAAAGAAACACCTTCTCGCCTTCTCGCCTTCTCGATCTTTCCATATATGTGTCTGTGTGTTCTCGTTGCTTATTAATTTTCCCGCTTTTGTCCTCGAGTTCAATCAGAAACAAGAAGATTCGCAGATCATGCCGCTTCTGGAAATGGCTCTGGTACATACCTCTCAACTCCATACTCGAAAATCCTTTTTCCGTAAAGTTGCTAAAAACGAACAACGATGACATGCAAGAGTATTATTACCTTAATGCAGTTAATATTGTTTGCATTGTGCAATTGGTGTAATGCTGACCGAGTTTACACCAAAAATTCCGGCCAAAATGTTTTTTTCTAATTTTTTTGGCGAATAATAGAAAAAACGAACGAAAAGTATTAGTTCATGTGAAGAAAAGTATCAGTTCATATTTTAAAAAGTGCTATTGCTGTTCAATCTACAATTTATATTTGGCAAAAACTTGTATGTGATGTCTCGTGCATGAGACAAGTCACTTTTAAAAAAGTGATACAAATTAGTATAAAAGTGCTAACAAATTGAAAAATGATAACAATTAATGAATAAGTGATAACATTTTATAAAAAGGTGATAACAATTTATTAAAAGGGGACTCAATTTTATGTCCGTCGATCTCATACAAGAGTGTCCCTTTATATTTTGGTTATGTCCGTTATTCAAAATTGCATTGCACGGTACAATTGGTGCATAGAAATTTCTGCCTTCGTTAATCTTCAAATTCCCTTGTATCGAACGATGACAAGTCACGTGCATCAAATTACATGGCTAGTTAACACGTGTCTCGTATTAAAAACATACTGTAGTTTCACTCGATCGAAAATGTCTTAATTTATTTACTCGTATTTTTGTGAGCAGTGGAGCGTCGTGTTTCAGCGTGTCATGGTTATGCTGTTGTAAATGGTCGACGGTGCGCTGGTGCTGCTGCTGTGACTGCATTACGTGTGATTGCTGCAGCAGCAACGCCTGCGCCGACTGCATAATATTACCAAAATGCCGGTGTTTTTCGGGGTGGAAGAGCGAGTGCTTTACAAAATGGAAATGTAGGCTGAAATGCTGCTACTGTTGCTGCATTCCCAAGTGCTCTTCTTGCCAAACTTGTTCTTTCCCAAGGTGTGAATGTTGTCCCAAATGCCCAAATTTAAATATATGTTCATGTAATTCTCACAACAGTTGTTGTCACTGCAATTCTTGCTTCTATTGTATGTAATAATACCTCCTATTTTATACGGATATTATTATTCTCACCAAGCTCACACAAAGACAACGCATAAATGATTAAAAATTATTTATATGTTATCATTTGATGCATCGTCCCAAAATATCATTTACATGTGAATGACATATAAAATAAGAAAGGGGAATAAGGATTAAGGTTTTTTAAGGATAATTTTGTAAACTTTATAAAGTAAAGAAATTGGTTGTATTGTGTGTGCATGGATCCAAAAGTAATGCATTTGTGTAAAAATGTTGTGAAACGGACAAAAAAAGAAAGTGTGAAAGACATTTCCAGATGAAGATAATAATTTATAAGCATCTATTCGACTTCCAAATATGCAAACAAAACAAAGCAAGAAAACCTATGGTATAGACGGATGGTAAGGGCAAGGTGATTAGAGTGGAAACACTGACGTCACACATTCAAATCGTGTAGTGATAATTTTTATTGAAATGTTGTAAAGGATTGTTGCTAGATTCGTGGTCCATTGTTCCCCTCACTTGAAAGATTGTCATTCGTCTTGCCCATTATTTACTTTTACATATTATTTTATTTTTTGGCGTTTCCTCTTCAACCTCCTCATACGCTTCTTCCACTTAGCTCTCGTTGCTAAAAGAGAAGCTCTCAAGAAAATGGAGGGAAATAAGCAGCTAAATGTTGTGTTTGAATTGAGGGATATAAAATGAATTTTGAATTTCTTTGATTTGATTTTTTTTTTTTTTTTTGGTCAAATAATAGAATTCAAATTCAGTGTTTCACAATTCTTTTTAGAAAATAAAAAACAATTTTCATGTTTTATTCTTTATCATAATTTTTATAGTACTATTTTTATAGAATTCATGTGTCACAACAAAAAAATTATTGTACATGAGAGAAATAAGGAGAAGAGGTTCAAGTATGCAAGAAAGGGTGTCAAAATGTTTCACATGCGTGTGTGAGAAAGAGGCATGCAGGTGTGAGATAAAGAGAGAGCCGTCCCTAAAGGCTTTCATAAGAAGGACACACATTAAAAAAAAAAAAAGTAATAATTGAGGTTTTGAGGGGTAATGTTGTAAACTTTATCTATAAAGTAAAAAAATTTTATTGGATTATGTGTATGTGAGAGTAAAAAGTAATAATATTTGTGTAAATTAGTGAAAATTGTGAAGATAAAGTTTATAAAAGACTTTTCATTTTAAGGGTGTGAAGCTTATAATGGGACAAACGAAAAAGGAAATTGTGAAAGTTTTTATGGGATGGAGGGAGTACAATTTAGAGAAATGCACATCGAGGAATAAAAAAGAGAAAGAATGAGAATGATAATGAAATGAAGAGATAATAGAGAATGATTCACATATGTGTGTGAGAGAGTGGGAGTGGAAGGAGAAAATTCGTGTGTCGATAATTCAAAAAATGAATAGGGTCGAACCCGTTTATGATGGATCTAGGCCACATCGATCGCAGATTAAGTTAGGATCCATAAGAGAGCCGATACTATACTCTTTGTGGAGGAGAACCGCTTAGAGGACTAATCATATTTCGGGGACTTGTTAATCAATTGTGAAACGAAAAAACTTATAATGATGTTGGAAGACAGAGAAAGTAGTTTAGAGCAGAGAAGAAACATGTCTCTTCTCTCGCTAAATTAGAAGTAATGTCCTAGGAATGAATAATGTGTTATTTCTTTGTGTCGGTTCAATATAAGAATTGAAATGTTTATTTCTACTCTAAACATAACAAGGTTTAAATACTTCTTCATCCAGTTTCATAGGTATCTCTTTTTACATTTCACAAACTACTCTATTAGTTATTTCTCTCTCTACAAACCTTTTCTCGACTTGAAACTGGAGTCCGTACAAGAAATCTCCCCGACGTGCTTTTAGAGATACATCGAATTTGAATTATGTCCAATGAAAAAATGAAAACCAAAATTATGAAAACTCAATACTTCAAATTAAAACTCCTAATCTTGCAGAACAAGATAAGTAAGTAAATAGTTCAAAAATATTAATCAATTATATACGACCTTTATACTCTAACATCGTATGCTTCACCAACGTTGTTCTAATGGAGAAGATCAAAGCACCAATGGTCACCAGACGTTTCTTTAATTCTTTAAAGATTTCCTCATATTAATACCCGCATTCATACTCCTCCCTTCATCAGCGTTCCTTCATTTTTTTTTCCGTCGCACCGCTGCTGCAAACCCACCATCACTGCCCTTTCCGTTGCAGAGCCGCACCGCCGCTCACTAATTCTTTCTTTTTTCTATGCTTTTTTCCTCCGGTCACCGCCTCAACGCTTTGTCTTCCAGCGCATGCCGCCACCGTTGCCTGCTGTCGTGCCACCATTACATCAGATGACTCTGAGCAAGATCTATGATTTGCCAAAATAACTTGTTATATTTTAGACTCATCGTGGTGTAATTCGAAAAGAAAGCCGTCCGCCCTCCCTTCGCCTTCCGTCACCGCAGCCTTTTGCCATTGCCCGCCTTGACACAGTTCCATTTACTAGCTAGTCCTCCGTCTTAGTTCGTGGGCCAACGAGACGATTCCCCCAACGACGCCGTGTATGCAACGGCTAGTTGGCGGATAGTCCCGTTGACTCCTTTTATTTTTTATTTTTCTTGGTTTTTTTGTTTTTGTGGTTTTGTTGTTTTTGAGTCATTCGTTTTCTAGTTTTTGTTTTTTCTTTGTTTTTCCGTAGTGAAACCTGTCGCGATTTTTTACACCTTTTTGTTCTTTCCTCCCTTCCGAGGTTGCATGTGGATCCACGTCTTTTGAGGATTCAAATCTCGGTGGATCTTTGCGTGTTGTCTTTAATTTTTGGAAGGAGATTGTTAGAGGTATTTGAATATTTCCCTTTTGAGACCGGAGACGGGTTCTTATTGGAAGACGGAGATTGCGCTGACCCTTCACTCCTCACGATTGATTTAGAACGATTGTTCAAGCCGAGGAAATAGCTTGTATGCGTTTATACGATTGTATTGTATAAGCTATTTTTCTCTTTGTCCAAAAAAAAAAAAATTTAAAATATACTCCCATTTCCATCAAAGACTCTTCACCGAGACTTTTCACACTTTTCTTTTCCATCCGTCTCACAATAAACTTCACTTTTAAAATGAAAAACCATCCACAAACTCTACCCTCATATCCACTAATTTACACAAAATGTCACTATTTTTGAACCCACATATACACACATAACACAACCCAATATAATTATTTATTTTATACATAAAAATTTATAAAACTAAACCTCAAAACCCCAATAATTACTCCTCTTTTTTAAAAATGTGCACTCCTTTCTACGAAGAGTTATATGGGGGAATACATATATAATAACAATAATATTAATAATAGTATACAAATGCATAATTGGCAGGACGATCAGAACAATTTCAGCAAAATAACAGAATCCCTGAAAAAACAGAACAATCAACAGAAAATTCATGCACAGGGATTTTAGGTCCTGAAATATAAAATATACATACAGTAGAACATGGTCCAGAAATCAGTTTCTTGAATTAGGTTTCCAAATGAAAGCATGAAGCAACTACTATCCCACCAACTCAGTTTAATTCCAATCTTAAACCAAATAAAAATGCCCAAGCAAAGAAAAGGCAAGATTTTAGTGCCCGTACTTCTGGAACTCCCACTCGCTGTTATCTGCAGCATTTCATTTACAGTTAGATATAAACACCATCAGTAAGTGCAATACAATATAAAGACAAATTGCAACGTGGATGAGCACTTACCCAGTGGGCAAACTTGACGTGTTTTCAGCCATCTGCTAATACAATGGAAGTGAAAGGCATGATTGCAAACACCTGCAGAATATTCAGAATAAGAAAAACTATCCTTCTAATCGAATCAGAGTGCAATTAACACATTTTGCTAAACAGGTCGGACAATATTATCTAAACGTGAATACAAATAGCAGTTCTTCAACACTGGTCAAACCTGGGAGAGGGATGTGGTGGATTGGATATTTCAAACATGGAATAGAATTAATCCAATCAGCCATCATTTACAACAAAAATCAATATTTTATTTCCTATCTATCCACAAACTAATCTAAGTCATTGTACAAAAAAGTTCTATAGCACTCTTAACATGACCATTACGTATCAGAAAGCTAAACAATTGGTAATGAATATTGCAATCTCAAAGAATAAAATTCACAAGTAGGGATGGATCTAGAGGATATCATTTCAAGGGGGCAGAAATCACTGTATTATATTATGTGCATAGTAAAAATACAAGGGGAGCGAAGCCTATAAATTAAAAGTTGAAATAATAAAGTTACAACATATATAAAAAAACCAAGGAGGATAGCACAATTGTTACAATTGATAGGGATAGAGAAGTTAACGCGAAATTAGAAGCATCAAATCAGCTTCCACTTCAAGTACTACGCTTAAGCAAATGGAAGCAGGATAATACAGTACATATGAGAGCAAAGTCTCTCTAGAACTTACAGATGAGTAAGAAATTGACTTTGGAGAAGATGATAAAGAATATGAAGAGAAATTGGAAAAGATCCATTTGATAATAATGATGATGATGAAGACAATATTGAGCTTTTTAACTACAATCAAAATAAAATATATTGCTAGAAGTTGCTTTCAAGAGGTTATTAATAGTTAATACAAACTTAGCTTGTTAGTCATTTTCAAATTACATAAATTATTGTACACTGTTGGTAACATAATGATAACCAGTAAACTTGGTAGTAAGGAAAACAGGGGAATCATTAGAGATTGTGTCATGCAAGTTGATTTTGAAATCATAAAATCTCACTCTATCACATACACAATAATAGTCATCAGCCACAGTAAAACTTGCAGTAAAGTATACCTAAATTGCAAACTCGATAGTAGAAGTACTAAAATTTGGGCAAGTAAAACAGTAATGAAAAAGACCTTTGGTTATATGACTTGTGATGTCCAATCAAAATTTTATTCAACAAAATCTGATGAAAGTAGAAGAACTACTCCTTGTGGAGCTAGGAGTCAATAGGTTTCCTCTTTGGAGGCTTTAAAAAGGTTAATTATACTTTTGCTATATTGGATCACAAGTGATGCTCATCCAGAGTTGTATACTAACTAATCGGTTATCAAAACTCAATAGGAAGTATTACATCTTAAGAAACAGGTTATACAATTAAGTAAATGTATAACTCAATTACACAAAACGGGCAAGTCTTTACACTACTCAGTGAAAATACTCAAGACAGAATCTAATACCCGTAATGTAAGATAGAATCTAATAAGTTCTTTACATAGAAAAGAAGTACTTAAAAGAACACTGCAAGTCAAAATTGATATACTGTAGAGGGAAATTAAGGGGAGTTTGGTTAACGTGTTTGGAGATGAGGAAATGGGAATGAAATGTAAACAATGGTTGAACATAAGGAATGGGAATGGGAATGAGAACAAAATAATACTCACTATGTCCATAATAGTTTTCACACTTTCTTTTTGGTCCATCCCACAATACCTTTCACACTTTTAAAATAAAAATCCTCCATAAACTCCACCTTACAATATCCTCAAATACACACAATCCAACTCATTTCCTTATTTTATACACAAAGGTTTACAAAATTACCCCTCAAATTCCTACTTATTATTTCACTTTCTTAATTTGTGTGTCCCCCTTCTATGAAAGCTTTCATGGGACGGGGAAATAATATTTCTATAACCAGAAAGCCAAACCCCTCAACGTTGGGTGGGAGGAATTGAAAATGGACCCATATCCATTCCCATATGAATTACCCTTCCCCTTTGATTACCAGGCACCCATGTATAGTGCACATGGAGTGGTGATCATACTTTATTACCATCAAATTCACATCAATAACCAAGCAACGGATAGCAACAGAGCCATTCTATATAACAAAAACAACAATAGTAATACAGCTGAAATATATACCCCAGGCTACTGTGCATTCCTCGCTTGTCGCGCTCGCCTGATTAGCCTGGCACTCGATGCCTAATCAAGATACCAAAATAATCAAACCAAATTAAACGAATCGCAAACGCATCAGATATAGAAAACAATTTAATCAGAGACTCACAAAGATCCATAATATGATTCCTGCAAATAGCGCAATTATCCACCACAATATCTGCAACAGGAATTAGGGTTTAGGTCTTAAGCAATCAGAAAATCAAAACAGAAATTCATACAAGCAAATTGTCAAGTAATTGTAAGAACGAAGAAGAGGGAGGAGTAGGATAATACCCCAAGCCCAGAGAGAGACGGCGTTCCACTTCTTGATCTCGAATCGCTTGGACTTCTTGGTGGACGACGCGGGGTTAGTGTTGGAAGGCCCGGCGCCGGAAGATCCCTCGCCGGCGGGAACCATGTTCACGTCGGTGTCAAGTGAAGCCATGTTCGGTTTGCTAAAGCACTGATTATCGAGAGCTCTTCAGCTTTTATGGTGATTTCAATTGAGGTCTGAAATAGAATCAGAGATGAAGTAGGAAAAATAGACGTATCCTTCACAGATAACAAAGAATAGGGCTCTCTTCTTACCTTCATAAAAAATTGGGCTTTAGTCTACACTTCTCCATGGCCCATACACCACTTTTAATTAGGACACCCACCGAATCAATATATACACCCATCATGAATTTCCAATTATACCATTTACCCTAAATTTCTTATGTAGGACAACCTTTGCAATTTGTATTATTATTATCATGTTAATGCATGTTAATGTTGCGGTGTTGATTGACAATACAAAACCCATTTGCGGAGAAGTAATAATAATAGTTACATCTCACTCTTCGTTTCACCATAATTGACACACTTGAAGTAACTCAGTCATTTCAATTCATGTTGATTTCTTATTTCTCTTTTCTAGCTCATTAAAAAGAAAAATGATCTTTAGAAGTTCCTCTTATTTTATTGATGAAGATATACATATGTGTGATGTGTATGTTGATATCACTCAAGATCCAATTGTTGGAGCTAATCAATCGGGATCTATATTATGGTCTCGAATAGAAAATAATTGTATTTTTACTTGTCCAAACACTATCGTTGATACTTGAAATGCAAAGTTATTGCATGATCGTATTTGTCATCAAAAGTGCAAGAAGAGCTTTAAATGGATGCATAACACAAATTGAACTTTTGAATTCAAGTGGTGATACGAATGTAGGTATTGTAAGTTGATATTCTTGCTATATTTATATGTAAAATGTCTTTCAATATTAACTTACATATTATGAATTATGCACATGCGTCAATCAAAGATCTTACTACTTCAAGGAATTTAAATTTGATCATATGTGACAAAAATAAAAGATGTTGTGGATTTGAGAAATGACAATCAGAGACGCAATAATAATTTTGCTTTATCACAATCGGATGCATTAGTGTCGGATTCTCTAGTTTTTTCTTCTCCATGAATATCTTCAATTAATATTAACTTAAGTGATGAAAATGATAGTGGTTAATCATCCGAAATGCGTCTTATTGGAGTGAAAAAGGCTAAGTGAAAAGAAAACAGGAGAAGATTCGCTTTGTGCTATAAAATCATGGAAAAAACAAATAAAAAGTTTGAAGATTAAATGACGGATTCAAACATACAACAAGAAAGAGTCATAGATGAATTTGCAAAAAGAAGGCAAGGTAGTGTGCAAAGAAGAGAAGATAGAATTATGTTTGTAGATTTGAAGACCATTTCGATCCGACTCGATATGAGTGGTTTCGTAATGAACAACTCAAAATTATGCGAAAAATTCTCATCAATCTTAACTTTGGAAATTCCTCCAATATTTTAATGATATTGAAGGGTTTGGAAGTGGTCTATCAAAATATATATTGAATTTTATAGTATTTGTGTTCAATTTGTATTTTATTTGTGTTTTCTTTGTTTACCATTATGTTTTGTTTTATTTTATATTATCATGTTTTATTTCTCATTGTATATTGTAGCTTATATTATTAATGTTGTCGTATTTCATTTCTCACAATTACAATTTAAATTCGTATTATTTTTCAATTTTTAAAAGTTTCATAATATTAATGTTAGCGTTGCATAATTTAAATAATTTTACACATAATGTTAGCGTTGCATAATTTAAAAGAAACTGAAAATAAAAATAACATAAATAAATATATCTTATTCTATATATTATAAATATCATAAAAAAAAATGCAAATTTTGGGGCAATTTGCGTTTGAGTCGAAATTTACCATCCCTTGGAGATGGCCTTATAGTTGAACTTCTATCAAACTTAAGGGTAGGGGTGGGAATAGGCCGACTACCCGACAGTGGCCTACGGCCCGGCCTACTAAAGCCTAACTCGGCTCGGCTCGTTTAATAAATAGGTCGACTGTACCTTTTAAGAAGCCTATTTAATTAAATAGGCCGAGACTTGTGTTTTTTCGTAGGCATTTTAAGCCTAACAGCCGGCCTATTTAACTATATATATATGAATCCATAACTACTAGATACAATTTTTATACCCTTAATACTAGTAGGTACAATTTTTTTCCTAATTGCTATCCACTACAATTTTATTAATTGAACTACCAAATTTACCCTTGTTTGTGTCACTTGTGTCGACCAACCACTTTTTCATAAGTTCCATTTTTCACTCATTCCCGAAATTAATTGTGTCATGTCGGTGATTTTTCTTAAGTTCCATTTTCACCTTTTTTAAAAAAATTTCTTTATATTTTTTATTTTCATTATCAATCCAAATTTGAAATTGTAACTCGAGGGTTCAAAATTAAGAATTAAAAAATAAAATACATCAATTTTTATTGATCAATTTGAAATTATCTCAGAAAAAAATTACATAATTATATCAAAAAAATTACATAATTCGTAAAAAAAAAAGCTCCTCTTTCTCGTCTTCATTCTAAATATTTCCATCTCTCTTCTAAAAATTGCACATGTGCGGTGGTAACTAATTTCATTGCACATGTGCAAAGGTCTTGATATAGTTGCACATGTGCAAAGAAACAAATCTGCACATTATATATTCCAGAAAGAAATCTACACATTACTATTCCAATGTATACAAACAACTCCCAAGAAGAAAACAAGAATTCAGAAAATTAAATCAAACAACAAGAACCTACTTTATATCACCACCACCGCTGCCGCCTCATCCACCGTCGTTCTAACCCCTTCCGCTGCCGCCGTCCGATTCGTAGCTTTTCCCGTTAATCCGTAGCCACACGGCGGTGAAAGAAATAAGGGTTTCTTGAGACAATATTGATGATCCTCCACCATCGCCGTCATAGCCTCAACCACCACCTCCCACACTCGCCGCCATCATCGCCTTTGCTGCCGCCGCCACCGACAACACAAAGGGTCGCGCCTCCAACCGTCCGCGCGGCTCTTGTCGACAGCAGATCCCGCCGTCGGTCTACTCTTTCCAACCGTCGATCCGCTTCTTTTCCGCCGTCGATCCGCTTCTTTTCCACCGTCGATCCGCTCTTTTGCGTGCGACTCTCCAATACCAATTACGTAAAATGTGCGAGAATCTAGAACAACAATATTTCATAACTATGTTTTCCAGATTTTGGGCGAATGATAAGAACAATAATAAAATACGGAGTAGTAAAATTGAGATTTACAAAGTGCTAAAGAACAATCCATTCACCCTTCTTTTCAACTAGTTCCAGAGCAGTTCTCGCCCAAATGGGGGATGAAAGAGTGTAGTGAGAGAGAAGGTCGAGAGAGAAAAGAGGATTTGTGAGAGAGAGAGAGAGAGAGAGTTAAGAGTGTAAAATGATATTTGTTTCGCAGACACGTGATATGGTACGTGGAGAGAGAGAGAGTCGGATGTGATCTGTGAGGGGTAAAATTGTTATAGAAATTGTTGACTTGTATCTCGCAGATTTTGACGTTTTAGTTGTACCTTATAGTAATAAAAGTAGGAAAATGGTATCTTACAAGGTAATAAGTTCTATATATATATATACATTTAATATATGACATATAATATATATTATAATTCTTGAACTACTTGAAGATTTTGTTATTGCTTTTGTAAGTTGATAATTCTTGGTATGTTAATTTTATTCATATTTTGAGTTTTATAATATTTACGGTGTAATGTAACAAGTGTGATTTTTTAAAATTTGATGAAAAATAGAAAGGTTGCAATAAATAGGCCTTTAAAAGCCTTTCGTGTCCGACTCTATTTACTAAAGAGGTTAGACCGAGCCTTATAAAAAGCCTATCATAGATAATAGGCCGTGCCTGTGCCTAAAATTATATAATAGGACTAGTCTTTCTTATGCAAGGCCCACTGACCTATTCCCACCCCTACTTAAGGGCACAAGTAGCACTAGTTTATACTTATTTTATGGGTAAATTATATTTTTGGTCCCAAAAGAATGAGTGGTCTGCAAAATGGTCATTTTTATACTTTTGGTCCCGTAATATTTTTCGACATTTTTAGTCCTAAGAAAATTGCAGTTTGGTCCCAAGAGAATGATAAATTACAATTTTAATACTAAAAGAATGAGATATAATTGCAGCTTTGATCCTAAAAATAATGGTCGACTATTTTTACAAAATAATTGACCAAAAAGAATGTGAGATTAACATTGTCATTGAAAAATTCTAATGAGACCAAAACTACAATTTTTCCCTTATTTTATATTTCAAAACATTTTGCCTTATCTTATAGAAATAATATTATGGGAGAAAATTTACACCGTCCATATAATTGACTTTACAATATAAATTTTAAAAAATCACAATTTCAAAATATGAATCTATAAAATTTTTTTAAAAAACAAAGAAAAGACATTAAAATAAACTCTTATGTGAAATATGCATCTAATATAGTAAAATAAAATACTGATCAAAATTTTTAAAATATGAAACAAAGAAAGAGATTAAACATATGAATCTGCAAAAATAATAATTTTTGAAAAAAAAAAGAAACATAAAGTAGTGAAAATACCGATCATAATTTTCAAAATTTGAATCTGCAAAAACAATAAAAAAGAACGAAATTAGATTAGCACATTAGAATATATGAAATACATTAAATCGTAAACTAAAAAAGAGATTAAAATGACATGACATATGAAGAAAAAATTTAGGGTTTGTGAAGAGAAACAAATGAGATGTATTAAATATTTATAGTGATTGGTCGAGATTAAAACTTATAAAATTAATGGTTGAAATTAATACTAAAACTTAAATGAATGAGAAGGGAAGGAATTTGAAATAGAAATATGTGATTTTACCACATAAGTTTTCTTAGGTTTGCCACCGATCCAATTTATCACCCGACGTCCTCTTTATACTATTTTTTGTGTTAGTTGTAAACCAATTTTACGGTGAAACAGATTCAAAAGAGATCGATTTTTGTTTTAAATGTGCTAGTATTTTTTTATAAGACATAATAATTACTTTAAAAAGAAAAAAAAGAGAAAACCTACTCTTTCATTAATTATTTCATTTTTCGAGGTGATGTAATTTATTTCCTCATCCTCTCTCCCCTCTCTCTCTCTCCCTATTTTGACTTTTATTCTTCATCTCTCTCTCTCTTCTCCATGCCACCATCAATTCCACACTCTTCCATATTCTCACTCCCGATCATCCTAATTTTTCTTCGAGTTTCTCAAATCCCAATTGAAACCCCTTAACTTTTGATAGATTGATAATTGATCATTCCTATCGGTTATCCCGGTTTTTGCGTTTTCCAGTTTATTTTCATGTTTCTTTGTTGATTGTTGAGTGGCCATGAAGATCGAGGAGCTGGATGATACCACGGAGAGTATTACCCGCAATAATAGTGATAAAGAAATGAGGTTGATCGCCGTTTGGATTGACGCCAAAAGGGCTTTAGTCGGAGGGGCTCGGATCCTCTTCTACCCGACCCTTCTCTACAACGTTTTCCGCAACAAAATTCAATCGAGTTCATTTGGTGGGATCAAATTGATCAGGTTTCATTATTTTTGCTATTACTTTGATTTTCTAGGTCGATTAGCAATGCTTGTTATTTCGTTTTTGGGCAATTACTACCATTCTTGTTATTTCGTAGATATTACGATTATAATATACTGGAATTACATCTCATGAGAGTGGAAAATTTAGTTTATTTTTTATGATTATCAGCACAAACTAATTTTCAATTAAGTGAACATACTTTGAAATTTTTTGCTTGGTGAATTGGACTTGTGGTGAATGTGTTGAATTTCTTTGAGATATCATCTTTATTGTGGTGTTGATAACTCTGTTTCTTCATTCTCGATAGATTATATGTAATATATCACCATGTCATTCAATTTTGTGATGAATGATCTAGTTTCGTTATTTGGAGCCGTTCCATTTCCGAAGGATGTGCCTCGTTTGAAGCAAACTTGGAGTTGGCGGCGTAATAACTCTGAATGAGCCCTACGAAACTCGTCCCGACATCTTTATACTATGTGAGTGATTGTATGCAAAGCAAGTTCCATGAGTTCGCCGAACAAATTGTGTGTGTGTGTGTGGATTATTTAACTAAGTACATAGAAATGCTTCCAAGTACTAAGTCTCACTTTGATTATAATTTACGAGTTATTTATTTCTATTCATACACTTTAGGTATTGCAGAAATTCAATTAGTTTATAAACTAAACTAACATGACTTTAGAAAATATCTGAATAAGATTAGTAAACATGGCGAGCTATTACACTTTAGATGTGTCTGCTCCTAATTTAGAGGTCTATGAAATATATATTAATGGCCCAATGATTTTCAATTCATTAATCCTTAATTTCTTCTCGAGTTCTCGATTATTATAGGAACTAATTTAGTGTCGAGATCAATTGTTGAGAACCGTTGAGTGGTAAGTTTGATAATGATCATTTTGATTCCTCGTGTTAGATTTGGCCATTTAATTGTGTGACTCTAGGTTTACGTTTACTCTTAATTACAATAAGTGTATCATATGTGGATAATATAAATCATTATTTGCGCACAAGGAGGTTAGAATTGGGAACTAAACTTTTTGGCTATTGGTCTTCTCATGCTTTGTTTTTCTTGGAATGTTTTCTTGA
This sequence comes from Paraleonurus japonicus, assembly GCA_030762865.1. NCBI lineage: Eukaryota > Viridiplantae > Streptophyta > Magnoliopsida > Lamiales > Lamiaceae > Paraleonurus > Paraleonurus japonicus. The sequence goes on from CM061060.1 coordinate 26,336,990, forward strand.
ATACTTTAGAGAGCCATTTACAAGGTGGGTGTAGGGTGGGATTGTGTGCAAATGATTTTGTAATTTTCCGGCAAACAAGATTAAGACCAATCAAGATTATCGAACCCAAGGAAATTAGTTTGCAAGTGAGGCCCTAAGAATACAAGTTATTAGTGACTATTGTTGCAAGATGATTTTTGACACTAAACACCGCAATATAATTGCAAGAATTAAATTCTAAATCTATGCAAGCAAATGATCAAACACCTAATATGCAATAACAAGTAAGCTAAATTCAATGGGGGATAGGAGTGCAAGGGATAATTTCCATCAAGGAATCAATGATTAACAAGCTATGATTATATCAAATTGCAAATCAATCAAGTTAGAAAGCGTAAACCATCATGAAATTAATCACTCCATTAATATCACAATGCCTAATGTGAGTATCCTTAGTCCTTCTAATCTCTCAATTGAGAAGTACCCAATTCATACATTCATGCACAATTATAATCCGATTAACCCCTAATCACGTTAGCTAAACTCTCGCCTATTGCTAGGGTGATCAAACATTAATCTAAAGAGATAATTTTGCATGAAGCACAATGAGAATCACAATTAGGAAACAATCTAACTCACTTGATCACAATTATCAACAATCATAGCATGGGCAATCACGTCATCCCCAATTTCAATTATCCCAAGCACAAAACTATTAGCCCATGGTGCTAAGAGCAAAACCATGGGTGAAAAATCTAAGAAAGCAATTAAGGAACTAATAAACACAAACAATGAATTAAAGAGAGAAAAGTAGAAGAACATCACCAATTGACTTCAATTATAAAAATAAGAATGCTTGAGTCTTCACAATAGCTTCAATTACAATCTTCTCCTCTTCAATTACAACTTGAAAATGAAAATCTAATGGATCAAATCACTAATCTAATGTACAAATGCTTGAAATCAATCTAAAACTAAGAATGTAATCCAATTACAAGGAGAATTAAGCTATGGAATGTAATTTTCGCGAGAAAATTGCCTAATAACCGCTCTAAACTATGCTAGGAGGAATATGCTCGTTTTCCGCTCAAAATGAGTTAAATACAAAATTTTCGGATTTGGGCATCCCTCGACTCGAGGTTGGGGCCCTCGAGTCGAGGCCTGAAAGTCGCTAACACGCTTTTGCTAATTTGCCGCCCGACCTCGAGTCGAAGCTCGGCCTTGACTCGAGGGATCCACTTGCCCTCTCCCTCGACTCGAGGCTGCCTCCATTTTTCGAATTTCATCACAATGCCTTCACCCTCGGGTTGAGGCCCCCGGACCTCGACCGGAGGTCTAGTCCGAGGAATTTTCTCGACCCGGGCTCCACCTCTCGACCGTTTTCGTCCGTCTCGATCGTCTCTTCATCCTAAGAATGTCGGTATTCTCGATTTGGCCAAATTTCACCGATTTACCAGCAAACGCGTCGAAAAACATCAAATATTCATCAAGTAATACTTTTTAGGCAAAGAAGTGATACTCTACACATTTATGCACAAAATCTAACACTTTTGATTACTTTTTGCGCTAAAATACACCCTAAAAACATGCATCAATTCACTCCAATCATAATACCCCCAAACTTGAAGTGTTGCTCGTCCTCGAGCAATGTAGCAAATAAGCACAAAGGAGTGAATTGATTGCAGTTATGTCACATGGCACCATAGAAGATATAGAGGACAATCGAACTCATCAATGAACATGAATATCAATGCAAACTATCCACTAGCAATCAAGATAGATCATGCTCAAATAAATGCAACATTAAACACTTAACACATTGTTCCTTCCATGGAGTGTTTCACTCTTCACTCAAGTGTATAAAGGTTAAAGGCACTCAATCATCAAATTCACAAATACGCACACCATAAGCTTGCCAATGGACTCAATCTCAATCAAAATCATTTGTGTTCAATCAAGAATCAAAGAGGTCTTTCTTCTAGGTTGTAATGTAGGCTCTTTGGAATAGGTGAGATGATTTAGGTAAGAGTGACTAACATAGTAGAGATTAGAATGATAGCTAATCAATACAATACACATCTCTTCAATCTTCATCAAGCAACACTCTTTCTTTTGCACTTCAATGATCAATCACCACTATTCACTTGAACTTTCTCTTTTTGAAGCTCTCAAATTGAATCTTTCTTCTTTTCATGTTCACAATTTTCTTCACAATTCAATTTTTTCACAACCTTTCATTTCTCAAGCATCTTCACTTAGCTCATTATCTTCCACCACACTTCACAATCAAATCACCATCTATAGTCAACAATCAAGCTCTACTAAACATAGGACAATAAGACTCATAAAAATAGGCAAATGGTTTCAATTTCACTTGGCTTGCCAAAGAATAAGAAAATTAGGCTCAACATGGCTCACTAAGGAAATCAAATGTATTTGGTGGGGAAAAATTTGGCAAAGTGACTTATCATATCAAACATGGCCTCTTATCACTTTCATGAAATCACACAAAGATCAATCTCAACAAGTCCAAGGGCAAGTTCTAGCATACATATTTATGAATGATGCACTCACAAAGAAATCATATCAACCATATAAAATGTACGATTATAAAGGCACAAAAGCTCACGGGCTAAAATTGAGCAATGAATTAAGCATCTTCAATCACATTCATCTTTACACATTTATCAAGCATGCTAGCATCAAGCTACAAATCAACTCATGATCAAATCAAAATCCAATATATCTTGCAAATCAAGCACAAGTGCATATGTACATAATTTCAAGCACACTCACTAAGTCAATAATGATACTAAAAGATATGCAATAAGTCCACAATTAAGCTCAAAATTAATCTAGCCCAAAAACATATAATAGGAATCCAAGAGATCAATAGAATATAATCATCAAAAGACAATAAAATTAATAAGATCAAAACCATCAAAATCATCATCCATACAAATCATCATAAAATCCAAAGCATCATCAAATCAAATCTATAACATCAAGTACAATCCAACCAATCAATAATCAATTCATACAAATCACTCAAGAGGAATAATAAAGGATAACTAAATGACAAGAGGATAGGGATAAGGAAGTAGAGTCGCCCTAATAATCGGACGACGCCGGTGGAGGAGGGTAGTGGCCCGGCCCAAAATTCCACGAGATCATCTGCTGGAGGAGTGCGTACATGTCATGCCTGAGTCTTAAGAGACTCCTCCTGCATTCTCCTCGTCTCCTCATTGAGCAAGCGAGACTCCTCCGTCATACAGTAGCACTCATCCTGTCGTGTCAAGCACTCGAGCCGCATCCTCAGTCGGCCCACATCTCCTCGGTCGGGTCCCACCGCCTCTGTGATGAGCTACCGGCCTCGAACTCCGGCTCCGCATCTTGTCCTGCGGTACATATTGATCTCTAGCAAATAGTCCTCGTCCATCTGTATCGGCTCCTATGCTGCTCCTCTTCTTGACTTCCTCATCATCTCCATCTCCTGTATCTGCACCCTCGGCCTCGTCCTCGGATCCGACCACGATCTCGCTGCTTGTCCTCCCTCCCGCTCATCATCATCACGGAGGACATCTCCGTGCTCACGGGTGTAGGCGTCAATCGCCTCGGTGTGTCTCTGTGACCACATCTCGGAGGTTGATGGTCACAAATCCTGGAGCCCCAGCGTAGTCAACCTCTTGTTGGGAAGAGGGAATCGGCCACCTAGGTGCTGCGAAAGCACCAAGTCCTACCAATGAGGTCGAGAGTCCTCATACGCCTCATGGTATCGGTAGTAAGATCTGGGCCCTCCGGTGCTCGCAAGTTATGTGTAGGGATGCCGAGGTGCTCGGCGATCAATGTAATCATCCCTCCGAAGTGTATCTTCTTGAACTTCATGCTCGTCACCCTCTCGAATAGATAACACGGATATGCGGCAACATTAAATCGACCCCGTGCGAGAAAACACTAGAGCACGTACAACTCCTCGGATACCACGGCTCCTCCCTCTCGATCTAGCAAATATAGTGCTCGAGAGGATCTTCTCAAGATACCTCATGACCGGGTTAGGATCCTCGTGCTCTTAGACTTCCCGGGAATGAAGCGTGGCTGATCGGGTGCTCTCGAGTCGAGATCCTCCTCCGAATTTTTGGCATTGTACTCTTTCCGGATGTTAAGTAGGGAACCATCTGGATCTATCGGTGCTCCTATGATCTCATTGACCTCGTTCACGATCAATGTGTACTCGTGTCCCATCAACTCAAAGGTAATGGCCCGGGAAACTTTGACTTTCTGGCCTTGTTGAACTTCAGCATGCACGGAGGAACTCGAGAGTGAGTCCCAAGTAGGTCCTCGGCCTCTTAGCTAAGAAGTTGCCCATGCCGATCTGCTCAAAAGTCGTGGGATATCCTCCTCTATGCCCATGGAAGCCATACAATTGTGGTCGACAAGGCGGGTCTTGACCACCTTGTTGTAAATCTACGCATATAGAATGATGTGCTTCCGCCACTTGTAGTCATCCCACTGAATCCCTAGCTCTGCGAGGCATCTTGTGTGCGAACCGAATGGCTTCTTCTCTCTTACGGAACTCCTCATTCGAAAAATTGTGGCCATCTACTCTAAACATCTTTCCTGCAAAAATTCCCAAGGTAAAAATAAGCTTCTAATAATAGCAATACTAGCAAAGAGTAATAGCAATCAAGCATATGAGCGAGTCAAGAGTTAAAACTCATATCACAAATCTCAAACACCAACAATTCCTAGTGAATAAGCAATAAGCCTCAACAATTGGTCAAATATCCAACTAAGTACATAAGCTCAATAGAAGTGCTCAATAAATCCCCAAATTACATACTCAACTAGAAATGGTCTTAACAATTGTAATCAACTTAATATACTCGCAAAAATCATGCAATTAAGCTTAATAAAGTGTCCAACAAAAATAAGCCATCCAATCAAATATGAGAACAAACATCAATCACAAATCATGCACTTCTATCCACAATCATCAATACTCAACCAATTTCCATTCATACTTTCACTAGGAATTCCCCAAAGTTATACAAAAATCAATCCCAAGCCAAAATTTCATAAAGGCATAAGCTATATCATCTCAACAATCCTAGACATGCTTCTAATTCATCAAACAATTCAAATCATCCATCCAAAAAACTCAAAATTCGTCCAAATTAAACATGCATACAAGGTGTTTGTAGAAATGCCACAATGAAATTCAATATTCAAAAACAAAATTGGCACATCTAGTCTACTACCCATGCAATAATCTCACCAATAACGAAATTAAGAGCCAAATGAGTAGGAATTACGTACCTTAATTGCGAATTTCATACTTGGAATGAGTAATGGAGGAACACCCAACAATTCCTTAAAATTCCCCAAATTGAATCTCAAAAACCCTCAAAGATAAGATTTTGATGCAATGTTGATGAATGCAATGTTAAAAATCGGTGAATGATCGAAAAATATGAGCAAAATGATCGGAACTTATGGTGGAGATGAAAGGGATCGGAAATGGGGAATAGCGGCCTCGAGTCATGGCCGCTGTGAAATGAAACTGCGATATTTAAAAACGGCGCCAGCCTCGACTCGAGGCTCCATCCTCGACTCGAGGATAAGAAATTTTGACCTCCTTGACTCGAGGCTCCACCTCGACTCGAGGGATGGACTATTATGCGAAAATTGACTAAGGCAATACTCCTCGACTCGGGGTTTGGGCCACCTCGACTCGGGATCAAGTCTAGGGAATTTTTACGGATTCCCGGACCCGGCCCAACCCCGAAACTCCTAAAAATGACCTCTACGACCCTAACGAACCCAAATATGCAAAAACTAACCATTTTGGTCCCTCAATTTAAGCCCGGTCGCTCATTCGATTGAGGGTTTTGGGGTCTCTTCCTTTTTGCTCATTTTCACCAACTTTTAAGCTTCTCCTTTTCGATCTTGAATTCCTTTGCACTTTCGATCTCTTTTCCAATCAATGTAGTGAGTGTGCCTACAATCGGGCATAACAATCATCAAATAATTACCACTAAGAGATGCACGTAAACAATAAGCGATCAACACCCCCAAACTTGAATGATAACATGATTTCAAAGTTTGGAATGAGAGTGATACAAATATATGCAACTCCAAATGATATCAACGATAAGCTCAATACTCCAAATCAATCCCATAGCAAATAACATATCCTCCTAAGCATGAGCAATTAAATCCATAGCAATCCTCAAAGAAAAGGACCAAAAACAAAAACGCTCAAAAACACAACACACCAAAGCAAAACAAAGGATGGGTTGCCTCCCATTTAGCGCTAGGTTTAACGTCCTTTGCCGGACGGAACTCAAAGAGTTCATACTTCCCTTTCATCGAAGACATGGAGATCCTCCTTGTGCCTCACTAGATTGTCTTTTGCAAAGAGACAACATCCCCATTTTTCTTCTAGGAGTAGCTTTCCTCCTTTTATTTCCTTCACGGTCAACACCTCCTTATGTCTCTCAACTCCAAGTAGACGGCTCAAATTCGACTCACTCCACACCACTTGGTCTCCAACTTCAAAGCTCACTTCCTTCTTCTCAAGTGGTATCCTTTTCTCCTCTAGTACCCCCAAACTTGAGCCATGCTCAAGCGTGGTCACATTCTTCTTATATTCTTCAAGCTTCTTATCACCGGGGTCAAGCAAAGGCTTAATAAGAGCTTTCTCCTTCCTAGAATCATCCAAAAACACAAGACTTGTTAGCAATTATTTTACAACAGGGAATAAAATGCTCATTGATTAAAGAACTAGAAGAAGGGTGTAGAATCATCCCTATCAATGGAAGGTATAAGTCAATGATCTCTATGTATCCACACATCTTCTTCTCCAATTTGCTTGAAGCAACTTCTTCCACATGAGCTCTAGTAAATGTCACTTCCTCTCCATTAGAGCTCAACTTGAGCTCCCCTTTCTCAACATTGATCATGGCCTTGCCGGTGGCAATGAAAGGTCTACCAGGTATGATAGGTGCCTTAAGCTCTTCCTTTATATCGAGAACAATGAAATCATTCGGAAAGATGAGCTTGCCAACTCCTACTAATACATCTTCAATGACTCCAAATGGATGAACATATGATTGATCCGCCAATTGAAGATTAATATTTGTAGGAGTCACCTCTCCTAGCTCCAACTTCTCAAAACGGACAAAGGCATAACATTTATACTCGCTCCCAAGTCACACAAGCATCGAATGTTCCCATTTTCGCCTATCTCACATGGAATTATGAAGCTCCCGGATCCTTCCGCTTTTGAGATAAGTCTCTCCAAAATCTCCTTGCACTCCTCCACTAGCTTAAGCATACCCTCTTCATCCCAACTCCTCTTCTTAGACATGATTTCTCTCATAAACTTCTTATAGTGGGGTATTTGTTCGAGGGCATCCAATAGTGGAATATCAACATGCAAGCTCTTGAAAACTTCTAAAAACTTACCAAATTCCTCATCAAGCTTTTTCCTCCCAAGTCTTTGAGGAAACGGAACCGGAGTGACTTTCATGGGAACTCCCCATGCATCTTTCTTGGACTTCTCATCTTCTTTTTGACTTCTCTCTTTGCTTGACTCTCTTCACTAGCCTTCTTCTCCACAACCACACTTTCTTCACTAGCTTATTTTTCTTTCACCTCTTTCTCAATCTCCACTTCCTTGGACAACTTTGGGCCTTCATAACTAGCACCACTCCTAAGTTGAATAGCACTACAAAAGTCTTTAGGATTAGGCTCGGTGGTGGATGGATACTTCCCCTTGTTTTGCAAGTGGTCCACCGTAGAAGAAAGTTTCCCAACCGTGGTAGCTAATTGTCACACTTGATGCTCTATCGTCTTGAACCGTGTATCCATTTGTTTACCAATATCATCAAGTCTTGAATCACTAGCATCCAACCTCTTCACTATCATCCCAAGAAGCTCCTCCGTAGTGGCCTTTCCTTCATTATTCGGCGCTTTTGCACCCGGATCAAATCCGGGAGGAAATTGGACGGCGGCTCTCGGGTTGGCATAAGAAAAGTTTTCATGTCTCCTCCAAGTGTTGATATTAAATTGAGCTTGAGGTTGATAACTCCCTTGTGGCCTATTTTGGTAAGACACTTGATAAGACCTTCCTCCTTGAAAATTCCCTTGATAGTTTCCTCCTTGATAGCCTCCTTGATAATTGTCTTGAAATGGAGGCCTACCCATATAGCTCACTTCTTCAACCGGCATAGGACTTGCACACATATCAACATGAGGAATGGATGGACTCACACTTTGTTGGCTTTGGGAAGTGGTAAGAGCTCCCAATCGTCATCATCATACGTACTCTTCATTGATTCTATCTCCTCAACATGTGACACCCTATGATGTGCTCCCGATTAACCGACACTTGGAATGAATCTTGGGCAATATTCTCCATTATCTCATTCATTTGCCCCACCGTCTTCGACCATATAGAACCATTAGCACAAGCATTAAAAATGAACGATCCCCATCCGTCAAACCATTGCAAAAGTACATAATGGTTTGTTCCTCCGGAAAGCCATGTTGGGGACAATTAATAAGTAACATGCTATACCTCTCCCAAGCCTCCGGTATAGTTTCTCCATTCTTCTCGCGAAAGAGAGAAATCGCCTCCTTAGCTTGCACGGTTTTGGATGGTGGATAGAACTTCATCAAGAATCTCTTGAAAGGTCCTCCCATGTACGTACGGTCCCGGGAGGAAGTGAATTGAGCCATGCTTTGGCTCTCCCCTTGAGTGTAAAGGCAAAAGCCTTAACCTCTTAGCATCTCCCGGTACACCGTTGTACTTGGTTGTGTCGGAAATCTCTAGAAATTATGCCATATGTTGATGTGGGCACTCATCTTCATCCTTGCCTTCAAATTGCTTTTCTCTAAGCATCCTCACAAGAGCGGGACTTATCTCAAAATTGTTGGTTTCGATCCTCGGCCTTGCTATCCCATCATAGTGCTCTCTAAGTTGTGGCTCAAAATACTCTCTCAATAGCCCCCTTGAGGTGGTGGCTCATTCATGGGTTGTGGTTGGGCTTGTGGAATGTGAGGTGGTTTTTTATATCGTGGCTCTTGATTATATGACATTTGTGGGTAGTATGGTGGGAATTGTTGTGGATGAGGTGGATAATATGGATATTGGTGAGCTTGTGGAGGGTAGGGGTATGGATTTTGGTAGGGGAAGTGTTGTGGTGGCATCCCTTGAGGGATATGGCCAACTTGAGCATTAAAATTGTTCCCATGACCTCCATTGTCTACTCTTCCTTCTCCATTTCCATGCAACTCCTCAACTTGAGGTTCACCAACAACTCTCTCCTCATTCCTTAGCTCTTCACCTTCCATTGCTTCCTTCTTCTTCTACCACGATTTCTTCTCAATGTAGCTTCTATCTCCGGATTGAGTGGCAAGAGTGGAATATCACTTGATCTTGTTAACATACACCTACAATATCACCAATCCAAATATCAATTCCAACAAAAAACAAACAAAAAAAAAAAAAAAAAACACAAAAACAAAAACAACAAGTAGCCACGTCAAACAATCCCTAAGTCTCACTATAGGTGCAAAAATTTATTCCCGGCAACGGCGCCATTTTGATTTTGTAATTTTCCGGCAAGCGGTATTAAGACCAATCAATATTATCGAACCCAACGGAATTAGTTTGCAAGTGAGGCCCTAAGAATACAAGTTATTAGTGATTATTGTTGCAATATGGTTTTTGGCACTAAACACTACAATATAATTGCAAAAATAAATTCTAAATCTATGCAAGCAAATGATCAAACACCTAACATGCAATAACAAGTAAACTAAATTCAATGGGAGATAGGGGTGCAAGGGATAATCTCTATCAAGGAATCAATGATTAACAAACTATGATTGTATCAAATTGTAAAGCAATCAAGTTAGAAAGCGTAAACCATCATGGAATTAATCACTCCATTAGTATCACAATGCCTAATGTGAGTATTCTTAATCCTTCCAATCTCTCAATTGAGAAGTACCCAATTCATACATTAATGCACAATTATAATCCGATTAACCCCTAATCACGTTAGCTCAACTCTCGCCTATTGCTAGGGTGATCAAACATTAATCTAAAGAAATAATTTTGCATGAAGCACAATGAGAATCACAATTAGGAAGCAATCTAACTCGATTGATCACAATTATCAACAATCATAGCATGAGGCAATCACGTCATCCCTAATTTCAATTATCCCAAGCACAAAACTATTAGCCCATGGTGCTAAGAGCAAAACCATGGGTGAAAAATCTAAGAAAGCAATTAAGGAACTAATCAACACAAACAATGAATTAAAGAGAGAAAAGTAGAAGAACATCACCAATTGGCTTCAATTATAAAAAATAAGAATGCATGAGTCTTCACAATAGCTTCAATTACAATCTCCTCCTCTTCAATTACAACTTGAAAATGAAAATCTAATGGATCAAATCACTAATATAATGTACAAATGCTTGAAATCAATCTAAAACTAAGAATGTAATCCAATTACAAGGAGAATTAAGCTATGGAATGTAATTTTCGCCTTAAAATCGCGCCTAATAACCGCTCTAAACTATGCTAGGAGGAATATGCTCTGTTTTTCGCTCGGAATCACTAATCTAATGTAAAAATGCTTGAAATCAATCTAAAACTAAGAATCTAATCCAATTACAAGGAGAATTAAGATATGAAATGTAATTTTCACCTTAAAACCGCCTAATAACCGCTCTAAACTATGCTAGGAGGAATATGCTCTGTTTTCCGCTCAAAATGAGTTAAATACAAAATTTTCGGATTTGGGCATCCCTCGACTTGAGGTTGGGGCCCTCGAGTTGTGGTTTTAATGCTTCTACTATTGGGCTTTGTGATGATCTCTTGATTAATTGATTTCATTAGCTTGATTCGTTGAATTAGTGTGTTACAACGAGAGTTGGATATGCTTAGGATAGGATTAAGTGAACTAATTGATTGATTTTGATGATATTGATCGTAATTGATTGCACCGAGAGGTGGATTAGTTGCTAAATTCCCCAATTAGTGGACATTGCATGTTTAGGCGTGTAGTGAAGGGACGACCCTAGACATTAGTACCCGATTGTGAACGTGTCTAGGTGATCAACGGTCCTAGGAGCTAGCTTGCTAGAATTTACATGATCGCTTTTAGTTTTGCCCCATTCCATGCCTTGATTTGTGGTTGATTTGTGTGATTCCCTAAGGATTGTGTAAGGAAGACACCCGAGCGATCGCTTCACACACCACTTGCACTCGTTAGAGTTTATTTGCTTCCTTTTGTTATTTGCTTGTTCTTGTTTGTTTTGTTGTTGATTTATGTGTTAGCATCCGGATAGCCACTATAATTCTATGGAAACGTATATTTTCGAGGCTCCATTGTACTCCTAGTCCCTTGGGTTCGATATTTTGTTTGGTCGAAAATACTTATTGCTAAAATACAAGCGATCAAAAATCAATAAATCAATACTAACGAGAATAGTGCATACAAGCCGGTGAATGCAACATGTATTACATAAACCAAAAAAAACAGCATATAAACACATCGGATGAAAAAAAAATTGCAAGATTCAAAACCATTGAAAAAAATCAAACAATTTGGTAAACAAATACCCAAACACCTACAGAGTTGAATATCTACCGTAATAATTAAATAACAAATCATGGCAATCATAATATAATGGACAATTCTAACTAAAACATGTATAAAAAAATCACCAGTTCAACGAGTGTACAAAAACAACTAACACCGTAAAAACAAGCATAAACTAGTATAAAAATGAATAAAGAAACAACAAACAGGCATATATAATAAACAACATATTATACCATATAATTGTTCAAAAACAGAAATATTAAAAACATAAAATTGTCATTTGAAATAAAAATAAAAATATTAAAAGTGCGGATTGAGCAGATTATTTCTTGGAATGATATCTCTTCAACTGGACAATAAAGCGCACCTCCGCCTTCATAGCATCCATCTCGACTTTCTGCGGTTCATCTACAATTTTGTCGTGCACCTCTTTGGTAACAAAGCTGCAACGCAGCAACTTCCTTGAGCCAATGAACATTATTCTTAAAAAAGCAGACCATATCCAATCGGTTATCCAACTTCGCTTGACAAGTTCACGATACATCTGGGCAACCTAACATCACATAAAATATAAAAAAACAAACGGATAAATATATTATTATCAAAAGAAAATATAAAAAATCAAACAATTTTAAAAATTGCAAGGAAGAAAAACCTTTTCTTTGTCATTCATATCAACAATATCCATGAGGGTTACGAAACGCGTCATGAATTCGAGGTGCTCCTGGTTCCTCCTCTCGTGATATTCACGATAATTGTTCAGCTCTTCGTCCATCCTATCGAAGATTTGAGACATATTGGCTAAGAAAAATTTGAAAAAGGAATGAACATATAGAGTAAAACCCTTGAACCACAACAATAAATAGACATATTGTAAATCGGTCGATGTTTGGTAATTCGTGAAAATTGCAATCACGAAATCGTCGATTGATTTGAAAACTATTAAATGGAGGAATAGTAACCGTCGGATGCATGATACATTAAAAAATAAAAGTGTTTTAAAATATTATTTTATTAGCATTTTTTTTTTTAATTTTGCATCTGACTATATATTTTTAGGGTTCAGGTGATATTTTTTATATTCAACTATAAAATATCATTTCAATTATCATTCAACTATAATTGAGACAATTCAAATTTTAATACATTTTAAAATTTTTTTAATATAGTATTTTTAATGTATTTCTTCACGTCACAATGTACATTTTTGATATAAATTTTGTTATTATATATAGAAGTTAAATGTTTACATTGTCACTATTATATTTGCTAGTTAAAATAAAATATATAAATTATATTAATTTAAACGCATTTTCGTGTGTGTGTGTTTTTTTCCAGTCAAATACGAAGTAATGTTTATTTTTTAGTAATGTTATAACTAATGATTAAGGTTTTCCCACATTATATCCACAATTGAAAAATTCAAAATGTCAATAAAAATATTAAAAATATCAATGAGAGCTCTACCTTTTCCGATATTGACTAGATTGTGTAGGATGCAATGGTCATGTCGTATTAAATTATGAGCATTTTTATTTTTTTCACTTGAATTATGCACTCATATTGTGTGTAGCATATTATTATATAGTTCCACGTATGTCGTCAGACCTATTTTCCGTTATTTTTTAAATGAAATGACATTTCATATATTGATTAATATGTTCCATGCAATATATTTTATATATTTTTTTGTCACTAATCAATTTGATAAGTATTGCATGGTATTTTATTTGGTCATATGTGTATTTATATATGTTTTTCATTATATTTCGAGTAATTCAGATAATGCTGTATTCATTTTATTTGCGTTCTTTTTCTTTAGAGTTATTCACATATCTGTTTTGTAATTCACATATCTAATATATCTCATATCTAATATATCTTCTCAGGATATATGAATTATTTCTTATATTATTAAATTACAGACAAAGAAAGTATTGGACTATATATATATATATATATATATATATATATATATATATATATATATATATATATATATATAAAATTCGTGGTTAAGTAAATACTTGGTATTCAACAATGAATTACCCATTTCAATTATCGTTCAACTATATATACTAATAATTCACACTTTAATTCATTTTTTAATTTTCAAGTATACCAATATATTATTCATCGTACAGTTTACAATTTGAATTTAAAATTTATGATTTTATGTTAATATCGATTGTTTACATTATCACTATTATATTTGCTAGTCAATTTAAAAATCCCACATTAAATCCACAATTGGAAAACAAAAATGCTTATGAAAATATTAAAAATATAAATGAGTGCTTTACCTTTTTCTGATATTGACTACATTTTGTAGGGTTCAGAGGTCATGTCATATTTAATTATGAGCATTTTTTATTTCATTTAAAATAAGCACTCATATTGTGTGTAATATATTATTATATAATTCCAAGTACTTCAAACGTATTTTCCATTATTTATTAAATGAAATAACATTTCATATATTGATTAATATGTTCCATGGTCTTTTATATTTATTAAATGAAATAACTCATGGAATATGTTTTATATTTTTCTATCACCAATGAATATGATAAGTGTTACATGTTCTTTTATTTTGTCAGATGCAAATTTTATGTGTTTCAATTATATTTCCAAGTAATTCAGATAATATTGTATTCATTTTATTTGCGTTCTTTTTCTATAAATTTATACACATATTTGTTTTATAATTCATATATCTAATATTTCCTCTGTCCACCAAAAGTATGCTAACACTGCTTTTTTCAACAATTTATTTTGCTTCATCATTCAATCATCACTTAATTAATTCACATGCTATTGATTTTATACTCATAAACAACCACTTAACTCATAAATGGATCACATAATACCCAAAATATTCTTATTTTATCTACTTTATCTACGTTTTCTTAAAACCTGTCAAAATCAAATGAGCATACTTTTAGTGGACGGAGGGAGTATATCTTTTCAAGATATATGAATTATTTCTTATGTTATTAAATTACAGACCATACAATTTATTGGAATATATATATATATATGTATATATATATATATATATATATAAAATTGGCAAAGTCTAATGTAAACAAGGGTTCACGGTGAAATTTGATCATTTACTAAAGAGTATCGATTGTAATAAGCTGAGCGATATTACTTATATTACTAAAAAGGTTTCGGTCATGATAATCGAAAAGTATGTCTTATATTGCTAAAGAGTATCGATCGTAATAGTATGTCATATATTACTAAAGAGTATCGGTCGTAATAATCAAGAGTATTACCATATAATTAATGAGTATTGGTCATGATAACGGAAAAATATTACTTATATTACTAAAATGTATTAGTCGGGATAACTGAAAAGTAAATTGATCTATTTTATCAATATGGATCAAGTTCACCGTGAAACTTAGTTCACAATAGACACACTCATAAAAATTTCGTTTATGTTTAATATCGAAATTAAACACGGTAGATGGATTATCTTTTACATTAATATATGATACATTGCTTACTGTTTCTATGTCATTAGTTCATGTATATGTTTTCTACAATTATTTCAATTGTATTCATGTAAATTTAAACGCATGTTAAGTAATTTTTTACAATAAAATTGTAGTTCTGCTATTGCAGTTGTATGCACTAATATATACATGTACTACACGGTAATTATTACTTACGCATTTGTTACTTATCTTTTTATCTATCTCTTGGTTCAGTCAAATCAAATATGAATTAATACATATCACAGTAATCATTTTTTTCATAGTGATGTTATGACTATTGATTATTTATTTTTATTTTTTTCACCAGTGTGTATTTAATATTTCTGTAGAACCAATTTTATTTTATTATTATTTTTTTGGCTTCTGCATAGATATGTCTACTTTTTATCTATTTTTTTAAATTCACATTTCACGTTTTATTTTTCATTTTTTTAATTCGGCATTAATTGTTTTATATTTTTTTCTTTTTTTTTTCCCATGATATATTGGGTACCGTTAGGAAAAGAAATTTGTATTTAGTTTTGATGTGTTAAAAGTGTAAAGTAAGATGACCAAATTTGAAGACAATGTATAGTCGGTGATGTAATAAAAACTTTATATAGACTAAGTATAGAAATAAGATAGGGTTGTTTTGAAAGAAGTCGATAGAGACAAGAACAGAGAAAGCAGAGGCGATGATGGAACCGAGACGAGGTAGAAGATCGGATAAAGAATCAAACGAGTAGAAAATCACCAAGGTGGAGATTCAAGACAGAGTAGAAAATCGGACAAGGTGGAGATTCAAGACAGTGGCAAAGAATCGCAAGCTAGAAGAGTTAGTTAAATTCAAGAATCGGTTTCAACCAAGTAAGAAGCGGTTTCAAGAATTAGTTAATCGGGCCATAACTTTCAACTAATCAATTCAAGGAAGTTACAATCCAAGAGGAGTTCTCTATAAATAGGAATAGAAATCTATTTAGAATTAACTTTGACACTTAGCATTCTTTATCATACTTTGTATACACAAGCAACAAAGAATTACACACATTCAAGAACGTTTTATACGTTTTCAGTTCTTAGTGTTTATAGAACACTTTTTCATTAGATCTTCAAGCCATAGATATTCGAAGTTAGGAAGATTCATTGTAAGGCTGAAGATTCATCATTGTAAGTAAGGTAGCAAGAAAGAAGGAAGTAAGTAAGTGAAGGCCCTTCTTCAAGTTTGAAGAAGGAGAGTGGACGTAGGATCATTTGATCCGAACCACTATAAATGCAGTGTTATTTCTTCTCATTGCTTATTACTTGTTTTCATTGATTATTTCTTGACAACAAATTTGATATCTGAAAAGGCTTTAGATCCTAATTGAATTGAGTATAGACAAAATTTGTTTCCATTGTAAATCTGAGTTAGGAGTTAATAGATCATCTAAGCTTGCAAAAGTTTTTGATAATCTATTCATCCCCCCTTCTAGATTATCACTAGAGGGTATTTTGTTTTTGTGTTTAAACTCATTCTAAAGGGACCCAACAAGTGGTATCGGAGCGGTGTTAAGTCATTACGATAAAGATTTGTGGTCTTGAAATATCCTGAGTTTTCATTGAAATCTGATTCCTTATCACCGAGTCACTAACATTTCGATAAGTTGTTTTTTTAGCATCTTGAATTACAATGTCTTCTCACAAAAGTAAGAAATCCAGAGTTTACCGATTTTTCTATTGAAGAATATGATTATTGGAAGTTCGAATGGAGAATCATTTAAAGGCCATTCATGACCGTATGGAAGAGGTTCTTGAGGAAGGCCCGATAAAATTCTACCATGGAGTTGTTAGTACGGAGCTGAATCTTCTACTACAAGAAGTCAACAGAAAAGAAAAGTCTTGAGTTGACAAACGACGAAAGAAAGATTCACAATTTGGATCGGGTAGCAAGGACAGTAAATTATAGAAACATTGAGTAAAGACTGGATAGAAAAAGTAAAGAGATGTAAAAGCGCTAAGGATGTGTGGAAGACTCTTGCAAATGTTTGTGAAGCGGTCGAGCGAGGTTAAGGAGAACAAGTTACAATCAGCTTTTACATGCATTTGATACATTCAAGATGAAAGATGGAGAAACCGTGGATCATTGGATGTAAGATTGACCAATTTGGTGAACAAAGTCTGATTTGGGTAAAATCTATTCCGAGAAAGAAATCAATAATAAGGTACTCGGATCATTAAGCAAAAGATGGAGAGAAAAAGCAAATATCCTCAAAGCTACGAGAATCTGGTCATCTATTTCACATCATACTCTATTTTCTCATCGAAAGCCTTGGAATATGATATACAAATTGAAGATGAAGAAGATGAGGCGTAGTCATCTACTTCGTAAAGACTGTGGCATTTCTTCATCAAGAAGATTCTCGACAAGATTTCAAAGGCATCAGATTTATCGAGTAAAGGAGGAAATGGCTTTATTGATCGAGACGATATGAGAGACTCAAGATGAAGTATAAAAGGAATAAGAGAGATAGGTTTAATCGTCAAAATTATAAATCAGACAAGGAAGAGAAGTATTCAGACAATGACAAAAAGAAGGATACAGTGAAAAGATTCAAATCACCAATCGACGAGGTGAGAGTAGTCCAAAGTCGGAAAGAGGAGATATCTCATATACCCGCAATAAATCTGGTCATTTTAGCTATGATTGTCCTCAACTCACTCCTAGAGAAAGAGAAGAAAAGAGGAAGAAACGGGATAGGAGGTATGCGTATCAACGAGCTCTTTTGGCCGAAAAGGAGGTAACACAAGAGACATCATCATCCTCATCCTCATCCAGATTTCGGATCGACAATGACATTTGCCTAATGGCTAAGGAGGTAAACTACTACTCATCCTCGAGACAATGATAATGATAACTTGTCGAATCGATTCATGTCTTATTAACAAACTTCTAAAAGATCTCAAGACTGACTTTATCTCGCTTATAAAGAGATAGAGGCTGAAAATTTAAGTTTAAAGGATCAAATTCTTAGTCTAACAAATGAATATCGACAGGACAAGGAAGAATCTAGATTGTACATTCAAGGGGGAATGTCAATCAAAGACTTCTACTAGTTCCTCGTCCGAGAAAATCAATGAGTTGGAAAAAGAATTGAATTCTTTAAAAATTAAATTTTCAAATATCAATATGGAGAATGAGAATTTTAAAAGGACAAACAGAGATTTAAATCTCAAGTTAGGACAACTTAATAACTCTCGCCTACAATTGATAATATCTTCAAGACTTCTCGTGGCTTCCTAGTGATAAGACAGATTGGGTTTTGATAGGAACACAAAAATGATCCTATCAAACCTAGAGTTTTTGTCAAAGCCACTAAGACTATGGAAAAGACAGAACTTAGTCCAAAGAAATCAAAGGAGCAAATCACCCCATCCGATATATCAAAGGAGAAAATACGGATGAGGAGAAATGTATCCAAGAGAAATCTAAAGACTAAATCAAAGTTGCTTCCAAAGTATAATGGTTTTGATGGAAGAAGCAAGTGTTATCCATTCTTTCCAAGATATAAGACAATCACTAGAGATCAATTAAACAAAATTGATCTAGATAGTCTAATATTAGTGGATAGATATGGTTGCAAAATCCAATCATTGGTTCTGAAAAATTTGGATGTTTTTATTTGGATACCTAAGTATCAACTTGACGAAAAAGGACCCAATACACAAAGGGTACCTAAGAATTAATTTGTGATTGCAGAAGGATAAGGAGATAGTTGAGCAAGATGTTCTTGAAGTCATTTGGTATATAGACAGTGGATGTTCTAAGCATATGACTTATGAGAAAAGACTTCTTTCTAACTATCGAAAATAGATGGACCTCGAGTAATGTTCGGTGACAACAATTTTGGTCTAACCAAAGGAGTTGGAACTTTGATGATTGGAGATATTCAGGTTAATGAAGTATATTTTGTGGAAGGTTTGAAACATAATTTACCGTCTCAGTATCACAATTTTGTGACAAAGGATATTGTGTAAAATTCACCCATGATGCATGTTTTATTTTGGATGGTTTAAATGAGAATATTTTACTTACCGGAGTCAGACGAGGTAATATCTATATTGCAAATTTCAAAAGTTGCTCTAATGATACTTGTCTTATTGCTAAGAGTTCAGAAGATTTAAGTTGGCTATGGCATAAACGCCTTAGTCATTTAAATTTCAAAACTCTTAACAAAATAGCAAGAAAATCTTTAGTCAAAGGACTTCCAGATAAAATATTTTCTAAAAATCATGTTTGTGATGCTTGTCAAAAAGGAAAATGACCAAAACTTCTTTCAAAACAATAAATGGTCCTGCTTCTCGAAAAGGATTCTGAACTTTTACACATGGATCTTTTTGGTCCAGCTTACACCTCTAAGTTTTAGTGGAAGAAAGTATACTTTAGTGATTATAGATGATTTTTCTAGATTCACTTGGGTTATTTTCTTGTACAAAAAGAATGAAACTGTAATAAAAATTCCAGAATTCCTCAAAAGAATTCAAAATGAAAAAGGACTAAATATTGTCAAGATTAGAAGTGATAAAGGTACTGAGTTCCTAAACTCGTTTGTTACTAACTACCGTATCGAGAATGGTATAGCACATGAAACATCATCTGCAAGAACACCCCAAAGAAATGGAGTGGTAGAAAGGAGGAACGAGAACCTTGAAAGAAGCAGCAAGGACTATGTTATCCGAGTATGACACTCCACACAGTGCTTTTGGGCGTAAGCCATTAATACTGCATGTTTTGTTCAAAATAGGTGTTTAATTGTGAAAGATAAATGCAAAACTCCTTATGAAATATGGAAAGGCGTAATACCAAAAATTTCATATTTTCATATATTTGGTTGTAAGTGTTTTATTCATAATAATGGAAAATCAAAGTTAAGAACTTTTGATGCTAAGATTGCGTAAGGGATATTCTTAGGATACTCATCTCGTATCTAAAGCATATAGAGTTTTTAACAAGATTACATTGTGTGTGGAAGAAACACCACATGTTGTTTTTGATGAAATTTCCAAGTCCGAAAGTACAGATGATGTCACCAAGATAGTCAAGATCTTAATGATTAAACATCAAGAAATCAGTCAAGTTCTATTTACTCGAGTCGAATCGGATGAGGAAGACACACCGCATGGTGGATAAAGATAAGGAAGCCGAGAGTTCTTCCATGTCATCCGATCGTGACGACTACACTACCAGATGGACTAGGAGATATTCCCAAGGTAATACGTAACTAATTGATGAAAATATCCCGTATAAGACTTCATATCCAGTAAAAGATAAAGGTAAACGAGTATCGACTTATCATCCAATGAATGCAGATAATTGGAAGTTTAGATTCGGAGTCCGCATAAGGACACGAGATAAACCAAGACCTGCCTGCTTAGTTGTTATGTATCGTTACTTGAACCTAAAACTATTATCAAGCTCTAATCGACTCCAATTGGATAAAATGCAATGCAAGATGAATTAAATCAATTTCAAAGACAAGATGTATGGGAGCTTGTTGAAAGACCTCATCATCAAAAAGTTATTGGAACAAAATGGGTTTTCAAAAATAAGAAAGATGAGAACAATATTGTGGTAAGAAATAAGGCTAGATTGGTTGCACAAGGTTATTCACAATGAGGGGAATTGATTATGATGAAACCTTTGCACCGGTTGCTCGTCTTGAAGCCATAAGATTGTTCTTAGCTTATGCCGCTTATAAAAGATTTACTGTATTCCAAATGGATGTGAAATCTGCATTTCTAAATGGAGTCATAGCCGAAGAAGTCTATGTAGAACAACCTCCAGGCTTTGTCAAAGGAGACAAGGTCTATAAGCTAAGGAAAGCTTTATATGGACTTAAACAGGCTCCTAGAGCATGGTATGATACATTATCCTGAGTATTTAATTCAAAAATGGTTTTGTAAAAGGTAAAATAGATAGAACTTTATTTAGGAAAGAATCTGATAAAGGTCTTTTGTTAGTTCAAATATATGTTGATGATATCATTTTGGATCAACTAACCTACTCTTGTGTGAAGAATTTAGTCATCTTATGAAGAATGTATTTGAAATGTCCATGATGGGAGAGATGACATATTTTCTTGGACTTCAAATTAAGCAGACAAAGAAAGGAATTTTCATAAATCAAGCAAAATATACCAAAGATCTTATTGAAAAATTTGGAATAGGTACCAGAGAAGCCAAAATACCTATGATGACAAATTTTTCAATGGATCCAGATGAGAAAGGAGAAGACACCGATCGACGCAGTGATAGAGGTTTAATTGGCTCTCTTTTATACTTAATCGCTAGTAGACGACATTTCTTTTGCGGTGGGTGTATGTGCACGTTTTCAAGCTAAACCTAAGAAGAGTCATCTTGAAGCCGCAAAGAAGATTCTAAAATATTTGAAAGGAACAATCTATGTAGGACTGTGGTATCCGGTGACGATAACCTTGAGTTGTCCTGATACTCGCATTCAGATTTTGGTGGGTGTAAGATAGATAGAAAATCTACATCCGAACTTGCCAATTTCTCGGGAAGTAAGCCGATTTCATGGTCAGTTTAAGAAACAAACATCCGTAGCTACTTCTACTAACCGAAGTCCGAGTATATGGCACCGGAAGTTGTTGTTCACATGCCTTATCTGATCACCAATGTACTAAGGGACTATAACATTATCACCAAAGATGTACCAATCTTTTGTGATAGTAATAGTGCCATAGCTATTACCCGTAACCCGATCTTACATACTGATGCAAAACATGTTGACATTCGTCATCATTTTATTCGAGATCATGTGGAGAAAGGCAATATCGTACTAGAAAAATTCTTACCGATTTTCAAAAAGCGCACATATTGACAAAGCCTCTTGCAGTAAACAAGGTTTAAGGAACTTTCAATGAATTAGGATTATTAGATGGTTCTTTAATCATCTCTTGATCAAATATTCTTGAATTAACCTTGTTTTCCTTATCTTAGTATAGTATGTCTAGAAAGAATTATCGGACAAGATTGTGTCAAAGGACAATCGTGTAAATATATCATTGATCTCCTTTTATAGGAATCAAGAATCAAGGATTAGTCATATTGACCATATCGACTTGATAATTACTTATCGACATAAGTAAATCGAGATAAGGATGTAATAGTCAACTTTCTTCTACAGTAATCGATGACTATTGAACCTTATCCGACTTACTCGGTTACTAACAATTTTTCTAAGTGTCTGTGATTTCAAAGAAGAACAAAGGTGACAAGATTCGAAATACAAGTCAATGTCAATTTGTTCAAAAGATACAAGGAAATGCATGTGATGCTATCAAATCAGACAAGGAGAAAAATTAGGAAGTTTTCTTACATACTTTTAATTGTGAATATTGGGTTCATATAATTAATATATGAATTTAATATCATAATTCACTCTACCATTCATTAAAATTGAAGTTACTCAGAAAATAAAATACTTTGTTTTACAAAATTAAAGAATAAGGGTTCAAAATTTGTTTTCTAAAATTAATAATATTTTATTGTATCTCTCCAATTAACTGAAAAGTAATTTCTTAAATTAGTAATCGTGTCGTGAGAAGTTACTATGGACCCGAAATTTTATCAAATTCAATTTTGAAACACACCGAGTATACTTCACGCGCCAAGTAGAGGCGGTTTCTGAAATATGAACCGTCTCAACCTCACGCGCGACATATTAAATATTATTCTGTACACTTTTCAAAATAAATGCCATAATTGCATTAATGGCATTCGAAAGGCTATATTTACACTTTTCGTGCAATTATTATTCTAATAATTGTTTATTATTATATTTTCCATATAAATAGACATTCGTGTGCATTATTTGCATTTACGCACACATATATTCCTTCTTCTCTTAAAACTTCTTTTCCCTCCTAAAAACCTTCAAACACTCATCAATGGCGGACACCGGAAAGAGCGTAATCAAATATGAATATGATCTCGCATCCATCGAGAACGACAAAATCCGAAATGTACGTGGAATGGGACATTTCAACCGATCCAGAAACCCAGAGAAATTCTTCAACTTCTACAAGATAGAGGTTTAAAGAAATACCGCTCGATGAAACCGTCAAAACCCAAAACTCTTGATGATCTTGCCGCCGAATTCTTAACCAGCAAAATCAACAGATAATGGACTAGAAACTAGAATTCGGACTCTTGAAAAGTCTAGAAAAATTCATGTTTCAATTTCGATATCGGCGAGATTTTGGCTTAAACACCACCGTGAGGCAACCCATTCTTGTACAAGGTCAAGAGTATTTGGAGAGTTACAAAATGATGGCAAGGAAAACCCCAAGCATAACTCGCAAATCTGAAGAAGGGAATGTTACGGAGAAAGTATAGGCTTCGATGCTTATTTTGACCAAGTGCATACTGGGAGAACAACAGAGTCACGACGGATTGACTAAGCCACGGATATGTTTGTTCGAGGGCCATCATAGATGGAGCTGATATTAATTGGGCTCGTACAGGTACTCCCGTCGATGGAGGAAAGAAAGAAGTTCGTCAAGACAGAGGTATCGGAGCCGATAAGATGGTCGCCGACCAAGATAACAAGTATGATGGCAAGAATCACCATCATACTTGAACACAAGATTGGGACGGACAAGCTTGATCGCGACGGGTGAAAAAATTCACAAAATGTAAGGGTTTGCTTGTCAAGGATGAGAAACCTTTCGGTCCAACAGACTCAAGGAGACACCCCATCTCCAAGACAGAGGAAGAAGGCTTCTAAGGCCAAAGGAAAGAAGAAAGTGGAGACTGTGTTAGCCGATGAATCCTCATCTCGAGGAGGAGGAGATTGCCGAGGAAGAAGAGGAGGAAAGGACAGCTTCCCAAGGGGGAAGTGTTCCAGTGAGGAGGTTGGTATATCAGGCCGACGGAGACAGAGGAAGTCTCGTCCTGGAGATGACTCGTAAAAGGAAGAGGAAATTAAGTCACCCTCATCATCTTCATCCTCATCCGAGGATGGAGTACCTAAATCCACCTCTTACCAACCTCGGCAATGAAGAAGCGCATAAGGCCGCCGCTTCGAGCCTCTAAAACGGCCCACTCCCATAAGTCCAACACCCACTCAAACCTCATACGATCCATTCTCTTTCCTACCCACAACCTCATCTCGAACCAAATCTTTTCTTAAACCTACCAAATCCATCTGGGGTTATGGGACCGACCGAGACCTCACTCCGAATCCTTGGGAAAAGTTCCTTCTCGACAAGAGTCCACTCTCAAAGATGAGCCTCGAGCCGTTGAAAGAGCTTATTGATGTCTATCTCGTTAAGAAGACTCAGTGCTTGGATCTTTTGAGGAGACAAATATTCTGATAGCTGAGGCAGAGGAAACAATTTAGCCATCCAGGAGAAGGAGGTTCTCAAGAAAGCAAAGTCAAATCATTCCAAGATATACTCACCGAAAATGCCTTTGTTGATTACATTCTACAACGAGTATATCTTGGAGATGAGACTCCAGAGGAGATGAAATCAGCTGAGAAGGAGGAAGAGCAGAGGAAAGAAGAAGTTGATGTAGGAAGAAAGAGGAGAGGAAGTGATAGGTGGAGCCGCCGATGAGCCACTGGGATGGATACAATGAGGAGGCACAAACAGAGCAGATCGTTGAGGTGCAACCCGAACTCCGAATTTGAAGAAATAAATCTTTCTCGTGAATGTACTCATGCCCTCCACATCTCGTGTCTCGTATCCGAAATGGATGCATTAAAAGCCGAAGTTCAAAATTTGAAGACCGCTTGTCTCAATGCTTTTCAACTAGTTCCAAATGTCATCTCATCATCAATCAAGGAGAATATAGAAGCCGCAATTCACCGTAAAACCAAGATTGATCTATACTTCTCCGGAATAAGACATGAGGAACAGTGACGGCTGCAGCTTAAGACAACAGCTTGCTAAGGAGATGAACTCTCAAGATGAATGGGTAAAACAAGATGTTCGTTTCGCTTTTGTTGAGATCAAAGATTCAGCTTGAGGAGCAAGTAAAAGAAGCATGGAAAGCCAAGGAGGCATCATTTCATCAAGTCCTAAAGATGCAGCTCGCTCTAGAGAAGGATAGGCAGACGACGAGCATTAAGCAATTCATGGATGATGAGTTTAGAAAAGCCGAGGTCGGACAGAAGAAGAGATATGACCAGCTTGATCATAAGACGGGCATGTACGAGAAGAGCTTGTAAGCCAAATTGAACAAGTAGCCACTATCTCGCAATACCCGATTTGCTGATGCTAAAAAGGGAAGATAGTGTGCTCAAGAAAAGAGTAGACGAGCAAGAAGATAAGATCATGGCTTTGAGCATGAAAATTGAAGAGTTGTCTCAAGAAATGCTAAAAGCGTAAGAGAAGAAATCTGAGGAGAAGAGAGAAAAGGTTGTAAGGAAGACAAGAACTGAACCCACAAGAGAAGCCCCCGTGCAAGAACTCCGCTCAAGCTCAAGCTCAAATTACATCTCCTTCTCGGATCATCTAGAACAGCTCAAGTTCCAAAGAAATCACAAGCCGAGATAGATGCAGTAAGAAAAGATCAAAAAGAAAAAGAGATGAGAAGGAGAAGTATAAGAGAAGGGAGGCTAAGAGGAGAAGAGAGCAGGAGAAGGCGCAGGAAAATATTATGATCGATCTCTTAGACGATGGGTTCAAGATAACAGATGAGCAGGGGGAAGAAGTCCTTAGGCCATATCATCGAAGCGAGGTAGTTCCCAAAGAAGTGTTATTAATGGCAGATCGTGCAAGGTGGAGGCCATTCGAAGTGGACTGGATTTTCCAGCTTCATGTCCTGCAAAGTGATTAAGTGGGGACTCGATGAAGACGAAGCTTTCCATAATTGGCTGGAAGAGAAGGACCCCGCATGTATCAATATCTTATCAACCTTGCAAATGATGAATTCAACTCGATGTAGTCGCACCAGCCTTATTCTCGATGGAACCCCCTCTAACAGCCGTTGGTCATCCTGGATCTTGAGAAGATTAAGCACCGATAATCAAAGCGTAAGCCACACTGATCTTGCAGAGGGAGGTGAAACTATTTCACTTAAGAAGCGGGTCTTTGACTGCTCAATGTTCCGTAAGAAAATAGGTGGTATGACTAGTCTTCTACTTATCTCATCTTATCTGCTTTTGTGTGACATACTTGATGACCGATGTAAATCTTGAATAAATCTTTTGAACTACTCTCAATCTTTGTTGTTTTTTCTAAAACTAATCTGATTAACCTCTTGATTTCAAATATATTGTTTCATTTTCTAACTCTTAAATATCCTGATTATGTAATCAAATTGTTCTCGATTATCTCGATTCATGATTTTCCGATCATCCTGTTAATAACAATAATTGTTCTAGTTATCTCGATTATGTGATTTAATTGCTTATTTTATATTTTTAAGATTACTAACATTTCTTTTCTTGAGCTGAGTTTTAACATCATCAAAAAGGGGGAAATTGTTAGGAAAAGAAATTTGTATTTAGTTTTGATGTGTTAAAAGTGTAAAGTAAGATGACCACCAAGACAATGTATAGTCACCGATGTAATAAAAACTTTATATAGACTAAGTATAGAAATAAGATAGGGTTGTTTTGAAAGAAGTCGATAGAGACAAGAATGTAAAATACGATGATGGAACCAGATAGGTAGAAGATCGTATAAAGAATCAAACAGAGTAGAAAATCACCAAGGTGGAGATTCAAGACAGAGTAGAAAATCGACAAGGTGGAGATTCAAGACAGGGCAAAGAATCGCATAAGCTAGAAGAGTTAGTTAAATTCAAGAATCAGCTTTCAACCAAGTAAGAAGCAGTTTCAAGAATTAGTTAATCGGGCCATTACAACTTTCAACTAATCGAATTCAAGGAAGTTACAATCGCCAAGAGGAGTTCTCTATAAATAGGAATAGAAATCTATTTAGAATTAACTTTGACACTTAGCATTCTTTATCATACTTTGTATACACAAGCAACAAAGAATTACACACATTCAAGAACGTTTATACGTTTTTCAGTTCTTAGTGTTTATAGAACACTTTTTCATTAGATCTTCAAGCCATAGATATTCGTAAGTTAGGAAGATTCATTGTAAGGTCAAGATTCATCATTGTAAGTAAGGTAGCAAGAAAGAAGGAAGTAAGTAAGTGAAGGCCCTTCTTCAAGTTTGAAGAAGGAGAGTGGACGTAGGATCATTTGATCCGAACCACTATAAATCGTGTTATTTCTTCTCATTGCTTATTACTTGTTTTCATTGATTATTTCTTGACAACAAATTTGATATCCGAAAAGGCTTTAGATCCTAATTGAATTGAGTATAGACAAAATTTGTTTCCGCTGTAACTGAGTTAGGAGTTAATAGATCATCTAAGCTTGCAAAAGTTTTTGATAATCTATTCATCCCCCTTCTAGATTATCACTAGAGGGTATTTTGTTTTTGTGTTTAAACTCATTCTAAAGGGACCCAACAGTACATACCGAATACAATTTTTAATTAATTAATTTATTATTATTATTATTTTTAATACCGCGTAACAAAATTATGCCATTGACGATTATCATTCCAATTTATTTATTAAATATAAAATCAATCTGTTTATTTGAACATGTCTTTTCATTACGACTATCGAAGCGACGCGTTGAACCACGATTCACATATATTTAAGTCTCTGTCATTCATCGTATTGCAATACTCTCATTCATTTTCACAAATTTTAGTCCTTCTCAATACATTATGTTCACCCCATGGAAAAACTTATTAATGAAATGAATGTCGAAATGAAGAACTACCGCGAATACCATGAGCGCCGAGGACAAGAAAGCACCATGACTTCATATCTAATTTTGCTAGAACTATGCAGATCGTTGATCTAAGCGACAAGGAACAGAGTTATTGCGCAAATTTTATTATGTCTTTATTAGTTTTGTTTAGGAAATATAATTATTTTCAATGATTATTTGTTATTTATGGTTATTTTGTTAATTTCTTACCTTTTTTAAAAATATTCCTTTTGTAGTTGGCTAAAATGAACCGCCAAATAAAGAAACAACAACTGGACAAGGTTTTACTCTTAAAAAACCATCTATTTTGGCTTAAGGAACTTGTCAGCTGTATTGGGATATCTCAGCCGATGTATGAAGATACTCAAGCAGTAAATTGTAAAACCGAGCACGAGGCGGAGACTCGCTTTATTGATCACTTGAAGAATTATCATTCAACTTAAGATTTAGTTTTATATCTTTATTTTTGTAATAGACAATGTTTATAGTTTTACTGTTCTTTTTTATTTTATTTATGTTATAAACATCCTATCGTATGTTTTACACAAATATATATATATATATATATATATGCTTATTCTCTATGTTACATATTCATGTGTATATAGCGATTTCATTTTTTTTTATTTGAAATATTTTTCATTCCTTTTCTTTTTAAATGTCATAAATGTGTTGTATGCGCTGGTTTGTATCCATTGTTTTTTTTTAATGCACTAATTTGTTGAATTTGTTAACATTTTTTGTTCAAGCATGTATTATTCTCGTTGATATGATTATTTCATCTTTCTACAATTTTTTTATTGCTTTTTCATGAATCATATTTTAATGTAATTCAATTTTTTTGTTATATATGTTTGTTTGTTGTTGGCCGTAGTTTAAAACATAAGATTGTGTTACATGTTTTCTTTTGTTATGGTTCTTTTTTTTTTCTTTTTCTTTTATTCAATAATTATATTTATATTTTTTGTTTTTAAATTTTTTTAAATTTTTTTATTCTTTTGTGTTATTTTTTCTTCCAACTACTTTATGATATATCTTCGCATGTGTTGTAGGTTATTTACATGAGATTGTATTATATGTTTTCGCGTCTACCGAAATGTTTAATTAATACATTTTTTATTTTTATAATATATCAATGTATTTTTCATAACAAAGTGTACAATTTTAATACAAAAGTTGTTATTTGATAAAGAAGTTAATTGTTGTCATTGCCTATATTAATGTTTGCTAGTCAATTTCATTATTTATATTATAATGCATTAAAAAATATTATATACAAAATAAAAAAATTCAAAATCCATATAAAATCATTTAACATATCAATGAGAGCTCTAATGTTCTCGAGATTGACTTAATTTGTAGACTCAAAGGTCATGTCGTATTTAATGAAGAACATTTTTTTCTCATTTGAATCATGTACTCATATTGTGTGTAGTATATTATTACATGATGTCATTTACTTCATATCTATTTTGCATTACCATTTTAAATTAAAGCAATAACATTTCATATATTGATTTTTATTTTCCATTCAATATGTTATAAAAATTACAGTGACTAATTATTTTGTTATGTGTTCAATGAATTTTTTTCAGATGTGTGTCTATATGTTTTTCAATTATATTTTCGTGTAATTCAGCTTAATGCTATATTTATTTTATTTTATGTATTTTTCCAATAAAATTATTCAAAATTCGCATTTGTTATTCACGTATCTATTATATGGTTTAGAATACATGAATATTTTCTCATACTATTAAACTACAACCCATACGAATCATTATAATATTCAGATATATAGATTTTGTTCATGTTTTATCTATCTTTTTTTTTCATGATTTTAATTGTTCATTAATTACGACATGACCATTGCACCCTACCCAATGTAGTCATATCGTAAAAGTGTAACTCTCATTCTAAATTTTTAAGACTTTATATACATTGTGGTTTTTCGCTTATCGTATACAATGCTTTTTTAAATATATTTTTATATAGAATTTAATATTGAACATAAAAATTAATAATGGCAATATGAAAAATTAACTTCTATATCAAATAACAACTTTTATTATGAAAACTCCCACCGTTGAGAGTAACACTACATTGATCTCGCTTTAAAATTAAAAAAATTCATGAAATTGTGAATTACATACAACTATCGAGCAAAAAGAACAAAAATTACGCATCCCAATGTGTGTGAAGAACATTCAGAGAAAGTGAAAACTCTCATTGATATTTTTAATCATTATATGTACATTGTGGATTTTCTTTAGGGGTAAATTGTGGGTTTTCTTTTTTAATAATTTTATAAACAATAGTTCAATAAATCAAGGATGTGACACGCTTGACATTGTGTATTAGTGCAATGAATGATTGCAATCTAATAAATATATTAGATAACTATTATATTAAAAAAATTACATCTATATATATTAGCGACAATTAGTGAAGAAATATGACAGATTGAATTGAATGCATATAAAACATGACAAGTTGAATACACAACATCTAAGAAAAATAAATTTGTATAAAAAAATTAATAATAATTATAATTGAATGCAGATAAGAAAATGTAATTTCGCATTTAAAAAAATGCAAATAATATTAACTTTTGTTTTTATAAGATACAATAATTTGAATGCACATAAAAATTACGAATAAAAATAAAATCTTGTTTTAATAAGAAACTATATTTTTAAGTAGAAAAGAAAAAATTGTGCATCCGTATATCAATAACCTCAAACTAAAAAATATTAGAATAAAAAAACATTTTCTTCAATATTATCGTATTACATACAAAATCACACAAAAAATTATTGGAATAACAACACATGTGTGACAGAATGGACTCTACCATTAAACATTTAAAAAGAAGAATAAAATTTAACAAATAAACAACACTTGGAATACGTGTGCAAATATATTATAATACAAAAATTAAGATCCACAATCTACATAAAATAAACAAAACTGGAACAACAATATAGTATAAATAACTACAAAAAATTACATACCTACATAGTTACCGTTGGTATTAGAATTTCAATCAAAATCTAATAATATATCTAAAACAATAAGCTGAAAAATGGACCGTTGAAGAAGTTACCGTTGTAAAACAACCGTGGCACTAGAAATAAGGTTGAACAAGACGCATATATATATATATATATATATATATATATATATATATATATATATATATATATATATATATATATTCGGTCAAGCATGCTAGAAAGCAGAAATACACAATTGATAAAAAACCTAGCCATAACAAGAAGAAACAAAAAAAAAAAAAAAAACATGTTTCATCAAACAACTACCCATCCACAAGACGTAAAATTATTTTGTAAGAAGTGTGGTGTTGTATGTTGGATAACGCTAAGTGAAACAAGAAACAACCCAGGGCGGTTGTACTACCACCGTCCCGATCATGGTTGGTCCCTATCGGTGCATGCTCGCCAACTATAGCCGAAAAGAATGATAAGGAAGACATCACAAGTCCATTAACATCAAGCAATGTGCACGGGTAAGAGATGGAGACAACAAATCACAACATTACGAGATAAAACTACAAACGTTGATTTTGGGAAATATTTTAACAACATGTGTGATTATGGTGGTATGTATCAGCGTGATTATGTCATTCATATCTTGAAAAACATATGTGTTTTATTGAAATAACATCAATATGACCAACAAACATCATTTTCATATGTTATTTATCTTTAAAAACAAACCATATTCTCGATCTTATTTTATGAAAACACACAAATATCTACAATTATCAAAGACATAAAGAAAGTAACAAATTAAATGCAACCATTCCATACGAGAAAACAAAACTAAAACATTCAACAAATAATAAAAACCACACGTAAAATGTAGCTAGGTATCCACGTAACACACTTTTTGGTAAAAGTTTTATTCTCAAAGTAACATATAGTCATGATAGAACAAAAAACAAAAAATACAACAAAATACATAATTAGTACAATTCTATAATAAGACAACAGATCAACAATTCTTGTTTTTAGAATACTCACCAAACGACTTATTCCTACTATTCTTCTGACGACCAGGTCTTCGTTTCAATTGTGGAGGGAGAATCTTATCATAAGTGGACAACTTCGAATTAAATTTTTCAAGACTAGGGATAGGATGAATTTCATACATGTATGATTGACGATAAGTAATCGCAAGAAATCACCTATCAACATACTCACCAATGACTACACCAAGATATTGTATAACACCAATAGCATGATAACATGGAAACCCTGATCTCACATCGTGGGCACGTGCATGTTTTGTCATCAAGACGAACAGACATGATGAGAAAGATTCAACTTCAAATTCAACATCACTAAATTGCTTTATCTTCAATGACCTACACAAATCACCACCGTATGACCATTTATCATCCTTTACAAGACACAAGATTGAATTCCACGAGTTGCTTTCAAACCCTTCGCTTGAAATGTAAGAGGCTTAACTCGCAAAAAAAAAAAAAAAGAACAAAAAGAACAAAAAAATTCAGTAATTGTTTTGATTCACATAATATTTCAGAATTCGTAATTGTGAAACAACAAATCACAAAAAGACCATCTCTCGAGTATAGAGGAAAATCATATATTACGTAAGAAGAAGTTTTTTAAATAACATGTACGAATATAGTTAATCATGTGTGTAATAGGAGACCCCTACCATTTTTGATCCAATTATTGAATGATTCAAAGCAGCATTAGAAGTCATCTCACCATAACGTTTAATTTCGTGTGAGAAAATGCAATAGCCCATTTTTCAAATGACAATTCTCGATAGCCATTCATCAGCCCTAGTGCCTCCAAAACTCCCTAAATATAGTTAACTTATCTTGAAAAATGCGCATGTCGTGCATATGCACACCCCCGAATAGATCTATAATTTTGATCCGCTTTGCGAAAGCCCGCAAACCGTCCCTTCAAGTTCAACATTAAATAGAAAAAGCAAAAAAGTGAACAGGCCTATAATAAACAATTGGAAGTGCAGGAAAATTATATGTTCATCATGTCGGCAGTGAACATGAATATTTGATAAAAACCACACCCAATTATCAGTATTCTCCGCAGAAACCACCGCCATTGCAATCGAAATAAACCTACAAGTATTCAAACTTAATATATAATGTATTCAAATTTGACCAAACCAACACACAAGTAAAAAAATGAATGTACAGGATAGACAACAAACACAAATATTAATTAAAAAAGGAATGTATATCAATATACCAACACACAAAAAAAAAAACTATTTAAATTATTACCATCATTCTCATCCTTTGTGGTTGCTATTAAGAGAGTGTCTTTGGCTCTACCAACCATGAATGTACCATCTATAAATAAGAGCGGACAACAATATCTAAACCCATCAAGGCAAACTTTAAATGCAAAAAAAAAAAAAAAAAAAAAAAAAACACGCTCAAAGTGTTTGGTATCTTTATTGACATCAATCTAAAAATACCGCCTACAAAAAAAAAAATGCAATACAATGGAATAAGAATTTCAAAAAACAAACATGCATCACTACTCAAAAACTGCATACAAGAAAAAAAAACAGAAAAACAACTAAGAATGTAAGGATTTTTGAGATAAATATACTGCATTCAAACTTGAATAATAATATATAAAAGACATGAGAAAATGGATGAACTTGGATTCGTGCGTTGCACCGCATCACAATACCACCGTGAATCGATCATATGATTCGCATATGATCCATATAATCGATCTCTAGCACATTCTATTGTACGCCATGCTTTATAATATGGAATACGGATTCCATAATGAATACGCATATGTTCAACAATATCCTTACCCCAAATTTTATTGTTTTCTTTAACTTTCTCCTCAACTAAATTAGCGATAATTCTAGGACACAACCTTCTACTCTTGGTAGATGAAAACCTACTATTACATTTATGAGTAAGATCCAACTTATATATCTCAAAAGATTCAGATGCAACCATCCTTCTCGGCCTTTACAAGCCACTCGCACTCCACAACTAGTTTTCTCCACACAAACCGCATGAATATAGTCCCCATCATTCCGACAATACTTAAAATAAAATTGTTGACAAAACATATTTAATAAGTTGACCCTTAAAATGTGTTGCACCGCCAGAAAAATGCTACCCACACCCCCAACAAAAATATCTCCCCACGAATTAGAAAACAAAGTGGAGTTTTTTCAACTGATGGACAAATATCATATGTTGAACAGCTTTTGACTCACACGACAATCTTGTTCTGTAAAAAGGTGAGTTGAATGAGTATAATAAGAAGAGTTCATTTCGGTTAATGGGTAACATGACAGATGACGAAAATTGAAATTGTGATCAACAGAGTTGTTTAAAGTTGAATAACTATATCTACTTTTCTTTGCCTTGTTTGTTGAGGACACATCTACAATCTCGCCAGACTTTTCATGTGAAGACACAACAACTACTACCAATTTTTCTAATATAAGAGTATAATGAAATCAAAAATTCAAAAGATCAAAGATCGCACCCTAGGACGCAATTAGAAATATAACCTGCTGAATATCGAAAACGAATTATGTCAACGCACAATTCCGACCACATTATCAAGTACTTGTCTAGAAAGATCATCGAACGATGTTCGATAATCAATTAGGATTATCTTACACTCTCCATGGAACTGAACTTTTAAGATAATCTCCAAATTCGTACTCATAATTCGACGAAAATACGAAAATACATTCACAATGATACCGAAAAGAATAGATACAATAGAAAGGGCTGGACATAATGGATTTTGAAAGATCAATACGAATTCAAAATTCAAATTTTAAAATTTGAACTCAATGAAAATGGAGAAAAAAACAAAAATAATCAACATACATATAATTAAATAAAAATAGAAATGAATTAAAAATATATTAAACAAATCAACTCACGGTGGCGTGAAGAAGGCCGAGTTAGACAAAAATACAAAAGTCAACCTGATATGACTAAAATAGATAAAATAATGCAATCTTGGCAATCAAGGGATCGAAGGTTATTTTTGTCTAACCAAGAATGAAAATTGTATCTACTTAAATAAATGAGCAAAGTGTTTGTATGATGATTCAGAATTTGACTATGCTAATTTGTACTAGAGTGTAATAATTTCTATTTATTTTTCATTTGTCCAAGCTTAATATGTATGTTTCAAAATAAAATATCAATATCCCACATCATTTTATCTAACCCTCCAATCTATTTTATAATAATTTAATTGTAATTAATTTTATTCATAAACCATCACTTTATTTATAAATGAACCTCAATTTTTAACAACACTCTTTATTTTTTACTTCACTCATCTATTTTATATATAAATAAATAAATAAACAATCAATATTCTTTAAAATTTATATAAAATAAATCATACAATCAAAGTTTGGACAGAGAGAGTACTTGGAACAACATAAAAATCTGCATACGATCGTATGTCTCATGACAAAAATGCATTTCACTTTTTAACTAAATAGTACTCCTTCCTTCTTGTATTAACTTGCATTAATTTTTGGGCACGCAAAATAAAAATATATTTTATGATTGATTTGATTGATTTCTCGAGGAAATTGTGTAACAAAAATACACTTTTTGCTTTAATGAATTGTTTTATGGTGATATTTTAAGTAAATATGAGGATATTATGTGGGTGGAATTTGGGGATTTAAATCGCTTTTGCCCTCTAACTTTTTACCTTTATTGAAATGGTCCTCTATGTTTATATATTTTGTCAATTTAGTCCAAATTAACCGAGAAAACACATTAAATGATGATATTTTGATCACGTGCGACCAAATTTCGGCGTTCATTGATGAGTTGACTTTTTTATCCACATGGTGTCGACGTGACAATTTTTTACAATAAAAATTAAAAATATAAAATAAAATTAAAAAAAAAAGTTTTGACAATTTTTGAATTTTTTTATTGCCAAGAAATGCTACTTCAGAGCCATGTGGATAAAAATGCTAATTCATCAATGATAGCTGGAATCTGATCGCACATGA
Source organism: Paraleonurus japonicus (assembly GCA_030762865.1). Classification (NCBI taxonomy): domain Eukaryota; kingdom Viridiplantae; phylum Streptophyta; class Magnoliopsida; order Lamiales; family Lamiaceae; genus Paraleonurus; species Paraleonurus japonicus. The sequence goes on from CM061060.1 coordinate 26,372,952, forward strand.
CGGACACATGATCAAAATATCATCGTTTAATGTATTTTCCGTTAATTTGGACTAAATTGATAAAAGGGTCGAGAATCTAGGAGGTACAAATTAACTTGTGTGATTGCATTCCAATACTATAGACAAAATAATTGCACCGCAAAGACATAAAAAGGTCAAAAAAAGATGTAAATATCCTCTAGTCAACCAACAAGAGAAAATAAGAAAAACTATTAAATAAAAGATCGTAAACCTGTATTTTTGAGTGCATTCCAAGCAAGAGAAACACAAGCAGACGTTAATACTGTTCATTGCTAAAGAAGAAAAACATACCCAAAACTAAATACTAAAAGATAACTTGAAACAACCTTCTAGGGAAAATCTAGAGGGGGTTGAATAGATTTTCTAACTCTTTCAAAACTTAGAAAATTAATTCAAGACACCAAATTTTACACAATGGAAATCGCTTTTCAAACTCAACTCTAACCGAATAAAAACAAACCGATAACAGATCTGATTGTGATTCTGAAATTTTACTTGATTAACAATTTAGAAATGAATAAGAACAAAGAAGTAACGAAAACAAGTAAAGAACAAAGCGGTTTATAGTGGTTCGGATTAAACAATCCTACGTCCACTCTCCTTCTTCAACTTGAAGAAGGGTCTTCACTTACTATCTTTCTTCTTCCTTCTTACTTACTTACAACATGAATCTTCATCTAACAACAATTTCTTCCTAATTTACGAATATCAATGGCTTGAAGATGTTCTTTAAAAAGTGTTCTACAAACACTAAGAACCTGGAAACGTATAGAACGTTTGTGCGTGTGATTACAATATTTTGAATGCTAACTGTGTGTAGAGAATGCAAGTGAATAATTGTGAAGTTCCAAAAGTTAATTCTACTCGATTTCTATCCCTATTTATAGAGATCTTCATTGCCGCTGTAAATTCCTTGTAGATTGTTTGATTAGTTATAACAAACTAATCAATCTTGTAACTTCTTCTTGATTGGTTATAACTGTTTTTGAAACTTTATTGAAATTTCCTAACACCTCATTGTCTTCTTTTTTATTCACTCTGTCTTTTTCTTCGTCTCTCGTCTTGATGATTGTTTATCGCTTCTTAACCTCATCCTGCCTTCTTCACACCTGTCTTCGCCTCGATATCTTATCCTCTTCTCGATTCCTTGTCCTCATCTCGATTCCTTGTCCTTATCTCGATACCTTGTCCTTATCCTGATAGTTTGTGTATCCTTATCTATTATTTGTACTTATCTTTAATTACATATTATTACTACATCAATTTATACATACAAGATACTCAAATGGTCATCCTATTTTACATTTTAACTCATCAAAACTAACTATAACTTTCTTCCTAACAATTTCTCCCTTTTTGATGATGTTAAAACATAGCTCAAGAAAAGAAATGTGTTAGTAGTTTCACAAGATAAGAATATTAAAAAAACTACACATACTTCACTTAATCGGATAATCGGGCAATAGTCTTCGAGTCAAATAATCGTATCAATAAGAATCTTCAACTAAGATGATTAAAGTCAAATAAACAAAACAAACATGATAGTTAAGATCAGGGTGTTACAAATGACTTGATGTTATGAATTTATAGTCAAGTTAATTATACCAAGAATTGATTAGAAGTTTAAGATTAAAGCAAGTTAGTTAAACAACCAATTTTATGAGAGTAGTTCAACCATATATTCACATATATTCGATTTCTAAAAAATTTGCACATTCTTTCACATTGATCATGGCGAGACAATCGGACAAGGAGTATAAGAAAAGACTTAGTCGTACCACCTATCTTCTTCCTCGGTATACTTAACCCGAAGACCCTCTTCTTCGAGAGACACCGTTTCCCCTCCTTCAGCCTAAGTCGGCTTCGCTTTTATAATCAGTGCTTGGACTCTTTCATGGTCCAGATGACCATCTCTTGTTCTTGGAGGTTCCATCGGTGCAAAGGCGGGTGCGACCACGTCGGCATTGAATTCTCGGTGAGCAAGGTCGATTAAGTATTGATAAAATTTTGAGTCCTTTTCTTCCAACCAAACATGGAAGGCGATGTTCTCCTCAAGTCCCCACTTGATCTTCTTGCAGATATGGAAGGCAAAATCCATTACGCCTCATAAGATCTCCACATCTCCCGATCTCCCATCAGCAAGATCTCCTTGGGTACTACATCGCTTCTATGAAAGGGTCGAAAGATCTTAGCTCCATGCTTATCTCGACTCGTTTGAACCCACCTCCTCTGTTTCCTGTCATAGAATTTTCCAGCCGCCTTCTCCTGCTCCCTCCTCTTCTTGGCATCCCTTCTCTTATATCTCTCCTTTTCTTCCCTCTTCCTTTTCGTAGTTTTCTCTTCCTCCTCTATCTCACCCTAGGTCTTGGGTTTGCTCACGCTTTTTGTTGGTCCACTGAATGTTGAGTTGTTTAAAACCTTGAGATAGCCTTCTAGAACAAAATCTGGAAAGGGGGTTTGAATAAATTTTGTAGATTTTTAATATCTTTTCAAAATCAATTCAAAGTATCGATTAAGCACAAATGGAAAACAATTTTAAACTCAACTTTTAACAAGATCAAAAGCAATGATGATATTCAGATTTTAGCTAAGATTCTGAAATTTAATCTTGAATTAACAAATTGTGACTTGAACAAAAATTAAAAGAAAGCGATAAATAACACCGGGATTTATAGTGGTTCGGATTATAACAATCCTACATCCACTCTCCTTCTCCAAACTTTGAAGAAGGGTCTTCACTAGCCGCTTACTTACTTACAATCTTTACAACTTACAACTTGATCTTCAACTCTTCAACAATGCTAACCAACCTTCTAAAATCTAACTCTAGAATAAGAAGTGTTTTTGAAGATGTGAAGTGAAGTTTTCTATAAACACTTAGAAAATATTTGAAACCTCTTTTGAAAATACTTTGTGAATTCAATAGTGAATAGTGTGAAAAATCAGATTTGCATCGGTGTATAGAAAAATAAAATCTAGTCCTATTTATAAGTCTCAGAAAGACAGTTAGTTTGTTAGTCGGTTCTAACAAACCGGAAACCGCTCAACAAACTTAATCTTGGAAACCGCTCTTGACCTCAACTGATTTCTTCTACTCATCTCAATGACTTGGTGAAGACTTGTCTTTCTTATTCTACTCAGCTTGTCTTGACCTCGTCTGAGCTCTTCATGATCTGCAGATGACTAGTTTTGAGCTTGTCTCCGGATGACTTGTAACTTTAGATTTCCGTATCACCTAATCGGCTTTAGACCCGGTCCCGATCGGCTTAGTACCCGAACTTTGACTGAAATGTTCATTGACATTGTCTGCTTGACTAGATTGATCTTTTAACTCATCAAAACTCTACTTGGTCTAACAATTTCCCCCTTTTTGATGAAGTTAAAACCTACAAGAAAGAGACACACTCACAACCTGAAGTTAGTTTTAGAGTTAATCAAGATTTAACAAATAGATATATCAACACACATTTACACTTTTACTCAGATTCAATTATCACAATGAACTTAAAAAAATTTAGACTTAAAAAAACTTTTAAGTCTTAGATTTTTAAAACCATTTTAAACTTAGAAAAATTTTGAAAAATTTATTACTGAGAAGACAAATTTCTCGGATGACTTGTACTTAGAAAAATTTTAAGCTTTTTCTTAAAGCGTAAAAAAACTTCAAGAAAATAAGACAAGTAAATCACAAACGTTCAGATATATTCATTCATATATTTACAGATTTACAATGATCAAAAGATAAAAAGATAAGGAAAAGAGAAAAGATCCTTTATCGATTCCCCACCGATTGGCTTCGGAATGACCAACCAGTAAAGACTCTCTTTCTCGGCCTTTTTCAGCTCTTCTTCGTCTTTCAACCCGGACTCAACCTCGGCTTTGGCAATGATGCCTTTGATCCAGAGTTCATGTCAATCGAGCCGTCTGGATTGGTCTTGGGCCTTCCTTTCTCATAGGCCGGAGCACAAAGATTCATTGAAGAACTTGTCTGCTTCCACCGCCTGACCTCTGATATAGATCTTTGTCCTCCTTTTCTATCCACTCATGCCACTTTAGGTCCTCGTCCGGCTCTGCTGGATCAGACCCCCTTCAGGATGTACCAATAATACATTCATCTCGTCCAAATTCTTTTCTTTATATTCCTTGAAGAGTTTGCCAGCAACAACCTTTGGCGGATTGAGTGTCCTGTGATAGGGCCTAAAATCGCCTTCATCTCGCCTCCTTCATCTCCCATTTTCTTACGTCTCTGCTCCACCTCATCTCCAGTCCCTTGCTCTTCTTCTTGACTTTTCTTTCTCTTTCTCCATAGAAAGTCTGCTCTCTCATGATCCTGCTGATCTGTTCCTCGTAGGTTAGAGTAGTCGGGCTCCCTCTTCCTTTTCTCGAAATTGTGAGCTTAGGACTTAGAACTTTGGGTGGAGTAGATTCTTCAATCATCTTCCCTTTCCCCTTCCCTTTCACCTCAGCCGCTTTCGTCTCGATTCTTTTAATTTCGTCGGCAGTGAGCGATCCTTTCTTCTTTTTCTTTCCTCCTCCTCTCCTCATCTTCCTTCGGCGCCTTCTCAAGTTGGCTGACCCTCGGTGAAGTGCAGCCAGCTCATCGATTTAATGCGAGCTTCCTCCTGGCTGCCTCCAACTCGGTGTGCTAGCCTTTGTGTCGACCTTGCTCTTCGTCTCATCTAACACAGCTTGTGAGTGCCAACTCTCTTTCCTTCACCTCCTTTTCCCCCTTTTTGACTTCATTAGCCAAGGTAGTCGGCTTCATCTCCGTCTCGGATCATTGCATTTAGCCACAAGTCGACTTGTCCAAGGCCAATGAGTCCACCACTATGGAGTTGTATTCGGATACTTGCGATTTCAGCCCTTTAACTTCCTCCTCCATAGCCGTCACCTTCTCGGCAAGAAGCAGTTTAGTAATAGACGTAATCTTTTCAAGAAGATTTACCTCTACTTCCCGCATGTTCGTGATCATTGCCTCGGTGTTGCCTTCACCATCTTCTTTGTCCTCCTCTGGAGCTTCTTCTCGAAGGCCTCGCTTCATCTTCCTCTCCATTTGGGTAATTATGGAAGTGATAGCCGATGTGGGGCTTAAGTCACTTTCCTCTTCCTCGGATGAGGATTCGGAAGAAGAAGAGGTAGGAGTGTGAAGTTCAGAAATTTGGGGTTGAGGAACGGGGAGCTCATCCGAATGTCTTCTAAAAGGGATATGAGGTGATGTCTATTTCTGATGGTGTGAAGTGTTGAGTTTCGGATGGGGTGGGGGTGGATGTAGTGGGTGGCTCTATTTGTGGAGAGATGGAGGGTGAGGGTAGTTTCGGAGTTGGGTGGTAGTGGGGGTGATTTCAGATTAAGTGGTGATGGGGATGGTTGCGGATGAGGTTTGGACTATATGGGGCAACCGTGGCTGTTTCGGAGGCTCGGAGGTGCCAGTAGGCACACCTCTTCATTGCCAGTGGAGATTTTGAGGGAGAGAGAGATGAAGTAGTACCTTCCTCTTGGATGGGTGAAAGTACAACTTCCTTGGCTGGAGAGGCTGGGACATCCAGGTGTGCAACCTCGGCCGCGATTTCAAGCACCGGTACTTCTTACGGCGGAGGGTAGAGACTTCCATCGGCGACCAGGCTGCCAGATGATTCAGACGTCTGGAGGACCTCCTCTGAAGAATAAATTGATTATCTTCATCGAGTCCTCATCTGTCTGGGCTGGTAGATGGCTCGGCTCATTTGGTACCCTATCTGTGGCTCACGACTAGCCTCCTCCTTGACCTCCTCCTTGTCGGGGACCTCACGAGAAGTTGCCGCCTCCTCACTGTTACTTCTACAACAATGGATCGGGCTGGTTGAGCTTCAGCAGTACGGCACCTTCCGCTGGTTGAGGTTCAATTTCTTGGCCTCTGTACCACTGCAGTGCTAGGCTGCTCCCTTTGCCTCGAGCATCCTCTCGACTCATCATCTGAGTCGTGCAACCCTCCAATCCTTTCATCCTTAGTTATCAAACCTTTTTGCTTAGAATATTTCTTTAAGCCTTCCCTCGTCTCAAATCTTTTATTCAACCCTTCCATTAACACGGTGATTTTATTGAATAGACTTACGGTCGAGGTTACCGTCCAATCTCCATCGGTTGGGTTGAATAACAATCTCAACTTCTCCTCCTTCATCCTCCTAAACAACAAGTCTACCCAATCCACCTGAACTCCATCAACAATGGCTCTCATGCAACACAATCGTGACTTAGTCACTCCATCATGGGAGCTTTGATCTCCTAGGATTGACTTAGTTACAATCGTCATGAGCAGCCTAAACCTTCTCCTCAACATATGTTTCTTCAATTCTCTCCTCACTCCCCGTAGGTAACCCTTGCAAACAAATCAAACGATTCTTCCCAATCGTTTTCCTTATACAACAAAGGATTAACCCCTTCCATGGAAGTATCCAGTAATCCTTGCAATGTTCTCCTTTGAATACTCCAATTGAGTACCTTCGACAGTCGTTTTGAAGCCATTTTCCGTAAACTCACTTCTTGCGAGGAACTCGCTCCGATGAAATTAGCGGTTTTGTTTAGCGTAGATTTAAACGAACAAAAACCCGTAATCTCGAGGCTTCCAACAGTCTGATAATTTCTTTGGACTCTCTGTCATTTGTAGTCTCAAAATCTACAAACATTTCAGCCTTCAATTTATTTTTGACTGAATCGAAAGCATTTTGAAATCGGAACACAAGCGGATATATATGTAGGAGGTTTTGGTGTTTGAGAAGAAGAGGATGCCATTGATAAGTTTTTGAGAGTAAGAAATTTTTAGTAAATTTCGATAGCGGGGAATTGTGAAAGTAAAATTTTAAAATCTGAAGAAGGTAAGTTTTTAAACGAGGGAGAGAGAGAGGGAAAGTTGGGAAATCGAAACGTGGCACGATCTCGAGTTTTGATTTTGAACCGTTGATTGAAAAAGCGCGTGTAAAACATCGACGGTTTTGCGAGAAAATCGCTTTGAATTCAGGCGCGTAACCTTCACGCGTCTTGAATTGCGTAAAAGTAACCGTTTAACCTACGGATTAGACGGCTAATAGACTTACTTTATCGAAGTAATTAGTATACCCGACGTAAGCAATGAAATGCCTTACTTAGTACTCGGAGTATTCTATTTCGAACTTGGTAAAATGTCGACTTGATCAAAATGACCTTGTCTTATATTTTTCAAAAGCTTTTCCCTAGTCTGATTTTTAAAAAAATGTTTAAGGCTTAATACAATATTTTTAGTTTAGTTACACAATACAAATTACTTGAGATACACAGACTTAAGAACTTAATTTGAAAACAACAAGTTTGAGGAAAAACAAAGATGAAGGTTTTACGAATGAAGTGATTTATGAGACTAATCTGGTATACACTGTTCCTCGTAAACAAACTCATCAAAACTATTAGTAGCTTATGTAGATCGGATAGGGTGCGGATAGTCATCCTGCTTTTCAATAAAAATCAGCCGACTATTGTGCCCTAGTCTGATTTACCATATGTCGGATAAGCAATTATCATGTCGGATAAGGTCAATATGACTAATCCTTGATTCTTGATTCCTAAATAGGAAATCAATGATATCAGCTACCCGATTGTCCTTTGACTCGAGATCTAGTCTGATAATTCTTTCTAGACATAATAAACTAAATTGAGAGAGACAAGAAATAAAAATACGAGAATTAGAGATTTACTAATGAAACATCTAATAAACCTAATTCTACAGATAATTCTTTAAACCTCGTCTCGCCAATGGTTTTGTCAAGATGTCTCGCTCTTTGAAAGTCGGTCAAAATCTTCTCAAGTCTGATATCTCCTTTTTCTACATGGTCTCGGATGAAGTGGTGTCTCGATATCTACATGCTTGCACCTTGTATGAAGGACTGAGTTTTGAGTAATAGCTATGGCACTATTACTATCACAAAAGATTGGTACATCTTTGGTGATAATATTATAGTCCCTTAGCCGTTGACTTATCCAGATCAGTGAGAACAACAACTTCCACCGCCATATACTCGGCTTCGATTGTGGAAGTAGTTACGAGAGGTTTGTTTCTTAGATAACCATGAAATCAGCTTACTTCCAAGAAATTGGCAAGTACCAGATGTAGATTTTCTATCTATCTTACACCCACCAAAATCCGAATCTGAGTATCCAGCATACTCAAAGTTGTCATCAGTGGATACCACAATCCAACATTTACTGTTCCTTTCAAATACTTGAGGATTTTCTTTGCTGCTTCAAGATGGCTTTTCTTAGGATTAGCTTGAAATCGAGCACAAACTCCAACCGCAAATGAAATATCAGGTCTACTAGCGATTAAATATAATAAAGAACCAATAAGACCTCGATACTCGGTTTGATCGAGTGTCTTCTCCTTCTCGTTTGGATCCATTGAAAAATTTGTCATCATAGGTATCTTAGCTTCTCGACCGGGTACCTATTCCATATTTTTCAATAAGATCTTTTGTATATTTGGCTTGGTTGATGAATATTCCCTTCTTTGTCTGCTTGACTTGAAGTCCAAGAAAATATGTCATTTCTCCCATCATGGACATTTCAAATCTGCTTTTCATAAGACTACTAAATTCTTCACATAGAGATATGTTAGTTGATCCAAATATTATATCATCAACATAAATTTGAACTAACAAAGATCACAACCAAACTCTTTTCTAAAGAGAGTTCTATCAATTCTACCTTTAACAAAACCATTTTGAATTAAATATTCGGACAAGGTGTCATACCAAGCTCTTGGTGCTTGTTTAAGTCCATATAGAGCTTTCCTTAGTTTATAAACCTTGTCTCCTTTGACAAAACCAGGGGGTTGCTCTACATAAACTTCCTCGGCTAGGATTCCATTTAAAAATGCTGACTTAACATCCATTTGGAAGACTATGAATCTTTTAAAAGCTGCATAGGCTAAAAACAATCTTATGGCTTCCAGACGAGCTACTGGTGCAAAGGTTTCATCATAATCAATACCCTCTGATTGTGAATAACCTTGAGCAACTAGTCTGTCCTTATTTCTAACCATAATATTGTTTTCATCCCTTTTGTTTTTAAAGACCCATTTAGTTCCAATGACTTTTTGATGATGAGGCCTTTCAACAAGCTCCCACACATCTTGTCTTTGAAACTGATTTAGTTCTTCTTGCATGGCATTAATCCAGTTGGAATCGTTAGATCTTCGTAATTGATTTAGGTTCAAGTAATGACACATATCAACCGAACATACAATCTTGATTTAGTTGGGTCCTCGTCTGGACACTAGAGTCTAAATCTCCAATTATCTGCTCACCGGGTGATATGACATTACTTTCTTACCTTTATCTTTTACGGTAGATGGTGTCTTGTCTCAATTATTTATTTCGATGATTCTATGTTACCTTCTCGATAACTCTACCGATCGGTGATGTGTCGTTGGTCGTCCGATCGGTTGGTAGATCAGCCGTTGAGGAAGTTCTTTCAGGTTCCTTTCCTTTGTCTGATTCTTTCTCTTCATCTGAATCTGATTCTTGATTGTAGAATTTTATGGTTGATCCTTTGATAGTCATCCGATTCAGATCATCCGATATCTTTGTGATGTCTCCTGTCTTATCAAACTCAAGAGAAGATTCATCAAATACCACATGGGGTGTTTCTTCTACACACAAGGTTGTCTTATTAAAAACTCTATATGCCTTTGATATAGATGAGTATCCTAAGAATATCCCATCTGCTATCTTGGCATCAAAGGTTTTTAATTGAGATTTCCCATTGTTGTGTATGAAACATTTACAACCAAATATATGAAAATATGAAATTTTGGGAGATCTTCCCTTCCAAATTTCATAGGGAGTTTTACACTTATCCTTGACAATTAGACTTCTATTTTGAACATAGCAGTCAGTATTCACCGCTTGCCCAAAACCTATGAGGAGTGTTGAATTCGGATAACATTGTTCTAGCCGCCTCTTTCAAGGTCCTGTTTCTTCTCTCAACAACTCCATTTTGTTGTGGAGTCCTTGCCGCAGATGTTTCCTGAGCTATGTCATTCTCAATGCAGTAGTTAGAAATCGATTTATTTAGAAATTCAAGACCTTTATCACTTCTAATTTTAACAATGTTTAATCCCTTTTCATTTTGAATCTTTTTAAGAAATTCTGGAATCTTAGTCATAGTCTCATTCTTTTTGTACAAGAAAATAACCCAAGTAAATCTTGAAAAGTCATCAACAATTACTAAGGTATATTTTCTTCCACTAAAGCCGAGAGGAGTTACTTGGACCAAACAGATCCATATGAAGAAGTTCCGTAATCCTTTACAAGAAGGACTACTTATTGTTTTAAAAGAAGCTTTGGTCTGCTTTTCCTATTTGACAAGAAACACATACATGGTTCTTTGAAAATATTTTATCAGGGAGTCCTTTAACTAAGGATTTCCTTGCTATTTTGTTAAGAGTTTTGAAGTTTAAGTGACCAAGTCGTCTCTGTGCCACAGCCAACTTAAGTCATCTAAACTCTTAGCAACAAGACAAGTATCCTTAGGACAGCTTTTGAAGTTGGCAACATAAATGTTACCTTGTCTTACTCCAGCCAAGAGAATATTTTCATTTAAACCATCTAATACATAGCATGCATTATGAGTAAATTTGACACAAAACCCTTTATCACAAAAATTGTGAAGCAGATAGTAGGTTGTGCTTCAATCCTTCCACGTAGTAAACTTCTTGAACTTGAACATCTCCAATCATTAGTGTTCCTACACCTTTAGTAAGTCCATAGTTGTTATCACCAAACATCACTCTAGGTCCATTAATGGTTTGATAGTTAGAGAGAAATCGTCTTTCATAGGTCATGTGCTTGGAACGACCACTATCAATGTACCGGATGACCTCAAGAATGTCTCCTCTTTTAACTATCTTCTTATCTTCCTACAATCACAAATTTATTGCTTAGGTACCCTTTATACTTTGGGTCCTTTCATGTTAAGTTGACTCTTAGGAATCCAGGATAAAAATATCAATATATCTTAAAACCATAGATTGAAGCTTGCATCCATATCTATCTACTAAGATAAGACTTTCAAGATCAATCTTATTTAATTGATCTTTTGAAATTGTCTTGAATCTTGGTAAGAATGGATAAGCTTTACTTCTTCCATCAAAGTTATTATACCTAGGATAGATCTTTGATTTAGTCTTAGGTTTAGCCTTAGGAGTTACTTTCCTCGTCTGGTTTTTCTTTTGAAGTATCGGATGAGGTAATTTACCTTTGTTTTCCAGGGACTGAATAAAGTTTCTACCTTAGGTTTAGTTGCTTTAACAAAAACTCTAGGTTTTATTGGATCATTCTTCTTACTCCTATCAGCCTAATCCAGCTTTTATCACTAGACTTTTGTGAAGAATTGAAAATTTTATCTATTGTGGTTTGAGAATTATTTATAAGTCCTAAATTGAGATTTAATTCTCTGTTAGTCCTTTTATAATTCTCATTCTCAATAGATATTTGAAAATTTTACTTTTAAAGAACTCAATTCTGTCCTAACTTATCTGCCTTATCGAGACAAGTGCAGTGATCATCTCGGTCGACATTCCCCTTGAATGTACAGTCTAGTTTCTCACTTTCCTTAGTCGATTGACCTTAGTTAGATCAGAAATTTGATCCTTTAAATTAAGATTTTCAGTCTCTATCTGTTTATAAGCGAGATAAAACAGTCTCCAAATCTTTCAAAAGTTTATCAATAAAATCGGGATCGGGCCAGATAAGGTATCACAATCATTATCTCGATGATGAATAGTAATGTACCTCTTTAGCCATTAGACATATGTCATCATCGACCCAAAATCAGATGAGGATGAGGATGATGATGTCTCACGAGCTTCTTCTTTCTCGGCTAGGAGAGCTCTCTGGTCAGCATACCTTCCATCTCTTTTCTTCCTCTTTTCTTCTCTCTCTCTAGGAGTGAGTTGAGGACAATCATAATTGTAGTGACCGGGTGTGCTGCAAGTATAGCATATATATCCTCTGTCTATTTTTGGACTACTATCTCCTCGTCGATGGGTGACTTATGACTTCTTGACTGATCCTTCTTTTTATCATTATCTCGAGCTCTTTTCATCTCTGTCTCGATCTATAGTTCCTTCGACCTAATCTGTCTCTTTTGTTTCTCTTGTACTTCATCTTGATCTTTCATACCTTTTCAACAAAAGAGCCATTTCTTCTTTTATGGACAAATCGGATGCTTTAGAGATCTTTTCGCATTCATCTTGATGAACAAATGCTACTGCTTTTCCAGATGTAGATGACTCTGCCTCATCTTCTTCATCTTCAATGTGAATGTCATATTCCAGTGCTTTAAGATGAGAGAAAAGAGTGTGATGTGATATTGATGACAAATTCTATGTTGCCTTGAGAATATTAGCTTTCTCTCTCCATCTTTTGCTCAAAGATCTGAGTATCTTGTTGTTAATTTCTTTCTCGGTGTAAGTCTTACCCAAATCGGCTGCTTTGTTCACAAGATTAGTTAGTCTCACGTCCAATTGGTCTACAGTTTCACCATCCTTCATTTTGAACGTGTCAAATGCATGTAGAAATGATGAAGCTTATTTTCTTTGACCTGTTCGAGATCCTTCACAAATTCCAGCAAGAGTCTCCCACATTTCTTTGGCGATCTTGCATCTTTTAACCTTTTCAATCCAATCCTTACTTGGAGTCTCAATGATCTCGATTCGAGCTACTTGATCAAGATTATGGACCTTTCTTTCATCATTTGTTAACTCGAGCTCTTCTTTTCTTGTCTGGTCCTGGATTGGTGACTCGGCTCGATCTTTGGTGCCTCCATGATAAAATGTTATAGGTCCTCTTCAAGAACCTCTTCCATCATATCATGAATGGCTTTTAGGTGATTCTCCATCCTAAATTTCCAAAGAATCGTAATCTTCAATAGAGAATTCAGGAAGATTCCTTGACTTCTTGTTTTTCCCGATGACATGATGAAACAAAGAAACAAAATACTCCACAAACTAATTAGTAGCACCGTTAGTAGTAAAGAAGAAAATGAAGAAAATCAAGATAATTTAGAATCTTATTCAAGACCTAAAATCAATATCGTAACAACTTAACACCGCTCTGATACCACTTGTTGGTCCCCGAATGTTGAGTTGTTTAAAACCTTGAGATAGCCTTCTAGAACAAAATCTAGAAAGGGGGTTTGAATAGATTTTGTAGATTTTTAATATCTTTTCAAAATCAATTCAAAGTATCGATTAAGCACAATGGAAAACAATTTTAAACTCAACTTTTAACAAGATCAAAAGCAATGATGATATTGATTTTAGCTAAGATTCTGAAATTTAATCTTGAATTAACAAATTGTGACTTGAACAAAAATTAAAAGAAAGCATAGAATAACACGGGGATTTATAGTGGTTCGGATTATAACAATCCTACATCCACTCTCCTTCTCCAAACTTTGAAGAAGGGTCTTCACTAGCTTACTTACTTACAATCTTTACAACTTACAACTTGATCTTCAACTCTTCAACAATGCTAACCAACCTTCTAAAATCTAACTCTAGAATACGAAGTGTTTTTGAAGATGTGAAGTGAAGTGTTCTATAAACACTTAGAAAATATTTGAAACCTCTTTTGAAAATACTTTGTGAATTCAATAGTGAATAATGTGAAAAATCAAATTTGCATCGAGTGTATAGAAAAATAAAATCTAGTCCTATTTATAAGTCTCGAAAAGACAGTTAGTTTGTTAGTCGGTTCTAACAAACTGAAACCGCTCAACAAACTTAATCCTGAAACTGCTCTTGACCTCACTGATTTCTTCTACTCGTCTCAAATGACTTGGTGAAGACTTGTCTTTCTTATTCTACTCACTTGTCTTGACCTCGTCTCGAGCTCTTCATGATCGTCTCCTGCAGATGACTAGTTTTGAGCTTGTCTCCAGATGACTTGTAACTTTAGATTTCCGGATCACCTAATCGGCTCTAGACCCGATCGATCGGCTTAGTACCCGAACTTTGACTCGAGCTGTTCATTGACATTGTCTGCTTGACTAGATTGATCTTTTAACTCATCAAAACTCTACTTGGTCTAACTCTTTTTGCTTTCCCGATCGGCATAGATGAGGATGAGGAGATATGATTGATCGGATGGGGACAGGTCGGCGGCAGGTAATTCTTGCAGTTGCTTTTGAATTTTAGGCTCGGATTCGGTGGATTCAGCTTGTCTTTGACCTCCTTCGAGTCTCCTCAACACTCTCTCGAGACTTCTCGTCACTGCCTTCTTCCTTTCTTCCTCGATTTCAACAATTCTTGACAGTTCCTCTAGCTTGAGGTTCAATGCCCGGATCTTATCATCTTGAACATCCATTCTTTTCTTGAGCTCACTTCTTTCCCCTTTTGACATCAACAAATCGGGTATTGCAGATAGTGGCTACTTGCTCAATTTAGCCCAACAGGTTCATTTCTCGACAAATCCGGTCTTCTGCTCTAGCTGATCATATCTCTTCTTATGTGCTACCTCAGCTTGTCGGAACTCTCCTTCTAGATATTGCTTTAGAATATTTGTCTGCCTGTCTGTCTTTCTCCATGGCCAAGCTCATCTTTAATACTTGAGAAAAGGATGCCTCCTTAGCAGTCCATGATTCTTTGACTTGGTCCTCGGCAGTATCTCGATCTCGGAATATGCATTTAGGACATAATGTCTGACCCATTCTCCTTGAGCCTTCTCTTCTTCAAAGAATCTATCGCTTAAATTTGGCCATGTTTTCCTCGTGTCGATGCCGGAAAAGTAGAGGTCTATTTTTATCTTTTCGTGAATAGCATCCTCTACATTTTCTTTGATAGACGATGTAATGACACTTGGAATGAGCTGAAAAACACTCGAGACAAGCTTTCTTCGATTAGCTACCTCTTCTTTCAAAGCTTCCACCTCGGATACGAGACGCAGAGGTTGAGGGCATCGTGACATCTTCGGATGGAGAAGATAGAGTTAAGTCTATCTCCTCTATTGGCACTTCAGCTTCCACAAGAATTTGGAGGAGTATCTGCCAATGCATCTTAGTAGCTTGTTCGGATGATCTCTACTTGCGATTTCCCTTTCTCCCGCTCTGTTTGTGCCTCCTCGGTTGTATCCATCTCAACCGGCTCATCGGCAGCTCCACGATCATTTCCTCGGGTTTCTCCACCTCGGTTACTTTCTCGGACTCCTCTTCCACCTTTTACTCCTCAGCTTTTCCCTTTTCTTCCTCCTTCTCTTTCACCTCCTCTGGTTGCATATCTCTCGAGATACACCCTTTGCGGGATGTAGTTGAAGAACTTGTCTTCGATCAAAATTTCTTGGAAGGATTTAAGTTTTGCCTTTTTGAGTACTTTCTTTTCCCAGGATGGATAAGTTGTTCCCTCCTCGCTTCTCGCTATTAAGATAGCTGTCTCTTCGAATGAACCTAATCTTAGTCTTCTTAAAAGATATACATCGATTAACTCCTTAAGAAGATCAGGCTCGCCTGCTAGGGCTGATTCCTTTTTGAGAAGGAATTTCTTTCCTAGAATCCATAGGGATGTCTCGGTTGGACCCATTTCACCGGATGGGTTAGGTTGATTAAGAAATGCATTTGGTTCGGTTGGTGTAGTAGATAGGAAAGAAAAAGGATCATTTGTAGGTTGAGTTTGGATTGGACTTATGGGAGTAGACCGTTTTAGAGGCTCGGAGGCAGCGGTCTTGTCTCGCCTCTTCATCGCTGAGGTTGGGATGTGGAGGGTTGGGGTTCTTCATCCTCGGATGAGGAAGATGACGATGATTGTGCTGGCTCTTCTTCTTGTTCATCTTTAGATGAGATGTCCACCCTTTCTCCTTCTCCCGACACATCCGCAGCCTCTGCTGAGATACTTCCCCCTTGGGAAGCTGTCTCCATCTCCTTCTCCTCTTCCTCTTGTCTCAGCAGACGAGGACTCATCCTTCAAAGACAGCCTTAACTTGTTTAGCCTTGGCTTTTTCAGCCCTTTTCTTCGTCGGGTGGTAGAGCCGAGCAACCTCGTCTCCTTCTGAATCGAAGGTCCAAAGATCTTTTCATCTTTGACCAATAATCCTTTCTGTTTGGTATACTTCTTCACTCCTTCCTTCCAATCCAGTTGTCTCGACCCCGGGCCAGTGTTCAAGGATGATGGTGATTCTAGCCATCATACTTGTGATTTTTGTCAAGGACCATCTCATCGGCTCCGCCGAGACTTGGGGTTTTGACGAACCTCTTCCTCTCTTCCATCAACCTCGAATAGACCACCCTGGCCCAATTAATTTCGACTCCATCAATTATAGCCCTAAGGCAACATAGTCTAGGCTTTGTCGGCCGTCGTGGCTTTCTTTGCTCACCCAAAATGCACTTTGTTAGGATCAACATCGTATACCTATACCACCGTTTCAGCATCGGTCTTTTCAAATTCTCCGTCGTATTTTGATGAGTTCTCCTTGCCATTAACCGGAAACTTTCCAAATACTCCGATGTTTTGTAGGTGAACGGATTTTTCCCAACCGTGCTTAACCCAAAGATTTCGCCCAAATCTTCAATCGATACCACCACCTTCTTCTTCTTCCCTTTGGTTCAAATTTGGGATTCTAAACCGGTTTCAGTGGCTTCCGCCCTTGTTAGAAATTCAGCAGAGAGACCATCAAGGGTTAAGTTCCTTGAAGGCTTCATCGTGCAATCTTGTCTCGAGACCCTCGATTCGAGTAAGCTGTAAAATCTCTCTGGTCTCGGGATCGGTTGAAATATCCCATTCAACATACATTTCAGACTTTGTTCTATCTCTAATAGAAGATAAATTATACTCAAAGGTGATGTTTGATTTCTTTGTTTCCGCCATTGAAGAATGTATAAGGTTTTGGGAGGGAAAGGAAAAGTTTGAGAAGTTATGAAAAGTTTTTATGTGTGCGTAAATGAAATTATGCACACGTACTCCTATTTATATGGAAAGATATAATAATAAATAATTATAGAACTAATAATTGCCTGAAAAAGTGTAAATATAGGCTTTCGAATCGCCATTAATGCAATTATGACAATTTATTTTGAAAAGCGCAGAGAATAATATTAAATATGTTGCGCGTGATACTTCGACGGTTCATATTTCAAAACCGCCTCCATTTCCAGTAGCGTGAATGTTACTCAAAGCATAATTCAAAACTTGATTTGATAAAATTTCGGGTCCGTAGTAACTTCTTTCCCGACACAGAGTTACTTATTTGAGAATTACTTTTCGATTAATTGGAAAGATAAAATGAAAAGTACACAAATTTTAATAAAAATAAAATCGGAACCCTTATCTTTTTATTTTGTAAATCAAAATATTTTTAATAAAGCGAGTAAATTCATTTTTGAAGAAATAATATGATTATGATATTAAATTCATATATTAATTATATGAACTAATATACATAATTTTATTAAAAGTGAAAAGGTTTAGAAGATACTTCTGATAGTTTCACCTTATGCGGATTGATCACATTATTATGCATTTCATGAGTATTTGGATATGGAGCCCTTGTCATATATTGAGGAATGTTTATCAAACCTTGTTTCTTCTGAAATCAAAGACACTTGAACAACTCATTAGTAACTTTTGTGAGTAATTCGGACAAGGTACATATACTCATCTGTATGTGTAAAGCAGACGACTAGTATGTATTTGTTCAATTACTTCATGTCGACAAGTAAGTATCAAGTTGGTCTAAGATCAATGGATTAATCCTCAATTCTTGATTCCTTTTATGGAGATCAATGATATCAGCTTTGTGATTTTCCATATGATCCTCTACTCGCCGATACTTCTTTCTAGACATAGTAAACTAATTGAGAAAGACAAAGAATGAACAACATTAGATAAGACTATAGAATGACTAAAGAAGCATCTAATAATCCTAATTCTACGAGATAGTTCTTTGAACCTTATCTCTGCCAGAGGTTTTGTCGAGATGTCACTCTTTGAAAATCGGTCAGAATCTTTTCAAGTCTCGATGTCACCTTTCTCAACATGGTCTCGAATGAAATGATGTCTTATATCAACATGCTTGCATCTGGTATGTAAGGCTGGGTTCTGGTAATAGCTATGGCACTATTACTATCACAAAAGATTGATACATCTTTGGTGATAATATTATAGTCCCTTAACTGTTGACTAATCCGGATCAGTGTGAACAACAACTTCCAGTGCCATATACTCGGCTTGATTGTGGAAGTAGCTACGAGAGGTTTGTTTCTTAGACAACCATGAGATCAGCTTACTATCAAGAAATTGGCAAGTACCGATGTAGATTTCCTATCTATCTTACACCCACCAAATTCTGAATAAGTATCCAGACAACTCGAAATTGTCATCACCGGATACCACACCCAACATTTAATGTACCTTTTAAGTATTTAAGAATTTTCTTTCTTTGCTTCAAGATGGCTTCTCTTAGGATTAGCTTGAAATCGTGCGCATACTCCAACCGCAAAAGAAATATCGTGTCTACTAGCGATTAAATATAGTAATGAACCAATTAGACCTCAATACTCGGTTTGATCTGTATCTTCCCCTTCTCATCTGGATCCATTGAAAAGTTTTTCATCATAGGTATCTTGGCTTCACGACTTGTACCTATTCCAAATTTTTCAATGAGATCTTTGTGTATTTGGCTGGATTAATGAATATTCCCTTCTTTGTCTGCCTTGACTTGAAGTCCAAGAAAGTAGGTCATCTCTCCCATCATGGACATTTCAAATCTGCTTTTCATAAGATGACTAAATTCTTCACACAAAGATGTGTTAGTTGATCCAAAGATAATATCATCAACATAAATCTGAACCAATAGAAGATCACAACCAAATTCTTTTCAAAAGAGTTCTATCAATCCTACCTTTTACAAAACCATTTTGAATTAAATAATCGACAAAGTATCATACCATGTTCTAGGTGCTGTTTAAGTCCATATAGAGCTTTCCTTAATCTATAAACCTTGTCTCTTTTGACAAAACCAGGAGGTTGCTCTACATAAACTTCCTTAGCTAAGATTCCATTAAGAAATGCTGACTTAACATCTATTTGAAAAACTATGAATCTTTTAAAAGCAAGATAGGCTAAAAATAATCTTATGGCTTCCGATTTGAGCTACTGGTGCAAACGTTTCATCATAATCAATTCCTTCTGATTGTGAATACCCCTGAGCAACTAATCGGCTTCATTTCTAACCACAATATTGTTTTCATCTCTTTTGTTTTTAAAGACCCATTTCGTTCCAAAGACTTTTTGATGATGAGGCCTTTCAACAAGCTCCCACACATTTTGTCTTTGAAACTCGATTTAGTTCTTCTTGCATGACGTTAATCTAGTTAGAATCGATTAGAGCTTCAGTAATAGATTTAGGTTCAAGTAATGACACATAGCAATCGAACATGCAATCTTGATTTAGTTGGGTCCTTGTCTGACGCCGCAGTCTAAATCTCCAATTATCTGCTCAATTTGGGTGATATGACATTGCTTTCTTACCCTTATCTTTTACAATGGATGAAGTTTTGTCTGAAATATTTATTTCGATGATTCTATGTTACCTTCGGATGTTTCTACCTGATTATTTGTGGCACTGGTTGTCTGATCACCGGTGAGGAAGAGCTTCCAGGTTCTTTTTCTTTGTTTGAATCTGGTTCTTTCTCTTCATCTGAGTCTAATTCTTGATTGTAGAACTTTATAGTTGATCTCCGATAGTCATCGATTCGGATCATCCGATATCTTTGTGATGTCATCTGTTTTACTATACTCAAAGAAGATTCATCAAATACAACATGTGGAGTTTCTTCTACACACAAGGTTGTCTTATTAAAAACTCTATATGCTTTTGATACGGATGAGTATCCCAAGAATATTCCATCTGCTATCTTGGCATCAAAAGTTTTTAATTGAGATTTACCATTGTTGTGGATGAAACATTTACAACCAAATATATGAAAATATGAAATTTTGGGGGATCTTCCCTTCCAAATTTCATAGGGAGTTTTGCATTTATCTTTAACAATCAAACTTTTATTTTGAACAAAACAGTGTATTAATAGCTTCGCCCAAAACCCGTGAGGAGTGTTGTACTCGAGATAACATTGTTCTAGCCGCCTCTTTCAAGGTCCTGTTTCTCCTTTCAACTTCTCCATTTTGTTGTGGTGTCCGTGCAATGTATGTTTCATGAGCTATGTCATTCTCAATACGGTAGTTAGTGACAAGCTTATTTAGGAATTCAGTACCTTTATCACTTCTAATCTTAACAATAGTTAGTCCTTTTTTATTTTGAACCTTTTTAAGAAATTACTGAATCTTAATCATAGTCTCATTCTTTTTGTATAAGAAAATAACCCGGGTAAATCTTGAAAAATCATCAACAATTACCAAAGTATATTTTCTTCCATGAAGCCGAGAGTTATTCTTTGGACCAAAAAGATCCATATGAAGAAGTTCCAAAATTCTTTCCAAGAAGGACTACTTATTGTTTTAAAAGAAGCTTTAGTCTATTTTCCTTTTTGACAAGAATCACACACATGGTTCTTTGAAAATACTTTATCGGAGTCCTTTTACTAAAGATTTTCTTGCAATTTTGTTAAGAGTTTTGAAGTTTAAGTGGCCAAGACGTTTATGCCATAGCTAACTTAAATCATCTGAACTCTTGGCAACAAGACAAGTATCTTTAGGACAACTTTAAAATTAGCAACATAAATGTTACCTTGTCGACTCCAGCTAATAATATATTTTCATTAATACCATCTAGTACATAACATGCATTATGAGTAAATTTGACACTTAACCCCTTATCACAAAATTGTGAAACCGACAATAAGTTGTGCTTCAATCCTTCCACATAGTAGACTTCATTTACTTGAATATCACCTATCATCAATGTCCCTACACCTTTGGTAAGTCCATAATTGTTATCTCCAAACATTACTCTCGGACCATCTATGGGATGATAGTTAGAAAGAAGGCGTCTCTCATAGGTCATATGCTTGGAACAACCACTGTCAATGTACCAAATGACCTCAAGAATGTCTCCTCTTTCTACTATCTTCTTGTCTTCCTGCAATCACAGATTTAATTCTTAGGTACCCTTTGTAATTTAGGTCCTTTCATGTTAAGTTGATACTTAGGTATCCAGACAAAGATATCTATGTTCATTAAAATCATAGATTGAAGTTTACATCCATATCTATCTACTAAGATAAGACTTTCAAGATCAATTTTGTTTAATCTGATCTTTTGTAATTGTCTTATACTTTGATAAAAATGGATATGTTTTACTTCTTCCATCAAAGCCATTATACCTAGGATAAGACTTTGTCTTAGTCTTTGGTTTAACCTTAGGAGCAACTTCCCTCGTCTGTGTTTTCTTTTCGAAGTGTCGGATGAGGTAATTAGTTCCTTAGGTTTCCAGGACTAAATCTAGTCTCAACCTTTGGTTGCTTTAACATAAACTCTAGGTTTTATGGGATCATTTTTCTTATTCCTATCAAAACCTAATCCAGTCTTGTCATTAGACTTTTGTGAAGTGTTGAAGATCTTATCTATTGTGGTGCAGTGTTATTTAAAAGTCCTAACTTGAGATTCAATTCTCTGTTAGTTCTTTTATAACTCTCATTCTCAGTAATAGATGCTTGAAAATTTTATTTTTAAAGAATCAAATTCCTTTTCTAACTTATCTGTCTTATCGGACGAGGTACTAGTGATAGTCTTAGTCGACATTCCCCCTTGAATGAACAGTCTAGTTTCTCACTATCCTTTGTCTGATTGACTTTAGTTAGATCGAGTAATTTGATTCTTTAAACTAAAGTTTTCAGTCTCTATCTGTTTATATGCAAATAGAGCGGTCTCCAAGTCTTTCAAAAGTTTATTAATAAGACTAGGATCAGTTTACGATAAGTTATCATAATCATTATACGAAGATGAGTAATAGTGTACCTCTTTTTCCATTAAGCATATGTCATCATCTAACCCAAAATCAGATGAAGATGAGGATGATGATGTTACATGTGCTTCTTCCTTCTCGGCAAGAAGTGCTCTCTCTGGCATACCTTCTATCTCGTTTTTCCTCTTTTCTTCTCTCTCTCTCTTGGAGTGAGTTGAGGACAATCATAAGCTGTAGTGACCAGGTTTGTTGCATGTATAACAAATATCTCCTCTGTCTGTCTTAGGACTACTATCTCCTCTTCTAATTGGTTATTTGTGCTTTCTAGTCTGATCCTTCTTTCTTATCATTATGCGAACTCTTTTTTTTTCTTTATCCGATTTGTAATTCCTTCGGCTTGATCGATCTCTCTTATTTCTCTGGTACTTCATTTTGAGTCTCTCATAGCGTTTTATCAAAAATGTCATTTCCTCCTTAATCGATAAATCGGATGATTTAGAAATTTTCTCGGATTCTTCTTGATGAAGAAACGCATTTGTCTTCCACAGATGTTGAAGATTTAGCTTCATCCTCTTCGTCCTCGATTTGGATATCATATTCTAGTGCCTTGAGATGAGAAAACGAGGGTGTGATGTGAAATTGAAGACAAATTGAGTGGCTTTGAGAATGTTAGCTTTCTCTCTCCACCTTTTGCTTAAAGACCTCAACACCTTGTTGTTGATTTCTTTCTCTGAATAGGTCTTACCCAAATCAATGCTTTATTAAGAAGATTAGTCAATCTAACATCCAGTTGATCAATGGTTTCTCCTTCTTTCATTTTGAAGGTGTCAAAAGTATGTAATACTGATTGCGGTTTGTTTTCTTTAACTCGATCCGATCCTTCACAAATTCCAAGCAAGAGTTTCCCACATTTCTTTAGCGATTTACATCTCTTTACCTTCTCAATCCAATCTTTACTTAGAGTTTCTATAATTTCCGTCCCGGCTACCTGATCTAAGTTGTGGATTTTTTTCTCTCATCACTTGTCGATTCGTAACTTTTCTTCTCTGTCGACTCTGGTTTTGGCAGATCGCAGATCTGCCATGGTTCCTCCATGATAAAATTTGATAGGACCCTCTTTGAGAACCTCCTCCATTCTATCATGAATCTCTTTGAGATGGTTTTTCATCCTGAATTTTCAATAGTCATATTCTTCAATTGAAAATTTAGGTAGGCTTCTCGATTTCTTGCTCTTACCGGATGACATGATGAGATAAGAAAGCAAAAACTTATATGATCTAGTTAGTAGCAGGGTTAGTGGAATAAAGAAGATAAAGATAATCAAAAGATAATTTGAGAATCCTTTTAAGACCTAAAATCAATATCGTAACGACTTAACACTGCTCTGATACCACTTGTTGGTCCCATAAGTTGAGTATATCAAAGATAACTTGAAACAGTGATTGGAGTGAATTGATACATGTTTTTAGGGCTATTTTTAGTGCAAAAAGTGAGCTAAAGTGTTAGTTTTGTGCCTAAATGTGAAAAGTATCACTCTTTTGCCTAAAATGTATTATTTGTGAGATTTTGATGTTTTTCGTCCATTTTGCGAGGTAATTCGGTGGATTTTTGCCAAACCGAGAGTACCATTAGGCTTATAATGAAGAGACGGACATCCGGGACGAACAGGAGTCGGGGTCGAAGCCCGCGAGAAAAATGCCACTGGACTCGAGCTCGATCGAGGAGCGGGGACCTCGAGTCGAGGGCTATGCGAGTAAAAGGATCAAAAACGAAAAATGGCAGGCACCTCGAGTCGAGGCATGACCCTCGAGTCGAGGGCGAGGATTTGCGGGGACCTCGAGTCGAGGCCTGACCCTCGACTCGAGGGGAAGGTTTTTCCAAAATGCGTTATTTAAAGAGCTGAGCGAGCAATTCGAGGATCATCTTTGATAGTAGCGATTAGTAGCGGTTTTGGGGCGATTTCTCGGGCCCCAAGCCAATTCCTTCCTTAGTTAGTGTAGAAGTTAGAATTAGGAGTAGATTTCAATTGATTGTTGGTAGATTAGACATAGATTAGCATTTGATCATTGTTATCCTTTCAATTCAAGCTTGTATTTCATTTGGAGGATTGTTGTTGAAGACTCAAGCATTCCTATTTTGGTTAATTGAAGATCATTTGGTGATGTTTTTCCTCTTTTGTCTCTTTAATTTCTTAATTGTTGTGACTTGCTTTGTGTTTGATCAATTCTATCTTCTTCCCATGGATTTCACCATGGGCTAACTCTCTTGTGCTTGGGTTAATTGAAATTGATGATGAATTGATTGATGATGCTATAATTGTTGATGATTGGAGATTAATTGAGTAGTTTGCTTACTAATTGTGATTCTCATTTGTGCTTCATGCATAATTGTCTCTTTAGATTAGTGTTTGATCACCCTAGCAATATACGAGAGTTGCGCTAACGTGATCCGGGATTAATCGGGTGATAATTGTGTATGAATGTGTGGATTGGGTGCTTCGGAATCGAGAGATTAGTTGCACTAAGGATACTCACATTAGTTTTCTACCTAATTGTGATTCTTAATTGTGCTTTGTGTAAAATTGTTTCTTTTGATTAACGGTTGATCACCCTAGCAATAGGCGAGAGTTGAGCTAACGTGATTAGGTGTTAATCGAGTTTCAATTTTGCATGATTGTATGAATTGGGGATTTCTACATTGAGAGATGGGAAAGACTAAGGATACTCACATTAGGCATTGTGATTTTAAAGGAGTGATTAATTTCATGATGGTTTATGCTTTCTATCTTAGTTGATTTGCAATTTGATTCAATTATAGCTTGTTGATTAAGGATTCATTGATGGATGTTAATCCTAGCACCTCTATCTCACCATTTAGTGTTGTTTTTGTTCTCGCATTCTAGGTGTTCGATCTATTGCTTGCTCCTTGTTGTTTTGTATTTTTGCTTGTGTTTTTGTTGTTTTTGTACCAAACCATTGTTGCAACTCTAGTCACTAATAACTTGTATTTCTAGGACCTCATGTGCATACTTTTTCCCTTGGGTTCGATATTTTGTTGATTGGTCTTAATAACTCTTACCCTATACACTCCAATCAAATGGCGCCGTTGCCGGGAATTAGTTTTTGCGCCTTAAGTGAGACCTAGGAATTGTTTGAAGTGACTATTTGTTGCCTTTGTGTTTGTGTTTGTTTTGATATTTTTGTTGGAATTTGATACTTGCTTATCTTGTCTAGATGGAAGGATACAACTCATACTTGTGAAATCAAGAATATTATCAAGATAGTAGGGTGTATTCTCCACATTTTGAAGAATTGAGCTACAATGATTGGAGGAACTATGAAGATAATTCTCAATGGCAACAAGTTCCATCCAATTATGAAGATTGGATAAGTGAAGAAATTTCTCCCCCACCTCAAGAGATGTTCCCATACTATGAGCCTTATGATCAAGCATGCAATCAATATTGTGGATTCGAATTTCAAGGGGCATCGAAAGAGGAAGATTATTATGATGATAGGAGGAGCTATGAGAATGACTATCCAATGCCACAAGCTTCTCCTAAAATTGAAGAATGGGGACTCTATGATATGAGAGCTATATTGCAAGAGATGTTTGGATTTGTGTTGGAAAAATTTGAGGAAGATGATGCTAGATGTGATCAAATGCTTCCCTTGTATGAAGAAATGTATGAGACCAAAGAAAAGGTCAATTCATGGATAGAGGGGACTATGGAGATCACCGAAGTGCATTTCACGTTTATTAAGTGTCAACTCAAAGATTTCCTACGCCAAGTAAAGAACTTGAATATCATGGAAAGTCAAGAAGAAGAAGGGGAGGAAGAAAATGAAAGAAGAGATGTAGTAGAGGGTCCAAGCGATGAGGATGAAAAGGAAGATTTCCTTATCAAGAGTGATGAAGAGGAATGTCCATTGATGGACATGAGCAATAATGAACAAACAAATCTAGAAGCACCAAATAAGGAATTGAAGATTGAAATGAGCATTTCTATACCTTCTAACTCTTCAATTTGTGATTTAATTGAAATTGATGCTTCTAATGATTTGATTTTACCTCTTGAGAACTTTGATTATAGGAAAGAATTAAAGAAGTGCTTGGGCATCCTTGGAGAAATGAAAGGGGGAGAAGGATGTTGGTGAGAAAGCAAGGAGGACAACCATCATCAAAGTGCAAGGATGTGGATGATGGGTCTATCCTACATATGAACCTCCAAAATTTCGAAGCTCAAAGGTTGAGATACAATGGCAAGGAGGATCGCTATCCTTGGCCATTTCGATGAAGGAAGATGGAAGTGAAAGAATAAGTCCGGCATAGGACAATAAAAATAGCGCTTGATGGGAGACAACCCATCCTTTTTATTTCTTTTCTTGTGTTCTTTTTGGTAGTTTAGTATTTTTGTTTTATCTTTGGGAGATTTGGTTAGCTACTTAATTTCTCATGCTTAGGAAATTATGCTCTTTACTTTGAGATTCATAGGGTATTTTGAGCTTAATGTTGATACCATTAGAAGTTGCATATATTTTTATCACTCTCATTCTATACCTTGAATTCATGTTATCATTCAAGTTTGGGGGTGTTGGTCATTATTTGGTTCTTGCATCTCTTAGTGGTAATTATTTGAAGATTCTTATGCCCAATTGTAGGTACACTTGCTAGATGAATGGGAAAGCGATTGGAATTGCAAGGAAATGCAAGATCAAGAAGGAAAGAGCTAAGAAGCTTGATGATCCCTACATGCTTGAAGGAAAAAATGGAGTTTAAAGGCTTATTGGTACAACACTTCCTTTCAAACTTAGACTTGTCTAAGTTTGGGGGAGGTGTTTTTCTTCCCTTCTCTAATTCTTTTGTTCTCTTCTATGATTTTGGGGATGGATGAGCTTATTGCTTAATGATGATGATGATATAATTGTGTTTTGACTACCTTGATATATTGTGTTTGAGCTTCATTTGTCTTGAGCTTAATAGTGGATTATTTGACATATTAGTATCATCTTGATATAGTGAGTATGCCCGAGGTTATGTAAATGAGCATTTGTGCTTGAGTTGTAAGACTAGTTGGATTTTGATATGATTATTAGTAGATGTGTAGCTTGATGCTAGTTGCTTGATTAATTATGTGAAGATGAATGTGATTGAAAATTCTTGATTCATTGCTCAAGTTAAGCCCGTGAGTTTTGTGCCTTCATAATCGTACATCTTATACGGTTGATTTGATCATTTGAGAGTGCATCATTCATGATTTGTATGCTAAAACTTGCCACTAGACTTGTTGATATTGATCTTTGTGTGATTTCATTAATATGATAAGAGGCCATGTTTTGAATGATGAGTCACTTTGCCAAATACTATCCTACCAAATATATTTGATTTCCTTAGTGAGCCATGTTGAGCCTATGATCCTTATTCTTTGGCAAGCTAAGTGAAATTGAAACCATTTAGCCTATTTTGATGAGCCTTTCTTGTCCTATGTTTAGTTGAGCTTGAATGTTGGCTAATGATGGTGATTTGATTGCTAAGTGTGGGAAGATGATGAGCAAAGTGATGAATGAAGCATAAAAGAAAAGAAAGGTTGTGAAAGATTGAATTGTGAAGAAAAGTGCATGAAATAAAATGATTCAATTTGTGAGCTTTAAAAGAGAAAGCTCAAGTGAATGGTGGAATGATCATTGAAGTTCAAAAGGAAGAGTGTGCTTGATGAGAAGTTAAGAGATGTGTATTGAAATGATTAGCTTACATTCAAGTCTCTACTACTTAGTCACTCTTATCCATAAATATCTCACCTTTCCAAAGAGCCTACATTACAACCTAGAAGAAAGACCTCTTTGATTCTTGATTGATCACAAATGATTTTGATTGAGATTAAGTCTTGTGGCAAGCATATGGTGTACTTATTTGTGAATTGATGATTGAGTGCTTTAAACCTTGATACACTTGAGTGAAGAGTGAAACACTCCATGGAAGGAGCAATGTGTTGAGTATTTGATTGAGCATTTGTTTGAGCATGATTTGTCTTGATGGCTAGTGGATAGTTGCATTGATACAAGTGATCATTGATGAGTTCGATTGTCTTATTTTTCGTCTATGGTGCCATGTGACATAATTGCAATCAATTCACTCCTTTGTTCTTAGTTTCTACGTTGCTCGAGGACGAGCAACAATTCAAGTTTGGGGTATGATTGGAGTGAATTGATACATGTTTTTAGGGCTATTTTTAGTGCAAAAAGTGAGCTAAAGTGTTAGTTTTTGTGCCTAAATGTGAAAAGTATCACTCTTTTGCCTAAAATGTATTATTTGTGAGATTTTGATGTTTTTCGTCCATTTTGCAGGTAATTCGGTGGATTTTTGCCAAACCGAGAGTACCATTAGGCTTATAATGAAGAGACGGACATCCGGGACGAAACAGGGTCGGGGTCGAAGCCCGCGCGAGAAAAATGCCCTGGACTCGAGCTCGATCGAGGAGCGGGGACCTCGAGTCGAGGGCTATGCGAGAAAGGATCAAAAACGAAAAATGGCAGGCACCTCGAGTCGAGGCATGACCCTCGAGTCGAGGCGAGGATTTTGCAGGGACCTCGAGTCGAGGCCTGACCCTCGACTCGAGGGGAAGGTTTTCCAAAATGCGTTATTTAAAGAGCTGAGCAGAGCAATTCGGGGATCATCTTTGATAGTAGCGGTTAGTAGCGGTTTTGGGGCGATTTCTCGGGCCCCAAGCCAATTCCTTCCTTAGTTAGTGTAGAAGTTAGAATTAGGAGTAGATTTCAATTGATTGTTGGTAGATTAGACATAGATTAGCATTTGATCATTGTTATCCTTTCAATTCAAGCTTGTATTTCATTTGGAGGATTGTTGTTGAAGACTCAAGCATTCCTATTTTGGTTAATTGAAGATCATTTGGTGATGTTTTTCCTCTTTTGTCTCTTTAATTTCTTAATTGTTGTGACTTGCTTTGTGTTTGATCAATTCTATCTTCTTCCCATGGATTTCACCATGGGCTAACTCTCTTGTGCTTGGGTTAATTGAAATTGATGATGAATTGATTGATGATGCTATAATTGTTGATGATTGGAGATTAATTGAGTAGTTTGCTTACTAATTGTGATTCTCATTTGTGCTTCATGCATAATTGTCTCTTTAGATTAGTGTTTGATCACCCTAGCAATATACGAGAGTTGCGCTAACGTGATCCGGGATTAATCGGGTGATAATTGTGTATGAATGTGTGGATTGGGTGCTTCGGAATCGAGAGATTAGTTGCACTAAGGATACTCACATTAGTTTTCTACCTAATTGTGATTCTTAATTGTGCTTTGTGCAAAATTGTTTCTTTTGATTAACGGTTGATCACCCTAGCAATAAATGGCGAAGTTGAGCTAACGTGATTAGGTGTTAATCGAGTTTCAATTTTGCATGATTGTATGAATTGGGGATTTCTACATTGAGAGATGGGAAAGACTAAGGATACTCACATTAGGCATTGTGATTTTAAAGGAGTGATTAATTTCATGATGGTTTATGCTTTCTATCTTAGTTGATTTGCAATTTGATTCAATTATAGCTTGTTGATTAAGGATTCATTGATGGATGTTAATCCTAGCACCTCTATCTCACCATTTAGTGTTGTTTTTGTTCTCGCATTCTAGGTGTTCGATCTATTGCTTGCTCCTTGTTGTTTTGTATTTTTGCTTGTGTTTTTGTTGTTTTTGTACCAAACCATTGTTGCAACTCTAGTCACTAATAACTTGTATTTCTAGGACCTCATGTGCATACTTTTTCCCTTGGGTTCGATATTTTGTTGATTGGTCTTAATAACTCTTACCCTATACACTCCAATCAACAGCCTTCTAGGAAAAATCTAGAAGGGTGGGGGGTTGAATAGATTTTCTAACTTTTTCAAAACTTAGAAAATTAATTCAAGACACCAAAGTTTACACAGCGGAAATCGCTTTTCAAGCTCAACTCTAACCGGATCAAAAGCAAACCGATAACAGATCTGATTGTCATTACGAAATTTTACTTGATTAACAATTTAGAAATGAATAAGAACAAAGAAGTAACAAAAACAATAAAGAACACAATGATTTATAGTGGTTCGGATTAAACAATCCTACGTCCACTCTCCTTCTTCAACTTGAAGAAAGGTCTTCACTTACTATCTTTCTTCTTCCTTCTTACTTACTTACAACGTGAATCTTCAGCCTTACAATAATTTCTTCCTAATTTCTGAATATCAATGGCTTGAAGATGTTCTTTAAAAAGTGTTACGCAAACACTAAGAACTGGAAACGTATAGAACGTTTGTGCTTGTGATTACAATATTTTGAATGCTAAGCGTGTGTAGAGAATGCAAGTGAATAATTATGAAGTTTCAAAAGTTAATTCTACTCGATTTCTATCCCTATTTATAGAGATCTTCATTGGCGGTTGTAACTTCCTTATAGATTACATTTGATTAGTTATAACAAACTAACTGAATCTTGTAACTTCTTCTTGATTGGTTATAACCGCTTCTTGAAACTTTATTGAAATTTTCTAACACCTCATTGTATTCTTTTTATTCACTCTGTCTTTGTCTTCTTCTATCATCTTGATGATTGTTTATCGTCCTTATCTATCTTCTTCACACTGTCTTCGTCGATATCTTATCCTCTTCGATTCCTTGTCCTCATCTCGATTCCTTGTCCTTATTTGATACCTTGTCCTCATCGATACCTTGTCCTTATCGATAGTTTGTGTATCCTTATCTATTATTTGTACTTAGCTTTAATTACATATTATTACTACATCGATTGTCTATACAAGATACCCAAATGGTCATCCTATTTTAAATTTTAACTCATCAAAACTAACTACAACTTTCTTCCTAACATAACCCCTATCATCATCGGTCGTAAATTCAACCGACTCTTCTCTCCGCCGTAAATCAACACCGCCACCGACAACGGGCGATGAAAATGGATGCCACCGCCGTGAATTCGCCATCGCAGCCTTCACCATAGACGCTCGGACGGGGTATCTCGTGGCTTCAATGGAAGTGGAATAGTAGTGGGTCGCTACCCTCATCTTCAATTTCTCAAATTTGGGGTTGTTGCTATGAATCGGTGTGAGAGAGAAATGGGGGTTTGCTATGAATCGGTGTGAGAGAGAAATGGGAAGAGAAAAATGGGAAAAGTCAAATTGATTTGATACATATTATAAAATAATAAATCTTGCATGGAAAGTTTCGGAAGGGCGTTTCAGTCCAACACAAATTTTGGATGTATCCAAATGGAAGTAGTTACTGATAATTGTATTGATGAGAAACATGTATATGCTAATTTGTACTAACTAGTAATAATTTCTTGATAAAATATGTAAACATAGTGGACTAAATTGATAAAGTATATTCTTAGAGGACCATTTCAATAAAGGTGAAAAGTTAGAGGACAAAAATAATTTAAATCCCGTGGAATTTGTGAGTAATTTTCCATTTTTTTGTGTGTGCAATTAATATAAGATGTCTCAAAATGGAAAATGTGCGAAGTAATACTTTGAAAGTCATATAAAATTTAATTTGTACACCACTATTCTAAAAAAATATTTTCTCCATCCCACAGTTGTTTGCACACTTGTTTTATTCTTGTGTCCTTTGTTTCAACACCTATAAATAGAAACATCTCTCATTTTTAACACCCTCACAATACATATTTATTTACATCAATGTCATTACTTTTTCAACCCAATTAAGTAACCCCTTATTTTTCATACACATGTTTTACTTATAACCCCTTCATTTAAATTGATCAACACATCAAAAAGTGTATTTTCTTAATTTATGTGTACAAATAACCGTGCAAATAAATTTGGGATGGAGGGAGTATCGCTTTTAATGCTTCAAGGTATTACTTTTTTCTTTATCACGGAAATTTTCTAGTGAAACGAATACACTTAAGTCTCGCCGCTTAGACCGATGTTTCTACAAAAATAATAACTAAAAACTCGCACTTATGTGCAACTAGATGAGTCCTGCGTATTACGCGGATTTTCATAAAAATCAATTAATATCATAATATATTATGTATGCATAAACTAATTTGTCCATTGTGAAATAATATAATTATATTATATAATAAATATATTCAAATGAAATATATGTATAAAATTATAAGTTCTTTTATTAATTCACGTCCTTTAATCTTAATCTCAATTTAATTACAATTTACGTCAATTCTATAGTAGTTTCAAATCCATGAGATTATATTTCTTTTCATTAGACTCAATATTATTTTTAAAATTTCATTAATCAGTTCATATACTTAATTACATATTTGAAATTTTCATGATTTTCTAAATGAAAAAATCATCAATTATAGTGAGACATTAAAATAAATATAAAAAAATACATAATTAAAATATTTTATAATTTAATTAACTAATTCAGTAATAGTAAAATAAATATACTTAATTTACTTATTTGTATTACTAACAAAAATTATAATACACTTTAGACTCAAGATAAATATAATAGATATTTAATCTTATAATATATAAAAGTAGCTCACATTCCATATTTGGGTTTTGGTGCCATTTCACCTAGTCCGTTGATCGAATTTCTTCTCGATTCATCATGGCCATCCACATGGTCAAACATCTAATTTAGGTAGCAGACATGCACAATTAATAGGACGTATATCTCTCTAATTTCATCCCTCATTTTCGCCTCACCCTCCACTATAAATTATTGATTTTTTTGTTCATTTTCATCACAATTACACAACCACCATCATCCATACATTACGTTGCTCCGGCGAGGAAAGTGGAGGATCCACTCAATCCAAGTTACGAGCACTAATTAAATGAAGAACACATTCGCGGAATCGGAAGAAAAACGGTGGTGGTTGATCTGCAACTATTCATTTGTAATTTTTTTTTTTATTGTTTCAATAGTGATCTAATGTAAATTATTGAGTTTTTGAATGATCATATTTTTGTAGTTGTACATTAAACAAAGGGTGTTGGATTACCCATTTTTTAAAAAATAAACTCTTAGGTATGTTTTTAACCGTATCGTATACCAAGTACATGAGTCCAACCAAAATACTTATATATGACCTTGACACACATGAATAGTTTCTCAAGAGGTAATACAAAATCAAGATCAATTTTTTAATTCAATATGTATGAACTCTCGAATTCATTAATCATTTAAATTTTATTAAATTCTTTTTTATCATAGTTATAAATTAATTGCTATTTAATATAAATCTCTTGATTTGACTTTTTCCTACTCTTACTTACTACGTAATTTATCTCGATTTTATGCAAACAAAATATTAATTATTGCAAGAGAAGCAAATTGGGGAGGGAAGAACATCCTCAATGGAGACGCAGCTTAATTATGCGTCAATCTAATTATGAGAAACAATGTGAAGATATTAATTTGATAATTTGTGTGTTACTATAAATAATTAAACGTTATACTTATAATTTGACAATATTCAATTTATAGGAATCAATTTAATTAGTTATTATTAGGTAAGATTTAATGTCATATTTAAATTTTGGGAAGATTTTATCATATATTACGTATGATTAATTTAGGAATATTTGAATTATGATTATAAATGGAAGAAGCTGTGATCGCATTGCCATGATTAAAATTTACAATATACTTAATTAGTATTTTTTTATATGTTACATGAATAGAGGTATGTATATTATATTTTATGAGAAAAGGATTGTAGCTTATATTTAAAACACAAAGATGAATTTTTTAAATATTTTAATAAATATAATACAATAATTTTTCTTGCTACAACAATTCAAGTGTATTTTATTGTAAATATTTTTTAATTTTTAACAATTATATGTAACAATTTCTCACTACTCAATCTTTATGAATAAGTTCTATAACTTTTCAATTCACCATTAAACAATGGTTCTAATAAAATTGATTAATCTTATACATTAACAATACACAAAATTAGTATTTTATTTAAATATTACATTATTAGAAGAGTTAGTAACATGTAAGTGCATTTGACAACCTCTATTTACATAGAGGTGCATGCACAAGAAAAGTATCAAAGAGGTACAAAATTAGGGGTACATATACCACAATACCCTTGCCCAAATCTAGATACCAAATTGCAGCAGAATTTGGAGATCCGCGCACCGTACAATTGCAGCAGTAATTGGTATATATTTCAGCCTAAATCTTGATACCAAATTCAAAATCAGTACACTAGTACAAAAATGGGCTTAGAGAGCGGTTATAATTGAGCTTAGATAGCGGTTATAACCGCTCTCTAAGAAACAACTATATAAGTGGCGAAGGGCTTAGATAGCGGTTAAAAACCGCTATCTAAGAGGGGGCTTAGACAAAGTGGTTATTAACCGCTATGTAAAGGGGGTTTAAGACAAGCGGTTGGAAACCGCTATTTAAGGGGAAGGCTAAGACAGCGGTTCGAAACCGCTATGTAAGATGAGGCTAAGATAGCGGTTGCTAACCGCTATGTAAGATGGAAGGCTAAGACAAATGGCGGTTTCTAACCGCTATCTAAGTGAATACTTAGACAGTGTTATTAACCGCTATCTAAGTTTTTTTTTATTTTCGTATATTTATTTAAAAACTTGTTTTATATATTAATTTCTAATCCCAATAATATTAATTGGTTTTTCAAATAAATAAATATAATATAAATATACAAAAAAGGTAACATCAAATAAATAAATATAATTAAATATACAAAAAACATGAAATATTTATATATCATAAAAAATTAATATATAAGTTACATGTTTCCAAAATTTACGTACAAGAATAATATTATTACAAGAATCGATTGTATAAATACCCAAGCCAATCCATTTTCCATTTCTCCATTCTATCATTGTTGTAAAAATTGATCCGAGGCGTATGCACAAACCGCAAATTACATTGAAAATTTAAGTAAATAATATGAATTTTTATTTAATCAATAATAATTTAAATAAATCGATATAAATCGACTTACTTCGAATGGAATGGTCGTCTCATAAGTCCTGGATTATATCTTCAATGAAGCAACACACAAAATATCCACAATGAATGCCATCTTGCCGCTTCTAACCTATTGATTAACAATTAAAGTCACGTACAACAACTATGATTATTAATTTCTATTGATTTGATAATTTTCTAAAGTAAGTTTACCTTAATATTTTTCCACATAACTTTACCGATAGATTGTGAGTTTTGCCTCGGAAGGCTACTCCGACACATTCTCATCACACTATATTATATTTAAAAATAAAAATAGATTAGATATGCATAAGTTTTAAAGTAAAATAAATCATAATATGAAAATATTAAAGATTAACTTACCCCTCCATAAATCTAACGAGATCGGGATGACGTGTATACACTCCACCTTAGCTGGATCCATGTAATACACAGTAAGTGTAGTCGTGTGTATGGCCACCAAAGACTCCAATGCTCACTACATTATATTAACAATATTTAAAACTAACCGTTTATTTATATAAATATAAAATTTTATGATATATTTATTGTACTCACCCCACATTTGTTGGCCAAAAAATGAGATGGTCTCTCCCAAAAATTTCATAATATGATGAACGACGTCCCTCATTAACCGCTCCGTCTCGACCAAACATGCAACAGACTTGGGGGAGATAAAGGAATATTTTCTACTCGCCTCGACATCTAAGGAGAGATATACCTCACCCAGATATCTTTAACCAACACATGCAAATTAATATTTTATAAAAAAATTAAAAAAAAAAAATATATATATATATATATATATATATATATATATATATATAGCAAGAATGCTGAAAATTATTAATAAACACATACCGAGGTAAAAAGTCATCGTAGTTGCACTCAACCATTTATCGTAGAGGACTTCATGCACATGATCCTGTTGGATCAATTCCTCATACCTACTCGATGAAAGTAAGCATGAATGAGAACCGCATTTGGACTAAAAGTGGCAGAGTCTACCATCAAGCACACCGCATTTTGTACGGTGATGTCGTGGTCTAAGTCTCCGGGCATGGGATAACCCAATCGCCGTCTGCGCACACCGACAAGAGTTCCCTCGGTCTCTCACTATATGCGACATCCCTTGATTTTTGTGCGCTCTTTTGTGGAGTCGGCAATTTCTACAATCAATTTATATAATATTATTTAGAACAAATAAGATAATAAAGTTTAATATAACATGTATTTTACCTTCTTGTTGAGAGAGACCAAGTGGTGCGGCCATTCGAGAAAGTGTCCGACCGCCTCCCCAACCGTGGTAGCCTCTCGCTTCGGTTTTAGCAATGGTGAATCCTCTTGTCCGATTTCAGAACATCGAGGGTGACTCTCGAAAAACCAGGAGTGAGGGGGACGACCATGGATCATTCCACTAGAGTTGTCATACAACATTCCAAAGTGGCCACCAACCGAGTTGGATGATCCAAATAGAGGTAACAAAGAGTCGCCGGCTGTTCAAAGAGGATATTCAATTAGAAAATTTTAATATACTAGTCTTTAATTAAAATAAATACGAGACACATCGATACCTGGGTGATGTTAACGAGAGGATCAAGGAAGTCATTTCTAACATCGGCGGAAAACATAGATGGAGCACTGTTATCACAGCTAGCACCACTCGATGACGTCCCTTGTCTCATTTGTCTCGATTCATGAGCTCCACTTGTTTAGCCAAGTTAGCAACTTGCACCGAAAGGGACTCCACCATAGACATCACCGCAATACCGGGTGTCATCGAAAGTAATGTCTTCGTGATGCCATATCCAGTACTCCCGCATGCGCCCGGGATGCTCCCGACGATCTATTGCCCGTGCAAACATATCATCGTGGCCGATCGTGCGGAGGTCGTCGGGCGTCATGCTCGAGATATGCGCTCCTGAATTTAAAGAATTTACTATTAAACAATTTCAAATGAAATAATAGTTTGTAATTACGAGATAAAATAATGGATGAATTACCGCTTCTTCAATGATACGCCGTGCTCTGTCATCGGAATATTTCCATCTCGGCCCTTTCTACTCG
Source organism: Paraleonurus japonicus (assembly GCA_030762865.1). Taxonomy (NCBI): domain Eukaryota; kingdom Viridiplantae; phylum Streptophyta; class Magnoliopsida; order Lamiales; family Lamiaceae; genus Paraleonurus; species Paraleonurus japonicus. The sequence continues at coordinate 26,409,951 of CM061060.1, forward strand.
ATGAAATAATTTGTAACGAGTAACAACAGCGCACACTCTCCCGCTTTTCTTTTTCTTCTTTCTACGATAATGATAAACATGTCCCCTTATTAGATATATTAAAAGTGAATATATAAAAAAATTAAAAGGTAGGATTTTGATCTCACCATATCTTTCCTAATGCGTGCATAGCCTCTAGAAGATCCACGATATCGCGCCTCCATATTCTTAGCTTGTTCGCGATTTCTCGCACTTTTTTCTACAAAGTGTAATATAAATACATAAACAATGGAAAAACTTAGTGCATTAATTAATAGGAATGGATGAAATGACATTGATCAACTTTACCTTGAAATCCTCACTAGAGATCTACGCACAAACTCGTCCCGCATGGGGCCACCATAGGGAAATGCTCATAGTCCTTAGGCGGCGTGCGTGAGTACAAACCAGTGTCCGGGTCTCGAGAAGCTCTCCTCGGTGCAGCCCGAAAATTCTTGGCCATATTCCCACTTGCATAAGTATTTGCTTCTTGTTTGTGTGGTCAAGGCCATGAATGTATTCTCGCATTCACATATTATATGACAATTTAAAGTTAATAATTTCACAAGCTCATAATATATAAATATATTATATATATATATATATATATATATATATATATATTATACACATACGACAATTTAAAGTTAATAATTTCACAAGCTCATAATATATAAATATATATATATATATATATATATATATATATTATGCAACGATTTTAATATGAATATATATTTAACATACCACGAGCTCATCCCATATCGCTTCCTTGTAAGGAGTCAACTCACTCTTACGCCGGTCATCACATGGCGGCCACGATAGGGACAACTCTCCTGATCGCCCCTAGGTAGTAAGCTAACTTCTCACTCTCTTTTCCTATCGCTTGCCCATACTTATTGAATGATATCTCGCAATTCAATGATATTGTTAGGTCCACGATCAATTAATTAATATAATAAAAAAATTCAACTATTCAATTGTAATAAAATTACCTTAAGTAATTTTCCGTTGCTACGATCTTTTTCAAAGATGTCATCGTGACTATACCCCTCTTGCGCTTCTCCCCGCAGCTACTAGTGGTGGGAGCATCGGTGCTATCCTGTCTCAAGTCATCCTCCTCCCGGATGTCATCTCGCGTATGGATGAACATGATAATCTCCATCATCTCCACCGTCTCCACCATAGGGCACATAATCCATGATCCTATAAAATAGAAAAAATATATTAAATAAACAAAAAGAAACAACATTTAATAAAGTAGAAAAAACAACATTTAATAAAACGAGAATGAAAAAGCATTCAATAAAGTCGTACATTTCTTTTTAGCAATGGTTTTTCTTTTTCGTTTTTGGTTGACTTTTCTCGCTCACCATGAATGTTAACGAGATCAGATTGATATATTCATCCTCATTCCTAAGTCTTCTTTGAGTACGGGCGCGTATTTGCAAGATCATCGAAAGAGGGTACGTAAACAGTGAAATTCTGAAAATGATTATCGATTATGTCAACACCTTCATCGACGTGGTCACTAATCTGGTAACTATTGTTACGCTTTGTTTGATGAAGCACAATTGACCATTTCTTATTAACTGGGTCGGGGACAGAAAATTTGTTGAGCTTGATCGCCATTATGTACGTGTCATCTCGTATCCCACATTCTTCAAATCTACACGTACAAATCCAGAACTTTCAACTTGGACCCCGTTAGGGATCCTCACCCAACTACAATCGAAGATTGGTTCACGTGACCAACATAGTCGAAGTTCCCAAATGTTGACAATCTGTCCAAAGTAAGTAGTATTCGATCGATTCCATGCAAATGCGGTAATGGACACCCCACTATTCTCTGCATTGTACTCATGGCATCATGATCTCTGGTATAAAATGTGTATCCGTTAATAAGATAACACTTATATGAATACACATGCCTATCGTGCAATCTGGATAACCACTTAACTCTTTCTTTCACCGATTCTTTATTCTCGTGACAACATATTTGCAACATAATCATTGAACCACTCAACAAACGTGCGGTTGTGCTCACCTTCAATCCATGATCTATCTTTGGTGGGAAATGACTTAGAAAGTGTTTTCATGTGCAGGTCAATAAAAGGAAGCACGTCGACCGTGTTGTGAAGTACGCACAAGTGCATCCGTGTTAGCTCCTTCATACTAACACTTACAGGTTGACCACCTGTAATGCCTTCACCATCCATCCTATTGGTGTACCGGTACTTGGAAGTCCAATTGCATCGACATTCGAATAAATTCAGGCCAATACTCGATCGCTTCTTCTACTATATATCGTTACGCAATGCAACCCTCCGGCCTGAACATATTCATCACATACCCTTTCAGCACTTTCATATATCTCTCTACACCATACATCCATCTCATACGAGCAGGACCACACATCCTTGTCTCATGTACCAAATGAACGGTTAGGTGAATCATTATATCAAAAATGATGGAGGGAAATACATTTCAAGCTCACACAGCGTTCCCACAACTGCCTCTCTGAAAAACAAGCAATTTTCTAGGATCAATGACCTTGCTACTCATTGCCTTGAAAACCAACAAAGCTTTGTTATGGTTATGCACACATTTTCGTGCAAGATAGAACGTATTGCAATGGGCAAGAAATTCTCCATGATGACATGATAGTCATGCGATTTCAAATTCATCGAGTTTCACGCCATTATCTCAAACAAGTCTCTGTATGTTGGACGAATATCCCTCTGGTACTTTCACATCCTTTAGTGTTTGAAAAACACTTTTCTCTCATTCTTGGACAAGGTGTGTGCAGCAGAGGTAAGTACGGCGGTTTACCTTCTTTATACACAGTGTCAATTCTGCTCTTATACCCATCTCAACCATATCCATTTTTGCATTGTAACCATCCTTGGACTTGTTATCATCTAGCGAGTATTGAGCAATCTAGCACAAACATTCTTCTCCACATGCATTAGATCAATGAAGTGTCTAACATACAACTCTTTCCAGTAGGGTAATTGAAAAAAATTGATTCCTTCTTCCACCACTAGTGGGGACACTCTTTGCGAAGTATTTTCCATATTGTGTGTTGACATTCTACATCTCGTTCAATACATCTTGACTCGACAATAAACGTGGTGCTTCACGTTCTTCGATTGTGCCATCGAATGCATCGGCCATTGTTCTGTACTTATGCGTTGGCTTCAACCACCTCCTATGTCCGATAAAAACAGTCTTCCTACAATGACTTAAACGAATGTGATGTGTGTTCGCAGTACAACAAGGACATGCATGGGCCCCCTTCACACTATATCCGCATACATTCCCATAAGCGGGGAAGTCATTGATAGTTCCAAACAAGATGGCCTTCAACTTGAAATTCTTCTTTCTACAAGCATCATACACATCCACACCCTCATCCCAAAGGAGCTTCAAGTCCTCTATCAAAGGAGCTAGATATACATCTATGTCGTTACCAGGTTGTTTGGGTCCCGATATCAATATAGACAACATCATGTAAGTGCGCTTCATGCACAACTCGGGTGAAAGATTATAAACCATTAGAATCATGGCCATGTACTTGTGGTTGGTACTTTGGATACCGAACGGATTCATTCCGTCGAGTTGAGAGTGCAAGACGCAAGTGTCGTGGCTCGTTGCCAAATTCTGGATGTCCGCATCGAATGTCTTCCACCGGGTGAATCGGCGGGATGTCTTAGCAATCCATCCTTGATTCTATCATCATGATGCCAAGTCAAATTTTTAGCATCCACAACGCTACTATACATTCTCCGAATCTTGGTATTATTGGGAAGTACCACATCACCTTCACGGGAGATTTATTTTTCGTATATCTCTTCTTCTCACACTTGGGACATTCATCGAGGTCTGCATACTCCTTCCGAAACAAGATACAATCACCCGGCAAGCATGAATTTTCTGATGTGTTAACCCGATGGACTTAAGCATTTGCTTAGCCTCATATGCTCTCGTAGGCAGTACATTTCCATGGGGCAATAGGCCGCTAATCGCTTCCAGCATACTTGTGAAGCACGTATCGGACAACCGTGTGTCGCTTTTAGGTTGAACAATATCAACACTGACACTTTTGTTGCCTTCTTACACCCGGGCCAAAGGGGCAATCCGCGTCATCCCTTAATTTCTCTCGACATATAAGGGTGATCTCGCAGATTTGTGTTATCCCCACTTAATTCATCATCGCTCAAGACATCTCCGAAACTATCCTCATTCACTATATCTTCAAACCTAAAGTCGGTTCCTAGGTTACTTGAGCTACATCCATCTCTTCTCTCACCATGAAATGTCCAAACGGTATATGTTTTATCAATACCGTGACACATCAAGTGGTCAAACAAACTTTCTCGACCACTAACGGTTTTTCCATTCATACATTTCCAACACGGACATGAAATGTATCTCTGGTCGATGCAATGTCTAATTGCATGGTTACAAAACTCTTCCACCCCATTCCTATACTCCTCTCGATAATCAATCTGCCGAACCCACTTTCGATCCATATAAAACTAGAGATGCATACATAGATTAAACCGAAAAGCACACGAGTTGAGTCTATATAACCTCTAGCTAGAGCATGCTATAGATCGTAGTCTTAATGTATTTATTACATTAATTACTATGTATTCTATCTATTCTATTTTAACTCACTTTAAAAGATAAATTCACTTTAACATAATTCCCATATTAACATTCTATTTTATTAAAATATATTAGTTTGATAGTATTAATTATTTCATTAAAAATATTAATATAATCTTTTTACTATAAATCATAATTGCAAACTAGAGTATCATAATTGCAAAATATTAATATATTTTTAATTATTTCATTAATCCTTTTTACATAAAAAAATTAAATTTTAAACTATAAAGTAATAGAATATCAAATTTTAATAAAATTTTGTGAATTGAGGAAAGAATATTAATTACAATAAAATAAAATTGCAAAATTTTAGAAAATTAGTATCAAATTTAATATAAACATGACATATAGATAAACAAATTAAATTATATAAAAATTATCTAAACTCATCAATTAATGCAATAAATAATGAAAACTTTAGCAACCACATTATCTAAACTAAATTAACCATAAACCATCCTCCTCATAACATATATCCCTCAACTTGAAACAAAATTTCATATTATCTAAACTAAATTAGCCATAAACACAAAATTTCATATTATCTAAACTAAATTAACCATAAACCATCATCCTCATAACATATATCCCTCAACTTGAAACAAAATTTCATATTATCTAAACTAAATAAACCATGCATAAACACTCCTCCTCATATATATCATAGCAAATTTCATCATTTCATTGCAAAATTTGAAAACAACCAATTTCATCATTCAAATCAAAATATCTCCTTCAATCCATAGAATAACAAATTTGAAACAAAATTTCATCTCTTTCTTGCAACTTCATCATTTTGACATAGTAAATTTGAAAACAATAATAACAAACTAATAACTTTAATTTAAAATTGAAAATAACTATGAAATCAAGAACAAAACTATGAAATCAAGAACAATAACTTTAATTTAAAATTGAACAATATAGCAAACAATAACTATGAAATCAAGAACAACAATTCCACAAAAATTAAAATTGAAATAAATTGAATTTCTAACGGACATTTTATCAAACACCTTTCATGCAAAGAAAATAAGCATAACATTTTGGTGAAGCATACATCCATTTCCTTGACCATTATTTCAACAACAAAGCAAAAGAGCTGCAATTAAACAAACTATGATCTTCAACGAAGCAATTTCGAGCGTATATACATATCTCCTAGAAATTTGAATGAGCCAAAATGAAACTTAATGTACAAAGGGAAAATTTGCATAAAAGGAAGAGGTACCTTGAGATTGCGTTGGCGGCGGTCGGACCGAGTGCGACGGTAGCGGCGGCGGCACGCGGTTGACTGGAGGCGGCGGTGGCGGTGGGGCGGGTGCAGCGGCGCAGCGACGAAATATTGAGATTTCGTTGGCAGCGGTGGGGATGAGTGCGAAGGCGCGACGGCACGCGGTGGGGTGGAGGCGGCGGCGGTGGGGGCGGGTGCGGCGCAGCGGTGGGAATTGAAGATGGGAATTGAAGAAGATGAATATTAAAGAAGATACGTATATCGCGATTCAAATGGGGGAGAAGGAATGAAATTAATTCAAGACCCTTAGATAGCGGTTATTAACCGCTATCTAAGAATTATCTTAGATAGCGGTTTATAACATTTGTGTAATCCCCATATGCCTTAGCCGGAACCCTTAGATAGCGGTTTTTAACCGCTATCTAAGTATTATCTTAGATAGCGGTTGAAAACCGCGTGTAATCCCCCATTCGCTTTTATAACGGTTTTGAACCCATTTGTCTAAGAAGTGAGCACTTAGATAGCGGTTAAAACCGCTATCTAAGAGTTAACCTTAGATAGCGGTTAGAAACCGCTGTCTATAGTATTTTTTTAAAATATAACCGCTCTCTAAGTCACCACTTAGAGAGCGGTTTTTTTAAATGCTATCTAAGTAAAGCTGTCTAAGTCCAAATGTGTAGTAGTGGTATTTCAAATTTCAAATTCAAAAAGAATAGCAAGAAACTTGCGATAAATTGTTCGATCCAGCGCCTACTGTCATCGATTCATGTATACTTCGTCGATCCAGTTCCTTCCGCCAAAATACCCACCTAAAGCGAAAACTTCTCCCTCCATTTCTGTTTACCCAATTCGTCTCTCCACCTCCTCCGTATTTTCAACGGTGGTGTGCGTGATTCATCTCTCCAAAGATTCCTCACTAGTCGCCGGCTTATCTCTCGTCCTAATTTTTGTAAGTTTCACTTGTTGATAATTTTCAGTTCATGGTGTTAGGTTATTGCCTTCGTATTTTACGAATAGCTGTCTATGACGTTCGCAATTATTTTCCCTACGATCGCGATTTTCGCTGCTTGAATGCAATCTCCTAATTGCTCTCTTTTGCCATAGTCACCATCGGTGATTTCTTTAGTCGAGAATAATTTCGCTTGTGAAGCCTATTTCACATTTTGGGGCGATTTCTTCGTCGCAATTTCGGGTTCGCGTTTTCTCATTTGCCTCTGTTGAAACTTCACCGCCTTAGTGAAGTCTATGAGTTTTGATTATTTTTTGATGCTTCTATACCTGAATAAACTCTCAAATACGATTGGCTCTTGGTCTTTCTTGTGCAGTTCCTTTTGCTCCTATTTTTATTTGAACTTTCTTATCTACACTGTAATTCCAAACCTACAACAGGTACTATTATTGCAAGAGAATTCAATTGTGTGTACTAGAGAATTTTCAAGATTATGTTTAACATTTTTATTTATTTTGTAGGAGTGGCTTTCATCCGTTCTTGCAAATTGGCAGCTTTGGATATCTTTCCAGTTCCTCAATTATCGATTTGTGCCACAGCAATTTCAGGTTTGTTACTATGAACAATCTATAAATTCCAACACTAACATATTCACTACAAAAAAGCTGTGAAATACCGATGACCAAGTTCCATCACAAATACCGATAAAATACCGTCGGAATTTCAAATTTCAGATTTACCTACAAAATTTTAAATTTTTATAAACAGTGTTTCTCGGCGAATATTCATCAAGAATTACCGACGGAATAGGTTCATCGATAATTACCGACGGAATACCGACGAATATCCATCGATATTTACTTGTGAATTAATTTTTCGTCGGTATTTTGTGACGAGAAAAATACCGACGGATGACCAATTTTACCGACGGAAATCCGTCGGTAAGTCCGTCGATAAATGACTATTTTTTTGTAGTGATTAGAAGGCAATGATCACAAATTTTCTCTCTTAAATTTAAATTTTGAGTAGTGTTACTTACTAGTTGGCGGTGAATTTACATGTTCTTGCAGCTAATTTTATTTTTGCTCCTTTGGGAGGTTAAATTGTCTTTAGTGTGTCGGGAAGTTGATGGTGAAATTGGAAGAGTGAATCTTGCTCCTGACATAATTAATGATTACATCATAAGTAGATTTATATCAAGAAATTGGTCTTGGCTATGGTTAACAAAATTAAGGTTGTTGCTACTTGCAAGCATATATTCTTTTGTAGTGTCAAATCCTTTTTTAATTAAAAAGATCTGTTTATATGGGAGGTAACTTGGTTTTAGTGCACTTAATTGATATTAAGATTGTTACGCATTGCGGGACGGCCGCAAAATCGGTGTTGGTGAGTGTGTTCTTTTCAAGCCACCTCAAGATTCTCCTCCTTTCATTGGTTTAGTTTGTACATTGGCATTGAAGGAAGATAATAATTTGCAGCTGGGTGTGAATTGGCTTTATCGATCATCTGAATCAACCTCGAAAAAGGCCCTCTAGTTGACAAAGTGCTCCAAACGAGATTTTATACTCCTTTTTTTTTTTTTTTTTTGACATTATGCAAATATGTTGTTAGTTATGCAATTAATTTATTTGAATATGTAAAATAATTTTAAATATTGTACAAATATGTTGTTAGTTGTGCAAGTAATTTATTTAAATGTACAAAATAATTTTAAATCTTGTGCAAATATGTTATTAGTTGTGCAAATAATTTATTTGAATGTACAAAATAAAATAAGCATTGTGCAAGTAATTTTTGAATGTGCAAAATAAAATAAGCATTGTGCAAGTAATTTACTTGAATGTGCAAAATAAAATAAATATTGTGTAAATTTAATGGTATTGTGCAAAGCGTTTTTGTATTGTGCACGTTGGATTTTCCTGATTGTGCACATTTGTTAATTCGATTGTTCAAGTATATTTACGATATTGTGTAAGTATATTAATTGTATTGTGCAAATATTTTTACGTAATTGTGCAAATATTTTTTATCGTTCGTGCATTAATATATTAATTTTATATTGTGCACGTTGAATTTTCTGATTGTGCAAGTTTGTTAATTCGATTGTGCAAGTATATTTATGGTATTGTGCATGTATATTAATGGTTTTGCGCAAATATTTTTACGTAATTGTGCAAATATTTTTTCTATAATTGTGCAAATATTTTTTTGTATTGTGCAAATATTTTTCTCGTAATTGTTCAAATATATTAATTGTATTGTGCAAATAATTTTCTGTAATTGTGTAAACGTTTAAGAATGGTTAAATGATTCTCATGTTAATTAAGAAGTTGATCACTACAAAAACTAATCACGAATATGGTATCCAAACTAATAAATGACAAAATATAAAACCTGAAAAAAAGATTGTATCACGAAATATCAGATTAATGTCAAAAGAAACAAAGATAAGCATTTATTTCCGAAAAAATAAAATAACAAAGATAAGCATTTACAGTTACTTATACGAAACAAAAACGAAACTATACTCAACAATTCCTATTCATATGGTGTAGGAGTTAGTGATCTGTCTTCCCCACTATAACCAACTCAACCACTTCAAAAATTTCACTCCACATTCATCCATCCAACTATAAATAAATATTTCACGATTTTAACTCTTCTTTAAAATGAGATGATCAGTTTCAAATTCTTAAATTCATTATCGAAGTCGCTCTCATCCTCGAGGTGTACAATGATGCTTTACGCCGCGGCTTGGGCCGGCCGTCTTAACGGCGGCGATGGCGGTTGCATTGTTCGGAGTGGGCCTTCGTCTCGGCCATCAGCCCATCTTCTCCATTATCCCTGTGGGTGCAAGTAAGGCCGACACCGTCAGATTGCCGTTAGATATTCCATCGAGGACTTTTGCATCACCGCTCGGTTTTTAAGCGATCGAGAATTGATGTGGTGGTGCCGCCGATTTGAAAATATTGAGATAAAATTAAAAAAAAAAAAAAAAGAAAGAGGATACACATTAAAATAGAGTACTTGCGGCGAGTCGGAAGGAGGTGAATTCTCGTCGTCGCCGCGACTCTCTCGGCCTCTACGGCGCGTCGTTTTCGGTGGCTTCAAATATCTCTTGTTACCGCTCGATTCTGACTTTCCATTGCCGAAGTTTCGTACTGCAAGCAAAGGGAGACCCGCCGACGATACTTCCACCGCCGCCGTAGCTTTGTTTACGTCCAGCCCCTTCGCCGTCGGGAGGCCTATATTCCCCGATGACCTATTTTCCGAGCTCCTGTATAAACAAATTAGGAAGAAAAAAAAATGAAATTGTCGCAGAATAAATTTACCATTATCGGAAGACCAAGGTAGATCGAGGAGATTAATTAGACCCTTAAAATACCTGAAAGCTTCGTCACTAAAACCCATTTCTCCTCCTCGGTTTCACGGCGAGGGCTACGTCCACGACCTCCTCCGTCTCCTCCGCGATCGCCGCCACCGAAACCACGCCCAAAACCGCCTCTGTCTCCTCCTCTTTTAGCCATGGAAAATTGGATATTTGAATTGGGTATTTTGAAATTTTAAAATTTGGGGATGGAGAATTGGGTATTTGAATTGGATAGAGGAGAGAGAGAATTTGATGGGAGTCAAACGATCCAAGACATTATCGGGAGTAGTTACGCTGCGGAGAGAGAAAAGAACGAGTGAGAGAACCATGTTCGGTATTTAAGGGTATTTTAGACAAATTACACACAATTTAAAAAGTGAAGCACCTCTGCGTAATTCGGGCTTGCCGAGGTTGTCATTATTTCTTATTAGAAATATGTATATTATATTTTTGAAAAAAAAAAATTATAACTTATATTTGAACATACAAAATTAATTAATTTTTGCAAATAGAAACAACTATGTGAAAAATATCAAGACTAAAATAATTTAATAATATAAAAATCGAGAAATATAATACACTAATATACTAATATATTATTAACATAATTAAAAGTCATTATGGTTAATGAAAATTATTAATATATCTTAATAAATCTTTGAAACAACACTAACTAGATGAGCTCCGTGTATTACGTGGTATGTTCGTTAAATAAATTTTATAATATAATATATTATACATATAATATCTTTCATCATATAATAAAATATATGTATAAAATTTTGTGTAATTATAATATTAAATTTAAGTAATGGTAATTGATGCGTAAAAGCGACTGGGCCCGTTTCCCCACTGGGTTCACGTGGGTAAAGCCTTTACGCACTAATATCCTTAGCTCCCCTCAAACAAACGTACTCGCAAAACACGCCGGAGGGTTCTCCGGCGTAGGCACTCCGACGCTCAAGTCGGATCACCGAAAACACTCAAGAAAGTATGTATGAAGTAGCTAAGTGAGAGTGATAGTGATTCGATACCGTTACCTCCCTATTGGGTGTGTTACTTATACGTAAGTTAAGAGCAATAACCGTCATCACGGTCTCCGGGCATTATCCCGCACATTCTACCACTATGTCGTGCGTGGATAACTTATCTCTCAAAAAATCTGCATTATACCTACGAATTCCCCCACAGACGGAGGTTGGACCCGATCGATGAGGAACATAGGGAATATTCCTTGACTTGGGCCTCAATTATCTCAACTACTCGTCACTTCTCGATCTTATCGGATAGATAGCCGCCATGGGCTTGGTCAAACGCTCACACCTTCTCTAAATCTCGCTTGGGCCTCCCGGCCACTGCGATCGGGTTTAGGGCCTCGTGACCCGTAGGTGGATTTAGGCTTCGTGGCCTATCTCGAAGTTGGTCTTGGGCCTCTTGGCCCCTCTCCCTTCTGAGGCACGGGCCTCGGGGCCCCCCGTATGGTGGAGTTCAGCTTCGTAGCCTAGTCTCGGCCGACACAGGCTCGGGCCCATCTTGGGTTTTTCCTCCCTTTATCTAGGGTATTTAATGACATCATTGGGCCCTTTTGGGTTGGTCGTATTTGGGCCCTGCGGCGGTTGGACCCGACATTTTTATCCGCATCAACCACTCCCCTACTCCGGTGAGCGATCTCGGAGCTCTCTGGAGTAGGAAAGATTTCTGTGATCCTACTGCAGACCTTGGCTTTGGGATGTCCTCCTGCGGTTTTGGTCTCGGGGACATCCTCTTTGCGGCTTGACTTTGGGATGTCCTCCCTGCAGGCTTCGGCTTTCCCGGGTATATCCTCTCGCTAGTCTGTTGGAGTCTAGCGACTCTTCGGCTTCAGCAGGGACAACTGTCGATCATGCATCCACCCCTCGGTTTTAGCTGCGATACACGCATCCATTAACTCCCTCTTTATTTCAAAATCAGTTCCACTTCTTCTTCCTTCCCTCTGCACTCTCGCTTCATTTAGGACTTCATCTTCCGCCAGTCCTCCGCGATCGTACTCTTCATTCTTTACCTCGACTTCCTCTCCGCTATCCGTAAATTCTTCTCTTCTCATTCGACTCGCTTGTAGGAATACTCTTAGAGATGTCTTATTCTAGTTCTTCTCGAACTGCGTTTCTAACGCTCGAAACTCTTCCCAAAGTTCTCACCATTCTCCCGTCCCCGATCCCTCTAGGGATTCGCCTCCTGTCTCCTCCTCCTCTCCGGAGGTGGATAGGGTTCGATTCGGGATTCCTTTGCTTTGGTCCCTGAAAAATTTCGACAAAGCCCTAACCGACCTCATTTTCGGCGACTACATTTCGTCGGGCTTTAGTCTTTCTCTCCCAGATCGGGGGCACGCCCAAACTTGGCGACTCCCCAACTTTGGCCTTCTCGCAAGCCCAATTTGAGGCCGGGTTACGCCTTCCTCCCCGAAATTCCTATGCCAAATATCAAACCTCTACGGGGTTCCCTTAATCGATTCGTCCCTAACGCCATTAGGATGATGATCTCCTTCTATATCCTTCTCAAGGGAATGGAGGGAAACCGTCCGCCGAACTCTTCTTTTCTCGGTTCACTTGTAAAAGCTGCTGGACCCTTCTACTATGTAAGTAGTCGGGTGAAAGGGAAATGTTCTTTTATTGGGAAGGTTCCCAATATCAACAAAGAATGGGGTGACCATTTTGTCTTTGTTACTCCGGATAAGCCCTGGCCTTTTCAAAACCGAAATGGATTTACCGAAACCCCTCTCCTCCAGCTCCTTCTAATCACATCTCCTCTTCCACTAACCGTCGGGTCATCCAAACGCTGAATGCCCATGCTCGTTCTTACGAATATTTTGACTTACCCGAAATCTGCTTCAATTCTCGTATCCTTTCCCACTTTAAATTCAGCTCGATAAGGGTTCCTCTTGAACCCCAGGATGGTAATCATCTTATTGTGATCTCCTGTATTTACGAGTACAAATATAGTTGATATTTAACTCGTGTTGTTCTTCTTTTCGGAGATGTTGTGGTTGTCTAAAATGTTGGAAGCCCCTCTTGATTCACTTGAATCGGCCCCTCCTCCACCTCGCCTCTCAAGATGATGCACCTCACTCTTCTCCTCCGGCTCCCGGAAGATCCAGGAAGATAATCCTCCTTCTAAGAAGTCGAAAATCACAAGGGCAAAGCCTCCGCGGTCGAGGTTCTCTTCATTCCCGGGATACTGCGCCGCAAGTATCCCACTAAGGCGCACCAAGGTCTCTCTTCAGCCCCTATCGACGTGGATTCTTACTCCTCGGGTTCCTCCTTGATAAATTTTCGAGTGAACTAATCTCTGCCCGATTGCGACCGGTGATCGGCCTCCCCGGACAGCGGCAACATCAAGCTGCGAGCCACTTTGCTCGAACGCTTGTTTGCTCTCCCCTCTTTCTCTCTTGCAATTCAGCCTACCTTCTCTACGTAAGCTTAATACTGTCACCTTCTTGCTCTCTTTTTTTTTTTTCTAGCTTGGCATCCTCCTATCCAGTCTGTGGAGCCCATCAAACCTACTCCCCTCTCCCCAGGTTGAAAGAGTTAGAAGAGTCTCTTCTTGAGGAGAGGAAGAAGGCCACCCTCGCTTCTTTACGTATTAAGAAGCTAGAGGATGAGGTGATGAAGGCCGGGCAGCTCGTGAAGGCTGCCGAGAAGAAAACCAATGATGTAGCCGTCTATCACGCTCTTTAGGAGTCTCGGATCCACGGAAGGCCTTGGTGGATGGAGCAAGGTCCTGCCTAGAGACCCTTTTTCACTCTGGACACAGTCAGCATTTTACGCATGCTTTGTGGCCTACTTTACGAAGGGACTACCTCAATCATCCCGGCTTCCTTGGGGACATGAGCCCCTACATCCGGTTCTTCTATGAGTATGGTTTCAATGCGGCTATCCGGCAGGCAAGCGAGATCCTCGGCTTCTCGGGGAGTTTGACAAGAATGGCTCTCTCATGGCTATGCCCACTCCCCCTTCTTTTAAGGGGACTCCTCTCGGTCCATTGAGGAAGAATGGTGGGTTCGAGTTCTTAGCAAGATGATCTGCAGACTTGGTGAAAATGGAGGTAAGCGCCGCGAGAGATGCCCCGCCGGCTCCCCTTTATTCCCTCGACCACGGAAACTCCTATCTCCCGGGAGGAAGCTTTGCATAGCTCGTGCCATGGAGAAGGATGCGGAGATAGCGGCCACGCTGGCAGTACGGAGGAACCACCCCACTCCCCAGATTAATTAAAACACTTTTCCTATTTCTAGGATATGTCTTGAATTCTGCTGTTTTCTTTCTTACTTATGCCTGGTTTGGCATTTTTGAACTCTGCTCTCCCATTGTTGGGAGTTTTCATTATGTTTTTGAACTATGTTGCCCCCTTGCCGGGGCCTTTTTCTTGTGAATGGATGGGATCCTCCCTTGCCGGGAGTTAGTTATTGTGTGAATACTTGTGTCCTCCCTTAACTGGGAGTTTGCATGCTTTTATATGTGCTTTTTGTATTCACTTTTTCTTTGCTTGTCTACAAAACCGTCTAGCTTCTCAATTTGTTTAGCTTGCATGCATGACTTAGTCACTAGGAACATAATCTTGGTTTGCGCCGTACATGTATCCTTTCTCTCATACGTTGATAGCTCATCTGCTCAAAACCCCCTTTTCATCTCTAGGGTTTTATGCTTTAGGTTTTCCGGGTTTCCTTTGACTTCATAGTCTAAGAGTTTCTCCGAGATAGTTTTTCTCATGCTTACGTAAGCTAGAACCTTGCTTGGTAGGTTAAACTTAATATTTCAAAAGGCTTTCTTAGCTTCTTGCTCCCGAAGCCTCCCTCTAGGTTTAGTGTGACAAAACACTTTCTCCATTGGTTCAGCTTTGAATTCCCTCGGGCTATCCCTTAGTTTTGCTTCATATGTTGCCTCCTGATGCGGATTTAGTTAGACTCTTGTGGGCCTAACTTACACAATCCTTCCCGAGTATGGGTTTAGCCAAACTTTGTATTTTTACTTCAAAACTTTGAAACTTTTTTGCGGCTTTGATCCTTGTCACCCTTCTTAGGTGCTTATCTAGCTAAGCCCTTTTTGTAGGCTTGACGTTATATCTTATACTTCTCCTTTAGTCGATTGGGCTCTTGCGATAGAGTCGATTTGGCTCTAGGAAACTTTCTATTAGTTCCCGTTTTCTTAAACATTATGGGGTTCGTGCTAGCTGAATCCCTGTGCATACTCAACTTAGGCGGCGTGAAGCCAATTGTCGGTTCTTACTTTTGCCACTCCTTACGAGGAGTAAGTAAGCTATATGCCCTCCCAGGGCTCAGGTTTCTTCTCCTAAAAACCCTTTCCTTAGGTTTAGCGAGGTGTTTGAAACTATTTCTTAGTTTCTACTCTTAGATTTTCTTAGGCTTGTGCGGGTTAAACCTTTGCCATAGATCCGGTTTACCCATAGCCAAGTATGCCTTAGTTTTACGCCTCGTAATCCCTTTCTTGGGACCACCTTAGTTAGACACTTACAAGTCCAGGTTTGCTAGTTTTAAGACGTTTCATAGCCTTAAGTCTAACAGTCCTCACTTGGACACGGTTTTAGGCTAAACTTTATAAGTTTAACCTAATATCTTCGAAACCTCGGCGAGTTTCGGATCTCGAAACCCCTCCTAGGCGTGGGTTTAGTTGAGCCCTTCTCGTAGGCTTGCTCAAGGCTTTCCTAAGAGCCCTATCTCATGTTTAACACTTAATTAGCTAAATCCTTCTTTGTAGGTTTAGCTGGGTTCTTCAAAGCCATCTTTCGGCTTCAACTCTTACACCCTTCCTTGGGTCTAGATAGGTTAACCCTTTCTGCGGGTTTAAATTCGGTTTTAGAAGTTATCTTTTAACTTCTTTCACGACCTTTTATGAATTTAGGTGGGTAAAACCATCTCGGTAATTTTACCTTTAGAGTTTTGAAGCTATCTCCTAGCTTCTTTTCTCGTAACCCCTCTCTGGGTTTAGGTGGGCTAAACCCTCTCTGTAGATTTAACTTTAGTGTTTGAAGCTATCTCTTAGCTTCTTTCTCGTAACCCCTCTCTCGGTTTAGGTGGGTTAAACCCTCTCTGTAGGTTTAACTTTAGTGTTTGAAGCTATCTCTTAGCTTCTTTCTCGTAACCCCTCTCTGGGTTTAGGTGGGTTAAACCCTCTCTGTAGGTTTAACTTTAGTGTTTTCAAGCTATCTCTTAGCTTCTTTCTCGTAACCCCTCTCTGGGTTTAGGTGGGTTAAACCCTCTCTGTAGGTTTAACTTTAGTGTTTCAAGCTATCTCTTAGCTTCTTTCTCGTAACCCCTCTCGGGTTTAGGTGGGTTAAACCCTCTCTGTAGGTTTAACTTTAGTGTTTCAAGCTATCTCTTAGCTTCTTTCTCGTAACCCCTCTCTGGGTTTAGGTGGGTTAAACCCTCTCTGTAGGTTTAACTTTAGTGTTTGAAGCTATCTCTTAGCTTCTTTCTCGTAACCCCTCTCTGGGTTTAGGTGGGTTAAACCCTCTCTGTAGGTTTAACTTTAGTATTTCAAGCTATCTCTTAGCTTCTTTTTGTTTGATGTGAATTCATTTCGTGAATGCTCATCGTATTTCTCATGGAATGCTTCGCGTGCATTTTATCATTGTTTAACTTTTTCGCAAGTTATTAATTCTCATGTAATCAAGCGTGTATTGTGATGCAATTGTATGCGGTCAAATTATTTCGATTGTGTTTAACGAAAGAATGAACTCATAAACTCATACGTAATGAAAAATCGCTTTCATTAATTGATAAATAAATCTGCCCCATTGACCATAATCGATCAACGCAAGTTAAGGATAAACTGGCGGCCTCTTTAAAAAACCTCCTGCGGTAAAACCCGGTGGAAAACCCGCATGGAGGGAAAAAAGAGTACCGGTGGAGCGAAATTACACTTCATTCGTAAAATCAAATAACATGAATAAAACAACTCTTGCATAAAAGGAACCACCTACTTGCGGTGAGGCGGGTACTTTCTTCGGTATATCTTCAAATGGCAGATATTCCAAGGTCTTGCCGGTGATTTCCCTCCATGTCTTGTAGCTTATAAGCTCCTCCTCGAGAGGACCTTGGTCACTTTGTGCGGCCCCTCCTTTTTGGGATCGAGCTTTCTAATGTTCTTCAACGCGTCGGCTTGCCTCAAGACTGGATCTCCTTCTTCAAATCTCCGACTTATGACTTTCGTCATAAGCGGCCTTTATGCGGCTTTTATACCTCTCGGTTTTCGGGTGGGTGATTTCGCGCTCCTCCTCTAGCATGTCTAGGTTTTCCCTCATCAGCTCTTCATTTCTTCCCTCACGGAAGTGGGCTAAGCGATGTGTCTCCATCCCCACTTCTGAAGGTATGACTGCAGCTGCCCCATATACCAAGTGGAAGGGGGACTCCTCTGTTGGTTCCACTGGGGTGGTCCGATAAGCCCACAAAGCTGACTCGGCTCATCTACCCACCTCCTCCGGCTTTATCGAGCCGGCACGTATTCCATTCACAATAGTTACGTTGGTGACCTCCACACGATCGTTGGTGCAGGGTGTGCCACCGATGTGAATCTCTGGACAATCTTCGGGTTATCACACCATTCCCGTACCATGTTCCCCATAAACCGGGTCCCATTATCCGATACCGGGATTCTAGGTATACCAAACTGCAACAAATATATCTCCATAAGAATTTGATTATGTTACCTTCTTCTATCCTCGCTAGAGGTACAAACTGACCCATTTCTTTGAAGTAGTCCACTGCTACCAATAGAAACTTCCATTGGCCCACTTCAATCGGGAATGGGCCCACTAAGTCCATCCCCCACTTCGCGAAGGCACATGGAGAGTGCATGGTCCCCATCTCCTCTGCGGGGAGGTGGATGAGGCAGCCATGCTTTTGGCATTTCTCGCATTTCTTTACCCAGTCTTTGGCGTCTGAGTCATGGTAGGCCGGAAGTATCCGGCCCTCAAGGCTTTCCGGACTATTGCAGGAGCTCCTGCATGGTCGGCCACAACAACTTTCGTGTATGTCTTTAATTACGTACCTCCCTTCTTGAGGGGATAAACACCTCAAGTAAGGCTGCGTGAAGGACCGCCGGTACATCTTATCCTCGATCATCGTGTATCGGATTCTCCAGTTGAGCTTTCCTTTTATCTGGGCAGCTCTCCGGGTTACGCAACACTCGGTATATGCTTTGGTTCTCCAATTATCTTCACTCCGATGACCCCTACCGAGGGAGTAATTGCTTCGGCTTGCGGTCACGAGGGTGATCTTCCCCCTCCTGCGGTGTTGCGGAACTCGCTTGACTTTGAAAGGCTATCCGCTCTGGAGTTTTCCTCTCGAGGTATCTGCCGGACCTCAAAGGAAACTGAACCTTCCCTACGGCTCGGCTACTCGGCTGAAGGTAGGCTACCATCTTCTCATCTTTGGCCTCGTACCCCACTGCAACTCTTTGGGTTACAAGTTGGGAATCTGAATATATGACCACCCGACTCTGCTCCCGACTCTGCGGCCATCTCCATTCCTCGAATCGGGGCCTCGTGCCTTAGCTCCGTTGTTGGAGGTGATGAATTCAAACCTCACCGCCACCTGCGTTTCTTGGCCTTCGGATCAATGATCACGATCCCGACTCCACAACCCCGCATAGACACGAGCCGTCAACATATACTTTCCATTTTCCTTCCTCCAGCGCACGTGTACCCTCTGGATGAAGTCGAGAGAGGGCTTGTGCTTTAATGGTCCTCCGTGGCTCGAAATCCACATCATATTCTCCCGATTCGACGGCCCACTTGACCATCCTCCCCGAAAGATCAGCTCTCCCTATCACCTGTTTCAAAAGATAGTTAATCCGAACAATGACCTTATGTGATAAAAAATAAGGTCGTAACCTCCGTGCCGTGACCATTATAGTCGTGGCTGCCTTCTCTATCTCCGAGTATCTCACTTGACTCCTTGTATGAGCTTGCTAATGTAGTAAACAGGTTTTAGGTCGACCCTTCCTCCCTCACCAACACGGAGCTAAGTGAGACCCCACCTACAGAGAGGTAGAGGTAGAGTGTCTCCCCTGGAATGGGCTTCGTTAACGTAGGTAACTAGGCCGAGGTGTTGTTTAAGCTCCTCGAGCGCTGCCGGCATTGCTCGTTCCACTCGAACTTGGATCCCTTCCTCAAGATTTTAAAGAAGGGATGGCTCCTCTCTGCAGATCTGGCTATGAATCTGCTCAGAGGCTGTAATCCTTCCATTTAATCTCTGCAGCCTCCTTAATATTAGTGGGAGGCTGCATATCGAGCACGGCCTTAACCTTAGCGGGGTTAACTTCAATTCCCATTTGGGTCACCATATATCCGAGAAATTTCGGACCTCACTCCAAAAGAACACTTGGCTGGATTGAGCTTCATGCCATTCCTTAAGCACTGCAAAATCTTCATCCAGTGTCCGCCACGTGTTTTCCGGCTTCCACGCTTTTCACAAGCATATCATCAACATAGACTTCCATGTTCCTCCCTAGTTTGGTCTCGGAACATTTTATCCACCATTCTCGATAGGTTGCTCCTGCATTCTTCAACCCAAAGGACATTCTAATATAACAGAAAGTTCCACTAGCAATAATGAAACTGACCTTTGGGATATCAGGAGGGAAAATTTGTATTTGATGGTAGCCTTGATAGGCATCCATCATACTTAGCACTCAAATCCCGATGTAGAGTCGACCATCCGGTCAATCCTAGGCAAGGGATAATGATCCTTAGGACAAGCCTTGTTCAGGTCTCGAAAATCTATGCACATTCTTCATTTCCCACTGGTTTCGCTACCAACACAAAGCATTGGATAGCCGGGTGGGAAATTGTACTCGCTTGACATGTCCTGCCTCCAAAGAACTTTTCTGCTTCCACCTTCGTAATGACATCTTTTTCTGGTCCAAAGACCCTTAGTTTACCTTTCTTGGTTTAGCTTTAGGGTCCACGTTCGGGTGATGCATCGCTACCTCCTCGGGATACTGTCATGTCGGAGGAAGAAAAAGCAAAAACGTCTGTATTTCTTTGTAGAGCTTCCACCGAGGTCTTTCTCTAGATCTGGCTCCAGTGAGCTCCAATCCTTGTTGTGTATCCTCTCTTCTCGGGATACAACTCCACCATCATCGGCTCTTCGTCGGCTTCTATCTTTGGAGGATCGATTTCTTCGGAAATCTTACATCTCTTGGATTCTCGGTCCACTTCTTTGTCTCTTTTCGGGCTGCGATGCAGCTCTTTGTCGCTATCTTTCTTTGCCTCCACGTAGCATTTTACGGATTGCGGTGGTCTCCATTGCTTCTCCCCACCTCATCATTCACTTTGGAAACTTGAGTTTCATGTGATAAGTTGATATAACCACACGAAATAAGTTCAACACGGCCTACCAAAATCATGTTGTAGGATGAGGGTACATCAACAATAAAAAATTTGCCATAACTACCCTCCTCCGTGGGGCTTCGCCAGCCCCACGGAGGGTTACCTGGCCCAGAGGGTGTCTTTGCTCCTCCCGTGAATCCGTATAACGCCATATCCACTTTGGTTGCATTTCTATGTTCAAATTCATCTTCTTGAAGCATTCCAAGAAGATGATGTCTCATGAGCTCCCCGTGTCTACGAAGATCCGTGCTACCGTATATCCCGCCACATCTGTTGTGATGACTAGTGCATCGTTGTGGTCCTCCTTCCCTCGAGACTTCCATCCTCCTGGGCCAAAATGAATCCGAGGTGTATGAACGGCTTCCTTGTGATCCACATTTCTATACATTTCTCCTACCTCTCCCCGACTTTTCTAGCACGGAAGGAGTCTCCCTCTGCTTGAACCTCCGACTATCATCTGGATAAGTCCTCTCTTACGGGAGGGTCTCTCTTCCTGCCTCCCTTTGATCATCCTTCCTTTCTCCTCGGCTTTATCATCGCCTTCTTTTCTTTTTGCCCCTGGAGCTAACTCGATCTCTCGTAAACAAACTCTTTAAGATGTCCACTTGGATCATCCTTTCAATCTCATCACGTAAGTGAAAACAATTGTTAGTGTCATGCCCATATTCATTGTGGAAAGCGACAAAACTTATCCGACTTGGGCTTTTGAGGCCCCCTGGACCGTGTCTACGGAAACTTCATTTCGGGATGGTCGATGCCACTTCCAGTAGTTCTGCTGGCTCAAGCTTCGAGGGTATACTTGTCAAACCTGGAGCGCGGTCAGTTTTGCAGCTTTCTCGAGGTTACGCGTTGAGCTTTTCTTCGATGATTCCTTCTTCTTTTCGTGTCCACTTGGTTTGACCTCGGCTCTCTTTGCCTTTCTCACCTCCTCCGGTGTGACGTATTTCTCCGCCCTCCTTAGCGGTTCATCGAATGTCTGGGTGACTTCTTAGCCGAGGAGGAAAACAAGTCTCCATCTCGGAGGTTACTAGTAAAAGCATTAATTTTTACCTCCGGGGTGGCGGTTGGAACTTCCGGTGCCGCTTTGATTGAACCTCTTCATGAAGGCCCGTAGGCTTTCATTCTCCCCTTGCTTCATGTTGAATAATGTTAGCGTAGCTCTGGGTTGCCTCCTTGCACTAGCGAATTGATGCAAGAAGAGCTCCCCAAATTGCTCAAAGGAGTTAATGGAATTGGGTTCCAATTGGCTAAACCAACTGTGGGCTGCCTTAGATAGAGTGGTAAGAAAGACCGCACTTCACACCCTCCCCATATCGATGGAGGAGGGCCGAATTTTCAAATCTCACCAAATGGTCATAGGGGTCAGTCGTACCATCATATTCATAATTAAGAGGTTTAAAATTGTTAGGCAATTCATCTTGTAAGATGTTCTCGATAAATTGGCAGCTTTGTAGCGGGCGTAGAGGCATACTAACCCAATTTTCTATCGATGCTTCATGTTGTCCATTTGTTTCCTCAAGGATCTGATTTGGTCCTTCATGGCCTCAGTTGGGTGTCTCACTGTGCCTTCTTCTTGGTCCTCGATCTTGCTTCCTCGGCTGCCAGAGGGGCTGTCTCCTTCCCACTGCAGCTTCCTCGGGACCTGACCTCCCTCGGTCGAGGCTGCTTGACCTTCTCTCTTGGGCTCCTTCAACTCCCGGGGCCTCCTCCTGGTTCTGGACTCCACCTCTCTCCTCTGTTCTTCTTGATACTCATCCTGCCTACTCCCCCTGGTTGGGATTGAGCGGCAGATTTCCGGTCTGGTTCTCCAGTCCTTCCTAACAGGTGGAGGTCCTCCCCCTTCGGCCATTGCCACAGCCACGGCTCGAGCTATCATATCATCCAGTTTGCTCTCGAGTCAAAGCGACAGAGGCAGCGGTGGTTGGAATTCTCGAGGTATCCCCTGGCCGGAGCATTGGCCGCTCCGGGGATTCCTACCATAGGTATTCCTTACGGTATTGCGAGAAGAAGAGGAAGGCATGTTCCCCCTCCCTCTCTAACAGCAGCTCCTACTCTGGATGGCGTTGGCCGGAGTCGAGCTCTCGTCCCCGTGCCATCAGAATTGTAAGTGGAGGTCCTCCAGTGTTGGGCATAGTCACCGGAGGCACGGGGTGGGGCACACCTCACCACGCATTGGGTTTGCGGGGTTATCCTTCCCCAGTAGTACTAGTGCAATCGGTTTCATGGGTGTACGTTCACCGGTCATGATGTCCTTCTTTCGAGATAATCGAAAAGAAAAGAAGTTGAAACTCACGTCTCGGCTCTCCTTTCCACAGACGGGCGCCAATTGATGCGTAAAACTGACTGGGCCCATTTCCCCACCTCGGGTTCACGTGGGTAAAACCTTTACGCACTAATATCCTTAGCTCCTCGAACAAACGTACTGCAAAACACGCCGGAGGGTTCTCCGGCGTAGGCACTCCGGCGCTCAAGTCGGATCACCG
This sequence comes from Paraleonurus japonicus, assembly GCA_030762865.1. Lineage (NCBI taxonomy): Eukaryota > Viridiplantae > Streptophyta > Magnoliopsida > Lamiales > Lamiaceae > Paraleonurus > Paraleonurus japonicus. The sequence continues at coordinate 26,433,065 of CM061060.1, forward strand.
GAAAACACTCAAGAAAGTACGTATGAAGTAGCTAAGTGAGAGTGATAGTGATTCGATACCGTTACCTCCCTATTGGGTGTGTTACTTATACGTAAGTTAAGAGCGATAACCGTCATCACGGTCTCCGTGCATTATCCCGCACGTTACGCCACTATGTCGTGCGTGGATAACTTATCTCTCAAGAAATCTGCATTATACCTACGAATTCCCCCACGGACGGAGGTTGGACCCGATCGATTAGGAACATAGGGAATATTCCTTGACTTGAGCCTCAATTATCTCAACTACTCGTCACTTCTCGATCTTATCGGATAGATAGCCTCCATGGGCTTGGTCAAACACTCACACCTTCTCTAAATCTCGCTTGGGCCTCCCGGCCACCTACGGCTAGGTTTGGGCCTCGCGGCCCACTGCGATCGGGTTTAGGGCCTCGTGACTGTAGGTGGATTTAGGCATCGTGGCCTATCTGAAGTTGGTCACTGGGCCTCTTGGCCCCTCTCCTCTGAGGCACGGGCCTCGGGGCCCCACAGTAGGTGGGTTCGAGCTTCGTAGCCTAGTCTCGGCCGACACAGGCTCGGGCCCATCTCGGGGTTTTCCTCCCTTTATCTAGGGTATTTAATGACATCATTGGGCCCTATTGGGCTGGTTGTATTTGGGCCTCTTGGCGGTTGGGCCCGACATTTTATCCGCATCGGTAATATTAATTATATAATAATTCATGCTAGGTATTAAAATTATTATAATTATGTAAAAATTTACTATAAGATTTGCTTCAAATTTATTTTACAATTAATAAAAAATAATTAATAGAAAAAAATCTTTTATAATCGATGCATAAATATTACTCCGAATAGTATATATATTGTATATTAGCAATAAATATCATATGATTATATTAAGTTTTTTTAATAATACTTATATTTATACATATATTCATTAGGATGAAATAAAGTAAATTAATTGAGTCGGTCCTTTTTAATAATTTTATTCAATATGTTAATACTATTGTATAGGTGACTAATTATACATTGACATATAATCATTACTAATATACAACTCTTTATATTATTAACTCCTAATCACACACATAAATTATTTTTCCAATTCAATGACATATCTTCTGAATTCACAAAAATATACACATAAATATTAGGAAAAATTACAAATAGGTGTAAAAAGTTAGCAAAATTACAAACAGTGTAAATGTGCAAATTTTTGTGCTTACGTGCAAAAAAATTTGTGCTTACGCAAATTTTTACACCTAGTTGTAATAAGGCTTACCTCTTTCTACCTTATTGTAAATGACCTTAAATATTATAAACTCGATATTAATATATAATGAGATTCACTTGTTTGAAATACTCACAATTAGTTTTTTATAAATATTGAACTTTCTCAAGAAAATATCTAATACACTTTTATAGGATGGAGTTATATAAAATAAGTTTCAAAATATATAAATATGTATAAATTGGTTTAGTTGGCAAACATTAAAATAAATGTGTGAGAGGTGCTAAGTTCAAACCCTTATGAATATTTTTTAAAACTTTATAGAAAATTGACACATAAGCAAACTTACCATAAGTCGACACTTCACAATAAAAGCGACATGTGGCGGTGAAAATATAAAAATGACACATAAGCGAGAATTAACCACAAGTCGACACATAAGTAAAATCAAACTACCTATTAGTATATAGGGGATTCATCAATATGGTATACTTCAAATTTAAAATGGGAAATTTTGACCTTACTCTATGAATTAACTTAAATGAATCATATATATGTCTTGGGATTTATTTTGATATATGTATATGTGATATCATTGTTAATTATTTTGAGTGATTTGGGCATACTTCATCAATTGCTTTGGCAACAATTTTTCAATAGTAGCATTCCATGTTTAATGATAATTTTCACTTAATTAATTGATTTTTTCAAGAGTAGCATCCCGTAATTAATTGTATTTTACCATTTTTTAGTCTACTATCCTTTTGAAAAAGTAATTGATAGAATTTTATTTAAAAGGAAAAACAAATCAAAATCAAATCTCATAATTATCTAAATTTACGGTTTAGCTTGACTTTTGTGATATCATTTTTAGAAAGAAAATCAATTGTAAGAAAAAATATACCCAGAGACGAAATTATGTGTAATTTGCTTCTTAAAATAAAGTCATGGGCAAATAATATGGCTCTAAATTGGTAAATCAACTAATTGATAAAAAAAAATTCATGTTGATTAGTTGGAATATTTATAGTAGTATATGTGTGATTATCTCAAATGTAATATCATTCTTAATTTTTAAATCTTAATTGTTCATTTTTATCTAATGACTACAAATAGTATAACACAAGAACTTATTACAATACAATCATATCTTACTTCAATATCTAAGTTTTCATAATGATAACAAAGAAGGAAATAAATTTTAATACATTAATTTTCGGTCCTAAATTTATTGTCCCGTAACTTTGATGGTTAATGTCCTATTTGAAATCTTTGACCAAAAATAAGGTATTTAAAAAAATTACTTATTACAAACGATTTTCAAATTATTTTAGAGTGGGAATATTAATGAATTCAATATAAATAAATTATATAATTCAAGTCGAGCTAACTTGAAAATTAAGGCACAGTCCCAATAAAAAAATAATTAAGGAAATTATGATATTGAAATTTGGTTCTATTTCCTTTTTATGAAAATCCTACATTATCATATTGTTATTTATAATACTTATGTTTGAGATATATTGAATTACTACAAGAACTTCAAGTTCTCTAGATTTCTCATTCTCCTTTAATTTTACGTGTGAGTTTCTTATTTTGTTTCTATTGTATAATATTATTATCCGTAAGTTTATTTACTTATTATATTTTTGATGAAAACGTAGAGTTTCAGAAAAATCATGTATGTCCTCTAATTTATGTAGAACTTTATGAAGTAATTCATAGATTAATGCTATGAACTCGTTGATTTTTTTATTTCAGCTTATAAGTTAATGTCTTTTTCCAAAAGTATAATATAGTTTGCTGAATTTTTTTAACCCTCTTTATGAATATTATATTTTATTGTATCATGAAGGCTTTAAATTAAGGAATTTTATTATTTTTTTCACTTTCTCGATGTAGAAGTTATAGTACTTCTTTTACATCCTTGGTAAAAAAAAATTTCATTAAAATTGAACTTCCGTATCTAAAACTAATAAATGCACACATTCTTTAAAGATTTTCGTATTATTAATTGCACACATTCTTTTAAGATTTTTCTTAGACAACTGCATGCATATTAGAATTGTTAATGATTGTTTATTTGATTTGATTAGAAAGTCACTTTGTCATTTTTTTTTTTATCGATATATGCATGTTAGTAATGAGTTTGTGTTTAACTTTTGCATGCCTTTTTGGCAATATTTATGACATTCTCAATCATTTATGTATAAACTTTAAATTTAAGGAATAATAAATTGAGTGATATTTTAATTTGAATGTGGCTTGTAATATAATGAACTTTTATTATGTAAAATAGTACACTCGCATACATTACTATTTTTATATTAATTTTTTAATAAGTTGTTTATTATTGAATTTGTTACACAATAGTAGAACTGTATTCTTATGATATTTGGTATATGCATGTTTTTAATGAGTTTGTGTTTAAGTTTTTGCATGATTTTTTTTTTTTTTTTTGCAATATTTATGATATACTCAATTATTTACGTACAAACTTTGATAAAATCCGATCCTTTCAATGAACAAAAATTATTATTCATTTCATACAGTCAAAATTGCTCTTATTTTTTATAAAAAAATTATTATTGTACAAAGTTGATAATGGAAAAAACTCTCATTCAAATTCGAGATATGACAATTAGTCTTGGGTGATATTTTACGCAAGCTATTTTTTTATTCCTATATACAAGATTGAAAACTATGGACCAGTTATTGTTCAGTTGTTCATTTATATAGAGATGATGAAGAACAATAATTCAAGAAAATTTTGGGACTACCGAACTAGAGGTTGGAAATGATGTTATTTTTTGTGCCGTCAATCGTCTTATAAAAAAATACAATATCTCTGTAAATGATGTTAGTTAATTATAAAATTAACATAACCATAGAAAGTTTACCATATAAATTTAAGAAATAATAAATTGAGTAATAATTAATTTGAATATGGTTTGTAATATAATGAACTTTATTTATTAGACTTTTTTTTATCGATAATGTTAGTTGTTAGTAGTTAGTTTACCAAGTGCTCAAACACTCCTAGAATTCTCCAAGCCACCTTATAACTCTATTAATTCATTCCCAAAGGGAATCGAACACCTCACCCACCGAAACTTATACTAATAACATAAATTTCAATTCACCGTTAAACAATGAATCTAATAACAAAAGGTTAGTCTCACATATATTTACAATATACTTAATTAGTATTATTTTTTATATGTTACATGAATAGAGGTATGCATATTATATTTTATAAAAAAGGAATGTAACTTATGTTTAAAACACAAAAATAGAATTTTCAAATACTTCAATAAGTATAATACAATAATTTTTCTTGTTACAACAATTCAAGTGTATTTTATAGCAAATATCTTATAATTTTTAACAATTATATATAACAATGTCCATATATTGGAATTTTAAACACTCTAAAATGTTATGGCGTGCCTGATCATAAAACCATTTTAAAAATTAGTACGCCATTAATGTTGTTGAGGAACATTGATCATTCGAAGGGGTTATGTAATGGAACGAGGTAAATTTTTTTTATTAATGTTATTTATTTATAGTTTTGTTAAGATTTATAATTATATTTGTTAACTAATATATTTAATATTTCTGTCAATTTTTAATTTTTAATTTTAATATTAGGTTGGTGATTACACGATTGAGAGATAAAATAATTGAAGGAATGGTTTTGGTAGTAGCAGTCTTTGGTGAATTGGTTTTAATACCAAGGCTATCATTAACTCCTTCGGATGCAAGGTTGCCCTTTAAATTTCAGCGGATATAGTTTCCATTAATTATATCATATGCTATGTCAATTAATAAAAGTTAAGGACAATCATTCTGTCACATCAAATTATTATTAAAAATATCGGTGTTCAGTCATGGTCAATTTGTATGTTGCAATTTCAAGGATTACTAATCGAGATGGTTTGGAAATCTTATTGTGTAACGATAATGGTAATAATTGTAATAAGAGAAAGAATGTCGTATTCCATGAGGTTTTTAGAAACCTTTAACTTTTGGTATATTTGTTAAATAAAAATTTTATTATCTACAAAATTTATGTTTGTTTTATGATTTATTGATTTTTTACACACTAATTATTGTATTATTGATTAAATTTTATAATAAAATATTAATATTATTGAAAATACAAAATAAATTATTCATTAGACAACCGTGTGAAGCACGGTTACAGGACAATACTAGTATTTATAAATTGGCTTAGTTGATAAAAATGTTATTAGTGTCATTTATGAGGTGCAAGGTTCAAATCCCTATATTACTAATAGGGAGTTTGTTTTTGCTTAGGTGTCGTCATGAGGTTAATTTGAATGAGGTGTCACATTCTTATTAAATGCATATATATGTTAATAATCTATGTGTCATTTTTCTATTGATTTATAATTAATATATGACATCTATGTAGCATTTTAATATAGGAATTAATTAAAAATATATTTCTAAGGAGGTTTGAACCTTAGACCTCTTGCACAATATGTATATTTTTAATAAATAAGTTAATATATAAATCTTTAAATATTTTAAATATCTATTTTATATCTAAAAGTGTTATCATATGATAATTTTTAAACATAAAATTATATTTAACTTAAGCCTATAAATGTATATAAGAAAAATTGTGGTTGTATCAACTTTTATAAAAAAAAACTAATATAATAATAGTATAATATTTATTGTTAATATACGATATATATATATATATATATATATATATATATATTATTCGAGTAATATTTATGCATCAATTATATAAAAAAATCTATTAATCGTCTCCTTTTTTTATTAATTGTAAAATAAATTTGAAACAAATCTTATTATAAATTCTTTCACATAATTATAATAATTATAATCCCTAACATGAATTGTCATACAATTAATATTATCATTATTTAAATTTAATATTATAATTATAATTTTTTATACATATAAATTATTTTAATATATATATTATTATTTGAAAATATTATATATAATATATTATATTGTAAAGTTTATTTAACGAAAATACCGCGTAATACACGAGAGCTCATCTAGTATAAGATAAATCAATGTGAGTTTGACACATAAGCCAAATGAATGTGAGTTTGACACATCATCAAAATTAAACTCCCTATTAGTATAATAAGGATTTTAATTTAATTTGACTCATTATTAAATAGGTCAAAATATTTCTAAAATTAAACTAAAATTAAGTCAAAAATTTATTTGTATAAAAATTTGTCATAGCTTAAATATATATATTAATTCACAAAATCTAGTGTGAAGCAGTTCATGTTGGTCTCGAGACCGAGTGATTAAAATAAGCTTAGATCGCCTTCCAAAGATAATTGGGGTTGAATAGATTATCTAAATCTTTTTCAAAGATCGGATTATCTATCCAAGATATCAAAGGCTGAGCAATGGAAACAAATTTTAACTCAATCTTGTTAGGATCAAAAAGCAATCAATTAAATGCAAATTAGTTTGCTTGAATAATTGATTATCAACAGATAAGTAAAACAAGAAGTAAAGAACACAGAATTTATAGTGGTTTGGATCAAATTGATCCAACATCCACTCTCCTTCTTCAACTTGAAGAAGGGCCTCAGACTTACTTTCTTACTTACTCGAGATTACAAATATAATGATGTGAAGATCCTTCTCTTCAAGCTATCAAACTATCTAGAAAACTGGTAAAGTACAAGACAGAAGTTTGAAGATATACAAGAGAGTGTTCTATAAACACTTAAAAACTTATGAAAATACTTTGGAAAACTTTTGTGAGTGCTCTTTGAAAAATCGTGAGTATTGGAATGAGTGTTAGTTGTTCTTTTCGTAATCGTGCTTAAACTTATTTATAAGCTCGTGAAACGGTTAGTTTATTGTAACAAACTAAAAACCGTTCAACAAACTTATTCTTGAAAACTGTCTTGACTTGGTGATCTTGAACTAGTCGCTGCCGGTGACTTAGTTAAGACTTGTCTTTCTTATTCTACTCAACTCGGTCTCGACCTCGTCTTGAACTCTTCATTATTGTCTCCAACAGATGACTTCTTCAAGATCATCTTCGGATGACCTTCTTTTTATAACCCGGTGACTATTCTAGCTCTCCCTAGTCCGATCACCCTAGCACTAGAATTCATTACATCGGCTATTCTATACATATTTAGCTGGTCATCTTACCTACATGAGCTCAACCTAATCTATACAATTTAACTCATCAAAACTACTTCGATCTAGCGGTTTCATAATGTAAATAAATACAATTACATTCATTTACTAATACCGTAACATTAATTTAATGACACAATTACAAATCACGATATAAATTGATTATAGTATCATTGTAATGGTATCCATTAATATTATAATGGTACCAATTTTATAATATATATGAAATTATTTCACAATAAAGTGACTAAACTTAAATATATTAATTCAGCTAGCAGACAATTACTCCTATGAGTCCAGTGATTTTCATAAAAGATGTAAAGCACAAATAAATCTTATTAAATTCGTAAGAAAAATGAATTAAAATATATAAAGCATGTACCCCCTCTGTCCCGCTCAAATTGTCTCTCTTTATCATTTTCGTCCGTCCCATCAAAGTATCTCATTCATTTTTATACATATCCTACTTTTATAATTATTCCTATACTATCTATATATTTACACCATATGCCACTCATTTAATATATTTAAATATATTTTTCATCTCTCTCCATCATATCACTTATACTATATTATTATTATACTACATTTTATCTCTCTCTATCGATCACATCATCTCGTATTATGTTATTATTATACAATATTTTTTAAAACTCGTGCCCAAAAGTGTTGGGTCACTTTGGGCGGGACGGAGTGTATATATATATATATATATATATATATATATATAAGTATTTGTGTGTATATTGTGTACAATAAAAGATTGTGTGCACAAAGTTTGGTTACAATGTAATATTATTTCGTAATCGTATAATAGTAGTTTAATTACGGTATAGTATTATTTCGGACATTGTATAGTATTAGTTTAGTTACAGTGTAGTATTAGTTTTTTTCTTTTTGTGCTATAGGACGGATCATATTGGATTGAGTAGGGTAAAAACATTATACACACTATTTTTAAGTGTGCACAATACGCACACAAATATTTGTCATACATATATATATGTTCGCCAAATATGATGCATGTCTTTATTCGCTTTAAGAAACTACGATGAAGCTGCATGATGATTTCCTTTACCACATATAAAGTGTGTATATATATATATAATGTGTGTGCTCTCTCTCGTTAAGTAAAGCATATCTACAAACAATTTGCAGCAAAAGCTCGAATCTAGAATAGAATAATTTAAAGTAGTTTTAAAGAGCTATGTGCAATAAATTAGTAAATTATTCGACTTCTATAAATAGATCCAAATTAATTTTAATTTGCTTGGTTACATGTCTAAATCTCACGTGGAAGACAATCAAAGGAATCATGATGCATCAATCTATGAAAGATTCTTGTGTGGGAGATATATATAGTTATGTGTATTTGTTTTAGTAATATTAGTTGTTTTATTAAAATTTATTAATTTGATAGTGATTATGTATAATGAAATAACCTAATACCATTTTGAGTTATACGGTGAAATTGATTTATGAGACAATCACTTTCCTATTAAGCAGCTTTTATAGTATAAAGGTACCATTATAATCATTCACTGGTACCATTATTATCATTCATTGATATCATAACCATTTTATGTTGTGATATCGGTTTATAAATATAATGATATCACTAAATAAATGTTATGATATCGTGAATGAATGTAATGGTATTAATTTTACCTATAAAAAAATGGTATTAATTTTATACTATAAAATCGCTTCACGCTACATTTTGTGGTCAACAAAATTTACTTTCAAATGACTATGAAATCGAATTGTTTTAATCATCGAATATACTGATTATGCTACACAATACTCATTTTAAAGTTGCAAAAATCTTTTTTACCCCCTTCAATCTTTTTTAAAAAAATTATTCCTATTTTCTCCTTTTTCAGACTTCACACCAAAATATCTTCTTAAGTGAGTAAAGAGTTTGTAAAGTTGGTGTTGGTGAGTCATGTGAGTATTGTTTTTAATAAGGTTAATATGCTATTTTCATGTCAAATGTTTTTATTTGAGGTAGTACTTTTTGTGTTTATAAGAATCATCATTTATTCTCTCATTAATTATTTTTATTATTTGGCTTTTACAACCAAAACTCATTAAGAAAAGATATAATTTTATATGAAAATGGTTCATAAGCTTATCGTTTGAAAAAATTTAAAATATCAAATATTTGATTAAAAATATTAAGAATCTCATCATGAGTACTATGTCATTGGAATAATATTATTTTTCAAGAGTATCAACAACAATTAATTTTTATTTACTATTTAAATTTAATAGCTTATTATATACCATTTTAATATAAAATCTACTCTTATAGGTTATTGGACTAGCTTATGGGAACTTGATATAATAATTAGTTAAGTGTGAGTCAACCAATTTCACTCAAATTGATTTACAATTAATATTTTATATTAAAATAATTAATACACATTAATAAAATAACTAATATTCTTCAACTAATACTTTTTAATGAAATCCCATAAAAAAGTATTCATTAATGAAATAACTAATATCATTTAAAACTAATACCTTATAGTATAAAAATAACTAATACTATAGGAAAAAATATTTTTAAGGACCATAACTTTCGGGAAAGGATAAGAACTTTAAAACATGGCGAATTGATGCCTAATTAGTCATAATCTTCACAAATCGACTAATTGACCCAATTTAGGTTGAAATTCGGCTCAACTTGGCCTGAATTTGGGCTGAATTTTGGGTTCAATTCGATGACTCGGGCTAATTTGTTCTCAAATTGCTATTTTTAAAAGTAATGGTCCTTAAATTGTCAACTTCAAAAGTTATGGTCCTCATTTCGTCACCCCCAAAAAGTTACTGTCCTCATTTTGTCACTTAAAAGTTAGAGTTCTCATTTTGTCAACAATTTACCCTAATGCTATCAAAATCAATTTTACGATAAAAATTATTCACACAATACTTTGTCATTAAATTAATTGTTATTGGAAGGAGTAGAATTTAATTATTTGATGCATACCAATTTATCACAATCATTTGAATAAATGAAGTGGTACTTACCGTAATCGGTATACTAGCCTCAGCAGCAAGGAGGTATCATTTTCAATTTATTGTAAAATTAAATAAGCTTTGAGATGTAAAATATTATGTAATTAAGTATCGCAAATATATGTCGACTGAATTTTTTTCCCTATATTTATGCAACCAATCAATTTACGATTGTTCTTTTGATTGGTTTGATTTTCTTTTCCTTTTACATTAATTGATTGAAAAAATTGAATTTGAACAATTTGAAATATGCATTCACCTACGTACCATCACTCATCCAATTATAAGTTCCATTTAATATAAGCCACGAGTGGTAACTTTTTTTTTTTTTTAATTTAATCGGTAAATGTTAGTTGTTAGTAGTTAGTTCACTAAAAAACTCGAAATTAACGAGGGCAATTAGCGAGGATGTGAAACCCTCGTTAATTAGCGAGGGCGAGACGAGGGCCAATTTAACGAGGGCTTTTGCGAGGAAATGGGCCCCTCGTTAATTCACGAGGGTATTAGCGAGGGTAGTTAACGAGGGCCGTTTAACGAGGGCGGCCCTCGGTAAGCCCATTAGCGAGAGTGTGTGCCCCTCGGCAAATTCTAACGAGGGCAATGCCCTCGCCAGCCCAAAGTTAACGAGGGCAAGGCCCCTCACACTAACGAGGGCACACCCCTCGCCTAGGCCCAAAGTTAACGAGGGAAAGGGCCCTCGCTAATTAACGAGGGCAAGGCCCCTCGCTAAGGCCCAAATAATTAAACTTTATTTTATTTTTTATTATTAAATTTATATGTGAAATTACTTAGTGTTCACAAATGAATTGGAAACTACCACCCATTTTATAACATAATAACTATGTTTGTTATTCATCCCCACTCGATGTGGGATAAAACTTGTAGTGGGTGAGAGTGAGAAACTATTCCTCATTTTATATCTCAATAATTGTGTTCAGCTTTTCATTCCCATTCGATGTGGGATAAGATTTGTAGTAAGTGAGAGTGAGAAACTACTCTTTATTTTATACCCTCAATAACCTTGTTCATTTTTCCTCCCCACTCAATGTGGGATAAAACTAGTGTGCTCATTGATCAAAATTCATGTAGAAATTTTATTTTGTATACTAAATAGCATTACTTTACAAATCCTAATAAATAATAATAATAATAATAATAATAATAATAATAATAATAATAATATTATTATAATAATAGAAATTTTATTTTGTATAATAAATTGCATTACTTTAGTTGATTTTTATTATTTTGAGTCGCCTATTATTCTATTGTGTTTATTTCAATATAATTATGATAAGTTATAATTTTAATTTTTTTATAAGTACATACTATTTTTTAATGTAATATAGAAAAATAAAATTTGAAAAAATAGAATTTATGAGTTTTAATTGTTTGAGTTTGAATTTTAATTGTTTAAGAGTATATATTTATACACATGATAATATATAGTTAATATATAGTTGACAATTTAATTGTATATGTAATAATAATAACAATGATGAACAATTATAAATTGTGATAATAATAATAATAACAATTATAAGCATGATAATATATATAGTGAATATATGTATACAATTTAATTGAATATATATGTGATAATATATATATATGTTATAATAATAATAACAATAATAAATGATAATATATATATATATAGTGAATATATATAGTATACAATTTAATTGAATATATACAATATTAATAATTATAAAATGATAATATATATATAGTAAATATAGTATACAATTTAATTAAATATATATATATATATATATATATATATGATAACAATTTAATTGAATATATAGTATACAATTTAATTGCATAACAATTATAAATTGAATATAATATAAATATAATTCAAAGCAAAAATATAATCGAATGATTAGCTTTGCCCAAACGGTAAAGCGACAAGGCCCTTACGTATGCCTCCACGGAGGTCGCGGGTTCGATCCCCGCGAGTGACTAAAATTGGCGATTTAAATGGCACTGGCGCGGCTGTGGTCCTGGGTTCGATACCCCCGACCGCAATTTTTTAATTAGATTTAATATTAGCGAGGGGCGAGACGAGGCCCGCCTCGCCAACGCGCCTCGCCAAATCCTCGCCCACCCGCCTCGCTATTTCCCGGGCAATCGTCCCTCGCAAAATCCCTCGGCAATTAGCGAGGGCACCGCCTCGTTAATTAGCGAGGGTCGAGCCGAGGAAGGGTTAACGACGACGCTTTTGCCGAGGGCAACTTTCCCTCGTTAAAGCCCTCGCCAAACCCCTCCCCCTCGTTAAATCCTCGCTAAATCCCTCTCTAAAACCATTTATTTTTGTGGTGATTCACCAAACGCCAAAAACACTCCTAGATTTTTTCAAGCCACCTTATAACTCCATTACTTCGCTCACAAAGGGATTTATTTCGCTGCATGAAAATTGTGATGTCTGTTATAACTATCTTACACAAATAAAATTTAAAAAATCAGTTTCACATACATTAGTTGCATATATATATATATATATATATATAATTGGGTAGATGTAAAATGTGACACCAACTTCGACTTAAACGTGACACTATAACTTTAATCGAAATATACATGTTGATTAATATAGTTGAAACGTGACATTAACTTTCGGTGACTGAAAATGTGAAATATGAAATGTGACACTAGCGCGCTTTTACTAAAACGTGTCAATAACTTTAGTTAAAATGTGGCGAACCGTGCACATGTAGCATATAAAACTTTGCGAATAAAAATCTAATTCGAAGGAAAAGAATAATGATCAATTACGTAAATGAAAAACATGTATCTAATCTATTACGTATATACGTTCATGAAATGTTAACATAAATCAAGAGAAAATTGTAGTTTTGCCCACATGAGAATTTTTCAACGACAATATTAATTCCACGTTTTTTTTTTTTGTCCTTTTTGCAAAAATAGTCCCGACCATTATTTTTAGGACCAAAACTGTAATTTTATCTCATTCTCTTGGGGCCAAAACTACAATTTATCATTCTGTTGAGACCAAAACTACAATTTTCTTGGGACTAAAAATGTCGAGAAAAAAAAACTACGAGACCAAAAATATCAAATAAAGGACCATTTTATAGACCACTTATTCTCTTGGACCAAAACTTAAATTTACCCCATAAATCAAATGTAATATGCTTACACACATTCTCTATATATTAATTCCTATGAATCACTACACGATCATCAGTAACAAATATATAATATTCCATTTAATATTCAAGCAAAACGCTGTACTAAAAAATTAATTAATTAAATATACATAAACACGACAATATTATAAATTAAAAGCATAGGATAACACCCTTGTTCATTTTTCTATATAACATATATCATATGTATGTGAAAGGAAAATTATGTGCCCCTATTAAGTATTCGATGCTACATGCGCACAAATTTTAAACAAAGTGCTTTTACATATCTGTAGTGCTTTCTTGTAAAACAATGAGAAAAAAAAGGGAAAAATAAAAAATTATAGCAAGAAAAAAAAAAAACATAAAATGAACAAATAATAAGGAATAAACATATAAAGATGGTATAGCTAATGATGATGGTGATGATTTTGATGCAGGAAGAATTTTGCTTTGGTTCCCTCTTGTGTTTGTCAGAGAGAGAGAGAAACAGCTTTTTTCTTGGTTTCTTTTCCTTTGTTTTCTGCTTTTGCAACATGGGATTTTGTTGAACCGTTTGAGCTTAGTATCCGACCCGCGACCCGAACCGATAAAAAAACACTAAAAGAAGAAACAATGGGTCCAAAACTTCTTCATGAGCAGCAGGGTTTTTATGTAATAAATCGATCATAAAGGTAATTGTTTTCTCATGTATAGGCTCCCTTTTACTCAATAGCTTTGCTTCTATCCATGATGATCCGGGTTATCCGGGTCGGGCCAAAATGTTGAGTACTTCAACCACTCTGCCTCTTGTTGGTTTGCCATGGATGATTCCTGCATGCAATCACATGAATACATGCATTTAATTTAATCGCAAAAGAATTTGTACGTGATCTCATGTATATGTAACACATCGCATGATTCATTTTCTGTGTTCCACTCTATATTCTATAATCTAAATGTATGACACTTGACACGTTAAAAATGATTCAACGAACAACCACAAGGGTCTATGTGTTAAAGATCTAAGAAGTGAAATACATATTGGAACATATAAAGTGATCGCACGTACAGAGTCGTCACACGAAATCATTTGTTTCATATTATTGATGAATGACACGTGGAGGGTAAAAATAATCAATGAATGATATACACCACATCAACATGTGTTAGTAATCTAGAAAGGTGAAACAATTAGTGAAATTAATTCGAAAAGTGAAACAAGAGAATTAATCGAACCAAAGAGACGTGATACTTTTGCTAGTTTTTACAATGTTTAAATTTAAATAATATAACAAAAACATGCAAAAGTATCACATTTTGAAACGTTTCATGCGAGACTTGCTCACGTAATCGAGTCTAGGGTTTAGATCGTCTCTTGTTCATAAAACACGACATGAAAAACCCCATTTCATGCAAAAATCACGATGTGTTTTCCAAATCCTACATAATAATACCAGTAAATTAAAAGTTTACGTGATCACAATCTACAATTCGAATATAATCAAGTGACAATCACGTAAAAATCTTAGCAGGAAGTTAGTTTGGAAATATTTGTTCAGTGAAACAAAATCATAACTGAAAAAACTGTCGCTTTATTACCTAGGATACCACAAAAAGGGTTATGGGGTTACGTCTTTTTCAATGAATTTCATTCTTTGTTGGAATTTTTCTTTATATTATTCTAAAGTAGATATACTTAGCCTTTCCTAAATCAATCTTTATATTATTCTAATTCATAGAAATTGGTAGTAGCAACAGTTCAAATTAAAAACAGCCTTACAAAAAGGGTGTTAAACAAGCTCCATTTTAACACTTTTTTTTTTTTTATATTTATGAAAAGTAGAGGAAAGGGGATTCCTGCTTACAACCCCCGCCCTTCATGGCTTTATGGGTTTACACTTGCTGCTTGCATATCTTTGCGGCATTTGATTTGACATAAGCATCGAAAGTTTTCCCAAAAGAAATTACAAAAAGGATCCATATATCCACAATAAAAAAATATATATATATCATGTATGGGGTACACTTAGATTTCCTTAGTTTTATTATATATATATATATATATGAAGAAAAAGAATGGGGTATAGTTAGATACACAAATGACGACACTTTATGTATGACTGTCTCATAGTGAGACGGTAATATTTTTTAGGGTAACAAGTGATGTTTTTGGAAAAACGTCAATTGTTACATTCATAGTATATATATATATATATATATATATATATATATATATATATAAGTGAAGAAAATGAATGGGTAGAGTTAGATTTCTTTAGTTTTGTTAGATACACAAATGCCGACGCTTCATGTATGTGAGACAGTAATATTTTTTAAGTTAACGAGCGATACGTTCCAATAAGAACATCACTTGTTACATTCAAAAGTATATATAACAAAATGGGGTAGAGTTAGATTTCCTTAATTTGTTAGATACACAAATGCCGACACTTATCTAAATCGATATTTTTTTGAAAAGAACATCACTTGTACCATTCAAAAGTAAGTATATATATATATATATATATATATATATATATATAATAAAGTTTCACTAACTATGAGACGGTCTCTCAAATTTTTGTGTGTAAATATTATTGCTCAAATGTAAGATGGTAATTTTAAAATTTTACAAGAAAATAAGAAACTAGATTCTACATGCTTTAACACGTAAACTTCCAAAATCATAAGAAAAGCAATGGGAGATAATAAGTGGTCCTATACAAATAAATCGATTTGCAATTTAATCATATATCATTGGTCACAAATTTAATTTCCTAAAGTCACTGAAACCCAAAACTCTGGTCCCTTTTGCCGTGATTTTTTTATAATAAAACTCAATTTGGAAAATGCAGTTTATTATAAATATATACATATACACATATATTTCCACATTATTGAAGAGAAAGCTGATATTGGGTTATGGAACTAGATTGGGAAAGGAAAAGGAGATAAAGTGGAGGCCGAGAATAAAAAAGAAAAAGAAAAGGCTTCTAGTCCCTCTCTTTTAGTTTTATCACATTTGAATATTATTCCAAGGAAAAAAACAATACTAATTAGTACTCCTTACGTCTCACATGTTAATTTGCAAGAAAGTGCAGTAATGAGTACAATTTTAAGAGATAATTTTGTAAATTTTTATGTATAAAGTAAAAATGAATTGAATTGTGTGTGTTGACCCAAAAGTAACGAAATTTTGCGTAAAATTGTGAATATTATGAGACTGGAGTATATGAAAAGTTTTTTTTTTTTTTTATCTTGGAGTGTACTCCTCCGTCCCATAGAAGCTTTCATAGGAGAGAGTGCACACACTTTAAGAAAGAAGTCTAATGATTAGGATAATTTTGTAAAATTTTATGTATAAATTAGAAAAATTATTGGGTTGTGTATATGTGTGAGTAAAAATAATGACATTTTGTGTATATTAGTTCAAATTGTGAGGGTGAGGTTTATAAAGAGTTTTCCATTTTAAGTGTGCGAAATTTATAGTAGGATGGACAAAAATGAAAAGTGTGAAAGGTTTTATGGGACGGAGGGAGTACAACTTATTTGGAGACGTCTAAATAAAGAAAGTGTGCAAATTATTATGTGACGGAAGGAGTAATAATTTTGTAAATTTTTATGTATAAAATAATAAAATGAATTGAATTGTGTGAGGGCCCAAAAGCAATGACATTTTGTGTAAAATTATGAAATTTGGAGTTTATAAAATATTTTCTATCTTGTAATATACAAGTAATTTTGAGACGTTAAAATAAAAAAGTGTGCAAGTTATTATGTGATTGACTTTAGTACTAATACATGCACTCATTAGATTTGATATGTATCTTTTTCTTTATTGTACTAGCAAGAAGGTAGTTCCCATATTGACACATAGGAAGCATGCATTTCAGGGTCAAAAAGGTAAAATCAGTGATGACTTACTCCTTTAATGTCAGTTGAAGTGCACCCCATGATGAGTTCCTCCAATCCAGATGCAGACCTTCCCCCATTTTATGATGTTGTTCCTGCTGTGGCGGTTGTTGTTGTTGTTGCTGCAATAAAGATAATTATATTTATTAATTACAAATATATAAATATATATAAAAAATAAAAAATAAAAACATAATCATCTATATCATCATGCATTGTCTGCAAAAGACAGCAACTCTAAAGTTGCAAAATCTTGAGTGCTTGTAAGCACTATGGGTGGCACACAAAATTTTGTCATCCATCTCCAGGTTTTTGTTAACATGATTATATTTATTGTTTATTTGACTTGGATTGCATGGTTCATTGATCGATGCATGTGCCTGCAGTTATTAATTAATTAATTAATTTATATCTTTAATTATGTCCAAGAAATTCAACCCTTTAAACAAGATGGGATAATTTGGTGGAAAAGATTTGAACTTTGGGTATATATGTATTTGACAACTCTATTAATAACTTCTAAATTTAATATTTTATATATAAAATTGAGATGGGTGGCCTTTGAAAAATAAAATTAATTCTATACTACCACTCTTGTGATGAGAATGAAAATATTTTTTTGTTCCGTGATTTAGATATATTCGGGACTAGTACATTTAGGTTATTATATTTTAATTTTCACATATTTAAGCTAAATTGGTTAGAAACAATCCAATTCAGGTAAAATGTCACTTGACCTAAATTTGGTCTGAAATTTGCCAAATTTAAAATTTACAAACCTGAATGTGTCAAATTAAAATTTAATGATTCTAAATGTGACATCCACAAATATATTATACTACAATTATTGTTTTAAAAAAATATTCCAATAAATTAATTATTATATCATTTTTCAAGAAAATGCTGTTTTCTCTTCTATCGTATTGTAGAATTCGCCAGAATTGCCCGTATGGGTACCACCCATACGAGCATGTTGTACGGTGATTTCTACCCGAGATGTAAATATTACCTGGAACCAGGTGGCTTAGCCCATCTTGCCACCGTATTCCTCACTTTATTAAGAGACCCAGGTTCGATTTTATTTTTGGGAACGAATTATGAAGTTATGAGGTGGCTTAGAGTGTGTTTGAGCGTTTGGTGAAGTAACTACTAACCACTAATATTTACTAATAAAAAAATTACCTGAAAATTTTCATTAGGGAGGATGATTCTTGGGACATGGTAGGAGTGATCTTGATCGAGAATGATGGAGGCGTGGTGGTGGTGGAGGGGCGGCGGCGCGATGATGGTGGAGATGGAATGAGAAGGGGTGGTTATGTGAAACGCCGTCGCTGCAGCAATTTGAGCATGAGTAAGGTGATGCTGCTGCTCATGGCTCACGTGATGTTGTCCACGCTCCTCGCACGTGCCTTCCCTTGCTATGGAAGCCTCCCCAATATTTCCACCACCTGCACTCTGCAATTAATCATCAAATCATATTTATTATTTATTATAATTAATTAATTTCTACAAATTAATTACTGCTGAAGTTTTGATCATCAATTTATCATCAGCCTGTTGCTCTCAAGAAAGCCTGCTATTATTTTCATGCTTTCGGGACAAGCAATTGAAAAATGTGGAAATTAAGATGTTCTTTTCTTCGTATTTGATGCATCAATTATTTTTTATTCTCAAGAGAATGAGTGGTCTGCAAAATGATTATTTTTTTGATATTTTTGGTCACGTAGTTTTTTCGATATTTTTAGTCAAAAATTACAGTTTTAATCTCAAAAGAATGATAAATCACAGTTTTGGTCCTAAGAAATAATGGTTGAGACTATTTTAAAAAAAAAAAAGAACGGGAATTAAAATTATCGTTAAAAATTCACTTCCATTAGGTAAAATAAAAATTTATCAGAAATTATCTCGTATAGACAAGACTCAAGCTCTATAATTAATAGAAACGTAAAATTCCACAGCAAATTTTCTCTCATTTGAAAAAAATGTTACCGTACATACCTCATGATCAAAGGGTTTTCTGAAGGGTAGATAACTAAAATGATCAGCTTTGAGCTGGTGGATATCGTGGATGCCGGCGTAAGCCACAGGCATCGGAGTTCCGCCGGCGATGCTGACGGCGGCGGAGTAATCTTCCCGTTGTGGGATGTTCATTTCTTTAGAAGAAGAGCAGCTTCCTGCGCTTCCACTGTCTCTACGGTCTACGGTTTCCACGGCATTGAGGGCCCCACTTCTATCCGACCAATTGCATTGCCTAGGCTGTGTTTGGTAGAAAATTTTTGAAACAACAAGCTCTCCTTCTCTCTCCTCTTCATGTTGCCCTAAATGGTATTGATGCATGACCCAATTAGTCTTTTCGGGTTTTCGG
Organism: Paraleonurus japonicus; assembly: GCA_030762865.1. NCBI lineage: Eukaryota > Viridiplantae > Streptophyta > Magnoliopsida > Lamiales > Lamiaceae > Paraleonurus > Paraleonurus japonicus. Next base: position 26,452,916 of record CM061060.1, read on the forward strand.
TTTTTTCCAAAGTTGGTGTACAATACTAGGATTTTTTTGCACCCCTTTTGCTTTCCGTTAACCATAACGGGTCGGGTTTTCCCGGTTTTATGCCACCGGGTTTCACCCCTTGCAGATCGCATTCCATTTGTATTTTTCTTCTCTTTCTTGTGCCCGTGGTGTACGCTTTTGAGGGCCTATGGAAAAATGTCTACTCAAACCATCTCTTGTTACTCCTGAAATTAAATTAATCAAAGTTAGGTGCAACAAATTAATGAAAAATTCACAAACCAACAAAACCCTAGCTAATTTCATTTCCTTAGTAAAACCAAACTTGTTGAATTTGTACTACAAATTAATTTCTCGAATATTTCTCGTACTCTTTAATGATATTCATCTTTTCCCGATAAAAAAATGAACCTGGAAGTTTCTCGGGATGGGTGTAACAAATCCCGTCTTCTCCTTCTATAGTCGGGATAAACTCATCGATCAATGGATGAGATTTCGAGTCTTTTCCTTCGACTTTAGCTTCGAGATGTTCGATCAACTCCTGGTCCGTCGGATCAAACTTAACTCCGGCAGGTAAACCAACCCAATCCTACATGATAATAGATGATCAATCAAATTCAACATTTTATTACACTTAAAAAAGCAATTAATATTCCGAAATGGAATTCTTGTCTTAGTATTCGATTCTTGATTGTCAAAAATCTTGCAAAGGAAGCCAAGAATATCGTATCTGAAAATAAAATAAAATAAAATAAATATCCGTACCGGCTTTCCTTCTAGCTTGTGTCCACAGCCAGGGCAGTGTTTGGATCCGCATAATTGATGCTCCTCAAGCTTCGCATCGATGAGATCAGAACTGCTCACCTGACTATTCTTATTCATGGCTCAACCAAACAAGCCCTTACCTCCTCTTCTGCAATTTTTTTTTTTAAAAAAATTAATCTTAATATAACTAAACTGAAATCCCAATTTCAATATTTTCCGTGTCTTAATTACCAGTTGCTTCCTAAATATCAAGAACCCTTCATCAATCATGTGTGCTTAGATACTTTCTGCAAGGGGAAAAGATATCAATTTATGCATTCGAAAAGGACAAAAATATCATAAGAAAAAACATATACCAAACAAGAGAATCAAAGTGATGTATCAATTTAAAAAAAAAATCGAAAATCAAACCTTTTGCGAAATATTTATGTACATGATGATCAAATTAAATTACCTGCAGTCTTGCCGAATCAAAATTTATTCAGTAAATTCTGATTTCAGTTTTTGCAAAGGAAATTAAGAGATTAATTGTGGAAATTAAGTAGATAATCTTGAAGAACTAGAGAGAGAGAGAGAGGAAGAAGAGGTGGGATTGAGGTATAAAACGTGCTTTAAGCTTGGAAAAACAGCAGAATTGGCGTCACTTTAACTGAAGCAAGTAGTGAGATAAAGGAAAAGGTATCCTCATATCCTACTACCTTTAACTCTTTGCTAACTTAAGCACACCAGTTTCTCTAAGTGTGTAATACCTTGTGATGAGAGAGAGAGAGAGTAGTAAAGAAAGGTGTGGTTGTCTAAGGAGAGTAGCTTTGTATGTATGTTTAGGAGTCTTCTTGACTGGTAAAGCAAAAGGTAGCCAACGGCCTTAGCTGTTGTTGTTAAGCCACACACTCAAAAGCATACACGGTTTTATTTTCATTTTCATTCTAACAAATAAATCATTATTCTATTATTATTATTATTATTATTATTATTATTATTATTATTATCTTACTATTTTCATATTAATTATACACGAATAAGGTATGTCCTCTCTCTTTCACTATGCGTGGAAATTCCCACTCTCTTATTTTTTTCCCTTTTATATCGCATGCACTATTTATTTGTTACTCCAAATTAGAGTTTGTGAAATGTATTTGTATTTTAAATGATATTAATTATTTCATTAAAAGATATTAATTAATAGTAATATTATATAATAAAAATAATGGCAAATTGCATGTTTGGTCACAAAAGAATGAATGGTTTGTAAAATAGTCATTTTTTATACTTTTGGTCCCGTAGTTTTTTCGACATTTTTAGTTCCAAGAAAAGCGCAATTTTTTTCCAAGAAAATGAGATAAAATTGCAGTTTTGATTCTAAAAAATAATATTCGGACTATTTTTGCAAAAAAAAAGGACAAAAAAACAACGTTAGATTAGTATTATTGTTGAAAAATTCTTATAGGATCAAAACTACAATTTTTTCTAAAAATAACTATATATTTTTGAGTTGCAGATAAAATTGATTTACAAGAGTGAAGAGACCATTTCCCATAATATATTTTTTGAGTTGCAGATGTTATATTTAAAAAAAAAAGAAAAATGATACTTTAAAATTTTAAATATCACAAAAAAACGTGAAAGTAGACTGTCTTATGCAAGAGGCTTCCTCTCTCTATTTAATAATAAATGTAATTCACGTCATCATCCATTTTTATATAGAGCCTAATATTTAGCTTTTTACGGAATTAGATAAACCCTCTATCTTTATGTCGGTCTAAATATCCTAACAAAAACTACATAATTCAATAAAATTAAGGTACATTTTATATATGAGTACCTAAAAACCTCCCTCCCAAAAAAAAAAAAAAAAAATCGAAACGGAAAAGGTAAATATTAAAGAAAGATATAAAAACAGGAAAAAGAATGGCAAAAATGATAGGAACTCACATGGGTTTTGAGCTGGAGTGCTGATCATGATTCTTTTGCCATGAATGTTTTAGAGAGAGAAAGAGATAGAGAGGAGAGAGAAAGGGGAAGAAGGGTACAACATTGCTTGATATGCAAGGCAAGTGAGGAGCTAGCATACTTGATGGACCACCACCATCCCATATTTAATTCCTACTAATTATTTTTTAATATATATTAATATTACTTAATTAATTATAGTAATTAAGAAGACGTTAACTCTAAGCACCCCATTTGTTTAATTTAATCAATCTAAATGTTAAATTCAGCAAACATACCACAAATTAAGTTTCGCAATTAAAAGAATATAATTTTTTATTCTCCTTGTTTTCTGAAATTTTTTGGACAATTTAATCACACTCTTACAAAAATATATCAGACATACCACCACTTAGTGGTGGTCCACTTGAGAGATTTTCATGTGTGACCCACCCAACCCCACCCCCTACCCAATGCCCTATCTAACTAGGGAATTAGTCCTAATAATTTACTCATCTTATAAAAATAGATTTTTAATTTTTTTATATAAAAATTATTATTATTAGAAAATTAAATTTTTATTTTGTTTTTCTTGTCATTTTATCCTTATTATAATATTTAAAAAATTGATTTGAAAAAAATATTAAAGAAGAATAAAAAAATAAATTATACATTAAATATAATTATTAATTTATTTTTGTGGGACGGAAGAAGATAAGAAAAAAAAGGAAATGATGAAGGCTTCAACGAAATGTTTGCAGAGAGCATAATGTTATGATTATATTTGTTCATAATGTGTCTGATTTTGGTTTTCATGCAGAGACTATTTTGGTTCCATTTCAAGAACTAAATAATTTTGTCCAGCATAAAAAAATATATATATACTTGAACATACGCTACTTTACCCTTGACCCTAAGGTCTTTTTTTTTTTCTTTTTTTTTTTTTTCAATTATCAATAATTATGATACAATCAAAATTAATTAACCAAATCAATATATAATATTTTGTGAGCTTAGTTGAAGAATCCAGAAATAGCGTGTTTCATACAAGATCGTCTCGTATAGGAATTTGTCAATATGTTTGGCCTAAATATTTTTCAAGAATAATCCAAGCAAAAGATAGGGTGGATTTTAGTTTTGGCCTAAATATTTTTCAAGAATAATCCAAGCAAACGTTTGACCAGGATTTATATTCTTGAGGCACATAGATTTTCGATTTAAATAAAAAAAAAAAAGGCAAAGTCTGATGTGAACAAAGGTTTACGGTGAAATTTGATCCATATTAAAAAAAAATAGATCAATTTACTTTTCAATTGTCTCAACTAATACTTTTTAGTAATATAGGTAATACTCTTCTCGTTATCATGACCGATAATCTTTAATAATATATGTAATACTCTTCAATTATCACGACCGATACTCTTTATCAATATAAGACATACTCTTCAGCTTATCACGATTGAAACCTTTTAGCAATATAGATAATACCGCTCAGCTTATTAATCGATACTATTTAGTAAATGATCAAGGAACCTTTATTTTTTATTTAAATCGAAAATTTATGTGCCTCAAGAATATATATTCTGGTCAAATGTTTGTATCTAAAATTATTATTTTAAAAAGTGAATTTTCATATATTGGCCGCAATTCACATGTCCAATTAATTAACTACATACACACACACACACATATTATAGAATAATGATAAGAGCTAATTGTTATGTTAAGGGTCCAAGTCAATAAAAGTTATTAATTAAAATACGATGCAAATTATTAATACAGTGAGTTGAGCATGAATATTCCATAAGAAATTTTAATATTTAGTGGCTATATATATGTATAAATTATTGTCTAATACAACATTTTGTACTTGTTTTATTTGTCCGTCCATCAAAATATGTTCATTTTCTTTATGAAAATAATTATTTTATTATCATCTTTCAACCATCACTTAATTACTCAAAATATCATTGATTTTATACTCACAAACAATCCATTTATTCCTAATGAATTAACCCCACAATATCCATTTTACTTATCTACTTTATCTATTTTTTTAAACTTGTGTCCAACCCTTGAACATATTCCTGGACGGAGAGTTTTGTGAGATCGAGATCGCCTCACAGTGCGTCAAAGGAAAAAAAAATCATTTTTAATGAAAAATCATTTTTTATAGGTGTAAAATATCTTTTCAAATTGATAAAAAGAAAATTAATTACATGTAATATTGATTTTTTTTTCTACGATGCAAGATATATATTCTCTCTATAATATACAACACATAAGGTAGAGTATAAGGAGAACAAAAATAGTATCTCTCTTAATTTGGTAGAAAGGTTAGTATACATACATTGAAAATGGAAATTAAAAAAGAGGTTTGAATATTGACTAATAATATGTAACATGATTGGGACCCACATATCTTAAGGTTGTTCTTATACTTGTCCAATTTCGTACTCCACATGCCCCCGTAATCATCTTGGTATTCTGTGCATGCCAACCCCACCCCCACCCTACCCCACCCCCTTCTTTTATCTAGTGCACACACAAATTTCTAATTTCTCTAATCTGTGTGTGAGAGAGAGAACAAATTGAGGTGTACCAACCAAAGACATGGACAAACAATCTTTTTAACAAGATTTCAACATCATTTCCTTATGAGAAATTATATGTTTCAGATTTTCATTTTTTCCCTCTTTTTGTTGTATGTAGATTCAAATTGTTATTATTACACTAACACATTGTGTTCTATTGGCCGACTTCAACGTTACGAATTTATTAAATTTCTTTAATTAAGAAAAAATAAACTATATATTCGGTTGAGTAGCTTGACATGTAATAAGATCTTGTATACGGAGAAATATTTTTTTGTGGGAATGTTTAAAAAAAAACAAAATCATCAAATAAAAATTTGAATTACTATATTGTTATCTAATATATAGCACATACAATATCAGTTATTTAGAAATTAAAGAAAGTAAAATCTTGCAGGTCAATCGGGTAAAAACGAGTAGAAGGATTTTTCCCCACCTTATCATAAGAGCATGCATGAAACACTTCAAAAAAAAAAAAAAAGTTGGGAAATTGGACTTCCGATTCTAAGAGAATTGGTCTAAAATATATTTGATATCTATATGCGAAATTGATTCTTTTTTAGCATTTTTGCTCTCATCCAGTTAATTTTCTGATGGATATCGTTAGTTGATCAAAATTGACTTTAAAAATGATATTATAAAATGGGGCATTTACATATAAGTTCAAAAAAGTAAGCTAATTACAAATAGGTTCAAAAAATTTGAACAAGCATAAATTTTTTTGAACAGATGCACAAAAATATTTGAACATGAACCTATTCTTAATTTTGAATTTTTCTTCAACCTATTTGTAATTTTCCCTTATAAAATTATATAATTAAATGTAAATATGCATATTGAGTTTTGATATAATTAAAAATACAAAAATATATTTTTAAATAAAAAAATAAATAAAATCTGAAAATAAAAAAATATTATATTGAGAATCGGTATAAAATTTAAAAATACAAACAATAATTTCTTTCACACTAATCAATTGGGGTTTGACAGAAGAAATTTACATGTTTAAAAATTGAAGATATAGATCATGAAATCGAATTTCAATTATTTTTAGAAAGATATCAATTGGTAGAACCGTTTATAAAGGAAAGTAATGTTGTATATTATTGTGACAAAGATTAATGTGAGGAGTGTTTAAAGAGGGGATTGTGTTTTTATACATATTTTAGATATAAAGTGGACGTTAGCAAGAATTTTCTAAAGACAGGCGAACTCACGATGGACGTGCGAGGACTTTGGGGCGAGCAGCTAATTTCGCGAGGAAGGAGTATATCCATGCGAGCATCCCGTCCTCACCATTTAATGTGATGGAGGGCACGTGTGCCTCGATCGTAAAGTCAATCCCATCAAGTCAAAGAACATTCTTATTGTCGGGTGGAGTGGCACGATCCCATTGGTCGTGAGGCCCATCACCGACACAACAAAGAAAATAAGGCCATGCATTTAATGCTTGATTAGATTTTCTCTTTAATATATAATTTAAAGACGACATATTTGTAGTATAAATAGATACCGATGGAAATAAAAAAGAATCGGAGAATCCAAAATAAAAATACTTAAGACTCGAGCCTAAAAACCTCAAAGCAATTCAAAGTGTGTAATATTTATTGCTCTTACAACTCTCAAACCCCGTGAATCACCAGCTTATCGGGTTTATATCCGATAAATAGTATTAATTGCTTAAATCAATCCGTTATTCGAATCAATCGTATTACTTAGGAGAAAATTCACTACAAACTAATTCGTAACAACAATTAGCCCCGTCTCGTGGGAAACTTGCAGTAAAGTCACCACGAAAACTAGGAACAAAAGAAGTCAAGAACCATCCAGGAGTATCTCCGTTTCCGGTTATCAAAATCTAAATGTCTAGATTAGGTGCACGAAGCACCCCGGTGGAAAATCCGGGTGGATCGGTCTCCGTGAGGCTAGAACTCCGAGGCATGGAACCGGTACTTTACACCCGATTCCGATCTAGGAATACCGTACACTGAGCAGTCACACCGCCATTAGGCAACTCGAAGCTAGAGGTCGGGAGCCGACCTCCCTCACCAGCCTCCAGAGGAAGTCGGGCGCCCACGCGAGACCAGCCGGGCAAGAGACCCATGATTGAAGAAGTGGCCGAAAGCGGACATGCTAGAGCCGGATCCGTGGCTATTTCAGACAACGATCGGTATTCCGTCGTTTAGTGGTCACCCCCACGACCCCGAGAGGCATGGAGGAGCAAAAGGTCAACTCGCAGCCCCGAATTCTCGAGCGAATACGAATTCCGTCAGACGTTCCCCATTCAGACCGCATAGGTCCACTAGCAAAGGAGGGCCCTCGCGGATCGATCCTTGGCCTTTTAGGACCCGCACTCCACGGCCCCAGAGGGAAATTCTCATGACACCTTGTTGGTAGCAATGCAAAGAAGATAGACGATATGGAGGGACGGTTCGACACTGTGGAGGGGCTTTTCCGAAGGAATATGGCCTCTCGAGCCACTATCGATGGATATCGAGCAGCCCCAATACAATCCAAGATCACTCCATTCCGTGCTCAAATGTACGAAGGGAGGGCTGATCCAGAGACTCACCTAAGTAAGTTTAATATTTACATGACCGGACGTGGGGCGACAGACGCAACAAGATGCCGTCAATTTCCTCTAACCTTGGGTGATCCGGCCCATAAATGGTATGTAAATCTCCCGCACAAATCTATCAACAAGTTCGAGGAGCTGGGCGGCCAGTTCGTTGAATATTTTACGGCCAAAATTTTAAGGCCGAAAACCAAGAGAGACTCATTGCCGTAAAACAAAAGAAAGAGGAAAATGACGAAGCTTATCTTGACCGCGTTGATGGAATCATCCTCTCTGGGAACCTATTGGAGATGAACTCCAGTTGCATGCGGCAATGAGCGGACTCAGCAGCACACTCCCACTTATTTCGCCACTTAACAAAGAGGTACCCGACGACCTACTCGTAATCTCGAGCACCGGCAGGGATATGATTACTGTGTAAAAGCTCCTCACCCAGAGGTTAGGTGAAGGGAAAGAAGATGTTGTCGAACATGCGGAACAACCCAAAACTTTACCGACGAAGAAAGGCTCAAAGCTAAGGCAGAAGACGGGCGGAAATAAAGCCCCGGAACGTTTAAGAGCTTTGAATCCCCCCACCAGACCAGAAATGCAAGTTCTCGAGGTCCTAAGAGTTACTCCAACATATGTCTACAATACCATAAAGTCTACGGAGTCTTCCGTAAGCCTCGCCCCATCAGCTGATGCAACGCGACTCAATGGGAATAAGTTCTGCACCTTTCACGTTGCCGCTCGGCACAACACGAGTGAATGTCGGGATCTTTTGAAACAACTATGGAAAATGTACGAAGCGGGAAAGTTGGAAGATTTCGTAAAGGCCACCGCCTTAATCGATTGAGAGGAAAGAGGACCTCCACGAAGGCAAAGAGAACCGGAGGAGCGAGGAGCTCCTAGGCGCGAGCCGAGGGCTAGGGCCGCCGCTCCAAGAGCAGTGGTGAGGAACGACTACAATGACGAAGACGAGCCACCAGAGAATCATCAAGGTGGCCGCATTCATGTAATCACCCCGGTAGCAGCTGGGGATTGGTCCCGATTGGACATCTATCCAACAGAAGCGCAAGGCCAAAATCCGGTCAATCGACAACATCCACCTTGTAGCTCCTCCGGACCCGACAATCTCCAAGGTAGCCTTATCCTTTTCCAATTCAGACCGAGAAGGCGTCCTCCTCCCAAAGGACGATGCCTTAGTCATCTCGGCAAACATCCCGGGAATGACCGTGGATAGAGTCTTGATCGACAATGGGTATTACAATATTATCTTTAAGAATGCATTGGATCAACTCGGGAACCTAGCAAAGGTCATCAAGCCTTATGACATCCAACCGCGAGGGTTTGGCGACAACATGGTCAATGCATATGGGCAGGTCAAACTCTCCGTAGAACTCATCGACTTCCGTAACCCAAAGATCAAGATCACTAGGCCGTTAGACTTTGTAATAGTAGACCTGCTAAATATTTATAATGGCTTTCTAGGACGCCCTTTTTGAGACTTTCGAGGCAAGAGCCTCTTCATACTTCTATTGTATCAAATTCCCACTAGCGAAGGAAGTTGGCACAATTAAGGGGGATCTTAAAATGGCAAAGAAGTGTTTGAACTACTCTCTTGTTAATTTCAATTCGGCTTGTGTTTTGGACTCAAGATGTCATACGCTCACCGCTGCACAAGAATTAGGATCATCGCGTAAAAATCAGTTAACGATCCAAAGGAGCTAAGTGGGAGTGAGAACGGCGCTTTGCATGAACAAGTGGGGATCGAGCCCCGTTTAGGATATGAAGCGACGCACATGGATGTAGATCCAAGAGGAATGATACGCGATCCGTGGGGCATGAATAGAAGTGCACCGGTTGAGGAGCTTGAAAATATTCCTATCGAGCCCGGTTGGCCAGATCTTGAAGTCACCATAGGCGCCAAAGTGCCGACAAAAATTAGGGAGGAGTTAATCAACTTTCTCAAAACCATCTAGACATTTTCGCATGGTCGCATAAGGACATGGTCGGCATCGACCCCGAGCATGCATGCCATCGCTTGAAGATCAACTCGAAACGAAAACCAATTTCCCGTAAAAGAAGGAAATTCATCCGAGAAGTGCGCATCATTGGCAGAGGAGGTCAAGAAGCTCTTGGATAATGAACTGATCGAAGCGCTATTGACGAGCCACAATGGGTAGCCAATGCATCCTTGTCAAAATAAGCGAACAATTCATGGAGGTTGTGCATAGACTTCACCGACCTAAATGCGGCTGTCCCAAAGATCATTTCCCCATGCCACATATAGACCACTTAGTGGATAGCACACCGGGCACGAAATGATGTCTTTCATGGATGCCTTTTTGGTATCATCAGATTCCGATGGCGGAAGAGGATATCAAACACACATCCTTTCTTACCGAGAAGAACGTATATTCTTGGTGTCGGATGCCTTTTGGCCTAAAAATACCGGGCAACGTATCAAAGGTTAGTAAACCGGATGTTTGCCGATCAAATTGGGAACACGATGGAGGTTTACATCGATTTACATATTCGTCAAGAGTAACAAAAAGAGGATTATCTAATAGACCTAGGGGAGGCGTTTGCCATAATAAGGGATTTCAATATGAAGCTTAATCCTAAGAAATGCAGCTTTCGGAGTCGGGTCCCAGAAATTCTTAGGGCACATTGTCAATCGAGAGGCATCGAGGTAAATCCGCCCAGATCAAGACCATCCTCGATATGGAAGAACCTCGCACTATCAAGCAAGTTCAAGTCTGGCAGTCGCTTGGCGCCTTTAAGTGGGTTCATCTCCAGACTGGGGATAATAGTCGACCTTTCTTCGCCACTATTCGGAAGCAAAAATTCACTTGGAATAGGGAGAGCCAATTGGCTTTCTCCAAGCTTAAGGAATATTTGGCAGATCCCCGCATCCTCGCAAAGCCCGTGCCAGAGAAAAGCTATTCCTTTATTTGGCCGCGTCGGAGTCGGCAATAAGTGTCGTATTGGTCCGCGAGGAGGGGCATCGGCATTTACCGATTTACTTTGTTAGCCAAGTATTGTATGATGCGGAGCTCAAGTATGCCCCTCTGGAGAAACTCGCCTACGCTTTAGTCATGAGCGCAAGGAAGTTGTGGGCTTATTTTTTCGACCACCACATTGAGGTACTCACCACTCTCCCACTTCGACAAGTTCTTCATCATCCCGACACAAATGGGCGATTCTTTGAAATGGTCGCTAGAAACCGCTCAATACGACATCACCTATGCACCTCGTACATCAATCAAAGGACAAGTCCTAGTGGATTTTGTGGCCGAATTAACTTTTCCCCGAGCTCGACTAGGATTGAGGTTCCCCTTGGAAGCTCTTTGTTGATGGCTCGGCCACGACCAGCCGTGCGGGCAAGGTGCATAGTTCTCATTGGTCCTGAAGGTCAATGTTTCACAAATGCGGTAACTTTTGATTTCTTAGCAACAAACAATGAGGCGGAGTACGAAGCCTTGATAGGAGGCACGGAACTCGCCAAAGCCGTGGGAGCTCGCCAATTACATATCTTCATGGATTCCCTTCTCGTGGTTAATCGTGTTAAGGGCGAGTATGAAGCAAAAACGAGCAGATGGTAAAATATCGTAATCACGTTGTAGTCCTTTGCGAACAACTACAACAGTCTTCATAGAGCAAGTCCCGCGAGAGCGCATGCATGCATTATCGAAGCTTGCCTCATCCGACGGCGGCGGATATGTCCAACATTATCCTCACCCGACTTGGAACCCCAACGATACTTAGGGGAACAATTGCAAACGTCGGGATCGAAGAAGGTTCTTGGATGACTCTAATAATTAAGTATCTTAAAAGCGGGACATTGCCCGAGGATAAGGTATCGCCAACAGCCTTCACCGAGAGCCACCAAATTTGTGATCCTGGATGAATAGTTGTATAAACGAAGTTTCTTTCTACCTCTACTCAAGTGTATAACACCCGAGCAGGGCAAAGAATACCGAGTGAGATCCACAGAGCCTGTGGAAATCACACAGGGGCGAGCGCTCATCCATAAAACAGCTTCGACAGGTTACTTTTGGATCACCCTTCAACGGGATACCATCGCATATGCGCGAGCTTGCCGAGAATGCTAGCTCATGGGGCCAAACATAAGAGCATCCCGGAGTTATTAAAATTAATTTTTAGCCCGTGGCCATTTTGCGCATGGGGTATCGACCTAATCGGTTCCCTACCAACAACTCCGGGGATGTAAGTACGCTATCGTCAGCCGCCGACTACTTTACCAAATGGGCGAAGGCTGAACCTCTAAACAAGATTGATCAAGGTCCAATTATACGTTTCATTTGGAGGAATATAATCTGTAGGTTCGGTCTTCCATAAACTATCATTTCCGATAATGGAAAACAATTTGACGGCCTTGAAATAATGGAGTTTTGCAACACATGGAAAATTAAGAGATTTTTTCCACCCCTTATCACCCTCAGCTAACGGGCAGGTGTGGAGGCAAAGTGAATAAAATTTTGAAACATACCCTTAAAACCAAGCTTGAGGACGTAAAGGGAAATGGGCTAGCGAACTTCCGGATGTCCTCTCGGGCATATCGCACGACCACGAGGAACTCGACGGGTGAAACACCGTTTGCTCTCGCTTGGGACCGAGGCGGTCATTCCATGCGAAGTAGTTGTCTCGAGTCATAGATCCTTGCAGAAATAGATGAGGTCAACGACCTCGCAAGAAGGATAGATCTTGACCTACTTGAAGAGCGCCGACTGGACTCAACTCATAGGAATGCGAACTACAAGCAATGGGAAGAGAAGTTCTACAATTCAAAGGTCGAATGAGGCAATTCACAAAGTGGGCGAGCTAGTCCTAAAGAAGGTCCAAAACCCCAACAGGGACCCTTTGGTCCAAATTGGGAGGGTCCTTTTAGAATAGCAAAATGGTTGTCGAACGGGGCTTACGAGCTTGAATACCTGGACAGAGTCCCGCATCGAGTACCCTTGGGAACGCTTGCCATTTGAAGAAGTATTTCCAATAGGTGCCCAAAACCTTATACCTAGTATGTAATAGATTGAGATCATTTGAATAAAAGATATTTTTATGACAACATGATTGCACCGAAAAACATACTCTAAGCAAGTTTAGCCTTCCCAAAAGAATGAAGACGCCAAAAGTCTCCCTTTTCATGGGGGCCGTGAGCGCAGAGCATTACAACCTAGTTGCACCTAAATAAGCCGACCGGGTGCACCCGAACGCACCGACGTTCAAGTCTACCGACGAGCTAGCCTCCTCGGTCAAGACCGCCCGTAATATGATCGCAAGTTAAAAATAACCTTTCATGACGGGCAAATCAGACTTGCCGGGAAGAATAACTTCGCAGCGAGCACGAAAGTCTTGCGGTAGAAATAAGACTTCCCGCCGAGCATAAGACTCTTGGTGAGATTTCTCCGTATGAACACGAGAACCTCGCCATGAGGCTTGCCTTTACAAAGAAGATTGTAACTTTTAGTTCATATTTTCTTTGTTTAAGACTAACTTATTAATCTCTCTGTGATGATTTTTATCTCATTATGCGTAAGAAAGGTATGAAGAAGTGCGGCGAACACACGGTTCCTTAATAGAAATATTTCATTGATAAGCAAGGGCGACCATAAGCCGATTACAAAAAGCCCGAAGGTGAGAACTAAACCCTAAACCTTAAACCAAATAAATTACAAGATTTATTGGGGGAGGATGCTTGGCTTCCTTGCTCAGAAGGCAACCTATACTTTAAGCGAGCTCAACTTTTTTGCGGCAGAGGAAATCTGTTATTTCATCGATGCAACCGGTACTATAAGCGGGAACCGTTCCGAGGAAATAGTTTTCCTATGCTCCAAGACGGTTTACGGTTTAGGGTTTACAGCCTTCCTCTGCTCGAAGAAGTCCCTCCCCGTGGGCGATCAGCCCTTAGAGACCCCAGGAGGGGCGTCCCCGGCGCCCGATTGTCATCTCCTGTTCCTTTGTCGAGGCTCGGCGGGTCTTTGCATTTGCTGCTTGGGTGACCTCGGGCTCGGGGCGGCGGGCACCTCTTCCTCGGGTTCCATCACCGCTCGGGCGAGGAAACCAAGTCATGTCAACACCATACTTGGTCGCCAAGTCCCGAACTGGAGCTCGAAGACATCGGGACCGTGTGCTCGGGATCGGAGGCATATTCTTTGAAGTACTCCTCAAGCACCACAGAGGCCGGGCGAAGGAGGATCGACGCAGACGCAGATGCCATCGGTGAACGCCATGTGATAGGCGTATTCGCACAACCCCATGGGCTCGGGCGAGGATCCATGGGGGCGGGGTTCCGGGCTCCGCAACCGCCTGCCTCGGAGCATCGCCACCTCGGGCTAGTTCTTCCACCCTTTCGGGGTTTTGCCGAGCCTCGTCCGCTGCTTGAAGGTGAGCTTGTTTAGCTTTCTTCCTCACCGCTTCAGCCTTCGGCAACCTTGGCTCTCTCGGCCTCCAGCCCCTTCTCCGCCTTCTCCCCTGGCAGCCTTCATCGCCGCCTCCACCTCGGCCTTCTCCAAGACTAGCCTCCGCCTCGCTTCCTCGGCCCTTTTGGCCCGAGTCTCCGCCTTCGAGCCCTCGCCTCCGCCTCCTTCTTTGCCTTTTCAAGCTCCTCGACATCTCTCGTTGGAGCGCCTGAGGGCCCCATACTCCTTCTCCCAGTGCGGTGAGGGCCAACCTCGTTGTTGTGGCGGTTCGGCAAGCCAATACATGGGCAACCCGATAGGCGGCCTCGGTGGAGAAGTGGGCGGCCTCGTCGACATCCCCGGTCCACATGGCGGCCAAGTTGCCCATTCCGCTGGCAATAAAGGAGGGCAGGCTGGTTCCAAAGAACCGGCCTCCTCGCAAAGTAATAGTCATTCAAGATCGGAGGACGGTCGCTGGAAGGGCCTGTGCGCGGCGAGTATAGGAGTTAGCGCAAAAATAAAAACATAAGGGACTTGAGATGAGAGAGATGTGATAGAATCTTACTCTGCCACCCTTTCGGCGTCGACCCCGAAGAGGGTATTTCCCAGCCACGAGGGGCGCGGACAGAGCCGAGGTGGGGGCGGCGGCGTGGCCCTTGCCAGCCCCTTTGCCGCTTGTTGAGGCGGACATCGGGCCGCTGCTTTCGCAGAGACCTCGCGGACCTCATCATCCGACTCACCTCGCAGGGGCTGCGAGCACGGGCTAAGGCGCCGACACCCTCGCCTTTTTTTTCGACGCGACCCGCTCCGGCTCTTGGCGTGGCGGGGTGGAGTCGCCGCCGTGTGGGCAG
Source organism: Paraleonurus japonicus (assembly GCA_030762865.1). NCBI lineage: Eukaryota > Viridiplantae > Streptophyta > Magnoliopsida > Lamiales > Lamiaceae > Paraleonurus > Paraleonurus japonicus. The sequence continues at coordinate 26,468,022 of CM061060.1, forward strand.
TGAGCAGGGCAGTGGAGTTTTCTCGCGAGGAATGGTGCGAACAGGGCTCGGCCCTTTGTTCCCGCCGCTCGTAGGAAAACATTCTTATATGCTTCCCCATCAGCCTGCTCGGACAAGTTTGGTGCATGGGAAAGTGAGGAACCGCATGAGGCGAGGCCAATGGTTAGATCGCATTTTTAACACACTAAGGGAGAGGTAAATAGGCGAGCTTACCTGTGTCAGCGCCAAATTACGCAGAAAGCAAAATAGGTGAGCTTCTCTCCTAAGCTCGTTGTTGTTTAAAATCTCTCGGGAACGCTCCTTCCCGAGCACTTAGAGGCAATCTCAAACACAAGGCGAAAATCCCAGCCTCAGGTCTTCGAGTGTCGGGACCTCGATTCCCGCAGAACAAAGAAAATTAGATCGATTAATTTCTCCGAAGGTCAAGATCTCGAGGCTTACGGGCGGGACGGTGGCCGAAGGACGTGGGGATGTCTATATACGAGTCCGCATTGAGGCTAGCGGATTTCCACTTCCCGGAGACAAAGAACCACTTCGTCTGCCAGCTTATACGGCTTGGAGGATTCCCCATGAAGTTTCTTTTCCTCATCTTGAGGTACATCGCGGGCTTCCCCTCGCAGAGTTGGAACATAAAGTTCATCTCCGCAGGGGTCGACATTCGCATACGGCCGATGCGCCCGACTAGTGTAAGGAAGGAGAATATAGCCAACCACCCATGAGGGTGGAGTTGCATCGGGGCAATGCCCCAAGCATTTAGGAGATGGGAGATGTTGGGATGCGGCGGGAAGCGGAAGCCCGCCTCCATCATGAAGTAATTTACCGCGACCATTCCTGGGGAGGTGATCGTCGTATTTTAGTGATAAGAAATTTGCGACCAAAGTTATCGAACCCTAAGGACTAGGAATGAAGTGAAGCCATGAAATTGCACGTTTTCTAGAATTATAGCGGCTAGTCAAGATTTCAAAATTAAAGCAACTAAATAACAACATAACTACAACAAGAAATGAAACAAAACACAAAGCAACAAGCACCAAGGATGAGATAGTAGTGCTCGGGTGCAAATCACCAAAGACTCGTCAAATTCGGATCATCAACAATCAAGTGTTCATTCAAAGAGGGATCATAGGGATAACCAACAAATAATTCAAATAAAACCGTACTTGATAAGCCTAGGTTCTAAATGATCGATTAAGCACGTAGGAATGTTTGAGACGACACTCTCACTCCCTCACTAATTACAAGCAACAACAAGTAATCAATGTGCCTTAATGAGGTTCTAATTAATCAACCAAGTATCCTTGTGTTAACCAAATATACACTTCAATCACTTAAGCAAACCTAACACCTATTCATCAATTGATCGACCAAGTATCCTTGCATCAATTAAATCAATAAACACAAGATCAAAGCTCACCTTAGCAATTAAATCATACAAAGCATCATTAAAACAATTAATCACCTCAACAAATGAACACCCAATCATCAATTCACCAAAATCAACTCATCAAGGGATCATTACACCCAAGCACATATGAAATTTAGCCTATCATGGCTAATTGAAAGAAACCCATGAACAATAAGTAAATAGGAAACATGATTAAGCTCGGAATTAGATAACAAAACTGAAAATAAATGGTAGAAGTCACCTTGATGGAGTCTAATACAACTTGAATGATCAAATTTATCAGCTATAACTCTTGGGTAATTCAAATCCTTCCAAAAGCTAAGAACACCTATCACTATGTGTAAATGTGTGTAAATGAGTGCAGAGAGAATTTCTAAATTAAATCCCTATGAAATGTTCTAAGTGTGGAAAAGCTCTTTTCATCAGCTGAATTGAGAGGTATTTATAGTGGGGGCAAAGTTACAAATTCCATTTTGCAATTAAGGGCCTTGAAAATGATGAAATTCTACTAAAAACGCAGCGGCGATGGTCCCACTCGGCCATCGAGGGTTCCACTCGGCCGAGTGGCTTGGATGTTGGTCGAGTGGCTTTTGAACTGGAAGTGTCCAACTCGGGCATTTTATATCCCACTCGGTCGAGTCACCTATGCCCTGGTCGAGTGGGATTCTTTCTGGGATGGGGTGACTCGGCCACTCTTGCCTTCACTCGGCCGAGTCACCTTTGCTATGGTCGAGTGACTTTTCTTCCGGCACAATGTGACTCGGGCACTAGTGTCCTCACTCGGCCGAGTGACCTTGCTTCTGGTCGAGTGGAAATTCTTTTGTAACTTGCCAACTCGGGCATATATGCCTTCACTCGGCCGAGTGACCTTGTCTCCGGTCGAGTCACTTCTCCCCGTGTGCCACCTCCGCTTCAATCGCTCATATCTTCTGCGTACGAACTCCGATTTGGGTGATTCTTTTGCTACGCGAAGCTCTCTCGATCCTCTTTCCAACCATTTAAGTTCTCCTTTGATTTGATATTGTTAACAGTCCTCAAGTTTTCCTCAAAGTTTGCCTAAAACCTACAAATTCAAACTCACAACTCCAACTCAAACAATCAAATGCAATTTGACAATTAATTGCGAATTAAGCTATAAATCATCATAAAATTAAGATAATTAAGCATTCAAATCATAAGCAATTTTACCCTAATCAGGAGGTTGATCGGGCGCTCGTATCCGCGAGGAACGTGGAGCCCGATATCGGTGGGGATTTTCCAGTCATCCCGCTAGGTATGGAGTTCCTCGCGGGTGATGTCGCTCTACCAAGCGACCCCATTCATCACCCAATCGGAAGCCTCAACGCGCCTAATCATGTCATCGGTCCGCTTCATTGAGGAGCGCGGACACGATCTCCAAACACGGCTCATAGTCAAATGGGGAGGGCTTTGGCCATCTCCTTCATCATATTTAGCCGAGGCGGTGTGAGCGATCGAATCTCGCGAATGGCGCGACCCTCTTCGTCTTCACGAGCATTTTCAACAAGGGCTTGAACCCCTTCGACGGCAAGCTCATCGACCACCTCCTCCATGGTCCGGTCCAGAGGTGGTCGGATTCGCCGCCTGCCTTCCCTTGAAGCTGCAGATGGAGCCCCCTTCTCCGGCCAAGGGTTAGGTTAACACCCAAATCACCCAAGCCTTCGAAAGGGGCATTCCCAGAGGGTCTCTAGAGTCCCCAATGGAGACGGCAGCGCACCGTCGGTCGGAGGAATGAAAGACCTCCCAAAGAGGTTTTCCAAACCGTCGGTTTTGAGGGTTGCCACGAACCCGGGACCAACCGCTGCGATTCGGGCAGGCCCACCCCCATATAACATCCGGCCCGGTGGATTACGTCTACCGGTCTCCCCACGTCTCTTCGTCATCTGGAATGGGTTTAAAGGGAGTACAAAGGAAATATAAGTAGAGAAAAAGAAGGGTTTTTACCTTAAGAAGATTTTACGAGGGTTTGGTCGAGAGAATTGGGATGGGTTGAGAGTGAATCTAAGGAGAAAGCGCTCTGTGATCCTTTAGCAAAACAAAAAGTGTTTTCAAAAGATTGAAGTCCCCCTTTTATAGATTTCCTAGAGGGACTTATGAGCAATTCTTCCTAAAAATGGAAAAACGGGGTCCAAGGGAAATTTTTCAAAAATAGGTGCCCCATTTTCAAAATACACGTGTGGAGTCAACACGCGTGGGGCGCGTGTAATATAGTCTTAATGACGGTTCACGCGCCTCATCAGCCGTTATTAGTCACATCGTATAAACAATCGACGCCTCGGTCGGTGTAAAGGCTGCAGCGCATCATTACTGACCTCGAAAACCCAAAGGACGCTGTTTGGCACCTCGCCGACTTTAGCACCTCGCTAAGCTGGACTCCTCGCCACTTTTCATCCTCGCCATCCAAGCACCTCGCTAGTTGGTCTTTTCGCCAAAAGGAGCATTACAAAAGAAATGTTTTGTTGGTCCCACAAGTTGATTAAATCAAAGATAATCTTGAAACAACCTTCTAGGAAAAATCTAGAAGGGGGTGAATAGATTTTCTAACTTTTTCAAAACTTAGAAAATTAATTCAAGACACCAAAGATTACACAATAAAATCGTTTTTAAACTCAACTTTAATCGGATCTAAAGCAAACCGATAATTCATCCGATTTTAATTCGAAATTGAACTTTGATTAGAAGCTGAAATTGAATAAGAACAAATAAGTAATTGAAAGCAATAAAGAACAAGGCGATTTATAGTGGTTCGGATCTAACTGTTCCTACATCCACTCTCCTTCTTCAACCTTGAAGAAGGGTCTCTTCCACTACTTACTTACTCACTTTCCAACGTACCATTTACAACTTACAACAATCTTCGAATCTTCAAACTCCTAGACTCTTCCGGGAAATCTAACTTTACGGTGATAGAAGTGTGTTGAAGATGTATAGAAAAGTGTTCTTTAAACACTTGAAACTTTTCGAAAATTTCTTTTAAAAACTTGTGTGAACTTTTGAAAACTTTGTGAATAAGCGAGAATTAATTCATTGTGTGTATTCTTAAATTAAAAATAAAGTAATGCCTAGACCTATTTATAAGCTTTCGAAAAGATAGTTAGTTTGTTAGTTGGTTGTAACAAACTAAAACTGCTTAACAAACTTAATCTTGATAACCGCTTCTCATCTTCAAATTTAACTTTCCCTAGTTGTCTACTGGTGACTTGGTGAAGACTTGCTTTTCTTATTCTACTTAGCTTGTCTTGACCTCGTCGAGCTCTTCATAATCGTCTCCTGCAGATGACTTATCTTGAGCTTGTCTCCGTACTAATTCGACTCTTCGGACCTCGGTGACCTATCCAGTTCTTCCTAGTCGATCAACCTAGAATCGATCTTCACCTCAACCGTTCTTCGAAGTTGGCTGATTGTACGAGTTCATCTTTTAACTCATCAAAACATCTTCCGATCTAACATGTTTTTTGCCCGTAAACCTCCCCGCCGGCGAATCTTTCCGTAATCAAGAGAGAAAACCGTCATGCTCCCTTGATAATGGCAAGAGACCAAGTCGGGGGCAATTGTTGTGACAAAGATTAATGTGAGGAGTGTTTAAAGTGGGGATTGTGTTTTTATACATATTTTAGATATAAAGAGGACGTTAGCAAGAATTTTCTAAGGACGGGGCGGCGACGATGGATGTGCGAGGACTTTGGGGAGAGCGGCTAATTTCGGCGAGGAAGGAGTATATCCATGCGAGCATCCTGTCCTCGCTATTTAATGTGATAGAGGGCACGTGTGCCTCGATCGTAAAGTCAATCCCATCAAGCCAAAGAACATTCTTATTGTCGGGTGGAGTGGCACGATCTCATTGGTCGGGAGGCCCATCACCCGACACAACAAAGAAAATAAGGCCATGCATTTAATGCTTGATTAGATTTTCTCTTTAATATATAATTTAAAGACGGCGTATTTGTAGTATAAATAGATATCTTTTGGAAATAATAAAATGGATCGGAGAATCCAAAAGAAAAATACTTAAGACTCGAGCCTAAAAACCTCAAAGCAATTCGGTGTGTAATATTTATTTCTCTTACAACTCCCAAACCCCGAAATCACCGGCTTATCGGGTTTATATCCGATAAATAGTATTAATTGCTCAAATAAATCCGTTATTCGAATCAATCGGGTATTACTTAGGAGATAATTCACTACAAACTGATTCGTGTAACAACATATATGAATCACTCACATATTCTTCTAAATTATATCACTTACATATCTTAATCTATTTAAATAAATAAAAAATAATATTTAAAACTTAAAACATAAATATTAATTCTATAATTCATGAATATACTAATATAGAATATAATAATAATCTACATCAATTATATAGAACGTTTAAGAATTTAATAATTTTAATAATTATAAAACCATCTAAGTAATTTAAATATAAAAAAAAATCAAATTAAGAATAAATCTTATTAATTAACAAGACTTAATTAAATATTTCTGAATAAAAATTCATATTACAACTTAAATTAAAAACTTGTGGGATAAAAAGTGCAATTCTAACCGCGCGTGTTATTCGCTCGCTTGAAATCCATTAGATGTAGAAGGAACAAATTTACAGGACTAAAAGCGGTGTTGCAAAAAGCAGCCTAGGCGGCCGCCTAGGCGCCGTCTAGGCTCTAGGCGGTCGCGGTCACCTCGTTTTTGACATGTTTGGCATTTTCTAGGGTTAGGCGGGCCTAGGCAGCGTAGGCGGCGGTTAGGCGGCTAGGCAAATAAATTAAAAAGAAATCCCTGGAATTGGATTGAGAAGAAGAGAAACCCTTTCACAATTCACAGTTCACACACTACTTACCAAATTGGGCGTAGGCGGCGGTTAGGCGGCTAGGCGGATAGGCCGCCGTCGTGCCCCCATCGTTCAGCTGGCTGCCGCGCCCCGAGCCTGCTGTGCGCCCGGGCTGCGATTTCTGCAGCCGTCGAGCCCTGCGCAGATAAGTTGGGGAAGATTTTTATAAGGTATGCTACACGAGGAGCCTTTCAAGATCTCCCGCAGATAAGTTGGTGGATGGAATTCCCCTGTTTTTAATGGTTACAGCTATAGTATATTCAATATTGTAGAACAGGTGGTTTCGATGGTAGGGGCAAGAGGAAAAAAAAATGCTAGGCGGAGCCTAGGCGGCCTAGGCACTAGGCGCCCACAAAACGCCCGATTTCCAATTTCCAATTTTTACAATCTTGACTAAAAGTGCTTAAAATAGGGTCACTTTGTAAAACATCAATTCTTTTGCCCGAAAGTGCAATTTTCCCAAAATTGTTGTGACGGTATATTGAAAACAACAGCCAAAAATAATATGGATGATTCTGAAAATTATCCAATAATCCAACATCAAGTTCAGGATAAATGTTTCTTATTCATTGTTTGTTGTATTAAATCATTCATACCAGGAAAAAAAAACTAGTTAAAAAACCATAGAGAATTATGTATTTAAACATATGATAACACATGATGTTTGGGATTTAAATAATTTTCGTCCTTTAATTTTTTATCTTTATTAAAATGGTCTACTAAATATTTGTTTTATTAATGTAGTCCCGTATATATTCAAATTTCGTCAATTTCATCCTAATTGGCCATAAAATGCGTTAAACGATGATGTTTTGATCATGTGCAACCAGATATTAACGAAAGTTGATGCCTTAGGCATTTTTAATCCACGTGGTGTAACCGGTGGCAATTTTAGACAATAACAAAAATTCAAATAAAAATAAGAATTACAACACAGATAATATAAATAAAAATAATCATAAAAATCTAAACAAAATTAAAACAAAAAAGTAACACCACAAAAAAAAAAGAAGTTTTAAAGAGGGCTAGAACGAGGGAAAAAGGTCCTCTCTAACATATCCCTCGTCTCGGCCCTCGCTAGTTGCCGAGGGGGCTAAGCCCTCGGTAATTAGCGAGGGTTGTGCCCCTCGTCTCGCCTCATTAAATCTCAATCTAATAAAAATAAATACAACCAGTGGGAATCGACCCTTGGCAGTAGACCCAACCCACCCAGGCCACATTAATCCTCAAATTTCGTCACAAAGTGGTTTCGAACCCGCGACCTCCGAGCAAGGAGGCACAGTAATGGACGCTTTACCGCTTGGGTAAAGCTAGTCATTCATTATGTTTTTTCTTTGAAATATATTTATATCATATAATTGTTATAATTCTTATTATTATCACATATATATTCAATTAAATTGTTAATTATATATTTACAATATATTATCATGTCTATAATTTTTATTATTATTACATATATATTTAATTATATTATATATTATCATGTTTATAATTGTTATTATTATCACATATATATTCAATTAAATTGTCAACTATTATCATGTTTATAATTGTTATTATTATCACATATATCTTCAATTAAATTGTTAACTATATTATCATGTGTATAAATATATGTACTCTTAAACAATTAAAATTTATACTCTTATAAACAATTAAAATTTATCATCTTAAACAATTAAAATTCATACTCTTAAATATTTAAAATTCATAAATTCGTACTCAACATTCAGAAAAATTCATATTTTTAAACACAAATAATTAATTCATTGTTCATCCATTAAACACAAGATCAGCGCCTTGAACCCCCGACCCAACGCCTTCATCATTGTTCATTCAATTTATAATTGTTATTATTATTACATATACGATTAAATTGTCAACTATATATTAACTATATATTATCATGTGTATAAATATGTACTCTTAAACAATTAAAATTCAAACTCTTAAACAATTAAAATTCATAAATTCTATTTTTTTAATATTTTATTTTCATATATTACGTTAAAAAATATGTACTTATAAAAAAATTAAAATTATAACTTATCATAATCATACGAAATAAACATAATAGAATAACAAACAACTCAAAATAATAAAAATCAACTAAAGTAATGCAATTTATTATACAAAATAAAATTTCTATTATTATAATATTATTATTATTTATTTTTATTAGGATTTGTAAAGTAATGCAATTTAGTATACAAAATAAAATTTCTACATGAATTTTGATCAATGAGCACACTAGTTTTATCCCACATTAAGTGGGAAGAAAAAATGAACAAAGTTATTGAGTGTATAAAATAAAGAGTAGTTTCTCACTCTCACTCACTACAAATCTTATCCCACATCGAATGGGAATGAAAAGCTGAACACAATTATTGAGATATAAAATGAGGAATAGTTTCTCACTCTCACCCACTACAAATTTTATCCCACATCGAGTGGGGATGAATAATAACATAGTTATTAGGTTATAAAATGAGTGGTAGTTTCCAATTCATTTGTGAACATTAAGTAATTTCACATATAAGTTTAATAACAAAAAATAAAAAAATTTAATAATTTGGGCCTTAGCGAGGGGGCCTTGCCCTTGTTAATTAGCGAGGGGCACTTCCCTTATTAACAATTGGGCCTAGGCGAGGGGCGTGCCCTCGTTAATTCGCGAGGGCCTTGTCCACGTTAACTATATGGACCGAGGTGAGGCGTGCCCTCGTTAACATATTCGGGCCTTGGCGAGGGTCTTAGCCCTCGGTAATTATGGTATGGGCCTTAGCGAGGGCTTTGCCCTCGTTAACTTGGGCTTGCCGTGGGGCCCGCCCTCGTGTGGGCCCTCGTTAACTAACGAGGGGTCCGTTTCCTCGCTAACTAATGAGGATTTTAAACCCCTCGTTAATAATGGTTTTTTTGTAGTGTAAATGATTCGAACAAGAATAAAAATATACACAAAATGTATCATAATAAAAATAGACGGGGTATTCAAAGAACCTACCCCAAATCAATTTTCCCAAAATACACACGACATTGGCCTACGAAATCGAGAAGATTGCTCATTGTGGTGGAACCCAAAGTCCAAGGAGATGTTATTGCCTCAAAGAAGCCATTGTCGTCACCTCTTGTAAGGATGGAAATGTTGAGCATCGCTTTTTTGGATGTGAAAGTACCCGGTAAATAGTTTTGGTAATGACGAAGTGATATAGTTTAAGTGATTAGAGCTCTACTACCTATAGCCTAAAGGTTATGACACCATTTGTCCGATAAAAAAATTGTTCCGACAATGTGATGAATTCATATGATTATACTTCGTTTTTATCTTCTAATGAATACCCACGTCCCTTATACTTCATTTTTTTAACTGATTATAATTTTTAGTTTATTCTTTTTTTTTTTTAGAATATTGGTTATTGCAAATTTTACGATGGATTGACTCCACCCATGTGCGAGAGAAATTATTCCCCGGTTGTTGAAAAGGATGAATGACCAAAGAGATGAGATAAAAAGTGCACAAAATATATAGTTGAAAATAGGGGTGTGCATTATTCGGTTAAATCCAAAAAATCGAATCGAATCGAACCAGAATTTTAACTCATTCGCTTTTTTTTTGGTATTCGGTTTGGTATTCAATTTTAAAATTTAAAAATTTGATTTTGATTTTATATGCGAATTTTTGGTATAACCAAAAATCGAACTGAAATTTTATTAAATATTAATATATATATATATATATATATATATATAATATCACTTATAATTAAATATTTAGACTAAATAAAAATTACTTGAAACCCTAATTATACTACTTCATTCATTTGGATACCAACACTTAAAAATAAATTTGGAAGAGAGGTAACTAAGTGATTAATTTTTTTATGTTATAATACCCTTATTTATTAATATGCATGTTATATTTTATTTTAAAATTTGTTAAACGTAGGACTTTGAGCATCATCAAACATCAACATCTTTTAGAAGTGGATTCTAAAGAGAGCATGAAATATATTATTTTTGTGCAGTTTTTTCGAATTGTATAGCAATGTCTCATTTTATGAATATTAGAATTTGTTTTGGTATTACGTTGATGTTTTGATTGTTAAGACATAATTTGTATTTTGAATTTTATGTTGGAAACTTGGAACATAGATAATTCATGCTTGAGATTATCCACAAAATTAAACTAAACCTTCCTTCAAATTGAGATTACAACTTAAATTTTAAGTCTAGATGAAATTCTATGGCTATTTGTTGGAAAGCATGAAAAGGAATGAAGAAAAATGGTTAAGTATCAATTGGAGAAGATGGTTTTGGCTGCCTTCCAGCTGAAAACAAAAACAAAGGTTTTTATACCCTTGGGTGGTGGGGCGTGACACGTGCCACTAGGTTAAAATTTGGAGAAAATATGATTCCACAGGCGGCTCGACCAAGCGTGTGTGCTTTAGCACTTTTTGGTTGAGTATGATACATAAAATATGCTCATGATTTCGTTAAAGAAGGTAGCTCGATCTAGCAGCCTTGCTCGACTAAAGGCCGCGGTTCAGTGGGTCACAAAATTTGGCATTCCCTAGTAGAAGTTTAGAGTTTGCTCGACCGCTCGAGCTAGCACAGCTTGCTTAACCAAGTGGGCTGGTCAAGCGGCTCGAATTTCAACTCATTTCTCCAATTCCAACCAGTTTCTTGTTCCGTTTTGGATCTGTTTCTTTGTATGGGCTCCCTTCCGTTAGATTAGGTTTTAGTTTTGATGAGTTAAAGTGTATAGACTAGAACTAGCTCATATAAATAAGATGACCAAATTTGAGTATGTATAGAACAACCGAGGTGATGAACATTAGTACTAGGTGATCAGGACTAGGTAAAGCTAATGAAGTCACCAAGTCGAGAACGAGAAGGTCGTGCGAAGACAGTCTTGAAGAAGTCATCTCGTTGGAGAGAATAATGAAGAGCTCAAGACGAGGTCGAGGTCACCGAGTAGAATAAGAAAGACGAGTCTTCACCAAGTCACAAGAAACGACTAACTCAAGATCATCCGAAGTTAAGACGGTTTTCAAGATAAGTTTGTTAAACGGTTTTTAGTTTGTTACAACAAACTAACCGTCTTACTGAGCTTATAAATAGGAGTAAGCACGTTCCAAAAGAACTCTTAGCATTCACAATTCGATATTCACATTCTATAAGCACTCACGAGTTTCTAAAAATCTTTTCATAAAATTTCTAAGTGTTTAAAGAACACTTTCCGAACACATTCTCAGACCGTATCTTTTAATTTCTAGATAGATTGATAGTTTGAAGATAGGCTGAAGAATAAGATTTTCAAGTTGTTGTAATTGTAATCTCCAATAAGTAAGTAAGTGAGTAAGTAGTCGAGGCCCTTCTTCGAGTTGAAGAAGGAGAGTGGATGCAGATCATTTTGATCCGAACCACTATAAACCTTGTGTCTTTTACTTTCGAATTTATCTTTCTATTGATATTCAATTGCTTCAACAAAATTAATCTCAGATGCTTTAGATCCTTATTGAAAGATTGAGTTAAAAGCTGTTTCCGCTTTTCATCTCTGGTCTCTTGAATTGATAATCGATTTTGGGAAAAATTAGATAATATATTCAACCCCCTTCTAGATTATCCTAAGAGAATCTCAGACCAACAAGTGGTATCGGAGCGGTGTTATAGGTACATTGCAGATATTTCTTTTGGTCTAAGTGATCTTTGAATTTCAAAAATCTTGAAACAAATTTGTTTTTGAACAATCTCTGTGATTTTCTTGTTATTTACTAATCATGTATGTGAGTAATGATAGAAAGGTCAAGAACCTTCCAGATTTTGATATTGAAGACTATGATTACTTTGGAAATTTCGTATGGAGAATCATCTCAAATCTATTCATCCTCGTATGGAAGATGTTCTATCGATGGACCTATCAAATTCTACCATGGTGGCGTAATTCGGTGATGGAGCAAGCAACTTAGAATCTCGAACTTAGACGGTGAAAAAGGTGGTTGAATTGATCAATGATGAAAGGAAAGTGTATAATCTAGATCGGGTGGCCAGAATGAGATTATTGCAACTCTCGGTAGAGAGTGGTATGAAAAGATCAAGAAGTGTAAAACAGCAAAGAAATGTGGGACACCTTAGCTAATATGTGCGAAGGCACGAGATCACGTAAAGGAGAACAAGCTTCAAGTCGTTCTCCATCTACTTGATGTTTTTAAAATGAAAGAAGGTGAATCTATTGATCACCGGATATGAGAATGACTAATCGATCAATAGAGCCACCGACTTGGGTAAAGTTTACACCGAAAAATAAATTAATAATAAAATTCTTAGATCTCTAACCAAGCGTTAGAGGGAAAAAGAAAATCGATTAAAGCCACTAAGGATCTCTCCACTATGAGCCATTACACTTTGTTTTCTCACTTGAAAGGTTATGAGTTTGATATTCGGGTAGAGGATGAAGAAGATGAGATGGAGTCAAGTACCTCATCTAAGACTGTAGCCTTTGTCAACAATGAAGACAAACCTGTAGCTGAGTCAAAAGGAGTTGATCTTTCTTTGAAAGAACAGATGGCTTTATTAACTAAGAGGTATGATCGTTTGAGAATGAAATATAAGCGTAACAAGTTGAAATTTGCGAGAGAAAGACAGATCGAGATCAAGATCCAAAAGGAAGGATGATGGTGAATCAACAAATGATGATAGAAGAAGAAATCGGACAAGAAGGTACAAGTCACCTGTAAAGAAGAATCCTAATAGTCCTAAATCGGATCGGGAGACACTTGTTACACCTGTAACAAGCCGGGGCATTTTAGCTATGATTGTCCCAGTGACTCCTAAAGAAAGAGAGGAGAAAAGGAAGAAAAGAGATAGACGCTTTGCATATCGAGGGCCCTTCTTGCCGAGGAAAAAGAATAAAGAAAATCATCATCATCATCATCGATTTCGCATCGCATGATGAAATCTATCTGATGGTAAAAGAGGTAGATTACTATTCTTCAAACGATAATGAGTCTTATAAATCAGTCTCGAGATAATGATCAAATCAGTAATCAAGGGACTTTTGAAAGATCTAAAAATGTCTCTAAGTGCTTATAAACAATTGGAGACTGAAAATTTAACTTTAAAAGATCAAGTTCGGACTCTTAATCAAAGGCAAACAAGTTGTAACCTACTGCTGAGCCTCGAGGAAACATTCAAGGGGGAATGTTTACCCCAGTGAGGCTAGTACTTCAGCTAGTATGCCCGAAAGATTAGAAGAAGAATTGAAGTCTTTAAAAGCTAAATTTGAAGTGGTATGTAATGAAGAATGAGGCAATTAAGAAGACTAATGAGAAGCTTGTCTTCAAAATGAGTCAACTTAATAACTCACAATCTGCTATAGACCACATTTTTAGAACTTCACAAAAATCTCATGATAAAACAGCCTTGGTTATGATAGGAATAATAAATCGAAACTTTGAAACCAAGGAAATTTGTGAAAGGCCTGAAACACCAAACCGGATTAAAATTGGACCTTGGAAACCACGAGAATTAGATAAGGACTGCTTCTCCTAATCGAAAAATAAAAATCGAGATAAGGAATCCTAATCGATAAAGAAGGGTCCAAGAACCAAGATTAAGAGGAATTCTTTTTATAGTTCTTTTGATGGAAGAAGCGAGATGGTATCCTTTATTTCAAAAGTACAAGAAAATCACTAAATCTGATTTCAACAAACTCTCATATAAGTCTAACATATTTGTTGACAAATTTGATAGACAACTTCAATCTGATTTGTTATTAAATAATGAGATGTTTGTTTGGATACCTAAAGTGATTGTTGACCTTAAAGGACCCAAGATCACTAGGGTACCTCTTACTTAACTGCTTTGTAGGAATCCCAGAACTATCTTTAAAAGAGGAAATTCTAGCTTCCATCTAGTACATCGACAGTCGCTCTCATCACATGACTTGTGAGAAGAAGCTATTATCAAATTTCCGAATATTGATGGTCCTAGAGTCTTATTTGATGATAATAATCATGACAGACTAAGGGAGTTGACACCTTAATTATAGGTGATGTCCGTGTTTTGAGGTTTACTATGTAGAAGGTTTGAAACATAATTTGTTATCTGCTTCTCAACTCTTTGATAAAGGTTTTCATGTTAGATTTTCTAAGGATAAGTGTGATATCTTAGATAGTTCCTCGACAAGGTACTCTTAATCGGCTTCGACATGGCAATGTCTATGTGGCTAATTTTAATAGTTGCCCCAAAGACACATGTCTTGTAGCTAAAGGTGGAGATGACCTCGATTGGCTATGGCATAAAAGGCTTAGTCATCGAATTTCAAAACCCTTAGCAAAATAACTAAGAGGAATCTTGTCAAGGGACTGCCCGAGAAACTTTGTTCAATCGATCTGAAATGTGATGTTTGCCAAAAAGGTAAACAACCCAGAACTCTTTTAAAAGTATTAACACATCCTCATCTGAAAGAGTTCTACAACTCCTTCATCTGGATTTGTTTGGACTCGCTTTCACCACTCGGCTTTAGTGGAAGGAAGTATACCCTAGTAGTTGTTGATGATTTTTCAAGATATACTTGGGTAATATTCATTTTCAAGAAAAATGAGACTCGTGAACAAGATCCTAGATCTGTTCAAACAAATACAAAATGAAAAGGGTGTTAATATTATTAAAATAAGGAGTGACAAGGGAACCGAGTTCTTGAATTCTTGTTTATCTAACTATACTGAATGAGAATGGAATAGTACATGAGACATCTTCAGCCAAAACACCACAACAAAATGGAGTCGTGGAAAGAAGGAATAGAACACTTAAAGAAGCAGCCAAAAGCATGTTAGCTGAATATGGAACACCTCATAGGTTCTGGGCCGAGCTATCAACACGGCCTGCTACACTCGAAGCAGATGTGTACCACCAAGAACAAGGGTAAGACACCTTATGAACTTTGGAAAGGTAAGGTTCCAAGAATTTCATATTTTCGTGCTTTTGGGTGTAAGTGTTTCATTCATAATAATGGGAAGTCTAAGTTGAGGACATTTGATACTAAGGCGGTGATGGGATATTCTTAGGATATTCCAACACTTCCAAAGCTTTCGCAGTCTTCAATACGACAACTCTTTGTGCGGAAGAAACTCCACATGTGGTGTTTGAAGAACTTCATACTTTTTCGTATAAGGTAAATCAAATTACTAATGATCTAGATAGAGTTGAACTAAATAAAACTAAACAGAGGAAAACTTATCTCGCCTAGTTTTGATTCGGATGATGAAGAATCCCCATCTGCGAATCAAGGCAACTCCTCTTCCTGTTCCATCCGAGGAGACTCCTCCGACATCATCCGATCGCCCAAGGTTAGAGATGTTAAAAGGGTCATGGACTGGGCCAGCCGTTTAGCCCTGAAAAATGAAGGGTTAGGGGCCAGGGGTTTAATGGCCCGTTTAAAATCGGGCCTTTTTGGCCCGGACCGATTAGCCCGCGGCTAAAAGGGCTAGCCCAGTTTTTCCTGACCGCCCGTCACCCGTTTATTATTATTTTTATTTTTTTAATTTACCTACCTCATGCCTATTAGTTATTTAATAAGGAAAAAATTGGAGTTGAAAATTCTTAGAGGTAAAAGTTAATAAAGAACAAAATATTACTAAAAGGGTTTGAGATATTTCAAGAAAAAAAAAAAGAATAGAATGTTCGCAAATAAGTTGAGTTTATTCTGATGATTTTTTTCTAGAAATGTAAAACACATTTAACAATCTATTTTGTTGTAATTCCTTATTGTTTAACTATTTTGATGTATTTCTAATGAATTTATGAACAATATTTATGTTTTAAGTTTGTATTATGTTATATTATAATTATAATTTAAGATTTATATTAAAAATTAATTTTTTTCTTCGGAGCCCGTTAGTGGCCCGTTTAGCCTATGTCCGCTGAGGTTAGGGTTAGGTTCCAACAATTGTCGGCCCGCTAAGAGTGAACCAATAAGGCCCGGAACCATTTAGGCCCGTGGCCCTATAGGGCCAGCCCGTTTAACATCTCTAGCCGAGGTCGGTAGATGAAGGGGGAACGTTTACTCGGGAAGAACAAGTTGAGTTACTGATTGGAGTGAATTGATGCATGATTTTGATGCTTATTTGAGTGCAAAAAGTGATCAAAAGTGTTAGTTTTTGTGCATAAATGTGTAGAGTATCACTTCTTTGCCTAAAAAGTATTACTTGATGAGTATTTGATGTTTTTCGTCCGTTTTACGGTAAATCGGTGGAATTTTGCCAAACCGAGAGTACCGGCATGCTTAGAATGAAGAGACAGACAAGACGGACGAAAATGGGGGTCGGAGCCGAGTCTCGTACGAAAAAATGCCCTGGACTCGACCTCCTGCAGTCAAGGGCCGGAGGCCTCGAGTCGAGGGATATGAAGGAAAGAGAGAAATTTGAAAAATGGAGCTGCCTCGACTCGAAGGAGCAGCCTCGAGTCGAGGGATTTGCAAAATGAGGATCCCTCGAGTCGAGGCTAAGTCTCGACTCGAGGCGGAGGATTTTGGCAAAGTCGCCGACACGACTCTTCACCCTCGACTCGAGGGCACCAAGCTCGAGTCGAGGGGGCCCCAAAATTGAAAAATTCTGGTTTTAAGTCATTTGGATCCAAAACAGAGCATATTCTTCCCATATCAGTTTAGAGCAGTTTCTAGGTAGTTTCCTGAGCGAATTTATCATTTTCTAGCTTAATTCTACTTGTAATTGCATTAAATTGATAGATTTTGATTAGATTCAAGCTTGTAATCATTAGATTTGCATTTTTATCCATTAGATTTTGAGTTTCAAGTTGTAATTGAAGAGAAGAGGATTGTAATTCAAGCATTGTGGAGGATTGAAGCATTCTTATTTTTGTTAATTGAAGACCAATTGGTGTTCTTCTACTTTTCTCTCTTTAATTCCTTATTTGTGTTGATTAGCTTGTTAATTGCTTTCCTAGATTTTTCACCCATAGCTTTTGCACTTAGCACCATGGGCTAATAGCTTTGTGCTTGGGATAATTGAAATTGGGGATGATGTGATTGCCTCATGCTATGATTGTCGATGATTGTGATCAATTGAATTAGATTGCTTCCTAATTGTGATTCTTAATTGTGCTTCATGGAAAATTGTCTCTTTAGATTAATGGTTGATCACTCTAGCAATAAGCGAGAGTTAAGCTAACGTGATTAGGTGTTAATCGGGTTATAATTTTGCATGATTGTATGAATTGGGGACTCCTACATTGAGAGATGGGAAGGACTAAGAATACTCACATTAGGCATTGTGATTTTAATGGAGTGATTAATTTCATGATGGTTTATGCTTTCTAATTTGATTGATTTGCAATTGGATACAATCATAGCTTGTTAATCATGGATTCCTTAATGGAGATTATCCCTTGCACCCATTCCCCATTTGATTTAGCTTGTTTGATATTGCATCTTAAGTGTTTGATTAATTGCTTGCATTAGTTTTAGATTTTAATTCTTGCCATATTTTTGTAGAATTTAGTCCTACACCCATCCTTGCAACAATAGTCATTTAGAACTTGTATCCTTAGGGCCTCGCTTGCATACTTACTCCTTTGGGTTCGATATTTGCGATTGGTCTTAATACCACTTACCGGATTACTACTTCCAATCAAATGGCGCCGTTGCTGGGAATTAGTTTTTGCGCCTATAAGTAAGACTTAGGGATTGTTTGACGTGGCTACTTGTTGTTTTTATTTTTGTTTTTGTTTGTTGTTTTTGTTGGGAGTTTGATACTTGGATTGGTGGTATTGTAGGTGTATGATAACAAGGTCAAGTGGTATTTCACCCTTGCCACTCAATCCGGAGATAGAAGCTACTTTGAGAAGAAATCATGGTAGACGAAGAAGGGAAGCTATGGAAGGAGAAGAACTAAGGAATGAGGAGAGAGTGGTTGGTGAACCTCAAGTTGAGGAGTTGTATGGAAATGGAGAAGGAAGAGTAGAAAATGGAGGTCATGGGAACAATTTCAATGCTCAAGTTGGCCCTTTCCCTCAAGGGATGCCACCACAACACTTTCCATACCAAAATCCATACCCTTACCCTCCACAAGCTCACCAATACCCATACTACTACCCTCAAATGTCATACAATCAAGAGCCACGATACCATGAGCCACCACACATTCCAAATCCTCAACCACAACCCATGAATGAGCCACCACTACAAGGGAGGCCATTGAGAGAGTTTTTGAGCCACAACTTAGAGAGCACTATGATGGGATAGCAAGGCCAAGGATAGAAGCTAACAATTTTGAGATAAGTCCCGCTCTAGTGATGATGCTTAGGGAGAAGCAATTTGAAGGCAATGACGAAGATGAGTGCCCACATCAACATATGGCACAATTTCTTGAGATTTTCGATACAACCAAGTACAACGGTGTACCCGAAGATGCAAAGAAGTTGAGGCTTTTTGCCTTTACACTCAAGGGAAGAGCTAAGGCATGGCTTAATTCATTACCTCCCGGGACCGTACGTACATGGGAGGATTTGTCCAAGAGATTCCTAATGAAGTTCTACCCACCGTCCAAAATCTGTGCAAGCTAAGGAGGCGATCTCCCACTTTCGCCAAAAGAATGGAGAAACAATACCGGAGGCGTGGGAGAGGTATGGCATGCTACTTGTGAATTGTCCTCAACACGGTTTTCCGGAGGAACAAACCATTATGTACTTTTGCAATGGTTTGACGGATGGGGATAGGTCGCTTTTTAATGCTTGTGCCAATGGATCTATTTGGTCGAAAATGGTTGGGCAAATGAACGAGATAATGGAGAACATAGCCCAAGATTCGTTTCAAGTGTCGGTTAATCGGGAGCACACCATAGGGTGTCACATGTTGAGGAGATAGAGTCGATGAAGAGCATGATGATGACTATGATGGACCGATTGGGAGCTCTTACCACTTCCCAAAGCCAAGCAAGTGTGAGTCCATCCGTTCCTCATGTTGATATGTGTGCAAGTCCTATGCCGGTGGAAGAAGTAAGCTACATGGGTAGGCCTTCATTTCAAGGAGGCTATCAAGGAGGAAATTACCAAGGAAATTTTCAAGGAGGAAGGTCTTACCAAATGCCTTACCAAAATAGACCACAGGGGAGCTATCAACCTCAACCTCAAGCTCAATTCAATGGCAACACTTGGAGGAGACACAAAAATTTTTCCTATGCCAACCCTAGAGCCGCCGTCCAATTTCCTCCCGGATTTGATCCGGTGCTAAAGCACCAAACAATGAAGGAAAGGCCACTACGGAGGAGCTCCTTGGGATGATAGTGAAGAGGTTGAAGGCAAATGATTCAAGGCTTGATGATATAGGAAAGCAAATGGATACACGTTTCAAGACTATAGAGCATTAAGTGGGGCAACTAGCTACTACGGTTGGTAAACTTTCATCCACGGTGGACCACTTGCAAAACAAGGGGAAGTATCCATCCACTACCGAGCCTAATCCTAAAGAGTTTTGTAGTGTTATCCAACTTAGAAGTGGTTCTAGCTATGAAGGCCCAAAAATGCCTAAAGAATGAGAGATTGAAGAAGAGGTGGTGAAAGAGAAAGAAGCTAGTGAAGAGAGTGTGGTTGTGGAAAGAAGGCTAGTGAAGAGGTGAAAGCAAAGGGAGAGTCTAAGGAAGAGGAAGAAAAGTCCAAGAAAGAAGCTTGGGAGTTCCTATGAAGGCGAATCCGGTTCCGTTTCCTCAAAGACTAGGGAGGAAAAAGCTTGATGAAGAATTTGGTAAGTTTTTAGAAGTTTTCAAGAGCTTGCATGTTGATATCCCACTATTAGATGCCCTTGAACAAATCCCCCACCACAAGAAGTTTTTGAGAGAGATCATGTCCAAGAAGAGGAGTTGGGATGAAAAGAGTATGCTTAAGTTAGTGGAGGAGTACAAGGAGATCTTGGAGAGACACTTACCACAAAAGAGAAAGGATTCGGGAGCAATGAGATCTTGGAGAGACACTTACCACAAAAGAGAAAGGATTCGGGAGCAAGGAGATCTTGGAGAGACACTTACCACAAAAGAGAAAGGATCCGGGAGCTTCATTATCCCATGTGAGATAGGTGAAAGTGGGAACATCCAAGGCTTATGTGACTTAGGAGCAAGTATAAATATCATGCCTTTGTCCGTGTTTGAGAAATTGGAGCTAGGAGAGGTGATTCCTACAAACATCAATCTTCAATTAGCGGATCAATCATATGCTCATCCATTTGGGATCATTGAAGATGTATTGGTAGGGGTTAGCAAGCTCATCTTTCCGGTTGATTTCATTGTTCTTGACATGAAGGAGGAGCTTGAGGCACCGATCATACTTGGTCGATCTTTCCTTGCCACGGGCAAATCTATGATCAACGTTGAGAAAGGGGAGCTTAAGTTGAGTTCCAATGGAGAGGAAGTGACATTTACAAGAGTTCATGAGGAAGAAGTTACTCAAAGCAAGGTAGAGAAGAAGACTTGTGGATACATAGAGATTATTGATTTATGCTCTTCCATTGAAAGGGAGGTTTCCACACCTTCTAGTTCTTCTATTCCTTTAGTTAATGAGCATTTTCTTCCTCTTGTAAAATAATTGCTAACAAGTCTTGTATTTCTTTGGATGATTCTAGGAAGGAAAAGACAATTATGGAGCCTTTGCTTGACCCGGTGAAAAGAAGATAGAGGAATGTGACCAAACTTGAGCATGGCTTAAGTTTCGGGGTGTTAGTGGAGAAGAGGACACCACTTGAAAAGAAGGAAGTGAGCTATGAAGTAGGAGATCAAGTGGTGTGGAGTGAGTCCGATTGGAGCCGATTACTTGGAGTTGAGAGGCTCAAAGAAGTGCTAACCGTGAAGGAAATCAAGGAAGGAGAGAAGCTACTCCTAGAGGACAAGTGGGAATGTTGCCTCTTTGCAAAAGACCATTTAGTGAGGCACAAGGAGGATCCTTATTTCGTTGATGAAAGGGAAGTATGAACTCTTTGAGTTCCGTCCGGTAAGGGCGTTAAACCTAGCGCTAGATGGGAGACAACCCATCCTTTTTATTGCTTTGGTGTGTTTGTTTTTGTTTTTGGTCCATTACTTTGAGGTTTTGCTATGGATTGGTATTGCTCATGCTTAGAAAATTATGTTATTTTCTTTGGGGTATATTTGATGTGTTGAGCTTATTTATTGATATCATTTTGAGTTGCATATTTGTATCACTCTCATTCCAAACTTTGAATTCATGTCATCATTCAAGTTTGGGGGTGTTGATCGTTTATGGTATAAATGCATCTCTTAGTGATGATTGTCTTGCCCGATTGTAGGTACACTCACTACTTTGATTGGAAAAGAGTTCGAAATTGCAAAGGAATTCAAGATCAAAAAGGATGAAAAGCTTAAAAGTTGGTGAAAAGAGAACCCGGTCCCCTCGATCGAATGAGCGACCGGGCTTAAATCGAGGGACCAAAACGGTAAATTATTGCATATTTGGGTTCGTTGGGGGCGTAGAAGTCATTTTTAGGAGTTTCGGGGTCGGGTCGTGCCTGAAAATCCGTAAAAATTCCCTGGTCTCGATCCCGGAGTCGAGGTGACTCATTCCCGGACGAGGAGTGTTGGGTCCCTTTAGAATGAGTTAATCACGTAAACAAGATGCCTTCTTAGCGATAATCTAGAAGGGGGATGAATAGATTATCAAAACTTTTCAAGTTTAGATGATCTATCAACTCCAAAAATCAGTTTTACAATGAAACAATTCTTGATTAAACTCAAATCAATTAGGATCTAAAGCTTTATCGGATATTGAATTTGCGATCAAGAAATAATCAAAGAAAACAAGTAAAGAACTGAAAAGTAAACAACACCAGATTTATAATGGTTCGGATCAAATGATCCTACATCCACTCTCCTCTTCAACTCGAAGAAGGGACTCTTCTTACCACCTTCCGCTTGCTTACTTTCTTACTTTCTTTACGACGTTAATCTTGACCTTACAATGATGATACTAGCTCTAAAACGGCTTTTAAAGATTTACAAAGAATATGGTGTTCTACAAGCACCGGAAAATAGATTGAACACAAAGTGTTCGTGAATACAAGTGTTTGAGAAGAGATCTTCTAATTTTTATTACTAAGGTGAATTTGCTTGATTGCAATACTATCAACTTATCTACTCTAAAATTCTGAGATAATGAACTTATTTATAGACCTCCCGCTGATGACAGCTTGTATCTTCCTTGTTTTCTGCTTTGATTGATTATAACCGACTAACCAAATCTTGAAAACCGCTTCTTGCTTGGTTGTAATCGACTCTTGAATTTTAACTAACTCTTTAGCTTATCCGATCTTCTCCCCGTCCGATTCTTCACCTTGTCTAATTCTCTATCTTAGTAATTATCTTGAACTTCCACCTTGTCTGTCTTTGTCAACGTCGATTTCTTCACCTTGTCTCGATTCTCTATCTTAGTAAGTATCTTGAACTTCCACCTTGTCTGTCTTTGTCAACGTCTGATTTCTATTCCATTCTCCATCCGACTTTCTCTCGAACAACCTTATCTTGCACTTCTATACTTAGTCTATTTTACAGAGTTTTCATTACATCGCACATCACCGACTATACATTATCTCCACCGGTCATCCTAGTTTTACACATTTAACTCATCAAAACTAAGTATATCTTTCTCATCCCAACAATTTCCCCCTTTTGATGATGTTAAAACACAGCTCAAGAAAAAAACGTTAGTGATCTTAGAGGATAAGGATAAACAATTATGTCACATAGTCGATTATTTGGAACACTCAAATTTCTATTAACAGATGATGAGAAGATCATGAATTAGAAAATCGGAACAATAAGTTTTATCAACAACTCGATTCTTATACTCAGAGCACTTAGTTCATAGAATCGGATGATCATAAACAGATGACCGTAATAAAAGTTAGTTTATTTTATTTAGTTCAATTTTAGATATCTTAAAGAGTCTTAGTCAAGTTATGTTACAAGAATCGATTAGTTAAATGATTAGGTTAAGAAAAATTTTAAAGGAAATCAACAGATTATGAGAGTAGGTTAAAAAGTATGTTCACAAATTTCCATCACTTTAGCCTTCATACGAGTTCGCATAAGATTCGTATAAGGTAAGAGAAAAAGAGATTTAATCATACCACATATTCTCCTCTGGAATCTTAAGCCAAAAAGACTTCGCTTTTCAACGATATGGTTTCTCCACCTCTCGCAAGATCGGCTAAGGATTCACTTTGATGATGAGCCGCTTGATCTTCTCCAGTCCAGACGACCGTCGTTTGTCGAGGGGGATCCATCTCGGGAGTAGGTTGGTGCGACTACATTTGCGTGAAATTCGCCATTAGCAATGTTGACAAGATACCGATACATTTGAGGGTCCTTCTGCTCCACCCGCTATGAAAAGCTTCATTTTCATCTAGTCCCCATCTCGATGATTTTGCGAGACGTGAAACCGGAAGACCAGTCCACTTCAAAAGGCCTCCACCTTGCTCGGTCTCGCCATTAACAGCACTTCCTTGGGGACTACTTCACTTCGATGATAAGGCCGAAGAACTTCTTCCCCCTGCTCATTTCTCTCTCTCGAACCCACCTCCTCGGTGAGCGGTCATAGAATTTTCCCCGCCGCTTTCTCCTGCTCTCTCCTCTTCTTTGCATCCCGTTGCTTATATTTCTCCTTTTCATCTCTCTTTCTCTTCCGAATTTTCTCCTCCTCATCTATCTTAGCTTGTGTTTTCTTTGTAGTTCTAGATGATCCGAAAGGAGATGCGACCATTTTGATTTGAGCAGATCTTGCACAATGATCCCTAGGCTGCAGATCGGGTTCGACTTCTCTTATCTTTCTCGGCTCCTTCTCGACTGTCCTCTTTCTTCTTCTTCTCTTCTTCGGCTTTCAGCAGCTCCTCGAGATAATTCCTCTATCTTCATGCTCAGGGCCATGATCTTATCATCATGCTCGTCTACTCTTTTCTTGAGCACACTATCTTCCCCCTTTTTAGCATCGGCCAAAGCGGATGTTGCGAGATAGTGGCTACTTGTTCAATTTGTCCCGGTAGTTCATGTCGAACATGCCACATCTTCTCGTTCTAGCTGTTCATTTCTCTTCTTGAGCTGCCTCGAGTCCTCGAAACTCTCCGTCTATGAATTGCTTAATTATCGCTGCCTATCCTTCTCCATTGCAGTGCATTTTCAGCACTTGATGAAATGAGGCCTCCTTAGCTTTCCAGATTCTCTTACTTGTTCCTCAATCAATCCCTGATTTCGGTATAGGCGAGCAGGCATCTTGTTTAACCCATTCATCCCGAGAGTTCATCTCCGTAGCAATTTTCTTCTTTACTTGACCATCCTGCTCTCATGTCGATCTTTGAAAAATAGAGGTCGATTTTTGTCTTTTCTTGGATAAAGCCTCTATGTTTTCTTTGATAGATGATGTAATGACTCCAGAATCAGTAGAGCATTCAGACTAGCTCTCTTGAGATTCAACACCTCCTCCTTCAGCGTGTTGAACTCGGATACGCATACTGCCATTGAAGATCCTACCAAATCTTCAATGGAGAGGATTGAGTTAAGTCAATCGTCTCCACCTAATTTCTTCTTCAACCCTAGTGAAGGAGAATCAGCCCAGTGTGCGATTGTAGTTGGCTCCTCCAGTGTACCTTCGTTGGCCTCTGTTGGTGCCTTCCCACCGTGTATCCATCTCACTGGCTCATCGGCGGCTCCACCCATAGTCATCTCCGGCTCTTCTTCGATTTCCTCCCTTACCAACTCTGGCTCCACTCTCCTTTCTTCCTCCGACTTCTTTTGTGCTTCCTCCGTAGACGGCATGTCTACGAAATATACCCCTGTGAAGGATATAATCGAAGAACATGTTCTCGGTTAGGATATCCATGAAGGATTTGAGCTTGGCCTTCTTTAGCACCTCCTTCTCCCATAAGGACAAGGTTGTTTCCTCCAACCTCGGCTATGAGGATAGTTGTCTCCTCAAAGCTCTCTGTCCTTATCCTCCACAAATGACCACACATTTACCAATTCCTCCAACGGCTCTGGTTCATCAATCGATTATGCTCTTTTCTCGGAGAAATTTCTTCCCAACCACCGAAGAGATTCCTCCGTTGGTCCCATGACTCCGGTAGGGTTAGGAAGAAGGGAAAATAGATGGGGTTACTCTGTTTGGGATGAGGAAAGAAAAGAGAATGGGTCCGACGAGGGTTGTGTTTGATTTGGACTTTTGGGAGTAGACCATTTTAGAGGCTCGAGGCAGCGGCCTTGTCTCGCCCCTTCATCGCACAGGTGGGAAGATGAGGGTTGGGTGTCTTCACCTCGAGATGAGGAAGAAGATGATGTGGAGGGTTGGGTTTGCTCGGCTTCCTCGGCCTCGTCTCCGGATGAGACTTCCACAGCCTCTTCACCGCCCGAGCTTTCCAGCCGCGACACTTCCCCCTTGGGAAGGCTGTCCTCTCCTCCTCTTCCTCTTCATTCTCGCCTTCGCCTGTCTCCTCGGATGATGACTCATCTGCTAACATCATCTCCACCTTCTTACCCTTGGCTTTAGAAGCCTTTTTCTTAGGTGATGGAGGTGGGGTGTCTCCTTCTCGAAGTTCTAGCCCGAAGGGTTTCTCATCCTTGATGAGCATCTTCGCTTTGTGAATTTCTTCACCCCTGTCTCCCAGTCAAGCTTATCTGCTCCAATTTTGTGTTCAAGTATGATGGTGATCCTTGCCATCATACTTGTGATTTTTGTGAGAGACCACCTCACCGGATCCTTTGATATCTCCTTTTTACAAATTTCTTTTTCTCTTCCATCAGCCGAGAATACACCGCCTCGAGCCCGATTAATATTAGCTCTGTCTATAATAGCCCTCGCACAAAATATCCTCGGCTTAGTCAATCCGTCATGACTCTGCTGTTCTCCCAAGTATGCATTTTGTCAAGATGAGCATCGAAGACGGTACTTTCTCCTTAACATCCCCTTTTTCAAATTTGCGGTTTTATTCTTCGGGATTTTCGTGCCATCATCTTATAACTCTCCAAATATTCCTCCGCCTTATACGTAAATGGATTGCCGCCGGTGGAGCTTAGACCAAAAATCTCACCAATATCAGCAATGGATACATGAACCTTTCTACTCTTTTCTAGGGTTCGAATTTGGGTTTCTAACCCAAAGGTCTCGTTGATTTTGCTCTGGTTAGAAATTCTGCGGCAATATCATCGAGGGTTTTGGGTTTGGTGGGTTTCATCGAACAATATTTCTTCAAGCCTCTGGTTTCGAGAAGTTGAAGAATTTCTCTTGTTTCGGATCGGTGGTGATATCCCATTCTACATACATCTCGGATTTTGTTCGATCTCCGATAGAGGCATGATCGTATTCGCATTTCTGATTCTCGGATTTTTCAAAGGTCCGCCATTGAAACAGTGTTTGGAAAGTTTTGAGAGGGAAAAGAATTTTTTAGAGAATATGAATAGGTAATTATGTGCGTAAGTTATTATGCACACGATTTCCTATTTATATGGAAAAATTTAATAATAAACTAATCAAAACTCATAATGACTGCAAAAGTATAGATTTTGGCTTTCGTACCCGCATTAAATGCAATTATGCTGATTTATTTTGAAAGGTGCACGAATAATATTAAATATGTCGCGTGAACTCGCTGACGGTTCATATTTCGTAAACCGCCTCCAATTTGTGCTTGGCGTGAATGTCACTCAGCGTATTTCAAAGCTTTATTTGATAAAATTTCGGTCCGATAGTAACTTCTCTCGACAAGAAGTAACTTGATTTGTAAAATCTTTTCGCTTAATTGGAGAGATAAACTGAAATATTATCTCTTTTTATTTTCAAAAGTATATCTTTTAAAAACGAACCCTTTATATTATTTTAAAACAAATTTCAAAAAGAACTACTGAGTGAATTCAATTTTTGAATAATTAACTAATTATGAAATTAAATTCACATATTAATTATGTGATTTAATAAACATAATTTTTAAATACAAAAAGTTAGAAAAACTCCCGTGATTTTAACTGTATCTGGATTGATCATTGTCTGCTCTTTTCTATGTGTCCGATCAGATGAGTAATGCCTTATTCACTTAACTAAAGATTTTCCTGAAATCAAAAATACTTGAGCAAACTTATTAGTATCTTTTGTGAGTAATTCGGACAAGGTACATATAATCATCTCTGCCTTTTAATTAATCTGATTATGATGTATTTGTCTGGATTACTTCAGTCTAGACAAGTAAATATCAAGTTAGTTTTAAAACCAATAGATGAATCCTTGATTCTTGATCCTTATAGGAGATCAATGATATCAGCTCTATGATTATCCATGTGATTTTTAACAAGTCGTATATTACTTTCTAAACATAGTATTAAGAAGAGAAACAAGGATTAATAATAAAGAAAAGATTATAGATCGGTGAGGTAGCATCTAATAATCCTAATTCTAATGAAAGATCTTTGAACCTTGTCTCCGCTAGTGGTTTTGTTAAAATGTCTGCTCTTTGATAATCAACAGATCTTCTCTAGTCTAATATTACCTTTTTCCACATGATCTCGGATGAAATGATGACGAATATCAACATGTTTGCACTGGTATGTAAGATCGGGTTCGGTAATAGCTATGGCACTATTACTATCACAAAAGATTGGTACATTTTTGGTGATAATATTATAGTCCCTTAGCTGTTGATCGATCCAGATTAGCGTGAGCAACAACTCCCACCGCTATGTACTCACTTCCAGAGTAGAAGTAGCTACAGAGGTTTGTTTCTTAGACAACCATGAAATCACCTTACTTCCCAGAATTGGCAAGTTCCAGATGTAGATTTCCTATCTATCTTACACCCACCAAAATCTGAATCGAGTATCCCGACAACTCAAAGTTATCGTCACCTGATACCACAAATCTACATAGATTGTACTTTTCAAATATTTTAGAATCTTCTTTGCAGCTTCAAGATGACTCTTCTTAGGTTTAGCTTGAAAGCGTGCACATACACCTACCGCAAAAGAAATGTCAGGTCTACTAGCATTTAAGTATAAAAGAGAACCAATTAAACCTCTATACTGCGTCGATCGGTGTCTTCCCCTTTCTCATCTGGATCCATTGAAAAATTTGTCATCATAGGTATCTTGGCTTCTCGGCTAGTACTTATTCCAAATTTTTCAATAAGATCTTTGGTATATTTTGCTTGACTTATGAAAATTTCTTTCTTTGTCTCGCTTAATTTGAAGTCCGAGAAAGTATGTCATCTCTCCCATCATGGACATTTCAAATCGTCTTCATAAGATGACTAAATTCTTCACACAAGATTAGATTAGTTGATCCAAAAATAATATCATCAACATAAATTTGTACTACAAGAGATCTTTATCAGATTCTTTTCTAAATAAAGTTCTATCTATCTTACCTTTTACAAAACCATTTTGAGTTAAATATTCGTATAAGGTATCATACCAAGCTCTAGGAGCCTGTTTAAGTCCATATAGAGCTTTTCTCGGTTTATATACATT
Organism: Paraleonurus japonicus; assembly: GCA_030762865.1. Lineage (NCBI taxonomy): Eukaryota > Viridiplantae > Streptophyta > Magnoliopsida > Lamiales > Lamiaceae > Paraleonurus > Paraleonurus japonicus. Next base: position 26,496,790 of record CM061060.1, read on the forward strand.
GTCTCCTTTGACAAAATCTGGAGGTTGCTCTACATATACTTCTTCGGCTATGACTCCATTTAGAAAAGCGGATTTCACATCCATTTGGAACACAAGAAATCTCTTATAAGCAAGATAAGTTAAGAACAATCTTATGGCTTCAAGACGAGCAATCGGTGCAAAGGTTTCATCATAATCAATTCCTTCGATTGTGAATAACCTTTTGCAACCAATCTAGCCTTATTTCTAACCACAATGTTGTTCTCATCTCTTTTGTTTTTAAAAACCCATTTTGTTCCAATAACTTTTTGATGATGGGGTCTTTCAACAAGTTCCCACACATCTTGTCTTTGAAATTGATTTAATTCCTCTTGCATTGCATTTATTCAATTGGAGTCATTAGAGCTTCGCAATAGATTTAGGTTCGAGCAATGATACATAACAACTAAAATGCATAGTCTTGGTTTATCCGTGTCCTTGTCCTGACTCTTAATCTAAACTTCCGATTATCCTGCTCAAATTTGGATGATAAGTCAATACTGCTTACCTTTATCTTATACCGAGTATGAAGTCTTATCTCGAGATATTCTCATCAATTGGTTCTGTATTACCTTCAGGAATATCCTCTAGTCCATCTCGTAGTGTAGTTGTCCGATCAGATGACATGGAAGAACTCTCGGGTTCCTTATCTTTATCTTTGTCTTCCTCATCCGATTGATTCGAGGTAAGTAGAACTTGGTGATTTCTTGATATCCATTTTGTTGAAGTCTTCAGCTATCTTGGTGATGTCATCTCGTATTTTTAGACTTAAAAGAAATCTCATCAAACACAACATGTGGTGTTTCTTCCACACATAATGTAATCTTATTAAAAACTCTATATGCTTTGGATACGTATGAGTATCCTAAGAATATCCCATCCGCAATCTTGGCATCAAAAGTTCTTAATTTAGATTTCCCATTATTATGGATGAAACACTTACAACCAAATATATGGAAATATGATATTTTGGGTATTCTACCCTTCCATAATTCATAAGGGGTTTTGCATTTATCTTTCACAATTAAACACCTATTTTGTACAAAACAAGCAAGATTAATGGCTTACGCCCAAAACTGTGTGGAGTGTCATACTCGAGATAACATCGTCCTTGCAGCCTTCCTTCAAGGTTCTGTTTCTCCTTTCTACTACTCCATTTTGCTGGGGTGTTCTTGCAGATGATGTTTCATTTGCTATACCATTCTCGACAATAGTTAGTAACAAACGAATTTAGAAACTCAAGTATCTTTATCACTTCTAATCTTGACAATATTTAGTCCTTTTTCATTTTGAATTTTTTTAAGGAATTCTCGAATTTTTGTTACAGCCTCATTCTTTTTGTACAAGAAAATAACCCAAGTGAATCTAGAAAAATCATCTATAATCACTAAAGTATACTTTCTTCCACTAAAACTCGTAGGTGTAACAGACCAAAAAGATCCATGTGTAAAAGTTCCAAAATCCTTTCGTAAGCGTGACCATTTATTGTTTTGAAAGAAGTTTTGGTCTGCTTTTCCCTTTGGGAGTCCTTTGACTAAGGATTTCCTTGCTATTTTGTTAATAATTTTGAAATTTAATTGACTAAGACGTTTATGCCATAGCCAACTTAAATCCTCCGAACTCTTTGCAATAAGACAAGTATTCCTAGGGCAACTCTTGAAATTTGCAACATAGATATCAGCCTTGTTCCGACTCCAAAGAAGTAAAATATTTTCATTTAAACCATCCAAGATATAACATGCATCATGAGTGAATTTTACACAATATCCTTTGTCACAAAACCGTGAGACAGATAATAGATTATGTTTCAATTCCTTTGGTTAGACCAAAGTTGTTGTCACCAAACATTACTCGAGGTCCATCTATTGTCGATAGTTGGAAAAAGTCTTTTCTCATAAGTCATATGCTTAGAGCATCCACCGCCTATATACTGCATTTACTTCAAGAACATCTCCTCTTTCAACTATCTCCTTATTTCCCGCAATCACAAAATTAATTTTTAGGTACCCTTTGTGTATTGGGTCCTTTCTTGTTAAGTTGATACTTAGGTATCCGAGATAAACACATCCAAGTTTTTCAAAACTAATGATTGAATCTTGCAACCATATCTATCCACTAATATTAGACTATCTAGATCAATTTTATTTAATTGATCTCTAGTGATTGTCTTATATTTTGGAAAGAATGGATATGACTTGCTTCTTCCATCAAAGCCATTATACTTTGGAAATGACTTTGTCTTAGTCTTTGAATTTCTTTTGGGAACATTTCTCCTAGTCTGTGTTTTCTCCTTAGAAATATCGGATGAGGTGATTTGCTCCTTAGATTTCTTTGGACTAAGCTTTGTCTTTTCCATAGTTTCAATGGCTTTGACAAAAACCCTTGGTTTCATAGTATTATTCGGTTTATTTTTATCAAAACCTAATCCAGATTTATCATAAGGCTTCGAGAAGTCAAGATGTTATCAATTGTAGACCGAGAATTATTAAGATATCCTAACTTGAGATTCAATTCTCTGTTAGTCTTTTTAAAATTCTCATTCTCCATATTGATATCTGAAAATTTAATTTTTAAAGCACTCAATTCTTTTTCCAACTTATTGGTTTTCTCGGATGAGGAACTAGTAGTAGTCTTAGATTGACATTCCCCCTTGAATGTACAATCCAAGTTTTTTCTTGTCCCTGTCGATGTTCCTTTGTTAGATTAAGAATTTGATTCTTTAAACTTAAATTTTCAGTCTCTATCTGTTTATAAGCGAATAAAGCCGTCTTGAATCTTTTAAAAGCTTGTTAATAAGACATGGATCGATTCGCACAAGTTATCACAATCATTATCTGAAGATGAGTAATAGTTTACCTCTTTAGCCATTAGGCATATGTCATTGTCGACCCCAACTGGATGAGGATGATGATGATGATGTCTCATGTGTTTCCTCCTTTTACGCTAAAAGAGCTCGTTGATCTCGCATACGTCCTATCCCTTTTCTTCCTCTTTTCTTCTCTCTCTCTAGGAGTAAGTTGAGGACAATCATAGCTAAAGTGACCGGGTTTATTGCAGGTATAATGTATATCTCCTCTATCGATTTTGGACTATTTTTTCCTCGTCGATTGGTGATTTATACCTTTTCACCGGATCCTTCTTGTCATTATCTGAATACTTCTCTTCCTTGTCGATTTATAATTTCGGCGATTAAACTGTCTCTCTTGTTCCTTTTATACTTCATCTTGAGTCTCTCATACCGTCGATCAATAGTGCCATTTCCTCCTTGATTGACAAATCGATGCCTTAGAAATCTTGTCGTAATCTTCTTGATGAAGAAATGCCACGCTTTTCCAGATGTAGATGACTCGCCTCATCTTCTTCATCTTCAATGTGTATATCATATTCCAAAGGCTTTAAGATGAGAAAATAGAGTGTGATGTGATATTGTCGGCAGTTACGTGTTGCTTTGAGAATATTAGCTTTCTCCCTCCATCTTTTGCTCAATGATCGAGTACCTTGTTGTTGATTTCTTTCTCGGTGTAAGTCTTACCCAAATCAGCCTTTGTTCACAAGATTAGTCGGCCTCACGTCCAATTGGTCCAGTTTCTCCATCCTTCATTTTGAACGTGTCAAATGCATGTAAAATGGATGCACTTATTTTCTTTAACTCGATCGACCCTTCACGAGACACTTGCAAGAGTCTCCAACATATCCTTAGCGCTTTTACATCTTTTAACCTTTTCTATCCAATCCTTGCTTAAAGTTTCAATGATTTCAGTTCTTGCAACTTGATCCAAATTGTGAATCTTCCTTTCATCGTTTGTTAATTCAACACTCTTCTTTTCTTGTTGACTTCTTGTAATGAGAAGATTCAGCTCCAGTGCTAACAACTCCATGATAAAATTTTATTGGACCTTCCTCAAGAACCTCTTCCATGCGGTCATGAATGGCCTTCAAATGATTCTCCATTCTAAACTTCCAATAATCATATTCTTCAATAGAGAACTCGCAAACTTGGTTTTCTTACTTTTAACAATTGACATAGTAATTCAAGAGACTAAAAGACAACTTATCGAAATGTTAGTGAATCAATAATAAGAAATCGATTCCAACAAGAACTCGAAATTTCAAGACCACAAATCTTTTATCGAGACGACTTAAGAGGCGCTCTGATACCACTTATTGGGTCCCTTTAGAATGAGTTAATCACGTAAACAAGATGCCTTCTTAGCGATAATCTAGAAGGGGGATGAATAGATTATCAAAAACTTTTTCAAGTTTAGATGATCTATCAACTCCAAAAATCAGTTTTACAATGAAACAATTCTTGATTAAACTCAAATCAATTAGGATCTAAAGCTTTATCGGATATTGAATTTGCGATCAAGAAATAATCAAAGAAAACAAGTAAAGAACTGAAAAGTAAACAACACTGCATTTATAGTGGTTCGGATCAAATGATCCTACATCCACTCTCCTCCTTCAACTCGAAGAAGGGACTCTTCTTACCACCTTCCCCTTGCTTACTTTCTTACTTTCTTTACAACGTTAATCTTCACCTTACAATGATGATACTAGCTCTAAATCGGCTTTTGAAGATTTACAAATAATATGGTGTTCTACAAGCACCGAGAAAATAGATTGAACACAAAGTGTTCGTGAATACAAGTGTTTGAGAAGAGATCTTCTAATTTTTATTGCTAAGGTGAATTTGCTTGATTGCAATACTATCAACTTATCTACTCTAAAAATTCCGAGATAATGAACTTATTTATAGACCTCCTGCCGATGTGATTTGTAACTTCCTTGTTTTCTGTTTTGATTGATTATAACCGACTAACCAAATCTTGAAAACGCTTCTTGCTTGGTTATAACTGACTCTTGAATTTTAACTAACTCTTTAGCTTGTCCGATCTTCTCCCTATCTCGATTCTTCACCTTGTCGATTCTCTATCTTAGTAAGTATCTTGAACTTCCACCTTGTCTGTCTTTGTCAACGTCCGATTTCTTCACCTTATACGATTCTCTATCTTAGTAAGTATCTTGAACTTCCACCTTGTCTCTGTCTTTGTCAACGTCTGATTTCTATTCCATTCTCCATCCGACTTTCTCTGAACAACCTATTTTACAGAGTTTTCATTACATCATTACATCGGTGACTATACATTATCTCCGGTGGTCATCCTAGTTTTACACATTTAACTCATCAAAACTAAGTATATCTTTCTCATCCCAACAAGGAGTCAACACTTAGTCAAAATATTGAAATTTACATTTCCCTCGAGTCGAGGTGGAACCTCGAGTCGAGGAGGTCACTTTTTCACATCCCTCGAGTCGAGGAGAGGCCTCGAGTCGAGGCATTTAAAATTTAGGATCCCTCGAGTCGAGGCTGAGCCTCGACTCAAGGCTGGCATTTTTTTAAATATCGCGAATCGGCGTAACAACGGCCACGACTCAAGGCATTTCAGCCCTTTTCGATCCCCTTTGCCTCCACGCATCATTTCCGGCCAATTGCTCGATTTCACCGATCATATACCGCCTTTTCACATCATATAATCATACATTGCATCGAAGTTTGAATTTTGAGGGTTTTGTGGTTCCAATTTGGGGATTTCTTGCATAGAGTGTGGGTGTATTCCAAAATCGTTCTTAGGTGTCATTAACACACAAGGTATGTTATTCTTACTCCTTTGAGATTCAATTTCGTCTTTGTGATGGATTTTTGCATTGGTGTTATGAATTATGCAAATTGTTAATTGAATTGAATTCTCTTTTGGGCATTTTATCAAACACCTTATATGCATTGTTGTTATGGATGATTTTGAGCCTTTTGGAGGATTGATTTGAATTGTGTGATGAGATAGGAGCATGCCTAGGATCGATTGGGATGAATTGCCCATATATTTGTGAAATTTGGCTTAGGAATTGAATTTGTGCTTAATTGGTAAAATTCCTAGTGATGATATTATGTTTGGAATTTGGTCATGTTTGAGTTGATTATGAATGGAAGTGAATTATTGGTGATGATTATTTGTCGAATTACTTGCTAGATGGTTTATTGGTTGGATATTTTCTTGAGCTTAATTGCATGATTTTGGTGAGCCTATTTGTGAATTAATTGTTGAGGCCATTCTAGTAAGTATGCGTTTTTGAGGATTATTTGGAGCACTTTTATTGATCGTATTTGCTTAGTTGACTACTTGACCATTTGTTGAGGTTTATTGCTTAGTCACTAGGGGTTGTTATTGATTGGAGATTTTGGTGCCTATTGACTCGTCCATGGCTAGATTGATATTATTCTTGGCTCGTATTTCTATACTGTGGTGATTGATTTTTGCCTTTGGGAATTTTTGCAGGAAAAATATTCGTGAGGAGTTCAGACGGGCACAATTTTTTTGGATGAGGAGATCCGTAATAGAGAGGAGGCTATCAGATTTGCTCATAAGATGCCTTCGGACCTCGGTATTCTATGGGACAACTTCAAATGGAGGAAGCATATCATCCTCTACGCATATATATATATATATAACAAGGTGGTCAAGACCCGCCTTGTTGATCATGATTGTATGACGTCCATGGGGATCGAGGAGGATATACCTCGTCTATTCGAGCATATCGGTATGGGAGGCTTCTTGATGAAGAGGTCGAGGACGTATCTGGGACTCACTTTGGAGTTCCACCGCACCGTCAGGTTTGATAAGGACAAGAGGGCCAAATTTTCCCGGGGTATCACATTCGAGCTTATGGGACGCGAGTATTCATTGACCGTGGGACGAGGTCAACAAGACTCTTGGAGCACCCACAGACCACGATAGATCACTTCTCAACATCGGGAAGGAGTACAACGCAAAGAAATTTTGGAGGAGAATATCGAGACTCGGGGGCACCGAATCAGCCTCGGTTTATTCCGGAAAAATTGAAGAGCACCCATATTCGGAACCCGGTGGTTAGATACTTGGAGAAGATCCTCGTGAGCACCATATTCGCGAGATCAAAGGGTGGAGCTGTGGTTTCGAGAGGAGCTTTATGTTCTTTGGTGCTTCTTGCAAGTGGATCCGGTTTAATGCCGCTGCCTACCTCTGCTACCTTTTGAGCGGGTTACGAGCATAAAGTTTAAGAGGATTCACTTCGGGGTATGATTACTCTGATTGCCGAGCACCTCGACATACCTACTCACAACTTGAGAGCACCGGAGGGCCCCAATCTCACTACGAGACACTATGCGGCGCATGAGAACTCTTTACCACATCGGTAGGACATGGTGCTTCCAGCGGCATCACGGTGGCGATTCCCTCTTCCAAATAAGAGGTTGATGAGCGTGTTCGGTGCTCGAGGCTTTGTGACCATCAACCTCCGTATGTGGTCAAAGCGTCACACCGAGGTGATTGACGCCTATACCCGCGAGCATGGAGTTGACCTCCGTGGCGATGGCGATGATGAGGAGGGACAGCGAGGCCGGGTCGATGATGATGAGGATGAGGGTCTTCTTGAGGAGGCTGAGGCGGGGAGATAGAGATGATGATGAGGGTGACGAGGAGGAGCGAGGCTCGGGATGATGAGCCGATACATATGGATGAGGATTATAGGCCGTAGCTTAATATGTACCGGGCGGGATGAGATGAGGAGCCGGCGATGCGAGGCCGGGAGCTCATCCCGAGGCGGTGGACTCGACGGAGGAGATGTGGGCCGATAGCCAGCTTATGCGGCTCGAGTGCCCGACTCGCCGGGATGAGTGTTACAGGATGATGGAGGAGTCCCGACGGATGCACGAGGAGACTCTCAAGGCGTGGCAGATATGTATTCACTCCTCCAATAGTTCAGCTCGTGGAACTTCGGGCCGGGCCACTACCCTCCACCACTGCCGTCCGACTATTGGGGGCTACTCCCCTACTTCCTCATTCCTCTCCTTTGTCTATTCCAGCTCGTTATTTCTCCTTAGTGATTTGTACTTTTGATTTTGATTGGTGATTGTACTCGGTGATATGGATTTGATGTGATGATGTTTTGGATTTGTGATGATTTTATGGATGATAATTATGATGCTTTGATCTTTTTGAGCTTATTGTCTTATGATGATTACATTCTATTGATCTCTTGGATTCCTATTATTTTGAGCTAGAGTGATCATGAGCTTAATTGTGGATTTATTGCATATCTTTTAGTATCATTCATGTTGTAGTGAGTTTGCTTGGAATTATGTATATGAGCACTTGTGTTTGAATTGCAAGACTTGATTGAATTTTGATATGATCATGTGTAGATTTGTAGCTTGATGCTAGCATTCTTGATTGATTGGGTAAAGATGAATGTGATTGATAATGCTTGATTCATTGCTCAATTTAAGCCCGTGAGCTTTTGAGTCTTTATAATCGTACATCTTATACGGTTGATATGATTCCTTTGTGAGTGCATCATTCATGGATTTGTATGCTAGAACTTGTCACTAGACTTGTTGATATTGATATTTGTATGATTTCATGAAAGTGATAAGAGGTCATGTTTGAAATGACTAGTCACTTTGCCAAATTTTTCCCCACCAAAACCATTTGATTTCCTTAGTGAGCCATTTTGAGCCTTATATCCTTATTCTTTGGCAAGCCAAGTGAAATTGAAGTCATTTGCCTATTTTGATGAGCCTTTTTGTCCTATTTTTAGTAGAGCTTGATTGTTGGCTATAGATGGTGATTTGATTGCTAAATGTGGTGAAAAATGATGAGCTAAGTGATGATGCTTGAAAGAAGAAGAATGAAAGGTTGTGAGAAAAATTGAATTGTGATGAAAAATGTGAACATGAAGTGAAGAAAAATACAATTGTGAGCTTAAAAGAAAGAAAGCTCAAGTGAATGGTGGTGATTGATCTTGAAGTGCAAAAGAAGGAGAGTTGATTATCAAAGATTGAAGAGATGTGTTTTGTATAGATTAGCTTACATTCAAGTCTCTACTACTTAGTCACTCTTATCCAAAAACATCTCACCTTTCCAAAGAGCCTACATTACAACCTTGATGAAAGACCTCTTTGATTCTTGATTGAACACAAATGATTTTGATTGAGATTAAGTCTATTGGCAAGCTTATGGTGTGCATGTTTGTGAATTTGATGATTGAGTGTCATTTCTACCTTTATACACTTGAGTGATGAGTGAAACACTCCATGGAAGGAGCAATGTGTTAAGTGTTTGATGTTGCATTTATTTGAGCATGATTCATCTTGATTCCTAGTGGATAGTTTGCATTGATACTCATGTTCATTGATGAGTACGATAATCTTTTATTTCGCCTATGGTGCCATGTGACATAATTGCAATCAATTCACTCCTTTGTGCTTAGTTTCTACGTTGCTCGAGGACGAGCAACACTTCAAGTTTGGGGGTATTATGATTGGAGTGAATTGATGCATGATTTTGAGGCTTATTTGAGTGCAAAAAGTGATCAAAAGTGTTAGTTTTTGTGCATAAATATGTAGAGTATCACTTCTTTGCCTAAAAAGTATTACTTGATAAGTATTTGATGTTTTTCGTTCGTTTTATAGGTAAATCGGTAGAATTTTGTCAAACCGAGTACCGACATGCTTAGAATGAAGAGACGGACAAGACGGATGAAAATGGGGTCGGGCCGAAGTCCCATCTGAAAAAATGCCTGGACTCGACCTGCAGTCGAGGGCAGAGGCCTCGAGTCGAGGGATGTGAAGGAAAGAGAGAAATTTGAAAAATGGAGCTGCCTCGACTCGAGGGAGGAGTCTCGAGTCGAGGGATTTGCAAAATGAGGATCCCTCGAGTTGAGGGCTAAGCCTCGACTCGAGGCGGGAGGATTTTTGGCAAAGTCGCGGACATGACTCTTCACCCTTGACTCGAGGGCACCAAGCTCGAGTCGAGGGGGCCCCAAACCGAAAATTCTGGTTTTAAGTCATTTGGATAAAAAAACAGAGCATATTCTTCCCATATCGGTTTAGAGCAGTTTCTAGGTAGTTTCTGAGCGAATTTATCATTTCCTAGCTTAATTCTACTTGTAATTGCATTAGATTGATAGATTTTGATTAGATTCAAGCTTGTAATCATTAGATTAGCATTTTTGGTCCATTAGATTTTGTGTTTCAAGTTGTAATTGAAGAGAAAAGGATTGTAATTCAAGCATTGTGGAGGATTGAAGCATTCTTATTTTTGTTAATTGAAGACCAATTGGTGATGTTCTTCTACTTTTCTCTCTTTAATTCCTTGTTTGTGTTTATTAGCTTGTTAATTGCTTTCCTAGATTTTTCACCCATGACTTTTGCACTTAGCACCATGGGCTAATAGCTTTGTGCTTGGGATAATTGAAATTGGGGATGATGTGATTGCCTCATGCTATGATTGTCGATGATTGTGATCAATTGAATTAGATTGCTTCCAAATTATGATTCTTAATTGTGCTTCATGCAAAATTGTCTCTTTAGATTAATGGTTGATCACCCTAGAAATAGGCGAGAATTGAGCTAACGTGATTAGGTGTTAATCGGGTTATAATTTTGCATGATTGTATGAATTGAGGACTTCTACATTGAGAGATGGGAAGGACTAAGAATACTCACATTAGGCATTGTGATTTTAATGGAGTGATTAATTTCATGATAGTTTATGCTTTTCTAATTTGATTGATTTGCAATTGGATACAATCATAGCTTGTTAATCATGAATTCCTTGATGGAGATTATCCCTTGCACCCCATTCCCCCATTTGATTTAGCTTGTTTGATATTGCATCTTAAGTGTTTGATTAATTGCTTGCATTAGTTTTGCGATTGGTCTTTATACTACTTACCGGATTACTACTTCCAATTAGTTACCTACGAGACTACGGATGAGGGTATTTTTAACTCAAATAGGTAAAAGAATGAGGAGTTATCATCCAGGTGATCAGATTATTGGGGATCTTTCTAGTAGTGTTCGGACATGAACGATGTTAGATTCTCGCAGTATGTTCAATTGCTATGTTTCACTCTTTGAGCCTAAGTCTATTGAGGAGGCTCTATCGACCTAAGCTTGGTAATGACTACGCGGGAAGAACTGCATCAATTTGAAAGACAAAATGTTTGGGAGCTAGTTGGATAGACCCATACATAGAAAGATTATAGGCACCAAATGGGTGTTTAAAAATAAAATGCAGAGATGAAAATAACGTTATTGTTCGTAATAAGGCGGACTAGTAGCACAGGTTACTCACGATGCGAGAGGATAGACTATGATGAAACCTATGCTCCATCGCCATATTAGAAGCAATAAGGTTATTTTTAGCATTTATTTCCTATAAATGTTTCAAAGTCTTTCGAGATGGATGTCAAGTCTGCCTTTCCGAATGGAGTGTTACTTGAAGAAGTCTATGTAGAACAGCCTCCGGGGTTTAGGACTAATAATAAGGTCTATAAACTTCATAAGGCACTATATGGACTGAAGCAAGCACCACTGAGCTTGGTACGATACCCTGTCTGAATTTTTGATATCAAATGGATTTTCTAAAGGTAAGATAGATAGAACACTATTTAGAAAATAAGTAGATGGTAACATCTTATTAGTTCAAATCTATGTGGATGATATTATATTTGGTTCACCAAGTTTGACTTTATGTGAAAAGTTTAGTGTTCTCATGAAAAATATATTTGAAATGTCTATGATGGGAGAGTTAACATACTTTCTAGGCTTGCAGATTAAAGCAGACAAGTAGAGGGATCTTTATACATCGTGCTAAGTATGCAAAAGACCTCATAGATAAGTTTGAGATGACTATTTTTTATTAGAGAAGTTAAAATACCTATGGCAACTAACTTCTCTATGAATTCGAATGAGAATGGAATACCCAGCGATGCAACGGAGTATCGTGGATTGATAGGATCCTTGTTATATCTCACCGCAAGTAGGCCGGATATAGCCTTTGCGGTTGGGGTATGTACAAGGTTTCAATCAAATCCCAAGAAAACTCATACAGAAACAACTAAGAAAATCCTAAAGTATCTTAAAGGTACTCTGCAGGTTGGGTTGTGGTACCCATCCGATGACAACTTCGAGCTTTCAAGTTATTGATTCAAATTTTGGAGGTCAGTAAAATTGATAGGAAGTCCACGTCTGGAACTTGTCAATTTTTAGGCAACAAGTTAATTTCTTGGCTATCTAAGAAACAAACTTCGCTTGCAACCTCCACAATCGAAGTTGAATACATGGCGGTGACAGATTGTTGCTCTCGGCTTCTCTGGATTAGTCGGCGGCTTAGGGATTATAATATTCTCACATCGTCTGCCTATTTTCTCGTGATGCAATAGTGCAATAGCCATGACATACAATCCTGTTTTGCATTCCAAATGTAAGCATATAGATATAAGGCATCATTTAATTAGGGATCATGTTGAGAGGAATGATATTAGGATAGAAAAGATAGCAACTCGAGTCACAGAGAGCAGATATACTTACAAAACCCTTAGCTGAGTTTAGAATTGTGTTAACAATTAGGATTACTTGATGCATCCTTAGCTGATTTATGATTTCTATTATATGTGTCTTGTATATTCTTTCTTTCTTTCTTTTCTTTAAATCTTGTCAAGAAAGAATTATCGGACTTGGTATGTGTCAAAGGACAATCATAGAGTGATATCATTGATCACCTTTCAAAAGAATCAAGAATCAAGGATTAGTCATATTGATCTTATCTAAATTGATAATTTCTTATTTGACAACAAGTAAATCAGACGGGAACATAATCGGTGATCTCTTTAAGAATCGAGATGAGCTTATGCAACTTGTCCGACTTACTCTGGCTACTAATGGTTTCTTAAGTTTGTGTATCTGCAGGAACAGGTTATAAATTAGCATTGTTAGATCGGTATAAACCTTCTCATCCGATAAACTTCCTCATCCGAACAAAACCTTTCCTTATTTTCTTCTTAAAAATTGATTTCAAAATTATTCTCACATTTCATCTATTTCAAAATATTTCGTATAAGTTTTTCCTTTAAAACCCCGGTGAGTCCAATATTCTTATATACTAGTTATATTTGGATATAAGACTTAGTTTATTTAAAATAAAGGCATGAAATTAACTCGGTCTTAAAAATTCTTTGTTTTTCAAAATAGTCGAGACTTGGAGAAATTTTCAATATATAAGACGAGGTCATTTTTACCAAGTCTCGTTAAAACCCGATCTGAAATAGGGAAACCTTTATGCGAAGAAATGTATATTTCAGCTTTTGTCAGTATACTTACTATCTCTCGCATAAAGTAACCCTATTAACAGCCTAATCCATAGCCGGACAGTTACTTTTTATAATTTCAAGACGAGTTAACGCCACGCGGGAGGTGAAGCGATTATTTAATATAGCCGTTGATATACTCCACGCGCCACGCTCAATCAACGGTCAAAATTAATCCCGATCTTGCCACGTATCCACCTTCTCCGGTTTTCCTCTCTCTCTCTCTCTCTCTCTCTCTCTCCTTCATTTAAAAACTTACCCTTCTTCGTTTCAAATTCACTTTTACAAATTCTTGCCATAAAATTACTGCAAATCCTCTTCTCCGAAATTTCTTACCATTATAGTTTTCAAATGGCTTCTTCCTCTTCAAAATCTCTCAAATCCACCTTTATATCTATCCAAAAATCCAATTTCAAAATGAACACGAGAGACCTTCAAGAACAAACTAAAGGCTGAGATGTATGTTGATTTCAACACTACCCAGATCGAGAATCGGGGAGATTCTCCGATTATTGAAGGCTTCAAAGCTCGGGGTTCTGCTCTTTAAAATCGAAGCGTAACAAGACTATGGATTTGATCGGAGCAGAGTTCCTAGCCAACTACAAATTTTTCGATGATGGCTTCGACACTGAAGTCGATGGGACTCGATTGTCATTCACTAAGGAAGTTGTGGCCAGGATCTTTGATACATTGGCAGAGGGTGTAAATCCAATGACTTACAAGGAAGAAGATTGGGAACAGTCCTTCGAGATGGTTGCGAGGGTAACCGGGGTGCTCGAAGGGATTTAAAGAAGAACCTTCTTCGGAGGAAGTACAGTTATTGATGACCATTGTCACCAAATCCATTCGGGTGATCAAAGCTCTCACGATGGTTTGTCAAAACCCGACATCGCTGCATGAGGGCAATAATCGATGGAGTCGGGGTGGGTAGGTGGATGTGTTGATCCGAGGATGAAGGAAGAAAACAGAGGTTGACGTACAACCCTATTTCTCGTGATTGGACTACTCGACGCGTGTGAGCTTGTTCAACAAGATCACGAGTCTTGATTGAGGGATGAACAAGATTGTGGATCTCGAAGGAGGGATCGAAGAAGTATTCTAAGCGAAGGGGCTGCTCACGAAAAATGAGAAGATTGGTGGTATGCCGAGACTTAGATGACGAGTCCGATGAGGCAAGGGACCGGAGGGTGCAGGTAGCGTGAGAGGAGGCGGTGAGGCCAGGCCTGTGCGAGAAGTTGTCCCAAAGGCTGAAGGAGTAGAGCTGAAGTGCCGGCCTCATTCTTTGAAAGGGCAGAGGCTGCAGCGCCTCTCTAGAGGAGGCCGAGGAGAAGGCTTGTAAAGGCCTCGAGACAAGAAGGAGCAAAGGGAGTCGCTCGCTGCCCCTTCGAGTCTGTTACTGCAGGAGGAGGCAATCTCCCCGAGGTGGCTGCAGCACTGCGTGGCCGAAGCCGAGGCCTTGGAGGAGCCAAGCTCGAGAGAGGACCCAATCTGCAGAGAAGATCATCTCTATAGGTACCTCTAGCTCTTCTTCTTCTAAATTCACTCCCTCCCCCTCACCAACTCACTGGCAATGAAGAGGTAGTCTTGGTGCTACCTCCGAGTCTCTAAATCACCCAATCTCCCATCCCGTCCAAACAACACCCACCGAAACCCCAACCACATCTATCCCACCACCCTCATCTCGAACCCATACCCCTTCCCATAGTCCCCGTCTATCAACCCACACCCCTAACCACAATCACCCCCATCATCTCTCTACCTACTACATCTCCTCCTCCACCCATAATCGAACCTACAACCTCCTCATCTCACCCACCATCCCCACCACCCACGATATCCCACAAACCCAAACCCAATCAGCCGAGCTCCCACTCCTAAATTTCGGATATCTCTCATTCTATCTTTGGAGATATCCGCCGACTTCTCCCTCTCCTCGAACTCCTTCTTCTTCTTCTTCGTCCGAATCCTCCTCCAAGGATGAAGACAAGGATAACTCCTCTTTCACCATCTCCTCCGCCTTCTTGAACCTTCACAAAAAGATCAACTTTAAGGTAGAGAGGCTGGTTGCAAAGAGAACCAAACATATAGTCGTACATTACGGATACGATGATAGCCAACATGCGAGTAGTGAAGTGAATATCACCGAGAAATGTGACTAGAAAATCAAACTCCATGTTGGCCGAAAGGCGTCGAGTAGATTGGAGGAGGAGGTAAAGCTGCTAAAGCAAAGGTAGCCGAGGACAACGCTATTGTCGTGGATGCTATATCCATGGACAAATCAAATTTTCAGTGCGTTGTTCCTCGTTGGAGACCCGATTCTGCACCCTTAAAGATGAAGTCAAAAAGGGGGAAGCAAATGACAAGAAAGGTTGGAGGCCCTCTCACCTGGTGTCAAGGCCAACACCGATCACCGAACCTTAAGGCGCATACGGCCGAGCCGGGAGGCGGCAAGGGCGTAAGTCAAGATCAAATCAAATGAGCTTGCCGCTCTTGGTGAGGGTAGCTCGGATAGAGGATGCTATAAGGAAGGATGAGGCGAGGAGAAAGAAAGAAGGGGAGGAAAAGACAGCCAAGCTAATGGCCCGCATAAAAGAAGCTGAAAAAATTCCAGAGGCTAGAAGTAAAGGAAAATGGAAGCTGTCTGAGGAGTCGCCAACCGAGGTTTTATCTGCAAAATCTACCAAAGCCGAGAAAAGAAAAAGGGAGTTCTGATTACTCCAACTTATCTCGAGGAGCAGATAAGTAGGATAAGGCAGAAAAAGGAATGCTATGGGGAAAGAGAAAGAAAGAGGTTGAAAAAGAAGAACAAAGGGCTCGAGATGAAGTGGAGCAAGGACATCGGGAAGAGGGTAATTAAAGCGGAGACGCGATGACATCCTGTCCTTACCACCGCTCATCTGCTCGGCCAAAAGATGGTTTCGGGTCACTCACCAGTGAGTATCGTGAAAAGAACTTAGATGCTCGATGGATGTATTATTGGTACATCTTGAAGGCATTCGAGACTGCACTCGAAGATGAAGATCTCCGCTGGCATGAGTGGATGGAAAAGGAGGACCCTGACCTATACCGGAGGCTTCTCGATGAGGCGTATAAGATCTTCAACGCCGATCTAACAACCACAACCTACGAGATGGCCAAGCCCAAGCCGAACGCAGACGGAACCATCGACATGGCCTGGATCAAAGCATTATCACCAAGGCTGAGGTCGAGTCTGGACTCAAAGACGAGAATGAGCTCAAGCCGCTTAAAAGAAGAGTCTTTTCTTGGGCCGATGGTTCCTAAGGTGACTAATGGGGAGTCTAGATAAGATCAAGTTTTCTTCTCTTATTCCTTTATCTTATCTCGCACCAAATTGTAAATATGTAAATTTGTGAATATGAATGAGATTTGATGAACTTATCTCGAACTACCATGTCTTATTTTTCCAAGCTTAAGTTCTTTATCGCTTTATAAGAAAACTTTAAGAAATTTTACTAAGTGTTAATCATCCGAGAAAAATTTTATTTTTAGAATAAATTTTTAAAATTTTTCTAAGTATAAAATTTTCAAATCTTTAAAATTTTTCGAACTCTAAATTTTTCTAAGTGTGATTAAGTGCTCCTATGTGAACTTATCTCGAACAAAAGGTGCTTACCTCGCCTAAATGTGCTTATCGATCATTATGAACAACCTTGGTGACACCGGTTGTGAGTTTATATCTTTCTTGCGGTTTTAACTTCATCAAAAAGGGGGAAATTGTTAGATCGGGTTTTAGTTTTGATGGTATTAGGCTGATCGGACTAGGTAAAGCTAATGAAGTAGTTGAAGTCGAGAAAGAGAAGGTCATCTCAAGACAGGACTTGAAGAAGTCATCTGTTGGAGAGAATAATGAAGAGCTCAAGACGAGGTCAAGGTCAAGTAGAATAAGAAAGGCGAAGTCTTCACCAAGTCGGCATCAGACGACTAACTCAAGATCATTTGAAGTCAAGACGGTTTTCAAGATAAGTTTGTTAAATAGCTTTTAGTTTGTTACAACAAACTAACATGTCTTACGAGGCTTATAAATAGGAGTAAGCACAGTTCCAAAAAGAACTCTTAGCATTCACAATTCTGATATTCACATTCTATAAGCACTCACGAGTTTCTAAAAATCTTTTCATAAAATTTCTAAGTGTTTAATGAACACTTCCTTGTATATCTTCAAACACATTCTCGCACCGTATCTTTTAATTTCTAGATAGATTGATAGTTTGAAGATAGTCAAGAAGAAGATTTTCAAGTTGTTGTAATTGTAATCTCCGGTAAGTAAGTAAGTGAGTAAGTAGTCGAGGCCCTTCTTCGAGTTGAAGAAGGAGAGTGGATGTAGGATCATTTCGATCTAAACCACTATAAACCCCGTGTCTTTTACTTTCAATTTATCTTTCTGTTGATATTCAATTGCTTTAACAAAATTAATCTCAATTTCGCTTTAGATCCTTATTAAAAGATCGAGTTAAAAATTATTTTCGCCGATCATCTCTCGGTCTCTTGAATTGATAATCAATTTTAGGAAAAATTTAGATAATCTATTCAACCCCCTTCTAGATTATCTCTAGGAGATGTACTTAATTGCTTGTAATTACTCAATCTCGACCAACACCTTGTACTCCAAATCAACCTAAAAACCTGTAAATTCACAAGAAATCCATTTTTCGACCATTAAGCACAAACTTGGATTATTTCGAGTGATAAATGCTAACAAAATATACACAATAACTAGGTAATATACATTAAAACCATACACTTATCACCCGAATCACTTTGACACATCATCTCCCTTGAATTTATCTTTATAAAAAGTATAGATATATTAAAATTGAGATGGAATTCAATATATATATATATATATATATATATATAGTTTTTATGAAGTAGAATTTACTATATTTTGAATTTTTATAAGAAATCAGACATTGAGTTCATTGGATTGTTCAAAAATTTATAAGGCGGAGAACATGAAATTCATTTCAATTATAAGTAATTCTTTTATGCATTAAATGTATAGTGTATTTTAAATATTTTTTGTAATAGTTATTTTTGTATTGAACAGCTTACAATTGTTTTCATTTTTACTAAATAATTACGTTTTGTTTTTACTGAACAATTACAGTCATTTACGGTTTAACAACCGTAATTGTTCGATGAAATAACCCCGATTATTCGGTGGAACATGAATAACTATTTAAAAATACATTTAAAATTGCACGATACACCTAGTAAATACAGAATTAAGGCTTCAATTATAACAGAAGAAAAGAAGGCTTCAATTATAACAGAAGAAAAGAAGATAAGGACAAAAGAGACACCTCAATGTGTGGAAAAGGAAATAAATTAAAATTGTGTGTGTTGAACATTTTCGTAGCACATGAGGTGTGTTGTCATTCGACAATGGTTAATTAATTTGGTTATGATTAGGCATGCTAACGACCTCATTATAAGCCCTAAAAGTCACGTGGAACCTCCCTCAATAATTTATTTGCCTTAATTTTACTGTTTTTCCTTAGATGTTAGAATTTTCTTAATACAATATATATTTTAAATGATTCAATTTTATATTTTGTGTTTTTATCATGTATATGTATTTTTTTTTTATCGGTAAATGTTAGTTGTTAGTAGTTAGTTCACCAAGCGCCCAAACACTCAAAGATTTCCCAAGCCACCTAATAACTCAATTAATTCCTTTACAAAGAGAATTGAACCTAGTCACCCACTAAATTGAGTAACCCAATAACCAGTATACATTTGGAAGAATTTTATTATTGATAGTTTTTACACCATTCATCTCCAAAGTCATACATCTACTATTGTGAAATTTCATCGGTTGTCTATGTCTCCAATTTATTTTTATAGGATCGAATTGTTTTTAACAATTGCATTGCAAAATAAATAGAGCCACATTTAGGAAAAAAATTAAATATAGTCATTTATACATAGAGAAAAGACGTGTATATTATTTTAACTCAATCTCATGTAAAAGTTATTTGCTATATGAAACTACTAATATTATTTCAATCATTTAGTAATAATATTATTTTTATAAATTAATATTATTATATTTTGCAATATGATATTAATTTATAAGTGCAAAGTATTATTAAATAAATATTATATTATTACTAAATAAATATAATAATATCGGTGTTATATGTGCTTTGCCCCAACTTGTGAACCGTAGTCGGTCATCCCGCCTGCTCCACATAAGGAGTGGGTGGCCATGGGTCTTCAAGTACCCGTCCTACCTCATTGCAATTCCTAGAGATTGTGAAACTACAAATTATTATTTTACGGGTGGAGGGAGTTCAAATAAAATCGATATGCAAGCAAAAAAGATGGGGCTTGGGATGAGGGATTTGGAGATTTTTTAATAGAGTTTTATTATGAAAATTGGCATGAAAAATTTAAAAACGAGAGGCATAACTTGTGAGTAAAAATAATTAAGTTAAAATTTGGTAGGAATTGGAGGAGGGGGCCGGAGGATCGCATCCGGGCAAAGGGCTCCGCTATTAGGGTGGTGGAGAGGTGTGAGACGGTTCGGAGGGGCAGATTTTTAGGGGGAATCGATAGAGTCTTAGAATACATCTTTTTGTGTGTTGGAAGAGAAAACTTTTTAGCGTGCGAATGCAATGTTAAATAAGTTTGTATGTGGACGAATATGTATAGATCAAGTGATTAGGTGATGCGGTGCAAGCGTGTAGGGATAATTAACGAAATTCCGTTGATTCCGAGAATACTCGGAGAACGTAACGAGACAGAGACGAACACGTCTCAAAGAGGAATAACCTCAATAACTTTAATTAATAATTCAACCATCATACAATGTTCTTGAGATCCCTATATATAATAAATAAACTAGGGTTTAGGCATTAAAACCTAAAGGCCCGACTCACTAATAAAAATATAAAATATTCTAAAACTAATATAAAATATAATATAATATTTATCTCCATCATTAGGGCCCCACTATTTATGTCGTAAGATTATGGTTCGAGTCGGAGAAATTAGACGATCATATGGATGTGGAAAATGATAAATAATTCAAAATATATTTTTTAAAAATTTGCCCCACTCAAAGTAATTGTTCATGCTTGAAAACCTCATTGCAGAGGTTGCCGACGTAAACCAAATTTCAAAGAAGAGGTATCTCACTTCTAAATAATGACTTGAGGTGTGCATTATGTGGATCTCAATCCGGAGGACCCGTTTGTTTTGGGTGATTACTAGGGATATAGTTTGTTTTTCCTTGTTATTGTTAATTTGTATTACATATAACCCAAAAAAAAAGGTCGATCTATGTTTTTCTATTTTTAGTGAAAATGTATCCCTCCCTTTATGAAGTATTGTATTTATCACCCACTATATTTCTATAGGGGTGTGCACTATTCGGTTAAAAACCGAAAACCGAACCCGAACTAAAATTTTAATTCGGTTCGGTTATTTTGGTATTCGGTTCGGTATTCGGTTTTAAGAATTGAAAATTTCGGTATTCGGTTTCGGTACCGATTTTTGAAAAAAATTCGGTATAACCAAAAACCTAACCGAAATACAATAATATTATATATATATATATATATAATTAAAATATTAAATGTAATTATGTAACCCTAGTTCATTCAATTTTTTTCCAATTATTTTCAATTTCCAATTACGCCGTTGCGCTGCTTCTCCGAGTTCTCTCTCCCATGGCCACAGCCACTCTACGATGGAGATGAAGCTGCTAATGATCTCGATAATTTAGAGTCGGATATTTAGATTTATTTAGGTCTTTTATTTTAATTGCTATTTGTTAAATTCCAAAAATAGTGGGCTTTGGCCCATTAGGTGTTTTAGGTTTTCTATTTATATGTTGAAGAACTCATTTGTAAGGGGAAGGATGATGAATATGAATTGGAAAATGGGATGAATTCCTTTTTGGAGACTTGAATCACTTGATTCGTTAAGTCGTTTTTATTGTGTTGTTCATTTTATTTGTGTGTTTCGCTTATTGCACGCTTTACGCCGCATCGATTTGGTATCACGAGACCTTGGTTTCGATCCACCATGCCTTCGAGACGAGATCAATCTCATGACGATGTTCTTGTTCAACGCCTTGACGAGCTTATTCCCGCAAATGGGAACAATATTTCGGTTTATGCAGCAACATACTAGACCTCCGCCTCAACCCACGGCAGCTTCCCACCACCGCCGCATGCCCCGCCGCACCCCAGCGTCCCACCGCCGCTGCCGATGAGGAGACAGCGGACAACCTTTGAGCCATTAACGCAGCCACCGCCCCGCCGCGCGAACCACCACCATGGCTCCGCTAGGTTCTCGCGCAGCCCACCGTCGTCAACGCCATTTTCAACCGTGAATAGCAGAGCCCCGCCACCGCCGTTCTCTCCGGTTTGAGTCACGCTTGTGTTGCCTCCGACTCCAGGCGACCAGCGTCCTTCCTTCGGCCATCCATCCCAGCGCCGGCGCAGCCTTTCGCGCCTCCCGGTCGCGCCGCGGCCGGATTCCCTTCCCTCCGCCCGGCCAGCCTCCACCTCCGCCGCTCGCCATGGCCGACGCCGGTTTTCAACTCCCATATCTGCCCGCGGTTCTCGCCCCGAGGCCGCTCCGTCGCCGCCGTCTCCCCGCAAAGACGGCTTTCACCGCCCAACTTCGTTCATCAATCCACCCTATAGTCCGCATAGTTCTCGCAAATCCCGATGATTTTTTCATTGCCGCAGTCTCCAAATTGATATGGTAATTGGGCTTAATGCCCTAATTTACACCGGGCCTTTTAATTTTGATGATCAACTGATGGGCCCATTTTCTTTGATGAAGAAGGTAATTTATTTGATGAATTAATCAATTGTGTTGAGCCAAATTATGTCGAGTTTGAGACTAATTATGATGGGCCACCAATATTTGATAAGGACTACGATGACGAGCGGTTTGTTCTTAAATTTGGATTTTCTATTTATGATGTCGAGCTTTGAAGTTGAGTCGTGTTTCGATAAGAGTCTCGGTGGTGTTGTTAAGTACTCCTCACAAAAGAACTATTATTATCTTATTAATAATGATAGTTATTTATTTGGGAATTTTCTGAAATTACCATGTGTGTATCGTCTCAAAACTTTGGGTCACGTAAGAGTTGCGGATGTTTTTAAGATAAAGTGTCCTGAATTAATTTCTACCGCACATTCCTCCTGGAGATGAAGCTGGTTTCGATTCGAGGGCGAATCGTTTCAAGAAGAGGAGAATGATGGAGATGAAGCTGCTAATGATCTCGATAATTTAGAGTCGGATATTTAGATTTATTTAGGTCTTTTATTTTAATTGCTATTTGTTAAATTCCAAAAATAGTGGGCTTTGGCCCATTAGGTGTTTTAGGTTTTCTATTTATATGTTGAAGAACTCATTTGTAAGGGGGAAGGATGATGAATATGAATTGAAAAATGGGATGAATCCATTTTGGAGACTTGAATCACTTGATTCCATCGTCGTTTTTATTGTGTTGTTCATTTTATTTGTGTGTTTCATTTATTGCACGCTTTACGCTGCATCACTCTCCCATCCCTCCACCGCCATCCCTGCGCCGGCGCCACCGCCCACCTCTCTATCACCAGTCCACCGGCGGCGGCAGCCCTACACGAGCAACGCCGATCGCGACAGCCTTCCCGATTCGAGAAACCCCCTCATTGCTCCCGCTCCGCCGTGGCTCCCGCACGCCTGCCCCTTCCAATGCCTGGCGACAACCCGTCAACCCTCGGTCACCTCTCCTAATCCCGATAGGCCGCTATTATTCGTAAAAATATTATACACCAAATTTTTTTTTAGAGTTAAGATTTAATGGGTCATCGTAAATTCGTGTTTAGTAGATGCAATGGGTCTCGTATGATTCTATGAATGCCGAAAATTGTGTGTTTTTCTCATATTTTCGTAATATTCAATTGCGTGTTTTTCTCATATAGTCATATTACTAGTAGGTTTGGGTAAATTTGTATATATGCATTCTCAGCAAAAGCGGGTTGCACTCGAGAAAGATATATAAACAAGAAGGATCCACTATAATGATATTGATTGATTCATTACGTATAAGGGGTTGTACAAGTTTTAATTAAATTTTTAATCACAAATATTTTATAATATTATCAATTATGGGTGGCTTATAAGATTTCTCATCGCCGCTCTTCTTCATAATTCTTTGCCTAATTAGTCACGATGGAAGAATTAATTAATACCAAAATTAGTTTGTTCCATGTACACCTTAATATATAATTACTGATTAGATAGTTAAGTACCAGTTAATTGGTTGCAAAATCTTGATTTATTAGGAAGGATCGATACATTTTGTTTTTCGTTGCTTATAATTTACAAACCGCAGCTTATCAATTACTCCTCCTATTCAATATATATGTTGTTTTGGTTATTCACAATATTTCTTTCATAATAGATGTCAAACACTCAAGAAGTTGGAGGTAGTGGGAGCAATGCTATGGAAACATCACAAGTTTCTTCACGGCCTACTCAATCGATCAGAGCATCAACACCAAAGTGAAAAGCCATGAAGCAAAGATTCAAAGTGTGGGATCACTTTGAGAAGATAAAGGGTGAGGATGGTGTTGTATTAACAGCAAAATGTAAGTATTGTGACAAAGTTTTAATGTGTCACCCAACTAGAAATGGCACTTCATCTCTAAATACTCATATGAAGTGTTGTTTGAAAAACCACGACAACGAAGATACAAGCCAAGGGATAATTAGTTTGCAGCCAATTAATGAGGGTAATGTTAGGGTGGGTACGCTTAGTACTTGGAAGTTTGATCAAGATGAAATTAGGGCAGCACTTGTATACATGATTATTGTCGATGAATTGCCATTTAATTGTGTGGAGGGTGAGGGATTTAAGGAATTCGTGAGGAAAGCATGCCCTATGTTTCATATTCCTTCTAGATGGACGGTGTCTAGAGATTGTTATGATTTGTATGTTCGAAAGATTAAAAGCGAGGTCTTTTATGAAAGCAAATTGTGAAAGAGTTTGTATAACCAATGATACTTGGACTTCTGATTGGAGTGAATTGATACATATTTTTAGGGCTATTTTTAGTGAAAAAGTGAGCTAAAGTGTTAGTTTTGTGCCTAAATGTGAAAAGTATCACTCTTTTGCCTAAAAAGTATTATTTGTGAGGTTTTGATGTTTTTCGTCCATTTTGCAGGTAATTCGGTGGATTTTTGCCAAACCGAGAGTACCATTAGGCTTAGAATGAAGAGACGGACATCCGGACGAAAACAGGTCGGGGCCAAGCCCCGTGCGAAAAAGTGCCACCGAACTCGAGCTGCGTCGAGGAGCAAGAGCCTCGAGTCGAGGGCTATGCGTAAAAGGATCAAAAACGGAAAATGGAAGGCACCTCGAGTCGAGGGAGGTGAAAAGGCAGGGACCTCGAGTCGAGGCCCGACCTCGACTCGAGGAGGAGGTTTTTCCAAAAATTCGTATTTAAAGCGGCGGTTCAGTGGATGAAAGAGGATGGTTCATAAAGCAGTTAGTAGCGGTTTTGGGGCGATTTCTCAAGCCCCAAGCCAATTTCCATCTTAGATTAGAGTAGAAGTTAGAATTAGATGTAGATTCCTTTGATTGTTGGTAGATTAGTCATAGATTAGCATTTTGATCATTGTAATCCTTTCAATTCAAGCTTGTAATTCATTTGGAGATTGTTGTTGAAGACTCAAGCATTCCTATTTTGGTTAATTGAAGATCATTTGGTGATGTTTTTCCTCTTTTGTCTCTTTAATTTCTTAATTGTTGTGATTTGCTTTATGTTTGTTCAATTCTATCTTCTCCCCATGGGTATTGTTTGTGGTACCATGGGCTAAATCTCTCTTGTGCTTGGGTTAATTGAAATTGATGATGAATTGATTGATGATGCTATAATTGTTGATGATTGGAGATTAATTTAGTAGATTGCTTACTAATTGTGATTCTCATTTGTGCTTCATGCATAATTATCTCTTTGGATTAGTGTTTGATCACCCTAGCTATAGACGAGAGTTGCGCTAACGTGATCCGGGGATTAATCGGGTGATAATTGTGTATGAATGTGTGGATTGGGTGCTTCGTAATCGAGAGATTAGTTGCACTAAGGATACTCACATTAGTTTTCTACCTAATTGTGATTCTTAATTGTGCTTTGTGTAAAATTGTTTCTTTTGATTAATGGTTGATCACCCTAGCAATAGGCGAGTTGAGCTAACGTGATTAGGTGTTGATCGGGATTCAATTTTGCATAATTGTATGAATTGGGGATTTCTACATTGAGAGATGGGAAAGACTAAGGATACTCACATTAGGCATTGTGATTTTAATGGAGTGATTAATTTCATGATGGTTTATGCTTTCTATCTTAGTTGATTTGCGATTTGATTCAATTGTAGCTCGTTGATTGATGATTCCTTGATGGATGTTAATCCTAGCACCTCTATCCCATCATTTAGTGTTGTTTTTGTTATTGCATTCTAAGTGTTCGATCTATTGCTTGCTCCTTGTTGTTTTGTATTTTTGCTTGTTTTTGTACCAAACCATTGTTGCAACTCTAGTCACTAATAACTTGTATTTCTAGGACCTCATGTGCATACTTTTTCCCTTGGGTTCGATATTTTGTTGATTGGTCTTAATAACTCTTACCCTATACACTCCAATCAACTTCCTTGCAAAAATTAATTACATATGCATTACTTTGCTCATTTCATTTATAATGATTGGAAATTGCATAAGAAGATTATCAATTTTGTGCCTGTTTCTAGTCATAGAGGTGATTATCTTGGTAGGGCACTAGAAAATTGTCTTTTGATTGGGGATTGAAAAATGTGTTCTCTATTACATGGATAATGCAAGTTCAAATGATGTGGCAGTATCATTCTTGAAAAATAAAATTTTGAATTGGGGAACTGGTGTTGCAAGTTGTAATTACCTTCACATGAGATGTATTGCACATGTAATTAATTTAGTGGTTACCGAGGGCTTGAAAGATATTAATCCTTCGGTGAAGCGTGTAAGGGATGTGGTAAGGTACATTAGAAATTCACCTGCTAGATTAAAAAGATTTAAAGAGTGTGTGGATTTGGAAAGGATAGAGAGTAAGAGTTCACTGTGTTTAGATGTTCCTACGAGGTGGAATTTAACTTATACAATGCTTAGTACAGCTGAAAAGTTTGAAAGGGCATTTGACAAGTATGATGACTTAGATTCCAGCTTTTAAGGGTGACTTGGGGGAGAGTAATGTTCCATCTTTTCTTGATTGGGCTTGTGTTCGTAAACATGCGAAATTGTTGAAGCATTTTCATAAATTAGTGCGTATCTCGAGTTCATTTTATGTCACACATTTTTAATCGAGATTACTAATTTGTGTTGCATTTTGAATGATTGGAAGGAAAGTACGGATTTTGAGACTAAACATTTGGGTGAGTCCATGAAAAAAGTTTGATGAATATTGGGGAGATGCAGAGAAAATGAATAACATCATCTTTTGGGCTAGTGTTTTTGATCCACAATTTAAGATAGACTATTTGGAGTACTCTTTGGGTGAAATGTATGGGGGTGAAAAGGGTGACGTAATCTTTCAATCGGTGAAGAACGGACTTTTGAGATGTTCAAGGAATATGTGAATAGGTATGAACCGAGGAGTGAAGCAAATGCTAATAGAAGCATGTCATGTTTTAGTGGTGTGGGTGATTGTGAAGTGGTTGATGATGAGTCGGTGTCCAAAAATAGATATAAGAAATGCAAAATTGAGACTGGGATGACCGAAAGCAAGAAGAATGAACTAGAGCTCTACTTGAGTGAAGCTTGCATAGATGGTGGGGAAAATTTGATGTGTTATTGTGGTGGAAGGTGAACTCCCATAGATTTCCAATTCTTTCAAGAATGGCTCGTGACATTTTAGCCGCTCCAATTTCAATTGTTGCATCGAGTCCGCATTTAGTCTTGATGGTAGGTATTAGATGTATTTAGGAGTTCTTTAACTCCTAGAATTGTTGAAGCTTTAATTTGTGGACAAGATTGGCTCAAGTTCACATCATCTCATATCTTTGTGAATAACTACTTGATGAGCTTGAAAATTTTGAGAAAGGTAATTAAATAATTAATTTTAATTTTTCTTTATGTTGATTATTGTTTATTAACATAATACATTTTGTTTTCAGATTTGCCAGTAGGAGTTGGAATCAAGCACCAACACTTAGAAGTGAATTTGTGAGAGAGGTAATTAAATATTAATTTAATTTATTTTGTGTTGTAATATTCATATTTATTAACATGTTATATTTTTATTTTTAAATTTGTCAAATGTAATGTAGGAATTGGGGCATCATCACAACACAAAGTAATATGAAAGAGAGCATCGAGCATGGAAGAAATCTAATGCTTTTTTTGCCATTGTTTTAGATTGTATAACTTGTTTAGTTTTATGAATTTGTATTAAATTTCGTATTTGGTATTTTGGATTTGGATTGGATTTTATGTTGGAACTTGGAATTTAGAGTATGGATGATTTATGTTTACTTGTTTAGGTTGAAAAATTATTCATTAAAATGGTCAAAAAGAGAATGTGCTACAATTCTAAAAAAGTAAAAAAATTCGGTTTTTCGGTATTATACGAAACCGAACCAAAATTTCGGTTTCGGTATTGTTCAGTTTTTACATATTTCGGATCGATTTCGGTTTCTTATAATACTATTCAGATTTTGTTCGGTTTTGCTTATTCGGTTTCGGTTGGTGCAAAACCGAATGCTCACCTATTAATTTCTAAGTTAATTGACAACAATATCACTTTTTTATTCAAATAAAAATAGTAGATGGGGTTATAATCGTAAAATTGTAACTTATTACATGAAATAATTTTCAATACAAACACTTGAAAATATTATACTTCATGTTAAACTATGTGTTGGGTCCCTTTAGAAAGAGTTAATCAAGTAATCAAGATGCCTCCTAGTGATAATCTAGAAGGGGGGATGAATAGATTATCAAAAACTTTTCAAGCTTTGATGATCTATCAACTCCAAAAACAATTTTACAGCGGAAACAACTCTTGATTAAACCCAATTTAATTAGGATCTAAAGCTTATCGGATATTGAATTTTGTGATCAAAAATAATCAATGTAAACAAGTAAAAACAATAAGAAGAACCAACACAGATTTATAGTGGTTCGGATTATAATAATCTTACATCCACTCTCCTTCTTCAAACTTGAAGAAGGGTCTTCACTTACTTACTTTCTTCTTCTTGCCGACTTACTTACAATGATGAATCTTCAGCCTTACAATGAATTCTTCCTAATTTACGGATATCTATGGCTTGAAGATCTAATGAGAAAAGTGTTCTATAAACACTAAGAACCGAAAATGTATAAAACGTTTGTGAATGTGTATAATTTACGTAGCTTGTGAATACAAAGTATATTGATGAGTGCAAAGTATCAAAAGTTAATTCTAAACTAATTTTTATCCCTATTTATAGAGATCTTCACTTGGTAGTTGTAACTTCCTTGAATTTGGTTTTGATCGGTTATAACAATATAAGCGAATTACGTAACTTCCTCTTGATTAGTTAAAAGCTGCTCGGAAACTTTGTGTCATATTTATC
The DNA here is from genome assembly GCA_030762865.1 of Paraleonurus japonicus. Taxonomy (NCBI): domain Eukaryota; kingdom Viridiplantae; phylum Streptophyta; class Magnoliopsida; order Lamiales; family Lamiaceae; genus Paraleonurus; species Paraleonurus japonicus. The sequence continues at coordinate 26,525,620 of CM061060.1, forward strand.
TAACACCTCATCTGCGATACTTACTTCACCTTGTCCTCATCTTCATTCCTTGTCTAGGTGTTTGTTTGTAGTAATTCATCTCAAGCTGTCTTCTATCTGTTGTGCTTGTCGATATCTTGACCTCGTCGACATTTTCTCCTTATCTCGGGATTTGTCCTTGTCGATATCTTGACCTCATCGATATTCTATACTTAGTTTTATTTATAAAGAAATACTTCAAATTGTCTATACAAGATGCTCAATTTGGTCATCCTATTTTACACTTTTAACACATCAAAACTAAATACAATTTTTCTTTTCCTAACAATTTCCCCCTTTTTGATGATGTTAAAACTCAACTCAAGAAAAGAAAAACTGTTAGTAAAAAAATGAGAATTAAACAAAGTATACAACTAAGCCACATAGTCGGATAATCGGAGCAATAGTTCAATAAGCATGATGATCGTAGCAATGTAGTTGCCCAAAGTCAAGGTCAAGTACTTTGAAGAAAACATAGACGGAATTCGAAGTTTTCAGATGATTTAGTGTTATAAGTTTATAAAGCGATTACTTAGATCAAGAGTTAGTTAATGAGCAATTATAAAACAAGTTAGTTAAACACTTCAAATTTCGTTAGAGTAGTTCAAAAGATGTATTTCATAACTATTCACGTGTATTTGCACATTTTTATAACTTCATCTTTCACAAAGAAATATTCGAGAGGAGTAAAAGAGAGACTTAATCGTACCACCTGTCTTCTTCTCGGGAATTGTCATCGATCGAAGACACGATTCTTCAGCTCAATGTCTCCCCACCTTCACTAGATCGGCACAATCTCGGCTTGGATCAAGATCTGCTTCACCTTTTCTCTGTCTAGCTGGCCATCTTGCGTCGGTGGAGCGGACATGGTTGCATAAGGTGGTGCGACTATGTCCACATTAAATTACGAGTCTCCGAGGTCGATTAAATACTCGATAGAAGTTTGGGTCTTTCGCCTCCAACCATTCATGAAAAGCAATGTTCTCGTCGTGCCCCAAGAGATCTTCTTGCAGGACATGAAACAGGAAGATACATTCCCCTTCATAAGCTCTCCATTTAGCTTGTTGATCCATGGGAAGAATTTTCTTGGGCACAACTTCTATTCTCGTGGAATGGGCGAAAGACTTCTTCTCCTTCTCGTATTCTTTTATCTTTGTACCCACTTCCTCGTCTTTCTATCATACGTCTTCCCAGCTGCCTTTTCTTGCTCCCTCCTCCTCTTAGCTTCTCTCTTTTTATACTTTTCTTTTCCTCCCTTCTCCTTTTAAGCACTCTTGCCTCTTCTTCTGCCTCGATCGGGTCTTCGAATTTGGCTTGAGGCCTTAGCTTTCCCACAGATTTGGATGAGGATGGGGAGATTTGATAGTCGAAGCTGGAGCAGGATCGCGGTGGAAGGAAGTTCGGGTTCGTGCTCGAGACTCGGTGGATTCGGTGATGTCCTTCTTTTCAATCTTCTCAACGCCCTCGAGACTTCTCCTCATTGTCTTCTTCTTCTCCTCCTCGGCTTTTAACGACTCTTCGTAAAGCTCATCTATCCTCAGTTGAGTGTCATCACCGATCATCTTGTAACTCAACTCTTTTCTTGAGCTCACTATCTTCCCCTTTTTGACATCAACAAATCGGGTATTGCAGATAGTGGCTACTTGATCTATGTACCCCATGAGTTCTTCTCGTACGAGCCCTGTCTTCGATCAAGGCTGTTCCGTGCGCTTCTTGTGAGATGTCTCGGTTCGTCTGAACTCCTCCTCCATAAAATTTTTCAAGATGCTTGTCATCTGTCCTTCTCCAAAGCTATCTGCATTTTAAGCACTTGAGAGAATGAAGCCTCCTTAGCTTTCCAAGACTCTTTCACCTGGTCTTCAACATTATCACCGATTTGGTGATACGCATCTCGAACATATTGTTTGACCAGGCGTCTTGTGAGTTCATCTCCATAGCAACTTTCTTTTTCATTTCAGCCATCTGTTCCTCATGTCTTATTCCGGAGAAGTATAGATCAATCTTGGTTTTCTCTAGAATTGCAGCTTCTATATTCTCCTTGATTGATGATGTGATGACATTGGGAACCAATTGAAAAGCATTTAGATAGGCAGTCTTGAGATTTTGCACTTCACTTTCGAGTTTCCACTTCGGATACGGACGCAGATGTGGAGGGCAAGATCTGTTCTTCGATGGAGTCGATCTATTTCTTCAATTTCGCCTTGATTTGCACCTCCTCAATCTGCTCCGTTTGTGCCTCCTCACCAGTATCCATCTCACTGGCTCATCAGCAGCTCCACCAACTACTTCCTCCACTCTTTCCTCTTCAACAACAACTTCTTCATCTTTCTTGTGCTCTTCCCCCTTCTCACCGCTTTCTCCACCTCCTCTGAGTCTCATCTCCAAGATATACTCTTTGTAGGATGTAGTCAACAAAGGTATTTTCAGTAAGTATATCTTGGAATGACTTGAGTTTTGCCTTCTTGAGAACCTCTTTCTCCCGTGATGGTAAGGTTGTTGTCTCCGCTTGCTATCAAAATAGTTGTCTCTTCAAAGGATCCCACCTGAGTCTTCTTAACGAGATAGACATCAATAAGCTCCTTCAATAGCTCGGACTCGTCCTTAAGAGTGGATTCTTGTCTTAGGAGAAATTTCTTCCCCGTAATCCGCGAGAGAGGTCTCGGTTGGTCCCATCTCCCCGGATGGGTTGGGTAAGTTTAGGTAAAGATCGTGTTCGGATGAGGTTGAAGGTAGGAAAGAGAATGGGTCGAATGAGGGCTGGGTTTGTTTTGGACTTATGGGAGTAGACCGTTTTAGAGGCTCGGAGGCGGCGGTCTTATCTCGCCCCTTCATCGCCGAGGTTGGGAAGAGGTGGGTTTAGGTACTCCATCCTCGGATGAGGATGAAGATGATGAAGGTGATTTGATTTCTTCTCCTTTTTCCAATTCATCTTCGAGACGAGACTTCTACCGTCTCCGTCGACTGATACACCTACCTCCTCAGTGGAACACTTCCCTCTTGGGAAGTTTGTCCTCTCCTCTTCGTCTTCGTCTTCCTCCGTCTCGGCAGACGAGGATTCATCCACCAAAACTGTTTTTGTCTCCTTCTTCTTGGCTTTTGAAGCCTTTTTCTTAGGAGCGGGGAGGTGCAGAGCATCTCCATCTCCTTCGAGTCGGTTGGCCCATACAGCCTTCTCGTCTTTTGTTAGAAGTCCCTTCTGTTTGGTGTACTTTTGACTCCAACACTCCACCAAGGTTATCTGTACCCACCTTATGTTCAAGTATGATGGTGATCCTTGCCATCATACTTGCAATCTTGGTCAAAGACCATCTCATTAATTAAATGCGTGATCGGAGTCTTGGTGAACTTCTTTTTCTCCTCCATTATCCTTGAATATACCCGATCAGCCCCGATTAATTTCAGCCCCATCTAGAATAGCTCTTAGACAAAGATATCCTTGGCTTTGTTAGCCCATCATGGCTTTGTTGCTCACCCGTAATACACTTTGTCGAATCAACATAAGTAATCTGTATTTCCTCTTCAACATTGGCCTCTTGAGTTTGCCGTCGTATTCGTAAGTTCTCCTGGCCATCAATCGGAAACTCTCTAAATATTCCGATGATTTATAAGTGAATGGGTTGTCTCAGGTGGTGCTCAAACTAAAAATCGCACCAATTTAAATAGATAAAACTATTCTTCGTTTCTTCTCCATTGTTCTGATTCGTGATTCTAATCCGGTATCTGTTGCTTTTGCCTGGTAAAACTCAAAGACAGAGATCATCCACCGTCAAGTTCTTCGTCGGTTTCATCAGTCTGATGTCGTTTTAAACCCTTGATTCCAGCAGTTTAGAATTTCTCTTGTTTCAAAGATCGGTGGTAGTATCCCAATCAACATACATTTCGATTTTATTTTATCTCGATGGAAGTCAAATCGTATTCGAATCGTATATTCTTTTTGGATTCCGCCATTGTGAATATTAAAGGTTTTAGGAGGGAAAAGAGAAGTTTTTAAGAAAAGAAAATGAAGGATTTTATGTGTGCGTAAATGAAAATAATGCACACGAATGTCTATTTATATGGAAAATATAATAGTAAACAATTATTAGAATAATAATTGCCTGCAAAAGTGTAAATATAGGCTTTCGAATCGCCATTAATGCAATTATGGCATTTATTTTGAAAAGTGCATAGAATAATATTTAATATGTCGCGCGTGAGATTGAGACGGTTCATATTTCGAAACCGCCTCCATTTCTGCGCGTGGAGTATACTCGGCGTATTTCAAAAATGAATTTGATAAAATTTCGGGTCCGTAGTAACTTCTCTCTGACATAGTTACTTATTTGAGAAAATACTTTTCAGTTAATTGGAGAGATAAAATGAAATATTATTGTTTTTAGAAAATAATTTCGAACCCTTATCCTTTTATTTTGTAAAATAAAATATTTTATTATACCGAGTAACCTAAAAATTTTTAATGAATGATAAAGAGAATTATGATATTAAATTCATATATTAATTATATGAACCCAATATTCATAATTAAGAGTGTTTAAGAGAAACTTCCTGGACTTTCTCCTTGTCCGGATTGATAGCATCACCGTCTGCTTCTTAAACACTTGGGTAAATTGACCTTGTCTTGTATTTAGAGACGTGTAAACTTTGTACTTGCTGAAATCACGAGACACTTAGACAAATCGTTAGTAACAAGAGTAAGTCGATAAGGTTCAATAGTCATCGATTCGTAGAAGTCGGGTTGACTATTACATCCTTATCTCGATTTACCTATGTCGAATAAGTAATTATCAAGTCGATATGGTCAATATGACTAATCCTTGATTCTTGATTCCAATGATAGGAGATCAATGATATCATTTACTGATTGTCCTTTGATTCATATCTTGTCGATAATTCTTTCTAGACATAATAAACCAAATGAGAAAGACAAAGAAAACTCAAGTAATTTGATTATAGATCAACTAAAGAAGCATCTAATAATCCTAATTTTATGAGAGTTCTTTAAACCTTGTCTCTGCAAGAGGCTTCGTCAAGATGTCTCGCTCTTTGAAAATCGGTAAGAATCTTCTCAAGTCGATATCTCCTTTTTCTACATGGTCTCGGATGAAATGGTGTACGATATCTACATGCTTGCATCTTGTATGAAGAATCGGTTACGGGTAATAGCTATGGCACTATTACTATCACAAAAGATTGGTACATCTTTGGTGATAATGTTATAGTCCCTTAGGCTGTTGGCCCGATCAGTTAGCTGTGAGCAACAACTCCCAACCGCCATGTACTCGGCTTCGGTAGTAGAAGTAGCTACAGAGGTTTGTTTCTTAGACAACCATGAAATCAGCTTACTTCCCGAAATTGGCAAGTTCCGATGTAGATTTCCTATCTATCTTACACCCACCAAAATCTGAATTTGAGTACCCACGACAACTCAAAGTTATCGTCACCGGATACCACATGACCCTACATAGATTGCTCGATACCACTTGTTGGGTCCCTTTAGAAAGAGTTAATCAAGTAATCAAGATGCCTCCTAGTGATAATCTAGAAGGGGGATGAATAGATTATCAAAAAACTTTTTCAAATACTTTAGTATCTTCTTTGCGGCTTCAAGATGACTCTTTTTAGGTTTAGCTTGAAAGCGTGCACATACACCCACCGCAAAAGAAATGTCAGTCTACTAGCGCTTAAGTATAAAAGAGAGCCAATTAAACCTCTATACCGTGTCTCGATCGGTGTCTTCCCCTTTCTCATCTGGATCCATTGAAAAATTTGTCATCATAGGTATTTTGGCTTCTCGGCTGGTACTTATTCCAAATTTTTCAATAAGATCTTTGGTGTATTTTGCTTGACTTATGAAAATTCCTTTCTTTGTCCTGCTTAACTTGAAGTCCGAGAAAGTATGTCATCTCTCCCATCATGGACATCTCAAATCATTCTTCATAAGATGACTAAATTCTTCACACAAGATTAGATTAGTTGATCCAAAAATAATATCATCAACATAGATTTGAACTAATAAGAGACCTTTATCGATTCTTTCCTAAATAAAGTTCTATCTATCTTACCTTTTACAAAACCATTTTGAGTTAAATATTCAGATAAGGTATCATACCAAGCTCTAGGTGCTTGTTTAAGTCCATATAGAGTTTTCCTTAGTTTATAAACCTTGTCTCCGTTGACAAAGCCGGGTTGCTCTACATAAACTTCCTCAAAGAATGACTCCATTTAGAAAAGCGATTTCACATCCATTTGGAACACAAGAAATCTTTTATAAGCAGCATAAGCTAAGAACAATCTTATGGCTTCAAGACGAGCAACCGGTGCAAAGGTTTCATCATAATCAATTCCTCTCGATTGTGAATAACCTTGTGCGACCAATCTAGCCTTATTTCTTACCACAATGTTGTTCTCATCTCTTTTGTTCTTAAAAACCCATTTTGTTCCAATAACTTTTGATGATGAGGGCTTTCAACAAGCTCCCATACATCTTGTCTTTGAAATTGATTTAATTCTTCTTGCATTGCATTTATCCAATTAGAGTCGAGTTAGTGCTTGATAATAGATTTAGGTTCAAGCAATGATACATAACAACTAAGCAGAGCAGTCTTGGTTTATCTCGTGTCCTTGTCTCTGACTCCGAATCTAAACTTCCAATTATCTGTTCAATTTGGATGATAAGTCGATACTCGTTTACCTTTATCTTTTACCGAGTATGAAGTCTTATCTCGAAATATTTTCATCAATTAGTTATGTATTACCTTCAGGAATATCTTCTAGTCCAACTGGTAGTGTAGTTGTCCATCGAGATGACATGGAAGAACTCTTAGCCTCCTTATCTTTATTTGAGTCCGATGTGTCCTCCTCATCCGATTCTCGACTGCGTAAGTAGAACTTGACTGATTTCTTGATATTTATTCTGGTTGAGGTCTTTAGCTATCTTGGTGACATCATCTCGTGCTTTCGGACTTGAAAGAAGTTTCGTCAAAAATAACATGTGGTGTTTCTTCCACACATAATGTAATCTTATTAAAAACTCTATATGCTTTGGATACGGTATGAGTATCCTAAGAATATCCCTTCTGCAATCTTAGCATCAAAAGTTCTTAATTTAGATTTTCCATTATTATGGATGAAACACTTACAACCAAATATATGGAAATATGAAATTTTTGGTATTCTACCCTTCCATATTTCATAAGGAGTTTTGCATTTATCTTTCACAATTAAACACCTATTTTGAACAAAACATGCGGTATTAATGGCTTCGCCCAAAACCTATGTGGAGTGTCATACTCGAGATAACATAGTCCTTGCAGCCTTCCTTCAAGGTTCTGTTTCTCCTTTCTACAACTCCATTTCTTTGGGGTGTTCTTGCAGATGATGTTTCATGTGCTATACCATTCTCGTACAATAGTTAGTAACAAACGAATTTAGAAACTCAGACCTTTATCACTTCTAATCTTGACAATATTTAGTCCTTTTTCATTTTGAATTCTTTTGAGGAATTTGAATTTTTATTCTGAGACTCATTCTTTTTGTACAAGAAAATAACCCAAGTGAATCTAGAAAAATCATCTACAATCACTAAAGTATACTTTCTTCCACTAAAACTCGTAGGCGTAATCGACCAAAAAGATCCATGTGTAAAAGTTCCAAAATCCTTTCTCAAGTAGGACCATTTATTGTTTTGAAAGAAGTTTTGATCTGTTTTCCTTTTTGACAAGCATCACAAATATGATTTTTCGAAAATATTTTTTTAAAGTCCTTTGACTAAAGATTTTCTTGCTATTTTGTTAAGAGTTTTGAAATTTAAATGACTAAGACGTTTATGCCATAGCCAACTTAAATCTTCCTGAACTCTTAGCAATAAGACAAGTATCCTTAGGGCAACTCTTGAAATTTGCAACGTAGATATTACCTTGAAATATTTTCGTTCAAACCATCCAAAATATAACATGCATCATGAGTGAATTTTACACAATATCCTCTGTCACAAAACCGTGAGATGTATAATAGATTATGTTTCAATCCTTCCACAAAATAAACTTCATTAACCTGGACATCTCCAATCATTAACATTCCAACTCCTTTAGTTAAACCAAAGTTGTTGTCACCAAACATTACCCGTGGTCCATCTATTGTCGATAGTTTGAAAGAAGTCTTTTCTCATAAGTCATATGCTTAGAACATCCACTGTCTATATACCGGATGACTTCGAGAACATCTTCTCGCATTTAACTATCTCCTTATTTCCCTCTTTAGCCATTAGGCAAATGTCATTGTCGACCCAAAACTAGATGAGGTGAGGATGATGATGTCTCATGTGTTTCCTCCTTTTCGCTAAAAGTGCTCGTTGATCTCGCATACCTCCTATCCCTTTTCTTCCTCTTTTCTTCTCTCTCTCTAGGAGTGAGTTGAGGACAATCATAACTAAAGTGACCGGGTTTATTGCGGTATAGCAGATATCTCCTCTATCCGATTTTGGACTATTTTCACCTCGTCGATTGGTGATTTATACCTTTTCACCGGATCCTTCTTTTTGTCATTATCTGAATACTTCTCTTCCTTGTCTCGATTTATAATTTCGACGATTAAACCTGTCTCTCTTGTTCCTTTTATACTTCATCTTGAGTCTCTCATATCGTCTAATTAATAGTGTCATTTCCTCCTTAATCGACAAATCGATGCCTTAGAAATCTTGTCAATCTTCTTGATGAAGGAATGCCACGGTTTTCCGGATGTAGATGACTCGCCTCATCTTCTTCATCTTCAATGTGTATATCATATTCCAGTGCTTTAAGATGAGAAAATAGAGTGTGATGTGATATAGACGGCAGATTACGTGTTGCTTTGAGAATATTTGCTTTTTCCCTCCATCTTTTGCTCAATGATCGAGTACCTTGTTGTTAATTTCTTTCTCGGTGTAGGTCTTACCCAAATCGGCAGCTTTGTTCACAAGATTAGTCGGGCCTCACGTCCAATTGATCCACGCTTCTCCATCCTTCATTTTGAACGTGTCAAATGCATGTAAGGCAATTTGCAGTTTATTTTCTTTAACCTCGATCTCGACCCTTCAGACACTTGCAAGAGTCTCCCACATATCCTTAGCAGTTTTACATCTTTTAACCTTTTCTATCCAATCCTTGCTTAAAGTTTCAATGATTTCGCTTCTTGCATCTTGATCCAAATTGTGAATCTTCCTTTCATCGTTTGTCAATTCGGACTCTTCTTTTCTTGTTGACTTCTTGTAACGAAGATTCAGCTCCAGTGCTAACAACTCCATGATAAAATTTTATTGGACCTTCCTCAAGAACCTCTTCCATGCGGTCATGAATGGCCTTGAGATGATTCTCCATTCTCGAACTTCCAATAATCATATTCTTCGATAGAGAACTCGCAAACTCCTGGTTTTCTTACTTTTAACAAGACATCGTAATTCAAGACACTAAAAGATAACTTATCGAAATGTTAGTGAATCAATAATAAGAAATCAGATTTCAACAAGAACTCGAAATTTCAAGACCACAACTCTTCTATCGTAACGACTTAACACCGCTCACGATACCACTTGTTGGGTCCCTTTAGAAAGAGTTAATCAAGTAATCAAGATGCCTCCTAGTGATAATCTAGAAGGGGGATGAATAGATTATCAAAAACTTTTTCAAGCTTTGATGATCTATCAACTCCAAAAACAATTTTACAATGAAACAACTCTTAATTAAACCCAATTTAATTAGGATCTAAAGCTTATCGTATATTGAATTTTGTGATCAAGAAATAATCAATGTAAACAAGTAAAAACAATAAGAAGAACCAACACGGGATTTATAGTGGTTTGGATTATTATAATCCTACATCCACTCTCCTTCTTCAAATTTGAAGAAGGGCCTTCACTTACTTACTTTCTTCTTCTTGGACTTACTTACAATGATGAATCTTCAGTCTTACAATGAATTCTTCCTAATTTCTGGATATCTATGGCTTGAAGATCTAATGAGAAAAGTGTTCTATAAACACTAAGAACCGAAAACGTATAAAACGTTTGTGAATGTGTATAATTTATGTAGCTTGTGAATACAAAGTATATTGATGAGTGCAAAGTATCAAAAGTTAATTCTAAACTAATTTATATCCCTATTTATAGAGATCTTCACTTGGTAGTTGTAACTTCCTTGAATTTGGTTTTGATCGGTTATAACAATATAACTGAATTCTCAGAACTTCCTCTTGATTAGTTAAAACCGCTTCGGAAACTTTGTGTCATATTTATCTAACACCTCATCGTCGATACTTACTTCACCTTGTCCTCATCTTCATTCCTTGTCTAGGTGTTTGTTTGTAGTAATTCATCTCAACTGTCTTCTATCTGTTGTCCTTGTCGATATCTTGACCTCGTCCGACATTTTCTCCTTATCGGGATTTGTCCTTGTCGATATCTTGACCTCGTCCGATATTCTATACTTAGTTTTATTTATAAAGAAATACTTCACTGTCTATACAAGATGTTCAAATTTGGTCATCCTATTTTACACTTTTAACACATCAAAACTAAATACAATTTTTCTTTTCCTAACACTATGTTTTAATGTATATTAACAAACATGTGATTTGTATAATTTAGTAAAACATAACACACATAAAAGGTCAAATCTACCGCATATTTTACTATCCCTCTAAATTTAATACCTCAAAACAAATGGGTCCTTTGATTATATCATCTCTTATCAATGTATGGATGAAATGCCTCAAATTTATTGAGATTTATTTAGCCCTACCATCAAATTGTTTCGAATCTTAGTATTCTTAACGAAAAATGGGTAAAAATAGTGGCGATGTGTATATGGAAATGCATCGTTTGGCAATTGTGGAAATGTACAAATGATTTCAGAAAAATATGAAAGTAAAATTGATAATATTATGTTGAGACTTTGGGGTTGGTTCGTAGTTAAGGACAAAAATTGCCTGTCTTATATTTACATCATCTCATAAAATAATTTCTTATGAAATGATATTTAAAAATAAAAATAAAGAGAATTCATTTCTTTAGCAACAAGAGATGGGTGAAATGGAGATGAAAAAAATGGTTTTAGCATTCGTTAGTCCAAATCCTACTAAAAAGGGTAAAGATTAAGTTGGTAAATTAGGAAATGACTTTTAGGCCCAATGTACAATAGTTAGGTTCATCTAATTTCTAACCTCTGCTTCTTCCTTTTGTTCACTCCAACCCCTGCTCTTTGCGTTGACTATTAAAAATTTGTGATATTAAAAAGATTTTATATGTAGGAGGACACACACTTTAAGAAAAAAGAGTAATGATTGAAGTTTTGAGGGGTAATTTTGTAAACTTGTATGTATAAAGTAAAAAAATTTATTGGATTATACGTATGTGAGAGTAAAAAGTAATGACATTTGTATAAATTAGTGAAAATTGTGATGATGTAGTTTATAAAGGGCTTTCCATTTTAATAGTGTGAAACTTATAATGGGACGAACGAAAAATAAAAGTGTGAAAATTTTTATAGGACGGAGGAAGTATTAAATATGAGTAGGTAAATTAATATTATTTCACTCATAAACTACACTATTATTAACTTATAAATGCAATAATATTACTAAATGAATATAATGATATTAATTTTATATGTTGAATAAATTTATACTATATATAAAAATAGAAGACAAATTCTCATATGAAATATTTCACGGATCCTAGATCCGTGAAATAATCCATATCCATATCCAAATAAAGAAATTCGCGGATTCTGGGCGGGGCGGGCGGGGCGGGTCCAACGGTTATTTCCCAAAAACTCGCGCTAGGGCAAAAATAAAATTCGCCCCGCGTGCTCCCTGTGAGTTACTATTAGGTTAAACGTGTGTTACTTTAACAATAAATACGTGTTACTATAAAATAAAAAATGCATATTTGTCTAAAAAAATCACTCAAATGCAAAAATAAAAATAAAAATAGTCAAATAAATCTCTAATCTAATTATATGTGTGGACCAAATAAGTCTCTAACCTTCAACAATTTTATTCTTATTAATAGAGTATGATTTTATTAAGATGATGACTTATTTGATCTCAATATTAAAGAGAAATGATTTAAATGTGTTAAGAAAAAGCTCATGGGTCAATTTTATTCCCAAGTGTAAGATTTGGGGTAAATATGTATTATTGTAAGGGTAAATATGTGTATTAAACTTGTGCAAAGGTAAAAATAAATTTTTACTCTCGGGTTGTGTTATAATAAGGTCAAACACGTGCTCTGTATGAAGAAAAAAGTGTTACTAATGAACAAAACTAATACAACACATGGATAAATATTTTATTCTTTTAAGGACTAGTAATATGTACTTGCCCTTATAGTAACGCATATTTGTTCTTATAGTAACACATATTTTTAAAAAATATGTTACTATATGAATACAAACGTGTTATTGTATAGTGAAAGATGTGTTACCTTGTATGGAAAAAAAGTGTTACTATATGAACACAAACGTGTTATTGCATGGAGAAAAATGTGTTACTATACGAACATATCGAAACGAGTAATAGTTGCGATATTGTTTCCGTATTTTGGGAAAAACATTCAACTAGTAACAAAGATGAATTTCATTATTGTTGAATCTCCTCCAAATTCCATTTTTTCCAGCATTCTTTGATTTTCTTTTCACCGCGTGTTCGTGTGCTTGCTGATTTTTCTTCAATATGATGTTGATTAATGTCGCAAATTACTTCGTCGGAAATTTGTGATGATTCTCAATGGCGCCGCTAAACGTTAATGTAATGGTTTTCTGCGTATTTGTGCGTGATTTTGACCTAATCTGCGATCTAGGTTGGGCGACCCGTTTCCTTTGGTTGACCCATGAGATTTTATATATTTTTGTCTTTTAGTGATATTTCACGGTGAAATATTTCACAGAGACTCGCTCAAAATAGAATAGTAGCTTGATGGAGAAGTGGCGCCAAAATACTTAAACAATATGATATGACAAATTCTTATATGAAATATTTTATGGATCTAAGATCCGTGAAATTACCCATATAACAAAATTCGCGGATCTTGGGCGGGTTGGGTCGGGTTAGGTCGTGTTTGGCTAAAAAAACTTCGCGCAAGGACAAAAATACAATTTTTGCTTCCAGTGCTCCCATGAGTGTTACTATTAGGTTACGCATATGTTACTTAAACGATAAATATGTGTTACTATAAAATAAATAATATGTATTTGTCTAAAAATAATCGCCCAAATGCAAAAATAAAAATAAAAAAATGGTCAAATAAATATCTAATCTAATTATATGTGTGAATCAAATAAGTATTTAATCTTCGACAACTTTATTCTTATTAAAAGAGTGTGATTTTATTAAGATGATGACTTATTTGATCTCAATATTAAAGAGAAATGATTTTAATGTGTTAAGAAAAAAATCATGGGTCTATTTGATCCCCAAGTATAAGATTTTTGGGGTAAATATGTGTTATTGTAAGGGCAAATATGTGTATTAAACTTGTGCGAAGGTAAAAATAAATTTTTACTCTCAGTTGTGTTACTATTAGGTCAAACACATGTTATTGTATGAAGAAAAATGTGTTATTAATGAACAAAACTAATATTTTATTCTTTTAAGGACTAGTAACACGTACTTACCCTTACAAGAACACATAATTGTTCTTACAAGAACACATACTTTTGAAAAAAATATGTTATTATATGAATACAAACGTGTTCAGTATAGAGAAATATGTGTTACTATATGAAGAAAAAATGTGTTACTATATGAACAAAAACATGTTACTTTATGGAAAAATGTGTGTTACTATATAAATAAATCGTAACAGTTAGGAGTTGCGATATTCATTCCGGTTTAAACGAAATAAAAATTTATCATCGAAGTTCGCATAAGCTTTGTATTCATCACTGTTTAAATTGTATCCACTATCGCTTTTCATCAATCGGATCATCCAACACCTAATTATATGGAAATTTTAAAAAAATCATCCATGTCTTCTCCTTTTTGCTCTCTTCTCCTCAATTTGATCTCGTAATTGAATTTTCTGTTGTTTTCGCCGGATTTCACTGTTTTTATTGTGTCATGATCGCCGCCGTATCTGCGTTGTTGATTGTCGTTGTCGCTGCGCCTCCAATCTGCCCTAATCTGCGTTTCTTAATGATTTGACCCATTTTTATGACGTGATCCGCGAGATTTTTTTTTTTAAGCGATATTGCATGTGAAATATTTCACAAGAAACTTCGCCCATATGATATTGCTTTATGGGACCGATATACATTCGTGCTTTTTATTTTAAACTCAATGACGAATTGTATTTCTTAGTCAATTTCATTCCGTTGTTTAGAAAATATTTTCAATTTAATAGATTATTTATTTTACTCCTGTATCTAATCATTAAGTGGAATTTATTTTTGGGAAATACAATAAATTTATATATCCATGTATTATTTATATCTTAAAAGTAAGTAAATTGTCTATTATTTTATATTCATTATTTAAATTTAGATGTCTGGATAAACTATTTTGATAGTATTCTTATATTGGAGAAATTTTACTTATTTGTGTCTATGTATTTAAGTTAGTAATTTGATTTCATTAAAAATATAAAATAATTTATTTCTCTTTTTTAAGATAATAATTTATTATTCTATATCTGTAAAATAGTGTTCAATAGCAATGTTAAAATTTATTAAAAACAAAATCTTCAAGTAAATAAGAGTTACACAATTTAGTATTTGAGATAAATTTAGTGTGTAATTATAAATTATATAACTAATTTATTAAATATAAGATACACACAATATATAATATCTTTAAAATATCATATATTGATAAAAGATATTAACAAAAAAATTAATGAATATCCAAATATTCAAAGTGTAGATGAATAAAATAAATTTAATTTAAAATTCTTAATTATCACAATTATTCTTACATGAAAATGTATTAATATTTATATGGCGCATCACATGGGAAAGACACTAATTTGATGGAAAGTAAGTAATGATATCATATGAAGCCGAATAAATTTAAAAATAAAAAATAAAAATTGCGTTTCAACAATTTTTTGACTAGGTCGGTGCTTTGTTCTCGTACCTTTTTTTTTTTTTTTTTGAAAGGTTTGTTCTTGTACTTTCATTTATGTATGAATTGGGTAAATTCTGTTTGAATAAAGTACTTGTACCTTCATCTGTACAAATTCATTTGCATTAAATTGATAAAATCTAGTCGTGTAAACCAAAGATATAGACCTAATTCAAACATAAAAGACTCCATTTAAAAAATTGAACATATTGAAATCAAACAAAATGCAAAGTAAACAGTTCATAGACCAAATTTTCAAGTATGATTCTTAAATCAAGCCAACTATCATTATAGCAAGAAATTATCATTTCGAAACCATAACGAAAAACCAAAAACAAAACGGGCGAGAGCACTCGTTGTATTTGTTACCTTATAACAAATACATTAAAAAAAAAAACCAGTAATGAGGAGCCACTCAAGAAACATAAAAATTACTAGGAGGCCCTTAATATCCATCAAGCAAGCAAAGAATTATGCCTCAAAAACAGATTAATATTGCAGTTACACTTTTGGCTTGCAAGATCAAAAAGAAAGTCAAATTTGGTAATAAAATGCTTCTTATTGCTCGAGTGAAAGAGTTCGCCATCCCCTTATTTCTGTTGTGTCTAATCGGGGCCAACTGTGGTCAGCTACATTTTCATTGGAACCTCCTGCTAACTGACTCGTAGCTCGGGAGATGAAGCACTGACAGATGAAAGGGCAAATAAAGAATTACAGACTGTTGACATACGTATGTATATGGTACGCAAAATATGATAGCAAGAAAAACTGCACTCACCATCGCCATAAGATGCCATAGTCAGGAGATGACAAAAGCTTTTGTGCGATCTTAGTAATATCTTGTTCGGTAATTTCATCAATAGTCTTCAAGAAATGGCCCGCGGGTTTTCTAGAGATGCAAAACACACACGCTCAGTCATTTTATGTATAGCTCTTTCATCTTCTCTATTGTTTTTAGAAATTACATGCTAGTCTTTATTTCTTAAAAAAATGTTTACATATTTGGATGAAAATAAGATATGGTAGAGCTTATTTCAGATGTTAGTTGTGGTAATTTTGAGACTAAAATTATCAGATTTAAGGAGTCTATTAAAATAAGATCTCTATCAAAGAAGAGGTGGGAATTCCTACAATTTATAAAAAATGCTAATAAACTCAAAACAATAAGATCATTTTAAAAAGATAATTAAATAATACTTGTGGGAAATTCATAATCTCGGAAACATCTTATAAGATAATAAACTCAGCCAAGCTGCTAAGTAGATAATGCGTAAAATAATAAAATGGGGACGTACCTCTCTCCATATGTCAGAATTTGTTTGCCTATGTCTTCTGATACTACAGCCTGCAGTAATATTCCACAAATGTGAACAGAATATACAAGTACATTTTATCACAAGAAAGAGAGGTCTTTTACTTGTAATGAAAGTAAAGTTTTTCAATTAAGGGCAGACGTGCATACTCTGGATTCCAGGTTCATTAGAATGGCAGACTTTGTAGACTGTTTAGCACGATCTAGTTGTACCTTGTCAACTGCAAAACCAGGGGGTGGAATGTTCAGCCAAACAGTAACAACACAACACAACTAACAAGATTATTTCAAACAAATTAAAGCTTTGTAGAAAGTGGATAATACATGTTTATCAATTTAAGAAAGTCATTTATTTAATAAGTAGAACTGGTATTTAGTATGGCAAAGAAGACTAAACACGAAGAATATTTAAGGATCAACATGTACAAGAAACAAAAGCTCATGTATAAATGTGATATGTGGCCAAAAGTTCATGGCTAACCTTCTCCAGGAGTGGCAACAGCAATGAGTTCTTTAACAGCTACATCAATGGCATTTACTGCAAACTCTGATTCCTGAGTACCAAGAAGCAGCTTTATCAAAACCAGCTCAAAATTGAAAGGGAAAAGAATATCCATAAAGTCGGAGAGAAACAGCCACTCCTAACATCATCCTCGAACATGCAATAAATTCTCCATTTATCCTCTAACAGAACTTAATAATTTTCCATGAGACGCAGTCATGAAATAGCACCAATAATTAGAACAAAATATTTATACATTTGCTTGATTCCTCACAATTAACTAAACGTCCACAAAAACATTAACAGCATGGTTTGTGGTGGAGAGAAAGAGCATGAAAGATGTTACCTTTGAGGCTTTGCCAGTAACCAAATATTGTTTTGCAATTTAGAATACTAAGTACATTTATGCTTCTCAGTGCCCAATGCCATCAAGATCAAAATGTCAAACATTTAAAAAACAAATGCCCTTATTCAATAACTAAACCTAAATGAAGAGGGATTAACTGTTGGAAAGGGATACTTATACACCAGTCATTGCGAAGCATTTTCAAACTAATAGCATACAACATTTTGGGTGATAACCTTGGCAGTAGTATAAGGACAACCAATAAGCTCTATCTCAATTCTTACTATATGTTTCCACACCTTCATCTAATTACATTTTCCATTTCAGTTTTATCGACACATAAAATTGTGAAGCCATAATTTCTCTTCTATTAAGGTTAGAGGCTACGAGATTATGGTGGGATAACTTATCACTATGCTTGATTTAACTTGTCACTTGTGCAAACAAAAACATTTTGTGGTTTTAAGCATAATTAAGAATGCACAGACCTGATCAAATATTAAAGAGCACTCCCATTACAGATACACTACTAACTGGACCATGTCTAAACGTAGAATATCATGAAGTTCTTACAGATGGAATAAAGTTATTGAAAAGAGCATAGCTGCTTTTTTGGTGTAACCGGTTGAGTTCAGGCTATCCAATATACTAGCTATTTCTAGACAAATGTTTTCTCAACCACTCTATATTCCCCATTCTTGGTTGAACCAAGTCGCATCACTGAGAACCTTGTAAGAGTTGCAAACCTGCTTTCTACCTTTTTACAAATATCAATCACCCTTTATCACAGTTAGTGTAAGCAAATCAGTTTGGTTTCTTGAGGTCGGTTCGGCTACATTTTGAGGAATTAAATATTATTTCATTTCGATTGGCTTTTTTCCACTGGGAAAAAAAAAAAGTTTGCACCAAACCAAATTTCAACAACATATGAATTTTCAATACATCATATTGTATAAATAAGTCTGATATACAGAAATAGACAATCACAATAGATACTTTGACAAAGGTAATTAAAATCAAAAAGAGCACTCAAAGCGCAAAGGTTGCCTAGGGCTTTAAGCGCAAAAAAAAGTGTGTGCTTGAATGAAGCAAAGCACACCATTTTAATATATATATATATATATATATATATATATATATATATATATATATAATTCTCATATAATAAGAACATGATGATATAGAATAAGATCATATCATAAGAACTTGTCTCCTAGAGTGTTCAGAATCGTTGAGCCTAGGAAGAACTTGGATTGCCTTTTCCTGAGCAGGAGAAGTTTCTTAAACTGATAACACTCACCCTAATTCTCCTTATTGTTGTTTTTTAATTGGTACTGCGCTTGGGCTTTAAGATTAAGGGTAATGGCTACATTATTCTGCATGGGCTTTTAAAAATAATTATGGTCCAAGTCCAGACACAAAAAAATAAATAAATCAGATTAACAGATCTGTAGACTGTGGGTAAGCGAAGACATGTCTGCATCTGCAAGTGCTTGTTCCTCTAAAATGGCAGGAGGGGAAACCGGTTTTAACTTTCAAATTAAAATTCAATTTTCTTGACTTGTGAGGGGAAAAAAAGAGCAGATGCTCTTTCCTGCTTATAATTTATTCAAAAAAGCTACTAGTATAAGATTAAGGGAAAATGTCAATGAATGAATTTACCCTGTACACGGTTTCATGTCACATGATTCTATGCCCTTCTCCAGAAAAACAGGCTCTCCAAACCCAAACCGAGAAACCAAATACATATAAAATACCAAATTAAATGTGATGTATTGAAAAAGATATATGTTGTTGAGATATACTGTATTCAAGGTTTAAAAAGATATACTGTATTCAACGTTACGGTACAGCATCATGCTGAGATAGACATCAAAGAAGTCATCAATCTTAAACCTCAAATAAAGTAGAAGACAGCAACCCAGTATTCTCCATATACACACACACACACACACACACACACACGGTATCAGTTCAATGCTGAAAATTACGCAAAAATGAAAAGCTTACCGAAGTTGCATGAATTCCAAATAAACCACTATGATTGAAAATGCTGTTGAATGCGGAAAAGGACTGAATCTCGGGATGCTGATTCAGTACACGGAGATCTACATGCAAGTTAACGAATACAACCATCAAAGTCTGCTTGCGTAAAATTCAACAAAGGACTAAAGAACCATATATTAAATACAAAAATGATAAACAATAACATAAAGCATGAAGCATTGATATGAAACCGTAATTTTTTATTTGTTTAATTCAACCCTTTTAACAAACTGGGATAATCCAGGTGAGGAAAAATTGAACCCTGGACCTCTCCTCAAGAAGAGGAAGCCAGGTACTCTCCTAATGAGGTTGGTTGGAACAGCAATTTAGGTCTTACAGGTTAAAAATGTTGATACAGAATTAACGATGTAGATGCATTATGCATATGCATTAGATGTAAGACATGCATTTATACATGAGTTCAGTTATACATTAAGTTCAAGATGCAGAATAAATCAGAAATAACTTACATAATCTAGAGTACATCCCCTTTCCAGGACCACCAGCAGAGAAAGATCCACCTCCCCCATGAGCATCTATAAGATTACACAGCAAGTAATTTCTATAAGAAGGAAGTCAAACAAAAAAAGAATAGAAAAGACATTCTTCAGTGGTTTAAATTTCTTCGAATGTGTACAAAATATTCAGTTATACATTACTTGCAAACTAAAAAGAATTAAAAATCAAGAAATGGAAAAGAACAAAAGAAAAAGAAAAGCGAAACAAAGAACTAAGAAGGAAGAGTGAATCAATGAGTGAACCTGAAGAACAGTCAATGTAATAGCATCTTTTTCGTTGACCCAACCACCAGGAAGTTCAAAGGCAAGAGCAAAGTGGGTAATCTAGTAGAAAAGGACAAACGAAGAAGAAAAATATGGTTAATGCTTCCAAGCTATCATTCAGAGAACTTGCATAATATATGAATTCAATTAGGGTTTTTTCTGATACACACCCCTGATTCACCTTGACGGCGAAAATCCCCTCCTGTATAAACTGGCTTTGGCTCCGAAGGACCAGACACGACAGGTAGATCATAAAGAAGTGGTTTTGCATATTCCAACAACTTATCATGGTCGACACCTGATGCGGCTAGGACCATCCTAGAAGCAGTGTAGTTTTCCTAAACAACATGACAAAAATTAAAACAAATAATAATCCTTAAGATGATTACAAATAAGTTTAAAATCAAACAAAGGAATAATTATTTAGACTTACAGCAACAAATTCCTCCAAAACAGTACTGTTCAAATGGTTAACTGCTGATTCTGAAGCTAAAAGAGCATTAGAAAAGGGACCAGAATAGCCAGTTGAATGAATGGCCTCCAACAGCAAGTGATGAGGATTTTTGGAGCTTTCACTAATATCATTGCTCACCTTCCGGAGCTGAAAAGAGTGTCCCAACATCTTATTTCAAGATCAAGATAAGCAAAAAACTTTCAAGTAGCAATTTTTCAGATGCAGAGGAGACAGCTTACCTGTTCGCTAACTTCCCAATCCAAAAATGCAGGGTTAATAACCGAGTCGATAAGGAGCTCAACCATTTGAGGTACATAGGTTTTTAGTGCATCATATGTATAACTCATATGCTCCCGAGAGCCTGATGCACTCACATTGCCACCAATTGCCTCCACTTCTCGTACAATACGCAAGTGGCTCCTGTTAGTGGTACTTTTGAAGGCCATACGCTCCAAAAGATGTGTTGCCCCGAAAGAAGCAGGCGTTTCATATATTGAGCCACAATCAACATACAAGCCAATTGAAGCAGCAGGGTTCTGAACAACAAGCTCAGTTAAAAAAATCATTGCTACTAGAGATATCAATAATGCCTCTTGTTTTTGGTAAAAAAGAGTAAAGCATGTAAGATCATCTCATACCGCTGATGTTTCAGATGCAACCTTGAGACCATTTGAAAGAGTGGTTATCCTAGTATTTCCAGTCTCAACATGGTCCGGAAGTGCAGGGGGAGAGTAACATCTTTAAGTGGGAAGTCTAGAGGTGGAAGGGAGGATGACTTCTCACCTGTCAACCAACTAAAGAAACCTCCTGATGATGGATTGCTGGCAACAGCACTTGTGGTCGCATACCTAGATAATCCTCTATAAACTCTCTGGCTCTGAAGGGGGAAGGGAAAGGAAAAGGTGATGTTCACTGCATCGCTTTTTTTTTTTTTTAAAAAAGATAGGACATCTAACATCTTCATTCTACAATTATTGTAACAGAGGACACAAATTACCAAATATTTAAGGAAGAAAGACAACCATACACTTCGTAAAGTGGCATCAACGCCGTGAGCAGAAATATAGTGCTGCTTCGAAGACAAATTACCATAACACCCAAGTTCCACGAGCAACTTGACAACCCAAAATCCCCAATTGCAGTTACTAAGAAATACCAAACTCATTGGCAACTATCAATTTGGTTTATCTGAGACTTTAAAGGAAACATCAATCAAAGCAAAATGCATAATGCTTTGCATTGGAGTCCGCATTTCTTCAACAGTTACCTGCTGCTAAGTATATAATTATATGCAAATAAATACGTGGATATTATCTTATTAAACATGTTGTTCAACAAAAATTGAAAGCAGTGTAAGACATGGTACAATAGTATACGTATCAACAGGAAAACAGCTTCAGATGCTTAGAATCAAGTACTACTACTATAGTAAAGATGACTCATTACCATAACCAGATCTTATATCAATAAACATTCATACCAGATGTTCATAAACTCGTAATCAAATATTTTTAATTTCGTTGAGAGCTTTCTGGTCCTCATAGTTGTACGTTTAGTAATTAAATTCATTTTTATCACAAACACCAGCATTTTCCGACACTAAAGAAACATCAGATCTGAAAATAGAATCAGAAATGCAACGAAGATACATACACATATTTGATATATCACCGAGCAAATGTGCGTAGGGCGAGTGTGTAGGTAGGGTTAAGACGATGGCAAGAGATTAAGACAAACCTTGAGAGACCTAACACGCGACGCCGCCGTTCGGTACATACTAAAAATCCGATGATGGACCAGTGAGTTATAGGAATCCGGTTGTTTGTGCTTGAGGGTTTGCGATTGGGATTAGAGAGCTCTTAAACGAGGAGAAGGAGAGTGAGATGCGCGAGCGGAGACGACGGCGAACGAGAATATCAGCCCACGCGTGTATTTCACACGTACTAGTCAAATGGGCCCAAATAGTCCGACTCAGAAAAGGGATGGCCCAGGCCCACTAACAACTTGTGAACAACGACGGTTAAATGGGCCAAACTTTGGTGTTCATACATGATAAGTGTTTGTTTCCCCACCCAAATTCATACAGAGAAACATTTTTATTTTGGCAAAAACTCGTATGAGATTGTCTCATTGAATAAAACAGGTTTCACCTCCAAAAAGAGTATTAAATATATGTGCAGGAGATTAAATATAGAAGTATCGGATATGTGAACAGAGTATTATATATATTATATATTGATGTGGTTTAAATAGGTTGTGGGCCAATTCAGGCCCATTTGAGGTTAAAGGGCCGAATAGTTAGCGAGAGCCCAATAAAAAGCCTAAATGAAGAAATGATATAATCTGAGCCCGGAACCTCGATATGGGCTCAGGTTCACGAATATAAGGTAGACGGTTAGGATAATTCCCTGAAAAGATGCAAGCGGTTGGCAATAAATCTGCCAAATGGAAGATCGGCTAATAAATAAGCTAAGACTTGGTCAAACGAGTAGATAGAGAGTCTCGAGAAAGTTCTAGAAGCGGCTATTACGAGAAAGGAAGAATAGGACGTGGGAGAAGGGCGAAGCGTGGGAGGAGCACGATGAAGAGAGTGAGAGCTTCATCGGAGGGTGACAATAACCGTCCTTTTCCGTATTATTTATGGATGATCGGCATAGAAGGAAAGGTACGAATTCACTTATCTACTTTGAGCACTTTGAGCACGTTATTCTATCTCTACTATCACTTAGTCGGCTAGTTCGTATTAGCTCCAAGAGGTCCCTTACCGGGTATTGAGGGCCCTCCTTTCATATTTTTCCGATCACCGACTTGGCGTCGGAGTCCCTACGCCAGGGACCTCTTCGGCGTGTTTTGCAGGTATTTGGAGCTCCCGTGACGGTCCGGATTACAAGGTTGCGGTTCATGTTGATTCTACGAATCCAAGTACGGGGTTCGATTCTTGCTAGCGTAACATTATTGTCGGCATGAAGTGGCGCCCGTCTGTGGGAAGCTTGAGTCTAAGACATGAGTTTCCTTTATGATTGTGATTATTATGGTTGGAGGGCAAGATGAATACAAGAAGGAAGATGGAGGAAGAGGGCGGCCGTCTTTGACTGTCCCTTTTTGCCTCCTACTACCTGGAATAGTAGCAAGAAGGGAAATGGTGTCGCCTCGCACGACAAAGTGAGCGTTAGCCCAGCTCGTAAGCAGGCCCCGAGACGGACCTTCCTATACCTAATCCGCAAAGGGAGGAGACGAATGTGACTTCGTGAGTGAATCGGACTCTAGAGTGGACCGAGGTGTGAGCGAGGGAAGAACCTCCCTGCTCCACCTCTCATTGGACAAGGCGAAGGCTCTGTGCCGGTGGTGGTCCCTAGTATAGGGTTTCGACTCTCAAGGACCTATAGCCCCGAGGTATCGTCGGCTCTCGGGAGCAGATTGATGTTACAGTAAAGACTATGTTGGAAACTATTCTTAGAGAAGGGATTCAGCTCCCTATGCCTCCTAAGGAAACGAAAAGGAGGTTAATAGAGAATCGGTGTTGGTGTAAATCGCAGTACGTAGATTTGATGGAAGAGACAGAGCAAGGGCTCGAAACTCGTGGATGAGGATGAGGTGCTTTCTGGGCAGCCACCAAAAGAGCCGAGAGGTAGAAATCTGCGGAGTGTCCCGCCAGAGAGAAGGAATGCTACCGAAGTAGTGGAAGGTCAGGTGACTCTCATCCTCGGGAACATAGGAGGCCAAATCTCGGCTTTCCGAAGCAGATTGAAAGTATTAGAAAACAGATGAATACTCGGGTTAGTGATTCTCGATCCGTGTGCAGTTCATAGTTTTCTAACGAGATTTTGTAGGATAAGCTACCCCAGAACTTCAAACCCTTGAATTATGAGTACAACGGGACTTCAAATCCTTATGAACATTTGGTGTTGTTCGAGAATTCGGCTCTCTGCATCGCTATAGTGAAGGAGTCAAGTGCAGGGTCTTCCTAACCACGTTGGCTAAGGCCGCTCAGCGGTGGTTTAGTCAATTGAGTCAAACACTATCGGCTCGTTCGAAGAATTCTGCAACTTTGTTTCTACATCGGTTTGCTAGTGCAAGAAGACAACCTAGGGCACGCCGACGTTATTCAACATGCAGCAAGGGGAAAAGGAGAGCTTGCGGGCCTTCCCGAAGAGGATCAACCAAAGCTGCTTTGGAAGTACCCTCAACATCGGCAGAGGTAAAAATCAATGCCTTGACTAATGGTTTACGTGATGGGGATCTGTTCTCTTCTTTGGTAAAGAAACCTATTGATACGTTCGATGAGTTACTACGAAGAGTTGAGAAATATGTGACTTTGGAAGAGGTGAGGAAGGCCAAGAGGAATGTGGTCAAGCCATTGATAGGAGAACCAAAAAAGAAGGGAACGGAGACTAAAGGTACAACCCCAATAGCAGTGCACCGGTGCGTACACGATCCCGAGCAGGTTTGAAATATATACTCTATTAAAAATAGAGCTGCAGAGGTCCTGGACGTAGCGGCAGACCATCCAAAGATGAAGTTTCCACTGGTTAAGAGCAAGGGGACCTATGAAGCCCAAAGAGGATAGGTTTTATCATTTTCATAATGAGTATGGAGATGATACTAACCAATGTTTCCATTTGAAGGATGAGATCGAAAGGATGATACAGTGGGCACTGAAGGAATTCATTTATAGGGACCGACAGGCCCTCGGAGGTTCAAGAGGAAAGAATCCGAGGAGAAGGTGAAAGACAAGCACCGAAGTTCTCAGACCACCCAGAGGGCAACCACCGCCCAAGAGAGGAGCAATTCAAATGATAATGGGAGGTCCCGCCGAAAGAGATTCGTTCAGGCGCGAAAGGTCACTGCTCGGGCCCCGCATGCCTGGACGGAGGTTCGAGCCTAGAGAGATAGGGCGAGTGATGTCCACCCCACGCATCCAGTTCCGGCCCGAGGATTGTGGAGAGACTCGGGGACCTCATAGTGATGCATTGATAATTACTACCGATATTCTTTGGATATGATGTGGCTCGTATTTTTGTGGATACGGAGTTCGGCGGACATCATGTCTCTGGATTATTTGAAGAGGATGAACTTGAACGTGAGGCTGGAACCGATTGATACGGCCTATACGGGTTCACGGGAGGAGTTATTCATTGGGACAGGTGATGTTGCAAGTGGAGTGCAGGTGCCCCTCCTCGAAGGAAGGTTATGATGGGGACATTCTTGATCGTGAATGTGCCGTCTTCATATAATGTGATATTTTTTTCTTGGAAGACCAATTTTGAATACCTTCCAGTGATAGTATCTACCTATCGCATGAAGATGAAGTTCCGGTAGAAGATGAAGTAGGAGAAGTGAAAGGGGACCAGTTCGAGTCTCGAAGATGTTATGTTGACTCTATTAAGATGGGTGACAAGGCGTACTTCAACTAGCCTTAACAGACTAGAAGACCGATCCAATGTAAGAAGTGTAGGGTCCTCCATGAAGAAGAAAGGCCCTCTAAGATTCAGGTGAGGAGGAGTTGATGCCGGTGGAGATATTCCCTAACAAAACGGGGTTTACCACCAGTGGGACTTAGATGGAGCATCGGGTCGTGAAGAGGTAATACGTTTGATAAGAGAAAATCTTGACTTATTCGCTTTTACCATTAGATATAAAGGGAATACCTCCGAGGTGGCAATGCATTATCTTAATGCTGACCCTAAAGTAAAGCCGGTAAAGCAAAAATTTCGGCACTTTGGAGCTAAGAAGGACCTAATCATCAAAGAGAAAGTGGAGAAGTTGTTAAAAGCGAGGCAAGTTAAGAAGATCGAGTTTCTAGAATGGCTATCCAACGCCGTTACTGGTCCCTAAGGGGGTGGCGGGTGGAGGATGTGTATTGACTTCGGTGAACTAAACAAAGCATGCTCCAAAGACCACTACCCATTGCGAGAATTGATCGGCTAGTGGACTCCACACCGGGTTCGAGCCGCTTAGCATGATAGATGCATATCAAGGATATCACCGGATACAATTATATCCGGAGATATCCCAAAGGTCACTTTATTGTACCTTGTGGAACTTTTGGTTACGTAAAGATGCCCTTTGGTCTAATCAATGCAAGAGCTACCTATCAACGCATGGTGGACAAAGTTTTTCGGGAGCGGATAGGTAGGAACATGGAGATGTATGTGGATGATATGCTAGTGAAAAGCCGCAGAACCCCGAGAATATGTGGTGACTTAGACAAATTCTTTTAAGGTAATATGAAGGAATGGAATTATGTTGAACCCGCTTAATGTTCTTTTGGAGTCAAAGTAGGTAAATTTCTCGGGATACATAGTGAATCAAAGAGGAATAGAGGTGAATCACGAAAAGATACGGCAGATCTTGGACATGCAGCCCCCAGACCTTGAAGGAGCTCCAGACGTTGAACGAGATGATAACGGCCAGAGCTGATTCATAGCCAGATCGGCGGAGAAGAGTTATCGGCTTCTTCCATATCCTCGAAAAGGATCTAAATTCACTTGGGATGAACGGTGCTTGGAGGCTTTTGAGGAGCTCAAAACCCACTTAGCTCGGCTTCCAACGCTCACAAAGCCTTTACCAGGTGATATTCTATATTTATATTTATACGTGGAGAGCACTCATTGAGCACGGTGTTGATAAAGGAACAAGGTTACGAATAGAGTTTAGTGTACTACGTAAGCAAGCTTATCCAAGAGGTGGAAAGTAGGTACTCGGAGATCGAGAAAGCGGCCTTGGCGGTTATGATTACGGCCGGGGAGATTGAGGCCTTATTTTTTATCACATAAGATCGTTATTCGGACTATATCCATTGAAGCGGTGGTAGCTCGTGCGAACTGTCTAGGAGAATGGTGAAGTGGGCTATTGAGTTAGGTGAGTATGATGTGGAGTTTGAGCCGGAGAAGAGCCATCAAGGCCCAAGCCTTGTCGATTTCATCCAAAAGGCTACAGTGGAGGAAACCGCACTTTGGAAGCTCTATGTTGATGGGTCAACAACATTGATGGGTTCGGAGCGAGTATTGTGATAATTGACCCTCAAGGGTTAGAGACTCGGGTGGCTATCAAGTTCCGGTTCCTGGACTTCTAATAACGGGCAGAGTATGAGGCGCTAATTAGAGGTCTTGAGATGACAACGGATCTGGGAGCCCAAGGTATAATCATATTTTACGATTCTCGGTTAGTATCCCAACAGGTGAATGGGGACTGAAGCCAAAGATCCCCAAATAATAGCATATAAAGACCGAGTTAGGGAGCTAGAGAGTAGGTTCTATCGATTCGAGGTCCAACATATACCCAGAGAAGAGAACATGAAGGCGAGACGGACTAGCTAAGCTCGCTAGCTCCTCACCAATAGGAGAATCAAGCAAGATAACTTTGGTCACAGCCGAAAGAGAGGCTACAAAGCCTGCAATAGAAGCTATTGATGACGCGGCGATTGGAGAAGCGAAATGGGAAGGATTTAACTCAAGATCCTACTATAGGGTCCAGGAGAGATAAGCAATTTAAAATTCGATTTTGTATAGTTGGTGATCAATTGTATAAACGGTCCTTTACATGTCCCTATTTAAGATGTTTATCTAGCGGGGAAGGAAAACATGTCTTGAAGGAGATGCATGAGGGTTGTGCAGGCGGATCATGTAGGAGCCGAGTCTTTGGCAAGAAGGACCTTAAGAGTCGGATACTTCGCCAACCATGAATGAGGATGCAAAGGACCGTGAAGGGGTGCGAAAGATGTCAAAAGCATGGTCCATTGATACACCTTCCAGAGTTGAGGAGATAGGGGCCATGTATGCCCCGTGCCCTTTTGCCAAATGGGGAATGGACCTAGTAGGGCCCTTTCCCCTAGCTCGAGGCCAATGAAAGTTTCGATTGTGGCGGTGGATTTTTAGCAAATGGATTGAAGCCGCCCCTTTGGCTATGATTAATGAGCGAGAATGTGGTAAAATTCTTGTGGAAGTTTATGTGTTGCAAGTTCGGAGTTCCAAGGATCCTTGTGTCGGACAATGGGACCCGGTTCAATGGCGAAAAGGTCCAGGAATGGTGCAGAGCCACGAAGATCCGCGAAGTTTACTTGATTGCACACCCCAAGCTAATGGCTAAGTCAAAGTCACTAATCGGATCATGATTAATGGGATCAAAGCGCGATTGGAGGGTGTAGGGTGAGCATGGGTCAATGAATTGGACTCGATCTTATGGGCCTATAAAACTACCTCCGGAACCGCAACAGGTGAATCCCCTTTTCGATTAATTTATGGAGCCGATGTTGTGCTACTGCGAAATAGGGATGAGTTCAATCGGATTGAGCATTTCAATGAAAAGTTGAACCAAAACCTGATGAAGGAAAACCAGACCTACTCGAAGAAGAAAGAGAGGTCACCGGGTAAGATCCGAGAGGTACAAAGCTAGGATCAAAGCAGCATGCAACAAGCGGGTGGTTCCTAGGACGTTTGAAAAATGAGATCTGGTGCCGAGGAGAGCCGATGCTTTGAAGCCACCAAGAAGTTGGAGCTCAACTGGGAGGAACCCTATAGGGTCACGCAAGTATTATCCTGGGAGCATACATTCTGGAAGAGATGGATGGAACACCCGTAGGGACGACCACTAGAATGTCACCAATTTGAAGAGGTTCTTCATTTAGGAGTACTTCTTATTATTACTCTGTAGTTGATTTTGTTGCTTTTGATTATTTGAACTATTGTACTTTCGCCCTACTAGTACTCTTTTTCTCCTCTTATGGGTTTCCCACTAGGTTTTACCATAATAGGTTTTTAAGGAGGTCGGCTTAGGTTCCTGCGGACCTATGTTAACACTATCAATAGGGTATTTTCGATTAATAAAGATCCCTTTTTCGGTTTACATTGAATGTTTACTTTATGAAAAATGAGTGGATTTCACCTGAATTTGTTTAAGTTCTAATAAAAAATGTGTGATTCTCTATACACAATAAACAATACGATGAATGAAATTAGAAGATACAAAGCGATATAGGCTCTCTTGACTTAGGATTTTTAAGGTTAAAAAATGACCTTAAAATGAATATAAGGCTTAGATAGAGCCTTGAGTTAGATTAAGTGAATCCGAATATTCACTTAGGATTTTTAAGGTTCATGAATGACCTTAAAAGCGATTATAAGGCTCGGGATATTGATTAAGTGAATTCGAATATTCACTTAGGATTTTTAAGGTCCAAGAATGACCTTAAAAGCGATTATAAGGCTCAGAGAGAGCCACGATATTGATTAAGTAAATCAATATTCACTTAGGATTTTTAAGGTTCATGAATGACCTTAAAATGATTATAAGGCTCGGAGAGAGCCCTAATATTGATTAAGTAAATCCGAATATTCACTTAGGATTTTTAAGGTCAAAAAATGACCTTAAAAGCGATTATAAGGCTTAGAGAGAGCCACGATATTGATTAAGTGAATCGAATATTCACTTAGGATTTTTTAAGGTTCATGAATGACCTTAAAAGCGATTAAAAGGCTCGAGAGAGCCACGATATTGATTAAATGAATGCGAAATTACGAATATTCACTTAGGATTTTTAAGGTTCAAGAATGACCTTAAAATGATTATAAGGCTCAGAAAGAGCCTTAAGTTTGATTAAATGAATCCGAATATTCACTTAGAATTTTTAAGGTTCATGAATGACCTTAAAATGATTATAAGGCTCAGAGAGAGCCACGATATTGATTAAGTGAATCCGAATATTCACTTAGAATTTTTAAGATCCAAGAATGATCTTAAAACAATTATAAGGCTCAGAGAGAAGCCACGATATTGATTAAGTGAATCGAATATTCACTTAGGATTTTTAAGGTTCATGAATGACCTTATAACGATTATAAGGCTCGAGAGAGCCCCAATATTGATTAAGCTTGAATCCGAATATTCATTTAGGATTTTTTAAAGTCCAAGAATAACCTTAAAAGCGATTATAAGGCTCGGATAGAGCCTTGAGTTTGATTAAGTGAATCCGAATATTCACTTTAAGATTTTAAGGTTCATGAATGACCTTAAAGCGATTAGCTCGAGAGAGAGAAGCGATATTGATTAAGTGAATCGAATATTCACTTAGGAATTTTTAAGGTTCAAGAATGGCCTTAAAATGATTATAAGGCTCAGAAAGAATCTTGAGTTTGATTAAATGAATCCGAATATTCACTTAGGATTTTTAAGGTTCAATAATGACCTTAAAATGATTATAAGGCTCGAGATAGAGCCTTGAGTTTGATTAAGTGAATCCGAATATTCACTTATGATTTTTTAAGGTTCAAGAATGACCTTAAAAGCGATTATAAGGCCCAAATAGAGCCTTAATTAAGGTTTTTTTAAGGTTTTAGAGAAAGCCTTAAATTTTTTTATGAATTGTTAAGTGAATAATCATTCACTTACGGTTTTTAAGGTTCCTGAGATAGCCTTAAATTTTTTCGAATTATTAAGTGAATAATCATTCACTTAAGGCTTTTTAAGGTTCCAAAGAGAGCCTTAAATTTTTTACGAATTATTAAGTGATACTTAAGGTTTTTAAGGTTCCAGAGAGCCTTAAATATTTTATTTAATTATTAAGTGAATAATCATTCACTTAAGGTTTTTAAGGTTCAGAGAGAGCCTTAATTTTTTTACGAATTATTAAGTGAATAATCATTCACTTAAAATTTTTAAGGTTCAGAGAGAGCCTTAAATTTTTTACGAATTATTAAGTGAATAATCATTCGCTTAAGGTTTTTAAGGTTCCCTCGAGAGCCTTAAATTTTTATTAATTATTAAGTGAATAATCATTCACTTAGAATTTTAAGATTCATGAGAGGGCCTAAAGAGGATCTGTCCTACTCAAGTTCAAGAAGAAAACCATTTTTACAAAAGCAAATATGGGCGTAATAGAAACATACAAGAAAGAGCTTACTAGGTTTTTATCTAAGTTTCTACGAAAACCTTAAGTGCACACAAAAGCATATTAGGGTGAAAAGAGATAATATATATAAAGCTTGTGGGGACACAAACAACCCCACGAGAGGCTTGCTACGTCAACAAAAGGGGCTTGCAGGGACACAAACGGCCCAAAGAGGCCCATCAATTCCATCACAGACACAACACATCACGGATTAAAGTATTGTTTGAAATATGCGGAAAGTAAAGTGTTGATTAAGCGAGAAAATAAAAGAGTTCAACTGGGAGGAGTTTACAGTATCCTTGCGAATGGTGACTTGAATCACCTCCTTCGTCTTCTCCTTCTTTCTCTTTGCCATGGGGGAGGGGGCAAGTTGGATCTTCACCGAGATTAATGGGATAAGGAAGAGCTTCCATGGGGAGCGAGACTAAGAGGAGTAACTTGGTGCTCGAAGTTGGAGAAGCTACATCAACGTCTTTGAGGAGCCACCGGGGTTCGTCCGGTTACCATCACCATCACCAGAAAATTAGGTGGAGTCTTCGAGTGCGGAGGAGCCTCTCGATCGTATTCCCCCTTGAAGTCGGGGCACGATCTTTGGTGATGGCCGCATCAAAGCCATGGTCCATAAAGAACGGAATGTACTCACCCATGTCTCCCAAGTAGCTTGGACCGCTCTTATAGGCTTTCGGCCAGAGGTATGGAGAGAGCCCAAGAACCTCGACCTATAGGCGAAGTAAGCAGGCGCCTAAGCAATACTTGATCCCATCGGTTTAAAGCGAGACTCCGCCTCCTTCATTCCGGGTCAGAGCCGATTCAGCCTCCCGAGCGGCGGTGGTCACCTGCGAGTGTAGTTTTTACACTCTGCAATGAGTTGATCACGATCGAAGTAAGCTCCGAGTCTTTAGCTTCTCTAAGTCAAGGAGAGACTCCAACTCTTCCTTTGCAGCCGCCATAGAATCGTAAGAGAAGGTGGCCAAATCGAAGAATAGCATGCCAAACTAATATAAGAGTAAAGGATACGTTTTAGAATAAGCTTATCAAAATAAGAGTGATAAATAAAGGAAGGGATTAAGGGACATATACCTCAAAGCAAAGGTTGTAGAAGCTCGAGCCGGTTTTCCGCCGAGAGTAGACTGCTAGAGACCTAGCAATACCCGGAGAGACCCACTTTTGGCAAAAGGTAGAGAGGGGATCTTCTTCGTCGAGATCATCGACCTCCCAAATCCACGTGGGAACTGGGCTGATGCATCTTTCTTCCTTTTTGTTGCTTCCTCCTGTTTCGTAGGCGGGGAGGAGGGCGATGCCTTGGGAGTTAATGGCTTTGCCCAAAGCGAGCAGGTTCTCTTGGAGACCGACGCGAAGCGAGGATAGAGGTAACCGGAGCGGGTGATGTCTGATCGGGGTCGATGCCGGCCAAGGATGGCTGGGGCGTCGAGGATCCAAGTGGCCGGCGAATACATTTTGACATCCGGCTTATCTCTATGAAACATAAAGGAAAAAACGAGGTGTCAATTCATAAGGTGAAAAGTAAGGAAAGCGAAGTTATCATGCAATTAAAAGTTCTAGATACGAGAGATATAAAAATCTTTCGACTTGAGGACCAAGAGGGGTTGAAGGCGGTGAAAACAAAATGAGATAAGAAGCGGGGATTGTCACACAAAGAAGTAGAATTGAAAAGTCCATGCCTTTTAGCGTAGGCATTTAGATGGTGATAACTCGGCGATTTAAGTCGGAGCTAGACAAGGGGTGAGGAGTTTTTCTAAGAGGATTACTGAAAACCTATTCCTCGCTCGAGAAATCCCGAGGCTCGGGGGCGATGAAGAAATATTCGGGGTCCAGTTAGGCTTCTTGTCATGTGGACGATTGAGAAAAGAACAGAGGCCTCTAGTGCGAGCACTAGTATAGAAGAAGGAGTGGAAGGCTTTGTAATTAAAATGAGTAAAAATGAGGTCACCGGTGGGATCACCCCCGCCCCTTTACGAGCATGTAAAAGGACATCATCATGCGAAGGCCATTGGGGGTGAATTGGTTCGGGGAACACCAAAGCTTTAAATTTGGCAGAGGTAAGGTGAGAGAGGGAACCGAAGGTCTGGCACGCACTTGCTCTCCCGGAAAGCAAGGGTTCGGCCCTCGGTATTGTCGGATCTCTCACCGAGATTAGGGATACGAGTAGAGTAGCTAGTAGGGATCCACCTAAGACGATGGAATTCCTCTAGAGTCCCAAGGGACATTCTGGAGGAGGAGCAAACCCGATCGAGTGAGGGCTGTGTTTTAGAGGGAGAAGGAGGATTTGAAGGGGAATCCATGAGGAGTTAACCCTAGAATTTAGGAAAAGGGGAATGCAAGTACCTATAAACTAGAGAAGAGAGAAGGCGGAGACAAAGAGAAAGTACTTGAGTCAAGGGGTGCTACGGAAGAAAGGTGTGCCTGGAACGTGTGAAGCTGGAATAAGATCTCTAAAAATGGCGAAGGAGAGCGAGGAAGAGTGATGAAGCTCGATGAAATCTAAATAAAAGAGGGCGAGATAGATTCTCATCATAGAGATAGGAATTGGGACGGTTTAGATTTTCTAGGGGCGGTTCTTGGCAATAGTGATAGCCTCCGCGTGGACGCGTGACGTTTGATGGGGCAGTGCACACCCAAACCGGAAACCGAAAGGTCATTTGGGTAATATAATCCAAACAAGTATTAAATTGTTGATTTCTAAGATACCACACTACTCTCTTGGGCCCTACACGTCCCAAGAGAGTAGAAGCGATTGATGTGCCGTAAATAGGTTTTGGACCGATTCGAGGCCCATTTGAGGTTAAATGACCGAATAGTTAGCAAGAGCCCAATAAGAAGCCCAAAGGGAGAAATGATATAAGCGAGCCCCAGAACCTCGATATGGGCTCGGGTTCTAAATATAAGGTAGGCGGTTAGGATAATTCCCTGGAAAGATGCTAGCGGTTGGCAATAAATCCGCAAAGGGAAGATCGGTGATAAATAAGCTAAGACCTGGTCAAACAGAGTCAATAGAGAGTCTCGAGAAAGATCTAGAAGCGGTTATTCTGAGAAAGGAAGAATAGGGCGTGGGAGAAGGGCGAAAGCGTTGGAGGAGCACGATGAAGAGAGGGAGAGCTTCATCGGAGGGTGAGAATAACCGTCATTTTCCGGTATTATTTATGGATGATCAAAGCATAGAAAGAAAGGTACAAATTCACTTATCTACTTATCACACTTTGAACACGTTATTCTATCTCTACTATCACTTAGTCGGCTAGTTCATATTAGCTCCAAGAGGTCCCTTACCGAGTATTGGGGGCCCTCCTTTCATATTCTTTCCGATCACCGACTTGAGCGTCGGAGTCCCTACGACGGGACCTCTCCGGCCTGTTTTGCGGGTATTCGGAGCTCGGAGTGCACGTCCGGATTACAAGGTTGCGATTCGTGTTCAAGGAGTGATTCTACAAATCCAGTACGTGGTTCGATTCTTGCTAGCGTAACATTATTATACGCATCATATATTATCAACAAAAATATTAAATATGTGAGGAGGGATATCATCGTGTAAGACGGTCACGGTCTCACCGAAAAATATCCCTTTTTATTTATAATCTATAATATAAAAAATGTGTCTTAGGTTTGAAATCTTTTTATTTTCAATTGCCTCCTATATTTAATGTTGGACTATCTTAGTCTTGCTTTTATTTAAGACAAATTCTTGCGTGTGGATTGTTAAATATATATTTTAATCTGCTTATAATTTCAAATGAGTTTTTGCCATGATTTTTTTGTCTACTTATGATGCTAATATGGTGTGGATTGTCAAATTGTTTTGCTATGGAAGTTTTATCTTTGTAAATGAGTAAATATGACAGCAATTTTTATTGAAGAAATAATTAGTTACTTCTGCCAAGGAAAATATCATGGTACATAACGGATCTAACATTTTGAATTTGCGAGTACGGAAGATAATAATAAATGAGAGGAAAAATATTGGAGGTATATAATATTTTTTTATTTTACCTAAAATATTTTTTTAAAAAAACTATTTGTGCCTGTGATCTCATGAACATTTTCCAAGTTGTTTCGTCTTATTTCTAATATTTTAGATACGAATAATATTGGTGTGAACAGTATAAAATTAAAGTTGTGTGAAATTTTGGTAATACAGTAATGATTGATGTAGTAAGGTATTTGAATTTGTTTCTTTTTTATTGAGCATATATGTCTTTCACATTTTTATATTTATTAATAATTTATCGAATTGATTGTTTAACAGGAAATGTACTATCTACAACTTGTTTAAATGCATTAACCTTAGCATATAAAATATCTTGTATAGGCTTTTCCAAAAATATATATATATATATATATATATATATATATATATATATATATTGTATAGTTTCATTTAATAATTATTGCTCTAGAAAATTTTATAAAAATTCTCCACTCATTCTCCTCCTTCATCCCTTTTTTTCCCTTTCTTTTTAACTCAAAATTTTCCAAAACTTCCATTTACAGTAAAACCTCTATAAATTAATACTCTATAAATTAATAAATTCTTTAAAGTAATAAAATCTTTCGGTCCCGACTTGGGCCTTTGTAAAAAATTATCAAATTCGATAAGATAATAAGATAATAATTTTTTGGAAAATCCCTTTATAAATATTAGGTCCCATTAAAACTCTAAATTAATAATTTATAAATATTACAATTATAAATATTAATATTATACATGAATATATTTAATTAGTACATGTGAGATGGTCTCTTATACTCACATAATGCTTTACGCATTTGATCAGTCATGGATGATTTTGTGATGCCTTTTAGATGAGAAGACATGGTTGTGTGTTACAATTATTTTATTTCTATATTGAGATTTATATATATAGTATATGTTTCATTCATCATGCATGATTATATTTAATTGGCTATAATAGTTATTTAAATAATTTCAATGAATACATATATGTGTCCATGAATATAATAGTTAATTGTATACAATGAATAGATATTATACATGAATATATTTAATAAGTTACAAAGAATTGGTTGATGGATGAATATAATCAATAAAATATATATGAATTCATTTATTTTTAATATATATGTACTAAATTTGTAAAATTTTAAAAGTCTCTCTTTTAATTAATAAAATATTAATTTATCGATATATTAATTTCTCTCTAAATTAATAAAATTTTATAATTCCAAGATTATTAATTTATAGAGGTTTTCCTATAATTTGCATTCACTAAACCAAATGATTACATGTCATGTTGAAAAAGAGAACTTTTGATTTCATCGACGAAAAAAGTTGATTTACAGAGAGGAACAAATGCAAGCTGAGAGAATTGAATAAATCAAGCTGTGGGATAAGCTTCTCTTTAAATAGAGAAGTAATCTACTAACTAACTATCTAGGGGTGCACTAACTAACCAAGAGAATAATAACTTAACAAATGAAAGAGCACTTTTACAATTCAACTTGAAAGAGCACAGAGCATAGCACTTTTTATATACCTTAAGACCCCTCCGGGAAATGGGCATGGATATTGCACAAGCCCATTTTAGACTTCATCTTTTGGATTTTTTCATTTGGGATCTGAACAAGTTTGACAACACCTTCTTGTATTTTCTCTCGAGTGAAGTGACAATCGATAGATGTGTGTGTTTGGATTTTCATGAAGGCAAGGATTGTGAGCCATGGCATAGGCCGACTTGCCGTCAATGTAAACTATTGCGAGGTAACTTGGTTGGAATTCTCAAATCTTGAAGGATGTAGATAATCCATTGAGCTTCACATATTATGTAGATCATAGCCCTATATTCTCGCTTCTACGGAGGACCTGCTAATGGTTGTTTGTTACTTGGATTTTCAGGACATTAATGAGTTTCCAAGATATATTACATATCCATTGATGCTTCTTCTAGTTATTTAACATCTTGCCCAATCCGAGTCAATGAAGACATGAAGTTTGAAGTCATCCATGAGAGTAGAGCAAGTAATATCTTTTGGCATCCATGAGAGTAGAGCAAGGTTCGCTCCTAGATAACTGAAGATTCAAGAAGATCAAGAGTGTATTTTCTTTGACAAAGTTGAATACCTTTGTCGATTTTGCAACTTCTATCCCAAGCATATACTTAAATTCACCAATGTCTTTAATAGTATATTTGTTATGAAGATAGGTTTTGTGAGAAAGGATTTCGAAAAAGTGTTCCCGATAACAATCAAATCATCAACATAGCACAATACAATAATAACAGAGACATTAGTGAATTTAGTAAACAATGAATTGTTAGCCTTGGACTGAATAGATCCAATATCAAGAAGACTTTCAAAGGTTGGTAAACCATTGTTTAGACATTTGTTTTAAGCCATATAAGTTCTTGTTTAGTTTGCAAACTCTTTTGTCATCCTTATCACAGTATCCATGTGAGGTGTCATATATATATCCTCGAGATAAGCCCCTATGGAGAAAAGCGTTGTTCACATCTAATTGATGTATAATCTAAGACTTACTTATGACTATAGCAAGAAGAATTCTAACGGTTTTGATTTTAGCAACCGGTGAAAAAGTGTCAAAGTAATTAATGCCTTCTTGTTGTATATAGCCTTTAGCAACCAACCTAGCATTATACCTATCTATAGTACCATCATAATTATATTTAACCTTGTAAACCCGCTTACAACCTATACAATTTTTATCTTTAGGTAGCAGCCTGCACAAGGGTCCATGTGTTAGTCTTTTCTAAAGCACTATCACAAGCAACTTGCATATAAGTTCTTGGTTCCACAATATGAGTTATAGCAGCGGTACATGCTTTATAAGAAGTAGACAATTGATCAATGGATAAGTAATCGAAATTGGATATTGTTTCCCTATTGAAACTAGTATTTCACCCGTGCGATGCACGGATATAAATTATAAGAATTTATATTTTAAATTTTTACTATTTAATATACTATAAAATAATAAATTGGTGTATTATAAAAGCAAATAAAAGATAAGGAAATGAATATTGGTTAAAAATATTTCTTCTAATATATATAAAATAAACAAATTATCTAAGTAAATAAACATCACAAATTTTGAAAGACTTTCATGTATACAATATTATTTGTTGATCGACTGTATTCATCGCAAATTAAAATTTTAAGTTCTTTGCAATTAGTCACCCTTGAAACCGCAACATACAATTGTTCATGCTAAACACGGGTTTTTTCAAAGAACAACCAACATGTGAGAGTGATTGACCTTGACTTTTGTTTATTGTCATAGCATAACACAATCAAAGGAAATTGTCTTCTTTGAAACCTAAATGACAACCTTGGATCGATGGAGTCAATGACATTCTTGGTATAAGAACTTTATGACCTTCATTGCTTCCGGACATAATCTTTGCTTCTAAAACATATGATCCGAGCTTTGTAATTACTAACGAAGTACCATTACACAAATCAAGGGAATGATCTATGTTTCTCAAATACATTTCTTGAAAAACTTAGTTCATATACATTTATAATTGAATGAATGCAACTTAGTTCATATACATTTATAATTTCTTGAAAATTGAATTTCAAGAATTTATAATACGAGATGGATGCAACTTAGTTCATATATATTTCTTGCAAAACAACTTTATTTCATATTTTTAAGAAGCTAAAATACCTAAAGAAATGTCATTATAAAATGTTTTCTTTGAAAATTGAATTCGATTCTTCAAATTATTGAATATTTTCTCATATTATTTGATTCATTGTTTATAGTATGTTTTCTTTGAACAATATTGATCTTAAATCTGGTTAAGTTGGATCTAAAATTTTATGTCGAAAATAGATCTAATGTGGGCGTACTCATCTATATGCGGTGCATACACTACGGGTCCATAAAAATAAATCAGCCCAATATATTGGGTGTAAATTAAATGGGGTGTGCTAACAAAAACGTGGGTGTAGATATGGTGTGCTAACAAAAACATAGTCGATCATTTTATTAGTACACCCACATTAGTAAACCTATTATCACAGCCGACTCACCTATCCATTTTATTTTCACAACCTGTCATTCTCTCTCTCTCTCTCTCTCTCTCTCTCTCTCTCTCTCTCTCTCTCTCTCTTCTTCTTTCTTCCGTCTTCGCGATCATCCCTCCTCCTCCATGCGCGGTGGCGCCGCCCAATCTCCTCCTCTCCCCTCTCTCATTTCGTCGCCCACCACCTGCTAACCTCCATTTTCACGGCCACCACCCCTTTGCAACCGCTGTTTTTGCGGCCACCGCTCCTTTGCGACCACCATTTTGTGCCCACTGCGCCTTTGCGATCGTCGTTTAGCAGCCACCACCGCTTGCCACCGCTCCCTTGACACCACCATCGCCATTTGTGCCGCCCCCTTGGCACCACCACCGCCGCCGCTCTACACCACCGACTACCCGCTTCACTCTTGGTTACATCACCGCCCTCCCCACCACTTGTAATTAGTCTTCTTTTGAGATCTATATTTCTAATTTTTTTCCGAAAATTTCGGTATTTAAACATACATACCGCTTTCTGGAGGAATTTATGAGAGAAAAAGATCTGTGGATTTGGGATTTCTTTCTTCCATATCGTAATCGTACTTTCTTTGGTGATTTTAAGGTTTTTTTGTTGTTACTAATTTACATCCATTAAATGAGATAAAATATTTATTAAAATCAGGCAAAGAACCATTAATAAATACAAATTTTCAAAATATTAATTTTTTATATTATTACTATTCATGTTAATACTATTCACGCGAGTATTGAGTGAGTTTAGTGCACAATTGCACGATAATGCTAGTACTATTCACTCGCCTAGAAAACTAACTAAAATTTGGACGGTGGTCTTTGCTTTTATATAGTTATAGATAACATTGACAATAGAAGGCTTATGAGAGATAGAGAAAGGTAAATTAGTTTCATATAGTTGCAAATAAGCGAGGTTGTGTCTTAACCGTAGTAGACCTCCTAATATCAAAAGAATCAACATGTTCTTGTGCTATGTTAGGAACAATCGATTCGATCTGCTCTGAATCTCATCTATCAAATCATGATATAATAAGGAATTTTCAGAGTTGAAAGAAACTTGATTAGAGTTTGAATGACCAGTATCAATATAAGCGGTATTGTTAGATCACATTTAGTTTTGATGAATTTAAAATGTATAGATTAGATGAGCTAATGTAAAGTAGGATGACCGGTGAAGAATGTATAGATCGGTGATGTATTTGTTTCTCTAGTTAGATTATTAGACTAGGTGAGATAAGTTAGTCAATTTGAGGTCAACAATTCGAAGGTCATCAGAAGACAATATTGAAGAAATCGTCTGATAGAGAGAATAATGAAGAACTCAAGACAAGGTCGAAGTCGAGTTGAGTAGAATAAGAAAGGCGATTTCAACCAAGTCGGTCAGACGGCGTACTCAAGAAAAGTCAAATTTGAAGTTAAAGGCGGTTTTCAAGATTAGTTAGTTAAGCGGTTTAGAGTTTGTTACAACAAACTAACCGTCTCAAGCATTTATAAATAGATCTAAGCACAATTTTTAGAAGAACTTTTGCACTTATTTTTGAAACACACTTTCTCGAGCACTCTCAACATTCAAAATTGATTCGTGATATTTTCTAAGTGTTTATAGAACACTATCCTGTAATTTTTCTTCTACACGATTGCACTATAACTCTTAGATAGAAGATTAGATTAGAAGAAGATATGAAGAAGCGAGATCATCATCTTTGTAACTTGTAATCAAAGAAGTGAGTAAGTAAGCAAGAAAGTAAGAAGAGACCCTTCTTCAAGGTTGAAGAAGAAGAGTGGATGTAGGATTTTCATATCCAAACCACTATAAATGCAGTGTTCTTTACTTTCGGTTTTACTTTTCAATTTGATTATAATCTATTTTCATAATACAATCAATTGCTTTTAGATCCAATTTAAGGATTGAGTATAAAGCTGCTTTATTTGAGTACTTTGAATAATTTAGAAGTTGAGTTTGAATTGTTAGTCTGAATTTTGCAAGAAATTTAGATAATCTATTCAACTCTCCCTTCTAGATTATCTCTAGGAGATTCTTTTAATCACTCAATCCAGGACCAACAAGTGGTATCGGAGCGGTGTAAAAGCTATTGTGAATATTTCTTTTGGTCGAAGCAGATTATCTACTCAATTCTCGATTTAGATCTATTTTTGAATAATTCCTGCTTGATATAGTGTTGTTATCTATTAATCATGTCTTCTAGTGAAAGAAAGGTTAAAAGTCTTCCAGATTTTGAGATCGAAGACTATGACTACCGGAAATTCCGTATGGAGAACTATCTAAAGTCTATCCATCCTCGAATGTAAGATGTGCTCTCTGAAGGACCCATCAAGTTCTTTCATAGTGGAGTCGGTGATGGAGCGAGCAGTTCGAAACTCGTGCTCGAGTAGAAAGAAGGTACATGAATTAACTAACGATGAAAGAAAGGTTTATAATGTGGATCAGTGGCGAGAAATGAGATCATCGTGACCCTCGGTAGAGAATGGTACGAAAAAATCAAGAAATGTAAAAGCGCAAGCGAGATGTGGGACACCCTAGGCGATATGTGCGGAGGCACTAACCAAGTAAAGGAGAACAAGCTCCAAGTCAGTTCTCCACTCCTTTGATTTTTAAAATGAAAGAGGGTGAAACTATTGATCAATTGGACATGAGAATGACCAATTTGATTAATAGAGCCACGAATCTGGGTAAGGTTTACACTAAGAAATAAATAAATAACAAAATCCTTAGATCTTTAACAAAAACGTTGGAGAGAAAAGGGTAATCGATCAAAGCCACAAAGGATTTATCTTCTATGAGTCATTATACCTTATTTTCTCACTTGAAAGGTATGAGTTCGATATCCCAGGTTGAGGATGAAGAAGGAGAGGCGGAATTAAGTACATCAACAAAGATTTGCATTTGTCAACAAAGAAGACAAGCTTTATTCTTTGAGTCAAAGGAGTTGATCTCTCTTGAAGGAACAGATGGCTTTCTTGACAAAAAGGTATGATCGACTTAAAATGAAATATAAACATAACAAGTCAAGGTTTGCGAGGAGAAATAGATCGAGATCAAGATCCCAAAAAATGATGATGTTGAAACAACGAGATGATGACAATAGGAATCATCGAGACAAGGAGATACAAGATGTCCTGGAAAGAAGAGTCATGTAAGCCCCAGATCATAATGAGGTGATACTTGTTACACATGTAACAAGCCAGGGCATTATAGTTATGACTGTCCTCGGTGACCCATAAAGAAAGGGAGGAAAAGAGGAAAAAAAAGGGACGAGGCGCTTTTCTTTGACCAAAGAGCTCTTCTTCTTTGAGGAGAAAGAATCAAGAAAGTCATCTTCATCATCCGATTTTGGATCGGTATGATGAGATCTGATTAATGGTAAAAGAGGTAAACTATTATTCTTCTTGAAAGTGAGTCTTATAAGTACTGCTTTTGAGACAATGACCCGATCTGTTATTAAAAGTTTTTGAAGGATTTGAAAATTTCTCTAAATGCTTACAAGCGATTAAAATCAAAATTTGACTTTGAAAGAACAAGTTCATACTCTAATTAAAGGTAAGTAGATTATGAACTATCCACGAAACCGAGGATACATTCAAGGGGGAATGTATACCCAGCCGAGGCTAGTACATTATCTAGTCTTCTGAAAGATTAGAGGAGGAACTAAAATCTTTGAAAGACAAATTTACGAGAGGTTTGTAATGAGAATGAGTCTATAAAGAAGACTAATGAGAAGCTTATCTTCAAATTGAGTCACCTTAATAACTCACAATCTATTATAGATCATATTTTTTAAACTTCACATAAGGCTCATGACAAAAGCAGATCTTGGTTATGATAGAAATAATAAATCGAAATTTTGAAACCAAGGAAATTTGTTAAAGTGGTGAATCCTCAAAAGAAATTAAGTTTGGACCTTGGTAACCTCAAAGTCGATTAAGTCTACCTCTTCGATCGATAAATAAGAATCGACGAGGAAGCCTAATCGAAGAAAAGAATTCCAAGAACCAAATTTAAAAATATATTTACATATAGTTCTTTTGATGGAAGAAGCGAGACGTTTTCCTCTATTTCAAAAGATCAAGAAGATGACCAAATATGATTACAACAAAATTGCATATAAGAAGAGATATATGTTGATCGATATGGTAGACAACTTGAGTCGATTTATTACTTAACACTTGATATGTTTGTGTGGTTACCCAAGGTGATTATTGACCCAAAAGGACCCAAGATCACTAGGGCACCTCTTACTTAACTTTATTTTGTAGGAACATCAAGGACCATCTTCAAAGCAAGAAATTCTAGCTACAATCGGGTACATTGATAATGGCTGTTCTCGGCATATGACATGTGAGAGAAGGCTGCTTTCAAATTTCCAAATCATTGATGGTCCAAGGGTACTTTTTGGTGACAACAATTGTGTTCGGACCAGAGGTGTTGGAACTCTAATTATAGGTGATGTTCGGAGTATCGAATTTTATTTTGTTGAAGGTTTAAAACACAACTTATTGTCTTTATCTCAACTTTGTGATAAAGGATTCAATGTTAGATTTTCTAGAGATAAATGTGATATTTTAGACAGTCTTTGAGACAAGGTTTTATTAACTTGCTTGAGACACGGTAATGTTTATGTGGCCAACTTTAATAGTTTCCCTAAAGATACCTGTCTAGTTGCTAAGGGTGGAGATGATCTCACGGCTATGACACAAGAGGCTTAGTCATCGAACTTCAAGACCTTTAACAAGATACCTAAGAAAAATCTTGTTAAAGGATTTACTGAAAAATTATGTTCTAATGATCTTAAATGTGATGAATGGCGAAGGTAAACAACCTAGGAACTTCTTTAAGAGTATTAACACTATCTCATCTGAAAGAGTGTTACAACTTCTTTATTTGGACTTGTTTGG
Organism: Paraleonurus japonicus; assembly: GCA_030762865.1. Classification (NCBI taxonomy): domain Eukaryota; kingdom Viridiplantae; phylum Streptophyta; class Magnoliopsida; order Lamiales; family Lamiaceae; genus Paraleonurus; species Paraleonurus japonicus. Next base: position 26,570,005 of record CM061060.1, read on the forward strand.
ACTTGTCTCACCTCTCAATTTTAGTGTGAGAAAATACACTTTAGTTGTAGTGGATGATTATTCCGAGATACACTTGGGTGTTATTTCTTTTCAAGAAAAAAATGAGGCGATGAGCGGGATGCAGATTTATTCAAACAAATCCAAAATGAGAAAGGTGTTAATATAATCAAGATAAGGAGTGACAAGGGCACTTTGAATTTTTAAATTCTTGTTTACTTTGCTGAGAATGGTTATGCACATGAGACATATCTGCTCGAACTCCACAACAAAATGGTGTTGTTGAGAGAAGGAATAAAACACTAAAAGAGATAGCTAGAAGCATGTTAGTTGAGTATGGAACTCCACGGAGGTTACAGGTGAAGCAATCAACACGGCTTGCTACACCTAGAATAGGTGTCTGCACTCGTGAAATACAAGGGTAAGACTCCATATGAGCTGTGGAAAGGTAAAATTCCAAGAATCTCTTATTTTCGTGCTTTTGGTTGTAAGTGTTTCATTCATAACAATGGAAAATCTAAATTAAAGACATTTGATGCCAAAATGGTGATGGAATTTTCTTAGGATATTCCAAAGCACATCTAAGGCATTTAGAGTCTTTAATAAGACAACTCTTTGTGTGGAGGTAACACCTCATGTAGTGTTTGATAAAATATATACATTTTCGGACAAGGTTGACCAAATTTCAAATGATCTAAATAGACTTGAACTTAACAAAATCTAAACAAAGGAAAACCTATCTTCCTAGATTTGATTGATTCGGATGAAGAAGAACTCTCATCGAGAATTAGAAAGCAACTCCTCTATCTGTTCCATCCGAGGAGACACCTCTAACATCATCTAATCGAGACAAGGTCGAGTAGATGAAGAGGGAATGTCTACTCGCTGAACAAGATGAGTTACATTGTTAGTCGGTGATGAGGGTACTTCTACTCAAGTAGGCAAAATGATGAGAAGTTATCATCCGGTGAGCAGTTATTGGGGATCCTTCGAGTAGTGTCCAAACGAGGACTATGTTGGATTCTCAAAGTATGTTCAGTTGTTATGTATCACTTCTTGAGCCTAAGTTTATAGAGGAGGTTTTATCGACCCAAGGGTAATTGTCCTGCCAAGAAGAACTACATCAATTTGAAAGACGGAATGTTTTGGAGCTAGTGGGCAAACCCATTCATAGAAAAATTATAGGCACCAAATGAGTTTTCAAAAATAAAACTGATGAAAACAATGTTAATGTTCGAAATAAGGCTAGACTAGTAGCACAAGGTTACTCACGGTCTAAAGGGATAGACTATGATGAGACCTACGCTCCAATCGCGATTAGAAGGAACAAGATTATTTTTAGCTTTTGCTGTCTATAAGGGTTTCAAAGTCTTTCAAATGGATGTAAAGTCTGCTTTCTTGAATGGTGTATTGCTTGAGGAAGTCTATGTAGAACGACCTCACTGGGTTTAGGACGAATAATAAAGTCTATAAACTCAATAAGGCACTATATGGACTTAAACAAGCACCACGTGCTTGGTATGATACCCTATCTGAATTCTTAGTGTCAAGTGGATTTACAAAAGGAAGGATAGATAGAACGCTGTTGAGAAAAGAAGTTGTTGGTAATATTTTGTTAGTTCAAATTTATGTAGATGACATTATCTTTGGTTCACCTAATCGACATTGTGTGAAGAGTTTGGTGAGCTTATGAAAAACAGGTTTTAAATGACAATGATGAAAGAATTGACCTATTTTTAGGCTTGCGAGATAAAACAAACGAGCGAGAGGGATATTTATTCATCGGACTAAGTATGCAAAAGACTTAATAGATAGGTTTGGGATGAATACTAGTAGAGAGGTTAAAATACCTATGAAAACTAACTTCTCTATGGATTTAGATGAGAGCAGGATACCCACGGATGCAACGGAGTATCGTGGGTCGATTGGATCTTTGTTATATCTCACCGCAAGTAGGCACGATATAGCCTTTGCGGATGGGGTATGTGCAAGGTTTCAATCAAATTCTAAGAAGTCTCATCCGGAGACACTAAGAAGATCTGAAATATCTAAAAGGGACTTTACATGTTGGGTTGTGGTACCCATCTTATGACAACTTCGAGCTATCTGGTTATTCGGACTCGGATTTTGGTGGATGTAAAATTGATAGGAAGTCCACTTTTGGAACTTGTCAATTTTTGGGTAATAAGTGATTTCTGGTTATCCAAGAAGCAGACTTCTGTTGCCACATCCACTACCGAAGCTGAATACATAGCACTGGAAGTTGTTGCTCTCGGCTCCTCTGGATTAGTCGGCGGCTTAGAGACTACAACATTCTCACATCATCTCGTGCCTATTTTACGTAATAGTAATAGTGCTATTGCAATGACTTACAATCCTGTGTTGCATTCTAGATGTAAGCATGTATATGTAAGACATCATTTCATTAGGGATCATGTTGAAAAGAACAATATCGATTAGAAAAGATATCAACTGAATTATAAAGGGCGGATATGCTAACTAAACCATTATACGAGTCTAGGTTTAAAAAGCGCCCGGTAGAGTTAGGATTACTTGATGTATCTTTAGTTGATCGTGATTAACTCTTATTTATATCTTATATTATTTCTCTATCTCGCTTTCTTTATCATGTCCGGAAAAGAAATATCAGACTTGAGAAGTTTGAATGGACAATTACAGAGTGATATCATTGATCTTCTTTCTAAGGAATCAAGAATCAAGGATTAGTCAATTGGCCTTTTCTAACTTGGTATTTTCTTATTTGACATCAAGTAAATCGAAAAGGACACGATAATCGTCGATCTTCATAAAAGCAGATGAGTATGTGCATCTTGTTTGACTTACTAAAATCACTAATGGTTTCCCAAGTTTTGTATTTGCAGATACGATTAAGTCTACATTGTTAGATTAGTTTAATAGTAACTTTAAATCCTTCAAATCGAAAACCTTCCTTATCCGAACAAAACCAAATCTTTATTTCTCAAAAATATTTTCAAAGTATTCTCACAACTTATCAATTTCAAAAATTTTCGATGAGTTGTTCTTTGAAAAACTTGATTTGAGTTAAATGTCTTTATATACCGGTTATATGAAGATATTGTTTTAATAATGGCTTAATTAACTCGAGTTTAAAATGTTTTGTTTTCAAAAGTAATTAGACTAGGAGTTATTTTCAAAATTTCCTAAGACAAGGTCTTTTTGGACTAAGTCCGATAAAACCCGATCGATTAGGAAAACCTTTATGCAAAGAAAGGTATATTTGGAAACTACGTCGAGGTATACTTCTTTACTTTGCATAAAGTGCCCCTAAAACCATCTAATTAGTAGCACAGGCGGTTACTTTTATATTTTCAAAACTGAGTTAATGCCACGCGCCTAAGTTGAAACATCTAAATTAATTTAGCCGTTGATATACTCCATGCGCGACATACAATTAAAGGCCATGATTTATCTAGCTATGCCACGTGCCCCCACTACCCGGTTTTCCCCTCTCTCCCATTTAAATAGTTACCTTCTTCCTCATTCTAAATTTTACATTTATTCTAAGCCCTAAAATTTACCGCAAACAATTCCTCTTCAAATTCCTCTCTTAAATTCTCATAAATGGCTTCTTCTTCTTCAAAATCTATTTTCAAAATCCATAACGATACTTTCAAAAACAAGTTGAAGTCTGAAATGTATATTGATTTTGAATCTACTCGAGACAGAGAATCAAGGGAAATTCTTCGATCGCTCAAGCTTCAAAATTAAAGATGTTTTGTTGAAGAAATCAAATCAAAACAAGACTTTGGATGCCTTAGGGGTTGAGTTCTTGGTAAACAACAAGTTTTCTAAAGACTCCATTGAAAGCAGAGGTAGATGGAACTCAACTTTCCATTTCAAAGGCAGCCATCGCGAATGTTCAATACTACCCTTGAAGGTGTCAATCCATTGGTTTACAAGGAAGGCGAATAGGAGGAATCTTTTTGATATGGTTGCAAGAGTATCGTGCGGAGGGGTCGAGAAAGAATTGAAAAAGAAACTCTTAAAGAGAAAATATCGATTCCTCATGACGATTCTTACCAAGAGTATTATGGGAGAACAAAGCTCGCATGATGGATTATCAAAACCCGGGTTATCTTTGCTTAAGAGCTATTCTAGATGGAGTTCAAGTAAATTGGGTTGAGTTATTGGTTACAAGGTGAAGGAAGAAAAGAAACAGTTACATACAACCTAGTTTTTGGAGAATGGTCTTCTCTCACTTTTGCAAGCCTCTTCAACAAGATTACTATGATTATTGAAGAGATGAACAAGAAAGTGGATTGGAATGTTGGGACCAAGAAATATGCCAAGCGAAGAGTCTCGCTTATGAAAGATGAGAAGATTGGGGGTTTGCAGTTCGGATAGCGATTCTAATGAAGCGAACAAAGAAGACAGATTGAGGAGAAAGCAGCCAGGGACCAGCTATGGAATCGAAGGCTATTCCAAGGCCGAGGAGGCCCACACTGAGGCGGCTTCACCAAGAGGCCACCGAGGAGCGAGATCTTGCCTTACGGCTCTTCCCAAAGGAGAAATAAGGCGAAGTCTAAGGCCCCCAAGAGATGGAGATCCAAGTCTGCTGGGTCATCCGATGAGGGTCCTCCAAAGGCGAGGAATCGGAGGCCCGGTGGAGTCGGCGACTGCTACCCAAGAAAGCTGTTGTTCTTGCTATCGCAGCCGAGGTCGACAGAGGAGGAAACCACCGTGCCTCGGAGAAGCTGCTCGACTCCCATCCGGGAGGAAGGTACAAACTCTTCACTTACTCTATCCCCCTAACCAAATCGGGCGATGAAGAGGTAATTTGGTGGTACCTCGGAGCCTCCACAACAGCCACAATTGTCCGAAATCGAACCTTCTTTCCCGCAAATCCAAACATCATCTCGAACCAATAACCACTTCCACTTCATCCGACCCTACCCCCACCCCCACTCCAATTGAACCTTCCACTCAACCCACAAAAACACCTCACCCATCTTAACCATCCCCATCTATATCTCAGCCCATCCCCATCTCTTTACCACCACATTTACTATCCACGAAATCTAAACTTCCCAAATCCCTACTCCATCCTACTCCTTCCTTGAGAAAATCCAAATCCAATCTTCATCCCCTCTATCCCCTCACGAACAAATTCCCACTCCTATCCCATCCGATTCCTCATCCGAGGATGAAGATAGTGACCTCACAACTTCTCGCATTCTCTTCAATATTTACCAAGCTAGAGAACAAGATGAAGAAAAGCTTTGACAAAGCAGTGAAGAAGAAGCGAAGGAAATTGTCGAAGCGGTGGAGAGACCATGATCACCAATATGAAGGAAGTTGAGGTAAACATTGTAAATAATGTGTCTACCTTGACTAACTCTGTTTTGGGTGAGAAGGTGAAGGTCTTGGAAGATGAGTGAAGCATCTAAAAGATTAGGTAGCTAAGGACAATGAAGTAGCCTTAAACGAAATTATTTTTGATAAGCAAGACTACGAGTCCAATGCAATGACCTGATAGCCAAGCCGAGGGAGTTATGCAGAAGAAGTTAAAAAGGGGGAAGTAGAGACGAAAGAAATGAAGACGAGCCTTACAATCGACCAAGCAAACCTCTCGGTGAACTCACAGCGGCTAAGACTCGATTGGTTTGTGAAGGCACGAGCGGCGGCTTTGCGGCTTAGGGTTAGTCAAATTGAAGATGCATTGAAAGAAGATGAAGAGAGGAAGGAGAAGGATAAGGAGGAAAGGACGGAGAGGCTCTTGGAAAAGTACAAAGAAGGAGAAAGAAAAATCTAAAGCCAAGGGCAAGGGCAAGAAGGTGAAGACAGGATGAGGAACCTCCTCAATCTCAAGAGGTTGTTCCAAGGCCGCCGTCAAAGAAAAAGGGAAGCGTGAGTCGACTACTCCAACTTGCTGAAGAAGCTGATTAAAAGAATAAAAAGGGAGAAGCGGATGTATGGCGAAAAGAGAGAAGGCATCTAAAGAAGGCTGAATAAAGACACTGGACTTCTCATGGAGCAAGTCGGTAATGAAGACCAAGGATTATTTGGGAAATGAGAAGTTCAGACCATTTCATAGGACCACGGCCCCTCCTAAGCCGTGGTCTCTGGGAAGTATACTCGGGAGTACGAGAGAAAAGAATCTTGATGCCATGTGGATGTACTTGGTATATCCTCAAAGCTCTGGAGTCACCACCGAAGATTCTCGATCTAACTTGGCATGAATGGATTGAGAAGCGGGATGCGGATCTTTACCATCGTCGATCAACGAGGCGAGATGAGGAGTTTAATGCGAGATACGATCGCACCTGGCTTTTAATATGCCATTCCGGTAAAAATGCAGATGGCTCTTTTGACCTAGACTAGGTCGAGTCATTTAGAAAGCCGAGGCTAAATCGGGAATCGAGACCCGAGAACAAATGAAGGAGCTCGAGAAGAGGGTCTTTGGTGACTATGTGTTCTAGCAGAGTTAAGATGGGCGATTAGATAAGATTTTCTTTCTTTATCTTTTTATATCTTATTTGTCAATTTGTAAATGTAATTTTTGATGTGTATAAATGAAATGATTGAACTTATACGATTTACTATGCCTTATTCATTTGTTTAAGTTCAAATTTTTGTTAAGTCATAAAAGTCTTATAAAATATTCAAGAAATTTTTCTAAGTGTTCATAATCCGATAAAACTTAATGCCTTAGAATATTTCCTTAAGAATTTTTTTAAGTGTAAAATTACTTAAGTGTGAGTAGTTGCTCTTGTGTGTGAACTTAGCTTATTGAGATACATGTTTATGTGTCTTATGTGATTAATTGATTCTATCTTGAATAACTTTGACTAACACCATTTGTGAGTTCATTTCTTTCTTATAGTTTTAACTTCATCAAAAAGGGGAAAATTGTTAGATCGAGTTTAGTTTGATGAATTTAAATATATAGATTAGATGAGCTAATGTAAAGTAGGATGACCCAAGAATGTATAGATCGGCTAATGTATTTGTTTCTCTAGTTAGATTATCGACTAGGTGAGATAAGTTAGTCACCTAAGGTCAACAATTCGAAGGTCATCTGAAGACAATATTGAAGAAATCGTCTGATAGAGAGAATAATGAAGAACTCAAGACAAGGTCGAAGTCACCTGAGTAGAATAAGAAAGACAGATTTCAACCAAGTCGGTCAGACGATGTACTCACTCGAAACCATGTGGAGTCCACTAATTGATCAATTCTCGGCAATGGGTAGTGGTCCTTGAGGCATGCTTTATTCGGATCCCGAAAATCAATACACATCCTCCACTCCGCCACCCCCTTAGGGACCAAAACGGCGTTGGATAGCCATTACGGGAACTCGATCTTCTTCACCTGTCCCGCATTAAGCGGCTTCTCTACCTCTCCACTAATGATCGTGTCCTTTTCGGCTCCAAAGTGCCGAAATTTTTGTTTCACCGGCCTTACTTTAGGATCCGCGTTGAGATAGTGCATCGCCACCTCGGGAGGTATCCCCTTCATATCTATAGGTGAGAAAGCAAATAGGTCGGCATTTTCTCTTATCAAACGTATTACCTCTTGAGAATCCCGATGTTCCATTTGAGTCCCGATTACGGTGGTAAATCCAGCTTTGTTGGGGAATATTTCCACCGGCATCAACTCTTCCTCGGCTTGCATCTTCGAGGTCCCTTCTCCCTCCTCCCGATGGACCTTGCATCTCTTACGCTCTGGGTCCGATCCTCGGGCTCTGTTAAGCTGGTTAAAAGTATGCTTTATCAGCCGCTTTTACGGAGTCTACATAGCATCTTCGAGACTAATCGGTCCCCTTTTACTTCTCCTACTTGATCTTCCACCGAACTTCATCTTCATATGATAGGTGGATACTATTGCACTGAACGTATTTAAAATCGGTCTTCCAAAGATCACATTATATGAAGACGGCACATCCATGATCGGGAACGCCCCCATCACGACCTTCCTTCGAGGAGGAGTACCTAAGCCCACTTGTAACATCACTGTCCTAGTGGCTGAATAGCCCTCCGGTGAAACCGTATAGAGCCGTATCCACGGGCTCTAATCTCACGTTCAAGTTCATCCTCTTCAAACAATCCAGAACATAATGTCCATTGAACTTCCTGTATCCACAAAAATACGTGCCACATCAAATCCAGCAATGTCGGTAGTAATTACCATGGCATCACTATGAGGTCCACTGAGCCTCTCCCCCATCCTCTCGGTCCAAAGTGGATGCGGGGCGGCTTTCATCCGTCCTATCTTCTTTATATCGGACCTTCGTCCAGCTGCAGAGCCACTAACGGCAGCCTTCCTTGCCCCTGAATGAGTCTCCTTCAGCGAGGCCTCCCATTATCATTTGGATGGCACCTCTCTTGGGGGTGGTTGCTCCTCCGGGTTGTCTAAGTGAGCACCGGTGCTTGTCCACTGTTTTTCTTTAGACTCCTTTCTTTTGAATCTCCGCGAGCCTGCTGGTCCCTATAGATGAATTCCTTCAGTGCCCGGCCAAGATTAGCCTTTCAATTTCATCCTTCAAGTGAAAACATTGGTTAGTATCATGTCCATACACGTTATGAAAATGACAAAACCTCGTCCTCTTTAGGCTTTAAAGGTCCCCTTGACCTTGTCAAGGGAACTTCATCTCCGGTGATCTCGCGCTACGTCCGAGGACCTTCGCGAGGTTCTATCTTTAGTGGTGTATACTTTTCGAATCTGCTCCGGGATCGTAACCGCCCGGGGTGGCTATTGTCGGGCTGTATCTTTAGTTTCTGTCCCCTTCTTCTTTAGGTCTCCTATCGGCGGCTTGACCTCATTTATCTTGGCCTTCCTCACCTCCTCCAAGGTCACGTACTTCTCGGCTCTCCGCAGCACTCATCGAACCCACGAGGCTTCTTTGCCAAAGAGGAGAATAGGTCCCCATCACGTAAACCGTTAGTCAAAGCATTAATTTTTACCTCTCTGGCGATGCGGAGGGCACCTCCAAGGCGGCATGATTGAACCTTTTCGGGAAGGCCCGCAAGCTCTCTTTCTCTCCTTGCTGCATGTTGAACAACGTTAGCGTCGTCCTAGTCGTCTCCGGGCACTAGCAAACCGATGTAAAAATAGGTTGCTAAATTCTTCAAACGGGCTGATAGTATTAGGTCCCAATTAGCTAAACCACTACCGAAGCACCTTAGCCAACGTAGTCGGAAGACCGCACTTGACCCTCATCCGTAGCGGCCAGAGGAGAGCTGAATTCTCGAATCGTACCAGTGCTCATGGGGATCGGATGTCCAATCATACTCGTAATTCAAAGGCTTGAAGTTTTGAGGTAGCTCATCCCGCAAAATCTCATTAGAAAACCGAGAACCCGACACGAGATCTAGAATTACTAACTCGAGCATTCATCTGCTTCCTCATCTTTGTCAATCATTTACGGAGAATCGAAAATTGGCCCCCATCATTCCTAGGATGAGAATCACCCTTACCTTCTACCGCCTCTTCAACATTCCTCCTCCCCGCGGGATATTCCGTAATATCTCCACCTCTCGGCTCTTTCGGGGCTGTCCCGAAATCACCTCATCTTCCTCTGCGGGCTTCGAGCCCTTGCTCTATCCCTTCCATCGGATCTACGTGCCTCGAGATGACACCAACACCGATTCTCTGTTAACCTCATTCTCATTTCCCTCTGGGGCATAGGGAATTGGACTCCTTCTCTAAGGATAGCTTGCAGCATGGTCCTTACCGTAGCATCAATCTGTTCCTTAAAAGCCGCCGATATCTCGGGAGCCGCGAGGTCTCACGAGACGAAACTCCTATACCAGAATCACTGCGGCATAGGGCCTTCGCCTTGCCCGACGGGAGGTGGAGCGGGAGGTTCTTCCCCGCTTACTCCCGATCCGCCTTGATTTGCTCCTGTAGTCACATTTGCCTCCTCCCTTTGTACATTGGGTGTAGGGAGATCCGACCGAGCCCTCTCTATGCCCGGCCAATAGCCACCGTGTGCGAGACGACACCACTTCCCTTCTTGCCATTGTCCCAGCGGGGTGGAAAAGGGACCAAAGAGGGCCGAGCTCTTCCCCCATCATCCTTCTTGGATTCATCTTGTCCTCCGGCCATAATAATCATGGTTACAAAGGAACCTCACGTCTTAGACCCAAGTTCCCACAGACGGCGCCACTTGATGCGTAAGACAAAGTCACACTAACAAGAATCGAACCCCGTACGAGATTCGTTAGATCACCCTTTAAACACGTGCCAAACCAAGTGCAACCCGAACCCGAACACGAGCTTTGAATACCTGCAAAACACGCCGAAGAGGTCCCGGCGTAGGGACTCCGACGCTCAAGTCGGTGATCGGAAAGTGTGCAAAAGGAGGGCCCGAAATACCCGGTTAGGGACCTCTAGGAGCTAATACAAGTTAGCTGAATAGATGCAAATAGAGATAGTTTTACGTGCTCAAAGTGTGATTAGTAAGTAAGTGAATTCGTACCTTCTTCTTCATAAGGATCATACATAAATAGTACTGGAAGTGGACGGTTATTACCACCCTCCAATGAAGCTCTCCACTCTTCATCGTATTCCTCCCACGTTCACGTCCATCCTCCACGCCCCATTCTTCCTTCTTTAGAATATTCCCTTCCAGTATCATTCTTGATACTCTCTTTCGGCTCTGTTTGACCGAATTTTGGCTTGTTCCTACTCAACTCCCTATTCTATCGGTTTATCTTAATCGCTAGCCCCTTTTATCAGTAATTATCCTAATCGCTCGCGCTATTCTTGTTAACCTGACCCCATATAGGTATGTTGGGCTTATTCTTGAACTTATCCATACGCTTCTCACTCCGAGCCCCTCTTTGGGCCCTTGTTGGGCCTCGCCATTCCTCGGTTCTGCCCTCATTTGGGCCGGACCTAGCCCATAACATATTGGTACCGTATCAAATATAGTTAATTATTGTCTCATCACTAAGTAGGTAAAAATATATATTTAATACAATATTTAAAACAAGATAAAATATTATGAGATTACAAGTAGCACACAAATAAATAATTTGTAATGCACAAAATATGTAGAGTATGTTAACTCATGACTAGTTGATACTCAATTTGTTTATTACTTTAGGCTCAACAATTTAGGTAGAAATTTATGACTACTACTTCAATAAAATATCATATATTTAAAACTTAAGGAGTAAAATAAAAATAATTATAAATAAATAAATAACGTATCACTCATATAAGTTAATAAAAATGAGTAAATTTTATTGGTAAATAACTAATGATAGATTCGAATATCACATTATTGTGTTTTCAAGACAATATGAATATGTAAATCAAATATTAATTTTCACATAATTAGAATTTTAAGAATTAATTAATCAATTCATCAATATATTAACTATATTAAATTCCATATTTTGAAACACACAAAATTAAAATTTTTAAATATATAATTTTCTCAAACATATTGAGATAAAATAAAAGTTGATACAATCACAAATTTTCTTTTATACATATATAGGTTTAAGTTAAATATAATATTATATTTAAAAGCTGTCATATGATAAAATATTAAATATGAAATAGAAATTATGACGTATTTAATAAAACAGGATTCAAAGTATTTAAAGATTTATAGATTAGCTTAATTATTAAACAACATAAAGATTATGCAAGAGGTTCAAGGTTCAAACCTTCTTAACAATTTTTTTAATTAAACCTGATGCGTACAATAATGTTACGCTAGTAAGAATCGAATCTCGTGCACTGAGATTCGTAGAATCCACGACTTGAACACGAACTATAACCTTGCGATCCACACCCGTACTCGAGCTCCGGATACACTGCAAAACACGCTGGAGAGGTCCCCGGCGTAGGGACTCCACGCTCGAAGTCGCATGGTGGAAAGAGTATTAAAGAAGGGCCCTTAATACCCGGTAAGGGACCTCTAGGAGCTAATATGAGCTAGGTGACCAAGTGATAATAGAGATAGTATAACGTGCTCAAAGTGTGATAAGTAGATAAGTCAATTCGTACCTTCCATGGTTATATTGATTGCCTATAAATAATACCGAGAAAGAACGCTTTATGCCACCCTTCGATGGAGTTCTCCCACTCTCCATCATGTTCCTCCCACTTTTCGTCTTTCTTTCACGTCCCATTCCCATTCTCGAGAGAATCCCGCTTTCAGAATATTCTTCATACGTTAATTTAGCTCTGTCGACCCGTTCAACACCTATATCCAACTAACCTCCTATTTTTGGGGGTTATAGCTATTTTCTTGGTATTTATCTCGAGATATTATCTCAACCGCTTCATCTTATCGGTATGAGCCCAATATATTCGTATGGGTTTGATTTCATATATCTCACGTGGTCATTCTTTATGGGCTCTATTACCTTTTCTTTCTGGGCCTCTTATTGGGCTTTCGCTTACTCTTCGGCCTTCTAACCTCACAGGCTCTATTCGGCCCAAATCATATTTATGTCACATCAAGCTGCTCCCCCTACTCTCTTGGGATGTGTAGGGCCCGAGAAGTAGTAAGAGAGAATCATAAATTCCAGTAGCCTTAACACAGGGAGTCTCAATTCAAGTTATCAACTTTCCTTAGGCCTTAGCCTCAAACAAACAAATCCTTATGGACTTATCATTCAAAATTATTTTAACTTGTCGTTAATCTAACATCTTAACCTCAATCAAACTTTTGTGGACATCTAGAGCACTATCAATTTTCAATTCTCTCATCATTTTTGATCTAGTGCTTCAATAGCGACTAGAAGTATGACCAAGTATTCCTTGATCTTGATATCAATCGAAACATTGTCAAATATCTCGCCATCTCAAATTCAATCGGACATATAATCGAGTATCTTCTCATCTCAACAAATAGTCAATGTATCTTATGATTTTGATGTATTATTACCTCAAGGTCTTAGCCCTCTTGGGCCTCAATTAAACATTTGTGGTTCTTCGGACCTATTCGAATCATTAAATTTCACTAGGTTTTGGCCTCGTGGTCTCAAACTCAAGTGAGAAATTTTCAAATTCATCGTATTATTTAATGAAATATCTTGACCTTATTGAGGTTCCGGGCCTCTAGGCCCTTTGTAGTCCTCGTGAGCGTCAAAAAGTGCTTAGTGAATTTCTTTTACTTAAGCTCAATCTGGTCTCTCTCTGAGCCCAAAACTCTAAGTGCATTCTCTATTTACTTAATTTCTTCTAAAGTTCTCTTCGAACCTTGAAAGGTTACGAACTAAAAATCTCTAGGTGAATTTTCAAAATCTATTCGGGTTCTTTAAGAACCTTGAATTCTTTTGTCTCTTTCGAAACTTCAAATTAAACCTCGAATGAGCTCTTACTTACCTTCTGGTTCTATCCGAACATCAAATCGGTTCTCAAGTGAGTTCTCACTCACCTTCAGTTCTATCTAAACCTTAAGTAAACTTGAATTGAATTCTTACTTAAGTTCTATCTGATTCTTTCTTGAAGCTCTAGGTATTTGGTATTTTACCGAAATTTTCCTTAGATTCTTTCTTTGAACTTTGAAACAGCCTCAAGTGAGTTCTTACTCAGCTCAAGGTACTTAGTGAATTTTATTCACTATTTCTCTCCTAGGTTACTTCCGAATGTTGAATTCATCTTTGGTCCTTTAGGACTTTAAGTGGTCTTTAATCATATCTATCCTAAGTGAATGATTATTCACTTAATAATTAAATAAATAGTTTTAAGGCTCTCTCTGAACCTTAAAATCCTAAGTGAATTATTATTCACATAATAATTCGTAAAAAATTTTAAGGCTCTCTCGGGAACCTTAAAAATTTTAAGTGAATGTTCGGATTCATTTAGTCACAATCGGGGCTCTATCTCGAGCCTTATGATCTTTTTAAGGTCATTCTTGAACCTTAAAAATTCTAAGTGAATATTGATTCACTTAATCAAAATCGAGGGTTCTATCTGAGCCTTATAATCATTTTAAAGTCATTCTTGAACCTTAAAAAATCCTAGGTGAATATCCGGATTCACTTAATCAAAATTAGGGCTCTATCTAAGCCTTATGATCTTTTAAGATCATTCTTGAACCTTAAAAAAATCTAAATGAATATTCGATTCACTTAATCAAAATCGTGGCTCTATCTCGAGCCTTAAAATTTTTAAGGTCATTCTTAAACCTTAAAAATCCTAAGTGAATATTCGGATTCACTTAATCAAAATCGAGGCTCTATCTCGAGCCTTATGATCTTTTTAAGGTCATTCTTGAACATTAAAAATTCTAAGTGAATATTCGATTCACTTAATCAAAATCGAGGACTCTCTATCTGAGTCTTATAATCTTTTTGAAGTCATTTTTGAACCTTAAAAAATCCTAAATGAATATTCGGATTCACTTAATCAAAATCGGGGCTCTATCCTGAGCCTTATGATCTTTTAAGGATATTCTTGAACCTTAAAAATTCTAAATGAATATTCGATTCACTTAATCAAAAGCGAGGGCTCTATCTGAGCCTTATAATCTTTTTAAGGTCATTCTTGAACCTTAAAAAATCCTAAGTGAATATTCGAATTCACTTAATCAAAATCAGGGCTTTACTCAGAGCCTTATGATCTTTTTAAGGTCATTCTTGAACCTTAAAAATTCTATATGAATATTCGATTCACTTAATCAAAATCGTGGCTCTATCGAACCTTATAATCTTTATAAGGTCATTCTTGAACCTTAAAAATCCTAAGTGAATATTCGGATTCACTTAATCAAAATCGGGGCTCTATCTCGAGCCTTATGATCTTTTAAGTTCATTCTTGAACCTTAAAAAATTCTAAGTGAATATTGATTCACTTAATCAAAATCGTGGCTCTATCTCGAGCCTTAGAATCTTTTAAGGTCATTCTTGAACCTTAAAAAATCCTAAGTGAATATTCGAATTCACTTAATCAAAATCAGAGCTCTATCCGAGCCTTATAATCTTTTAAGGTCATTCTTGAACCTTAAAATCCTAAGTGAATATTCAGATTCACTTAATCAAAATCAGGGGTCTATCTGAGCCTTATAATCTTTTAAGGTCATTCTTGAACCTTAAAAATCCTAAGTGAATATTCGGATTCACTTAATCAAAATCGGGCTCTATCTCGAGCTTTATAATCTTTTTAAGGTCATTCTTGAACCTTAAAAAATCCTAAGTGAATATTCGGATTCACTTAATCAAAATCGTAGCTCTATCTGAGCCTTATGATCTTTTTAAGGTCATTCTTGAACCTTAAAAAATTCTAAGTGAATATTGATTCTCTTAATCAAAATCGGGGCTCTATCTCGAGCCTTATAATCTTTTAAGGTCGTTCTTGAACCTTAAAAATCATAAGTGAATATTCGATTCACTTAATCAAAATCGAGGGCTCTATCTGAGTCTTAGAATCTTTTAAGGTCTCTCCGGAACCTTAAAATCTTAAGTGAATATTCGTATTCACTTAATTAATATCACGGCTCTCTCTGAGCCTTTAATCTTTTAAGGTGTCTCCGGTCTCTCTGGAACCTTAAAAATCATAAGTGAACAATCGTATTCACTTAATCAATCTCGTGGTTCTCTCGATGCAGGGGAGTTGGACCGGGCTCCATTAGGTTCGTTGCTAGGTCGACCAAATTCCATTAGGTTTGATCATGTGACCCCAGACCAGGTTCCATTAGGTGCAGGGGGCGGACCGAGGTTCCATTAGGTCCAGCGTCGGGTCGGGCCGGGTTCCATTAGGTCGACTCTCGTCAGAGACTCTCTTGGTCCTTGACAAATCACTTTCGGTGCTCTCGTGTCCTTGAATAATCAAATCAAGGCTCTCTTGTCCTTAAATAGTCACGTCAAGGCTCTCTTAGTCCTTGAAAAATTACGTCCGGGCTCTCTTGGTCCTTGACAGATCCCTAAGAGAAGTTTCTATTCGCTTAATTTCATTAAGGCAGCATCCGTACCAACTCGTAGGGTACTTCCCAATCGGGCTTCAACTTTTTCATAGATTCCAAGTCATCTTAACTCGACCCTCCAAGGTCTGCTACTCCTTTAGGTCAGACTTGTTCATCCGTCAAAATCTAGGACCTCGTAGTCACGGGTTCTCAAGCTCAATGTTCTTATAAGTGGCTCTTGTATATCTCAAAAACATCGGTATTGAAATCTTCAACACCTTAAGGGCGCCTAAGCATAAAATAATCAAAGGTATTGATTCAATCATACGTATGAAAAATAATCAACTAACATCGATCTCATTTCGGCATGACCTAAATAATTCTCCTAGTAATCTTCATACCTACTTGAAAGATTTCAATCAATTATAATCGCACCTCTAGGTCACTCAATTCATCACTCTAATGAGCTTTTATCTTCTTAGAATATCTTATATTTAATTATTTCCTACATCTCAAGATCATCATAGAACATGTATAGCTCTAGGGTTTTCCAACCTCATTTTTGAATCGACAAGGCTCTCTAGAACCTATATGGTCGAGCTCTTCATAACCCTTTACTTCTATGTATTCTTCTCTTTTGCTAACTATGTTTGTGCTTGTATGCTTATTATTCATGCATTCTCGTATTTCCTACATATCTCATGCTCCAAAATATACGTCAAATAATCGTTATCGATTCATCATATGATGTATAATAATAATAAAATCTTATTTGCTACTCACTTGTTCAGACCTCGGGATCTTAATCATCTTTTCCAAAAATCATTTATGACATACATTACTCATTAAGTAAAAGTGGTGATTTTTACTTACTTGTCTTCTCGTGGTGTAGGGGCATACTCCTCCCCCTTGAGCCCGAGGGCTAAATTTGCTCTCAAACTTTCAATTTTGGGGCTCAACATCCATCATTAATTTTACGGGTTTGAAGAGCCTTCGAGGTCCGCAACCATACTCAACATAGGCCTCTCGGTATTGCAATCAGATTTCACTCCTCTCTTCATCTGCTTTTGTGAGCTTCTTTGTCGATGGACCTTGTGGTCCTTCCTTGGCTCTCGTGAGATCATTTTTAGGATCCCGAAAATTTTGAAGTAGTTCTCACAAGTTTATTATCCTCACAATCAACATGTTACGAGTATTAAAAATTCTTAAAGACAATGTTTCATTAAATTCACAAGGAATAAACACAAGTCATAGTTAGTTTGCCTCAATCCCGTTATCAACAACTCATAGTGGAATTTTACCTCAATACATTTTGAGATAGTAGTTTACATACCTCAACATCTTGAAATATACATAAATCAACAAATGTGATCAGAAAATTATCAACAAATCTGTCGAAGTTAAATATCGACATGGTCTGCATGTACTCAATAATAGTAAAAAAGTTCTCGATTAATCATGAAAGTAGACCTTAGGATCTTAACTAAATTCATCGGCTTCCATGCTCCTCTTTAAAAATACACATCAAGGTCTTATGACACTTCATAAATTTTCAAAATACTACTTTGGGTCTCAAGGATTTCAAAAATTTTATACATTTGATCGATGTTCGTAATTGTTACAGTATTCATAACTTCTTGAATAAATCTCAAGATTATTTCAAAATCTTTAATAAATTCATAAAATATTCCCGGACTCTCTAGTTCATGACTTACTCGGGCCTTACGGTTTGTCTCACACAATCCTCATAATCGTAGTTCTTACGAACCTCTATAATTCACGGACCTACGAGGTCCCCGAGCTTGCTCTGCGTTCTTACATTTTCATAATACTTATTAAATCCTGAATCAACCCTTATGGACCTATTCTCATCACAATTTGACTATTATAAATATTCAAATAGACAACATTCTATGAAAATCATATATCACATCAGTTTATATCAAGCTCATTTTGAAGGTAAAACATAGAGTTAAACATTCAAATCATAACAAATAGTCATGCTAACCTGTTTGTTTTATTGTACTCATAATATAGGAGCTTATCACCCTTCAATGAACTCCCAAACATGGGAAACTTCCAAGGCTTCTCGACCATTACCAACACCGACCTCAAGGTCCTGCCCTTTTGTGCTTTGAAATCCTGAATAAACCCTTAAAGGGCTAATTCTCTAATACAAATCAGCAACTCAATCTATATTCAAAATATTACGGATTTGATACTCATAATAGCTCCTGGTCCTAGAGAACCTCTAGGAACCGTAATCCAAAGCATCAACACGGGGCATTGGGGCCATGTCATCTGCAATTCACTTCTTTTCATGTTTGCTCTTGCTAATTACATCTCTTTTGGACCTCGTGGTCCCTGTATCGCTCTCCCGAGCTCGTCTTCTTAATGGACCTTGACGTCCACTGTATTGGCTCTCCAGGAGCCTGTCTTCTTAATTGACCTCGTGGTCCCTGTGTTGGCTCTCCCTAGCCCGTCTTCTTAATGGACCTTGACGTCCTCTGTATTGGCTCTTCCGAGCCTGTCTTCTTAATTGACCTTGTGGTCCTGTATCGGCTCTCTCGAGCTTGTCTTCTTAATGGACCTTGACGTCCTGTATCGGCTCTTCCAAGCCTATCATCTTAGTGGACCTCAACGGTCCCACGGCAAGTTATCGGGAACTTATTTGAAGTCATAAAAACACTCAAAATGACCTTATATCCAAAGAATCAAAATAATCATAAATGTTTATGAGGTAATATCTCATTCAAATCACTATGAATAAACACAAATCATACCTAACTCGTGTATGTCTCATTATTATTAATTCATGGTACAATTTTACATTAAATCATTATACCTTTACCAAATGTTCATACTAATTGGTGAATCTTTTTCAACATACTAACACCTCAAGGTCTCTACGCGTTCTCGTCCTTCAAGGGGAAACATCGTCACATCATTATTTAAAAATTTGGATTTAATCAACTAATAGTAGGTCTAATATCAATGACCCAGCTCATTACTTAAATTTTTTTCTTTTCAATGGTACCTTGATTGGAGTGAATTGATACATGTTTTTAGGGCTATTTTTAGTGCAAAAGTGAGCTAAAGTGTTAGTTTTTGTGCCTAAATGTGAAAAGTATCACTCTTTTGCCTAAAAGTATTATTTGTGAGGTTTTGATGTATTTCGCCCGTTTTGCAGGTAAATCGGTGGAATTTTGCCAAACCGAGAGTACCGGGATTCTTAGAATGAAAAGACGAACATACGGGGCCAGCGGGGAGTCGGGCCCGAAGCCCTTCTCGATAAAAATTCCCGATCTCGAGTTCGAGTCGAGGGTGCACAGAACCTCGACTCGAGGTTCATCTTTGGAGGGAAATCATTTTAAAAAAGTGGCAAGCTCGACTCGAGGGAGGAGCCTCGAGTCGAGGGTGATGAAAATTGCGGCGAGCTCGAGTCGAGGGCTAGGCCTCGACTCGAGGCGAGAGATTTTTGAAGAAACGTGTTAGCGACTTTAGGCCTCGACTCGAGGGCACGAAGCTCGACTCGAGGAGTGCCCAAAACCGAAAAATTCAGTTTTTAAGCCATGGAAAGCCAAAACAGAGGAAGAGTTGATTTTAGCGGTTCAGAGCGGTTTCTAGGAGTTCCTTTGAGCGAATTTTACATTTTGTAGCTTGAATTTACTTGTAATTGCACTAGATTGTTAGAATTTAGAGAGATTCCACATTTAGGTCATTAGATTAGTAGATTGGTGATTGTAATTGAAGTTTTGCAGTGAGAATTGAGAAGAAGTGAAGTTGAATTGAAGCATTGTACAAGATTAATCATTCTTATTTTTGCCTATTGAAGCTTAATTGGTGATGTTCTTAACCTTTGATCTCTTTAATTCATTGCTTGTAGTGATTAGATTTTCAATTGCTTTCTTAGATTTTCTAGCCATGGTTTTTGCTTGTAGCACCATGGGCTAATAGCCTTGTGCTTGGGATAATTGAAATTAGGGATGAAGTGATTGCCTCATGCTATGATTGTTGACAATTGTGATCAATTGAATTAGATTGCTTCCTAATTGTGATTCTTAATTGTGCTTCATGAAAAATTGTCTCTTTTGATTAATGGTTGATCACCCTAGCAATAGGCGAGAGTTGAGCTAACGTGATTAGGTGTTAATCGGGTTTCAATTTTGCATGATTGTATGAATTGGGGACTTCTACATTGAGAGATGGGAAGAACTAAGGATACTCACATTAGGCATTGTGATATTAATGGAGTGATTAATTTCATGATGGTTTATGCTTTCTCATTTGATTGATTTGCATTTGGATACAATCATAGCTTGTTAATCATGAATTCCTTGATGGAGATTATCCCTTGCACCCTATTCCCTCATTAATTTTAGTCTATTTGATCTTGCATTCTAGGTGTTTGATAAATTGTTTGCATAATCTTGCCATTTAAATTTTTGCAATTTGTAGTGATTTAGTTCAAGAGCTTGTTGCAACTCTAGCCATTTAGAACTCTTATCCTTGAATTTCATTTGCATACTTTCTCCCTTGGGTTCGATATTTTTGTTGATTGGTCTTAATAACTCTTACACTATACACACCAATCAAATGGCGCCGTTGCTTGGGAGTTAGTTTTGCGCCAATAAGTGAGATTCGAGGATTGTTTGAAAGTGGCTACTTGTTGTTTTTATTTTTGTTTTTGTTGATTTTATTGGTGAGAAGTTGATACTTGGATTTGTGGCATTGTAGGTGCATGCAAACAAGATCAAGTGGTGTTCCACCCTTGCCACTAAATTCGAATATTGAGGCTACGTTGAGAAGAAATCGTGTGAGGCAGCGAAGGGAAGATATGGAAGGAGAAGATCAACGGAATGAGGAGAGAGTGGGTGGTGAACCACAAGTTGAGGAGTTGAATGGACATGGAGAGGGAAGAGTAGACAATGGAGGTCATGGGAACAATTTTAATGCTCAAGATAACCCTTTATTTCAAGGGATGCCACCACAACACTTTCCTTACCAAAATCCATACCATTATCCTCAACAAGTCCATCAATACCCATATTATCCACCTTATCCACCATACTTCCCTCAAATGCCTTACATGAATGAGCCACGATACCATGAGCCACCCCACATTCCGAATGCCCAACCACAACCACAACCACAACCTATGAATGAACTACCACCTCAAGGGAGGCGGTTGAGAGAGTTTTGAGCCACAACCTAGAGAGCACTACGATGGGATAGCAAGGCCGAGAATAGAAGCCAACAATTTTGAGATAAGTCCCGCTTTAGTGAGGATGCTTAGAGAGAGACAATTTGAAGGGAAGGACGAAGATGAGTGTCCACATCAACATATGGCACAATTCTTAGAGATTTCGGACACTACAAAATACCATGGGGTACCGAAGATGCAAAGAAGCTTAGGCTTTTCTCCTTCACTCTTACGGGAGAGGCCAAAGCTTGGCTTAATTCTATTCCGCCCGGAACCGTACGTACATGGGAGGATCTTAGCAAAAGATTCTTGATGAAATTCTATCCGCCATCCAAGACGGTGCAAGCAAAGGAAGCTATTTCTCACTTTCGGCAAAAGAATGGAGAGACTATTCCGGAAGCATGGGAGAGGTATGGTATGCTACTCATCAATTGTCCGCAACATGGTTTTTCCGATGAGCAAACCATTATGTATTTCTACACCGGCCTCAATGATTCCGATAGAGCTTTCTTGAATGCTTGTGCCAATGGGTCAATTTGGTCCAAGTCGGTGATAGAGATGAAACAAATCATGGAAAATATTGCTCAAGATTCGTTTCAAGCAAGTGTTAGTAGGGGGAACCACAATCGGGTGTCTCAAGTGGAGGAAATGGAGAGTATGAAGTCTATGATGATGGCCATGATGGACAAGATTGGAGCTCTTACCGTGTCTCAACAAGGGGGAAATCCTCCACCACATGCTCAAGTTGATAGTTTTCAAAGCTTAATGCCTATGGAAGAAGTGAATTATATGGGAGGCCTCCATTTCAAGGAGGCTATCAAGGAAGCAATCATCAAGGCAATCTCCAAGGTGCAAGGCCCTATCAAGTGCCATACCAAAATATACACCAAGGAAGTTATCCACCTCAACCTCACTTCAATGGCAACAATTGGAGAAGTCACGAAAATTTCTCATATGCCAACCCGAGAATCGCCGTCCAAACCCCGTACTAGATCCAGGGTGTCAAAGCTCCTAATAATGTGGGGAAAGCAACTACGGAGGAGTTACTTGGGATGATAGTGAAGAAGTTGGAGGAAAATGATGCAAAATTCAAGACCATTGAGCACCAAGTGGGACAAATTGCCACAACGGTTGGGAAGCTTTCTTCTATGGTGGATCACATGCAAAACAAGGGAAGTATCCATCTACCACCGAGCCTAATCCAAAGGAGTTTTGTAGTGCTATTCAACTAAGGAGTGGTGTTAGCTATGAAGGCCCAAAGATGCCTAAAAATGGGGATGTTGAAAAGAGGTGGTGAAAGAGGAAGAAGTTATTGAAGAAAATGTGGTTGTGGAGAAAGAAGAGGCAAGTGAAGAGCAAGCAAGAAGAGAGTCCAAGAAAGAAGAAGAGAAGTCCAAGAAAGATGCATGGGGAGTGCCTATGAAAGCTAAGCGGTTCCTTTTCCTCAAAGACTTGTGAGGAAGAAGCTTGATGAGGAGTTTGGTAAGTTTTTAAAGGTTTTTAAAAGCTTGCGTGTTGATATTCCACTATTGGATGCCCTTGAACAAATACCCCACTATAAGAAGTTCTTGAAGGAGATTATGGCTAAGAAGAGGAGTTGGGATGAAAAGGGTATGCTCAAGCTAGTGGAGGAGTGCAAGGAGATCTTGGAAAGACACTTACCACAAAAGAGAAAGGATCCAGGGAGCTTTATAATTCCATGTGAGATTGGTGAGAGTGGGAACCTCAAAGGCTTGTGTGATTTGGGAGCTAGTATAAATGTCATGCCTTTGTCCGTGTTTGATAAGTTGGAGCTAGGAGAGGTGATTCCTACAAATATAAATCTTCAATTGGCGGATCAATCATATGCTCAACCATTTGGGATCATTGAAGATGTATTAGTAGGAGTTGGCAAGTTCATCTTTCCGGTTGATTTTATTGTTCTTGACATGAAAGAAGAACTTGAGGCACCTATCATACTTGGTAGACCTTTCCTTGCAACCGGAAAAGCCATTGTGAATGTTGCAAAAGGAGCTTACGTTGAGCTTTAATGGCGAAGAAGTGACATTTTCTAGAGCTCCAATGGAAGAAGTTGCTCAAAGCAAGATGGAGAAGAATAAATGTGGCTACATAGAGATCATTGATTTGTGCCATTCAATGGATAGGGATGATTCTCCACCTTCTACTTCTTCTAATTCTTTAATTCATGAGCATTTTATTCCTTCTTGTAATAGGATTTCTAATAATTCTTGTGTTTCTCTTGATGATTTTAGGAAAGAGAAGGCTCTTCATGTACATTTGCTTGATCCAGGAGATAGGAAGAAAAAAAAAGGAGTGAAGGAAGTGACCAAACTTGAAGAATGCTCAAGTTTGGGGGTGTTAGAAGAAAGGAAGCCACCACTTGAGAAGAAAGTTGAAAATTTTGTGGTTGGAGATCAAGTGGTATGGAGGGAGTCAAATTGGATGAGACTACTAGGAGTAGAAAGACTCAAAGAGGTGTTGAAAGTGAAGGAGATCAAAGAAGAAGGAAAACTCCTAGTGGAAGACGAAATGGGATGTTGTCTATTGACAAAGGAGATTTTGGTTAGGCACAAGGACCCTTCCATTCCAAAAAGAAGTGCCTAACATTCTCGTAGATAAAAGGGAAGTATGAACTCTTAGAGTTCCGTCCGGCAAGGGACGTTAAACCTAGCGCTAGATGGGAGGCAACCCATCGTTTTATTGCTTTTGTGTGTTTGTGTTTTGCTCTTTTTGTGGTTTTTGCCGTGGATTCTTAGGAATTGCTCATGCTTAGGAAATTATGCTCTTTGTTTTGAGATTCATAGGGTATTTTGAGCTTGATTGTTAATATCATTTAGAGTTGCATATTTTTATCACTCTCATTCTAAATCTTGAATTCATGCTATCATTCAAGTTTGGGGGTGTTGGTCGTTATTTGTTCTTGCATCTCTTAGTGGTAATTATTTGATGTGTCGTATGCCCAATTGTAGGTACACGCACTACATTTGTTTGGGGAGTGATTGAAATTGCAAGGAAATGCAAGATCAAGAAGGAAAGTGCATAAAGCATGATGAGCCCTACATGTTTGAAGAAAGATGGAGTTTAAAGGCTTATTGGTACAACATTTCCTTTCAAACTTAGACTTGTCTAAGTTTGGGGGAGGTGTTTTTCTTAATTTGCCTATCTTTTGTGTTATTCTATGATTATGGGGTTTATTGTTATTGCTTATTGATGATGAGGCTATAATTGTGACTTGTAATTCTTGCATATCTTCTTGGATTGATTGATTTTGAGCTTTATTGTGGATTTAGTGTCATATTTTTTTAGTATCATCTTGATATAGTGAGTATGCTTGAGGTTATGTACATGAGCATTTGTGCTTGAGTTGTAAGATTATTGGATTTTGATATGATCATTAGTAGATGAGTAGCTTGATGCTAGTTGCTTGATTAATTATGTGAAGATGAATGTGATTGAAGATGCTTGATTCATTGCTCAATCTAAGCCCGTGAGCTTTTGTGCCTTAATAATCGTACATCTTATACGGTTGATTTGATTCCTTTGTGAGTGCATCGTTCATGATTTGTATGCTAGAACTTGCCACTTGACTTGTGGATATTGATCTTTGTGTGATTTCATTAAAATGATAAGAGGCCATGTTGATATGATTAGTTACTTTGCCAAATACTTTCCTACCAAATACATTTGATTTCCTTAGTGAGCCATTTTGAGCCTATTATTCTTATTCTTTGGCAAGCCAAGTGAAATTGAAGCCATTAGCCTATTTTTATGAGCCTTCTTGTCCTATGCTTAGTTGAGCTTGAATGTTGGCTAATGATGGTGATTTGATTGCTAAGTGTGGAAAGATGATGAGCAAAGTGATGATGTGTTAAGAGATAAAAGAAAAGAAAGGTTGTGAAGAAAGATTGAATTGTAAAGAAAATGCATGAAAAGAAAGATTCAATTTGTGAGCTTAAAAGAGAAAGCTCAAGTGAATGGTGGATTGATTATTGAAGTTCAATAGTAAGAGTGTACTTGATGAAAAGTGAAGAGATGTGTATTGTATTGATTAGCTTTCATTCAAGTCTCTACTACTTAGTCACTCTTATCTATAAATATCCCACCTTTCCAAAGAGCCTACATTACAACCTAAAAGAAAGACCTCTTTGATTCTTGATTGATCACTAATGATTTTGATTGAGATTAAGTCTTGTGGCAAGCATATGGTGTACTTATTTGTGAATTGATGATTGAGAGCTTTAAACCTTGATACACTTGAGTGAAGAGTGAAACACTCCATGGAAGGAGCAATGTGTTGAGTATTTGATTGAGCATTTATTTGAGCATGATTTGTCTTGATGGCTAGTGGATAGTTGCATTGATACAAGTGATCATTGATGAGTTCGATTGTCTTATTTTTCGCCTATGATGCCATGTGACATAATTGCAATCAATTCACTCCTTTGTTCTTAGTTTCTACGTTGCTCGAGGACGAGCAACAATTCAAGTTTGGGGGTATGATTGGAGTGAATTGATACATGTTTTTAGGGCTATTTTTAGTGCAAAAAGTGAGCTAAAGTGTTAGTTTTTGTGCCTAAATGTGAAAAGTATCACTCTTTTGCCTAAAAAGTATTATTTGTGAGGTTTTGATGTATTTCGCCCGTTTTGCGGGTAAATCGGTGGAATTTTGCCAAACCGAGAGTACCGGATTCTTAGAATGAAAAGACGAACATACGGGACGAAAACGGGGTCGGGCCCGAAGCCCTTCTCGATAAAAATTCCCGATCTCGAGTTCGAGTCGAGGTGCACAGAACCTCGACTCGAGGTTCATCTTTGGAGGGAAATCATTTTAAAAAAGTGGCAAGCTCGACTCGAGGGAGGAGCCTCGAGTCGAGGGTGATGAAAATTGCAGCGAGCTCGAGTCGAGGGCTAGGCCTCGACTCGAGGCAGAGAGATTTTTGAAGAAACATGTTAGCGACTTTAGGCCTCGACTCGAGGGCACGAAGCTCGACTCGAGGAGTGCCCAAAACCGAAAAATTCAGTTTTTAAGCCATGGAAAGCCAAAACAGAGGAAGAGTTGATTTTAGCGATTCAGAGCGGTTTCTAGGAGTTCCTTTGAGCGAATTTTACATTTTGTAGCTTGAATTTACTTGTAATTGCACTAGATTGTTAGAATTTAGAGAGATTCCACATTTAGGTCATTAGATTAGTAGATTGGTGATTGTAATTGAAGTTTTGCAGCTGAGAATTGAGAAGAAGTGAAGTTGAATTGAAGCATTGTACAAGATTAATCATTCTTATTTTTGCCTATTGAAACTTAATTGGTGATGTTCTTAACCTTTGATCTCTTTAATTCATTGCTTGTAGTGATTAGATTTTCAATTGCTTTCTTAGATTTTCTAGCCATGGTTTTTGCTTGTAGCACCATGGGCTAATAACCTTGTGCTTGGGATAATTGAAATTAGGGATGAAGTGATTGCCTCATGCTATGATTGTTGACAATTGTGATCAATTGAATTAGATTGCTTCCTAATTGTGATTCTTAATTGTGCTTCATGAAAAATTGTCTCTTTTGATTAATGGTTGATCACCCTAGCAATAGGCGTAGTTGAGCTAACGTGATTAGGTGTTAATCGGGTTTCAATTTTGCATGATTGTATGAATTGGGGACTTCTACATTGAGAGATGGGAAGAACTAAGGATACTCACATTAGGCATTGTGATATTAATGGAGTGATTAATTTCATGATGGTTTATGCTTTCTCATTTGATTGATTTGCATTTGGATACAATCATAGCTTGTTAATCATGAATTCCTTGATGGAGATTATCCCTTGCACCCTATTCCCTCATTAATTTTAGTCTATTTGATCTTGCATTCTAGGTGTTTGATAAATTGTTTGCATAATCTTGCCATTTAAATTTTTGCAATTTGTAGTGATTTAGTTCAAGAGCTTGTTGCAACTCTAGCCATTTAGAACTCTTATCCTTGAATTTCATTTGCATACTTTCTCCCTTGGGTTCGATATTTTTGTTGATTGGTCTTAATAACTCTTACACTATACACACCAATCATACCTCTATCTCCAATTGGACCTTGTGGTCCTCAAATCAATCGAAATACACAATCATCATCTGGACATCGAACCTTGAGGATCCCGGTCTATTAACAATTGTTTGTCATTTAGTGACTAAGAAAGTTTTCGATTCATGCACTCATAATTAGATCTAGGAACTTATCACGACCTTGTTATAACAAAAAGAGGATGTATAGAGATATGAATTACTCCCTCTTTCCTACAAGCATTGTCGATTACCTCCACCGCAGTCGATGTGTGGGCCACCTCTTCTCCTCTTGACATAATTCCACCTCCAAAGGGGAGGAAAATAAATGGTCGATATGGTCTATTCTTCCCTTTTGTATTTCTTTTCTCTTGGATCCTCAAGGACCCTGTCTATGCCTGATTGTCCATTCACATCTTCATGATATCAACCTCGCTTCTTTAGGGACCCGGATCGATCTCCAAACGTCCAAAGTGAGTATCCCCTTTGCCCTTCGTATATTAGTGCATCATTTTCCATTCTCCGGAGTATCTGGAATATCCTATCTTCACTGTCTTCCCGGCTCTTTAGGGCCACGTCACTGGAATATCCTATCTTCTTTGTCTTAGGCTCTTCTTCGAGACTTTCATCCTCTGGATCAATCACTCTCATTAGACTCGGGAACCTCTTCGGCGTAGCCTCTAGCATGGCTTTCTCAGAACATTGATTTGCTCCTTGAGCAATGTAATCACTTCCGGGCTCTGGATACATTGTCTGGGATTTCTAGAGCCCGAAATTGCAATAGGTGTTAGAACACCAGTTTGATCAACAAAGAGAGTTGATGTAGCGGTAGCTACCAAACACCTTCTCTCGGAGAGACGGAAGGAACATAAGCAAGAGCTGCTCCCCTACCCTACAACTGAATCAATAATCATGGGGATCGGGATGGATTCACCTTCTTTCCCTTTCCAACAACTCCCGGTACAGAGGGTGGAAAAGGGACAGTCGAGACCATATATCCCTTCCACCAGCCCTTTACAAAATTCTTCTTGTCCACCAGCCATAATGATTATGGTTATTATGAAAACTAACGAAACTCACGTCTTAAACTCAAGTTTTCCACAGACGACGCCACTTGATGCGTACAATAATGTTATGCTAGCAAGAATCGAACCCGTACACGAGATTCGTAGAATCACGCCTTGAACACGAGCTATAACCTTGCGATCCACACCGTCCGAGCTCAGGATACCTACAAAACATGCCGGAGAGGTCCCCGGCGTAGGGACTCCGGCTCAAGTCGGTGTCGGAAAGAGTATTAAAGAAGGGCCTTAATACTCGGTAAGGGACCTCTAGGAGCTAATATGAGCTAGGTGACCAAGTGATAATAGAGATAGTATAACGTGCTCAAAGTGTGATAAGTAGATATGTCAATTCATACCTTCCATGGTTATATTAATTGCCTATAAATAATACTCGAGGAAGAATGGTTTATGCCACCCTCTGGAGTTCTCCCACTCTCCATCGTGAACTCCCACTTTTCGTCTTTCTTTCACGTCCCATTCCCATTCTCGGAGAATCCCCGCTTCGAGAATATTCTTCATACGTTAATCGTGCTCTGTCGACCCGTTCAACACTTATATCCAACTAACCTCCTATTTTTTGGGGTTCTAGCTATTTTCTTGGGATTTATCTCGGATATTTTCTCAACTGTTTCATCTTATCGATAACAGAGCCCAATATGTTTGTATGGATTTGATTTCGTATATCTCATGTGGTCATTCTTTATGGGCTCTATTACCTTTTCTTCCTCCGGCCTCTTATTGGGCTTTCGCTTACTCTTCGGCCTTCTAACCTCACTTGGGCTCTATTCGACCCAAATCATATTTATGCCACATCAAAACCCTATATAAGATGTCACATATATGTCACGTATTAAGTACAAATCAATAGAAAAATAACACATCAATACAATATATTATTTTATTATACATATATATACACTTAATGAGAATATGACACCTCAACTTAAAGACGACACATCATTCAAGTTGAATTCACTATTAGTATAATAGAGATATTTATTCCTTTTACAATGAAGTGAAAAATATCTATCACATATTATTATATAATAAAATGTTACAAAATAGTTATTGTACATAAAAAAAAAAAAAAGTCAATGCGCATTTTTTAGAATTTTTACTTACATTGACTCTCCACCGGACGCGTAATTTCAAAGTTGATGTTCTTTAAATTCTGAAGAGTGATTAAAAAATCATTATTTTATATTTCTTATATTATATCAAATATTTAAGTAGTTTATAAAAATAATTTATTCTATTAATTTTAATAATATTAAATTTAAAAAATTCCGTGGACGTAAATTTTTCTACCATTGCTTTTTTCTTTTTCTTTTATACATGAAACATGATTATTCAATTCCATGAAAAGTATTATCCCGATGAATTTGACTCTCAACCACGCTTAGATTAATTAAAAAAATCATCGAATTTAGAATTTGCACGTATTTGTTCCTGAGTTGCGTCTAGATTCGTTTACAGAATTTATATAAATCATCTAGATGATTGAAAAATTTTTTTAAAAAAATAAATAAATCAACATGATGATTGAAGAATAAATCAATAATGAGCAGATTTTTTTCAAGTGTGCTTTATAATTTAAAATGTATATTTTAAAGATATGAGTGGTTAAATTAGTGTATATATAATTTTGCCTTCCATAAAATATATTCATATACTAAAAAGACACTTTAATTACACGGTATATATATGATTTTGTCTTGAATAAAATATATTCAAATATATTTTAAATAAATCAATTAATATATTCACTTTTTTATGAAATATATAAAAATGTGTGAATGTCTATTTATCTCCCCATGTCAACTCTTCGTCATCCTACAATAATTCATTCATATCCCCACATTAAGTCTTGATCATGGAGCAACTTTTCATTATCCAACAATTGTCTCTTCATTTCTCACATTAATTTGAGAGTTTGTATAAATAGGTGGTATGCCACCTTCATTTGTAATACCAACAAGTGCAATAACATATTACTTTCATTCTATTTTCTCCATATATTGTCCATCTCTAATTTATATTTTTATTAGTTTCACAAGCACATTTTATTATACAACTTCACTTTTTAATAAAATAACCGATACTCCCTCCGTCTCATAGAATCTTTCATAGTAGGGAGGGAACACAAATTAAAAATGGATAGTAAATTTTTAGGTATAAAGTAAGAAAATGAGTTGAATTGTGTGATGCGTGGTCTCAAAAGTAATGACATTTTATGTAAAATTAAGGATCTTTGTGAGGATGGAGTTTATGAAGGGTTTACCATTTTAAGTGTGTGAAAGGTATTATGGGATAGACGAAAAAGAAAGTGTGAAAAATTCTATGAAACAGAGAGAATACGATTTAAAATGCATTTAAATTATACATTATATCATATATATACATAATTTTATCTTAAATAAAATATATTCAAATATATTTTTAAATAAATCGATTAATATATTCACTTGCACTCTTCATTAAGCAACTACACTTTTAAATTAAAAAAAGCTGACAAAATACATTTAAATTATGCAGTACATAAATTTCTTCTGTTTTGTATACACTGTAAACTCATGGTGTTACAACTTTTGAAAAAGATAAAGTACTAAAAATATGATTAAGAGTATTAAGAATCTCATCGAAATATTAAAAATTAGGTTTAATGGTATTATATTTGACCGGAGTATCAACAATTTGACCAACAAGATAAAAATTTTGATGAAATTGAAAAATTACATTTAAAAAAATATTTGACCAAGAGTATCAGTAAACACTATAAAAATACTTGAATTTTTACTTATAAAGGTGACAACTCGTGGTGTTACAACGGAGCACGTTTAAATAATTGGATCATTTTTTTATTTTTGATAAAGAGGAAATACTCGAAGGTGCAAATCTTCCACGCGTGTACTGCAGACAACTTGGTCGGCGGGTTGTAAATCGAGGGAGAGGACTTTCGGGAGAAACGAATCCAAGACTAACCTTTGCAATATTTCAACAAAGAATTGTCACCAAACGAAATCAAACCGGATGTCGGAGCGTGCTCCAAATAATTGAATCATTCATGCTGGAAAAGAATCAATATAAACCAATTGTGACGCTCAAAAAGATATCCAGAGCAGAGATTCCTTAACAGATCAACACTCTCTCCTGGGCGTTACAAGAGAGAGAGAGGTTGACCTATGGAGCAACGGAGCTTAGAAGCTTCATTTCTGGGCAGCGATGGCAATCGCAGCAGGGAGAAAAGGCGGGGAAAAACTCTGTTCATCATTCTTCCACTTTTCGTCATAGCATGTGAGTTTTCTTCTACTTTTTGTTGTTAATTCCTTTTTTTTCCCCCTCTCGACTTTATCTTCCTAGTTTATGTTCGTTTTATCGATTTGGCGGTTCTGATAATGGACGTCGTAGTTTATATTTGCTAGTGAAACCTTCAATTTTCTGTATCTACCCCAAAGTACAATTTAAATGAAGAAATCAAGAGGGATTGGAATTACCTTGTTCAGTAATTTGTCGTCTATCTATGTACGATGATGGAAGCTTATTGGACTATAGTATCTGTTTTGAAATCGGTTTACTAATTTTTTTTTGGCAATTCGGTGCGTATTTCTTGTTATGCTAGCAGTTAAATCGCATGAATGTTGGTTAATTTGTTGTGAATTTATTTCCAGGTTTTGCTCTGAAAGGAAACTATGATCCCAATTCAAATGACAGATTGCAATTTAGTAACAGTTATGTTGTGGAATCACAACAAGCAGTTGTTGCTGCTGATGATGGCCGATGCTCCGAAATCGGTCGTTTAATCCTTGAAAAAGGAGGGCATGCTGTTGATGCTGCTATTGCGACTACATTGTGCCTTGGTGTAGTCAGTCCAATGTCTAGTGGGATAGGAGGTGGAGCATTTATGGTCGTTCGATCTTCATCAGAACCCGGTGCCCTTGCGATTGACATGAGGGAAACTGCCCCCAAGCTGCTTCTCAGGTTCATAATAAAGAAGTTTCATAGTATCATACTTGATGAGTGGAAGAAAGTCAATATTAAAGTACATGGGTTGTTGGTTCAAATTCTTTTATTTTAATGATGGTGAGGATCGTGAATTGCAATGAGAATAATGGTTAAATTATTAGTGTTGTGCTTTAATTTTAGAATAAGTTGAGATAAAAAGTAATTGTTGGTTGAGAAATTATGATGAAGGTGAATTTTAACTTATTTTGAGTCTCATTATCTCGTACAAAGTATGATGAAGGTGAAGTGACCATTATTTATTCACAATTACTTCATACTCATTCTCATTACCATTGAAGAATTTTGAACTAACGCACTAAAGTTTTTATACTCAGCTGTAAATTATAACATGGAAAGAGACTGTGCATAGTGGGATTAAGGCTTGCTCTTGTTGTTTTTGGAGATTGGACTACTTGTATATTCTATGATAAGATAGTCTATTTGTCTCTACTTCTTGCTCCTTATTGCTATATATTTTCTTCATGTAGAACATGTATGAAAACAATGCAGAAGCCAAGTCTCGGGGAGCATTATCAATGGGAGTTCCAGGTGAAATAGCAGGGCTCCATGCTGCTTGGTTGAAATTTGGAAAATTGCCTTGGAGGTCTTTGTTTGAGCCCGCCATTAAACTTGCCAAACAAGGCTTTATAGTTGGTCCATATGTTGGACATTGTATTGCCAATAAAGCAGAAAAGATAATGGACGACCCTGGCTTACGAGAAGTTTATGCACCAAACGGTAAATTGCTAAAGGCTGGTGATAAGTGCTTTAATGTGGAGCTTGCGAACAGCTTACGTGAAGTAGCTGAGCAAGGAGCTCAAGCCTTTTATAACGGAACAGTTGGTGAACGACTGATTAAGGATGTACGAAAAGCTGGTGGAATCTTGACTATGGAGGATTTGAGAAACTATAATGTGAAAGTGACAAATGCTCTTTCTGTAAAAGTTATGGGGTATGAGATACTAGGAATGCCGCCCCCATCAAGTGGAATAGTTGGACTTTCTCTGGTGGGTTTTCTCAACACTTTGGATGGATTTAAATAATGGAGTGAAAATTATAAGGTAGTAATTGATTTAGATATCATTTCTCATTGTTAATCACAGGTCTTGAACATATTAGATAGTTATGGAAGTACAGAGGCTGCAAAAGGTCCTCTAGGCTTGCATCGCTTGATCGAAGCACTTAAACACATGTTCGCCATTCGAATGAATCTTGGAGACCCAGAGTTTGAAAATGTTGGTAAAACTGTATCAGACATGCTTTCCCCTTCTTTTGCAAAGAGCATTCGTGATAAGATATTTGACAACACCACATTCCCTCCTGAATATTATATGCACAGGTCTAATTTTCAATATCCTTACAAACTAATCATATTTTTATACCAAATTTGCATTTCAGCTGAATAATTTGGAGTATGGATTCAAAATCATAATATAAAAATCCCTCTATATTGTATTTGTGTTCCATTTTCATTTATATGTGTTTCTGAACTGTTTAGAGAGTGATTTTACTAGATTACCCGTGCAGATGGAGTCAGCTTAGGGATCATGGAACTAGTCATTTTTGCATTGTGGATTCAGATCGAAATGCTGTATCAATGACAACAACAGTGAATTCCCAATTTGGAGGAGGTGTGCTCTCCCCTTCTACTGGTATTGTTCTTAACAACGAAATGGACGATTTCTCGATTCCGACTGATATATCACACGATAAGCTCCCTCCTGCTCCCACTAACTTCATTAAACCCAACAAAAGGCCTTTATCATCTATGTCCCCAATTGTTGTCCTCAAGGTATGCCAACTTACCCAACTTTTCTATCACAAAAATTTGCAAAATGTGTGGACTATATTCGATACTATACCAATTCGTTGTATTGTATTAATGATTTGTCCCATTATTCATAGGACAATCAGCTAGTTGGGGTGATTGGTGCAAGTGGAGGATTGGACATTATTCCTGCAGTGGTCCAGGTTTTGATTAACCATTTTGTGTTGGCTATGGAACCTTTGGCAGCTGTTCAGACTGCAAGAATATATCACAGGGTACTTTGGTCTTTTTACTTGTATATAGGGTACTTAAAAGTGTTGATAACAAGGAAATTATTTTGTTTACAAAAATGTGCAGCTAATTCCAAACGTTGTACGGTATGAAAACTGGACAGTGGTGGATGGAGAACACATTGAGGTTTCTGAAGAGAGAAAGAAGTTCTTGAGAGATAGGGGCATCAACTGCAGGCTAAAGCAGGGGGCAATTTGCCAGCTGGTGGTCCAAAACCTTACAAGCACGCGTCTCTTTCGTCGAAAAATGAAAACGACAACGTTCTACATGGGGTACTCACGGCCATTAGTGATCCTAGAAAGGGTGGCTCCCCTGCAGCAATCTGATGATCAACTTACTATTTCTACATGTGAGTAATCTTGTTGCATTCTTTGTAAATTGCTTTGGGTGCTAGAGGCATATAGGGTATTCCAACTATTGTAAAATTGTTTTTTTAATAATAAAGGAGAAAAGGCTCTTTAGTTCATCCATGATTCAATTCTGAAATACTATAGGGGATGTGGTATACAATATACTTTGTAAATATTTTGTTTGATTTCTAAAAGATGAACATAAATTTGTAATTGACTACATATCAGTATTTGATCTGGCAATGTGTATTAAAATTTTTTAAGCCGTATGACATTTTTGCCTTTTGATTACTATGAAATTTACCTAAGCTGCATATCAACATAAGGGCAAATTGGTCATTTTAAATATAATATGAGTTTGAGTTGGGATAGAAATTGAACCTTCAAAACTAAATCCACAATAAGTCAATAGCCCCAAGATACCAAGTCTCTTGATGCATATTTTAAATTTCTACACTCATCATCACCTTCAATCATATTAGTGTGAACGCATGCATATATATATATATATATATATATATATATATATATATATTAATTGTACAGTGCAATCGATGCATAAAAGATTGACTCACCCCAAAATATTATTGCGTAAGCGGGACCTTACTTAATATTAGGAATTGGTTAAATAACTTTGAAATCAAATAAAATATTAAGGGTGATCATCAATAAAACCAAAGAGAATATTAATCAAACGAGAGATCTTCGGGTAAAAGACATAAAAATCCTGTGTTTGGTAAAAAAAATAGCTCAAGTGCATAAAATTCTCCTGTGTTCGATAAAAGTATGCACACAATCCCTCGTATTATTAAATACATAAAATTTACATATTTGATAAAAGTATGCACAAAATCTCTTCTCAGGTTTTATTTAAATACATAAAACCCCATATATTTGATAAAAGTGATATTGAAAACTCCACTTTTCACTTCTTGACACCTTTGATTCGTACATATTTTGTGTTTATTTGTTTTTTATGAGTGTTGTACACGTGTTTTTTTGTTAATATAGAGGATAATTATGTAAATTTACACTTCAATTTTACACCGTTAGTATTTTTAAACAAAATTAGGAAATTTTGTGCATATTTCATCAACCAAATGGATTTTTTTATGTTTTTTTAATTTTAATTCCAGATTCTTTCTCCATAAATGGCGATCATATAACTACAACTATAATGCTCAGTCCTCATTACCAACTCTTATCAGTGAAGAAAAAGCAATCTGATCAAATTCTTTATTTCTTAAAATACCTTCACTTATTCATGAGCATCTGCTTATGCAACAAGAAACCTCTATATAATACATAAATGGATGTGAGGCTTAAAATCTCCCAATTCTCAAAATACAACACAAAGATTTGGCATTTAGCATGCTACATGTTTATTGAGCACTGCACCATCTGTGAAGCCATCGTCTAACAATGCAGTAGGCGGCTCATCTTCCTTGCTAGCTTCGATAATATCTTTCGTGCTCAAGAAACTGGGCTGATTGGTCGACGATAGAAGTCTAGCCCACATTCTGTCCGTGATCACCACCTTGTTCTGTCTCTCATTAATTTTCTGCGTAATTCATCATATTTCAAATCAAGAATCCACACAAGGAAGAGTTTTCTTCTTTATGGATCAATGGAAGTGATAAATTATGAAGCGGGGTTAGTTGATATCAATTTTGTCAGTCAACAGAGACGAACGCAACTAATTGTGAGAGTAAACAATACTTTCAGGACCTAACTTGATATTATGAAAACTGGAAAAATGTAAACTTTAGGGACGAAATATGATATTATGAATCCATTCTCTTTTCATTTTTGTAAAGGTAATCGTCGAGCAACTCACATGGAAGGGTATATAAGTTTGTCGTCCATTCACAAGCCCGACTGTGAAACCCGTATATCCAGCCATTGCTCCGTGGACTGCGCTTTGTGCAAGAAGTGTGCAGTAGATGTTGTCGGATGCATTGCTCGGAATAGCCCGAATCATGTAAGTAGGATCTGTAATACAAAAATTCTTAGTTTTTATCACTTCCACTTCATTCTCATAACACCACACAACTTGCAGGAAGCATACTAACCTATATATTTGAGATTAATCTCAATCTTTCTTTTCTTCGAAAAGTGATCCTGAAAATGTTGCTGCTAATCAGATGACGATACAAAAATTTCTATAAATTCGATTCACAGATGGTGAACTCGATAATATTGTTTACTATGCGAAGTATCACAGTATAGTGATTTTGGGAAGAATCAGATAATATTAAACATTTTTTAAAACGTGATACTTCGTATGTTAACCAGTATTACTTTTTAAAGAAGAGAGTTCACACATTCCCTCGCCATTACACGTAGGAAAAGAGAGAGAGATAACCAGACCTTAATTTTTTGAGATATCCACAGTCCAACATCTTGTAAAAGCTTGTTTCAGAAGCATCTTCTTGATTTAAAGATCGTAAACTCTCGGAGAGCATATCCTGCCCTGCACCTTCAGCTATGACAATAACCATGTGTCCATTTTCTTTAAGCCGTTTTTCTATGTATTCGAAAAGCCCACCGGGCCCCTCAAGATAGAACGGTGACTCGGGAATAAGGCAGCAATCAACGTCTCGACTAGCAAGGGTTGCGTACATAGCAATAAATCCTGCAATCAACACACTTGCCACAAACTGTTAAAGAAACTAATATTGATTTTTTTATTTTCGAAACAAAATAAGAAACTGATCCAAGAAAATTAGATTATCTGCGTAAATAAAGCATACCGCTATATCTCCCCATTAGCTTCACAAGACCGATCCCATTATCATGGCTCGTGGCTTCAACATGCGCAGCATTAATGGCACGTTCGGCTTCCTCAACAGCAGAATCAAAACCAAAAGATTTGTCTATTACCTGCATCAGGATATAGTTTTAACCATAGAAGATTTCAGTTGCTTGTATTGAATGAATTTTGAAGAATAAAGCCTTAGATGCAACAAAATAAATACCGGGATGTCATTGTCTATCGTTTTGGGAATTCCAGCTACTGCAACTTTGAGACCTCGTTGTCTTATTTCCTGGAGGGTAAAATTTACGTCGTTTTAAAAACGGTAACTGGGAGTAGTTCAAGTGACTGTAAAACTTGGAAAGTACCTCAAAAATTACTGCTGCCCCTTTCTGAGTTCCATCTCCACCTATTATGTAGACCTATAAGGTAACTTCAAAATCAAATCACCTCAACGATTCTTTGTATAACGTATAGAAAAAGAAGATTCAAGAGATTTTCACTTACGTGATTGATTCCACGGTCTTGAATGCTGTCAACGATCTTTTTTTGTCATGACCACCACGAGACGTCCCCAGGATGGTTCCCCCTCGTTTATGGATATCGTTCACAGTGTTTGGTGTTAGAGCTATGGTGTTCTTAGAGTAAAAGCCTCGATAGCCTCCCTTGAAGTGTATCAATCCAAATGTGTTTAGCATGATAGTAATAGTTTAATTAAGACTTAAGAGTAATACTTGGGTGCACCAGCGAAAACAACTAATATTGACCAACTAATACCTTTTAGTATAACAATTAATAGCATTTAAAATTGTGTTTGAGTAACACAGTGCAATTGGTGCATAAACACTCCATATTTCTTAATGAAATCATAATACAAACAACGCAAACGCAGTGGATCAACTACAAATCGAATGATTCAAATCCGGGATCTTTAAACGCAACTTACAACGATAAAAAGAAACAACGAGATAGAACGTACTTAGTGTAAACAGTAAATGTACTTACATCTATTCCCAAAACTCTCTTTACACCATACATATGATGCAAACCGCAAACTATTTCTCTTATAACAGTGTTGAGACCGGGGCACAATCCTCCGCACGTGACAATGCATGCATGGACATCATCGGACTCAAAATAAACCTGCAAAGATACGTGCACTCTCCGTAACTAAGACATGAATACACGAATTCAGTTAGAGATATTAATGCAAATCGAAGAGGCACTTGCCTTTTGGCGAGGACCAGCCCGTCTGAAATGAATCCCTCTTGGAGTATCCTTGTGAACAACAATCTACAGAAACATAACGATTTAATCCGCTGCTAATACATAATTTCAGATAGGTTCTTCACTAGCAAATGATGACTCGAACCCATGATCTTACGACATAGACAACAAAGCTCTAACCACTTGAGCTATACAACTTCGTCTCATATTTAACAACAATTATGTCACTTTAAAAAGGAAAAGAAGAAGAAGTTTCTCTTCAAGACTAAAGTAGAAACATAGTCAAAGAGAGAGGTTTCTTCTCTATAACTTAATTGACTCAAGAAAGACTA
Organism: Paraleonurus japonicus; assembly: GCA_030762865.1. Classification (NCBI taxonomy): domain Eukaryota; kingdom Viridiplantae; phylum Streptophyta; class Magnoliopsida; order Lamiales; family Lamiaceae; genus Paraleonurus; species Paraleonurus japonicus. The sequence goes on from CM061060.1 coordinate 26,608,886, forward strand.
ACCTTTTGTGCGACAGTGTCATCATAGTCAACAAAATACTGTCTGCCAACAGAGAGAGAGAGAGAGATTTTACCAAAATATCACAAAGAAGTAAAAAGAAAATGATATTTCAATAAAAATAACTCACCTAACAGCAGAATATGCAAGATTGTCTTGCAAGGGATTGGGAAAAGTCTGTAAAAGGGGTACCAAAAACAGAATAAGAACCAAACAAAACAAAAAGGAATGATGTAATAGATGGCGTAATGCCATTAGATAACTTTCTTTATTTATTACGAAACTAAGATATTTTCTTTTTACAATATTCATTCATCAACCATATTGATCAAGATTTCATTCAAGTGGGATACTGGGAATCAGCATCTTCACAGCATAATACTTGTGGATAAAATTGTGCCAAAACATCCCCACAAAGTTCAAGAAACCGAGTAAATTTTCGATCTCTATAACTACTCCAATTTTTACATCAAATCTCTTGTAAAATAACGTAACTCAAAATGGTATTAGTTATTTTAATTTTACAATATTACTATCAAACTAATACTCCCCTTTAAACTTTACGTTTTGCCACTTTGGGCATTTCCTTTGTGACCACGTATTACTTAACAATTATCCCTACTTTCACACACCAATTGACCTTCATTTTTACACCAAGTGTGTCGTAAAAACGCGCAACTCAAAATGGTATTAGTTATTTTAATTATACAAGATTATTATCAAACTAATACTCCCTCTGCCGACTTTAAACTTTATGTTGGGTATTTCCTTTGTGACCACGTATTACTTAATAACTAGTAATTTCTTCGGTGCGATGCACGAATTGAATATTATAAATTTTAAATATACAATTAACATATATATTTAATTTATTAATTTTTTACTATTATTTTTTATTAATATATAAATTATGTTGTTTACCCATGAATATATTACAACTATTTAATTAACTCTATAATTTTTAATAGTTACTAATCTCATTACAAATATTAAAATTCAACAAAACTTATATAATCTAAAATTAAATTATTTAAATTCAACTCATATAATTAAGGCAAAATCTTGTGTGAAGCGATTTCATAGTATGAAATTAATACCATTAGAGTCATTCATCGATACCATAACATTCATTTAGTGATATCATTACACTTATAAACCGATATCACAGATAAAAATGACTATGGTATCGAGTGAATGATTATAATGGTATCGATAAATGATTCTAATAGTACCAGCTTTCATACTATGAAATCGCTTCACAGCTATAATTAAATCTTGAATAAAATTATTTAAATTCAATCCATATAATTAAATTTAAAATAAAAAAATATTTCGGATCTAAATTTATTTTTATATGTGCAATACTTATGTTAAATTAAAATTTTGAAAACGAAATTAAATTGATATATAATATGTTAAAATTAGATTTAAAATTAAAATTTATGAAAATTTGAAATTGTTAGTGTAAAGTAAAAATGAAAAAGAAAAGTTAATTCACTCTCTTTTAGTAGAGAGTGAGACTCACTATTACACTACATGGCAAGTGCTTTTCATTTGCTCTCTCCTTATATTTCGCTTTCTCTCCGACTTCTATTTATATATATATATATATATATATATATATATATATATATATATATATATATATATATATATATATATATATTATCCCTACTTTCACACACCAATTGACCTTCACTTTTACACCCATTCTACATTTTTTTACTTTTCTTACACTTTTCACTAACAACTTTACATAAAATATGATATTCATTAAAACTTGTGGAGCTTAAAGACGGACGAAGGAAGTATCTTTTAATGAAATAATTAATATCAATAAAAATATTTTTTCTTTTTTCGAAAGCTTTTCATTTTGTCATTTTGATCGGCCACACAAAGCTTCCCGTTTCATTTAGTAAAAAAGTGTCCCCCAAATGTTTCTCTCTACCTTTTCTGCTTTCACATTACATCTCAACGCCATTTCATTCAAATTACTACTTTTTCTTAAATAAAGTGCAATTTCAGAATGAGAAGCTTTCGAAGGGACAGAGGAGTACAAATTTTACATAAAATTGATTTACAGTGTACATTGCCAAAACAGGGAAATAAATTCAACTCAAATTTGAAATATATATATATATATATATATATATATATATATATATATATATATATATATATATATATATATATATATGCGCGCGCAGAGAGAGAGAGAGATTATACATACAGGAAGATCATGAATGTAATCAGACAAGTGAGGAACGTCTTCCAGAGTGTAACCAAAGTCGCCAGACACGACTTTAGGCATCGAATTGCTCTCCGAACCCATAAAAAAGAAAACCCCGTTTCTTGAATTTGAAAACACGACTTTCTTCTTCTTCTTCAACTTGTGAAGCGCCTGTGGAGCAAAGCAGAGACACCGATCCCCTCCATTTTCATTTCCCAACTAATTAATTTTCTCATTATTTTTAAATAATAAAAAACAAAACACATACCTGGCGCAGATCAGTTGACAAAGCTGCAGCTTTTTCTAATTTCTTCAATTTGTGGGGTTTGATTTTGTGCACAAATGGTCAAAGCTCAATTTATAATAATTGTGTAATGAAAGCGTTGAATAAAGCGAAACAGGTGGCAGAGATTTCTTGTGGGAGTTCACGGGAGATAGCTGCTGAGTGATGAGAGAGAGAGAGAGAGAGTAATTAAGGAGGGAAGGGGAAGAAGGGGTGCAATTGGCTGGTAATGTTAAAATTTCTTATAATAGAGCAGAATTGTTGAGATTAGGGATAGGATTTATATACTAGTAGTAGCAAAATGGATGGGGTGTATGATTTCTTGAAGAAAATGGCAGCTTCTTCTGGAAATGTCAAATGTTGAAGATTCTCTTCTTTCAGATTCTATACCTTTTATTCAAAAGTAATTATCAACTCATCCATTCATTTTTACACTATTTTAGTTTTTTTAATGGCAAAAATTTGGGTGAACCAGATACATATGATTTAACTTTTTTTTACTATCATCACATGTATACGCACTATGATCACATGCATATGTATTAGCACCGTCATATTTACTTATAATAATGCATGTGCATGAAAGTGATTGTAAATGCCATAACAAAGTGATAATTTAAATAAAGTTTATCGTATGTATATACTTCACACAAGTGTTATTTTTTTATTTGGACGATTTGTGTGTGTTTTGTGTCATGCTAGTTTTCACATCGAAAAATAGAAAATTTAATTACGATTATTACTCCTCACAATATACGTTTAGAGCAAGTCTCTTGTGAAATATTGCACCGTGCAATATCAATTAAAAAAGAAAATTATTAAATCTTGTGGGTCAAGATAAAAAAAGCAGGTCAAAAACTAGCTCTGATTTCTTCTTCTTCCTCCACGCAGATTTCTTCTTCCTCCGTTCAAACTCTTCTTCCTCCTCTGCTCGCTCCAACCCTAACCACGCATCAAGGTTCTTTCGGACTTAAACGCCGACGATGAGTAGGGATAACATTGTGAACTCCGATGAAAAAAGGAAAAAGAGGGATGATCCGATTGATGAAAACATTAGTGGATAAAACTTAAACAGATGATGAATACAAAACTTATGCGAACTTCGATGATAAATGTTTATTTCGTTTAAACCTGGAATTAATATCGCAACTCCTAATGCAGTTACGATTTATTCATATAGTAACACACATTTTTCCATAAAGTAACATATTTTTGTTCATATAGTAACACGTTTTTTCTTCATATAGTAACATATATTTCTCTATATAGTAACACGTTTGTGTTCATATAATAACATATTTTATTCAAAAGTATGTGTTCTGTAAGAACAATTATGTGTTCTTGTAAGGATAAGTACGTGTTACTAGTCCTTAAAAGAATAAATAAAATATTGGTTTTGTTCATTAATAACACATTTTTCTTCATACAATAACACGTGTTTGACCTAATAATAACACAACCCGAGAGTAAAAATTTATTTTTACCTTTGCACAAGTTTAATACACATATTTGCCCTTATAATAACACATATTTACCCCAAAATCTTATACTTAGGGATCAAATAGACCCATAATTTTTTTCTTAACACATTAAAACCATTTCTCTTTAATATTGAGATCAAATAAGTCATCATCTTAACAAAATCACACTCTTTTAATAAGAATAAAGTTGTCGAAGATTAAATACTTATTTGATTCACACATATAATTAGATTAGATATTTATTTGATCATTTTTTCATTTTTATTTTGCATTTGAGCGATTATTTTTAGACAAATACATATTATTTATTTTATAGTAACACATATTTATCGTTTAAGTAACATATGCGTAACCTAATAGTAGCACCCACAGGAGCACCTAAGGGCGTTTTTTTTTTTCCCCGCGAGTTTTGAAAATATCCACTTTGGATCCGATCCGACCCGACTAGGATCCGCAAATTTCATTAAATGGGTTATTTCACGGTATAATATTGCATATAAGAATTTGTCATACGTTTATTTATCATCTATGCTATTATTTTTCTTGCACAACTAACTCACACCACCGTATTTCAGGATGAATTCGTAATTTTATCTTATTTTAATGATTCTTGTAATAGACTTTGTTTAAAAAAAATCACTGTTAAACAAAAGAAATGTTTTAAATGTCCTTGTTTTATCACTTTAATAAAGTAAAAAAACTATTTTGAGAAAAATAATATTTCATTTGTCTCGTACTAGATGCATCATTTGGCAAAGATTTATCGGAAGAATTTTATATTATGGCTCAATTTTTAGGTTGAGTCTCAATTTAGGTCTTGAATTTTGAAGTGTCTCAAATTAAGGTCTAATTTTTAGTTTTTCTCAATTTAAGACCCACTTTTTCTCTTTTGATCTCAATTCAAGACCCGATTAATTTATCTTTATTTCAATTATTTTTATAAAATACTTAAAGTATAATAATTTTTCTAATCAAATTTTTAAAAATAATATATTAAATTAAAAAATTAAAATATTAATTTTTTCAATTTTTTTATTTTTCATGTTTTTATTTTTTTAATCAAGGTGGTGAACGTGAGTATTTAGAATAAATTCAATGACAACAATATAAAAAAATTAAAAATTTAAAAATTTATAAAATATATTCCAAAATGTAGATAAGAAAAATTATACATAATAAAAATAATTCTTTATAAATGAATTAGCGGTATATGATTAGAAATGAAAAAATAAAAATAAATTTTGGGCCTTGAATTGAGACATAAAGGAATAAAATTGGATCTTAAATTGAGAAAAATTAAAAATTAGACCCTAATTTGAGACACTTCAAAATTCAATACCTAAATTGAGACTCAACCTAAAAATTGAGCCCTTATATGAAATTCTTCCAGATTTATCTCGTGCTAAATTTATAATTTCTTTAAATAACAATAAAACAACTTTAGTCTTTTTATTTATCTTCTTCAAACACCTCAATATTGCACTACATTGTCATTATTTTTCTCATACTATTACTAACTCAATTTTATATTATTAAGCAACTCTCTTATTAAAGTTGAAAAAACTATTTCATCCCCATAAAAAATAACTTTTACATTAAAAATTGTGTCGAATAATAAATGTCTCTTTAAATACAGGAGGGAGGGAGTACATAAATTATGTATTTTTGATATTTTTATATGGTAAAAGGTGATACTTCCTTCGTTATAATTTAGATTGCTCAAAATTCAAAAATAGGCGTTATAATTTTATTTTTTCATCATAATTAACTCCCCCAATTAATCACTTCAATAAAGTTGAAATTAAAAGATTCATTTATCTTTCACTTTATATCTTTTAATACGAATAAATAATAATTTTATTAAACACATGTCATTATTAAGCAATGTAATCGTAATAGAGTAAGTATTTTATATGGTAAAAGGGGAGTAATATTTTGTATGGTAAAAGGCAATACTTAATTTAAAATAGGCCGCGTGAATCTGGTACAATTAAGAGAGTTGAGGAATGAAATATATAAGTTGGAATTTGATGGGTAATTTCATAAACTTGTATGTATAAGTAAAAAAATGATTTGTATTATGTTATGTATAGGCTCAAAAGTAATTACATTTTATGTAAAATTGAAAATATTGTGAGTGTGAAGTTAATGGAGAGCCTTTCATTTTAATGATGTGAAGTTTATTGTGGGACCTTCAAAAAAAAAAATATCATCCTGCCTGAGTTCCTCACTTTAGTGGGAGATCCGGTTCGATTCCCTTGGGAGCGAATATTTATCGATAAAATAAAAATTATCAGGATGCCCTCTAGCTTTTGTGTGTAATTGTCTTACCACCAGACCATTATGAGACAATTATAATTTTTTAATATAAATGTTATTATCACTTTTTAAAAAATTGTACGCAAAGTGTATCATTTAAATTTTTTTTTTTGAAAAGTAACACATTTTACATTAAATAAAGTATAAGTATCATTTTTTTAAATATTTATAAAATGCATCATTTGATACAAAAAAAAAAAAGGTAATAATATTAAGCCAAATTTTTAATAGATATATATTAAAAGTAATAATATCCTTATTTAAAAGTGCTATATATTTCATAATGATCTTACTACAAAATGATCTCACACAAATTTTTATTAAGACTCCACCTAAATACACATTCATTTTTAATAGATACACATATCTTAATATTTTATAATTTTAATGTAATTATTAAATACCTAAATTACCCTTACCGACTAAAAATTAAGAAAATTGTATTTTAAATACACACATTTGTTTCTTTCACCATATTCATCGGTTTTTACCTAGGTAAAAACCTTGAACACCATTTTTTAAGATCATCATTTTTGTATTTCTTTTTCCTATTAAGTAAATTATTATTTTGTTTATTGAAGGAGTAATCAAGCATGGTACTCATAAGAGAGTCTCAATATACATATATAAGTTATTCTCTACTATTTTTTTCTTTTGTATTTTTATGTATTGGGTATGTTTTGAACTTTGAATGTTGTTAATAGGTGTATTTTGATATATTGGATATGAGATACGATAGTTTAGACCTAAAAATAGGATGTGTATGGTGGTATAAATCTTTCGCACATTTTTTCAAATTTTCAAGATATTTTACTTTCTAACACGATCTGTTGAAATATAACAATATTTTAAAAAATGATTTATGAATATATGTAGAAACACCGGAAGCAGAGTGCCGAAATATGAACATTATTTCGAAAGATATTAGCCAAAAATTATGTAATTTTCGCTATCATTAGCCGAAAGTTGTTTAATATTTCTACAACTATTGATCGAATAGTTCGATAATTGTTGATTTTCTTCGATTTGGCGGATGTTGATGATAATCATCCACATGATAACGAAAGTTTTGAGGAAACATATGCCCAAAGCTTTATCAATTCGAAGAGCCAAATACCGATGAACATTCAAAGCAACCAAATGTAGATGTTCCAGAGAATGAGATTGTGATGGACTACACAAATATCTTCACAAACATAAACTATTTTCCTACTCGAGAGGCTTTGAAGGAGTGGGTAAACCTTTTGGCTAAACAACGCAATCATTAGCTGAAATATTGCTTCACTTTCGGCAACAAGTTACCAAAATATTGCTTCAATTTTGGCATTTCTTGTTTGAAAATTTATTTTTCTTTCGGCGTATTTCTTTCGAATATCTATCAAAATTTCGCAATAATTTGCGAGAATTGAATGACATGAACGGCAAATCAGGTTCGACCTCAACCGTTTCAAATTGTTAATCCAAAAATATTGTCGTGCGAAATAACAAATACCCAAGACAAGCTATATCAATAATAATTGAAATAAAATAAATATTTTGAGTATAGAACACATCAAACTACAAAAAAATAACTCAAATACCTATTTATCAAATTCAAAAATCTAAAATCTATCCCAACAAAGAACCCTAAAATACAATGACATTAACGCTCTGAAACTAAACGCTTTCCAATGGGTTTGTGACGTTTATCCATGATAGTATCGTCGAGTTCGCCGACCACAGCTTTTTCCTCTCCGTCGCTTGCTCACCGTTATTGCTCACGTTCAGCCGATCTATTTGGTGTGTGTATGATACTCCGAGATAATTTTAAGTATTTTTCACAACAGGGGTATTATGGATAATGTAAGAGAAGTGTATCAATAAAATTATAATAACAGAGTGAATCTATTGGGTATATATATCTATAAAAAAATTGATGTGTATTAGCTGGACCTTTTATTAATTATATGACATCAGTTCACTATTGATGTAGAATGAGTGCATAGGACAATCAATAATCACATTTTAAAAGAAAGAAAGGATAATCAATAATCTATTTCTAAAAGAAAGGATATCAGTAATTTAATAGAGAATTAAGCAATTGATCTAATAAATCTCATTATGTGGATAAAAGTCAATTGTGTGTCACATTCTCGTCTTTTTTGAATCTTAATAGTTAGATCGACCCTCCAACTTTTATAGATAGTCTTCTCGACTTTATTTGTGTTGCTTGCGAATAAATGATAGATACTTTAACGGAAAATAAAAATAAAGTGCTTTCAAATTATGATCCGTGACATTAATTAAATACATTCTACTAATAATCTCATTATATCCTCGGGGATATTTAAGTGCTTCTCAATTATATAGTTACGTGATTATATATATTTCTCAAAGTGTTTTAACTTTTTTGTAAAATTTACTATTATAATATTTTATAATAAACATCACCCCAAAATATTTTTCACTGAGAAGAGGACACACAAAATCAAAAAAGAACAATAATTGAGGTAGTTTTTTTGTAAATAAAGAAATTGGATAAATTGAGTACATGTGTGGACTTAAGCATAATGATAATTTGTATAAATTTGTGAATATTATGAGTGTAGAGTTTATAGAGGATTAGAACTTCATGTTAAATATTTCCATATTTAACATATACATATAGGGGATGACACATATACATATACATATAGGGGATGACACAAGTTTTTTTAATATAGTATTTTATTGTAAAGTTGTTGATTGAAAGTAAAAGAAAAGTAAAAAGTAAAGAGAGTGTGTAAGAAAAATTAAAAGTTAGTAAAATATTTTTTTATAACGTTGAATGACAAGTGTTATAATATTTATGTAAAAGTAAAAGTTATCAATAAATACAAGGCCACGTCTTCCCAAAAAATAAAATATACAACTTTAAAAAGGATGTCCAAAATAGGAAAAGAGGAAGTTTAAAATATGTGTTGTGATCTTAAGATATAAGAATAATAAATTAATTGATTTAAATTAAATTAAATTAATGGAACTAACTGGCTAGTGAACTAAAGTGGTAAAGTGGAAGGTGGAGATTGAATTCATTTTTACCCAAAAAGGTACAAACTTGTTTTAAATAATACTAATATGGATAGATAACACATACTTTTTACGATTTAGTATATAGGTCATACTTTTTATGATTAATATCTTTTGTAATATTACTCTTTCTTAATATATGATATATTTGTTTCACACATGAAACATGATATTTTTGTCTATATTTATAATATACTCATATTTAAAACATAGTATAAAAATATATAAAAATATCATGCAAGGAAAGTGATGTTTAAATTTTTAATGGGTATTTTGAAATCTTTATTTATAAAGTAAAAGAATTGGTTGAATAATGTAATAATATTTTGTATAAAATTGTGAATATTATAATAGTAAAATTTGTTAAAAAATTTCTATTGATTGTAAAAAATATTATGCAACGGATGGAAAAAAATGTGAAAAATTTATTTCAATCTGAAATATGATGCAAAAATTAAATTGTGGGGCTTGTGGGGACATTTTTGGCCTTATCTAATCTAATGATAAAAATAAGATTTAAGGTGAGTAACATGACATGTGACGTAGACTGTGAGCCACCTTGCACAATTTGAAATATTAATATGTTTTAGAGATATTGAGACGGGTGTAACTCCTAACTCGTCTTGTATTATTAATATTTATGCTCATATATTTAATATTCCTATTAACAATTGATATTTCAGCTGATAATTTTTTCCCTAATTCTCATTTTCAAACATTTAATAACTTTGTTCATATATTTGATACATCTCGCTAATATATTTGATATTCTCGACTCCCCGTCTCATGTAAAAAACATTCTCATAAGAATTTTTGCCTTTTTTTAATGGATACATTAGAGTGGTAAGTAAAGAAAACTAGTTATAATTAATGGATTTAACATGTGGCAGTGGACTTTTTTATAATAAAGTACTAAATAATTGTTTGTTTTTAATTGTAACAAAGTTACATAAAAAAGTTAAAAACAGTGATCCGAAGAAATCCAAATTATTGCACAAGACAAACTATGTAAATCCTCGGAATATTCCATAACCTAACAATGCAATTATTTATGCATGCGGTCAAATCATTCAAGAAATAAATATTTAAAAAATAAACACCTAGGCCACCGGTTCCTTATTTTAATGGGAGACCCGAGGTTTGATTCCTTTGGAAACGAATTATGGAGTTATAAGATGGTTTGGAGAAATTCTTGGAGTGTTTGGATGCTTGATGATCTAACTACTAATAACTAACAAACTAATATTTACCGATAAAAAAAAATTAATACTTAGGATATGTTTTTGGGTTTTATGAAACTAGTTTTGGATTTTAAAATTTAAAACCTATTTTAGTTTGAATTTTAAGATTTGATTTTTATAAACATCATACTATACCTATTAATAATCTATAAAACTTATACACTTATAAAAAAAAATGTTTCTCCATCTCTCTCTTTCATCTTTAAAAAAATGTATTTTCTCTATTATATTTCAATTATGTAATCATTACAACCACAATAAATAAATAATATAATAATATAACATTATTCACTCGTTATATCATAAAGTTAAATTATGTCCTACTAAAAATCCAAAACAAATATAGATAAATTTCAAAAACCCCTTGATTTCAAAAACGATTTTAAAAAATGACTTAAAAACCAAAAATAACATCACATTAGGTGATGTTTGGTTTTTAAAATTTAAAAAAGTTCTAGTTTGAGATTTTGAAAAAACTAGTAGTATTAAAAGTCATCACTACAATACCTATAGATTCTACCGTAATATTTTAAATCTCTCTCCATATATTTTAATATATTTAAATCATAGTGATACGGTACAAATATGTTATGGGCTAGGTCCGGCCCAAATGAGGGAGAGAACCAAGGGCCCAAAGAGGGGCTCGGAGTAAGAAGCATATTGATAAGTTCAAGGATAAGCCCAACATATCGATTAACAAGAATAGCGCGAGCAATTAGGATAATTACCGATAAAAGGGGGCTAGCGGTTAAGATAAACCGATAGAATAGGGAGTCGAGTAGGGAACAAGCCAAGATTCGGTCAAACAGAACCGGAAGAGAGTATCAAGAAAGATCTGGAAGGGAATATTCTCGAGATGGAAGAGTGGGACGTGGAGGATGGACGTGAACGTGGGAGGAATACGATGAAGAGTGGAGAGCTTCATCGGAGGGTGGTGATAACCGTTCACTTCCGAGTACTATTTATGTATGATCCATATGAAGAAGAAGGTACGAATTCACTTACTTACTAATCACACTTTGAACACGTAAAAACTATCTCTATTAGCATCTATTCAGCCTAACTTATTTTAGCTCCCAGAGAGGTCCCTAACCGGGTATTTAGGGCCCTCCTTTTACACACTTTCCGATCACCGACTTGAGCGCCGGAGTCCCTACGCCGGGGACTCCTCCGGCGTGTTTTGCAGGTATTCGAAGCTCGTGTTCGAGTTTGGGTTGCACTATTTTGGCACGTGTTTGAAGAGTGATCTCGCGAGTCTCGTGTACGGGGTTCGATTCTTGTTAGCGTGACTTTGTCTTACGCATCAAGTGGCGCCGTCTGTGGGAAACTTGGGTCTAAGACGTGAGTTTCCTTTATAACCGTGGTTATTATGGTTGGAGGACAAGATGAATCCAAGAAGGATGGTAGGGGAAGAGGTCGGCCCTCTCTGGTTGTCCCTTTTCCACCTCCCGCCGCCTGGAACAATGGCAAGAAGGGAAGTGGTGTCGTCTCGCACGGCCGGTGATATTGGCGAGGGTGTGGAAAGGGCTCAGCAGATCTCCCACACCCAATACACAAAGGGAGGAGGCAAATGTGACTATAGGAGCAAATCGTGCTCTAGGCGGATCGGGAGTAAGCGAGGAAGAACCACCTACTCCACCTCCCGTCGGACAAGGCGAAGGCCCCGTGCCGTAATGATTCTGGTATAGGAGTTTCGTCTCGCAAGACCCTGCGGTTCTGAGATACCGGCAACTTTCAAGGAACAGATTGATGCTACAGTGAGGACCATGCTGGAAGCTATCCTTAGAGAAGGAGTCCAATTCCCTATGCCCCGTGAGGAAAATGAGAAAGAGGTTAACCGAGAATCGGCCGTGTCATCTCGGCACGTAGATCCGATGGAAGGGACAGAGCAAGGGCTCGAAGCCCGTAGAGGAAGATGAGGTGATTTCGGGACAGCCCCGAAAGAGCCGAGAGGTGGAGATATTACGGAATATCCCGCGAGGAGAGAAGGAATGTCAAGACGCAAAGAAGGTAGGGGTGATTCTCATCCTAGGAATGATGGAGGCCAATTTTCGGTGCTCCGTAAGCGATTGACAAGATGAGGAAGCAGGTGAATGCTCGGGTTAGTAATTCTAGACCTGTGTCGGGTTCTCGATTTTCTAATGAGATTTTGCAGGATGAGCTACCTCAAAACTTCAAGCCTTTGAATTACGAGTATGATTGGACATCCGATCCCCATGAGCACCTGGTACGATTCGAGAATTCAGCTCTCCTACAGCTACAAAGGAGGGGGTCAAGTGCGGGGTCTTCTGACTACGTTGGCTAAGGTCGCTCAGCAAGGGTTCAGCCAATTGGGACCTAATACTATCAACTCGTTTGAAGAGTTTAGCAACCTGTTTTTACATCAGTTTGCTAATGCCCGGAGACAGCCCAGGCGACGCTAACGTTGTTCAACATGCAACAAGGAGAGAAAGAGAGCTTGCGGGCCTTCACGAAAAGGTTCAATCAAGCCTGCCTTGGAGGTGCCCTCCACGCCGACAGAGGTAAAAATTAATGCTTTGACTAATGGTTTTACGTGATGGGGATCTATTTTCCTCTTTAGCAAAGAAGCCTGTTGATACGTTCGATGAGCTGCTGCGGAGAGCCAAGAAGTACGTGACCTTGGAAGAGGTAAGGAAGGCCAAGCGGAACGAGGTCAAGCCGCCGATAGGAGACCTAAAAAGAAGGGGACATAAACTAAAGATACATCCCCAACAGAGCCACTTGTGGTGTATACGATCTCGGAATAGATTCGAGAAGTATACTCTGTTAAAGATAGAACCCGCAGAGGTCCCTGGACGTAGCACCGATCATCCAGAAATGAAGTTCCCCGGTCGAGGTCAAGGGGACCTATAAAGCCGAAAGAGGACAGGTCTTGTCGTTTTCATAACGAGTATGGACTTGATACTAACCAATGTTTTCACTTGAAGGATGAGATTGAAAGGCTAATACAGCCGGGCACCCGAAGGAATTCATCTATAGAGACCGGCAGCGGGGCCGCGGAGGCTCAAAAGAAAGGAGTCTCGAAAAAAAACTAAAGACAAACATCGGGGCTCACTGACCATCCAGAGGAGCAACCACCACCCAAGAGAGGTGCCATCCAAATGATAATGGGAGGCCCCGTGAAGGAGATTCATCCAGTGGCACTAAGGCCGCTGCTCGGGCCCCGCATGCCGGACGAAGGTCAAAGGTAAAAGAGATGGGACGAATGACATTCACTCCCCGCATTCACTTCGGACCGTAAGATCATGGAGAAGCTCGGGGACCTCATAGTGATGCCTTGGTAATTACTACCGATATTGATGGGTATGATGTAGCACGTATTTTTGTGGATACATGAAGTTCAAATGTATATTATGTTTTTGGACCGCTTGAAGAGGATGAACTTGAATGTAGAGATTAGAACACGTTGATACGGCTCTATATGGGTTCACCGGGAGGAGCTATTCAGCCACTAGGACAGTGATGATGTTGCAGGTGGGCTTAGGTACTCCTTCTCGAAGGAAGGTTATGATGGGAACATTTTTGGTCGTGGTATGTGTCATCTTCATACAATGTGATCTTTGGAAGACCAATTTTGAATACTTTCCAGCGATAGTATCCACCTATCATATGAAGATGAAGTTCCCGGTGGAAGATCAAGTAGGAGAAGTGAAGAGGGACCCGGCCTAGCCTCGGAGGTGTTATGTAGACTCCATCAAGTCGGGCCGATAAGGCGTACTTTAACCAAATTTCAACAGAGCCGTGAGGACCGGAGCGGAAGCGTAAGAAGTGCAAGGTCCTTCATGAGGAAGGGAAGGGACCTCCAAAATGCAAGCGGAGGAGGAGTTAATGCCGGTGGAGATATTCCCCAATAAAACTAGGTTTACCACCAGAATTGGGACTCGCATGGAGCACCAAGATTCTTGAAGAGGTAATACGTTTGATAAGAGAAAATGCTGACTGTTTGCTTTCTCACCATTAGATATGAAGGGATACCTCCGAGAAATGGCGATGCACCATCTTAATGCTGATCCTAAGGTAAGGCCGGTGAAGCAAAAACTTCGACACTTCGGAGCCGAGAAGGGCCTAATCATCGGAAAGGTAGGTGGAGAAGGCGCTTAACGCAGGCGAGTGAAGAAGATCGAAGTTCCCAGAATCGGCCGCCTAACGCCGTTCTGTCCCTAAGGGCGGCAGGTGGAGGATGTGTATTGACTTTCGTGATCGAATAAAGCGTGCCCCAAGGACCACTACCCATTACCGAGAATTGATCAATTAGTGGACTCCACAGCTAGTTTCGAGTGTTTAGCATGATGGATGCATATCAAGGATATCACTAGATACAATTGTATCCTGAGATATCCCAAAGGTCACTTTATTGTATCTTGTGGAACTTTTGGTTATGTGAAAATGCCCTTGACTGATCAATGCGGGAGCTACCTATCAGCGCATGGTGGATAAAGTATTTCGGGAGCAGATAGGTAGGAACATGGAAATGTATGTGGATGATATGTCGGTAAAGAGCCGTAAAGCTCCTGAGCATGTGGCCGACTTAGACGAATTCTTTAAGGTAATACGGAGAAATGGAATCATGTTAAATCCTGCTAAATGCTCTTTTGAAGTTGAAGCAAAGTTGATTGGAGTGAATTGATACATGTTTTTAGGGCTATTTTTAGTGCAAAAAGTGAGCTAAAGTATGATTTTTGTGCCTAAATGTGAAAAGTATCACTCTTTTGCCTAAAAGTATTACTTTGAGAGGTTTTGATGTATTTCGCCCGTTTTGCAGGTAAATCGGTGGAATTTTGCCAAACCGAGAGTACCGGTATTCTTAGAATGAAAAGACGAACATACGGGACGAAACGGGTCGGGACCGGAGCCCGTCTCGATAAAAATTCCCTGGTCTCGAGTAAGAGTCGAGGTGCACTGACCTCGACTCAAGGTTCATGCTTTGGAGGGAAACCATTTCAAAAGATAGGATCCTCGACTCGAGGGAGGAGCCTCGAGTCGAGGGAGATGAAAATTGCAGGAAGCTCGACTCGAGGGCGAGGCCTCGACTCGAGGCAGAGAGATTTTTAAAGAAACGTGTTAGCGACTTTTAGGCCTCGACTCGAGGGCCTGAAGCTCGACTCGAGGAGTGCCCAAAACCGAAAATTCAGTTTTTAAGTCATTGAAAGCCAAAACAGAGGAAGAGTTGATTCTAGCGGTTCAGAGCGGTTTCTAGGAGTTTCTTTGGCGAATTTTACATTTTGTAGCTTGAATTTACTTGTAATTGCACTTGATTGTTAGAATTGAGATAGATTCCACATTTAGTTCATTAGATTAGTAGATTGGTGGATTGTAATTGAAGTTTGCAGCTGAGAATTGGGAAGAAGTGAAGTTGAATTGAAGCATTGTACAAGTTTAATCATTCTTATTTTTGCCTATTGAAGCTTAATTGGTGATGTTCTTACCCTTTGATCTTTTTAATTCATTGCTTGTAGTAATTAGATTGTTAATTGCTTACTTAGATTTTCTAGCCATGGTTTTTGCTTGTAGCACCATGGGCTAATAGCTTTGTGCTTGGGATAATTGAAATTAGGGATGAAGTGATTGCCTCATGCTATGATTGTTGATAATTGTGATCAATTGAATTAGATTGCTTCCTAATTGTGATTCTTAATTGTGCTTCATGAAAAATTGTCTCTTTTGATTAATGGTTGATCACCCTAGCAATAGGCGAGAGTTGAGCTAACGTGATTAGGTGTTAATCGGGTTTCAATTTTGCATGATTGTATGAATTGGGGACTTCTACATTGAGAGATGGGAAGAACTAAGGATACTCACATTAGGCATTGTGATATTAATGGAGTGATTAATTTCATGATGGTTTATGCCTTCTAATTTGATTGATTTGCATTTGGATACAATCATAGCTTGTTAATCATGGATTCCTTAATGGAGATTATCCCTTGCACCCTATTCCCTCATTGATTTTAGTCTATTTGATCTTGCATTCTAAGTGTTTGATAAATTGTTTGCATAATCTTGCCATTTAATTTCTTGCAATTTGTAGTGATTTAGTTCAAGAGCTTGTTGCAACTTTAGCCATTTAGAACTCTTATCCTTGAATTTCGTTTGCATACTTTCTCCCTTGGGTTCGATATTTTTGTTGATTGGTCTTAATAACTCT
Source organism: Paraleonurus japonicus (assembly GCA_030762865.1). Classification (NCBI taxonomy): domain Eukaryota; kingdom Viridiplantae; phylum Streptophyta; class Magnoliopsida; order Lamiales; family Lamiaceae; genus Paraleonurus; species Paraleonurus japonicus. The sequence continues at coordinate 26,625,651 of CM061060.1, forward strand.
TACCCTATACACTCCAATCAAATGGCGCCGTTGCCGGGGAGTTAGTTTTTGCGCGATAAGTGAGATTCGAGGATTGTTTGAAGTGGCTATTTGTTGTTTTATTTTTGTTTTTGGTGTTTTTATTGGTGAGAATTTGATCCTTGGATTTGTGGCATTGTAGGTGTATGCTAACAAGATCAAGTGGTGTTCCACCATTGCCACTAAATCCGGAAATTGAGGCTACATTGAGAAGAAATCGTGTGAGAAGAAGAAGGGAAGCTATGGAAGGAGAAGAGCAAAGGCATGAGGAGAGATTAGTGGGTGATCCTCAAGAAGAGGAGATACATGGACAAGGAGTAGGAGGAGGAGAAAATGGAGGTAATGGGAATCACTTCCATGCTCAAGTTGGCCCCTTTCCTCAAGGGATGCCACCACAAAATTATCCCTGCCAAAATCCCTACCCTTATCCACCTCAAGCTCATCAATATCCCTACTATCCACCTCATCCACAACAATTTCCACCATATTATCCCAATATGCCGTATAATCAAGAGCCACGATACCATGAGTCACCACAACCACAACCACAACAACAACATGTAAATGAGCCACCACCTCAAGGAAGGCCTTTGAGAGAGTTCTTTGAACCACAACTTAGAGAGTATTATGATGGGATAGCAAGGCCGAGGATAGATGCCAATAACTTCGAGATAAGTCCCGCTTTGGTGAGAATGCTTAGGGAGAAGCAATTTGAGGGTAGAGATGAAAATGAGTGCCCACATCAACATATGGCACAATTTCTTGAGATAGCCGACACTACAAAAATACCATGGGGTGCCCGAAGATGCCAAGAAGTTAAGACTCTTTGCCTTTACATTGAAAGGAAGAGCAAAAGCATGGCTTAATTCATTACCGCCCGGGACCGTACGGACATGGGAGGAGTTGTCAAAGAAATTCTTGATGAAATTTTACCCACCATCAAAGACCGTGCAAGCAAAGGAGGCTATTTCCCATTTCCGACAAAAGAATGGGAAGACGATACCGGAGGCGTGGGAGAGGTATGGCATGTTACTTATTAATTGCCCTCAACACGGTTTCCCGGAGGAGCAAACCATTATGTACTTTTGCAATGGTTTGACGGATGGGGATAGGTCGCTTTTGAATGCTTGTGCTAATGGATCGATTTGGTCGAAAACCGTGGGGCAAATGAATGAAATTATGGAGAACATAGCTCAAGACTCATTCCAAGTGTCGGTTAATAGAGGAGCACATCATAGAGTGTCACAAGTTGATGAGATAGAGAGTATGAAGAGTATGATGATGACTATGATGGACCGATTGGGAGCTCTTACGACTTCACAAAGCCAAGCAAGTGTGAGTCCATCCGTTCCTCATGTTGATGTTGGGCCAAGTTCATTGCCGGTGGAAGAGGTGAGTTATATGGGTAGGCCTCCATTCCAAGGAGGCTATCAAGGAGGAAACTATCAAGGGAACTATCAAGGAGGAAGGCCTTATCAAATGCCTTACCAAAATAGGCCACAAGGAAGCTATCAACCTCAACCGCAAGCTCCATTCAATGGGAATACATGGAGGAGACACGAAAATTTTTCATATGCCAATCCGAGAGCCGCCGTTCAATTTCCTCCCGGATTTGATCCGGTGCAAAAGCTCCAAACAATGAAGGAAAGGCTACTACGGAGGAGATCTTGGGGTTGATTGTGAAGAAGTTGGAAGCGAATGATTCAAGGCTTGATGATATAGGGAAGCAAATGGACACTCGTTTCAAGACGATTGAGCATCAAGTAGGGCAACTTGCTACTACGGTTGGGAAGCTCTCGTCTACGGTGGATGATTTGCAAAAGAAAGAATCAAAGGAGTATTGTCAAGCCATCGAGCTTAGGAGTGGTGCACGGTATGAAGGACCAAAATTTCCTTCAAGAGGTGATGGAGAGGATAAGCCTTATGAAAGTTGTGATGAAGAAAAGCAAGAGGTGATGGAGGAGGAAGAAAAGAAGAAGCCAAAGTGGTTGATGGCAAGGGAAGAGAAAGCAAAGAAAAAGATTATTGAAAAGGATGAGAAAGGGATTCCAAAGACGGTTGTTCCCGTGCCTTATCCTCAAAGGTACATGAAGAAAGCACTAGATGAGAAGTTTGCTCGATTCCTTGAGGTTTTCAAAACATTGTATATCAACATTCCTTTTTCGGAGGCCCTTGAGCAAATGCCTCACTATGCGAAGTTTCTTAAGGATTTGCTAGCAAAAAGGAGGAGAATGGAAGAGCCGGAGTTAGTTAAATTGACCAAGGAGTGTAGTGCTATGCTTCAACAAGAGCTTCCTCCAAAGTTGAAGGATCCGGTAGCTTTACTCTTTTATGTGATCTTGGTAATGGGTTGGAGAAGCAAGCCTTGTGTGACTTGGGGGCAAGTATTAACTTGATGCCATTTTCCATGTTTAAGAGGCTCAACCAAGGAAAGTTAGGAGCCACGACCGTAACTCTCCAACTTGCCGACGGGTCAACGACTATTCCAAGAGGTATTGTGGAGGATGTTTTGGTCAAGGTAGAAGACTTTGTGTTTCCAGCGGACTTTGTAGTACTTGGAGATGGAGGAGGATAAAGATGTACCATTGATCTTAGGGAGGCCGTTTCTAGCTACCGCAAGAGCGGTGTTTCATGTGAGTGAAGGAAGGCTTACTTTGAAGCTTGATGATGAAGAGCTTCATTTTTCAATGAAGGACGTGATGAAGCACCCTATGGAGAAGGAGGAATGCCACGTTGTGGATGTGATTAATTCATGCCTTCAAGAGGCTTGGGAGGATTCTTCTTATACTTTTTTCTCTCAAGATTATGTTATTCCATCATATAATCATCCTCTTAATGAATCTTGTGTTTCTTATAATTGTGATAGGGATGCATTGGAAGTGGAGGAGGTGAAAGAGATAAAGTTCGAAGGATTTCCCAATCAACCTTGGGAAAACAATGAAGATGGTAAGCTAAGTGAAGAGAAAGTGAAAGGAGCCCTTAAGCCACTACCCGAGCACTTGAAGTATGCTTATTTGGAGGAAAATGAAGGTTGCCCGGTAATTGTATCGTCATATCTTACATTTGATGAGGTAACTAAATTACTTGATGTTCTTCGTAAGCACAAATCCGCCATAGGTTGGTCCATTGATGACTTAAAAGGTATAAATCCTTCAATTTGTATGCATAGGATTAGGCTTGAAAAGGACCATAAATCCATAGTTCAACCACAAAGGAGAGTGAACCCTAATATTCAAGAGGTAATTAGGAAAGAAGTTGTGAAATTGTTAGATGCTAATATGATTTTTCCTATTTCCGATAGTCCTTGGGTCTCTCCCTTACATGTGGTGGCTAAGAAAGGGGAATTACGGTAATAAAGGGAGAAAATGATGAATCAATTGCTACAAGGGTAGCTACGGGGTGGCGAGTGTGTGTTGACTATAGAGAACTTAATAAGGCCACGTGCAAGGACCACTTTCCCTTACCTTTTCTTGATCAAATGATTGATAGATTAAGTGGATTTGAGTATTATTGTTTCTTAGATGGTTATTCCGGATACAATCAAATTATGATTGCAGAAGACCAAGAAAAGACTACTTTTACTTGCACGTATGGGCCGTTTGCTTGGAAAAGAATGCCATTTGGCCTTTGTAATGCTCCGCCACTTTCCAAAGATGCATGATGTCAATTTTTCATGGCTTGATTGAGAAAATTATGGAGGTATTTATGGATGATTTTTCCGTGTTTGGTGAGTCATTTGATAATTGCCTTGCTAATCTTGATATTGTTTTGCAAAGGTGTGAAGATAAGAACTTGGTGCTCAATTGGGAGAAATGCCATTTCATGGTTAAGGAAGGCATTGTATTGGGACATCATGTATCATCAAAGGGATTGCAAGTGGATAAGGCAAAAATTGTGGCTATTGAGAAGTTACTTCCACCTAAGGATGAGAAGGGAATTCGATCATTCCTTGGACATGCCGGGTTCTATCGGCGATTCATAAAGAACTTTTCTCAAATTTCTAAACCTCTATCTCATCTCTTAGAAAAAGACGTGCCATTTGAGTTTAATGATGATTGTTTGATTGCTTTTAGGTCTTTGAAGGAAGCTTTGACGAGTGCACCCATTCTAATTACTCCGGATTGGACAAAGCCCTTCATTATCATGTGTGATGCAAGTGATTTCGCTTATGGGGGTCGTTTTAGGACAATTGAAAGATAAGAGGTTCATGCTATCTACTATGCCTCCAAGACTTTTAATCCGGCCCAAGTCAATTACACCACTACCGAGAAAGAAATGCTTGCGGTGGTGTACGCTTTTGATAAGTTTCGACCTTATCTTGTAGGTTCGAAAACTATTGTGTACACCGACCATGCCGCAATTCGGTATCTCATGTCGAAAAAGGATGCCAAGCCTAGGTTGATTCGTTGGATATTATTGTTGCAAGAATTTGACATGGAGATTGTGGATAAGAAAGGAAGTGAAAATGTCATAACGGATCACCTTTCTAGACTTGAAGGAGTAGAAGAGACGGAAAGAGATGTCAAGGAAGTTGAAGAGACCTTTCCCGATGAGGGATTACTAAGTATTGAAGAAGTCATGAGTGTGGTAAAGGAAGGGGATGTTCCTTGGTTTGCCGATTATGCTAATTTCTTAGCAAGTGGAGAATTGCCACCGGAAATGAATCCTTTTGAAAGGAAGGTTTTTATAACCGGGTCAAACATTTTGTATGGGATGATCCATACCTTTTCAAGGTGGGGGTAGATGGAGTGCTTCGTAGGTGTGTGACAAGGAAGGAAGGGGAGGAAATCATGAAACATTGCCACTCTCTACCATGTGGAGGCCATTATAGCACGTCTAAGACCGTGAGGAAGATTTTATTGGCGGGATTCTATTGGCCAACCATTTTTAAGGATTGTGAGAGATTTATCAAGGAATGTGACAAGTGCCAACGGATAGGGAACCTTAACAAGAGGGACGAGATGCCATTGAGCAATATCTTAGAAGTGGAAATTTTTGATGTATGGGGAGTTGACTTTATGGGGCCATTTCCACCGTCGGAGGGATATCAATATATCCTCGTAGGGGTTGACTATGTTACTAAATGGATAGAAGCCATTCCAACCAAAAGCAATGATTCTAAAGTGTTGATAGCCTTCTTGAAGAGAATCTTCACACGGTTTGGGGTTCCAAGGATTTTGATAAGTGACGGTGGTAGCCATTTTGTTAACAAAGCCATGGAGAAGCTTTTGTTAAGGTATGATGTTAAACACAAGGTTGCTACTCCTTACCACCCACAAACGAATGGCTTAGCCGAGGTGTCTAATCGCTTGATTAAAGGTATTTTGGAGAAGACGGTGAGGACAAGTAGAAAGGATTGGGCAACAAAGCTTGATGACACATTGTGGGCATATCGAACCGCCTTTAAGACACCCCTTGACATGTCTCCCTACCAATTAGTGTATGGAAAAGCTTGTCATCTTCCGGTGGAGTTGGAGTATAAAGCATTTTGGGCTCTTAAAAGTTGAATTTTGATGAAGAACTTGTGGGAGAGAAGAGGGCTCTACAATTACATGAGTTGGATGAGTTTAGGATGAGAGCTTATGAGAGTTCAAAGATTTTTAAGGAAAAGACCAAGAAGTGGCATGATGCAAGGCTTAGAAGGAAGGAGTTTAAAGAAGGAGATCAAGTGTTACTATTCAACTCAAGGTTGAAGCTTTTTCCCAGTAAACTCAAATCAAGATGGAGTGGACCTTTCCGTGTTGTGAAGGTTTTTCCTAATGGATACTTTGAAGTGATGAACGACAAGGATGAAAGGTTTATAGTGAATGGGCACCGGTTGAAGCTCTATCATGTTCATTCACAAAAAGAGGTTTTGGATGCTCTTGATCTCAAGGATGTGCCTTACTTAGGAAGTGAGAGGGAAGTATGAACTCTTAGAGTTCCGTCCGGCAAAGGACGTTAAACCTAGCGCTTGATGGGAGGCAACCCATCCTTTCTTGCTTTCGTGTGTTTGTTTTTTTTTGTTGCTTTGAATAATTGGGTCTTTTGATCCTTGTAGGTTGTGAGATTCGCTTGGAACTTGAGGAGCTCTATGCATGTTTGAAGGAAGATGGAGTTGAAAGGCTCTTTGGTACCACACTTCCTTTCAAACTTAGATTTGTCTAAGTTTGGGGGAGGTGTTTCTCTTCCCATCTCTAATTCTTTTGTGCTCTTCTATGATTTTGGGGTTGGATGAGCTTATTGCTTAATGATGATGATGCTATAATTGTGTCTTGGCTACCTTGTATATTTTGAGCTTCATTTGTCTTGAGCTTAATAGTGGATTAATTGACATATTTTTGAGTATCATCTTGATATAGTGAGTATGCTTGAGGTTATGTACATGAGCATTTGTGCTTGAGTTGTAAGACTAGTGGATTTTGTTATGATCATTAGTAGATTTGTAGCTTGATGCTAGTTGCTTGATTAATTATGTGAAGATGAATGTGATTGATAATACTTGATTCATTGCTCAATTTAAGCCCGTGAGTTTTGTGCCTAATAATCGTACATCTTATACGGTTGATTTGATTCCTTTGTGAGTGCATCATTCATGAATTGTATGCTAGAACTTGCCACTAGACTTGTTGATATTGATCTTTGTGTAATGTTTTGAAAATGACAAGAGGCCATGTTTGGAATGATGAGTCACTTTGCCAAATACTTTCCTACCAAATACATTTGATTTCCTTAGTGAGCCATGTTGAGCCTATGATCCATATTCTTTGGCAAGCCAAGTGAAATTGAAACCATTTGGCCTATTTGTATGAGCCTTTCTTGTCCTATGTTTAGTTGAGCTTGAATGTTGGCTAATGATGGTGATTTGATTGCTAAGTGTGGGAAGATGATGAGCTAAGTGATGAATGAAGCATAAAAGAAAAGAAAGGTTGTTAAAAGTTGAATTTGGAAAAATGCATGAAGTGAAAAGAATAAAGATTCAATTTGTGAGCTTTAAAAGAGAAAGCTCAAGTGAATGGTGGAATGATCATTGAAGTTCAAAAGGAAGAGTGTTGCTAGATGAAAGTGAAGAGATGTGCATTGTATGGATTAGTTTACATTCAAGTCTCTACTACTTAGTCACTCTTATCCATAAATATCCCACCTTTCCAAAGAGCCTACATTACAACCTAGAAGAAAGACCTCTTTGATTCTTGATTGATCACAAATGATTTTGATTGAGATTAAGTCTTGTGGCAAGCATATGGTGTACTTATTTGTGAATTTGATGATTGAGTGCTTTAAACCTTGATACACTTGAGTGAAGAGTGAAACACTCCATGGAAGGAGCAATGTGTTGAGTATTTGATTGAGCATTTGTTTGAGCATGATTTGTCTTGATTGCTAGTGGATAGTTGCATTGATACAAGTGATCATTGATGAGTTCGATAGTCTTATTTTTCGTCTATGGTGCCATGTGACATAATTGCAATCAATTCACTCCTTTGTTCTTAGTTTCTACATTGCTCGAGGACGAGCAACAATTCAAGTTTGGGGGTATGATTGGAGTGAATTGATACATGTTTTTAGGGCTATTTTTAGTGCAAAAGTGAGCTAAAGTATGATTTTTGTGCCTAAATGTGAAAAGTATCACTCTTTTGCCTAAAAGTATTACTTTGAGAGGTTTTGATGTATTTCGCCCGTTTTGCAGGTAAATCGGTGGAATTTTGCCAAACCGAGAGTACCGGTATTCTTAGAATGAAAAGACGAACATACGGGACGAAACGGGGTCGGGACCGGGCCCGTCTCGATAAAAATTCCACTGGTCTCGAGTAAGAGTCGAGGGTGCCTGACCTCGACTCGAGGTTCATGCCGGAGGGAAACCATTTCAAAAAGATAGGATCCTCGACTCGAGGGAGGAGCCTCGAGTCGAGGAGATGAAAATTGCAGGAAGCTCGACTCGAGGGCGAGGCCTCGACTCGAGGCAGAGAGATTTTTAAAGAAACGTGTTAGCGACTTTTAGGCCTCGACTCGAGGGCCTGAAGCTCGACTCGAGGAGTGCCCAAAACCGAAAAATTCAGTTTTTAAGTCATTGAAAGCCAAAACAGAGGAAGAGTTGATTCTAGCGCCAGAGCGATTTCTAGGAGTTTCTTTGGGCGAATTTTACATTTTGTAGCTTGCATTTACTTGTAATTGCACTTGATTGTTAGAATTGAGATAGATTCCACATTTAGTTCATTAGATTAGTAGATTGGTGGATTGTAATTGAAGTTTGCAGCTGAGAATTGGGAAGAAGTGAAGTTGAATTGAAGCATTGTACAAGTTTAATCATTCTTATTTTTGCCTATTGAAGCTTAATTGGTGATGTTCTTACCCTTTGATCTTTTTAATTCATTGCTTGTAGTAATTAGATTGTTAATTGCTTACTTAGATTTTCTAGCCATGGTTTTTGCTTGTAGCACCATGGGCTAATAGCTTTGTGCTTGGGATAATTGAAATTAGGGATGAAGTGATTGCCTCATGCTATGATTGTTGATAATTGTGATCAATTGAATTAGATTGCTTCCTAATTGTGATTCTTAATTGTGCTTCATGAAAAATTGTCTCTTTTGATTAATGGTTGATCACCCTAGCAATAGGCGAGAGTTGAGCTAACGTGATTAGGTGTTAATCGGGTTTCAATTTTGCATGATTGTATGAATTGGGGACTTCTACATTGAGAGATGGGAAGAACTAAGGATACTCACATTAGGCATTGTGATATTAATGGAGTGATTAATTTCATGATGGTTTATGCCTTCTAATTTGATTGATTTGCATTTGGATACAATCATAGCTTGTTAATCATGGATTCCTTAATGGAGATTATCCCTTGCACCCTATTCCCTCATTGATTTTAGTCTATTTGATCTTGCATTCTAAGTGTTTGATAAATTGTTTGCATAATCTTGCCATTTAATTTCTTGCAATTTGTAGTGATTTAGTTAAGAGCTTGTTGCAACTTTAGCCATTTAGAACTCTTATCCTTGAATTTCGTTTGCATACTTTCTCCCTTGGGTTCGATATTTTTGTTGATTGGTCTTAATAACTCTTACCCTATACACTCCAATCACAGGTAAGTTTCTCGGATACATGGTGAACCAAAGAGGAATAGAGGTGAATCCGGAGAAGGTACAAGCGGTGCTGAACATGCAGCCCCTAGGACCTTGAAGGAGCTCCAGACGCCGAACGGGAGGATAACAGCCGAGTCGATTTATAGCCGGATCAGCCGAGAGGAGTTATCAGTTCTTCCGCATCCTCGAAAAGGGTCTAAATTCACTTGGGACGAGCAAGTGCTTGGAGGCTTTCGAGGAGCTCAAAACCCATTTAGTTCAACTCCCAACACTCACAAAGCCCTTACCAGTGATATCCTGTATTTATATTTATCTCGTGGGGAAGCACTCATTGAGCACAAGATCTTGATAAAAGAACAAGGTTTTGAGCGAAGCCGTGTACTATGTGAGTAAGCTTATCCAAGAAGTGGAAAGTAGATACTCCGAGATCGAAAAGGCGGCTTTGGCGATTATGGTTACGGCCAGGAGATTGAGGCCTTATTTTTTTATCACATAAGATTGTTGTTAGAACTAACTATCCATTGAGACAGGTGATAGCTCGTGCTTGACCTATCCGGAAGGATGGTGAAATGGGCTATCGGGTGGGTGAATACCAAGTGGAGTTTGAGCCCGGAAAAGCCATTAAGGCCCGTGCCTTATCGGACTTCATTCGGGAGGCTACACGACCGGAGGAGATTGCACCTTGGAAGCTCTATGTGGATGGATCAACAACATTGATGGGTTCTCGAGCCGGCATTGTGCTAATCGATCCCGTGGATTAGAAACCCAGTGGTGTCAAGTTCCAGCTGCACCTCTAATAATGGGGCGGAGTATGAGGCACCGATCAAAGGGGCGGAGATGGCGGGATTTGGGAGCTCAAGGTATCATCATATTTTCTCGACTCTCGATTAGTGTCCCAACAGTGAACGAGGACCGTGAGGCTAAAGACCCCAAGATGATAGCGTATAAAGACCGAGTTAAGGAGCCGGAGAGCAGGTTCTATCGGTTCGAGGTCCAGCAGATTCCGAGAGAGGAGATTATGAAGGCGGATGGGTTGGCAAAACTCGTTAGTTCCTCACCAATAGGAGGATCAAGCAAGATAACTTTGGTTACCGCCGAAAGAGAAGCTCAGAGCCCATAGTGGGAGCTGTTGATGACGCGACAGATTGGAGAAGTGAAATCGGAAGGCGCTAACTCAGACCTGCTATGGGGTCTCGGAGAGATAAGCAATTTAGAATCGATTCTGTATAATTGGTGATTAACTATATAAAACGATCTTTCACATGTCCATATCTAAGATGTTTATCTAGCGGGGAAGGAAGGCATGTGTTAAAGGAGATGCATGAGGGATGTGCGGCGGATCATGCGGGAGCTCGGGACCGCAAGAAGAACCTTAAGAGCTGGATACTTCTGCCAACTATGAATGAAGATGCAAAGGACCTAGTGAAGAGGTGCGAAAGATGTCAAAAGCATGGCCAGTGATACACCTCCTACCGAGGAGATGGGTGCTATGTATACCCCGTGCCCTTTTGCCAAATGGGGATGGACCTGGTAGGGCCCTTCCCTCTAGCTCGAGGCCGAAAAGTTCCCGATTGTGGCGATCGATTACTTTTGCAAATGGGTCGAAGCAGCTCCTTTAGCTAAAATTGATGAACAAAATGGAATAAAGTTCCTGTGGAAGTTTATATGTTGCAGGTTCGGTGTTCCCGGAGATCCTCGTGTCGGATAATGAGACCCAGTTCAATGGCGGCGGGTCCAGAATGGTGTAGGGCCTTGAAGATTTGCCGAAATTCACTTTGGTTGCGCACCCCGAGGCTAATGGCCGAGTCGAAGTCACTAATCGGATCGTGGTTAATGGGATCAAGGCACGATTAGAGAAGGTGGGGGAGCATGGGTCGATGAGCTAGACTCGGTTTTATGGGCCTATAGAACTACCTTGAGAACCACAACAGTGAATCTCCTTTTCGGTTAATTTATGGAGTGACGTTGTGCTTCCGACGAAATAGGGATGAGTTCCCATCGAATTGAGCATTTTAATGAGGAGGTAAACCAGAACTTGATGAAGGAGAACCTGGACCTACTCGAAGAAGAAAGAGAGGCCGGAGTGATAGCCGAAAGATACAAGGCTAGAATCAAAGCCACATACAATAAAAGAGTGGTTCCTAGAACATTCGAAAAGGGAGATCTCGGTGCTGAGAAGAGCTGATGCCTTGAAGCCGGTGAAGAAGCTGGAACCCAACTTGGAGGGACCTTATTGGAGTCGTGCAAGTATTGCCGGGAGCATATATCTTGGAAGAGATGGATGGGACACCCGTGATACGACCTTGGAATGTCGCCAATCTGAAGAGGTTCTTCGTTTAGGAGTACTTCTTGCTATCATTATTGCTTTGTAATTGATTTTATAGTTGTTTTCCATTTGAACTATTGTCTGCAACCCTACTAGTACTCTTTTTTTCCCCTCACCTATGGGTTTCCCACCGGGTTTTACCATAGGAGGTTTTTAGGAGGCTAGCTTAGGCTCTTCGGGGTCTATGTTGACACTTGTCAATAGGGCATTTCAATTAATAAAAATTCATTTTCAGTTTACATCGATTGTTTACTTTATGAAAAAGGGGTGGATTGCATACAAATGCTAATCAAGTGTATGAAATAAGCGAAAGTGGTGATAAGACGATTAAGTGAATCTAAAAATTCACTTAGAATTTTTAAGGTTCAAAGAATTGACCTTAAAAGAATTTAAAGGCTCCGATAGGGCCCGGATTTTGTTTAAGTGAATTGGAGAATACATTTAGATCGGGAAGGCCGAGAGAGGGCCCGAATTTCGATTAAGTGAATCGAAAATTCACTTAGGATTTTTAAGGTTCAAAGAATTGACCTTAAAAGAATTTAAAGGCTCCGATAGAGTCCGGATTTTGTTTAAGTGAATTGGAGAATTCATTTAAAGCTGGGAAGGCCCAAAGAGGGCCGGATTTCGATTAAGTGAATCGAAAATTCACTTAGGATTTTTAAGGTTCAAAGAATTGACCTTAAAAGAATTTAAAGGCTCCGATAGAGCCCGGATTTTGTTTAAGTGAATTGGAGAATTCATTTAGATCGGGAAGGCCCAGAGAGGGCCCGAATTTCGATTAAGTGAATCGAAAATTCACTTAGAATTTTTAAGGTTCAAAGAATTGACCTTAAAAGAATTTAAAGGCTCCGATAGAGCCCGAATTTTGTTTAAGTGGATTGGAGAATTCATTTAGACTTGGAAGGCCCAGAGAGGGCCCGGATTTCGATTAAGTGAATCTGAAAATTCATTTAGAATTCTTTAAGGTTCAAGAAATTGACCTTAAGAGAATTTAGAGGCTCCGATAGAGCCCAGATTTTGTTTAAGTGAATCGGAGAATTCACTTAGATTTTGAAGGCCCGAGAGGGCCACGATTTCGATTAAGTGAATATGAAAATTCACTTAGGATTTTTAAGATTCAAGAAATTGACCTTAAAAGGATTTAGAGGCTCAGATAGAGCCGAATTTTGTTTAAGTGACTCGGAGAATTCACTTAGATTTTGAAGGCCGGAGAGGGCCCTGATTTCGATTAAGTGAATATGAAAATTCACTTAGGATTTTTTAAGGTTCAAGAAATTGACCTTAAAAGGATTTAGAGGCTCCGATAGAGCCCGGATTTTGTTTAAGTGAATCGGAGAGTTCACTTAGATTTTGAAGGCCGGAGAGGGCCCTGATTTCGATTAAGTGAATAATCATTCAATTAGGGTTTTTAAAGGTTCCAGAGAGAGCCTTAAAATTTTTTTAGAAATATTAAGTGAATGAATTCACTTAAGGTTTTTAAATGTTCCGAGAGAGCCTTAAAATTTTTCCAAGAATATTAAGTGAATAATCATTCACTTAAGGTTTTTAAAGGTTCCCTAGAGAGCCTTAAAATTTTTCGAAATATTCACTTAGGGTTTTTAAAGGTTCCCGAGAGAGCCTTAAAATTTTTCCAAGAATATTAAGTGAATAATCATTCACTTAGGATTTTTAAAGGTTTCCAAGAGAGCCTTAAAAATTTTTCAGAAATATTAAGTGAATAATCATTCACTTAGGGTTTTTAAAGGTTCGAGAGAGCCTTAAATTTTTCAAAAATATTAAGTGAATAATCATTCACTTCGGGTTTTTAAAGGTTCCCGAGAGAGCCTTAAATTTTTCAGAAATATTAAGTGAATAATCATTCACTTAGGATTTTTTAAGGTTCGGAGAGAGTCCGAGGGACTATCTCAAAAAGATGAGGATGATTGATACAATATAAGAAGCAATTATAAGTTATGATATTCATAGAGCGGCGAGAGGGATTACGATCAAAAACCATTAAGGGCCCGCATAGGGCCTATTGTCTAGAAAAATATAAGGGCCTACGGGGCACAAATAGCCCCATGAAGATCCCGTGCAATATCATAAAAAGGCTTGTTGGGACACAAACAGCCCAACGAGAGGCCTACCGGTTTGACCACGGGACACAAACAACCCGGGTTAAGTGTAGCATTGTTCAAAAACATAAAGAGTAAATTGTTCAGAGGAAGAAAAGATAAAAAGTTTAGTGGGGAGGAATTAATAGTCTCCTTTTCGGAATGGTGGCTGGAGTCGCCGCCTTCGCTTGCCGCCCTTTCTTTGATAAGTCCGGTGGGGTCAACAGGATCTTCGCCGGGGAGAATGGGGAAAGGAGGGACATGCATAGGGAGCAGGCTGGTGGCATCGGCCTCCAACACTCGAAGCTTCCTCACGGCGGCGCCGATACTAGGAAGCCACCAGGGCTCATCTGGATTACCATTCCCATCACCAAGGAAATTGGGGGTGTCTTCGAGTGGTCTCGAAGGGGAGCCTCGCGGTCATACTCCCCCTTGAAGTCAAGAGCTTGGTGCCGGGCAATGGCCGTGTCAAACCCATGATCCACAAAAAGGGGATATACTCTCCCATATACCCTAGATAGCTCGGATGCTCTTGTATGCCTTTAGCCGGGAGGTGTGCGGAGTCTCCCGAAACTCCCGCCCTAAAGGGGAGGTGAAGAGGGCATTTAAGCGAGCTTGATTCCTTTTGCCTAGGATTTCGACTCCGCCTCCCTAACCTCGTATCTGCGCCAGCCTTTGTCTCTTGGTTAGCAGCAGAACTTTGTGGCGTAATTTCTTACATTCTTATACCGATTGATCGCGCACAGAAGTGAGCTCCTGGACTTTGCGTTTCTCTAAGTCCGGGAAGGACTCCACCTCCTCTTTGGCTGCGAGACGGCGTCTTTGTAGGAGCTAGTGGCCAAATCTGAAAATAAAATACCAAACTAAGACACGAAGCCAAGTTAGTGGATATTTCTATCATGAGAAGTTTGAGAAAATAGCGATAGGGTAGACAGGGGTTTACCTCAAGAAAAGACTCGGAGGCGCGAGCGATTTTCTCCAGGAGAGAGAGGCCTAACAGAGATCGGGAAGTTCCGGTGGAGACATATCTTTGGCGAAGGAGGAGAGGGGATTCTCATCCTCGGGATTGGACTCCGAGATCGATATGGGAGTACAGGGGAATCGACCTTCTTCCCTTTGGAGCGTTTACGGTGGTTTCACCGCGAGCTTGGGGGCACGAGTAAGTAGGAACTGGGGAGCATCTTCCGGGACAGGGAGCAGCTTGGGGCGATGAAGCTGGCGGAATTGGCTGGCTTACGGACACACTTCGACATCCAATTCATCTCTACCCAAGGAGAAAGCGAGAGTCGATCTCCATATAAAGTATATGTATGCATGTAAGCACGAGATGCGAGAAGAGACATAGTAAGAAAATACATTATAAAAGAAGTTTACCATCCTCGGAGGCTAGAGGAGTCTCGGGAGAATCAAAACCAAAATGAGATAAAAGACGGGGTCACTACCGAGATCGGCGAGAATTAAAGAGACCTTGCCTCTGCGTGCGAGTTTAACTTGCGGATGACTTGGTAATTGAGACTGGTGGTAGATTGAGGGTGGGGAGCCTTCATGAGGGGGTTCTTGAAAATCCACGCTTCGTGAGGAAAACCCTAGAGTTCGGGGGAACAACAAAGAAGTATTCCTCGATCCAGGTTGGGGACAACGCCGTGAGGACGAGTGAGGAAGGAGCATAAACCCGAGCCCGGGCAGTAGTATAGAAAAAGAGTGGAAGATTTTACAGTTAAAGTGGGTGAAAAAGAGATCCCCGCTAGGCTCTCCCCGGCCCCTTTTACTAGCATGTAAAAGGAGATCATCATTTGAAGGCCATTGGGGTAAAGCTGGTTTAGGGGACCACTAAAGAGTTCAGAAATTCGAACAAGAAAAGGAGAGGGGGAAGCGGAGACCCACACGGATTTGTTCTCCCTAAAAGCTAGGGTTCGGCCCTCGGTCAGTGGGGCCTTTCCCCGCACGGGTATCCGAGTGGAGAAAGCGGGAAATCCACCCTCGACGGTGGAACTCCTCTAGTGTCCCTAAGGACATCTTGGAGGAGGATGAAACCTTGTCCCGAGGATCACGGGAATAGGAATATCATCCATGGCTTCTTATTTAAAAGAAAAAGAGAAGGAGGGTGATGGAATTAGAGTAAGAAACAGAAAAATATATATACCCGGTGAGGAAGAAGACGATAATGGGAGGAGGCACGCTGGAAGTGCGAAAATCTCGAAGAAGTTACTGCGAGAGTAATGAGGGAGAAAAAGTGGGGAGATAAACTTAGAGATTTGAAGTGCTAATAAAAAAGGGAACAGATTATTGCCACTGAATAGGGGTATAAGGGATGCAAATTTTCTTATTAGACGTTTAGGGAGGAGCATTGATGACCGATTAAAGGATGGGACGTTTGATGGGATGTTCCTGCACCCGGGCGGGAAGCCGAGGAGTCTCTCGATAAAAGGGGTTTTAACAGTATCCGGTTATCAATCTTTTCGGATAATTAGCTACTCACTTGGGCCCCACACGTCCCAAGAGAGTAGGGGAGCATTGATACGGTACAAATATGTTATGGGCTAGAGTCCGGCCCAAATAAGGGAGAGAACCAAGGAAGGGCGAGGGCCCAACAAGGGCCCAAAGAGGGGCTCGGAGTAAGAAGCATATGGATAAGTTCAAGGATAAGCCCAACATACCGATATGGGGTCGGATTAACAAGAATAAGCGCGGCGATTAGGATAATTACCGATAAAAGGGGCTAACGGTTAAGATAAACCGATAGAATAGGGAGTTGAGTAGGGAACAAGCCAAGATTCGGTCAAACAGAGCCGGAAGAGAGTATCAAGAAAGATCTGGAAGGGAATATTACGGAGATGGAAGAGTGGGGCGTGGAGGATGGACGTGAACGTGGGAGGAATACGATGAAAAGTGGAGAGCTTCATCGGAGGGTGGTGATAACCGTCCACTTCCAGTACTATTTATGTATGATCCATGTGAAGAAGAAGATACGAATTCACTTACTTACTAATCACACTTTGAACACGTAAAAACTATTTCTATTAGCATCTATTCAGCTAACTTATTTTAGCTCTCGAGAGGTCCCTAACCGGGTATTTAAGGCCCTCCTTTTACACACTTTCCGATCAGCGATTTGGCGTCGGAGTCCCTACGCTGAGGACCCTCCGGCATGTTTTGCGGGTATTCGAAGCTTCGTGTTCAAGTTCGGGTTGCACTATTTTGGCACGTGTTTGAAGGGTGATCTCGCGAATCTCGAGTACGGTGGTTCGATTCTTGTTAGCGTGACTTTGTCTTACGCATCACATAGTAATTCACATCATTCAATCATTACAATCACACTAAACAATAATATAATAATATGATTGCATTTCCTCTTACACATTAATTTGATAAAAAGTTAAATCTCACTCTACTAAAGAAAATTAAAACAAACAAATACAGCTATTTTTTTTTTTATCAAAATTACAAAATCTCCTAAATTTTAAAAATTCAATTTTTAAAGTCACCTAAAATTCAAGACGAACATCACCTTAGAGTCTAAGCTATAAATTAAAATATTCGACAATGAGAAAATATATCCACTTTCATAAAAAAAAAAAAATTATACTCACATCTTACGAAAAATTATTTATATTTATTGTCCATATTTCTCCCACTAATACCCTTAATTTATTGTGGTCAAACCCCCACCCCCACCACTCAGCCACCCCGCCCTGAGCGACCCAATGGAACGAGTCGTTCCAGGGGGTAGTTCCACCCAAAACGACACCATTTTGGATAAACGACCCTACCACTACGTCATCCCGCCCCCAATCCATGAACGACCCAATGGAATGCGTCGTTCCATGGGATCGTTCGGCGACTCATTTTTATATTTTGAATTACTCGGTGAGTAGGGGGTGCAACTGATGGTTTCGGGGTGGGTGAAGAGGTGTGGAGCATGTGGGTAAAAATATTGTTGTTTCAAAAGGGTAGTTTGAACAATTTACTACAAAATAAGTAAAAAAATGTTTTATTTTTAAAAATAAGTGGATAAAAATATTTGTTTGTAGATATTTTTCATTTAACACCTAAAATATTTATGCGGTCAAATTATGAAAACAAGAAGCGTCACAAGTCCAATCATAAATGTCAGTAGCGAATCAATCTAGCGCCAAGAATTATGGGAGAAAATAATTGTTACCCATTTTCATAACTAATAAATATTTTTACCCACCTACTTAAAATAAAATATTTTTACCACTTTCTAATAAAATATTTATAACATTCTTGTTAAAAAAATATTTTCTACCCACATACTCACCACCCAAAATCACTGCACCCCACCCCCATCCCACCCTCGCCCCCTCTCCCTCCCAACCCAACCCCACATGATTGTTTCAGGGGAATCAATTCTCCCCGATTCAACGCATGCGTGCTTGTTTTTCGAAAGAGAATTTATTCCCTTGTTTTATGTGAAATAAAGTAGAAAATTTGATTCCTTTAACAATCTTCATTCTTCATCGGTATCATTTTTCATTTCACTCTCCACGAATAAACTCTCTTATCTTGTGCACATTGAAAAATCACGAAAATTTAATCAAAAGAATGAGATAAATATAAATTTTTGTACTTCTATTTATATTGTTTGTGCTAATTCATTATTATTTTTTTTTTTTTTTGTAGTTTGAATCTGTTTTTATTTATTTTGATGTTAGTGAATGATATTAGGAGTTATGAATGGTTTGGTTTTATATATAGGACTTATAAATTATTTAGTTGTTTTTAAGTAATATAGTTATTTTTACAACTTATAATTGTTTTTATGATTATAGGTGTTTTTGTAGTTATGAATGGTTAATTGGTGTACTATCGTCGACACCCAAAAATACAAATTCACCTTTACAAACCCACTAATATAAAAGGGTAAGTAAGGGGTCGATTCCACGAAGAACAAAGTAATTTAATTGAATCAATTCGTGAAAATAAAGCGATAAAAATAGGGGGATTGACTTTTGGTTTTAGTATTCACTAAAAAGATATATGCGATAAAAATAGGGGGATTGACTTTTGGTTTTAGTATTCACTAAAGATATATGCAACAAATAAAATTGCAATGAATCACGATGGAATGAGTAAATAATATGTAAAACAATCTAACCCTCGGATAGCTTCCCTTTAAACGGTTTTCTAACTCAAATTAATAACCACGACTATTTCAATTCTTACTCGAATCTTTTCCCTAAACTAGTGAGTACGACCAAACTAGTTCGAATCGCTTCTTGATTTAATTAGTCGAAAGTACGACCCCTAATTAATTTATCCCAGAACAATCCTAAAACATGTATTTGAGATTTAATTCCTAGAATGCATTCGCCTAAAACGATAGAAAAATTAAGCTATGAAAAATAAAACGTTCGACTCATATAACTTAAATATTATTATTCCCTAGAGTGATCTGCCCTAGTTGCTACAATATCACAAAATTGTACAATTATGAATTACAATATGTATAAGAATTAGCTAGAGATGATTAATAAATAAATTGCGGTGATCAATCCTAATTAATCTATTAATTAAAACATGCTAGCATATGATCAAATAATAATAAAATCGAGACAAGGATTAAAATAAAATTATTTATATTTTTTTACATATAAAATTATTTATATTTTTTTACATATAAAATTATTTATATTAATTCGCAAGAAAATCAAACCGTTCAAAGTTCCGCATCCTCGGACTAGAATATGAAATTTAGCTACTAAACATGATTAATAAAAAATCGAAATAATAAAATTCAAGAGTTCTTACAACTTGTCTTCATAAGTTAAAATCTAATCCAATTTTCCTTCTCAGAATTCTCCTAAAAACTCACTGCGGATTCTTCCTACGTATTCTTTCTTTTCTCTTTTGTCCTTCCATGGGCTTTCTTAATAAGGAAGTAATAAATTTCTTCCTTATTCTCGCTCAATTCATATCACCGATTGCTCCTCCAAATATGGTAGGT
The DNA here is from genome assembly GCA_030762865.1 of Paraleonurus japonicus. Lineage (NCBI taxonomy): Eukaryota > Viridiplantae > Streptophyta > Magnoliopsida > Lamiales > Lamiaceae > Paraleonurus > Paraleonurus japonicus. The sequence continues at coordinate 26,645,127 of CM061060.1, forward strand.
TGACCTTGACTCTTTACTTTATTTCTCGGTCTCCCATTGTCATCCAATTTACCTCGTAATTAATATAAAAATAACATATTAAAGTAAATTGGCGACAAAAGTAATAATAAGCGAGAATTATTAAAAGCGTGGCTAGAAATTGATAATAAAATAACCAATAATAGCACATAATTTATGCACGATTTTTCACTTATCATTAATAGAGATAAATTTATTAATTATAAATGATTAATTCTTTTATGAATTATTTTAGAATTTAATTTAGCCATTATATCAAATTTTAGAGTTATTTTAGTATTTGCTAATTATGTAGATGAACGAGAATTTAAGATTTTTGATGGTTTATCATAGAGGTTATTGGTAAGGTTTTTAGTATACTAATGGAGAACAATCTCATATTCTAGTTTTGATTTATCCACCGATTAGCTATGGTGATTTGTCGGAAAGTATACATTGTTTAGTGCAAGCGGATATGCGCGAATGGGGCTATCGATTTTAGCTCTTAGTGAATTCGGGGCCACATCATTAAGTGGAAGTTAAATACGAGATAATGATGTTGCACAATTTTTGAATAAGTACAAGGATGAGGATCACAATTTTGAATAAGTACAAGGATGAAGATCTCGTAATGTATGTGTCATTGAAAAAATTAATGGTGATTGTTACTCTACATACGAGGGAATGACACAAGCTTTTGGCGTCAACCCCCTTAAAGTACTCGTGTACCCCCTCGGAGTACTCGTGTATATGTAGGTGATGTTGCTTCTAGTACGGATTGCCTCGCACTTGGGATCCGATTAGCCCAATTTTTTATGATCATACCGTTAGTTTAGATGATGAAACCGAATTCGGGTCTAATTTTGGGAATTCATATAATGGCCCTAGTTCGGATGAGGAGGAACCATTGCATGACAGACATATAGGCCATATATGTTTCATGAACAAGCGACAATGGAAAATGCAAGGCACATTCAGCGAGTTTCGTGTGAAAGTCCTGATCGTCGAACAATATCTTCCTTGAGACTCTTGATTAGTTTGTTACGATCGAATAGCTCATTTTCAAGTAAAAGCAAAATGGTGGAAGTCGTTTCACAATACCATTTGGTAAATAAGGTAGAGTTTCGAGTCGAGCGTTCGGATAAGAAAAGATGGTACTTGAGTGCAAACACTCGGGATGTAATTTCATTTTCATGCAACAACTTGGCATAATGTGTGGTGAGTCGTGAAATTAACCATCCCACATACATGTGTCCTTGATCCGAATACAAAAACTCACAAGTCCATGAAGTCAAAATTTATTGAAAAATTATTTGCCAAGAAATATGCGGGTACAACTTTGCGAGATAACCCCTGCCTTGGTACAAAATAAAGGGTTTAAAGATCATGAACTAACACTCACATACGATCATATACGACTCACCAAAATGCATTCTTTGTCTATCTTATACGGATCAGTGCATCAACATTCAAGTAAGTTGCCCGGATATTGAAGCTTGCCAATTTCGGGTCTTATACAACTTGTGGATGATAATAACACATTTAAATATGTATTTTTGCATTGGGAGCATCTATTTACGGGTTTGTTAGATACAAAAGGCCAGTCATCGTTATTAATGGGACCCACTTGAAGGACGAATATTGTGGGATTCTTTTTGTTGTTGTTACTCGGGATGGTAATCGAAATATCTTCTCTTTGGCCACCGGTGTTGGTGATGTTGAGTTCACTAAATTGAGGACATGGTTCCTTCGCCGCTTACGAGAAGTTTATGGTTGTCGAATTAAGTTCACGTATTTTTATAATTTTGAATTATTAGATGAGATAAAATTTTTCATGGTATCGAGTGCGAGTTCGATTCACATACAAAGCAACCCCACCCACATTAAATTATTCATTCCTTGGATTTTCTCCACGAAGGAAAAGTTGAGAATCCAACTTTAAACATTCTTTTACCTTAGTTTCATGTATTTTATTTTGGATTATTTTGGTCCTAAGTTAGAATCCTAGAATCAATGATCCGCCACAATTTCGAAGAATGCCCTAAAAATATCGGTATGTAGACATTGCTTAAACATCAATTTCAAATGAATAAGTTTTCTTTGAGATCGTCTCATAAATTTTATTTTGTGAGACAAATTTATTATTTAATAAATTTTATCACTTATACTAAATTGTACTCCCTCCGTCCCATAAAAGCTTTCACACTTTCCTTTTTCGTCCGTTCAATATAAGTTTCACACCCTTAAAATGAAAAATCTTTTATAAACTCCACCCTCACAATTTTCACTAATTTACACAAATGTCATTACTTTTACTCTCACATACGCATATCCCAATAAAGTTTTTACTTTCTACATAAAAGTTTACAAATTTATCTCTCAAAACTTCAATCATTACTCTTTTTTTCTTAAAGTGTGTATCCACCTACATATGAAATCTTTTCCGGGACGGAGGGAGTATCACATTTTAAAAAATATATGCAAAATGTACGCTTAAGTCAAAAATTAAAAAAATGATACACTTTGTATTAAATAAATTGTACAATTTAACCCCAGGGGTTGGCCTAGTGGTGAGGGCTTGAGGCTTAGGAGTGTGATGCTCCATAGGTCTCGGAGTTCGAAACCCATTAGGTGCAAACAATTCTGAGATGGGCTAGTCCATATAGAGCTTTGCTCTAGCTTCAAATGGGACCCCGCTAGTGGACGGTGGGATTGATCCTCCGGATTAGTCGGTCCTTGGGCCGGATACCGAGTTATCAAAAAAAAAAATTGTACAATTTTACAAAAATTATATGTAAAATGTATCATTTCAAGATAAAAAAAAAAAAATTGAAAAATGATACACACATTATAAGTGATAAATATTTATTAAAAAATAATGATAATTTTACAAGCTGTCTCATAAAATAAAATCCGTAATAGGGTAAACAAGTTTTTGCCATCTCAAATTATTATAAAGAAATTACACTATTCATGAATGAAAGATTCCAAATAACTAAGAATAAGACAATATATCCAAATAAAATATATATATATATATATATATATATATTTTTTCATAATTTGGCTGCCACAAACATCCCTCTAAATCTTCACTATTCAACGACAAATAATTAAAACTAGGTTTTGCTCGTAATCGTGCTTCGCACGGTGATTAATATTATTTTTCTCCAACAACTCGTAAGCTTTTTCTGAATAAATTCACAACAAATATTATTCCATATGTTGATTATGCGTACTAAATAATTGGTATAAATAAAAAATTAAAGTTATTTACAAAAGTCGATTACAATACAATAATATTCAATAAATATATATTTATTAATAGAAATTAATTCAAAAAATCAGAAAAAAATATATTAGTTTGCAAATATGGAATTTAAGAACCTAAATTCTCTCACCGAAGACATAAGCGGTGTTTCAATTTCCATGGCCACACATATAATATATTGATAATGCTAAATAATTGATTTCCGCAAATGTATTTCGTGTGGATATAGAGTTCGGTTGCAAACATAAATGGTGGATGAGAAAGAAGACATTATATAGGGATGAAGTTGCACCAATCAAACAATTAATTGTAACAATCAAGTTATTAATTGATTGATTAATGACACCCATAAATAAACTATTTATTAAAATTCCAAAAAAAAAAAAAAACTTCTTAAATTAAAATATGCGGCCAAGATTAAATCAAGAGTTTACAATCAATGACATCAAACGCGTTTCCGCTTATTCCCGTAAAGGAAATTCATTGGTGTATTATATACTAGTATCGCGGCTCGTAACCGTGCTTCGCACGGTTGTCTAATGAATAATTTATTTTGTATTTTCAATAATATTAATATTTTATTATAAGATTTAATCAACAATACAATAATTAGTGTGTGAAAAATCAATAAATCATAAAACAAACATAAATTTTGAAGATAATAGAATTTTTATTTAACAAATATCCCAAAAGTTAAAGGTTTCTAAACATTTTAGAAGTGGAATACGATATTTTTTCTCTTATTACAATTATTATCATTCTTGTTATACAATAAGATCTTCAAACCAGCTCGATTAGTAATTCTTGAAATTGCAACATATAGTTGATCATGGTGAACACCGATTTCTTCAAAAATAATCCGACGTAAGATAATAATTATCCTTAACTTTTATTAATTGACATAACATATGATATAATTAATGGAAATTATATGCTCTGAAATTTAAAGGGCAACCTTGCATTCGAAGGAGTTAATGATAACCTTGGTATCAAAACCAATTCACCCAAAGACCTGCTTTGCCGTCAAAACCATTCCTTCAATTATTTTATCTCTCAATCGTGTAATCACCAACCTAATATTAAAACAAAAAATTAAAAATTGATGAAATATTAAATATATTATTGTTAACAAATATAATTATAAATTAACAAAACTATAAATAAAAACATTAATAAAAATAAATTTACCTCGTTCTAGTACATAACCCCTTCGAATGATCAATGTTCCTCAACAATATTATCGCGTACCAATTTTCAAACTCGCCAAAGCATTTTAGAGTATTCAAAATTTACGGAATATGAACATTGTTGCATATAATTGTTAAAAATTATAAGATGTTTGCTATAAAATACACTTGAATTGTTGTAGCAAGAAAAATTATTGTTTTATACTTATTAAAGTATTTGAAAATTCTATTTTTGTGTTTTAAATATAAATTCTGATCTTTTTTTTATAAAATATAGTATACATACCTCTATTCATGTAACATATAAAAAATAATATTAATTACGTATATTGTAAATATGTGAGACTAACCTTTTGTTATTAGATTCATTGTTTAATAGTGAATTAAAATTTATGTTATTAGTATGTGTCTCGGTGGGTGATCCAAGTTTGATTCCCTTTGAAACGAATTAATGGAGTTATAAGGTGGCTTGGAGAATTCTAGGAGTGTTTGAGCGCTTGGTGAACTAACTACTAACAACTAACATTCTTGATAAAAAAAAGTCTCATAAATAAAGTTTATTACATATTAAAAACCATATTTAAAATAAATATCACTCAATTTATTATTCCTTAAATTTATATGGTAAAATTTTCATGGTGATGTTAATTTTACAATTAACTAACATCATTTACAAAGATATTGTATTTTTTCATAAGATGATTGATTTACGAAAAACAACATCATTTTTAGCCTATAGTTCGTAGTACCAAAATTTCCTTGAATTTTAATTATCATCTCTATAGAAATGAACAATTGAACAATATAATGGAACAATAATCGATCCATAGTTTTCAATCTTGTATATAGGAATTAAAAAAATAGCTTGCGTAAAATATCACCTAAGACTAATTGTCATATCTAAATTTGAATGAAAGTTTTTTTCATTATTGTTGTATGACGATTTATTCGCCCCAAGGCCCAATGGCGGCTGGGCCGGCCCACCCGAGCTTCGTCTCGGCCCGCAGGATTTCGGCCCCATCAAGAATCGACTCGCGGGCGTGACGGACCGACTCGGCTGCGGCCGGGTGAGCTCGCACGGCGGGAGGTCGGCTCGCGGGGTCGAGCAAGCAAACTTCGGCCGGGTAGATCGGACCTCCGGCCACGCCGCCGAGGATCCCGCCCGCCTCGGTCGAGGCCGGGCTCGCTCGCCCGGCGAGCCGAACGTTCCTCGAGCGACAAAGTCGCGACAATGCCAGATGGCGGCGCGGCGAGACCCCGCCACCCGAGCTCGGCAAGAGCGACGCCTTGTCATCCACGCCACGCCCAAAGTGGTGACAGTACAAGATGTCCGACTCCATGTAAAGGTCAACTTATCCCAAGAAGGCAAAAATACCCCTCGGCCATCGAAGATCCCCGCCAGGGACACCCGGCAGACGCGAGTGGCTGGCCGTCTACTCTGCCGCAGGCGGTACATCTCAATTAATAAGAGATGGTACAACATTAATGTTGATTTGTACTTTATTGTACCTTTGGACTGCCAAAAAGGCAACCAAACCCTTGTATAAATAAGACCTATAAGGCATAATAAACGGATCTGAAAAATCCATCCTTAAGCCTGGGACTAACACTCCCAAAGAAACCCCGTGTTCTTACTTGCTTTCCTCGCTTTAAATTCTACATTTATTGCTCATTTATTTCTCATCATTTCCATTGATTGTTCTTGGGTATTTATCTTAATAAATGCTCCAATCAATATTGTTTTAACCGATCAAAAGCCACATTAACCACCCATAAATATTTCGGTTAACAACAATTGGCGCTAGAAGGAGGGTTTTACTCGCCACCGTTTCCACAAGGAAGTTCTTTGGAAAAACTTTGAAGAACACTCACCGTTCTTCTAACCATAACTCTCACTCAAATCACTTGTTCCTTACCTTTCCCTTAGGAGAAGCTCCTCCCCGTTTGGAAGATGACGAAAGCTGGAAACGCCGTTCCGGTGGGGAAAATCTTACCCTTGTTGCTGCTGGCATGGACACCATGCACGTTCATGAAAGGTGAACAGCCTCGTGGCGATTTCACCCCCACCGGGGCACGGGAATCTGGTCCCCATCCCACTTCAGAGTACCAAACTCCCGAGCAGATTGACGGCCATCAAGCTTCTTCGCTCGAGGCCGTGAGCTCACCATGGCCAACCCTGGTCCTTCTGCTCCCCGTAAGAGTAAGGGGAAAAAGAAGAAGAAGGCCCAACGAGCTCGGGATGCACCGGGATCCCCTAGCCGAGGCGATCAGCCCCGAGGATCGGGGATCGCCTTCGAGCGACTTGGGTCATCTCGGCACTGGATTTCGAGTCGAGTGCAAAGCGAGAGTCTAGGACAGGGAGCACCCCGGCACGGCGAGCGGCCGAGGATCGCCGACCTACCAACAGGCCCCGCACCTAGCGCGCCCTGGAGCGCGAGGCCGAAGGGTGTCGGCGAAAGATAGGTTGGGTCCAGCTCCGCGAGTACTCTGCTCCCGAACCCGAGCGATTCTCGCGATGCTCTCCTCGTCGCCATGCGAGAGGAAGATCGACGAGATGGAATCCCGTTTTGGAGCCCGCGATGGGCAGCCAAAGCGAAGCGTGGCGAATGAGCCTCTCTATGGAGGTCGAGCAGGCGCCGGTTCAGCCCAAGATCCTCCCCCTCAAATGCCCGTTTATGAGGGGAAGACTCGACCGGAGACTCACCTCGGTAAATACAACGTTTACATGGTTGGAAGGGGGCTTCCGACGCGACCAAGTGCCGCCAATTCCCACTAACTCGGGCGAGCTCGCCCACAAGTGGTATGTCTCTCTCCCGCCCGCCTCGGCCAAGACCTTTAGCGAGCCGGGCGAAAATTCACCACCTACTTCGCCTCCAAGATTCCCAGCCGAAAACCGGCAGAGCTGATGGGAATCAAGCAGGGAAGGAGGAGAGCGATGAGGCCTACCTCGACCGTCTCGGACGAGGTCCTTCTAACCGGGAGCCGGTCGGAGGCGAGCTCCGATTACACGCAGCCCTCGGCAGCCTAAGACCGGAATCCCACATGTTCCGGCACATGACCAAGAACTACCCCGCCTCCTACGCTGAATTCCGCCGACGAGCGGCGAGCTTATCACCCGCCAGGTTGCTCGCTCGGAGGCCGGGCGAGGTTAAGGAGGAGGGGGCGAGAAAAGGGGGAAGGCAACCCCCAAGGTAGCTCCGGCCGCCGAACCAACCCCAGCGGGAGGAAAGGCCAGCGAAGGCTTACGGGAACTTTAAGAGCTTCGAGGACAAACCCCGCACGCATCCGTCCAGTGTCGTGGACAAGCTCAAGTATTCCCGGCCTTCGCTTTCAACGCGATCCAAGGCACTGGACTGGTCCCCAAGCCTAAGCCCATAAGGGGGACCCAACCAAACAAAATCCTAACAAGTTACTCGCGCCTACCACGACTCCGCCGGACACAACACCAGCCGGTCAGGACCTCCTTAAACAGCTCTGGAGGTTGTTCGAGGATGGGCTTCTCGACAAGTACGTCGAGGCCCTCCGCGGCCGGATATCAAGAGCGGGCGCCCGGGCGGCAGAGGGTGGTCTCCCCGAGAGGGTTGCGGCGGTTGAGGTCGCCGCCGACATGGAGACATCGGGCGACGAACTCCCGGCTGCTCGCCCGGCGGACGGATCAACATGATCCAAGCCGGGGGTAGCCTTGGCGGATCAAGTTGAGGTGTTCACTACCAAACAGAAGAGGAAGGCCGAAGCTGCGGGCCATTGACCACGTCCACCTAATCAGCGCCCCTCCGGAGCCCACCATCTCCAAGACCGCGGTAATCTCATTCTCAAATGCCGACCGCGAGGGGGTTCTCTCGCCCAAAGAATGATGCTCTGGTCGTCTCGGCCAACATCCTCGGGAATGACCGTGGACCGGGTCTGGTCGACAACGGCGGCTTTACGCAACATCCTCTTCAAGTCCGCCTTGGACCAGATGGGCAATCTCGCCAAATACATCAAGCCCTATGACCTCCAACTCCGCGGTTTCGGCGACACCGTCGTTTCGGCATACGGGAAGATCAAGGCGTGCGGTCGAGCTAGTTGACTTTGCGAATGATAGGGTTAGGATAACTAGGCCTATTGAATTTGTAATCGTCGACTGCCGAACATGTATAACGGCTTCTTTGGTCGCCCTTTTCTTGAAACCTTTGAGGCGATCGCCTCTTCCTATTTCTCAGTATTAAGTTCCCCACGGTTGAGGGGGAGGTCGGCACCATTAAGGGTGACCGAGAAAATGTCCAAGAAATGTTTGAACTACTCGTGTCCAGATTTAATTTCTGCACTCGGTTTAGATTTTTCGTCTATTCTCACCGTGGCCGAACAACAAAATGCCGAACTCCCTCGGAGAACACTTCACCCAGCGAGCCCGGCGCCGAGCAACGAGGCAACTCCAATGGATTGCTCAAATCCAACACAATCCGAGCATGCCCAAGGCGAGCTCGCCCGCTCGGCCCGGCCTCCCATTGAGCCCGGCCAGCGAGCGAGCAAGACTTGGAGCCCCGCCTCGGGTTTGAACCCACGCCGCTAGACATTGACCCTGTGGGAAACTTCCAAGACCCCAACGGTCAGCGTTTAAAACGCACCGCCTGCCCGGTCGAAGAACTGGAGCGCATTCCGGTGGATTCTACTCGCCCGAACTTGAAGTCTTCATTGGCTCTAAGATACCCGCCGAAATGCGGGGGATGTCATAGACTTCCTCGGAAGCGGCATGGACGTCTTCGCCTGGTCACACCAAGATATGGTCGGCATCGATCCAAAACATGCATGCCACCACCTTAAGATTGACCCAAGTCGCAAACCCGTCTCGCAAAAGGCGGAAATTCGGCCCGGAGAAATACGCCGCTCTAGCGAGGAAGTGAAAAAAGCGCTCGACAACAAGCTGATCGAGCAAGCCGAAGACGAGCCCCAATGGGTAGCGAACGCCGTGCTCGTTAAAAATCTAACGGATCCTGGAGGCTATGCATAGACTTCACGGACCTAAATGCGGCGTGCGAAAGACCACTTCCCGATGCCGCACATCGACCACAGTGGACAAAGACGGCCGGTCACGAAATGATGTCCTTCATGGACGCTTTTGCCGCTATCACCAAATTCGATGGCTGTGGAGGACATCAAGCACACCTCCTTCCTCACCGAAAAGAACGTTTACTCCTGGACCGGTGATGCCCTTCGGGTTGAAAAACGCGGGGCGACCTATCAAAGGTCGGGTAAACAAGATGTTCGCCGAACAAATCGGAAAAACAATGGAGGTATATATAGGCGACATAAATGCGTCGTCAAAAGTGTGAAAAAGGAGGATCATCTCGAGGGACCTAGCGGAGACCTTCGCGATCCTCCGGAGTACAACATGAAGCTCAATCCGAAGAAATGTAGTTTCGGGGTCGGCTCGGAAAGTTCCTCGGCCACATCGTGAGCCAAAGGGGATTGAAGCCAACCCCGCCCAAATCAAGGCCATCCTCGACATGGAGGAGCCTCGCAATGTCAAGCGAGGTCCGGAGACTCATGGGTGTGCTGCGGCTTTGAACGAGTTCATCTCCCGCCCGGGCGACAAGAGTAAACCTTTCTTCGCCACTATCAAAAAGCAAAAATTTTCATGGAGCAGAGAAAGCCGAGATGCCTTCCTCAAATTAAAGGAATATCTCGCCAACCCCAACATTCTCGCCAAGCCGGTGCCGGGCGAGAAGCTATTTCTGTACTTGGCGGACCTCGAATCCGCCCCGAGTCGTGCTTGTCGGGCGGAGGCGGGACCACTGCCGATCTACTTCGTCGGCCGGGTTCTCCACGATGCCGAGCTCGAGATACACTCCGTTGGAGAAATTGGCATACGCACTCATCATGAGTGTTAGAAAGGCGAGGGCCTACTTCTTCGATCATCAAGTCGAAGTCCTCACAACCCTCCCACTTCGGCAAGTCCCGCACAGCCGGACACCGCCGCCGCCTTTTAAAGTGGTCGCTCGAGATCGCCAGTATGGAATCACATACGCACCGAGGACGGCGATCAAAGGACAGGCGCTGGCCGACTTCGTCGCCGAACTTACCTTTCCGCACAACCCCTCAACCCTAACCTTCCCGCCGTGGAAGTTGTTCGTGGACGGCTCCTCAACACAATCTTGTTCGGGAGCGGGAATCGTTTTGAGTCGGACCGAGAGGCGGTGCTTCACGAATGCCGTCAGATTCGAGTTCCCGGCCACTAACAATGAGGCCGAGTACGAGGCTCGTCGGCGGTTCAGAAGCTGGCCGCCGCGGTCGGCGTCCAACGACTCCACGTCTTCATGGATTCCCTCACGGTGGTAAACCGGGTCAAAGGTGAATATGAAGCCCGCGAGGAACAAATGATAAAGTACCGGGAGCTCGTCGCTGCTTGTGCAAAAGGCTTGACAAGTTTTTATAGAAGCGAGATCCCGAGGGAACAAAATTCCCGGGCGGACGCGCTTTCCAAGCTCGCCACCTCGGAGGCGGCGGACATGTCCAACATTGTCCTCACGAAGCTCGCCACTCCGGCTATCGGCGGCCGAGCCATAGCTACCGTCCCAGGCCGAGGAGGCGAGGCTGGATGACGCCCATCATCCTTTACCTCGTAGCGGGCATTCTCACGGGACGACCGAGTCGAGGCCGAGCAACTCGAGGCTGCGAGCGGCGAGGTACACTCTGATAGAGAATCCGCTTTATAAGCGAAGTTTCTTTCTACCCCTACTCAAATGCGTCACTCAGGAGGGCAGGCGAGATGATCCTAGCGGACATCCACGGAGTCTGTGGAAATCACACCGGGGCAAGCGCTCGTTTATAAGACAATGAGGCGAGATACTATTGGCCCACTCTTCGGAAAGATGCAATCGCATACGCCAAGGCATGTCACAAGTGCCAAGTCATGGCGCCCAACATCAAACTCTCTCCGAACACAGAAATCGATCTTGACCCTTGGCCGTTCGCCCGGTGGGATCGATTTAATCGGACCCCTGCCGGTGGCGCCGGGGATGTAAGTTCGCGGTGGTCGCCGTCGACTATTTCACCAAATGGGCGGAAGCCGAACCGCTAAACAAGATTGATCGCGAGCCATCATCGATTCATATGGAGGAGCATCATCTGCAGATTCGGTCTTCCTCGTGCCATAGTTTCGAGATAATGGCAAGCAATTCGACGGGCTCGAGGTCCTAGAATTCTGCGAGCGTTGGAAAATCAAAAGACTATTCTCCACTCCGTACCACCCTCAAACCAATGGTCGAGGTGGAGGCGGTCAACAAAATAATCAAGCACACGCTCAAGGCCAAGCTTGAGGAAAGAAAAGGAAAGTGGGCGGCCGGCTGCCGGACGTCCTTTGGGCTTACGGGGCGACCACCGGGAGTCGGCAGGCGAGACCCCATTCGCTCTCGCCTTCGGCACCGAGGCTGTCATCCCGGCCGAAGTCGGCGTGCCGAGCTTCCGTACTTGCAGGGAGCTCGGTGAGAACAACGACCAAGCAAGGAGACTCGACCTCGACATGTTAGAAGAACGCCGACTCGACTCGATTCACACAAGCGCGGCCTACAAGCAGCGTTCGAGAAAAGTATTACAACTCAAGGTCAAGATCGAGACAATTCTCGGTCGGCGACCTCGTCTTAAAAAAGATCCACGGTCCCAGCCAAGGGTATTCGGCCCGAGGCGGGAGGGTCCGTTCGGGTGTCCAAGTGGTTACCCAATGGGGCGTACGAACTCGAACACCCGAGATGGCACTCCGGACCAATACCCGTGGAATGCGTGCCACCTCAAGAAATATTTTCGGTGAGCCGTCACCTAAGCCCTTTCTTGTAACCTAGGAAAGCCTTGGGATTTCTCGGAGTGTTTATAATCCTTGTAAATTCTTGCAATTTTGCAAATTTTCATAATTAATAAATCGAAGTTCCCGGAATTTGTCGAAAATCCTCGCAAGAGGTATCCTTGCGGACCCGCTCGAGGCCGACCGGCCAAGAATGGGTCCCTCTCATACTCGCGCGGGCCGAGACAGTCCGCCGAGGTAGGGACTAGTCCCCATAAACTCCTCGCGGCTAATTTAGCCTTATGGCGAGGTCCGCCCAGCTCGTAGGCTGGGAGGCTCCTACTAAACTCCTCGTGACGCGTCCGTTACCGTCCGAGGTCACCTGACTTTCCGGGTCGGTGTGCCCCTCAAATTCCTCGCACGAGCTTAGCCTCCGGCCGAGGTCTCCTAGCTTTCCTGGCTAGTGAGGTCCACAAGCTCCTCGGAGTTAGGACCAGTCGCGTGGTTAGGTCCTAGCGATCAGCCCAAAGCGCATAGCACGCCACTAGGCGCACTGTCTGTGTCGCACGAAGTGCCACCGGGTTCTACCGGAGATAAAAGTCTCCGGCGAGCTAAACGTACTCACGGCGAGCAACCACTTCGTAACTATTCCTAGCGAGCGGTTCGGTGGTCAAGTCTCCTTTAGCGAGCACCTTCATCACTCGCCCGACCGAAATCGCGATCGCGGAAGCTGGTTTGGGCGACGAAGGATCCGGCGGCTGTCAACCCGCCATGATACACTTGGGCGAGCTTAGCTCCTCAAGTAAATCCTTACTTGGCCAAAAGCCGAACTCGCCAATGCCGAAACCAAGTCGGAAAGGCACCGGCCGAGCTCGGCCTCTTGAACAAGTAAGGCCGAGGCTCGACAAGCCAGCAAAGTTTGAAACATTCGGCAAAATTGTAAAAATTATGCCAAGTATTTTAAGCGATTGTTATATAAGGACGGGCCGAGATCCCTAATTTAATCCTTACTCGGCCAAAGTCCAAGCTCTCCCATGCCGAAACCAGATCGGGAAGGTATGGGTCAAGCTCTTCCCTTTGGCCAAGTAAGGCCGAGGCCGGATAGGTCATCGCAGCTTGTCATATTTGGGAAATTCCACAAGAATTTTCTAAAATATAGAAAGCAATAAATGAAGCAAAAATTGAAGTCGGCAAGACTGTCGGAGATATAAAAGGAAATGCAGATTTCATTAATTACAAAGAGGTGCGGCCAATGGCCGAGTACAAAGATCCTAAACCCTAAACCTTAAACCAAAAGAAAAACAAGAATTACAACCGCGGCGGGGAGGTCCAAGAAGCCACTTGGAATTCAAAGTATCTATTAAAAAGAGAGAGCAACGCGTGGCGGGAACGCGAGTTCAAAGTACCGAGGGGCACAAAGGCGAATCCGTTGTTGAATACTTTCAAGAGACATATGGATTTGTTATTCACCTGCCCCCGGCGAGAAGAGAAAACCTGTTAAGCCTCACCACCCGCGGTCCTCTCGGGCTCCCTGCTCCCGCTCCGCCTACCCCCGCCGGAAGTCCACTGCTCTGGTCGGGGTACCGAGAGAGATCCACCCCATGGTCCCTCTCCGAGATCTTTGATCTCCGGTGTTAGCTCTTCGTGGAGAGGGTGGGCAAGGGCGTACTCCACAAGTACCTCTCCATGGCCCCGGTGGGGTCGCCGGCTGCCGCCGCGCGGATGAGATCGGCGGAGGCCATGTAGTACGCGAACTCCCCATCACAGCCGAATCACGGGTCGGGCGGGATGACAACCGCTCCGGGTCGCATAAGCCGCAGCCAAGAGGTGCTCGGACTTGGCCAATCTCTCTTCCAACCCAGCCTTCTCGCCCACCGGCCGAGCAGCCTCCTCGCGGCTCTGGTCCCTCTCCCTTTCGACACAGGCAGCCGCGGCCCGTTCGGCCTTGGCCTCTCCGCGGCCGACCTCTCCACCGCCGCCTTCTCGGCCTCCGGCCGCTCTCGGGACGGCCGCCACCGCCTTCTCACCCTCGGCGCGCGCGGGCGACCTCCTCCTTCAGGCGGGCCACCTCGGCCTCTCTCTCCCGGATGGCCGCGGCGCCTTCTCGGCCTCGGCACAGGCCTTCTCGGCCCGCGGCCCGTGCTCTCGGCCTCCTTCCCGGCCCGGTCCCGCCTCCGGCGGACTTCCGGCTCCTGGCCACCTCCCGATCCCGTCCATCCAGGCACCGCTCCAACACGGCGGCACTCGAAGGCCGAGGACACAGGGCAAGCAAGAGGGCGCTCTCCGTGTTCCAGGAGGAATCCGCGTCCACCTCGGTCGTCATGGCCGGCGGCATCTTCTCCATGGCCCGGATAACATAGTCCGGAGCTCGTCGGGGCCGGATCTCGCCGGGAGGTAAGGAAATCCACCACGGGAGGAGGACGCTTGCGGCCGCGGCCAAAACTGAAAGGAAAACCTTTAGCATTTCCCAAAGAGTCAAAAACCGAAGAGGGTAGAGGAACACAACTTACTTCTCGTAGAGGCGGGGTCTCGCCCGGGGAAGGAATGATCGTCCGGGTCCGGCCCCAGCTCGGCACAGGCGGCCCGAGCCGGGATCGGCCGTGGCGCGGGAGCTCTCCTCGGCCGAGGCCGCTTACCACGACGGCGGGCGGACGGGCCTTCCACGACCTCAGCCGAGGTCTCCCTCACTCTGCGCGCCCCGGGGACGCTGGTTCGGTCGGCTCCGAGGCCACTGGCGGGCATCCTCCGCCCGGTCGGGACTCGGGATGGCCCGGTTCGGCGGGGAGTGACAACATGCTCGGCGGCGGGCTCGGCGGCGGCGGGCGAATGGGACCCCTACTGGCACTCTGCCCGGTGGCATCCTCGTCCGCCCGACCTCTCCTTCCCACGAGGCTTGCTCGCCTTCCTCACGCGGAGTTTCGCCCGGCTGAAGAGATCGGGCACCGCCGACATGATTACAGAGTGGGTGTGCGGAAGGGGGATAGTTGAAACCTGCACGAGACCCGTAACCTTTAGTTACTCGCCCGCCATGAGAGACATTCAAGGGCTTGGTGAGTAATGCCTTACCAGCGTCCGGCGGAGGTGGCGAGGATAACGAAAAACCGAGCTTCTAGCCTCGACTCGTCGTTGTTCACCACCGAGCACTTTCGGTCGGCAAAGGGAATGAGAGTCGGCTTGGCGAGCGCAAGTCGGAAGTCGGTATTCGCCTCTCCTTCCTTAGGAACGAACAACTCTCGCAAAGGAAAAGAAGAATTAGATCGGTAATGATTGTTCAAATTTAAACAAAAAGGTCTTACTTTTGGATTTGTGCCGAAAGACGGATGGGATATCCAAATCCGAGTCGAAGTCAACCCCAAGCGATCGCCAAGCCCCCGGGCGAAGAACCACCTCCGGTTCCAGTCCGGAGCTTGGAGGATCCCATTGAAGAGTGTCCCACCTGCCGAGTCCGTATGAACAACTCCCGTTTGACTCCGACAGGTAAAGATGAAATTCACCTCGGGTGTCGGCATCCGGTACAACCGAACTTTCCCAGCCAAACGAACAGCGTGAGAAGGTTCATCCACCCGTTGGGATGAACTCCGAAAGGAACGACGTTCGGGCCGCAAAGCAGTGCGAGATATTAGGATGGAGAGGAAACCGGAGCCCCGCTTCCATCATATGGTAATTCACGGCAAGCATCCCTCGCGGGGGTTGGTCGGGCCTCTCATCCTCGGCGAGCACAAAAAGTGCACGTCGGAGGGGACTGCCACCTCACCCGCCGAGGCGGCAAATCGGCCTCGAGACACGGAACTTCGCCTCGCCGCGGCGTTGGCCGGCCAATCTGAAGCACTCCGCACTCCGAACATTCGGCGAGTCCGCTCCGGCGAACATACGGATGCTCCCGCAGATATTCCTGGTAATTGAAGGTGGGGCCGGTCACGCTTGTCGATCAACATACTGCTCCCGGGCGGAGTAGGCGACGGTGACCTTCGCGGCGGCTTGCTTGCTCGCCTCTTCATCGGCTTCTTCCCTTGGACCCTCTCGCTCTCGTCCAAGAGCTCGGCGGCCGTAGGACTTTGAGCGACCGGCGGGTCCCCGCCGCACCTTCGCTTGCGGTCCTCTCATCGTCACTCCCTCCGGAGGAAAAGCTCGGCCACCATCTCCGCGGTGGCCCTCTCGGCTCAACATCGGCCGGGGCATCCCCGAGATCCTCGCCAATCCGCATGTCGATCCCCAAATCGGCAAGGTCGGCAAATGGGGCGTCCCGGCTGCCCCCAAACCACCTCCACTAGTGGAGGCGGCGCGAACTCCCAACACGGCCAAAGACCGGATCCAAGCCGTCACGATCAGACAACCCATATCTCCGGGCGGCGTCGCCATCCCCGGGAAGACTCCCCTCTAGCGGCAGCGCCACGCACCGAATATTCGAACCGGTCCCACGGGAGGAAGCTCCTCTCGATCTCACCATTTCGATCGGAAGAAATGAAAGAAAAACAAAAAGAAGAAGTTCCTTCAAATGGTGAAAGGAGATTACCGTTTGAAATGCCGATCAAAGGCTCGAGCACTAGGGAAACCCAAAGGATGCACGGAAATCACTCACAACGCTCTGAAAATCACACAGGTAAGCGGTTTAACGTGATGAAGGAGACTCCTATTTATAAAAAGCGGGAAGGACCTCCTGCAAAATTCCCGAAACTTTTGAATTCGGGGCAAAACGCGATTATTTTCGCGAAGGGTCGTGACCGCTTCCGGCACCGTGGGCGTGCCACGTGTCCGCGCGTGGTGGTTAGAGGTAGTCACCTCCAATCGCCACGCGCCACGCCAAAATTCACTTTTGCAGAGCACGTGGGATAAATGACCCCTTGTCGAGATCCAACCGCCATTTTCCCAAGTCCAAATCCAAGTCCCATCAATGAAAACCCGGGGTACTCGGCGGGTGAGAGCTCGGCGGTAAAGGCGAACAACCCTCCAAGAGACCAGCTCGGCCCCGAACTCCCTCAAAGACCGAGCTGTGGGGCAATTGTTGTATGACGATTTATTCGCCCCAAGGCCCAATGGCGACCGGGCCGGCCCACCCGAGCTCGCCTCGGCCTGCAGGATTTCGGCCCCATCGATCGACTCGCCGGGCGTGACGGACCGACTTCGGCTGCGACCGGGTGAGCTCGGCACGGCGGGAGGTCGGCTCGCCGGGGTCGAGCAAGCAAACTCGGCCGGGCAGATCGGACCCTCCAGGCCACGCCCGCCGAGGATCCCGCCCCGCCCGGTCGAGGGCCGGCTCGCCGCCCGGCGAGCCGAACGTTCCCTCGAGCGACAAAGTCGCGACAACGCCAGATGGCGAGCGCGGCGAGGACCCCGCCACCCGAGCTCGGCAAGAGCGACGCCTTGTCATCCACGCCACGCCCAAAGTGGTGACAGTACAAGATGTCGACTCCATGTAAAGGTCAACTTATCCCGGTAAAGGCAAAAATACCCCTCGGCCATCGGAAGATCCCCTGCCCGGGGGACACAGCGAGACGCGAGTGGCTGGCCGTCTACTCTGTCGCAGGCGTGTACATCTCAATTAATAAGAGATGGTACAAGATTAATGTTGATTTGTACTTTATTGTACCTTTGGACTGCCAAAAAGGCAACCAAACCCTTGTATAAATAAGACCTATAAGGCATAATAAACGGATCTCGAAAAATCCATCCTTAAGCACGGGACTAACACTCCCAAAGAAACCCCGTGTTCTTACTTGCTTTCCGCTTTAAATTCTACATTTATTGCTCATTTATTTCTCATCATTTCCATTGATTGTTCTTGGGTATTTATCTTAATAAATGCTCCAATCAATATTGTTTTAACCGATCAAAAGCCACATTAACCACCCATAAATATTTCGGTTAACAACAATTATCAACACTGTACAATAATAATTTTTTTATATAAAAATAAGAGAAATTTCGACTGTATGAAATGAATAATAATTTTTGTTCATCGAAATGATCAAAATTTATCAAAGTTTGTACGTGAATGATTGAGTATATCATGAATATTGCCAAAAAAATCATGCAAAAACTTAAAGACAAACTCATTACAAACATGCATACACCAAATATCATAAGAATACCGTTCTACTATTGTACAACAAATCCAATAATAAACAACCTATTAAAAAAATTAATATAAAAATAGTAATGTATACATTGTAATTTTTACATAAATAAAGTTCATTATATTACAAACCATTCAAATTAAAATATCACTCAATTTATTATTCTTTAAATTTAAAGTTTATACATAAATGATTGAAAATATCATAAATATTACCAAAAAAGACATGCAAAAATTTAAACACAAACTCATTACAAACATGCATATATTGATAAAATAAGATAGTGACTTTCTAATCAAATCAAAGAAACAATTATTAACAATTCTATTATGCATACAATTGTCTAAGAAAAATCTTAAAAGAATGTGTGCAATTAATAATAAGAAAAATCTTTAAAGAATGTGTGCATTTATTAGTTATAGATACCGAAATTCAATTTTAATGAAAAAAATATTTTACTAAGGATGTAAAAGATGTATTATAACTTCAACATCGAAAGAGAAAAAAATAATAAAAATTATTTAATCTAAAGCCTTCATGATACAATAAAATGTAATCATAAAGAGAGTTAAAGAAATTTAGCAAACTATATTATATTTTTGGAAAAAGGACATTAACTTATAATCGAAATAAAAAAATCAACAGTTCGTAGCATTAATCTATACATAATTACTTCATAAAACTCTACATAAATTAGAGGACGTACATGATTTTTCTAAAGCTCTACGTTTTCATCAAAAATATAAAAGCAAATGAACTTACGCATAATAATATTATACAATAGAAACAAAATAAGAAACTCAAATATAAAAGTAACAGAAGAATGAGAAATCTAGAGAACTTGAAGTTCTTGTAGTAAATCAATATATCTCAAACATAAGTATTATAAATAACAATATGATAATGTAGGATTTTCATAAAAAGGAAATCGAACCAAATTTCAATATCATAATTTTCTTAATTATTATTATTTTTATTGGGACGGTGCCTTAATTTTCAAGTTAGCTCGACTTGAATTATATAATTTATTTATATTGAATTCATTTATTTATATTGAATTCATTAATCTTTTGTAATAAGTAATTTTTTTTTATATACCTTGTTTTTGGTCAAAGATTTCGAATAGGACATTAACCATCAAAGTTACGGGACAATAAATTTAGGACCGAAAATTAATGTATTAAAATTTGTTTCCTTCTTTGTTATCATTATGAAAACTTAGATATTGAAGTAAAATATGATTGTATTGAAATAAGTTCTTGTGTTATACTATTTATAGTCATTAGATAAAAATGAACAATTAAGATTTAAAAATTAAGAATGATATTACATTTGAGATAATCACACATATACTACTATAAATATTCCAATTAATCGGCATGAATTTTTTTTTATCAATTAGTTGATTTACCAATTTAGAGCCATATTATTTGTCCATGACTTTATTTTTAAGAAGCAAATTACACATAATTTCTGTTTGGGTATATTTTTTTACAATTGATTTTCTTTCTAAAAATGATATCACAAAAGTCAAGCTAAATCGTAAATTTAGATAATTATGAGATTTGATTTTGATTTGTTTTTCCTTTTACATAAAATTCTATCAATTACTTTTTCAAAAGGATAGTAGACTAAAATATCCGGTAAAATACAATTAATTACGGGATGCTACTCTTGAAAAAATCAATTAATTAAGTGAAAATTATCATTAAACATGGGATGCTACTATTGAAAAATTGTTGCCAAAGCAATTGATGAAGTATGCCCAAATCACTCAAAATAATTAACAATGATATCATATATACATATATCAAAACAAATTTCAAGGCATATATATGATTCATTTAAGTTAATTCATAGAGTAAGGTCAAAATTTTCTATTTTAGATTTGATAAAGTATACCACATTGATGAATTAGTGTTGTTTCAAAGATTTATTAAGATATATTAATAATTTTCATTAACCATAATCACTTTTAATTATGTTAGTAATATATTAGTATATTAGTGCATTATGTTTCTCGATTTTTATATTATTAATTTAATTTAGCCTTGATATTTTTCACATAGTTGTTTCTATTTGCAAAATTTAATTAATTTTTGTATGTTCAATATAAGTTATAGTCTTTTTTTTCCAAAAATATAATATACATATTTCTAATAATGTAATATATAAATATAATAGTAATTTTGTGTATTGTTAATGTATGAGATTAATCAATTTTCATTTGAATCATTGTTTAATGGTGAATTAAAAAGTTATAGAACTTATTCATAAAGATTGAGTAATGAGACGTTGTTACATGTAATTGTTAAAAATTAAAAGATATTTGCTATAAAATACACTTGAATTGTTGTAGCAAGAAATATTATTGTATTATACTTATTAAAATATTTAAAAATTTCATCTTTGTGTTTTAAATATAAGTTACAGTCTTTTCTCATAAAATATAGTGTATATACCTCTATTCATGTAACATATAAAAAATAATACTAATTAAATATATTGTAAATCTTAATCGTGGCAATGCAGTCACGGTTCTTCCATTTATAATCGAACTCAAATATTCTTAAATTAATCATACGTAATATATGATAAAATCTTCCCAAAATTTAAATATGACATTAAATCTTACCTAATAATACTAATTAAATTGATTCCTATTAATTGAATATTGTCAAATTATAAGTATAACACTTAATTATTTATAGTAACACACAATTATCAAATTAATTTCTTCACACTGTTTCTCATAATAGATTAACTCATAATTGGATTGCGCCTCCATTGAAGATGTTCTTCCCTCTTTGATACGGCGTAAATGTGTTTTGGGCCGACTAAAGCCAAATAAGGTCAAAGGACCAAGGAAATAGGGAAGGCCCAACAAGAGCCCAAAGAGAGGCCCGGTGCAAGTGATGTATGGATAAGCTCGAAATATTGATATGGGATCGGTTTAGCAAAGACAGAGTAAGTAGTTGGGGTAGTTACCGAAAAGGGCTAGCGGTTAAACAAGAAACCTATGAAATAGGGGTTAACTATTGAGCAGAGATGGAGACTCGGTCAAACAGAGCCTGAAAAGGGTATGAGGAAGGATCGAGGAGAGGATATTTCGGAAAAGGAGGAATGGGACGTGGAGGATGGACGTAAACGTGGGAGGAGCACGATGAAGAGTGGAGAACTTCATCGGAGGGTGGAGAAAACCGTCCACTTCCAGTACTATTTATGGATTATTTGTATGAAGAAGAAGGTACGAATTCACTTATCTATTGATCACACTTTGAGCACGTTATACTATCTCCATTAACACTTATTCAGCTAGTTCATATTAGCTCCAAGAGGTCCCTAACCGGGTATTTAGGGCCCTCCTTTTACACTCTTACCGATCACCGACTTGAGCGTCGAAGTCCCTACGCCGGGACTCCTCCGGCGTGCTTTGCAGTATTCGAAGCTCGGGACGGTTCGGATTGCACAGCTTTGGCACGTGTTCAAGGAGTGATCTCGCGAATCTCGAGTAAAGGGTTCGATTCTTATTAGTGTGACTTTATTGCACCCATCAAGTGGCGCTGTCGTGGGAAACTTGAGTCTAAGACGTGAGTTTCTGTGAAATTGTGATTACTATGGTGGAGGACAAGAGGAATCTAAGAAGGATGGGGGCAAGAGGTCACGTCTTTAGTGTCCCTTTTCCGCCCCCTGCCGGAGCAGTAGTAAGAAGGAAAGTGGTGTCGCCTCGTGCAACGGTGACTACCGGCCTCGGGCACGAAGGGCTCGGTCGGATTTCCCTACACCTAATCCATAAAGGGAGGAGGCGAATGTGACTCCGAGCAAATCGAGACTCTAAGGGGACCGGGAATGAGCAGGGAAGAGCCTCCCGCCCCACCTTCCGTCGGACAAGGCGAAGGCCACCGTGCCGTGGTGATTCCCGTATAGGGGCTTTTGCCTCTCAAGGCCCCGTGGCCCCGAGGTACCGACAGTTCTTAGGGAGCACATTGATACTACGGTGAGGACCATGTTGGAAGCTCTCATTCGGGGAGGGATTCGATTCCCTTTGCCTCTTGAGGGGAATGAGAAGGAGGTTAACAGAGAATCGGTGTTGGTGTCATCCTGTGCACATAGATCCGATGGAAGAGATAGAGCAAGGGCCCAAAAGCCAAGAAATGGTGATGAGGTGATTTCGGGCAACCACCGAAAGAGCCAGAGGTAGAGGTTCATCGGAGCGTCCCGCCAAAGAAAAGAAATATTATGGAAGCTGTGGAAGGTAAGGGTGACTCTCACCCCGGGAACACAAGGGTCCAAATCTCGGCTCTACGAAGCAGTTGACAAGATGAGGAAGCGGATGTATACTCGGGTTAGTGATTCTCGACCCGTGTCCTGGTTCTCGATTTTCTTATGAGATTTTGCGGGATGAGCTGCCCCAAAACTTCAAACCCTTGAATTATGAGTATGATGGGACTTCGTATCCTTATGAATATTTGGTGCGGTTCGAGAATTCGGCTCTCCCGCATCGCTACGGTGAAGGAGTCAAATGCGTGGTCTTCCCGACCACGTTGGCTAAGGCTACCCAAAGATGGTTTAGTCACCGGGACGCAACACCATTTTGAAGAATTTAGCAACCTATTTTTACATCGATTTACTAGTGCACGGAGACAACCCAAGACGACACCGACGTTGTTTAATATGCAACAAGGGGAGAAAGAGAGCTTACGGGACTTCTTGAAAAGTTTCAATCAAGTCGCCTTAGAGGTTCCCTCCGCAAATGTGAGAGGTAAAAATTAATGCTTTGACTAACGGTTTACATGATGGGGACCTATTCTCCTCTTTGGCAAAGAAACCTCGTTGTTACGTTCGATGAGTCAGCCGCGAAGAGCCGAGAAGTATGTAACCTTGGAGGAGGTGAGGAAGGCCAAGCGGAGCGAGGTCAAACTGCGTTGGTCCCTTAATGTCGAGTTGATTAAAACCTTGAGTTATCCTTCTAGAACAAAATCTAGAAAGGGGGTTTGAATAGATTTTGTAAATTTTTCGAATCTCTTCAAAATCAATTCAAAGTATTAGATGAACACAATGAAAATAATTTTAAACTCAACTTTCAACAAGATCAAAAGCAATCGACAAGATATGTTTAACTTTAATCCTGAGATTAATTTGTAGAAAATAAACTAAGAATTGAAAAGAAATAAGCAAGTAAATCAATGCGATAAAGAACACAGGATTTATAGTGGTTCGGATTATAATAATCCTACATCGACTCTCCTTCTTCAAACTTGAAGAAGGGCCTTCACTTACTTACTTTCTTCTTGCCGACTTACTTACAATATTGAATCTTCAGCCTTACAATGAATTCTTCCTAATTTCGAATATCTATGGCTTGAAGATCTAATGAGAAAAGTGTTCTATAAACACTAAGAACCGAAAACGTATAAAACGTTCGTGGAATGAATATAATTTACGTGGCTTGTGACTTCAAAGTATATGGATGAGTGCAAAGTATCAAAAGATGATTCTAAACTAATTTCTATCCCTATTTATAGAGATCTTCACTTGGTAGTTGTAACTTCCTTGAATTCGGTTTTGATCGGCTTATAACAATATAATCAGATTCTCGTAACTTCCTCTTGATTAGTTGAAATCGCTTCTTGAATCTTTGTGTAATATTTCTTTAACACCTCATCGTCGATACTTACTTCACCTTGTCCTCATCTTCATTCCTTGTCTAGGTGTTTTGTAATGCATCTTAATTTTCTATGTTTTGTCCTTGTCGATATCTTGACCTCGTCTCGATTTTCTCTCCTCATCCGAGATTTGTCCTCGTCTCGTTGTCTTGACCTAGTCCGACTATTTATACTTAGTTTTATTTACAAAGACATACTTCACTGTCTATACAAGATGCTCAAATTGGGTCATCCTATTTTACATTTTTAACACATCAAAACTAAATACAATTTTTCTTTTCCTAACAATTTTCCCCTTTTTGATGATGTTAAAACGCAGCTCAAGAAAAGAAAAGCGTTAGTACTCTTTAAAAGATAAAGAATGATACAAGGTATACAAATAAGTCACATAGTCGGATAAT
Source organism: Paraleonurus japonicus (assembly GCA_030762865.1). Taxonomy (NCBI): domain Eukaryota; kingdom Viridiplantae; phylum Streptophyta; class Magnoliopsida; order Lamiales; family Lamiaceae; genus Paraleonurus; species Paraleonurus japonicus. Next base: position 26,669,479 of record CM061060.1, read on the forward strand.
CGGAGTAATAGTTTAATAATCGGATGATCGAGCAATGTACTTAATAAGCAGATGATCGAGCAATGTAGTTGCCCAAAGTCAAGGTCAATTACTTTGAAGAAAACATAGACAGAATTTGAAGATTTCAGATGATTTAGTGTTATAAATTTATAAAACAGCTTACTTAAACCAAAAGTTAGTTAATGATCAATTATGAAACAAGTTAGTTAAACACTTCAAATTTCGTGAAAGTAGTTCAAAAAGATGTATTTCACAAATATTCACAAGATTTGCACATTTTTTTATCACTTCATCTTTCACAACAGACATTCGGAGGAGTAAAAGAGAGACTTAATCGTACCACCTGTCTTCTTCCGGAATTGTCATCCAAATCGAAGACACGATTCTTCAAGCTCAATGTCTCCCCTCCTTCACTAGATCAACCACGGCCTCGGCTTGGATCAGCATCTCGCTTTACCTTTTCTCTGTCTAGCTGGCCATCTTGCGTCGGTGGAGCGACATGGTTGCATAAGGTGGTGCGACTATGTCCACATTGAATTCGAGTCTCCAAGGTCAATCAAATACCGATAGAAGTTTGGATCTTTCGCCTCCAACCATTCGTGAAATGCAATGTTCTCATCTCGTGCCCCAAGAGATCTTCTTGGAGACATGAAACAGGAAGATCCATTCCCCTTCATAAGCTCTCCATTTAGCTTGTTGATCCATGGGAAGGATTTCCTTGGGCACGGCTCTGCTCGGTGGAATGGACGAAAGACTTCTTCTCCTTCTTTATTCTTTGATCTTTGTACCCACTTCCTCGTCTTCCTATCATACGTCTTCCCGGCTGCCTTTTCTTGCTCCCTCCTCCTCTTAGCTTCTCTCCTTCTATACTTTTCTTTTTCTTCCCTTCTCCTCTTAAGCACTCTTGCTTCTTCTTCTATCTCGATCGGGTCTTCCGAATTTGGCTTGAAGCCTTAGCTTTCTCGAGATTTAGATGAGGATGGGGAGATTTGATAGTCAGGACTGGAGCAGATCAGCGGTGGAAGGAAGTTCGGGTTCGAGCTCGGACTCGGTGGATTCACCTGCCGTCCTTCTTTTCAACCTTTTCAAAGCCCTCTCGAGACTTTTCCTCAGCTACCTTCTTCTTCTTCTCCTCCTCGGCTCTTAATGGCTCTTCAAAGCTCATCTATCCTTAGATTGAGTGCCATCACCGATCATCTTGTAACTCAACTCTTTTCTTGAGCTCACTATCTTCCCCTTTTTGACATCAAGAAATCGGGTATTGCGAGATAGTGGCTACTTGATCTATGTACCCCATGAGTTCTTCTCGTACGAACCCTGTCTTGATCAAGCTGGTCATATCTCTTCTTTTGACCGACCTCACTCGTCTGAATTCATCATCCATGAACCGCTTTAAGATGGTTGTCTGTCTATCTTTTTCCATGGCCACCGCATTTTCAGCACTTGATGAAATGAGGCCTCCTTAGCTTTCCAGGATTCTTTCACTTGATCCTCAAATGTAATCCCTAATTTCGGTATAGGCAGATCGAATGTACCGTTTAACCCACTCATCTTGTGAGTTCATCTCCGTGGCAACTTTCTTTTCACTTCAGCCATTTGTTCCTCATGCCGATCCTAGAGAAATATAGATCAATCTTGGTTTTCTCATGAATTGCAGCTTCTATATTCTCCTTGATTGATGATGTGATGACATTGGGAACCCGATTGAAAGGCATTTAGACAGCGATCTTGAGATTTTGTACTTCAGCTTTCGTAGCTTCCACTTCGGATACAGACGCAGATGTGGAGGGCAAGATCTGTTCTTGAGATGGAGTTAGATCTATTTCTTCGATTTTAGCTGCAGTTTGCACCTCCTCAATCTGCTCCGTTTGTGCCTCCTCAGTATCCATCTCACTGGCTCATCGGCAGCACCATTACTTCTTCCTCCATTCTTTCCTCCTCAACAACAACCTCTTCATCCTTCTTCCTGTTCTTCCCCCTTCTCAACCGCTTTCTCCACCTCCTCTGGGGTCTCATCTCCAAGATATACTCTTTGTATGATATAATCAACAAAAGTATTTTCTCTTAGTATATCTTGGAATGACTTGAGTTTTGCCTTCTTGAGAACCTCTTTCTCCCGGCCTAACAAGGTTGTTGCCTCCGCTCAGCCTATTAGAATAGCCGTCTCTTCAAAGGATCCCACTGAGTCTTCTTAATGTATATACATCAATAAGTTCCTTCAATAGCTCAAAGCTCGTCCTTAAGAGTGGATTCTTGTCTTAGGAGATATTTCTTCCCAAGAATCCACGGTGAGGTCTCAGTTGGTCCCATCTCCCAGATGGGTTGGGTAAGTTTAGGTAAAGATCGTGTTCGGATGAGGTTGAGGGTAAGAAAGAGAATGGGTCGAATGAGGGTTGGGTTTGTGGACTTATGGGAGTGGACCGTTTTAGAGGCTCGGAGGCAACGGTCTTATCTCGCCTTCATCGCCGGGGTGGGAAGAGGTGGGTTTAGGTACTCCATCCTCGAGATGAGGATGAAGATGATGAAGGTGATTTAACTTCTTCGCCTTCTTTGGATTTATCTTCGAGACGAGACTTCCACAGCCTCCGTCTGCCCGATACACCTACCTCCTCACCTGGGACACTTCCCCCTTGGGAAGCTGTCCTCTCCTCCTCGTCCTCGTCTTCCTCCGTCTCAGCGAGACGAGGATTCATCCACCAAAACCGTCTTGGTCTCCTTTCTCTTGGCTTTTGAAGCCTTTTTCTTAGGAGCTGAGGTGGTGTAGGAGCATCTTCATCTCCTTCTCGAGTCATGGCCCATACAGCTTTTCGTCTTTGACAAGAAGTCCCTTCTGCTCGGTGTACTTTTGACCCCAACACTCCAAACAAGGTTGTCTCGTACCACTTTATGCTCAAGTATGATGGTGATCCTTGCCATCATACTTGCAATCTTGGTCAGAGACCATCTCATAAGCTCTGCCTCGTGACTGAGTCTTGGTGAACTTCTTTCTCTCCTCCATTATCCTTGAATACACCCGGTCGACCAGTTGATTTCAGCCCCATATAGTATAGCTCTCGAGATAGCATATCCTTGGCTTCGTTAACCCATCGTGGCTCGTTGTTCACCCAAAATACACTTTGTCGAATCAACATAAGTAATCTGTATTTTCTCTTTAACATTGGCCTCTTGCATTCGCCGTTGTATTCGATAAGTTTTCCCGGCCATCGACGGAAAGTTTCCAAATATTCTGACGATTTATAGGTAAACGGGTTCTCGCCGGTGGTGCTTAAACCAAAATCGCACCAATCTCGAAATAGATAAAACTATTCTTCGCTTCTTCTCCTTAGTTCTAATGTGAGATTCTAATCCTCGTATCTGCTTTTGCCCTAGTCAGAACTCAAAGACAAAGATCATCTACCGTCAAGTTCTTCGTCGGTTTCATCGTACAAGATCAGCTTTAAACCCCTTTGATTCCAACAGTTTAATATTTCTCTTGTTTCAAAGATCGGTGGTAGTATCCCAATCAACATACATTTCTGATTTTGTTTTATCTCTAATGGAAGTCAAATCATATTCGTATTTGATATTCTTTTTGGATTCCGCCATTGATGAATATTGAAGGGTTTAGGAGGAAAAGAGAGGTTTTGAGAATAAATATGAAGAGTTTTATGTGTGCGTAGATGAAAATAATGCACACGAATGTCTATTTATATGGAAAATATAATAATAAACAATTATTAGAATAATAATTGCCTGCAAAAGTGTAAATATAGGCTTTCGAATCGCCATTAATGCAATTATGGCATTTATTTTGAAAAGTGCATAGAATATTATTTAATATGTCGCGCGTGAGATTGAGATGGTTCATATTTCGAAACCGCCTCCATTTCTCGGCGCGTGAGTATACTCGGCGTATTTCAAAATGAATTTGATAAAATTTCGGGTCCGTAGTAACTTCTCTCGACATAGTTACTTATTTGAGAAATTACTTTTCGCTTAATTGGAGAGATAAAGTAAAATATTATTGTTTTTAGAAAACAAATTTGAACCCTTATCCTTTTATTTTATAAAACAAAATGTTTTATATCTTCGAGTAACTTCAATTTTTTTTAAAAAAATTAAAAAGATAATTATGAAATTAAATTCATATATTAATTATATGAACTCAATATTCATAATTAAAAAAATAGATACTTCCTGGATTTTCACCTCGTGGATTGATGGCATTATTGTTCTGCATTTCCTAAACACTTGGATAAATTGACCTTGTCTTGTATTTAGAGATGTGTACCGAACTTTGTTCTTCTGAAATCACAAACACTTAGACAAATTGTTAGTAACAAGAGTAAGTCGATAAGGTTCAATAGCCATCCGAATCTTTAGAAGTCAGGTTGACTATTATGTCCTTATCTCGATTTACCCATGTCGATAAGTAATTATCAAGTCGACATGGTCAATATGACTAATCCTTGATTCTTGATTCCAATGATAGGAGATCAATGATATCAACTACCCGATTGTCCTTTAACCCATATCTTGTCGATAATTCTTTCTAGACATAATAAACCAAATGAGAAAAACAAGGTAAACTCGAAATTTGATTATAGATTAACTAAAGAAGCATCTAATAATCCTAATTCTACTGAAAGTTCTTTAAACCTTGTCTCGGCAAGAGGTTTTGTCAAGATGTTCCGCTCTTTGAAAATCAAGAAGAATCTTTTCTAGTCTCGATATCTCCTTTTTCAACATGATCTCGAATGAAGTGGTGTCCGATATCAACATGTTTGCATCTTGTATGAAGAACTCGGGGTTACGAGTAATAGCTATGGCACTATTACTATCACAAAAGATAGGTACATCTTTGGTAATAATATTATAATCCCTTAGTTGTTGACTTATCCAGATCACAGGAACAACAACTTCCACCGCCATATACTCGGCTTGATTGTGGAAGTAGCTACAGAGGTTTGTTTCTTGGACAACCATGAAATCAGCTTACTTCCAAGAAATTGGCAAGTACCGGATGTATATTTTCTATCTATCTTACACCCACCAAAATCCGAATCGAGTATTCAGACTTCAAAGTTGTCATCACCGATACCACAATCCAACATTTACTGTTCCTTTCAAATACTTGAGGATTTTCTTTGCCGCTTCAAGATGACTTTTCTTAGGATTAGCTTGAAATCGAGCATGACTCCAACCGCAAAAGAAATATCAGGTCTACTAGCGATTAAATATAATAAAGAACCAATAAGACCTCGATACTCGGTTTGATCTGTGTCTTCTCCCTTCTCATTCTGGATCCATTGAAAAATTTGTCATCATAGGCATCTTAGCTTCTCGGCTGGTACCTATTCCATATTTTTCAATAAGATCTTTTGTGCATTTGGCTTGGTTGATGAATATTCCCTTCTTTGTCTCGCTTAACTTGAAGTCCAAGAAAATATGTCATTTCTCCCATCATGGACATTTCAAATCTGCTTTTCATAAGACTACTAAATTCTTCACATAAAGATATGTTAGTTGATCCAAAAATTATATCATCAACATAAATTTGAACTAACAAAAGATCACAACCAAACTCTTTTCTAAAGAGAGTTCTATCAATTCTACCTTTAACAAAACCATTTTGAATTAAATAATCGAGACAAGGTGTCATACCAAGCTCTTGGTGCTTGTTTAAGTCCATATAGAGCTTTCCTTAGTTTATAAACCTTGTCTCCTTTGACAAAGCCAGGGGTTGCTCTACATAAACTTCTTCAGCTAGGATTCCATTTAAGAAAGCAGTTTAACATCCATTTGAAAAACTATGAATCTTTTAAAAGCCGCATAGGCTAAAAACAATCTTATGGCTTCCAGACGAGCTACGGGTGCAAAGGTTTCATCATAATCAATACCCTCTCGATTGTGAATAGCCTTGAGCAACTAGTCCGGCCTTATTTCTAACCACAATATTGTTTTCATCCCTTTTGTTTTTAAAGACCCATTTAGTTCCAATGACTTTTTGATGATGAGGCATTTCAACAAGCTCCCAAACATCTTGTCTTTGAAACTCGATTTAGTTCTTCTTGCATGGCATTAATCCAGATTGGGTCTTCCGAATTTGGCTTGAAGCCTTAGCTTTCCCAGCAGATTTAGATGAGGATGGGGGAGATTTGATAGTCGTGGATCAGGAGCAGATCACCAAGGCTAGGCACTTGAAGGAATTCATCTATAGGGATCGATAGGGCCCTCGAAGGTTCAAAAGAAAGGAATCAAGAGAAGGCGGAAGATAAGCACCGAGGCTCACGGGACCATCCAGAGGAGCAACCACCGCCTAAGAGAGGTGCTATTCAGATGATAATAGGAGGTCCCGCTGAAGGAGATTCGTTCAGTGGTGCGTAAGGCCGCTGCTCGGGCCCTACATGTGGGACGGAGGTGTGAGCCAAGAGAGATAGGGCAAGTGATGTGCCGCATCCAGGTTTGGACCAAAGGATGGTGGAGAAACTTCGTGGACCTCATAGTGATGATCTGATAATTACTATTGACATTGCGGATATGATGTGGCTCGTATTTTTGGGGATACAGGAAGTTCAATGGACATTATGTTTCTCGGACTGTTTAAAGAGAATGAACCTGAACATGAGGCTAGAACCGGTTGATACGGCTTTATATGGGTTCACCGGAGGAGCTATTCAAATTACTGGGACAAGTAATGTTGCAAGTAGGGTTGGGAACCCCTCCTCGAAGGAAGGTTATGATGGGGACGTTTCCTAATCGTGGATGTGCCATCCTCGTACAATGTAATATTCGGAGACCAATCTTGAATACATTCCAAGCGATAGTATCCACTTATCACGTGAAGATGAAGTTCCCAGTTGAAGATGAGGTAGGAGAAGTGAAAGGGGACCAGCTTTCAATCTCGAAGATGCTATGTAGACTCTGTTAAGATGGTGACAAGACATACTTCAACCAGCCTTAACAGAGCCGAGAGGACCAAATCCGGAGAAGAAGAGGTGGTAGGTTCTGCATGAAGAAGAGAAAGGGACCTCCAAGATTCAAGCCGAGGAAGAGTTAATGCCGGTGGAGATATTCCCCAATAAAACCGGGTTTACCACCAGTGGGACTCGGATGGAGCACCAAGTCGCCGAAGAGGTAATACGTTTGATAAGAAAAATGCCGACCTATTTGCTTTCTCACCTTTAGATATGAAGGGGATACCTCCTAAGTGGTGATGCACTACCTTAACGCCGATCCCAAAGTAAGGCCGGTAAAGCGAAAACTTCGACACTTCGGAGCCGAGAAGGACCTGATCATTAGAGGAGAGGTAGAGAAGCTACTTAACGCAGAGGTGAAGAAGATCGAGTTCCCGTAATGGCCGTCTAACGCCGTTACGGTCCCTAAGGGGTGGCAGATGGAGGATGTGTATTGACTTTCGGGATCTAAACAAAGCATGTCCCAAGGACCACTACCCATTGCGAGAATTGATCAATTAGTGGACTCCATAGCTGGTTTCGAGCCGCCAAAGATGATGGATGCATATCAAGGATATCACCAGATACAACAGTATCCAGGAGATATCCCAAAGGTCACTTTATCGTACCTTATGGAACTTTTGGTTATGTGAAGATGCCTTTCGTTAATCAATGCGGGAGCTACCTATCAGCGCATGGTGGATAAAGTATTTCGGGAGTAGATAGGTAGGAACATGGAAGTGTATGTGGATGATATGTTGGTGAAGAGCCGCAGAGCCCATGGGCATGTAGCGGACCTAGACGAATTCTTTTAGGTAATACGAAGGAATGAAATCATGTTAAATCCTCGCTAAATGCTTTTTGGAGTCAAAGCAGGTAAATTTTTGGGATACATGGTGAATCAAAGAGGAATAGAGGTGAATCCCGAGAAGGTACGAGCAGTCCTTAACATGCAGCCCCTAGGACCTTGAAGGAGCTCCAGACGCCGAACGGGAGGATAACAGCCTTGAGCCGGTTCATTGCCGCGTATCACAGAGAGGAGCTATCGCTTCTTCCGGATCCTTAGGAAAGGATCTAAATTTACTTGGGACGAGCAATACTTGGAGGCTTTCGAGGAGCTCAAAGCCCATCTAGCTTAACTCCCGACACTCACAAAGCCTTTGCTAGGTGATACCTTGTACTTATATTTATCTGTGGGGAATATTCACGAGCACAAGATTGATAAAGGAACAAGGTTCCGAGTAGAAGCTGGTGTACTATGTAAGTAAGCTTATCCAAGAGGTAGAAAGTAGGTACTCGGAGATCGAGAAGGCGGCTTTGGCGCTTATGATTACAGGGAGATTGAGACCTTATTTTTTATCACATAAGATCGTTCTTAAGACTAACTATCCATTGAGGCAGGTGATAGCTCGTGCTGACCTATCTCGGGAGGATGGTGAAATGGGCCGTTGAGTTGGGTGAATACCGAGGTGGAGTTCGAGCCTGTAAGAGCCATTAAGGCCCAAGCCTTGTCGGATTTTATTCAGGAGGCTACACGGCCAGAGGAGATTGCACTGAAACTCTATGTGGATGGATCAACAACACTAATGGGTTCCGGAGTCTGGTATTGTGATAATTGATCCCTAAGGATTAGAGACTCAGGTGGCTGTCAAGTTTCGGGCCTGCACTCTAATAACGGGCAGAGTATGAGGCGCCGATTAGAGAGATGGAGATGGCAGCAGATTTGGGGAGCTCAAGGTATAATCATATTTTCTAACTCTCGGTTGGTGTCCCAACAGTGAATGGGGATTGTGAGGCTAAAGACCCCAAGATGATAGCATATAAAGACCGAGTTAAGGAGTTGGAGAGCAAAGTGTTTCGTCGGTTTGAGGTCCAACAGATACCTAGAGAAGAGAATATGAAGGCAGACGGTTTGGCGAAGCTCGCTTAGCTCCTCACCGATAGCGGGTCGAGCAAGATAACTCGTCACAGCCGAAAGAGAGGCCGCCGAACCCGTAGTGGGGGCTATTGATGACGCGATGCAGTTGGAGAAGCGAAACTGAGAGCTTTAACTCAGACCCTCGCAATGGGGTCTCGGAGAGATAAGCAATTTAGAATCGCATTCTCGTATAATTGGTGATCAATTATATAAACGATCTTTTACATGTCCATATCTAAGATATCTATCTAGCAAGGAAGGATGGCATGTGTTGAAAGAGATGCATGAGGGATGTGCAGTGAGCTCGAGCGCTGCAAGAAGGACCCTAAGAGCCGGGTATTTTTGGCCAACTATGAATGAAGATGCAAGGGACCTGGTGAAGAGGTGCGAAAGATGCCAAAAGCATGGCCCGTTGATACACCTCCCTGCCGAGGAGATGGGGGCTATGTATGCCCCGTGCCCTTTGCCAAATGGGGAATGGATCTGGTGGGGCCCTTTCCTCCGGCTCGAGGTCAACGAAAGTTCCCGATTGTGGCGGTTGACTACTTTAGCAAATGGATCGAGGCAGCTCCTTTGGCTAAAATTGATTTAACAAAATGTGATAAAATTCTTGTGGAAGTTTATATGTTGCATGTTTGGAGTTCCCAGATCCTGGTTTCGGACAATGGAACTCGGCCAATGGCGAGAAGATCCAGGAATAGTGTAGAGCCTTGAGGATCCGCCGAAGTTCACTTCGGTGGCACATCCCCGTGCTAATGGCCAAGTGGAAGTTACCAATCGGATCATGGTTAATGGGATCAAAGCACGGTTGGAGAATGTTGGGGGAGCATGGGTCGATGAGTTAGACTCACTTATGGGCCTATAGAACCACTTCAAGGGCTGCAACAGTGAATCTCTTTTCAGCTTAGTTTATGGAGCCTGACACAAGCTGCCCGCAGAAATAGGGATGAGTTCCCATCGAATTGAGCATTTCAACGAGGAGGTGAACCGTAACCCGATGAAAGAGAACCTGGACCTACTCGAAGAGGAAAGAGAGGCTGCCACGGTGAGAGCCGAAAGGTACAAGGCCAGGATCAAGGCAACAGATAATAAGAGGGTGGTACCTAGAACCATTGAAAAAGGAGACTTGGTGTTGAAAAGAGCAGATGCTTTGAAACCGACGAAGAAGCTGGACCCCAACCGGGAGGGACCTTATAGGGTCGCATGTATTACCCGGGGAGCATATATGCTTGAGGAGATGGATGGGACACCCATCGTGCGGCCTTGGAATATTGCCAATTTGAAGAGGTTCTTTGTTTAGGAGTATTGTTATTGTTTTGTATTTTATAGCTTCGCTCATTCAAGTATTGTACTTTCACCGTACTAGTACTCTTTTTTCCTCCTATGGGTTTCCCACCGGGTTTTACCATAGGAGGTTTTTTAAGGAGGCCGGCTTAGGCTCTTCTGGGCCTATGTTGACACCGTCAATAGGGTATTTCGCTTAATAAAAATTCCTTTTCGTTTACATTGAATGTGTACTCAATGGAAAGGGAGTGGATTTTACGCGAATTTGTTAAATTCTTGACAAAGATGCATGATACGCAATGAATAACATGGCGATCAAGTGATTTCGATGAAATAAAATTCGAGCATTCACTTAAGATTTAAGGGCTCAGAGAGAGACTGGATTACGATTAAGTGAATCGAATATTCACTTTGGATTTTTTAAGGTTCAAGAACGGCCTTAAAAAGATGTAAGGGCTCGAGAGAGAGCCTGGATTCCGATTAAGTGAATCAATATTCACTTTGGATTTTTTAAGGTTCAAGAACGGCCTTAAAAAGATGTAAGGGCTTAGAGAGAGCCTGGATTTTGATTAAGTGAATCGAATATTCACTTTGGATTTTTAAGGTTCAAGAATGGACCTTAAAAGGATTTAAAGGCCCAGATAGGGCCCTCGATTTCGACTAAGTGAATCTCGAATATTCACTTTGGATTTTTTAAGGTTCAAGAATGGACCTTAAACGAATTTGAAGGCCTAGATAGGGCCCTGATTTCGACTAAGTGAATCTTAATATTCACTTTGGATATTTTAAGGTTCAAGAATGGACCTTGAAAGGATTTGAAGGCCCAGATAGGGCCCCTGATTTCGACTAAGTGAATCGAATATTCACTTTGGATTTTTTAAGGTTCAAGAATGGACCTTAAACGAATTTGAAGGCCCAGATAGGGCCCTCGATTTCACTAAGTGAATCAATATTCACTTTGGATTTTTTAAGGTTCAAGAATTAACCTTAAAAGGATTTGAAGGCCCAGATAGACCCCGATTTTGATTGAGTGAATTTAAATTTTTATGAAAGTGAATAGTCATTCACTTTTGGTTTTGTAAGGTTCACGAAAGAGCCTTAAATTTTTACGAATTCTCAAGTGAACAATCATTTACTTAAGGTTTTTAGGTTCCCGAGAGAGCCTCAAATCTTTCTAAGGGATTATTAAATGAATAAGCATTCACTTAAGGTTTTTGAGGTTTCCGAGAGAGCCTCAAATTTTTAAGAAATTATTAAGTGAATAATCATTCACTTAAGGTTTTGGGGTTCCCGAGAGAGCCTCAAATTTTGATGGAGAATTATTAAGTGAATAATCATTCACTTAGGATTTTTAAGGTTTAGGAGAGAGCCTATTCTATGTAGATTGATGAGAAAAGAATTTTGGCAAAAACAAGGCAAGCTTTCTCACAAAATACGTGAACGATGGACATAACAAGTTAAAGCAAATGATAAATGAGACTCGCAAGAAATACTAATGAAAAGAAGGCGCGATCAAAAGTCCAGACAGACCTATTACGTTGTAAAATAATATACGAGGAGCTTACGGGGTCACAAACAGCCCTGCAGAGGCCCCTAGAAACATCACAAAAAGGCTTGTTGGGCACGATACAGCCCAACGAGAGGCCTACCACCGACCACGGACAAAAACAGCCCGGGTTAAGTAGGACATTGTTTAAAGACATAAAAGTAAATTGTTCAAAACAACAAGGAATGAAAGTAGTTTAGTTAGGAGGGGAATCCACAATATCTTTGCCCGGGTGACGGCTAGAGTCGCCACCTTCGCTCCGGCTTCTCTCTCATCGGGACCCGGAGGGGGTCTTTGCGATCCCGGCTCACGGTAGATGGGATAGGAGGAGCCGTCATCGGGAGCAGCCGGGCAGGAGTGATCACGGTAGTGATCGCAGATTCAAGGCCGCAAACAGCAGAGCCAATGCACGGAGCCACCAGGGTTCATTGGGATTACCCTCTCCATCACCTCGGGAAGTTAGGGGGTCTTTAGAGTCCGAAGGGGAGCCTCTCGGTCGTACTCCCTTTGAAATCGATGGCTTGATGCTGGATGATGGCCGCATCAAAACCATGATCCACGAAGAAGGGGATGTACTCCTCTATATCGCCCTGTAGCTAGGGCTACTCTTGTAGGCCTTCAACCATGAGGAGTGAAGGTCCCCTAGAAACTTACGCCCAATAGGAGAGGTGAAGAGGGAATTCAGACAACATTTGATCCCCTCACCTTGAACCGCGATTCCGCCTCTTTGCCTGCGCCTTCACCACTGGACCTCCCGTGCCGCACTCACAATTTGAGATTTCAATTTCGGCACTCCCTGGAAAAGCTGGTTGCGTTCGAGGAAAGCTCCTCAACCTTCGCTTTTCCAGATCCAGGAGAGACTCTGCTTTCTCTTGGCCGTGGTCGAGGAATTGTATGAGGTAGTAGCTGGGAAACGAAAATAGGACCCCAAACCGTGCCAACATGCGGGTCCGGAGTTAGTGATATGAAAAGAAATATATACATTAAAAAGGGGTTCTCCTAAGAATAGGGGGTTACCTCAAATAAAGCCTCGGACGCGTGCACTATCTTCTCGCGAAGGAAAGGCCGAGTAGGGAAACGAGAGGAGTCTTTGGGGAGGTATACTTTTGGCGTAAAGAAGAAAGAGGGCTCTCTTCAGTAGGGCTGGCCTCTAAGTCAACATGAGGGATTTGGGAAGAGCTCCCCTTTTTCCCTTTGGGCGTTTTCGCCCGGCCTCACTTTGCGAGTGGGGAAGAACCTCTTTTGAACTCACCGCTTTGCCAGGCCGCTCTGGTCCTCTTGGAGATAGAGGATGGGGCTGGCATGGAGGGAGCAGGAACTGGGAGCACTATCTTGAGTTGGGGGAGCGATCGGGGCGTGAGCCGGCGTAATCGGGCCGCTTGCGGACGCACTTCGACATCCAACTCATTTCGCACACGGGAAAGTAAAATCAGTATTTATATGAGCCATGTGTACACATGTAAATACAAATGCGGGCAGAGATATGCTAAGAAAATGCATCATAAAGAGAGATTTACCATCCTCGTAGGCTATAGGGGTTTCAGAGAATCGAAACCAAAATGGGATAAGAGATGGGGATTACTACTAAGATCAACAAAATTAAAGAGGCCTCGCCTCTCCGTATGCGGTTTAACTTGCGAATGACCTGTAATTAAGACCGGAGGTGGATTGAGGGTGGGGAGCCCTCATAAGGGGTTCTTGAAAATCCACCCTTCATGAGGAAAACCCTGTGGTTCGTGGGGGACAACAAAGAAGTATTCCTCGGTCCAGTTGGGTATACCTGTCGTGAGGACGAGTAAGGAAAGAGCATAAACCCCGAGTCCGGGCAGTGGTGTAGAAAAAGGAGTGGAAGATTTTACAGTTGAAATGGGTAAAAGAGGTCCCCGCTGGTTCTCCCGGCCCCTTTTACTAGCATGTAAAAGGAAATCATCATTTGGAGGCCGTTGGGGGTAAATTGATTTAGGGGACCCGGAAAAGTTCATAAATGCGAATAAGAAAGGGAGAGAGGGGGGAAGCGGAGACCCGCGGATTTACTCCCGTAAAGCTAGGGTTCGGCCATCGCTTAGATGGGGCCTTTCCTCCGCACCGGTATTCGGGTAGAGAAGTCGGGGAAATCCACCCCCAAAGGTGGAATTCTTCTAACGCTCCTAAGGACATCCTAGAGGAGGACAAAATTTTATCTAGGGGATCTCGGGAACAGTGGATATGATCCATGGCTTCTTGTACGAAAGAAAAGAAAAGATGGTAAGGAGAGGATGGAATTAGAGCAGAAATGAAAAATACCCGGTGAAGAAGAAGACGATAAGGGGAGGAGGTATCTTTAAGCGTGAAAATCTTGAAGGGGTTTCTCCGAGAACAATGAAGGAGAAGAGTAGAAGGGACAAACTTAGAAATTGAAATAAAAATAGAGTGGGGGTAGGTTATGATCCCAAAACTGGGATATAAGAGGTGTTGCCCCTTATTGGACGATTAAGGAGGCATATTGATAAATTGAAGAAACCGTGTGACGTTTGATGGGATGGCTCTGCACTGGGCGGGAAGCCGAGAGGTCTCTCGATCGAAGAGTCTTAGCAGTATCCGGTTACCAATTTTTTGATATAATCAGCTACTCACTCGGGCCCTACAGGTCCCAAGAGAGTAGGGGAGAGCGTAAATGTGTTTTGGGCCGACTCGAGGCCCAAATAAGGTCAAACGACCAAGGAAATGGGGAAGGCCCAACGAGAGCCCAAAGAGAGGCCCGGTGCAAGTGATGTATAGATAAGCCCGAAATATTGATATGTGATCGGTTTAACAAAGACAGAGTAAGTAGTTGGGGTAGTTACCGAAAAGGGGCTAGCGGTTAAACAATAAACCTATGAAATAGGGGTTAACTATTGAGCAGACGGAGACTCGGTCAAACAGAGCACGAAAAGGGTATGAGGAAGGATCGAGGAGAGGATATTTCGGAAAAGGAGGAATGAGACGTGGAGGATGGACGTAAACGTGGGAGGAGCACGATGAAGAGTGGAGAACTTCATCGGAGGGTGGAGAAAACCGTCCACTTTCGTACTATTTATGGATTATTTGTATGAAGAAGAAGGTACGAATTCACTTATCTACCGATCACACTTTGAGCACGTTATACTATCTCTATTAACACTTATTCAGCTAGTTCATATTAGCTCCTAGAGGTCCCTAACCGGGTATTTAGGGCCCTCCTTTTACACTCTTACCGATCACTAACTTGAGCGTCGGAGTCCCTATGCCGGGACCCTCCAGTCAGAGTTTTGCAGGTATTCGAAGCTTGGGGACGGTTCGAATTGCATGGTTTTGGCACGTGTTCAAGGAGTGATCTCGCGAATCTCGTGTACGGGTTCGATTCTTGTTAGTGTGACTTTATTTCACGCATCACTCTTTAATTTATTTCTCTTGCAATAATTAATATTTTATTTGCATAAAATCATAGATAAATTACTTAGTAAGTAAGAGTAGAAAAAGTCAAATCAAGAGTAATACACAATTGTCAAATCAATTTCTAAATTTTTGCTAATAATCGGTTGAATAGTAATTAATTTATCACTATGATAAAAAAAAAAAAAAAAGAAGAGGAATTTAATAAAATTTAAATGATTAATGAATTCGAGAGTTCATACATATTGAATTGAAAAATTGATCTTGATTTTGTATTACTCTCTTGAGAAACTATTCATGTGTCAAGGTCATATATAAGTATTTTGGTTGGACTCATGTACTAGGTATCCGATATCATCATTAAATACATACCTAAGAATTTATTTTTATTTTTTTAAAAATGGGTAATTCAACACCCTTTGTTTAATGTACAACTACAAAAATATGACCATTCAAAAACTCAATAATTTACATTAGATCATTATCGAATTAATAAAATAAAAAATTACAAATGAATAGTCGCGAGATCAACCACCATCAAGCTTTTCTTCCGATTCCGCAAATGCGTTCTTCGTTTAATTAGTGCTCGTAATTTGGGTCGAGTGGCTCCTCCACTTTCCTCGCTGGAACAACATAACATATGGATGATGGTGGTGGTGTAATTGTGATGAAAATGAACAAAAAACTCAATAATTTATAGTGGAGGGTGAGACCGAAAATGGGGGATGAATTAGAGAGATATACGTCCTATTAATTGTGCATGTCCTGCTACCTAAATTAGATGTTTGACCATGTGGATGACCATGATGAATCGTAAGAAATTCGATCAATCGACCAGTGAAATAGCGCCAAAATCCAAATCGGGATGTGAGCCGCTTTTATATATTACTAGTTTTTGCTCGTAACCGTGCTTCGCACGGTGATTAATATTATTTAATGAGTTTTCATCTATTTATATATATATATATATATATATATATATATATCTTAATTTTAAAACGAATAGAATAAAAAGTAATTTATATATATTTTCATTGTAATGTTTAAAAATAGTTGGAAATTTTTGTTTTTAAATTTTAAATTAATTAATAATTTAATATAGATTGATCTTAATTTCTACAATTATCTTAATTATTTAAGTTAAGTTCAACTTAATTTATGAAAAGATGCAAAATCATAGGAACCTTTATCAAATATTTTGTTTATTATAAATTAACTTAAATTATTGTCTAAGGATCATAAAAGTTGCATGGACAATCATAACTAACAAATGCACAAATTTAATATTTTTAGTGCACTATTGTGTATAACTAAAATGATCTAGAAAGTATGAATAATAGGTATTACATTGAAAGAAGTGGGGTACACGTAATTGAAGGAGATAGTTGAGGAAATAAATGTATTGATGGACTATGAAAGTAGTATTACATTTGTTTAATGTTGTACAAATAATTTTCAATTATACAAATTTGAATTATAATTAAAATAAATATAAGTGTGTATATATATATATATATATATATATATATATATAAGTAATTCCTAAAAACATTATACTCCCTCCGTCCCAGGATAATCTTCACACTTTCACCGGCACGGAGATTAATAAAAGTTGCTTTTTGGTGATAAAGTGGTATGAGAGAGAATAAATTGTAGGGGTATTTTGGGTTGTTGACTTTTAAAAAGTGTAAGATAATAAAGTGTAAGAAGATAAAGTGTTTGACTTTTAAGGGTATTAGTGTAAAAGTACTTTCTTTATTTGGGTGTGAAGATTATGTTGGGACGTCCAAATAAGGAAAGTATGAAGATTATGTTGGGACGGAGGGAGTATTATATTCTAACAATATGAACATCTAAAATGAAACATAATAGCAAATAATTTAACACTATCAAAATTAACTATGTTGTTTGCTTCACCAATTAAATAGAAATAAACAATCTCCACCAAAATTTTATTTTATTAGCAAAATCGAACAAAAGTGACAAGATTAAAAAATATTTGTCCAAATAGAATAAATGTAAAAACTCATCTCAATACCCACATTTAATTAAAAATATTCAATGCATCACAATATTAAAGTGAACTAAAAATTAAAAAAATAAAAACTCCAAATCAATATTGGGACAGACTCCAGGACGCAGATCTAATTATCTATATATAATAATTTTTCACCGCTAATCACAATAGGATGCGATATTTGATTGGTTCATCACCTCATTAGCAATTATATAATGTCACGTGAAAATCATATGGAACTCTTGATGGAAGATGAACAGAGACCTCTAATTTCATAGTCATCATGGTGTTTACAACCTGCAACTCGATTTATGTTCCTTCTTATCGTACTTGAAGGCGAGTGTAAACCCATCGCCTTCTTCGTCTCAAGTAGAATTTTCTACGAAACAAATGCTCTCCTCAATAATTATTATCGTCATACATGAAAAAGATGAGAATGAATGAAAATGACCAACATAAATATATGTGATAATAAGTAACGTATATCCTTGAATTATGCAAATGTACGCTAATTATATTGCATCTAAATATGTTGTGTGTTGAAACAATTAATTTAAGGTCAAACATGCCATTATATTAGAAAATAAATTTAAAAGGTCGATTCATCAAATGATTTAGATCTATGATCGAAAAAAAGGAGGAAAAACTAAATAAGGAATCCAATGATGTATTATATATTTATAGATAAGATTTATAGATTCAAAAACATAAAGTAGTGGAGGTGGAATTAAGTTTAAATACGACAATATGATATATAAAATTAAATTATTTTCTGGCATGTTACATGCGGCTAAATGTATTTATGAGACGAATTCAATTGAATGTATTTTAGGTACTTATTTATATATTAATTGGATTAAAATTATACTTTTTATTAATTGAATAAATTATGAGATAATCACAAAAATTATTATTATTATTATTATTATTATTATTATTATTATTATTATAAATCATTATTAAAATCTATATGAGATCTGTATCACCAAATTTATTTTGCACGATGACAAAAATATCACTTTTTAACATTAAAAAATATAGAGTATAAGTTTAAAGGTAAATTAAAGTATAATGCATACATGTTTTCCTCATAAAAATTCTTCAATAATATTTTGAAAACTGATTTTTTATTTTTATTTTTTTAACTTTTAACATACCTGATACGACTTACCTAATAACAATGATAAGCAAGCATTTGCCACGCCAACAAAAAAGTTATATACCGTAGCTGCCTGGTAAAGGTGGTTAATTGCATGGCGCTTGCCTTCCATGGTGTTTATTTATTTATTTATTTATTTATTTATTTATTTATTATATAAGTAGTCACTTGCTTAATTGCTTTGCACATGTTTAAATTAAGGTTAATATAATTGGCTGTAAAATTGATTTACAACATTATTTGGTTTATTAAAAAATTAATTTTATAATAATATAATTTAATAAAAAATAATTATTTTTATGTCCACTAAAAATTCACTTATCTTATTTGTTAGTCCAATATAATTGATTTATGTAACACCATATTGCAATATTTTAGTTTATTTAACACATTATATAATGCAACTTTTAATGTAATCGTAATACCCGAAATCCTTATATGAATTATTAATGCATGTTATTAATTTTAATAAATTAAGTATTATAATTTGATAATTTTTCTAATTGAAATAGAAAATTTAAATATTTTATAGTGTTTAATAAAATGTATTTATATACAAATATATTTGTAAGAGGTATTAAATAGAATATATATATATATATATATATATATTAAGATAACTAATAAGATTAGTAAAAGTATAATTTAGCGAGATAAAGTAAAATACTTATAAGTTAAATTGAAAAGTTAATTGACGTCCGTATTCTTATCAACCAGCTTTCTTCCATTTCCTTCCACCGTAAGATAGCGCAGTACGTCCCGTTCACGCCGCCAAATTTCATCGTCCGACGGTTTTCTCCGGTGTTGTTTAATAGGTAGTCGTCGAGAATAGGTAGTCGCCGAGAATACCTCGATACACCTGGACAAAGGACTCCGTCCGTAGATTTTCTAATTAAATTATGATCCAAAGTAGTAAAATAATTGCTCCAAAGACTCTTTAATCTTTGCCCAATAGAAATTCTTCTAAAGGCCCACCAGTTTTCGCATTCAACAAAATGAAGAAATATTTAATGAGTGTTTAATGTGGCTTGGGATCGATTAAAAACAATATTGATTGGGGAATTTATGATGATAAAATCCCTAGAACAATTAATGAAAATGATGAGCAATAAATATGATAATAAATGCGTAAAAGCAAGTGAGAACACAGAATTACTGGGAGTGTTAGTCTCGTGCTAAGGATGGATGCTTCGCATCCGTTTATTATGCCTTATAGGTCTTATTTATACATGGTATTGGTTGCTTTTTAGGCACTCAAAGGTACAATAGGGTACAAAATATCTTAAATGTTGTACTATCCCCAATTAATTGGGATGTACCGCCCCGCATTTGGGCGGGCGGTTGGCCATTCACGTCCTACTGTGTCCCCTAGCGGGGATCTTCTCGATGGTTGAGGGAATTTCCTTCCTTTCTCGGGATAGATTGACATTAATCGGGGGCTGCCGCCTTGTACTTGATACCACTTTGGGTGTGGCTTGGTCGGCAAGCCTCCGACCTTGCCGAGCTTGGTCGAAGGTGACCCGCCAACCTCGCCATCCGGTGCCGAAGCTTGGGACTTCGCCTCGCATGGACTCGTCTGCTCTCCTTGGAGGGTTGAGCCCGCTGGGTGGGCGAGCGAGCCGAGCCCGGAGGACTCGACCCGCTCGGCGAGGCTTGCTCGCCGCACCCGGCGAGCCGCCGCCACGGTTCCGTGCTTACCTGGGTTCGGTGGGTCCACTCGCCGTGCCACCGGCGGGCGGGACCTTAAAAGGGCCGAGTTCCACTGGGCCGGGCCGGCCCAACTGGAGATAGGTCTTACGGTGAATAATCTATCATACAACAATTGCCCCACAGCCTTGGACTCGAGGGGGCTCGGAGGCCGAGTTGGTCTTTTGATGAGTTGTTCGCCGTTGGTGCCGAGCTTCTTCGTGCCGAGGACCCTTTGGGATTCAACCGATATGAATTGGATAAGGACTTAGGGAAATGGTGTCACTTGGATCCGACGTAGGGTCACTTCTCCCACGTGGCCCTGTAAAAACAAACTTTTGCAGGCGCGTGGCGGCCGGAGATGACAACTTGCAACCACCACGCGCACACGTGGCGTGCCCCTGTGGAGCCAATCTGTCACTTGTCCCTTCTTGGAAATAATTGCGTTTTTGCCCCGTAATTTGAAAGGTTTCGGGTATTTTGCAAGGAGGTCCTTCCCGCTTCTTATAAATAGGAGTCTCCTTTTCCAAGTTAACCTTCCTTGCACTTGTGATTCTCACCTTTACTATCGATTTTCAGTAGCTTCCTTCAACGTTCGTGCTCCGATCCTTCATTTCAATCGGTAAATATCCTTTAAAACCTTTGGAATCCTCTTCTCTTTCTTCTTTTTCAATTTCCACCGATCGACATGGTAAGATCGAGAGGAGCTTCCTTTCGTGGGGTAGCTCCTCTGTTCGAGCATGCGGCGCCGCCCGTTAGGGCGGTACTTCCCGGGGAAAGTCGAGATTCCACCCCGAGATATGGGTTATCTGATCGAGATGGCCTGGATCCCGTTTTTGGTCGTGTCGGGAGTTCAAGCGCCGCCTCCACCAGCGAGAGGAGGGTTAGGAGCGACAGAGACGCCCCTTTTGCCGATCTCGCCGACACAGGAATCGACATGAGGATCGGTGCGGACTCGGGAATGCCCCGGTTGACGTTGGGTTGGAGAGGGCTACGGAGGAGATGGTTGCCGAGCTCTTCGCCTCACGGGGGCAGCGGCAAGCGTACCGAGAGCAGGGGTGCTGCCGGGTCCCCACCGGATGTCCGCAAAGGAGCTCCCGAGGGGAGGAAGCGGGTGGTGCGGACGACTGTGCTGCCACGAAAGTCACCGTGGCCTATGAGGCATGGGAACAATACGTGGATTGGCCTGGCGGGCCGGCTCCCACCTTCAACTACCAGGAATATATGCGGGGTCATCCGTATGCTCGCCCCGAGCGGACTCGTCGAATGTTCCGGAGGGCGGACGCCTGAGCCAGCCGGCCAATGAGGAGGCGAGGCAAAGCTCGGTGTCTCGAGGCCGATTTGGCTGCTCGCGGGTGAGGTGGCGAGTCCCATCCGATGTGCACTTCTTTGTGCCCGCCGAGGACAAGAGGCTGACCAGCCCCCACGAGGATGCTCGCCGTGAACTATCATATGATGGAGGCGGGGCTCCGGTTCCCTCTTCACCCCAACATCTCGCACTTGTTCGCCGCTTGGAACGTCGTTCCCTTCCGTGTTCACTCCCAACGGGTGGATGAACCTCCTCACACTATTTGTTTGGGCCGGGAAGTTAAAAATTTCATCTTGGATCTGACCCGGCCTAGGTGAACTTCATCTTCACCCCGTCGGAGTCCAAGAGGGAGCTGTTCATACGGACTCGGCAGGTGGGACATTCTTCAATGGGATCCCCTCCAAGCTCCGAGACCGGCACCGAAGGTGGTTCTTTGTCGATGGGGCTTGGCGGTCGCTGGGTCGACTTCGACTCGAATCTGGATATCCCATCTGTTTTGGGCACAAACCCAAAAGTAAGACTTCTTTATTTAAACTCGAACAATTACGACTCGATCTAATTTTTCCTTTTCTTTGTAGAGTTGTTCGTCCCTAAGGAGGGAGAGCTGAATACCAATTTCCACTCGCACTCGCCAAGCCGACTCTCATTCCATTCGCCAATAGGAAGTGTTCGGCGGTCAATAACGATGAATCGAGGCTCGAGTCTCGATTCTTCGCCTATCCTCGCCACCTTCGCCGGGACGCCAGGTAAGACTTCCGAATTTGGGCTGGGTGGTGTTTATGTTTGCTTCGTGGCAAGCGAGAACTAACCGTTTCGAATGTCACAGTTTCAACTATCCCCCACTTCGCTTTGCCAATTCCGTCATCATGTCGGGCGTGCCCGATCTCTTCAGCCGGGCGAAGATCCGTGTGAAGAAGGCGAGCAAGCCTTGCGGGAAAGGGAAGTCGGCGGATGAAGAGGTCGTCGAGCAAGTACCGGTGGGGGTTGTGCTTGCCCCGCCGCCGCGATCCCGCCGCCGAACCCGCCGCGGTTCCCGCCGGCCGAGGAGCTCGCTCCTATCCCCGCCTCTCCTCGGGGTCCGGGAGGGAGAGGGAGGCCTCGGTGGAGGTCCTAGAGACCGAGCCCCCGGCCGCCCGACAAGAGGCCGAGGAGGAGAGCCCCCAACGCCGGGTGAGGGGACCCGGGAGGCTCGCTCGACTAGGGCTCCCGACGACCGGTCTTATTTGGGTCGTGATCCGGAACTCTACGAGAAGTAAGTAGCGCTCCTTAGCTCTCCCTTCTTACTTTGATCTTTAACGCACGCCGACCGAACTTTTCCAGTTCCTCGCCGGCCGCCGCCACCCTGCCGTGGTTGACTTCATCACTTCCCGGAGGGATCCCGCTCTGAGGAGCTCCCGGACTACGTCGTCCGGGCGATGGAGAAGATCCCTCCAGCCATGACGCTCGGGGTCGACGAGGACTCTTCCTAGAATCTGGAGAGCGCCTTCTTTCTCGCCTGTGCCTTGGGCTTCCGTGAGCTCGGTGGTCTTGGAGTGGTGCATGGAGGGCCGGGACCGGGAGTTGGCCCGAATCGGGAGGTCCACCGGGAGCGAGACCGGGCCGCGAAGGAAGGGGAGAAAGTCCGGGCCGAGGCCGAGAAGGCGCGGGCAGCCCTTGCGGAGCAAGAGGCTGAAGTGGCTCGTCCCGAAAGAAGAGGTTGCCCGCCGCCGGC
The DNA here is from genome assembly GCA_030762865.1 of Paraleonurus japonicus. NCBI lineage: Eukaryota > Viridiplantae > Streptophyta > Magnoliopsida > Lamiales > Lamiaceae > Paraleonurus > Paraleonurus japonicus. The sequence continues at coordinate 26,692,434 of CM061060.1, forward strand.
TGAGACCGAAAGGAGGTGGCGGCCGTCCGGGATCGGTTGGAGGCCGAGAAGGCCGCGGTGGAGAGGTCGGCCATGGAGAAGTTGAAGGCCGAGCGGTGATTGGAGTGAATTGATACATGTTTTTAGGGCTATTTTTAGTGCAAAAAGTGAGCTAAAGTGTTAGTTTTTGTGCCTAAATGTGAAAAGTATCACTCTTTTGCCTAAAAGTATTATTTGTGAGGTTTTGATGTTTTTCGTCCATATTGCAGGTAATTCGGTGGAATTTTGCCAAACCGAGAGTACCATTAGGCTTAGAATGAAGAGACGGACATCCGGGGACGAAAACAGGTCGGGGCCGAAGCCCCGCTGAGAAAATGCCCTGGACTCGAGCTCTGGTCGAGGAGCAAGAGCCTCGAGTCGAGGGCTGTGCAGAGAAAGGCAAAAATTGGAAAAAGGCAGCAGCCTCGAGTCGAGGCCTGACCCTCGACTCGAGGAGAATTTTCCAAATTTCGTTATTTAAAGAGGAAAAGCAGGGCATTTCAGGGGGACGAAAAAGAAGAGTTCATAGTAGCTTGATTAGTAAGCGGTTTTGGGGCGATTTCTCAAGCCCCAAGCCAATTTCCTTCTTAGATTAGTGTAGAAGTTAGATTTAGGATTAGAATTCAATTGATTGTTGCTAGATTAGCATTTGATCCTTGTAATTCATTCAATTCAAGCTTGTAATTCATTTGGTGATTGTTGTTGAAGACTCAAGCATTCCTATTTTGGTTAATTGAAGATCATTTGGTGATGTTTTTCCTCTTTTGTCTCTTTATTTTCTTAATTGTTGTGATTTGCTTTGTGTTTGATCAATTCTATCTTCGTCCCATGGGTATTGTTTGTGGTACCATGGGCTAAATCTCTCTTGTGCTTGGGTTAATTGAAATTGATGATGAATTGATTGATGATGTTATAATTGTTGATGATTGGAGATTAATTGAGTAGATTGCTTACTAATTGTGATTCTCATTTGTGCTTCATGCATAATTATCTCTTTAGATTAGTGTTTGATCACTCTAGCTATAGACGAGAGTTGCGCTAACGTGATCCGGTATTAATCGGGTAATAATTGTGTATGAATGTGTGGATTGGGTGCTTGAAATCGAGAGATTAGTTGCACTAAGGATACTCACATTAGTTTTCTACCTAATTGTGATTCTTAATTGTGCTTTGTGTAAAATTATTTCTTTTGATTAATGGTTGCTCACCCTAGCAATAGGCGAGTTGAGCAAACGTGATTAGGTGTTGATCGGGATTCAATTTTGCATGATTGTATGAATTGGGGATTTCTACATTGAGAGATGGGAAAGACTAAGGATACTCACATTAGGCATTGTGATTTTAATGGAGTGATTAATTTCATGATGGTTTATGCTTTCTATCTTAGTTGATTTGAAATTTGATTCAATTATAGCTTGTTGATTGATGATTCATTGATGGATGTTAATCCTAGCACCTCTCTCCCACCATTTAGTGTTGTTTTTGTTATTGCATTCTAGGTGTTCGATCTATTGCTTGCTTGTTGTTTAATTGTATTTTTGCTTGTGTTTTTGTTGTTTTTGTACCAAACCATTGTTGTAACTCTAGTCACTAATAACTTGTATTTCTAGGACCTCATGTGCATACTTTTTCCCTTGGGTTCGATATTTTGTTGATTGGTCTTAATAACTCTTACCCTATACACTCCAATCAAGCGGGCCGTGGCCGCCTGTGTTGAGAGGAGCGGGATCAAAGCCGCGAGGAGGCTGCCCGACTCATTGGAGAGAGGGCGGGGCTGGTCGAGAAGTTGGCTAAGACCGAGCTCGCCTGGCTGCCGCCTTCGCAACTCCGCAGACGGTTATTGTCCCCCAAATCGGGACCCGACGGTGATGGGCGAGTTCGCCTATTACATGGCCTCCGCCGACCTCATCCGCGAGGCAAAGAAGGCCGCGACCCAACCGGGGCCATGGAGAGGTACTTCAAGGAGTTCGCCTCGCCCACCCTCTCCACGAAGAGCTAACACCGGAGATCAAGGATCCGGAGAGGGACTATGGGGTGGACCTCTCCTGGTACCCCGACCAAGAGCAGTGGATTTCCGGAGGGCCTCAAGGAGCGGACGCCGGGAGGGCCGGGAGACCGAGGGCGGAGAAGCCGGGCGGAGCGGAGGCGGCTGCGGGCGCCGAGGCTTAACGAGGCTTTCCCTTTTTGTATGCCCATTGGGCTTTTGTAATGGCGCGGCGGGATTCCAAATGGGAATGAGGGATACTTTAAACTCTCGTTCCCATTTGCTGCTGTAAATCTCTCTTTTGATAGATACCTTGAATTCCAAGGGATATTTTGAACTCCCCCCTTGCCGTTGTAACTCTTATTCTTCTTTTGGTTTAAGGTTTAGGGTTTAGGATCTTTGTACTCGGCCATTGGCCGCACTTCTCTGTAATTAATGAAGTTCGCATTTCCTATCATATTTCAACCGGTTTCGACTTTAATTTTTCGCTTTACTTATCGCTTTCTATACTTAGAAAATTTTTGTGAAATTTCCCAAATATGACAAGTCTGTAATGACTGTCCGGCCTCGGCCTTACTTGGTCAAAGGGAGGAGCTTGATCCATGCCTTCCCGTTTTGGTTTCGGCATGGGTGAGCTTGGACTTTGGCCGAGTAAGGGTTAAGTCGGGAGCTCGACTCACCCTTTTATGACAATCGTTCTCAATACTTAGCTTTTCCTTTTTTTTGAAATTTTGCCAAATATTTCAAACTCTTGTCGGCTTGTCGAGGCCTCGGCCTTACTTGGTTAAGAGGATGAGTTCGGCCTGTGCCTTTCCAATTCACTTTCGGCCTTTGGCAAACTCGGCCTTTGGCCCAAGGATCTCGCTGAGGAGCTATGCTCGCCCAAGTGTATCATGGCGAGTTGACGGCCCGCCGGATCCTTCGTCGCTCAAACCGGTTCCGCGACTGCGAGTTCGGTCGGGCGAGCTGATGAAGGTGCTCGCTAATTGGAGACTTGACCACCGAACCGCTCGCTAGGAATAAGTTACAAAGTGGTTGCTCGCGAGAGTACGTTTAGCTCGCCGTGAGACTTTTTCTCCGGGAAGAACCCGGTGGCACTTGACGACATGCAGTGCGCCGGTGGCGTGCTTATGCGCTTTGGGCTGGTCACCAGGACCTAGCCACGCGACTTCGTCCTAACTCCGAGGAGGCTGGTGGACCTCACTAGCCAGAAAGCTAGGAGACCTCGGCCGGAGGCTAAGCTCGTCGCGAGGAATTTGAGGGGCACACCGCCGGAAAGTCGGGTGACCTCGGACGGTGATAGGACGCGTCACGAGGAGTTTAGTAGGAGCCTCCCGGTTTATGGATCGGGCGAACCTCGCCATAAGGCTAAACTAGGCTGAGGAGTTTATGGGGACGAGTCCCTACCTCGGCGGACTATCTCGGCCCGCGCGAGTATGAGAGGAGCCCACCCTCGGCCGACCGGCCTCGAGTGGGTCCGCAAGGATACCTCTCACGAGGATTTTTGACAAAAATTTCTAGGAAACTTCACTTTATTCGTAATAAGATTCCTTGACAAATTACAAGGATTACAAGAGGTTCCCAGTGAATCTAAAAATTTTCTAAGTTACAAGAAAGGATCTAGGTGATTGCTCACCGGTAGTACTTCTTGAGATGGCATGAGTTCCAAGGATATTGGTCCGGAGTGTCATCCGGGTGTTCAAGCTCGTATGCCCCAAAGAGGTAGCCATTTGGACACCACTGAGCGGTCCCTCCCGATTCGGGCCGAATACTCCTTGGCTAGGGCCGTGGATCTTTTTAAGACGAGGTCGCCGACCGAGAATTGTCTGACCTTGACCTTAGAGTTGTAATATTTTTCAACGCCGCTTGTAGGCCGCGTTCTTATGAATCGAGTCAAGCCGGCGTTCTTCTAGCATGTCGAGGTCGAGCCTCCTCGCTTGGTCGTTGTCTTCGCCGAGCTCCTGCGAAGTGCGGAAGCTCGGCACGGCGACCTCGGCCGGATGACGGCCGCCGAAGGCGAGCGCGAAAGGGGTCTCGCCTGTCGAATTTCTAGTGAGTCGCCCCGTATGCCCACGGGGCGCCCGCCAGTGCTGGCCGCCCACTTTCCTTTCCTCTCCTCAAGCTTGGTTTTGAGAGTGTGCTTGATTATTTTGTTGACCGCCTCCACTTGACCATTAGTTTGAGGGTGGTATGGGACTGGCGAACAATCTCTTAATTTTCCAGCGTTCGCGTAACTCCAAGATTTTGAGCCGTCGAATTATTTTCCATTATCTCGAGACTATGGCACAGGGAAGACTAAATCTGCAGATGATGTTCTTCCATATGAATCTGATGATAGCCTCGCTGATCGATCTTGTTCGGAGACTCGACCTCCGCCCACCTAGTGAAATAGTCGACGGTGACCACGGCGAACTTACACCCCCGGGCGCCACCGGTAGGGTCCGATCAAGTCGATCCCCACTGGGCGAACGGCCGTGGGCTGAAGATTGATTTCAAGTGCTCTAGGGAGAGCTTGATGTTGGGCACCATAATCTGGCATTTGTGGCACGCCTTGGCATATGCAATTGCGTCTCGTCGGAGAGTGGGCGATGGTAGCCTTGCCTCATCGTTTTATAAACGAGCGCTTGCCCCAGCGTGATTTCCACAGCACTCCATCGTGGATATCCGCTAGGACCTTCTGCCGTCCTCGGGAGTGATGCATTTGAGTAGGGGTAGAAAGAAACTTCGTTTATAAAGCATTTCCTCGATTAGAGTGTACCTTCTTGCTCGCGGCTCGAGTTACTGGCACTTTGGACTCGGTCGTCAGAGTGCACCCGTTTTGAGGTAAAGGATGATAGGTGTCATCCAGCTCGCCTCCTCGGCACAGGCGGTAGCCAGCTCGGCCGGCTGATGGCCGAGGTGGCGAGCTTCGTGAGGATAATGTTGGACATATCTGCCGCCCCCTCCGAGGTGGCGAGCTTGGAAAGCGCGTCCGCTGGGAGTTTTGTTCCCTCGGGATCTGCTCGATATAAATTTCTTTGAAGCCTTTTGCACATGAGGCGATGAGCTCACGATACTTTATCATTTTCTCCTGCGGGCTTCATATTCTCCCTTGACACGGTTTACTACCAAAAGAGAATCCATGAAGATGTGGAGTCGCCGGACACCGACCGCAGCCGGCAAGCTCCAGACCGCCGACGGAGCCTCGTACTCGGCCTCGTTATTAGTGGCCGAGAACTCGAATCCGATGGTGTTTGTGAAGCTTGCCCCTCTGGTCCAACCAGAGCGATTCTCGCTCCCGAACAAGATTGTGTTGAGGAGCCATCTACGAACAACTTCTAGGGCGGGAAGGTTAAGGTTGAGTGGTTGTTCGGAAAGGTAAGCTCGGCGGCGAAGCCGGTGAGCGCCTGCCCTTTGATTGCCATCCTCGCACGTACGTGATGCCATACTGGCGATCTCGAGCGACCACTTTAAAAGGTAGCCGCTGGTGTCCGGCACGTGCGGGACTTACCGAAGTGGGAGGGTCGTGAGGACCTCGACTTGGTGATCGAAGAAGTAGGCCCTCGGTTTCCTAACACTCATGATGAGGGCATACGCCGGCTTCTCGAGTTGGGTGTATCCGAGCTCGGCATGGAGCACCTAGGCAGCGAAGTAAATTGGCGGTGGTCTCGCGCCCGTCCGCCCTAACAAGCACGGGACTCGTGAGCGAACTCGGAGGCTGCCAAGTATAGAAACAACTTCTCGCCCGCACTTTGGCTTGGCGAGGATGTTGGGGTTGGCGAGATATTCCTTCAACTTGAGGAAAGCATCTCGGCTTTCTTTGTTCCATGAGAATTTTTGCTTTTTAATGGTGGCGAAGAAAGGCTTACTCTTATCGCCTAGGCGGGAGATGAACCTATTCAAGGCCGCGACGCCCGATGAGTCTCTGGACCTCGCTTGACATTGCGAGGTTCCTCCATGTCGAGGATGGCCTTGATTTGGGCAGGGTTAGCTTTAATTCCCCTTTGGCTCACGATGTGGCCGAGGAACTTGCCGGAGGCCAGGCCGAAGCTGCATTTCTTCGGATTGAGCTTCATGTTGTACTCCGGAGGATTGCGAAGGTCTCGGCTAGGTCCCTTAGATGATCCTCCTTTTTCATACTCTTGGCGACGATGTCGTCTATATAGACCTCCATTGTTTTCCCGATTTGTTCGGCGAACATTTTGTTTACTAGCCTTCGATAGGTCGCCCCGCGTTTTTCAACCCGAAGGGCATCCTAAGCCGAGGAGTAAACGTTCTTCTCGGTGAGGAAGGAGGTGTGCTTGATGTCCTCCACGGCCATCAAAATTTGGTGATAACCTGCAAATGCATCCATGAAGGACATCATCTCGTGGCCGGCCGTGCTATCCACTAGATGGTCGATGTGTGGCATCGGGAAGTGGTCTTTTGGGCATGCCGCATTCAGGTCCATGAAATCTATGCATAGCCTCCAGGACCCATTGGACTTTTTGATGAACACGGCGTTCGCCACCCATTTAGGCTCGTCCTCGGCCTGCTCGATCAGCTTGTTATCGAGCAACTTTTTTACTTCTTCGGCTAGAGCGGCATACTTCTCGGGCTGAATTTCCGCCTTTTTGCGAGATGGGCTTGCGAGCGGGGTCGATCTTGAGATGATGGCAGACATGTTTTGGGTCTATGCCGACCATATCCCGATGCGACTGTGCGAAGACATCCACACCGCTTTTGAGGAAGTCTATAATATCCCCGCATTTCGGCGGGTATTTTGGAGCCGATGGAGACTTCCAAGCTCGGGCGGCGAGAATCCACCGGAATGCGCTCTAGCTCTTCGACCGGAGTGTGCGTTTGATCGTTGACCGTTGGGGTCTTGGAGGTTTCCCACAGGGTCAATGTCTAGCGGCATTGGTTCAAAACCGAGGCGGGGCTCCAAGTCTTGCTCGCTCGCCTGGCCGAGCTCCATGGGAGTCGGGGCCGAGCGGACGAGCTCATCCTGGGCTGCTCGGTTTGTGTTGGAGTTGAGCAATCCATTGGAGTAGCTTCATTTTGTTCGGTACCGGGCTCGGCTGGGCGAGGTTCGCTCTTGGGAGGGCTCGGCATATTGTTCAAGAACCATAAAGATATATGAAAAATTTAAACTAAGTGCGTAAATTAAATCTGGACCCGAGTAGTTCAAACATTTCTTTGACATTTTAAGGTCACCCTTAATGGTGCCGACCTCCCTTCGACAAAGGTGGGAACTTGATATAGTAGAAATAAGAAGAGGCGATAGCCTCAAAAGTTTCGAGAAAAGGGCGACCAAAAAGTCGTTATACATGTTCGGCCAGTCAACGATTACAAATTCGGCAGGCTTAGTTATCCTAACCCTATCATTTGCAAAGTCGACTAGCTCGATCGGACAGCTTGATCTTCCCATATGCCAAGACGACGGTATCACCGAAGCCGCGGAGTTGGAGGTCGTAGGGCTTGATGTACTTGGCGAGGTTGCCCATTTGGTCCAAGGCGGACTTGAAGAGGATGTTGCGAAGGCTGCGTTGTCGACTGAGGACCCGGTCACGGTCATTCCCGAGATGTTGGCGAGATGACCAGAGCATCATTCTTTGGACAGAGAACCCCCTCGCGGTCGGCATTTGAGAATGAGATTACCGCGATCTTGGAGATGGTGGGCTCGGAGGCGCCGATTAGGTGGACATGGTCAATGGCCCGCAAATCGGCCTTCCTCTTCTGTTTGACTGGCCGAACACCTCAACTTGATCCGCCGAGGCTACCCACGGCTTGGACCATATTGATCCATCCGCAGGCGGCAGTGGGAGTTCGCCGCCCGGCGACTCCAAGTCGGCCGCGACTTCGATCGCCGCAACCCTCTCGGGAGAGGCGACCCTTTGTCATCCTGGGAGCTCGCTCTTCGGTGTCTGGCCGTGGTGGTGGCCTTTTGACGTACTTGTCAAGAAGTCCATCCTTGAATAAGCCTCCACCTGTTTGGAGCAGTCTCGGCCTGGCTGGTGTTGTGCCGGCAGAGTCATGATCGGCGCATAATTTGTTAGGATTCTTCTTGGGTGGGTCTCCCCGAGGGTTTGGGCTTGGGGATCGATCCGGTGTCTTTGGATCGCATTGAAGACGAAGGCAGGGAGTACTTGAGCTTGTCCACGACCTAGGCCGACGCGTGTGGGGTTTGTCCTCGAAGCTCTTGAAGTTCCCCGTAGGCCTTACGGTGGCCTTTTCTCTTCTTTGGGGTGGGCTCGGCGGCCGGTCTTGCCTTGGAGGCCGCCTTCCCGTTTTCTCACCCCCTCCTCCTTAACCTCGCCCGGCCTTTGGCGAGCATCTTTTGGCGAGTGATAAGCTCGCCCACCCGCCGGCGAAACTCGGCGTAGGAGGTGGGGTAGTTCTTGGTCATGTGCCGGAACATGTGGGACTCCGGTCTTAAGCCACCGAGGGCGGCGTGGAGCTGGAGCTCGTCTCCAACAGCTCCCGGTGAGGAGGACCTCGTCAGCGGTCGAGATAGGCCTCATCGCTCTCCTCCTTCCCTTGCTTGATTCCCATCAGTCTTTGCCGATTCTCGGCTCTGGGAATCTTGGAAGCGAAGTAGGTGGTGAATTTTTCGCCTAGCTCGCCGAAGGTGCTGATCGAGCGGGTGGGAAGAGAGACATACCACTTATGGGCGAGTTCGCCCAAGGTTAGCGGAAGCGACGGCACTTGGTCGCATCGGAGGCCCCCTGCCGACCATGTGTTGTAACACGAATATTTCATAAAATACTCCATCTCGTAAGATAAGCCAATGCCTTATAGAGGTATCCCGACTTGGGCATAAAGACAAGAACACTAAAGTTGTTCTCCAAGCTAGATTGCTCTTCGTGCCCAACTCTTTAAGCTAGGCGGCTTGGCGGCTTGACAGCGGCTAGGCAACTTGGCGGCTAGGCGGCTCGGCGGCTCGGCGAGCTCGGCAACTCGGCCCTAGGCAAGCTAGGCGGCACATCAAATGACAAAGTACGACACCTCTGCGAGACAAGACAAGATCATTTAATATAAAAGTAGATCTAGTCGGGATTTTATATCAACGATTGTAATTAGATCCCTAAAATAAAGGGCTAGGATCGTTTCTTGATTATCAAGTTTGGGGGCTCTATAAATAAGAGACCCCAACCCCATGTAAAAAAGGAGGATTCATCTTCTCCAACACATATATATACAACACCCAAGGCTAGGGGTCCCCATGGGACACCCAAAGCCATCTTCAAAGGAAGGACTCCATGAGTTCTTCCCCCATTCTTGTGTTTTTCATTTAATACTTGTTTTAACTTAGATTTCAAGCCACATTAATCTCTCATAAATATTTCGGTTAACAATAATTGGCACTAGAGGAAGGGGGTGTGTTCTTGTTTCATTGAAAGTTTCGGAAAAACCTTGAAGAACACTCTTTGTTCTTCAAGCTAAAATCTTCCCAAAAACACCCTTTGTTTTTCATTCCACAATCCTCCATTTCCAAAAGAATCTTGCTCCTTTTGGAAGATGACGAAGCTGGAAACGCTGTTCCTGGGAGAAAACCCCACCACCGGCTGCTGCGGCATGGAGCCCATGCATGTTCATGAAGATGAACAGCCCGGCGAGTTCACCCCTACTCGGGGCACGGGGGGCTAGCCCCATCCCACTTCAAAGAGTATCAAACTCCCCGAGCAGATCCAGACGACCATCAAGCTGCTTCAGGCTCGAGGCCGCGAGCTTGCCACGGCCAACCACTGGCCCATCCTCTGCCTCCCAAAAGCAAGGGGAAGAAGAAGAAGGCTCAACGAGCTCGGGATGACCCGGATCCCCCGGTGGGGGCAACCAACCCAGCGGGTCTAGGACCGTTTTTGAGCGACTTAGGTCGTCTCGTCAACCCCAGATTTCGGATCGGATTCCGAAAGCAGAGTCCAGACTGAAGCACTCCGACTCGGCGGGCAGCCGAGGACCGCCGGCCTATCAGCGAGCTACCGCACCTAGCGCACCTCTCGGCGCGAGGCCGAGAAGGGTGTCGGCCGAGACGGTGGGCCCCTGCTCTGCCCAGAGCACTCTACCCGCCAAAGCCCCCACCGGAACCAGAACCAGATTCTCGTGATGCTCTCCTTGTCGCCATGCGAGAGGAAGATCGACGAGATGGAGTCCCGCTTTGGGGCCGCGATGGGCAGCCTAAGCGAAGTGTGGCGAACGAGCCACTATCCATGGAGGTTGAGCAGGACGCCGGTTCAACCCAAGATCCTCCCCCTCAAATGCCTATTTATGAGGGAAGATTGACCGGAGACCCACCTCGGCAAATATAATATCTACATGGTGTTGTATGACAGATTATTCGCCGTAAAGCCCATCTCCGGTTGGGCCGGCCCAGCCAGCGGCCAAGCCCGAGGAACTCGGCCCCTTTAAGGTCCCGCCTACCGGGGCACGGCGAGCGGACCCAGCCGAACCTAGGTAAGCACGGAACCCATAGGCGGCGGCTCGCCGGGTGCGGCGAGCAAGCCTCACCGAGCGGGTCGGGTCCTCGGGCTCGGCTCGCGAGAGGCTCGCTCGCCCCACCCGGGAGGGCTCAACCCTCCAAGGAGCGGACGAGTCCATGCGAGGCGAAGTCCCAAGCTCGGCACCGGATGGCGAGCTTGGTGGGGTCACCTTCGACCAAGCTCGGCGAGGTCGGAGGCTTGCCGACCAAGCCACACCCAAAGTGGTATCAAGTACAAGCGGCAACCCCTAATTAATGTCAACCTATCCCGAAAGGAAGGAAATTCCCTCAACCATCGAGAAGATCCCTGCCAGGGGACACAGCGGGGCGTGAATGGCCAGCGCGTTCCCAAATGCGGGGCGGGTACATCCCAATTAATTGGGGATATTACAACATTTAAGATATTTTGTACCCTATTGTACCTTTGGTCTGCCTAAAAGGCAACCAATATCATGTATAAATAAGACCTATAAGGCATAATAAACGGATGCGAAGCATCCATCCTTGGCACAGGACTAACACTCCCGGCAATTCTGTGTTCTCACTTGCTTTTACGCATTTATTATCATATTTATTGCTCATCATTTTCATTGATTGTTCTAGGGATTTTATCATCATAAATTCCCCAATCAATATTGTTTTTAACCGATCCCAAGCCACATTAAACACTCATTAAATATTTCTTCATTTTCTTGAATGCGAAAAAGCTGGTGGGCCTTTAGAAGAATTTCTATTGGGTCAAGATTAAAGAGCTCTGGGCAATTATTTTACTACCGGATCAGTAATTTAATTCCGGAAATCTACGGACAGTCCTTTGTCCAGTGTATCGGGTATTCTCGACGACTACCTATTCTCGACGACTACCTATTTAACAACACCGAGAAAACCGTCGATGATGAAATTTGGCGGCGTGAGCGGGACGTACTGCGCTTATCTTACGGTGGAAGGAAATGGAAGAAAGCTGGTTGATAAGAATACAGACGTCAATTAACTTTTCAATTTAACTTATAAGTATTTTACTTTATCGGCTAAATTATACTTTTACTAATCTTATTAGTTATCTTAATATATATATATATATATATATATTTATATTCTATTTAATACCTCTTACAAATATATTTGTATATTTAAATACATTCTTATTGCATATTTCCCTATTGCTTATAAAAATTGGGGCAAAGACATATATATTTTGAGACTTCAAAATTTATACAAGCTAATCGAAAAATTATTTAAAAACCTTCAACGGTTAAAATTTCACTCCCGAAAAATTTTTATTTTTTAAAAGGGAAAGAAGTTTAGAACTCCAAATTTTTAAAGAAAAATTTGAGGCATGTGTACACACATTTTTTTGATTTAAAAATCTTTAAAGTGTAGAACTTCTTAAAAATCCCCGGGAAAATTTTTATATTTGAAGGGTTGAAAAATAACACTCCAAACTTTTTAAAGAAATTTGGGGTAAATACGCACATTTTTTAATTTAAAAAATCTTCAAAATGTAGAAATTTCTTCAAAAACCTTTAACGATATTGAAAATACACCCGAAAAATATTTATACTTGAGGGAAGGAGAGTAGAACTCAGGATTTCAAACTCCACTATTCGGAAAAATAATAGTACAAAATTGTTTCAAAATAAGACTCGCAACGAGTTTACACTCTCGTCGAGCACGGGTTACTTTCCCTACAAAATCCTTGCGATGAGCTCTGTGCCGTCCGAGGTCACCTGACTTTCTGGTCGGTGTGCCCCTCAAATTCCTCGCGGCGAGCTTAGCCTCCGGCCGAGGTCTCCTAGCTTTCCTGGCTAGTGAGGTCCACCAGCTCCTCGGAGTTAGGACAAAAGTCGCGTGGTTAGGTCCTAGTGACCAGCCCAAAGCGCATAGCACGCCACTAGGTGCACTGCATGTCGTCCAAGTGCCACAGGTTCTTCCCGAGATAAAAGTCTCCCGGTGAGCTAAACGTACTCACGGCGTGCAACCACTTCGTAACTATTCCTAGCGAGCGGTTCGGTGGTCAAGTCTCCATTTAGCGAGCACCTTCATCGGCTCGCCCGACCGAACTCGCATCGCGGAACCGGTTTGGGCGACGAAGGATCCGGTGGGCTGTCAACCCGCCATGATACACTTTGGGCGAGCTTAGCTCCTCAAGTAAATCCTTACTTGGCAAAGCCGAGCTCGCCAATGCCGAAACCAAATCGGAAAGGCACCGACCGAGCTTCAACCTGTTGGACAAGTAAGGCCGAGGCTCGACAAGCCAACCGAGTTTAAAATAAAATGAGATTTTAAATAAAGACGAATATTACGAGAACATGAAAACCCCAAGATTGACAGGCGAGGCACCATCTTCATTCTCCTCTCCGGACGAGTTCACCTCTCCGGACGAGCCTCTCCTCTCGGGACGAAGTTCACCTCTCCGGGCCGAGCCTCTTCTCTCCGGACGAGTTGACCTCTCCGGATGAGCCCTCCTCCCGGGCGAAGTTCACCTCTCCGACGAGCCTCTCCTCTCCGGGACGAGTTCACCTCTCCCGAGGCAGAGCCCTCCTCTCTGCGGGCGAGTTCAACTCTCCGGGACGAGTTCACCTCTCCGGATGAGCCCCTTCTCTCCGGGCGAGTTCATCTCTCCGGATGAGCTTCTCCTCTCCCGGACGAGCCTCTCTTCTCTGGCGAGTTCACCTCTCCGGATAAGCCTCTCCTCTCCGGACGAGCCTCTCCTCTCCGGCGAGTTCACCTCTCCCGGACGAGCCACTCTTCTCCGGACGAGTTCACCTCTCCCGGACGAGCCCCTCCTCTCGGGCGAGTTCACCTCTCCGGACGAGCCCTCCTCTCCCGGACGAGCTTCTCCACTCTGGGCCGAGCCTCTCCTCTCCGGGCGAGTTCACCTCTCCCGAGACGAGCTTCTCCTCTCCCGGACGAGCCTCTCCTCTCCGGGTGAGTTCACCTCTCTGGATGAGCCTCTCCTCTCCGAGCGAAGTTCACCTCTCCGGACGAGCCTCTCCTCTCTGGGACGAGCATCTTCTCTCCGGGTGAGTTCATCTCTCTAGATGAGCCTCTCCTCTCCCGGATGAGTTCACCTCTCCGGGACGAGCCCCTCCTCTCTCGGGCGAGTTCACCTCTCCGGACGAGCCCTCCTCTCCGTGCGAGTTCACCTCTCTCGGACGAGCCTCTCCTCTCTGGATGAGTTCACCTCTCCGGGACGAGCCCTCCTCTCCGGATGAGTTCACCTCTCCCGAGACGAGCCTCTCCTCTCCGGGCGGGTTCACCTCTCTGGGCGAGCCTCTCCTCTCCGAGGACGAGTTCACCTCTCCGAACGAGCCCTCCTCTCCGGGACGAGCTTCTCCTCTCCGGACGAGCCTCTCCTCTCCGGCGAGTTCACCTCTCGGGACGAGCCTCCGGACGAGTTCACCTCTCCGAACGAGCCCTCCTCTCCGGACGAGCCTTTCCTCTCCTGGACGAGTTCATCTCTCTGGGACGAACCCCTTCTCTCCGGCGAGTTCACCTCTTCGGACGAGCTTCTCCTCTCCCGGACGAGCCTCTCTTCTCCCGAGGCGAGTTCACCTCTCCCGACGAGCCTCTCCTCTCCGGATGAGCCTCTCCTCTCCGGGCGAAGTTCACCTCTCCCGGACGAGTCTCTCCTCTCCGAGGCGAGTTCACCTCTCCGTGCGAGCCCCTCCTCTCTCGGGCGAGTTCACCTCTCTGGGCGAGCCCTCCTCTCCGGCGAAGTTCAACTCTCCGGACGAGCCTCTCCTCTCCGGCGAGTTCACCTCTCTGGATGAGCCTCTCCTCTCCGGACGAGCCTCTCCTCTCCGAGGCAGAGTTCACCTCTCCGGACGAGCCTCTTCTCTCTGGGCGATTTCACCTCTCCGGATGAGCCCCTCCTCTTCGGGCGAGTCCGCCTCTCCCGACGAACTCACTTCTTTCGAGGCAGAGCTCACCTCTCCAGAGCTCTCCTTAGATATGTTCACCTCTCCGGACGAGTCCCCCTCTCCCGGACGAGCTCATTCTTCCGCAGGCGAGCTCATCTCTCCCGGCGGCTAGGTAGCCAGTAGCTCGGTAGCTAGGCGGCCGGGCGGTTCGACAAGCTCGGCGCTGGCGGCTCGGCGGCCTAGGCGGCTCGGCAACTCGGCAGCCGAGGCAGAGCTCATCTCTCTGCAAGCTCTCCTCATCGAGGCAGAGCTCACCTCTCCCGACAAGCTAGGCAGCCGGCAGCCCGGTAAGCTAGGCGGCTCAACGGCCGGCAAGCTAGGCGGCTCGGCAAGCTAGGAAGCTAGGTAGCTCGGCAAGGTCTCTCAACAAGAATCCCGAAAAGTATAAATCCCATACTCAACCTCAAAGTGCAAGGCTATACATTCTTGGAGCTTTCAAAAACTACTCTTCACACTACCGGCTCGACTCCCAAAGACACTTGACGGCCAGTACTGGGGCAATTGTTGTAACACGAATATTTCATAAAATACTCCATCTCATAAGATAAGCCAATGCCTTATAGAGGTATCCCGACACAGGCATAAAGACAAGCATGCTAAGTGTTCTCCAAGCTAGATTGCTCTTCGTGCCCAACTCTTTAAGCTAGGCGGCTTGGCGGCTTGATAGCTAGGCGGCTTAGCGGCTAGCGGCTCGGCGGCTCGGCGGCTAGCGGCTCGGCGGCTCGGCGGCTAGGCGGCACATCAAACGACAAAGTATCGACACCTCTGCGAGACAAGACAAGATCATTTAATGTAAAAGTAGATCTAGTCAGGATTTTATATCAACGATTGTAATTAGATCCCTAAAATAAAGGGCTAGGATCGTTTCTTGATTATTAAGTTTGGGGGCTCTATAAATAAGAGACCCCAACCCCATGTAAAAGGAGGATTCATCTTCTCCAACACACATATATACAACACCCAAGGCTAGGGGTCCCCATGGGACACCCAAAGCTATCTTCAAGGGAAGGACTCCATGAGGTCTTCCCCTGTTCTTGTGTTCTTCATTTAATACTTGTTTTAACCGATTTCAAGCCACATTAATCTCTCATAAATATTTCGGTTAACAACATCCGGTATTATCATATTATATATTGAAATACTCGTAGCAATTCGTAGATTGTAGAAATAAGACCAGCTTGTTGTTTCGATTCCTATAGCGTCCGAAAATTTAGTGCGAAGCTTCAAAATTATTGTTTAAATGTGCTTTTTCATTCAATCACCACCATCGTTTATTGGCAAACGATATGTGGCGAGGCTTATACCGTTGTGAAGTCTGTTGTGCGTAGAGTAGAATTCTATTCTCCATTGTTAGAATCGGTGTATGAAATTAGAAAAAATAAGCCGAAAGTGACGCGTAGAAATGGGTTTCAACGTTTAGAATTAAACTTTACTTTTGTGGATTATTACGTTTGAGTCATTATGGGATGTAGTAAAGGTCATAGGCCTAATTGTGAGTAGGAAATGATGAAAATGGAGTATCAAAAGCTTGAAATGAACGTTAATGGCGTAAGTGAAAAATTCGTCGTTCTCTGCCAAAATGGCCGTCACCTTTCCGTAGAGTTTAAGGCGAGGCTTGGGTGAAATAGGAAGGCTGAGATTGTAAGGATTCCAACGGTATTTTCGGTTTTCGATCGGAGGTGTAGAATGATGGTAGGGACCTCTTGTACAAAAGCTTGAAAGTAGAGGGGAGGCCAAAGAGAATTAGATTAACTTTAGGGACTAAAATGCAAATTTTGAATTCTGGTCAATAAATAACGGTCAAAGGTCAATGTTGACTTTTCATTTATTTATAATTTTGCCCCTCATTTTCAAACGCTTGTAGAATCTTCGTTTTCATCCGATTTGATCCAAACCAGCGTCAAATTGTTCCAAATTCAAAGATCTACATTTTAATTCTAAAATCATGGAATGAACAGCGTTATAAAAATAACCGTTTTACCCCTAAACGGCTATGCGCCGTAAACTCCCATTTTTAATCTAAATTCTTCATTTCAAGTCCGTTTTTCCCAATGAGTTTCTACACGCTCTAAATAAGATTATATTATTAATAAACTAGCTAGTTTGTCTTTTGACCGTCAAACACATTAATCGAACTTTAAAATCCTTAGGAAAAGAGTGGTTTTCCCTTTAACCTCTAGACCAAATCCGGTGGTCCTATAACTCTAGGAAGCTCTTATTATAGTTATTATAAGTTAATTATCATATCTATTACAATTTTACGAGCGCACGATATCATTTGCGAGGCGAGAAGAACACTGAAGCATAAAAGCGATTCTGCTCCAAAGCAGTGCTCATATCTTATCGGGTGGGATAATTTCTACTCTTAATTGAGTTTAACATTCCATGTTACGATTGATATGTTAAGGTGCAATATGTGAGTAATATATGTCATGATTATGCAACAATTGTGATATTATGTTCAAGCCGGGTAATGGCCCGTACGATGTTCAAGCCGAGTAATGACCCGTATTATGTGTATTATGTTCGAGCCGGGTAATGGCCCGTACTATGTTCAAGCCGGGTAATGGCCCGTACAATATTCAAGTCGGGTAATGGCCCGTCTGATGTGCACATGAGTTATGTTTTCATGTTATGTGTTATTTGCATATACATTTTATCGGTCAATTATTGAGATTATTCCACCGGGTGTATTTGAAACACTCACCCTCATATCCATTGTTACGGATCTTGAGTTTGATGTGGAGGGACGATGAGGATGCAACACTGTACCTTTTGGTTCGGTTGTGTAATTATTGTATATATTATGAGTTATGCTCTTTGGAGTGAAAAATAATGGTTCTTTTGTTTGACTAGTATAAATATACTAGTTGAAACGTGTAACAAAATATATTTTGCCCTTTTTCTTTTGATGTGTAATTATTGCATGTGAGCGAGGTTTGTTAAATTCTTCTTTCTCAAATACGTATCACCGATTTCTAGTTGCTTTGGGGTATTATTTTTAATTTGGTTATAGCTTCCGCTTATAAAGATAATAATTTTATTATCGTATCTCTCCGAAATGAGTTTGAAATGGTATTTTAGTAGCGCCTCCAAAGTGATATTATTTTAAAAAGGAAGAGAACTTGAGGCGCTACGGTGTGGTATCGAGCAAAGGTCATGTCGAGGTAGATTTGCTCTGAATGTTTTTGGTCATGTATTTTATTAAGTCAAAATGGTTAATTTATAAGATTATACCGGTGTCTGCATCCGATTGACGTTCGACCTCATTAGACTCGTAAGTGCTTTGATGTGTATTATGTGTACTATATGCCCTTTTTGACTTGATGTGACATAATTTGATTATGTGATGCATATTCTTTGGCATACAATGTGATTAATATGAATGCATTTGTAATATGTGTTTTGGAGCAACTGCTAGACCTAAGGTGAAATATTTTAGGTCATGTGAATATTTAAGTATTGGATAAATAAGTTAGAGGCTTAGAGGGTAAATTATTTTGTGTGGTAGATCATGTCACGTGGTAGACCACGTAAGCAAGCATTAGCAGAGGCTCCACCGATACACGGAGATGCTGATGAAAACCCGAAAATGATCTTATAATCATTCTCCGAGGATTAACGCAACAATTTTGGGAAACCTGCACCACCTGCTCCACGCCACCGAACGCGTCGGTAGCACGTAAATATCTTATTTTTGCATCCAGCATAGAAAAGAGAAATAATGATCATATGATGAAATATTTGGAGATTAATAAAGATAGAGAACTATATATATGACTTTGTTCGAATGAACATAACACACAAGAAATATTATAGAATGACTCTAATTAACTTACTTCTGCATAATGTTAATGTGGCTAAGATGCTATTGTTTGATCGCCGTGAGCCGACCGGCAGCATGTGCTCGTGAGCATGTGTGGTCGTGCATGTGTATCGGTGCACAGTACGTGTGTGGTAGTTATGGTTTTGGGGAGTTTAGGTTTGCGTTAATTGAGTTATTTCACATGCATATGTTCCGTGATAGGTAGAGTTAATTTATGGTAACACCCTAGTGATACAAAGACTAGTACTCTTGGCGAATTACATGATGACTTGAAAAGAAAGAATATGATTGAAGTAAATATGAGAATTTTTATTTATTTTACTTTACTACGTTAAAACAATTGTGATTCGTTTTAGATTATTTAGAATCGATCGCTTTAAGTTTATGCTATTCTATATATTTGCTATCTTATTGTGTTATTATCTCATAAGCTGACCTATGTTGAAAATATTTATATGGTTAAGTAAAATTTGTTGTTGCCATTTGGGTTAATTTTACATGTATCATTACACTATTCATTTTTTTATATCGACAAATATGTAAATGAAGAAGGCAACACAGGGTATTACATCACCTTTGCTCCTCTAGAATCTATCAAAGAGTTTAGAGTAATACGGACCAAAAAATTGTGTCGAAGTTGAGACAATAGAGAATGACATACTTGAGGTTAGTATACCATCCGGTAGAGTAATACAGACCGAAAAATTGTGTCGAAGTGTACCAATAGGAATTGATAACAAAATTTTGATGGCAAATTTGCATGTACTTAAGATGAAAGATTTTGATGTAATCTTGGGTATGGATTGGTTTAGAGCTAATCACGCTGTTATTCGGAGTCATGAGAAAGAAGTGATATTTCAACCGCCCGAGGAAGAAAAATTCACTTTTGTGGAATAAAGGTTGGAATATTACCACGAATAGTGACTATGATGAAAGCAAGGAGCTGCACCGATGCTCCGAAAGCACCGTATAGAATGGCGCCGAAAGAATTGCAAGAACTAAAAGTTCAACTTTAGGAGCTTTTAGATATGGGTTTTATACGACCTAGTGTTTCACCATGGGGAGCGCTGTATTATTTGTGAAAAAGAAAGATGGTTCGTTTAGGATGTGTATAGACTATCGGGAATTAAATAAACTTACCATCAAGAATAAGTACCCTCTACCAAGGACAGATGATGTGTTTGATCAATTAAATTGGGCAATAATATTCTCTAAGATTGACCTAAGGTCGGGATATCATCGGTGAGGATTAGAGAGGGTGATATTTTGAAGACAAACTTTGAGAACACGTTATGGACACTATGAGTTCATAGTGTTGCCATTTGGACTTAGTAATGCACCGGCCCATCTTCATGGATCCTGATGAATCGTGTTTTTCATCCTTACCTTGATAGGTTTGTGATTGTGTTTATTGATGATATCCTTGTGTATTCGAAAAATTGGGAAAAACACGAAGAACATCTAAGAATCACCCTAGAGACGCTAAGGAGGGAGAAATTGTACGCTAAATTTAAGAAATGTGAATTTTGGCTTGATAGAGTGATTTTTCTTGGCTACATTGTTTCAATTCGAGGAATCGAAGTAGATCCAACAAAAGTCGAAGCCTGTGAATAAGTGGAAGACACCTATGAGTGTGAGTGAAGTACAAAGCTTTATGGGTTTAGCTGGATATTATAGAAGATTCATCGAAGGTTTCTCAAAGATTTCGGGACCCTTAACAAAATTGACTAGGAAGGAAGTCAAATTCCGGTGGGCCAGATGAGTGTGATAATAGTTTTCATGAATTGAAGCGAAATTGGTCTCGGCCTGTTCTAGCCCTTCCGGATGGGTCGGAAGAATTTGTCATCTATAGCGGCAGCGTCGAAGCAAGGATTGGGTTGTGTTTTAATGCAACATGGAAAGGTGATCGCCTATGCTTCTAGGCAATTAAAGCCTCATGAACAGAACTATCCAACTCATGATTTAGAATTAGCGGCAATAGTGTATGCTTTGAAGATTTGGCGACACTATTTATATAAAGGGAAGTGTCAAATCTACACGGACCATAAAAGTTTAAAGTATTTCTTTGAATAGAAGGAGTTGAACATGAGGCAAAGAGGGTGGTTAGAATTAATAAAAGACTATGACCGCACAATTCTATATCACCCGGGAAAGCGAAACGTGGTGGCGAGATACCCTAAGTCGAAAGGGAAAAGGGGAAATGGCTTGTGCACTAACAAGTCAAAAGCAATTAATAACTGAATTCACACGATTAAGACTAGAAGTAGTGATACCCCCAAAGAAGATCGAAATGATGATAGCCGCCATGGTGGTGAAGCCAACCTTAAAAGAAGAAATCATTGAAGCTCGGGAGAAAGATGAACTTTTGAAAAGATTAAAGATCACGTTGGAGCAGGGAAAGACAAGAGGTTTTGCATTAACCGAGGGAGGAGCACTTGTTTATGAAGGAAGGTTGAGTGTCCCTAAGGATGAAGAACTCGAAAGAAGATATTGGAGGAGGCCCATTGTGCTCCATACAATGCACATCCAGGAGGCACAAAAATGTATCAAGATTTGAAAAAGATATTTTGGTGGAGAAATATGAAGAGGAGTATAGGATCTTTTATTCGAAGTGCATGACATGTCGGCAAGTGAAAATTTGAACATCAATGACCAGCGGGACTTCTAAAACCATTGGAAATTCCGGAATGGAAATGAGAGCATATCATGATGGATTTCGTGGTCGGCTTACCAAAATGCATGCGAGGAAATCAAGCCATCCGGGTCATTGTCGATCGTGACCAAATCAGCTCATTTTCTACCAATGAAAATGACACACCGGATTAGATAAGCTTGCACGAGATATACCTTGAAGAAATTGTCGAGACTACATGGAGTGCCGGTTTCCTATAGTCATGATAGAGATCCAAGATTTACTTCTAAATTTTGGAGCGACTTCTGCAAACCGCCATGGAGTGCAGTTAAATTTCAGCACAACTTTTCATCCTCGAGATCGATGGACAATCTGAAAGGACTATCCAAAAATTAGAAGACATGCTAAGAGCTTGCGTGCGAGGATTTTAAAGGAGGATGGGAAAGCTATTTGCCATTAGTAGAATTCGCCTACAATAACGGTTATCGAGGCCACAATAAGTATGACTCCTTATGAAGCTCTTTACGGAAGGAAGTGTAGATCGCCCTATATTGGGGACGAAGTAGGCGAAAAGAAAGTTTTAGGGCCGGAGATAATAGAAAAGGCAGTAACGGCAATTGAAAAGATCAAAGAAAGAATCCAAGCGGCTCAAGATAGATAAAAGTCATATCTTTGATAAGCGACGCAAAGATTTGGAATTTCAGCCGAGGAGATAAAGTATTTCTAAAGGTTACCCCACGAAAGGAGTTATTCGTTTTGTGCAAGAGGGGAAAAGCGAAACCCAGATTTATTGGACCTTATGAAATTCTCGCAGCGTAGGAAACTTAGCTTATAGATTGGCGCTACCATCCAATCTGGCCGGAGTACATAATGTATTTCACGTATCTATACCGAGAAAATATGTGTTTGATCCAAGTCATATAGTCAACCGTGAAGTGATTGAGGTTGACAACAATCTATCATATGAGGAATTTCCGGTAGCTATTCTCGACCGAAAAATGCAGAAATCAAGAATAAAGGAATTACCTTAGTTAAAGTCCAATGGAGTAGGCATGGTCAAGAAGAGGCAACACAGGAGCGAGAAGATGAAGTTCGAGAGAAGTATCCTAATCTGCCTTGGCTTGGTAAGTGTAATTTCGAGGACGAAATTTTTTTAAGGGTAGGTAAGTTGTAATAACCCGAAATCCTTATATGAATAATTAATGCATGTTATTAATTTTAATAAATTAAGTATTATAATTTGATAATTTTTCTAATTGAAATAGAAAATTTAAATATTTTATAGTGTTTAATAAAGTGTATTTATATACAAATATATTTGTAAGAGGTATTAAATAGAATATAAATATATATATATATATATATATATATATTATAAGATAACTAATAAGATTAGTAAAAGTATAATTTAGCGAGATAAAGTAAAATACTTATAAGTTAAATTGAAAAGTTAATTGACGTCCGTATTCTTTTCAACCAGCTTCTTCCATTTCCTTCCACCGTAAGATAGTGCAGTGCGTCCCGTTCACGCCGCAAAATTTCATCGTCAGCGGTTTTCTCCGGTATTATCATATTATATATGGAAATGCTCGTAGCAATTTGTAGATTGTAGAAATAAGATCAGCTTGTTGTTTCGATTCCTATAGCGTCGAGAAAATTTAGTGCGAAGCTTTAAAAATTATTGTTTAAATGTGCTTTTTCATTCAATCACCATGTCGTTTCGTGACGATAGGTGGCGAGGCTTATACCGTTGTGAATTCTGTTGTGCGTAGAGTAGAATTCTATTCTCCATTATTAGAATCGGTGTACGAAATTAGTAGAAAAATAAGCCGAAAGTGACGCGTAGAAATGGGTTTCAACGTTTAGAATTAAACTTTATTTTTATGGATTCTTACGTGTCGAGTCATTATGGGATGTAGTAAAGGTCATAGGCCTAATTGTGAGTAGGAAAGCTTGATGAAAATGGAGTATCAAAAGCTTAAAATGGACGTTAATGGCGTAAGTGAAAAATTCGTCGTTATCTGCCAAAATGGTCGTCACCTTTCCGGTGACCGTTTAAGGCGAGGCTTGAGTGAAATAGGAAGCCGAGATTGTAAGGATTCCAACGGTATTTTCGGTTTTCCGATCGGAGGTGTAGAATGACGGTAGGGACCTCTTGTACAAAAGCTTGAAAGTAAAGGGGAGGCGAAAGAGAATTAGATTAACTTCAGGGACTAAAATGCAAATTTTGAATTCTGGTCAACAGTCAACGGTCAAAGGTCAACGTTGACTTTTCATTTAATTATAATTTTGCCCCTCATTTTCAAACGCTTGTAGAATCTTCATTTTTCATCCGATTTGATCCAAACCAGCGTTAAATTGTTCTAAATTCAAAGATCTACACTTTAATTCTAAAATTACGGGACGAACAACATTATAAAAATGATAGTTTTAACCTGAACTACTGTACGCCGTAAACTCCCATTTTTAATCCAAATTCTTCGTTTCAAGTCCGCTTTTATTCCAATGAGTTTCTACACGCTCTAAATAGGAATATATTATCAATAAACTAGCTAGTCTGTCTTTTGACCGTCAAACACATTAATCGAACTTTAAAATCCTTAGAAAAAGTGGTTTGCCCTTTAACCTCTAGACCAAATCCGGTGATTCTATAACTCTAGGAAGCTCTTATTATAGTTATTATAAGTTAATTATCATATATATTACAATGTTCTGAGCGCACGATATCATTTGTAGGGCCGGAGAAGAACCTGAAGCATAAAAGCGATTCTGCTCCAAAGCAGTGCTCATATCTAATCATGTGGGATAATTTCCACTCTTAATTGAGTTTAACATTCCATGTTATGATTGCTATGTTAAGGTGCAATATGTGAGTAATATATGTCATGATTATACAATAATTGTGATATTATGTTCAAGCCGGGTAATGGCCCGTACTATGTTCAAGCCGGGTAATGGCCCGTACTATGTTCAAGCCGGGTAATGGCCCGTACAATGTGCACATGAGTTATATTTTCATGTTATGTGTTATTTGCATATACATTTTATCGGTGCAATCATTGAGATTATTCCACAGGTGTATTTGAAACACTCACCCCTCATATCCATTGTTACGATCTTGAGTTTGATGTGGAGGAGCGATGAGGATGCGGCCTTTGTACCTTTTGGTTCGGTTGTGCGGTTATTGTATATATTATGAGTTATGCTACCGGAGTGAAAAATAATGGTTCTTTTGTTTGACTAGTATAAATATACTAGTTGAAACGTGTAACATAACATATTACGCCCTTTTTCTTTTGATGTGTAATTATCGCATGTAAGCGAGGTTTGTTAAATTCTTCTTTCTCAAGTACGTATCACTGATTTTTGTTGCTTTAGGGTATTATTTTTAATTTGGTTATAGCTTCCGCTTATAAAGATAATAATTTTATTATCGTATATCGGAAATGAGTTTGAAATGGTATTTTAGTAGCGCCTCATTAAGTGATATTATTTTAAAAAGGAAGAGAACTTGGGGCACTACGGTAACACTTTTTAATATGTAGTACTTACATGTAACACTTTTAAATAAATAACACTTTTTGGTAACACTTTAAATAGTTAACATTCTTACATAACACTTTCACATAGGTAATTCATTTCTTAGGCAACACTTTTATAGAGGTAACACTTTTTAAGTAACACGTTTTAGGTAACACTTTTACATATGTAACATATTTTGGTAACACCTTATAATAATTATTTCAATAAGTATATATGTGATCTTATTTTAATTATGAGATTTTAATTATTTTCGTCCTCTAACTTTTCACCTTTATTGAAATGGTCCTCTAATAATCTACTTTATCAACTTAGTCCACTATATTTACATATTTTGTCAATTTAGTCCAAATTAGGCGGAAAACACATTAAACGATGACGTATTATTGATCACGTGTCCGTCACGTGCAGCAGATTCAGCGATCGTTGATGAGTTGATATTTTTTATCCACATGGCTCACGAAGTAGCATTTTTGGCAATAAAAAAATTAAAAAATTGTCAAAAATTTTATTTTTTTATTTTATATTTTTGAATTTTTTTATTGCAAAAATTGCCACGTCAGCACCATGTGGATAAAAAAGTCAATTCATCAACGATCGCCGAAATTTGGTCGCAAGTGATCAAAATATCGGAAATCGTTTAATGTATTTTCCGCTAATTTGGACTAAATTGATAAAATATGTAAATATAGTGGACTAAATTGATAAAATAGATAATTAGAAGATCATTTCAAGAAAAATAAAAAGTTAGAGAATAAAAACGATTTAAATTCCTTTTAATTATAGTACATATAATACATATATTGGGTATTAGTATATGCAATACATTTATATACATGCCCCTTGTAGGGAATAATTCATTATATTATCTTAGTAAGTATCTTAATAAATAATAAGTATATAATAAGTACATGTTTAAATTAAGGTTAATATAATGTCATGGCTTGAGATGATTTTATCTGATTATTAAGTGACAAAAATAGGCCAGACATACTACAGATGATATCCCATAACCTAAATTATAAGAACTTGATTTTCTCTCAGCAAATTAAATATTAAGACACTATTCGATTAACAGCTGATATTTGATATCAACATAAACAGTCAAGATTCCTAGGCATCATCGAGTCATTGTACTAATTACACAAAAACTACTGTCACCAATACTTTAACGATATCAAATTTTAAAATATATAATACATCAATTGGTTTCCTTCTTTGGGGATGGTCGGGAAACGTTTAAGGTTGTAATCTCTTAATTTAATGTTGGTTGTATATTTTAATTTAGGAAGTTTTTTTATTTTTATTTTTATTTTTTTAATTTTAATAATCATCTAAGTTTAATAAAAAATTATTTATGGGTATCATTAATCAATCAATTAATTATTTGATTGGTGCAACTTAATCCCCTGCATAGTGTCTTCTTCCTCATCCATCATTGATAAATGATGCCCGTAAACTAATTCTAAATTCGTACAAAATACATTTGCAGTAAATAAATTATTTAGTACGCATTATCAACATATATTTCGGTGGCCATGAAAATTTGCTGCTTATGTTTTGCGGTGCGAGAGGTGAGAGAATTTATGTTGTTCAATTCCTTATGTTGCAAGCCGATATATATATATATTTTACAGAATAACCTAAATTTGGATCAAAATTAGTATTAGTGTTATGTATAGATTAGAAATGTCTAAAATAATAATCTTTTGAATCAATTTCTATTGATAAATGTATACTTATTGAAAATAATTATATTGTAATCGACTTAATGTAAATAAATTTTATTTCTTATTTATACCAATTATTTAGTACGCATTATCAACATATTACATACGTCCATCTCGGAGAGATTTGTGGTGACTATGAAAATTGAAAAAATATATTTATATATTAATTAACACTCATTGAAAAAATATATTTATATATTAATTAACACTCATTAAACAATATTATCATCGTGTGAAGCAACCGCCCAAATAGGTCAAACCGAATAGTAGACATATTTTTTTAATAAAATTGAAAATCGAACCATATTTATCAAAATTGAATATCATTTTGATCGATTTTTTCGATTTAGACAGTTTTCTGCACACCCCTACACATAAATTCAACTAAATTGATGTTTCATCCACACTAGCCATCATATTTTCTTCCCTAAAAGTCAACGTCAAGAATTTTAGGATTCATTTATGGTTGGTAATTAACTAATAGTTGAATCTTTGGAATTATATGTTGTATAATAGAACACGTATTGTAATAAGCTTCGAACAATAGCAGAAAGCAATGTCTATTGTCTAGTATGATGACATGTAGATTGATAGACAAAAGATTTCTTTCTAACTTATATACACAACAAATATTAATTTCCCAAGACAAAAGAGATCTATGTTTAGCTAGCTTTATACAAGTCAAAACTCTAGGAAAAAAATTTATGTGAATCACGTATCTATAAATTTTATTTTCACTATCACTATTACATTTACTTACTTACTTTGTCCCGAAATTAGCTTCACATGTGAAGTGACACTCTTTTAGAAAACTCAAATTAGTGTATGAGAGATAATAAAGTGTAAGGGTATTTTGGGTGGTTGGTTGAATGAGATAAAATGTAGAAGAGAGAATAAAGTAGAATAAAACAAGAGTGACATTTTTAAATTTAAATGGTATTGTGAGGGTGTAGTTTATAGAGAGTGTTCCATTTTAGGGGTGTGAAGTTAATTGTGAGGCGTTCGAAAAGGAAAGTGTGAAGTTAATTGTGGGACGGAGGGAGTATAACACCGAATGTGCATGACAATGATAGTACATATATGATTGTGATAATAAAAATAGAGTTAATCGTATCTATTGACAAGTGTTATAGTCATACCTGTTCACGATCGTTGTTAGATTTAATTTTGAATTTGCATTTGAGTTGGAATGGCTTGTGCATGACTTTATCTTTAATTTCTTTTAATTGTCATCTTAAGGTATATGAAAAGTGTTGTGCTCTGTGATCTTTCAATTTGATTTTTTTCTTTGGCGTACAAGAGATCAACCACTCACAGACTCTTGACTCGAGTCCAGAGGTCTTGTAACCAGTGGTTCACCTTAGCACTAATCCAATTCGAAGGATTAGAAGGTAAGTTAGCCGACTTGGCCAGAAAATGGGCTGCTTCATTAGATGATCTGTTGATGTGTATGAATTTTCAGTCATCGAAGGAACGCAACTCCTTCCTAATTCTCTTCAAGGTGTACCCACCCCGGTTTGAGAGATGTTCGTTCTCATTAGTCAAAATAGCCTCCTTGCAGTCCGAGAATACAACCATACTCTTCATTTGTATCACTTTGACTATTCTAACAACTTCTTCTATGGCTGTGAGTTCTACTTCAAAGTAGGGGTGGGCAAAAAGAATCGGATTTCGGTACCCGATCCGACCCGATCGGGTATTACCCGATCAGATTGAATATTTTATATTTTTTCGGGTATCGGGTACCCGATTTCAATATATTCGGGTATCGGGTATATCCGACATATCCGATCGGGTACCCGATAAATTTTTAATTTCAATTTTTTTAGTTTTATCGAAAAAAATTTCCCGATTTTTCGATTTTTTCAAATTTCAAATATATTAGTTATGTTAAATTGTTAGGATTTGATCTCATTCACTCATTTTACTTATTTCGTTGAAGATTTTAATTATATTAGTTATGTTAAATTGTTAGGATTTGATGTCATTCACTCATTTTACTTATTTCGTTATTGACTTTTTTTTTTTTATCGTTTTTAAATCTTGAATTTTTTTTTGAGTAGGTTATATTATGTTTCACTAAAACTCATAAATATGTAAGTAGAGATATATTTTATTAAATTACAATATAAAAATGTCATGGAACTAAAAAAAAATAAAAAATCGGGTACTCGAAATTAGATACCGAAATTTTCGGTGCACAATCGGGTACCCGATTTTTGATCAATTCGGATCTCAACAATAAATACCGAAATTTGGTGCAGACTTCGGGTATCCGAACCCGACATACCCGATCCGAAACCCACCCCTACTTCAAAGGGGGACTCCATAAAGCCCACCGAAATCGCCTTGTACTCCAAAATATTCCCTCGTGAGTGGCAATCACCCCAATACCACTTAGACCATCCACCTGGAATAGCTCGCATCCGTGAAAACTAGCAAGCGTTCTTGAGGGCCAAAAATTGTGTTCTTTAATGATAGCAGAGTGTTATCTTTGGACAGTCCTACCCTTTTACGAGATACTTCTTTGTATTCCTCTACCATCAAAGTTGCCCATCTTACCTTGGGAAAGGAAATAGGTCTCTTCCCGATCTTAGTTTCTTTGTAAATGCGTGAACAAGTTGGCACCTTGATTAGTTGTAATTAATCAAGTATCATTTCGTTAATCCAATATTGATATCAATCACACAATTAAAATCTAACACCCTAGCCAATAATTCTATTACCCAAATATCTTTGTGATAATTAATTCATCAAATGGAGAACAAGAGCACATTCTAGTTTCGATCTACCCACCAATTAGCTATAGTGAACTTTTAGAAAGTATACACGGTTTAGTGCAAGCAGATATGCACGAATGGGGCTATCGGGTTGTAGCTCTTAGTGAGTCGGGGGCCACATCATTAAGTGGAAGCTAAATACGAGATAATGATGTTGTACGATTTTTGAATAAGTACAAGGATCAAGATCTCATAGTTTATGTTCCAGAAAAAAATCAATGGTGAGCGTCCGCGTCCCCCCAAGAGTACTCGTGTACCCCCTCGCAGTACTCGTGTACGTGTAGGTGATGCCGGTCCAAGTACGGTGCCTCACACGTGGGCTCCATTAGCCCACTTTTTTATGATCATACTGGTGGTTTGGATGATGACACCGAATTCGGGTATAATTTTGGGGACTTTAGTTCGGATGAGGAGGATGAATCGGTAGATGAGGAGGAACCATGGCACGAACAGGCATATACCGCATATATGTCTCATGAAGAGTCTACAAGAGGAAATTCATGGCATATTTCACGAGTTCCGTGTGAAAGTCCTGATCGTCCGGAACAACATCTTCTTCTATACTCTTCGGTCGAGTTGTTATCTCCAAACGAGTTCATTTTTAAGTAAAAGCGAAATGGTGGAAGTCTGTTTCTCAATACCATCCGGTAAATAAGGTAGAGTTTCGGTCAAACGTTCGAGATACGACAAGGTGGTACTTGAAGTGCAAGCACGATTCTTGCAATTTCAGTTTTCATGCAACAACTAAGCATGATGTGTGGTGAGTCATGAAATTAACCATCCCACATACATGTGTCCTTGATCCGGACACGAAAACTCACATGTCCATGAAGTCAAAAATTCTTGGAAAATTATTTGCGAAGAAATATGCGGTACAACTTTGCAAATAACCCCGCAATAATAAGAATGAAGGGTTTAAAGATTATGGACTCACACTGAATTACGATCATGCACGAGTCACCAAAATGCATGCTTTGTCTATACTATACGGATCGGGTGATGCGGCATTCGGTAAGTTGCACGAATATCTCTACCACTTGAAGCTCGCCAATTTCGGGTCTCATACGGACTTTACATGTGGATGATAATAACGCATTTAAATATGCATTTTTGCGTTGGGGGCATCTATTTCTGGGTTTGTTAGATACGGAAGACCAATCATCGTTATTGATAGGACCCACTTGAAGGGCGAATATTGTGGGATTACATTTGTTGCTATTACTTAGGATGACAATGGAAATATCTTCCCTTTGGCCACCGGTGTTGGTGATGTTAAGCTATGATGAATCGTGGACATGGTTTCTTCAAAGCTTACGGGAAGCTTATGGTTGTCGAGAGGATTTATTGTTTGTTTCTGATCAACACCGGTATTATTCGTCTTTGTTCGCGATGTTTATCCCGAGACCAAACACAGATTTTGTTACTATCATCTGCAGCAGGTTAGTTGGCTTCGGGCAAGCCGATTAGTGTGAAAATTGCATGATTATTGTTTACTTAATTATCTCAATTTGTTATCATTTTCATGTTAATTCACATTTAATTGACCAATTGCATTTAATTATTTAATTCGGTGTTTTGAGTGTTTAAATTTGTAGGTTTGAGGCGATTTTGGAAGACAATTTCAGTCAAGTTAACGTCTTTAAATCAATGGATTAATTGCATGGGTTGAAAGAGGGCCGAGAGAGCTTCGCGTAGCAAAAAGAATCATCCTGATCGGAGTTCGTATGAAGGAGATACGGCCGAACAAAGTTGGGACGGCGGAAAACACAACACAGGCGAGTTACACCCATCGAATCAGGGAATACACCTACCAGCCCATACACCCAATACACCCACCGACCTGATGAGTTCACCCACCATCTTCCACACTCAATCAATGCCATTTCCGTCTTCTCCCCAATCTACAGCAACACCAAATAACCACAAATCCGATCACCAACGCCTCACCACCCTTCCGCCGACGAAATCCAAGACAACTACCGCCAAACACCACCGCGACCCCATCTCACCCGCGACCAAACACCGTCGCGTCACCAATCATCGCCGGCGCCGCCTACCACCTCTCCAATCCATCACCGGCGTGTGCAAGCTCTCACCACCATTGCCCATCGCAGACCAAGCCCTCGCCAACAACAATGAAATAAATACTAATTGTGTAACAAATATTTTAATTAATTAAATATTAATACAAAAAATTGTGTAAATTTTTTTAAAAAAATTATAAATCTCTCAGTAACAATAAATAAAATTGTGTAATAATATTTTTTAAATTATTTAAAAATTTACTTATACTATACAGTAACAAATAATGAATAACTCATCCACTAATACTAATAATTATTAATAAATTTGTTTAAATTATACTAACATACTAAAAACAAATATGGAGTTTAAAATTCAAAATTGTTTAAAATAGTTTGTAACATTAACAAAAAAATAATAATTTGTGCAAAATATTTTAAAAAATAAAAAACTAGTATTATATAATAAAAAATAACATAATCATATATTTTAAGAAAACTAATAATACCATAACACTAATGAAATAAATACTAACATCAATAATTTACTAAACAACTAATTGTATTAACAATAACAAATTCAGTTTTCAAAAATACTAACTTCTAC
The DNA here is from genome assembly GCA_030762865.1 of Paraleonurus japonicus. NCBI lineage: Eukaryota > Viridiplantae > Streptophyta > Magnoliopsida > Lamiales > Lamiaceae > Paraleonurus > Paraleonurus japonicus. The sequence goes on from CM061060.1 coordinate 26,723,932, forward strand.
TAATACCAACTAACACCAAATACTAATACTAACATTAAACTAAAATTCAATACTAAATACTAAAATTCAAATTAAATTCACAATAAATTAAAATTAAAATTATACTAACATTTAACAAATACTAACAACAAATATATATGAAATCTAAAATTCAAATTTGTTCAAAATATTTTGTAACATTCAACCCTAAACCCTAACAACAAATATCAAATTAAAATTATACTAACATTCAAAAATTTAAAATTCAAATTTGTTCAAAAAAATTTGTAACATTCAAAAATAAAAAAAAATGCCGGAAAACTTACCGAAAAAATTGTGCCGGCGGAGCTTCGTCTATTTCCGGGAACTATATTGCTCTTCAATTGGGCGACTCATTTTCGTATGCAAGGATGATTCTTTATTAAATATGCACCATAATAATAAAATAAAATTAGAGTTATAATAAATAAAATAAAATTATACATAATGAAATAAATTAAAATAAAATAACAACCTTAAAACTTGGAGGTCGCGGAGAGGTAGAGCTCTCGGCGAGCACACACACGAAGAGAGAGAGAGAGAGAGAGAGAGAGAGAGAGAGAGAAGAGAGAAAGCAAAGAGAGAAAAGAGAGTTGAGTGAGTGAATTGGGATAAAAGTGGGGGAAATATTGGGAAGGGGTGGGCGGTTGGGGGTGGGTGAAATTAATTACCAATTTGAATTTTGAATTGGGTGGGGGTATGTGTGGAGGGACTGAATTTAATTGTTGGGGCGGTTTTGAATTGGGTGGGGGTGTGGAGGGTTTGACTAGACATGCTCAAACCGAAACCCGAACCGGCTGGTTCGGAACCGATTTTTCGGTCTGAAACCGCCGGGCAAAAGCTTGCCGGTTTCGGTTTAAAAACCAAACCGCGAAGTATTAGGCGGTCCGGTTTCGGTTTCGATCATCGCAAACCGGAAGCCGGTTTAATCGAAACCGCCGGTTAAACCGAAACCGCCGGTTTTCGGTTTTTAAAAAAATGAAATTTCAAACGAGCGGATCGATTAGTTGGCCGTTGGAGATCAATGACCCGAGATCATCCGACCGTTGGATGAAACCGCGGTTTGAACCGAAGCCGCGATTCGGCGGTCAAACCGCCGATTTCATCCAACGGTCGAATGATCTCGGGGCCGTTGATCTCCAACGGTTGCAAAATATTTTTTTTTAATTAAATTTCTCACCTCTATAAATACCCCACACCTCTTTTCATTTTTACCACACCAATTCTTACTCTCTTACTCTCAATTCTCAATTCATACTCTCTCAATTCTCAAATTCTCTCAATTTCAATTATTATACTTATATTATAGTTATATTAGTTTAGTTTTACTTATCTATTTATATACTTATATTATACTCAAATTCTTATATAGTTATATAGTTATATTATATACATTATACACTACATTTATTATATTTAATACACTTATTATACATTATACACTATACTTATTATTTTATTATACATTTATATTATACACTTTATAAAATCAACCGAAAATGTTTAGCGAAAGTCATCTTCTTCAAAGGGCAAAGGCAAAGCTTCCACCTCCGGTTCTTAACCATCTCTTCCTCCTCCTCTTAGCAATGTAACCAATGTTCCTATTTTTGATCTCGATGATGATCGCGATGATGCTATTCGCGAAACTCTCGGTGTTGGTTACAAAGATTATATATTTTTGGATGATGATCAACCCAACGCCACCACTCAAATGCCTCCACCACAACCACGACGAGGCCGAGCCACCACTCAAGAAGAAAGTGATGATCAAGAAGAAACGTCAACTCGCATTCAAACCAATCAAGAAAGATGTTGAAGTCCATGACGTTTGTTCGTCATTTTAAGAAGAATTACATGGGAAGGATTCAAAAGGGAGGGACAAGTTCGAGGCGATTTGCAACTATTGCAACATGAAATATTCGTTTATAAAAGGAAACGGATATGGAACGTTGAATAGTCATACAAAGTCGAAGCATCCGGCGGAGTGGGGGATTGCAACGAGCCAAACGCAACTTTCAAGTCACGGATATACCGAGTCCTTCGGTGGTGGAGCTCAAGGTGTCAGAAGTACTTCTAACACTAATATTTGGAAATATGATCAAATTACTTATAGAAAACTTTTAGCAAAAATGATATGTGTGCAACATCTTCCTTTTAGTACTCCCGATAATTTTATGTGGACCGAAATGGTTCAACTTGGTCTTCAACCTTGTGCAAAAAAGTTTCTCGTACTACTACTACTCATGATATAGCTAAAGTTGTAGGAGAATATAAATATGCTTTGATTAACCGTTTTGCCGATTTTGATGGTAAAGTTTCAATTTGTGCCGATATTTGGAGTGATAATTTTCAAAAATATTCTTATATTGGAGTTACTTGTCATTGGATTGATGAATCATGGACTTTAAACAAAAGATTAATAGCTTATAAAGATTTTGATACTATTGAATCAAGAAGTTTTGATGAGTTAAAAAGCGGCTCGATCGATCACCAACCTGAAGAACAAGCAGAGAATAAGTTTATAAGATAAGCCGATCGACGAGGTCGACACCGACCTAGTCACCGAGGTTTGATAGCATGCTAGTCATCCGAAGACAAGCTCAAACCTAGTCATCTGCATAGAGACAAACATGAAGAGCTCGAGACGAGGTCAAGATAAGCCGAGTAGAATAAGAAAGACGAAGTTTTCACCAAGTCACCGCAGACGAGTAGGAAGAATCACCGAGGTCAAAAGCGCTTTCTAGATTAAGTTTGTTAAGCGGTTTCAAGTTTGTTAGAACTAACTAACAAACTAACCTGTCTTTTCAGACTTATAAATAGGACTAGATTTTATTTTTCAATATACTTTTGCAAATTTAATTTTTCACACTAATCTCTACTCGCATTTCAATCACAATCTTTTCACAAGTATTTCAAGAGAGTTTTCAAAAAGTTCTAAGTGTTTTTAGAACACTTTTCTTGTAATCTTCAAAATCCATTGTTCATTGTAATAGTTAGGTTTTAGAAAAGGATTTAGGAGATTGAAGACTTGAAGATTTGTACAAGTTGTAAGTTGTAAGTTGAAAGTGAGAAAGTAAGTAGTAAGCGAGTCCCTTCTTGATTGGAGAAGGAGAGTGGATGTAGGATTATTAAAATCCGAACCACTATAAATCCTGGTGTTATTTCTTGCTTTCTTTAATTTACTGCTCAAATTACAATATTGTTAATTCAAGATTAAAGTTCAGAATCTTAACTAAAATCAATATCAACCTTGCTTTTGATCTTGTTAAAAGTTGAGTTATCAATTATATTCCGTTGTGTTTAATCGATATTTTGAATTGATTTTGAAAGATTTGAAAAATCTACAAAATCTATTCAAACCCCCTTTCTAGATTTTGTTCTAGGAAGCTAACTCAAGGTTTTAATCAACTCAACATTCCGGGACCAACAAGTGGTATCGCAGCAGTGTTAAGTCATTCGATATTGATTTTAGGTCTTGAACAAGATTCTGAAATTATCTTGATTTTCTTCATTTTCTTCCATTACTAACAATGCTACTAATAAGCTTTTTGTGGAGTATTTTGTTCTTTGTTTCATCATGTCATCACGGAAAAATAAAAGTCTAGGAATCTTCCCGAATTCTCTATTGAAGATTATGATTTCTTGGAAATTTAGGATGGAAAATCATCCGAAGGCCATTCATGATAGGATGGAAGAGGTCCTTGAAGAAGGTCCTATAAAGTTTTATCATGGAGGCACCAAAGATCGAGCTGAGTTTGAATCCAACTGAGACAAGAAAAGAAGAGTTACGAATTGACAAATGATGAAAGAAAGGTCCACAATCTTGACCAAGTAGCTCGAACTGAAATTATTGAGACTCTAAGTAAGGATTGGATAGAAAAAGTTAAAAGATGCAAACTGCCAAAGAGATGTGGCAAACTCTAGCCAATGTTTGTGAAGGATCGATCAAGTCAAAGAAAACAAGTCAGATCGGTCTTGCATACATTTGAAGCATTCAAAATGAAAGAAAATGAGTCTGTGGATCATTTGATGTAAGGTTGACCAATCTTCTCAACAAAGCGGTGACCTTGGAAAGAATTATTCAGAGAAAGAGATTAATAACAAGATTCTGAGATCATTAACCAAGAGATGGAGGGAAAAATCCAATATCCTTAAAGCAACTCAAGATTTATCCTCTATTACTCACCATACCTTATTTTCTCATCTTAAAGCTTTAGAGTACGATATCCAGGATAGAAGATGAGGAAGATGAGATGGAGTCAAGTACCTCATCCAAGTCTGTTGCCTTTGTCAAGAAAGAAGACAAGGTGTCAACAGAGTCTGTAGGAGCCGATCTATCTCTCGAAAGAGCAGATGGCTTTACTTACAAAAAGGTATGATAAATTGAGAATGAAGTATAAGAGAAATAAATTGAGATTTGCAGGTAAGGATAGACAAAGATCCAGATCGAGATAGGAAGGTGGATAAATCTTCAGATGATGACAAAAACAAGAGCTGACAAGAAGATACAGATCACCTGTCAAGAAATCCTTCCAGTCCCAGATCGACAGAGTGACACTTGCTATACATGCAACAAGCCAAGACATTTCAGCTATGACTGTCCTCAATCGACTCCTAAAGAAAGGGAAGAAAAGAGGAAGAAAAGAGACAGGAGATTTGCAGATCAAAGAGCTTTATTGGCTGAAGAAAAAGAGCCAAAGAAATCATCGTCATCCTCATCATCCTCATCCGATTTCGGATCGGATGATGAGATCTGTCTCATGGCTAATAAGGTAATCTACTATTCATCGTCGGATAATGATTCTTGTCGACCGCATCGATCATGACCAAACCGTTATCCATGAGTTATTGAGAGATTTAAAGACATCTTTGGCTGCTTATAAACAGCTAGAGAAAGAGAATTTGATTTTAAAAGATCAAATTCAAATTCTAATTAAAGGCAAGCAGGTGATGAACTCGCTCAAACCGAGGAAACATTCAAGGGAATGTTTTCTTGATCAAGCTAGTACATCAGCCATCTTACCCGAAAGGTTAGAAAATGAATTGAAAACTTTAATTGACAAATTTGAAGTAGTCTGCTGAAAATGAATTAATTAAGAAAGACAATGAGAAACTTGTCTTCAAAATTAGTCAACTTAATAATTCACAATCGGAATTGATCATATTTTTAATATTTCTCAAAAATCTCATGACAAGACAGGTCTTGGTTATGATAGGAACAATAAATCAGATGTTCAAAAACCTAGAAAATTTGTGAAAACATCTGTTCAATCAAAGGATATTAAAATTGGTCCATGGAAACCAACTAGTCGATAAGGACTACATCTTCCACTGAAATCAAGAATTCACCAAAACTCCTTATCGAGACTAGAAGGAATCCAAGAACCAAAATAAGAAGATATTCTTATTATAATCCTTTTGATGGAAGGAGCAAATGCTATCCTACATTTCCTAAGTTTAGGAAAATTACTCAATCAATACAACAAGTTATCATTCAAAAATGATATAATTGTAGAGCAGACTTGGTAGAAAATCCGAGTCCGATTTATTGTCTCAAGATGAGATGTTTATTTGGATACCTAAAGTGATTCTTGACCCAAAAGGACCCAAGATCATTAGGGTACCTCAAAACTAATGCTTTTACAGGATTCACAGGATCATCACTCAAGGAAGAGATCTTAGCTTCAATATGGTACATTGATAGTGGTATTCACAACATATGACCCATAACAAGAAGTGTTATCAAATTTTCAAAGCATTGATGGTCCAAGAGTTTTATTTGGTGATAATAATTGTGGTCGACTAAAGGTGTAGGTACTCTAATTATCAAGGATATTCGTATCCGAGGTATATTTTGTTGAAGGTTTGAAACATAATCTGCTATCTCTGCTTTCTCGCCTTTGTGATAAAGGTTTTCTTGTCAAATTCTCAAAGGATAAATGTGATATTTTAGATAATTCCTCGGATAAGGTATCATTAATCGGCTTCGTACATGGTAATGTCTATGTGGCTAACTTTAATAGTTGTCCCAAAGATACCGTCTCGATAGCTAAGGGTGGAGAAGATATCGGTGGCTATGGCACAAGAGGCTTAGTCATCTGAATTTTAAAACTCTTAGTAAGCTAGCTAAAAAGAACCTTGTCAAGGGATTACCTGAAAAACTTTTATCCACTAATCTTAAGTGTGATGCTTGTCAAAAGGTAAACAGCCTAGACACTCATTTAAGAGTATTAACTCCTCTTCATCCGAAAGAGTGTTACAACTCCTTCATCTGGATCTGTTTGGACTGTTTCACCTCTCGCCAAAGTGGAAGGAAATATACACTTGTTGTAGTAGATGACTTTTCTAGATACACTTGGGTTATATTTCTTTTCAAGAAAAATGAGACTATGAACAAGATTCCCGATCTGCTCAGTGCAGATTCGTAATGAAAAAGGTGTTAATATTATTAAAATAAGGAGTGATAAGGGCACATAATTTTTGAATTCTTGTTTATCTAATTTTTTCAATGAGTGTGGAATTATTCATGAGACATCTTCAGCAAGAACTCCTCAACAAAATGGAGTAGTTGAAAGAAGGAATAGAACTTTGAAGGAAGCGGCCAGAGCATGTTGGCCGAGTATGATACCCTCATAGGTTACGGGTGAAGCCATCAACACACTTGCTATACCCGCACAGGTGCTTAGTTGTCAAAGACAAGGGTAAGACTCCTTATGAGATTTGGAAGGGTAAGATTCCAAGGATCTCATACTTCAAGGCTTTTGGTTGTAAGTGTTTCATTCATAACAATGGAAAATCTAAGTTAAGAACTTTTGATGCTAAAGCGGTGATGGAATATTCTTGGGATATTCTAATACTTCCAAGGCATTTAGAGTTTTTAACAAGACAACCCTTTGTGTGGAAGAAACCCTCATGTTGTTTTTGATGAACTCGTATTCCTGCTCGAGATAAAGTGAATCAAATTTACTCAAAGTCTAAATAAAATTGAATCGGCCCAAGACTAAACACGTAATTGTTTATCTACCTAGTCTTGATTCGTAATCGATGAAGAAGAATCCCCATCCGATAATCAAGACAACTTACGATCGGACTCCATCGTAACAGACACCCTTGACATCACCGATCGGCGGGGTTAGCCGATGAAGGGGGAACGTCACCGAGGTTGAGTCGGAGGAGTTGCCTACCGAGACTCAAGATGAGGATCCTTCTCTTCAAATAGGCAAAAGGATGAGAAGCTATCATCCATTTGATCGGATTATAGGAGACCCATCTAGTAGTGTGCGGACACGAATGATGCTAGACTACAAAGTCTTTTCGGTTGCTATGTGTCGCTTCTTGAACCCAAGTCTATTGAGGAAGCCCTATCGGACTCCAAATCGGGATAATTGACCATGCAGAAGAACTGCATCGGTTTGAAAGACAAAATGTATGGGATCTAGTGGAAAGACCCTTACACGTAAAGATTATAGGCACCAAATGGATGTTTAAAAATAAAATGATGAGAACAACATTATTGTTCGAAATAAGGCAAGACTGGTTGCACAAGGTTACTCACGACCGAGGGAATAGACTATGATGAAACCTATGCTCCAGTTGCAATTAGAGGCAATAAGATTGTTCTTGGCATTTCTTTGCATATAAATCTTTCAAAGTCTTTCAAGTGGATGTTAAGTCTGTCTTTCTTAATGGTGTGTTACTTGAGGAGGTCTATGTAGAGCACCTCTCCGGGTTTAAGATCAATAACAAGGTCTATAAACTCAACAAAGCTCTATATGGACTAAAACAAGCTCCCGAGCACAGTATGATACATTATCGATTTCTTGACATCAAATGGTTTTTCTAAAGGCAAGATTGATAGAACTTTGTTTAGAAAGGAAGTAGATGGCAACATCTTACTAGTTCAAATTTATGTAGATGACATAATCTTTGGTTCACCTAATCTGAAATTATGTGAAGAGTTTAGCATTCTCATGAAAAACAGGTTTGAAATGTCAATGATGGGAGAATTAACATACTTTCTAGGCTTACAGATTAAACAGATGAGTAAGGGTATATTTATACATCGGTCTAAGTATGCTAAGGATCTCGATTGAGAAATTTGGAATGACAACTAGCAGAGAAGTTAAAATACCTATGGCAACTAACTTCTCTATGGATTCGAATGAGCGAGGATACCCACCGATGCAACGGAGTATCGTGGGCGATTGGATCTCTTCTCTATCTCACTGCAAGTAGACCGGACATAGTCTTTGCGGTTGGGGTATGTGCAAGATTTCAGTCTAATCCCAAGAAAACTCATCCTGGAGACGGCTAAGAAAATTCTTAGATATCTCAAAGGAACCTTGCAAGTAGGGTTATGGTACCCGGTGATGACAACTTTGAGCCGACAGTTATTCAGATTCGACTTTGGAGGATGTAAGATTGATAGAAAATCCACTTACGGAACTTGTCAATTCTTAGGCAACAAATTAATTTCTTGGTTATCTAAGAAAGCAGGACATCCATTGCCACCTCCACAATCAAAGTGAATACATGGCGGCTGGAAGTTGTTGTTCTCAACTCCTCTGGATTAGTCAACAACTTAGAGATTATAATATTCAAACATCACTGTTCCTATTTACTATGATAGTAATAGTGCAATAGCAATGACTTACAACTCTGTTCTACATTCTAGATGTAAGCATATAGATATTAGGCATCATTTCATTAGGGATCATATTGAGAAGAATGACATTAGGATTGAGAAAATTGCCACTTTGAATCACAAAGAGTGACATTCTTACAAAACCATTAGTGAGTCTAGGTTTAAAGAAATGTGCTTAGAATTAGGATTACTTGATGCATCTTTAATCGGTTTCTAATTTGTGTGCATCTGTTTTCTTATTTCGATCTTTTCTTTTCTTTAAATTAATGTCTAGAAAGAATTATCGGACTAGATATGTGTCAAAGGACAATCAGTAGGCTGATATCATTGATCTCCTTTTAGGAATCAAGAATCAAGGATTAGTCATATTGACCTTATCTGAATTGATAATTACTTGTCCGACATTGAGTAAATCGAGATAAGGACACAATAGTGGTGATCTCTGAAGAAAGCAGATGACTATTTGCATTCTATCTGGTTTACCTTAAGCTTCGATGGTTTCTTTTGAGTATATGTCTTTGCGAGAGCAGTCACGAGATCATCTTGTTTCATTTCTTCTTAATCAAATTCCTTATTCTCGTTATTTTTGTTCCTAAATAAAGCTGCATTTTTCAAAACGGATGAACAACCTAGTTTTAGAAAAATTAAGTCTGAAATCTGTTTAGTTAAACTTCGTTTTAAAACCGCTAAAAAGTTACATCTAAGTCTTGGTTTTCAGAATCAAACGAGGTTACTTTATCGATGACTTTTCAAACCCATCTGTTTTTTTTTTTTTTTTAACTAACTCATTTTCAAACTCATCTGCTTTACAAACCCTTAGCCGAAGTAAGGTAACCCTAGGTGACGTCGAGTGTATACTTACTTCTCTGCATAAAGTAACCTACATCTGTCAAATCAACAGTCTATAAAGTGACTATTTACGCATTCCAAAGGCGATTAACATCCACGCGCTGAATCCTAATCGCTTATCTTAGGTTTTAACCGTTGATTAATACTCGGTAAAAACTTTTTGAATAAATGGCTAAGATTAATTCAAGTTTTCAAAAATGACGGTTTCTCTTTCCAATCTATTCCCTTATAAATACATCTTCTTCTCCAAAATCATTCTTTTCACTTTTCGAGAAGAAAATCTCAAAACTCTCTGCAAATTTTCACAAACTCTTTCTAAATCGGTATATGAGCACTTCGTGAGAGGAATAACATCAACAATGGTGGATGTGCATAATGAAACCTACACTAAGAAGGTGAAGTCTGAGATGTATGTCGACTTCGACACTACCACCGATGGAGAATCCAGGAAATTTTGTCCTTATTGGAGAGGGCTGGATTGAGGACTTTTTGCTTCAAGAAATCCCCTTCCAATAAGACACTGGATATGAGAGGTTTAGAGTTCTATGTCAATGGGACATACGAACATGGGGTTTTCGAACCGGGGTATATGGAGAGGTCTTGGCTACATTTCTCCGTGGAGGTGGCCAGAATTTTTATACAAGCGGTGAGGGAGTGAACCCCCTCACCTACAAATCTGATGAATGGGTAGAATCATTTGAGATGATTGCCTGAATTCTATGAAGGATCGTCGATCGAGTTAAAGAAGAAGATGCTCCGACGACGATATCGCCTTCGATGACCATTATCACGAAGGTGATACTTGGAGAACAGAGCTCTCACGATGGGCTGACCAGACCAGACTTCTGCGTTATGAGAACGATTTTGGATGGAGTACGAGGCAACCCAGGTGATACATTCTTGGATAAGCGGAGACGGAAAGAAAGCGTCCTGGAGGTGGTGAATGGGAAATGGCGGCGAAGTCGATCACCGATCTTTTAACAAAGTGACTGTGATCATGGAGGACTTCTTTGTCGGCCGAGATCAATTGGTCGAGACGGGGTCCAAGCTTACACAAAGCGTAAAGGGATTCGACCAAGGATGAGCCACTAGGGCTCCACTGGTCCCGATGATGGTGGAGCCGAGGTAGGAGTTCGAGCTCAGTGAAGAAGAAGGCGAGGAGGAAGAGGAAGAAGATGTGGAGGCGGAGCTGCTGCTGTGAGCTCGTGAGGTGAGCAGCCGATGAAGGCGAAGGAGAAGGCACCAAGGAGGCGGAGGTTGGTGAAAACCTCGAGTTGGATGGATCATCTGGCGATCGGCCGACTCTTCTTCCCGAGGAAGTGTCCACGCTGCAAATTGCAGCTCGGGTGGTCCAACCGGAGGAGGTCCAGAAATCGATTCGAAGGGACCCCCTCCCCGCCATGGTCAGTACATTTCTCCCCCTCCCCATCTCCAACCCAACCGGCAATGAAGAGGTGTCCCAGCCGGCACCTCGTGAGCCTCAAATGCCTACTCCCGAAATTGTCCAAATTCCAACCTCATCTTCTCTCCCCCAAACTCAAACCTCATCTCCTCCACCATCCCCATCTCATATACTTTCCTTCCTCTCTGGACCAAGATTCGCCCTAACCCCCATCTCCATATCTCCACCAGCCTTACCCACAACTTCTCAACCCCAACTCACTTTACCCCAAACACTCCCATCTCCTCCACCTACCACTTCACAAATCCCACCTTTACCATCATCACCCCCACCGTAAATCCCACCCCCACCATCGACACCCCCACCTCATCTACCCGGCCCGAACCTCCTCATGTGGATACCTCAAATATCTTTGGGGATATTCCCATGAGCTCCCTAGTCCAACTTCTCCCACCACCTCTTCCTCGTCGAATTAGAGGGAGAGGACAGACCAATTCTTGCCATCTCCTCTGCTTTTGAACAACTCCACAACAAAATCATTTCCCAAGTTCGTGAGGATGATGGAGAAGAAAACACGAAAGGTGATTTGAGCAGTATAGATACCATGCTCGCCAACATGCAGATTCTTTGAGGTCAACATGACCGAGAAATTTATCGGCCAATCTCAAAGACTGCTTTGTTGGATCCCGGTGAGTGCGCTTGAGGAGGAGGTCAAGGCACTAAAAAGAAAGCAGTGGCGACAACGAAATCGTGGTCTCAACACTCACATCGATCGTAACGATTTGAGGACGACGTTGTGCGGCAATAGAGGCCCGACTTGATCTCTCAAAGATGAAGTTAAAAAGGGGAAGAAGGCGAGAGCGAGAATGGAAACCCTCACAGTGGTGTCATGTCATTAAGCGACAAGCTTGATACAAAGGCAGACACGTGAGTTGGAGGCAGCCAAGGTGGAAATTAAAATCAAATCGAGATGAATTGGCTACCTTGCAACCGAGGGTAACCCAGTTGAAGAGGCCATCCGAGAGGATGAGGAGAAGAGAAAGAAGGAGGAAGAAGAGAAGACAGAGAAGCCAGCTGCTCGCATGAAAGAGTCTCCGAGGAACCGGAGCCCAAGGGCAAAGGTAAAGGAAAGCAGCGGCGGCCAGTGAGAAATCTCCATCAGCCGAGCGAGATGATCAGCCCAGATCAGCCGAGCGCAAGAGAAAGGAACCAGACTTCTCCAACTTATCAGGTGAGCAGATCAAGAATCAGTCTTGAGAAGGAGATGTTTGAAAAGAGAGAGAAGAAGAGGCTGAAGAAAATGGGGAAGGTGAGTGAAGTGGGACAGGATACTCGGAAGTGGGTATCCAAAGCCGCAAATGAAGCGGACTTCCGCCCTGTCCATCGCACTACAGCTCCTCCGAAGATGGTATCGTGGAAATACACCAGCGAATACAAAAGCAAGCCCTGGATGCCAAATGGATGTATTATTGGTACATCTTGAAGGCATCACCATCTAGAGAAGCCAACGAAGACATCGGTGGCATGAATGGATGGAGAAGGAGGACGCCGATCTTTATGGGAAGCTGCTCGATGAGTGTTCAATCTGCGATCCGATCGCACCGGCTATGAGCGAGTCACCCCCAAGCTGAAAGAAGACGGTTCTCCTGATGCGGAATGGGTCGAAGCTTGTGGCCAAAGCGAAAGGGAATCCGAGCTCACGAGATGAGAGTGATGCAAAGCCTTAGAGCAAGGATTTTCACCGGCTAAACATTCCGATGTCTAATCGATGGGGAATCGATAGAACAAGATTTTTCTTTCCTTATCTTTTATATTCTATCAGTTCTCTTATTTTGTAATCAGTAAATTTTTGTGAATGAATATATTCGGACTTATGTGAGTTATGTGTATTAGTTTCTTTAAAATTTTTTTAAAATTCATTTAAAATTTTCTAAGTATAAATCATCCGAGAATTTCATATCTCAAAGTTGTTAAAAATTTTTTTTTCTTAAATTTTTTTAATTCTCTAAGTACTTCTAAAAGAGTCTAAAAGACTTATTTTTTTATGCCTTGAATGTGAATGAATCATGAAGTGTGAAAATGTGCTTTGACTTACCTATCGATTGATTTAACTAAATCTAGTACTAACGTCACCGTGAGTATGTTTCTTTATTATAGGTTTTAACTTCATCAAAAAGGGGGAAATTGTTGAATCAAGAAGTTTTGATGAGTTAAAAACAGCTCAGATCGATCACCAACCTCAAGAACAACAGAGAATAAGTTTATAAGATAAGGCGATCGACGAGGTCGACACCAACCTAGTCGGTGAGGTCCGATAGCATGCTAGTCATCCGAAGACAAGCTCAAACCTAGTCATCTGCAGGAGACAAACATGAAGAGCTCGGGCGAGGTCAAGATAAGCCGAGTAGAATAAGAAAGGCGAGTTTTCACCAAGTCATTTTAGACGAGTAGGAAGAATCAGAGGTCAAAAGCAGCTTTCTAGATTAAGTTTGTTAAGCGGTTTCAAGTTTGTTAGAACTAACTAACAAACTAACTGTCTTTTCAGACTTATAAATAGGACTAGATTTTATTTTTCAATATACTTTTGCAAATTTAATTTTTCACACTAATCTCTACTCAGATTTCAATCACAATCTTTTCACAAGTATTTCAAGAGAGTTTTCAAAAGTTCTAAGTGTTTTTAGAACACTTTTCTTGTAATCTTCAAAATCCATTGTTCACTGTAATAGTTAGGTTTTAGAAAAGGATTTAGGAGATTGAAGACTTGAAGATTTGTACAAGTTGTAAGTTGAAAGTTGAAAGTGAGAAAGTAAGTAGTAAGCGAGTCCCTTCTTCGATTGGAGAAGGAGAGTGGATGTAGGATTATTAAAATCCGAACCACTATAAATCCTGGTGTTATTTCTTGCTTTCTTTAATTTCTGCTCAAATTACAATATTGTTAATTTTCAAGATTAAAGTTCGATCTTAACTAAAATCTGAATATCAACCTTGCTTTTGATCTTGTTAAAAGTTGAGTTATCAATTATATTCCATTGTGTTTAATCGATATTTTGAATTGATTTTGAAAGATTTGAAAAATCTACAAAATCTATTCAAACCCCCTTTCTAGATTTTGTTCTAGGAAGCTAACTCAAGGTTTTAATCAACTCAACATTCGGGACCAACAGATACCGATCACTCCGCCGTTAATATTAGAGATATATTGCATGATATATTGAATATGTATGTTTTAACCCATAAAGTTTTTTCCATTGGTTTTGATAATGCTAGTGCTAATACCGCTAGTATTGAAGATTTAAAGGCGATTTGTCAACCGTGCCTTGGAGGTAAATTCTTTCATATTAGATGCATGTGTCATATTTTAAATTTATGTGTTCAAGATGGTTTGCATGCTTTACGAGAACAAATTTCTCCTATTAGAGATGCTATTAATTTTATGACTCGTCGTTCTAGTTTAATGAAAAATGGAAATATTTTTGTAGAAACAACAACGTGCATCCAAAAAAATTTCTCTTGATGTTTCAACACGTTGGAATTCTACCTATAAATTATTAAATGAATCTAATTAATACAAAACCCATTTATGTAACTTTTGCTAATGAAAATATTGGTTTTCGTTTATATCCTCAATATTGGGAGCCTTGTGTGAAAATTTGTGAAATTTTAGGTATTTTTAATGATGCTACTTATGCTATGTCTAAAATTTACGAGCATACTAGTCATGTTGCGATTGATTATTATTTAAAAGTTGTTGGTGTTTTACGTGAAAATTTGCATGATCCTATGTTGCATGCTAGTGTGTTTTCTATGATGGAAAAATGGACAAAATATTTTCATACCATTCCCGATTTATTTTTAGTTGCTAAAGTTTTTTATTCTACTTTTAAATTAGATGGTTTAGAAGATTTGTTAACTTTTTATTATGATACTTTATATCCATGCGGTGATGTAACAGAATTTGATCAATTTAGTGATATACGTCCTAATGTAGGTGAGATAATAGCTAGAGTTAGACAAATTATTGTTGATTTACTTAGAGAGTATGCGGGTCCACCTCAAACTCAAACTTCTTCTTCATCATCTTATAGTTCTACTTCAACTTCTTCCGGTCATATTCTTAGTCGTATTAATTCTTTTTGGATAATCGTTATAAAAAAGGGCACGATCTTCTACTAACACTTGTCAAGATTTGGAAACATATTTTTCTCTTAATGTTGAGTTTGAAAGCAGACGAACATATTGAGAAAGGAGGCATTGGCGTGCTAAAGTGGTGGGCGAGGAGAGCAACCATACTTCCGGTGATGTTTAAGGTTGCACGAGACATTTTTGCATGTTCCGCCTCCACCGTTGCTTATGAACAAGCTTTTAGCTTGGGAGGTTATACGTTGGATGCAACGAGATCAAACATAACGGTGGAGAATGTCGAGAACCAATGCTTGCTCGATGATTGGGTAAGAGCCGAGCATAGAGCTCAAGTAGCGCTCGTAGAAGATGAAGATAGCGAAGAATTGGCGACATCCACCGGCGAAACTAGTGAAGGTTAAAGAATCGAGCATTCAACCGTATAAACCGAAAAGGTAAATTTTGAGGTAAGAGAACTACGTGGACTTTGATTCCTAATTAGATACGTAGGCAACTTAGAGGGTGTATTCAATTGGGATTCTATTGGATTTTTGAACTTTAAAAAGTATGTGGATTTAGAAAATCCATAGACTCCATGTAGAGTTTCATAGACTCCATGCGAGTTTGGTCGACTTTTTTATTGATTTACATGGATTTCCATAGATTTCGGCGCTGAAACTATTCATGCAAATATATATGGAACACACTTATATATAAAAAAAAAGTTATCCAAATTGTTTAGAAAAATATCAAAAATACATTACTATTATTCATCATTATTATTCTCATCTTCATTCTCATCATCTTTGAAGTCCTATAATAATTTTATAAAAATCTCGAGAGATAATTTTAATGATTATAATTAAAATTAATAATTTAAATGATTTTTTATATTTAATCTTAAATTAATATAAAATTCAAAATTTATTGATGTAAATATTAAAATTTGAAATATAATTTTTTTAATAAAATATATAAATATGTTTCTTTCATTTTCATTTTTTCTTTATGTAACACCGCGAAAAAATATTAATAATATTCTCTAAGCAACTTTATATCATTTTTCTTTTCAAATAAATGTGACCTATCATGAAATAATTGAGATTTGTTCTATCATTCCCATAATTGAGATTTTTTACGAAATAATTGAGATTTATTCTATCATTCTCATAATTGAGATTTTTTTGAAGAAAGTTGTGTAAAGAAAGTTATGTAGAGAGAGATTGAACCGGGATTGTGAAACTTTAAGCGGGATCACGAACAAAAGTCTTGACGACAAAATCCAAAATAAAGAGCGAGAAAAAAATTTGTAGAGTATTTTGTTAGAAGAACAATAAAGGTTTTTTTTTTTCTTCTCGAGAGAATACGTAGAAATCTCTCATTGTTAGAAGAGATTTTGGAGAGTGAAATCTATTTATATTTTGGAAAGAGAATCAAATAAAATCCATAGACTATTAAAATCCATAGACTCTTGAATACCTCATGATTTTTTAAGATTTTTTAAAATCCGTATTGAATACCTCAGATTTTTAAAGACTTTTGAAAATCCAGATTGAATACCCTCAGATTTTGAAAGTCTAAAAAATCCTACAGACTCTAGAACCAATACACCCCCTTAATTTGAAGTTATGGACTTAGAAATTCTAAGTTAATTTCTTAAAATTAAGCTCAAGTCAAAATTTTTAATCCCTCCCCCTTCCCCCTTTAATTTTATTTAATTTGTAATTTGTAAATTTGTAATGTATTATCTAAGTTGTAATTTGTAAATTTATAATATTTCAATATTCTAAATTGTAATATTTTTAATTTTGATATTCTAAAGTTGTAAGTTGTAAGTTGTAATGTAAGTTGTAAATTTTAAGTTGAATTGTATTATATTCAATTTCAATATAAAATGTAAGTTAATTTAGCAATGTAAGTTAAATTAAATTCAATTTCAATGTCAAATAAATTAATTTGCACATGTTATGTAAGTTGTAACTTATAATACTATTTTTAATATTAATTACATGTTGTAACAATACACATAAATTAATTAAAAGATAAAAAATAGAAAAACCTTGGTACCGCCGGTTCGGAACCGGAACCTAAACCTTGGAACCGCCGGTTCGGTTCGGTTCCAAAATCGGCAAACCAGAACCCGCCGGTTTGGAACCGAAACCGGCGATTTTCGGCGGTTGGGCATCTCTAGATTTGATCAATTTAATTAGAGGTGGGCGGTGGTGGGTGGAGGGGTGTGGGGACCACAATAAAAGTGGGGTTGACAATGGGTAGTTGGTAAAAAATATTTTTCTTCTTGACACGGGTAGAAAATATTTTTGTTATGAAATTGGGTATTTTATCCGATTATCAGTTTTCTTTTCTTCTACTTATGCGCCCCTGTCTTAATTTTCAAAAAGCGTGCTTCTGTACTCTTAAAATTAAAAGGCGTGTTCCTATTTTTTCTTTGTTGGATGCCTTTTCTTTTGCTGCCCCAAGTGCACAACTTGCCTTTTGAGTGTGGGCCATGCTTGCTTTTCATTTCGATGGGTTAATTGTTGCCGCCACACTCATGACAAAAATAAATTAAGATGGGCCATCAATTGCAAATGGGCCCATTTCTTCTTATTTTTTTTTTTTTGCCTTTCTGCCCCAATTAATTCTTCTCGTATTTTTCTCGATTCTTGAGTTCTCCTTCAATTAACTCAATAAATAATGGGCATGTATTTTGCATAAAAAAAAGCTCAATTTACCTACAAAAATAACAAAATAATACCCTTCTCATCTCAAGTGCAATTAGTCAATTTAGTGTAAATAATGCAAGAAATCCTATTAAATTAAGCAAATAAAATGCATGAATTTCAAGCAATTTTCACACTAATCACACCTTCTCTTCCATAATCCCCAAGTAATGGCCACAATGGTCTCTTTATCGACATGAGTGTTTAAGTCGAATAGGTGTGGAAGGAGATCTAGGGGGTTCACCTCATGATTGGATCCAAAAGGAAGTAGGACTGAAGCCTCCCTCCAAACATCTTTTACAAACGGGCAAAAGGACATAATGCAACGAATTAGCTCGAGAATCCACAAAGGGTACAAGATGGGAGCATTGACACATGATGTTTATGAAAATTCCCTTGATAGGCAAAATATCCCACGACATCCGCCACCAAAAATTTTCAATTTAGGTGGCGGAATGCAGCTCCGCATTTCTTCCTACTAAGTCTTCTCTGAATTTGATCCACACGGGATACCCTTTTCCTTAAGTTTGGCCGCTACTTCGGCTCCTCTGTGATAGCTCGAGCTAATCTGTGTATTTCCCTTTGGGTTGGAATTTCCAATATCTCGTGGTCTTTATTTCCCTCAAGTTGGATGTTTGTCCTATGTATTTCTTCGGCCTCGAAGGGAAGAAAATCCTTCCCGGTTGTTTCTTCATTCCAAGCATGGCCTTCCTTAATATATGTCGCGACTTTCCGAGTAGGATCTCGAACACGATAAAGGAAGCATAGGTGCCCAACTTCCTCTCCTTCCCGCATCAACATCCGGTTGGTTTACAATATTCCATCGCAGCCCCTCCCTTAAAAGCTCTCTCCCCCGATAGCGATCGCCACACGAATGAAGGATTACTCCTAAGTCTTGCAAATAATGTCTCCACTTTTGAAATAACGTGTCTTAAAGACTTGAGCTACTAGCGAGTCGGTGGTGGTTGATCATTATCCAAATTCGTTTAGCTATCAAAGCTTGGTTAAAGCATCCAAATTTTCTAAAGCCCATCCCCTTCTTCTTTTCTCTTTCAAAGTTGGTCCCAAGGCCTCCGGTGTATTCCCTCATTTTGAGTTGGAGCTACTCCACCAAAAACTAGCACAAATTCTCTCAAGCTCCTTACATAAAGAAGTTGGTACCTTAAAACAAGCCATGGCAACGGTCGGGATGGCATGTAGCACCGCCTTGATCATAACCTCTTTACCACCCTTGGAGAAGTGCCTATGATTCCATGCATCAATCTTCTTTACCATATTCTCTTTCAAGTAACCAAACTAAACTCTCTTGTTATTGAGTGAAAATGAAGGTGCCCGAGGTAGAGCTCGTGCCTTTTGCTTTCCTTGATCTTAAGGTGTGATTCACCCTATCTTGGTTTACCTTCAATGTTTTAGGACTAAAAGAGAGTGTAGATTTATCATAGTTGATTACCCGCCCAAAGGCCAACTCATATTGATACAAGTCTTGATGTTCCTGCATGTTTTGGGTTCGATTTAGAGAAAAGAAGACTATCATCGAAAAAAATAGGTAGGTTATAGTTGGCGCATGAGTCGCCATCCTCACCCTTTTAATTAAGCCCCGCTTGAGGAACCACGAGATTAGAGACGAAAGTCCTTAGGTGCGAGATGACAAAGTTATAAGGGGAAAGAGGGTCGCCTTAGTGAATCCCCCTTGACGGGAAAATTTTTCTTGTTAATCTTCCATTAACTTTAATGGCGTATGAGGCCGAATTTCTTGCTCGCATAGTAAGATTGATCCATTTAGTAGAGAAGCCCAATTTTACCATGATCGCCTCAATGAATCTCCATTCAATTCGATCATATGCCTTGCTCATGTCAAGTTTAAGCACAACATACCCTTCTTTACTTTTGGAGTTCCGTTGCTAGTGCATACATTCGAAGCCGATGAGGATGTTGTCCATAATTAGCCTTCCGGGGATGAAAGCACTTTGATTGCGATCAATAATTTTATTCATCACTAATCGAAGCCTGTTGGCTAATGCTTTTGCCATGTTGGTCGCAATCAATCAAGTTTACAAAAAAAAATCCGAAGGGGGAGATTGAATAGATTTCTCCAACTATCCAATTTTTCTTTCTAAGATTTTAAAGATAACCCAATTGAATATCAGATTGTGCGGCGGAATTGTTTATACTTGATTTGATTGATAATTATTTAAACAAGTGTATGATTAATTAAAATTGATTATGAATGAGTAAGTAAAATGACAATGAAGCAGAAAATAAGAACACGAAGATTTATAGTGGTTCGGATTATGAAAATCCTACGCCAACTCTCCTTTCACAATTCCGTGAAAGGGACTTCACTACTTACTTGCTTACCAACTTACTCACAAATTATAATGTAGATCTTCAGCCTTTACAATCAAGCTTCCTAAATTCTGGAAAAATTGCCTTGAAGATATAATGGAAAGTGTTCTACAAACACATTGAAAACTATAAACGTTTTAGAAGCGTTTTGTGCTTAGAGTGCTTTGAATGTATGTTGAATGTGTTACAGAATATGTGAGAATCAAGTTTAAAGTTAAAACTAATTCTAATCTAATGGTCTATTTATAAGAAACTCCTAGCGCTTGTAACTTCCTTGTTGATTCATCAAAGTTTGTTGCAACCGACTAATTGATATTTGATTCTTGTAATCGCTTCTTGGTTAGTTGTAATTGTTCAAGTTGTTTGTTTCAACTTCACGATTTCTTTAACATTTCTAATCGTCTGCTCCTCTTGATTCCGCAGACAGTCTTGACCTCGTCAGATCATCTCATGCCTTAGCATGTCTTGGTCTTCTTCTCGGTACAAGGTCGTCTACTTCCTTGTCTTCATCCGGCTTTATCCTTATCTGTCTCTTTCTCTAACTAGTACTTATCTAGTCTTAGTACTTAGTCTATTACAAGATTTTATTAATTACCTCAAATTTGGCTATACAAACATTCGAGTTGTTCATCTTATTTTACATACACATCTTAACTTCATCAAAACTATAACATATTTATCCTAACATGCCACAATCTTATAGCTCACATTACAAAGACTAATTGAGTCTCGTAGTTCTTAACTCTCTTGGGGTTCTTACATTTGGGGATAAGTGACACCGTGGTTTCATTCCATCCGTATGCAGCTACCACCTTCATTGAGTACGTTTTTCGCATCCTTAATGATAACTTGGTTGATAGTGTCCCAAAGAGAGTGGTAAAAACTTGATGTATAGACATCTAGCCACTGGAGCTTTGGATGGATTAATGTCAAAGGCCCGCCTTTCGATTTCCTCCTCTCAGAATGCCGCATCCAATAGGTTATTCATCTCCTCATCAACCCTATTCTCGACAAATCGCAAAGCCTGATCTATCGAGTCCCAAGTCGAGAACTAGAGGAAAATAGTTCTGAATAAAAATCAAGGATGCAATTACCGATATCTTCTTCGAGGTGCGGACGGTCCCCTTCATCCACCGGCTTGTTAATGCGATTTTACGGTGTACCGCGCCTTCGCACATTGATGGAAATAAGCAATGTTCAAGTCTCCTACCTGTAGCCATTGCTTTCTTGATCTCTGCTTCCAATGAGCTTCCTCCTGAAACATGAGCTTTTCTTATTCCCTTTCTTTACGAGATGTCCTGTGTGCCTCCTTGGAAATTTTCATTGAGATAGTGGTTGTCTATCTTCTTGGCCAAGGTGTTAATTTTCTTCTTTGTGTTGCCCACAACTTCCTTGGCCCAAGTCAAAAGGAGGTCTTCGCAAAGTTGCAACTTATTAGGGAGTGATGCGAATAAAATGTCGAGCCCAACCGTACGTAGGGCCCAAATATGCCCAGCCCAATAGGGCCCGATGACATAACTAAATATCCTTGGTAGAGGGAGGAAAACCCGAGATGGGCCCGAGCCTAGATCGACCGCAATAAGGCTATGAAGCCTTGAACCTACCTACAGGTGGGCCACGAGGCCCAAACCTAACTCTGAGATAGGCCACGAGGCCCAAACCTAAATAGATAGGCCACGAGGCCCAAATCTAACTACGAGATAGGTCACGAGGCCTAAACCTAACTACGAGATAGGCCGCGAGGCCCAAACCCGACTACTGGTGGGCCGCGAGGCGAGATTTGAAGAGCACGCAGTGTTTGACTAGACCCATGTCGGTTACTTATCCGATAAGACCGAGAAAGCGTGAGATGTAACAAGCGGTTGAGATAATTAAGGCCCAAGTCAAGGAATATCTCCTATATTCATCATTGGCCCGGGTCCAACCTCCGTCCGAGGAGGGAAAACGTAGGCACAATCAGATTTCTTGAGAGAAAAGATATCCACGCACGACATCATGAGGAAAGCGTGCGGGATAATGCCCTGAAACCATGATGACGGTTATCACTCTTAACATACGTATAAATAAGACTCTCGAAGGGAGGTAACGGTAACTATTAACTATCACTCTTACTTGGCTACTTCCTATGTACTTTCTTGAGTGTTTTCGGTGACGACTTGAGCGTCGGAGTGCCTACACCCGAGAGAACCCTCTGGTGTGTTTTTTGCAGTACGTTCGAAAGGAGCTAGGAATTTTGCTTTGCATAAAGGCTTTACCCACGTGGAACTCGGAGTCGATTTTACGCATCAATTGGTGCCGTCTATGGGAAAGAAGAGCTGAGATGTGAGTTTCAACTTCTTTTCTTTTCGATTATCTGAAAGAAAGACATCATGGTGAACCCATACCTATGAGATCGATTGCACTAGTACCGGTTTGAGGAAGGGCGGCCCCGCAAACCCAACACATGGCGAGGCTGCATCCAACCCCGTGCCACCCGTTACTATGCCCAACAACTGGAGGACCACCACTTGTTACGGTGGTCCGAGATGAAAGCTTCAACTCTGGCCAACGCCATCCAGGAGTAGGAGGCCGCTAGAGAGAGAGGCTAACCCACTGTTTCCTCCTTTGTGATTCCCGAAGGAATCCCTATAGCGAGGTCCCCTGGAGCCACCAATGCTCCGGCCAGGAGTGATACCTTAGGGAATACGAGAACAAGCCGCCTCCATCGCCCTCACTCGGGAGCAATGGATGACATGATAGCTCGAGCCGTAGCAAGAGCAATAGTGGGGGAGGACCCCCACTGCAGGAAGGACCGGAGAACCAGACCGGGGAAACCCGCTGCTCGATCCCAACTTGGGGAGTAGGCGGGACGAGCATCAAGAAGAACGAAGGAGAGAAGTAGAGTCTAGAAACCAAGAGGAGGTCACGGGGGCGAAGGAGTCCAAGAAAGAAGGTCGGCGGTTCCTAGACCTAGAGAGGCTGGTCAGGAAGAAGCTACACGGGAGAGAGGCAGCCCCCTGCGGCGAGAGAGTAAGATCGAGGATGAGGAAGAGTGCAGGAGATACCCGGTCGAAGCCATGAAAGACCGGATCGGAGTCTTTGAGGAAGCAAATGGACAACATGAAGCATCGAGATGGAAAATTGGGTTAGTATGCCTCGACCCGAATTCTGAGTTGCCAATTTCTTGAGAATATCTTACAAGATGAGTTGCCTAGCAATTTTAAACCTCTTAATTATGAATATGATGGTACGACCGGCCCCTATGACCATTTGGTGAGATTTGAAAATTCGGCCCTCATCCATCGATATAGGGAGGGTGTGAAGTACGGGGTCTTTCTTACTACTTTATCTAAGGCGGCCCAGCGGTGGTTCACCATCCGGAACCCAATTCCATCAACTCCTTGAGCGATTTGGAGAATTGTTCTTGCACCGATTCGCTAGTGCAAGGAGGCAACCTAGAGCTACATTGACATTGTTTAACATGAAGCAAGGAGAAAATGAAATCCTACGGGCCTTCATGAAGAGATTCAATCAGTGGCATGGAAGTCCCAACCGCCACCCCGTGAGGTAAAAATTAATGCTTTTACTAGCAATCTCCGGGATGGGAACTTGTTTTCCTCCACAGCAAAAGCGATCCAGACGTTCGATGAATTGCTAAGGAGAGCGGAGAAGTATGTCACAGCTGGAGGAAGTGAGAAAGGCGAAGAGAGCCGAGGTCGAGACCTAGCGGGCCGAGAAGAAGAAGGAATCATCAAAGAAAAGCTCAACAGTGGAGCCGGAGAAAGCTGCAAAATGCTGGACCTCGCTCCAAGTTTGACAAGTACACCCCCCCGAAGCTCGAGCCCGCAGAGCTACCGGAGGTAGCATCGACCATCCACGAAATGAAGTTTCCATGGACACGATCCGAGAGGGCCTCGAAGCCCAAGTCGAGATAAGTTTTGTCGTTTCCATAACGAATATGGGCATGACACTAACAAGCTGTTTTCACTTACGTGATGAGAATGAAAGGATGATCCAAGCGGGACATCTTAAAGAATTTATTTACGAGAGATCGGGTAAGCTCCGAGGGGCGAAAAGAAAGGGCGTCGATGAAAAATCGAGGAAAAAGGAAGGATGATCGAGGGAGGCGGGAGGAGAGACCCTCCCGAGAAGAGAGGACTTATCTAGATGATAGTTGGAGGTCCGGAAGAAGGAGACTCGTTCCGTGCGCGAAAAGGCTGGAGAGAGGATCACGAGGAGAGAGGTGGGAGAAATGTCAAGAGACGAGAATCGAGAAGGAAGCGAGGCCATATGCCCCGAATTCATTTTGGTCCGCAGGATGGAGGTCCGAGGAAGGGGGACCACGGTGATGCGTTGGTCATCACAACCGATGTGGCCGGATATCTTGTAGCAAGGATCTTCGTAGATACGGGGAGCTCGGCGGACATCATTTTCTTGGAATGCTTCAAGAAGATGAATTTAAACATAGAGATGCAACCGGTGGATATGACATTGTATGGATTCACGGGAGGGGCGATCCACCCTCTTGGTCGGGTAACCCTCTAGGTGGGGCTAGGCGAATCTCCACGAAGGAGGATAGTTATGGCGAATTTTTTATTGTGGATGTACCTTCATCTTACAACATGATCTTTGGTAGGCCGGTATTGAATTTATTTCGAGGTGGTCATATCAACTTATCACATGAAACTCAAGTTTCCGGTGAATGATGAGGTGGGTGAAGTAGCTAGTGATCAAGCTGCAATCGAGAAAATGTTACGTGGAGGCGGTAAAGATGGCCGACAAAGAGCTGCATCGCAGCTTGAAAAGAGACAAGGAGGTGGACCGAGAATCCAAGGGATGTAAGATTATGGAGGAAATTGATCCTCCAAAAATGAAAAGCCGACGAAGAGCCGATGATGATTGAGTTGTATCCAGACAAGAAGGGATACACAACAAGGATCGGAGCCAGTGGAGTCGAGAGATAGAGAGAGACACAGTAACTCTACGAAGAAATGCGAGATGTTTTTCTTTTTCTTCCTCTCGATATGACAGTATCCCGAGGAGGTGGCGATGCACCACCCGAACGTGGACCCTAAAGCTAAACCGGTGAAGCGAAACTAAGGGTCTTTGGACCGAGAAAAAAATGTCATTACGAAGGTAGACGAAAGCTGGAGGCGGGACATGTCAAGCGAATCCAGATTTCCCACAGGCCGTCCAAAGCAGTGTTGGTGGCAAAACCAGGGGGAAATGGAGAATGTGCATAGATTTTGAGATCCGAACAAGGCTTGCCTTAAGGATCATTATCCCTTGCCTAGGATTGACCGGATGGTCGATTCTACATCCGGATTTGAGCTGCTAAGTATGATGGACGCCTTTATTAAGGCTACCATCAAATACAAATTTTCCCTCCGAGATATTCCAAAGGTAAGTTTCATTATTGCTAGTGGAACTTTTTGCTATATTAGAATGTCCTTTGGATTGAAGAATGCAGGAGCAACCTATCGAGAGAATGGTTGACAAGATGTTCCGAGACCAGCTAGGAGGAACATGAAAGTCTACGTTGATGATATGCTTGTGAAAAGTGTGAAAGCCGGAGAGCACGTGGCGATCTGGAGGAAGCTTTTTCAGTTCTACGGAGGAATGGCATGAAGTGAATCCGGCCAAATGTTCTTTTGGAGTGAAATCCGGAAATTTCTCGGATATATGGTGACCCAAATGGGAATCGAGGTTAACCTCGCCAAGGTGAAAGTTGTGCTCGATATGCAGCCTCCCACTAACATCAAGGAGCTGCAGAGACTGAATGGAAGAATTACGGATTGAGCGAGATTCATAGCCAGATCTGCAGAAGGAGCCACCCCATCTTCGTGGATTCTGAGGAAGGGATCCAAGTTCGAATGGGATGAGCGATGCCGGCAGACGTTTGAGGAGCTTAAGCGGACCTAGCCCAGCTACCTACGCTAACATAGCCAACAGAGAGACACTTTACCTCTACCTCTCTCAGAGTGAGGTCTCACTTAGCTCCGTGCTAGTGAGGGAGGAGGGGTCAACCTAAACCTGTTTACTACATCAAGTAAACTCATTCAAGGAGCGAGAAGAGAGATACTCGGAGATAGAGAATGCAGCCACGACTATAATGGTCACGGCCGGAGGTTTCGACCTTATTTTTGTCACATAAGGTCATCGTTCGGACTAACTACCTTCGAAACAGGTGATTGGAAGAGCTGATCTCTCGGGGAGGATGGTCAAGTGGGGCGTTGAACCGGGATAATATGACATGGAGTTCGAGCCACGGAGGACCATTAAAGCACAAGCCCTATCTCGACTTCATTCAAGAGGGTACGCGTGCGCTGGAGAAAGGAGAAAGGAAGGTATATGTTGGCGGCTCTGTATCTATGCGGGGTTGTGGAGTGGGGATCGTAATTATTGATACGGAGGGCCAGGAAACACAAGTTGCGGTGAGGTTTGAATTCATTACCTCCAACAACGGAGCCAAGTACGAGGCCACCGATTCAAGGAATGGAGATGGCCGCCGAGCCGGGAGCAGAGTCGGGTGGTCATATTTTCGATTCCCAACTTATTACGAGGTGGAGTACGAAGCTAAGGACGAGAAAATGATAGCCTACCTTCGGCGAGTAGCCGAGAGCAGGAAGGTTCAGTTCCTTTGAGGTTAGACAAATACCTCGAGAGGAAAACTCAAGCGGATAGCCTCTCAAAGCTGGTGAGTTCCGCAACAACTGCAGGAAGGGGAAGATCACCCCGGTGACTGCAGGCAAGCCACAGTTTCCTCGGTAGGGTCATCGTAGCCGAAGATGATTGGAGAACCAGCATATATCGAGTGTTGCGAGAACCCGGAGAGCTGCCCAAATAAAAGGAAAGCTCAAAATTGGAGAATCCGATACATGATGATCGGAGATAAGATGTCTTGGCGGTCCTTCACGCAGCCTTACTTGAGGTGTTTATCCCCTCAAGAAGGGAGGTACGTAATCAAAGTTATACATGAAGGTTGTTGTGCCGACCATGCAGGGGCTCGGGCAATAGTCCGGAAAGCCTTGAGGTCCGGATACTTCGGCCTACCATGACCAGACGCCAAAGACCAGGTGAAGAAGTGTGAGAAATGCCAAAAGCATGGCTTCCTCATCCACCTCCTGCAGAGGAAATGGGGACCATGCACTCTCCGTGTCCCTTCGCGAAGTGGGGATTGACCTAGTGGACCCATTCCCGATTGCGGTGGGTCGGCGGAAGTTTCTATTGGTGACAGTGGACTACTTTAGCAAGTGGGTCGAGGCTGTACCTCTAGCGAGGATTGAAGAAGGTAACATAATCAAATTTTTATGGAGATATATTTGCTGCGGTTTGGCATACCTAGAATCCTGGTATCGAGATAATGGGACCCGATTTATGGGAAATATGGTACGGGAATTGTGCGATAAAGCGAAGATTATCCAGAGATTCACATTGGTGGCACACCCTCGGGCCAATGGCCAGTGGAGGTCACCAACGTAACTATTGTGAACGGAATACGTGCCCGGCTGGACAAAGCCGGAGGAGGTGGGTCGATGAGCTAGAAGTCGATTTGTGGGCTTATCGGACCACCCCGCAGAGCCAACAGAGAGTCCCCCTTTCACCTAGTGTATGGGGCGATTGCGGTCATACCTTGAAGTGTGGATAGAAACACATCGTTTAGCCCACTTCTAGGAAGGAAGAAATGAAGAGCTGATGAGGGAGAACCTAGACATGCAGAGGAGGAGCGCGAAATCGCCCACCCGAAAACCGAGAAGTACAAAAGTCGCATAAAGGCTGCTTATGACCAGAAAGTCATAAGTCGGAGATTTGAAGAAGGAGATCTAGTCTTGAGACAAGCTGATGCATTGAAAAATATTGGAAAGCTCGATCCCAAGTGGGAAGGGCCATACAAGGTAACCAAGTTCCTCCGAGGAGGAGCTTATGAGTTACAAGACATGGAAGGAAATCAACCGGCGACTCGGAATGTCTGCCGATTGAAGAGGTTTTAACCTTTGAAGAAAGTACCCGCCTCGCTGCAAGTAGGTGGTTCTTTTTATGCAAGAGTTATTTTATTCATGTTATTTGAATTCTGAATAAATTGTAATTTCGTTCCAGTACTCTTTTTTCCCCCTGCGGGTTTCCCACTAGGTTTTACCGCAGGAGGTTTTTTTCAGAGGCCAGCTAAGTTAGTTCTTGACTTGTGTTGATCGATTATGGTCAATGGAACACACCCGTTTGATAATTAATGAAAGCGATTTTTCATTATCCATGAGTTTATCAGTTCATTCTTTCGTTGATTACGATTGAAACAATATGATTGCATGTTATTCGATTCGATTGCATCACAACACCACGATTGATTATATGAGAATTAATAACTTTCGAAAAAGTTAGATGAATGAATAAAATGCACAAGAAGCATTCAATGAGAAATACGATGGGCATTCATGAAATGAGTTCACATCAAACAATGAGGAAAGAAGGCTAAGAGATGGCTTGAAATACTAAGTTAAACCTACGAGAGAGGTTTAACCCACCTAAACCCGCAGAGGGGTTACAACAAAGAGAAGCTAAGAGATAGCTTGAAATACTAAGTTAAACCTACGAGAGAGGTTTAACCCACCTAAACCCAGAGAGGGATTTCGAGAAGAGAAGCTAAGAGATAGCTTGAAATACTAAGTTAAACCTACAGAGAGGGTTTAACCCACCTAAACCAGAGAGGGGTTTTCGAAAAGAAGCTAAGAGATAGCTTGAAAACCTAAGTTAAACCTACAGAGAGGGTTTAACCCACCTAAACCTAGAGAAGGGTTACGATAAAAGAAGTTAAGAGATAGCTTGAAACACTAAAGTTAAACCTACGAGAGAGGGTTTAACTCACCTAAACCCAGAGAAGGGTTACGATAAAAGAAGCTAAGAGATAGCTTGAAACACTAAAGTTAAACCTACAGAGAGGTTTAACCCACCTAAACTCGAAAGGGGTTATGAGAAGAGAAGCTAAGAGATAGCTTCAAAAATCGAGGCAAACTAATAAAGAGGGTACAACCCATCTAAGCCCGGAGAGAGGTTGTGAGAAAAGAAGCTAAGAGATAGCTTTGAAAATCGAAGTTAAACCTATGAGAGAAGTTAAGAAATAACTTTTAAAAACCGAATTTAAACCGGCGAGAGGGGTTTAACCTATCTAGACCCAAAGAAGGCGCAAGAGTTAAAGGCGAATAATAGCTTCAAAAGACCTAGATTAAACCTACGGTAAGGATTTAAGCGACTAAGTGTAAAATATGAGATAAGGCTTCAAGAAAAGCCTTGATCAAGCCTACGAGAAGGGCTCAACTAAACCTGCACCTAGGAAATGTTTCGAGATTTGAAACCGCCAAAGTTTCAAAGTTAAACTTATAAAGTTTAGCCAAACCCATGTCCAGAGAGGACTATAGACTTAAGGCTATGAAAGTCTTAAAGATATCAAGTTGGACTTACAAGTGTCTAACTAGGTTAGTCCCAAAGAAGGGATTACGAGACCAAAAACTAAGGAATAGTTGGCTACGTGTAAAGCTGAATCTACGGCAAGAGTTTAACCAACCTAAGCCTACGTGAAATCAGAGAAAAGAAGCTAAGAGATAGCTTCGAAAAACTAAGTCAAACACTGCGAGATAAGGTTCTACCCACCTAAACTAGAGAGGGGTTACGAGAAAAGAAGCTAAGAGATAGCTTGAAACATCAAGCTAAACCTAAGGAAAGGTTTTAGGAGATAGAGGCTAAGAAAGCTTGAAGTGCTAAGTTAAACCCATCAAAGAAGGGTGAACTTATCTAACTTAAGAAAAGGTCTTGCCTAGAGAGATTAAGGGAGACCAGCGAGGAAGTGCAACATTAGTGAGAACCCGGGAAAGAGGGTTATACGGCCTAAAAATCGAAGTCACCTAAAGGGTTCGAGCATACTCGAGCCCTAGAAGACAAGAATTTGAGACATGGCTCAAGAAGAGCCTAAGTTGAGCCATGAAAGAGGAGCCTAAATCACGTTCTACTCCGAAGAGGGCCTCCCAAGGAGAAACTAAGTTAAAACCTGTAATAGGGCATTAACTAGTATGAGCCCGAGAAAGGTTTAGAGTTATGTTAAATCTACGGAAAGGATTTAATTAACTTTAGAGAGTGTGCCCAATCAAGGGCCAGGATAGCTCAAGAGAAGCTAAATTCTGGACCTAGGTAAAGGTCTTTTAGAGAATTTGAGCCGACTTTATAGAAAAGGTTTGGGCGACATAGAACCCAAGAAGGGTTGAGAAACTAGAAAATAGAGACCTACAGAAAGGTCTTACCTAACTCGAGACCCGAAGAGGGTTGCACAGAGAAAAGGCTAAGAGGAAGCCTCGAAGATAGGAAAGATCTTAACTAACCTAAACCTAGCTAGGATTTTTAGCAAGGGTTTTCCGAGTTAGACTAAGCTACCTAAACTTGAGAAAAAAGTCTCATAAGAGGAGGCCAAAAGTTGAACCTATGAAAGGGTGTTAGCTAACATAAACCCACGAAGGGGCTTGGGTAGCTCAAACCTGGAGGGAAGACTTCTAAAGGATGAAGCTAAGAAAGCTTCAAAAACACTAAGTCAAACCCACGAAAGTGGTTTGAACTTACCTCGAAGTTCGGAAGATGATCTTAACTAGTTTTTTCGAAAGGAAACTATGATAAACTTAGTAGAAAAATGTGACCTCAAGCTTATAAAAGCTGCCTAGAGGAGCTCTTAGACTACAAAGTCAAGGGAAAACGAAAACCTAAAGCATAAACCCCTAGAGATGAAAAATGGGATTTCAAGCGGATGGGCTATCAACCTATGAGAAAAAGGATACATTCATGCTACAAGCTAGTATTATGTGCTTAAATCATGCATTCAAGCTAACACCTTAAAGAGCTAAACAGTTTGAAAAATATGCAGCGAAATCGAGCACGAAAATCGCGAGATAAGAAACATGCAACTCCGGCAAGGGAGGACGTAAGCATACGGGTAAAGATAAGCTCCGGCGAGGGAGGATATGCAACAATCATGATAATAAACTCCCGGCAAGGGAGAGCATCAGCTATTTAGCGAGGATAAAACTCCCAGCGAGGAGGAATGCATCCATTCACAACAAAAAGGCTCCCGGCGAGGGGGCAACGAGTTAAACAACAAAACATAAACTCCCAACGAAGGGGAGAGCAGAATTCAAGTGCCAAACCAGCATAGGAGAAAGAGAGAGAGAAGAGAATTCATTACAAAAAGAGAAATTATTTTGAAGTTAAGCTGGGGATCGGGGAGGTTCTTCCGCTTCACTAATAGCGGCAACCATCTTCGCTTCTTCCTCCAGCGCTCGAGATATACATGCCTCCTCCCGAGAGGCGGGAACTTCGAGGCCGGGGCATAGAGGGGAACCAGCGGCGGCATCTCATCAGTAACAACCTCGGCGTGCACCAGATTAGCAATCATCTTGTTGAGGATGGGGGCCACCTCCTCCTCGATCGATCGAGAAGAGTTGCCCTTGAAAGAAGGGGAGTAGGCATGGCGAGGAGGGCCAGCCTTATTGAACTCCCAGGAAGCTAGGTCGGCTCTTCTTTGCACACCTGCGTTGAATCCGTATTCATAAAAAAGCTGGATATAGGGACTCATATCCCCAAGGAAGCCAGGATGATTGAGATAGTCCTTCCTCGATTGGGCCACAAAGCATGTAAGAAGTTACGACCGAGTTCGAATAGAAGAGAGTCTTTAAACAGACCTTGCTCCCTCCACCAGGGGCCTTTTGATGCACACAGGACTCCTGCAGCGTGGTGCACAGCCAGGTCATTAGTCTTTTTTCTGCAGCCTCCCGTCTTGCCTCGGCTTTTGCCGGCTCGGCCTCAATCTTCTTGATGCGAAGAGAGGCAAGCGTGGCCTTCTTCTTCTCCGCGAGGAGGAGTCCTCTAATTCCTTGAGGCTGCGGCGAGGGAGAAGGTTAGAAGGGCTCCACAAGCTGGATAGCGAGGATACCTAGCTGAAATACGAACACACAAATCATGTTAGTATTTATCTTGAGAATTGAATATTGATAGTCGAGAATGAAATGAAGATTACAGGAAAAGTGGCTTGCGGCTGGTGTTGTTGTTGATCGGGAGGGAGGTTGGCGAGCCTCTCACAATCTTAAATCAGATCACCAAAAACAAAGCTGGCGGAAGTACCCGAGGAATAAGAATCGACGCGTCGGTGGGGTAGAGGAGAGACCCTAATCGCGCCTGGTTGGATACTTACGACGAAAGGTATCTTTGGAATGGAATGAGCCACTGGTGGCGGAAGCTTTACCCTTGTGGGTCTTCGACCTCTTTAGAGGAGGGTCCTCGGAGTTCCGGATTTTCTAGGGGATCGGGGCGGGGAAGAAGGAGCAACATCTTGAGTATCGATCTGTGAGGCGGGAGGAGATAACGCAGAATCGGAGGAATCAGCGAGATCCTCCAAGTACCTTGGATAGCTACAACATATCTGGAAAAAAGAAAGCGAAAATTAGAGGTAACCCTACCGTATTCAAGATATAATAATACACTAGAAGGAAAGCGATTTACCATCACTTGGCTCGAGAGGAATTCTCACTGAGCTAAATTTGAAATGAGAAAGGAGACGGGGATTTGAGCATAAACCCGGAAGATAAAAATAACCATGGGCATCAACATAGGCATTAAGCATACGAATGATCCTACGGTTAGTGGAAGAAGAAATATGGATGGAATGCGCCGGAGGGCATGGGTTTTTATACGCCCACCTTTGATTCTTGAAGGGCCAAGGATGGTCGGGACTAACAAAGATATAATGATCGTAACAATCTTTGTTGATGTTAGGGGCTTTCCCAAGAAAGCAGGCATTTCCCTTTCACCCTACCACTAATGTAGAAAAAGGGCCAGCAATTTTGCAATTGTATAGGGAGAAGAACAACTCAGCCCGATGGTTTCCCTCCATTCCCTTTGAGGAGAATGTAGAAGGAAATCATCATCCGAATCGCGTTCGGAACAAAGGCGATTGAGTGGAACTCCGTATAGGTCGGAGATTTGACATAAGAATTTGGGAGGAGGAGTCTCAACCCTGCCTCAAACCGGGCATGCCAAAAGGCAAGGGCCGGAGGAGTGGTCGATTAGGTCGCTTACAGGCCCGACATGGATATATGGAAACCGAGAAGAAATGATGTTATCCGAGAAATAACTATCTAGGGCTTTTTCTTTGAGTTTCAAGGAGCCCGCAAAGGAGTCCCAAAAGCGACTTCTATCTACCTCGGGAGAGGACGAGGAAATGGGAGAAGCATCCCTACAAGAATAGGGGATCGGAGAATGGTGGGAGCTCGTGAGGAGTTCCTAGTGGGAGGAGGAGTTCTAGAGGAACTCGACGAAGACATAGCTTGAAAACCCTACTTGTGAAAAGCAAAACGGGAAAAAAAAAGAAAAGAGAGGATGACGCGGATGAAAATGTCAAGCCCAACTATACGTAGGGCCCAAATATGCCCAGCCCAATAGGGCTCGATGGACGTAACTAAATATCCTTGGTAGAGGGAGGAAAACTTCGAGATGGGCCCAAGCCCGGATCGACCGCAATATGGCTATGAAGCCTTGAACCTAACTACAGGTGGGCCACAAGGCCCGAGGCCTATATGAAGATGGGCCACGAGGCCCAAACCTAACTACGAGATAGGCCACGAGGCCCAAACCTAACTACGAGATAGGCCACGAGGCCCAAACCTAACTACGAGATAGGCCGCGAGGCCCAAACCCGACTACAAGTGGGCCGCGAGGCCCAAACCTGGTGTAGGTGGGCCGCGAGCCCAGCGAGATTTGAAGAGCACGCGGGTGTTTGACTAGGCCCATGTCGGTTACTTATTTGATAAGACCGAGAAACGTGAGATGTAACAAGCAATTGAGATAATTAAGGCCCAAGTCGAGGAATATCTCCTATATTTTTCATCGATCGGTCCAACCTCCGTCGGGAGGGAAAACGTAGGCACAATCAGATTTCTTGAGAGAAAAGATATCCACGCACGACATCATGAGGAAGCGTGCGGGATAATGCCCTGAAACCGTGATGACGGTTATCACTCTTAACGCACGTATAAATAAGACTCTCGAAGGGAGGTAACAGTATCTATTAACTATCACTCTTACTTGGCTACTTCCTACGTACTTTCTTGAGTGTTTTCCGGTGACCCGACTTGAGCGTCGGAGTGCTTACGCCGGAGAACCCTCCGGTGTGTTTTTGCAGAGTACGTTCGAAAGGAGCTAGGAATTTTGTTGCGTAAAGGCTTTACCCACATGGAACGAAGGTGGGGAAATGGGCCCAGTCGGGTTTTACACATCGGGGAGATTATTTTTAATGCAAGTTTGCTACTGAAATTCCTCGCATGATCCGCAAAATTGCTCTCTAAGAGTCATTTGTTTTCGAACATGAAGCATTTAGTAATCGGCTATTTTTAACCCACTTACTGTGATTAATTGATAGCTTAATAGCTCTATGATCCGAGCCAAAGAAGCCACGATACGTGCCAACGCTTTAGGGAAGGTTTCTTGCCAAGCTTTACTAACTAGGAACAAATCAAGCTTTTCTCGAATGTTATTGTTCCCTTTCCTTTTATTAGTCCAAGTAAACTTTGGTCTCGTGGTGTTAATAGAGCTCACTTGGATTTGCTTGCAGCAATTGTAAAAGTAGCTTGAATGATAAGAGTTGATTCTGTTGCCTCCTTATTTTTCCGAATCGAAGCAAATTTCATTAAAGTCCCCCTAATACCCCCTAGTCATTGTTATGCTCTTTTAGAGAATGCAATTTAGTTGAAAGATCCCGGAAAACATGTCTATCTTTCTTAAGCTGGGGGCATAGCAGCCCGTAAACCACTATTGCAAGGAGTCCCAAACAACATTGACATCTATGTGATTAAAAAAATAAGAACGCAAAGACACACCGATATTATTATGCCAAAAGAGTAGAAGGCCACCACGGGTGCCTTTAGCATCAACACCATACAAACCATAGAAATTAAGGACAGAAAGCCATTTTCTAGCAACCTTACAAGATATTCTAATTTTTGAAATAAAGAGTAATAGGGGTTTAAGCTCTGCACCTAGCGGCTGCGGATAAGGAATGCACGTCACGCCCCAGTCCCGTGCAATCCACACCATAAGTTTTTCAATTTGAATTGTAAAAGTATTCTTTCTTTGTTTACATCTAACTCTTGCTCATATAAAAATCAGTTTACCTAATGACAATACTTTTATTGCTACACATATTCGTAACATTGCTCTAAATGATTCTCTAACACTTTACAATGTCGCTTTATGTTCCCGATTTCACTTTTAATCTTTTTCAATAAGTCATTTAACAAGGTACTCTAATTGTTCTATCACATTTTTGCTTCACCGTGAACTGCAGGAAACAAAACCATGAGAGTAATTGAATGCTGCTGAGAAAAGTGGGTGATTATATCATCCGAATGATTCTTGTTTCTATACACTTTACTACCTTTTCATTCTTCTACTTATGATATTTGGCATTCTAGACTAGGCCATTTGAATGCAAAATCTATGAGACATATTTCTCAAATTGATGTGCAAGTTCCTTATATGAATTATACTTGTGAAATTTGTCCTTCGGCCAAGCAAAAGAGACAATCATTTCCAATTAGTATACGGGTCCACTGCTATTTTTGATTTAGTTCAATCAGACATATGTGGACCATTTTCCATTGGTCTAATGCTGGTTTTAGATACTTCTTAACCATAGTGGATGATTACGGTAGATGCACTTGGATATATCTTATTGTTGGTCCCGAGATTGAGTGTTTTTAGAGGAATTAAGCGGACCTTTCAGAGATAATCTAGAAGGGGGTTGAATAGATTATCTAAATTTTTCACAAAATTTGGATTCTCAATTCAGCTTAAATTGTAAAACCAAAATCAAAGTTATCAGTGAGCAGAGTTATACTCAATCTATAAAACCGGATCTAAAGCAATCTAAAGTGATTTTAACCAATTAGCAAATAATCAATGAAATTAAATACAAAAATAAAGAACATGAGATTTATAGTGGTTCGGCATCAAAAGATCCTACATCCACTCTCCTTCTTCAATCTTGAAGAAGGGACTCTTCCTTCTCACTTCTTGTCCTACTTACCGTCAATTACAAGTTACAACGTCAAAGCGTTCTTCGTCTTTAATTCTCCTTCAATCTATCAATCTATGATTACAATGCAGATTGTGATTTGAAGGTATACGAAAAGTGTTCTTCAAACACTTAGAAAATATTATGAAAACGCTTTAGAAAACTAGTGAGTGCTTTTGAGAATGTGAGTTTCGGAAGAATGAGTGAAAGAGTTCTTCTCGAGAAGCTGTTCTTAGTCCTATTTATAAATCTATAAGACGGTTAGTTTGTTGTAACAAATGGTAACCGTTAACGAACTTATCTTTCAAAACTTCTTAAACTTAGCTGATCTTGGGTTAGTTATGCATCTTTGACTTGGTGAAAACCTGTTTTTCTTATTCTACTCACTGGTCTTGACCTCGTCTTGAGCTCTTCATTAATATCTCAAAGCAGACGATCTCTTCAAGACTGTCTCCGGATGACCTCGAAGTTTCTTGACCTCAAGCCCGACTCTTTCAATCTTACCTAGTCCGATCGAGTCTACTAGAAAAATGTATTACATCGGTGATCTATACAAATCCAGTGGTCATCCTATATACATGACCTCGTCTATTTTATATATTTTAACTTATTCAAAACTAAGAACTTGATCTAACACTTATGAAATCAAAATTTGAAGTGAGGATATCCATTGAAAATTTTAATAATATGGTGAACACTCAGATTAATGCTAAGATTTAAGGAGTGATAATGGTCCTGAATTTTTACTCTATGATTTTTACCATAATCTTGATATCATACATCAGACTTTTTGTGTGGAAACCCCACAACAAAATGGCCTAGTAGAGAGAAAACATCAACATACGCTTCAGGTTGCTAGATCCCTCAATTTTTAATCGGGTTTGCCATTAAAATTTTGGAGTGATTGTGTGCTCACTATTGAACATATCATTAATCGAATCCCTACTTCTATTTTGAACAACATGACACCCTTTGAAAAATTATACAACAAAGCTCCTGATTATTCTTATTTCAAGGTATTTGGTTGTCTTTGTTTTGCTAGTACTCTAGTTGCTCACGAGACAAAAAATTGATCCTAGAGCTACAAAGTGTGTCTTTCTTGGTTATGCTTTTGTCGATAAAGGTTACAAAGTTCTTGACTTAGCCACGAAATATTTTTATTTATAGAAATGTTAAGTTTTTTGAAAATGTTTTTTCCTATAAGGACAAGAAGTACAACGAATGTTTTATTGAGCAAGTGACTTCTACACATCATTTCTTTGTGGTGAAGATATTTCTTGATACTTTTCATACTTGTTGGTCCGGGATTGAGTGATTAAAAGAATCTCCTAGAGATAATCTAGAGGGGGCGGTTGAATAGACTATCTAAATTTCTTGCAAAATTCGGACTAACAATTCAAACTCAACGCCTAAATTATTCAAAGTACTCGGTGAAAGCGGTTTATACTCAATCCTTAAATTGGATCTAAAAGCGATTGATTGAATTATGAAAAGCAGATTATAATCAAATTGAAAAGTAAAACTGAAAGTAAAGAACAACGTATTTATAGTGGTTCGGATATGAAAATCCTATATCTACTCTCCTTCTTCAACCTTGAAGAAGGGTCTCTTCTTACTTCCTTGCTTACTTACTCACTTCTTCGATTACAAGTTACAAAGGTGAGGATCTGCTTCTTTAGATCTTCTTCTAATCTAATCTTCTATCTAAGAGTTATAGTGCAATCGTGTAGAAGAAAGATTACGAGGATAGTGTTCTATAAACACTTAGAAAATATCACGAATCAATTTTGATTGTTGAGAGTGCTACGAGAAAGTGTGTTTCAAAAATAAGTGCAAAAGTTCTTCTAAAAACTGTCCTTAGATCTATTTATAAACTAAGATGGTTAGTTTGTTGTAACAAACTCTTAACCGCTTAACTAACTAATCTTGAAAACTACCTTAACTTCAAATGACTTAGCATGATGGACGCATATCATGGATATCACCGAGATACAATCAGTATTCGGGAGATATCCCAAAGGTCACTTTATTGTACCTTGTGGAACTTTTGGTTATGTGAAGATGCCCTTGGTGATCAATGCGGGAGCTACCTATCAGCGTATGGTGGATAAAGTATTTCGGGAGCAGATAGATAGGAACGTGGAGGTGTATGTGGATGATATCTTTGGTAAAAGCCGAGAAAGCCGGAGCATGTGGGTGACTTAGACGAATTCTTTAAGGTAATACAGAAATGGAATCATGTTAAATCCTGCTAAATGCTCTGTTGGAGTTAAAGCGAGTAAATTTCTCGGATACATGGTGAACCAAAGAGGAGTAGAGGTGAATCCGGAGAAGGTACAAGCGGTGTTGAACATGCAGCCCCGAGGACCTTGAAGGAGCTCCAGGAGGCCCTGAGCGGGAGGATAACAGCCCACTGAGCCGATTCATAGCTAGATCAGAGAGGAGTTATCGAGTTCTTTCGCATCCTCGAGAAAATGGTCTAAATTCACTTGGGACGAGCGATGCTTGGAGGCTTTCGAGGAGCTCAAAACCCATTTAGCTCGGCTCCCAACACTCACAAAGCCCTTACCGAGGTGATATCCTGTATTTATATTTATCTATGGGGAGCGCTGGGTGAGCACGGTATTGATAAAAGAACAAGGTCTGGCGAAGCTTGATGCACTATGTGAGTAAGCTTATCCGGAGGTGGAAAGTAGGTACTTCGAGATCCAAAAAGCGGCTTTGGCGATTATGGTTACGGCCAGAGATTGAGGCCTTATTTTCTATCACATAAGATTGTTGTTAGGACTAACTATCCATTGAAGCAGGTGATAGCTCGTGCTGACCTATCTGGAAGGATGGTGAAATGGGCCATTGAATTGGGTGAATACCAAGTGGAGTTTGAGCCCGAAAGGCCATTAAGGCCCGGGCCTTATCGGACTTCATTCGAAGGCTACACGGCCGAGGAAATTGTACCACTGGAAGCTCTATGTGGATGGATCAACAACATTAATGGGTTCGGAGTCTGGCATTGTGATAATTGATCCCCAAGGGTTAGAAACCCAGGTGGTCATCAAGTTCCAGTTCGAGGACCTCTAATAATGGAGCGGAGTATGAGGCACCGATCGTAGGCGGAGATGGCAGCAGACTTGGGAGCTCAAGGTATCATCATATTTTCCGACTCTCGGTTAGTGTTCCAACGAGGTGAACGGGACTGTGAGGCTAAAGACCCTAAGATGATAGCATATAAAGACCGAGTTAAGGAGAGTGGAGAAGCGAGTTCTATCGGTTTGAGGTCAAGCAGATTCCGAGAGAGGAGAATATGAAGGCGGATGGATTGGCAAAGCTTGTTAGTTCCTCACCAATGGAAGGATCCAGCAAGATAACTTTGGTTACTTGCCGAAAGAGAGGCTACAGAGCCCATAGTGGGAGCTATTGATGACACGGCAGATTGGAGAAGTGAAATGCGGAAAGCTCTAACTCAAGACCACTGCTATGGGGTCTCGGAGAGATAAGCAATTTAGAATCAAATTCTGTATAATTGGTGATCAATTATATAAACGATCTTTCACATGCCCATATCTAAGGTGTTTATCTAGCGAGGAAGGAAGGCATGTGTTAAAACAAAAGGATGAGGGATGTGCGGCGGATCCTGCGGGAGCTCGGGCGTTAGCAAGAAGGACCACTAAGGGCTGGGTACTTTTGGCCAACTATGAATGAAGATGCTAAGGACCTAGTGAAAAGGTGCGAAAGATGCCAAAAGCATGGCCCGTTGATACACCTCCTGCTGAAGAGATGGGGGCTATGTATGCCCCATGCCCTTTGCCAAATGGGGAATGGACCTAGTGGGGCCCTTTCCTATAGCTCGAGGCCATTGAAAGTTCCTGATTGTGGCGGTAAACTACTTTAGCAAATGGGTCGAGGCAGCTCCCTTGGCTAAAATTGATGAGCAAAATGTGATAAAGTTTCTATGGAAGTTTATATCTGCGAGTTCGGAGTTCCCAGGATACTTGTGTCGGACAATGGGACTCGGTTCAATGGCGAGAAGGTCCGGGAGTGGTGTAGGGCCCTAAAGATCCACCGTAAATTCACTTCGGTAGCACACCCCGAGCCAATGGCCAAGTTGAAGTCACTAACAGGATCGTGGTCAATGGGATCAAAGTACGATTGGAGAGTGTTGGGGAGCATGGGTTGATGAGCTAGACTCGGATTTATGGGCCTCTGAGAACTACCTCGAGAGGCTGCAACAGTGAATCTCCTTTTCGGTTAATTTATGGAGCGATTGTGCTCCCTGCAGAAATAGGGATGAGTTCCCATCGGATTGAGCACTTTAATGAGGAGGTGAACCAGAACTTGATGAAGGAGAACCTGGACCTACTCGAGGAAGAAAGAGAGGCTACCGGACTAAGAGCTGAAAGATATAAGGCTAGAATCAATGCGACATACAATAAAAGAGTGGTTCCTAGAATGTTCGAGAAAGGAGACTTAGTCTTGAGAAGAGTCGATGCTTTGAAGCCGGTGAAAAAGTTGGAACCCAATTGGGAGGGACCTTATCGGGTAAATGCAGTGTTGCCCGAGGAGCATATACCTTGGAAGAGATGGATGGGACACCCGTGATACGCCACTTGGAATGTCGCCAATCTCAAGAGGTTCTTTGTTTAGGAGTACTTCTTGCTATATTATTGCTTTGTAATTGATTTCATAGTTGTTTTCCATTTGAACTATTGTCTGCAACCCTACTAGTACTTTTTCCCCTCCTATGGGTTTCCCACCGGTTTTACCATAGGAGGTTTTTAAGGAGGCTAGCTTAGGCTCTTGGGTCTATGTTGACACCGTCAATAGGGCATTTCAACTAATAAAAATTCCTTTTTAAGTTTACATCGATTGTTTACTTTATGGAAAAGGAGTGGATTGCATACGGATGTTAATCAAGTGTATGAAATAGCGAAAGTGATGATATTTCGATTAAGTGAATCGAAAATTCACTTAAGGATTTTTAAGGTTCAAGAAATTGACCTTAAAAGAATTTAAAGGCTCCGATAGAGCCCGGATTTTGTTTAAGTGAATCGGAGAATTCACTTAGACTTTGAAGGCCTGAGAGAGGGCCACTGATTTCCAATTAAGTGAATCGAAAATTCACTTAGGAGTTTTTAAGTTTCAAGAAATTGACCTTAAAAGAATTTAAAGGCTCCGATAGAGCCCGGATTTTGTTTAAGTGAATCGGAGAATTCACTTAGACTTTGAAAGGCCCAGAGAGGGCCCTGATTTCGATTAAGTGAATCTGAAAATTCACTTAGGATTTTTAAGGTTCAAGAAATTGACCTTAAAAGAATTTAAAGGCTTCGATAGAGCCCGGATTTTGTTCAAGTGAATTGGAGAATTCACTTAGACTTTGAAGGACCGGAGAGGGCCCTGATTTCGATTAAGTGAATTTGAAAATTCACTTAGGATTTTTAAGGTTCAAGAAATTGACCTTAAAAGAATTCAAAGGCTCCGATAGAGCCCGGATTTTGTTTAAGTGAATCGGAGAATTCACTTAGACTTTGAAGGCCCAGAGAGGGCCACGATTTGATTAAGTGAATATGAAAATTCACTTAGGATTTTTAAGGTTCAAGAAATTGACCTTAAAAGAATTTAAAGGCTCCGATAGAGCCCGAATTTTGTTTAAGTGAATCGGAGAATTCACTTAGACTTTGAAGGCCCCAGAGAGGGCCACGATTTCGATTATGTGAATATGAAAATTCACTTAGGATTTTTAAGGTTCAAGAAATTGACCTTAAAAGAATTTAAAGGCTCCAATAGAGCCGGATTTTGTTTAAGTGAATCGGAGAATTCACTTAGACTTTGAAGGCCAGAGAGGGCCCGATTTCAATTAAGTGAACCTGAAAATTCACTTAGGATTTTTTAAGGTTCAAGAAATTGACCTTAAAAGAATTTAAAGGCTCCAGATAGAGCCAGATTTTGTTTAAGTGAATCGGAGAATTCACTTAGACTTTGAAGGCCAGAGAGGGCCCTGATTTCTATTAAGTGAATAATCATTCACTTAGGGTTTTTAAAGGTTCTCGAGAGAGCCTTAAAATTTTTCGAAATATTAAGTGAATAATCATTCACTTAGGGTTTTTAAAGGTTCCCGAGAGAGCCTTAAAATATTTAAGAAATATTAAGTGAATAATCATTCACTTAGGGTTTTTAAAGGTTCAGAGAGAGCCTTAAAATTTTTTAAGAAATATTAAGTGAATAATCATTCACTTAGGGTTTTTAAAGGTTCAGAGAGAGCCTTAAATTTTTTCAGAAATATTAAGTGAATAATCATTCACTTAGGGTTTTAAAGGTTCGAGAGAGCCTTAAAATTTTTAAGAAATATTAAGTGAATAATCATTCACTTAGGATTTTTAAAGGTTCCCAAGAGAGCCTTAAAAAATTTTCGAAATATTAAGTGAATAAACATTCACTTAGGATTTTTAAGGTTCGGGAGAGAGTCGAGGGACTATCTAAAAAGATGAGGATGGTTGATATAATATAAGAAGCAATTATAAGTTATGATATTCATAGAAGCGAGGCAAGAGGGATTATGATAAAAAACCATTAAGGGCCCGTATAGGGCCTATTGTCCTAGCAAAATGTAAGGGCCTACGGGGCACAAATAGCCCCACGAAGACCCCGAAGGCAATATCACAAAAAGGCTTATTAGGATACAAACAGCCCAACAGAGGCCTACCGGTTCGACCACGGGACGCAAACAGCCCGGATTAAGTGTAGCATTGTTCAAAAACATAAAGAGTAAATTGTTCGGAGGAATAAAAGATAAAAAGTTTAGTGAGGAGGGGAATTAACGGTCTCCTTTTCGGTAATGGTGGCTGGAGTCGCCGCCTTCCCTAGCTGCCCTTTCTTCGACAAGTCCGGTGGGGTCAACAGGATCTTCACCGGGAGAATGGGGAAAGGAGGGGCATGCATAGGGAGCGAGGTTGGTGGCATTGACCTCGGCACTGCGAAGCTTCCTCACGGCGGTGCCGATACTAGGAAGCCACCGGGCTCATCACGGATTACCATTCCCATCACGAAGGAAATTGGGGGCTTCTTGAGTGCGGAGGAGCTTCGCGGTCATACTCCCCCTTGAAGTCAAGAGCTTGGTGCTGGGCAATGGCTATGTCAAACCCATGATCCACAAAAAGGGGATATACTCTCCCATATCCCCTAGATAGCTCGGATGCTCTTGTACGCCTTTAGCCGAGGAAGTGTGCGGAGTCTCCCGAAACTCTTGCCCTAAAGGGGAGGTGAAGAGGGCATTTAAGCGAGCTTGATTCCTTTTGCACTGGGATTTCGACTCCGCCTCCCTCACCTGTATCTGCGCCCGGCTTTGTCTCTTAGTTAGCAGCGGCAACTTTGTGAGCGTAATTTCTTACATTCTTATACCGGTTGATCGCGTACAGTGAGCTCCTGGACTTTGCGTTTCTCTAGGTCCGGGAAGGACTCCACCTCCTCTTTTCTTTGCGAAGCGTGTTGTAGGAGCTGGTGGCCAAATCTGAAAATAAAATACCAAACTAAGACACGAAGCCAAGTTAGTGGATATTTCTATCATGAGAAGTTTGAGAAAATAGTGATAGGGTAGATAGGGTTTTACCTCGGCAAAGGCCTCGGAGGTACGAGCGATTTTCTCTGGGAGAGAGAGGCCTAGCAGAGATCGGGATGTTCGGTGGAGACATATCTTTGGCAAAAGGAGGAGAGGGGATTCTCGTCCTCGGGATTGGACTCCGGATCGATATGGGGAGTGTTGGGGGATCGACCCTCTTCCCTTTGGAGCGTTTTCTAGTGGCTTCACCGCGAGCTTTAGGGGGCCTCTTTCGAGCTTCTTTGCCTTACCCAGAGGCTGCCGGGTTGTCTTGAAAACAAAGGAGGTGATGGGCACGGTGTAAGTAGAAAGCGGGGTGCATCTTCTGGACAGGGGGAGCGGTTGGGGGTTGTGGCTGGCGGAATTAGGCGGCTTACGAACACACTTCGACATCCAACTCATCTCTACATAAGGAGAAAGCGAAAGTCGATCTCCATATAAAGTATAGGTATGCATGTAAGCACAAATGCAGGAAGAGACATAGTAAGAAAATATATTATAAAAAGAAGTTTACCATCCTCGGAGGCTAGAGGAGTCTCAGGAGAATCAAAACTAAAATGAGATAAAAGACGGGGGTTCTTGCTGAGATCGGCGAGAATTAAAGAGGCCTCACCTCTCTGCGTGCGAGGTTTAACTTGCGGATGACTTGGTAATTGAGACTGGAGGTAGATTGAGGGTGGGGAGCCTTCATGAGGGGATTCTTGAAAATCCACCCTTCGTGAGGAAAACCCCAGGTTCGGGGGAACAACAAAGAAGTATTCCTCGGTCCAGTTGGGGATACGCCGTGAGGACGAGTGAGGAAGGAGCATAAACCCGAGCC
The DNA here is from genome assembly GCA_030762865.1 of Paraleonurus japonicus. Taxonomy (NCBI): domain Eukaryota; kingdom Viridiplantae; phylum Streptophyta; class Magnoliopsida; order Lamiales; family Lamiaceae; genus Paraleonurus; species Paraleonurus japonicus. The sequence continues at coordinate 26,768,516 of CM061060.1, forward strand.
CGGGCAGTAGTATAGAAATAAGAGTGGAAGATTTTACGGTTGAAGTGGGTAAAAGAGATCCCGCTAGGCTCTCCCGGCCCCTTTTACTAGCAAATAAAAGGAGATCATCATTTGAAGGCCATTGGGGTAAAGCTGGTTTGGGGGACCCTAAAGAGTTTAGAAATTCGAACAAGAAAAAGAGAGGGGGAAGCGGAGACTTGCGCGGATTTGTTCTCCCAAGCTAGGGTTCGGCCCTCGGTCGAGATGGGGCCTTTCCCCGCACCGGGTATCCGGTGGAGAAAGCGAGGAAAATCCACCCCCAACGGTGGAACTCCTCTAGTGTCCCTAAGGACATCTTGGAGGAGGATGAAACCTTGTCCCGAGGGATCACGGGAATAGGAATATCATCCATGGCTTCTTATTTAAAAGAAAAAGAGAAGGAGGGGGTGATGGAATTAGAGTAAGAAACGAGAAAAATATATATACCGGTGAAGAGGAAGACGATAATGGGAGGAGGTATGCTTTGGAAGTGCGAAAATCTCGAAGAAGTTCTGCTGAGAATAATGAGGGAGAAAAAGTGGAAGAGATAAACTTAGAGATTTGAAGTGCTAATAAAGAGGGGAACTGTTATTGCCACTGAATAGGGGTATAAAGGATGCAGCCTTCTTATTGGACGTTTAGGGAGAGGCATTGATGGTGATTAAAAGATGGGACGTTTAATGGGATATTCCTGCACAGGCGGGAAGCCGAGGAGTCTCTCGATAAAAGGGGTTTAACAGGTATACGATTGCCAATCTTTTCGGATAATCAACTACTCACTTGGGCCCCACATGTCCCAAGAGAGTAGGGAGCGATTGATATGGTACAAATATGTTTTGGGCTAGGTCCGGCCCAAATGAGGGCGAAGAACCGAGGAATGGCGAGGGCCCAACAAGGAGCCCAAAGAGGGGCTCGGAGTGAGAAGCGTATGGATAAGTTCAAGAATAAGCCCAACATACCGATATGGGGGTCGAGGTTAACAAGATTAGCACAAGCGGTTAGGATAATTACCGATAAAAGGGGGCTAGCGGTTAAGATAAACCGATAGAATAGGGAGTTGAGTAGGGAACAAGCCAAGATTTGGTCAAACAGAGCCGGAAGAGAGTATCAAGAAAGATGCTGGAAGGGAATATTCCGGAGAAGGAAGAGTGGGGCGTGGAGGATGGACGTGAACGTGGGAGGAATACGATGAAGAGTGGAGAGCTTCATCGGAGGGTGGTAATAACCGTCCACTTCCGGGTAGTATTTATTTATGATCCATGTGAAGAAGAAGGTACGAATTCACTTACTTACTAATCACACTTTGAGCACGTAAAACTATCTCTATTTGCATCTATTCAGCTAACTTATATTAGCTCCCAGAGGTCCCTAACCGGGTATTTAGGGCCCTCCTTTTACACACTTTCCGATCACCGACTTAAGCATCGGAGTCCCTACGCCGGGGACCCTCCGGCGTGTTTTGCAGGTATTCGAAGCTCGTGTTCGGGTTGCACCGGTTTGGCACGTGTTTGAAGGGTGATCTCACGAATCTCGGTGCGCGGTTCGATTCTTGTTAGCGTGACTTTGTCTTACGCATCAATATTATAAGATTATATTTAATCCTTTTTGTACTACTCAATTGTTACTACATCTACGTTAATATGCAAATTAATTATAATTGTGATACCCGAGCTTCTCACTACTCATTAACTAATATATTTCATGCATTGAGTGTATTTTTAATTAATTAAGTGCTACTTGTGATTTTGAGTTATTTTATCTTGCATTATTTTATTGTGCTTTTAAATAGTGAATTAATTACATATGCTTTTATATGTTTAGTGGTGAAAAAATCAATTTATAAGTGATTGAGATTTTAATAGTGTTTGAGTACAAATGCAATTTATGTAATTATTGATAGTATAATTAAATGTAGATCATTTTGTGTTATTAGTATTAATTAAAATAGAGGATGTATAAATAAATAGGTGAAATTATAGAAATAACTAATAATATATATATAATGCGTGCAATAAAGTCACACTATCAAGAATCGAACCCCGTACCTAAGATTTGCGAGATCACCCTTCAAACACGTACTACAATCGTGCAATTCGAACCCGTGCACCCGAGCTCGAGTACCTGCAAAACACGCCGGAGGGTCCCCTGCATAGGGACTCCGACGCCAAGTCACGATGATCGGAAAGTGTGTAAAAGGAGGGCCCTAAATACCCGGTTAGGGACCTCTAGAAGCTAATATAAGTTAGCTGAATAAGTGTTAATGGAGATAGTTTAACGTGCTCAAAGTGTGATAAGTAGATAAGTGAATTCGTACCTTTTCTCCATGCCGATCATACATAAATACTACCTCGGAAGAGAGGACGGTTATCTCCACCCTTCGATGAAGCTCTCTTCTCTTCATCGTGTTCCTCCCACGTTACGTCCATCCTCCACGTCCCATTCCTCTTTTCTCGAAATATCCTCTTCTAGATCCTTCTTCATACCCTTTTCGTGCTCTGTTTGACCGAGTCTTCGATTGTTCACTAGTTAATCCCTATTTCGTAGGTTTATTGTTAACCGCTAGCCCTTTTTTGGTAACTATCCTAACTACTTACTCTATTCTCGTTAATCTGATCCCATATCAACATTTTGGGCTTATCCATACATCTCTAGCTCCGGACTCTCTTTGGGCTCTCGTTGGATCCTCGCCCATTCCTCGGCTCCTTGACCTTATCTGGGCACGACTTGGCCCCAAAATATATTTATGCCGTATCAACTGCTCCCCTACTCTCTTAGGGCGTGTAGGGCCGAGTGAGTAGCTGATTATATCAAAAAATCGGTAACCGGATACCTGTTAGGATTCTTCGACCGAGAGACTTCTCGGCTTCCCGCCCAGTGCAGAGCCGTCCCATCAAATGTCACACGCTTCACTCGGCCATCAATATGCCTCCCTTAACCGTCCAATAAGGAGGCGACACCTTTTATATCCCGGTTTTGGGGCCATAACCTGTTCCTCTCTATATTTATATTTCAAATTTCTAAGTTTGTCCCTTCCACTCTTCTCCTTCATTGTTCTCAAGAAACCTCTTCAAGATTTTCGCGCTTCCAACATACCTCCTCTCCTTATCGTCTTCCATAATCCCCTTACCATCTTTTTCTTTCCTTTGAACAAGAAGTCATGGATGATTCTCCTGCTTCGAGATCCCCCGAGACCAAATCTCGTCCTCCTCTAGGATGTCCTTAGGGATATTAAAGGAGTTTCACCACCGGGATGGATTTCCCCGATTTCTCTCCCCGGATACCTCGTGCGGAGGAAAGGCCCCATCTCACCGAGGGTCGAACCCTAGCTTTCGGGAGAGCAAATCCGTGCAGGTCTCCGCTTCCCCCTCTCCTTTTCTTATTCGAATCTCTGAACTTTTCGGGGTCCCCTAAATCAGTTCACCCCAACGGCCTCCAAATGATGATCTTCTTTTACATGCTAGTAAAAGGGGCCGGGAGAACCACGTGGGGATCTCTTTTTACCCATTTCAACTATAAAATCTTCCATTCCTTCTTTTATACCACGACCGGACTCGGGGCTTATGCTCCTTCCTTACTCGTCCTCACAACAAGTATCCCCAACCTGACTAAGGAATACTTCTTTGTTATTCCCCGAACCTTGGGATTTTCCTCATGAAGGGTGGATTTTCAAGAACCCCACGATGAAGGCTCCCCACCCTCAATCCACCTCCGGTCTCAATTACCAGGTCATTCGCAAGTTAAACCTACACGCAGAGAGGCGAGGTCCCTTTAACTCTGTTGATCTTAGTAGTAATCCTGTCTTTTGTCTCATTTTGGTTTCGATTCTCCTAAAACTCCTCTAGCCTCGAGGATGGTAAATTTCTCTTTATAATGCATTCTCTTAGCATATCTCTACCTGCATTTGTATTTACATGCGTACACATGGCTCGTATAAACACCGATTTTACTTTCTCCGTGTACAGAGATGAGTTGGATGTCGAAGTGCGTCCGCAAGCCAGCCCGGCTCTGCCGGCTCTCGGCCCCGATCGCTCCCCTGCTCGGGATAATGCTCCTTCAGTTCCCACCCCCTCTATGCCAGCCCCCTCCTCTGTCTCTAAAAGGACCGGGCAGCCTCAGCAAGGCGGTGAGCTCAAAAGAGGTTTTCACCCGGCTCGTAGTGAAGCCGAGCGAAAGCGGCTTAAAGGGAAAAAGGGTAGCTCTTCCCACATCCCTCATGTTGATTTAGAGGCTAGCTCCACCGAGGAGATCCCTCTTTCTTCCTTCGCCGAAGATACACCTCTCCGGGCGCTTCTCGGTCCACCTGCTCGGCCTTCCCTAGTAGAGAAGATCGCGCACGCTTCAGTCTTTTCTTTGAGGTAATCCCCATTCGCGGGAGCACTTCTTTTTAGTATATATCATCCTCATTATGTCTCATTCCTAACTCTAAATTTACGTGTTTAATTAGTTTGGGATCCTATTTTCGAGACCTGGTCACCGCCTCATACAGTTCTTTGATCCTAGTAAAAGAAAAAGCAGAGTCTTTTCTCGGACTCGAGAAATCAAGGTCGAGGAGCTCTCCACGGGCGCAACCAGCTTCTCCAAGAATGCAAAAACTTGAAGTCTCAAGTTGCCGGTGCTATTCGGGAGGTCCAACTGGTTAAGACGCAAGCAAGGGAGACAGAATCGCGGTTCAAGGTTGAGGATCAAATGTTGTGCGAGCTCCCTCTTCACCTCTCCTATTGGGCGAAGTTTCTCGGAGACCTTCACTCCTCATGGTCAAGGCATACAAGAGCGATCCCAGCTACAGGAGACATGGGGAGTATATCCCCTTCTTCGTGGATCATGGCTTTGATGCGGCTATCAACCGCATCAAGCCGTTGATTTCAAAGGGGAGTATGACCGAGAAGCCCCTCTTGAGACTTTAAAGACCCCCAACTTCCCGGTGATGGAGAGGGTAACCACGATGAGCCTTAGTGGCTTCCTTGCATCGGCTCCAGATCTGCAGCTCAGTACAAGTCACCCCTACTAGCCTCGCTCCCGATGGCTGCTCCTCCGTATCCAATCTGCGAGAACCAAGATCCGAGAAGACCCCCTGCCCGACGCTCATGAGAGAGAAGCAAGGAGTGAAGATGGTGACTCTAGCTGTTATTCGGGCAAAGACACCGTGAATTCCTCCTAATTAGACTTCTTTTCTTTCCCCATTATCTCTGAACAATTTACCTTTTATGCTTTTAAACAATACTTTTGCTTAGCCGAAAGTGTTTGTGTCCCGAGGCGAGAACTAATAGGCCTCTGTTGGGCTGTTTATGCCCCAACAAGCCTCATTTGGTATTAATCTCCTAGGCCTCCGCGAGGCTGTTTGTGCCCCTACAGCTCTCGTATATTATTTTGCTTCCTAATAGGTTACGCATGGACTTTTTTAACCGTAATCCTCTTTTGCATGGTCTTACAAAATGTCATGGCTTGTAATTATCTTTCTGCTATATCAATCACTCTAATCTTTAGGAATAACTTGTCTTAATTTAAAAATTCCTTTTATCGTATCACGTAGAGTAGGCTCTCTCCGAACCTTAAAAATCCTAAGTAAATGTTCATTCACTTAATAGATCGTAAGAATCTAGTGGCTCTCTCGGGATCCTTAAAAAATCATAAGTGAATGATTATTCACTTAATACTTCGTAAAATATTTAAGGCTCTCTCGGGAACTTTAAAAAATCATAAGTGAATGATTATTTACTCAATACTTCGTAAAAAATTTAAGGCTTGCCGGGAACCTTAAAATTCTAGGTGAATGTTCATTCACTTAATAGTTTGTAAAAATTTAAGGCTCTCCCGGGAACCTTAAAAAATCATAAGTGAATGATTATTCACTTAATACCTCGTAAAAATTTAAGGCTCTCTCGGAAACCTTAAAAATCATAAGTGTTAGAGCCCTCTGTTAGGAATCACAAATTGGTGACACAAATCCGGCACCCCAACTCGGGTTGGCGAGGTGGACGGAGCGGCGAAAGAATTATCGCCTGAGAATTTCTCTTCTAATTTCTGATAATCTTTCTCAAATGAGAAGATGGGATACAAATACACGGCTGAAATGGGCCTTGAGCAAATGGCCGAAAAAAATAAGCGAGCCCATCAACTAATTGGGTCACAACATTAAGGAAAATATAAGTACCGAACCGACCCAAATTCTATTATTCTAATGCAACTATCTTTTCTATTTTTGCCCTGATGGGCCTTGATCTTTCTGGGCACGGGACTTCAATTGTGCTCGACGAGCCCGATTGTAGGCGTTCTTGAGCCCACGACTTTCCTCCGCATCATTCCCATTTCCTTCAAGACGGTCCTTGTCCTCAAGGACAAAATCGGGAAACCTGCCCCTCATCTCTTCAACACCTTCCCAAGTAGCATCCGTAAGTGGCAACTCCTCCCATTCGATAAGAACTTCCCATCTAAAACGCCCTCCTCTCTTGATTCGCCGATACTCCCTAGCTGACTTGGGTCGAAAAGTAAGGTTACCTTCCTTGTTGACAGCCGGTAAGCGTTCATCCGCAACCTCATTGCTGCCCAAACGTCTTTTGAGTTGCGATACATGAATTACGGTGTATTTGGGCGTTTTCCGGTAACTCCGGTCGATAAGCTACCTCGCCTATTTTTTCCAATACTCGAAAGGGTCCATAGAAGCGACCGCCAGTTTATATAATGCCCGTTGTGACACCGATTGCTGCCTATATGGTCGCAACTTAAGGTACACCCAATCGTTCACCTGAAATTCTTCCTCTCGCGGCCACGATCATAATACTCTTTCATTCGGTTAATCGATGCTTCCAGAATTTCTTTCATTTCTCGTATCTTTAAATCTCGCTCGAACAGCTCACGATCAACCTCTCCATTAGGCGAATTCAGGTGGATAGTGACCATGGTGGGTGGTAATCTTCCGTAGACTATCTCAAATGGTGAACACTTTGTAGAGGCATGGTAGGAAGTGTTATACCAAAATTCTGCCCATGCTAGGAATTCTTCCCACCGTCTTGGATTTTTATGCACGAAGCACCTTAGATATTGTTCTAAGGTGCGGTTGGTCACCTCCGTTTGACCATCCGTTTGCGGGTGGTACGATGAGCTCATTGCCAACTTAGTTCCATGCATCCTGAAAAACTCTTTCCAAAAATGGCTCACAAAAATTTTATCACGGTCAAGAACTATTGATTTAGGCAAGCCATGGAGTTTAACAATATTTTCAACAAACAATCGAGCAATAGATTTGGCCGTATAAGGATGAACTAATGGTATGAAATGCGCATATTTAGATAAACGATCCACAACTACTAATATACCGTTATACCCATTCGAGAGTGGCAAACCTTCGATGAAATCCATGGAAATGTCTTCCCAAATTCGATCGGGAATGGGAAGTGGTTGGAGCAGCCCGCTCGGTTTCCGGTGGTCACTTTTAATTCTTTGGCAAGTGTCGCATTGTTGAACATACTTCTTGATATCTTGCTTCATTCCTGGCCAAATAAAAGTATGTGACATTCTTTCCCACGATCGGTAATATCTGAGAATGGCCCCAGGACTGGATGCATGAAAATATTCAATTAGATTATTGCGTAATGAATTTTGTTGAGGAACGAATACCTTACCCTTAAGAAACAACATATTCTGCCTCCATTCATAATCTTCTACCGTAGGATCCCCTTCACTAAGTTGCTTTGTTTGATTTCGTTCACTTACGGATTTGTTGCATCAGCGTCTCGGATTTGATCCCAAATACTCCAAGTAGGTCCGGTCACTTGCTGCTAATTCCGGCGTGTCATCCCTTCGTGACAATGCATCGGCTACGGAATTCTGCCTCCACTGGCCTATAGATAATCTCAAACTCAAAGCCCATGAGTTTGGCGGCGAATTTTTGTTGTTCGAGTGATGATACGTTGCTCTAACATATGCTTCAACGGTTGTTGATCCGTGACGATACGAAATTTCCGTCCTAGTAAATAGGGTCGCCAAAGTCTCACCGCTTCAACAATCGCCATCATTTCTTTTACGTACACCGACCACTCCCACTTCTTAGACCCCAATCCCTTGCTTAAAAATGCCACTGGTTTTCCGTTCAATTAGCACGGCCCCGATCCCTTTATCACTCGCATCGGTATGCACCTCAAACATACTAGTGAAATCCGGCATAGCTAAAACAGGGAGTAGAAACCATGGCCTGTTTTAAAGTCAGTAAAGGCTGCCTCCCCTTCCTTTGTCCACCGAAACCCCCTTTTTCGTCATGTCGGTCGGTGGTCTAGCAATGGAACCATAATTGGCAACAAACTTTCGGTAATAGCCCGTAAGACCTAAGAATCCCCGTAGTTCCGTTAAGTTTTTGGTTTTGGCCAAGTAGTCATGGCCTTAATTTTCTCCCGATCAACCTGGACTCCTTGAGATGAGATGATATGCCCAAGGTATTCCACCCTTGTTTCTCCAAAAGCACACTTACTAGGTTTGATATAAAGCTGATTGTCTACCAATATTTTGAGTACCTCCCAGTAAATGCAACAAATGCTCCTCCCAAGTTTTAGAATAAATCAGAATGTCATCAAAAATACAAGAACGAACTTACGAAGATAGGGCTGGAATATTACATTCATTGTCCGCTGAAATGTCGAGGGAGCATTACATAAGCCAAGCGGCATTACGAGGTATTCGTAATGCCCATGGTGGGTTCGAAAGGCTGTTTTATGAATATCCGCCTCGGTAAGCCGAATTTGATGATAACCGGCTCGTAGGTCCAACTTGGAAAAATAAGTGGCTCCACTCAATTCATCGAGCATATCGTCGATAGTAGGTATGGGAAATCTGTCCTTAACCGTTGCTTTGCATTCAAGGCTCGGTAGTCGGTGCAAACGCCACGCTCCGTCCTTTTTTTTTTACTAACAATCTGGTGAAGAGAAGGGGCTGGAGCTTGGCCGTATAAGACCCTTAGCTAACATCTCTCGAACTTGTAGCTCAATTTCCTCTTTACGGTAGTGCGCATATCTGTAGGGATGTACATTAACCGTGTGACTCTCTTCTTTAAGTGGTATTGAATGGTCATTCTCTCGTCTAGGAGGTAATCCTTGCGGTTCTTCCAAGACTGCAGAAAATTCATGCAAGATTTTAGTAATATCGTTATTCACGAGGATTTAATTTTTAAATGCGAGAATCGAATTTATTGAATCAAATTTAATAGCATAGCAACTCTCCCCTTTTTTCATGAGTCTTTCAATCACTTTGGTTCCAACCTCCTTTGCTTGATTATCATCGTAGTTCTCCAACGGACCAATTTTTGCCCCATTGAAATTGCATGACTCCCTTTCCATAATCTGTCACTACTTCACCTAATCTCTCCAACCATTGTACTCCCAACACCACGTCCAACTCTCCTAAAGGCAAGGCAAATAAGTCTGCTTCAATCTGCACCCCTTGAATTCGCAATGTTACTTGCTTATACATTTGATTGCAGGTTATACGTTCTCCATTGGCAACTCGAACATCAAATGGTGTGGACTCGTGGCTATAAGACGGAGTTTTCTTGCTACTTCTTGATTCAAAAATTATGAGTCGATCCACTATCTATAAGTACGACCACTCTACGATCTTTAATCCAGAATTCAGCCTCATAGTTCGTGGTCCACGAATTCTGCCATCGCTTGGACGAGATACTTCAATCTCTTCATCATTGGTAGGCTCACTTTCTTCTTCATCACCTTTGGAATCTGCGGGTTCGATAAAAACGCTTGTTTAATTTTACACCTATGACCGGGAGTAAAGCGTTCATCACAATTAAAGCATAATCCCTTCTCCCTTCTTTTACGTAATTCGTCCCATGGAAGTCGACGTACTCCGGTTGGCAAAGTTCGATTTCCTCCCGGTTTGATTATTAGTGACGCCACTTACTCCCAATTTCTGTTCAACCATATTTCCCCCTATGCGTCTTCCTCCTTGTGGTGCAGCCCTCTTCGCAGCACTCAAATGATCATCTTGGAGTCGTGCGGCCTCAATTGCTTCGGCATACGTGTGGCCGATTGACTCGCACTTCGCTGCTAGCTCGGTTTGAGCCCCCATAAACGCTCCTACCAAGGCCTTTTCCGCCAATCCCTAACTCTACTAGCTAGCTTTTCAAACTCTTGTTGGTATTCTCTTAACGTTCCTTTTTGCCGAATATGTGCCAAAGATTCATCATAGTCTCAGTATATTCGAGAGGGCCCAAATCGCCCCATTAACTCCTTCTCAAAATCCTTCCACCTTATCTGTCTTCCTTTCTTCCTATAAACTCTACTCAGCCACCGCCACCACATGTTGGCTTCACCTTCTAAGTAATACGCCACATATCGTACTTTATCATTCTTGTGAATTTCATTTAATTCAAAATACCTTGACTCACCCGACTCAACCAAGAAACCGGTCGTCTCCATTGAAGGTGGGACAAACTAATTTCGGCCTTCCCTTTCTCAATTCGTCTCCCTTTCGCGAACGATTCTCCTCTTCCTCATCTCTTGCCATTTGGATATCTTCGAATCGGTGTCCGATTCGACGATTCCTCCGAGGAAGTTTCAAGATCCCCTTTCTTGGATTTCTTGCGAAGAACTCGTTCCAGATTTTTTCGATCTTAGCCACTTTTGACATTCCGGTTTCGACAATATCGAACCGGCGCTCGAGAAGTTCGATCGTTCACGGTGGGTTCCAGAGCCCGCCATGAATCTCGATGCTTCAATTGTGATTCCTCCTACGTAATCTCTCAATGAAAGCACCAATTTGTTAGGAATCACAAATTGGTGACACAAATCCGGCACCCCAACTCGGGTTGGCGGGTGGACGGAGCGGCGAAAGAATTATCGCCTGAGAATTTCTCTTCTAATTTCGATAATCTTTCTCAAATGAGAAGATGGGATACAAATACACGGCTGAAATGGGCCTTGAGCAAATGGCCGAAAAAATAAGCAGAGCCCATCAACTAATTGGGTCACAACATTAAGGAAAATATAAGTACCGAACCGACCCAAATTCTATTATTCTAATGCAACTATCTTTTCTATTTTTGCCCTGATGGGCCTTGATCTTTCTGGGCCTGGGACTTCAATTGTGCTCGACGAGCCCGATTGTAGGCGTTCTTGAGCCCACGACTTTCCTCCGCATCACCCTCTTAGAGCCTTTTAAGATCACTCCTGGACCTTAAAAATCCTACGCGGATATTCGATTTGCTTAGACAAAACCCGGGCTCTATCTCGAGCCATCGACTCGTTTAAGGTCATTCTTGAGCCTTAACAAATCCTAAGTGAATATTCGGATTCACTTATTCGAAATCGAGGGCCCTATCGAGCCTTCAAATCCTTTTGAGGTCATTCTCAATCCTTGAAAATCTTGAGTGGCTATTCGGATTTACTTAGTCAAAATCTGAGCCCTATCTACGAGCCATTAAATTCGTTTAAGGTTATTTTTAACCTTAAAAAATCCTAAGTGAATATTCAAATTCACTTAATCAAAATTCGGCACTATCTCGAGCCATTAAATTCATTTAAGGTTTTTTTAACCTTAAAAATCCTAAGTGAATATTCGATTCACTTAATCAAAATCCGAGCTCTATCTCGAACCATTAAATTTGTTTAAGGTTGTTCTTGAACCTTAAAAAATCCTAAGTGAATATTCATATTCACTTAATCGAAATCGAGCTCTCTCTAGGCCCTTAAATTCGTTTAAGGTTGTTTTTAACCTTAAAAAAATCATAAGTAAATATTCAGATTTACTTAGCCAAAATCCGGATCTCCCGGGCCCTTAAATCTGCTTTTAGGTCGTTCTGAACCTTAAAATATCCTAAGTAAATACTCAGATTACTTAGCCAAAATCCGGGCTCTCTCTGAGCCATTAAATTTGTTTGAGGTTGTTCTTGAACCTTAAAAATCCTAAGTCAATGTTCGATTCACTTAATCGAATTCGGGCCCTCTCTGGGCCCTTAAATCTTTTAAGGTCGTTCTTGAACCTTAAAATATCCTAAGTAAATATTCAGATTTATTTAGCCAAAATCCGGGCTCTCTCTGGGCCCTTAAATCTTTTAAGGTCGTTCTGAACCTTAAAATATCCTAATTAAATATTCAGATTTACTTAGCCAAAATCCGGGCTCTCTCTGGGCCCTTAAATCTTTTAAGGTCGTTCCTGAACCTTAAAGAATCCTAAGTGAATATTCGATTCACTTAATCGAATCCGGCTCTCTCTGGGACCTTAAATCTTTTTAAGGTCGTTCTGAACCTTAAAATATCCTAGGTGAATATTCGGATTCACCTAATCAAAATTATTTTATAGTCGTATTATTCATTGCTTATCATGCATTTTTCGATTGGAATCAACAAATCCATGCCACATTAACACCTTTTTCATAAAGTAAACATTCAATGTGAACTAAAAAGGAATTTTTATTAACTTAAATACCCCATTGACAATGTCAACATAGGCCCCAAAGAGCTTAAGCCGACCTCCTTAAAAAACCTCCTATGGTAAAACCCAATGGGAAACCCATAGGAGGAAAAAAGAGTACTAGTAGGGTGAAAGTACATTAATAAGAATTAAAAGCTACGAAATCAATCTACAAAGCAATAATAATAATAATAATAATAATAATAATAATAATAATAATAATAATAATAATAATAATAATAATAATAAGTACTCCTAAACGAAGAACCTCTTCAAATTGGTGACATTCCAGGCCGCGCTACGGGTGGGATTGGAGTGAATTGATGCATGTTTTTAGGGCTTATTTTAGTGCAAAAATGATCCAAAGTGTTAGTTTTTGTGCCTAAATGTGCAGAGTATCACTCTTTTGCCTAAAAAGTATTACTTGTGAGATTATTGATGTTTTTCGTCCGTTTTACAGGTAAATCGGTGGATTTTGGCCAAACCGACAGATTCGGCATGACACGACCACAATTTCACAACTAGACATAATATGAACTTAAACATAAAACAATCAAGAAAACCTGCTCCATTTTTTTTTCAAACGGCTTAACACTATCACATACTCAAAACATAATCAGACACATTCATATCAGTTCTTAACAAACCCTAATCCATAAAACACACCAAAGTACATGCTTGTTTATACTGTACATAGCCAAAAAAGACATAAAATACAATAATGTAAGCAAAATAAGCCACGGTCCTACCCAACAGTCGTCATCTATGTACACAACTACTCAAAATCCTGCAAGAGCGCCGCGGCTTGTCCAAGAGCCTCATCGCAATCATCGGGATTACCTACAATGCATCAATTGGGTGAGATATAAATCTCAAGAAGCGTAAATTATGCATGATGCGGTGTTTAGTTCGAAAGTCTCCCAATGCACAATGCACTCTCTTTAAAATCATCAATTTATTTATGAAATACTCGTTAGGGCCCCGACTCACTACTATGCACCGGCACACGAGCACTAAGCTCAATTCAATTATATTTAAGTGGTCACTATATGTATGACCTCGACATGAGGCCCATCCTCTTGTGGACATCGAAGGTCCCCCATCGTGCCCCTTATGACCACCAAGAAGTTATCCCTCCACGCCGACCCATACCGGTGAGGATCCTACCCTCTAACGGCCTAGCGAGATCCATCACCAAACCCGACTCCTGTCCGTTCGAAGTCCCCTCGAGAAAAATATGCACACAACATAACATATGAGACGGTGGCCTACTCTAGGTAGCATACGCCGGGATCTCGCTGGTCGCCTTAACTCCTAGGTCGCCCGCCATCCTCGGTGCATAATCGGTGGTCAAACACACCATTTGATAAAATATTTTCATGTTAATGCGTGATATGCATGATGCAATGTAGCATATACACACAGTAAAACCACATGCTCAAGACACCCTTTCCATTTCGCAATATCATGGAATTCACAAATTCCTTTCACGATAATCTTTGAACTCACGCTTTCAATTCACAACAATCACCGAACTCACAAGTTCAATTCACAATACTCACCGAACTCACAGGTTCATTCCACTTCATATACGGAGCTCACGACTCCTTTCACAATAATAATTGAATATCAATCAATTATCACAATTAACATAATATTTACATATCACCAATTAAGCATAAATACTTCATAAAACACTATATTTATGCATTGTAGGTGCAAATGAATTTCTACTTACCTCAATCCCGCAAAACGCCGCTAAATCAAACCCTTAAACCCTTCTATCACCTTTCCACTATCAAATAAGAACAAATATTAACGGTTTGAGGGTAGGGTTTTGCTCTACTCGTTGCGAGCTTCAAAACGGTATAAAATTTGTCAATTAACGAAGTCGAATACTTACCAAAACACTTTGGAATCTCCTCTCTTCCTTTCTCTCTCTCTTCTCTCTCTCTCTTCCCTCTCTCTTTCTCTCCGCGTCGCACTCTCTCTACCTATCTATCTCTACATTTCTGTAACTATCCTAATTGATAATTGATATGGCTAATTGTTGAATAAGCCACCGCCTTGGTCATTACTTCCTAGGTAAGTTGTTTTTACTTTATTATTATTTTATTTTCTTTCCTTTATCTACTTGCTTATTTACTATTATATATACATATTCTAATAGTAAAATTTATATTATAACTAATATAATTAATAACACTAACAATTATATAATTTATATTAGTACTCAAACACCATGAAAATCTCAATCACTTATAAATTAATTTTCTCACCACTAAACATATAAAGACATATTTAATTAATTCACTATTTAAAAGCACAATAAAATAATGCAAGATAAAATAATTAAAATCACAAGTATCACATAATTAATTAAAAATACACTCAATGCATGAAATATATTGGCCAATGAGTAGTGAGAATATCGGGTATCACATCCTCCCTCCTTATAAAAATTTCGTCCCCGAAATTTCACTTACTGAAGAGCTCTGGGTATTTGAATTTCATTTCGTCTTCTCTTTCCCAAGTGGCTTCTTCTACTAACCGATTTCTCCATAACACTTTAACTAATGAAATCTCATTGTTTCATTGTTTTACTTCTCGTAGTAAAATTTCCACCGTACTTCTTCATAACTCAAATCCGCTTTCAACTCTGAGGGTTTACTTTGTAAAACATGTGATGGATTCGCAATATATTTTTTCAATGCGAGACACATGAAACACATTGTGTATCCGAGACATCGACGCAGGTAAGTTAAGTTTATAAGCGACCTCGCCAATTCTTTCAAAGTGATAGAAAATGGACCCACGTATCTCGGACTTAGCTTCCTTTTCTTTTCAAATCGCATTATTTCCTTCATTGGAGAAACTTTCAAATACTTGGTCACCTACTCCGAATTCTAACTTTCTTGTTCTTTTGTCCGCATAACTCTTCTCGGCTTTTTGGGCGGTCTTCATTCTTTCTCGAATCTGCTCCACCGCTTCACTCATTTCTCGAATCATATCTGGACCCAAAAGCTTCCTTTCTCCAACTTCATCCCAATGTACGAGGATCGACATTTTCTACCATAAAATGCTTCATATGGAGCCATTCCGATAGTGGACTCGATAACTATTATTATAAGAGAACTCTATCAAAGGCAAAAATTTACTCCACCGCCTTGAAAATCTAACACACAAGCTCTGATCATATCTTCCGTAATTTGTATCGTTCATTCTCGATTGTCCATCTATATGTGGATGATCCGCACATCTTGTAAGATAATTGAGTCCCCAAAGCTTTCGTAGGCTCTTCTAAAAATTAGATAAAAATCTGAGTCCCTGTCTCAAACAATGGTGAGTGGTACACCATGTAGTCTGACAATCTCTTGTATATATATCTCGAGCATAACGATCCATAAAATATGTGGTGCAAATTGGTAGAAAATGAGATGATTTTGTCAATCGATCCACAATAACCCAGATTGCATCAAAAATTTTAATCGACTTTGGAAATCTCAGTAACAAAATCCATTGTGATATTCTCCCATTTCCATTCCGGAATAAACAACGGTTGCAATGTTCCCGCTGGCCTCTCGATGTTCTCGCTTTGATTTGTTGATAGGTCAAACACTGTTCTACGTATTGAGCAATATCCTTCTTCATACCGACCACCAATAATGCAATTTCAAGTCTCTATACATTTTAGTAGCTCCTGGATGTACCGAATAGGGTGTCGAATGTGCTTCTTTCATCACATCTTCACGAGTCTTGTCAATATTAGGTACATACAATCAGTTTCGTATCGGAGTACACCATTTTCTCGATAATCGAAAGTCGGATGTTTCGCTCGAAGTGAGGTCTTTCTTTACCTTGGCAAAATATTCATCGGTTCTTGCCCTTGATGAATTCTCAATCAAAATGGGTTTAAGTGTTAGCGCTGCAAGCTTTGCTTTGTCATGATTCCAGTTCAACAAGTTCTATGTTCATCTTTTGTAGGTCAAGAAGTTCGTGTTTCGAATCAAGTCAAAGCCGCCATCTTTTCTACCGATTTTCGACTTAGTGCATCCTGCCACCACATTAGCTTTACCAGATGATAGTTGATGACACGGTGATAATCTTTCACAAGTTCCAACCACTTTCGTTGTCTCATGTTCAGTTCTTTACTGAGTGAAAAAGTATTTCAAACTCTTTTGATCGGTGTAGATCTCGCAATGCTCCCGTATAGGTAGTCTCCAAATTTTAAGTGCAAATACCACCGCCGCAAGCTCTAAGTCATGTGTAGGGTAGTTCTTTTCATAATCTTTCAACCGTCAAGATGCATATGCTTTCACATTACCATTCTCGCATCGCACACAACCGAAACTATTCTTCAAGCATCATCAGTAAACTTTAAAACCTCCAGTTCCTAGTTGGAATCGCCAAAATTGGAGTTGATGTCGACGCTTCTTTAGTTCTTGAAAACTTCGTTCACACTCATCTGTCCATTTATAGGTTATGCTCTTCTCGGTCAATCAGGTCAATGGAGAAGCAATTTTGGAAAATCCTTCAACAAATGCTGCGATAATACCCCACTAAACCAAGAAAATCGCGCACTTCTCGACGGATTTGTAGGTTGTGGCCAATTATTAATTGCTTCAACTTTGCTTGGGTCAATCAAATCCCTGCTCCCGATATCACGTGTCCTAATAAAATAACTCGATCTAGCGAATTCACATTTCTTGAATTTTGCATATAACTGCTTTTCCTTCAAAACGCCTAACACTTTCCTCAAATGCACCGCATGATCTTCTTTAGTCTTGGAGTAAATCAAAATATCATCGATGAATACAATAAAAAATTTGTCCAAAAGTCCTTAAATACCCGATTCATCAAATTCATAAAAGCTGCTTTGGAGCATTTGTCAGCCCAAATGGCATTACTAAGAACTCGTAGTGCCCATATCTTGTACTAAATGCAGGTTTAGGAATGTCTTTCTCTTTTATTTTCAATCGATGATATCCCGATCTCGTGTCAATCTTCGAAGAGATAGATGCACCTTGAAGTTGATCAAACAAATCATCAATGCGAGGTAAAAGATATTTATTCTTGATTGTGATTTTGTTCAGCTCCCGGTAGTCTATACACATCCTCAATGTACCATCTTTCTTTCGAACAAACAAAATCGGCGCTCCCTGTGGTGAAAAACTAGGACGAATGAAACCCTTTTCAAGTAGCTCTTGCAATTGTACTTTTAACTCTTTCAATTCAGCTTGTGCCATTCTATATGGTGATTTAGATATAGGAGAGACTCCTAGTTGTAGTTCAATCACAAATTCTATTTCACGATCTGGTGGTAATCCCGAAGATCATCAGAAAGCTTGATTCGGGATATTCTCGTACCACCGGTACCTCACTAGCGCTTGAACCATGTTACCCTTCAATATTCATTACACTAACTAAATAACCCCCACAACCATTTTCCAATAATCTTTGTGCTCGATCGCTGATATCATCGGGAGTCTAAAGCTTTTCTTTATTCTCGACAAAGGAAAAAGGTTCTTCTCCTACCGGCTGAAACGTAATACTCTTTTTCTCGACAATCAATTGTAGCACCATATTTCGATAACCAATCCATACCCAAAATCACATCGTAGTCGCTCATATCCAATATAATCAAATTCACACACAATTCTCTACCTTCTTTGGGTATAACACATTCTCGTAATATTTGATTGGTTTATTTCGAATCACCGTAGGGATCATCACATCAAATTTGGCTTCGTTAAGTTAGGTGGTTTACCCACCCTCGCACATACTCGGTGGATGTAAATGAATGTGTAGCTCCGTAATCAAATAACACAAAAGTTGAAATACCAAAAATAGAAAGTTTACCGGTAACCACCGGGTTATCTTACGCATCTTCCTTGGTCGTGGTGAACACTGGCTGGAACCCTTCCTTGCTCTCTTTGCTTACCACTAGTTGGACACATAATAGCTATATGTCCTTTTTGTCCACAGGAAAAACATACTCTAGGGGAAGAGAACAGGCTCCACCATGCGATTTACCACAATTCAAACAAACGGGTGGTGGTGGTAGTGCGATCCGATCTGTCTTTAAATGTTTTCCGAACCCTCTTGTTCGGTCTCTGTCCCTGCGAAATTGGAAATTTGGTCTTTGTTTTTGGAATGGCAATGGCCTTTCCTTACTATCCCCGCTCCACGACGGTTCTTGTCTTTGTTGAAACTGTCGCCGAGCCTTTTGTGCTTGCCTTATTCTCATCTCAGCTTGTTCAGCAATTTGGGCTCTCTCTCGCAACTTGTGCATAGATCACTCCCCGAATGCCACCATGCTCACATCCCTATACACTCGGTTCTCAAACCCTCCAAAACCTCTCTACTTTCGTGGTTTCGCTACTCACCATATGTTCCGCAAACTCGATAATCGTTTGAATTTGCGGAGATAGTCTCGTAATATGATCATGGTACCTGCTTTAGCTGTATAAATTCATTCATTTTCATTATTCTCGATAGGGCGGTAAAGTACTTGTTTACGAAAATCTCTTTAAATCTCTCCCATGTCATAGCGGTAATGTCTTCGATACTTTTGTGATGTCCCACCAAGATCCAGCATACTGCGTAGCATGAAGGATGCGCACGTAACCTTTTCCACCTCGGAGATTCTACTATATTGAAACATATTATCCAAGGTTCTCAACCAATCCTCTGCAGCCAATGGATCAAGAGCATCCTCAAAGATAGGAGGATTTAGTTTTCGAAATCGCTCGAAACTAAGTCAACGGGTTACGCTCGCGGTCGTGGCCGATTCACATCTTCATGTTGCCTATCTCGTATCCCTTTGTTGGATGAGTTATTGAATTTGTTGGGCCTAACGCTCAACTAAATCTATCAAACGAGCAATAACATTATCTCGATCAACACCAGCTTCGGTGTTGTCGGCTCAGAGTTCTTTCCCTACCACTACTCTCACCCTCATTACCCGTCATATCTATTCACTCACACAACCAATCCTACACCACATTGCCAATATAGTTCATGATAATAAATAACACAAGCAAGATTTACATAAACACTTACTGGAATAGCCGGGCTCTCCAAATTCTCGAGCGCGTGTACATAGATAGTCTACGGGAGGCGAACCGTGCTCGGATACCACTCGACATGACCACAATTTCACAACTAGATATAATATGAACTTAAACATAAAACTATCAAGAAAACCTGCTCCATTTTTTTTTCAAACGGCTTAACACTATCACATACTCAAAACATAATCTGTACACATTCATACCAGTTCTTAACAAACCCTAATTCACAAAACACACCGGTACATGCTTGTTTATACTGTACATAGCCAAAACAAACATAAAATACAGTATCGTAAGCAAAATAAGCCACGGTCCCGCCTAACAGGTCATCATCTATGTACATAGCTACTCAAAATCTCGCAAGAGCGCCGCGGCTTGTCCAATAGCCTCATCAGTAATCATCGGGATTACCTACAATGCATAAACCGGGTGAGATATAAATCTCAATAAGCGAAATTATGCATGATGCAGTGTTTAGTTCGAAAACCTCCCAATACACAATGCACTCTCTTTAAAAACATCAATTTATTTATGAAACACTCGTTAGGGCCCCGACTCACTACTATGCACCGGCACACGAGCGCTAAGCTCAATTCAATTATATTTAAGTGGCCACTATATGTATGACCTCGACGTGAGGCCCATCCTCTTATGGCCATCGAAGATCCCCACCATCGCGCCCCTCATGACCACCAAGAAGTTATCTCTCCACGCCGACCCACACCGGTGAGGATCCTACCCTCTAACGGCCTAGCGAGGTCCATCACCAAACTCGACCCCCGTCCGTTCGAAGTCCTCTCGAAAAACATATACACAGCATAACATATGCACACAACATAACATATGAGACGGTGGCCTACTCTAGGTAGCATACGCCAGATCTGCTGGTCGCCTTAACTCCTAGGTCGCCCGCCGTCCTCGGTGCATAATTAGTGGTCAAACACACCATTTTATAAAATATTTTCATGTTAATGCATGATTTGCATGATGAATTGTAGCATATATACACGGTAAAACCACATGCTCAAGACACCCTTTCCATTTACTGCAATATCATGGAATTCACAAATTCCTTTCACGATAATCTTTGAACTCACAGCATTCAATTCACAACAATCACCGAACTCACAGTTCAATTCACAATACTCACCGAACTCACAGGTTCATTCCACTTCATATATGGAGCTCATAGACTCCTTTCACAATAATAATTGAATATCAATCGATACGGCGTAAATGTGTTTTGGGCCGACTCGGCCCAAGTAAGGTCAAAGGACCAAGGAAATGGGAAGGTCCCACGAGAGCCCAAAGAGAGGCCCGGTGCAAGTGATGTATGGATAAGCCTGAAATATTGATATGGGATCAGTTTAGCAAAGACAGAGTAAGTAGTTGGGGTAGTTACCGAAAAAGGGGTTAGCGGTTAAACAATAAACCTATGAAATTAGGGTTAACTATTGAGCAGACGGAGACTCGGTCAAACAGAGCCTGAAAAGGGTGTGAGGAAGGATCGAGGAGTGGATATTTCGAAAAGGAGGAATGGGACATGGAGGATGGACGTAAACGTGGGAGGAGCACGATGAAGAGTGGAGAACTTCATCGGAGGGTGGAGAAAACCGTCCACTTCCAGTACTATTTAAGGATTATTTGTATGAAGAAGAAGATACAAATTCACTTATCTACAGATCACACTTTGAGCACATTATACTATCTTCATTAACACTTATTCAGCTAGTTCATATTAGCTCCTAGAGGTCCCTAACCGGTATTTAGGGCCCTCTTTTACTCTCTTACCGATCATTGACTTGAGCGTCGGAGTCCCTACGCCGCGGACCCTCCGGCGTGTTTTATAGGTATTCAAAGCTCGAGGATGGTTCGGATTGCACGCTTTTGGCACGTGTTCAAGGAGTGATCTCGCAAATCTCAGGTATGGGGTTCGATTCTTGTTAGTGTGACTTTATTGCACGCATCAAGTGGCACCGTCTATGGAAAAATTGAGTCTAAGACGTGAGTTTCCCTGTGAAATTGTGATTACTATGGCTGGAGGACAAGAGGAATCTAAGAAGGATGGGGGCAAGAGGTCGGCCGTCTTTAGCTGTCCCTTTTCCGCCCCTACCGTCGGAACGGTAGTAAGAAGGGAAGTGGTGTTGTCTCGTGCAACGGTGACTACTGCTCGGGTCCACAAAGCGGAGGAGGCGAATGTGACTCTAGGGGCAAATCGGACTCTAGGTGGACCGGGAATGAGCAGGGAAGAGCCTCCCGCCCCACCTCCCGTCGGACAAGGCGAAGGCCCCGTGCAGTGGTGATTCCCGTATAGGGCTTCTGTCTCTCAAGGCCCCGTGGCCCCCGAGGTACCGAAGCTTCTTAGGGAGCACATTGATACTACAGGTGAGGACCATGTTGGAAGCTCACCTTCGTGGACGGATTCGGCCCCTTTGCCTCTTAAAGGGAATGAGAAGGAGGTTAACAGAGAATTGGTGTTGGTGTCATCCTGTGCACATAGATCCGATGGAAGAGATAGAGCAAGGGCCCCAAAAGCCGAGATGGTGATGAGGTGATTTCGGGATAACCACCGAAAGAGCCGAGTAGAGGTTCTCGGAACGTCCCGCCAGAGAAAAGGAGTACTGTGGAAGCAAGTGGAAGGTAAGGGTGACTCTCACCCCTGGGAACACAGGGGCCAAATCTCGGCTCTCTGAGAAGCAGATTGACAAAGATGAGGAAGCAGATGTATACTCGGGTTAGTGATTCTCGACCCGTGTCTGGTTCTCGCTTTCTAATGAGATTTTGCAGGATGAGCTGCCCCAAAACTTCAAACCCATGAATTATGAGTGTGATGGGACTTCGGATCCTTATGAACATTTGGTGCGGTTCTAGAATTCGGCTCTCCCGCATCGCTACGGTGAAGGAGTCAAGTGCAGTATCTTCCGACCAAGTTGGCTAAGGCCGCCCAACAAATGCTGGTTTAGTCACCGGGACCCAACACCATTAGCTCGTTTGAAGAATTTAGCAACCTGTTTTTACATCACTTTGCTAGTGCACGGAGACAACCTGTGACGACACCGACATTGTTTAATATGCAACAAGGGGAGAAAGAGAGCTTTCGGGCCTTCTTGAAAAGGTTCAATCAAGCTGCCTTAGAGGTTCCCTCCGCATCGGTAGAGGTAAAAATTAATGCTTTGACTAACGGTTTACATGATAGGGACCTATTCTCCTCTTTGGCAAAGAAACACATCGATACGTTCGATGAGCCGCTGCGAAGAGTCGAGAAGTATGTAACCTTGGATGAGGTGAGGAAGGCCAAGCGGAGCGAGGTCAAACCGCCGATAGGAGACCCAAAGAAGAAGGGACGGAGACTAAAGACACGGCCCCAAAGTGGCAACTACACCAGGGCGTGTAAGATCCTCGGAGTAGATTCGAGAAGTATACTCCACTAAAGATAGAGCTTGCGAAGTTACGGGCGTGGCGTGGATCATCCAGAGATGAAGTTCCCGGTCGAGGTCGAGGGGACTGTAAAGCCTAAAGAGGATAGGTTTTGTCATTTTCATAACGAGTATGGACATGATACTAACTAATGTTTGCACTTGAAGGATGAGATCGAAAGTCTAATACAGCCGGGCACTGACGGAATTCATCTACAGGACCGACAGGCCCTCGAAAGTTCAAAAGAAAGGAATCAAGAGAAGGCGTAAGATAAGGACCGAGGCTCACGGGACCATCCGGAGGAGCAACCACCGCCCAAGAGAGGTGCTATTCAGATGATAATGGGAGGTCCCGTTGAAGGAGATTCATTCAGTGGCACGGAAGGTCATTGCTCGGACCCTACATGTAGGATGGAGGTGTGAGCCAGAGAGATAGGGCAAGTGACGTCTGCTCCCGCATCCGGTTTGGACCAGAGGATGGTGGAGAAACTCGGGGACCTCATAGTGATGCTTTGGTAATTACTACCGACATTGCCGGATATGATGTAGCTCGTATTTTTGTGGATATAGGAAGTTCGGCGGACATTATGTTTCTCGGACTGTTTAAAGAGAATGAACCTAAACGTGAGGCTAGAACTCGTTGATACGGCTTTATATGGTTTCACCGGAGGAGTTATTCAGCCGTTGGGATAAGTAATGTTGTAAGTAGGGTTGGGAACCCCTCCTCGAAGGAAGGTTATGATGGGGACGTTCCTAATCGTGGATGTGCCATCCTCGTACAATGTGATATTCGAGAGACCAATCTTGAATGCATTCCAGCGATAGTATCCACTTATCACATGAAGATGAAGTTCCCGGTTGAAGATGAGGTAGGAGAAGTGAAAGGGGACCAGTTTGAGTCTCGAAGATGCTATGTAGACTCTGTTAAGATGGCCGACAAGACATACTTCAACCAAATTAACAGAGCTGCAGGACCGCATCCGGAGAAGAAGAGGTTTAAGGTCCCGCATGAAGAAGAGGAAGGGACCTCCAAGATTCAAGCCGAGGAGGAGTTAATGCCGGTGGAGATATTCTCCAATAAACCGGGTTTACCACCGAATCGGGACTCGAGATGGAGCACCAAGTCGGCCGAAGAGGTAATACGTTTGATAAGAAAAAGCGCCCGACCTATTTGCTTTCTCACCTTTAGATATGAAGGGGATACCTCCGAGAAGTGGCGATGCACTACCTTAACGCTGATCCCAAAGTAAGGCCGGTAAAGCAAAAACTTCGACACTTCGGAGCCGAGAAGGACGATCATTAGAGGAGAGGTAGAGAAGGCCGCTTAACGCAGACGGTGAAGAAGATCGAGTTCATAGTATGGCTGTCTAACGCCGTTCTAGTCCCTAAGGGGGTGGCGAGATGGAGAATGTGTATTGACTTTCAGGATCTAAACAAAGCATGTCCCAAGGACCACTACCCATTACCGAGAATTGATCAATTAGTGGACTCCACACTGGTTTCGAGCCGCTCAACATGATGGATGCATATCAAGGATATCACCAAATACGATTGTATCCGGGATGTTAGGAAAAGAAAAATTGTATTTAGTTTTGATGTGTTAAAAGTGTAAAATAGGGTGACCAGTGAGCATCTTGTATAGACAGTGAAGTATACCTTTGTAAATAAAACTAAGTATAAATAGTCGACTAGGTCAAGACATCGACAAGGACAAATCTCGAGATAAGGAGAGGAAATCGACGTGGTCATAATTTCGCATAAGGATAATACATAGAAGACTGATTGACATACAATACTATAAATAATCATCAAGACAAGGAATGAAGACGAGAGACGAGAAGGAGCAAGTATCGCATTTGATGAGGTGTTAAAGAAATATTACACAAAGATTCAAGAAGCGGTTTCAACTAATCAAGAGGAAGTTACGGATTCGCTTATATTGTTATAACTCGATCAAAACCAAATTCAAGGAAGTTACAACTACCAAGTGAAGATCTCTATAAATAGGGATAGAAATTAGTTTAGAATCAACTTTTGATACTTTGCACTCATCAATATACATTTTGTATTCACAAGTCACAAATATTGTACACATTCACACACGTTTTGTACGTTTTCGGTTTTAGTGTTTGTAGAACACTTTTCTCAATAGATCTTCAAGCCATAGATATCCGAAATTAGGAAGAATTCATTGTAAGGTCAAGATTCATTATTGTAAGTAAGTCGGCGAAGGAAGAAAGTAAGTAAGTGAAGGCCCTTCTTCAAGATTGAAGAAGGAGAGTGGATGTAGGATTATTATAATCCGAACCACTATAAATCCTGTGTTCCTTTATTGCTTTAATTTACTTATTTGATTCTTTTCAATTCTTAGTTCATCAATCATCGATTAATTTCAGGATTAAAGTTAAACCTATAATATCGGTGTTGCTTTTGATCTTGTTGAAAGTTGGGTTTAAAATTACTTTCCGCTGTATTAATCTGATTCTTTGAATTGATTTTGAGAAGATTCGAAAAATCTACAAAATCTATTCAAACCCCCTTTCTAGATTTTGTTCTAGAAGGTTAACTTGAGGTTTTATTCAACTCAACATTTCGGGACCAACAAGTGGTATCGAGCAGTTGTTAAAGCTGTTACGATATTAATTTTAGGTCTTAACTAAGATCCTGAATTTTGTTCTTGATAATCAGTAGTTTCTTTGTTTCACTAACAGCTTCTACTAACAAGATCTTGCGAGTCTTGTGGTTTTTCTCGTTTTATCATGTCTTCGTGAAAAGCAAGAAATCCAGGAGTTTGCCTGATTTTTCTATAAAAGAATATGATTACTTTGGAAGTTTAGAATGGAGAACCATCTTAAAACAATTCATGACGAGAATGGAGGAGGTTCTTGAGGAAGGACCCATCAAGTTTTATCATGGTGGCACAAGTGATGGTACTACATCACCAAACAAGAGTTAGGGTGGAAAAGAAGAGTTCGTAACTCACTAATGATGAAAGAAAGATTCACAATTTAGATCAAGTTGCAAGAACTGAAATTATTGAAACATTGAGCAAGGATTGGATTGAAAAGGTTAAAATATGCAAGACTTCCAAGGAAATGTGGGAGACTCTTGTTGGAATTTGTGAAGGATCTGAACAGTCAAAGAAAATAAGCTACGATCTGTTCTACATGCATTTGACACGTTCAAAATGAAGGATGGTGAAATCGTGGATCAATTGGACGTAAGACTCGACTAATCTTGTGAACAAAGCGCAGATTTGGGTAAGACTTACACCGAGAAAGAAATTAACAACAAGGTACTCAGATCTTTGAGTAAAGATGGAGAGAGAAAGCTAATATTCTCAAGGCAACACAGAATTTGTCATCAATATCACATCACACTCTTTTCTCTCATCTTAAAAGCACTGGAATATGACATTCACATTGAAGATGAAGAAGATGAGGCGAGTCATCTACATCTGGAAAACAGTAGCTTTTGTTCATAAAGACGAATCCGAAAAGATCTCTAAAGCATCCGATTTGTCCGTAAAAGAAGAAATGACACTTTTGTTGAAAAGGTATGAAAGATTGAAGATGAAGTACAAAAGAAACAAAAGAGACAGATTAAGTCGTAGGAACTATAGATCAAACAAGGATAAAAAGAGCTCGGATAATGATAGAAAGAAGGATCACCAAGAAGTCATAAGTCACCTATCGACGAGGAGATAGTAGTCCAAAAACAGACAGAGGAGATATATGCTATACATGTAACAAACCTGGTCACTACATTATGATTGTCCTCAACTCACTCCCGGAGAGAGAAAAAAAGAGGAAGAAAAGAGATAGAAGGTATGCCGACTGCAGAGCTCTCCTAGCCGAGAAAGAAGAAGCTCGTGAGACATCATCATCCTCATCCTCATCTGATTTTGGATCGACGATGAAATCTGTCTAATGGCTAAAGAGGTACATTATTATTCATCATCGAGATAATGACTATGATACCTTATCTCAAACTCGATCCTGCCTTATTGATAAACTTTTGAAAGACTTGGAGACTGCTCTATCTGCTTATAAATAGATAGAGACTAAAAATCTTAATTTAAAGGATCAAATTTCTGATCTAACTAAGGTCAATCAAACTAAGGAAAGTGAGAAATCAGACTATACATTCAAGGGGGAATGTCGATCGAGATGATCAAGTATCTTGTCCGATAAGACAGATAAGTTAGAACAGGAATTGAGTTCTTTAAAAATAAAATTTTCAAATATCTATTCTGAGAATGAGAATTATAAGAAAACTAACAGAGAATTAAATCTCAAGTTAGGACTTCGAATAACTCTCAAACCACAATAGATAAAATTTTCAATTCTTCACAAAAGTCTAGTGATAAACCGGATTGGGTTTTGATAGGAGTAAGAAGAATGATTCAATAAAACCTAGAGTCTTTGTCAAAGCAACTAAACCTAAGGTAGAAACTTTATTCACCCCCTGGAAACCAAATGAACTAATTACCTTATCTCGATACTTCGAAAAGAAAACCAGACGAGGAAAGTAACTCCTAAGGCTAAACCTAAGACTAAATCAAAGATCTATCCTAGGTATAATAGCTTTGATGGAAGAAGCAAATCATACCCATTCTTACCTAGATTTAAGACAATTTCAAAAGATCAATTAAATAAGATTGATCTTGAAAGTCTTATCTTAGTAGATAGATATGGATGTAAGCTTCAATCTATGGTTTTAAGGAACATTGATATATTTGTCTGGATTCCTAAAAATCAACTTAACATGAAAGGACCCAAAGTACAAAGGGTACCTAAGCAATAAATTTGTGATTGCAGGAAGACAAGAAGATAGTTGATAGAGGAGACATTCTTGAGGTCATCCGGTACATTGACAAAGTGGTTGTTCTAAGCACATGACCTATGAAAGAAGACTTCTCTCTAACTATCAAACCATTGATGGACCAAGAGTGGTGTTTGGAGATAACAACTATGGACTTACTAAAGGTGTAGGAACACTAATGATTGGAGATGTTCAAGTTCATGAAGTTTACTACGTGGAAGGATTGAAGCACAACCTACTATCTGTTTCACAATTTTGTGATAATGGGTTTTGTGTCAAATTTACTCATAATGCATGCTATGTTTTAGATGGTATCAATGAAAATATTCTATTAGCTGGAGTAAGACAAGGTAGCATTTATGTTGCTAACTTCAAAAGTTGTCCTAAAGATACTTGTCTTGTTGCTAAGAGTTCGTATGACTTAAGTTGGTCAGGCACGCATTTACTTGGTCACTTAAACTTCAAAACTCTTAACAAAATAGCAAGAAAATCTTTAGTTAAAGGACTCCCGATAAAATATTTTCAAAGAATCATGTATGTGTTTCTTGTCAAAAAGGAAAACAGACCAAAGCTTCTTTTAAAACAATAAGTAGTCCTTCTTCGTAAAGGATTCTGGAACTTCTTCATATGGATCTGTTTGGTCCAAAGTAACTCCTCTCGGCTTTAGTGGAAGAAAATACACCTTAGTAATTGTTGATGACTTTTCAAGATTTACTTGGGTTATTTTCTTGTACAAAAAGAGTGAGACTATGACTAAGATTCCAGAATTTCTTAAAAAGATTCAAAATTAAAAAGGATTAAATGTTATTAAAATTAGAAGTGATAAAGGTACTGAATTCCTAAATAAATTGATTTCTAACTACCGCATTGAGAATGGCATAGCTCAGAAACATCTGCAGCAAGGACTCCACAAAGAAAATGGAGTGGTTGAAAGGAGAAACAGAACCTTGAAAGAGGCAGCTAGATCTATGTTATCCGAGTATAACACTCCACATGATTTTGGGCGGAAAGTGTAAATATAGCATGTTATGTTCAAAATAGAAGTCTGATTGTCAAGGATAAGTGTAAAACTCCCTATGAAATTTGGAAGGAAGACCTCCCAAAATTTCATATTTTCATATATTTGGTTGTAAATGTTTCATACACAATAATGGGAAATCTCAATTAAAAACCTTGGATGCCAAGATAGCGAGATGGAATATTCTTGGGATACTCTTCTATATCAAAGGCATATAGAGTTTTTAATAAGACAACCTTGTGTGTAGAAGAAACACCCCATTTTGTATTTGATGAAACTTTTCTTGAGTTTGATAAGACAGGGGACATCACAAAGATATCGATGATCTGGATCAGATGACTATCAAAGGATCAACCATAAAATTCTACAATCAAGAATCAGATTCAGATGAAGAGGAAGAATCGACAAAGGAAAGGAACACAGAAAGAACTTCCTCAACAAATGATCTACCAACTGATTAGGCGACCAACGACACATCGGTGATCAGTAGAGTTATCGAGAAGGTAACATAGAATCATCTCAAATAAATAATTCAGACAAGACACCATCTACCGTAAAAGATAAAGGTAAGAAAGTAATGTCATATCACCCACTGAGCGATAATTGGAGATTTAGACTCGGTGTCCAGACAAGGACTCAACTAAATCAAGATTGTATGTTCGATTGCTATGTGTCATTACTTGAACCTAAATCAATTACGTAAGCTCTAATCGATTCCAACCGGATTAATG
Organism: Paraleonurus japonicus; assembly: GCA_030762865.1. Lineage (NCBI taxonomy): Eukaryota > Viridiplantae > Streptophyta > Magnoliopsida > Lamiales > Lamiaceae > Paraleonurus > Paraleonurus japonicus. The sequence goes on from CM061060.1 coordinate 26,798,007, forward strand.
CCATGCAAGAAGAACTAAATCAGGTTTCAAAGACAAGATGTGTGGGAGCTTGTTGAAAGGCCTCATCATCAAAAAGTCATTGGAACTAAATGGGTCTTTAAAAACAAGAGGGATGAAAACAATATTGTGGTTAGAAATAAGGCTAGACTAGTTGCTCAAGGTTATTCACAATCGGAGGGTATTGATTATGATGAAACCTTTGCACCGAGCTCGTCTGGAAGCCATAAGATTGTTTTTAGCCTATGCACTTTTAAAAGATTCATAGTTTTTAAATGGATGTCAAGTCAGCTTTCTTAAATGGAATCCTAGCTGAGGAAGTTTATGTAGAGCAACCCCTGGATTTGTCAAAGGAGACAAGGTCTATAAACTAAGGAAAGTTCTATATGGACTTAAACAAGCACCAAGAGCTTGGTATGACACCTTGTCTGATTATTTAATTCAAAATGGTTTTGTTAAAGGTAGAATTGATAGAACTCTCTTTAGAAAAGAGTTTGGTTGTGATCTTTTGTTAGTTCAAATTTATGTTGATGATATAATTTTTGGATCAACTAACATATCTTTGTGTGAAGAATTTAGTAGTCTTATGAAAAGCATTTGAAATGTCCATGATGGGAGAAATGACATATTTTCTTGGACTTCAAGTCAAGCAGACAAAGAAGGGAATATTCATCAACCAAGCCAAATATACAAAAGATCTTATTGAAAAATATGGAATAGGTACCACTGAGAAGCTAAGATACCTATGATGACAAATTTTCAATGGATCCATACAAGAAGGAGAAGACAGCGATCAAACCGAGTATCGAGGTCTTATTGGTTCTTTATTATATTTAAGCGCTAGTAGACCTTATATTTCTTTTGCGGTTGAAGTTTGTGCTCGTTTTCAAGCTATTCCTAAGAAAAGTCATCTTGAAGCGGCAAGAAAATCCTCAAGTATTTGAAAGGAACGAGTAAATGTTGGATTGTGGTATCGGTGATGACAACTTTGAGTTGTCTGGATACTCGCATTCGGATTTTGGTGGGTGTAAGATAGATAGAAAATCTACTTACGGTACTTGCCAATTTCTTGGAAGTAAGCTGATTTCATGGTTGTCTAAGAAACAAACCTCTGTAGCTACTTCCACAATCAAGCCGAGTATATGGCGGTGGAAGTTGTTGTTCACAAATGATCTGGATAAGTCAACAGCTAAGGGACTATAACATTATCACCAAAGAAGTACCAATCTTTTGTGATAGTAATAGTGTCATAGCTATTACCCGAACCCAGTTCTACATACAAGATGCAAGCATGTAGATATAAGACACCACTTCATCGAGAGATCATGTCGAAAAAGGGATATTAGACTAGAAAAGATTCTTCTTGATTTTCAAAGAAGCAGACATCTTGACAAAGCCACTTGCAGAAACAAGGTTTAAAGAACTATCTGTAGAATTAGGATTATTAGAAGCTTCTCTAGTTAATCTATAATCTAAATTCGTGTCTTTATTACTAGTCTCTCTCAACCGGTTTTATTATGTCTAGAAAGAATTATCGTGACAAGATATGAGTCAAAGGACAATCGGGTAGCTGATATCATTTGATCTCCTATCATTGGAATCAAGAATCAAGAATTAGTCATATTGACCATATCTGACTTGATAGTTACTTGTCGACATAGGTAAATCGGATAAGGACATAATAGTCAACTCGACTTCTCTGAGAATCGGATGGCTATTGCACCTTATCGACTTACTCTTGTTACTAACGATTTGTCTAAGTGTCCGTGATTTCAGCAAGAACAAAGTTTAGTACACATCTCTAAATACAAGACAAGGTCAATTTATCCAAGTGTTTAGGAAAGCAGACAGGTGATGCTATCAATCCAGGTCAAGGAGAAAGTCAGGAAGTTTCTCCTAAATACCCTTAATTATGAATATTGGGTTCATATAATTAATATATGAATTTAATATCATAATTCTCTTTATCATTTATTTAAAAAATTGAAGTTACTCAGTGTAATAAAATATTTTGTTTTACAAAATAAAAGGATAAGGGTTCGAATTTATTTTCTAAAAACAATAATATTTTATTTTATCTCTCCAATTAACTGAAAAGTAATTTCTCAAATAAGTAACTCGTCGGAGAGAAGTTACTACGGACCGAAATTTTATCAAATTCATTTTTGAAATACGCTGAGTATACTCCACACGCCGAGAAATGGAGGCGGTTTCAAAAATGAACCGTCTCAATCTCACGCGCGACATATTAAATAATATTCTATGCACTTTTCAAAATAAATGCCATAATTGCATTAATGGCGATTCAAAGCCTATATTTACACTTTTACGAGGCAATTATTATTCTAATAATTGTTTATTATTATATTTTCCATATAAATAGACATTCGTGTGCATAATTTTCATTTTATGCACACATAAAACTCTTCATATTTTCTCAAAACCTCTCTTTTCCCTCCTAAAACCTTCGCATTCAACAATGGCAGATTCCAAAAAGAAAATCATGTTCGAATATGATCGACTTCCATTAGAGATAAAATAAAGTCGAAATGTACGTTGATTGGGATACCGCCACCGATGCCGGAACGAGAGAAATATTAAATCTACCGGAATCAAGGGGAATAAAGCAAGATCAGACAATGAAACCTACGAAGAATTCGACGGTGGATGATCTCGTGTGCTGAATTTTTAACCGAGCAAAAGCTACGAGATATAGGTTTAGAATCTCAAATTAGAACGAAAGAGAAGAAAAGAAGAATTGTTTTATCGATTTACGAGATTGGTGCGATTTTTAATTTGAGCACCACCGCGACAATCCATTCACTTATAAATCATCGGAATATTTGGAGAGTTTCCAAGCTGATGGCAAAGAGAACGTATCGAGAATACGTCGGCTAACCAATCCATTCACTTAAAAAGGCCAATCTTGAAGAGGAAGTATAGACTATTGATGTTGATTCGACCAAGTGCATCTTGGGGAGCAACAAAGTCACGGCAGGCTAACCAAGCCAAGGATATGCTTTGTCGAGGGCTATCCTAGACGGGGCGGAGATTAACTGGGCAAGGTTGGTCTACTCGAGAATCATGGAGGAAAAGAAAAAGTTCACAAAGACTCCTATATCGAGACGAGTGATGAGATGGTCTTTGACCAAGATTGCAAGTATGATGGCAAGGATCACCATCATACTTGAACACAAAGTGGGTACAACCTTGACCGGAGTATTGGAGTCAAGAAATATACAAGACAGAAAGGGCTCTTGATTAAAGATGAGAAGATATACGGGTCGGCCGACTCGAAGGAGATGGAGATGCTCCGGCTCCACCTCCACTCTCCAAAGAAAAAGGCTTCAAAGGCCAAGTTGAAGGAGATGAAGACAGCTTTGGTGGATGAATCCTCGTCTGTGAGACGGAGGAAGATGAGGAAGCGAGAGGAAAGGGACAGCCTTCCCAAGGGGGAAGTGTCGCCATGAGGCGGCGAGAGGATCGAGGCGACAGAGATGTAGAGGTCTCGTGCTGAGAATACATCAAGGAGATGATGCCAAATCACCTTCATCATCTTCATCCTCATCCGAGGATGGAGTACCTAAACCCACCTCTTCCCAACCCGGCGATGAAGGGCGAGATGAGACCGCCGCCTCGAGCCTCTAAAACGGTCCACTCCTATAAGTCCAACACAAACCCAACCATCATTTGATCCATTTTCTTTCCTACCCTCAACCTCATCCGAACCTCCGACCTTTACTTAAATCTACCCAACCCATCTAGGGAGATGGGACCAAGCTGAAACCTCACCGCGGATTCTTGGGAAGAAATTTATCCTAAGACAAGAATCCACTCTTAAGGACGAGCCCGAGCTATTGAAGGAGCTAATTGATGTCTATCTCGTTAAGAAGACTCAGTGGGATCCTTTGAAGAGACAGCTATTACGATAGGCTGAAGCGGGAGGCAACAACTCTAGCCATCTGGGAGAAAGAAGTCCTCAAAAAGGCAAAAACTCAAGTCTTTTCAAGATATACTAACTGAAACTACCTTTGTTGATTATATATTACAAAGAGTATATCTTGGAGACGAAACCCCAGAAGAGGTAGCAGGTTGAGAAGGAAGAAGAGAAGAAAAAGGATGAGGCGATTATAGTTGAAGTGGAGGAAGAAAGAATTTCTCGGGTGGAGTGCCGATGAGCCAGCTAAGATGGATACAGTGAGGAGGCACAAACAGAAGCAGCGAGGAGGGAAGAGCAAGGCGAGGCTGAATCTGTCGAGACCGAGCGCATTGGGCAGATTCTCCACCGGCCATTTACAAGCTGATATTCCAATAGAGGAAATAGATTTAACTCTATCTTCTCCATCCGAAGAGACGATCTTGCCCTCCACATCCGAATCGTATCCGAAGTGGAAGCTCAAGGTGAAGTACAAAATCTCAAGAATGCCTGTCTAAATGCCTTTCAATTGGTTCCTAATGTCATCACATCATCAATCAAGGAGAATATAGAAGCTGCAATTCATGAGAAAACCAAGATTGATCTATATTTCTCGGGATCGGACATGAGGAACAGATGGCTAAAGTGAAAAGAAAGTTGCTACGGAGATGAACTCACAAGATACCTGGGTCAAACAATATGTTCGAGATGCATATCGCCAAATCGAGTGATAGTGTTGAAGACCAGGTGAAAGAGTCTTGGAAAGCTAAGGAGGCTTCATTCCCTCAAGTGCTAAAAATGTAGATAGCCATGGAGAAGGATAGACAGACAAACATCCCGAAAATTTCATGGAGGAAGAGTTCGCACAAACCGAGACACTCACAAGAAACGCCCGAATGTTTGATCGTAAAACCGGATTTGTAAGAGAAGAGCTCATTGGCCAAATAAATCAAGTAGCCACTATTCTGTAATACCCATTTTGCTAATGCTAAAAAGGGGGAAGATAGTGAGCTCAAGAAAAGAGTTTAGTCACAGGATGATCACCGATGGCACCGAATTTGAGAATAGATGAGTTGTCGGAGGAGCCGTTAAAAGCCGAGGAAGAGAAGAAGAAGACAGTGAGGAGAAGTCTCGAGAGGGCTTTGAGGAGACTAAAAGGAGAACAACACCTGAGTCCACCGAGTCCGAGCTCGAACTGAACCGCCACCCACCGGCCGATCCCGCTCCCATCTTATCCAAAACTCCCTCATCCTCATCCAAAGCAGCTGGGAAAGCTAAGGCTTCAAGCCAAGTTCAAAAGACCCCGATCGAGACAGAAGAGGAGGCAAGAGTACTTAAGAGGAGAAGGGAAGAGAAAGAGAAGTATAAAAGAAGGGAAGCCAAGAGGAGGAGGGAGCAAGAAAAAGCAGTGGGAAGACGTATGATAGGAAGACGAGGAAGTGGGTTCGTGAGATCGAAAAACAAAGAAGGTGAAGAGGTCTTTCGCCAATTCCACCGAATGAAAGCCGTGCCCAAGGAAATCCTTCCCATGGATCAACAAAGCTAAATGGAGAGCTTATGAAGGGGAATGGATTTTCTGTTTCATGTCCTGCAAGAAAATTTCTTGGGGCACAGACGAGAACATTGCATTTCACGAATGGTTGGAGGCAAAAGATCCAAACTTCTATCGGTATTTGATCGATCTCGGAGACTCGAATTCAATGTTGACATAGTCGCACCACCTTATGCAACCATGTCTGCTCCACTCGACGCAAGATGGCCATCTAGATAGAGAAAAGGTGAAGCAGATCTTTGATCCAAGCCGAGATCGTGGCGAGATCTAGGCAAGGCGGGGAGACATTGAGCTTGAAGAATCGTGTCTTATTTGGATGACAATTCGAGAAGAAGGCAGTGGTACGATTAAGTCTCTTTTTACTCCTCCTGAATGTTTGCTATGAAAGATGAAAATATGAAAAATGTGCAAGTCTTGTGAATATTTGTGAAATACATCTTTTTGAACTACTTTCACAAAATTTGAGTGTTTAACTAACTTGTTTTCATAATTTTTATTAACTAACTTTTGGTTTAAGTAACTGTTTTATAAATTTATAACACTAAATCATCTGAAATCTTCAAATCTTAGTCTATATGTTGTCTTCAAAGTATTTGAACTTAACTTTGATCAACTACATTGCTCGATCATCTGGTTATTAAACTATTGCTCTAATTATCGACTATGTGACTTAGTTGTATACTTTGTATCATTCTTATTTTTTAAAGAGTACTAACAGGTTTTATTTTCTTGAAGTGTGTTTTAACATCATCAAAAAGGGAGAAATTGTTAGGAAAAGAAAAATTGTATTTAGTTTTGATGTGTTAAAAGTGTAAAATAGGGTGACCAAATTTGAGCATCTTGTATAGGCAGTGAAGTATACCTTTGTAAATAAAACTAAGTATAAATAGTCGACTAGGTCAAGACTACAAGGACAAATCTCGAGAAAAGGAGAGGAAATCGAAGAGGTCAAAATTTCGGACAAGGATAATACATAGAAGACTCGATTGACATACAATACTATAAATAATCATCAAGACAAGGAATGAAGACGAGAGACGAGAAGGAGCAAGTATCGACGATGAGGTGTTAAAGAAATATTACACAAAGATTCAAGAAGCGGTTTCAACTAATCAAGAGGAGATTCTGAGATTGATTATATTGTTATAAGCGATCAAAATCGAATTCAAGGAAGTTACAACTACGAAGTGAAGATCTCTATAAATAGGGATAGAAATTAGTTTAGAATCAACTTTTGATACTTTGCACTCATCAATATACATTTTGTATTCACAAGTCACAAATATTGTACACATTCACACACGTTTTGTACGTTTTCGCTTTAGTGTTTGTAGAGCACTTTTCTCAATAGATCTTCAAGCCATAGATATCCGAAATTAGGAAGAATTCATTGTAAATGCTGAAGATTCATTATTCTAAGTAAGTCGGCGAGAAGGAAGAAAGTAAGTAAGTGAAGGCCCTTCTTCAAGATTGAAGAAGGAGAGTGGATGTAGGATTATTATAATCCGAACCACTATAAATCCTGTGTTCTTTATTGCTTTGATTTACTTATTTGATTCTTTTCAATTCATAGTTCATCAATCATCGATTAATTTCAGGATTAAAGTTAAACCTATAATATCGGTGTTGCTTTTGATCTTGTTGAAAGTTGGGTTTAAAATTACTTTCCACGTATTAATTTGATTCTTTGAATTGATTTTGAGAAGATTCGAAAATCTACAAAATCTATTCAAACCCCCCTTTCTAGATTTTGTTCTAAAAGGTTAACTTGAGGTTTTATTCAACTCAACATTCCGGGACCAACACGGAGATATCCCAAAGGTCAGCTTTATCGTACCTTGTGGAACTTTTGGTTATGTGAAGATGCCTTTCGGGTTAATCAATGCAGAGCTACCTATCAGCGCATGGTGGATAAAGTATTTCGGGAGCAGATATGTAGGAACATGGAAGTGTATGTGGATGATACGTTGGTGAAGAGCCAGAGAGCCCCCGAGCATGTAATCGACCTAGACGAATTCTTTAAGGTAATACGAAGGAATGAAATCATGTTAAATCCTGCTAAATGCTCTTTTGGAGTTAAAGCGGGTAACTTTCTGGGATACATGGTGAATCAAAGAGGAATAGAGATGAATCACGAAAAGGTACAAGCGATCTTGAACATGCACCCCAGACCACGAAGGAGCTCCAGACGCCGAACGGGAGGATAACACTGAGCCGATTCATAACTAGATCAAGAGAGGAGTTATCGGTTCTTCCACATCCTCATAAAAGGATCTAAATTCACAGGACGAGCGGTGCTTGGAGGCTTTCGAGGAGCTCAAAACCTATTTAGCTCGGCTCCCGACACTCACAAAGCCCTTACCGGGTGATATCCTGTATTTATATTTGTCTGTAGGGGACCACTCGTTGAGCACAAGACTAATAAAGAAACAAGGTTACGAACAAGCCGGTGTACTATGTGAGTAAGCTTATCCAAGAGGTGGAAAGTAGGTACTCGAGAGGTTGAAAAGGCGGCTTTTGTAGTCATGATTACACCAGGAGATTTAGGCCTTATTTTTTTATCACATAAGATTGTTGTTAGGACTAACTATCCATTGAGGCGGAGTGATAGCTCGTGCTGACCTATCTGGGAGAATGGTGAAATGGGCCATTGAATTGGGTGAATACCAGGTGGAGTTTGAGCCTAGAAGAGCTATTAAGGCCCAAGCCTTATCGGATTTCATTCGGGAGGCTACACTATGGAGGAGATTGCACTTTGGAAGCTCTATGTGGATGGATCAACTACATTGATGGGTTCTGAGCCGGTATTGTGATGATTGATCCCCAAGGGTTAGAGACTCAAGTGGCTGTTAATTTCCGGTTCGAGACCTCTAATAACGGGGCGTAGTATGAGGCGCCGATTAGAGGCGGAGATGGCGGCGATTTTGTAGCACCCCGCCAGGCGCCACCTTGAAGAAAATGCATTTTACGCTCAATGAACCAATGAAATTTTAAAATTAAAAGAGTTCAAGCGAAATAATATATCATGAAAATATGGATAATAAATTTTTTTATAAAACATCTAATCATGCGGTCCAACTTGTATCTAACCCACATTTCTAAGTCAAACACTTACTTAATTAAGATATTGCAAAAATAACTAATATGCATGTGGAACAAAAGAGAAATTATAACTGACTTAGCTAATAAGAATGGACATTTAGAATTTGACCAATCACACATGCAATTTAACGTTTCAAAGGATCGACATAACATCCTAGTAGTTTACAAAAGTTCAACTACTTGACCTAGAAATTTATACATAATTACGAAATTAAACTTTTAAAAGTATAGCTTATGTCATACTAATACTTATTTCACTTTTTACGAAATATTTTAAACATAGTAAATAGGTTTTACGAGTGCCTGATCGATCACACGTCCGTCTCGTCGTCGGCGAGGACACGAAAAAGTTAAAGTAGCATCATGAGTCTTCCCTCGGAGGAGAAGCCCAGTGGGATAACATTTAATATACAATTGCATTAAAAAGACTAATAGCATGTCAACCGAGTACACGTCAGGCCCATAGACCCGACTCATTTCACACGGATATAGTCCGTAGACTGTCTTGATTCACACGAGCATAGTCCGTCGACTAGCTATAATTCACACGTAGCATAATCCGAAGATCATGCGCTCGTACACACACATATTACTTAAAATAATGCAAAAGGAATTTAAAGGTGCATCCTTTGAAGACTTGTATAATATTTGAAGAAGGATCGAAGTTTTCTCGTCAGTGTACTTCACACGCACGCACCATCTATTTATATATACTGTAACTCTTGAAAAAAGATATATCTTTGTAAATCATAATCATTACAACTATCAATGTAGACGATTAATCAAGTAATTAAACATATATTAGTAGGTGCATTTTTAATAAAATATAGGATTCTATGAAACAAATAGGTCTTTAATTTAAACACATTCAACAAAATAACATATAAAATAAGATAATTAAACTTAAATCTAACTTAAACATATTTATAGTAACATTATTTTTTCCTCATGCAATATAAAAGAAAATGGACTCTCAATCACACTTTTCTTTTGGTAGATACTTGAGTAAAAACAATTTAAATTCATGGTAGTAGGAAATTCTTATTTCTAAAGATGACAATGATAACAATAATAATAACAACAACAATAATAATAATTATAATAATACCTTATGAGTCATTAAAAGTTTATAGTACTCTCAAGCACCAATTTCTTGCATAACAACGTCATATTTAAAATAAATAAATTATTTACACAAGTGTAGAATATTATCATAATTATACTAATATATTTTCCATTGTCATAATAATATTAACAAAATATATTGTAATAGTACATATATAATATTGTGAGATATTAAACATTTGATTTAGACAAACAAGTAGTATATAATTGCATTATTAAACAAATTACTAAAGAATTCATGAGTTTAAAATAAGTACAAGTCTAATTAAATTCATATGTACATATTATTTAAGTTCATGAAAATAATCATTTAGAGAATTTAGTACGAGTTATATTTTCAAAATAATTTTCCATCTAATTTTCATTTAGCACAATAAATATGGTTAGCTGCTAAAGGACAATTTATAGATGTCTTGACATGTAATTATAATATTATTTGTTCTATTAGTAAAGGCATAATAATAATAATAACAATAACAATTATTATTATTATTATAATTATATACTAGTTAATTTAGTATCATCACCTACACCGCTACACACACGCATAACTCATAAAATAATTTGTTTTAAAAACTTACACAAAAGTGAAACACTACCTTGCACACAATCTGCATACACACGCACACACATTATTCGCACACACACACACGCGCACACACACACACACACGTTTATACTCACGCTGTCACCCACACCATCACACACTATTTACCCGCATTTACACACATACATTCAAAGCACAATTTGACCTCACAATTCACAAACATTCACTTCTCTCTCTCTCCCTCGTACTTTTCACAGTAAAATAAAAATAAAATAAAGAAAATAATTCTCTCAACTCGCACAAACACACGAAAGAGAAGACAAAGATGAAGGTGAGATCTCTACGCACCCATAGCTCGTCATAAAAGCGTGATTAAGAAGAGATGAGTGAGTTATTTAACGGTAACTTCTCGATGAAAAGCGATGGCTCTCCCGAAGTCCGATCGTCAAATAGTTTGCGGGTTTTACTCTCCTTGTCAAGGGCTTTCCATAGGTACCGGAATCGAGTTCAGTGCGGTGGTGCGATGGCGGCGCTTTGGGGTTCGGATTTAGAAATGAAGTTTTAGTTTGTGATTTCTGTTTAACGGTAAGTCCAATGAACAAACGATTTGTGGATTTGACATGTTGAGGAGATGATTTTAGTGTGAAGGTAGGATAATATAACGAAAATCGCGGTAATCATCTCGGCGACTATGCGGCGGCGCTGCTAACAAAGGGAGGAAGGTGGATGAGATGGTTATTCATAAAAAGAAAGGGTGCAAACTCTATGGAAGATGATGAGTTGTTTACTTGAAAAGAAGAAGAGTGATATTTAGGAGATGCTAAGGTGCGGTTTTTATAGGCAAAGTTTATAAGAGAAATAATAATAATAATTTAATTTACAAAAATGACAAGTTGCGGGCATGCACGACAATAGTTTGCAACATGTAGTTTATTTCTAGAATATGTGTATTTGGGGTTGGAATGAAATAAATGCAATTTGGCAACCTCAACTTTAATGGATCAAATAATTGGACTTATAAATCATAGAAGTGGGCTTCAAAACTAATTTAAATTATCCATTAGTAGGGTTTAGAAATGAAAATAAAATACTCCATTAAATCGAATGAGCCGAGGGGAATTATTATATATTTCTTGTTTAAATAATATATATATAAATAAGATTAGGCTTATTTTACTTTTAAATCCAAGTTCAAATATTAACCAAACCTTAAACTTTAATTATTCTCTGTTAGGTGCTAGGAGTACAGTTGAACTTGAATAATCACGATCACTTCTTCTGCCAAAAATTTTAAACTCAACAGAAAACATTAGCTCTTCGAAAAAAATCATAAACTAGAAATAATTCACTACTTGAAATAATTAAATTACTCAAAAAATAAATAGGAAGTTTTTCAAAAAAATGGGGTGTTACAACTCCCCCACGTTTTAAAAATTTCGTCCCCGAAATTCGAAATTATTGTGCGACACGAATAGTGTACATGCTTAGGATTTCTTTATTGTTCTCCCACGCTGCGTCTCATTTCCCATATCTATTCCATTGCGCAAGAACTAAGGGTAAGGCACTATTCCTCAAGGTTTTTAACTTTTCTTCGATAATACTTATGAACCACTCCTCGTATTTCGAGCTTAATACTATGACTAGGGTCGCAGACGTAACTTCAAAGCATTGGTACATGAAAAACATCATGAATTACAAATAACTCTAGGTCGGGGTGAGTCGATATGCAACGTCCTCAATTCTTTCTAATATTTAGAATGATCTCACATATCTTGGTCTCATCATTCATTTCTTCCCAAATTATTTAAATTAGTGAAATCTTGAAAACACATTTTCACCTTTTTCAAATCGCCGTCCTTCCTTCGTGAGTCTGCACAAGACTTTTCTTGATCCTGGACGATCTTGACTTTCTCTCGCTCTTGAATTTTACTAATGTCTTACACCGATTTCTCCACTAGTTCTCGGTCCAACATCTTTCTCACCCCAATTTCATCCCAAAAGATTGGTGTTCTACATCTCCGTCCATAAGGCGCTTCGTATGGAGTCATTCCAAAGGAAAATTGATATCTATTATTATAAGAGAATTCTACTACGGACGAGTAATCATCAAACTTCTTCCAAAGTCCATATGTACCCAGTAAATCTTCTAAAATTATGTTTGTTCCCGTATATTGTCCATCGGTCTGCAGACGAAAGACACTCTTGAAATTTGGTTTCGTGCCCATAGTGGGTAAACTCTTTCATAATTTTAAAGTAAATCAGATCACGATTAGATACAATCGACACCGACACTCTGTGCAATCGTACTTTCTCATCAAATGTACCATTTAGTCAATCGATCCATTGAAAAAATTTATCTTGAATGAATTGGGCTACTCTTGTCGGTGTATCGACTATAACCCATACAACTTTATGTTATCTAGGGCTTCTTGGTAAACCCATTACAAAATCAATTGTCGCATGTTCCCATTTCTATTTTGGAATTTCTAGCGATTTCAACAATCCGGTTAGCTGCTGATGTCCAGCCATAATCCCTTGGCAATAAGACATCTCTTAACGTACTATGCAATTAATTGTTTCATACTTCCCCACTAGAAGCTACTCTTAAGGTCTTCGTATGTTTTTGTTTTGTCAAGATGTGACGTATATGGTTTGCTATGAGCTTTTATCATAATATCGTCTCGCAACTCATCTTTCTTAGGCAAACAAATTCTAATGTTAATGTTCCATCCGAGATAATAGTAAAGTCTTGATTGAGTTCTCTTTGTCTTGGTTGCTCATTAGTTGAAGGAATCTAGCGCTCTTTTGAGCTTCAATCATTTGTTCTCTCAACATTGGTCGGACTGCGTTGTGATGAGTTAAGTTTACCAATTTGGTTTGACTATGTTTAACTTCATCCCGACAAATTCTTCAATCAGTTGATCTTCTTGGGTGAATAGGAATCCTAAATGGCCATATCCTTTTTGTGTTAAGTGTATCGGCCACTACATTTGCCTTGCCTAGTTGGTAGAGGATGACACTATCATAATCCTTCACCTACTCGCGCATGTTCAACTTCTTTGTGTGAATAAATATGTCAAACTATTATGGTCTTTGTAGATTTCACCATACGGATAATGCCTCCAAATTTTTAATGTGTGCACAACCACGACTAACTCAAAGTCGTGTGTCGAACAATTTTGCTTGTGTACCTTCAATTGTCGTGATGCGCGAGTTACAACTTTTTGTGTTTCATAAACACATCCTAAACACAATTTAGAGACGTTCGTGTAGATCACAAACCCTTTAAATCTCTCGGGCAATCGATAAGACCGGTTTAGTGGTTAGCTTTTCCCTTAACTCCTATAAACTAGTTTCATACTCAAGTGTTCGTTCGAATCTTTCTCTATCTTTATGAGACGCGTGAGTTGGTTTGCAGTAAGAGAAAAGTTTTGATTGATCCTTCAAGATTTCCCTACTACACCGCAAACTTTATTTGCATTGGTCGGTACTTTCCGATTTTGAACCGTCTCAACTCTACCTAATGGGTCGTGATCACATTTCCCAGAAAAGTCACTCCTTTGAGCCAAAACTTAGTACAACTTCTTTGTCACGCAATACATCTAAAACTTCTTTGAGATATGCCTCATGTTGTCTATCATCCCTTAAATATGTATTCATGGAACACCACGATTTATCAAATGAATTTTGCAAGCATTAGGAAGAAATTGTTGTAAGGTCAAGATTTACGATTGTAAGTAAGTAAGCAAGAAGGAAGAAAGGTAGTAAGTGAAGACCCTTCTTCAAGTTGAAGAAGGAGAGTGGACGTAGGATCGCTTGATCCGAACCACTATAAACAACTGTGTTCTTTACTTTTTCATTTACTTACTTGTTCATATTGTGTTTCTGTTCATAATCAAAAATAAATTCCTAACTTAAGTTAGCCTAAATATCGGTGTGCTTTAGATCTACATAATGAACTCTATCGAGTATGAAATGCGGTCTAAGGAGTATCACTTTCATAGGCCATGGGTTGGTGATACTCAAACTTGAGATCAATCTTGGAAAATACTCCTTCATTCTTCAACTGATCAAAAGGTCTTCAATCTCCTATAATTCTAGTTGTGTCGTTTGATATAGAGCTTTCGACACGGTGCAACTCTAAGGACCAGGTCGATAGTGACCTTTATAGGTTGATCGGGTGGAAATCCAAAAATATCTTCTCGGAAAGACATCGTGGAAGTCCTTCACTATCGGGTACATATGTTGGTGCCAACTTTTCATCTTTACTTTTACATTATTACTAATTATGCTTGACACCCTTCTTTCCTCAACATGACTTAGCCATCTTCATTGTTGATATAACATGTATGTGTACCCTTATATTTGCTTCACAAAAGTAAGATGTAAATCGTCTAATTTGAAGGTTAACTTCTCTTCCTACACATTGGATTGCAACTTTTTTTTTTCTTGTTCAACCGGTCATCCTCAAAGTGATATCAACACTCTTCATTCTAATCACAAGGAATTTGACATGTAGATTGTTCCCACAAACATTTAAAACTTAACACCTCGCTTAAGTTTCTAATTCTCTAATATTTTCTCCCGAAGGCACCCTATCCTCTAAATTTACATTCTTAATACTAATGTCTAAGTTCCTTCTTAAAGGAATCGGATAAGACATATGTAGACATATTTGTGAAGAGTGTTTGTACTGTCACAATTTCTTTGACTCTGTCATCTTCCTTCTATTGTTCAATTTTTGAGTGCTCTCTTTTCAGCATATACAATTAAGCATTGCATTCAGCTTGACCTTACCTTACCTTTCTAGTTTACACCTTGAGGATTTCACATCCTCAACGGTGCGTGGTTCATCCTCAAAGCACGAACGCACAAATATTATCTTTGCCCTTTCGAAAACATCCATGACGTGTATTAGCCTCAACCTATACATTATTCCTCTAGCCTGAGTTAAAGCTTGATCGGTGTATGCGCAAGGGGTGGATATACACAAGTGATGCAGCCAGTCGGAGTGCTTGTTGGCTTCCCCTAGAGCTCGAGTAATATACACCTCATGAGCTACACGCTCCTCGGCTTGACGCGTCTGTAAATTGCTAAAATGAATCATTGAATTTGTCGCGCGTACAATACAACCGTTGGATAGTTGGATATCCTTATATTTCATCTGCTCCACCGCCCCATAGTCCGTATTGGTCATACAAAAATTTAGGCTCGCCTACATGCCTTACTTATTCAAGTTACAATCTCATATATGGTCTTTCATCTTTTCGGTAAAAGTCTTGATACTCTCTATTGTAGTGCTCTTTATCGCGATCCATCATAGGTAACTATTTCTAAGTCGGGTTTTTAGTCGCACAATTTCGAGGACAAAAAAGAAAAAAATAATAATAATGCATGGAATTCCAAAGAAATATTGTTTGCAAATCAAAATAGTGAACAATTTTAATCAAAATATTTACAATAATTCTTTCATTTGAATCTCTTTCCTTGTCACATTTCATAGACATTTCTCATGTGATATCTCTTTCTCTTCATCATTTGACATTATCATAAACATCTTCTTTTCATGAACTTAAATATCTTGAACGTGAATGTTTCAATAAATTATTTCATAAAGTCCTTAAAAACTCAAATGGTTACCTGAAGACGATTTGGATGTGTCTTGTGCGGGCCCCCTTTTATGAACTACCATTTTTAATCATCATAGGATAACTTCTATGTATCCTTTTCATGCATGATCAATATATATTAAGAACGTTTGACCTAGAGTCCGAGGAGGAAAAACCCAACCTCGGCTCTAATACCACGCCAGAGCACCCGCCGGTGCCACCTTGAAGAAAATGCATTTTACGCTCAATGAATCAATGAAATTTTAAAAATTAAAAGAGTTCAAGCGAAATAATATATCATGAAAATATGGATAATAAATTTTTTTATAAAATATCTAATCATGCTAGTGTCCAACTTGTATCTAACCCACATTTCTAAGTCAAACACTTACTTAATTAAGATATTGCAAAAATAACTAATATGCATGTGGAACAAAAGAGAAATTATAACCGACTTAGCTAATAAGAATGGACATTTAGAATTTGACCAAATACATGCAATTTAACGTTTCAAAGGATCGACATAACATCCTAGTAGTTTACAAAAGTTCAACTACTTGACCTAGAAATTTATACATAATTACGAAATTAAAATTTTAAAAGTATAGCTTATGTCATACTAATACTTATTTCACTTTTTACGAATTATTTTAAACATAGTAAATAGGTTTCACTTGAGTCTGCCCGATCGATCACACGTCCGTCTCGTCGTCGTGAGGACACTGAAAAAGTTAAAGTAGCATCATGATTCTTCCCAGGAGGAGAAGCCCAGTGGGATAACATTTAATATACAATTGCATTAAAAATACTAATAGCATGTCAACCGAGTACACGTCAGGCCCATAGACCCGACTCATTTCACACGGATATAGTTCGTAGACTGTCTTGATTCACACGAGCATAGTCCGTCGACTAGCCTTATCACACAGAGCATAGTCCGTCGACTAGCTATAATTCACACAGAGCATAATCCAAAAATCATCTGCTCGTACACACACATATTACTCTAAATAATGCAAAGGTATTTAAAGATGCATCCTTTGAAGACTTGTATAATATTTGAAGAAGGATCGAAGTTTTCTCGTCATTTGTACTTCACCTTGCACGCACCATCTATTTATATATACGGAACTCTTGAAAAAGATATATCTTTGTAAATCATAATCATTACAACTATCAATGTAGACGATTAATCAAGTAATTAAACATATATTAGTAGGTGCATTTTTAATAAAATATAGGATTCTATGAAAAAAATAGGTCTTTAATTTAAACACATTCAACAAAATAACATATAATATAAGATAATTAAACTTAAATCTAACTTAAACATATTTATAGTAACATTATTTTTTCCTCATGCAATATAAAAGAAAATGGACTCTCAATCACACTTTTCTTTTGGTAGATACTTGAGTAAAAACAATTTAAATTCATGGTAGTAGGAAATTCTTATTTCTAAAGATGACAATGATAACAATAATAATAACAACAACAAGAATAATAATTATAATAATACCTTATGAGTCATTAAAAGTTTATAGTACTCTCAAGCACCAATTTCTTGCATAACAACGTCATATTTAAAATAAATAAATTATTTACACAAGTGTAGAATATTATCATAATTATACTAATATATTTTCCATTGTCATAATAATATTAACAAAATATATTGTAATAGTACATATATAATATTGGCAGATATTAAACATTTGATTTAGACAAACAAGTAGTATATAATTCCATTATTAAACAAATTACTAAAGAATTCATGAGTTCAAAATAAGTACGAGGTCTAATTAAATTCATATGTACATATTATTTAAGTTCATGAAAATAATCATTTAGAGAATTTAGAACGAGTTATATTTTCAAAATAATTTTCCATCTAATTTTCATTTAGCACAATAAATATGGTTAGTGCTAAAGGACAATTTATAGATGTATCTTGACATGTAATTAAAATATTATTTGTTCTATTAGTAAAGGCATAATAATAATAATAACAATAACAATTATTATTATTATTATAATTATATACTAGTTAATTTAGTATCATCACCTACACCGCTACACACACGCATAACTCATAAAATAATTTGTTTTAAAAACTTACACAAAAGTTGAAACACTACCTTGCGCACAATCTGCATACACACGCACACACATTATTCGCACGCACACACGCGCACACACACACACACACGTTTATACTCACACCGTCACCCACACCATCACACACTATTTACCCGCATTTACACACATACATTCAGCACAATTTGACCTCACAATTCACAAACATTCACTTCTCTCTCTCTCCCGTACTTTTCACGGTAAAATAAAATAAAATAAAGTAAACAATTCTCTCAACTCGCACAAACACACGAAAGAGAAGACAAAGATGAAGGTGAGATCTCTACGCACCCATAGCTCGTCATAAAAGCGTGATTAAGAAGAGATGAGTGAGTTATTTAACGGTAACTTCTCGATGAAAAGCGATGGCTCTCCCGAAGTCCGATCGTCAAATAGTTTGCGGGGTTTTACTCTCCTTGTCAAGGGCTTTCCATAGGTACCGGAATCGAGTTCAGCCGTGCGGTGGTGCGATGGCGGCGCTTTGGGGTTCAGTTTAGAAATGAAGTTTTAGTTTGTGATTTATGTTTAATGGTAAGTCCAATGAACAAACAATTTGTGGATTATGATTTTAGTGTGAAGGTAGGATAATATAACGAAAATCACCAGCGGCCATCTCCGCGACTATGCGGCGGCGCGCTGCTATGAGAGGGAGGAAGGTGGATGAGATGGTTATTCAGAAAAAGAAAGGGTGCAAACTCTATGGAAGATGATGAGTTGTTTACTTGAAAAGAAGAAGAGTGATATTTATGAGATGCTAAGGTGCGGTTTTTATAGGCAAAGTTTATAAAAGAAATAATAATAATTTAATTTTAAAAAATGACAAGTTGTAGGCATGCACGACAATAGTTTGCAACGTGTAGTGTATTTCTAGAATATGTGTATTTGGGGTTGGAATGAAATAAACATACTTGGCAACCTCAACTTTAATGGATCAAATAATTGGACTTATAAATCATAGAAGTGGGCTTCAAAACTAATTTAAATTATCCATTAGTAGGGTTTAGAAATGAAAATAAAATACTCCATTAAATCGAATGGGCCGAGGGGAATTATTATATATTTCTTGTTTAAATAATATATATATATAAATAAGATTAGGCTTATTTTAATTTTAAATCCAAGTTCAAATATCAACCAAACCTTAAATTTTAATTATTCTCTGTTAGGTGCTAGGAGTACGGTTGAACTTCGAATAATCACGATCACTTCTTCCCGCAAAAATTTTAAACTCAACGAGAAAACATTAGCTCTTGAAAAAAAAATCATAAACTAGAAATAATTCACTACTTGAAATAATTAAATTACTCAAAAAAAAAAATAAATAGGAAGTTTTTCAAAAAAATGGGGTGTTCTGATTTGGGAGCTCAAGGTATAATCATATTTTCGACTCTCGGTTAGTGTCCCAACAGTGAACGGGATTGTGAGGCTAAAGATCCCAAGATGATAACATATAAAGACCGAGTTAAGGAGGCTGGATAGCAGTTCCGTCGGTTTGAGGTCCAACGAGATACCTAGAGAAGAGAATATGAAGGCGGACGGTTTGGCGAAGCTCGCTAGCTCCTCACCGATAGTAGGGTCGAGCAAGATAACTCTGGTCACAGCCGAAAGAGAGGCCACCGAACCCGTAGTGGGGGCTATTGATGACGAGGCGAGATTGGAGAAGCGAAATGCGGAGCTTTAACTCAAGACCCTGCAATGGGGTCTCGGAGAGATAAGCAATTTAGAATCGATTCTCGTATAATTGGTGATCAATTATATAAATGATCTTTCACATGTCCATATCTAAGATGTCTATCTAGCAGGAAGGAAGGCATGTGTTGAAAGAGATGCATGAGGGATGTGCGGCGGATCATGTAGGAGCTCGAGCGCCGCAAGAAGGACCCTAAGAGCTGGGTATTTTTGGCCAACTATGAATGAAGATGCAAGGGACCCGGTGAAGAGGTGCGAAAGATGCCAAAAGCATGGCCCGTTGATACACCTCTCTGCTTTGAGGAGATGGGGGCTATGTATGCCCCGTGCCCTTTGCCAAATGGGGAATGGATCCGTGGGGCCCTTTCCTGCGGCTCGAGGTCAACGAAAGTTCCTGATTGTGGCGGTTGACTACTTTAGCAAATGGGTCGAGGCAGCTCCTTTGGCTAAAATTGATGAATAAAATGTGATAAAATTCTTGTGGAAGTTTATATGTTGCGAGTTTGGAGTTCCCAGGATCCTGGTTTCGGACAATAGAACTTCAGTTCAATGGCGAGAAGATCCAGAATGGTGTAGAGCCTTGAGGATTCGCCAAGTTCACTTGGTGGCACATCCCAAAGCTAATGGCCAAGTGGAAGTTACCAACCGGATCATGGTTAATGGGATCAAAGCACGGTTGGAGAATGTTGGGGGAGCATGAGTCGATGAGTTAGACTCGATCTTTTGGGCCTATAAAACCACTTCAAGGGCTGCAACAGTGAATCTCCTTTTCGGTTAATTTATGGAGTTGACGCCGTGCCGCTGCAGAAATAGGGATGAGTTCCCATCGAATTGAGAATTTCAACGAGGAGGTGAACCGTAACCCGATGAAAGAGAACCTGGACCTACTCGAAGAGGAAAGAGAGGCTGCCGAGTGAGAGCCGAAAGGTACAAGGCCGGGATCAAGGCAGCGTACAATAAGAGGGTGGTTCCTAGAACCTTTGAAAAAGGAGACTTGGTGTTGAAAAGAGCGAGATGCTTTGAAACCGATGAAGAAGCTGGACCCCAACCGGGAGGGACCTTATAGGGTCGATGCAGTATTACCCGGGAGCATATATGCTTGAGGAGATGGATGGGACACCCATAGTGCGGCCTTGGAATATTGCAAATTTGAAGAGGTTCTTCGTTTAGGAGTACTCTTTATTATTATTATTATTATTATTATTATTATTATTATTATTATTATTATTATTATTATTATTATTATTATTATTATTATTATTATTATTATTGTCTTGTATTTTATTTCGTAGCTTGTTCATTCAAGTATTGTACTTTCACCCTACTAGTACTCTTTTTCCCCTCCTATGGGTTTCCCACCGGGTTTTACCACCATAGGAGATTTTTAAGGAGGTCGGCTTAGGCTCTTGGGGCCTATGTTGACACTTTGTCAATAGGGTATTTCGATTAATAAAAATTCATTTTCAGTTTACATTGAATGTGTACTCGATGGAAAGGGAGTGGATTTTATGCGAATTTGTTTAAATTCTTGACAAAGATGCATGATACGCAATGAATAACACGGCGATTAAGTAATTTCGATGAAATAAAATTTGAGCATTCGCTTAAGATTTTAAGGGCTCGAGAGAGCCTGGATTCTGATTAAGTGAATCAATATTCACTTTGGATTTTTAAGGTTCAAGAATGGACCTTAAAAGGATTTGAAGGCCCGAGATAGGGCCACGATTTCGACTAAGTGAATGAATATTCACTTTGGATTTTTTTAAGGTTCAAGAATGGACCTTAAAAGGATTTGAAGTCCCACATATGGCCCTGATTTTGATTGAGTGAATTTAAATTTTTATGAAAGTGAATAGTCATTCACTTTTGGTTTTGTAAAGGTTCACGAAAGAGCCTTAAATTTTTACGAATTCTCAAGTGAATAATCATTCACTTAAGGTTTTTTGAAGTTCCCGAGAGAGCCCCAAAACCTTAAAAGGATTTGAAGGCCCAGAGATAGGGCCCCGATTTTGATTAAGTGAATTTAAATTTTAATAAAAGTGAATAGTCATTCACTTTTGGTTTTGTAAGGTTTACGAAAGAGCCTTAAATTTTTTACGAATTCTCAAGTGGTTTTTTGAGGTTCTCAAGAGAGCCCCAAATCTTTCTAAGGGATTATTAAGTGAATAAACATTCACTTAAGGTTTTTAGGTTCCCGAGAGAGCCTCGAATTTTTAAAGAATTATTAAGTGAATAATCATTCACTTAAGGTTTTTCTCGAGGTTCGAGAGAGCCTCAAATTTTGATGGAGAATTATTAAGTGAATAATCATTCACTTAGGATTTTTTTAAGGTTCGGGAGAGCCTATTCTATGTAGGTTGATAAGAAAAGAATTTTGGCAAAAGCGAGACAAGCTTTCTCACAAAATACGAGAACGATGGACATAACAAGGAAAAGCAGCCTATAAATGAGACTCGCAAGAAATACTAATTAGAAGAAGGCGCGATCAAAAGTCCAGACAGACCTATTACGTTGCAAAATAATATACGAGGGCTTACGGGGACACGAACAGCCTCGCAGAGGTGATTGGAGTGTATAGTGTAAGAGTTATTAAGACCAATCAACAAAAATATCGAACCCAAGGGAGAAAGTATGCAAATGAAATTCAAGGATAAGAGTTCTAAATGGCTAGAGTTGCAACAAGCTCTTGAACTAAATCACTACAAATTGCAAGAATTTAAATGGCTAGATTATGCAAACAATTTATCAAACACCTAGAATGCAAGATCAAATAGACTAAAATTAATGAGGGAATAGGGTGCAAGGGATAATCTCCATCAAGGAATTCATGATTAACAAGCTATGATTGTATCCAAATGCAAATCAATCAAATGAGAAAGCATAAACCATCATGAAATTAATCACTCCATTAATATCACAATGCCTAATGTGAATATCCTTAGTTCTTCCCATCTCTCAATGTAGAAGTCCCCAATTCATACAATCATGCAAAATTGAAACCCGATTAACACCTAATCACGTTAGCTCAACTCTCGCCTATTGCTAGGGTGATCACCCATTAATCAAAAGAGACAATTTTTCATGAAGCACAATTAAGAATCACAATTAGGAAGCAGTCTAATTCAATTGATCACAATTGTCAACAATCATAGCATGAGGCAATCACTTCATCCCTAATTTCAATTATCCCAAGCACAAGGCTATTAGCCCATGGTGCTACAAGCAAAAACCATGGCTAGAAAATCTAAGAAAGCAATTGAAAATCTAATCACTACAAGCAATGAATTTAAAGAGATCAAAGGTTAAGAACATCACCAATTAAGCTTCAATAGGCAAAAATAAGAATGATTAATCTTGTACAATGCTTCAATTCAACTTCACTTCTTCTCAATTCTCATTTGCAAAACTTCAATTACAATCACCAATCTACTAATCTAATGATTTAAATGTGGAATCTATCTAAATTCTAACAATCTAGTGCAATTACAAGTAAATTCAAGCTACAAAATGTAAAATTCGCTCAAAGGAACTCCTAGAAACCGCTCTGAACTCCTAGAATCAACTCCCCTCTGTTTTGGCTTTCCATGGCTTAAAAACTGAATTTTTCGGTTTGGGCACTCCTCGAGTCGAGCTTCAGGCCCTCGAGTCGAGGCCTAAAGTCGCTAACACGTTTCTTTAAAATTCTTTCTGCCTCGAGTCGAGGCCTAGCCTCGAGTCGAGCTTTACGCCATTTCGTTCCCCTCGACTCGAGGCTCCTCCCTCGAGTCGAGCTTGCCAGATTTTTTAAAAAGATTTCCCTCCAAAGATGAACCTCGAGTCGAGTGCATGCACCCTCGACTCGAACTCGAGTTCAGTGGAATTTTTATCGAGAAGGGCTCGGGCCCGACCCCGCTTTCGTCCGTATGTTCGTCTTTTCATTCTAAGAATCCGGTACTCTCGGTTTGGCAAAATTCCACCGATTTACCTGCAAAACGGGCGAAATACATCAAAACCTCACAAATAATACTTTTTAGGCAAAATAGTGATACTTTTCACATTTAGGCACAAAAACTAACACTTTAGCTCACTTTTTGCACTAAAAATAGCCCTAAAAACATGTATCAATTCACTCCAATCAAGAGGCCCCTAGAAACATCACAAAAAGGCTTGTTGGGGCACAAACAGCCTAACAGAGGCCTACGGTCGACCACGGGACACAAACAGCCCGGGTTAAGTAGGACATTATTTAAAGACATAAAAGTAAATTGTTCAAAACAACAAGGAATGAAAGTAGTTTAGTTAGGAGGGGAATTCACAATATCTTTGCCCGAGTGACGGCTAGAGTCGCCACCTTCGCTTCCGGCTTCTCTCTCATCGGCACCCGGGAGGGGGTCTTCGCGATCCCGGCTGGTAGATGGGATAGGGAGGAGCCGTCATCGGGAGCAGTGGCAGGAGTGATCGCAGATTCGAATCGCAAAACAGCAGAGCTAATGCACGGAGCCACCGGGGTTCATCGGGATTACCCTCTCCATCACACAGGAAGTTGGGGGTCTTTAGAGTCGAAGGGGAGCCTCTCGGTCGTACTCCCTTTGAAATCGACGGCTTGATGCTGGCCGATGGCTGCATCAAAACTATGATCCACGAAGAAGAGGATGTACTCCCCCATATCGCCCGGGTAGCTAGGGCTACTCTTGTAGGCCTTCGGCCATGAGGAGTGAAGGTCCCCTAGAAGCTTACTGTCCAATAGGAGAGGTGAAGAGGGAATTCGGACAACATTTGATCCCCTCGGCCTTGAACCGTGATTCCGCCTCTTTTCCTGCGCCTTCACCATTTGGACCTCCGTGCCGCACTCACAATTTGAGATTTCAATTTCTCGCACTCCTGGAAAAGCTGGTTGCGTTTTGAGGAAAGCTCCTAAACCTTTAGTTTTTCCAGATCCATGAGAGACTCTGCTTTCTCTTTGGCCAGGTCAAGGAATTGTATGAGGTAGTAGCTGGGTCTTAAAATAGGACCCCCAAACTGTGCCAACATGCGAGTCCGGAGTCGGTGTGAAATATGAAAAGAAATATATATGTTTAAAAGGGGTTCTCCTAAGAATATGGGGTTATCTCGGCGAAAGCCTCGGACGCGTGCACTATCTTCTCGGCTAAGGAAAGGCCGAGTAGGGAACGAGAGGTCTTTGGGGAGGTATACTTTTGGCGAAAGAAGAAAGAGGGCTCTCTTCGGTAGAGCTGGCCTCTAAGTCAACATGAGGAATTTGGGAAGAGCTCACCTTTTTCCTTTGGGCCGTTTCGCTCGGCCTCACTGCGGGCTGGGGAAGAACCTCTTTTGAACTCACAGCTTTGCTGAGGCCGCTCCGGTCCTCTTGGAGACAGAGGATGGGGAGCACTATCCCGAGTTGGGGGAGCGATCGGGGTGTGAGTGGCGTAACTAGCTGGCTTGCGAACGCACTTCGACATCCAACTCATTTCTACACACGGGGAAAGTAAAATTAGTATTTATACGAGCCATGTGTACACATGTAAATACAAATGCGGGCAGAGACATGCTAAGAAAATACATCATAAAGAGAGATTTACCATCCTCGTAGGCTAGAGGGGTTTCAGAGAATCGAAACCAAAATGGGAAGAGAGACGGGGATTACTACTAAGATCAACGAGAATTAAAGAGGCCTCGCCTCTCCGTATGCAGGTTTAACTTGCGAATGACACAGTAATTAAGACCGGAGGTGGATTGAGGGTGGAGAGCCCTCATAAGGGGGTTCTTGAAAATCCACCCTTCATGAGGAAAATCCCGTGGTTCGGGGGACTACAAAGAAGTATTCCTCGACCCAGTTGGGTATACTTTGCCATGAAGACGAGTAAGGAATGAGCATAAACCCCGAGTCCTGGGCAGTGATGTAGAAGAAGGAGGGGAAGATTTTACGGTTGAAATGGGTAAAAAGAGGTCCCACTGGGTTCTCCCGGCCCCTTTTACTAGCATGTAAAAGGAAATCATCATTTAGAGGCCGTTGGGGGTAAATCGATTTTGGGGGACCGGAAAAGTTCAGAAATGCGAATAAGAAAGGGAGGGGGAAGCGGAGACCACGCGGATTTGCTCCCAGAAGGCTAGGGATCGGCCCTCGGCTAGATGGGGCCTTTCCTCCGCACCGGGTATTCGAGTAGAGAAGTCGGAGGAAATCCACCCCGGTGGTGGAATTCTTCTAACGTTCCTAAGGACATCCTAGAGGACGACGAAATTTTATCTAGGGGATCTTGGGAACAGGATATGATCCATGGCTTCTTGTTTGAAAGAAAAGAAAAGATGGTAAGGAGAGGATGGAATTAGAGCGGGAAATGAAAAATACCTGGTGAAGAAAAAGACGATAAGGGGAGGAGGTATGCTAGAAGCGTGAAAATCTTGAAGAGGTTTCTCCGAGAACAATGAAGGAGAAGAGTAGAAGGGACAAACTTAGAAATTTGAAATAAAAATAGAGAGGGGGTAGGTTATGACCCCCAAAACTGAGATATAAGAGGTGTTGCCCCCTTATTGGACGGTTAAGGGAGGCATATTGATAGTCAAGAAAGCGTGTGACGTTTGATGGGATGGCTCTGCACTGGACGGGAAGCCAAGAGGTCTCTCGATCGAAGAGTCTTAGCAGGTATCCGATTACCGATTTTTGATATAATCAGCTACTCACTCGGGCCCTACACGTCCCAAGAGAGTAGGGAGGAGCTTGATACGGCGTAAATATGTTTTGGACCGACTCGAGGCCCAAGTAAGGTCAAAGGACCAAGGAAATGGGAAAGGTCCAACGAGAGCCCAAAGAGAGGCCCGGTGCAAGTGATGTATGGATAAGCCCGAAATATTGATATGGGATCGATTTAGCAAAGACAGAGTAAGTAGTTGGGGTAGTTACCGAAAAAGGGGCTAGCGGTTAAACAATAAACCTATGAAATAGGGGTTAACTATTGAGCAGACGGAGACTCGGTCAAACAGAGCACGAAAAGGGTATGAGGAAGGATCGAGGAGTGGATATTTCGGAAAAGGAGAAATGGGACGTGGAGGATGGACGTAAACGTGGGAGGAGCACGATGAAGAGTGGAGAACTTCATCGGAGGGTGGAGAAAACCGTCCACTTCTAGGTACAATTTATGGATTATTTGTATGAAGAAGAAGGTACGAATTCCCTTATCTACAGATCACACTTTGAGCACGTTATACTATCTCCATTAACACTTATTCGGTTAGTTCATATTAGCTCCCAAAGGTCCCTAATTGGGTATTTAGGGCCCTCCTTTTACACTCTTACCGATCACCGACTTGAGCGTCGGAGTCCCTACGCCGGGGACTCCTCCGACGTATTTTGCAGGTATTCGAAGCTCGGGACGGTTCGGATTGCACGGTTTTGGCACGTGTTCAAGGAGTGATCTCGCGAATCTCAGATACGGGGTTCGATTCTTGTTAGTGTGACTTTATTGCACGCATCACAATCAATTATCACAATTAACATAATATTCACATATCACCAATTAAGCATAAATACTTCATAAAACACTATATTTATGCATTGTAGGTGCAAATGAATTTCTACTTACCTCAATCCCGCAAAACGTCGCTAAATCAAACCCTTAAACTCTTCTATCACCTTTCCACTATCAAATAAGAATATTAACGGTTTGAGGGTAGGATTTTGCTCTACTCGTCGCGAACTTCAAAACGGTATAAAATTTGTCAATGACAAGTCGAATACTTACCAAAACGCTTTGGAATCTCCTCTCTTCCTTTCTCTCTCTCTTCTCTCTCTTCCTTCTCTCTTTCTCTCCATGTCGCACTCTCTCTACCTATCTATCTCAACATTTCAAGTAACTATCCTAATTGATAATTGATATGGCTAATTGTTGAATAAGCCACCGCCTTGGTCATTACTTCCTAGGTAAGTTGTTTTTACTTTATTATTATTTTATTTTCTTTCCTTTATCTACTTGCTTATTTACTATTATATATACATATTCTAATGGTAAAATTTATATTATAACTAATATAATTAATAACACTAACAATTATATAATTTATATTAGTACTCAAACACCATGAAAATCTCAATCACTTAAAAATTAATTTTTCTCACCACTAAACATATAAAGGCATATTTAATTAATTCACTATTTAAAAGCACAGTAAAATAATGCAAGATAAAATAATTAAAATCACAAGTATCACATAATTAATTAAAAATGCACTCAATGCATGAAATATATTGGCCAATGAGTAGTGAGAATAGCGGGTATCACACGGCATGCTTAGAATGAAGAGACGGATGAGACGGACGAAAATGGGGGTCGGAGGCGGAGTCCCGGCCAGAAAAATGCCCTGATCTCGACCTCGATCGAGGACCGGAGGCCTCGACTCGAGGATAGGACGAATGAAGAGAATTACAATTAATGGAGCTACCTCGACTCGAGGATCGAGGAGGGGCAAAATGTGGAAGCCTCGAGTCGAGGGCTGAGCCTCGACTCGAGGGAGTTTATTTTTTCAGAAAATCGTCTATTTAATGAAGGAAGCGAGGCATAATGAGGAGAACTTTAGATAGAGCAGTTAGTAGCGGTTTTGGGGCAATTTCTTAGGCCCCAAGCCAATTTCCCATTGTAGGTAGTGTAGAAGGGAGAATTAGATTTAGATTTCAATTGTTGTTGATTAGATTAGCTATAGTTTAGCATTAGATCATTGTTGTTCATCAATTCAAGCTTGTATTTCATTTGAAGATTTGTATCGAAGACTCAAGCATTCCTCTTTTTGTGGATTTAATTCAATTGGTGATGTTCTTCCTCTTATCTCTTTTCAATTTCTTAATTGTTGTGATTTGCTTTTAATTGTGCATCTAGATTTTCTTCCCATGGATTCTCGCTCTTGTGCAATATGGGCTAACTCTCTTGTGCTTTGGTTAATTGAAATTGAGGATGATTTGATTGACTATGCTATGATTGTTGATGATTGGAGATCAATTGAGTTAGATTGCTTCTTAATTGTGATTCTCAATTGTGCTTCATGCAAAATTATCTCTTTAGATTAATGTTTGATCACCCTAGCAATAGGCGAGAGTTGAGCTAACGTGATCCGGGATTAATCGGGTTTTAATTGTGTATGAATGTGTGGATTGGGTGCTTCAGAATCGAGAGATTAGTTGCACTAAGGATACTCACATTAGGCATTGTGTTATTAATGGAGTGATTAATTTCATGATGGTTTTATGCTTTCTATCTTAGTTGATTTGCAATTTGATTCAATCATATCTTGTTGATCATTGATTACTTGATGGATGTTAGCCCTAGCACCCCTATCCCCATTTATTGTTTGCATTTGTTCTTGTCTTCTAAGTGTTTGATTATTTGCCTCTTTGTGTTACTTGAGTTTATTTCTAGCTTTTGTTGTGATTTTGCTTGAAACCGTGATTGCAACGATAGTCATCGAGAACTTGTATTTCTAGGGCCTCACGTGTATACTTTTTCCCTTGGGTTCGATAAACTTGATTGGTCTTAATACCACTTGCCGATATTACTACAAATCAAATGGCGCCGTTATCGAAAAATTAGGTTTTGCGCCTTAAGTGAGACTTAGGAATTGTTTGAAGTGGCTACTTGTTGCCGTGTGTTTTTGTTTGTTTTGTTATTTTTGTGTGAATTTGATACTTGATTATCTTGTCTAGATGGAAGGATACGACTCATACGCATGGAATCAAGAGTTTTATCAAGATAGTATGGTGTATCCTCCACACTATGAAGAATTTGGATACAATAATTGGATGAGCTTTGATGATAATTCTTAATTGCAACAAGTTCCATCAAATTATGAAGATTGGACATGTGATGAAATTCCTCCCCCACCTCAAGAGATGTTCCCATACTATGAGCATTATGATCAATTTGATCCATGTTGGGGATATGAATTTCAAGGAGCATCGGAAGGGGATTACTATGACGACGGGAGAAGCTATGAGAATGATTACCAAATGCCACAAGATTTCTCTCATTATGAAGAATGGGGACTCCATGATGTGAGAACGATCTTAAAGGAGATGCTTGGAGTGATGCTAGAAAAATTTGAGGAAGATGAAACGAGATGTGAAGAAATGCTTCCCTTGTATAAAAACATTTATGAGACCAAAGCAATGGTTGAGTCAATAATAGAGGGAAACATGGAGATCACCGAAGCTCAATTCATGGTGTTAAAAGTCAACTCAAATATTTTCTACTCCAAGTGAAGAACATAACCATCATGGAGAATCATCAAGAAGAAGGGGAGGAAGAAAACAAAAGTGAAGTTGATGTAGTAGAGGGTCCAAGCATGAAGGAAAAAGTGGAAGATTTCCTTATCAAGAGTGATGAAGAGGAATGTCCATTGATGGACATGAGCAACAATGTGCAAGAAAATCTAGAAGCATTGAATGAGGAATTGAAGAACGAAATGAGCATTTCTAAACCTTCTAACTCTTCAATTTGTGATTTAATTGAGATTGATGCTTCTATTGATTTGATCTTACCTCTTGAGAACTTTGATTATAGGAAAGAATTAAAGAAGTGCTTGGGCATCCTTGGAGAAAAGAAATGGAGAGGTTTGTTGGTGAGAAAGAAAGGAGGACAACCATCAATAAAATGCAAGGATGCGGATGATGGGTCTCTCCTACATATTTGCCTCCATGATTTTGAAGCCCAAAGGAGGAGATACAATGGGAAGGAGGACCGCTATCCTTGATCATTCCGATGAAGGGAGTTTGAAGTGAACGAATAAGTCCGGCATAGGATAATAAAAATAGCACTTGATGGGAGGCAACCCATCCTTTTTATTTCTTTTTGTGCTTTTTGGTAGCTTTGTGTTTTTGTTTCATTTTTGGGAGAATTGGCTTAGTGCTTAATTGCTCATGCTTAGGAGATTATGCTATCATGCTTGGGAATTTATTTGGATTATTGAGCTTATTGTTGATACCATTAGGAGTTGCATATATTTTAAGCCAAACTTAAAATGCATGCTATCATTCAAGTTTGGGGGTGTTGATCGTTATTGTTTATGTGCATTCCTTATGGTAAATATTTGATGATCCTTATGCTCGATTGTAGGTACACTCACTACATTTGATTGGGATGAGAATGGAATTGCAAGGAAAGACAAGATCAAGAAGGAAAGTGCATAAAAGCATGATGAGCCCTACATGTTTGAAGGAAGATGGAGTTTAAAGGCTTTATGGTACAACACTTCCTTTCAAACTTAGACTTGTCTAAGTTTGGGGGAGGTGTTTTTCTTTCTTTGCCTATCTTTTGTGATCTTCTATGATTTTGGGGCTTGTGGAGCTTATTGCTTATATGATGATGATGCTATAATTGTACTTGGATTCCTTGCACCTATTATTTTTGGGCTTAGTTTGTTTTGAGCTTAATTGTGGTCTTATTGCATATCTTTTAGTATCATTCTTGATTTAGTGAGTGTGCTTGGGATTATGTACATGTGCACTTGTGCTTGATTTGCAAGACTAATTGAATTTTGATTTGGTCATGATTTGATTTGTAGCTTGAAGCTAGCATTCTTGGTAATTGTGTAAAGATGAATGTGATTGAAGATGCTTGATTCATTGTTCAATTTAAGCCCGTGAGCTTTTGTGCCTTAATAATCGTACATTTTATATGGTTGATATAATTTCTTTGTGAGTGCATCATTCATAGATTTGTATGCTAGAACTTGCCACTAGACTTGTTGAAATTGATCTTTGTGTGATTTCATGAAAGTGATAAGAGGCCATGTTTGGATTGATGAGTCACTTTACCAAATTTTCCCCACCATATACACTTGATTTCCTTAGCAAGCCATTTTAAGCCTTATTTCCTTATTCTTTGGCAAGCCAAGTGAAATTGAAACTAATTTGCCTATTTTTATGAGCCTTCTTGTCCTATATTTAGTAAAGCTTGATTGTTGGCTATTGATGGTGATTTGATTGCGAAGTGTGGTGGAAAATGATGAGCTAAGTGATGATGCTTGAGAAAAAGAAATGAAAGGTTGTGAAAAAAAAAAATTGAATTGTGAAAATGTGAAACGAAAAGAAAAGAAAGATTCAATCGTGAGCTTAAAAGAAAGAAAGCTCAAGTGAATGGTGGTGTTTGAACTTTGAAATGCAAAAAGAGAGTGTTGCTTAATGATGATTGAAGAGATGTGAATTGTATTGATTAGTGAACATTCAAGTCTCTACTACTTAGTCACTTTTATCCAAATATATCCCACCTTTCCAAAGAGCTTACATTACAACCTAGAAGAAAGACCTCTTTGATTCTTGATTGTTCACAAATGATATTGATTGAGATTAAGTGTTTTGGCAAGCATATGGTGCGCATGTTTGTGAATTTGATGATTGAGTGCATTATACCTTTATACACTTGAGTGAAGAGTGAAACACTCCATGGAAGGAGCAATGTGTTACGTGTTTGATTGAACATTTGTTTGAGCATGATTCATCTTGATTGTTAGTGGATAGTTGCATTGATACTTATGATTATTGATGAGTTCAATTGTCTTCTACTTCGCCTATGGTGCCATGTGACATAATTGCAATCAATTCACTCCTTTGTGCTTATTTGCTACGTTGCTCGAGGATGAGCAACACTTCAAGTTTGGGGGTATTATGATTGGAGTGAATTGATGCATGTTTTTAGGGCTTATTTTAGTGCAAAGTGATCCAAAGTGTTAGTTTTTGTGCCTAAATGTGTAGAGTATCACTCTGTTGCCTAAAAAGTATTACTTGTGAGATTATTGATGTTTTTCATCCGCTTTACAGTAAATCGGTGGATTTGGCCAAACCGAGAGTACCGGCATGCTTAGAATGAAGAGACGGATGAGACGGACAAAAACGGGGTCGGAGGCGGAGTCCCGGCCAGAAAAATACCCTGGTCTCGACCTCTGGTCGAGGGCCAAAGGCCTCGACTCGAGGGATAGGACGAATGAAGAGAATTGCAAAAATGAAGCTGCCTCGACTCGAGGGCTGAGCCTCGAGTCGAGGGATGGAGAAAAAGGAGCAGCCTCGACTTGAGGGCCGAGCCTCGAGTCGAGGGAGGGCTTAACTCGGAAGCCTCAAGTCGAGGGCTGAGCCTCGACTCGAGGGAGTTGATTTTTTCAGAAATCGTCTATTTAAGGGAGGACGCAGCGCATAATGAGGAGAACTTTAGATAGAGCAGTTAGTAGCGGTTTTGGGGCGATTTCTTAGGTCCCAAGCCAATTTCCCATTGTAGGTAGTGTAGAAGGTAGAATTAGATTTAGATTTCAATTGTTGTTGATTAGATTAACTATAGTTTAGCATTAGATCATTGTTGTTCATCAATTCAAGCTTGTATTTCATTTGGAGATTTGTATCGAGGACTCAAGCATTCCTCTTTTTGTGGATTTAATTCAATTGGTGATGTTCTTCCTCTTATCTCTTTTCAATTTCTTAATTGTTGTGATTTGCTTTTTAATTGTGCATCTAGATTTTCTTCCCATGGATTTTGCTCTTGGCACCATGGGCTAACTCTCTTGTGCTTGGGTTAATTGAAATTGAGGATGATTTGATTGACTATGCTATGATTATTGATGATTAAAGATCAATTGAGTTAGATTGCTTCCTAATTGTGATTCTCAATTGTGCTTCATGCAAAATTATCTCTTTAGATTAATGTTTGATCACCCTAGCAATAGGCGAGAGTTGAGCTAACGTGATCCGGGATTAATCGGGTTTTAATTGTGTATGAATGTGTGGATTGGGTGCTTCGGAATTGAGAGATTAGTTTCACTAAGGATACTCACATTAGGCATTGTGTTATTAATGGAGTGATTAATTTCATGATGGTTTTATACTTTCTATCTTAGTTGATTTGCAATTTGATTCAATCATAGCTTGTTGATCATTGATTCCTTGATGGATATTAGCCCTAGCACCCCTATCCCCATTTATTCTTTGTATTTGTTCTTACCTTCTAAGTGTTTAATTATTTGCCTCTTTGTGTTGCTTGAGTTTATTTCTACCTTTTTGTTGTGATTTTGCTTCAAACCGTGATTGCAATGATAGTCATCGAGAACTTGTATTTCTAGGGCCTCACGTGCATACTTTTTCCATTGGGTTCGATAAACTTGATTGTTCTTAATACCGCTTGCCGATATTACTACAAATCAAGTGTCCCATCCATCTCTTTTTAAATATATACTCCCCGGGTAATACCTCGCACGATCCTATAAGGTCCCTCCCGGTTGGGCTCCAGCTTCTTCACCGCTTCAAGGCATCGGCTCTCCTCAACACCAGCATCTCCTTTTTCAAACGTTCTAGGAACCACTCTTTTATTGTATGCTTTGCCTTGATCCGGCTTTGTATCTCTCGGCTCTCACTCTAGCAGCCTCTCTTTCTTCTTCGAGTAGGTCCGTGTTCTCCTTCATCGTTCTGGTTTGTCTTCTCATTGAAATGCTCAATCCGATGGGAACTCATCCCTATTTCTGCGGGCAGCATAGCGTCGGCTCAATATATTAACCGAAAAGGAGATTCACCTATTGCGGCTCTCGAAGTAGTTCTATAGGCCCATAAAACCGGGTCTAGTTCATCGACTCATGCTCCCCAACACTCTCCAATCGTGCTTTGATCCCATTAACCATGATTCGATTGGTGACCTCTACCTCGGCCATTAGCACTGGGGTGTGCCATCAAGTGAACTTCTCGCGAATCTTCAAGCCCCTGCACCATTCCTGGACCTTCTCGCCATTGAACCGAGTCCCATTGTCCGACACAAGGATTCTGGGAACTCCGAATCTGCAACATATAAACTTCCACAAGAATTTTATCACATTTGTTCATCGATTCGAGCCAAAGGGGCTGCCTCAACCCATTTATCAAGTAGTCCACCGCCACAATTAGGAACTTTCGTTGGCCACGAGCTAGGGAAAAGGGCCCTACCAGGTCCATTCCCCATTTGGTAAAAGGGCACGGGCATAAATAGCCCCCATCTCCTCGGCAGAAGGTGGATCAACGGGCCATACTTTGACACCTTTCGCACCTCTTCACTAGGTCCTTTGCATCCTCTTTCATAGTCGGCCAAAGTACCCGGCCCTTAGGGTCCTTCTTGCAGCGCCCGAGCTCTTGCGTGATCCGCCGCACATCCCTCGTGCATTTCTTTCAACACATGCTTTCCTTCCCTACTAGATAGACATCTTAGATATGGACATGTGAAAGATCGCTTATACAATTGATCACCAATTATACAGAATCGATTCTAAATTGCTTATCCCTCCGAGACCCCGTAGCAAGGTCCCGAGTTAAAGCTTTCCGCATTTCATTTCTCCAATCTGCGGCGTCCTCAATAGCTCCCACTACGGGTTACGTAGCCTCCCTTTCGGTCGTGACCAAAGTTATCTTGCTTGACCCTCCTATCGGTGAGGAACTAGCAAGCTTTGCCAATCCGTCCGCCTTCATATTCTCCTTTCTAGGTATCATTTGGACCTCAAACCGATAGAACCTGCTCTCCAGCTCCTTCACTAGGTCTTTATATACTATTATCTTGGGGTCTTTAGCCTCACAATCCCCATTCACTGTTGGGACACTAACCGAGAGTCGAAAATATGATTATACCTTGAGCTCCCAAATATGCCGCCATCTCTCGCCCTCTAATCGGCGCCTCATACTGCCCCATTATTAGAGGTCTGAACCGGAACTTGACAGCCACTCCGAGTCTCTAATCCATGGGGATCAATTATCACAATACCGGCTCCGAACCTATCGGTTGTTGTTGATCCATCCACATAGAGCTTCTAGAGTGCGATCTCACTCCGGCCGTGTAGCCTCTGAATGAAATCCGACAAGGCTTGGGCCTTAATGGCTCTTTTGGGCTCGAACTCCACCTGGTATTCATCCAATTCAATTGCCCATTTCACCATCCTCCCTGACAGATCAGCACAAGCTATCACCTGCCTCATTGGATAGTTAGTCCTAACAACAATCTCATGTGATAAAAAAATAGTGCCTCAATCTCTTGGTCAGAATCATAACCGCCAAAGCCGCCTTCTCGATCTTCGAGTACCTACTTTCCACCTCTTGGATAAGCTTACTTACATAGTACACTCGACTTCTGTTCGAGCCTTGTTCCTTTATCAACACCGTGCTCGGGAGTGTTCACCCACGTATAAATATAAGTACAAGGTATCACCGGCAAGGGCTTTGTGAGTGTTGGGAGCCGAGCTAGATGAATTTTGAGCTCCTCAAAAGCCTCTAAGCACCGCTCGTCCCAAGTGAATTTAGATCCTTTCCTAAGGATCCGGAAGAACTGATAGCTCCTTTCTCTACCGACTGGCTATGAACCAAACCGGTCAAGTTACCCTCCCGTTCAGCGTCGGAGCTCCTTCAAAGTCCTAGGAGGCTGCATGTTCAAGATCGCACGCACCTTCTTAGGATTCACCTCTATTCCTCTTTGATTCATCATGTATCCCAAAAATTTACTCGCTTTGACTCCAAAAGAGCATTTAACGAGGATTTAGCATGATTTCATTCCTTCGTATTGTCCTAAAGAATTCGTCTAGGTCGGCAACATGCTCGGGGCTCTCTCGGCTTTTCCAAAGATATCATCCACATACACCTCCATATTCCTACCTATCTCGCTCCCGAAATACTTTGTCCACTATGCGCCGATAGGTAGCTCCCGCATTAATTAATCCGAAAGACATCTTCACATAACCCAAAGTTCCACAAGGTACAATAAAGTGACCTTTGGGATATCACCCGAATACAATCGTATCTCGGTGATATCCTTGATATGCATCCATCATGCTAAGCAACTCAAAACTAGCTGTGGAGTCCACTAATTGATCAATTCTTGGCAACGGTAGTGGTCCTTGGGCATGCTTTGTTTAGGTCCCAAAATCAATACACATCCTCCACCGCCAACCTCTTAGGGACCGAACGACGTTAGACAGCCATTCCGGGAACTCGATCTTCTTCACTGTCTGCATTAAGCAGGCTTCTCCACCTCTTCTCTAATGATCGTGTCCTTCTCGGCTCCAAAATGTCGAAGTTTCGCTTCACCGGCTTTACTTTAGGATCGGCATTAAGATAGTGCATCGCCACCTCGGTGAGGTATCCCCTTCATATCTAATGGGAAAAAGCAAACAAATCAACATTTTCTCTTATCAAACGTATTACCTCTTCGGCGACTTGGTGCTCCATATGGGTCCCGATTCGTGGTAAACCCGCTTTATTGGGGAATATCTCCACCGGCATTAACTCCTCCTCGCCTTGAATCTTGGAGGTTCCTTCCTCTTCTTCATGGAGGACTTTGCACCTCTTCTGCTCGGGATCTCGATCTCCTAGTTCTATTAAGCTGGTTAAAGTACGTCTTGTCAGCCATCTTAACAGAGTCTACATAGCATCTTCGAGACTAGAATCGGTCCCCTTTTACTTCCCATACTTGATCTTCAACCGGGAACTTCATCTTCATATGATAGGTGTATACTATTGCCTAGAAAGTATTCAAGATCAGTCTTCCAAATATCACATTGTATGAAGACGACACATCCACGATCAAGAACGTCCCCATCATAACCTTCCTTCGAGGAGGAGTGCCTAAACCCACCTGCAACATCACCGTTCTAGCGGCTGAATAGCTCCTCCGGTGAACCCATATAGAGCCGTATCAACAGGCTCTAATCTCACGCTCAGTTCATCCTCTTCAAACAGTCAGAAACATAATATCTCGCTGAACTCCCTGTATCCACAAAAATACGAGTTACATCATATCCGGCAATATCGTTAGTAATTACCAAGGCATCGCTATGAGGTCCCCGAAGTTTCTTCACCATCTTCTCGGTCCGAAGTGGATGTGGGGAGTGCTCGTCACTCGCCCTATCTCTCTTATCTCGCACCTTCGTCTATCATTTGAGTCATCACTAAAGGTAGCATTAAAATTCAATTTTCTCCTAAGTCCGTATTTGCACACTCATTTGCATAGTGTTCAAATCCAGTGCATGCATCACACTTAACTGATTTTCTAAATTCGGGATCATACCTTGGTTTACTACCTCTTTCAATTTGCCTTGATTGACTCGATCTCTCCTTCTTTCGGGGTAGGTGTTGTGTTGTGGATCTTTGGTTGGATATTCCCCTTGGATCTGCTCATCGCTTTTCCTCGGTAGGAGTTAAACTTCTTTGTCGCCAGTGGCGATGTTGTCGATTGTTACAACATAGAGTCTGTCACATCCTCATCGTAATCAATCTCGATTACAAAAGATTGATGTTCATCACTTGTGGATGCTTCTCCTTTGTAAACAACAACCTTCTTACCATCATTCTCCTCGGTTGGATGAAGTTAATCTCATAGGTCTTAAGAATGCTTATAAGCTCATTATGACTCAATGTATCTGTGTCCTTTGCTTCTTCTATAGCACAAATTTTTGCGTCAAATCTTTTAGGAACAGTAACGTAAAATCTTATGCACTAACTCGTATTCGAAATTGGATCTCCAAGCGGTTGAGCTTCATTGGCAATCTCCGTGACACGTTCATTGTAAGATGAAATGGTTTCATCTTCCTTCATTCTCGTGTTCTCGAACTTCGTACCTAGCATTCGTAGTTTTGTTCTACGAACACTATCGCACCCCTCACAATGCTCTTGTAAATGATCCCAAGCCTCTTTTGCGACACGCTTAGATATGATCTTGAACATAATCATATTAATCGAGACAAAATTGCATTTAAGGCTTTAGAATTGTAACTACCAATTGTCCTTTCATCATTTGTCAAGTCAGCTTCTCGTTTGACTTGAGTTTCTCCTTCATTATCGGCCGAGTTCTCGGGGCTGTCCATCCGTAAAGAACACTCCTCCAAGCACGTTCATCTATGGATTTAATATACATCCGCATCCTAGGCTTCCAATAGGCACGGTTTGTTCCATCAAGAACAAGAGGTCTAATAGGACCGAGAGAGTGGATACTCCATTGCAAAATAAAAAGACACACTAAAACACAGGATCTAAACGTAGTACCGTCAAGTTTTAGGCTCGTGCCAATTGAAAGTGTGCGTGTAGTGTAAAATGTAATGATGTTGTACTGAATGTTATGGCATGCACTAAAAAATCTAAATATCGAGAATGTAAAACACAACGGAAGACTAACACTACAATGCAAAGGAGTAAATTTTTCATAGACTTGTTAATTAAAGTTTATGATGCTTGTCGGCTAAACGTTTCACTAATTTGAGAGTGAATACAAAAGTTTGTGTAAAGAGTTTCCAAGACGGAACCTTTACAACAAAAATAAAAACTCAATATCACCTATTGACTCTTAAACGGCTAAGTGTAGTATTACAAAATATTACACCGTCAAAAGTAAATCAAAGTATCAAAGGCATCTACGCTTAATGACACTTCAAGATATCTATGTTGGTAAACGAGGTAATATGCACAAGTACCAACGTAAAGGGGAATAACGGCCCTATCTCTTGGATGCACTAACGCACTCAACAATTGATATTTGGATATTCCTTGTCATTCTGAAGTCCTCGGTCTTCTATTTATAGATGTCCTCGGCTTCAACCATAGATCCTTGTAGATGGATCTAGAAAGACTCCAAAATAACTTTCCCTTAATTCTCTCACTTAACCGTCCATGTAGATAGTTGATATCGTGGTTTTTACTCCCGCAACCGCATGATCTAGGTCCTTCTAAATCTCTCTGGAATTAGTCTTGAATCGGATCCTTGTAGAAGATTCTGAATCCGTCCTCAATGTTGTACTCGATGTTACAAAGCATCTACGACAACATTTGACTAAGTCTTCATTCCAGATCCCTATAGAACGTTCTAGATCTTCAACT
Source organism: Paraleonurus japonicus (assembly GCA_030762865.1). Taxonomy (NCBI): domain Eukaryota; kingdom Viridiplantae; phylum Streptophyta; class Magnoliopsida; order Lamiales; family Lamiaceae; genus Paraleonurus; species Paraleonurus japonicus. The sequence continues at coordinate 26,837,490 of CM061060.1, forward strand.
CCGCAATGTCACAACATCTACTACAACATTGAACTGTTAGAGAATAAAAGTTAGTTATATGAAGAAAGAAAGGGTCAAATTCTAATGTAGCGTAATATGTGATAACATCACATGCGACATCAACACCACACTTGACTCCCTCACTATAACGATGCAAGAGAGCCAAATTCTCGAATCGCACCACATGTTTATAGGGATCGGCGTCCCATCGTACTCATAATTCAAAGGTTTGAAGTTAGGGTAGCTCATCCTGCAAAATCTCATTAGAAAGCTGGGAACCAGATATAGGTCTAGAATCACTACCTCGAGTATTCATCTACTTCCTCATACCGTTAATCACTTACGGAGAGCCGAAATTTGGCCTCCGGTATTCCCGAGATGGGAATCACCCTTACCATCTATTGCATCTCCCACATTCCTTCTCTCGGCGGGACGCTCCACGGTATCTCTACCTCGGCTCTTTCGGGGGCTGTCCGAAATCACCTCATCCTCCTCTCGCAGCTTCGAGCCCTTGCTCTGTCCCTTCCATCAGATCTACGTGCTCGTGATGACACCGGCACCGATTCTCTGTTAACCTCCTTCTCATTTCCCTCACGGGGCGTGGGAAACTGAATTCCTTCTCTAAGGATAGCCTCCAACATGGTTCTTACTTGTAACATCAATTTGCTCCCGAGAGATGTCGATACTCCAGGGGCCACAGGCCTTGAAAGACAGACACCCCTATGCCGGAATCACCCCCTGGCCCCGTACCTTCGCCTTGTCCAACGGGAGGTGGAGCGGGAGGTTCTTCTCTCGCTTAGTCTCGATCCACCTAGATTTTGATTTTCTCCGAACTCACATTTGCATCCTCCCTTTGTGGATGAGATGTAAGGAGATCCAACCGAGCCCTTTTTGTGTCGGGGCTAACACTTACCATCGTGCGAGGTGACGCCACCTCCCTTCTTGCTACTGTTCGGTGATAGGGGTGGAAAAAGAATAAAGATGGCCGTCCTCTTCCTCCCCCATCCTTCTTAGATTCATCTTATCCTCCAGTCATAGTAATCATAATTTCACAGAAACTCACGTCTTAAACTCAAGTTTCCCATAAACGGCGCCACTTGATGCGTGCAATAAAGTCACACTAACAAGAATCGAACCCGTACACGAGATTCGCGAGATCACCCTTCAAATACGTACTACAATCATGCAATTCGAACCCGTACTCCGAGCTCGAGTACTGCAAAACACGCCGGAGGGTCCCCGGCGTAGGGACTCCGACGCTCAAGTCAATGATTGGAAAGAGTGTAAAAGGAGGGCCCTAAATACCCGAGATAGGGACCTCTGGGAGCTAATATGAACTAGTGAATAAGTGTAACGTGCTCAAAGTGTGATAAGTAGATAAGTGAATTCGTACCTTTTCTCCCATACCGATCATACATTAATAGTACTGGAAGAGGACGGTTATCTCCACCCTCCGATGAAGCTCTCTTCTCTTCATCGTGTTCCTCCCACGTTTACGTCCATCCTCCACGCCCCATTCCTCTTTTCTCGGAATATCCTCTTCCGCATCCTTCTTCATACCCTTTTCAGGCTCTGTTTGACCGAGTCTTCGATTGTTCACTAGTTAATCCCTATTTCGTAGGTTTATTGTTAATCGCTAGCCCTTTTTCAGTAACTATCCTAACTACTTACTCTATTCTCGTTAATCTGATCCCATATCAACATTTTGGGCTTATCCATACATCTCTAGCTCTGGGCCTCTCTTTGGGCTCTCGTTGGGTCCTCGCCCATTCCTCGGCTCCTTGACCTTATTTGGGCCTGATTTGGCCTAAAATATATTTGTAAATTTAGGTAAGAGTGACTCAAATAGTAGAGACTTAAATGTTAACTAAGCATTTCAATACACATCTCTTCAATCTTCATCAATCAACTCTTTCTCTTGCACTTCAAAGTTCAAACACCACCATTCTCTTGAGCTTTCTTTAACAATAAAGCTCACAATTGAATTTTTCTTCCTTTTCACTTTCACATTTTTTCACAATTCAATTTTTTCATCAACCTTTCTTTTCTCAATCAATCAACTTAGCACATCAATTTTTCCACCACACTTTACAAGCATTGCACCATCTATTTAGCCAACAATCAAGCTCTACTAAACATAGAACAATAATGCTCATAAAAATAAGCAAATGGCTTCAATTTCACTTGGCGTGCCAAAGAATAAGGATATTAAGCTCAAAATGGCTCACTAAGGAAATCAAATATTTTTGGTGAGGAAAAATTTGGCTAGGTGACTCATCATATCAAACATGGCCTCTTATCATATTCATGAAATCACACAAAGAATTTCAACAAGTCCATAAGCAAGTTCTAGCATACAAATCCATGAATGATGCACTCACAAAGGAATTAAATCAACCGTAAAATGTACGATTATAAAGGCACAAAAGCTCACGGGCTTAAAATGAGCAATGAATCAAGCATTTTCAATCACATTCATCATCACACAATTATCAATCATACTAGCTTCAAGCTACAAATCAACTCATGATCATATCAAAATCCAATATATCTTGCAAATCAAACACAAGTGCACATGTACATAAGCTCAAGCACACTCACTATGTCAACAATGAATCCTCAAAGATAAGCAATAAGTCCACAATTAAGCTCATTACTAATCAATCCAAAAATAATCAAGGAATCCAAGGCATCAATATAGCATAAGCATAAAAAATAAGCTCAACAAATCCAAAACCATCAAATCATCCATACACATCATCAATAGAAATCATCAAGTATCCACAAATCCATCAATAATCAAGAGAATTAGTACAACCAAAGCAACCGCAATCATCAAATCAATACAAATCACCCAAGAGGAATCAAAGAGAGCTAAATGAACTAGAGGAGAGGGATAGGAAATAGGGGAATCGCCCTAATCATTAGTCGGAGGTGGCGGAGAAGGGTAGTGGCCCGGCCCGAGTTCCACGAGCTCATCTGCTGGAGGAGAGAGTACATATCTTGTTGGTTCTTCGTATACTCCTCCTGCATCCTCCTATCTCTTCATTAAATCGTCGGGACTCCTCCATGACTTGAAAACACTCGTCTGTCTCGTGAGGCACTCCAACCGCATCCTCGACTGTCGGCCCACATCTCATCGGTGAGTGTCCACTTGCCTCGTGATGAGCCGCCGGCCTCGAATCGCCTACTCCGCATCTCATCCCGCCGGTAGTAGTTGATCTCTGGCAGTACTCCTCGTCCTCATCCATCCTAACCGCTCCTCGGCCCGGCCTCATCCTCGTCGCCTTCTTCTTCCTCTTCATTTTCCTCATCCCCGACCTCGGCCTCTTCCTCGAGATCCGACCTCCTTGCCGCTCCTCCTCCTTATCATCATCCTCACAGAGGTCCACTCCGTGCTCTCAAGTATAAGCATCAATAGCCTCGGTGTGTCGCTGCGACAACATCTCGGAGGTTGATAGTCACATGCCCCGCTGCTCCAAACACGGTAGTCAACCTCTTATTAGGAAGAAGGAATCGGCCTCCGAGGTGTCTTCGAAAGTACCAAGTCCTCCCGATGAGGTCTAAGGTCTTCATCCGCCTCAGCCCTTCCAACGCTCGCATGTTGTGCATCGGAATACCGAAGTGCTCGGGTATCAATGTAATCAAACCTCTGAAATTAATCTTCTTGAATCGGGTGCTCTTCACCCTCTCAAACAAATAGCGTAGATAAGCAACAGGCGTTGAATCGATCCCGTGGAGGAAACACCACAATACATATAACTCTTCGAAACTACTGCTCCTCCCTCGGATCGGGCAAATATAGTGTTGGATAAGATCTTCTCCAAATACCTCATCAACTGGGTTGCGGATCTGGTACTCTTAGACTTTCCTGAGAATAAGCAGCTGCTCCGGTGCCCCCGAATCCGATATCCTTCTCCAAAACTTCTTGGCGTTATACTCTCATCTAATGTTCAGCAATGAGCCGTCAGATCGGTTGGTGCACTAATAATCTCGTTGATCTCGTTCACTGTCAATGTGTACTCGTTCCCTATCAACTCGAAAGTGATCGCCCGTGGGAACTTGGCCTTCCTAGCCTTGTCGAATGTAACGGTGCACAAGAACTCCGAGTGAGCCCCAAGTAGGTCCGTGGCCTCTTGGCCGAAATCTGGACATGCCGACCTGCTCAAAGAGTCTAGGGATGTCCTCATCTATCCCCATCGAGACCATACGGTCATGGTCTACGAGGCGGGTCTTCACCACCTTGTTGTAGATCTCGCGTACAAAATGGAGTGCTTTCTCCACTTGTAGTCATCCCACAAAATACCCAACTGAGCCAGATCTTATTCGCGAATCTAACGGCTCTCTCTCTCTTTCTGAACTCCTCGTGAGAAAAGTTATATGCAATCGGCACCTCGAAACATCTTTCTGCAAAATTTTCCAAGGCAACAATTAGCACATAGTAGTAGCAATATGAGCCAAATATGATAGCAATTAAGCACATGAACGAGTCAATCATCACAACTCCAATCTCAAACAATTCCTAAGTGCATAAGCAACTATCTCAAATAATTGGTCAAAAATCTCAACTAAGCAAAAGGTAATAAAAGTGCATCAATAAATCCCTACAAATATGCATACTAAATAGAATAGCCACAATAATCAAATATCATCACTTAAGCTCACTAAGATATGCAATTAAGCTCAACAAAATTATGCAAAAATAATATAGCCATCTAATCGAGTATTTAATCAATAACAATCAACTATCATGCACTCCTATCCTCAATTAAGCAAACATGACCAAATATCACATATACTCACTAGGAATTCCAAAAATCAATTAAGCACATCTCATACCCATGGCCAAAAAATTCACAAAGGCATTCACCAAATATCACAATTAATCCTAACATGCCTTCTAACTCAACAATCAATCCAAATTCACCATCAAAAGGCTCAAATTCGTCCAAATCAATCATGCATACAAGGTGCTTGTAAAAATACCCAAATGAAATTCCAACTTCAACACACAATTTGACAAAATTTAATCCTACCCATGCATTAATCTACTCAAGGACGTAATTAAAGAGCCAAGAGACGAGCAATTCATACCTTATATCAATGGAAATTCAGCCTAGGAGGAGATTGGAGAACACCCACTAGGGTCTAATGATATGGATGATGGTATGATATGATAATCTATGAATGTATGGTGAATTTGAGTGCAAATGGTCGGAAATGAGTGAGGACGCAAAGGGGATCGAGGGCTAGGCACGGGTCGTGGGCGTGAATCTGCGAATCGATGCAATATTTAAAAATGTCCCGGCCTTGACTCGAGGTCCAGCCCTCGACTGGGGCATCCGAAAATTGAAGTCCCTCGACTCGAGGCTCAGCCCTCGAGTCGTGCTTGTGATTTAAAATTCCGCCTCGACTCGAGGCTCAGGCCTCGACTCAAGGGATGCATGATTTTTGAAAATTGCCTAAGTATGGATCCCTCGACCCGGGGATTGGTCACCTCGACCAGGGGTCGAGTCCAGAGAATTTTTACGGATTCGGACCCGACCCAGCCCGACCCCGAAACTCCTAAAAATGACCTACTCGACCCCAACGAACCCAAATATGTAAAAACTAACCTTTTTGGTCCCTCGATTTAAGCACTGGTCGCTCATTTGATCGAGGAGACCGGAGTCTCTTCCTTTTGCTCATTTTTCACCAACTTTTAAGCTCTTCCTTTCTTTTAATCTTGAATTCCTTGCAATTCCAATCACTTCCCAATCAAATGTAGCAAGTGTACCTACAATCGAGCATAAAAATCATCAAATTATTACCACAAAGAGATGCATGTAACCAATAAACGATCAACACCCCCAAACTTGAATGTAAGCATGATTTCAAAGTTGGGCACAAGAGTGATACAAATACATATGCAAATCCTAATGGTATCATTAAGCTCAATAATCCAAATAATCCAATAGCATGATATCATAACCTCTTAAGCATGAGCAATACAATTCCAAGCCAATTCTCTAAAACAAAGACCAAAAACACAAAAACACACAAAATCAACAAAAAGGATGGGTTGCCTCCCATCTAGCACTAGGTTTAACGTCCTTTGCCGAATGGAACTCAAGGAGTTCATACTTCCCTTTCCATGAAGACATGAGGATCATCTTTGTGCCTCACTAGATTTTCCTTTGCAAAAAGGCAACATCCCCATTTGTCTTCCAATAGGAGCTTTCCTCCTTCTTTGACCTCTTTAACCGTCAACACTTCCTTGAGTCTCTCCACGCTTAGTAATCGACTCCACCCGATTCGCTCCACACCACTTGATCTCCAACTATGAAACTCACTTCCTTCATCTCAAGTGGTGTCCTTCTCTCTTCTAACACCCCCAAACTTGAGCATTGCTCAAGCTTGGTCACATTTTTCTCACCATCTTCAAGCTTCTTATCTCCTGGGTCAAGCAAAGGTTCAATGAGAGCTTTCTCCTTCCTAAGATCATCAAGAGAAACACAAGACTTATTAGCAATCACTTTACAAGAAGGAATAAAATGCTCATTAATCAAAGAATTAGAAGAAGTAGAAGGTGTAGAATCATCCCTATCAATGGAAGGGTATAAATCGTTGATCTCTATGTATCCACACATCTTCTTTTCCAAAGTACTTAGAGCATCTTCTTCCAATGGAGCTCTAGTAAACGTCACCTCTTCTCCATTAAAGCTCAACTTGAGCTCCCCTTTCTCAACATTGATCATCGCTACCGGTAGCAAGGAAAGGTCTACCAAGAATGATAGGTGCCTCAAGCTCTTCCTTCATATCAAGCACGATAAAATCAATCGGGAAGATAAACTTGTCACTCCTACTAATACATCTTCAACGATCCCGAAAGGATGAGCATAAGATTGATCTGCCAATTGAAGATTGATATTTGTAGGAGTCACCTCTCCTAACTCCAACTTCTTAAAAATGGACAAAGGCATGACATTTATACTAGCTCTCAAATCACATAAGCCTTCGACTTTCCCATTCTCTCCAATTTCACAAGGAATAATAAAACTCCCCGGATCCTTTAGCTTTTGAGGTAGGTGTCTCTCTAGAATCTCCTTGCATTCTTCCACCAATTTGATCATACCCTTCTCATCCCATCTCCTCTTCTTGGACATGATTTCTTTCAAGAATTTCTTGTAGTAGGTAATTTGCTCAAGGGCATCTAAAAGTGGAATATCAACATGCAAGCTCTTAAAAACCTCTAAAACCTTATCAAACTCCTCATCAAGCTTTTTCCTCCCAAGTCTTTGAGGAAATGGAACCGGAGTAGGTCTCATGGGAACTCCCCATCCATCTTTGGACTTCTCTTCTTCTTTGGACTCTCCCTTTACCTTGATCTCTTCACTTGCCTCTTTCTCAACAACCACACTTTCTTCACTTGCCTCTCTTCTTTCTCCACCTCTTTCTCAACTTCAACTTCCTTGGGCATCTTTGGGCCTTCATATCTAGCACCACTCCTTAGTTGAATAGCACTACAAAACTCCTTTGGATTAGGCTCGGTGGTAGATGGATATTTCCTCTTATTTTGTAAATGATCCACCGTCGATGAAAGCTTCCCAACCGTTGTGGCCAATTGCCCCACATGATGCTCAATAGTCTTGAACCTTGTGTACATTTGCTTCCCAATGTCATCTAGCCTTGAGTCATTTGCCTCCAACCTCTTCACAATCATACCAAGAAGCTCCTCCGTAGTAGCCTTCCCCTCATTATTAGGTGCTTTGGCACCGGATCAAATCCGAGGAAATTGAATGGCGGCTCTTGGATTGGCATATGAAAAATTTTCATGTCTCCTCCAATTGTTGGCATTAAATGGAGCTTGAAGTTGAAAATTACCTTGAGGCATATTTTGATAAGGCACTTGATATGGCCTTGCTCCTTGGAAATTGCCTTGATAATTGCTTTGATAGCCTCCTTGATATGGAGGCCTTCCCATATAGTTCACTTCTTCAATCGGCAAAGGACTTGGACACAATTCAACTTGAGGGATGGATGGACTCACATTTTGTTGGGCTTGAGAAGTAGTAAGAGCTCCCAAACGGTCCATCATCGTCATCATCACAGCTTCATAGACTCTATCTCCTCCACATGGGACACTCTATGATGCGCTCCACGATTAACCGACACTTGGAAAGAATCTTGGGAAATATTCTCCATAATCTCATTCATTTGCCCCACCGTCTTCGACCAAATAGAACCATTAGCACATGCATTTAAAAAGGAACGATCACCATCCGTCAAGCCATTGCAAAAATACATGATTGTTTGTTCCTCCGGAAAGCCATGTTGGGGACAATTAATAAGCAACATGTCGTATCTCTCCCAAGCTTCCGGTATAGTCTCTCCATTCTTTTGGCGTAAATGTGAAATCGCCTCCTTGGCTTGCACCGTCTTTGATGGCGGATAGAACTTCATCAAGAATCTTTTGCTTAAGTCCTCCCACATACGAACGATTCTGGGAGGGATCGAATTTAGCCATGCTTTGGCTCTCCCCTTAAGAGTAAAGACAAAAACACTTAGCTTCTTAGCATTCTCGGACACTACATTGTACTTTGTGGTGTCGGAAATCTCTAAAAATTGTGTCATGTGTTGATGAGGGCACTCTTCTTCATCCTTCCCTTCAAATTGCTTCTCTCTAAGCATCCTTACAAGTGCGGGACTTATCTCAAAATTATTGGCTTCAATTCTTGGCCTTGCTATTCCATCATAATGCTCACGAAGTTGAGGCTCAAAGAATTCCCTCAATGGCCTACCTTGACGTGGAGGCTCTTGCATCGGTTGTGGTTGGGCTTGTGGAATATGAGGTGGCTCTTGATATCGTGGCTCATGGTTGTATGGCATATGAGGATAGTATGATGGGAATTGTTGTGGATGAGGTGGATAGTATGGATATTGGTGAGCTTGTGGAGGGTAGGGGTATGGATTTTGGTAGGGAAATTGATGTGGTGGCATCCCTTGAGGGAAAGGGCCAACTTGAGCATTGAAAGGCAAATTGTGTCCATTACCTCCTCCATTCTCTTGCATTCTCCCTCTCCATTTCCATTAACCTCCTCAACATGAGGTTCACCAACAACTCTCTCTTCATGCATCAACTCTTCACCTTCCATCATTTCTCGTCTCCTTCTCCCACGATTTCTTCGAATTGTAGCTTCAATTTCCAGATTGAGTGGCAAAGGTGGTATACCACTACATCTTGTAAACATGCACCTACAAACCACCAATCCAAGTATCAAATTCCAACAAAAGCAAAGAACAAAACAAATATACAAAAACAAAAACAAGTAGCCACCCCAAACAATTCCTAAGTCTCACTTTAGGCGCAAAAACTAATTCCCGACAACGGCGCCATTTTAATTGCGGTAATTGGGCAAGCGATTTTAAGACAACCAAGTATATCGAACCCAATGGAAAAAGTATGCAATGAGGCCCTAGGAATACAAGCTCTCGATGACTATTATTGCAATTCGGTTTGGATTAAAAACACAATACAAATGCTCAAATTAAAAACAAACAACTAATCAAGCAAATTATCAAACACTTGGTATGCTAAAACAAGTAGCTAAAATCAATGGGGATTGGGGTGCTAGGGATAATATCCATCAAGGAATCAATGATCAACAAGCTATGATTGAATCAAATTGCAAATCAACTAAGATAGAAAGCATAAAACCATCATGCAATTAAGCTTCCATTAATCACACAATACATAATGTGAGTATCCTTAGTGCAACTAATCTCTCAATTAAGAAGCACCCAATTCATACAATCATACACAATATAACCCGATTAATCCCGGATCACGTTAGCTCAACTCTCGCCTATTGCTAGGGTGATCAAACATTAATCTAAAGAGATAAAAATGCATGCAAGACAATTTGAATCACAATTAGGGAACAAACTATCTCAATTGATCAACAATCATCAATAATCATAGCATAAGACAATCAAATCATCCTCAATTTCAATCATCCCAAGCACAAGAGTATTAGCCCATGGTGCAAAGTGCAAAACCCATGGGTATAAATCTAATTGGACAATTAAAAATCTAATTACAACAATCAATGAATTTAAAGGAATAAAGTGGAAGAACATCACCAATTGGATTAAAAATGATCAATAATAGAAATGCTTCAATCTTCAATGTATCTTCAAATGTGTTCTTCTCTTCAATTGAATTACAACTTGGAAATGAAAAACTAATGGATCAAATGCTAATCTAAGGTTCAAATGATTAAAATCTATCTAAATCTAACAATCTAATCAATTTACAATGAGAATTAAGCTATGGAATGAGAAATTCACCCTAAAACCGTAAAATAACCGCTCTAATGAAGGTTATGGAGAGTATGCTCTGTTTTCCGCTCAAATGAGCTTAAATCCAAAATTTTCTTATTTCGGCATCCCTCGAGTCGAGGCTTCTTAAGTCGCTAATGCGCTTCTTCAAATTATCTCCAGCCTCGACTCGAGGCTCAGCCCTCGAATCTTGCTTGCTTCAAAATTTAGAATTCCATCACTTTGCCGGCAACCTCGGGTCGAGGTCTCGGCCCTCGACCGGAGGTCGATTACAGGAATTTTCTCAACCCGAACTCCACCTCGACCCCGTTTCGCCCGTCTCGATCGTCTCTTCACCCTATGAATGCCGGTACTCTCAATTTGGCCAAATTCCACCGATTTACTTGAAAACGGAACAAAAACATCAAAATTCTCACAGTAATACTTTTATGGCAAAGTAGTGATGCTCTACACATTTAGGCACAAAATCTAACACTTTTGATCACTTTTTGCACTAATGCTCTACACATTTAGGCACAAAATCTAACACTTTTGATCACTTTTTGCACTAAAATACCCCTAAAATTATGCATCAATTCACTCCAATCAACCATATCAATATATATATATATATATATATAATAACAAAACTTACCTGCGAAGTTAATTATTAAGGCGGTGGAGGAGGATATGCATACCATATCAATAATCAATTAGAAGCTTAAAGAAGAAAGGGCCGAGAAATAGAGAGAGTGCGACGGAGAGAGAGTGAGAGGGAGAGAGAAAGGGAGAGAGAGTTGTGCATGCGAGATTCAAGTATTTTGGTAAGTATTCGATTTCCATCAATCGACAAATTTTATACCGTTTTAAAGCTTTTGATGAGTAGAAAAAAATCCTACCCTCAAATTATTAATAATTGTTCTTATGTGATAGTAAAAATGATAAAAAGGGTTTACGGATTTAATTTATATCAACGTTTTGCAGACTTGAGGTAAGTAAAAATTCATTTGCACCTACAATGCATAAATATAATATTTTGTGAAGTATTAATGCTTAATTGATGATAGGTGAATATTACGTTAATTGTGATATCTGATTGATATTCAATAGTTATTGTGAAAGTGTCTGTGAGCTCAATATTTTATGTGGATTAAATATGTGAGTTCGGTGATTATCGTGAAATGAACCTCGTGAGTTCGAGTTATAATTATGAATTGAACTCGTGAGTTTCATGATTATTGTGAAATGAACTTATGAGTTCTCGCAATTTTTATAAAAATGGATAGGGTGATTGAATTGGTGAGTTGTGAGTAGAAATAAATTAGGCGAGTGATTAGAAATGAATTAGGTTATTTCAAAAAGAGTATTCATATCGGCCACGTGATGGCTTTTATATTGAGCGTAAGACATATATCGGTAATTACGGGACTCCTAGCAAATGAGTAGAAATAAATTAAGTGGGTGATTAGAAATGAATTAGGCGAGAGCGATTAGAAATGAATTAGGCAAGCGATTAGAAATGAATTAGGGGATTTCAAAGTGAGAACGGAATGGGCGACCTAGGAGTTAAGGCGACCAGAGAGAATCGATGTATGCCACCTAGAGTAGGCAATCGGCCGTGTATGATAATGTTTGAGAACGGAATGGGCGTCCTAGGAGTTAAGGCGACTAGAAAAAATCAGGCGTATGTGGGCCACCGAGTTCAATTGTTGCAGAATGAACCTGTGAGTTCAAAGGTCATCGTGAAATAAATTTGTAAATTATATGATTATTGCGAAATGGAAATGGTGTTTTCGGCATGTAATTCTACGTGTGTATATCTTTGGATTGCATCATGCATATCATGCATTAACATGAAAATATGTTATCAAATGGTGTGATAGACCACTTGATTATGCACCGAGGACGGCGGGCGACCTAGGAGTTAAGGCGACCAGGCCTGATCTGGCGTATACTACCTAGAGTAGGCCACCGTCACATGTGCTATGGTGTTGTCACACATTTATTGATTTTACAGAGGGGACTTCGAACGGACAGGGGGTCGAGGTTTGGTGATGGACCTCGCTAGGCCGTTAGAGGGTGGGATCCTCAACGGTATGGGTCGGCGTGGAGGGATAAGTTCTTGGTGGTCATGAGGTGCGCGATGGGGGACCCTTGGTGGCCAAAAGAGGATGGGCCTCACGTCGAGGTCATACATATAGTGGCCTAAATTGATGATTTTAAAGAGAGTGCTTTGTGCATTGGGAGATTTTCGAACTAAACATCACATCATGCATAATTTCTACTTACTGAGATTTATAAATCTCACATAATTTATGCATTGTCGGTAATCGATGATTTGTGACGTTGTGGTTCTCGACAAGTTGTGCGGCTCCCTGCAGGTTTTGAGTGGTTTGTGTACATAGATGACGCACTGTTGGGTCAAAGCGTGGGCTTGTATTTTGAGTTGTATTTTATAAAATTTTGTATATGATATTATGAGTTCTTTTTGTCATGTTTGGAAGCGTTCATTGTCTTTCTGTTAAAGCATTTGAAAAAAAAGTCGCACGTGCGCATGAGTCATTTCTTGTAAAATTATTCACAACTCACTTTTCATGTTAAATTAGTATTTATAGTTGGGTTGTCAAAAGGTGGTCGTGTCGAGTGGTATCACGGGACGGTTTGGGTCCTCGTAGACTGCCTCGTGTACACGAACTCTAAACTTGGGGAGTCGGCTATACCAAATAAGTTGTATGTTATGTGAAGCGATGCATATTCTCATTTTATGAATCAAATGATGTTTAAATTCTCATGTATTATTTTGTTGTTAGCATAACAATGTTATTGTTATATTAAATGAATGACGTGGATATGAGACACTAGTGTTTGTAGCACTCATGGTTTTAGGTAATAAATGCAATGATGTTGTTTAGTTTACTCTCGACGGGATAGTACTTAGCATTAACATTGAAATTTAATGGTATAGAACCAATACATGGGAAAAAAATGCATAATGAAATGATTACTAATTTTTAGATTTTGTAATTTCGAATGTCTTATGGATTATAGATCTTAGAAACTTGTCTGGACTATTAGAAGAAGCTCTACTTTCGTTCATAACACATTTAGTATTGACAAGTCACTAAAATATCTTATTTGCATCCAGAATAGAAAAGATAAATAATGATCATGTGATAAAATATTTGGAGGTTAATAAAGATAGAGAACTATATATATGACTTTGTTAGAATGAACAGTAATACATAAGAAATATTATAGAATGACTCCAATTATCTTACTTACGCATAATGTTACTATGGCTAAGATGCTATTGTTTGATCGGCTGCCGCTTAAGCCGCCGATCGCAGCGGCGTGTGGTCGTGCATGTGTATTGGTGCACGACGTGTGTGGTAGTTATGATTTTGGGAGTTTAGGTTTGCGTTAGATGAGTTATTTCACATGCATATGTTACGTGATAGGTAGAGTTAATTTGCGATAACACCATAGTGATACAAAGACTAGTGCTACAAGTGAATTATGTGATGACCTGAAAAGAAAGAATATGGTTGAATTAAAGTAAGTAAATATGAATTTTTATTTATTCTACTTTTCTACATTAAAATAATTGTGATTCGTTTTTTATTATTTAGAATCGATCGCTTTAAGTTTATGATATTCTATATATTTGCTATCTTATTGTGTTATTATCTTATAAATGACTTACATTGAAAATATTTATATGATCTAAAGTAAAATTTGGTGTTGCCATTTGGTTTAATTTTATATGTATCATTACATTATTCATTTTTATACATATCGATAAGTATGTAAATGAAGAGGCAACACAGGTATTACATCACATTTTCTCCTCTAGAATCTATCAAAGAGTTTAGAGTAAGACATATGAGGATAACAACTAAACAAACTCAGTAGATGTAGACATATTCAATCTTGAGATAATTGTCTTACAAAGATTACAATTAGACGTCATCCTGTGGGGGCATACCTAGAACAATCTCAAAGAATAAGCCAATACAGATGAGCAATTATATATTTAAAGTCCTGAAATGAAATTAATGAATGTAGAAATAAGGGTATGATGAATAAATATTAAGAACAAGTTTGTCATTATTTCTAAAAGTGCTTAAATAAAAATAGGAAATGAACTTTTAAATTGTTTTAGAGCACAATCCACATGGCGAGACCCTACTAAAATGAGCACAATTTTGTGTAGGAAAAAAACTCTTCTGGGTTCTATTTCTTTTATAAGGGAACTAAACTTCTAATTTATTGTCATAATATATGATCTGTGTTCTAGTTATATTCCAACAAAAACATAAAATATTTATAGGTCACTTGAAATTTCGTGTCCATGATCTTTGTTCTTCTTGCAAATTTTTGTATTATCTAAAGAATGCTATTATGCGGTATACGATTTTCCGTATCATGATCTTGTTTGTTATTTCAATATGATATCTTCTTAGCTCACATCATTAGTTACAAAAGTGAATTATGCTTCGTCTGTCATGCATTATATAAAGAAAGAAGATATATCAAGATTGCTAAAAAATGTGTTTTGATAAAATATTAGAGAAGGGAATATATGTTACCGACAATGAAATGCGTAGGCACATCCAAAATTAAATTTTTAGATTATTCAAACTCATACGGTACATAAGAGACATGTTCTCAGAACGAGAATATTGGGTAGCTTAAAAAATATGAGAGAAATAGTTTAAGGTCACATGAAGATCATATAAAAAATAAATGATGTGCATAAATGAACCGTAGAGGTATAGACGAGGACGATACATCATAGGAATATATAATTCGACTTGATAAGAAATTTAAATGTTGGTTTGCATGGTGATGTTGTCATTGTATATTGGTTTTATTAATTCTTGTGGAATGGACAAATAAATTATTAAGTATTGCACACTGGTCTAATGTGGAGTGAGTTCTTAGAGATAATTATCAAATCCTTATTCCATTTTGATATTTTTTGTGTAGAAGTAAATAAATTTATCTCTAGAAGTTATAAATAAATTATATTGGCATGATATAAATCTCTAAAGTTTAAAACATGTAAACATAAAAATTAAATAGTCATTCAGTAATTAAAATAAAAGGGCTATTCCTTTATCGGATAGACAAGAATAAGATTTTGTATCATACTAAATTTCGAGGATGAAATTTTTATAAGGAGGGAAGGATGTGATATCCGAATCTCTTTTTAGTTATTTACCAATAAATTTTATTCATTTTTATTAACTTATATGAGTGACACGTTATTTATTTATAATTCTTTTCATTTTACTCCTTAAGTTTTAAATATATGATATTTTATTGAAGTAGTAGTCATAAACTTCTACCCAAATTGTTGAGCCTAAAGTAATAAACAAATTGAGTATCAACTAGTCATGAGTTAACATACTCTATATATTTTGTGCATTACAAATTATTTATTTGTGTGCTACTTGTAATCTCGTAATATTTTATCTTATTTTAAATATTGTATTAAATATATATTTTTACCTACTTAGTGGTGAGACAATAATTAACTATATTATAAGATTGTATTTAATCCTTTTTGTACTACTCAATTGTTACTACCTCTACCGCTAACGTGAAAATTAATTATAATTGTGATACCCGAGCTTGACTACTCATTAACTAATATATTTCATGCATTGAGTGCATTTTTAATTAATTAAGTGCTACTTGTGATTTTGAGTTATTTTATCTTGCATTATTTTATTGTGCTTTTAAATAGTGAATTAATTACATATGCCTTTATATGTTTAGTGGTGAAAAATCAATTTATAAGTGATTGAGATTTTAATAATGTTTGAGTACAAATGCAATTTATGTGATTATTGATAGTATAATTAAATGTAGATTATTTTGTGTTATTAGTATTAATTAAAATAGAGGATGTATAAATAAATAGGTGAAATTATAGAAATAACTAATAATAATAATAATATATATATATGTATATAGTATATCAGAATATTTAGATAAGGAAAAGGAAATATATATATATATATATATATATATATATATATATATATATATATAACAAAACTTACCTGCAAGTTAATTATTAAGGCGGTGAAGGAGGATATGCATACCATATCAATAATCAATTAGAAGCTTGAAGAAGAAAGGGCCGAGAAATAGAGGAGAGAAATAGAGAGAGGGAGAGAGAGGGAGAGAGAGAGAGAGAAAGGGAGAGAGAGTTGTGCGTGCGAGATTCTCAAGTATTTTGGTAAGTATTCGATTTTCACAATTGATAAATTTTATACCGTTTTGAAGCTCTTGATGAGTAGAGCAAAACCCTACCCTCAAATTATTAATAATCGTTCTTATTTGATAGTGAAAACGATAAAAAGGGTTTATGGATTTGATTTATATCAACGTTTTGCGGACTTGAGGTAAGTAGAAATTCATTTGCACCTACAATGCATAAATATAATATTTTGTAAAGTATTAATGCTTAATTGAAGATAGGTGAATATTACGTTAATTGTGATAACTGATTGATATTCAATGGTTATTGTGAAAGAGCATGTGAGCTCAATATTTTATGTGGATTAAATATGTGAGTTCGGTGATTATCTTGAAATGAACTTGTGAGTTCAGTTATAATTATGAATTGAACTTGTGAGTTCCATGATTATTGTGAAATGAACTAATGAGTTACGCAATTTTTATAAAAATGGATAGGGTGATTGAATTGGTGAGTTGTGAGTGGAAATGAATTAGGCGAGTGGTTAGAAATGAATTAGGTGATTTCAAAAGAGAGTATTCATATCGGCCACGTGATGGCTTTTATATTGAGTGTACGTTGACATATATCGGTAAGTTTGGGACTCCCGACAAATGAGTAGAAATGAAATAGGCAAAAATGAATTAAATGGGTGATTAGAAATGAATTAGGCGAGAGCGATTAGAAATGAATTAAGCGAGAGCGATTAGAAATGGATTAGACACGCGATTAGAAATGGATTAGACACGCGATTAGAAATAAATTAGGGATTTCAAAGTGAGAACGGAAGGGGCGACCTAGGAGTTAAGGCGACCAGTAGAGAATCGGTGTATGCTACCTAGAGTAGGCAACCGTCGTGTATGATAATGTTTGAGAACGGAAGGGGCGACCTAGGAGTTAAGGCAACCAGAGAAAATCGCGTATGCTACCTAGAGTGGGCCACCGAGTTCAATTGTTCTGAGAATGAACTGTGAGTTCAAAGGTCATCGTGAAATGAATTTGTAAATTATATTATTATTGCAGAAATAGAAATGGTGTTTTGAGCATGTAATTCTCTGTGTGTATATGCTGCATTGCATCATGCATATCATGCATTAACATGAAAATGTTTTATCAAATGGTGTGATTGACCACCGATTATGCATCGAGGACGGCAGGAGCGACCTAGGAGTTAAGGCGACTGTGCCGATCTCTCGCGTATGCTACCTAGAGTAGGCCACCGTCTCATGTGCTATGGTGTTGTCGCACATTTATTGATTTTGAGAGGGGACTTGAACGGACGGGAGGTAAGGTTTGTTAATGGACCTCGCTAGACCGTTAGAGGTGGGATCCTCAACGGTATGGGTCGGCGTGGAGGGATAACTTCTTGGTAGTCATGAGGGCGCGATGGGCCACAAGAGGATGGGCCTCACGTCGAGGTCATACATATAGTGGCCACTTAAATATAATTGAATTGAGCTTAGTGCTCGTGTGCCGGTGCATAGTAGTGAGTTAGGGGCCCTAACGAGTGTTTCATAAATAAATTGATGATTTTAAAGAGAGTGCTTTGTGCATTGGGAGATTTTCGAACTAAACATCACATCATACATAATTTCTACTTACCGAGATTTATAAATCTCACATAATTTATGCATTGTCGGTAACTGGATGATTTGTGACGTTGTGGTTCTCTTGACAAGCTATGCAGCTCCTGCGGGTTTTGAGTAGCCGTGGTACATAGATGACGACCCGTTGGGTCAAACCGTGGGCTTGTATTTTGAGTTGTATTCACTACAAGAAAAATGCTGAAAGACATCGGTTTTTAACCGATGTCTATCCGTAAAAAAAGACGTTGTGGTAGCCAATGTTGTAGTAAGTGGCTGAAAGACAACAGCTTGAAAACCGTTGTCTTTCCTCTTCTTTACAACGCTTATAGACGTTGTCTTTACTTAAAAACTGTTGTAGTAAGCAACAAAATTATCTAATTTCGCTGATAGACAACGGTTGATAACCGTTGTCTTTTCATATAATATACAACATTTTATTACCGTTGTCTTTACTCTAAAAACCGTTGTGTATTTCAACAAAACACCGATAGACAACATTGAGAACTATTGTCTTTATAAAGAATATACAACGGTTTATAACAGTTGTCTTTACCCAAAAATCGTTGTTTATTCCAACAAAACGTTGATAGACAACAGCTTGAGAATAGTTGTCTTTCTACAAAATATACAACGGTTTATGACCGTTGTCTTTGCCAAAAACCGTTGTTTATTCCCAACAAAATCGATAGACAACGGTTTAGAACCGTTGTCTTTGTACGAATATACAACGGTTTATAACCGTTGTATTTACCCAAAAATTGTTGTTTATTCCCAACAAAACGCTGATAGACAACGATTTAGAACCGTTGTTATTTCTATTTTATTACAATATTTTTTACCCGTTGTCTTTTGTTAAATAAGTGTTGTGTTAACTTCATTATAGACAATAATTTTGGAACGTTGTCTTTCTAAATTTTTATTAATTTCCTAATAAAACTCATTATTAATTATATCAATAGCAAAATAAAATTCAAAATAAATCCATAAACATTTAACTATCAATTCACAACAAAATGAAGTTTACAAAAATATTATTCTCATTCAACTACAACCAACAATAATTTCATAAAGTTCTGAATATCACCAACAAATCATTTACAATAATTTTTGAATACCATCAACAATCATTGACAAAAAGGTTTGTCTACTATTTACTAACATCCATGCAAAATATAGACAAACTAGCTCCTTCCACCAACATTTGTGCACCATCTCTCTCAACACTATATTAAAAAGAAAAAGCATAAGTAACAAATAAAATCACACATGTATAGTCAAAAATGGAAAAATAATTAGAAAAATAAGTAAACAAACCTCGATCTATTCATACATATGTTCCAGTAATGCATTCAACTCGTTCAGTCCTCATTTGATTGATTTCGTCTACGAGTAAGTGTTTTTCTTAAATTATGAAATATAAATGAATTATGAATCAATATAAATAAAAAATGATTGTAAAGAAGCTATTATCACTACGAATGAATTTATGAAATTCTAATTCAATCATATTTTAAAGGAAAAGATATATGAGTCAAATGCGTAAGTAGAAATTTCATATGTGAGACCGTCTCACACGATTCCCAGCTCAATAATGTGAAATATATATATATATATATATATATATATATATATATATATATATATATATATATATATATATGTGGGATATATCTATTCAAGAAACAAGTATATATGCACAAAGATTGGAAATGACCATGAGAAATTATTAATTAGACTTACCCTCGCTCTACTCAAAGGACAAATATGGGGTTCCCATGTTTTTTGTGGTCGCTTCCTTTCATTTCCTCATAACTCGTATTGCTCAAAAGGATTTCACTCTTCCTCCATTTCTTGTACTTAATTGGAGATATATCATAATGTTGTAACCAGCTTTTCCATTTTCAAATTCATCATTTATTATCGTATCCTAATTTTAATCATTAGTCGCGATGCCAACTACGTTATCACTTGTGTCATATAATATCTGTAAGTAAATCATAGAATGAGAACACGAGTCGATGAACACCGCATTAATGACCCTCGAGAATAGCAACGACCTCACTAGTTGCAAATCACGGGTATATCTCAACTCCTAATTCTTCACCTTCACACCCAACCAGCGTACCAATTGACTCAAATCTGGAACAAGCTCTATATTAATACGGCACTAAAAAAGCCACACGCTTCTTGATATTTACATGAACACTTTTTTTCTTTTTTAAAAATAACGCATCAACATGTAACATAAAAGTAAAGAAGAAAATCAATAAAGCAAAACATACAATCCACCCGAGGTAGCTTTGGTTATAACAAATAAAGACACAAAACGGCAGGTTTCCTCTAAATTTAATAATAAACAAGATTACAAATAATAACAATAAAGCAAGCTTTAGAACCACTTTGTTGATTGAGTGAAGCATAAGATAATGAGATTCACTTGCACACTTTGGAAAGCACAGTGCCACGAGGTTACTCACTTTGTTTAATCATTCACCATATACAAGAGTCAAATAACACATAGTAAAGAAAATTATTTTACCATATTCTTCAATTTTTGCTTAACAACATAAAGGTAATATTACCTTATGACGTAGTTTCCTCTGTTATTAAATGGAGATGGTAAACGGAAAGCATGAGTCTCGAGAAAGCAACCAAAACTTATAAGAAGAAAGCAGTACATGTATGGGTGCACGCAAGTGGTGGTAATAATTGAAAATTCAAACTAAAGAATTGCGGTAAAGAAGAATTAACTAAATCATCACAATGAGAAGAATATGAAAATGTTGAAGACATATCATCTATGTAATCAAAAGATACCCTTTTCACCTTACGCTAATTAGCAAGTATGAAAACCTCTCAATTAAAATAGAAGCATGATTGGCGAGATATTATATGAAAGCATTTTCTCGTGTCTCACCACTCTTAAATTATAACACAATATTTCCTAAAGAAAGTTTTTGCATCAACTCCTAAACCTACACAGAGACTAGCTTTCCCATTTAATAACAAGGTAAAATCAAAATGGAGAGACCGCCTTCTCCTGTTTCCAATTTGGGAGAAGTTCATCCAATGCTCGAGGCTCAAAAACATATCGTATAATAAAAAATAGTATAACATACCATGACTAAGAAGCTTGCGATGAGTGAGAGGAGAGAGAACCTTGTTTTGGGCGGTGGTTGAGCTCCTGAGCTAGGATAAAAATGTATTTAATCGACTAAACCAAAATCAGAAGGTAAGAATTCAAAGGTCGAATTCGTAAATTATGGCAAACATTAAAACAAAGATACCCATAGACCACATATGATATAACTATGCAGCTAATGACACTTGAAAAAAAAGGCATACCTCATATTATTTGGTGGCACTATATTACAAAAATTAATCAAATTAAATTTTTAATTAATCAAACAAGACATGGGATTAAAATTTTGGAGAACCTTGTGGCCAAAAGAGAAGCCGAACTTTATACAAAAAGCACATCGCACATTTCATCAACCTCAATTATTTAAATCTAAATCAATTCGCCACACCATAGGTAATACACACACAAACACGACGATGAATTATCAATTCGCCACACCATAGGTAATACACACATCTTAAACTTACTGCAGCTTGCAGAGCAACTAAGGCGTTCGAACAATACGATCATGAGCTAGAGCCTTTGAAACAAGAAGACGATGGCGGCTAGGGCACGAAGGAGGCGGCGGTGGCGGCGCTAGGGTACGAACGGGCAAAGACGGCGTTAGGGCGGTGATCCATGGCGAATTTCTTGGCGAGAAAGATCGACGATGAATTGATGGCGATGGAGAAGGTCGATGACGCTGGGTTCGCGCGATGATTTTGAATGAATTGAAAAATGATTTTTTCTTAAACTGAATTGGAGAAGGCGGATTAACGTACGTATTTTATATTTTGTTATTATTTTAAAATTGTTATTTGAATTCTTTTAAGTTTTATCAAAATATATAGTGATATAATGATTTTTTTCTAAGTGTAATAAAAGTGGTAATTTAATTTAATAAAAGTGTTATTCAAATAGTAAAAAAATTTTAAGTACATTAAAAGTGCTAACTTAATTCATTAAATTAAAAGTGTTATTTAAAAGAATTAAAAGTGCTAATTTAAATGTTTATATGTAAAAGTGTTAATTCAAATACATAAAAGTGCTATTTAAATGAATTGAAATGTGAGAATGATTAGACAACGGTCATGAGGCGTTGTATTTTCTGGAATTTTGGCAACACAAAACTACAACGGTTTGTAACCGTTGTCTATCAGCGCATAAGTTATTTCAATTGAGAACGTTTAGACAACGGTCATGAAGCGTTGTATTTTCTCGGATTTTGGCAACACAAAGCTACAACGGTTTGGAATCGTTGTCTATCAGCGCCTAAATATGAATCTACAACGATTTAAGATAAGCCGTTGTCTTTCGGCGCCTTTCACTCGATTTCACAACGCCTTACTACAACGG
Source organism: Paraleonurus japonicus (assembly GCA_030762865.1). Classification (NCBI taxonomy): domain Eukaryota; kingdom Viridiplantae; phylum Streptophyta; class Magnoliopsida; order Lamiales; family Lamiaceae; genus Paraleonurus; species Paraleonurus japonicus. The sequence continues at coordinate 26,860,102 of CM061060.1, forward strand.
TTCGACATTAAACAACGGTTTTTTTAAAACCGTTGTCTTTCAAGCGTTGTAAAATCTCATTTTTCTTGTAGTGATTTTATAAAATTTTGTATATGATATTATGAGTTTCTTTTTGTCATGTTTGGAAGCGTTAATTGTCTTTCTCGTTAAAGCATTTGAAAAAAATCGCACGTGCGCACGAGTCATTTCTTGTAAAATTATTCACAACTCACTTTTCTTGTTAAATTAGTGTTTATAGTTGGGTTGTCAAAAGGTGGTCGTGTCAATAATTCATTTATTTATCTTATTTTATTAATAGGCATTAAGTCTTTTATACATACATTGAATGTTTGAAAATTTAAAATAATAATATAATATTAATTAATCGAGTATTATAATTAAATATCATGATTTAAATAATTTTTATATATAAAATATTATAAAAATTTGCGCAACACGTTGGAGCTATGCTAGTTGTAATATATATTCGTAAAAGATAAGTATCTCATATATTCAGCAATTAGCAACATTAATAATTAATAATATAATAATTGATTGTAATTAATCGTGTTAGTCGAGATTTCCATTTATACTAAAAATTTCAATAAAAATTGACACACGGACAAAACATTAGGCCCCGTTACGGGTGGTTTCAAGTTTTGATTTTTGTTTTGAAAGTTAAATTTGAAAACGAAATGTGTTCGGGTAAAATGGGGTCAAGTTTGTTTTTATTTAATTTGAAAATGACTTTTTGTCAAATCTCAAAATTATAATAATATGTTTTTGGTTTTTAATTTTTTGTTGCAACTGGACCCGACACGAACCCGATCCGCATGGGGCGGGTCTTGGATGGGTTTGGACCCGAGCCAAACAACTCCTATCGCTATGAGACGGATCTTGGTATTAAGTGGACTCGACCCGTATATTTATTTTAATTATATAATATACTTATAATATTAATAATATATTATTTTATTATTTAATAATATATTATTTTAGTAATATTATTATTATTATCATTTATAATATTATTATTATTTTATTAATATATTATTAAAAATGATCGTTTATAATATTATTTTAATATTAATAATATATTATTTTATATTACTAATAATATATTATTGATGCGTAAAAACTAACTGGGCCCGTTTTCCACCCGGGTTCCACGTGGGTAAAGCATTTACGCAATGCAATCCTTAGCTTCCTTCACACGAACATACCGCAAAACACGCCGAGGGTTCTCCGGCATGTACACTCCGACGCTCAAGTCGGATCACCGGAAAACACTCAAGAAAGTACATAGGGAGTAGCTAAGTAAGAGTGATAGTTATTCGACATCAAGTACCTCCCTCCCGGGAGTGTTATTTATACGTACTTGTAGAGCAATAACCGTTGTCACGCTTTCATGGCATTATCCCGCACGTTATCTCATGATGTCGTGCGTGGATATCTTTTCTCTCAAGAAATCTGCATTGTGCCTACGTTTTCCCTCCCTGACAGAGAGGTTGGACCCGATCAATGAAGAATATGGGAATATTCCTTGACTTGGGCCTTAATCTTCTCAACTGCTTGTTATCTCTCCCATTTGTCGGTCTTATCGGATAATTCGCCTACATGGGCCTGGTCAATACCCGCTTGCGGGCTTCAAATCTCACCGGGGCCTTGCGGTCCACCTGCAGCTAGGTTTGGGCCTCGTGGCGCACTTGCATACAGGCCTGAGCCTCGTGGCCTATAGCCAGCTTGGGGCTTTGCGGCCTCCCTGTGATTAGTGTGGGCTCAAACCCACCTCGGGTTTTCCCCCTCTATTGAGGGTATTTTGTTACGTTTTTGGGCCCTATTGGGCTGAATATCCTTGGGCCCTACGTGTAGTTGGGTCCGTCATTTTTATCCGCATCAACCACTCCCCTACTCCAATGATCGATCTCGGAGCTCTTTGGATTAAGGAAGATTTGGAAATCCTCCCTGCAGCCTTTAGCTTTCCGTGATACATCCCCTCTCGCTAATCTGTTGGAGTCTAGCGACTTTTTAGCTTCCGAGGCTGCCAACTATCGAGCATGCATCTGCTCCTCGGTTGCTTCGATACACGCTTCCACCAATTCCCTCTTTATTTCAAATCACCTCTGTTTACTATTCCTCTTCCTCCTTCCTTCTAAATTCTCGTTCTTCCACTATTTCTTTTCGTAAGTCCCCACGAACGTTCTCTCCAATCTTTACCTCGACTCCCTTCCACTATCCGGGTAAATTCTCTTTCTCATAATCTTATTCTCTCATAGGGTTCTAGCGATGTCTCAATTTAATTCTTCCGAAACCCTCCTCCTTCTCGCAATTCTTTTCGCAGTAATCACCACTCCCCATTCCGAGTCTCATGAAAACCCTTCCCCGTATCTTCATCCTCGCCCGAGGTAGACGGGACTCGTTTCTCGGGAATTCCTTTGCGGGTTCCTCGAAATTTTGCCAGAAAACCATAAGTAGTTATTTTACGAGATGACATTATCTCTTCCGGCTATCACATATCCCTTCCGACTCCGAAGGAACATCCTAACTTATCTTCTCCTCCCACTCTCGCCTTTTAGCAAGCCCGGTTTGAAGCTAGGTTAAGGCTTCCACCTCCTAAATTTTTATGTCAAATCTCGGATCTTTACGATGTTCCCTTAATCAATTCACCCCGAATGCAATTCGGATTATGATTTCCTTCTACGTTCTCCTCAAAGGGAATGGAGGAAAACCATCGGCCGAGTTGTTTTTCTCTCAATACAATCCGTAAAACTTCCGGTCCTTTCTACTACGTGAGTGGTAGGGTGAAAGGGAAATGTCTTTTTCTTGGGAAAATTCTAAACATAACAAAGAATGGAACGATCATTATGTTTTTGTTACCTCCGATAATTCTTGGCCCTTCAAACACTAAATGGGTTTACAAAAACCCATCTCCTCCGGCTCCCTCTAACCAGATTTTTTCTTCTACCAATCGTCGGGTAATTTAAATGTTGAATGCCCATGTGAATGCTCACAGGTATTTCAACTTACCCGAATTCTGCTCCAACTCTCGTGTCATTTCCCACTTTAAATTCAGCTCGGTGAGGGTTCCTCGAACCGATTGATGGTAATCGTCTTTTGTTGTTTTTACGCATTTATGAATATGATCATATCGATGCTAACTCATTTTGTTTTCCATTTTCAAAAATGTTGTGGTTGTCTAAGGTCTTAGAGGGTCCCACTCGACTCTTCCGATTCAGCCCCACCTCCTCCGTCTCGCAGATCGATGCTCAAGATGTTGCTCCTTCCTCTCTTGCCCCGGATCCCATAGAAAATCGGGAACCCGAGGACCCTCCTCTGAAGAGGTCAAAGACTACCAAGGGTAAAGCTCCTACCAGCCGAGCTCGCTCACCTCAAAGGATACTTTCAGACGCAAGTATCCGACCAGACGCAGCCAGGTCTTTCCTCTACCCCAATTGGCGTTGATTCGTATTCCTCGTACTTCCACCAGAAGTTTTTCGGTGAACTAGTTTCCACCCAAGATTGTGAGAGGCTTCTCAACCTCCCTCGACCAGCAACAACACTAGGCCGCAGGCCACTTTGCTCAAGTAATCTTTACTCCAATCTTACATTTTCAATTCCTATTTTCTCAAGATATGCCTTAATCATGAGTTTATATTTCTTGTTTCGGCTAGGGATTACGCTATCCAGCTTGTGAAGCCCCTCCAACCTCCTTCCTTCTCCTCAATTGAAAGAACTGGAGAACTCGCTCCTTCTTGAAAGAAGAAAATCACCCTTGCATCTCTCTATCTCAAGAAACTCAAGCGTAACTAACTTCTCTCCGTGAGGAGCTATCTCGCAATCGTGTAGCCCGAGAAGCCGCCGAGAAGGAGACCAATGATCTGGCCGTCCACTATGCCCTGCAAGAATCCCAGGTTCATCGTAAAGCCTTGATCAAGGGGGCAAAGTCCCTTCCACTCCGAGCACTGGCCAAAGATTTCTACATCTTTTGTGGCCAACCCTAAGGAAGAATTACCTTGATCACCCCAGCTTTCTTGGGGACATGGGCCCCTACATACGATTCTTCTACGAGTATGGCTTTAAAGTTGTAGTGGAACAAAAGCCGCACCCAGTTTCACGGGGAGTTCAACAAGACCGGTCCTCTAGCCGCCATGCCTACTCCCCCACTTCAAGGGTGATTCCTCCCGCTCTATCGAGGAGGAATGGTGGTCTCTAATTTTGAGCCGGTTGGTTCTGACTTAGTGAATATTGAGTTGACCTCGGCTAGTATGCCCCCGATGATCCCCTCCTCTTTGTTCCCTTGCCACTGAAGCGTTCTTGCCTCCCGGGAGGAAGTCTGCATAGCTCGTGCCATGGAGAAGGATGCAGAGCAGGCCGCCGCAGTGCCGAGGTTGAAGAAATCTCTAACTCTCCGATTAAGCTGGGTTGTAATGAATACTCTTCTCTTCTCTCTATTTTCTCTATGCCGGTTTGGCATCATGAATTCCTCCCTATGGGAGTTTACTTTTGAACTTCTACTGCTCCTTGCAGGGGCTTTTCTTCTTGTGGTGAATAGATGCTCTTCCTCCCTTGTCGGGAGTTTATTTTTGCATATATCGTTTATTTTCCCTTGTCGGGAGTTATTTGTCGTATTTTAGTATTTGTCCTCCTTGCAGGAGTTGTGCATGCATGCTTTGTTATCTGCATCTCTTTACATGCTTTAAAATTGTTAGCCTCGAAATTTTGTTTAGTTTGAATGCATGATTTAGCTACGAAGAACGTCTTGGTTGTAGCTTAGGTATAGGCCTCTTCGCCTAGGTAGATGACCCATCTACAAGATTCTTGCTTTCTCATTCTTAGGGGTAAATACCTTAGATTCTCCCTTAAATTTGTAGTCGAAGAGTGTTTCTAAATAGCTTTTACGAGCTTGAAGTTACCCTTTCTTGAGCAACCTTTGTCCTTGGCTTGGTATATTCTCTAGGGTTAGTTAAATCCTCTCTGTAGATTTAACATAGTTTTGTTCTGAAAAACCTTTTCCAGGCTTATGTTAGCTAACACCTTTTTACGGAGTTCAACTTAGCTTCCCCTTAGGAGACCGTCTCTAAGTAGATGCCTAGTTAAGGTCCCCTTTTATTTGACCTAGGCTTTCTCTCATCCATAGTTTAGATTCTTCTTTCATGCAATTCCTTTAGTGCCCGTTTGGTAGGCATGTTTAGCAATAAGATAAGGACCTAATTTAGCCTAAATTAGGTCCTTATCTTATTGCTAAACATGCCTACCAAACGGGCACTTAGGTTTGCATGCCCTAAAAATGGCTTCAACTCTCGGCTTTGAAACCCCTTCTTTAGGTTTCGGATGAACCGAACTTCTTTATAGGTTTAAGCTGAGTTTCCTCGCAAGAGACCTTTTCTCGGTTTAGGTAACTTAATCTAACCTGGAAAAAACCTTTTCTAAGTTTAGGTTAGTTAAGACCCTTTCTACAAGTCTATCTTTGAGGCTTCCTCTTAGCCTTTCCTTTTGCAACCCTCCTCGGGTTTAGGTTAGGTAAAACCTTTTTGTAGGCTTCTATTTTATAATTCTTCAACCCTTCTTGGGTTCTAAGTTGCCCAAACCTTTCTCGTAGGTTCGACTTAATTCTCTAAAAGACTTTTTCTAGGTTTGGATTAAACAAACCTATTTCCATGAGCTTAGTCCGAGCTTTGTCAAAGCTATACCTCAGATGGATCTCTCAATCCTTTTCGAGTTTAGTAGAACCCTACTTATAGGTTCCATCTCGTATTTTTGTAGTTGTCTCTCAACAATTTAAACATTTTCTGCAGGTTTAACCGAGTCTCTTCCAGCCATCTCTTAGCTTTTGTTTTGCAACCCTCTCCGGGTTTAGGTTAGTTGTACCATCTCTCGTAGGTTTAGCTTAGTTTTTCAAGCTATCTCTTGGCTTCTTTTCTCGTAAGTGGGTTAAACCTTATCTTCAGGTTTAACTTAGTGTTTTCGAAGCTACCTCTTAGCCTCTATACTCTAAATCTTATCTAGGCTTAGGTTAGTTAAACCTGGCCGTAGATTTAACTTCGCTTGCATCAAGCTAGTCATTAGCTTTCATTCTTGTAGCCCTTTTCGAGGAGTAGGGTAGTTATGCACACTTCGTGGGCTTAACTTAGATTTCCCTAACCCTTCCTGGGTTTCAAATTAACTAAGCCTTTTCCGTAGGCTTAATTCATTCTTCTCGAAGCTTCCTTAGCTTTTCTTTCCAAAACCTTTCTATGGGTTTAGGATAACAACATAAGAAACCTCTTTCTGTTGCTTCGATCTATGCTTTCTTCAAAGCCGCATCCTAGATCTCACATTTAGCTAGTTAAACCCTTGTTGTAGGTTTAACTTAGCGTTTCAAGCTATCTCTTAGCTCCTTTTTTCGTAACCCTCTCTGGGTTTAGGTGGGTTAAACCTTATCTGCAGTTTAACTTAGCATTTCAAAGCTATCTCTTAGCTTCTCTTCTTGTAGGTAGGTTAAACCTTATCTGCAGGTTTAACTTAGTATTTCGAAGTTATCTCTTAGCTTCTTTTCTCATAACCCTATCTGGGTTTAAGTGGGTTAAACCTTGTCTGCAGGTTTAACTTAATGTTTCGAAGCTATCTCTTAGCTTCTTTTCTCGTAACCCTCTCTAGGTTTAGGTGGGTTAAACCTTGTCTGCGAGTTTAACTTAATGTTTCAAGCTATCTCTTAGCTTCTTTTCTCATAACCCTCTCTGGGTTTAGGTGGGTTAAACCTTGTCTGCAGGTTTAACTTAATGTTTCAAAGCTATCTCTTAGCTTCTTTTCTCGTAACCCTCTGGGTTTAGATGGGTTAAACCTTGTCTGCAGGTTTAACTTAATATTTCAAGCTATCTCTTAGCTTCTTTTCTCGTAACCCTCTCTAGGTTTAGGTGGGTTAAACCTTGTCTGCAGGTTTAACTTAATGTTTCCAAGCTATCTCTTAGGTTCTTTTCTCGTAGGTGGGTTAAACCTTATCTGCAGGTTTAACTTAATGTTTCAAGCTATCTCTTAGCTTATTTTCTTGTAGGAGGGTTAAACCTTATCTGCAGGTTTAACTTTAGTGTTTTCGTAGCTATCTCTTTGCTCGAATTGACGCTAATTCATCTTGCGAATATTTGTCATGTTTGTTTTTCTCATTGAATGCTTTCGTGCATTTTACTCATTTATCTTTTTCGAAAGTTATCAATTCTCATACAATCGATCGTGTATTGTGATGCAATTGTATTAAATCATTAGAAGTCATATCATCTCAATCGTAATCACCGAAAGAATAAATTGGCGACTCATGCATTATGAAGAATTTCTTTCATTAATAGATAAACAGATTTGTTCCATTGACCATAATCGATCAACATAAGTCAAGAACTAACTCGGCCGGCATCTTTAAAAACCTCCCTACGGTAAAACCCGGTGGAAAACCCGTAGGCGGGGAAAAAAGAGTACATGTGGAACGAAATTACATCAAACTCATAATTCAAATAACATGAATAAAACAATTCTCAAGATAAATAGAACCACCTACTTGCGGCGAGGTGGGTACTTTCTTCAAGTGTAAAACTTCTTCGGTCGGCAGACATTCCAGTCCGCCGGTTGATTTTCATCCATATCTTGCAAATCATAGGCTCCTCGGAGGAGGACTTTAGTCACCTTGTACGGCCCTTCCCACTTGGGATCGAGCTTTCTAATGTTTTTCAGCGCATCGGCTTGTCTCAAAGACCAAGTCTCCCTCTTCAAACCTCCGACTTATGACTTTGGTCATAAGCGGCTTTATGTGGTTCTTGTATTTCTCAGCTTTCGGGTGGGCTATTTCGCGCTCCTCCTCCGGCATGTCTAGGTTCTCTCTCATTAATTCTTCTTTTCTCCCTTCACGGAAGTGGGCTAGGCGATGTGTCTCCATCCCCACTTTAGAAGGTATGACCTTGTTGCCCATGCACTAGGTAAAATGGGGACTTTTCTGTTGGCTCTCTAGGGGTGATTCGGTAAGTCCACGTAACTAACTCTAGCTCATCGACACACCTCCCTCCAGCTTTGTCCAGCCGGGCACGTATTCCGTCACAATAGTTACTGTTGGTGACCTCCACCTAGCCATTGGCCTGAGGGTGTGCCAGCGACGTGAATCTCTGAATAATCTTCAGGTTATCACACCATTCCCGTACCATGCTTCCCATAAACCGGGTCCCATTATCGATACTAGGATCCTAGGTATGCCAAACCTGCAGCAAATATACCTCCACAAAAATTTGATTATGTTACCTTCCTCGATCCTTGCTAGAGGTAAAGCTTCGACCCACTTGCTAAAGTAGTCCACTTTGCTACCACTAGAAACTTCCGCTGCCCACTGCAATCGGAAATAGACCCACCAAGTCTATCCCCCACTTCGCGAAGGGACACGGGAGTGCATGGCCCGCATCTCCTCTGTAGGGAGGTGGATCGAGGCAGCTATGCTTTTGGCATTTCTCGCACTTTTTACCCAATATTTAGCGTCTTGGGTCATGGTAGGCCAAGTATCCAGCCCTCAAGGTTTTCCGAACTATCGCTCGAGCCCCCGCATGGTCAGCACAACAACCTTCATGTATATCTTCGATTACGTACCTCCCTTCTTGAGGGATAAACACCTCAAGTAAGGCTGCGTGAAGGACGCCGGTACATCTTATCTCCAATCATCGTGTATTGGATTCTCCATTTCGAGCTTTCCTCTTATCTGGGCAACTCTCTGGGTTACGCAACACTCGGTAAATGCTTTGGTTCTCCAATCGTCTTCAGCTCTAATCACCCCTATTGAGGGAATCGTAGCTTCTGCCTCTGCGGTGACTGTGGTGATCTTCCCCCCTCCTGCGGTGTTGCGAGAACTACTTGATTTGGACAGGCTATCCACTTTGGAGTTTTCCTCTCGAGGTATCTCGCTTTACCTCAAAAGAGTTGAATCTTCCCTGCAGCTCTGCTACCCGCTGGAGGTAGGCTATCATTTTCTCATCTTTGGCTTCGTACTACTGTAACCCATCAAGGGTTATGAGTTGGGAATCCGAAAATATGACCACTCGGCCTGCTCCCAGCCTCTGCGGCCATCTCCGCACCTCGAATCAAGGCCTCTTACTCAGCTCTGTTGTTTGAGGTGATGAATTCAAACCTCACCGCAACTTGCATTTCTTGGCCAACCGGATCAATAATCACGATCCCCGCTCCACAACCCTACATGGATACGAGCCGCCCACATATACCTTCCATTCTCCTTCCCGTAGCACACGTGTGCCCTCCCGAATAAAATCGGACAAGGCTTGTACTTTAATGGTCCTCCGTGGCTCAAAATCCACGTCATACTCCCCAGCCTCGACGGCCCACTTGACCATCCTCCCCGAGAGATCAGCTCTGCCGATTACATGTTTCAAAAGGTAGTTAGTCCGAACAATGACATTATGTGACAAAAAATAAGGTCGTAACCTCCGAGCCGTGACCATTATAGTCAGGCCGCCTTCTCTATTTCGAGTATCTCTCTTGCTCCTTGGATTAGCTTACTAATGTAGTAAACGAGGCTTTTGGTTGACCCTTCCTCCCTCACCAAAGACAGAGCCGAGTGAGACCCCACCTAAGAGAGGTAGAGGTAAAGTGTCTCCCAGTACCGGCTTTGTCAATGTAGGTAGCTGGGCTAGGTATCTTGTTTAAGCTCCTCGAACGCTTGCTGGCATCGTTCATCCCACTTGAACCTGGATCCCTTCCTCGGAATCCTGAAGAAGGGGTGACTCCTCTCTGCATATCTCGCTATAAATCGCTTAGCACTGTAATTCTTCCATTCGCCTCTGCAGCCTCCTTGATGTTAGTGGGGGCTGCATATCGAGCACAGCTTTCACCTTGGCGAGGTTGACTTCAATACCCCATTGGATCACCGTATATCCGAGGAACTTCCCGGATCTCACTCCAAAGGAACACTTAATTGGATTTAGCTTCATGTCATTCATACTTAGCACCGAGAAAGCTTCCTCCGTGTCAGCCATGTGTCCCCTCGCCTTCACACTCTTCACCAACATGTCATCTACGTAAACCTCCATGTTCCTCCCTAACTGGTCTTTGAACATTTTGTCAACCATTTTTTGATAGGTTGCTCCCGCATTCTTTAATCCAAAGGGCATTCTAATATAGCAAAAAGTTCCACTAGCAATAATGAAACTTACCTTTAGGATATCCGGAGGGAAAATTTGTATTTGATGGTAGCCTTGATAAGTGTCCATCATACTTAGCAGCTCAAATCCGGATGTAGAATAGACAATCTGTCAATCCTAGGTAAAGGATAGTGATCCTTAGGGCAAGCCTTGTTCAGATCTCGAAAATCTATGCACATTCTCCATTTCCCCCTGGTTTTGCCACCAACACCGCATTGGATAGCCGGGTGGGATCTGGATCCGCTTGACATGTCCTGCCTCCGGAACTTTTCTGTTTTCGCCTTCGTCATGAAATCTTTTCTCGTCCGAAGACCTTGATTTGCTTTACTAGCTTAGCTTTTGGATCCACGTTGAGGTGGTGCATCGCCACCTCCTCTGGAATATCTGTCATGTCGAGGAAGAAAAAGCAAACATATTTGCATTTCTTCGTAAAGCCGTTACGAGTCCTTTTCCAACTCGGCTCTGGTGGGCTCCAATCCTTATCGTGTATCCCTTCTTGTCTGGATACGGTTCGACCATCATCAGCTCTTCTTCGACTCTCATTTTTGGAGGCTCAGCTTCCTCCGTGATCTTAGATCTCTTGGATTCACGATCCACCTCCTTGTCTCTTTTCAAGCTGCGATGCGGCTCTTTGTCGATCATCTTTACCGCCTCCACGTAGCATTTTCTAGACTGCACTGGTCACCAGCCTACTTTACCCACCTCATCATTCACCGGAAACTTGAGTTTCATGTGATAGGTCGATATGACCACACGAAATAAATTCAATCTTGGTCTACCAAAGATCATGTTATAAGATGAGGTACATCGACAATCAAAAAATTCGCCATTACTACCCTCCTCCATGTAGCTTCGCCTAGCCTCACCGGAGGGTTACTCGACTAAGGGGTGAACCGCTCCTCGTAAATCCGTAAAGCGCAGTATGTATTGGTCAGTAACTCCACATTCAAATTCATTTTCTTGAAACATTCCAAGAAAATGATGTCCGCCGAGCTCCCGTATATATGAAGATCCTCGCCACGGTATATCCAGCCACGTCTATTGTGATGACTAATGCATCATTGTGGTCCTCCTTCCGGAGACCTCCATTCTCTGGGCTAAAATGGATCCGGGGTGTATGGCATACTTCCTTCTCGGCTCATCTCTCTGGACATTTCTCCTACCTCTCTCCTCGGTGATCCTCTCTCCAACTTTTCGTGCTCGGAACGAGTCTTCCTCGGCCGACCTCCTACTATCATTTGGATCAGTCCTCTCTTCTCGGGAGGGTCTTTCCTCCCGCCTCCCTTCAATCATCTTTCCCTTCTCTTCACTTTGTCATCGGCCTCCTTTCTTTTTTGCCCCACAGGTGACACGGTCTCTGTAGACAAACTCTTTAAGATGACTGCTTGGATCATCCTCTCAATCTCATCACGCAAATGAAAACAATTGTTAGTGTCATGCCCATATTCATTATGGAAATGATAAAACTTATCTGATTTGGGCCTCATCGACCCTTTGGATCGTGTCCAGGAAACTTCATTTCGGGGTGATCGGATGCCACCTTCAATAGCTCTGCGGGTTCCAACTTCGAGGGTGTACTTGTCAAATCTGGAGCGAGGTCCAGATTTCACTGCTTTTCTCTAGCCACGATAGTGAGCTCTTCTTCGCCGACTCCTTCTTCTTTTCAGCATGGCCATCATCCCTAACTAGAGCTAGCAACGGCCGGGCCCATTGGGCTATATGTGTGGTGGGTTGGGCTGGGCTAGGCTCGATTGTATTTTGGGCCTACATTTCTCAAGCCCACCCCGATCCTAGGCGGGCCACTAAGCTACCGGGCAAAATAGCCCAATTTTTTAAATTTTTTAAATATTATAAGTTAAAATACTAAAATAATTTATAATAACTTTAAATAGTAATTTAATAATCTATAATATGTTCAACAATTCAACAATCCAAAATAAGTTCAATTATTCTTAACAAAGTATAAACAAGAATTAAACAACTCAAAATAAGTTGATAATAAATTAATAAGTCCATATTAAATTCAACATTTCATAACAAATTCAAAGCAAATTAACAATACTTACATACTTAATTCGGATGATATTAATAATAAATCAACAATTCAAAGCAAATTTATATATATATATATATATAGAAAGAGAGAGAGAGAGAGAGAGAGAGAGAGAGAGAGACGGTGGCTTTCTATTCGAGTTCCCGCCCAAATTCCTAAAATAATAAAATATTAGTATAGTGGGGCCCATATATAAAATATCAACCCAATTTAAAATGTATATTCTCTCTCATCTCCCCTCACTATGCATGACTTCCTCAAACTCTCTCCTCCCTCCCCACTTTCTTCTCTCTAATCTCTCCCCTTTTTAATCAACGTGTATCATTTCTCAATCCACATATTATTTCTCTTTCTAAAAAATATATTGTGTTTAAATTAAAATTTAAGTTACATTTATAATATATTATTGTGATACATTTAATTATTATCTATTCAAATATTAATGGTGTATCATGTAATTTTAAATTTATAAAGATATATTTACATATTGGTTTAAAATATTATTTATTTATTTATTGTAATTATATATGTGATTTATCGTATCTAAAATATATTCTATTATTTATACAATAAAAGTGATTATAGATGGAGTAGTTGTGCGTAGATAGATATATTTGATCCTTAAATTGTGCACGATATTAATATCATATCTATAAATATATAATACACCAATTGATTTCCTTATTAGGAATGAGCGAGAAACAATTGAGGTCATTGATAATAATCTCTTGATTTAATCTTGGCCGTATATTTTAATTTAGGATTTTTTTAGAATTTTAATAATCATCTAATTTAATAAAAAAATTATTTATTGATTTTATTAATCAATCAATTAATTGCTTGATTGTTGCAATTAATTGATTGATTGGTGCAACTTCATTCCTATATAATGTTTTCTTCCTCATCCACCATTGATGCCCGCAACCTAACTCTAAGGCTCCATTTGGATGAAGTCATTTGAAATCAAGGGATTTGAGGATAATACACCATACATTTACAAATCAAAATGGAGAAAAACTAAATGAATGAATTTGGTTCACATAAATATTACTTATAAGTGGGAGGATATTTCAAATACTCAACAAAACCTAGTGATGCGGATAAAAATTTTAGGCCCAACTACACGTAGGGCCCAAATGTGCCCAGCCCGATAGGGCCCAATGACGTAACCGAATACCCTCGATAGAGGGAGGAAAACTCGAGATGGGCCCGAGCCCAAATCGGCCGTAACAAGGTCAGTAAAGCCACAGAACCCACCTACAGGTGGGCCACGAGGCTCAAAGCTTGTATGAAGATGGGCCACGAGGCCCAAACCTAACTACGAGATAGGTCACGAGGCCTAAACCTAACTACGAGCCGCGAGGCCCAAACCTAGCTGCAGGTGGGCCGCGAGGCCCAAAGTAGATTTGAAGAGCACACGGGAGAAGTAATGAGCAGCTGAGATAATTAAGGTCCAAGTCAAGGAATATCTCCTATATTCCTTCATTGATCGGGTCCAACCTCCGTCCAAGGAGGGAAAACGTAGGCACAATCTGATTTCTTGAGAGAAAAGATATCCACACACGACATCATGAGGAAACGTGCGGGATAATGCCACTGAAACCGTGATGACGGTTATCACTCTTAACGTACATATAAATAAGACTCTCGGAAGGGAGATAACGGTATCGATTAACTATCACTCTTACTTAGCTACCTCCTACGTACTTTTCTCTTGAGTGTTTTACGGTGATCCGACTTGAGCGTCGGAGTGCCTACGCCGGAGACCCTCCGCGTGTTTTTGCGTGCACGTTCAAGAAGAGCTAGGAATTCTGCTGCGTAAAGGCTTTACCCACGTGGAATCCAGGATGGAAAACGGGCCAAAGTCGGTTTTACGCATCAATTAGCGCCATCTGTGGGAAGGAAGGGCTGAAACATGAGTTTTAACTTCTTTTCTTTCCTGATTATCCGAAAGAAAGACATCATGACCGGTGAACGTACACCCATGAGACCGATTGCACTAGTACGCTCGAGGAAGGGCAGCCCCGCAAACCCAACACAGGCGAGGCCGCATCCAACCTCGTGCCACCCATTGTTGTGCCCAACATCGAGGACCACCACTTGTTACAGTGGTGCGAGACGAAAGCTCAACTCTGGCCAACGCCATCCAAGGTAGTAGGAGCTGCTTTGCTAGAGAGAGAGGCTAACCCACTGCTTCTTCCTCTGCGATTCCGAAGGAATCCCTATAGCGGGGTCCCCTGGAGCCACCAATGCTCCGGCCGGGTGATGCGGATAAAAATGTCAGGCCCAAAAGCACGAAGGGCCCAAGTACGACCAGCCCAATAGGGCCCAATGATGTCACCAAATACCCTAGATAGAGGGAGGAAAACCCGAGATGGGCTCGAGCCGGATCGGCCGCAATAAGGCTACGGCCGTAAATCTACCTACATGGGGGCCACGAGGCCTTGGCCTCATATGGGGAGGGGCCACGAGGCCCAAAGCCAACTACGGTTAGGCCGCGAGGCCTAAGCCCGATCATAGGCCACGAGGCCCAAACCCGACTACAGGTGGGCCGTGAGGCCCAGACCTAGGCTGCAGAGTGGGCCGAGAGGCCCAGGCAAGATTTGGAGAACACGCGGGTATTTGACCAAGCCCACAGCGGTTATCTATCCGATAAGACCAAGAAGTATGAGAAGTGACGAGTAGTTGAGATAATTGAGGCCCAAGTCAAGGAATGTTCCCTATATTCCTCATTGATCGGGTCCAACCTCCGTCCGTGGGGAATTCGTAGTTACAATACAGATTTCTTGAGAGATAAGTTATCCACGCCACGACATCATGGCGAGCGTGTGGGATAATGCCTTGAAACCGTGATGACGGTTATTGCTCTTAACTTACGTATAAGTAACACATCTAGGAGGGAGGTAACGGTATCGAATCACTATCACTCTTACTTAGCTACTCTGTACGTATTTTCTCAAGTGTTTTCCGGTGATCGACTTGGCGTCGGAGTGCCTACGCCGGAGAACCCTCCGGCGTGTTTTGCGAATACGTTTGTTCGAGGTAAGCTAAGGATTTTAGTGCGTAAAGGCTTTATCCACGTGAACCCGGGTGGGAAAATGGGCCCGATTCAGTTTTTACGCATCAATTGGCGCCGTCTGTGGGAAATTAGGAGCTAAGACGTGAGTTTCAACTTCTTTTCTTTTCCGATTACCTGAAGAAGGACATCATGACCGGTGAACGTACACCCATGAGACCGATTGCACTAGTACCAGCTCGACAAAGGACAGCCACCACAAACCCAATGTAGGGCGAAGGTGCGTCCGACCCCGTGCCTCCCTGTTCTTTGTGCCTAACACCGAAGGACCACCACTTGTTATAGTGGTGCGAGACAAAAGCTCGACTCCGGTCAACGCCATCCAGGAGTGGGAGCCGCCGCTAGAGAGGGAGGGGTAAGCACACTTGCCTCTTCCTCTGCAATTCCGTAAGGAATACCTATAGCGGGGCCCTCGGGGCCGCCAATGCTCCAGCTAGGGGGATACCTCCGAGAATACAGATCGCCTGCCCCCATCGCCCGACTCGGGAGCACTGGATGATATGATAGCTCGAGCTATAGCGAGCAATCGCGGAGGAGGACCCCCACTGCAGGAAGGACTGGAGAACCGGGACCGGGAAACCCGCTGCTCGATCCCAACTAGGGGGAGTAGGCGGGATGAGCATCAAGAAGAACGAAGGAGAGAATTGGAGTCCAGAACCAGGAGGAAACCACGGGGGCAGAAGGAGTCCAAGAAAGGAGGTCGCCAGCCTCGACCGAGGAGAGGCCTGGTCCAAAAGAAGCCGCACGGGGAAGGGAGACAGCCACAGCCGGGGAAGTAAGATTGAGGATCAAGAAGAGGGCACAGGAGACACCCAATCAGAGGCCATGAAAGACCAGTTAGGTCTTTGAGGAAACAAATGGACAACATGAAGCATCGAGATGTAAAATCGGGTCGGCATGCCTAGACCCGTCACAGTTGCCAATTTATCGAGAATATCTTACAGGATGAGTTGCCTAGCAATTTTAAACCTCTTAATTATGAATATGATGGTACTACCCCTATGATCATTTGGTGAGATTTGAAAATTCTGCCCTCCTCCATCGATACGGGGAGGGTGTGAAAAGCAGGTCTTTCTTACTACTCTATCCAAGGCAAAAGCCAGTGGTTTAGCTTGATTGGAGCCCAATTCCATCAATTCCTTCGAGCAGTTTGGAGAGCTCTTCTTGCACCGGTTCGCTAGTGCGAGGAGGCAACCTAGAGCTACGCCGACATTGTTCAACATGAAGCAAGGTGAAAATGAAAGCCTACGGGCCTTCATGAAGAGATCCAATCAAAGCGGCACCGGTAGTCCCAACCGCCACCCCGCAGGTAAAAATTAATGCTTTTACTAGCAATCTCCGAGATGGAGACCTATTTTCCTCCCCCGGCTAAGAAGCCGATCCAGGCGTTCGATGAACTACTAAGGAGAGCAGAGAAGTACGTTATATTGGAGGAAGTGAGGATGAGAGCCGAGGTCAAACTGTGGACTGAGAAGAAGAAAGAGTCATCAAAGAAAAGCTCAACGGTGGAGCCGGAGAAAGCTGCAAAATCTGGACCACTGCTCGGGTTTGACAAGTATACCCCCACGAAGCTCGAGCAGCGGCGAACTCGGAAGTAGCATCGACCATCCGAAATGAAGTTTCCATGGACACGATCTAGAGGGCCTCGAAGCCCAAGTCGGATAAGTCTTGTCATTTCCATAATGAATATGGGCATGACACTAACAATTGTTTTCACTTACGTGATGAAATTGAGAGGATGATCCAAGTAGGACATCTTAAAGAGTTTGTGTACGAGAGATCGAGTTAGCTCCAGGGGCAAAATAGAAAGGAAGGCTGATGATAAAGCCGAGGAAAAAGGGAGGATGATCGAAGGGAGGCAGGAGGAGAGACCCTCCCGAGAGAGAGGATTTATCCAGATGATAGTCGGAGGTCCAAGCAGAGGAGATTCCTTCGCTAGAAAGGCTGGAGAAAGGACCCTCGGAGAGAGGTAGGAGAGATGTCCAGAGACGTAAATCGAAAGAGGTCATCCATGCACCTCGGATTCATTTCGGTCCGGAGGATGGAGGCCTGAGGAAGGAGGACCACGGTGATGCGCTAGTAATCACAACGGATGTGGCTGGATATACGGTAGCAAGAATCTTCGTAGATACGGGGAGCTCGCGGACATCATATTCTTGGAATGCTTCAAGAAGATGAATTTAAACATAGAAATGCAGCCAGTGGATACAACATTGTATGGATTCACGGGAAGGGCGATCCACCCTGCAGGTCGAGTAACCCTCCGTGGGGCTAGGCGAAGCTCCACGGAGGAGGGTAGTTATGGCAAATTTTCTAATTGTTGATGTACCCTCATCCTACAACATGATCTTTGGTAGGCCAATATTGAATTTATTTCAGTGGTCATATCAACTTATCATATGAAACTCAAGTTTCCAGTGGATGATGAGGTGGGTGAAGTAGGCTGAGGATCATTGCAATCCGAGAAAATGCTACGTGGAGGCGATAAAGATGGCCGATAAGGAGTTGTATCGCAGCACGAGAAGAGACAAGGAAGTGGACCGAGAATCCAAGAGATGTAAGATTACGGAGGAAATTGATCCTCCAAAAATGAAAGGCGATGAAGAGGCGATGATGGTCGAGCTGTATCCGAGAGAAGAAAGGATACACAACAAGGATCGGAGCCCACCGGAGCCGAGTTAGAGAGAAACCCTGCAATGCTTTGTGAAGAAATGCGAGATGTTTTTAGTTTTTCTTCCTCGACATGACAGGTATTCCCGAGGAGGTGGCGATGCATCACCCGAACGTGGACCCTAAGGCTAAACCGGTGAAGCGAAATTAAGGGTCTTTGGACCGAGAAAAAGATGCCATTACGAAGGTTGAAGCAGAGCTATTTGGAGGCGGGACATGTCAAGCGAATTGATTTCCCACCTGGCTGTCCAATGCGGTGTTGGTGGCAAAACCAGGGGAAATGGAGAATGTGCATAGATTTTGAGATCTGAACAAGGCTTGCCCTAAAGATCATTATCATTTGCCTAGGATCGATCGGATGGTCGACTCTACATCAGGATTTGAGTTGTTAAGTATGATGGACGCCTATCAAGGCTACCACCAAATACAAATTTTCCCTCCAGTATATTCCAAAGGTAAGTTTCATCATTGCTAATGGAACTTTTTGCTATATTAGGATGCCCTTTGGATTAAAGAATGCAGGAGCAACCTATCGAGAGAATGGTTGATAAAATGTTCCAAGACCAGCTAGGGAGGAACATGGAGGTCTACGTTGACGATATCTTGGTAAAAAGCGTGAAAGCCGAAAAGCACGTGGCGGATCACGGAGGAAGCTTTTTCGGTGCTCGGGAGAAATGACATGAAGGCTGAATCCAGCCAAGTGTTATTTTGGAGTGAGGTCCGGAAATTCGTCGGATATATGGTGACCCGGCGGGAAATCGAGGTTAACACTGCTAAGGTGAAAGCCATGCTCGATATGCAGCCTCCCACCAATATCAAGGAGCTACGAGAGACTAAATGGAAGAATTACGGTGTTGAGCAGATTCATAGCCAGTGCAGAGAGGAGCCATCCCTTCTTTAAAATTTTGAGGAAGGGATCCAAGTTCGAGTGGAACAAGCAATGCCAAGCGAGGCGTTCGAGGAGCTTAAATAGCACTGGCCCAGATTACCTACGTTAACAAAGCCAATTCCAGGGAGACACTCTACCTCTACCTCTCTCTGTAGGTGGGGTCTCACTTAGCTCTGTCTTGGTGAGGGAGGAAGGGTCGACCTAGAAACTTGTTTACTACATCGGTAAAGCTCATACAAGGAGTCAAGTGAGATACTCGGAGATAGAGAAGCGGCTCGACTATAATGGTCACGGCACGGAGGTTACGACCTTATTTTTTGTCACATAAGGTCATTGTTCGGACTAACTACCTTAAAAGCAGGTGATAGGGAGAGCTGATCTTTCAAGGAGGATGGTCAAGTGGGCCATCGAACTGGGAGAATATGACGTGGATTTCGAGCCACGAAGGACCATTAAAGCACAAGCCCTCTCTAATTTCATCCAGGAGGGTACACGTGCGCTGGAGGAAGGAGAATGGAAGGTATATGTTAACGGCTCTGTATCTATGCGGGGTTGTGGAGCGAGATCGTAATTATCGATCCGTAAGGCCAGAAACACAAGTTGTAGTAAGGTTCGAGTTTATTACCTCTAACAACGGAGGTGAGTACGAGGCCACGATCGGAGGAATGGAGATGGCCGCAGAGCTGGGAGCAAGTCGGGTGGTCGTATTTTTAGATTCCCAACTTGTAACCCAGCGGAGTTACTGTGGAGTACGAGGCCAAAGATGAGAAGATGGTAGCCTACCTTGGAGTAGCCGAGCTGCGAGGAAGAGTTCAGTTCCTTTGAGGTTAGGCAAATACCTCGAGAGGAAAACTCCGGAGCGGATAGCCTTTCAAAGGCTGGCGAGTTCCGCAACACTGCGAGGAGGAAGATCACCACAGTGACTGCGCAGTGAGAAGGCAACGGTTCCCTCGGTAGGGGTCATCTGGAGCTCAAGATGATTGGAGAACCGGCATATATCGAGTGTTGCGAGAACCGGAGAGGCTGCCCGAGATAGAAGGAAAGCTCGAGGTGGAGAATTCAATACACGATGATCGAAGACAAGATGTACCGACGGTCCTTCACACAACCTTATTTGAGGTGTTTATCCCCTCAAGAAGGGAGGTACGTAATCAAAGATATACATGAAGGTTGTTGTGCTAACTATGCGGGGGCTCGAGGCAATAGTCCGGAAAGCCTTGAGGGCCGGATACTTCGGCCTACCATGACTCGGGACGCCAAAGACCGGGTGAAGAAGTGCGAGAAATGCCAAAAGCATGGCTGCCTCATCCACCTCCCCCGTAGAGGAGATGGGGACCATGCACTCTCCATGTCCCTTCGCGAAGTGGGGATGGACTTGGTGGGCCCATTCCCGATTGTAGTGGGCAGCGGAAGTTTCTATTGGTGGCGGTGGACTACTTTAGCAAGTGGGTCGAAGTTGTACCTCTAGCGAGGATAGAAGAAGGTAACATAATCAAATTTTTATGGAGATATATTTGCTGCGAGTTTGGCATACCTAGAATCTGGTATCGAGATAATGGGACCCAGTATATGGGAAACATGGTACGGGAATGATGTGATAACACGAAGATTATCCGAGAGATTCACATCGGTGGCACACCCCGAGGCCAACGGCCGTGGAAGGTCACTAACAGAACTATTGTGAACGGAATACGTGCCCGGCTCGACAAAGCTGGAGGAGGTGGGTCGATGAGTGGAGTCGATTTTGTGGGCTTATCGGACCACCCCGAGAGCCAACGAGAGGAGTCCCCTTCCACTTAGTGTATGGGGCACCGCAGTCATACCTTGAAGTGGGGATGGAGACACATTGCTTAGCCCACTTCCGGGAGGGAAGAAATGAGGAGGCTGATGAGGAGAACCTAGACATGCTAGAGGAGGAGCGTGAAATCGCCCACCCGAAAACCGAGAAGTACAAAATTCGCATAAAGGCTGCTTATGATCGAGAGAGTCATAAGTCGGAGATTTGAAGAAGGAGACCTAGTCTTGAGACAAGGCCGATGCGCTGAAAAACATTGGAAAGCTCGACCCCAAGTGGGAAGAGCCGTCACAAGGTGACTAAGGTCCTCGAGTAGGAGCTTATGAGTTACAAGACATGGAAGGGAATCAACTGCCAGACCACGGAATGTCTGCCCATTGAAGAGGTTTTACACTTGAAGAGAGTACCCGCCTCGCTGCAAGTAGGTGGTTCCTTTTATGCAAGAGTTGTTTTATTCGTGTTATTTGAATTCGAATAAAGTGTAATTTCGTTCCACCGGTACTCTTTTTTCCCCTGCTGCGGGTTTCCCACCAGGTTTTACCGCGAGGAGGTTTTTTAAAGAGGCCGGCCAAGTTAGTTCTTAACTTGTGTTGATCAATTATGGTCAATGGGGCAGATTTGTTTATCAATTAATGAAAGCGATTTTTCATTATCGATGAGGTTATGAGTTTATTCTTTCATTGATTACGATTGAAATAATATGATTGCATGCTATTTGACACGATTGCATCACAACACACGCAGTGATTACACGAGAATTGATAACTTGCAAAAAAGTTAAACGAATAAATAAAATGCACGCGAAGCATTCAATGAGGAATACGATGAGCATTCACGAAATGAATTCACATCAAATGAAATGAAGCTAAGAGATAGCTTCAAAACACTAAAGTTAAACCTACAGAGAAGGTTTAACCCACCTAAACCCAGAGAGGGGTTATGAGAAACGAAGCTAAGAGATAGCTTTGAAAACTAAGGTTAAACCTACGAGAGGGTTTAACCCACCTAAACCCAGAGAGGGGTTATGAGAAAGCGAAGCTAAGAGATAGCTTCAAAACACTAAAGTTAAACCTACAAATAAGGTTTAACCCATCTAAACCCGCAGAGGGGTTATGAGAAAAGAAGCTAAGAGATAGCTTGAAAACTAAAGTTAAACCTTGAGATAAGGTTTAACCCATCTAAACCCAGAGAGGGGTTATGAGAAAAGAAGCTAAGAGATAGCTTCGAAAACTCAAGTTGAACTGTAGAGAGGGTTTAATCCACATAAACTCGAGAGGGATTATGAGAAAAGAAGCTAAGAAATAGCTTCGAAAATTAAGGTTAAACCTACGAGAGAGGGTTTAACTCACGTAAACCAGAAAGGGGTTATGAGAAAAGAAGCTAAGAGATAGCTTGAAAACTAAGGTTAAACCTACAGAGAGGGTTTAACCCACCTAAACCCAGAGAGGGGTTATGAGAAACGAAGCTAAGAGATAGCTTCAAAACACTAAAGTTAAACCTGCAGATAAGGTTTAACCCATCTAAACCCAGAGAGGGGTTATGAGATAAGAAGCTAAGAGATAGCTTGAAAACTAAAGTTGAACTGCAGAGAGGGTTTAACCCATCTAAACCCAGAGAGGGTTATGAGAAAAGAAGCTAAGAGATAGCTTGAAAACTAAGGTTAAACATACGAAAGGGTTTAACCCACCTAAACCCAGAGAGGGGTTACGAGAAACGAAGCCAAGAGATAGCTTCAAAACACTAAAGTTAAACTGCAGATAGGGTTTAACCCATCTAAACCAGAGAGGGGTTATGAGAAAAGAAGCTAAGAGATAGCTTGAAAACTAAGGTTAAACCTACAAAAAGGGTTTAACCCACATAAACCCAGAGAGGGTTACGAGAAACGAAGCCAAGAGATAGCTTCAAAACGCTAAAATTAAGCCTACAGAGAGGGTTTAACCTGCCTAAATCCGTAAAAGGTTGTGAAAGAAGTTAAGAAATAACTTCTAAAGACCAATTTAAACCCCACAGAGGGGGTTAACCTATCTAGACCCAAGGAAGGGTGTAAGAGTTGAAGGTGAAAGATGTCTTTGAGGAACCTAGTTAAACCTACGGTAAGGATTTAATTGACTAAGAGTAAAACATGAGATAGGGCCTACGAGGAGGGCTCGACTAAACCCGCGCCCAAGAGGGGTTTGGATTTGAAACTACCAAAGTTTCAAGTCATTAAGTTAAACTTATAAAATTTAGCTAAATCCGTGTCCAGAGGGGACTATTAGACATAAGCATATGAAAGTCTCAAAGCTATCAAGGTGGTGGTAAGTGTCTAACTAGGTTAGTCCTAAGGAAGGGATTACGAGACAGAAGCTAAGGTGTACTTGGCTACAGGTAAAACTAAATCCACGGCAAAGATTTAACTAGCCTAAGCCTGGGTAAAATCTAAGAAAAGAAGCTAAGAAATAGTTTGAAGCATCAAGCTAAACCTAAGGAAAGGATTTTAGAAGAGAAAGGGCTTGACTAACTTAAAATCCATGAAGGATCAAGGAAAGCCGAGCCCATGGAGTGCATGTAACTTACTTACTCCCGAAAGGAGTCGCAAAGAATGAAAGCCGATAGCTAAGTTGAACGCACAGAGGGGTTCAGCCCTTTGAACCCGGGGAAGTTGGCGAAAATAGGAACTAATAGAAAGTTTCCTAGGGCCAACTCGACTCTCCGGTGAGAGCCTAATTGGCTAAATAAGGAATAAAGATATAGCTTCAAGGGCTTAGCTAAATAAACACCTAAGAAGGGTGACAAGGATTGAAACTCCAAAAAGTTTCAAAAATGATGAAGTTAAACACGCAAAGTTTGACTAAACCTATATCCAGAAGGATTATGTAAGTTCGGCATACAAGAGTCCAACTAACCTAAATATAGAGGAAGGCTTCAAAGCAAGAAGCTAAGAAAGTTGTTCGAATTGCTAAGCTAAACCCACCAAGTAGGGTTCTAACTTACGTAAACACGAGAGAAGTTCCAGGAAAAGGAATTAACCAATCACGGAGAATGTGACAAATCAAAGGCAAAAGTTGCTTAAGAAAAGCTAAAACTTCAAGCCTAGAAAAACTATTTGAGGAAAATCCCGACTACGAAGTCATGGGGAAATCTAAGAACCTAAAGCGTAAAACTCCTAAAAAGAGGGGAGCATGCAAACGAGATAAGTTATAAGCTTATGAGAAAAAGGATGCATTCACGCTACAAGCTAGTATTATGCTCCTAGTGCCTAAGTCATGCGTACCGGCTAGCGGCTTGAATAGGGACGGCTTTGAAAAGCATGCGAGAGAAATTAGGCACAAAAATCACAGATAAAAAGCATGCAACTCCCGGCAAGGGAGGACACAAGCATTCAAGCAATAACGAGCTCCCGGCAAGGGAGGATAAACAGCAGATATGAAAACAAATTCCCGACAAGGGAAGGCACACAGATAAATGAGAAATAACTCCCGGCGAGGGAGGATCCATCTATTCATAGCAAAGGCCCCTGCAACGGGCAACGGATTTGAAAAACAAAATAAAACTCCCAATAAAGGGAGAACAGAATTCGTGCTAAACCAACACGAGGGACAAGAAAGTAAATTGTTCATTACATCATACGAGATTGTTTAAAAAAAAAAAAGAAGAATTACTAAGGGGAATCTGGGACCTTCTGCCGCGGCGAAGATCCTAGTTCGCCTCCACCTCCATCGCCCGTTCGAGACATGCCTCTTCCCTAGAAAGAGGATCATTTAAAGCAAGAGGGCATAAGGGCTGCGTCATGGATGCCGGAGGGGCGAGATGTCACCTCGGCTTTCAGGAAGTCGAGACACTGGCTCATTACCTGAGCCACCACTCCTCCTCAATAAGGCGGGTAGCATCCCCCTTGAAGCACGGTGGTGTGGGCATGGCCTGGAGAGGTCCGGTCTTGTTGAACTCACCGAGAGAAGGAAGGATCGGCTTGCTTGCACCGCGGCATTGAAGCCGTATTCATAGAAGTACCTAATGTAAGGGCTCATGTCTCCCGTAAAACCGGGATGCTGCAGATAGGTGTCCTTCAGGTTTGTCCATAGAGAATGTAAGAATCTTTGACCGGGTTGGTGAAGAGATGATCAAGGAAGGATTTTGCTCCCTCCACCAAAGCATTTGCATGTATCCTGGGACTCTTGCAGGCATGATGAACGGCCAAGTCATTAGTCTCTTTCTCTGCAGCCTCACGTCTTTGCCTCGGCCTTTGCCGGCTCGGCCTCGACCTTCTTGACGCAAAGGGAAGCAAGAGTAACCTTCTTCTTCTCCGCAAGGAGGGAATCCTCCAATTCTTTAAAGCTGCGGCGAGGAGGAGATTAGAAGGGCTCCACAAGCTGGACAAGAGGATACCTAAGCTGAAACAGAATACACGAGTTATGTTAATAACTAACTGGAGAATGGGGTGTTGATGATTCCCATACGCGAAGTACACAGGCGAAGTGGCCCGCAGCTTGGTGTTATTCTTTGGTCGGGAGGAGACTGACGAGCCTTTCACAATCTTGGGCTGAGATTAATTATTGAATAATTTCTTTGGCGTATACGAGGAGTATGAGTCGACATCGATCGGGGTGGAGGAAAGGCCACAGCTAGCGTCTAGTGGGATACTTGCGTCTCGAAAGTATCCTTTGAATGCAATGAGCCTTGGCTAGCTGTAGTTTTGCCTTTGGCAACCTTTGACTTCTTTGGAGGAGGGGCACCACCCTCGAGATCTTCCGAGGGAGTGTGAAGAGGAGATGATGGGGGTGCGTCGGGAGCATCACTGGGGAGCAAGAGGAGGTAAGGCCGAGTCGGAGGAATCGGCGGGATCCTCCAAGACCTTGGAAAGCCACAACATATCTGTAAAAACGAAACGAAAATTAGAAGCAATCCCGCTATATGTAAGACATAGTAATACATTCAAAGGAAAGCCATTACCATCACTTGGCTCGAGAGGAATTCTCACCGAGCTAAATTTGAAATGAGAGAGGAGGCGAGAGTTGGAGCATAACTCGTAAGTTAAAATACCCGTGGGCATTTACATGGGCATTTAACACCCGAATAATCCGACGATTAGTAGCGTAAAAATCTGAGTATAAGGAGCAGGAGGGGAGGGGTTCTTGTAAATCCACTTCGATTTTTGAAAGGCAAAGGACGATCGGGGTGATGAAAAGATAGTGATCACTCCATTCCTTGTTGATATTTGGGACTTTCCCAAGGAACAAGCATTTTTCCTTCACCCTACTAGTCACGTAGTAGAAGGGACCGAGTTTTGCAATTGTATTGGGAGAAAAATAACTCCGCCGATGGTTTTTCCCCATTCCCTTTAAGGAGAGCGTAGAAGGAAATCATCATCCGGAGGGCATTTGGGGTAAATTGATTGAGTGGAACCCCGTAAAGGTCGGAGATTTGGCAAAGAAACTTAGGAGGAGGAAGTCTCAACCCCGCTTGGAACCGGGCGTGCAGCGAGGGTCGGGGAGTAGTCGTTAGGACGCTCACAGGGGGATCAAGCATTGATAAATGGAAACTGAGGAAATAACATTATCCGAGAAGTATCTACCTAGGGCTTTTCTCTGAGTTTGGAAGAGCCCGCAAAAGAATCCCAAAAGTGACTCCTATCTACCTCCTGGGAGGAAGAGAAGTGCTTGTAGAGGCATCCCGGGCAGATGGAATCGGAGAATGATGGAAACTTTGCGAGGGTTCCGAGTGGGGATGGAGTTCTTAACGAACTAGAGGAAGGCATGAGTCGAAACCCTATTCTACGCGAAATAAACTAGAAAGAGAAAGAAAGAGTTTACTCCGGAGACAAAGAGGAGAGCGGAGTGTAGAGGGAAGGGTTTTTTATGAGAAATTTGTAGCAAGGCGAGCAGTGTGAACAAAATTATGAGAGGGAAGAGGAACAGTGAGGCGAGTAATTTTAAATAAGAAGAGAGTTGATGGAAGCGTGCATCGGTAACTAATGAAGAAGGACAGATGCATGCTCGGCAACTGTCTAGAGTAGAAGTTGAAGAGTCGCAAAGTGCCAACAGACTAGCAAGGGGGATGTATCCAAGCCGAAGGCTGCAGGCAAGATATCCCCGAGAGCAAAGTTGTAGAGAGGGTATCCCAAAGCTAAAGCTATAGGGAGGATTGTCTAATCTTCCTTACTCCGAGGAGCTCCAAGATCGCTCACCTGGAGTAGGGGGAGAGGTTGATGCGGATAAAAATATCAGGCCCAACAAAGACGAAGGGCCCAGTACGACCAGCCCAATAGGGCCCAATGACGTCACCAAATACCCTAGATAGAGGGAGGAAAACCCGAGATGGGCTCGAGCCCAGATTGGCCGCAATAAGGCTACGGCCGTAAACCTACCTACGGGGGGCCACGAGGCCTTGGCCTCGTATGGGGAGGGGCCACGAGGCCCAAAGCCAACTAGGATTAGGCCGCGAGGCCTAAGCCCGATTACAGGCCGCGAGGCCCAAATCCGACTATAGGTGGGCCGCGAGGCCCAGACCTAGCTGCGAGGTGGGCCGAGAGGCCCGTGCAAGATTTGGAGAACACGCGGGTATTTGACCAAGCCCACAACAGCTTATCTATCCGATAAGACCAAGAAGTATGAGAAGTGACGAGTAGTTGAGATAATTGAGGCCAAAGTCAAGGAATGTTCCCTATATTCCTCATTGGTAGGTCCAACCTCCGTCCAGGGGAATTTGTTGGTACAATACAGATTTCTTGAGAGATAAGTTATCCACACACGACATCATGGCGAAGCGTGCGGGATAATGCCTTGAAACCGTGATGACGGTTATTACTCTTAACTTACGTATAAGTAACACACCTAGGAGGGAGGTAACGGTATCGAATCACTATCACTCTTACTTAGCTACTCCGTACGTACTTTCTCGAGTGTTTTTCGGTGATATGACTTGAGCGTCGGAGTGCCTACGCCGGAGAACCCTCCGGCGTGTTTTGCAGGTACGTTTGTTCGAGGAAGCTAAGGATTTTAGTGCGTAAAGGCTTTACCCACGTGAACTCGGAGTGGGAAAACGGGCCCATGTCGGTTTTACGCATCAAGGGGGATACCTCGAGTATGCTGAATCCACTTGCCTCCATCGCCCTCACTCGGGAGCAGTGGATGACATGATAGCTCGAGCCGTAGCAAGAGTAATGGCGGAGGGGAGGACCCCACTGCAGAAGAGGCCGGAGAACCAGACCAGAAACCTCGCCTGCTCGATCCCAATTTGGGGGAGTAGGCAAGACGAGCATCAAGAAGAACAAAGGAGAGAAGTGGAGTCCGAAGCCGGGAGGAGGTCCCAGGGGCGAAGGAGTCCAAGAAAGAAGTTCAGCAGTTCCTAGACCTAGGGAGGTGGTCAAAGAAGCCGCACGGGGGAGGAGATAGCCCCTGCGGCGAGAGTAAGATCGAGGATGAGGAAGAGGGTTCAGGAGATACCCGGTCGAAGCCAAGAAAGACCAGATCAGTCTTTGAGGAAACAAATGGATAACATGAAGCATCGGATGAAAATCGGGTCGGTATGCCTCGACCGTTATAAGTTGCCAATTTCTTGAGAATATCTTACAAGATGAGTTGCCTAACAACTTTAAACCTCTTAATTATGAATATGATGGTACGACGACCCCCTATGACTATTTGGTGAGATTTGAAAATTCGGCCCTCCTTCATCGATATGGGGAGGGTGTGAAGTGCGAGGTCTTTCTTACCACTTTATCTAAGGCGGCCCAGCGGTGGTTCAGCCAGTGGAACCTAATTCCATCAACTCCTTGAGCAGATTTGGAGAATTGTTCTTGCACCGATTCGCTAGTGCAAGGAGGCAACCTAGAGCTACACCGACATTGTTCAACATGAAGCAAGGAGAAAATGAAAGTCTGCATGGGCCTTCATGAAGAGATTCAATCAGCGGCATTGGAGGTTCCAACCGCCACCCCGCAGGTAAAAATTAATACTTTTACTAGCAATCTCCGAGATGGGGACTGTTTTCCTCCCCTGGCAAAGAAGCCACTCAGGACGTTCGGCGAATTACTAAGGAGAGCGGAGAAGTGCGTTACACCGAGAAAGTGAGGAAGGCGAAGAGAGCCGAGGTCAAACCTAGCGGACTGAGAAGAAGAAGGAATCATCAAAGAAAAGCTCAACAAGTAAAGCCGAGAAAAAGCTGCAAAATATGGACCTCGCTCCGAGGTTTGACAAGTACACCCCCACGAAGCTCGAGCAGCAGAGCTGCGGAGGTAGCATCGACCATCCCTGAAATGAAGTTTCCATGGACATGATCCGAGAGGGCCTCGTAAGCCCAAATCGATAAGTTTTGTCGTTTCTATAATGAATATGGGCATGACACTAACAACTTTTTCACTTACGTGATGAGATTGAAAGGATGATCCAAGCGAGGACATCTTAAAGAGTTTGTTTACAGAGATCGGAGTCGACTCCAGGGGCAAAAAGAAAAGAAGTCGATGACAAAGCCGAGGAAAAAGAAAGAATGATCGAAGGGAGGCAGGAGAGAGACCCTCCCGTAAGAAGAGGACTTATCCAGATGATAGTTGGAAGTCCAGCGAAGGAGACTCGTTCCGTGCGCGAAAAGCCGGAGAGAGGATCCCGAGGAGATAGGTGGGAGAAATGTCAAGAGACGAAGGCTGAAGCGAAAAAAGCTGCTAGAGGCGGGACATGTCAAGCGAATCCAGCTTCCCCACCCGCTGTCCAATGCAAAGTGTTGGTGGCAAAACCAGGAGGAAATGGAGAATGTGCATAGATTTTCGAGATCCGAACAAGGCTTGCCCTAAGGATCATTATCCCTTGCCTAGGATTGACCGGATGGTCGATTCTACATCCGAATTTGAGCCGCTAAGTGATTGGAGTGAATTAATGCATGTTTTAGGGGTTATTTTAGTGCAAAAAGTGATCCAAAGTGTTAGTTTTTGTGCATAAATGTGTAGAGTATCACTATTTTGCCTAAAAAGTATTATTTGTGAGATTATTGATGTTTTTCGTCCGTTTTACGGGTAAATCGTTGGATTTTGACCAAACCGAGAGTACCGGTATGCTTAGAATGAAGTGGACAAACAAAACAGACGAAAAACAGAGTCGAAGGCGGAGACCCGGCCCAAAAATGCCCTGGTCTCGACCTGCAGTCGAGGACCGCAGGCCTCGACTCGAGGGTGAAGCTTAGAGGACCAAAATAAAAAAAAAAAGAAGAAGCCTCGACTCGAGGGAAGAGCCTCGAGTCGAGGGAGAGGCAAAATGCAGGATCCTCGAGTCGAGGGCTGAACCTCGACTCGGGGAGGTTTTTCTGAAATTTGTTATTTAAAGGGCTGAAGCAGAACTCCATACACCATTAGATAGAGCGGTTAGTAGCGCTTTGGGGCTATTTCTTAGGCCCCAAGCCAATTTCCCATTGTAGGTAGAGTAGAGTGTAGAATTAGATTTAGATTTCAATCGTTGTTGATTAGATTAGCTTTAGATTAGCATTTGATCTAGTTAATTCATCAATTCAAGCTTGTATTTCATTTGAAAATTTGTATTGAAGACTCGAAGCATTCCTCTTGTTGTGGATTTAATTCAATTAGTGATGTTCTTCCTCTCTTGTCTTTTCAATTTCTTAATTGTTGTGATTTGTTTTGTATTTGTTCAATTTTATCTTCTAACCATGGATATTGCTTGTGGCACCATGGGCTAACTCTCTTGTGCTTGGGTTAATTGAAATTGAGGATGATTTGATTGACTACGCTATAATTGTTGATGATTGGAGATCAATTGAGTAGATTGCTTCCTAATTGTGATTCTTAATTGTGCTTCATGCAAAGTTATCTCTTTAGAATAATGGTTGATCACCCTAGCAATAGGCGAGTTGAGCTAACGTGATTAGGTGTTAATCGGGTTATAATTTTGCATGATTGTATGAATTGGGGACTTCTACATTGAGAGATGGGAAGGACTAAGGATACTCACATTAGGCATTGTGTTATTAATGGAGTGATTAATTTCATGATGGTTTATGCTTTCTATCTTAGTTCATTTGCAATTTGATTCAATCATAGCTTGTTGATCATTGATTCCTTGATAGATGTTAGCCCTAGCACCCCAATTCCCCATTTATTGTGGTATTTGTTCTCGCATCTCAAGTGTTCGATTATTTGTTTGCTTGTTGTTAATTTGTATTTTTGCAAGTTTTTGTAGTGTTAGTGTCAATCCCGCTTTGCAACAATAGTCATCGAGAACTTGTATCTCTAGGGCCTCACGTGCATACTTTTTCCCTTGCGATTGGTCTTAATACCACTTACCGGATTACTACTCCAATCACTAAGTATGATGGACGCCTACCAAGGCTACCATCAAATAAAGATTTTCCCTCCGGACATTCCAAAGGTAAGTTTCATTATTGCTAGTGGAACTTTTTCTATATTAGAATGCCCTTTGGATTGAAGAATGCAGGAGCAACCTATCGTAAAATGGTTGACAAGATGTTCCAAGACCAAATAGGGAGGAACATGGAAGTCTACGTTGATGATATGCTTGTGAAAAGTGTGAATGCCGGAGAGCACGTGGCTGATCACGAGAAAGCTTTTTCAGTGCTCGGGAGGAATGGCATGAAGCTGAACCCGGCCAAGTGTTCTTTCGAAGTGAAATCCGAGAAATTTCTTGGATATATGGTGACCCAAATGGGAATCGAGGTTAACCCCGCCAAGGTGAAAGCCATGCTCGATATGTAGCCTCTCATTAATATCAAGGAGATGCAGAGACTGAATGGAAGAATTACAAAGATTGAGCATATTCAAAGCCAGAATCTGCAGAGAGGAGCCACCCCTTCTTCAGATTACGAGGAAGGGATCCAAGTTCGAATGGGATGAGCGATGCCGGCAAGCGTTTGAGGAGCTTAAGCGGCACCTAGCCCGGTGCCCTCTGGCCCGACAAAGCGATGCAGGAGAGATACTTTACCTCTACCTCTCTGTAGGTGGGGTCTCACTTAGCTCCGTGCTAGTGAGGGAGGAGGGGTCAACCCTTAAACATGTTTACTACATCGGTAAACTCATTCAAGGAAGCGAGAAGAGATACTCGGAGATAGAGAAGGCAGCCACGACTAAAATGGTCACGGCTCGGAGGTTACGACCTTATTTTTGTCACATAAGGTCATTGTTCGGACTAACTACCTTCTAAAATAGGTGATTGGAAGAGCTAATCTCTCGGGGAGGATGGTCAAGTGGGCTGTCGGGTGGGAGAATATGACATGAATTTCGAGCCACGGAGGACCATTAAAGCATAAGCCTGTCGACTTTATTCGTGAGGGTACGCGTGCGCTGGAGGAAGGAGAATGGAAGGTATACATTGACGGCTCTGTATCCATGCAGTGGTTGTGGAGCTGGGATCGTAATTATTGATCCGGAGGGCCAGAACACAAGTTGGAGTAAGGTTTGAATTCATTACCTCCAATAATGGAGCGAGTACGAGGCCCCGATTCGAGGAACGGAGATGGCCGCCGAGCTGGGAGCAAGTCGGGTGGTCATATTTTCGGACTCCCAACTTGTAACCCAAAGAGTTCTGGTGGAGTACGAAAACTAAGGACGAGAAAATGATAGCCTACCTTCGGTGAGTAGATGAGCTGAAGGAAGGTTCAGCTCCTTTGAAGTTAGACAAATACCTCGAGAGGAAAACTCCAAAGCGGATAGCCTTTCAAAGTCAAGTAGTTTCGCAACAACTGCAGGAGGGGGAAGATCACCTTGGTAGCTGCGAAGAGTGAAGCAACCGTTTCCTCGGTAGGGGTCATCGGAGCTGAAAATGATTGGAGAACTAACATATATCGAGTGTTACAAAACCCGGAGAGCTGTCCAGATAAAAGAAAAGCTCGGGACTGGAGAATCCGATACACGATGATCGGAGATAAGATGTACCGACGGTCCTTCATGCAACCTTGCTTGAGGTGTTTATCCCCTCAAGAAGGGAGGTACGTAATCAAAGATATACATGAAGGTTGTTGTGCTTACCATGCAGGGGCTCGGGCAATAGTCCGGAAAGCCTTGCGGGCCGGATACTGGAAAGCCTTGCGGGCCGGATACTGGCCTACCATGACCCAGACGCCAAAGACTGGGTGAAGAAGTGTGAGAAATGCCAAAAGCATGGCTGCCTCATCCACCTCCTGCGAGAGGATATGTGGACCATGCACTCTCCGTGTCCCTTCACGAAGTGGGAGATTGACTCGTGGGCCCATTCCCGATTGCGGTGGGCTAGCGGAAGTTTCTATTGGTGGCGGTGGACTACTCTAGCAAGTGGGTCGAAGTTGTACCTCTAGCGAGGATCGAAGAAGGTAACATAATCAAATTTTTATGGAGATATATTTGTTGCAGTTTGGCATACCTAGAATCCTCGGTATCGAGATAATGGGACCCGGTTTATGGGAAACATGGTAAGGAATGGTGTGATAACCCGAAGATTGTCCAGAGGTTCACATCGGTGGCACACCCTCGTGCCAATGGCCAGGTAGAGATCACCAATAGAACTATTGTGAACGGAATACGTGCCCGGCTGGACAAAGCTGGAGGAAGGTGGGTCGATGAGCTAGAATCGGTTTTGTGGGCTTATCGGACCACCCCGTGGAGCCAACAGAGGAGTCCTTCTTTCACCTAGTGTATGGGCAGGCTGCATCATACCTTCCGAAGTGGGGATGGAGACATCGTTTAGCCCACTTCCGGAGGGGAAATAAAGAGCTGGTGAGGAAAACCTAGACATGCTAGAGGAGGAGCGAAATCACCCACCTAAAAATTGAGAAGTACAAAAGCCGCATAAAGGCCGCTTATGACCGTAAAGTCATAAGTCGGAGATTTGAACAAGGAGATCTAGTCTTGAGACAAGCCGATGCGTTGAAAAATATTGAAAAGCTCAATCCCAAGTGGGAAAGGTCGTACAAGGTGACCAAGGTCCTCCGAGGAGGAGCTTATGAGTTACAAGACATGGAAGGAAATCAACCGGCTGCACTGGAATGTCTGCCGATTGAAGAGGTTTTACACACGAAGAAAGTACCCGCCTCGCTGCAAGTAGGTGGTTCTTTTTATGCAAGAGTTGTTTTATTCATGTTATTTGAATTGAATAAATTGTAATTTCGATCCACCGGTACTCTTTTTTCCCCTGCTGCGGGTTTCCCACCGGGTTTTACCGCAGGAGGTTTTTTAAAGAGGCGAGCCAAGTTAGTACTTGACTTGTGTTGATCGATTATGGTCAATGGAACACACTGTTTGCTAATTAATGAAAGCGATTTTCATTATCCATGAGTTTATCAGTTCATTCTTTCGTTGATTACGATTGAAACAATATTATGGCATGCTATTCGATTCAATTGCATCACAACACACGATTGATTATATGAGAATTAATAACTTTCAAAAGTTAGATGAATGAATAAAATGCACAAGAAGCATTCAATGAGAAATACGATGAGCATTCATGAAATGAGTTCACATCAAACAACGAGAAAAGAAGCTAAGAGATAACTTCAAAATCAAAGTTGAACTGCAGATAAGGTTTAACCCACATAAACCAGAGAGAGGTTACAATGAAAGAAGCTAAGAGATAGCTTCAAAACACTAAAGTTAAACCTACGAGAGAGGGTTTAACCCACCTAAACCCAGAGAGGGGTTACAATGAAAAAAGCTAAGAGATAGCTTGAAACACTAAAGTTAAACTGCAGAGAGGGTTTAACCCACCTAAACCAGAGAGGGGTTACAAGAAAAGAAGCTAAGAGATAGCTTGAAACACTAAAGTTAAACCTGTAGAAAGGGTTTAACCCACCTAAACCCAGAGAGGGGTTACAATGAAAAAAGCTAAGAGATAGCTTTGAAATACTAAAGTTAAACCTACGAGAGAGGGTTTAACCCACTTAAACCCAGTAGATGGGTTACAAGAAGAGAAGCTAAGAGATAGCTTCGAAAACCTAAGTTAAACCTACAGAGAGGGTTTAACCCACCTAAAACCCAAAAAGGGGTTATAAAAGGAGAAGCTAAGAGATAGCTTCGAAAATCTGAGGCAAACCAATAAAGAGGGTGCAACCCACCCAAATCGAAAGAAGTTATAGAAAAAGAAGTTAAGAAATAACTTCTAAAAACTAAAGTTAAACCTGCAGAGGGGTTTAACATATCTCGACCCAAAGAAGGTTGTGAGACTTAAAGCCGAAAGATAGCTTCAAAAGACCTAGTTAAACCTACGGTAAGGATTTAACCGACTAAGTGTAAAATATGAGATAAGGCTTTAAGAAAGGCCTTGATCAAGCCTACGAGAAGGGCTCAACTACACCTGCACCTAGGAAGGGTTTCGAGATTTGAAACCGCCGAAGTTACTAAGTTAAACTTATAAAGTTTAGCAAAACCCGCGTCCAAAGAGGACTATTAAACTTAAGGCTATGAAAGTCTTGAAGATATCAAGTTGGACTTACAAGCGTCTAACTAGGTTAGTCCCAGAGAAGGGATTACGAGATCAAAAACTAAGAAATAGTTTGTTGCGTGTAAAATCGAATCTACGGCAAGGGTTTAACCAACCTAAGCCTAGGTAAAATCCGAGAAAAGAAGCTAAGAGATAGCTTCAAAACTAAGTTAAACTCGCAGATAAGGTTTAACCAACCTAAGCCTAGGTGAAATCGAGAAAAGAAGCTAAGAGATAGCTTGAAAAACTAAGTTAAACTCGCAGATAAGGTTTAACCCACCTAAACCCAGAGAGGGGTTACAAGAAAAGAAGCTAAGAGATGGCTTCAAAACATCAAGCTAAACCTAAGGAAAGGTTTACGGAGATAGAGGCTAAGAAAGCTTGAAGTACTAAGTTAAACCCATAAAAGAGGGGTGAACTTACCTAACTTAAGAAAGGGTCTTTCCTAGAAAAATCAAGGGAAACACGTGAGGAAATGCAACATTAATAAAGAACCCGGAAAGATGGTTCTACAGCTAAAAACCGAAGTCGTTTAGAGGGTTTGAGCATACTCAAGCCCTAGAAGACAAGAATTCGAGACACGGCTTAGGAAGAGCCTAAGTCGAGCCAGAAGGAAGGGCCTAAATCAGGTTTTACCTGTAGAAGGCCTCCCAAAGAGAAACTAAGTTAAAACCGTAAAAAGGTGTTAACTAATATGAGCATGAGGAGAGTTTTTTGGAAAAAGAGTTGTGTTAAGGATTTAACCAACCCTAGAGAGTGTGTGCCAAAGCGAGGGCAAAAGTGGCTTAAGAGAAGTCAAACTTCAAACCTAGATAAAGGCTTTTTAGAAAGTTTAAGCCGATCCTACGTAAAAGGTTCGGACAACTTAGAACCTAAGAAGGGTTGAGAAATCAGGAAATAGAAACCTACGTAAAGGTTTTTCCTAACTCGGAGCCCAAAAAGGGGCATGAAGGAGGAAGGTCAAGAGGAAATCTCGAAGAAAGGAAAGATCTTAACTAACCTAAACCTAGCGAGGGTTTTTCCAGGTTAGATTAAGTTACTTAAACTTGAAAAGAAGGTTTCATAAGAGGAAGCCAAAATTGAACCTATGAAAAGGTGTTGGCTAATGCAAACCTACAGAAGGGTTTGGTCACCTAAACCTAAAGGAAGGTTTTTAGAGTGAGAAGCTAAGAAAGCTTCAAACACTAAGTTAAACCTACGGAAACGGTTTAAACTTACCCGAACTTGAGAAAGATGATATTAACTAGTTTTTCGAAAAGAAACTATGTTAAAAAATATAACCTTGAGCTTATAAAAGTTATCTACGAAAACTCTTAGATTACAAAGACAAGGGAAAATGCAAGAACACAGTCCAAGCAAAACCTAAAGCATTCACTCCTAAGAATGAGAAAGGGAGAATCCTAAGCGCATACGAGAGAAAGTATGCATTCAAGCTATAGCCTGTGGATGTCCCCGGCACCTACAACACGCATTCAAACCGACACCCTAGAGGCTAACAGCTTTGAGAAGCATTAGAGGACGCACAAATGAAAAAGCATTCAAACTAACAGCTTAGTAGCTAGACAGTTTGTAGACATAAAGTAGAAATTAGATGCAAAAGAAATGCATGGAGAGAAGCATACATACGCAACTCCGGCAAGGGAGGATATAAGTCTGTGTAAACAGGAAACAAACTCCCAAAGGGAGGATAAACACATATGCAAAGTAAACTCCCGGCAAGGGAGGATCACATCTGTTCATGACAAAGGCCCCGGCAGGGGGCAACAGAGTTCAAAAATAAGACTCCCAATAAAGGGGAGAGAAGCGAGAATTGGACGCCAAACCGGCGTAAGAAGAGAGAGAGAGAGAGAGAGAGAGAGAGAGAGAGAGAAGAGAATTCAATACAACCCATAAAAGGGTAAAAGAAAGAGGAATTGTTTGAGAAATTAACCGGGGATCGGGAGGTTCTTCTTGTTTGGATGGCAGGCCATCTCCACTTCTTTCTCCAGAGCCCGAGCTATGCATGCTTCCTCCCGGGAGGCGGGAACTTCCGGGGTCAAGGGGCATAGAGGGACCCGGCGGGGCATCTCTGCTGCGGTAACCTCGATCCTTACCAGTTCAACAACCATCTGGTTAAGAAGCCAGAGTCCACCGATCTTCTTCGATCGAGCGGGAAGAGTCGCCTTTGAAATGAGAAGGGGTAGGCATGGCTGCAAGAGGGCCGGCCTGGTTGAATTCCCGATAAAGGAAGGATCCGCCTTTGAGCAACGCATTAAAACCATACTCATAGAAAAATCGGATATATGGACCCATATCCCCAAGAAAGGCTGGGATGGTCTAGATAAGTTTTTCGTAGAGTAGGCCATAGGAGTATAGAAATCGCTGGCCGAGCTCGAGCTAAAGAGGCTCCTCAAACAGCACCTCGCTCCCTCCACCAAAGCTTTACGGTGGACCTCGACTCCAGCGGGCGTAATGAATAGCCAAATCATTGGTCTCTCTTTCGGCGGCTTCTCGCGCCGCCGAGCTTTGTCAACTCTCCTGGAGGGAGGATAGATCGGTTTCCAGCTTTTTAACTCGGAGAGAGGCGAGGGAGGCTTTCTTTTTCTCGGCCAACAGGAGTCCTCCAAGTCCTTCAATTGAGAGAAAGGGAGTGTGTTGAAGGGGCCCCAAAGGCCGGAGAGTAGGACACCAAGCTGCAAGGTGGAGTTTAGGATGGTATGAGAATTTTCAAAGAAAAACATAAAGAACATAGTAATACGAGAAATATTACTTGAGCAAAATGGCCCGCGGCTTTGGCGTTATTCTTTGAGTCGGGAGGAGGCTTAACGGCCTTTCACAATCTTGAGCGGATACCAATTCGCTGAAAAACTTACTTGCGAAGCAGGAAGAGTAGGAGTCAACGTCAATAGGGCGGAGGATATGCCTTGACTATGTCCTGTCGGGTATTTGCGGCGAACAGTCCCTCGAGAAGGAAGGGAGCTCGCTAGCGGGGCTTTCCCTTTCCCGGTCTTGGCCTTCTTAGAAGTTGGGGCCTCGACCTCTGGATCTTGATCGGATGGTGAGTAGGATAAGGGGGTAAAAGCTGTAGGAACATCACCACGAGAGATGGCCGGAGGAGGTGTCTTGAATCGGAGGAGCCCGCAGGTGTTTAGCACCTTGGACAGCCATAACATATCCGAGAGAAAAGAAAACAACTAGAGATTAGAGGTGATCCTTTTGTATTTGGGTTATAACAATGCATCGGGAAAAAAACAATTACCATCGCACGGCTTAAGAGGAGTTCTTACCGAGCTAAATTTAAAGTGAGAAAGAAGGCGGGAATTCGAGCATAGATCGGAAGATAAAAATAGCCATGAGCATCAACGTGGGCATTCAGCATGCGAATAACCCAACGATTGGTGGAAGAGGAAATGCGAGTGGAGAGGACAGGAGGACAAGGGTTGTTATAAACCCGAGTGTTGATTCTTAAAGGACCAAGAATGAGGGGGAGTCACGAAAAAATAGTGGTCATTCCACTCTTTGTTGATATTTGGGGCTTTCCCAAGAAACAAGCATTTACCCTTTACTCTACTACTCACATAGTAGAAGGGGCCAGCGGTCTTGCAATTATATTGAGAAAAGAAGAGTTCTAGAAGGTTTTCCCCATTTCCCTTAAGGAGGATGTAAAATGAGATCATCATCCTTATGGCATTGGGGACGAATCGGTTAAGAGGGATTCCATAGAGGTCTCGAAATCTTACGAGAGGAATGCAGGAGGAGGAAATCTGAGCCCGGCTTGGTAGGCTTGCCACAAAAGCCAGTGTGGGAGGAGTGGTTAGGTTTGGGCGTTCTCCCGACCGGGAAGAGAAAGATGATAGCCTCGACGCTATAAGATCATCGTCGAAAAACCTAGATAGGGTTTTCTCTCTTAACTTCGAAGATCTTGAGAAGGAATCCCAAAATCGGGCCCTATCTATTTTCGAAGATGAAGAGGAAAGCTGGTGAAGGGTTCCGAGGGAGGTTAGGAAGAGGGGAATGATGAGAGCTTTGAGAAGAGTTCGGTTCATTGGAAACTTGATCCTTGAGGAGTCAGTGAGACATATCCGAATATACTTTGTGAAAAATAAAGAAGAGAAAGGGGTATTTACCTGGACTCGTTGAATGGAGCGGAAGCAAGGAAAGGACACGTTGGCGGAGAAAAACCCACGGTGAGGAAGGGTTGAAGATGAAGAAATTTTGAAAGGGGAGAAACCGAAATGATCGATTTGAAATAAAGGAAAGAATTAATGGGAACGTGTATCGTAGCCAAACCGAAAGACGGATGCATGATTGATGATTGGCTAGCACGAAGCCGAGGAGTCGCTAGGTTTGGGCCTCGCGGCCCACCTCGTAGTTGGGTTTGGGTCTCGTGGCCTATCTCGCATACGAGCCTCGAGCCTAGTGGCCCACCCGTAGGTAAGCCTCAGTGGCTTTGCGGCCTTTTACGGTCGATCCTGGGCTCGGGCCCATCTCGGGTTTTCCTCCCTCTATCGAGGGTATTCGATTACGTCGTTGGGAGGGTATTCGGTTACGTCATTGGGCCCTATTGGGCTAGGCATATTTGGGCCCAACGTGTAGTTGGGCACGACATTTTTATCCGTATCACACTCCATTCAAATGGAGCCTAAATTGCATGCGAAATATATTTGTAGAAACCAATTATTTAGTACGCATTATCAACATATGCGTCTATCCTTATGTGTGTGTGTGAGAGAGAGAGAGAGACAGAGAAAGAGAGACGAACCCGATAACTTTGAGGTGGCCATGAAAATTGAAATCTTGCTTCATGTCTGCATGTGCAAAATAATACAATTTGTTTAATCAATTTCTATAGATAAATGTATATTTATTGAAAAATATTGCATTGTAATTGATTTAATGTAAACAGATTTAATTTTTTATTTATACCAATTATTTAGTACACATTATCAACATATTATATGCGCCTCAATGAAATTTGAAAGAAAATATATATAATAATTAACACTTAATAAACAATAACAACTACCGTGCGAAGCACGATTCTGAACAAAAACTAGTTTACCTTATAATATGTAGATAGATATATTTGCAATATGTATATTGATACGTGTTGATCTTACTTGTGGACAAATTTATCAATTTATGTTTCATAAAGATATATTTACCATATTCAAATAATAAATAATACTTCTTTCATCCAATACAAATATTTCATATTTTTATTTTGGGCATTCCAATACAAGTTTTTCATATAATTTTTGGAAATCTATTGGTCTCCCTATATTAAATAATTATCCATTTATTTTATTTTTTTACATCCGTTGTCACTCTTTTTACTTTTCACTTTATTCTCTCTCTTCAATAGTAATATAATTGTACTACTTCTTAAACTCCATAAAATCTTCTCATGAAAAGTTTGTATTGAGACGGATGGGTATAAATTATTATGTGTATCAAGTTAATCTTATTTCGTGAATATATTTATTATTTTATATTTTATAAAGATATTCCCATCATATTTAACCACATTACTTAAATAATTAATCATCGTGCATTGCACGGGTACAATACTAATTAACAATAATTCAAGGGTTTAGTTTTCTTTTGTTCTTTCTTTCTTTCTTTATTATTTAACATACTTAATTTTGATGGTATTAATTAATTTGTATTAACAGTTTAACGTACTTACATTACATGGTACATCATTAAAAAAATTTAAAAAAATTTTGTGGCGGGCTTTTGAAAAATGGCTCAAGCACAGTAGCTGGCCCTGCGGGTAGAGCTTTTAAGCCCGATTTTTTCGAGCCTCCAAATATTAAGTCCAATCTGTTCCTAAAATCGAACGGGCTAGACTAGTCAAATCGGACGGGCTAGACTAGTCCAATAGACTGGGCTCATTTTGTCAGCTCCATCCAGCCTCCAATTGGCCTAATCTCGCCTACTTGTACACGTGTCAAAAACCCACGGTAAGATTACTAGTTTTGCCACTTCATAATTCACATATTCAAATGTTTTATACTATGTACACATTCTAATTTAGTTTCACTGTCTAATGGTATTTATAATTATTTTTTTATATCTATTCTTAATTGTTATCCTTTCATTATTTATATATTTTCTTAACATATTATTTTCATTTATGGTTGTCTTATCAAGTAGTTTACAAGTTACAATACTACTTGAATTATATTCGTTAATGAACAAAACTTCACTTACATCTATTACTAAATATGCATTAAACACATTCCTATAATGCTAATAGGAAGTTTAAATTAATGAAGCGTCGTCTTCTATTTGATTTCACTTACAAATCGTCTTTTAGTTAATTTCGCTTACATGTCGTCTTCTTGTTTATTTTTCTTATGTGTCAATATGTGTTAGATCGATTTAGTTTTGATAAGTTAAAATGTATAAATTAAATAAGTTGTTGTAAAGTAAGATAATCATTTGAAAATGTATAGAAACAGTTGAATTAGTAAGTTCACTAGTTAGGATTTAACACTAGGTGAGCTAGACTAGTTAGTGGGATCACTATTTCAAAGGTTATCTCAAGACAACCTTGAAGAAGTCATTTGATAGAGAGGATAATGAAGAGCTCAAGACGAAGTAGAAATCGGTGAGTAGAATAAGAAAGACAGATTTTAACTAAGTCGGTCAGACGACTTACTCAAGAAGGTCACCGAGGTCAAGACTCGGTTTCAAGAATAAGTTGTTAAGCGGTTAGAGTTTGTTACAACAAACTAAGCGTATTACAGGTTTATAAATAGGCATAAGCACAGTCCTTAGAGGGACTTTTGCACATCCCGAGATTCACACAATCCACAAGCACTCTTAGCAAATCACATTTGATTTTCTCGATATTTTTTAAGTGT
The DNA here is from genome assembly GCA_030762865.1 of Paraleonurus japonicus. Classification (NCBI taxonomy): domain Eukaryota; kingdom Viridiplantae; phylum Streptophyta; class Magnoliopsida; order Lamiales; family Lamiaceae; genus Paraleonurus; species Paraleonurus japonicus. The sequence goes on from CM061060.1 coordinate 26,901,956, forward strand.
TTAGAGAGCACTTCACCGTAATTCCTTCTATATTCTCGCACCGTAATATAAGTTTAGAAGATTAGATTAAAAGAGAGTTTGAAGATTTGTAGAGTTGGATCTTTGCAATTGTAATATGTAATCAAAGGAAGTAAGCAAGCAAGAAAGTGAGAAGAGACCCTTCTTCGAGTTGGAGAAGGAGAGTGGACGTAGGATTTTCCAATCCGAACCACTATAAATCTCGAGTTCTTTACTTTTCTGCTTTTAATTTCGAGAGATTATATTTTGTGATTTCAATTCAATCAAGTAGCTTTTAGATCTATTCTTTAAGGGATTGAGTATAAATTATTTCCATTGGGTGCTCGCTAGGGGTGGGAATAGGTCGAGGCCGAGGCCGGGCTTTGCATAAGAAAGCCTAGGCCTATTAGATAATTTTTAGGCCCGAGTCGACCTATTATCTATGATAGGCTTTTTTCAAGGCTCGGCACGGCCTCTTTAATAAATAGGTCAGGCCCAAAGCCTTTTAAAGGCCTATTTATCGCAACTTTTATTCTTCATTAAATTTTAAAAATTACATTTTTTATATTACACCGTAAATACTATTCAATTCAAAATACGAATAAAATTAACATACCAAGAATTATCAATTAGCAAAAGCAATAACAAAATCTTATGTAAATTAATGTGACGTAAGTTATTTTGTTTATTATTAATACTTTTTATTAATATTTTTTACTAATATGTAAATTTATGAGATAAAATATATGAGTATCTCACAATTATTAAAATATATTATATATATATATATATATATAATATTATATTATTATATATATAGTTAAATAGGCTCTGCTAGGCTTAAAAGGCCTACAAGAAAGCTCAAGCCTGCCTATTTAATTAAATAGGCTTCTTAAAAGGCCTCGAGTCCGTCTATTTATTAAACGGGCCGAGCCGAGCCAGACTTTAATAGGCCAAAGCCGTAGGCCTGTCTAGCTGGCCTATTCCCACCCCTAGTGCTCGCAATAATTTGGAAGATCGGTTTGAGTAGATAGTTTGAATTTCGTGAAAAATTGGAATAATCTATTCAACCTCCTTCTAGATTATTTCTAGTAGATCCGACTCAATCCGGGACCAACATTATGTTATATGTGTTTGTTCATATGTAAAATTTATATTAAATTCTTAATATAAATTTAAAAATTTAATTTTCTAAAATTGTGCAATTTTAATTTATTGCAATTAATATTTTTTCCTCAATTCAGAAGATTTATTAAAATTTGATAACCTATTTTTTTATATTTCATAACACTTGCACACTAATTAATTTTATAATCAAAGCAATGTAAACCTTTATTTTTCGCGTGCCACTACCCAAAAAGGCCAAAACTTATTTTCTCATGTTCTTATTAATCTATATTTTAAAATTCTAATCACGCTTTAAATATCAAAGTAATCAATTACAATCATTCAATTAAATATTAAGAATTTATTGATATTTGAAATATATAACTCCCTTCAGTATATTTTTATTTCTCAAAATTACAAAATGGACATTATATTTTTGTTTTTTCATACTCAAAATAGCAAAAAATAACTCTACCTTCTCAAATTAAACTCTTATAAATATCTTTTATTTACATCTCATGTCACTCAATTATTCACTATAATTAAATCTTCTCACTCAATTGCTTATTCCAATAAAATTAAAAATATATCTTAACCTTCACTTTATAAATAAAATAACTATTTTATATTAAAATTTATTTTTATTTAGTTTTGAGCAATCTAAAACGTAAAGCGAGAGAAAAAAATAATAAATATATTAGCACCCCAAAAATATTATTTTAAATATAAATCAAATTGAGCCAAAATTGGATGAAAATTGAACCGTGTACGGGTGTTATTCTTTGAATTTTTTTATTATTTTTTTTTAAGTATTTGATCCTTTGCTTTCAAGTGGGCAATTTATGGATATAGTTTTGTTGACCCAAAACCTATTTTATTTTTAAGTAGCAGGTGATGGACATACAATAATATTAAAAATAAATATATTGTGCATCAAGTGCACTGTGCTATTCAATTATTTTTTAAAAGTATCGGCTTTATTTTTACTAAACAATTACGATTGTTTTCATTGAACAATTATTATTAGTTACAGTTTAACAATCAGAATTCGGTGAAAACAATTATTATTGTTTGTAGAAAACAAAAATAAATATTTAAAAACACTTAAATTGCAAAAATCACCTAACACATACAAAACTAAGGCTTATATTAATTTTTAATGATGGATTTTTTTGAAATTATAAGATAGAAAACATATTTGCAAATGATTTTATAATTCCAAGTAGAGTTGTTGGACCGTCAAGCCGAATCTGAGTATTTGAAGTTTGAGCTCAACATTAATAAGCTAAAAATTGATCTCGACTCAACTCGCTAACGAGTCTAATGGAATTTTTAAAAAAATAAATAACTATCGAACCTAACGAGTCGAGCTCAAGTCACCTCATTAAATAAACGAGTATTTCACAAACTCAAACTCATATCATTTAACACTACGAGTTGAGCCGAACTCACAAGCGGCTCGTTTACAAGAGCTTATATTAATTTTCAATGTTAAATTTTTATGTGAATTAAATTATAATTTACAAGATAGAAAACATATTTGCCAAATGATTTTATAATTCCATGTATTACTTTCCCATGAAATCCATATAAAGTTTAGATACAACTGGGGAATGCAAATTGACAAATACAAAGAAGTAAAATCCCATGACCTAGTAATTGCTATGGTTTAAGAAAGCAAACCCACTACAACTAGGCACCAAGGTATATGATGCAAGGAATGTTACCTATAATAATTAATAATAATTAATAATTATTATTAAAATTCATTGTTCAGTGGAAGTGTTGTTGGTTGAAGCTACCCAGTATAGTTTCACTGCAATGAGTATTTTCTCAGGTACAAAAGGGCCATCGTCATGATCTATCATTTTAGTTTCCCATCTCATCCCTTTTCCAATTTTCATCACCTTATTCAACACATTAACTTCGTCTCGAATAATCACCGCCCCTTCGGGACGTAAAATCCGATCCATTTCCAGGAGAATGTCCTCGAATTCACACCTGTAAGCCACACGAGAGAGATGGAGAATATGAGACCAAGTGTACTTGGATTCAACCGTTCGAAAATGAATGATCAAATCCATGTGAACACTAACACTTGCAGTGCACAATTAATACTGTTTTTTTTTTTTGACGGGACAATTAATACTGTTCAAGTAATACCTTTAACTAAAAAAATTAATATCATTTAAAAATGCACTTTGCATAGTGCAAATATTAGTTATTGCTTACTTGTCCTGATATAAGTTGAATAAGCCGTTAGCATGAATAAGGTCGTACGTCCTTGGATATGTGGAGAAGCCTTCACACCTGAAAAATCGAAAAAGTAACTTGGGCTTCACATAACATTAAAGAAGTGGATGTTTTTTGTTAAATTATGAAAGGGCATAATGCTGCATCAACATATTTCTAAACTATCAACTTTCATTTCGATAGGTTCCTAAACGATTAAAGTCCTTCAAATATTGAAATTTTATTTCACAAGCTTCCCGAAATGAAAAATAATGAAATTTTTTATTCATCTTAATGGTCCCGTTACATAACACATACATTAATATACAGATGTGATTTGTGCACCTCTAATTCTCCAGGTGATGGGTACCTAATTTTGTACTCCATTCGTCCCGGAAAAGCTTTCATATGTAGATGGGCACACACTTTAAGAAAAAAGAGTAATGATTAAAATTTTGAGGGATAAATTTGTAAACTTTTATGTATAAAGTAAAAACTTTATTGGAATATGTGTATGTGAGAGTAAAAGTAATGACATTTGTGTAAATTAGTGATAATTGTGAGGATAAAATTTTTAAAAGAGTTTCCATTTTAAGGGTGTGAAACTTATATTGGAACGGATGAAAAAGAAAAGTGTGAAAACTTTTATGGGACGGAAGGAATACTATTTACTGAGACCATTATTGTGAATCCAAAAATTCAGTCAATTTTCATCTTGAGGGAGCTCGAGAATAAAAAAATTTTATACTTAAAGGGCTTTTTAAAATAGTTTAGGACAAACGTTGATAGTTTAGGAATCTTTTTGATGCATTATGACGTTATGACGTAACGAAAGTGTGGAGTGAAGTACCAATCATGATATATTCCGATCAAGCCTCTCTCGTAGGCGACACCCAGAGTGCTGGGAGCAATGGTGGGCACGATGTTCATAACCCACAGTTTTGAGGAGTGTAAGGCTGCTGCAAAACCTCCGAGCCCTGCATTCATATCCATGATATTTCTGTATCTTGTGGTGCCCAATAATCGAACACTCCGCTTGTAAGCAGAAACATGCTTTTTCCAAAGTTTGTTATCCTCTTCATACGATTCAGACGTGACTCGAAACTTCACCATTGCTGATTCTAGGCGGGACGCCAAAAAGACGAGCTGGGAACTTCTTTAGCTCCTCCTGCTACTTCACTGCTACTCTCTACTTCCGGTAAGGGAGTTACGCATGTTTCCATCTTCTTATACCTTCGAAATCAAAATTTGAAAGTGCAATTAGGAAATAACTTGGTGTCCTTGTTTCTTTTTCACCTTTACAACAAGTTCAAAGGACAGATGATATACCCTTAAAATATAATAAATCATCTCTAATCATTTTCATTTTCCAATTCAACTTTTTAGTCATTTGACCAACTAAGAGGGTTAGTAACCGGTTATGAAAGTTAACAGGACGAAATTCCAAAAAAAGTCATTTCATCTCAAAACTGGTTGCATAACTGTTCAAAAGACTAAAAGGACAAAATAATTAAATTTTGAAAGTAAACAGGACGAAATTAAATTCCGGAAATTCGAAAGTGACCTGAAACCAAGATCGGATAGGACTTAAAAAACATTTCCCTTAATGTAATTATAAAGTATCTACCTAACTATGAACGGAACAGCAGCAACAACATTAGGAGATCGACCGAGTTACACAAGTTTATGCTGCAGATTTTAACTTACCACACGTTATCAGCATCTGCAGATTGGCAATAGTTGGCTGATTTCCTTGTGCAAGACTTAGTATTAACCTTTTTCCTCCAGATGGCAACATCTCCTTTCTCGTACTTCTTCTCCCAGCAAAGGAGTTCAGCCAATTCTTCGATCCTAGATTGCTCAGCCTTCAGATCTTCTTTCGTCCTTTTCCATGTACGATAGTATGTCTTCCAATTGATCGGAGGACCAGACAAGACCCAGAACCCACCAGGTCTTAAAACTCGATCAACTTCCATTAAGTACATGCCATCTACACATATATTTTAAAAAGTTAACTTTCGGAAGGTTGATTCACTCTTCTCTGAATTCAAGGACCAATTCCATGATATGTCATAGTCAAGTGGAACCAATAACATGTAATTTTTTAAATGATTTAAAGATGATCGATTGTTTGGATTTCATCAAAGCTGATATCAGAAAATATTCTTGCACCACTTCCAAATAATCGCAGAAAATGTTCAATGGTTTGGAAATGAGAGTGATCAACCATTGAATTGAAATATTTGTTTAAGTTAGAGTATATCTTCCAGACTCTAACACCCCCTCTATCACAAATATATGTTGCTCTCCACATCTTCTATTTGAGACATCCCAAAATAAAAATGCTATTTCCTAAAATAGGATTTAATTCGATAAAAATGACTCTTCCATTATAGTAATTATGTGAGAACATTAATTTTCGACTGCTTCTTTTCAAGGCAACAAGGTATATATACACAACTCTAAAATCTACATCCAATCTAAAGATTTCACACTCCGTTGAACTGGACCTGTTATTTTGGGAGATAGTGAAATATCTCTAACAAACACCACATACGAAGATACCCTTAGAACATTTTTTATGATACTACAAATAAAAATATTCTGTTGGTCGACAGCCAGTATGGTCTGTTATAATAATGTATCATGAATTCGCTGCCATTCAGCCTCTAATATGTCCTATATCTCAACCTAAAAGTAATAAATTATCCAATGTTGTTTAGGAGAAACACAAGACAAAACTGTCTCCCAATAACATATTCATAAGACTGTCAATTATCTGAAAATGAATGTTCGGATATGATAATAATTGGCGACATATTTCCTGTTTAAGTTGAAAATAATGTCGTAAAACAAAAATAACGCAAGAGTTTACTGGTTTGAATGCATACCATTAGCTGTCCATGGTATCAAGCATCTTGAACATTGGGCCATATCAAATGCTCTGGATGGGTATGGGAGTTTTATCGATCCAAGAACTCCAATAACTGCAGGGACACCTCGTTCCAAAGCAAATTGCACCTGTGCCTCATGGTTGTCTCTTGGTGCAAATGACATTGGAAGCACATTTCTCTTCAGCATATAAGCGCCCCAACTAGCAACCTTATTGAATTAAAAAAAAAAATTAATCAAATATTTCCTTGATAGGAAAAGAGTAATGTTTTGGTACTACTGAAAAACTGCAAGAATGCATGGAATTTCAACTTGTTAATTGGCATGGATGTTTGATGATTGGAAGAATGAGTTAAAATCTATTTTGGTCCCGTAACTTTTGCTTTTTCCACAAAAGGTCTCAAAAAGTTAGATTTTTAGTTTAATCTCATAACCTCCTTAATTGGTCCGATTTGGTCCATAGTCGCCGGAATTCAAAGTAAAACGTCATTTTGGTCTTTCTGGCCAAAATTGGACCAATTAAGGAGGTTATGAGATTAAATTAAAAACTTAACTTTTTGGGACCTTATGAAAAGACTAAAGTTATTGGACTTAAATGTATTTAAACTCTTAAAAGAATGCATTTTAAGAAGTGGGCACAACTTAAAATGAAAGGCAGCGGAGCTGAACTGAAACACAGATTCAGACACAAAAACAGTAAAGTGAAGTCAAACAACAGGAAAATCAAAACGTACTCCACAGCCAGTATCTAGAGCTGTTCGAACTGTGCCATCAGCTATTGGAACCACTCGTGCAAGTTCATCGATATATGCATCTGCCCCTTGAGGGAACATCGTTCCGCCTCCTGGAAATTTGAATACATTTCCTTGATATTCCACCCAGTTCTGCACAGCCTTTTCAACCGTCAAGCTTTTGAAAGGTACATTAGAATAGTAAACATAGTCACGACTCTTTGGCCAAGGAAAAGGACTGGTATAGCCTTTGGGTGCTGGTATCAAGCACTTGAGTTTTTCCTCTTCCGGTGGACAATGCCTTTCTCTATAAATCATATTTTCTCTTGGGAACTTCATAGCTCGATCTTGATCCTGGCAAGGGGTATAATCGGTATATTTAGCATCGCACGGCTTAAAAACTTTGGATTTGGGTTCAGAAGATTCGATAGGGGCCACATAATTATGATGACTTTCAAAGTCCAGAGAGGGAGAGACATTGCAGTTTGCTTGCTGTCTATTAATCTCTATTGCATAACCATCACCTTTCCCGAAGCCACTCCTCTGCCACACTCCTAACAAGTAAAACAAACAGCAGAGACCTATTACAACAAATAGGGAAAGACGACTTCGCCCTTTATTGCCCGGAGAATGAAGCTTTGAAGCCATGTGAATGTGATGCTCGCGGCAGAATCTAGACATATTACATGGCATCACAAATTGTTAGAAGATCAGAAAATATCAACATTTATTTAAAGTCTTCAACAAAATCAATGAAGTAAGTCATCAATTTGACTCAATAGCTCATCCTCCCACGACATCAAAGTACATGAACAAGCCTCGACTCCAGCAGAGGCAATTCAAATCAATGATTGAGAACTCTAAGACAACATAAGCAATCACCTAGGTATATAACAATTATCCTACATATACAACCTCAGATTAGCATGTATATGTCGGATCACTAATCCAACATTGGACTAATAAAACCACTTTTACAAAGTGGTCAAATAAAGCTTAACCAATAGGGCTTTAATGTATCTAGATAAAACACATTAAATTAGGGTTATGGTCTCTAAGGCTACATTCATTTCGGGATTCACCGAATGGACTTAGGACTTTCTCGATCCCTGTCCCATTCGAGTTAGAAATTTAAAATCCAGTTTTCAAATCTAATACTCAATCCACACCTAACATACCTATAAAATCTATTATTACCCTTCTCAATACATCTCACTCAATCATTGCTCACATCATCATTTATCATTCATTCATTCATTATCTTTCTTACTTTATTTTTATATAATACAATAAAATAATACTCCCTCTGTCCCACAAGAATTTATATTGACTTTTCAACGGTTTTGCTTGAGAATTATTTCATAATAATATGTGTTCAAAAGTTATTTTATATAAATGGTATGCTAGCTAATAAGATCAACTAAAGCATACCATTCATATAAAACAACTTTTGAACACATATTATTATGAAATAATTCTCACACAAAAACCGTTGAAAAGTTAACTGTGCAAATTCTTGTGGGACATAGGGAGTACAACATCAATCACCGTAAAACATTGATTTTACATAAAACAAAATATCACCCTACCAAAATCACAAAACAAACACATACGTTTACGAATCAAGAATTTCATATCCAACAACTTTAAAATCATGACTTCCTTGCTCACCTAAATCCCGAAACAAATCGTAACTAAGTGTCGGTAGATCTAAAAGGTATCATTCAAATACTAGCAAGCTTCAGCATATTAATTCTTAGATTGTTGATTATTCAAAGATTATTACACAAGTATACGGATCAATCCTGCACATTAGAATGTTTCCTGGCGCATAACTTCACTATTTTTCTGCACGAGCTACATGAGCACAAGTCTACTTCGATATCAGCAGCTTCAAGCAAGCAAGTTAAATCTTAACGGAGAAAACAAAATCCAATCCAACAGAGCAGCAGGTAGAAGAAGCAAATGGAATCAGAAATAGAGGTGAAACAGATTCACCATCGTTACCTGAAATTAAGGAGAAAAGGAAATAAAATGGATGAAGGTGAGCTTGCTTAGCCTCCTTGGGTGCGCACTCACTCGCTCACTGCTTCCAGTCCATAGAAAGAGTTGTTGTGAGGAGAGAGAGAGGGGGTTGGAGGTTTTGAAGAATTAAAGTGTATTGCGATTACAGAGAGGCGTGTGGGGTAGGGGGTGGGGTGGGGGTATGGTGGTGTCAGTGTCAGAGAAGTCACTTGGAGTGAGGAGTGTCAATTAAATTCAGATTTGAATTTTGTATGTTTTTTTCTCAGCACCGACGATCTAGTCTTATTATTTTTTGGGATATATTATATCACGGTTAATGCCTTAATTAAGGGCCCAAATGGGGTAGGGTGGAGTGGGTGGGGTGGGGGTTGTTGGTATGATCGTCGTTGGGCATGGTCGTTGGGAGTATAATTGATGGGATGGTCTTCTTTAACTAGTGGAGTAGTAGCGAATATCATGTTTGATAATCACGAAGGACACACATTTTTAAAAAATAAATAAATAAATAAATAATGATTGAAGTTTTGAGATGTAATTTTATAAATTTTTAAATATAAAGTAAAAAAATTATTAAGCTTATGTGTATGTGAGAGTAAAAAATAATGATATTTGTGTAAACGAGTGAAAATTACGAAGGTGAAGTTTATAAAGGATGTTCCAATTTAAGAGTGAGAAATTTATAATGAAACGGTCGATAAAGGAAAATGTGGAAGGTTTTATAGGACCGAGAGAGTAGTATACTTGCAAGACAAAAGCAAAAACTTGTATGAGACTGTCTCACGATGATACCTAGTCACTTTTTAATAAATTGTTGTCACTTTTTAAAAAAGTGATACAAATTAGTGTAAAAGTGATAATGAATTGAAAAGTGACAACAATTTATGAAAAAGTGATAACAATTTATGAAAAAGTGATAATAATTTATTAAAAAGTGACTATGTCTCATGTCCGTCTCATGCATGAGACGGCCTCACACAAGAGTGTCCCCAAGACAAAAAGTTGTGTAAAACTCTCTCACTAATCTCATTTCGTGAAACGAATCTCTTTTAATTCATATTTTTGTTATTTGAATTTTTTTAGCCCAATTATAATTTGGCCTCGCATGTTTGCTTAAACCCAACATATTTTTTTTTTTTTATGAAAATACTATCACTTTTAGTATATAATTATATTACTTTTATTGTATCATTATATTAAGATAGTTGATGAAATCATTTACTTGGGAGTAGCACTATAACACAATTATAGTAGTATTGAAAAATTATGGAACACTTTTTTTTTTTTTCGAAAGCAAATAACATTAATACTCAAAGCAAGTACAAAGAGGGTTGGGGAGCTCTACCACAAAGTTCGGCGGATCAACCCAACAATGAGAACTCTCAAACTCGTGAGAGATCCTTCGCAAATTCGTGAGCCCAAGCGTTGGCCTCACGTTTGATAAAATGAATAGAGAAAGAAGGAGAACTAGAAAACACCGATTTACATGCTTCAATATAATCTCCTAACACCGAATTAGATGCAAATCTTGAAGATATAGCGTCCACGACGGTCTTTGCATCACTCTCTACCATAACATGGGTAGCACCAAAACTCTTTATCCAGGATAATGCCTCAAAAATTCTCATGGCTTCTCCAACGTCAACGTCGAAAAGCCCTGGAATAATTAAGGATCTACCAGCAATGAAGTCGCCGTGCTCGTCCCTAACAACCATCCCGAAACCCGTCTTGAATGACTCCTTGAAGAAAGCAGCGTCCACGTTCACTTTCCAAAATCCTGACGGTGGAGGATGCCATGCATGACAAGGATTACCAACCACACCAGCAACTTTATTCAAGCAAAGGTGAACTAAGCTGCTACTTCTCCACTCTCCCAAAAAAGCAGCAGAAGCGTGAACAGCCTCGGAAGAGGAATTGCACTGACCATCCCAAAGTTTGGCATTAGGTTCCTTCCAAACTTGCCATAATACCATGCAAAATGAACCCTGGTCAGCACCTTGATCACAAGCAAGCAAATGAAAGACCCATTCCATGAAACTCTCTGAACGGAACGCGGCATTATTAATTTTGTCGCTAAGACCTGCCAACTCCCAACACTCATTAGCAAACTGACAATTAACAAAAATATGCCAATTAGTTTCAAGGTCCAAAACCACAGTGCACGCACCACTTGTCCGTGACAACCCTCTTTTTAAAAAGATTAACCTTGTTTGGGAGACAATCACGACACGCTCGCCAAATAAAATCCTTAACTCTCGGCGGCACCTTAAGTTTCCATAAAAGACTCCAATTCGCCTCCACTTCCAGATTTCTATCGAAGACCAGGTCCGTGGCAAGGTTATAACCAGATTTAACTGAATACTTGCCACATTTGGTGAAATGCTAAATGAGGGAGTCTTCATAACCACTCGGAGCTATGGGTGTGAGCAGAATTCTCTCCACATCACTTGGCATGAAAAGTGCATTAAGAAGATGAACGTCCCAGATTCTCTCATCAGCTTTAATCAAGTAAGAAACTCTCAAATCCTCTAAACCCTCTGGACAAGGAGTTCTAATAAAGAAATCTTGGTCGTCTCTAATCCACGGAGAACTCCAAATCGCTACATTATTGCCACTTCCTATTTTCCATCTAACCCCCTTCTAACCAAACCCTGACTTTCCATAATACTAGACCACGTAAAACTAGGGTTCCTCCCTATAGTAGCGTTTAAAAACTCTCGTTTGGGAAATATTTCGCCTTTAATAACCTGCAAACAAGGGCCTCCGGATCCGTAATCAGTCTCCATGAAAGTTTACCGAGGAGAGCAGTGTTAAAAATTGAATTTTATGTATATTAAAAGTGACTATCACTTTTCACGTGTACATTATTATTTTTCGTATATAGTTGTATCACGTATCAAATCAAAATAGATATATCTTACGTAATGACATCCGTGAAATTGTTATCACACAATACCTCCTCTATTTGTAAAGTTCTAAGAATACGAGTGAAAATTTATTGCAAATTTATTTATTTCACTTTAGTATGGATTAATGTTTATTAATTAATGCTCCTCTATTTGCATAGTTCTAAGAATACAAGTGAAAATCTATTGAAAATTTATTTATTTCACTTTATAAATACCACGTCAAAATACTTGATAAGTCATCCATTAGGATAGATAAAAATAAGAATTTTCTAATATCCGAATAAGGCTAGTGATGCGGATAAAAATACTAGGTCCAGCTGCACGCAGGCCCAAATATGCCCAGCCCAATAAGGCCCGAGGACGTAACCGAATATCCTCGATAGAGGAGGAAAACCGGAGACGGGCCCGAGCCCAAATCGGTGGTAATAAGGTGTGAAGCCACGAACCTACCTACGGGTGGGCCACGAGGCTCGTGCCTGTATAAAGATGGGCCACGAGGCCCAAACCTAACTACAGATAGGTCACAAGGCCTAAACCTAACTACAGTCGCGAGGCCCAAACCCCACTAGTGGTTATTTATCCGATAAGACCGAGAAGTATAAGAAGCAACGAGTAGTTGAGATAATTAAGGCCCAAGTCAAGGAATATCTCCTATATTCCTTCATCGATCGGGTCCAACCTCCATCCGTAGGAAAACGTAGGCACAATAAGATTTCTTGAGAAGAAAGATATCCACGCATCGACATCATGAGGAACGCGGTCGATAATGCCCTCAAACCGTGATGACGGTTATCACTCTTAACGTACGTATAAATAAGACTATCGGAAGGGAGGTAACGGTATCAATCAACTATTACTCTTACTTAGCTACTTCCTACGTACTTTCTTGAGTGTTTTCCGGTGACCTCGACTTGAGCGTCGGAGTGCCTACGCCGAGAACCCTCCGACGTGTTTTTGCAGTACGTTCGAGAAGAGCTAGGAATTCTCACTGCGTAAAGGCTTTACCCACGTGGAATCCGTGGGGAAACAGCCCAGTCGCTTTACGCATCAATTGGCGCCGTCTGTGGGAAGGAAGAGCCGAGACGTGAGTTTCAACTTCTTTTCTTTTCTCGATTATCCGAAAGAAGGACATCATGACCGTGAACGTACACCCATGAGACCGATTGCACTAGTACCGGCTCGAGGAAGGACAACCCCCGCAAACCCAATGCGGGGTGAGGCTACGCCCAATCCCGTGCCACCTATTGATGTGCCCAACATCAAGGACCACCACTTGTCACAAGGTGGTACGAGACGAAAGCTCAACTCCTGGCCAATGCCATCCAGGAGTGGGAGCCGCCGCTAGAGAGGAGGGGTTAACCCACCCGCTTCTTCCTCTCGCGATTCCGTAAGGAATCCCTATAGCGGGGTCCCCGAACCGCCAATACCGCTAGAGAGGGACGTGTTTTTGCAGTACGTTCGAGAAGAGCTAGGAATTCTCTGCGTAAAGGCTTTACCCACGTGGAATCCGGTGGGGAAACAGCCCAGTCGGCTTTTACGCATCAATTGGCGCGCCGTCTGTGGGAAGGAAGAGCCGAGACGTGAGTTTCAACTTCTTTTCTTTTCGATTATCCGAAAGAAGGACATCATGACCGTGAACGTACACCCATGAGACCGATTGCACTAGTACCGGCTCGAGGAAGGACAACCCCCGCAAACCCAATGCGGTGGTGAGGCTACGCCCAATCCCGTGCCACCTATTGATGTGCCCAACATCGAAGGACCACCACTTGTCACAAAGGTACGAGACGAAAGCTCAACTCCCGGCCAATGCCATCCAGAGTGGGAGCCGCCGCTAGAGAGGGAGGGTTAACCCACTCGCCTCTTCCTCTCGCGATTCCGTAAGGAATCCCTATAGCGGGGTCCCCGAACCGCCAATGCCGCTAGAGAGGGACGTGTTTTTGCAGTGCGTTCGAGAAGAGCTAGGAATTCTCTGCGTAAAGGCTTTACCCACGTGGAATCCAGGGTGGGGAAACAGCCCAGCCGCTTTACGCATCAATCGGGCGCCGTCTGTGGGAAGGAAGAGCCGAGACGTGAGTTTCAACTTCTTTTCTTTTCTCGATTATCCGAAAGAAGGACATCATGACCGTGAACGTACACCCATGAGACCGATTGCACTAGTACCGGCTCGAGGAAGGACAACCCCGCAAACCCAATGCGGGGTGAGGCTACGTCCAATCCCGTGCCACCTATTGATGTGCCCAACACTCAAGGACCACCACTTGTCACGGTACGAGACGAAAGCTCAACTCCCGGCCAATGCCATCCAGAGTGGGAGCCGCCGCTAGAGAGGGAGGGGTTAACCCACTCGCTCTCTTCCTCTCGCGATTCCGTAAGGAATCCCTATAGCGGGGTCCCCGGAACCGCCAATGCTCCAGCCGGGGATACCTCGTAGAATGCAGAACTGGCCGCCCCCATCGCCCTCACTCGGGAGCACTGGATGAGATGATAGTGTGAGCCGTAGCAAGAGCAATCGCGGAGGGGGAGGACCCCCACCTCGCAAGAAGGACCGGAGAACCAGACCAGAAACTCCGCCTCGCTCGATCCCAACTTGGGGGAGTAGGCAGGGACGAGCATCAAGAAGAACGAAGAAGAGAAGTGGAGTCCGAAACCAGAGGAAGTCCCGGGGCGTAAGGAGTCCAAGAAAGAAGGTCAAGAATTCCTAGGCCTAGGGAGGCCGGGTTCAGATGAAGCCGCACTGGGGAGGGAAACAGCCTGCAGCCGAGAGAGTAAGATCGAGGATGAGGAAGAGGGTATAGGGAATACCCAAATGAAGCCATGAAAGACCAGATCCGGTCTCGAGGAAACAAATGGACAACATGAAGCATCGATGGAAAATCGGGTCAAGATGCCTCGACCCTTTACAAAGGTTGCCAATTTACTCGAGAATATCTTACAAGATGAGTTGCCTAGCAATTTTAAACCTCTTAATTATGAATATGATGGTACGATCGACCCCTATGACCATTTGGTGAGATTTGAAAATTCGGCCCTCCTCCATCGATATGGGGAGGGTGTGAGTGCAGAGTCTTTCTTACTACTCTATCCAAGGCGGCCCAAAGATGGTTTAGCCAATTGGAGCCCAATTCCATCAACTCCTTCGAGAAGTTTAGAGAATTATTCTTGCATCGGGCCTAGTGCAAGGAGGCAACCTAGAGCTACGCCGACATTGTTCAACATGAAGCAAGGTGAAAATGAAAGCCTACGGGCCTTCATGAAGAGATTCAATCAGCGGCACCGGGAAGTCCCAACCGCCACCCAGAGGTAAAAATTAATGCTTTTACTAGCAATCTCCGAGACGGAGACCTCGTTTTCCTCCCCGGCTAAGAAACTACCAGACGTTCGATGAACTACTAAGGAGAGCAGAGAAGTACGTCACACTGGAGGAAGTGAGGAAGGCGAACAGAGCCGAGGTCAAACCTAGCGGACCGAAAAGAAGAAAGAATCATCAAAGAAAAGCTCAACGGTGGAGCCGAGAGAAAGCCGCAAAACTGGACCCCGCTCCAGTTTCGACAAGTACACCCTCGAAGCTCGAGCCTGGCAGAGCTACCGGAGGTAAGCATCTCGACCACCCCGAAATGAAGTTTCCATGGACACGGTCGCGAGGGCCTCGAAGCCCAAATCAGTATAAGTTTTGTCGTTTCCATAATGAATATGGGCATGACACTCGACAATCTGTTTCCATTTGCGTGATGAAATTGAGAGGATGATCCAAGTAGGACATCTCAAAGAATTTGTTTACAGAGATCGGGTCACTTCCTGTGGGGCGTAAAAGAAAGGAAGCCGATGACAAAGCCGAGGAAAAAGGGAGGATGATTGAAGGGAGGCAGGAGGAGAGACCCTCCCGTAAGAGAGGACTTATCCAGATGATAGTCGGAGGACCAGCAGAGGGAGACTCTTTCCACGCTAGAAAAGCTGGAGAGAGGACCCTCGGGAGAGAGGTAGGAGAGATGTCAAGAGACGTGGATCTGAAGGAGGTTAGCTATACACCTCGGATTCATTTTGGCCCGCAGGATGGAGGCCTCGAGGAGGGAGGATCACGGTGATGCACTAGTCATCACAACAGATGTGACCGGATATACCGTAGCAAGGATCTTCGTAGATACGGGGAGCTCAGCAGACATCATCTTTTTGGAATGCTTCAAGAAGATGAATTTAAAAATAGAGATGCAACCGGTGGATACGGCGTTATGCGGATTCACGGGAGGCGCAATCCACCCTCTTGGTCGAGTAACCCTCCGTGGGGCTAGGCGAAGCTCCACGGAGGAGGGTAGTTATGGCGAATTTTTTTATTGTGGATGTACCCTCATCTTACAACATGATCTTTGGTAGGCCAAGATTGAATTTATTTCAGGTGGTCATATCAACTTATCACATGAAACTCAAGTTTCCAAAGTGAACGATGAGGTGGGTGAAGTAGCCGGTGACCACCGCAATCCAAAAATGCTATGTGGAGGCAGTAAAGATGGCCGACAAAGAGCTGTACCGCAGCCTTGAAAAGAGACAAGGAGGTGGATCGAGAACCCAAGAGATGTAAGATTACGGAGGAAATTGATCCTCCAAAACTCGAAACCCGACGAAGAGTTGATGATGATCGAGTTGTATCCAGACAAGAAGGGATACACAACAAGGATCGGAGCCCACTGGAGCGCAGCTAGAGAGAGACCTAGTAATGCCTTTACGAAGAAATGCGAGATGTTTTTGCTTTTTCTTCCTCTCGACATGACAGTATCCCGAGGAGGTGGCGATGCACCACCTAAACGTGGACCCTAAGGCTAAACTAGTGAAGCGAAACTAAGGGTCTTTGGACCGAAAAAGATGTCATTACGAAGGTTGAAGCAGAGAAACCGCCGGAGGTAGGACATGTCAAGCGAATCCAGCTTCCCACCCGGCCGTCTAATGCGTGATTGGTGGCAAAACCAGGGAAAATTGAGAATGTGCATAGATTTTCGAGATCCGAACAAGGCTTGCCCTAAGGATCATTATCCCTTGCCTAGGATTGACTGCATGGTCGATTCTACATCCTAATCGAGTGCTAAGTATGATGGACGCCTATCAAGGCTACCATCTGTTGTATGATGATTTATTCGCCCCTAGGCCCAATGGCGATTGGACCGGCCCATTTAAGCTCGGCGCGGCCCGAAGACTTCGGCCCTTCCAGAGACGACCCACGGACTTGGCGAGCCAACCCCGCTATGTCCAGAGAGCTCGGCATGCCCAAGCGAGCTCGGCATCCCTAGAAACCAGGACGTTGGGGCAAGGCGAGCAAGCTCGGCCTAGAGGAACGGACCCTCCGGGCCACGCCCGCCGAGGATCCCGCCCGCCCGGCCGAGGCGGGCTCGCCCATCCGGCGGGTGAGAATTCATTGAACGACGAAGTCGCGAGTTCGACGTCAAATCATGGATCGGCGAGGTCGCCACCACCCAAGCTCGCAAGAACGGAGGCTTGCCGAGCAAGCCACACCCGAAATGGTATCAAGTACAAGGCATCAGCCTCCATTTAATGTCAACTTATCCCATAAAGGCAAAAGTATCCCCAGCCATCGAAGATCCCCGCCAAGGGACACCGCGTAACGCGAATGGCCACCGCCGCCCCAGTGCAGGCGGTACATCCCAATTAATAGGGGATAGTACAACATTTAAGTTAATTTGTACTTTGTTGTACCTTTGGTCTGCCTAAAAGGCAACCAAAACCATGTATAAATAAGACCTATAAGGCATAATAAACGGATCTCAAGCATCCATCCTTAGCCTGGGACTAACACTCCCAAAGCAATCCTTGTGTTCTTACTTGCTTTCCCGCATTTATTATCACATTCATTGCTCATCATTTCTATTGATTGTTCTTGGGTGTTTATCCTCATAAATACTCCAATCAATATTGTTTTTAACCGACTCCAAGCCACATTAAACACGCATTAAATATTTCGGTTAACAACACCATCAAATACAAATATTTCCCCGTATATTCCAAGGTAAGTTTCATTATTGCTAGTGGAACTTTTTGCTATATTAGAATGCCCTTTGGATTGAAGAATGCAGGAGCAACCTATCGAGAGAATGGTTGACAAGATGTTCCGAGACCAGCTAGGGAGGAACATGGAAGTCTACGTGGATGATATGCTTGTGAAAAGTGTGAAAGCCGGAGAACACGTGGCTGATCCGAGGAAGCTTTTTTGTTAGATCAAGAGTGTTTTGATGAGTTAAAAGTCGAATCGGATGATCGCACGACTATAAAGAACAACTAAGATTGAGTCCGAGTACTAAGTGATCGACTAGGTCATCGATCGATCAAGTCACCAAGACCGGAAAGTTGCAAGTCGTCTGAGACAAGCTCAAATCTAGTCATCTGCAGGAGACGATTATGAAGAGCTCGACGAGGTCAAGACAAGCCGAGTAGAATAAGAAAAGCGAGTCTTCACCAAGTCGGCTACGAGATGAGTAGGTTAAAATTAGTGGGAACAAGCGGTTTTCAAGATTAAGTTTGTTGAGTAGTTTTAGTTTGTTAGAACCGACTAACAAACTAACCTGTCTTTTCAGACTTATAAATAGGTCTAGATTTTCATTTTCAAAATAACTTTTAACTTTGCACATATCACAATTTGCGTATTACTCTATATTCGTATTTCACAAAAAAATTCACAAGTTTTCAAAACAATTCTAAGTGTTTATAGAACAATTTACTTGTAATCTTCAAATTCCACTACTCACCGTAATAGTTAGATTCCGTAAAAGAAGTTAGGAGTTTTGAAGATCTCAAGAAATTTGTAAGTCAGTAAGTTGTAAGTCGATTGTAAGTAAGTAAGTAGTAAGCTAGTCCCTTCTTCAAGTTGGAGAAGGAGAGTGGATGTAGGATTATTCATAATCCGAACCACTATAAACTCTAGTGTTCTTTATTGCTTTACTTTACTTTTCTCACAATTTCAATTTTCAGTTTATTAATCAAAAAATAATTTCATAATTGAAGTTAAAACTAAAAATATCGGTTTGCTTTTGATCCCGATCAAGTTGAGTTTAAAATTAAAATTCCACTGCTACTTGAGTGTTTTTGAATAATTTTTAAAGGTTTGAAAAAAATCTAAAAATCTATTCAACCCCCTTCTAGATTTTTCCTAGAAGGTTAATTCAAGTTTTCCCTAAAATACTCAACTAAGTGGGACCAACATTTTTCAAGACTAAGGAGGAACGGCATGAAGCTGAATCCGGCCAAGTGTTCTTTTGGAGTGAGATCCGGAAATTCCTCGGATATATGGTGACCAAGGGAATCGAGGTTAACCCCGCTAAGGTGAAAGTTGTGCTTGATATGCGCCTCCCACCAATATCAAGGAGTTACAGAGGCTGAATTGAAGAATTACGGCGTTGAGCAGATTCATAGCCAGAATCTGCAGAGAGGAGCCACCCCTTCTTCAAAATTCCGAGGAAGGGATCCAGTTCGAGTGGGACGAGCGATGCCGGCAGACGTTTGAGGAGTCAAGATGATTGGAGAACCAAGATTATATCGAGTATTACGAGAACCTAGAGAGATGCCCGGATAAAAGGAAAGCTCGGGTGGAGGGTCCGATACATAATAATCGGAGACAAGATGTACCGCGGTCCTTCATGCAAATTCTTTACTTGAGGTGTTTATCCCCTCAAGAAGGGAGGTACGTAATCAAAGATATACATGAAGGTTGTTGTACCGACCATGCGGGGGCTCGGGCAATAGTCCGAAAAGCCTTGAGGGTCGGATACTTCGCCGACCATGACCCGTGATGCCAAAGACTGGGTGAAGAAGTGTGAGAAATGCCAAAAGCATGGCTGCCTCATCCACCTCCCTGCAGAGGAGATGGGGACCATGCACTCTCCGTGTCCCTTCGCGAAGTGGGGGATTGACCTGTTGGGCCCATTCCCGATTGTAGTGGACCAGCGGAAGTTCCTATTGGTGGCGGATGGACTACTTTAGCAAGTGGAGTCGAAATTGTACGCGAGGATTGAAGAAGGTGATATAATCAAATTTTTATGGAGATATATTTGCTGCAGTTTGGCATACCTAGAATCCACGGTATCGAGATAATGGGACCCGGTTTATGGGAAACATGGTACGGGAATGGTGCGATAACCCGAATCCGAGGAGGAAAAACGTAGGCACAATCAGATTTCTTGAGAAGAAAGATATCCACGCACGACATCATGAGGGAACGTGCGGGATAATGCCCTGAAACCGTGATGGACGGTTATCACTCTTAACGTACGTATAAATAAGACTCTCAAAAGGGAGGTAACGGTATCAATCAACTATTACTCATACTTAGCTACTTCCTATGTACTTTCTTGAGTGTTTTCCGGTGACCCGACTTGAGCGTCGGAGTGCCTACGCCCGAGAACCCTCCGCGTGTTTTTGTAGGTACGTTCGAGAAGAGCTAGGAATTCTCTGCGTAAAGGCTTTACCCTCATGGAACCCGGTGGGGAAACGGGCCCAGTCGGCTTTTATGCATCGCCTAGAGATAGAGCTTAATCATTAAAGTATCAAAAGAGAGGATGAAGATCTGGACCCTCTCGTCTTAGAACCGAAGTCATCCGAGATTAGGACACGTTATAATCAAAAGTTGATCTCAAGATCAAATCGATTTGTCATTGATCGAAGGAAGAAGAGTGAAAGTAGAAGAATTCACAGATCTATGCATTATAGTACAATCATAGTCATTTTGTCAAGAGTAATATGACCAAATCTCAAGAAAATATCGAGCCGTACAATGATGTGTCTAGGTTTTATTGGAGCACTCTCAAGCAAATGAAAAGTTTGTCCTCCCAAGAAGAAAGTATATATTTAGTCTTTTCTTACTTTAGCGGGTTTTATCTTATCTATACAATCTCTCAAGTTTACATTTTTTCTCTCCATATTTACTGGTTTTTCTTGATGATCATTGTTATGATGAAACAATGTTTTCATCGAACGAGAAGTTACAAGTACAATCATGAAAATATATATAGTTGAAAAATATCTAAAGATCTATTCTAAGAAAAGAATACAAGTACAAGAAACAAGAAAATATGTTGACTCAAAAGCAATGAGATAATTTAATATTATCTCTTGCTATCATCCCCCTCAAGCGAGACGTGGGGTGAGACTCCACTTGAAGCTTGCGTCTGAAGAATTCAAATAATGATCGAGGAAGACTCTTGGTAAATATGTCAAAGAACTTGTAGATCGGACGAGACAAACCGAGTTACAAGTTTCCTAGAAGACACCAATTCACGAATGAAATAGTAGTCGATGTCAATGTGCTTAGCTCGATTATGTGCAACAGAATTTAGCTAAGAAATACAGTACTGTTGTTGTCACATAACAAAATGGGAGAGTCTGAAGAAGAGACTCGAAGCTCCTTGAGAAGATGAGTAAGAGATATCATTTCCGAGGCAAAGCATTAGCAAGAGCTCTATACTCGGACTCACAACCGGAACGAGAGAGACGATAGGTTGTTTACGAGCACTCCAAGACACAAGATTTCCACCAAGGTAGATGGAGTAACCGTAAGTGGAACGACAGTCTCGAGGCACCTGGCCCAATCAACATTAGAATACCCTACCAACGAGGGAGGTGAACCGTAAGAGAAAGAGATACCAAAATTCGGAGTACTCTTAACATATCGAAGAATCCGCTTGACATCCACGAAAATGCTCTACATGTTGGTTGTTGCGTAAATTTACTCACAAAATTTACAAAGAAACAAAGTCACCATGAGATATCTTTAGGCACCAACCAACATCATGTATTAGGTGGGATCATCAAATAAAGCACCGAAAAGAAAGCTGAAAACCAAAGAGCCAAAGGAGTTGAGACAAGGCTTAGCATCCTCGAGATCGAGTCCGTTTTAAAATATCTCGAGCATACTTAGCTTAATTTAGGAAAAGTCCCCTGTGAAGTATAAGTGACTTCAAGACCCAAAATAACCAAGTCCGCCCATATCCTTAATAGCAAATTCTCATTGTAAATGAGAGATGAATGAGGTAATAAGCTCTCGAGAATTGCCTCGTAAGGATAAAATCATCAACATACACTAGAAGATATAGTGTAAAAGATCCCTGAATGTACAAATAGAGAAGAATCAGATTTACGACATAGAAAACCAATGCCAAGAAAAAATCGCTTAGCCTTTGAAACCAAGCTCGCGGAACCTGTTTTAAGCCATACAGGCTTTTTTGAGTCGACACACATGGTTCGGGTAACGCGGATCTACATAACACAGGGGTTGCTCCATAAAAACAGGCTTTGTAAGAATACCATTAAGAAATGCATTTTTACGTCAAGTTGATGCAGAGGCCAATGGTGCATCACACCTAGAGAAAGAACAACTGGGCTGTAGAGGCCTTAATTACCGGATCAAGGTGTGAGATTAATCAATGCCCGGTAATTGAGTAAACCCTTGAGCAACAAAGCGAGCCTTATACCGATCAATAGTACCATCGGCGAGAAACTTCGTGCGAAAAAATCATTTCAATCCAATAATATTAGTATCGGGGTCTAGGGACAAGTTCCCGTGTATCATTAGAGCGAAGAGCGAGAGTTCTTTGTCCATCGTAGCAAGCCATTACGGATGTTTAGTGGCGAGACTTGAACCCTTTAGGTTCACGGGCTGCAACCAAAGCATTGAAGAGAGAAGTATGAGCATAATAAGTAAGATGCCTAGGCTTGAAAATACCAAATTTTGCAAGAGTTATCATAGGAGGAGTCGGTTGAGGAGCAAAGCAGGTGGAGGCGGGGACCCATTACTCTGGATCGATGGAGAATTGATAGGCTCGATGTGCGGGAGGAGGAGCCGATGAAGATGGTAATTCGGGAGGCGGAATCACAAAGAGAGCAAGGCAATTCAGCGGTGTAACAACGGGCTCAATGGAAGGCACATGTGACAATGAAGGAGCCTTGAAACCAACGAGCTCAACAAACTCCATAAGAGCAGGAGAGGAGTTGGAAGACCTGTTAGAGTGCACAAAAATGGAAAGCAAAGTTCATCAAATTTAGCATGCCGAGTAATATAAATGCGGAAGGAAATAGGATCGAGACACCTAAACCCTTTGTGAGTGCTGTTGTAACCAATAAAAATGCAAGGAATGCTACGGGGCTCTAATTTATTTGCCACATAATCCCGAAGACAGGGAAACAGACATCATCCAATGGGAAGAAAAACCTCAAGCAACAAAAAGAGTAATTCAAAAGGAGATTTCCCTTGAAGAACTGAAGTCGGTAAGCGATTAATGGTATAAACAGCAATGTTGAAAGATTCAACCTAATATTAGGTGGGGACAACCCCATGAAACATCATTGCTAGACCTATTTACGTAATATGGCGATGTTTTCTCTCTCGCACAACCATTCTCGAAAGCAAAGGATATGGGCAAGACGTCGTATGATGTATACCACGATCCCGAAAAAAGTTTTGAACTCTCCCATTAGTAAATTCAGTATCTCCATCACTTTGAAAAGTTTTAATCATTGTCAAACCGATTGGAGACAAGTATTGAATTGAACAAGAACATCAAAGAAATCGACTTTTAATTCAACGCATAAAACCAAGAAAAAGCGGGAGAAGTCATCCACAAATATCACGTAATATCGAATCCGTAAATAGAGACAAGCTGGAGCAGTCCCCATAAGTCACAATGCACAATATCCAAAACATGTGAGGAACGTTTATTGTTTAAGGAAAAAGGTAAACATTTACTCTTTGCTTGTTCACATGACGAATATAATGAAGGCTTAGGCAATAAAAAGTCATAGAAACACATCTAAGTTTTTGCAACGAGAGAAATTGTATCAAAAGCAACGTGCCCTAATCTAGAATGCCAAAGTTTAAACGAAGGCTGTCACCGAGATGGCGGTCTAGAGGCCACAAATCCCATAACAATACCATCAAGTACATATAAGTCATTCCGGCGTCGGCCTTGACCCAAAAGTTTCTTGGAATTTCGACTCTGAATTTCAAAAGAATCATCGATAAATATAACATCAACCCCACAATCAACGGATAACCGACTCACATATAACAAATTTTTGTAATATTCGGCACAACTAAAACATTACGTAAAATAAGAGAATTATTAAGCTTGAGGAACCAACATGAGTGATAGATAATCGAGCCCCATTACCAACAATAACACAATAAGAACCTGAATATGGAGATGAGAAAACCAAAAAGGCAGAGTTCGATGTCATATGTGCGGACGCCCAATATCCAAATACCACTCCGAATCGAAGAAGAAATCGGTGGACAACCAACGAGAGAAAGTCTCCGCTATATTTGCTGCAGAATAAGACACGGGCGATCGCGAGGACGCTATGAGAAATGAAGGCGGTGGCTGTATTGAGAGAGAGAGATGAAAAATCCATGGGTTGGAGCGTGGGAGAGAAGGAGAATAGCGTTTAGGTATCAAAATTAGGCTGATGACATGTTATGATGAAACAATGTTTTCATCGAATGAGAAGTTATAAGTACAATCATGGAAATATATACAGTTGAAAAATATCTAAAGATCTATTCTAGGAAAGAATAAAAGTACAAGAAACAAGGAAATATGTTGGCTCAATCCCTATAATTAAGCAATGAGTGACTTGGACGTATTTTTGCACAAATTAACAATCAAATACTAACCACAAGAGTATGGTATCAATGTAGCATGCAAGTATTAAGACCAAGTATTTATCGAACCCAAAGGATTTAGGAGTGCAATGGAGCCTCAAGGCTATGCATTGACATGATACTATAGTGACGAGCAAGTAATTTATATAAACTAAGCAAAAATTAAATCTAAAAAGCAATTAAATAACTAGGCCTAACTTTCTAAGAAGTGCAAGAGAGAGATGCTTCAGGTATTTTCAATAAATAATTCACTAGTGTGTGCGATAAAATTACAACCTATCAATGCCTCTTTCTAGATGTTTGCTAAGGGCGATTACTTATGTGTGTAGACCTATCCCTTTTGAGGCTCGGGTGAACACATGAATTTACTAGCACCTAGTAAAATCCTATAAACTCCTAAGATCGTGAATACGTAAACACTTTCAATACGATTACTAATGCCTATGTTTCGTCTCTTCACTAAACACCCAAATTTATATTCAAGCATTTAACTCTATTAATGTGGATCTAAGCAACTAACTCCCTCTCGGTGCATGCTAGTTACTATTTAACTCAAATTAAATAATCAAAGCTTTCACCTAAATACTCAATCATGCATATCCAACTCTCATTGCAATACACACAATTTAATATATAAGCTAATAAAATCAACTAATCAATTGAGACATACGAAACCCATCAATAGAAGCATTCACATCAAGAAATAAGTATAATCAAAGCTATAAATTCATCAACACACTAATTTCATATATAAATTCAACACTCAAAGCAAAATAAAATCAGTTCATGATTCCGTAGAGAAACCCATGACTAAAAAGCTAAAATAAGAAATCAACGTTGAAGCTTAAAAGATATCACCTTAAAGTCTTCAAATATCTTCGATCCTTACAAGAAATTAAACTACCAACTAATTTATAATTAAGAAAGCATTAAAATTATCTAACTAAGAAAACATTAAGGGGCGCTTGTTACGAGATCTTCAATGGGAATGAGAATGAGAATGAAATTAACTTTTCCTCCTATGCCCCCAAATTTATTGGAGGGAGGAATGTCTCCATGTTGGTTACATCATTGGTGTTGTACTCCAATTTTGGAAAAAATGAGACAAAAGAAGCTTGTTATTGGTGGTGGAGGGGAATGATTGAGGAGAATTGATTGTAGATGGGGAAAAGGTTAATCATAATGGGTAATGATTACCTTATTTAGGAGGAAAAATAATGTCATTCACCATCTTTTATTCTTATTAAGCACCACAATTGCCTTATATTAATCCCCATTCCCATTGCCATTGAAGAATTTTCAACCAAGCGCCCTAAAATTATCTAAAGTTTTAACTAAGAAAACATTAAAAATTATCTAATGTGTGTGTGGTGTGTGAAAATGGGGGAGAAAGGCTCCCCAATGAGCTAACCTAGAAAAAAATGAAAAAAGCTGCTTTTGTCAATGGCCGCCCTCTCCTTTTTTTAATTTTCCCATAAATCGATGAAATTCACTACCGCATAAATCACCTGCCTTTCATCATCAATTCACATTTTTTTCTTCTCGTTTCACACGCCATCATTGTCTTTTTCCCCTTCCAAAATCGCCGAAGTTAAAAAAAAATGTTCATATAACAACTCTTCTTTTTTTTTTTTTTTTTTGTGGGCTCCACGTGAATTGCACACACTACAAAAAAATTGTGAAATACCGACGGACCAATTTCCGTCACAAATACCAATAAAATACCGACAAGATACCGTCGGCATTTCAAATTTCAGATTTACCTACAAAATTTTAAATTTTTTATAAACAAGTGTTTTCCGACGAATATTCGTCGATAATTACTGACGGAATACCGACGAATATCTATCGGTATTTAACAATAAATTAATTTTTTTTCGGTATTTTGCGGCGAGAAAAATACCGACGGATGACCAGCTTTTACGGAATGACTATTTTTTTGTAGTGACAATTGCTTTTATTCACGCCAAGCATCATATGTGTGGCTTAATGAGATGATTTTTTTGTTTGCAAATGGGCTACTTAATTAAATGCATATGGGCTTTCAACTTTTGGTTAATAATTTGAGCCCAATTCACTTTCTTCTCTCTTCGATTTTGCTAAACTCTTGAGCTGAATTTCACTACCGCATAAATCGCTGCCTTTCATCATCAATTCATGTCTTTTTCTTCCGCTTCACACGCTTATTGTTGCCTTTTTCCCCTTCCAAAAATCGCTGAAGTTAAAAAAATGTTCATACAATAACTCTTCTTTTTTTTTTTTTTGGATTTTTATCTCATACAAGTCCCGAAAGATATGTTAATTATTAATTCGGGCACGAAAGATAAAATTTATCAATCCGGACACGAAAGATGTTTATATTAAGGGATTTTATCAATTCGGGACTGAAATATAGGACAATTATCAATTTATGATTTTAATTTCGTGTCCTGGATTGATAAAATCTCTTAATATAAATATCTTTCGTGTCCTGGATTGATAAATTTTATCTTTTAGGTCCCAAATTGATAATTAATATATCTTTCATGACTTTAATCGATAAAAGTTTTTTTTTTTTTTGGGCTCCACGTGAATTGCACAGCTTCTTTTATTCACGCCAAGCATCATATGTGTGGCTTAATGAGCTGATTTTTGTTTGTTTGCAAATGGGCTCCTTAATTAAATGTATATGGGCTTTCAACTTTTGGTTAATAATTTGAGCCCAATTCACTTTCTTCCCTTTTTGATTTTGCTCAACTCTTAACTTCTCTTCACAAAATTATATATACATATTTTATTCCAAATATTCTCATTTTTCTACAAATAAACAAAATAATATTTTTCTCGATAATTAAACGCAATTAGTCAATTTAGTGTAAATAAATGTATGAAATCCTATCAAATTAATCAAATTAAATGCATGAATTTCAAGCAATTTCACACTAATCGGTGAGAAAATTTAATATTATCTCTTGCTATCACCATGCCGAGTTAAACATCGGAGGGCCGACGTCGAAAACCCCTTCACCCTTTCTTTTTTTTTTTTGCAGATCACTTCACATACGAAAGTATGTGACAAGTTATTTTTCTTGAAAGCTTGAAGAACACTATTTAATTAGTTATTAATCATTTATTTACTATTCTTGTTAATATGGTGTGAGAAGGACCATATCGGTATGGATTAATGTTTATTAATTAATACTAATCATACTCACCCTATACACACGATTTCTCGTTATGCTTTGTAATGGGAATGCAATGAATTTTCAAGAATGTGTAAAGTAAGGGTGACTTTTTTGTTCACCGTACGTTATTCACAAGCACACCGTACTACTAATTTTCTCAAATATATATTAAAATAAAAATCAGCTTATAAGTATGGGGGCTAAAATTATCTATTTTCAAATTATGCATTGAACTAAAAAAGTTTCACCAAGTCTTATTTACGCCTAATGCATCTTACATTTGTGCACTCGTTGTGTTTTGGTTATATAGTTTGCACGTTTCATTTTACATTTTCGGTCAAATCCAATATGCATAATCTCATATACCTAATGCGAGATCTTATGTTTGTGCACTCGTTGTGTTTTGGTTATATAGTTTGCACGTTTCATTTCACGTTTTCGATCAAATTCAATCTGCATGTTTCAATTATATTACTCTACATGTTTCGATTATATTTGTTTGCACATTTCGATTATATTTGTTTGTATCGTCTCATCAATTTGTCCAATTATACGTTACAACTAATACACAAGAGAATTACTCAAAACAATTTATAGTACGTGGCAAGAAAGATACGATAGACAATCGAAATGAAATTTTATTGGGCTCGAGTCCTTTACCTCTCAATCAATTACAAACAAACATACTTCACATTGAATAATGAAGAATAAGAATATGAAGAACACTAGGGTCGTGAAAGGTAACATGCCTTTGGGGAAATGAGGGCTATTAAGATAAATAAATAATCTTCAAAATGTAATATAATACTAATTTAGGCAGTCCTTCATGTTGATATGTGGAATACACTTGCAATATGCAAAAGATTTACCATCTCGGCTTTTCTCGGAAAGTACCGCAATAATTAATTAACTCCATGTTAATAAAATTTACCAAGATAATTATATTTCATGATCAATTGTAACAATGATTTACCTTGTTAATAAGGGAGATATAGTATGGCTTCACTTTTTCAACGTCAACGAGAACTTTGCTCTTCTTTGTAAAGATCGTACTTGCCGAAATTGAAAAAAATGAATAACGTTAGTATTCATCTAATTTTATTGGGGTTAATTGCACATTTGGTCTTGTAGGAATTTTCCAAATTTTACTTGGTTTCTTTGTTTGCAAATAGTCCTTTTACATTCATATTTGGTCCTAATCGTTAACTAAGTTAACGGATTCCGTTAAGTGCTGAAATTGTGGGACTAAAAGTGCAAACTTCGCAGACTAAAAGTGCAAACTTTAACGGCGTATGTTATTTACGCGCTCAAAATCTGCTACATATTGACGGAATATTATTATAGGACTAAATATACATGAAAAATAATCATTTTGAAATAAGAAAATTCTTACGGGACCAAATACACAATTATCCCAATTTTATTGTCTCGAACATGTTCAATTTTAATTAGAAAGAGCTGAATATCGAAAAAAATTAATTAATGTAAGGCAAAGTAATATATGAGCATGATTCACGATAGTACTTAAGACGAAACTGTTTGAAAAAATTTAAAATATTAAGTATCAAGAATCGGATTACGGGTATTACATTTAAATTTAAAGTGTCAAGTCTTCATAAAAATGATTAAAGTATTTGATTAAAAATATCATAATCAAATAATTGTTGATCATGTCATGAATCACCCCTTCAAAAAAAAGATCATGTCATGAATCACATTCATATAAAACCGACTCTTACTTGAAGACGTGCAACCGGTTGAGGTTTTCCTTGTCCTCTTCATTCATCAAGTGTGTGTAAGCTCCATTTCTATGCAAAGCTGCAATAAAAAATAGAGCAAGTTAATTTATGCATTTAATTAAATTAAATAATAAGTTGTTAGTTTTAAATAATTTATTTATGGAGAAAAGTCTAAATTCTTACGATAGAATGAATGGTATCGGACGATGAACAATGCAGCAGAAGGTAAAGTAGTTCCATTTTACTTGGCCACCTAAAAAAGAAAGAAATTTGAGAATTTTTTTAAGGTAAATAATTATTTCTTCTAAATGAAAAAAGAAAAAGGAATTTTGTTTGGAAACTAATTATTACCAAGTACATATAGTCATCGTGACCCCATGACATCATAACGTTGTCTAGCCCACACCCTTCTTCATAAACACCATTCTTGGTGATGTAGTTCGAGTTGTTGATATCTGAATTTCCCTCGAAATACTGTATTTAATTGTGATTTTTTATTAATATTAGATAAATTTTCATGTAAGATAGTGTAATATGTAAACGTATTCACAAACGGATTGAAATTGATATTATTTCATTCATTTAATAATACTATTATGACATATATTTAATAATACTATTACACTTACAAATATTGAACAAGAATTTGTTACCTTGTGGTGGACATTGGATTCATCGAATGCACACCAAGTGGGAATGTATCACCTGTTTAAGCATTTTCGCATATTCGTCAACCTTTAATTTGTTTTTAGTTAAAAATATAATATATATATATATATATATATATATATAATCATACTCCCTCCATCTCATAAAATCTTTCACACTTTCATTTTTCGTCCGTCCCACCTGTAAGTTTCGCATCCTTAAAATGGAAAACTTTTTATAAACTTATCCTCATAATTTCCATTAATTTACCCAAAATGTCATCATTTTTGACTCACACCGCAGTGGGCACCAATTTATATGTCCACCGCTTATGTGGCATGTCAATCACCTATCATGTGATACCACATATAAAGGGGAGTCCACTATTATTTAATTAATACAAGGGAGTCCACTATTATTTAATGAATTATTTATGTGACATCACATGATAGGTGATTGATATGCCACATAAGCGGTGGACATATAAATTGGTGTCCACCTCATGGGCATAAGATTAAATTCGCTCATACACATAACCCAATAATTATTTTTTTACTTTATACATAAAAATTTACAAAATTACTCCTCAAAACCTCAATCGCTTCCATATGTGAAAGTTTTTCTGGGACGAAGGTATTATATTTTTTTTTAAAGATATAAAATCAAATTTAAGTTTAACTTACCAACAACCGCCCATTGAGGTAGCTCTCCAAATTTAGGCGGAAGAAGCACCTTTCCAAGATCTGGAATTTCATGCAACACCATAATTAATTAATATTACTAATATAAAAAATATATTAATTTGACAGATGAAAGATTTGTTACCGTGAATAAGGGCAACAAATGCAACCAATCTTGATCGGGTAATCTTTTCTCGATGGCCTCAGCAGATTGAAGCAAGTGTTGAATTTGAGGCTCGTCTAAATCAGATCACTCTCGTCCACCACTTCATTCGAAGTTCACAAAGCAATCCCATATGCTCATTTCCATCTTATCAAGTTTTCCATATTCTTCTCTCATTTTCTTTACCTCGCATTTCCAAATACGAAATTTTATTTAGGGGTCCAATTTTGTTGGGGAAAGACACACAAATTAAGAAGTATATGAATGAATAAGAATTTGAGGTATAATTAAATAAATTTTTGGGCCCATTACATATAGGTGGAAAGAGGCAAGGCCTTTTACAATCAGTGTAAGCCCAAAAAGCAGCCATGATAATTTGCAAGCAGTGTAAAAATACCTCGTGTAAATGACTTTAATACCCTAGCTCAATTAATCGAATTTATTTACTCAACTCCACGTACTAATAGCTTGAGATTTGACAGCTCCTACATTTTCCGAGGCGTAGTTCCGCCATATTATACCTCCGGAATTGGTTTTGCCCTCATTTTAGTTACGTTTTTGAAATTTCATTCACTGTAGCTTTGAGAGCGGAAATTTGAAACTCAAATTCTTCAAATTTCTTTCTTCGTCGATCATAAACAACTCGTAAATGACGCAATGCGAGATTATTTCGTGTATTTTGAAAAGCAATTGTATCCGATCGTTTTTAATTTTTGAACCAATTGATAATGGCTCGCATTTAAGAAGACAAAGTGGTCTACGAAAGAGATGCACGTGACAAATATAAAAGGAAATCCGTAAAACGCTTTGAAGATAGGCAGACTAAGAAGAAAGGTTTGAAATGTACATATAACGTTATTGATAAATTTAGCTAATTATTCATAAATAGTTGTATTTTTTCAGGTAAACGGGTTGTTAGATACGTGTACTCATCGCCCGAGACAGTTTTTACATCATAATCACTTAATCAGATTTTTTCTTCTTCAATACATTGGACAAAACGTAAATGCCCTCTGTTTTTATTTTGCGTAGTCCGATAGTGATGGTGTAATAATTGAGAGAATTCGAAGCGACGGAAAAGAAAATACAAGAAACAAGCAATTCTCGAATCGAAGGTAACGGCAACGTTGATGTTTAGGGTGTGTGCAATTATTTGAGTTGAAGTTTAAGCTAGATGTAATGTGCATTTCATGAAGGCTATGTGCAATTTATAGAGGGTGATGTGAATTTTTGTTGTTAATGTGCATGTTCGAACTGCTCGTGCAATTAATTAGTTAGATGTGCAAGTAGTTTAATGTCTCGTGCAATTGTGGTAGGAAATGTGCAAAAAAATAGAGTTGTTTGCCGCTTAGAAATAAAGTCATTTATATGTTGTTCATGTAGGAAGTAATGACAGACTTCGAAAGAAAAGATCACGTGCAATTGAATCGATGCCGATACTAGTGAAGATAGCATGGAGATAAAGAGGAAAGTGTTGAAGCCCGAGAAATTGCTTTGGTGATGTTCTCATTTATAATCATTAGTTTTGAAATTTAAGTTTTGTATTTAAAAATCATGCCGACTATTATATCTCGTGTTTGTGTTTTTAATAAATGTAGGAGATATTTCAATCGTTAAAAATGAGACTTACTATAGGTTGAACCTTCGAATCGCTATAAAGGAAATAAACACACTAAAGTTTAATGATCAACACATAAGAAGGATGAAGTTGTGTCCGTTTTGGCTTTTATTTCAAGCTATATACAATGATGACCATGAAACATTAATGAAGAGCTGTCACAAGTTTGAAGACAACATCGAGATATTATTAGGACTTTTGATTTTGATAGCAAGAGTTTCGTTTTAGGGGTGAGGTGTTGCGGTTGGTTGGGAATGATGCACGTTAATATTTGGGATTAGTGAAGGGTGGGAGAAGATAGAGAACAAGGCCGATGATTACAATGTTCCTAGATAGGTAAGAAGATGTTTTGGTAGAGAGATTGATGCAACACAAACACAATTTGTTCTCAGACAAAATCTGTTGTATTTCGTAAAATTAGGAGTCTTTTGATGAGTGAGAATTTACAAGATATTGAGGATGTGTGTAGGTTGGTTCAAGTGCTATCTTTTAGCATCCATTATGAGTCCAATGCAGTAATGGATCAGTTTCTTTTCACTTAACTCGTTTATATGAAAAATTTCTCACGTATGTGTGATTATGATTGGAGCGGATATGTGGTAGATTTGTTAAAAAATCAGATTTTATGTAGCAAGAGGATGAAAGCAGGGGGTGCGCAATGATCCTTCCGCACGTGTTTTAGATTGAACTTTTCTTAAATCATATTTGTGGTTATGTTCTCGTCATGTTAATTTTTTCATTGCACGCTTACGGTTATGTGAGCATTGTTGTTTAGTTGAGTGCAAAATGGCTGATTCATTCTCAAGGTTTCGAAATGGGACTTGAACGATGTTAATAAAGCACTTGAACGAGTAAAACTTTCAAAAAGGGAATTGTAAGTAACAATTACTTTTACTTAAATAAAACAATAATTTCGTTATTTAAGTGATCGAAATATAATATGAATATATGGTTATATTGCTAGGTTAAAAAGTCGTGCTCAAGATTACGGGCAACGAAAAAAGATTATGAGTGGTGTCGTAAACTTTAGAAAGAACTTTTTGAAAAAGAGAATGAAAATGTAGAAAATCCAGAGGAAGTTGGAAAGGATCATATTGGTGAATATGCTTTGAGAAGTCGTGTGAAATGTTGAATACAAGTGACGATGAGTTTGTGCATCCTACGTGCAACCAAG
Source organism: Paraleonurus japonicus (assembly GCA_030762865.1). NCBI lineage: Eukaryota > Viridiplantae > Streptophyta > Magnoliopsida > Lamiales > Lamiaceae > Paraleonurus > Paraleonurus japonicus. Next base: position 26,935,684 of record CM061060.1, read on the forward strand.
ATATGTTGAATGAGTGACAGATGTGGTGCTAAACTTTGACGACAATGGTAATCTTAAGGGCTGCGCGAGAATCGGTTGAAGGGGTGGAATCTACTTCCAAAATAGTTAATTCACCGAGCACCGAATTGGGGAAATTCAATTGTCCATCATTCGGTTTGAACATGACTCGGGAGGTGAATATACCGTAATCACCAACCGATACAATAAGGAATGTTATTTCGATTTGGGTGATGAAGGGAAGGATGTATTGTACAATGTCAAAGTGAATGCTTCTAAAGATATGGGGAGGAATGATTCTCGATTATTCGCGGCAGGATGAAGATCAAAACTCGGTTTATCAAAGGATGAATGCGAGAGATTGAGAGTTTGGAGTGGGATTATGAAGAACTACGTAAAAATATACCGCAGATATTCAACAGAGAGAACAAATAATTAACAAGCTTAGGACGAGAGAAGGAGGAATTGATGAGGAAATTGGAGGAAGCCACAATCCCATCAGCTACGCAATTGTTTGATAATCCGAAAAATTTGGCCGGTTAGATGCTATTGTGAACTCCAGAATCGAAGAAAAAGTGAATGTGGAGGGACAGGTTCAATGTCGCGAGCATGTAAATGAAGACGGAAAATTGAATATCATTGGACATGTGAATAACGAGGGCCAATTGAATGATGAGGGACAAGAGAATGGGGATGGAAAGCTTAATGTATGTGCGGTGGAGAAATAACTCCCATGGAGAAAGTGAAGAAAATTACGAATTATGCAGAACCAAGTTCTCTTGTTTTGAGAGTGAAAAATAGGACAGAAAATGATTGTAGGAAAGCTATTGTGATAACACCACACCAAAGACTAGTGAGCCGATAATCTTGAATGACGAAACAAATGAAGATGAAAAACAGCCTCGCTCGATGTCCAGATGAATGCAAACTTGACAAGAGGGAGCATAACGGTGAAGAAATTAGAAGCTCGTGAAAGACAGAAATAGAATATTTCGAATGCGTAAGGGCAAGGGTAAGAAATAATTATTGTTAGAATGAAATTTCTTTTTCATATATTATGAACTCATAAATGACTACAAATCATTCATACATTTATTGATGCGAGATATGTAATGTGGAGAGGGAAAAGTCCACCGGCAGAGGTGACCGTGAGAGATATTGTTGCAATTTTGCATAACGAAAGAATTTCCAACGCGGTAAAACTTAAATCCCTTTCTTGTGTGCAAAAATATACAATATCAACAAATAATGACTTGTGTGCAAATGATCATTTGCACTTTAGTTATTTCATGTTCAATTTTAAAGTACATAAGTGCAAATCGAAATTTGCACGCTTTTTTAATATAGCCTATTTGAACTAGGTGATTGATGCATGGGGTGAAATGATGAATTTCAAATATGATGCCGATAATGAGGAGACTACAAGAACTGTTGTTTTCACATCGTCATGTTGGGTTAGTTAATTTGTTTATAATATTATATATTTTGTAAGATATATTTTGGTATAAGTACGTATTATTAACATGTGTAGCAAAAATGCAGACTTTAGTTAAGGGAAACAGAGAAAGAAAGCAATTCGCATTGGTTAGGCGATAGATCGAGACTTGAAGATTCTCTTGATGCTTTGAAACTCTATTATTTCCTATAATGGTTGGAATTCCTGGTAGTTCATTCAGTGGGGTTGGTGATCATTGGACGCTGCTAAAGTTAAATTTGAAAAGATGTGAATGGAAGTTTTTTAATTCGATGCGTCCTAGAAGGAAGGGTGTTGCCGATCAAAATTTGTCACAGGCTTTGATAGTGGTAAGATTTGAGAGCACATCTTTTTAATTATTATGTGATGTGATGTACACACCAAAATTAAAATATACATTAATGGTTTCGTAAAGTATGTTCATAGCGAGGATGCGTGAAGCTTATACAAAGCACGAGGCCTGGACACCCTTTCCTTATGAAGAAATTAATCGTTCCAGCTTTGAGAAGACAGCTTGCAAATGTACACCGAGGACTCTTGATCGTGGAGTGGTTGTCTCGTAATTTAATTGAGAAATTTATTTCCCACAAATCTACAAGAAAGGGAGAATACAGTGTGTCCTCGGCTTTGAATTATCGATCGAAAATGGTAAAGTTCTTTATGGATGAAGAAAACTATTTTTTTAATGTTGAAGACGGTGTTAGAATATGTATGTATAATATAGGAAGTAATATGGGCTTTTGCACTTGTTAGGCTATTCCAAAAATATGGTATGTTGGTGGATTGCAATTACCGTGATCTTTTGAACTGATGTAAATGATTTGGTCATTGTGCCAATATTTTGTTGCCATGCTTTATAATGGTATGTGCAATGTTTTGTTGATTTGCAATTATACTAGCCCAATTTGCGGTTTGTATGGTTTGCAATTATAATAGCACAGGTTGTAATTTTCCCATGGTATTGTAAGTAATCACAAAAATGTGCAATTTTTGTAAGGATAATATTTGAGTCTTTTTGAAAATTTTGTTTGCACGAAACGGAAAGAAAAATTGCACATTAATAAGAATTTAGATTTCATAGTTGCACATCGTAACAAAAAATTGCACATTACATGTGTAAATATTGCACAATCAGTCTTTTAACAACGCAATGTTTGGATATTTTTCCTAATCGCATTATTATTGATTATTAATTTTGCACATAACTAGAAATATAATCAAATCCACTGGAAAATTCATTTTTTTCTTATTATAATGGGCCCAGTTCAAATAGAGGTAAGCTTTATTACAACTAGGTGTAAAAAATTTGCACAAAAGCATAAATTTTTTTGCATCGAATCACAAAAAAATTGCACATTACACCTGTTTGTAATTTTGCTAATTTTTTACACATATTTGTAATTTTCCAAACATGTATTCTATTTTGGATATCTCAAATACCAATTAATTAGTCTTACAAAATAATTGAACATTAGTAATTTATAAATTTGCACGAAACGAAAAATTATTGAACATAATAATTAGGGTCATTTACAATAAATTTGCTTTTAACCCGAAGTACAATTTTTTTGCACATCAAGACAAATATTTGCACATTACATCTGTTTGTAATTTTGCTTTTATTTTCTAAATTCATTTTTTAATTGTCACTTTTTTAACATTATTCTATTTGTATTAGAACTAGAATTTGTAGTCCAGTTTAGTAATTTTATTTAAATGTTGCAAGTAAGTATTAGAACTTGCACATTTAACAAAATAATTGAACATTAAAAGATATAAAAAATTGCAGAAAGTAAAAACATTGCACATTCAAATGATAATCCATTACACAGAGGGGGAGCATATTACGCGGATCCAAAACTTAACTAGGTGTTACGGATCGACCGAGCAGAATCAACAGGTAATAGACATTTTCAAGATAGTCATAAACAATAAAAATGCCTAAAGGATATACATGACACAATATCATATACATGTTAGTAGAGATTTGACAAATTGGATTAATAGAAAAAAGCGATGCTCGGCTAGAAGGTCCGGATCAACCTTGAACTTCAATGCAATCCAGAAGAGTCATTTTCATAATCGTCAAGAATCCAAAAATGATGAGAAGGCTGCGAGGTTAAATTTCGTGCAAGATGTATAGAAGGAGTCTATCATTGTTGAGTGACGTGAGATCACACCAACGGGTTAGATTTTCAAAGACATGGGGAACATTAATCAACTTATAGGCATCGCTTGAGTCGGTGTATTACGTATTCATAGAACCAATGGCCAACTTACCATCCAAATTGAGCATCCAGGGAAATTACCATTTGCCACGACCCCAAGATGACCCATTGGACGGTCAAATTTAAAAGGTATGAAATTGGACCAACGATTCAAGCAAAGGGAAAAGGTTTGGACATTGGTTTCAAAAAAATATCAATAAAATATGTAAGTCTAACTATGATGTATTCATTTCTTTCGTAAATGTATTTCATAGCAAAACATGCAACAACAGATTTAACATGGTAAGGGAAAGGAATGTGAGAAAAAGGAATCTCACGTCTCACGATTATTCAAGGGGTTCATTAAAAAAACGATCACGTCGAGTGGCATAGAGAATCAAACCTTCACAAAGAGCCACGCTTGCTTGGGCTCTTCATCTCTTTCAATACGCCTTTCATTGTGAAGACTGTCCCACGGTGTTTTATTGTAAGATAAAGAGGTGAAGCCACGTTCGCACCAGAAAAAAAAACCTCTGTTCTTGTAATTTCATTATTCTAGCATTGTCCTCAATGAAGGGCGCAGACTCAATTATTTCTTTCCATGTTTTGCATATACATTTGCATATGCATAAAATCTTAGGGGGTAAGAAAACAAGTACCGGTTCAAAAATTTCTCGGGGAAAACAAGAAAGCTTGCAAGATGTTTGGATTCTCACGTGAGTGATCCATTTTTGCGAGAAACGTTGAGGAAGAAGATGAACAAGAGAGGGTATCGTGAAAAAGATGATGTTGATTTAGACGTGATTGAGTGTCTTTTTATCTCGCATGTTATTATTGTTCTTGGTAAAAGATCCTGAATTTAGGCTAAGCACGAAAAATTAATTAAATAATTCAACATTAATGTAGTAATCGATGGTTATGATTTGTAATGTTTTCCAAGGTTGAAGATGAGGGGACAATCACAAATAGCAAGTATGGAAGTTAATAGGAGTTTGGATAAGTTATTACGGCTTATGAAGTGTGAAATATTTGAATAACAATCGTTTAATAATACATACAATCTATATGTGCAAAAATGAAAATTAAAAAAGAAATTGTAGATCAACGAAAAAAATTTTAATAGTTTCTGGAAACAATAACTCCCTTAAGTTTTTACACATATTTGAATAACAATCACAATAAGATTGTGAAATAGGGTACCTTTAAATTTTCCAAAGGATTTGATTATTTTTCTAATTATGTGCAAAATTATTAATCAATAAAAAAGCACATCTGGAAAAAAATCCAAACATTGAGTTGTTAAAAGGCTGATTGTGCAATATTTACCGAATGTTAAAATTATACTAATGTGCAAATATATTTGCACGTAAATGTATATGTGCAAAATTAATAATTAATAAAGTGCATATTAGAGTAAAAATTACATAATATGTATAAAATATTCGAATTTAGTGCCAAACAATTAAATGAACTGTTCAATTAGTATTTAGAACGAAAAATTTGTATTATATCATCGGATTTCGGGCCAAAAGTTGCAAATTAGTAGAATAATACAATGGGCCGTTGTTATAGTGGGCCGGATAGTAAGACATATTAATTGAGCCCAACAAAAATAACATACAATTAATGAGCACCATTAGTACAAGGATACATGTTTGTCTTTGGGCCCATTTTATTAAGAACAAAATTTTGGGCCATTTACAATAAGGTAGAAAGAGGTAAGCCTTATTACAACTAGGTGTAAAAATTTGCACGAAGCACAAATTTTTTTGCAGAAGCACAAAAAATTTGCACATTTCACTGTTTGTAATTTTGCTAATTTTTGTATTAAGTATCCTGAAATGCCAAAAAAATAAAGAAAAATTACAACTAGATGTAAAAATTAGCAAAATTACAAACAAGTTTAATGTGCAAAATTTTTATACATTAGGAAAAAAATCCAACAATTGCATTATTAAAAGACTAATTGTGCTATATTTACCGAATGTTAAAATTATACTAATGTGCGTATATAATTGCACGTAAATATATCTAGAATTAAATACCGAAACTTAAACATCGTGGCATTTTTAAGCAGTAATATAATGTTGCAAATATAGCCGTTACAATAGTGGACTCGGTGGCATTTCATAACTATAAGAAGGAGTGCATAATACATGCATTGGCCACAAAAAAAAAAAAAAAAAAATAACAAACACAACACATCACACAATACATGTCTTCATACACAGGCATACTTACCCCGGTATTCAAGATCATATTGCAAATCTTGCCGTTGCCCGACAACGATAAAGGTTTCGGAGACACAAAATAATCCGGGAGATTGTACTACAATTGTGCACAACGTGGATGGTCTCATTGGTGTCAACCCCTAGATTGGAGTTCTACTTCAAATGAGATGGATGAGGTTTCAAGTAGCGAGGCGAGACAGAGTTACGCTTTGTCAAGATTCAACAAAGGTGTCTAAGAACAAATATGAAATAACAATTGCAACATTGATAATAGCAAATATGTTCACCATAATTGCGGTGTGTATAATATGTGGGATTATTGCCATGCTTGTAATGTGATTAGTACTGTCATTGTAATGTGATTTGTAGTGTCAATGCAATGTGAAGATGGAGTAATAAAGTTTCCCATTTTTAATCGAATGTGATTGCAATTATGATATTCACAGCCATTTATGCATTCAAACAAGAAAAAAATTGAACATGAAACCTACCGAAAATGATCAATCAATGAACTAAAAATAAGAGGATAATATAGATATTGATGAATAGGTTATTTAACAAAAAATTCAATTGCATAAACCAACCGAAACTCAAAATCAGCCATACACTTAGGGAAACTTGTTTTGGAATAGCACAATAACAAGTTTCACTAGCTGAAACTTTGATCGAAAAACTCCATGCTAGAAAACAAAAACAAAAGTTGTACCAGAGATTCTATGTATTTTTCTTCGGAAACTCGCCGTAGGAAGCATTTCTTAATTTTTAGGTCTCCCAGGTTGACGCCGTATAATTGGTGGGAGAATCTTCGTACCTTCATCGTTGGACGAGTATTCAAACCGGAGACTATCTGGAATTGGAGAGATGTCACACTCATATGTTTGTCGATAAGATTCTCGAAAAGTAAGACTCATCAATGTACTCATACAAATCTTTACAAGTGTTTTTGAATAACCGCAACGGCATGAGCACATGGGAAGCCTTTAGTCTCGCCACATTAAACATGAACATGTCCTACACTTCAAATCCACCACAAATGTTAAACCGTAAAATACTTCAAACTCACCACCGTGGCAGGTTGTTACTTTCCATGACATAGAATTCTCAGAAAGGACACTCCATTCAATATACTTTTTGGGACTATAGGGCTGGTCCAATCCTTAGATTCTCGCCTACGTTCAACAAAACCACCGGATACATTGAAACGTATCCAATCACACAATTTAGCAATTGAAAGGGATCGTGCCTCTAAAATCCGGTTGTTGAATGACTCCCATTGCGTTGGATGTCATCTCACCGTAACGAGTTATGTTTGGAGAATAAGCCACCGCCCATTTTTCAATCGCAAATCGCTCAAACCATTCTTCCGCAATTTTGCCACCAACTTCAAGGAAAGCTTTCTTATGTTCTTCAAACAGCCGTTTAGATGGGGCATAAGCACATGCTTTGAATAAATCTCCCAGTTAGCACGCATCTTGTTAGTCCAACCGGTAGAGAATCGCCCTTAAGGTTGAGAAGCGAGATGATACGCAGACAAAAAAGTGGACATCCTCATCAAACAAATTCTTGAATGCCGACATAATCCCGGTGTTGCGATCGGATAGGTACAAAATTTTCTTCTTGTGAATCAAAATTTCATGGACTTTGCGAATAAACCAACACCGGTTATGCTGTATTTTCGGCTGATACAATAGCAAATGCTACAGAAATAAAACTCAAAAATATAATATTAAACTAATACTTGTGTGCAAATTTAGAATTGCACTTATGTTTTGAAAAATGAACATAACATAGCTAAAGTGCAAAATTTAATTGCACATAGCTTATATAATATTGCACATTTAATAAAATTTAACGTAAATAAAATAGATGTACCGTTGTTGCCGTCTTTGGCGGTAGCAGCATAAAGAAGATACCATGAGAATGTCCCTTGAGAAATGTACCATTAATGAACAATAGAGGACGGCAATGGGTTAATCCAACAATGCAAGCTTTAAACGAAATAAACAACCTTTGAAAACAATGCGACTCATTGTCATACTCGATAAAAGCAACACTCCTGTGGTTGGTTGTAAGGACAACATTACAATACCATCTAAGGTGGTCGTATGAATCACTAAATTTTCCGAAAATATTGTCTTTCGCAGCTTCCAAGGCACGCCATGCTTTATAGTAAGGAACTTCCATACCATAGCAATCCCTCAACACATTCGTAAATCTGCCATTAATGATTGTTTGCTTTTAACGTTTTGGGTCATAAAATCACCAATTATACGAGGGCCAAGACGTTTTGTCTTGTTGTTGACCAAAACACCTAAGCATTTGTGAGTTAACCGAGCTTTATAGATGATGAAAGTCTGTGGAGCCCTTTTGAAGCTTAACCCTAACAAACCAATCACAACCACGGTTGGTTGCCTCTGTGCGAGAGATATATATATCGAGCATTGTTCGTAATGTAATCGAAACTGAAACCTACTCTAGTTGAATACTTAATAAGACTTTGCCTAAATTCAACAAATCCACCATAAAAAACAGCACCAACACCACCATTCAAAAGTTCTAACCAACTATCGAGAAAGATAGGACTTTTTCCTAATGGCAGGACTTACATCGTATGAAGGAACACTACACAACCCAGAAAACTCATCTAATGTAATATAGTTCTTTGAAGCGGGAGTTATCTCGTAATGGACAGATACCACTAAACAAATACGAGTGCAGATTCACAAGTGGAACTGGAAAGAATAGAAATATTAGGATTTGTAGCATATTCAATTTCGTGAAACAGAGAAGGAGGAGATTCACGTGTGATAGACACAACGACCTCGATTAAGCTATTGGATAATCTACGCATAAATATTTCAAACTTGCGACATCATCATCATTCTCCAAACAACAATTAGTCAAACTACCCACGTAACATGAAAGCGAAAAATAACCTAAAACGAGTTCGTGCCACTTGCTTAATATTTGTTCCTGTAAATGTTGAAATGTATTGTCAACACACAAAGATATTAACTTACATATCCCTTCGAATTTCACAAAAACGAAATGTTGATCGCCCATATGTTGATCGTCTATAGTGTAAACATTCGATACGAGGGACGAAGGAAAGAAAATGAAATGGGAAAAAATGAGAAAACCCACAGCGTCGTATGTTAACAATAACAATTTGAATTTTTGAAAAATCCATGAATGACATCTCACACTTGATGTGACAGAGAGAAGAGTAGAGCGGCGGTAAGGATGAGAGAGAAAGGGAGAGAGAAATGAAAGAGAGACGAGAAAGAGAGAAGATGGAGCTGGGAAAAATCTGAGGTTCATTAAGGGTAAATTAGGAAATTAAGTTAGGCTGGGCCCCTGACTAAAAAAATTTACACCTGATTGAATTTCAGCCTAGAATTTCAACCTAAATGTAATTCCCCTAAATTTTTATGTAAAAATAAAGAAATGAGTTTAATTGTGTATATGTACGGACCAAAAATAATAAATAGTATATTGTGTAAAATTGAGAATATTGTAAAAGTGGAATTTATATCAAAAGTATTTTAGAACGCATAGAGTAGAATTAATTTTAATAAAATTAAAAATATAATATAATTGAAATGTACTTACATACTCATATGTTTGATTGATGTGTTGCAATCGGTAGAATTCCTCCACCCCCTTTTTGTCTCTCGCTTTCGACATTATAGTCCCTATAAAAGACAAAGCAATTTTGTTATTGTTAAATTTAATTAATTTGAGTTAATTATAATTTACAACCTGTATCATATCATATTTTATAATTTGTGACTTTTACTTTATTTTGTAACAAATTATAATATGCATTATGTAAAATTGATAGATTGATACCTCAACTTAAATTTTAATCTTTTTCTTGACTAAATTATATTTAAACAAGATAATATTTGTCCTTTTAGATTTATTAATTATTTTATCAAATGTTTAATTTCAAACAAAGAATCAATCCCTAATTTGGGATGAAAGAACAAAATTATTCTCAATTTTTACATTGTATGGGTTGCAATTTACTACTCCCGTCCCGAAATTATCTTCACACTTTCTATTTCGATCCGTCACACAACTATCTTCACACCTCAAATTTGGAAATAACACTCAATATCAATACCTCACAATATCAATTTTATTTCAAAATGTCACTTTTACTTTATTCTACTTTATTCTCTCCCCTACACTTTATCTCATATAACCACAAAAATACCCTTACACTTTATTCTCTCTCGTACACTAATTTAAATTTCTTAATAAGCGTGTCTCTTCACATATAAAGATAGTTTCGGGATGGAGGGAGTACAAAATATAATCCCAGTTGTAATTCGAGTCAAGACTAGGTAGATAGACGGTTCTATGTTTAGTCCTGGTTAGTTCAATTTTATCTAGACTTTTAGAAATTTGATTCACTTTATCCGAGAAGGAATATAACTCAACAAAAACAACATGAGGGTTTCCTCCACATAAAGGGTTGTCTTGTTAAAAACTCTAAATGCCTTGGAAGTGTTGGAATATCCCAAGAATATTCCATCACCGCCTTAGCATCAAAAGTTCTCAACTTAGATTTCCCATTGTTATGAATAAAACACTTACAACCAAAAGCTCGAAATATGAGATTCTTGGAATCTTATCCTTCCAAATCTCATATGGAGTCTTACCCTTGTCTTTAACAACTAAGCACCGTTGCAGGTATAACAAGTCATGTTGATGGCTTCACTTAATCTGCGGAGGGGTATCATACTCAGCTAACATGCTCATGGTCGCTTCCTTCAAGGTTTTATTCCTTCTTTCAACCACTCCATTTTGTTGAGGAGTTCTTGCTGAAGATGTCTCATGAATAATTCCACACTCATTGAAAAAGTTAGATAAACAAGAATTCGAAATTCTGCCCTTATCACTCCTTATTTTAATAATATTAACACCCTTTTCATTCTCGAATCTGCCTAAATAGATCGGGGATCTTGTCTATAGTCTCATTTTTCTTGAAAAGAAATATAACCCAAGTGTATCTAGAAAAGTCATCTACTACAACAAGAGTATATTTCCTTCCACTAAAACCGAGAGGAGAAACAGTCCAAACAGATCCGTATGAAGTAGTTGCAACAATCTTTCGGATGAAGAGGAGTTAATACTCTTAAATGAGTGTCTAGGCTATTTACCTTTCTCGACAAGCATCACATTTAAGATCGGTAGATAAAAGTTTCTCGTAATCCCTTGACAAGGTTCTTTTTAGCCACTTACTAAGGGTCTTGAAATTCGGATGACTAAGCCTCTTGTGCCATAGCCACCGAGGTCTTCTCCACCCTTAGCTATCGACAGTATCTTTGGGACAACTATTAAAGTTGCCCACATAGACATTACCATGTCTCAAGCTAGTTAACAATACCTTATCTGAAGAATTATCTAAGATATCACATTTATCCTTAGAAAATTTGACAAGAAAACCTTTATCACAAAGCTGGGAAACAGATAGCGATTATGTTTCAAACCTTCAACAAAATATACCTCGAGATACTCTGAATATCCTTGATAATCAAGTACCTACTCCTTTAGTCCGACCACAATTATTGTCTCCAAATAATACTCTTGGACCATCAATGCTATGGAAATTTGATAACAAACCTCTTGTTATGAGTCATGTGTTGTGAACAACCACTATCAATGTACCATATGGAAGCTAAAATCTCTTCCTTGAGTGATGATCCCTGTGAATCCTGAAAAACAGATTAGTTATAAGGTACCCTAGTGTTGGATCAAGAGGTTTTGATGAGTTAAAGAGCAGATCGTGACTAATCACCCAACCTCGAAGAACAGTGAGGATGTAAGGCGATCGACGGGGTCATGCATTAAGCTAGTCACCGAGGTCCGATATTATGCTAGTCATCCGAAGACAAGCTCAAGTCTAGTCATCTGCAAGAGACAAATATGAAGAGCTCGGACGAGGTCAAGATAAGCCGAGTAGAATAAGAAAGGCGAAGTTTTCACCAAGTCACCGCAGATGAGTATGAAGAATCACCGAGGTCTAGAGCAGTTTAAGTTTGTTAAAGCTTCAAGTTTGTTAGAACTAACTAACAAACTAACTATCTTTCCGCACTTATAAATAGGTCTAGGTTTTTCATTTTCATATAGAGTACACTTATGCATATTCGATTTACACTATTCACTACTCGTATTTCAAACACAATCTTTTCACAAGTATTTCTAGTGAGTTTCCAAAAAGTTCTAAGTGTTTTTAGAACACTTTTCGTAATCTTCAAAATCCAATACACACTCGTAATAGTTAGACTTCTAGAAGAAGGGTTTAGTAGATTGAAGATTTGAAGAATTGTACAAGTTGTAAGTTGTAAGCTGGAAGTGAGAAAGTAAGCAAGAGCAGAGTCCCTTCTTCGATTGAAGAAGGAGAGTGGATGTAGGATTATTAAAATCCGAACCACTATAAATCCCGTGTTATTTCTTGCTTTCTTTAGTTTCGCTTTGATTTAAAATTGTGTTAATTCAAGATTAAAGTTCAGAATCTTAACTAAAATCAATATCAACCTTGCTTTTGATCTTATAAAAAGTTGAGAATTCAATTATAATCCAGTGCTTAATCGATATTTTGAATTGGTTTTGAAAGATTTGAAAAATCTACAAAATCTATTCAAATCCCCCTTTCTAGATTTTGTTCTAGAAAGCTTACTCAAGGTTTTAATCAACTCAACTTTCCGGCACCAACACCTAGTGATCTTGGGTCCTTGAAGGTCAAGCATCACTTTAGGTAACCGGATAAAAATCTCATCTCCGGATAATAAATCGACTTGGTCTCTCTACCAAATCTGTCTACAATTTTATCACTTTTAAATGACAACTTGTTGTATTCAGATTTAGTAATTTTCCTAAACTTAGAAAATGTGGGATAACATCTCGCTTCTACCATCAAAAGGATTATAATAAGAATTTCTTCTTATTATTTTGGTTCTTGGATTTCTCTTAGTCGATAAGGAGTCCTCAAATTTGAATTTTTGTTTTCAAGTCGAGATGCGGTCCTTACTTGACTAATTGGTTTCAAGGACCAATTTTAACCTCTTTTGATTGATCGGATGCTTTCACAAATTTCCTAGGTTTCTAGACATCCGATTTATTATTTCTATCATAACCAAGACCTGTTTTGTCATGGGATTTTTGAGATGTATTAAAGATATGATCTATTGCTGATTGTGAATTATTAAGTTGACTAATTTTGAAGACTAGCTTCTCATTGGCTTTCTTAATTAATTCATTTTCAGCACAAATTAATTCAAATTTGTCTTTTAAAGTTTTCAATTCACTTTCTAATCTTTCGGGAAAGTTTGGTGATGTACTAGCCTCGGCTGGGAAAACATTCACCATTGAATGTTTCCTCGGTTTACGGATAGTTCATCACCTCGCTTTCCTTTAATTAGAATCTGAATTTGATCCTTTAAAGCCAAATTTTCTGTCTCTAGCTTTTTATAAGCAGCCAGAGATGTCTTTAAATCTCTCAATAATTCATGAATAACAGTTTGATCATAATCGATGCAGATCGACAGAATCATTATTAGAAGATGAATAATAGACTACCTCTTTAGCCATGAGACAGATTTCATCATCTCCGATCCGAAATCAGATGAGGATGATGATGATGATGATTTCTTTGACTCCTTTTCTTCAGCCAAGAAAGCTCTTTGGTCTGCAAATCTCCTATCTCTCTTTTTCCTTTTCTCTTCCCTTTCTTTAGGAGTCACTGAGGACAATCATAGCCGAAATGTCCTGGCTTGTTGCATGTGTAGTAAGTATCACTCCTGTCTGATTTAGGGCTGGAAGGATTTCTTTTGTGACAGTGATCCGAATCTTCTCGCCCTGGCTCCCGCTTTTGTCATCATCTCTGTAGACTCATCTTCCTTTCTTCTTGATTTGGATCTTGATCTATCCTTTCCCGCAAATCTCAATTTATTTCGTTTATACTTCATTCTTAATCTGTCATACCTTTTGGTGAGCAGAGCCATCTCGCTCTTTCGGAGATAGGCCACTCCTCTGAGACTCGGTTGATATCTTGTCTTCTTTCTTTGAAAAAGGCAACAGACTTGGATGAGGTGCTCGACTCCATCTCATCCTCCTCATCTTCTATTTGAATGTCATATTCTAGAGCTTTAAGATGAGAGAACAAAGTATGGTGAGTAATAGAAGATAAATTTTGAGTAGCTTTAAGGATATTGGATTTCTCTCTCCATCTCTTGGTTAATGATCTCAGTATCTTGTTATTAATCTCCTTCTCTCGTAGTTCTTTCCAAGGTCACCGCTTTGTTGAGGAGATTCGCCAACCTTACATCTAACTCGATCCACATGATTCACTTTCCTTCATTTTGAATGTATCAAATGCGTGCACGACCGATTGCAGCTTGTTCTCTTTACTTGTTCCGATCCCTCACAAACATTTGCCGTAGTCTTCCACATTTCTTTGTTGTTTTGCATCTCTTAACCTTCTCTATCCAATTTTACTTAGAGTCTCAATGATTTCGATTCGAGCTACTTGATCGAGATTGTGGATCTTTCTTTCATCATTTGTCAATTCGTAACTCTTTTTCTCTTGTGCAGTTCTCGATTCGGTGACTCGGCGCCGAAGCTAGTGCCTCCATGATAAAATTTTATAGGTCCTTCTTCAAGAACCTCTTCCATCCTATCATGGATGGCCTTGAGGTGATTCTCCATCCCGAATTTCCGAGAATCATAATCTTCAATAGAAAATTCAGGTAAATTCCTGGATTTCTTGCTTTTTCCGATGACATGATGAGATAAAGAAACAAAATACTCCCCAAAAATTTATTAGTAGTACTGTTAGTAATAATAAAGAGAATGAAGAAAATCAAGAAAATTTCGTAATCTTAGTTAAGACCTAAAATCAATATCGTAACAACTTAACACCGCTCCGATACCACTTGTTGGTCCCGATTAGTTGAGTTGATTAGAAAAACTTGTAAATGTACCTTCTAGGAAAAATCTAGAAGGGGGTTGAATAGATTTTTCAGATTTTTACAAATCTTTCAAAATCGATTCAAAGTGTCGATTAACACAATGAAATTCAATATTAATCTCAACTTTATAAAGATCAAAAGCAAACCGATATTCGCATTTTAACTTTGATTCTCAAATTAATCCTTGAACAATAAATTGACAATTGAACAGAAAAGTAAATAAAAACAGAAAGAACACTAGATTTTATAGTGGTTCGGATTATAACAATCCTACATCCACTCTCCTTCTCCAACTTGAAGAAGGGTCTCCACTATCTCGCTTACTTACTTACTTTACAATCGTACAACTTACAACTTACAACTTGATCTTCAACTCTTCAAAATGCTAATCAAACTTATGAAATCTAACTCTAAGATGATGAAGTGTATATGAAGATGTGCAAAGAAGTGTTCTACAAACACTTAGAAAAATCTATGAAGAAATCTTGGAAAACGACTTTGTGCTTTTCAAAAACTTGTGATTTGAGAGAATAACTTTTCGAAAAATAATTTGTATGATCTGTGTATTCTCAATATTCTCACGTATGCGGTGTATTTAAAAGAAGTGCCTAGACCTATTTATAAGTCTGAAAGACAGTTAGTTTGTTAGTCGGTTCTAACAAAGCGAAAACCGCTTTAACAAACTTAATCTTGAAAACCGCTTGCTCCTCGGCTAATCTTAATCTACTCATCTGCGGTGACTTAGTGAAGACTCGCCTTTCTTATTCTACTCACTTGTCTTGACCTCGTCTCGAGCTCTTCATACTTATCTCCTGCAGACGACTAAACTCGAGCTTGTCTCCGCATGACTTGTAACCTCTAGTCTCCGGTGACTTGATCGGTTCTTATCCCTAGTCGATCGGCTTAGTATGAAGACTTGTTCTCGATTGTTCATCAAGGTTGTCGATCATCTCAACCGCTTCTTTTAACTCATCAAAACTTTCTATATCTAACAATACTCACATTTAGGAATTGTGTGATTTATGGAGACATTATTGCATGATATTCAAACTTTCTATCTTGATTGAATGGGAATTTGATGCAATTATAGTTGTGATCATTGATTCCTTGGTGGAGATTATCCCTAGCACTCATTCTCCCACTCATACCTAGTTGAAAGTTTGCTTAACTTGTTATTTGTTCTAGTTTAATTGCTTGTTTAATTGTCTTTGGTATTTCATTATTGGTAGATTGATTTGTTAAAATCCTTGCTTGCATCAATAGTTATTGAAGACTTGTGTCCTAGGGCCTCATTGCAAAACATATCTCTTGGATTTGATAAACTTGATTTGGTCTTAATAACACTTACTCGATTATACCACAATCATTAGACAAAGTATGTATTATTTATTTTACTGTAACACATATTTATCATTAAAGTTACAAATGTTTAACCTATTAGTAACACTCCGAGAGCACGTGAAGGTAAATTTTATTTATTTTATTGCCCTTGCGCGAATTTTTTGGAAATATTAAATTGAACCCGACCCACCCTACCCAGGTTCGCGAATATCTTTATTTGGATTATTTCACGGATCTTAGATCCATAAAATATTGTATATAAGTTTTTGTCAAAAGAATTATATCATGTAGTATAAATATATTTTACTATTTTAATATGTATTTTATATGTTACACAATAAACTATTTTTAAGTCCTCGTGTGATACACGAGACATATACTAGTAATTAAAATAAGGCAATATATATTGTGAACTAATTTTATCGTGAGATTTATTTGCATTATATGTATATTTTTAATAGCAATAGTTGTTTCATTAATATATATTAGTTTAATAGTTCAAGTGGGAAGAACCTCACTACCTATGTCCTAAAGTTCATGAGTATGAATATTCATTTATTTGATGAAAGAAAAATATATGTATAATAAAAAAATTAATATTATTTTAAGTTGCACGGTAAAATATTTCACAAGAAACTTTATTGTTAATATAATTATGAGTAGATATATAAGGGATGAAGGGAATGATTCTAGATTATGTTAACTCTAAAATTTGTAGTTTTGTTTGGAAATCACATTTTGTATGAGATATTTTTACCATGAGATTATTGTGAGACATTAATATTTTTAATAGAAATGTTATTAATTTTATATTAAATTGTACCGCCTTTCGAAATCCAAAAATGGACGTTACAGCTTTATTTTCACATACCCAAAATAGCCAAAAAAAAAAAAAAGAAAAACTATATCCTCTCAAACTATACTCTTACAAACATTTCTTATTTGCACCGCATGTCACTCAATTCTCCACTATAATTAAATCTCCCTCATTCAATTACTCACTACAATAACTATAATCAAATTAATTTTGCACCCAATTAAATGGCGACACGTGAAAAATAAATATTAATATCAAATAAAGATGATTATTCATAATATGAGATTTTAATTAAATTAATTCTCAAATCAAATAATTTATTGATATTTAATATAAACGTACGTGCGAAGTTAAATCCTAAGAATATTTAAATATTTGTAACTTGGTGGCAAAGTAATTAACTTACCATATTACACATAAATCTTGTTAAAATGGAAAGTTAATTCAAATTTGCTTTACATGTAAACAATAAAATCATATCAGCCAAATCGATGGGCTTTCGGCCCAACCAATCAAATCAATTTCAACGAATCAAATCGCACCACGTGGCAAGAAAAAGAAGAAAATTATGCATTTCCTAAAACTATAAATAGGGGCCTTCATTCACTCATTTGACAGACAATTCCAGATCTCAAGAAGACTTGAGGACGTTCTTGAAGACTCAAAGGCGTTCTTCGTGGCTTCGTAACCGTTCTTCAAGCAAGTCAACCGGGAACATTGGCCCGATCCGAGATCAAGGTGCTCACTCCCTCCGATCAGATGTTTCTCCTTGAGGACACAAAGGTGTTCTTTGTGGCTTCAAGTATTCTTTAAGCAAGTCAATCGGGAATGACGTTCGATCCGAGATCAACGTGCTCAACCCCTCCGATCGACATTTCTCCTTAAAGATTCAAAGACGTTCTTCATTTCTCCTTAAAATTTCTTAAGAGTGTAAATAAGTGCTCTTATGTGAACTTATCCGAGTAAAAGATGATTACATATTTAATATGCTTATTTGATCATCTTGAATAACCTTGACTAACACCAAATTGTGAGTTCGTTTCTTTCTTGCAGCTTTTAACTTCATCAAAAAGGGAAATTGTTAGATCAAGATTTTAGTTTTGATGAGTTAAAGTATATAGACTACACAAACTCATGTATATAGGATGACCAACCGAGATTGTATAGACCAACCGATGTAGTAAGATTTGTACTATGCTTTGATCGTACTAGGTTAAGCAAATGTAGTCACCGATACATGTTTTTAGGGCCTATTTTAGTGCAAAAAGTGAGCTAAAGTGTTAGTTTTTGTGCCTAAATGTGAAAAGTATCACTCTTTTGCCTAAAAAGTATTATTTGTGAGATTTTGATGTTTTCCGTCCATTTTGCGAGGTAATTCGTTGGAATTTTGCCAAACCGAGAGTACCATTAGGCTTAGAATGAAGAGACGGACATCCGGGACAAAACAGGGGTCGGGGCCGAAGCCCCGTGCGAAAAAATGCCCTGGACTCGAGCTTTGGTCGAGGACCAAGAGCCTCGAGTCGAGGGTCAGTGTAGAGAAAGGCAAAAATTGGAAAAGGCAGCGGCCTCGACTCGAGGCATGACCCTCGAGTCGAGGGAGAGGATTTTTGCGAAGCCTCGAGTCGAGGCCTGACCCTCGACTCGAGGAAGAATTTTCCAAATTTCGTTATTTAAAGAGGAGAAGTAGGGCATTTCGAGGGGGAAAAAACAATCTTTCATAGTAGCGATTAGTAGCGGTTTTGGGGCGATTTCTCAAGCCCCAAGCCAATTTCCTTCTTAGATTAGATTAGAAGTTAGAATTAGATTAGATTTCAATTGATTGTTGCTAGATTAGCCATAGATTAGCATTTGATCCTTGTAATTCATTCAATTCAAGCTTGTAATTCCTTTGGAGATTGGTGTTGAAGACTCAAGCATTCCTATTTTGGTTAATTGAAGATCATTTGGTGATGTTTTTCCTCTTTTGTCTCTTTATTTTCTTAATTGTTGTGACTTGCTTTGTGTTTGATCAATTCTATCTTCTTCCCATGGATTTCACCATGGGCTAACTCTCTTGTGCTTGGGTTAATTGAAATTGATGATGAATTGATTGATGATGCTATAATTGTTGATGATTGGAGATCAATTGAGTAGATTGCTTACTAATTGTGATTTTCATTTGTGCTTCATGCATAAATATCTCTTTAGATTAGTGTTTGATCACCCTAGCTATAGACGAGAGTTGCGCTAACGTGATCCGGGATTAATCGGGTGATAATTGTGTAGGAATGTGTGGATTGGGTGCTTCGAATCGAGAGATTAGTTGCACTAAGGATACTCACATTAGTTTATTTCCTAATTGTGATTCTTAATTGTGCTTTGTGTAAAATTGTCTCTTTAGATTAATGGTTAATCACCCTAGCAATAGGCGAGAGTTGAGCTAACGTGATTAGGTGTTAATCGAGTTTCAATTTTGCATAATTGTATGAATTGGGGATTTCTACATTGAGAGATGGGAAAGACTAAGGATACTCACATTAGGCATTGTGATTTTAATGGAGTGATTAATTTCATGATGGTTTAAGCTTTCTATCTTAGTTGATTTGCAATTTGATTCAATTGTAGCTTGTTGATTGATGATTCATTGATGGATGTTAATCCTAGCACCTCTATCCACCCAATTGTTGTTGTTTTTGTTATCGCATTCTTAGTGTTTGATCATTTGCTTGCTCCTTGTTGTTTTGTATTTTTGCTTGTGTTTTGTTGTTTTTGTTCCAAACCATTGTTGCAACTCTAGTCACTAAGAACTCGTATTTCTAGGGCCTCATGTGCATACTTTTTCCCTTGGGTTCGATATTTTGTTGATTGGTCTTAATAACTCTTACCCTATACACTCCAATCAAATGGCGCCGTTCTTGGGAATTAGTTTTTGCGCCTTAAGTGAGACTTGGGAATTGTTTGAAGTGACTATTTGTTGCCTTTGTGTTTGTGTTTGTTTTGTTATTTTTGTTTGAATTTGAGACTTTGCTATCTTGTCTAGATGGAAGGATACAACTCATACTTGTGGAATCAAGAATATTATCAAGATAGTAGGGTGTATTCTCCACATTTTGAAGAATTGAGCTACAATGATTGGAGGAACTATGAAGATAATTCTCAATGGCAACAAGTTCCATCCAATTATGAAGATTGGATAAGTGAAGAAATTTCTCCCCCACCTCAAGAGATGTTCCCATACTATGAGCCTTATGATCAAGCATGCAATCAAGATTCAGGATTGGAATTTCAAGGGGCATCGGAAGATGAAGCTTATTATGATGATAGGAGAAGCTATGAGAACGATTATCCAATGCCACAAGCTTCTCCTAAAATTGAAGAATGGGGACTCTATGATATGAGAGCTATATTGCAAGAGATGCGTGGATTTGTGTTGGAAAAATTTGAGGAAGATGATGCTAGATGTGATCAAATGTTTCCCTTGTATGAAGAAATGTATGAGACCAAAGAAAAGGTCAATTCATGGATAGAGGGGACTATGGAGATCACCGAAGTCCACTTCACGTTTATAAAGTGTCAAGTCAAAGATTTCCTATGCCAAGTAAAAATATGACTATCATGGAGAATCAAGAAGAAGAAGGGGAGGAAGAAAGTGAAAGAGATGATGTCGAGGGTCCAAGCAATGAGGATGAAAGGAAGAAATCTCTTGTCAAAAGTGAGGAAGAGGAGTGTCCATTGATGGACATGAGCTATAATGAGGAAGAAAATCTAAGAGCATAAAATGAAGATTTGGCTTGCTACTTAATTGCTTATTCTTAGTACATGATGCTCTATGCTTTGAAATTCATATATTGTTGTGCTTAATTGTTGATATCATTATGAGTTGCATATATTTGGAGCCAAACTTGAATGCATGTCTTCATTCAAGTTTGGGGGTGTGTGTCATTTAGGGTAGAAATGCATCTCTTAGTGATGATTTTGATGAATTGTTTTGCCCGTGTGTAGGTATACTCACTACGAGGATTGGAAAGGATCGAATTTGCAAAGGAATCGAGGAATCGAGAAAGAAAGGAGAGCTTAAAAGTTGGTGAAAATGAGCAAAAAGGAAGAGAACCCGGTCTCCTCGATCGAATGAGCGACCGAGCTTAAATCGAGGGACCAACACGGTAATTTCTTGCATATTTGGGTTCGTTAGGGGTATAAAGGTCATTTTTAGGAGTTTCGGGGTCGGGTCGGGCCCGGAATCGTCAAAAATTCCCTGGACTCGACCCGAGTCGAGAGTGCATGGCCCCGGGTCGAGGGATTTACACTTAGTCAAAAATTCAGAATTTTACACATTCCTCGAGTCGAGGGTGCCACCTCGAGTCGAGGGGTCAGTTTGTTAAGTCCCTCGAGTCGTGCATGAGACCTCGAGTCGAGGCGGTCGAAATTTTGAATCCCTCGAGTCGAGGCCTGACCCTCGACTCGAGGCGCGGGTTTTTTTTTAAATATGCAGATCACGGTTGCAGCGAGAATCCCGACTCGAGGGTTAGACTTGCAGCGCCGTTCCTCCATTCCCAGCCCCATTTCCGACGATTTTACGTCTATTTCACCATATATTAACCATCCTTTCATCATTTTATCATTTACCTTGAATAAAGATAGGATCTTGAGGGTTTTTGGAAGCAAATTTGGGGATTTTTGGGTATATTTGATTGGGTGTCGTCCAAATCCGTTTTTGGCCAAATTCACAAACAAGGTATGTAATCTCTACTCTTCTTGGTTTCAATTTCATTGTTATATTGTAATATTTGCATGGGTGTTATTATTTGTGATAAAATTCTTGAATTTGGAATATTTCATTTGGGCATTTTGATAGGCACTTGAGATGCATGATTATTGTGGATGATTTGGAGCCTTGTATGAGTATATTTGAATTGTTTGATGAGGCTAGGAGCATGTTTAGGATTGAATTTGATATTGTGCTCGTTTATTTGTGAATTTGGATTGGAATTGTGAATTATGGCATTTTGTAGGAATTCCTAGTATAATTGTTTGGATAATTTGGTCAAGTTGAATTATGGTGTTGATAGAAGTGTATGAATTGAGGATGCATAATTGTTGAATTACTTGCTAATTGGCCTATGATTTTTTTTTTTGGGGATTTTATTTGTGAATTATTTGTGGGGCCATTTTAGTAAGTATACATGTTTGAGGATTATTTTGAGCACTTCTATTGGATAGATTTGTTTAGTTGACTCATTGACCATTGTTGAGGCTTTGTTGCTAGTTACTAGGGATTTTGTTCATTTGAGATGATTATTGATCGTTGACTCGTTCATGGTTTGATTGATATTTTTCGAGCTCGTATGGTATTTGTTGGTATTGATTTTTGCTCTTGGGAATGTTTTGTAGGAACAATGTCTAGAGGGGCCGACAGACATAACTTCTCCGAGGCGGAGATTCGCGAGAAAGAAGCTGCTATCCGACGTGCACCACAGGACACCCGCCGAGCTCGGAATTCAGTGGGATGATCACCGGTGGAGGACACATATTGAGTTATATTCTGAGCTCTATAACCGGGTGGTCAAGACTAGACTAGTGGACCAAGATTGCATGATATCGATGGGGATCGAGGAGGATATTCCTCGCCTATTTGAGCAAGTCGGGATGGGGGCTTCTTGACTAAGAGGCCTAGGACATATATCGGACTCACTCTCGAGTTCACATGCACATGATAGTTGATAAGGCCAGAGGGCCAAATTCCCGAGGAGTATTACATTTGAGCTCATGGGGTATGAGTACTCGTTGACTGCGGACGAGGTCAACGAGATTATTGGAGCACCTACATGACACGACCGATCACCGTTGAACATCGGGAAGGAGTATAATGCTAAGCAATTTTGGAGGAGGATTTCAGATTCTGGGGCTCCTAATCAGCCCGATTTTGTTCCGGGAAGTCTAAGAGCACACATATCCGAACCCGGTCATCCGATATCTTGAGAAGATTCTCGCGAGCACCATATTCGCGAGATCGTAGGGAGGAGCCGTGGTATCCGAGGAGCTATACGTTATTTGGTGCTTCTTACATGGAGTTCGATTCAATGCGGCTGCTTATCTTTGCTATTTATTTGAGAGAGCCACTAGCACGAAGTTCAAGAAGATTAATTTCGGTGGCATGATTACATTGATCGCGGAGCATATTGGGATTCCGACGCATAACCTCGGAGCAAAGGAGGGCCCCGACCTTACTCTTGATACCATGCGGCGCATGAGGACGCTAGACCGCATCGGTAGGACGTGGTGCTTACAAAGAGCATCATGGTGGCCGATTCCCTCTACCTAATAAGAGGTTGGCAGCAGTTTCGGATCGCAGGCCTTTGTGACTATCAACTTGCGTATGTGGTCACAGCGTCATACCGAGGCGATAGACGCTTACACTAGAGAGCATGGGGATGTGCTTAGGGAGGTTGATGATGACGATGGGGTCGCAGTCGGGTTCTCGATGATGATCGTGGTGATGGAGCCGCAGAAGGAGCAGAGGTAGAGATCGGAGATTATGATTCCGAGGACGAGGATGATGAGGAGCAGAGCAAGAGGAGCCGCCAAGACAGATGGACGAGGATTACCAGCCGAGATTAACATGTACCGGGCAGACGAGATGAGGAGTAGAGAGTACGAGGCGGGAGTTCATCTCGAGGCCGTGGGTTTTGACCGAGGAGATGTGGGCGACATAACTGAGGATGCATATAGAGAGTCCGACCCGGCAGGATGAGATGTACCGGATGCTTGAGGAGTCCCGCAGATTTAATGAAGAGACTCGGAGGATGCAGGAGGAGTCTCTCAAGACTCAGCGATGACATGTATGCACTTCTTCAAAGAGATGAGCTCGTGGAACTTCTGGCGAGGACACTACCCTCCTCCACCGCCGCCGTCCGACTATTGTGGGTTATCCCCTATTCCTCATTCCCTCTTCTTGTTGTTCTTTAGATTCTGATATTCTTGTTTTCCTTTGTACTTTTGATGATGCTTATACTCTTGACTTGATGATTGTTATGATTGGTTTTGGATTTTTGGATGATTTTATTAATGGTTGTTATTATCTTGATCTTATTGAGTTTGATGGTCTATTGATGATTATTCCTTGATGATTTCTTTGGATTCCTTATTCTTAGGCTTTTGAGACTTATTGATTTTGAGCTTAATAGTGGATTAATTGACATATTTTTAGTATCATTCATGTGGTAGTGAGTATGTTTGGGGTTATGTACATGAGCATTTGTGCTTGAGTTGTAAGACTAGTTTGAATTTGTTATGATCATGAGTAGATGTGTAGCTTGATGCTAGTTTCTTGATTAATTATGTGTAAGGATGAATGTGATTGATAATACTTGATTCATTGCTCAAATTTAAGCCCGTGAGCTTTTGTGCCTTAATAATCGTACATCTTATACGGTTGATAGTAATCCTTTGTGAGTGCATCATTCATGATTCATATACTAGAACTTGCCACTAGACTTGTTGATATTGATCTTTGTGTAATGTTTTGAAAATGATAAGAGGCCATGTTTGATATGATGAGTTACTTTGCAAAAATTTCCCCACCAAATACATTTGATTTCCTTAGTGAGCCATGTTGAGCCTTATGATCCTTATTCTTTGGCAAGCCAAGTGAAATTGAAACCATTTAGCCTATTTTGATGAACCTTTCTTGTCCTATATTTAGTTGAGCTTGAATGTTGGCTAATGATGGTGATTTGATTGCTAAGTGTGGGAAGATGATGAGCTAAGTGATTCTTGATTGATCATAATTGATTTTGATTGAGACTAAGTCTTGTGGCAAGCATATGGTGTACTTGTTCATGCAATTGATGATTGAGAGCTTTAAACCTTGATACACTTGAGTGAAGAGTGAAACACTCCATGGAAGGAGCAATGTGTTGAGTATTTGATTGAGCATTTGTTTGAGCATGATTTGTCTTGATTGCTAGTGGATAGTTGCATTGATAAAAGTGATCGTTGATGAGTTCGATTGTCTTATTTGTCGCCTATGGTGCCATGTGACATAATTGCAATCAATTCACTCCTTTGTTTTTAGTTCTACGTTGCTCGAGGACGAGCAACAATTCAAGTTTGGGGGTATGATTGGAGTGAATTGATACATGTTTTTAGGGCCTATTTTAGTGCAAAAAGTGAGCTAAAGTGTTAGTTTTTGTGCCTAAATGTGAAAAGTATCACTCTTTTGCCTAAAAATATTATTTGTGAGATTTTGATGTTTTCCGTCCATTTTGCAGGTAATTCGGTGGAATTTTGCCAAACCGAGAGTACCATTAGGCTTAGAATGAAGAGACGAACATCCGGGACGAAAACAGGGTTGGGGCCGAAGCCCGTGCGAGAAAATGCCCTGGACTCGAGCTTTGGTCGAGGACCAAGAGCCTCGAGTCGAGGGTGTAGAGAAAGGCAAAAATTGGAAAAGGCAGCAGCCTCGACTCGAGGCATGACCCTCGAGTCGAGGGAGAGGATTTTTAGTAAGCCTCGAGTCGAGGCCTGACCCTCGACTCGAGGAAGAATTTTCCAAATTTCGTTATTTAAAGAGGAGAAGCAGGCATTTCGAGGGGAAAAACAATCTTTCATAGTAGCTATTAGTAGCGGTTTTGGGGCGATTTCTCAAGCCCCAAGCCAATTTCCTTCTTAGATTAGATTAGAAGTTAGAATTAGATTAGATTTCAATTGATTGTTGCTAGATTAGCCATAGATTAGCATTTGATCCTTGTAATTCATTCAATTCAAGCTTGTAATTCCTTTGGAGATTGGTGTTGAAGACTCAAGCATTCCTATTTTGGTTAATTGAAGATCATTTGGTGATGTTTTTCCTCTTTTGTCTCTTTATTTTCTTAATTGTTGTGACTTGCTTTGTGTTTGATCAATTCTATCTTCTTCCCATGGATTTCACCATGGGCGGCTAACTCTCTTGTGCTTGGGTTAATTGAAATTGATGATGAATTGATTGATGATGCTATAATTGTTGATGATTGGAGATCAATTGAGTAGATTGCTTACTAATTGTGATTCTCATTTGTGCTTCATGCATAATTATCTCTTTAGATTAGTGTTTGATCACCCTAGCTATAGACGAGAGTTGCGCTAACGTGATCCGGGATTAATCGGGTGATAATTGTGTAGGAATGTGTGGATTGGGTGCTTCGGAATCGAGAGATTAGTTGCACTAAGGATACTCACATTAGTTTATTTCCTAATTGTGATTCTTAATTGTGCTTTGTGTAAAATTGTCTCTTTAGATTAATGGTTAATCACCCTAGCAATAGGCGAGAGTTGAGCTAACGTGATTAGGTGTTAATCGAGTTTCAATTTTGCATAATTGTATGAATTGGGGATTTCTACATTGAGAGATGGGAAAGACTAAGGATACTCACATTAGGCATTGTGATTTTAATGGAGTGATTAATTTCATGATGGTTTAAGCTTTCTATCTTAGTTGATTAGCAATTTGATTCAATTGTAGCTTGTTGATTGATGATTCATTGATGGATGTTAATCCTAGCACCTCTATCCACCCAATTGTTGTTGTTTTTGTTATCGCATTCTTAGTGTTTGATCATTTGCTTGCTCCTTGTTGTTTTGTATTTTTGCTTGTGTTTTGTTGTTTTTGTTCCAAACCATTGTTGCAACTCAAGTCACTAAGAACTCGTATTTCTAGGGCCTCATGTGCATACTTTTTCCCTTGGGTTCGATATTTTGTTGATTGGTCTTAATAACTCTTACCCTATACACTCCAATCAATGACCAACCGAGATTGTATAGACCAACCGATGTAGTAAGATTTGTACTATCTTGATCGGACTAGGTTAAGCAAATGAAGTCACCGATATCGGGAAGAAGGAGGTCGTCTCAAGATAGTCTTGAAAAAGTCATCTGTTGGAGAGAATAAAGAAGAGCTTAAGACGAGGTCAAGACCAGCTGAGTAGAATAAGAAAGACAGGTTTTCACCAAGTCACAGCAGACGACTAACTCAAGATCACCGAGGTCAAGACAGCTTTAAAGAAAAGTTTGTTAAGTGGTTTTTAGTTGGTTACAACAAACTAACCGTCTTACAGGCTTATAAATAGAAGTAAGCACAGTTCTTAGAAGGACTCTTAAAACTCTTTGCTCTAAAATTCACATTTTCTAAGCACTCACAAGTTTTCTAAAGTTTTCATAGTTTTCTAAGTGTTTAAAGAACACTTCTCTGTACATCTTCAAACATATTTTGCACCGTATTTTCTAGAATTGCTAGATAGATTGTTAGTTTGAAGATATCATGAAGACGAAGATCGTCAATCCTTGTAATTGTAATCATCGGTGAGTAAGTAAGTAAGTAAGTAAGTGAGTCGAGGTCCTTCTTCAAGTTGAAGGAGGAGAATGGATGTAGGATCTTTTGATCTGAACCACCGTAAATCGTGTGTCATTTACTTTCTCGCATTTATTTCGTTGATAATTTGTTCTTTGAACAAATTTATTTCAGATTGCTTTTAGATCCTATTTTGAAAGATTGAGTTTAAAATTGTTTCCATTTGCTCAACTTTGTTTACTTGAATTGATAATCTGAATTTTGATAAAGATTGGGATAATCTATTCAAACTCCCCTTCTAGATTATCTCTGGAAGGTTTACTTGTTGTTACTAAATACTCAATCTCGGACCAACAAGTGGTATTAGAGCAAAGGTTAAAGTTGTTCTCAATATTTCTTTTGGTCAAAAGTGATCTTTGATTTTCAAAATCTTAAAATAGATTTTTATTGAATAATCCCGCTGATTTTTCTTGTTATCTACTAATCATGTCTGTGAGTAATGATAGAAAGGTCATGAATCTTCCAGATTTTGAGATTGAAGATTATGATTACTGGAAGTTTTGTATGGAAAATCATCTCAAATCTATTCATCCTCGAATGGAGGATGTTCTGTCTCAAGGACCAATCAAATTTTAGCATGGCGGTGTAAGTGATGGAGCATGCACTCGTGAGTCTCGAACTCAGACAGAGAAAAAGGTGTCTGAATTGACAAATGATGAAAGGAAAGTATACAATCTTGATCGGTGTGGCTAGGAATGAGATCATTGTGACTCTCACAGAGAGTGGTATGAAAAGATCAAAAAGTGTAAGTCTGCAAAAGAAATGTGGGATACCCTAGCTAATATGTGCGCAGACACAGGTAAAGGAGAACAAGCTTCAAGTTGTTCTCCATCTATTTAATGTCTTTAAAATGAAAGAAGGTGAGTCTATTGATCACCTAGACATGAGAATGACTAATCTGATCAATAGAGCGACCGACTTGGGTAAAGTTTACACCGAAAATGAGATTAGTAATAAAATCCTTAGATTTCTAACCAAGCGTTGGAGGGAAAAAGGGAATCTAATGAAAGCCACTAAGGATCTTTCCACCATGAATCATTACACTTTGATTTCTCACTTGAAAGGTTATGAGTTTGATATTCGTGTAGAGGATGAAGAAGATGAGATGGAATCCAAAGACCTCATCTAAGATCAGAGCCTTTGTCAACAAGGAAGATAAACCTCGTTGCCGAGTTAAAAGGAGCCGATCTTTCTTTAAAGGGACAGATGACTTTATTGACTAAGAGGTATGATAACTCGAGAATGAAATGTAAGCGTAACAAATTGAAATATGCGAGGAGAGACAAATCAAGATCAAGATCTAGAAGGAAAGACGATGTAGAATCTACAGATGATTATACACTACTACACATTTGGACTTAGACGCCTTTACTTAGATAGCATTTAAAAAAACCGCTCTCTAAGTAGTGGCTAAGAGAGCGGTTATATTAAAAAAAAATTACTATAGACAGCGGTTTTTAACCGTTATCTAAGGTTAACTCTTAGACGAGGATTAAAAACCACTATCTAAGTGGTTAACCGCTATCTAAACGAATGGGGGATTACACACGGTTTTGAACCGCTATCTAAGATAATTCTTAGATAGCGGTTAGAAACCGCTATCTAAGGGTTCCGCTAGCTTAGGGATTACACAGTGTTATGAACCGCTATCTAAGAATTATCTTAGATAGCGGTTAATAACCGCTATCTAAGGGTCCAAATAGATTTAATTAACAGCGCTGCTTCTCTTCCCCATATTTTGAATCGCGATTTACAGATCGATCTTCCACCGCTGCGCCCGCACTCCGCCCCACCGCCGCCGCATCCAGCCCCACCACGTGCCGCCGCCGCCGCACTCAGCCCCACCGCCGCCGACGCAAGTTTGTCTTTAAATCCTTTTATGCAAATTTTCCCTTTGTAAGTTTCATTTTTGCTCATTCAAATTTCTAGGAGATATGTATATGTATTTATACACTTGAAATTGCTTCGTTGAAGATCATAGTTTGTTTAATTGCAGCTCTTTTGCTTTGTTGTTGAAATAATAAGATGGTCAAGGAAATGGATGTATGCTTCACCAAAATGTTATGTTTATTTTCTTTGCATGAAAGGTGTTTGATAAAATGTCTGTTAGAAATTCAATTTATTCCAATTTTATTTTTTGTGGAATTGTTGTTCTTGATTTCATAGTTATTGTTTACTATTATTGTTCAATTTTAAATTAAAGTTATTAATGTTCTTGATTTCATAGTTAATGTTTAATTTTAGATTAAATTTATTGTTCTTGATTTCATAGTTATTGTTCAATTTTAAATTAAAGTTATTAGTTTGTTATTATTGTTTTCAAATTTACTATGACAAAATGATGAAGTTGCAATCAAAGAGATGAAATTTTGTTTCAAATTTGTTGTTCTATGGATTGAAGGAGATAATTTGATTTGAAATGATGAAATTGGTTGTTTTCAAATTTTCCAATGAAATGATGAAATTTGCTATGATATATGTTATGAGGAGGAGTGTTTATGCATGGTTTATTTAGTTTAGATAATATGAGTTGTTAAAATTTTCATTATTTATTGCATTAATGGATAGTTTGAAATTCATTTTTTCTTTATGTAAAAAGATTAAAATAATTAAAAATATATATTAATATGTTGCAATTATGATACTCTAGTTTGCAATTGTGATTTATAGTAAAAAGATTATATTAATATTTTTTTAATGAATACGATTAATACTATCAAGCTAATATGTTTTAATAAAATATCTAAAATTATTTTAAAATACATATATAATGCAAATCAATTACACCATACAAATAGTTTACTATGACTTTGCCAACATAAAAGAAAAATAAATTAAAATCTGATAACCTCATTTTTCTAAAGAATGTTAATATGAGAATTTTTTTAAAGAGAATTTATCTTTTAAAGTTAGTTAAAATAGAATAGATAGAATACATAGTAATTAGTATCATAAGTACATTAAGACTTAGGCTCGATCTATAGCATGCTCTAGCTAGAGGTTATATAGACTCAACTCATATGCTTTTCGATTTAATCTATGTAGGCATCTCTAGTTCTATATGGATCGAAAGTGGGTTTGAGCAGATAGATTATCGTAGGAGTATAGGAATGGGGTGGAAGAGTTTGTAACCATGCAATTAGACATTGCATCGACCATCGATACATTCCATGTCCGTGTTGGAAATGCATGAATGGAAAACCCGTTAGTGGTCGAGAAAGTTTGTTTGACCACTTGATGTGTCACGGTATTGATAAAACATATACCGTTTGGACATTTCATGGTGAGAGAAGAGATGGATGTAGCTCAAGTAACCTAGGAACCGACTTTAGGTTTGAAGATACAGTGGATGAGGATAATTTCGGAGATGTACCGAGCGATGGAGTGGGGATAACACAAATCTACGAGATCACCCTTATATGTTAGAGAAATTAAGGGATGACGCTGGATTGCCCCTTTGGCCCGGGTGTAAGAAAGCAACAAAAGTGTCACCGTGTTGATATTGTTCAACCTAAAAGCAGACACCAATTGTCCGATGCGTGCTTCACAAGTATCTTTAGGCGATTAGCGGCCTATTGCCCGATGGAAATATACTGCCTACGAGAGCATATGAGGCTAAGCAAATGCTTAAGTCCATCGGGTTAACACATCGAGAAAATTCATGCTTGCCGGGTGATTGTATCTTGTTTCGGAAGAAGAGATATATGAAAAATAAATCTCCCGCGAAGGTGATGTGGTACTTCCCAATAATACCAAGATTCAAGAGAATGTATAGTAGCGTTGTGGATGCTAGAAATTTGACTTGGCATCATGATGATAGGATCAAGGATGGATTGCTAAGACACCCTGTGATTCACCCAGTGGAAGACATTTGATGCCGGACATCCAGAATTTGGCAACGAGCCACGACACTTGCGTCTTGCACTCTCAACTGACGGAATGAATCCATTCCGTATCCAAAGTACCAACCACAGATACATGGCCGGTGATTTTGATGGTTTATAATCTTTCACCCGAGTTGTGCATGAAGCACACTTACATGATGTCAGTTTCTATATTGATATCGGCACCCAAACAACACAGTAAGCGACATAAATGTATATCGGCTCCTTTGATAGAGGACTTGAAGCTCCTTTGGGATGAGGGTGTGGATGTGTATGATGCTTGTAGAAAGAAGAATTTTAAATTGAAGGCCATGCTATTTGGAACTATCAATGACTTCCCGCCTATGGGAATGTATCTGGATATAGTGTGAAGGGGGCCCATGCATGTCCTTGTTGTATTGCGAACACACATCACATTCGTTTAAGTCATTTTAGGAAGACTGTTTTTATGGGACATAGGAGGTGGTTGGAGCCAACGCATAAGTACAGAGCAATGGCCGATGCATTCGATGGCACAATCGAGGAACGTGAAGCACCACGTTTATTATCGTGTCAAGATGTATTGAGCGAGATGCGAGAATGTCAACACACAATATGGAAAACACTTCGCAAAGAGTCTCCCCACTAGCGGCTGGAAGAAGGAATCAATATTTTTTCAATTGCCCTCTTTGGAAAGAGTTGTATGTTAGACACTTCATTGATCTAATGCACGTGGAAAAGAATGTTTATGCTAGCTTGCTCAATACTCTGCTAGATGATAACAAGTCCAAGGATGGTTACAATGCAAGAATGGATATGGTTGAGATGGGTATAAGAGCGGAATTGACACTGTGTATAAAGAGGTAAACCACCGTACTTACCTCCTCTGAACACACCTTGTCCAAGAATGAGAGAAAAGTGTTTCTTCAAACACTATAGGATGTGAAAGTACCGAGAGGGTTATTCGTCCAACATACAGAGACTTGTTTGAGATGATGGCGTGAAACCGATGAATTTGAAATCGCATGACTATCATGTCATCATGGAGAATTTCTTGCCCATTACAATACGTTCTATCTTGCACGAAAATGTGCGCATAACCATAACAAAGCTTTGTTGGTTTTTCAAGGCAATGAGTAGCAAGGTCATTGATCCTAGAAAATTGCTTGGTTTTGAGAGGCAGTTGTGGGAGCAGCTGTGTGAGCTTGAAATGTATTTCCCTCCATCATTTTTTGATATAATGATTCACCTAACCGTTCATTTGGTACACGAGACAAGGATGTGTGGTCCTGCTCGTATGAGAAGGATGTATGGTGTAGAGTGATATATGAAAGTGCGTGAAAGGGTATGTGATGAATATGTTCGAGGCCGGAGGGATGCATTGCAGTAATGATATTTAGAAGAAGAAGCGATCGAGTATTGGTCTAAATTTATTCTGAATGTCGATGCAATTGGACTTCCAAGTACCCGATACACCAATAGGATGGATGGTTAAGGCATTACGGTGGTCAACCCGTAAGTGTTAGTATGAAGGAGCTAACACGGATGCACTTGTGCGTACTTCACAACACGGTCGGCGTGCTTCCTTTTATTGACCTGCACATGCAAGCACTTTCTAAGTCATTTCCCACGAGGAGATAGATCATGGATTGAAGGTGAGCACAACCGCACGTTTGTTGAGTGGTTCAATGCTTATGTTGCAAATATGTTGTCACGAGAATAAAGAATCGGTGAAAGAAAGAGTTAAGTGGTTATCCGAGATAGCCTAATAGGCATGTGTATTCATATAAGTGTTATCTTATTAATGGATACACATTTTATACCGTAGATCATGATGCCACGAGTACAATGTAGAATAGTGGGGTGTCCATTACCGCAATCGCATGGAATCGATCGAATACTACTTACTTTGGACAGATTGTCAACATTTGGAAACTCGACTATGTTAGTCACCATGAACCAATCTTCGATTGTAGTTGGGTGAGGATCCCTAACGGGTCCAAGTTGAAAGTTCTGGATTTGTACATGTAGATTTGAAGAATGTGGGATACGAGAGATGACACGTACATAATGGCCAGTCAAGCTCAACAAATTTTCTATGTCCCCGACCCGAGTTAATAAGAAATGGTCCATTGTGCTTTGTCAAACAAGTGTAACAATAGTTACTAGATTAGCGACCACGTCGATGAAGGTGTTGACATAATCGATGATCCTTTTCGAGAATTTCACTGTTTACGTACCCTCTTTCGATGATCTTGCAAATCCGCGCCCATACTAGAAAACTTAGGAATGAGGATGAATATATCAATCCGGATCTCGTTAACATTCATGGTCATGAGCGAGAAAAGTCAACCAAAAAGCGAAAAAGAAAAACCATTGCTAAAAAGAAACATACGACTTTATTGAATGTTTTTCATTACATTTTATTAAATGTTGTTTTTTTACGCTTTATTAAATGTTTTTCTTTTTTTTATTTAATATATTTTTTTCTATTTTACAGGATCATGGATTATGTGTCCTATGGTGGAGACGATGGAGATGATGGAGATTATCATGTTCATCTATACGCGAGATGACATCCGGGAGGAGGATGACTTGAGACAGATAACACCTGATGCTCCCACCTTTGGTAGCTCTAGGGAGAAGCGCAAGAGGGGTATAGTCACGATGACATCTTTGAAGAAAGATCGTAGCAAGGGAAAATTACTTAAGGTAATTTTATTACAATTGAAACAATTGAATTTTTTATTATATTAATTAATTGATCGTTGACCTAACAATATCATTGAATTGCAGATATCATTCAATGAGTATAGGCAAGCGATAGGAAAAGAGAGTGAGAAGTTAGCGTACTACCTAGAAGGGCTGTGATCGGAGAGTTATCCCTATCGTCTTTGCCATGTGATGACCGGTGTAAGAGTGGTGGCTCCTTTAAAGGAAGCGATATGGGATGAGCTCGTGGTATGTTAAATATATATTCATATTAAAATCGTTGCATGATATATATATATATATATTACTTGTGAAATTATTAACTTTAAATTGTCATATAATATTGTATGCAATACATTCGGCATTGACCACACAAAGAAGAAGCAAATACTTACGCAAGGCTGGGAATATGGTCAAGAATTTTTGGGCTGCACCGAGGAGAGCTTCTCGAGACCCGGACGCTGAGTCTGCTCACCTAGGCCGCCTAAGGACTATGAGAATTCCCCTATGGTGGCCCCATCTTTGGGGACGAGTTTGTGCATAAATCTCTAGTGAGGATTTCAAGGTAAAATTGATCAATGTCACTTCATCTATTCCTATTAATTAATGCAC
The DNA here is from genome assembly GCA_030762865.1 of Paraleonurus japonicus. Classification (NCBI taxonomy): domain Eukaryota; kingdom Viridiplantae; phylum Streptophyta; class Magnoliopsida; order Lamiales; family Lamiaceae; genus Paraleonurus; species Paraleonurus japonicus. Next base: position 26,970,282 of record CM061060.1, read on the forward strand.
TAAGTTTTTCCATTGTTTATGTATTTATATTACCTTTGTAGATAAAAAGTGCGAAATCGCGAACAAGCTAAGAATATGGAAGCGCGATATCGTGGATCTTCCGAGAGGCTATGCACGCATTAGGAAGATATGGTGAGATCAAAATCCTACATTTTAATTTTTTTATATATTTTCACTTTTAATATATCTAATAAGGGGACATGTTTATCATTATCGTAGAAAGAAGAAAAAAAAAAGCGGGAGAGTGTGCTGTTGTTACTCGTTACGAATTATTTCATCGAGACAAGAAAGAGCCGAGATGGGAATATTCCCGATCACGAGCACAGTATCATTGAAGAAGCGGTAATTCATCCATTATTTTATCTCGTAATTACAAACTATTATTTCATTTGAAATTGTTTAATAATAAATTCTTTCAATTCAAGAGCACATATCTCGAGCATGATGCCCGGACGATCTCCGCCGATCGGCCACGATGATCTGTTTGCGGGCAATAGATCGTCGGGAGCATCCCGGCGCATACGAGGCACTGATATAGCGTCACGAAGACATTACTTTCGATGGCACCGGTATTACGGCCATGTCTATGGTGGAGTCCCTTTCGGTGTAAGTTGCTAACTTGGCTAAACAAGTGGAGCTCATGAATCGTAGACAAATGAGACATGGGATGTCATCGAGTGGTGCTAGGCTGTGAAAACAGTGCTCCATCTATGTTTTCGGTGATGCTAGAAATGACTTCCTTGATCCACTTCAAAACATCACCCGGGTATCGAGATGTGTCTCGTATTTATTTTAATTAAAGACTAGTATATTAAAATTTTTAAGCGAATATCCTCTTTGAACAGCTGCGACTCTTTGTTACCTTTATTTGGATCATCCAACTCGGTTGGTGGCCACTTTGGAATGTTGTATGACAGCTCTAGTGGAATGATTCATGGTCGTCCCCTCACTCCTGGTTTTGTGAGAGTCACCCTCGATGTACCGAAATCGGACAAGAGGATTCACCGTTGCCAAAACCAAAAGCGAGGCCACCACGGTTGGAGAGGCGGTCGGACACTTTCTCGAATGGCCGCACCACTTGGTCTCTCTCAACAAGAAGGTAAAATACATGTTATATTAAAGTTTATTATCTTATTTGGTCTAAATAATATTATAAATTGATTGTAGAAATTGCCGACTCCAAAAAGAGCACACAAAAATCAAGGGATGTCGCATATAGTGAGAGAGAGAGAGGCAGGAACCCACTGTTGGTGTGCGCGAGATGACGATTGGGATATCCCATGCCCGGAGACTTATCCCACGACATCACCGTACAAAATACGGTGTGTTTGATGGTAGACTCCGGTGCTTTCAGTCGATTGCGATTCCCATTCATGCTCACTTTCATCGGTAGGTATGAGGAATTCATCCAACGGGATCATGTGAATGAAGTCCTCTACGATAAATGGTTGAGTGCAACTACGATGACTTTTACCTCAGTACGTGTTTGTTAATAATTTTCAGCATTTACTTCATATATATATATATATATATATATATATTAATTTTCTTATAAAATATTAATTTGCATTTGTTGGTTAAAGCTATCTGGTAAGGTATATCTCTCCATAGATATCGAGGGACGTCGTTCATCATATTATGAAATTTTTAAGGAGAGACCATCTCATTTTTGGCCAACAAATGTGGGGTGAGTACAATAAATATATCATAAAATTTTCTATTTATATAAACAAGCGGTTAGTTTAAAATATTGTTAATATAATGTAGTGAGCATTGAGTCTTTGGTGGCCATACACACGAGTACACTTATTGTGTATTATATGGATCCGGCTAAGGGTGGGGTGTATACACATCATCCGATCTCGTTAGATTTATGGATGGGTAAGTTAATCTTTAATATTTTCATATTATAATTTATTTTATTTTAAAAAGTATGCATATCTAATCTATTTTTATTTTATAAATATAATATAGTGTGATGAGAATGTGTCGGCGTAGCCTTCTAGGTCAAAACTCACAATCTATCGGTAAAGTGCTATGGAAAAATATTAAGGTAAACTTACTTTAGAAAATTATCAAATCAATAGAAATTAATAATCATAGTTGTAGTACGTGACTTTAATTGTTATTCAATAAGTTAGAAGCGGCAAGATGGCATTCATTGTGGATATTTTGTGTGTTGCTTCATTGAAGATATAATACTGAGACTTATGAGACGACCATTCCATTCGAAGTAAGTCGATTTATCGATTTCTTTAATTTTTATTGATTAAATAAAAATTCATATTATTTAAATAAATTTTCAATGTAATTTGCGGTTTGTGCATACGTCTCGGATCAATTTTTACAACAATGATAGAATGGACAAATGGAAAATGGATTGGATTGGGTATTTATACAATCGATTTTTGTAATAATATTATTCTTGTACGTAAAATTTGGTAACATGTAACTTATATATTAATTTTTTATGATATATAAATATTTCATGTTTTTGTATATTTAATTATATTTATTTATTTGATGTTACCTTTTTGTATATTTAATTATATTTATTTATTTGAAAAACCAATTAAAATTAATATTAGTGGGATTAGAAATTAATATTTAAAGCAGTGTTGGATCGAGAGGTTTTGATGAGTTAAAGAGCGGCTCGATCGATCACCCAACCCAAGAACAAAGCAGAGGATAAGTTTATAAGATAAGGCTGAGCAGGATGGGGTCAAGCACCAACCTAGTCGGTGAGGTCCGATATCATGCTAGTCATCTAAAGGCGAGCTTGAACCTAGTCATCTGCGGGAGACAAACATGAAGAGCTCGAGACGAGGTCAAGATAAGCCGAGTAGAATAAGAAAGACAAGTTTTCACCAAGTCGGTGCAGATGAGTATGGAGAATCGGTGAGGTCTAGAGCGGTTTACAAATTTAAGTTTGTTAAGCGGTTTCAAGTTTGTTAGAACTAACTAACAAACTAACTGTCTTTCCAGACTTATAAATAGGACTAGATTTTATTTTCCAACACACTGATGCATATTCAATTTTTCACACTATTCACTACTCGATTTCAATCACGATCTTTTCACAAATATTTCAAGAGAGTTCTCAAAAAGTTCTAAGTGTTTTTAGAACACTTTTCTTGTAATCTTCAAAATCCAATACACATTGTAATAGTTAGATTTTAGAGAAGGATTTAGGAGATTGAAGATTTGAAGATTTGTACAAGTTGTAAGTTGTAAGGTGAAAGTGAGAAAGTAAGTAATGTGAGTCCCTTCTTCAGATTGGAGAAGGAGAGTGGATGTAGGATTATTAAAATCCGAACCACTATAAATCCTGAGGTTATTTCTTGCTTTCTTTAATTTCATTCAAATTACAATTGTGTTAATTCAAGATTAAAGTTCGGAATCTTAACTAAAATCTGAATATCAACCTTGCTTTTGATCTTGTTAAAAGTTGAGTTTTCAATTATATTCATTGTGTTTAATCGATATTTTGAATTAATTTTGAAAGATTTAAAAATCTACAAAATCTATTCAAACCCCCTTTCTAGATTTTGTTCTAGGAAGCTAACTCAAGGTTTTTAATCAACTCAACTTTCCGGGACCAACAAGTGGTATCGAGCGGTGTTAAGGCATTACGATATTGATTTTAGGTCTTGAACAAGATTCTGAAATTATCTTGATTTTCTTGATTTTCTTCCTTTACTAACAGTGCTACTAATAAGTTTTTGTGGAGTATTTTGTTCTTTGTTTCATCATGTCATCGGGGAAAAATAAAATGTCTAGGAATCTTCCTGAATTTTCCATTGAAGATTATGATTATTGGAAATTTAGGATGGAAAATCATCGAAGGCCATTCATGATAGAATGGAAGAGGTCCTTGAGGAAGGTCCTATAAAGTTTTATCATGGAGGCACCAACACCTGGGAAGAGGCAGTGAATCAAGAACTAGACAAGAAAAGAAGAGTTACGAATTGACGAATGATGAAAGAAAGGTCCACAATCTTGACCAAGTAGCTAGAACTGAAATCATCGAGACTCTTAGTAAAGACTGGATAGAGAAGGTTAAGAGATGCAAAACAGCCAAAGAAATGTGGCAAACTTTAGCCAATGTTTGTGAAGGATCTGATCAAGTCAAGGAAAACAAGCTACGGTCGATTATTGCATACATTTGAAACATTCAAAATGAAAGAAAATGAGTCTTGGATCGGTTTGATGTTAGGTTGACCAATCTTCTCAACAAAGCGGTGATCTTGGAAAGAATTATTCAGAGAAAGAGATTAATAACAAGATTCCTGAGATCATTAACCAAGAGATGGAGGGAAAAATCCAATATCCTTAAAGCAACTCAAGATTTATCCTCTATTACTCACCATACTTTATTTTCTCATCTTAAAGCTTTAGAGTACGATATCCAGATAGAAGATGAGGAAGATGAGATGGAGGAAGATGAGATGGAGTCAAGTACCTCATCCAAGTCTGTTGCCTTTGTCGATAAAGAAGACAAGGTGTCAGCAGTGCAGTAGGAGCTGATCTATCTCGAAAGAGCGAGATGGCTTTACTTACAAAAAGGTATGATAAATTGAGAATGAAGTATAAGAGAAATAAATTGAGATTTGCGAGTAAGGATAGACAAAGATCCAGATCGAGATAGGAAGGTGGATAAATCTTGAGATGATGACAAAAACAAGAGCGAGACAAGAAGATACGAGATCACTGTCAGAAGAAGTCCTTCCAGTCCCAGATCGACAGAATGACATTTGCTATACATGCAACAAGCCGAGGACATTTCAGCTATGACTGTCTCAATCGACTCCTAAAGAAAGGGAAGAAAAGAGGAAGAAAAGAGACGGGAGATTTGCGGATCAAAGAGCTTTATTGGCTGAAGAAAAAGAGCCAAAGAAATCATCATCATCATCATCATCATCCTCATCTGATTTCGGATCGAGATGATGAGATCTGTCTCATGGCTAATGAGGTAATCTACTATTCATCGTCGAGATAATGATTCTTGTCGATCTGCATCGATCATGACCAAAGCTGTTATTCATGAGTTATTGAGAGATTTAAAGACATCTTTAGCTGCTTATAAACAGCTAGAGACAGAGAATTTATTTTTAAAGGATCGATTCAAATTCTAAATAAAGGCAAGCAAGTGATGAACTGCCAGAGGCGAGGAAACATTCAAGGGGAATGTTTTCTTGATCAAGCTAGTACATCGGCCAGCTTACCCGAAAGGTTAGAAAATGAATTGAAAACTTTAAAAGACAAATTTGAAGTAATCTGTCTTTGAAAATGAATTAATTAAGAAAGACAATGAGAAGCTTGTCTTCAAAATTAGTCGACTTAATAATTCACAATCGATAATAGATCATATTTTTAATACTTCTCAAAAATCTCATGATAAGACAGGTCTTGGTTATGATAGGAACAATAAATCGGATGTTCAAAAACCTAGAAAATTTGTGAAAGCATCTGTTCAATCAAAGGATATTAAAATTGGTCCATGGAAACCAACTAGTCGGATAAGGACTACATCTTCGATGCTGAAACCAAGAATTCTTTGAAAACTCCCTATCGGACTAGAAGGAATCCAAGAACCAAAATAAGAAGATAATCTTATTATAATTCTTTTGATGGAAAGAGCAAATGCTATCCTACATTTCCTAAGTTTAGGAAAATTACTCAATCTGAATACAACAAGTTATCATTCAAAAATGATATAATTGTAGACAGATTTGGTAGAAAACTTGAGTCGATTTATTGTCTGAAGATGAGATGTTTATTTGGATTCCTAAAGTGATTCTTGACCCAAAAGGACCCAAGATCACTAGGGTACCTCAAAACTAATCATTTCACGGGATTCACGAGGATCATCACTCGAGGAAGAGATCTTAGCTTCAATATGGTACATTGATAGTGGTATTTCACAACATATGACCCATAACAAGAAGTGTTATCAAATTTTCAAAGCATTGATGGTCCAAGAGTTTTATTTGGTGATAATAATTGTGAGTCGAGACTAAAGGTGTAGGTACTACGATTATCAAGGATATTCGGGTATCGAGGTATATTTTGTTGAAGGTTTGAAACATAATCTGCCTCTGTTTCCCAGCTTTGTGATAAAGGTTTTCTTGTCAAATTCTCAAGGGATAAATGTGATATTTTAGATAATTCCTCGAGATAAGGTATTGTTAAGCGGCTTGAGACATGGTAATGTCTATGTGGCCAACTTTAATAGTTGTCCCAAAGATACTGTCGATAGCTAAGGGTGGAGAAGATCTCGGTGGCTATGGCACAAAAGGCTTAGTCATCTGAATTTCAAGTCCCTTAGTAAGGTGGCTAAGAAAAATCTTGTCAAAGGATTACACGAAAAACTTTTATCCACTGATCTTAAATGTGATGCTTGTCAAAAGGTAAAAACGGCTAGACACTCATTTAAGAGTATTAACTCCTCTTCATACTGGAAGAGTGTTACAACTTCTTCATCCGGATCTGTTTGGACTGTTTCACCTCTCGATTTCGGTGGAAGGAAATATACTCTTGTTGTAGTAGATGACTTTTCTAGATACACTTGGGTTATATTTCTTTTCAAGAAAAATGAGACTTTGAACAAGATTCCTGATGCATTGAGACATGCATTGAGAATGAAAAGGGTGTTAATAGTATTAAAATAAGGAGTGATAAGGGCACATAATTTTTGAATTCTTGTTTATCTAATTTTTTCAATGAGTGTGGAATTATTCATGAGACATCTTCAGCAAGAACTCCTCAACAAAATGGAGTGGTTGAAAGAAGGAATAGAACTTTGAAGGAAGCGGCCGGGAGCATGTTGGTTGAGTATAATACCCCTCATAAGTTACAGGTGAAGCCATCAACACGGCTTGCTATACCCGAGCAGTGCTTAGTTGTCAAAGACAAGGGTAAGACTCCTTATGAGATTTGGAAGGGTAAGATTCCAAGGATCTCATACTTCAAAGCTTTTGGTTGTAAGTGTTTCATCCATAACAATGGAAAATCTAAGTTAAGAACTTTTGATGCTAAAGGCGGTGATGGAATATTCTTGGGATATTCTAATACTTCCAAAGCATTTAGAGTTTTTAACAAGACAACCCTTTGTGTGGAGAAAACTCCTCATGTTGTTTTTGATGAATTGTATTCCTTCTCGGATAAAGTGAATCAAATTTACGAAAGTCTAGATAAAATTGAACTGTCCAAGACTAAACATAGAAGCTGTCTATCTACATAGTCTTGATTGAGAATCAGATGAAGAAGAATCCCCATCCGATAATCGAGAAGACAACTTCGATCGAGACTCCATCGCAAACAGACACCCTTGACATCGGTGATCACGGGGTCGGTGATGAAGAGGAACGTCGGTGAGGTTGGAGTCGGAGGAGTTGCCTCTTGAGACTCAAGATGAGGATCCTTCTCCTCACATAGGCAAAAGGATGAGAAGCTATCATCCATCGATCGAGATTATAGGAGACCCATCTAGTAGTGTGCGGACACGAATGATGCTAGACTCTGAAAGTCTTTTCGGTTGTTATGTGTCACTTCTTGAACCCAAGTCTATTGAGGAAGCCCTATCGAGACCCAGTGGATAACGGCCATGCGGGAAGAAGCTGCATTAGTTTGAAAGACAAAATGTATGGGATCTAGTAGAAAGACCCTTACGAGAAAGATTATAGGCACCAAATGGGTGTTTAAAAATAAAAAAGATGAGAACAATATTATTGTTCGAAATAAGGCAAGACTGGTTGCACAAGGTTACTCACGATCGAGGGAATAGACTATGATGAAACCTATGCTCCAGTTGCGATTAGAGGCAATAAGGTTATTCTTGGCATTTGCTTTGCATATAAATCTTTCAAAGTCTTTCAAATGGATGTTAAGTCTGCTTTTCTTAATGGTGTGTTACTTGAGGAGGTCTATGTAGAAGCAGCCTCCTGGGTTTAAGATCAATAACAAGGTCTATAAACTCAACAAAGCTCTATATGGATCAAACAAGCTCCCGAGCACAGTATGATACTCTATCGATTTCTTGACATCAAATGGTTTTTCTAAAGGCAAGATTGATAGAACTTTGTTTAGAAAGGAAGTAGATGGCAACATCTTACTAGTTCAAATTTATGTAGATGACATAATCTTTGGTTCACCTAATCTGAAATTATGTGAAGAGTTTAGCATTCTCATGAAAAATGTTTGAAATGTCAATGATGGGAGAATTAACATACTTTCTAGGCTTACAGATTAAACAGATGAGTAAGGGTATATTTATACATCGATCTAAGTACGCTAAGGATCCGATTGAGAAATTTGGAATGTCAACTAGCGAGAGAAGTTAAAATACCTATGGCAACTAACTTCTCAATGGATTGAATGAGCGAGGGGATACCCACCGATGCAACGGAGTATCGTGGGTGATTGGATCTCTTCTCTATCTCACCGCAAGTAGACCGGACATAGCTTTTGCGGTAGGGGTATGTGCAAGATTCCAGTCTAATCCCAAGAAAACTCATGCAGAGACGGCTAAGAAAATTCTTAGATATCTCAAAGGAACCTTGCAAGTAGGGTTATGGTACCCGGTGATGACAACTTTGGTGACGGGTTATTGATTCGGACTTTGGAGGATGTAAGATTGATAGAAAATCCACTTCGGAACTTGTCAATTCTTAGGCAACAAATTAATTTCTTGGTTATCTAAGAAGCAGACATCATTGCCACCTCCACAATCAAGTGAATACATGGCGGTGGAAGTTGTTGCTCTCAACTCCTCTGGATTAGTCAACGACTTAGAGATTATAGTATTCAAACATCACTGTTCCTATTTCTTGTGATAGTAATAGTGCAATAGCAATGACTTACAATCCTGTTCTACATTCTAGATGTAAGCATATAGATATTAGGCATCATTTCATTAGGGATCATGTTGAGAAGAATGACATTAGGATTGAGAAAATTGCCTTTGAATCACAAAGAGTGACATTCTTACAAAACCATTAGCTGAATCTAGGTTTAAAGAAATGTGCTTAGAATTAGGATTACTTGATGCATCTTTAGTGGTTTCTAATTTGTGTGCATCTGTTTCCTTATTTCTTATCTTTTCTTTTCTTTAAAATGTCTAGAAAGAATTATCGAGACTAGATATGTGTTAAAGGACAATCGTGTAGCTGATATCATTGATCTCCTTTTAGGAATCAAGAATCAAGGATTAGTCATATTGACCTTATCTGAATTGATAATTACTTATGCGACATTGAGTAAATCGAACAAGGACACAATAGTCGGTGATCTCCTAAAGAAAAGCAGATGACTATTTACATCCTATCCGATTTACCTTAAGCTCGATGGTTTCTTTTGAGTTTATGTCTTTGCGAGAGCAGTCATGAGATAACATTGTTTCATTTTTTTTTCAAACTCCTTTATTCTATTACTTTTGTTTCTTAATAAAAATTTTTTTCCTTCTCTTTTAAAAATGGATGAACAACTTAGTTTTAGAAAATTAAGTCAAGTCTGTTTTAATTTTTAACTTTGCTAAAAAGTTACATCTAAGTTTATTGATTTGTAAAATCGCACGAGTTACTTTATCGAATGACTTTCTAAACACATCTGTTTTAAAACTAGTCTGTTTTTCAAACTCATCGATTTGCAAACCCTTAGCCGAAGTAAGGTAACCCTAAGTGGCGTCGGGTATACTTACTTCTCTGCATAAAGTAACCTACATCATCGAATCAACGATGCATAAAGTAACTATTTACGCATTCCAAAGGCGATTAACATCCACGCTGAATCCTAATCGCTTATCTTAGTTTTTAACCGTTGATTAATACTCGGTAAAAACTTTTTGAATAAATGGCTAAGATTAATTCAAGTTTTCAAAAATGGCGGTTTCTCTTTCCAATCTATTCCCCTATAAATACATCTTCTTCTCCAAAGTCATTCTTTTCACTTTGAGAAAATCTCAAAACTCTCTCGCAAATTTTCCTAAATTCTTTCTAAATCTGTATATGATCATTTACGTAAGAGGAGTAACATCAACAATGGTGGATGTACATAATGAAACCTACGCTAAGAAGGTGAAGTCTGAGATGTATGTCGACTTCGACACCACCACCGACGAAGAATCAAGGGAGATATTGTCCTTATTGGAAAGAATTTGGATTGAGGACTTTTTGCTCCAAGAAATCCCCTTCCAATAAGACATTGGATATGAGAGGTTTGGAGTTCTATGTCAATGGGACATATGAACATGGAGTTTTTCGAACCGGGGTATATGGAGAGGTTTTGACCGTTTCCCGTGGAGGTGGCCAAAATTTTTGACACAAGCAATGAGGAGTGAACCCCCTCACCTATAAATCTGATGAATGGGTAGAATCATTTGAGATGATTGCCGGGAATTCTATGAAGGATCGCAGATCGGAGTTAAAGAAGAAGATGCTCGGCAGCGATATCGCCTTGATGACCATTGTCACGAAGGTGATCTTGGGAGAACACAGCTCTCATGATGGGCTGACCAGACCCAGAACTCTGTGTGATGAGAACGATTTTGGATGGTGTACAGCCAACCGGGCTGGTCTATTACCTGAGAAGTCGGAGACGGAAAGAAAGCGTCTGGAGGTGGTGAATGGAAAATGGCAGGCTAAGTCGATCACTAGTCTTTTTAACAAAGTGACTGTGATTATGGAGGACTTGCTTTGTCGGCCCGAGATCAATTGGTCGAGGCGGGTCAGAGCTTACACGAAGCGAAGGGGATTGACCAAAGATGAGCCACTCGGGGCTCAGTGGTCCCGATGAGGGTGGAGGCGAGGTTGGAGCTCAAGCTCCAGTGAAGAAGAAGCCGAGGAGGAGGAGGAGGAAGATGTGGAGGCGGAGCTGCCAAGCTGTGAAGCTCAGTGAGGTGAGCAGCCGATGAAGGCGAAGGAGAAGGCACCAAGGAGGCGAAGGTTGGTGAAAACCTCCGAGTTGGGAGGATCATCTGCAGATCAGCCATCTCTTCTTCCCGAGGAAGTATCCACGCCGCAAATTGCAGCTCGGGTGGTCCAGTGGAGGAGGTCCGGGAAATCGATTACGAAGGACCCCTCCCCCACCGAGGTCGTACATTTCTCCCCCTCCCATCTCCAACCCAAACCGGCAATGAAGAGGTGTCCCAGTGGCACCTCGAGCCTTTGAAACAACCTACTCCCGAAATTGTCCAAAGTCCAACCTCATCTTCTTTCCCCCAAACCCAACTCTCATCTCCTCCACCATCCCCATCTCGAATCTGTCCTTCCTCTCTGGACCAAGATTATCCCCAACCCCCATCTCCATATCTCCACCGGCCTTACCCACAACTTCTCAACCCCAACTCATCTTACTCCAATCACTCCAATCTCCTCCACCTACCACTTCGCAAATCCCACCGTTACCATCATCTCCCCCACCTGAAATCCCACCCCCACCATCAGACACCCCCACCTCATCTACTCCAGCCGAACCTTATGTGGATACCTCAAATATCTTTGGAGATATTCCCATGAGCTCCCCTAGTCCAACTTCTCCCACCACCTCTTCCTCGTCGAATCGGAGGAAGAGGACAGACCAATTCTTGCCATCTCCTCTGCGTTTGAACAACTTCACGGCAAAATTATTACCCAAGTTCGAGAGGATGATGGAGAAGAAAACACGAAAGGTGATTCGACGATCCACGAATACTATGCTCGCCAACATGCAGATTCTTTGAGGTCAACATGACCAAAAATTTATCAGCCCAATCTCAAAGCCTTTGCTGTTGGATCCAGGCTAAGTGCGCTTGAGGAGGAGGTCAAGGCACTGAAAGAAAAACAAGCGGTGACAACGAAGTCGTGGTCTCAACACTCACATCTGATCGGAAGCGACTTCAAACGGCGTTGTGCGAAATAGAGACCCAGCTTCGATCTCTCAAAGATGAAGTTAAAAAGGGAAGGTCTTGAGAGCAGAATGGAAACCCTCACAGTGGTGTCATGTCAATAACCGACAAGCTTGATACAAAGCGGAACCAGTGAGTTGGAGGCGGCCAAGGTGGAAATTAAAATCAAATCGACGAGTTGGCTGCCTTACAACCGAGGGTAACCCAGTTGAAGAGGCCATCCGAGAGGATGAGGAGAAGAGAAAGAAGGAGGAAGAAGAGAAAACAGAGAAGGCTGGCGGCTCACATGAAAGAATCGAGGAACCGGAGCCCAAGGGCAAAGGTAAAGGGAAAGCAGCGGCGGCAGTGAGAAGTCTCCATCGGCCGAGCGGATGATCGGCCCAGATCAGCCGAGCGAAAGAGAAAGAACCAGACTTCTCCAACTTATCAGGTGAGCGGATCGAGAAGAATCGAGTCTTGAGAAGGAGATGTTTGAAAAGAGAGAGAAGAAGAGGTGAAGAAGATGGGGAAGGCTGAGTGAAGTGGGGACAGGGATACTCGGAAGTGGGTATCCAAAGGCTGCAAATGAAGCGGACTTCCGCCCTGTCCATCGCACTACTGACTCCTCCAAAGATGGTATCGGGAAATACACCAATGAATATAAAAGCAAGCCACTGGATGCTAAATGGATGTATTCTTGGTACATCTTGAAGGCATCACCATCTGGAGCGACCCAATGAAGACATCGGTGGCATGAATGGATGGAGAAGGAGGACGCAGATCTTTATGGGAAGGCGTCGATGAGGCACATAATGTGTTCAAGCTGCGATCCGATCGCACCAGCCTATGAGCGAGTCACCCCCAAGCTGAAAGAAGATGGTTCTCTGATCTGGAATGGGTCGAAAGCGAGTTGTGGCCAAAGCGAGAAAGGGAATCCGAGCTCACGAGATGAGAATGATCTCAAACAACTTAGAGCAAGGATTTTCAGTGGCTAAACATTCAGAGGTGACCGATGGGGAATACGATAGAACAGGATTTTTCTTTCCTTATCTTTTATTTTCTATCGGTTCTCTTATTTTGTAATCTGTAAATTTACGTGAATGAATATATTCGGACTTATGTGAATTATGTGTATGAGTTTTTTTTTAAATTTTTTAAATTTTGTTTTAAAAATAATAAATCATCTGAGAAATTTTATATCTCGAGTTAAAATTTTTTAAAATTTTTCTAAGTATAAATCATTTGAGAAATCTTATATCTCGGTGTTAAAATTTTTGTAAAAATTTTTTTAAGTACTTCTAAAAAAGTCGAAAAGACTTAAATTTTTATGTCTTGAATGTGAATGAATTTGTTGAAGTGTGAAAATGTGCTTTATCTATACGATTGATTTAATGAATCTAGTACTAACTTCAATTTGTGAGTATGTTTCTTTATTATAGGTTTTAACTTCATCAAAAATGGGGAAATTGTTGGATCGAGAGGTTTTGATGAGTTAAAGAGCGGCTTCGAGGTGATCGGCCAACCTGAAGAACAGCAGAGGATAAGTTTATAAGATAAGGTGATCGGATGGGGTCAAGCACCAACCTAGTCGGTGAGGTCGATATCATGCTAGTCATCGAAGACGAGCTTGAACCTAGTCATCTGCAGGAGACAAACATGAAGAGCTCGAGACGAGGTCAAGATAAGCCGAGTAGAATAAGAAATGCAAGTTTTCACCAAGTCATTTGCGAGATGAGTATGGAGAATCACCGAGGTCTAGAGCGGTTTACAAATTTAAGTTTGTTAAGCGAGTTTCAAGTTTGTTAGAACTAACTAACAAACTAACTGTCTTTCCGAGACTTATAAATAGGACTAGATTTTATTTTCCAACACACCGATGCATATTCGATTTTTCACACTATTCACTACTCAGATTTCAATCACGATCTTTTCACAAATATTTCAAGAGAGTTCTCAAAAAGTTCTAAGTGTTTTTAGAACACTTTTCTTGTAATCTTCAAAATCCAATACACATTGTAATAGTCAGATTTTAGAGAAGGATTTAGGAGATTGAAGATTTGAAGATTTGTACAAGTTGTAAGTTGTAAGGTGAAAGTGAGAAAGTAAGTAGTAAGCGCAGTCCCTTCTTCAGATTGGAGAAGGAGAGTGGATGTAGGATTATTAAAATCCGAACCACTATAAATCACAGGGTTATTTCTTGCTTTCTTTAATTTCATTCAAATTACAATTATGTTAATTCAAGATTAAAGTTCAGAATCTTAACTAAAATCTGAATATCAATCTTGCTTTTGATCTTGTTAAAAGTTGAGTTTTCAATTATATGCATTTGTGTTTAATCGATATTTTGAATTAATTTTGAAAGATTTAAAAATCTACAAAATCTATTCAAACCCCCCTTTCTAGATTTTGTTCTAGGAAGCTAACTCAAGGTTTTTAATCAACTCAACTTTCGGGACCAACAAGAGGTTTTTAAATAAATATAACGAAAAAAATAGGCTTAGATAGCGGTTAAAAACCGCTGTCTAAGGATTCACTTAGATAGCGGTTATTAACCGCTGTCTAAAGCCACCTCTTACATAGCGGTTGTCAACCGCTGTCTAAGCCCCCTCTTAGATAGCGGTTTTTAACATTGTCTAAGCCCCCCTCTTAGACAATGCGGTTTTTAAGCTGCTATCTAAGCCCTCGCCACTTATATAGGCTGATTCTTAGAGCGGTTATAACCGCTATCTAAGCTCAATTATAACCGCTCTCTAAGCCCTTTTTGTACTAGTGATAGAAGGAAAAATCGGATAAGAAGGTACAAGTCACTTGCAAAGAAGAATCCAATGTAGTCCTAGATCGGATCGGGAGATACTTGTTACACTGTAACAAGCCGAGCATTTTAGCTATGATTGTCCCCAAATTTGACTCCTAAAGAAAGAGAGGAGAAAAGGAATTGTTTGATCAGGTTTTTAGTTTTGATGAGTTAAATTGTATAGACTAGACAAGCTCATGTGAATAAGATTACCATACTGAGATTGTATAGAATAGTTGATGTAGTAAGCATTAGTACTAGGGTGATCGAGAATAGGTAAAGCTAATGAAGTCAGGTGAGGTCGGGAAGAAGAAGGTCATCTCTTGAAGAAGTCATCTGTTGGAGAGAATAATGAAGAGCTCAAGGACGAGGTCAAGACCAGTGAGCAGAAAAGAAAGGCGAGTTTTCACCAAGTCGGCCAGACTAGTTACTTAAGATCGGCTTAGGTCAAGTCGGATTTAAAGAAAAGTGGTTTTTAAGTTTGTTACAAACAAACTAACCGTCTTACGAGGCTTATAAATAAGAGTAAGCACAGTTCTTAGAAGAAATTTGTTAGCACTCATAACTCGATATTCAAATTATTCGATAAGCACTCAAAAGTTTTGAAAAATTTCATAATTTTCTAAGTGTTTAAAGAACACTAGTATGTATATCTTCAAACACATTCTGCACCGTAACTTTTAGACTTTCTAGATAGATTGTTAGTTTGAAGATAGATTGAAGACAAAGATCGTCTACCATTGTAATTGTAATCATCGGTAAGTAAGTAAGAAAGTAAGTGAGTCAAGGCCCTTCTTCAAGTTAAAGGAGGAGACTGGACGTAGGATCTTTGATCCAAACCACTATAAATTTGGTGTTCTTTCTTTACGCTTTCAATTTCTATTATTACTTACAAATTGATCAAACAATATTTCGAGATCGCTTTAGATCTTATATAGATTGAGTTTAAAATTGTTTCCACTATTCATCTTTGATAAATTGATTAGGTAATCCAAATTTTGCAAAAGATTTAGATAATCTATTCATCCCCCTTCTAGATTATCTCTGGAAGGTTCATCTATTTTCACTAAATACTCATCCTAGGGACCAACAAGTGGTATCGGAATGTGGTAAGTCGTTTGATATTTTTGTGGTCTTGAAGTTTCTGAAATTGTGATTGAGATCATCTTCTTTATCTTTGATTCACTAACATTACTAATAAGTTTCTATTGAGTTTCTTGTTTACCATGTCTACGATCAAAAGTAAAAAGACTAGAAGCCTAATGAATTCTCCATTAAAGACTATGATTACTTGGAAGTTTAGGATGGAAAATCATCTAAAATTTATTCATGATCGAATGGAAGAAGTTCTAGAAGTAGGCCCCATAAAATTTTATCTTGTAATTGTATGTGATGGTGTTGGATCCTCGGTAACAAGAGTCGAGATGAGAAAAGAAAGGAGCTGATCGACAAATGATGAAAGAAAGATTCACAACTTGGATCGGGTAGCAAGAAGCGAGATAATAGAGACACTTAATAAAGATTGGATCGAAAAGATTAAATGGTGCAAAAGCTGCAAAAACAATATGGAAACTTTGTCTAATATGTGTGAAGGAGTCGAGATCAAGTTAAGGAGAACAAATATGTATTGCACATATTTGATACTTTCAAAATGAAGGAAGGCAAGACTATTGATCAATTGGATGTTAGGTTGACAAATCATCTCAACAAGGCTGCAGACTTGGGAAAGTCCTACGAGAAAATGAGATCAATAATAAAATTCTCGAGATCCTTGAGTAAGAGATGCGAGAGAAGGCCAATATTCTTAAAGCAACACAAAACTTATCTTCAATCTCTCATCATACATTATTTTCACATCTTAAGGCATTGGAATATGATATTCAAATTGAAGATGAAGAAGACGAAGTTGAGTCGTCTACTTACGGAAAAACAATTGCATTCCTTCATCAAGAGGAGTCTGAATTCGAAGGGATGTCTTAAATCCTTATTAGCATTTTCTTGACTTTCAACTTCAAAACCCAAGTTAAAATGGAAGTTCAAAGAAATTTAGTATCCAAGGCATTAGACTTATCAATCAAGGAAAAAATGACTCTTTTGATGAAAAGGTATGAAAGACTTAAGATGAAATATAAGAGGAATAAAAGGGACGAGATCAAGTCGACGAAACTACAAGCCGGATAGAGAAGAAAAGAGTTCAAATAATGAGAAGAAAAAGGATCGGCCAAGAAGGTTCGTATCACAAGTCGGGAGAGGAGAAAATAGTCCAAAATTAGATAGAGGAGACATTTGCTATACTTGCAATAAACCTAGTCATTATAGTTACGATTGTCCTCATCTT
This sequence comes from Paraleonurus japonicus, assembly GCA_030762865.1. Classification (NCBI taxonomy): domain Eukaryota; kingdom Viridiplantae; phylum Streptophyta; class Magnoliopsida; order Lamiales; family Lamiaceae; genus Paraleonurus; species Paraleonurus japonicus. The sequence goes on from CM061060.1 coordinate 26,987,274, forward strand.
ACCCCAAGAGAACGTGAAGAAAAGAGGAAGAAACGTGATAGGAGATATGCACACCGAGAGCTCTTTCACCGAGAAAGAAGAAGTTCATGAGACATCATCATCCTTATCCTCATCTGGATTCGGATCGAGACGATGACATATGTCTAATTGCTAAAGAGGTAAACTATTACTCATCTTTAGATAATGACTGTGAAAACCTATCTGAATCAGATCCAAGTCTTATTAATAAACTTTTGAAGGATTTGGAGACCGCTTTATCTGCTTATAAACAGATAGAGATTGAAAATTTAAGTTTAAAGGATCAAATTCTAAATCTAACCAAGGAAAGTCAGACTAGTATTAGTGAGAAATTAGACTGTTCATTCAAGGGGAATGTCGGCCTAAGACGATCAATAACTCCTCATTATAAAAGACTGAGTTAGAAAAAGAATTGAATGCTTTAAAAACTAAATTCTTAAGTATCTATTTAGAGAATGAGAGTTTTAAGAGGACTAACAGAGAGCTAAATCTCAAGTTAGGACTTCTTAGTAACACTCAATCTACAATAGATAAAATCTTGATACTTCTCAAAAGTCTAGTGATAAGACGAGGATTGGGTTTTGATAGAAATAAGAAGGATGATCCTGTAAAACCAAGAGTTTTTGTCAAAGCTACCAAACCTAAGGAAGGGACAAGATTTGGTCCTTGGAAACCTAAAGAACAAATGACCTCATATGATATTTGCAAAGAAAATACGAGACAAGGAGAAATGTTCCTAAGGTAAAACCAAAGACTAGGTCAAAGTCTCATCCGAGGTATAATAGTTTTGATGGAATGAGCAAATCATATCCATTCTTACCCACGATATAAGACAATTACAAAAGATCAACTGAATAAGATTGTTCTTGATAGACTTATTTTGGTAAATAGATATGGATGCAAGCTTCAATCATTGGTTTTAAGAAATATAGATGTGTTTATATGGATTCCAAAGCATCAACTAAACCAAGAAGAACCCAATTTACAAAGGGCACCTAAAATTTAAATCTGTGATTGCGAGGAAGGTACAAGAATAGTAGAAAGGGCAGATGTTCTTGAGGTAAATGCAGTATATTGTGATGGTTTGTTCAAAACATATGACCTATGAGAAGCGTCTACTTTATAACTATCGACTATAGATGGACCGAGAGTCATATTTGGAGACAATAATTTTGGGTTAACCAAAGGAGTTGGAACCTTGATGATTGGTGACATTCAAGTCAGCCGAGGTTTATTATGTTAAAGGGTTGAAGCATAATTTGTTGTCATTTCACGATTTTGTGATAAGGGTTTTAGTGTCGAATTCACCTCGTAATGCATGTTATGTTTTAGATGGTATCAATGAAAATATACTATTAGCTGGAGTCGAGAAGGTAACATTTATGTTACTAACTTTAAATGTTGTCCTAAGGATACTTGTCTTGTTGCAAGAGTTCGAGATGACTTAAGTTGGCTATGGCATAAACGTCTTGGTCACTTAAACTTCAAAACTCTTAACAAAATTGCAAGGAAATCCTTAGTCAAAGGACTCCCAAATAGAATATTTTCAATGAACCATGCCTGTGATGCTTGTCAAAAAGAAAAGCAGACCAAGACTTCTTTCAAAATAATATATAGCCCTTCTTCAAAAAGGAATTTGGAACTTCTTCATATGGATCTTTTTGGACCCGTCACACCTCTCGGCTTCGGTGGAAGAAAATATACCTTGGCAATTTTAGATGATCTCTCAAGATTCACCAGGTTATTTTCATATACAAAAAGAATGAGACTATGACAAAGATTCCAGAATTTCTTAAAAGAATTCAAAATGAAAAGGGACTAAGTATTGTTAAAATCGAAGTGATAAAGGTCTTGAATTCCTTAATACACTTGTTACTAACTACTTTGTCTTGAAATGGCATAGCTCATGCGACATCACCTGCAAGGACACCCCAACAAAATGGAGTTGTTGAAAGAAGAAATAGAACTCTGAAAGAAGCTACAAGAACTATGTTGTCGAATATAACACTCCACACGAGGTTTTGGGCGAAGCCATTAATACTGCTTGTTTTATCCAAAATAGATGTTTGATTGTTAAAAATAAGTGTAAAACCCCTTATGAAATATGGAAGGGTAGATCACCCAAAATTTCATATTTTCATATTTTTATTGTAAGTGTTTCATTCACAACAATGGAAAATCTCATTTAAAAACTTTTGATGCTAAGATTGTAGATGGGATATTCTTAGGATCGATACGTGTCTAAAGCCTATAAAGTTTTTAATAAGGCAACCTTATGTGTGGAAGAAACACCACATGTTGTATTTGATGAATCTACCTTTGAGTCTAGAAATGCGAGATGACGTTACAAAGATATCGGATGATCTAGATAAGATGACTATCAAAAGATCAACGGTGAAGTTCTATGAACCGTAATTAGATTCAAACGAGGAAGAAGTATCAGACTCAAATAAAGAAAAAGAGCTTGAAAGTTCATCAAAGACAGCTTGATCGGACAACTACCATACCAGATGATCGTGAAGATGTATCCGAAGGTAACAATGAGTCATTTGAAAAGGATATTTTAGATAAATCTTCATCCATTGTAAAAGATAAATGTAAAAGGTAATAACTTATCATCCAAATGAACAAATAATTGGAGATTTAGATTACGCGATCCAGGGCGAGGACACAACTAAATCAAGATTGTATGTTCAGTTGTTATGTTTCATTACTTGAACCTAAGTCAATTACTGAAGCTCTAACTGATTCCAATTGGATTAATGCTATGCAAGAAGAACTGAATCAATTTCAAAGACAAGATGTGTGGGATCTTGTTGAAAGGCCTCATCATCAAAAAGTCATTGGAACTAAATGGGTCTTTAAAAACAAAAGAGATGAGAACAATATTGTGGTTACAAATAATGCCGGACTAGTTGCATGCTCAAGGTTATTCACGATTAGAAGGGATTGATTATGATGAAACCTTTGCACTAGTAGCTCGTCTGGAGGCCATAAGATTGTTCTTAGCCTATGCTTTGCTTTTAAAAGATTCACAGTTTCAAATGGATCTAAATGGAATCTTAGTGAAGAAGTTTATGTAGAGCAACCCCGAGGCTTTGTCAAAGGAGACAAGGTCTACAAATTGAGGAAAACTCTATATGGACTAAAACAAGCACCAAGAGCATGGTATGATACTTTGTCGACTATGTAATTCAAAATGGTTTTGTGAAAGGTAAAATTGATTGAACTTTATTTAGAAAAGAATTTGGTAGTGATCTTCTATTAGTACAAATTTATGTTGATGATATAATTTTTGGATCAACTAACATATCTTTATGTGAAGAATTTAGTCATCCATGAAGAAATGATTTGAAATGTCCAGGATGGGTGAAATGACATACTTTCTTGGACTTCAAGTCAAACAGACTAAGATGGGGATCTTCATAAGCCAAGTCAAATATGTAAAGGATCTAATTTAAAAGTTTGGAATAGGTAATAGTAGAAGCCAAAATACCTATGAAGACAAGCTTCTCTATGGATCCAGTGACAAGGGGGAAGACATGGATCAAATAGAGTATCGAGGTCTAATAGGTTCATTATTATATCTAATTGCTAATATACCGACATATCTTTTGCGGTGGGTGTCTGCGCACGGTTTCAAGCAAAGCCAAAGAAGAGTCATCTTGAGGCGGCCAAGAAGATTCTAAAATTTACGAAAGGTACAATAAACGTAGGACTATGGTATCCTAATGATAATTTCGAGTTGTCGGGATACTCAGATTCAGACTTTGGTGGGTGCAAGGTAGATAGGAAATCTACGTCCGGAACTTGGCAATTTCGGGAAGTAAGCTAATTTCATGGTTGTCTAAGAAACAAACCTCTGTAGCTACTTCCACTCTTTGAAGCTCGGTATATGGCGGTGGGAGTTGTTGTTCACAGCTCATCTGGATTATTCAACGGCTAAGGGACTATAATATTATCACTAAAGATATACCAATCTTTTCGATAGTAATAGTGCCATAGCTATTACTCGTAACCAGTCTTACATACTAGATGCAAGCATGTTGACATTCGACATCACTTTATACGAGATCATGTTGAGAAAAGTGACATCGTACTAGAAAAGATTTTGGATGATTTCCAAAGAGCTAACATTTTGACTAAACCATTAGCTGATTCTAGATTTAAGGAATTATATTTAGAATTAGTATTACTTGATGCATCCTTAGTTGATTTATGACTTCTATTGTATGTATCTTGTATATTCTTTATCTTTCATTTCTTTAAATCATGTCTAGAAAGAATTATCGAGACTTGGTATGTGTCAAAGGACAATCACAGAGTGATATCATTGATTTCCTTTCAAGTAATCAAGAATCAAGGATTAGTCATATTGACCTTATCTAACTTGATAATTTCTTATCGACATTGAGTAAATCAGACAAGAACATAATCAAGCGATTTTCGTAAGAATCGAGATGAGCCTATGTAACTTGTCCGACTTACTCTAGCTACTAATGGTTTCTCAAGTTTGTATCTGCGAGAGCAGGTTATAAACGACATTGTTAGACCAGTCTAAAACCTTCTCTTCGAAAGACCTCCTTATCCGAGCAAAACCCTTCTTTGTCTTCATCTTAAAATTGTTTTAAAAACTACTCTCACAGCTCATCTATTTCAAAATTTTTCACATAATTTGTCTTTTCGAAAAATTTCACTTGAGTTAAATATTCTTATATACTTGTTATATTTGAATATAAGACTTAGTTTATTTAAATTAAAAGGCATGAAATTAACTCTGTCTTAAAATTCTCTGTTTTTCAATGTAATCGAGACTTGTAGAAATTTTCAAAATTTAAGACAAGGTCATTTTTACCGAGTTTGATAAAATCTAGTCTGAAATGGGGAAACCTTTATGCAAAGAAAGATATATTTCGCTTACGTCGGGTATACTTACTATCTCTGCATAAAGTAACCCCTATTAGCCGTCTAATCTGTAGCTTGGGCGGTTACTTTTACAATTCCAAAGACGAGTTAATACCACACGCCGGAGGTGAAGCGACTATCATATATAGCCGTTGATATACTCCACGCGCTACACTCTAATCAACGGTCAAAATTAAATATGGTTATGCCACATAACCACTTTCTCCGGATTTCCCTCTCTCTCTTCTTCATTTAAAAACTTACCTTCTTCTATTCAAATTCACTTTTACAAAAACCTTAGCCCTAAATTACTGCAAATTCTCTCAAGTTTTACCGCAAATTTCCGAAAAATGGCTTCATCTTCTTTAAAAACCTCTAAACTTTCCAAACCCACCTTCATATCTTCCTCAAAGTCCAATTTCAAAATGAATGTTGACGTATTCAAGAATAAACTAAAGGCGGTGATGTACATCGACTTCGAGACGACAAGGGACAGAGAATCTGCTGAAGTTCTCCGATTACTCGAAGGGTCACAGCTCAAAGGATTACATTCTTTGAAGTCAAAGCGAGAACAAAACCTTGGATTTGTTAGGAGCCAAATTTCTGGTGAATATGAAGATTCTTGATGATGGTTTCGACACTAAGGTAGAAGGCACCCAACCTGTCTTATACCAAAGGAACCATTGCCGAATATTCAACACATAAATGGAAGGAGTGAATCAATTAACCTATAAGGAGGATGTCATGGAGGAGTCATTTGATTTGGTGGCTGGGATTACAAATAGAGGAACGAAAAGGGATTTGAAAAAGAATTTGTTGAGAAGGAAATTCGACGTCTCATGACGATTGTGACTAAGTCAATTTTGGGTGATCAAAGTTCACACAATGGGCTTTCAAAACCCAGATTGTGGCGAGCAATCATTGACGGAGTTCAAGTCAATCGGGTGGATTTCTTGTTTAAAAGGCTGAAGGAGGAGAAGACAAGGTTGACATTCGATCCTCGTCACCAGTGGAATGGACTTCTCTCACTACAGTAAGTTTATTCAATAAGATTAATGTATTGGTTGAGGCTTGAACAAGGTGGTGGATTGGAGTGTGGGAACAAAGAAGTTTTCAAGACGAAAGGGGATTTTGTCTAAAAATGAGAAGTTAGGAGGAATGCCCGATTCGGATGATGAATCGGATGAGGCTCGTGATTAGTGAGCAAGAGCTGCAAGAGGCAGCGAGGAGACCAGCCGAGCCTGAAGCCGCTCCCATTGTTGAAGTTGAGGAGGATCCCTCTATAGCGGCTCAAGAGGAGGAAAAGCCGAGGTTCCTCTTCGAGGAGGAGGTTGAGGAAGAAATCAAAGGCCTCAAGAGGCGGAGATCCAGTCATCCGGGTCGTCCGATGAGGTCTTCTCAAGCGAGAAGAGGTGGAGAAGCGATCGGAGGAGCCAACATTCGGCAGAGGAGGTGTCGATTCATTAGATAGCAGCCGAGGATAGCCAAGTTGAGGTGCCTCCATCCCCTGCTAAGGAAGCTGCTCTATCTCCCATCGGGGAAGAAGGTACCAACTCTTCGCTATCTATTTCTTCCCTATCCCCTCATGGCAATGAAGAGGTGTGCCGCTGGCACCTCGAGCCTGCAAACAGCCACGATTGCCCACATCACCCAAACACCAACACCATCTCGTATAGATCCCAACCTCCACCTCGGTGACCAAACCACACCACCCACCCCATCTACAGATCAACCCACATCATCTCACATCCAACAAACCCCATCTTTACCCGCTCAAACCTCACCTACTCTACCTTCATCATCTCCCATCCCACTTCCTAAAACCCAATCTACTCCCCTCCCAAAAACTCACACCACCCCACTCCCCCAAGTCCAATCAACACCTCTCCCGACTCCTTCCTATTCCTTTCTCCAAAACATACAGATCCCTTCTTGTCTAAGTCCTCATCCGAGGATGACAACAATGACCTCGATCCCGCATCTGCCTTTTCTTCCATCTTCGCCAAAATTGAAAAGAAGATAAAGAATGCCTTCTCAAGGAAAATGAAGAAGAAGACAAAGAGGATGGTAGAGGCGGTGAAAGAAACAATGATAGCAAGCTTGAGGGAAGTAGAGGTAAATTTAATCGACAAAATTACTTCCTTGACTAACTCTGTCTTGGTGAGAAAGTGAAGGCACTGGAGGAGGAGGTGCAAGGGCTGAAAAACAAAGTAAGAGAGTACCATGCCATGGTGGTAGATGAACTGTCCCTGGACAAGTTTGACTTAAGAGTGAAATGCAACAATCTAAACACGAAGCTGAAATACTTGTCTGATGAAGTTAAAAAGAGGGAAAGAGAGGAGGAAGAAAGAAGACAAGCCCTCACAGTGCAATCGAGAAGACGAGGAAAGAACGGGCACCAAAGCTAGTGTAGCTGATCTCGAGGCAGCCAAGGAGGACGTCGAATTAAGTCGATGAATTAGCCGCTCTCCACTGAGGGTGAGTCGAGACCGAGGAAGCTATGAGGAAGACGAGCGGTGGAGAAAGAAGGAAAAGGAGGAGAGATCGGAAAGACTCTTGGCCGACTCAAAGAATCCGAACAATCTAAGGCCAAGGGTAAGGGTAAGAAGGTAGCGGTGATGAGCCCGGATCGGTGATGTTAGTTTGAAGGCTGCTACCAAGGGCAAGGGAAAGAGAGAAGTCGGCATCTCAAATCTCTCCGAAGAACAGATCAAGAGAATCGGACGAGAAAAGGAGTTCTTCGGAAAGAAAGAGAAGTGGAGGCTGAAGAAGTTGGAGAAAGATTCCAACGTCACCTGGAGCGAAACAGAAAGGAAATGACAGGTGAATGGCCAAGGTGATGAGAACTTCGTGCCATACCACACCACTTCTGCTCCTCCTAAGATGGCTTGTGGACAATATGCTAAGGAGTACAATGAAAAGAACACGGATGCAATGTGGATGTATTTCTAGCACATCCTCAAAGCTCCAGGGGCCACTCAGCGAGATCCGGACCTAGCATGGCATGAATGGATAGAGAAGGTAGATGAAGACTTCTATCGTCGGTTGCTCATTGAAGCTAATGTGGAGTTTAATGTCAACCTAATCGCTCTAGCCTTAGTTCGCAGATTCTAGCCAAGAAAGCCGACGGGACTCTTGACCTAGGCGGGTCAAGGGAATTATACAAAGGGCGGAGACCGAGTCCGGATTCACTCGGGAGGAAGACCTAAAGTAGCTATTGAGGAGTGTTTGGTAGGCTGGTGGTGCCTCGATTCGACCGATGGGGAATTTAGATAAGAGCTTAATCGTTTTCTATCTTTTGATTATCTAAGTGCTCCAATCAGTAAATTGTAATCCATATCGATGAATATATGAGAAGTTTTGAACTTGTTAGTCCCGACAAGTTGAGCAGATTGGATAAAACTTGTATCACCTTCTAGAAAAATCTAGAAGGGGGGTTGAATAGATTTTTCAGATTTTCCAAATCTTTCTAAATTTATTCAAAGCACCAAAGTAACACAATGGATATTCAATTTTAATCTCAACTTTATTAAGATCAAAAGCAAACCGATATGTTGGTTTTAACATTGATTCTCGAAATCAATCTTCAATTGATAAACTGGAGATTAAGAGAAATAAGCAAGAAAACAAAAGCAATAAAGAATACTGTATTTATAGTGGTTCGGATTATTAAAAATCCTACATCCACTTTCCTTCTTCAACTTGAAGAAGGGACTCTGCTTACGACTTACTTTCTTGCTATCAACTTACAGCTTACAATTTGTAAAGATCTTCAAATCTTCAATCTCCTAACTCCTTCTAAATTCTAACTATTACGGTGAATATTCGATTTTGAAGGTTACAAGTAAAGTGTTCTATAAACACTTGGAACTTTTGAAAGCTCTTTTGAAACACTTGTGAAAATGATTGTGATTGAAATCAATAGTGAATAGTGTGTAAATCAAATTTGCATAAGTGTATTGAAAAAATTAAACTAGACCTATTTATAAGTCGAGAAGACAGTTAGTTTGTTAGTCGAGTTCTAAAAAGCTGAAAGCTGCTCAACAAACTTAATCTTGAAAAGCTTGTTTCTTCCTCGGTGATTTTACCCTTCTCATCTGCGGTGACTTGGTGAAGACTTGCCTTTCTTATTCTACTCGGCTTGTCTTGACCTCGTCCTGAGCTCTTCATGATTGTCTCCTGCAGATGACTAGGCTTGAGCTTATCTCCGGGCGACTTGCAATCCCTAATCTCCGGTGACTTAATCGGTCCTTAACCTAGTCGATCGGCTTAGTATGAACACACGATCTCATTTATTCTTCATAGTTGTCTGCTCATCTGGATTGATCTTTTAACTCATCAAAACTTTGCTTGATCTAACAATTTCCCCCTTTTTGATGAAGTTAAAACCTACAAGAAAGAGACACACTCACAATCGAAGTTAGTTTAGAGTTAATCAAGATTTATCGAGATAGGTATATCGTAACACATTTTCACTCAAAAGCAGATTCATCCAACATAAAGCACTTAATTCAAAAAAAAATTAAGTCTTTTTAGACTTTGTTTTTTTATTAAAAACTTTTAAGTCTTAGGACTTAGACAATTTTAGACTTAGAAAAATTTTGAAAATTTTTAAGTCCGAGATGATAAATTTCTCGAGATGATTAAAGAAATTAAGATTTCTTAAAGCGAGAAAAAAACTTTAAGAAATAAGACAGGTAAAGCTCATCACCAAACATATGTTTATTCACATCAAATTTACATATTACAAAAAGATTAGAGAATTAAGAAGATAAGGAAAGAAAATGGTCCTTTTGTCGGACTCCCCACCGATAAGCTTCCGAATGGCCAACCAAGTGAAGACCCTCTTCCTTAGCTTCTTGATTCTTTTTCTTCCTTGATCCACGACTCTACTTACGCTTTGGCAATGATGCCTTTGATCCAGCTTCATGTCAATAGAGCCATCAAGATTAGTTTTGGAGTCTGCTGTCTCATAGGTCAGCACATAAATCAGCATTGAAGAACTTATGCCTTCGACGATCAGCCTATGGTAAAGATCTGCATCCTCTTTCTCAATCCACTCATGCCACCTAAGGTCTTCGTCACGAGTGCGAGAATCAGACCCCTTCAAGATGTACCAATGATACATCCATCGGCGTTTAGATTCTTTCCCTTATATTCTTTAAACAATTTACCAGCGACCTTCGGAGGATTGAGTGTCCTATGATATGGTCAAATCGGCTTCATCCTGCCCCTTTCATTTCCCATTTCCGACTTCTTTGCTCCACCTCATCTCTAACCCCTTATTCTTCTTCTTCGACGCTTTCTCTCCCTTTCTCCATACCACATTGTTCTTTCCTTATTCTGCAGATCTGTTCCTTAGGAAGATTTGAATAGTCGGGCTCCCTTTTCCTTTTTTGATCGGGGTGGGCTTGGGACTCAATACTTTAACTGGAGCTGGCTCTTCAATGAGCTTCCCTTTGCCTTTCCCTTTCACCTCATTCTTGATTTTTCGACTCTTTTATTTTTGCAAGCGGTGGCGGACCTATTGATTGGAGTGAATTGATGCATATTTTTAGGGCCTATTTTAGTGCAAAAAGTGAGCTAAAGTGTTAGTTTTTGTGCCTAAATGTGAAAAGTATCACTCTTTTGCCTAAAAGTATTACTTTGTGAGGTTTTGATGTTTTTCGTCCGTTTCGCGAGTAAATCGGTGGAATTTTACCAAAACCGAGAGTACCGTTATTCTTAGAATGAAGAGAGCGAACATACCGGACGAAAATGGGGGTCGGGCCCGAAGCCTTTCTCGATAAAATGGCCACTGGTCTCGAGCACAAATCGAGGGGCGTAGACCTCGACTCGAGGGATAGGGCTGGAGGGAAAGGATTTTCAAAAATACAGCGGTCTCGACTCGAGGGAGGAACCTCGAGTCGAGGGATGGAGAATTGGCAAGATCCTCGAGTCGAGAGCCGGGCCTCGACTCGAGGCAGGGAAAAATTTAAGAAGCGTGCTAGCGACTCTTGAGCCTCGACTCGAGGGCCTGAAGCTCGAGTCGAGGAGTGCCAAAACTAAAATTTGTAGTTTTAAAGCCCATTGAAGCCAAAACAGAGCATAACTTGATTCTAGCGGTTTAGAGCGGCTTCCGGGAGGTTCCATAGGCGAATTTTTCACTTTGTAGCTTGATTTCCATTGTAATTGATATAGATTGTTAGAATTAGATTAGATTCTACTTTTAGTCCATTAGATTAACATTTTGATTCATTGTAATTGAAGATTCCAGCTGTGATTTGGGAGAAGAGAAGTTGATTTCAAGTATTGTAGAAGACTAATCATTTCTACTTTTGTATATTGAAGCTCAATTGGTGATGTTCTTACCCTTTGCTCTCTTTAATTCATTGCTTGTGTTGATTAGATTGTTAATTGCTTTCTTAGATTTTCTACCCATGGTTTTTGCTTGTAGCACCATGGGTTAATAGCTTTGTGCTTGGGATAATTGAAATTAGGGATGAAGTGATTGCCTCATGCTATGACTGTTGACAATTGTGATCAATTGAATTAGCTTGCTTCCTAATTGTGATTCTTAATTGTGCTTCATGAAAACTGTCTCTTTTGATTAATGGTTGATCACCCTAGCAATAGGCGAGAGTTGAGCTAACGTGATTAGGTGTTAATCGGGTTTCAATTTTGCATGATTGTATGAATTGGGGACTTCTACATTGAGAGATGGGAAGAACTAAGGATACTCACATTAGGCATTGTGATATTAATGGAGTGATTAATTTCATGATGGTTTATGCTTTCTAATTTGATTGATTTGCACTTGGATACAATCATAGCTTGTTAATCATGGATTCCTTGATGGAGATTATCCCTTGCACCCAAATCCCCATTGATTTTAGTATATTTGTTATTGCATCTTAAATGTTTGATATATTGTTTGCATAATCTTTTCAATTAATTTCTTGCATTCTTATAGAGAGTTTAGTCCTATATCTTGTTGCAACTTTAGCCATCTAAAACTCTTATCCTTGAATTTCGTTTGCATACTTTCTCCCTTGGGTTCGATATTTTGCGATTGGTCTTAAAAGCTCTTGCCCTATACACTCCAATCAAATGGCGTCGTTGTCGGGGAGTTAGTTTTTGCGTCTATAAGTGAGATTTGAGGATTGTTGAAGTGGCTGTTTGTTGCTTTTATTTTTGTTTTTGTTGATTTTGTTTGGTTGGAAGTTGATACTTGGATTTGTGGCATTGTAGGTGCATGCTAACAAGGTCGAGTGGTGTTCTACCCTTGCCACTAAATCCGATTGAGGCTACTTTGAGAAGGAATCGTGTGAAAAGACGAAGGGAAGCTATGGAAGGGGAAGATCAAAGAAATGAGGAGAGAATAGTGGGTGAACCTCAAGTTGAGGAGGTACATGGACAAGGAGAAGGAGGAGTAGAACATGGAGGTAATGGGAACCATTTCCATGCTCAAGTTGGCCCTTTCCCTCAAGGGATGCCACCACAAAATTATCCCTACCAAAATCCATATCCATATCCTCCACAAGCTCATCAATATCCCTACTATCCACATCATCCACAACAATTTCCACCATACTATCTACATATGTCGTATAACCAAGAGCCACGATATCATGAGCCGCCTCACATACCAAATGCTCAACCACAACCCGTAAATGAGCCACCACCTCAAGGAAGGCCTTTGAGAGAATTTTTTGAGCCACAACTTAGAGAGCACTATGATGGGATAGCAAGGCCGAGGATAGATGCTAATAACTTTGAGATAAGTCCCTCTTTAGTGAGAATGCTTAGGGAGAAGCAATTTGAAGGAAGGGATGAAAATGAGTGCCCACATCAACATATGGCACAATTTCTTGAGATTGCCGACACTACAAAATACCATGGGGTACCCGAAGATGCGAAGAAGTTGAGGCTCTTCGCCTTTACATTGAAAGGAAGAGCAAAAGCATGGCTTAATTCATTACCGCCCGGGACCGTACGTACATGGGAAGAGTTGTCCAAGAAATTTTTGATGAAGTTCTACCCACCGTCAAAGACCGTGCAAGCTAAGGAGGCTACTTCCCACTTCCGCCAAAAGAATGGGGAGACCATACCGGAGGCGTTGGAGAGGTATGTCATGTTACTTATCAATTGTCCTCAACACGGTTTTCGGAGGAGCAAACCATTATGTACTTTTGCAATGGTTTGACGGATGGGGATAGGTCGTTTTTGAATGCTTGTGCGAATGGATCGATTTGGTCTAAAACCGTTGGGCAAATGAATGAAATAATGGAGAACATAGCTCAAGATTCATTTCAAGTTCGGTTAATTAGGGAGCGCATCATAGGGTGTCACAAGTAGATGAGATCGAGTCTATGAAGAGCATGATGATGACTATAATGGACCGATTGGGAGCTCTTACTACTTCACAAGGCCAAGCAAGTGTGAGTCCATCCATTCCTCATGTTGATGTTTGTCCAAGTCCCTTGCCGGTTGAAGAAGTTAGCTACATGGGTAGGCCTCCATTCCAAGGAGGCTATCAAGGAGGAAATTTTCAAGGGAATTATCAAGGAGGAAGGCCTTATCAAATGGCTTACCAAAATAGGCCACAAGGAAGCTACCAACCTCATCCGCAAGCTCAATTTAATGGGAATACATGGAGGAGACACGAAAATTTTTCATATGCCAATCCGAGAGCCGCCGTTCAATTTCCTCCCGGATTTGATCCGGTGCAAAGGCTCCGAACAATGAAGGAAAGGCTACCACGGAAGAGATTTTGCGGTTGATTTTGAAGAAATTGGAAGCTAATGACTCAAGGCTTGATGATATAGGGAAGCAAATGGACACTCGTTTCAAGAAGATCGAGCATCAAGTAGAGCAACTTGCTACTACGGTTGGGAAGCTCTCGTCCACGGTGGACCATCTCCAAAATAAAGGTAAATACCCATCCACTACCGAGCCGAACCCTAAAGAGTTTTGTAGTGCAATCAAGCTAAGGAGTGGTACTAGCTATGAAGGTCCTAAAATGTCCAAAGAAGGAAGTTTGAAGATGAGGTGGTGTATGAGGAAGAAGAGAGACAAGAAAGAGTGGTTGTGGAGGAGAAGAAAAGTGAAGAAGAGGTGAAAGCGAGAGGGAAATGCAAAGAAGGAAGAAAAGACAAAGAATGAATGGGGAGTTCCAATGAAGGCTAACCCGGTTCCGTTTCCCAAAAGACCAGAGAGGAAGAAACTTGATGAAGACTTTGGTATGTTTTTAGAAATTTTCAAGAATTTGCATGTTGATATTCCACCTTTGGAGGCCCTTGAACAAGTTTCACACTATAAGAAGTTCTTGAGAGAAATTATGTCCAAGAAAAGGAGTTGGGATGAGAAGGGGATGCTCAAGCTAGTGGAAGAATGCAAAGAAATTTTGGAGAGACACTTGCCACAAAAGAAAAAGGATCCCGAAGCTTCATTATCCCATGTGAGATTGGAGAAAAGGTAAATATTCAAGGCTTGTGTGACCTATGAGCAAGTATTAATGTGATGCCATTGTACGTGTTCAAGCAATTGGATCTAGGAGAGGTGATTCCTACAAACATCAATCTTCAATTAGCGGATCAATCATATGCTCACCATTTGGGATTATTGAAGATGTGTTAGTAGGGGTTGACAAACTCATATTCCCGGTGGATTTCGTTGTATTAGACATGAAGGAGGAACTTGAGGCACCGATCATCCTTGGTCGACCTTTCCTTGCAACGGGCAAGGCTATGATTAATGTGGAGAAAGGAGAGCTTAAATTGAGCTCAAATGGTGATGAAGTGACATTTACAAGAGTTCATGAGGAAGAGATTGCTCAAAGCAAGGTAGAGAAGAAGACGTGTGGATACATAGAGATTGTAGATGAATGCCCTTCCATTAAAAGGGAAGTTTCTACACCTATTACTTCTACTAATCCTTTAGTTAATGAGCATTTCCTTCCCTCTTGTAAAATAATTTCTAACAAGTCTTGTGTTTCCTTTGATGATTTTAGGAAGGAGAAAGCGACAAAGGACCCTTTGCTTGACCCCGGTGAAAAAGAGAAGGAAGAAGGTAAGAAAGATTTGACCAAACTTGAGCATGGCTCAAGTTTGGGGGTCTTGGTGGAGAAAAAGGCACCACTTGAGAAAAAGGAGGAAAGTTTTGAAATAGGAGATCAAGTGGTGTGGTGTGAATCAAATTGGAGTCGGCTACTTAGAGTCGAAAGACCCAAGGAGGTGCTTACGGTCAAAGAAATCAAAGAAGGAGGAAAGTTACTACTAGAGGACAAGTGGGGATGTTGCCTTTTTGCAAAGGAACATCTAGTGAAGCACAAGTTCGACTCTCATTTGATCATAGAAAGGGAAGTATGAACTCTTTGAGTTCCGTCCGACAAAGGACGTTAAACCTAGCGCTATGGGAGGCAACCCATCCTTTCATTGCTTTGGTGTGTTTGTTGTGTGTTTTTGTGTTTTGTCCTTTTTGTGGAATTTTTGCTTTGGATTTTTGGGAATTGCTCATGCTTAGGAGAATATGTTAGTTGATGGATGAAGTATATGTGGAATATTGAGCTTATTTGTTGATATCATTATGAGTTGCATGTATTTTGAGCCAAACTTGAATGCATATCTTCATTCAAGTTTGGGGGTGTGTGCCATTTAGGGTAGAAATACATCTCTTAGTGATGATTATTTGATGACTATTTTTGCCCGTTTGTAGGTATACTCACTACGAGAAGGAAAAAATGATCGTAATTGCAAGAGAATTAAGGAATCGAGAAGGAAAGGAGATCATAAAAGTTGGTGAAAATGAGCATAAAGGAAGAGAACCCGGTCTCCTCGATCGAATGAGCGACCGGGCTTAAATCGAGGGACCAAAACGGTAATTTCTTGCATATTTGGGTTCTTTAGGGGCGTAGAGGTCATTTTTAGGAGTTTCGGGGTCGGGTCGGGCCCGGGAATCGTCAAAAATTCCCTGGACTCGACCACTAGGTCGAGGTTGCATAGACCCAGTCGAGGCATTGACACTTAGAAAAATTTTGAAATCGGCAAATCCCTCGACTCGAGGGAGGAACCTCTAGTCGAGGCTTTTGAAAAAATGGGGTTCCTCGAGTCGAGGCCTGACCCTCGACTCGAGGCCGGTGTCCGATATAAATGTCACGTTTCACCATAGCAGTACGACTCGAGGAGTTAGCCCTAGCTTTCGATCCCTTTTGCATCTATACCTATTTCCGGCGATTTCACGCCATTTTCACCGTTCAATCACCATAGTGTCATCATATTGTTATCATATTAGCATCAAGAGTAGATTTTGAGGGTTTGCGCATCAAATTTGGGGCTTTTTGTGGAGTAGTACGTGGGTGTTCAAATCTCCCATTTCAAGCCGATTTTTCTCAATAAGGTATGTAATTTCTTTTCATTTAGCTTTCAATTTCATGTTGGTGGATGATTATTGCTTGGGTGTTAGGGATTATGCTAGAATTTCTTTGAATTGGAATTTCATTTGGGCATTTTGTCAAGCACTTGATATGCATGATTGATTTTGATAAATTGAAGTCATTGTTGAGAATATTTGAATTAATTGAGGATTTTAGGAGCATGCTTAGGATTATATACGATATTTTTCTCATTTATTTGTGGAATTTGGCTTGAAATGTGATTTTGGCATACTTTTTAGGATTTCCTAGTGCAATTGTTGGTATAAGTGGTCATGTTGAGTTGAGTATTGATGATGGAAGTGAAATTTTGGTGATGCTATGTGTTGAATTACTTGCTAGTTGGCTTATATTATTTGATATATTTGAGGAGCATATTTGTATGATTTTGGTGAGCCTCCATGATGATTTTCATTGTCTAAAGCCATTCTAGTTAAGTATGTATATTTTGAAGAGTATTTGAGCACTTCTATTGATGTTATTTGTTTAAGTTGACTCATTGACCATTTGTAGGGGTTTATTGCCTAGTCACTAGGAATTTTGTTGAGATTGGATATATTATTGTTGACTTGTCCATAGTTTAGAGTGATATTTTGAGCTTGCATTTTAATTGGAGGACTAATTTGTGCTTTTGAGATTATTTGTGCAGGAACAATGTTTAGGGAGTTAACGGCCATAATTTTTCGGATGCAGTAAATCCGGAGAGAGAGGAGGCTATCTGATTTACACATAGGATGCCCGCGAACTTGGAATTCAGTGGGACGATTACAAATGGAGGAAGCATATCATCCTCTATGCCGAGCTTTACAAGAAAGTGGTCAAGACCAGATTAGTAGATCATAATTGCATGTTATCCATGGGGATCGAGGATGATATTCCTCGAATTTTTGAACAAGTAGGCATGGGAGGCTTCTTAGCCAAGAGGCCTCGGACTCATCTCGGACTCACCCTAGAGTTCCTTTGCACGGTTAAGGTCCATAAGGCCGGGAGGGCCAAGTTTGCTAGGAAAATCACTTTTGAGCTCATGGGGAATGAGTATGAGTTGACATTGGACGAGGTCAACGAGATCCTTGGCACACCCACCGACCCCGAGATCATTGCTTAACATCGTGGAGGAGTACAACGCCAAGAAGCTTTGGAGGCGTATTTCGATTCGGGGCACCGAGCCAGCCTAAATTCGTTCTTGGAAAGTCGAAGAGCACGCACATCCGTAACCCGGTAGTCCGATACTTGGAGAAGATTCTCGCGAGCACTATATTCGCGAGATCGGAGGAGGAGCCGTGGTTTTCGAGGAGTTATACGTCTTGTGGTGCTTTCTCCACGGGGTTCGATTCAACACGGCCGCGTATCTTTGTTATCTATTTGAGAGAGCTACGAGCACAAAATTCAAGAAGATTAACTTTGGTGGAATGATTATATTGATAGCCGAGCATCTCGGTATCCCCACTCACAACCTCGCGGCATTAGATGGTCCAGATCTTACTGCGATACCATGCAACGCATGAGGACACTTGATCGCATTGGTAGGACGTGGTGTTTCCAGCAGCACCACGGTGG
Source organism: Paraleonurus japonicus (assembly GCA_030762865.1). NCBI lineage: Eukaryota > Viridiplantae > Streptophyta > Magnoliopsida > Lamiales > Lamiaceae > Paraleonurus > Paraleonurus japonicus. The sequence goes on from CM061060.1 coordinate 27,005,164, forward strand.
CGATTCCCTCTTCCGAATAAGAGGTTGGCGACGGTGTTTGGATCTACCTGCTTTTGTGACCATCAACCTTCGCATGTGGTTGCAGCATCACACCGATGCTATAGATGCTTACACGAGAGAGCATGGGGATGTTCTCCGAGATGAGGGTGACGACGATGATAATGATGGCCAGCAATGAGATCTCATTCGATGATGAGGATGAGGGTGTTGCAGTAGAGAGCAGAGGCTGAGGAAGAGGATGATTACGAGGATGAGAATGATGAAGAGCCGAGAGCAGGAGGAGCCGCTGTACAGATGGATGAGGATTACCACCAAGATAAACATGTATTGGCGGGGACGAGATGAGGAGTCGTGAGTATGAGGCGGGTAGTTCATCTCGAAGCCGTGGGTATTGGTCGAGCAGATGTGGGTGGATAGTCGGAGGATGCATATTGAGAGCTTGACCCGCTAGGATGAGATGTACCAGATGATTGAGGATTCCCAAAGATTTAACAAAGAGACTAGGAGGATGTAGGAAGAGTCTCCGAAGACTCAAAATGACATGTACGCCTCCTACAGAGATGAGCTCGTGGAATTTCGGGCCGGACACTACCCTCCTCCACCGCCACCGTTAGACTATTAGGGCTATCCCCTATTCCTCATTCCCTATCCTTAGTTTTTAGATGCTTATGTTCTTGATGATTTGTACTATTGTGGTGATTGTACTCTTGATTAATTTGATGATGTGATGATTTGGATTTTGAGCCTTTGATGATTTTATTGATGCTATGATTCTCTTGATTATATTTGAGCTTATTGTCTAGTGATGATTATGCCTTGATGATTTCTTTGGATTCCTTATTCTTTTGATTCCTTATTCTTTGATTTGAGCTTAATTGTGGATTTATTTATATATCTTTGAGTATTATTCTTGTGGTAGTGAGTATGCTTGGATTTATGTACATGAGCACTTGTGTTTGATTTGCAAGACTTATTGAATTTTGATATGATCATGAGTAGATTAGTAGCTTGAAGCTAGCTTGCTTGATTTATTATGTGAAGATGAATGTGATTGATAATGCTTGATTCATTGCTCAATTTAAGCCCGTGAGCTTTTGTGCCTTAATAATCGTACATCTTATACGGTTGATTTGATTTCTTTGTGAGTGCATCATTCATGATTTGTATGCTAGAACTTGCCACTAGACTTGTTGATATTGATCTTTGAGTGATGTCTTGAAAGTGATAAGAGGCCATGTTTGATATGATTAGTCACTTTGCCAAATTTTACCCACCAAATACATTTGATTTCCTTAGTAAACCATGTTAAGTCTTATGATCCTTATTCTTTGGCAAGCCAAGTGAGATTGAAACCATTTAGCCTATTTTTATGAGCCTTTCTTGTCCTATATGTAGTTGAGCTTGAATGTTGGCTAATGATGGTGATTTGATTGTTAAGTGTGGGAAGATGATGAGCAAAGTGATGAATGAAGCATAAAAGAAAGGTTGTGAAAAATTGAATTGTGAAGAGAAAAATTAGTGAAATGAAAAGAAAAATTCAATTTGTGAGCTTAAAAAGAGAAAGTTCAAGTGAATGGTGGATTGATCATTGAAGTTCGGAAGGAAGAGTGTGCTTGATGAAAAGTGAAGAGATGTGTATTGTATTGATTAGCTTACATTCAAGTCTCTACTACTTAGTCACTCTTATCCAAAAATATTCCACATTTCCAAAGAGCCTACATTACAACATAGAGAAAGATCTCTTTGATTCTTGATTGATCACAAGTGATTTTGATTGAGATTAAGTCTTTTGGCAAGCATATGGTGTACTTATTCATGAATTTGATGATTGAGTGCAATATACCTTTATACACTTGAGTGAAGAGTGAAACACTCCATGAAAGGAGCAATGTGTTGAGTATTTGATTGAGCATTTGTTGTAGCATGATTCATCTTGATTGCTAGTGGATAGTTGCATTGATACTTATGTTCATTGATGAGTTCGATTGTCCTATATTTCGTCTATAGTGCCATGTGACATAATTGCAATCAATTCACTCCTTTGTTCTTAGTTTCTACGTTGCTCGAGGACGAGCAACAATTCAAGTTTGGGGGTATGATTGGAATGAATTAATGCATGTTTTTAGGGCCTATTATAGTGCAAAAAGTGAGCTAAAGTGTTAGTTTTGTGCCTAAATGTGAAAAGTATCACTCTTTTGCCTAAAAGTATTACTTTGTGATTTTGATGTTTTTCGTCCGTTTCGCGAGTAAATCGGTGGAATTTTGCCAAAGCGAGAGTAGCGTTATTCTTAGAATGAAGAGACGAACATACCGGATTTAAAACGGGGTCGGGCCCAAAGCCCTTCTCGATAAAATTGCCCTGGTCTCGAGCACAAATCGAGGGGACGTAGACCTTGACTCGAGGGATAGGCTGGAGGGAAAGGATTTTAAAAATACAGCGGTCTCGACTCGAGGGAGGAACCTCGAGTTGAGGGATGGAGAATTGGCAAGATCCTCGAGTCGAGGTGAGCCTCGACTCGAGGCAGGGGAAAAATTTAAGAAGCGTGCTAGCAACTCTTGAGCCTCGACTAGAGGGCCTGAAGCTCGAGTCGAGCGGTGCCAAAACTGAAATTTGCGGTTTTAAAGCCCATTGAAGCCAAAGCAGAGCATAACTTGATTCTAGCAGTTTAGAGCGATTTCCGTGAGGTTCCATAGGCGAATTTTTCACTTTGTAGCTTGATTTCCATTGTAATTGATATAGATTGTTAGAATTAGATTAGATTCTACTTTTAGTCCATTAGATTAGCATTTTGATTCATTGTCATTGAAGATTCCAGCTGTGATTTGGGAGAAGAGAAGTTGATTTCCAAGTATTGTAGAAGACTAATCATTTCTACTTTTGTATATTGAAGCTCAATTGGTGATGTTCTTACCCTTTGCTCTCTTTAATTCATTGTTTGTGTTGATTAGATTGTTAATTGCTTTCTTAGATTTTCTACCCATGGCTTTTGCTTGTAGCACCATTGGCTAATAGCTTTGTGCTTGGGATAATTGAAATTAGGGATGAAGTGATTGCCTCATGCTATGATTGTTGATAATTGTGATCAATTGAATTAGCTTGCTTCCTAATTGTGATTCTTAATTGTGCTTCATGAAAAATTGTCTCTTTTGATTAATGGTTGATCACCCTAGCAATAGGCGAGAGTTAAGCTAACGTGATTAGGTGTTAATCGGGTTTCATTTTGCATGATTGTATGAATTGGGGACTTCTACATTGAGAGATGGGAAGAACTAAGGATATTCACATTAGGCATTGTGATATTAATGGAGTGATTAATTTCATGATGGTTTATGCTTTCTAATTTGATTGATTTGCACTTGGATACAATCATAGCTTGTTAATCATGTATTCCTTGATGGAGATTATCCTTTGCACCCAAATCCCCCATTGATTTTAGTATATTTGTTATTGCATCTTAAGTGTTTGATATATTGTTTGCATAATCTTGCCATTTAATTTCTTGCATTCTTATAGAGATTTTAGTCCTATATCTTGTTACAACTTTAGCCATCTAAAACTCTTATCCTTGAATTTCGTTTGCATACTTTCTCCCTTGGGTTCGATATTTTGCGATTGGTCTTAAAAGCTCTTGCCCTATACACTCCAATCACCTATCCTCCTCTTCTTTCTTCCTTGGCCTCGTCTTCCATCGTAGCTTCCTCCGGTTGGCTGACCCTCACCGTAGTGCAGCCAGCTCATCGATTTGATGCGAGCTTCTTCCCCTGCCGCCTCTAGCTTCACCGTGTCTGGCCTTATGCCAACTTCTTTCCTAGTTTCATTCACAACAATTTGTGAGGGTCTGCTCTCTTTCTTTCACCTCCTGTTCCCCCTTTTTACTTCATCGGCTAGGATAGTTGTGTTGGGACATCATGTGTCCGCAAGGGGCTTGCCAATGGATAAGGCCAAGATTGTGGCTATTGAGAAGTTGCTCCCTCCTAAGGATGAAAAGGGAATTCGATCTTTCCTTGGTCATGTCGGGTTCTACGAGCGATTTATTAAGAATTTCTCTCAAATCTCTAAACCTTTATCTCATCTCTTTGAAAAAGATGTTCCATTTGATTTTAACGATGTGTGTTTGATTGCTTTTAGGGCCTTGAAGGAAGCATTGACTAGTGCCCTTATTCTCATCACCCCGGATTGGACAAAGCCATTCATTCTCATGTGCGATGCTAGTGATTTTGCCATAGGGTCGTTTTAGGGCAATTGAGAGAGAAGAGGTTCCATGCCATCTACTATGCTTCCAAGACTTTCAACCCGGCGCAAGTAAAATACACCACAACCGAAAAGGAGATGCTTGCGGTCGTGTATGCTTTTGATAAGTTTCGACCCTATCTTGTGGGGTCGAAAACTATTGTGTACACCGACCATGCGACTATTCAATACCTTATGTCAAAGAAGGATGCCAAGCCCTGGTTGATTAGGTGGATTTTTCTCTTGCAAGAGTTCGACATGGAGATAGTAGACAAGAAAGGAAGTGAGAATGTTATTACGGACCACCTTTCTAGGCTTGAAGGAATGGAAGAGATGAAGAGAGATGTAGAAGAGGTTGAAGAGTCCTTCCCGATGAAGGGTTGTTGAGCATTGAAGAGGTGATGCGTGTTGGGAAAGAAGGGAAACTCCATGGTTTGCGGACTATGCAAATTTTTTGGCAAGTGGAGAGCTACCACCGGAGATGAATTCATATGAGAGGAAAGTTTTCTACAACCGTGTCAAGCACTTCATATGGGATGATCCGTATCTTTTCAAAGTTGGGGTTGACGGGATTCTTAGGAGGTGTGTGACTAGAAAGGAAGGAGTGGAGATCATGAGGCATTGCCACACTTTGCCTTGTGGAGGACACCATAACACCTCCAAAACCGTGAAGAAGATATTGTTGTCGGGGTTCAATTGGCCGACTTTGTTCAAAGATTGTGAGAAGTTCATCAAGGAGTGTGATAAGTGCCAACGGGTAGGAAACCTCACCAATAGGGATGAAATGCCTTTGAGTAACATTTTGAGGTGGAGATTTTTATGTATGGGGAGTCAATTTCATGGGACCATTTCCACCATCAATGGGGTATCAATACATCCTTGTTGGGGTTGACTACGTGTCAAAATGGATAGAGGCTATTCCTACTAAAAGCAATGATGCCAAGGTGGTCATGGAGTTCTTGAGAAGAATTTTTACAAGGTTTGGAGTTCCTAGAATCTTGATAAGCGATGGTGGAAGCCACTTCGTCAACAAAGCCATGGAAAAGCTCTTGTTAAGATACGATGTCAAGCACAAGGTGGCTACTCCTTACCATCCTCAAACTAATGGCTTGGCTGAAGTCTCTAATTGATTGATCAAGGGAATCTTAGAGAAGACGGTGAGAACAAGTAGAAAAAATTAGGCAAACAAGCTTGAGGATGCATTATGGGTATATAGGACAGCTTACAAGACACCTCTTGATATGTCCCCTTACCAATTGGTATATGGGAAGACTTGCCATCTTCCGGTTGAGCTTGAATACAAGGCTTTTGAGCTATTAAAAAGTTGAACCTTGATGAAGAGCTAGCGGGGAGAAAAGGGTCCTTCAATTGCATGAGTTGGAAGAGTTTAGGATGCATGCTTATGAGAATTCAAAGATCTTCAAGGAAAAGACAAAGAAGTGGCATGATTCAAAGCTTAGAAGGAAGGAATTCAAGGAAGATGATCAAGTGTTCCTCTTTAACTCTAGGTTGAAGCTCTTCCCGGAAAGCTTAAGTCACAATGGAGTGGGCCCTTTCGAGTTGCAAAGGTTTTTCCAAATGGGTACTTTGAGGTGGCAAATGAAAAAGATGAAAGATTTGTTGTGAATGGTCATAGGTTGAAGCATTATCACATGCCATCACAAAAGGAAGTGTTAGATGCTCTTGAGTTCCGTCCGGCAAAGGACGTTAAACCTAGTGCTAGATGGGAGGCAACACATCCTTTCTTGTTTTCTTGTTGTTGTTTTGTTATGTTGCTTTGAATAATTGGGTCTTGTGATCCTTGTAGGTTGTGAGAATTGCTTGGAACTTGAGGAGCTCTATGCATGCTTGATGGAAGATGGTGTTTAAAGGCTTATTGGTACAACACTTCCTTTCAAACTTAGACTTTTCTAAGTTTGGGGAGGTGTTCTTCTTACCTTAGCTTATCTTATGTGCTCTTGATTATTTTTGGGTTAGTTTTGTCTTGAGCTTAGTTTTGCACTTATTGCATATCTTTTAGTATCATTCTTGACATAGTGAGTGTGCTTGAGATCATGTACATTGTACTTGTGCTTGATTTGCAAGATATATTGAATTTTGATTTGATCATGAGTTGATTTGTGGCTTGAAGCTAGCATGATTAATAATTATGAGATGATAAATGTGATTGAAAATGCTTGATTAATTGCTCAATTTTAGCCCGTGAGCTTTTGTGCCTTTATAATCGTACATCTTATACGGTTGATACGATTTCATTGAGAGTGCATCATTCATGTCTATGTATGCTAGAACTTGCCTTTGGACTTGTTGAAATTGATCTTTGTGTGATTTCATGAAAATGATAAGAGGTCATGTTTGATATGATAAGTCACTTAACCAAATTTTTCCTCACCAAAAACATTTGATTTCCTTAGTGAGCCATTTTGAGCCTTATATCCTTATTCTTTGGCAAGCCAAGTGAGATTGAAGTTATTTGCCTATTTTTATGAGTCTTATTGTCCCATGATTAGTAGAGTTTGATTGTTGGCTAGATTATGGTGATTTGCTAGTGAAGTGTGGTGGGAAATGATGAGCTAAGTGATGATTGTTGAGAAGAAAGAACGAAAGGTTGTAAAAAAATTGAATTGCGAAAAATTTGTGAACATAAAAAAGAAAGATTCAAGTTGTGAGCTTAAAAGAGAAAGCTCAAAAGAATGGTGGTGTTTGAACATTGAAGTGCAAAAGAAAAAGAAGTGATTGATCAAAGTTTGAAGAGATGTGTTGTGAAGTGTTGCTTTCATTCAAGTCTCTACTACTTAGTCACTCTTATCCAAATACATCCCACCTATTCCAAATAGCCTACATTACAACCTTGATGAAAGACCTCTTTGATTCTTGATTGAACACAAATGATTTTGATTGAGATTGAGTTTATTGGCAAGCTTATGGTGTATAAGTTTGTGAATTTGATGATTGAGTGCATTATACCTTGATACACTTGAGAATAGAGTGAAACACTCCATGGAAGGAGCAACGTTTTGAGTGTTTGATTGAGCATTTGTTTGAGCATGATCTATCATGATTGCTAGTGGATAGTTGCATTGATACTTATGTTCATTGATGAGTTCGATTGTCTTCTATATCTTCTATGGTGCCATGTGACATAATTGCAATCAATTCACTCCTTTGTGCTTATTTGCTACGTTGCTCGAGGACGAGCAACACTTCAAGTTTGGGGGTATTATGATTGGAGTGAATTGATGCATGTTTTTAGGGGTTATTCTAGTGCAAAAAGTGATCAAAAGTGTTAGATGTTGTGCAAAAATGTGTAGAGTATCACTCTTTTGCCTAAAAAGTATTACTTAATGAATATTTGATATTTTTCGTCCGTTTTACGGGTAAATCGGTGGAATTTGGCCAAACCGAGAGTACCAGCATTCTTAGGATGAAGAGACGATCGAGACGGACGAAAACAGGGTCGAGGTGAAGCCCGAGTCGAGAAAATTCCTGGACTCGACCTGCGGTCGAGGTCGAGGGCCTCAACTCGAGGGTGAAGGCGAGATCGTTGAAAGTCAAATTTTGGAGGATGCCTCGAGTTGAGGGAGAGTACAAAAGTGGATCCCTCGAGTCGAGGGCTCACCACTGACTCGAGGTGGCGGCAATTTTGAAAAAGCATGTTAGCGACTCTTAACCTCGAGTCGAGGGATGCCAAAAACTGTTTTAGGATTTAAACCATTTTGAGCGGAAAATAGAGCATAATCCTCCTAGCATAGTTTAGAGCATTTATTAGGCAGTTTTAAGGCGAAAATTACATTCCATAGCTTAATTCTCCTTGTATTTGGATTAGATTCTTAGTTTTTTTTTATTGAATTCAAGCATTTGTATATTAGATTAGTGATTTGATCTATTAAATTTTCATTTTCAAGTTGTAATTGAAGAGGTGGAGATTGTAATTGAAGCTATTGTGAAGACTCAAGCATTTTTATTTTTGTTAATTGAAGACAATTGGTGATGTTCTTCTACTTTTCTCTCTTTAATTCATTGTTTGTATTGATTAGATCTTTAATTGCTTTATTAGATTTTTCACCCATGGCTTTTGCTCTTAGCACCGTGGGCTAATAGTTTTGTGCTTGGAATAATTGAAATTGGGGATGATGTGATTGCCTCATACTATGATTGTTGATAATTGTGATCAATTGAGTTAGATTGCTTCCTAATTGTGAATCTCATTGTGCTTCATGCAAAATTATCTCTTTAGATTAATGTTTGATCATCCTAGCCATAGGCGAGAGTTGAGCTAACATGATTAGGGATTAATCGGGTTATAATTTTGCATGATTGTATGAATTGGGGACTTCTTAATTGAGAGATTGGAAGGACTAAGAATACTCACATTAGGCATTGTGTTATTAATGGAGTGATTAATTTCATGATGGTTTATGCTTTCTAACTTGATTGATTTGCAATTTGATACAATCATAGCTTGTTAATCATTGATTCCTTGATGGAGATTATCCCTAGCACCCCTATCCCCCATTGATTTTAGCTTTATTTGATATTGCATATTAGGTGTTTGATCATTTGCTTGCATAGTCTTAGATTTTAATTCTTGCAATTGTCTTGTAGTGTTTAGTTCCAAACCCATCTTGCAACAATAGTCACTAATAACTTGCATTCTTAGGGCCTCACTTGCACACTAATTCCCTTGGGTTCGATATTCTTGATTGGTCTTAATGCCGCTTGCCGGAAAACTACAAATCACTAATGGTTCCGTGATCAATGGGTGTCTAGATAAGATTGATTTTCTTTTCTTATCTTTTTATCTTATCTACACCAAATGTAATCTGTAAATATGTCTATATGAATGAGATTGTGTGAACTTATACTGAACAACTTTGTCTTATCTTTTCAAGCATAAGTTCCTTATTGCTTTCTAAGAAAATATCAAGAAATTTTTCTAAGTGTTAATCATCCGAGAAAACTTTATTTCTCATAACAAAATTTTCTTAAGATTTTTCTAAGTATAAAATTTTCCATGCATGAAAATTTTCTTAAGCGTGAATAAGTGCTCTTATGTGAACTTATCTCGAGTAAAAGATGCTTACATATTTAATATGCTTATTTGATCATCTTGAAAAAGTCATCTGTTGAAAATTATTAGATCATGATTTTAGTTTTGATGAGTTAAAGTATATAGACTAGACAAACTCATATAAATAGGATGACCGGCCGAGATTGTATAGACCAGGTGATGTAGTAAGCTTTGTACTAGGTGATCGGACTAGGTTAAGCAAATGAAGTCAGGTGAGATTAGGAAGAAGGAGGTCGTCCCAAGACAGTCTTAAAAAGTCATCTGTTGGAGAGAATAAAGAAGAGATCAAGACGAGGTCAAGACCAGCTGAGTAGAATAAGAAAGGCGAGGTTTTCACCAAGTCGGCGGTGAGACGACTAACTCAAGATCACCGAGGTCAAGACAGGTTTTAAAGAAAAGTTTGTTAAGCGATTTTTTGTTGGTTACAACAAACTAACCGTCTTACGAGGCTTATAAATAGAAGTAAGCACAATTCTTAGAAGGACTCTTAGCACTCTTTACTCTGAAATTCACATTTTCTAAGCACTCACAAGTTTTCTAAAGTTTTCATAGTTTTCTAAGTGTTTAAAGAACACTTCTTTGTACATCTTCAAACATATTACGCCTTTGTATTTTCTAGAATTGCTAGATAGATTGATAGTTTGAAGATATCCTCAAGACGAAGATCATCAATCCTTGTAATTGTAATCATCGGTGAGTAAGTAAGTTAGTAAGTGAGTCGAGACCCTTCTTCAAGTTGAAGGAGGAGAGTGGATGTAGGATCTTTTGATCGAACCACTATAAATCGTGTGTCATTTACTTTACGCATTTATTTACATTGATAATCATTGTTTGAAAAATTTATTTGATTGCTTTTAGATCCTATTTTGAAAGATTGGGTTTAAAATTGTTTCCATTTGTTCAACTTTGTTTACTTTAATTGATAATCTGAATTTTGAAAAAGATTGGGATAATCTATTCAACCCCTCTTCTAGATTTTCTCTAGAAAGTTTACTTGTTGTTACTAAACACTCAATCTGGACCAACGAGATATCTCCGAGATTTTGGGATATCCTTTATTCTTGCTCTCTAAGTCATTCATCTCTTATAAATAGGAGAGTTGAAATAGTGTTTTAGGTATGCAGAAGGAATAAGTCATAAACGTCTCCATCAACTCCCTACTACTAAATTGTAGGTCAAATCACTCACCAAATTGTAGTTCAAATTTGGAATAAATCGTTGAGACCCGGTACTACAAATCAAGTATGAGTCTTTAGAGAGAGGAATCAAGAGATCAATGAGAGTTGTAATCCACAAATTCTTAATGAAAAATATGTTTACCATTCTTCTTTTCTTCGCCTTTTATATATTTATTTGCATTTGTTGAAATTTATTAGTTAACAAATTGTCACGCCCGGTGGGATGATTTTCGCTCTTCATCTCCACTCTTTAAAGATTCATAGAATTCATTAGAGCTTGCCAAATTAACCTTCGGCATGTCAAATCACCTTTTGAGTTCAACATCGAATTTCAAGACCAAGTTGCAGCGCTATGTGTTTCTACAACAAGTCTAAAAACTACTCTACGTCTCATCTCTTCTCTTCCTTTAAGAAACTTGAAGATCATTTGAATGGGTCCTCGCAAGCTCTACCTGATAGGGACCGGCTCATCAAACACTTTTAACGTCAATGCCATCACACGAAGCAAGTCAAAAAGGTCGCAAACTCGACCTCTTCAGAGAAAACCTATCAATCAACACTACCGCAAGCAAGTCATCCCACATTGCGGAAGGCAAGGAAGATAACTCTCCATGCTCTAATCCCGGCTCCTCGTCAAACTCTTCATCAACCTCAAGCATAGCTCCAGTCTAGATGATGAATGCCTCAACCGTCGAGGAACAGCTTACCCGTTTGACTAGAGTCATAGGGGGACTCACGCGTTATGTTTAAGAATAAGACTCCCGAATTTCTAGCTTTGATGGATACGGTGGAAAATGGTGAGACAAGTATCTCTAAGAGAAAGCTAGTTGAGGGGTACAATAACGAAGAAACTTCAACAAAGCATCATGCAAATCAAATCGAGCTAATTACAAAGGAGTTGCGTATTTCAACCGATGGAGGAATCCGTTTGGAGCAACTTAAGGAGCTCATACGGAAATGATGAAGGACAAGTTCGACAATGGTTCTAAGTCATCCTTCACTTATGCCAAAACATACACAAAAAGTTGATGGTTTGAAGATGCCGGTGGACTACCAACCTCCAAAATTCCAACAATTTGATGGCAAGGGAAATCACGAAGCAACACGTGGCCCATTTCGTAGAAACATGCAACAATGCTTTGGAACTTATGGAGATCTCTGGCCAAGCAATTCGTCCACTCCTTGAAAGGAAATGCCTTCGATTGGTATAGATCCTGGAAGCTAACTCCATTAATAGTTGAGATCAGATGGAACAAGAATTTCTAAATTGCTTCTACAAAGACAAGGAGAACAGTTAGCATGATCTAGTTGACTAACACTCAGCAATGGAAAGATGAACCGGTGATCGATTATATTAATCGATGGAGAAATCTAAGCCTCAACCGCAAAGATAGATTATCGAAACTTCGCAATCGAATTGTGTATCTAAGGGATGCAATGGGGTCTCCGATATATCCTCCAAGGAATCCAAACCACGTAACTTAAAAAAACTAGTAACAAGAGCCCATGACATGGAGCTAAGCATGATTGGAAGTGGAGTCGAAGGACCACCGAGTTCGCAGTTCAACTAAAGAATATAAAACAGATATGCCTCGTGATAGGGGCAAGAGGGTTGACCACGAAGGACATGCGACAAAAATAATATCCGTTCTCGAACTCTAATGTCTCCGGAATATTTTATGAATTGCTCGATGCAAAGTGATTGAGTTGCCTAAGACAAAATGGCCGGAGGAAGCTGGATGCATCGATTATCCAAAGTATTGAAAGTACCATTGGTTGGTGGGTCACTCAATTCAAGACTGTTTTATCTTCTAGGAAAAGATAATGCGGTTGGCTCAAGAAGGGGATATAGTCCTTAAAGAAACTATATAAAGGTTGTTTGAGTTAAAACTCCTTGACAAGAGAATAAACCTGTCCGAAATGCTCCTTAATACAAGTGAAAACTATCTAAAGTTTCTCAAATCTCCTTGACACGAGACAAAACTGTCTATGACTCTCGAATTGAGTCTTTAAATTAAATCTCCTTGACACGAGACAAAAGCGTCTATGACTCTCAAATTGAATCTTCAAATCAAATCTCCTCGACACGAGACTAAATTGTCTATAACTCTAAAATTGAGTCCATCAAATCAAGGCTTCTTCATACGAACAAAAACTATCTAAAACCCCTAAAATAAAATCATGTTCCTTTTGAACTACGTTATGACTTGATCCTCATTAAAGAGGTACGTATGCAACTTAAAAATTCAATAAGTTTAGTTAAAATTCAGAAGTTCAAAACCAAATAAGATAGTAAAGATTTTCTTTCTTTATTCACTTCAAGTCACAAATGACCGTGAACAAAGCACGAGGGGGCATCTCTAGCAAATTAATTTTGCACCCAATTAAATGTTGACACGTGAAAAATAAATATGAATATCAAATAAAATTGATTATTTATATTATAAAGAATTTAATTAAATTAATTCTTAAATTAAATTATTTATTAATATTTAATATAAACGTATTTGCCGAAATTAAATCCTCATGGATATTTAAATATTTGTAACTTGGTGGCAAAGTAATTAATTTACCATATAACGCATAAATCTTGTTAAAATAGAAAGTTAAATCAAATCAGTCCTACATTAAATCAAATCTTGTTAAAATGGACAGCTTAAATCAAATTTGTCCTACATGAAAATCGATGGGCTTCCGTGCCCACCCATCAAATCAATTTCAGCGAATCAAATCGCGTCACGTGGTAAGAAAAAGAAGAAAATTATGTATTTCCTTCAACTATAAATAGGGGTATTCATTCACTCATTTGATGCACAATTCCAGAGCTCAAGAAGACTTGAGGCGTTCTTGAGGACTCAAAGACATTCTTCGAGGCTTGAAGCGTTTTCAAGCAAGTCAATCAGAATGACGTCCGATCCGAGATCAAGATGTTCAACCCTCCGATCGAGGCGTTTCTCCTTGGCGACTTAAAGGCGTTCATCGCAGCTTTAAGAAGCGTTCTTCAAGCAAGTCAACCAAGAACTATGTTCGATCCGAGATCAAGGTGTGATTGTGGTATAATCGGATAAGAGTTATTAAGACCAAATCAAGTTTATCGAACCCAAGGGATAATATATGCAATGAGACCCTAGGACATGAGTTTTCAATGACTATTATTGCAAAGAATTAAAATCTATCAACAAGCAAGCAATGAATTAGACAATGAATTAAGCTAGAACAAGTAGCAATCTAAGCAAACTCAAGTAATCAAATGAGGAAAGGGGTGCTAGCTATCCACCAAGGAATCAATGATCACAACTATAATTGCATCAAATTGCTATTCAACCAAGATAGAAAGTATGAACATCATGCAATAATGTCTCCATTAATTCATCACACAATGCCTAAATGTGAGTATTCTTAGGGCAACTAATCTCTGGATTATGAAGCACCTAATCCATACAATCATACAAAAATTATAACTTGATTAATCCCTAATCACATTAGCTCAACTTTTGTATGCTGCTAGGGTGATCAAACACCAATCATAAGAGATAAAAATGCATGAAGCACAATTAGCATCACAATTAGGGCACTAACTATCTCAATTAAACAACTATCATCAACAATTATAGCAAGAGCAATCAAATTATCCTCAATTTCAATTATCCCAAACACAAGATAATTAGCCCATGGAGCAAAGTGCAAAATCCATGGGTGAAAAATCTAATTGCATGATCAACATGATAATCACAACAATTAAGCAATAGAAATTAGTAAAGAGGAAGAACTTCACCAATTTGGCCAAATGAACAACGAATTGAATGCTTGAATCTCCAAATGCAATCTTCTTCAATGGAATTACAACTTCAAGTGGTGATCTAGTGAATTAAAGGCTAATCTAATCCACAATCAATGAAAATCTAACTAAAAATGCAAATCTAATGATCTAGGGAGTGGAAATTGGCTTGGAACTTAAAAAATCGCCCTAAAAACGAGTGGTAACCTCCCTAAACTAACTCATGCTCTGTTTTTCGTCCAAGGGGATTAAAATTGGGATTTTTTCGCTCGGTATAGGCCTCGACTCGAGCACAGGGACCTCAAGTCGAGCTTGGTGAAGTCGCGCCACGTTTCTCTAAAAATATCCAGGCCTCGACTCGAGCTCGCCGTCTTGGCACCAACCTCGACTCGAGCTTGGTGCCCTCGAGTCGAGGCCTTCGAGAGTTAGACAAATTTTTGAAGAGGCATGAACCTCGAGTAGAGCTTCCCCGGCTTGACCAAATGGTCGAGTCCAATGATTTTTCTTGACCCGTTGACCACCTTTGACCCTCGAATTCTCCCATCTCGTTTGTCTCGTTCCCGTGTGAATATCCATGTGCTCGGTTTGGTTAGATTCCACCGAAATACCTGAAAACGAGACAAAACACATCAAAACTCATTAATTCCACACTTGTGATACTTTTCATACAAGGAAGTGATACCTTATACCTTTAAGCTCAAAAACTAATACTTTTCATCACTTTTGCAAATAAACACCACATTATTCATGAACTTATAACCACTCATCAAGGTGCTCAATCCCTCCGATCGACGTTTCTCCTTGAAGATTCAATGGCGTTCTTCATGGCTCCTTGAAGATCCAAAGGCGTTCATCCGGCCTTCAAGAACATTCATCCCGAAAGTCTCCGCAAATAGTGTTTAATCCTAGATAAGGCTCTTAAGCCCTTGGATTAACGCTATAAATCCACAAATCCAACCTTGGACGAGATCAAATCAAGATTTCGCCATCAAATCATCACTACAAAAATCCAAAATTAACGAGGGGATTAGCGAGGAAGAAAACCCTCGTTAATTAGCGAGGATAGGCGAGGCCGACATTAACGAGGGCCTTCGCGAGGGAAACGGGCCCTCGTTAACGAGGGCCGGGCCCTCGCCAAGCCCAAAATTAACGAGGGCGGGGGCCCCTCGCCAGCCCAAATTTACCGAGGGCTTGGGCCCTCGCTAGGCCCTCGTTAAAATCAATATAAATACCAGCCCTTTCCCCCAGCCCCACGCAGTTTTTCTCCCCACGCCTTCCACGCCGCCGCTGCCGCCGAAATTGGCCCATCCACTAGTTGGGCTTTGTTGTACTCGCCTAGGAACATTTCTACGGTGAGTTTTTATGATTTAATCGGTTAATTTTGTTGTTATTTTATCAATTTTGTATTTTTTCATATGCATGTATTTGTGTAATTTTGTTGTTAATTTTGTTGTTATTATACATATGTTTGTATAGGTATTGATTTATTAGTTATTTAGTGTTAATTTTTGTAATTATTATGTGTATTTTAATTATTAATAATTATTTAGAAATAATTAGTAGTATATATAATATTATTAATTATTTAGAGTTAGTATGTATATGTGCAATTATATAATTAGTAGTATAAAATTATTAATTTTATTTAGAATAATTAGTATGTATGCAATTATATAAATTTATTTTTAATATTATTATAATTTTAATTTAATTGTTATAATTTATATATTTGTAGGTGTGTTGAAAAAAGATTCGATCCGGGCATATAATTTCACTACACGCCTCCACTATCACCGTAAGTATTCTTTTTTAATTAATTATTTAAAGATATGCTTTTAATTTAATTGTAATAATTATTTGATTTAAAATTATTTTGCATGCATGATATATAATAATTTATATATATGGTGATCGATGTTCGATCAAATTTTGTATGATAGTTCAATTATAATATTAGTTTTGAAAATTGAATCGATGTTCGATTCAAGTTGATGTTGGAGTTGAGGATTGATGAATTGTTTGGTATTGTTTCTTTGTAGAATGTGCGTCCGACTTGATTAATTTTAATTAAGTGAAATGGATGCACTAGGAATTAATTACTTGATATATTAACTCGGGAATGCGATAAAATAAAACAAAACTCTGCCGAAATTTTTAGAAAATATATATATTAATATTAGGAAAAAAATATTAAGTGGAAGAATTAATTATATATGATTTAATTAAATTCTGAATCTTCATTAATTTGAAACAGATGAATTATTCAAGCCGTAGTTGGATGTATGGTCCAAGAACGATTAATGGCATGATATCTCCCGAATTTCTTAGTGGAATCGAATCGTTTATAGAATTCGCTACTAGTAACCCGGAATGGATGAGTGGAGGAAAGATTAGGTGTCCTTGCTCGAAATTCAAATGTAGGAACCATAGTTTTAGAGAACCCATTGACGTGAAATCACATTTGTTTAGGCATGGGTTTATGTCTAATTATCACAATTGGATTTTTTGCACGGTGAGCAAAATTGGAATTCTATGCCACACCGAAACTATGATCAGCCGGCGTCGACCTCATATAGAGTTGGCGATTTACACCGCAAAGCACCTAGCTCGTACCAAAATATGATGATGGACTTAAGTTCTGGTCCTAACATCGATTTCCAAAATGTGGAAGAAGAGCCCCTTAGTGAGGAACCTCCTAATCAAGCATGCCGCACATTTTTGACATGCTTCGTGCGGATCAGATCTGTATCTGGTTGCGAGTCTCATTCTCGATTGTCATTCAATGCCCGTCTTTTAAACATTAAAAGCGAGAATAAAGCTATGCGAAAGGGGTTACAATCAAATAGTTGATTTGATTAGTGAGATTTGCCCTCCGTAAAATCGGTGCCCAAGAAATTTTCGATACTAAAGCTGTTGATGGGTGGGATGGGTCTTCCCGTAGAGAGGATTGATTCTTTGTGCAAATAATTGTATGATATATTGGGGTGCGAGACGAGGAGCTTGAATCTTGTAAGGTTTGTGGTCGATCCCGATTCAAACCTCGCTAGGCGTGGTGTGGATGGTCGATGGAAAAAGAACAAATCCTTTCAAAGAGATGTTCTATTTTCCTATCATTCCTCGATTGCAGACCGTATCACCCACTACTACCGCTAAGGATATGATATGGCATGCTAGTTGCTATAATGATGAGGCTGGTGTTATGCGTCACCCCGCAAATTCGTTGGCTTGGAAACACCGGACTATTCATATCCCGATTTTGCGGTGAAATACGGAATGTGAGGTCGGGTTTGAGCACCGATGGTTTTGATCGTTTGGGCGATCGGGAAAACAGATTCGTCATGGCGATGATAGTGACACCGCATAATTTGCCCCCATGGTTGTGCATGAAAGAACAATTCATGTTTCCGACGGTTTTGGTGCACAGTCCTAAAAATCCGAAGGATAATATAGATGTATTTTTACCCACTAATTCATGATTTGAACATCTTTGTGGGGAAATGAGGTGGAAACCTATGATGTTGCTAGAAAGCGAGAATTTTATGATGCGAGCCGCATTAATCTGGACCATTAGTGACTTTCCGGCTTACTCAATCTTTATCGGATGGAGCACCGCCGGAAGGAATTGCTTGTCCATATTGTCTTGAGTACTCCGATGCCTTCACTTTAAAACTCGGCCAAACAAATGCGTGGTTTGATAACCATCGTAAGTTCTTACCGTGGGACATCCGTATCGCAGAACAAGACCGCATTCACGAAGAATGTAGTAGTTACGATGACCCACCACCCATCCGAACAGGTGAAATGCTTCTACAAGAAATTGATTGGTTGGGAGTACCGGAAAGTGACATAAGAGGGTGCCGAGGCCCACAATGAAGATTAGATGGTGGCTGGAGGAAGAAAAGTATTTTTGGGATTTGCCATATTGGAGTACCCTCTTGATCCGACATAATTTGGATGTGATGCACATTGAAAAAATGTGTTTGATAATTTGTTCTACACAAAGTGATGAATGTGGAAGGGAAAACAAAAGACACAAATAAGTCTAGGGATGAACTTAATGAATATTGTCGTCGTCCCTCTCTAGAGAAATGTCAACGCTCAAGTTTATAACGTTCAACTTTTGTTAATTATACCGTTAATCCGTATATTAAATAATCAAATCCCCTTTTGTAGTATATTTTCCGAGCAATTGCAAAAATACCAACCGGGACTCTCGAGGGCTGAACAAGATAATAGACTACAAGATGAGTTTGCATCGTGGTTTGAACAACTTGTAAGGATAAACAATATTCAAAATCGGTGGATACGTGATCTTTCTAGCGGTCCTTCGAGTTGTGTCACCACATACCCTGGATATTACGTGAATGGTTACAAATTTCACACACGAACTTATGGCTCATCCAAATCTACTTCAAATTGTGGCGTTTGTATCAAGGGTAAAAATTATGATGCAGATGAGAATGATTTCTACGGGATCCTCGAGGAAGTAGTGCAATTGGAGTACCCGGACGTATTGAGAAAAATGTTGTTCTGTTCAAGTGTGAGTGGTTTGATCCATCCGTGCCAAATGGAACTAGAGTACATCCTCATTACAAACTTGTGGACGTTAATCAAAGGGAAGATACGACCGCTACGATCCTTTTGTGTTAGCAAGTCAAGCCACTCAAGTTTACTATTGCAAGTACCCGGAAAGCGTAGACATGAGTGGTTGGCCGTTTGCAAAATCAAACCGAGATCCTTGGTCGAGACCGTGCCAACGAATGAACAAGAGCTTCCCCTTTCAAGACGACCTTGAGTCCCAAATTAATATTGTGCAAACGGATGATGATCCAATCATATTGTGGATGTCAACGGTGCACTAATTGATATTGAAAATAATGAAGAAGAGGAAGGAGAAGACGAAGAAGAAGAAGAAAATGATGATGATGAGGAGGAGGAGAGTGAAGAGGAGGAGGAGGATGAAAACTTCAGTATGAATATTGAATATATAGTGTAATAATTATGTGTGTTTCATTTTAATGCACTTTGGTCGAGTATATGATGAATTATTTGTTATTGAAATGTGTAATAATGTGCTTTTATTTAATTATTATTACGGATGAGCGGACCGTCTGGATGGAGGGGACCGTGCGGGTCCGAGGACGATTTGGGGTCGACGGAGCGTCCGGATTCAGGTCGAGGGTACCAGATCGGTACCCATTATTCAGAGATGAAGCGGACGAGGCCGTGTCGGCTCTGAGTCTTATGAGGACCATCCAGATCCAGCTCCAGCCTCACGGGTTCGATCGTGGATATATGGATCTACATGGGCACGTAAGTTAAATACTTGTGAATAATAAAGCGTGTCATATTTATATGTCTATTAATTTCGCGTGTTTATTCCGTTTTGCGGAGGTTGATGCCATCGAATCGGTATCCAGGATTATTCGGGATATTATGTACAAACAAATGGAGCCCGGTGCATTAACTTTCTGGATGATATCTCCTCGGAGGTCAGACGTCTTGAGTCATTTCGGGTACATTATATTTTGTTATTCGCTATTTAATTTTGATTAATTTATAAACTTTAACGCTTATTGAGTACAATAATATTTTATTTGGCAGCGAGTGACTAGGTGGGACCCTTCCGCTACGAATTCAACGGAGGTGTATCATTGTTCCTTCGTAGAGCGCGGAAAGATACATCGATATCTTGAACAACGTGAAAACGTTGTTCTTCACCAAGAGCAGTGCACGGATGGGATGACACCATCTTCAATCCATTGCTTTCGAGTATTGGGGTAGAGAAGAGGTGAGGTCAAAGAGCGCGCAGTTGTAGGAGGAATCGAATGTCGGAGCACGGAGGTGGGAATGCGCATCTCCCGTCATAGGGGCGGATCCCGTGGAGCGGCCGAGTATTCATATGACTTTGTAAGTAATTTTTAATGTTAGTTCAATATTTTAATTAAACACGTGGTTCTAATTAAATAAATACGGGAGAGGAAGCATGGACGGCCCCCACCGATCGGGACATAGTGCGGCATTACCACGCAACTCCTGAAGGGGAGTACACCTACGGAAATTTATTAGTGACACGGTTGTAAGTATTTTCATTTTATATTATGTAATAATTTATAAAAAAATTATATATATGTCTATTTTTGTAATCTAAAATTTTAATTGTGAAAATATTCGTACAGTATGAAGTACAAGAGGCGGCCTCACGGATGCCTCGGCCCTCCGAGGGTCGAGCTCCGAACCCCAACCCGACTTATCCCGAGATCTATGTCCAAAGAGTTGGAAAACAACACGGGAGGGTTCGGGGTCTCGGTCGATTGGGTAAGTCCAGACCACATCCCCTCCGGCTCTTGTTCAACATTGAGCACTCCTCCTAGTGGGATCACCCAAGTGATATGGACCGGATGCTCCAAGAGGAGCGTGAGAGGGTGCGGTTGGAGATGGAGCAGATGCGAGAGCAGATGCGAGCGGAGATGCGAGCGGAGTTGCAGCGGACATGCAACGTCAACTCCGGGAGATGTTGCGGGGTTGCGGGTTCCTTCCCTGGTGGTGATATTCCCCAGTGGTCCGGGTGGTTACGATCGGTCATCCCGTGGGTCCCGGGGTTCTAGGCGCCGCTAAATGAATTATTTGTGTTTAAAACTATAAATTTTTCGAATGTTAATTAAGAATTTATGAATTTTAAATGTTTATGAGTATGAATTTTAATTAATTTATAAGATGATGAATTTTAGTTATTTAAAGTATCAATTTTAATTGTTTAAGAGTACATATTTACACATGATAATATAGTTGATAATTTAATTGAATATATATGTGATAATAATAATAATTATAAACATGATAATATATATATGCAATAATAATAATAACAATAATATATGATAACATGTATATAGTGAATTTTAGGATACATTTTAATTGAATATATACAATATTAATAATTATAAAATAATAATATATATACTAATTGAATAGTGTAATAATGTGGTTTTATTTAATTATTGTATATAGTAAATGATAGGATACAATTTAATTGAATATATACAATAATTATAAAATAATAATAAATATATTAAATATTGTATACAATTTAATTGAATATATATAATAATTACAAAATAATAATAAATATATTAAATATAGTATACAATTTAATTGAATATATACAATAATTATAAAATAATAATAAATATATTAAATATTGTATACAATTTAATTGAATATATATAATAATTAAAAAATAATAATAAATATATTAAATATAGTATACAATTTAATTGAATATATGTGATAACATATATAATCGAATAATAGTTATATTAAACATATTTAATTGAATAACATTTATAAATTAAAAATATATAAAATATTGAACATAATATGATATTAATATATTTAAAAGCAAAAACATATCGAATGATTAGCTTTGCCCAAACGGTAAAGCGCCCAAGCTCTCTCCTCCACTCTCTCGGAGGTCGCGGGTTCGAATCCCTTGCCACGCGAAAAAACGCCCGGCTAGCCCCGTCGCGGCCGGGCGCGGGTTCGATCCCCACGGCCGCAATTCTTTTTTATTAGCAATGATTTTAGCGAGGGGAGAGACGAGGGGCCCGCCCTCGCCAGGTGGCCCTCGCCGATTCCCTCGCCCGCCGAACCCCTTGCCAAAACCCTCGCCACACGCCCCTCGCCAAAACCCTCGCCACATACCCCTCGGTAAAGCCCTCGCTAAACTCGCCTCGCCGAATCCTCGCTAATTAACGAGGGCGGGTGCCCTCGCTAATTGCCGAGGGATTTGGCGAGGAAGTGTTTACCGACAAGGTTTTTGCCGAGGGCTACCTTCCTCGGTAAAGCCCTCGCCAACCCCCTCCCCTCGTTAATTCCCTCGCTAACCCCCTCGCCAAATTCGTTTTTTGTGGTGCATCCAAGTCAATGCCAAAACATTAAGAGAAGAATCAGAGGGTCATATTTAGAGATCGAATCCACTAAGTTTAATCGGTTTTATCCGACTAAAAAAATTAAATTGTAAACCTTTTCGTGTTTTTATTAACTAATTACACCAAATTTATTGTTACAATAACGTTGAATTTATTCCCTTTTATTTAATATTTTAATTATTAAATTTATTAAACAAGTCTCTCAATTTTTAAATTTGTTTGTTGTGTATGTCTATTTAATTCTCTCTTATTTTAATATTTTTATAATTATTAAATTTTAATATTCTAAAATAATGTTGTGCTGTCTATGATTTTAGTGTCTTCATTTCAATATGAAACTTATAAGTTATGATTTTTATAAGTGCATATTTATTTTTAATGTTACATAAGAAATATATAAAAATAGGCAAAAATCATTTTAACGATTAGATCGTCAGTTTAATCCGACCAATATCCAATCCGGTTTGATCATCGCTCCGATAATGGAAACACTGATCTCATCACAATGATACGCTTTGACAAAGTCTTTGCTTTATTTGAATGGCTTTAACTGGAGACACGCCTAAATTACTATTTTGGTGGAACCCATGTTTGATAACAAAACATAACAACTCTACGCGTTTTTTCCGTTTCGTCTAAATTATTTATTTATTTATTTAAATACACAAAATTTAGCGTGAAACAATTTTATAATATGAAATTAATATTATTAAATTCATTTACCGATATCATAACATTTACTTAATGATATTGTTATATTTATAAATTAATATTATAATCTAAAATAGTTATGATGTCAATAAATAATTATAATAGTCAGTTTATAGTATAAAACTAATTTATAGGAAGTGGCTCTTTTAAATAAGGCATGCGTACCTTTCAATGGTTTCCGCGTTCCATGTGCTTCTTTATCCAATTTCATTATCACTAATACCAATTTTAATGGCCAATATTGATAGCTTCACATAAACGCGGAAAACACCCTTCCTGAATTTCCCTACACTTCACATGCGCCTTGATGCACATAAAATTATTAAATTACAATTTGGAAATATAAATCAAAATGGATTCATTAATTACACGTAAAATTACAATTTTTTTACAAATTACAATTTAATAAAAAATTTTGATCATGATAAATTAAATCTCGATTTACCATATTTTGGCAATTCAAACCAACAGATAGAATCGCTCCTACCCAATGTTCTAAAAACGGCTTGGGCGCCCGCCTATTTGCCGCCTAGGCGCTAGTCGGCCCCATGCCGCACCGCTTTTGCCTTAAAACGCGTCTAGTAAAAAGGTATAATAATTAGTCGAATTAATACCGACTAATACCGATTAGGCGGGTCTAATCCTATTTAATCCGCTAATTTATCTTTGAATTTTTATTAATTAATTTTTTTATTAAGTTTAATACATGAATCTTTATTTCTTTACTTCATTTTAAGTTGTATTGTATTTTTTGTTGTATTACTAGTTTGCTATTACTTAGAATTATAACAAATTGTAGGTGGCCTTGTTAATTTTAATATTCCTAAGTATATTTTTTATGTATTATTAATTAAATATTTTTTAAAATTATTATATTATGAATTTTAGGTGGTTTCGACTAAAACTCGTCCAGACCAGACTAAACGATCTAGACGTTATACCCCGGTTGTAATACCCTTAATACTTTTTAGTATTATTTATTATTTTTATTAATTTACAAATATCGAGTTTTATTAAAATTAAATATTTTTCATATCTTGTAAATTTTAACAAATAATATCTTTCAAATTTCATTATTTTCTAAAAAGAATAATTTATTTAAAATCAAATCTTGAGTTTTCTATGAGATACAAATACCTAATTTTTCTCACTAGAAAATATATTTTCTTCCCTATTTTTAAGTTCCTAAAACTTTTAAATCCCTTATTCAATTTCACCGTCAATTTTTAAATCCTAATTTAAATTTAAATTTAAATTTCAATTCTTATCTCTCAATTAAATTCTAATATTTTTTTATTAGTCTTTTTTTCACTCAAGCCCAAGCTCAATCCCTGCCTAATACTTATTTATATAAGAGTTTTAACGTAGAAAAAAATATCATTCTCTTCCTCCACCATAGACGTGAGTTTGCTTGGTTCATAGGGTTGCGACACTTGCCCATTTTCTTTGCGAAAGCTTGATAATTATTTTCTTCCTCCCATTCACTTTTTATTTATCACTACTCGCAAATTCTCACTCTTCTATTGATAAAAGACATAATCTAATACTTAGTTTCTATCTACTTAAGATATCTAGTTATTTTTTACTTTCTCTGTAAATGCTTTGTTTTCTATCTCTCACGCTCATTATATTATATATATATACACACGACATATATGTAAAGTGATTTTTGTTGGTGATGAATTAATATGGTGGGCTTTTGATTTTTATTTTTTTTTGGTTCAGTAAGTGGTATGATTTTGGGTATAGTGCAGTCATGCTTATCTAAACTTATGTTAGTCCCACTCTCTTTCATGCTAAATTAGATTATTAATATTTATCTTATTAACGAGATTAAATTAATTATATAGGCTTATCTAGATAGGTCTATTCAGATTGTGTCCATGACAAAGGTGATGCATAGTATTTATTTTGGAAGAATTCTTAGTTTTTGTGCGTGGGTTTAAGAATTGTGTAAGTTAGATTAAGATTTTCAATTATTATTTGGGGTTTTACTAGTGATGCACGTCAATTTTTGTTGGTACTATTTTAGCAAAATTAAGCTACTTGCTAATAATTGTTTTTTTTTAATTATTAGTTGATGTACAATTTGGGAATTATCCCAAATTAATTTATGATTTCTTATAATTAAGTCCCCAACTACAACTGTTAGCCCTTTTAGAAATTTGATTAGGATATGTGCTAATTAAATGTAAATAATTATTATGCTAGGTGACGAAAGTTTGAAGCTTAATTTTACAAGGCTATTTTGTTACACTCTGCAGTGATCAATTAAGATGAGGATTTAATTGCTCTAAGCTCTACGGTGGTATCATAGAGTATTGCATGTTTTATTCAATATTTAATGACTATTGTAAATTATGTGATTATCTCGCTTGAATTTTATTATTCCATGTTATTCTAATAGTCGGGGGCCCTTATGAGGTCCGGGATCGACGGAGTCTTCGGGTGTATCCCGCCGTGCTCAATGGCAAAGTCTAATAGCTAGGGGCCCTAATGGGTTCGAGATCGACGGATCTTCGGGTTTAACCCGGCCGAGCTCCACTCTACGTGTGATAATACCAGAGTCTTTAAATGGCTTTGGGAAAGCTCACAACTCCATTTTTATGTTGGCAAAGTATCAATGACAAAGTGGCAAAGTATCATTGGTAAAGTGACAAAGTATTAATGACAATGTTGGCAATGTTTATTATTGACAAAGTTCATGTGAATTTATTTATTTTAGTTGATTATCATGTATTTACTTGTGTATTAAATTTTGAATAAATTTTTGTTGGCCCCACAGATTGAGTGTATAACAAAGAGCTTAGATAACCTTACGGTAAAAATCTAGAAGGGGGTTGAATAGATTTTCAAATCCTTTTTCAAAGACAAGATGGTCTATTCAAAGTATCAAAGCTTATGCGGCGGAAAAGCGATTTTAACTCAATCTCTATGGATCAAAAGCAATCGATTAAGATTACGAAATTGAATTTAATTGAATGTATGAAGAATAACAAGATAAGTAAAATAAAACAAGTAAAGAACACCAAGACTTATAGTGGTTCGGATCAAGCAGATCCTAGATCCACTCTCCTTCTTCAACTTGAAGAAGGGCCTCGACTACTTACTATCTTACTTACTTACAAACGCGTACAAATACAACTTTTGAAGATCTCTATCTTGATCTTATCTTTAATCTGCCTATCTTTACGGAAATTCATAGATTACGGTGCGAAGTGTTGAAGATACAAAATAAGTGTTCTAAAACACTTTGAATTTTTGAATATTGCTTTGAAAACTTTTTGTGTGATTCTAGAGAACTTGTGAGTAATGTGAATGAAAGTGCTGAAAAATTATTCTAGAAAGCGTGCCTAAATATATTTATAAGTCCGAGAAATGATTGGAGTAGTAATCCGGTAAGTGGTATTAAGACCAATCGCAAATATCGAACCCAAGGGAAAAAGTATGCACGTGAGGCCCTAGAAATACAAGTTCTTAGTGACTATTGTTGCAACAAGGGTTGGCACTAGCACTACAAAGCACTTGCAAAAATACAAATTAACAACAAGCAAACAAATAATCGAACACTTGAGATGCGAGAACAAAAACAACAATAAATGGTGGGATAGGGGTGCTAGGGCTAACATCCATCAAGAAATCATCAATCAACAAGCTACAATTGAATCAAATTGCAAATCAACTAAGATAGAAAGCATTAAATCATCATGAAATTAATCACTCCATTAATAACACAATGCCTAATGTGAGTATCCTTAGTCCTTCCCATCTCTCAATGTAGAAGTCCCCAATCCACACATTCATACAAAATTATAACCCGATTAATCCCGGATCACGTTAGCTCAACTCTCGCCTATTGCTAGGGTGATCAAACATTAATCTAAAGAGATAATTTTGCATGAAGCACAATTGAGAATCACAATTAGGAAGCAATTTACTCAATTGATTTCCAATCATCAACAATCATAGCATAGTCAATCAAATCATCCTCAATTTCAATTAACCCAAACACAAGAGAGTTAGCCCATGGTGCCAAGGGCAAAATCCATGGGAAGAAGATGAAATTGAACAAATACAAAACAAATCACAACAAATAAGAAATTTAAAAGAGAAGAGAGGAAGAACATCACCAATTGAATTAAATCCACATCAAGAGGAATTCTTGAGTCTTCAATACAAATCTTCAAATGAAATACAAGCTTGAATTGATGAATCAACAAGGATCAAATGCTAAACTAGAGTTAATCTAATCAACAACAATTGAAATCTAAATCTAAATCTACCTTCTACACTACCTACAATGAGATATTGGCTTTGGGCCTAAGAAATCGCCCCAAAATCGCCACTAACTACTCTATCTAATTGTCTCCTCATTATGCTCTGCATCAGGCTTTAAATAGACGATTTTCTAAAAAACCTCCCCTCGAGTCGAGGCTCAGCCCTCGACTCGAGGCTTGTCATTTTGCCTCTCCCTCGACTCAAGGCTAGCCCTCGAGTTGAGGCTTGCCTGCTTTGCACATCCCTCGACTCGTCGAGTCGAGGTTTCTCTAAATTTTGACTTTTCAATATTTGTCTTATCCCTCGAGTCGAGGCTTCGGCCCTCGACCGGAGGTCGAGACCAGGGCATTTTTCCGGCCGGACTCCACCTCCGACCCCGTTTTTGTCCGTCTCATCTGTCTCTTCATTTTAAGCATGCGGTACTCTCGGTTTGGCCAAAATCCCCGATTTACCTATAAAACGGATGAAAAACATCAATAATTCATCAAGTAATACTTTTTAGGCAAAATAGTGATACTCTACACATTTATGCACAAAAGCTAACACTTTGATCACTTTTTGCACTCAAATAAGCCCTAAACATGCATCAATTCACTCAAATCATAATACCCCCAAACTTGAAGTGTTGCTCGTCCTCGAGCAACGTAGAAACTAAGCACAAAGGAGTGAATTGATTGCAATTATGTCACATGGCACCATAGGCGAAGCGGAAGACAAAGCGAACTCATCAATGATCAATAGTATCAATGCAACTATCCACTAGCAATCATGATAGGTCATGCTCAAATAAATGCTCAATCAAACACTTTACACATTGCACCTTCCATGAAGTGTTTCACTCTTCACTCAAGTGTATAAAGGTTAAATGCACTCAATCATCAAATTCACAAATAAGTACACCATATGCTTGCCAAAAGACTTAATCTCAATCAATATCATTTGTGTTCAATCAAGAATCAAAGAGGTCTTTCTTCTAGGTTGTAACGTAGGCTCTTTGGAAAGGTGGTTGTTTTTGGATAAGAGTGACTAAGTAGTAGAGACTTAAATGAAAGCTAATCAATACAAAACACATCTCTTAAGCTTTCTTTCACTTAAAGATCAATCAACTCCTTCTTTTGCACTTCAAGATCAATCACCACCATTCACTTGAGCTTTCTTTCACTTAAGCTCACAATTGAATTTTTCCTCTTCATGTTCATATTTTTCACAATTCAAATTTTTTCACAACCTTTCTTCTCTTCATCACTTAGCACATCAATTTTCCACCAAACTTTGCAATCAAATCACCATCTATAACCAACAATCAAGCTCTACTAAGCATAGAACAAGAAGGCTCATCAAAATAGGCAAATGGTTTCAATTTCACTTGGCTTGCCAAAGAATAAGGATATTAGGCTCAACATGGCTCACTAAGGAAATCAAATGTTTTGGTGGGGAAAAATTTGGTTAAGTGACTTATCAATCAAACATGGCCTCTTATCATTTTCATGAAATCACACAAAAATCAATATCAACAAGTCTAGAGGCAAGTTCTAGCATACAAATCTATGAATGATGCACTCACAAAGAAATTCAAATCAACCGTATAAGATGTACAATTATAAAGGCACAAAAGCTCACGGGCTAAAATTGAGCAATGAATCAAGCATCATCAATTACATCTATCTTCACACAATCAATCAATCAATCATACTAGCTTCAAGCTACAAATCAACTCATGATCAAATCTTAATTCAATAGGTCTTGCAAATCAAGCACAAGTGCTCATGTACATAAGTCCAAGCACACTCACTACATCAAAAATGATACTAAAAGATATGCAATAAATCCACAATTAAGCTCATAATCAAAACTATCCCAAAATAATAGGAATCCAAGAGATCAACAGAATGTAATCATCATAATACAATAAACTCAATAAGATCAAAGCATCATAACCATCATCCATAAAGTCATCACAAATCCAAAACATCATCACATTAAATCCAACTCATGGAGTACAATCACCAATCAACATCAAATCATACACATCACTAAGGAGATAATGAACTAAATAACTAGAGGAGAGGGATGAGGAAGTAGGGAGTAGCCCTAATAGTCGGGACGGCGGCGACGGAGGAGGGTAGGGGCCCGGCCCAAAGTTCCGTGAGCTGAACCTGCTGGAGGAGCGCATACATATCCTGCCGAGTCTTACGAGTCTCCTCCATCATCCGATAACACTCATCACGGAGAGTCGGGCACTCGAGCTGCATACGCCGGCTATCTGCTCACATCTCCTCCGTCGAGTCCACGACCTCTCGTGATGAGCTCCCCGCCTCGTACTCCCGACTCCTCATCTCATCCCGCGGTACATATTAATCTCCACTGTAATCCTCATCCATATGTATTGGCTCATCCTCCTCCCGAGCCTGCTCCTCCTCGTCCTCATCATCATCGTCTCAGATCAGCTCCCTCGGCGGCTCCCTCGGCCTCATCCTCATCAGACCCGGACTATTGTCCCTCCTCATCATCATCGTCACCGAGATCAACTCCATGCTCGCGGGTATAAGCGTCGATCGCCTCGTGTGGCCAGCGTGACCACATCACGGAGGTTGATGGTCACAAAAGCCTGAGCACCGAACACGGTCGTCAACCTCTTATTCGGAAGGGAATCGGCCACCGTGGTGCTGCTGGAAGCACCAAGTCCTACTGATGCGGTCGGGTGTCCTCATACGCTGCATGGTGTCTGTAGTGAGATCGGGGCCTCCAAAGTGCTCTAAGGTTGTGAGTGGGAATGCCGAGGTGCTCAAAGCAATCAAAGTGATCGTACCCTCGAAGTGAATCTTCTTGAATTTCATGCTTGTAACCCGCTCAAACAAATAACGAGAGGTAAGCGGCGGTGATTGGAGTAGTATTTCCGGGCAAGCGGTATTAAGACCAATCACAAATATCGAACCCAAAGGAGTAAGTATGCAAGCGAGGCCCTAAGGATACAAGTTCTAAGTGATTAGTGTTGCAAAAATGGGTTTAAGACTAAATTCTACAAGAATATGGCAAGAATAAAAATCTACAACTAATGCAAGCAATTGATCAAACACTTAAAATGCAATATCAAACAAGCTAAATCAAATGGGGGAATGGGGTGCAAGGGATAATCTCCATCAAGGAATCCATGATTAACAAGTTATAATTGTATCCAAATGCAAATCAATCATATTAGAAAGCATAAACCATCATGAAATTAATCACTCCATTAAAATCACAATGCCTAATGTGAGTATTCTTAGTCCTTCCCATCTCTCAATGTAGAAGTCCCCAATTCATAAAATCATGCAAAATTGTAACCCGATTAACACCTAATCACGTTAGTTTAACTCTCGCCTATTGCTAGGGTGATCAACCATTAATCTAAAGAGATAATTTTTCATGAAGCACAATTAAGAATCACAATTAGGAAGCAATCTAATTCAATTGATCACAATTATCAACAATTATAGCATGAGGCAATCACATCATCCCCAATTTCAATTATCCCAAGCACAAAGCTATTAGCCCATGGTGCTAAGTGCAAAAGTCATGTGTGAAAAATCTTGGAAAGCAAATAACAAGCTAATCACTATAAATAAGGAATTAAAGAGAGAAAAGTAGAAGAACATCACCAATTGGTCTTCACTTAAAAAAAATAAGAATGCTTCAATCCTCCACAATGCTTGGAATTCAATTCTCTACTCTTCAATTACAACTTGAAACTCAAAATCTAATGGATCAAAATGCTAATCTAATGATTACAAGCTTGAATCTAATCAAAATCTATCAATCTAATGCGATTACGAGTAGAATTAAGCTAGGAAATGAGAAATTCGCTCAGAAACTACCTAGAAACCTGCTCTAAACCGATATGGGAAGAGTATGCTCTGTTTTTGGATCTAAGTGGCTTAAAACCAGAATTTTTCGGTTTTGGGCCCCCTCGACTCGAGGTTGGGGCCCTCGAGTCAAGGCCCAATAGTTGCTAATGCGACTTTAAAAATCCTCTGCCTCGAGCCGAGGCTCAGCCCTCGACTCGAGGATGCTCAATTTCTCGATCCCTCGACTCAAGGCTCCTCCCTCAAGTCGAGGCAGCTCCAATTTCAAAATCATCTTCCCTCCATTCAATCCCTCGACTCGAGGCCTTGGGCCCTCGACCAAAGGTCGAGCCCAGAGTATTTTTGGGCGGAACTCCGACTTCGACCCCGTTTTCGTCCATCTCTTCATTCTAAGCATGTTGGTACTCTCGGTTTGGCAAAATTCCACCGTTTTACCTGAAAAATGGACGAAAAACATCAAATACTCATCAAATAATACTTTTTAGGCAAATAAGTGATACTTTACACATTTATGCACAAAAACTAACATAAGTGATCACTTTTTGCACTCAAATAAGCCTTAAAAACATGCATCAATTCACTCCAATCATAATACCTCCAAACTTGAAGTGTTGCTCGTCCTCGAGCAACGTAGCAACTAAGCACAAAGGAGTGAATTGATTGCAATTATGTCACATGGCACCATAGAAAATAAAGAAGACAATCGAACTTCGTCAACGAGCATAAGTCTCGATGCAATTATCCACTAGCAATCAAGATGAATCATGCTCCAACAAATGCAACATCAAATACTCAACACATTGCTCCTTCCATGGAGTGTTTCACTCTTCTCTCAAGTGTATCAAGATATCATGCACTCAATCATCAAATTCACAAACTTGCACACCATATGCTTGCCAATAGACTTAAACTCAATCAAAATCCTTTGCGTTCAATCAAGAATCAAAGAGGTCTTTCTCTTGGGTTGTAATGTAGGCTCTTTGGAAAGGAGGGATATATTTGGATAAAAGTGACTAAGTAGTAGAGACTTGAATGAAAGCTAAGAAAAACAATTCACATCTCTTCAATCATTGTCAAGCAACTCTTTCATGCACTTAGAATTCAATCACCACCATTCACTTGAGCTTTCTTTTACTTAGGCTCAAAAATTGAATCTTTCTTCTTTTCATGTTCACAACTTTCTTTTCACAATTCAATTTTTCACAACCTTTCTTCTCTTCATCACTTAACACTTAATTCTCCACCACACTTAGCAATCAAATCACCATCATTAGCCAACAATCAAGCTCTACTAAACATAGGACAAGAAGGCTCATCAAAATAGGCAAAATGGCTTCAATTTCACTTGGCTTGTCAAAGAATAAGGAAATAAGCTCAAAATGACTCACTAAGGAAATCAAACGTATTTGGTGGGGAAAAATTTGGCAAAGTGACTCAACATATCAAACATGACCTCTTATCACTTTCATGAAATCACACAAAGATCAATATCAACAATTCTAGTGGCAAGTTCTAGCATCCAAATCCATGAATGATGCACTCACAAAGAAATCATATCAACCGTATAAACTTGAATTGTTGCTCGTCCTCGAGCAACGAGAAACTAAGAACAAAGGAGTGAATTGATTGCAATTATGTCACATGGCACTATAGACGAAATAAAAGACAATCGAACTCATCAATGAACATAAGTATCAATGCCACTATCCACTAGCCATCAAGATGAATCATGCTTAAACAAATGCTCAATCAAACACTTAACACATTGCTCCTTCCATGGAGTGTTTCACTCTTCACTCAAGTGTATAAAGGTATAAAGCACTCAATCATCAAATTCATGAACTTGCACACCATATGATTGCCAAAGACTTAATCTCAATCAAAATCATTTATGATCAATCAAGAATCAAAGAGGTCTTTCTTCGAGGTTGTAATGTAGGCTCTTTGGAAAGGTGAGATGTATTTGGATAAAAGTGACTAAGTAGTAGAGACTTAAATGTAAGCTAATCAATACAATACACATCTCTTCACTTTTCATCAAGCAACACTCTTCCTTTTGACTTCAATGATCAATCCACCATTCACTTGAGCTTTATCTTTTAAGCTCACAAATTGAATTATTCTTTTCACTTCATGTTCATTTTTTTCTTCACAATTCAATTTTTCACAACCTTGCTTTTCTTTTATACTTTCATCCATCACTTAGCTCATCATCTTCCCACACTTAGCAATCAAATCACCATTATTAGCCAACATTCAAGCTCAACTAAATATAGGACAAGAAAGGCTCATAAAAATAGGCAAAATGGTTTCAATTTCACTTGGCTTGCCAAAGAATATGAAATAAAGCTCAAATTGGCTTACAAAGGAAATCAATTGTATTTGGTGGAAAAAATATTTGGCAAAGTAACTCATCCTTCCAAACATGGCATCTTATCACTTTCAAGACATCACACAAAGATCAATATCAACAAGTCTAGTGGCAAGTTCTAGCATACAATTCATGAATGATGCACTCTCAAAGGAATCAATCAACCGTATAAGATGTACGATTATAAAGGCACAAAAGCTCACGGGCCAAAATTGAGCAATGAATCAAGTATTATCATTTCAAAATCTACTAATGATCATTTCAAAATCCAATATATCTTGTAAATCAAGCACAAGTGCTCATGTACATAAGTTCAAGCATACTCACTACAACAAGATGATACTAAAAGAATAAATAATAAATCCACAATTAAGCTCATGAATAGACTAGCCCAAAAACATAGGAATTGAAGAGATCAATAGATGTAATAAACATAAGACAATAAACTCAATAAGATCAAAGCATCATAACCATCATCCATAAAATCATCACAAATCCAAAACATCATCATCACATCAAATCCAACTCATAGAATACAATCACCAATCAATTCAAAAGTACAAAGCACTAAAGAGATAACACTAAGAACTAGAGGAGAGGAATGAGAAAGTAGGGAGTAGCCCTAATAGTCGACGGCGGCGGCGGAGGATAGGGGCCTGCCCGAAGTTCTAGGAGGCTGACTGCTGGAGGAGCACATACATATCCTGCCGCATCTTACGAGTCTCCTCCGGCATTCGGTAACACAAATCCTGGCGAAGTCGGGCACTCTATCTCGCATACGCTGGCCGCCGGCCCACATCGCCTCTGTCGAGTCCACGGCCTCTGTGATGAGCTCCCTGCCTCGTACTCTCGACTCCTCATCTCATCCTGCCCGGTACATATTAATCTCGGGCTGTAATCCTCATCCAACCGTATCGGCTCCTCCTCTTGAGCCTGCTCCTCATCATCATCATCTTACGCATCGGCTCCCTCGGCGGCCCCCTCGGCCTCATCCTCATCGGACCCAGTGCTGTCCCTCCTCATCATCGTCATCGTCCTAGAGAACATCTCCATGCTCGCGGGTATAGGCATCGATCGCCTCTATGTGACACTTTGTGACCACATGCGGGGTTGATGGTCACAAAGGCGTTAGCACCAAACACTTGTCATCAACCTCTTATTCGGAAGAGGGAATCGGCCACCGTGGTGCTGCTGGAAGCACCATGTCCTACCGATGTGGTCGAGTGTCCTCATACACCACATGGTGTCCGTAGTGAGATCGGCGCCCTCTAGTGCTCGAGGTTGTGAGTGGGAATGCCGAGGTGCTCGGCAATTAACGTAATCATGCCCCGAAGTGAATCTTCTTAAACTTCGTGCTCATAACCCGCTCAAAAAGATAGCGAGAGATAGGTAGCGGCATTAAAACGGACCCGTGCGTAAAGCACCAAATAACATAGAGCTCCTCCGAAACCACGGCTCCTCCCTCTAATCTCATGAATAGTGCTTGTGAGGATCTTCCCCAAGTATCGAACCACCGGGTTCGGATGTGGGTGCTCTTCGATTTATCCGAGAATAAAGCTGGGGCTGATTCGGTGCCCCGAGTCTTAAAACCTTCTCCAAAACTTCTTTGCATTGTACTCCTTTCGATGTTGAGGAGTGATCGATCGAAGTCGATGGGTGCTCCAATAATCTGGTTGACCTCATCCACGGTCAACGTGTACTTGTTACCCATGAACTCAAAAGTGATGGCCCGAGGGAATTTGGCCTTCTTGGCCTTATCAAATCTCACGGTGCGAGAGGAACTCTAAGGTAAGTCCAGGATATGTCCTCGGCCTCTTCATTAAGAAGCCTCCTATACCAATCTGCTTTGGAATAAACGAGGAATGTCCTCCTCTATCCCCATGGATGTCATGCGGTCATGATCAACAAGGCGGGTCTTGACCACCTTGTTATAGAGCTCAGCATACAAAATAATATGCTTCCTCCACTTGAGATCATCCCATGGAATACCGAAGTCCAAAGGCATCTTGTGAGCAAACCGAATATTCCTCTCTCGTCTTTGAATCTCCTCATCCGAATAATTACGGCCATCAACTCCCCTAAACATTTTCCTGCAAAAATTCCCAAAGGCAACCATTAATCACCACAATAAAAACGAGCAAAGAAAATGACATCAAGCATACCATGAACGAGTCAATCATTATCAACCTTTCCAATCAATACACTCCTTGTGACTAAGCAAAAATCCCCAACACATGGTCAAATAGCCAACTAAGTAATGAAATCAATAGAAGTGTTCCAATAAATCTCAACAATATGCATACTTAACTAGAATGGCCTCAACAATTAACAATGACAAAAATGCTCACCAAAAATCATTTAATTAAGCTCAATAATATTTCTAAAAATCCTAAGCCATCTAGCAAGTACTTGGACAAATAAGCATCACAATAATACACTTCTATCAATAATCAATTCAACTTGACCAAATAATTACAAACCATATCACTAGGAATTCCCACAAATGCACAAATTCAATCTTCAAGCCAAAATTCACACACATATAGGCAATTCATCCCAATCGATCCTAGGCATGCTTCTAAACTCATCACACAACCCAAATAATCTCAAAAAGGCTCAAAATTCGTCACAATAATCATGCATATAAGGTGCTTGAAGAAATGCCCAAATGAAACTCACATTCAATAAAAATCTAGCATAATCCTCAACACCCATGCAATACTCAACCAAGATAACGAAATTAAGAGTCAATAGAGGAGAAATTACGTACCTTGTGTGATAGAAAAGGCCTAGAAATGAATTTGGGAGATACCCAAGCAATTTCACGCAAAAGCCCCAAATTTATGATACCGAGACTCTCACTACTCATTGGTCAATATATTTCATGCATTGAGTGCATTTTTAATTTATTATGTGCTACTTGTGATTTTAAATTATTTTATCTTGCATTATTTTATCGTGCTTTTAAATAGTGAATTAATTAAATATGTCTTTATATGTTTAGTGGTGAGAAAATTTATTTATAAGTGATTGAGATTTTCATGGTGTTTGAGTACTAATATAAATTATATAATTGTTAGTGTTATTAATTATATTAGTTATAATATAAATATTACTATTAGAATTTGTATGTATATATATATATATATGTGTGTGTGTGTGTGTGTGGTTTAATAAGCAAGTGGATAAAGGTAAGAAAATAAAATAATAAAATAAAATATAGAAAACTTACCTCTGAAGGAAATTAAGTTGGTGACATATACACACATTCAATTACAATTCAACATACCCAGCCGACGCCATTTTCACGCCAAGAGAGAGAGAGAGAGAGAGAGAGAGAGAGAGAGAGAGAGAGAGAGAGAGAGAGAGAGAGAGAGAGAGAGAGAGAGAGAGAGAGGTTTATATCGTGCGAGATCTTGAAGCATTTTGGTAAGTTTTTGACTTACGTCAATTGACAAATTTTATACCGTTTTGAAGCTCGTGAGGAGTAGAACAAAACCCTATCCTCAAATTATTAATAATTATTCTTATTTGATAGTGGAAAGGTGATAGAAGGGTTTAAGGGTTTGATTTAGCGGCGTTTTGCGGGGTGAGGTAAGTAGAAATTCATTTGCACCTACAATGCATATATATAGTGTTTTATGAAGTATTTATGCTTAATCGGTGATATGTGAATATTTGGTTAATTGTGATATCTGAGTGATATTCAATTATTATTGTGAAAGGAGCCTGTGAGCTCCATATATGAAGTGGAATGAACTGTGAGTTCGGTGACTATTGTGAATTGAACCTATGAGTTCAAATGTTGTAGAATGAACTGTGAGTTCAAAGGTTATCGTGAAAGGAATTTGTGAATTCTATGATATTGCGAAGTGAAAGGGGTGTTTTGAGCATGTGGTTTCTTTGAGTGTATATGCTACATTGCATCATGCATATCATGCATTAACATGAAAATATTTTATCAAATGGTGTGTTTGACCACATTATGCACCGAGGGTGGCAGGGCGACCTAGGAGTTAAGGCAACCAGCAGATCTGGCGTATGCTACCTAGCGTATGCCACCATCTCATATGCTATGGTGTGTGCATATTTTTCGGAGGGGACTTCGAACGAACAGGGGTCGAGGTTTGGTGATGGACCTCGCTAGGCCGTTAGAGGGTGGGATCCTCAATAGTACGGGTCGGCGTGGAGGGATAACTTCTTGGTGGTCTTGAGGGCGCGATGGGGGACCCTTGGTGGCCACAAGAGGATGAGCCTCACGTCGAGGTCATACATATAGTGGCCACTTAAATATAATTTAATTGAGCTTAGTGCTCGTGTTCCGGTGCATAGTAGTGAGTTAGGGGCCCTAACGAGTGTTTCATAAATAAATTGATGATTTTAAAGAGAGTGCATTGTGCATTGGGAGGTTTTCGAACTAAACACCACATCATGCATAATTTACGCTTCGAGATTTATATCTCACCCGGTTTATGCATTGTAGGTAATCCTGGTGATTATTGATGAGGCTATCGGGCAAGCCGCGGCGCTCTTGCGAGGGTTTTGAGTAGTGTACATAGATGACGACACTGTTGAGCGGGACCGTGGCTTAATTTGCTTCTCGCTATTGTATATTACGTGTGTTTTGGATATGCACTTTGTATAAACAAGCATGTGCTAGTGTGTTTCGTGGATTGTGGTTTGTTAAGAAGCTGGTATGTATGTGAAGAAGTTATGTTTCGAGTACGTGATAAAAGAAAGAAAAAAATTTATAGCAGGTTTTCTTGGTTGTTTTAATGTTTAAGTTCATATTATGTTGGTTGTCAAATTGTGGTCGTGTTAGAGTGGTATCGGGGCACGGTTTGCTTCTGTAGACTGTCTATGTACACGCGCTCGGATTTTGGAGAGCCCGACTATTCCAGTAAGTGTTTATGTAAATTTTGTTTGTGCTATTTCTCATCATGATCTATATTGGCCATGTGGTGTAGGACTGGTTGTGTGAGTGAATAGATATGGCGGGAATGAGGGTGAGAGTAGTGGTAGGGAAAGAACTCCCAAGCCGATAGCACCGATTCTTTGGTGTTGATCGAGATAATGTTATTGCTCGTTTGGCGATTTGGTTGAGCGTCGGGCCCAACAAATCCAACAACTCATCCAACAAAGGGATACGGATACAAAACGTGAAGTCGTGAATCGACCACAAGCTGCGAGCAGAACACTGTAGACTTGGTTTGTGAGCGGTTTAGAAAACTAATTCCTCCTATCTTTGAGGATGCTACTGATCCATTGGCGGCAGAGGATTGGTTGAGAACCTTGGATAATATGTTTCAATATAGTAGAATCCCGAGGTGGAAAAGGTTAATGCGCATCCTTCATGCTACGCGGTAGTGCCGGACATTGGTGGGATCTTGTTAAAAGTATCGAAGACATTATTGCTATGACATTGGAGAGATTTAAGGAAATTTTCGAAACAAATATTTCACACAGTCGGAATAATGAAAATGAGCGAATTTATACAGTGAAGCAAGGTACCATAAGCTGTGACAGACTATCTCCGTAAATTTGAACAGCTTATCTAGGTTCGCGGAGCATATGGTGAGCACCGAAATGCTGAAAGTGGAGAGGTTTTTGGAAGGTTTGAGACCTGAACTATATAGGGATGTGAGCATGGCGGGCATTCAGGAGTGACCTATGCACAAGTTGCGGAGAGAGCCCAAATTGTCGAACAAGCGGAAATGAGAATAGGGCAAGCAACCCGGCAGCCGGTTTCAACAAAGACAAGTACCGTCGTGGAGTGCAGATATTAAGAAAAGGCCATTGCCATTCCAAAGACCAAGACTTAATTTCTAGTTTCGACAAGGACAAAGACCAGAACAAGAAGGTTCAGGAAAACGTTTAAAGATGGATCGGCTGCAGTACCACCACCACATCCCGTTTGTTTGAATTGTGGTAAACCGCACGGTGGAGCCTGTTTTCTTCCCCCTAGAGTATGTTTTTCATGTGGACAAAAAGGATATATGGCTACTATGTGTCCAACTAGTGGTAAGAAAAGGGAGCAAGGAAGAGTTCCAGCCCGAGTGTTTACCACGACCAAGGAAGACGCAGAAGATAACCCGGTGGTTACCGGTAAACTCTCCATTTTTGGTATTTCAACTTTTGTGTTATTTGATTACGGAACTACACATTCATTTGCATCCACCGAGTATGTGAGAAGGTGGGTAAACCACCTAATCTAATAGAAGCCAAATTTGATGTGATGATCCCTTCTAGTGATTCAAAACAAACCAATCAGATTTTACGAGAATGTGTTATACCCATAGAAGGTAGAGAATTGTGTGCGAATTTGATTGTATTAGACATGAATGATTACGATGTGATTTTGGGTATGGATTGACTATCGAAATATGGTGCTACAATTGATTGCGAGAAAAAGAGTATTGTGTTTCACCCGGTAGGAGAGGAGC
The DNA here is from genome assembly GCA_030762865.1 of Paraleonurus japonicus. Taxonomy (NCBI): domain Eukaryota; kingdom Viridiplantae; phylum Streptophyta; class Magnoliopsida; order Lamiales; family Lamiaceae; genus Paraleonurus; species Paraleonurus japonicus. Next base: position 27,044,998 of record CM061060.1, read on the forward strand.
CTTTTTCCTTTGTCGGAATAAAGAAAAGTTTTAAATTCCCGATGATATCGCAATCAGAGCACAAAGGTTATTGGAAAGTGGTTGTGAAGGTTATTTAGTCGAGTGTAATGAGTATTGAAGGGCAACAAGGTTCAAGCGTTAGTGAGGTACCGGTGGTACAAGATTATCCTGAACTATTTCAAGATGATCTTCCGGGATTACCACCGGATCGTGAAATAGAATTTGTGATTGAACTATAACCTGGAGTCCCTCCTATATCTAAATCACCATATAGAATGGCGCCAACTGAATTGAAAGAGTTGAAAGTACAATTGCAAGAGCTACTTGAAAAGGGTTTCATTCGTCCTAGTTTTTCACCACAGGGAGCGCCGGTTTTGTTTGTTCGAAAGAAAGATGGTACATTGAGGATGTGTATAGACTAAGGAACTGAACAAAATCACAATTAAGAATAAATATCCCTTACCTCGCATTGATGATTTGTTTGACCAACTTCAAGGTGCATCGATCTTTTCGAAGATTGACTGAGATCGGGATATCACCGAGTTGAAAATGAAAGAAGAAGACATTCCTAAAACCGCATTTAGCACAAGATATGAGCACTATGAGTTCTTAGTAATGCCATTTGGATTGACAAATGCTCCAAAGAGCGTTTATGGATTTGATGAATCGGGTATTTAAAGACATTTTGGACAAATTTGTTATTGTATTCATCAATGATATTTTGATTTATTCCAAGACCGGTGCATTTGAGGAAAGTGTTAGATATTTTAAAAGAAAAACAACTATATGCAAAATTCAAGAAATGTGAATTCTGGTTGGATCGAGTTGTTTTCTTGGGACATGTGATATCGAGAACGGGATTTCGGTTGATCCAAGTAAAGTTGAAGCAATTAATAACTGGCCATAACATACAAATCCATCGAGGTGCGCAGATTTTCTTGGTTTAGCGGGGTATTATCGCAGCATTTGTTGAAGGATTTTCTAAAATTGCTTCTCCATTAACACAATTGACCGTAAAGGGCATAAGCTATAAATGGATAGATGTGTGTGAACGAAGTTTTCAAGAATTGAAAAAGCGGTGACATCGGCTCAATCTTGGCGATTCCAAGCTGGCTGGAGGTTTCAAAGTATACAGTGATGCTTCAAGAATGGTCTCGGTTGTGTACTAATGCGAGAATGGTAATGTGATAGCATATGCATCTCGGCAGGTTGAAAGATTATGAAAAGAACTATCCTACACACGATTTAGAGCTTGCGGCGGTGGTGTTTGCACTTAAAATTTGGAGACATTACCTATACGGGAGCATTGCGAGATTTACATTGACCATAAGAGTTTGAAATACTTCTTCACTCAAAAAGAACTTAACATGAGACAACGAAGATGGTTAGAACTTGTGAAAGACTATGATTGTGTCATCAACTATCATCCTAGTAAAGCTAATGTGGTAGCGAGATGCACTTGAGTCGGAAATCGAGTGGAAAAGATGGCAGCTTTGACTTCAATTCGAAACACGAACTTTTTGACCTACAACGAGATGAACATAGAACATGTTGTGTAATAACCCGAAACCAGAACCTAGAGTCTTATATTTGATTTTCTAAGTTTGATTTATTTTATTGGTTGATTTAAAATTTTATGTGTATTTTTTCTCCAATTGTGAGCGGTTCTTGAACCGAAAATCTACTAATACTTCTAAAACCCATATCCGAAATCCGGATTTGATTAAAAATGATTAATTACCAATAATCCTTTAAAGGTGGGAAACACTCAAGAAAACCCTAAGAAAAATATTCGTTTCCCATCGCGCGTTTTAATAATTTTTTGAGCCGAAACTCAGACCGAAAAATACCGAAAACTCAACAACGAAGTCACACCACTGTATTAGAAATTAGACTACCAAATGGCAGCCAAATCCCTCAAATATTTCGTGCACATTGGTGCATTAATGAAGAATAGTATTTTGTACCCTATTCTCCAAAATAGCTTCTAAACCCCAGGCTAAACCCTTAGGACACAAGCCTATTTCTTCCCCCTTTTCCTCTCCACCATCCATTTGACCACCCCTTCTCTCTTTTCCCTTCTATAAATAGCCCCCTCCCCTTTTTATTCGTGGCAAGAAGTCTTCTCTTCCAAAGAAGTAAGCCTCCTAGCCCTTTCTTTTAGTCTTATGCTTTCTTAGCTAAGAAGACTTAGGAAAAATAATTTAGGAAGCCCTAAGAGCTTGTTTTAATATGATTTAATCATATATGGAGTGCTTGAGTTGGAATTTTAGTGTTTGGAGTCAAAATGGTGAAGTTATGCTTAAAACATGAAGCTGCCGAAATCATGCCATGATCACTGACCTGCTTTTGTAAAATTTATTCGTACCCTTTCCACCCGTTTAAAAATCATGGAAAAATTCCAAGATGTATTATTTGAAGTGTAGAACAACATAATAAAATTCCGTAGTCATTGGATATTTGTAGACTGAGAATAAAATCGTGGAAATATGTGTGACGTAAATGTGCATAATCTGGGAGCAGTGATTCATTCTATTTATTTCTCCCTTTTCTAAAGGTTATAAAATTCTGGGAAAAATTGGGGACGATCCCTTGATGTTTTTTAAATCATAGTTAAAAATATAATATTTTGTTTTAGTAATTTATGAGATATAATTTGTTTTCTGAGTACCTGGTCGATGTTCGACGGATAGGGTTATTTTGTGTTGCACGAATTTATTTTTCCAGTTAGACTAACGTATAAATTATGGAAATATTGATGAATGTCCTAAAACCTGTTTTTAACAAGATTTTAAAATTTGGTGATTTTTAAACGAGTATCCAATAAGTTATGAATTTTCTCGTAAGACATGTTCAGTGACCGAGCCAAATGATAGATTAAATGCTCACGATTTTTCTGGGCAGAATCCGTAAGTCGAATAGCTTGGATTCCTGAATGAAAGTTGTTCATACTTGAGTAATGCATCATATGTTTTAATTTCATAAATTTTGGATATATCTACAAAGAGTTATGGATTTTATATGTTTAAGGTCACTGTTTTGCTGAAATAGAAATTTAGAGTCCTTATTTCAAAATCTACTATAGTTTCGTAACTCAAATGAACTTGGACTCTTAATAAACTTTGTTTTACACTGAAAGATGTACAACATACTAAAATTTCATAATTTTCCAACGAGTCTAAGTATTTTATTTTGTTTATGTGTGTGTAGGTATTGTTTCTTCGATTGTTAGTACTTGATAAATTAAATGGCCAAAACTTTTAATGAAGAGCATGTTTTGAATATAGAATGTTATACATGACACTTTATGAATATATATGCTTGAGTTTCTTACATGTTTTTCTTGAAAATGAACGGAACCGAAAGTCCCAAATTCGGGATCCACAAACCATGGGTATATTAACAAAGTCATTGGACGTAGGATTAAACCCATAGAAGTTTTTGATAAAATAAAGTACCCCTTCTTCATCAACCTTCCGGACCAAGGCAATAGCAAACCCACAAAGGGGCATAAGATCAAGAACCTAAATTTCTAATGGACAAAAGGTTTGTCGAACTAAACATACGGATTGTGTTAGGTAGAGTACGGTCGTAACCGAGACCGAGATTTGGTACGAGAGGCCTAAGCAATCAAGAAGTTAAACTTTCTCTTAAAAGTTCTCCGGGTGGGTGACACTAAGCTGTATAGCCGATTAATGTTATATGGATCATTGTCGATTTTCTGAATCAAACATAAACAGATTCCTCAAAAGATGCAAATACCAAAAGCATGTGAATGCATAACTTATAAATGTGTGATCATCCAATGATGAGTTTTATTTTACTGCCCTATATAGATTGATGAAAGTTTACGGGGTTTGGATGTGGTAGGAAACTATCATGTGCCCTCCCATATGATGAAAGCTTACGGGGTTCGGATGTGGTAGGAAACTATCATGTGCCCTCCCATATGATGAATGTTTACGTGGTTCGGATGTGATAGAATAACTATCATGTGCCCTCCTATATGATGAAAGTTTACGGGGTTCGTATGTGATAGAATAACTATCATGTGCCTTCCCATATGATTACCGGTCTCGGACGTGTAAACGTGTCATTCCACAATATGATTACGGGTCTCGGACGTGTAAACGTGCCATTCCACAGTATGATTACGGGTCTCGGACGTGTAAACGTGCCATTCCACAATGTGATTACGGAGATCGGATGTGATAGGAAACTATCATGTGCCATCTCATATGTGGTATATTTATGTACTAAGCTGTTGCAAAGAAAGATGAATCTCTTAATCGAATGCAGTTAAAGGATGAAAATTTTATAATGGAAGATTACCTTACACAAATGAACACAACGCCATAACAAGGAAGTAAATAACGAAAGATTAAAATAAAGAATAAAAGACTCTACTATTTTAGGATTTTTGTCAATCGTATAACAAAGATACATGTCGTCCACGAGATTTTTATCTCACGCCCTATAACTAATATTTTTAGGTCACGAGATTGAGGCCGGGAGCTGCAATAGACGACCCGCTTCCACTCTCTTTCTATTTAAATGAGTGACTTTATATTTTTAAGATCTTTATGAAATTTGTATTTTGTTAAAGACTCGTCACTATGTTTTTCCCAAGAGTTGAACCTTAGACTCACCGGGTGGCTTTTGTCAAACGATTAATCTCTTTGTTTAGTTATGAATATAGTTCAAACATTTTAAATAAGCCTTTGTAAAATCTTCCACTGCAACTTAAATGAACAACATTGCTTTCTAAAAGGAATTTTTCGCTCGATTTTTATGGTTCACTAAGTGACGACTCGGGTTTAGGATGTCGGCCACCTCAAAGGTTGACTTTCTAAATTTTGGGGCGTTACATGTTGAACATGGATATGTGATAGCAAAGCTTGCAGCGCTAACACTTAAACCCACTTTGATTGTGAGAATTCATCACGGGAAGCGGTGATGAATATTTTGCCAAGGTAAAGAAAGGCCTAAATTACGACAAATCATCGACTTTCGATTTACAGAGAATGGTGTCTTGAGATACATAAATCGATTGTATGTGCTCGACATTGACAAAACTCGTGAAGATGTGATGAAAGAAGCACGTTCGACACCTTATTCAAGACATCCAGGAGCTACCAAAATATATAGAGATTTGAAATTGCATTACCGGTGGCAAGGCATGAAGAAGGATATTGCTCAATACGTAGAACAGTGTTTGACTGTCGGCAAATCAAAGCGTAACATCGAGAGGCCAGCGGGAACTTTGCAACCGTTGTTTATTCCGGAATGGAAATGGGAGAATATCACAATGGACTTTGTTACAGGATTTCCCAAGATAGTTAAAAGTTTCGATGCAATCTGGGTCATTGTGGATCGATTGACAAAATCATCTCATTTTCTACCGATTTGCACTACATATTCTATGGATCGTTATGCTCAGTATCTATATACAAGAGATTGTTAGACTTCATGGTGTACCACTCACCATTGTTTGAGGCAGGGACTCCGATTTATATCTAATTTTTGGAAGAGCCTACGTAAAGCTTTGGGGACTCAATTATCTTTCAAGATCGCGTATCATCCACGAGATAGATGGACAATCGAACGAACGATACAAATTCTAGAAGATATGCTCGGAGCTTGTGTGTAAGATTTTCAAGGCCGGTGGAGTAAATTTTTGCCTTTGATAGAGTTCTCTTATAATAATAGTTATCGATCCACTATCGAGAATGGCTCCATATGAAGCACTTTATGGTAGAAAGTGTCGATATCCGATACATTGGGATGAAGTCGGGAAAGAAAGCTTTTGGGTCCAGATATGATTCGAGAAATGAGTGAAGCGGTAGAACAAATTCGTGAAAGAATGAAAACTACCCAAAGCGGACGAGAAAAGTTATGCAGACAAAAGAAGAAGAAAGTTAGTGTTGGTCCCGGACGAGATGTGAAAGGAGGTGGAAAGTCTAGAAGGGGGTTGAATAGACTTTACCACACTCAAAACTTTTTTGACTTTTCGTGAGCCGAGTGTGAGATTAGAAGGCTCAAGTCTTCTACGTAAAGGTACTCAGAGTGTGCTAGGTGTGATCGGCGAGACTTCGGAACCTCGAAGTCTTCGATGGTGCGGAAGCTAATCTCGTGTGTATTTGAAAAACCCTTTTGATGAAAACCTTGGAGATGAATACTTAGCAAGTTTAGTGCAAGTTTATTAAAACAATGATGAATGAGCGGTTATAAGTATGAATGCAGTAAAGCTTGTAAAGACACGAGAGATTTTTATAGTGGTTCGGATATAACGATCCTACGTCCACTCTCCCCGATTCCACAGGGGCCTTACTATCCACCAAAACTGGTCTTGCCTCCTCTAATCTCCTCGAGGATTCGACCATAGGAATTTTAACAAGTTCCTGCCCTTGATACAATCAATGTGATCTTCGAGTGTTAACTCTTAGATGCGAAACAATCAACCTTTTCTCGTACGAGAGATAATGAAAGGTGATTTACACTTCCTTGACCAAAAATAACTCTCTTTTAAGAGTATCAATGTATTGAATCGATTTACGGTACAAAGAATTATACGTGTATTGCTATGAGTGAAGATGGATTTTTTTAATGTTTCTCGCGCGTGTGTATATTCAAAAATCCTTCACTTGATTTTATATGATCCTGAAATTGACTAGCCGTTAGACTAATTTATCAATCAAGTCTTCAAAGAAATGGTAAGTGATCGTTGGAAGATTTGTTTGACTTTGGATAATTGATTGTCCTGATATTAATCAATTATATCTTGATTGATAATCCAAACTTCTCTAGATTGATTATGGATATCTCTGAATTATCCTTCGACTTTCGATAACCCCGACGAATCTCTCAAAGTCAACTTTAGCAACCTTACACCTTGCTCCAAAGACAGTTCCAAAGCTTGTCAGTAGCACGGATTCCAACCTTGCTATCTTCACTTAAACCTTTCTTGATAACACCCTTTTTGCATATGTCTTATTATCTCTTCTTTATCTTCACGATGCCTTTCTAGATGACTTGAACGAGATCTTTCTTAAATCCTTAAGTCTTCTTATCAAGCCTTCGATTCTCAATCAATACACTCTTCAGGTCAAGCCTAGCAAGTTTAACTATACTAAGACATAAACCCTATCTAGATCATCACCGACTAACGAGTTCAATGGTCCTATTACCCTTAGGTTTTAGGAACATCATCAAAACATACAAATTCTAATCCTAACAAATTCCCCTTTTTGATGATGTTAAAACCTTCTTGAGAACTGCACAAAAGCAAAGATGCACGAAAAGAAAACAAGAAGAAACCTTTTAAAAAGATCTCAAACGAAATCGGATGACAACGAGAAGTTGTCTTGGCGTAAAACATTCACTTCTATTAATATGGAGATATCGGTACATTTTACGAAGTGAAATGCAAAAAGAGCAAGAGATAACAAAGAAAAGCACAAAACAAAACAGACTACATCACTTCCCGTCCAGAGACTATCTCCCCAAACAAAGCAATCTAGCTTCCCTTCGAAACCCGGTTGGAACATTCAGCCACTCATACACTCTATCATAGAGTTCCTGTTATCTGTTCCAATAGGTGGGCTGACCTCGGCCAAGCAGATTTTAAGCGTCCTGCGAACACTCGGTGGTCAAACTTTCCATCTGCTGTGACCGGAGTAGGGATCTTTTCAAAATCTGGAGCTTGAAGGTTTAGGTTGAATTCAACGAAGCTTTCAAAATCTCTCGCCCAAAGATCAATGTTCTTTTCCTCCATCCAAGCAAAGAATGTTTCATTTGTTGTGGCCCCGATGCCGATACTTTTGCACACATAGTATGAGCAAATGAAATCTCTCTTTGCTGCTTTCCGATCCTCAATCCTCTCGGGAGGGCAACAATCATCCACATATCCATCGGTGTTGTGGGGAGGATAAAGTCTTCCTCACCTTTGCTCCAGCGAGCTTCTTTCCTTTCCTACTCTGCTTCTTCTTTGATACAATGGCTTTGCAGCAACCTTCTTCGGTATGAACATCTTCTTACATTTCTTGTCCAAAACATCCACCTCTTTTCCTTGCTTTCCGAGGAGTTTGATCATCTTGTATTTGTCCTTTTCCTCCATCCTTCTAGTTTCCAAATCAGCAAGGAAAGCTTTCTCATGCAAAGCTTCAAACTCTTCTTTAGCGAGACTTCCCTTTTTCAACTTTTTCGGACATCTTAACTAACCTTCTCCTTTTTAACGGTTGGGAACTTTGACCTTCGCCCACGCCAAGCAGACTCTCGCCTGACCCTCTTCAAATCTGCCTTCTCTTTCCTTTCCAAAGAAAAATTTTCAACCGCCTCCACTGTCTTTCACCTCCTTCAATTCTCTATCCTTTGCCTCATCTCTCTCAACCATCTCGGTTCTCAATCGCCTTCCCCTTTTAACATCATTCAAAAGAGGGTCGGTGAGCTTCCATCTCCAGCATCTTGGAAAGAATATTCCGTCTCGTACGCAGAAACTTCTCTGTAAACTTTTTGATTCGGCAAACTCATTTGCTATTGGAGAAGCAATCTTCTCATCGATTTTTAGCATATGTTGAGCAGCGGCGGCGATGTCAGTGCGGTATTTATGGCCGTCTCCGTTAATCGGCATTCGCCTCTTGCCGCGATAGCAATTTGTTTTCCCATCTCCAGCATAGAGGATTGGATGGCCGCATTCTGATCAATTCCTTCTCGTAATCTGCGCCTCCATGCCACTGAAGTTTCGTTAATCGATCCTCCATCTTTGTCCGAAATCTGTCCTCAATCGACTCTCTTTCAACAATCACCTTCACGAGAGTAGCTTGACTTTCTCACCTTCAGCCTTTACACTCTCAACGTGCTTTCTAACCTCATTTATGTTGTTCAACATCATGCCGAGAAGAGTTTCGATGATAGTCTCTGTTGCTCGAGAAAACATATCGGCAAGATTTGACGGATCAAGGAGGGGGCCGTCGAATGGCGGCTTCGATGTAGGACTTTGAAGACTCAATGCACTCAGCAAGAGGGTATATTTAGCAGCCAATACGAGAAAACATTGAAGCATCTTGTTATGTTAACTCAAAGAAATTTTGCGAGTAAGTGTTATACAAATCCTCATGAACAACAACGAGGCATAAAGTTGGGCAAGCGTACGAGATGTAAAATCGGGAAGAGGAGGAGGGATAGAAGATACACCTTTTCGATTTCTTCGATCATTGTAAAGGGAGGAACTGAACCATCCTCTGAAGCTCTGGTTCATCCAACAAAGAGCAACTAGGCAAGCAATCGATGGTCCGAGGTTAAATCAAATGCTCTGCTACGCCCGCCTTGGTACGTAGCTCAAACTCCCACAGAGAGAACTCATTGTGACCAATCTCATTTGCCAAAAGAATGAGATCATCAATCGCTCCAAGCCTTGCATTCTTCCATACCAGATATCTATCGGCCAAGCTACGCTCCTCCGAAAAATCCTGCAATCTGGGAAACTTCTTGTCCACCCAAGTAGAAGCCTCGGCCATCAAACACCGCTCAAAGCGGTCCACGTATTCTACCAGCAAGGTTTACCATTTATGTACTGCACTCCAACGGATCTGTTCCAATCACATCTTCTCCGAGATCAACCTCGGCAACACAGGTGATAGGCTCGGCGGCACCCATACCCGCAACATCATCGCCAACTTCCATCGGTGCAACCGACTTTGAAGAAGAAGGAATCTCGAAGAGAAGGAAATGGAATTGGTACATGTTCCTTCTCACCCAGATTCATGAGAGACCATCTCTTCAAACATCCGATATAGGAGAATCATCAACCTCCATCGCATCCACCGCAAACGAACCTTTCTTGCCGGGAGATACCTTAGGAGGCATCTGTGCTCCTGCAGTACATTGCTCACGAGTCTTTCCGAGTTACCATAGTTAACCTCTTTGCCTTCCTCTATGGTAAGCTGTGAGATCGGAATCGATCTTCGCTACCAAGACTTCGAGAGTCTTCTCCCTGAACTAGCAGCCTTGGAACTTGCGGTGCCTGTTCACCGACACTCTTAGATGGGTTATCCAAATCCTTCACCATCTCATCGATCGCAGGAGCAATCTCCGTAATCAAGAACACATCGGTGCTCTTCCTCAACTTCACTGATCTTCTTCATCATCGTAATCGGGAGGACCACCGAGCTCCTCATCCTTATTCAAAGCATAAACTTTGCCTTAGTATATGGTTTCGTCCACTTAGGGTCCCACTCTGTGTTAGGCATCACCCTCTCCAACAACACCGTAATCTTATTTGACATGAAAAGCGTCTTGTTCTACAGCCCACACCTTAACCTCTGGATGGCCGTCCACCTCGGTCAGAAAGAACCGATTCATTTCCTTACGTAGAATCTCAAAGAATTTCTTGACCCAATCACACTCCACTCCATCCACAATCGCCTTCAAAGCACAAAGACGCCTCGACTCACCGAGTCCATACTCTGTCGTTCCCCAAACATAACCTTTACCATGATATCAAACAACGATCTATATTTCCGCTTGAGATATGCTTTCTTCAAGTCCGACACATGATGACGACATGAAGTTTTCGCTAGAGAGGCGAAAGGCTTCGAGATGATTTTCCGACATATATGATTCTCGGGGTCAATGCCTTGAAGAGATAAACCCAAGTGTTCATGAACATCCTGCCGTCGATGGTCAAACTTTGACCAAACACTGTCGTTTTGATGTTGTTCCGTCCAAACTCACCACGAACCAGAAATCGAACAACATAGGCATCAAGAGTCCGTCGTTCGAAGAATAAGCCGAACAATCTTGAAACAAACCCCGATCGGATAAGAGATTTAAAATCTCCACTGCTTCCGCTGTCCAGCTTGTTCGAAAATCCACCGATAATTCGCTTCTCACTTTCTCCGAAAGGGCCAAAGGGTCTAGAGTCTTGTGTTTTCCTGCGACCTTTTTCAAGAAGAAGATTGTTTTGGAGCCATTGATATTAACGTAGAAATTGATCAATTTTCAAGAAGGAAAACAGAGAATGAAGATAAGGAGTAATGAAAGAGAGAGAGACGAGAAAATCAATTTATAAGAGAGAAGAAGGAAACCGCTAAATTTTAAATTACAAAATAAGATTTGAATGTTGATTTGCATATTGCACGATCAGATCGAACGGTTCGAATTAAATGGTTCGAATTCGAAAAGTGCGTGTCCTCGGCTCTGGATTTGAAAAATGTATTTTCCAAAATTAAAAGATTTTCGGTCCGCAGAAATAGGATGTAAAATAATATTTTAAGGAAAAATTACCCCATAATTTGTGGTTGAAAAGATTTGATTTGACAATTCACAAAATTACTTCCCAATGCCGAGGATAAACGAAGGAATAAAATATTCGAAAATTATTTTAACCACATAAACAAAGGAATATTTTATACCAAAATATTTTTCAAACAAATAAACAAGAGCAAAACGAGAGAGGGAGAAAAAGAGAGAGAGAAACGTATTCGGTTGATATTGTAATCAATCGATACCATCGAAATCTTGTAGCGGCAAGCTTTAGAACTTTCTGCAGCAGGTTTTGAAGTTCTCTTCAGCAAGCTTTATACTCTCTTCAACAAGTTTAATGCTTTCTTCAATGAGCTTAATGTTCTCTTCAAAGAAGCTTAATGTTCTCTTCAAGAGGTTTTATACTTAGTAACCTTTTTCGGCAATGTGTTAACATGATTTTCCTGGATCCAAGAGACCTAATTCTACAGATAGATCTCTAAACCGTGCTTCGCCAATGGTTTCTTAAGAATGTCTGCTCTCTGTCGATCTGTATGAATCTTTTCCATTCGAATGTTTTTCTTTTCGACATGATCTCTAATAAAGTGATGAAGTATATCCACATGCTTGCATCTTGTGTGAAGTAATCGGATTCTCGAGTAATAGCAATGGCACCGTTGCTATCTCAAAAGATAGGAATTTCTTTAGTGATAATGTGATAGTCTTGCAATTGTTGACTTATCCAAAGTAATTGTGAGCAAAACTCTGGCAGCCATATATTCGCTTCGTAGTTGACGTAGCCATCAAGTTTGCTTCTTAGAAAACTAAGAAACCAGCTTACTTCCAAGAAATTGACATGTGCCCGTGGTTGATTTTCTATCAATTCTACAACCACCATAATCAATCGGAATATCCACCGAAGTTCCAGATTGTCATTGGCGGTACCAAAGACCTAAGTTTGTCAGTACCTTTGAGATACTTTAAAATCTTCTTTGCCGCATCCAAATGACTTTTCTTTGGATTGGCTTGAAATCGCACATACTCCAACCGCGAAGGAAATATCAGTCCGCTTGCATTAGACACAACAAGGAACCTATTAATCCTCCGTACATGGTCCGATCAACACGTTCACCATCCTCATCCTGGATCCATCTTATAGTTTGTTATCATTGGAATTTTTGCATCCTTGCTTGTTAACATTCCAAACTTTTCTAGCATGTTTTTGGTATACTTTGCTTGGTTTATGAATATTCCTTTAGACGTTTGCTTGACTTGAAGACCTAAGAAATAATTCATTTCTCCCATCATAGACATTTCAAACTTACTTTGCATCAATTCACCGAATTTTTCACAAAGCTTCTTGTTTGGAGATCCAAAGATGATGTCGTCCACATAGATCTGTACTAATAGAATATCTCGTTCTTCTTCAATTTCAACAAGGTTCGATCAATCTTTCCTTTATCAATCCATGATCAAGTAAAAGCTGCGCTAGTGTGTCATACCAAGCTCGAGGAGCTTGTTTTAGTCCATATAGAGCTTTCTTTAGACGGTAGACTTTATTTCCTTGAACAAAACCTCGGGGTTGTTCAACGTATACTTCCTCAAAGAAGAACTCCATTTAGAAATGCAGACTTTACATCCATTTGATATACTCTGAATTTCATATATGCTGCGATACACAAGGAATAATCTTATAGCTTTCAATCGCTACAAAGTGCGAACGTCTCGTCATAGTCAATTCCTTCGATTTGTGAGTAACCTTGCGCAACAAGCCTTGCTTTATTTCTGGTGACTTCACCTTTCTCATTTTTCTTGTTCTTGAAAACCCATTTCGCTCCAATCACTTTTTGATGTTTTGGTCTATCAACAAGTACCCAAACATCTTGTCGTGTGAATTGATTCGGTTCATCTTGCATGGCTTCTATCCAGCTTTGTGTCCAACAATGCTTCTTCAATATTTTTAGGTTCTTGTAGAGAAACATAGTAGCTAAATAAACCATCTAGGTTGATTTTCCCTCTTGTTTTTACTCCATCTTGAGGATTTCCTAAGATTAAGTCACTAGGATGATCACCATCCAATTCCTTCTATTAGATAGGTTTAACTCTTACAAGGTATTATTGGAACATCATCTTGCGTCATTCCCCCTTGATTGGGTGAGTCATCAATAGCCTTAGAGGTTTCTTCAGCAGACTTTGTCTTGCTTGAGTCTGGCCGACGTAGAAGTTTGTTGATCATCTTCGAATCTGAGTCTAAAATGGGCAAGTGAACCTTGACATATTTTGTTTTATCCATGAGTTCTAGTTTCCCAAATCCTTCGCTAGAGACTCTTCTCGTCCTTTGTCCTTAGACTCAACAATAGATTCATTAAAAGCCACATGAGGTGTTTCTTCCACAACAAGGGTTTTCCCGTTAAAAACTCGATAGGCCTTGCTTGTCCGGGAATATCCTAAAATATTCCATCAACAACCTTGGCATAAAAGGTTTTTAACTTGGATTTGCCATTGTCATGAATGAAACACCTACAGCCAAAAACACGAAAGAAAGAGACACGAGGAATTCTACCTTTCCATAACTCATATGGTTTTTTTCCATGTTCTTTGGTCGCAAGCTTCGATTCTCGAGTATAGCATGCCGTATTCACACCTCCGCCCAAAATCTCGAGGGACATTATACTCTGCTAGCATTGTTCGGGCAGCTTCCTTGAGTGTCCTATTTCTCCTCTCAAAGCAACACCATTTTGTGGAGTGCGAGCCGCAGACGTTTCATGCCGAATCCCAGCCTCTTTGCAATACGTTGCTATGTGAGAGTTTAGGAATTCTGTTCCTTTGTCACTTCGATCCTTACAACATTTTCTCCTTTCTCGTTTTGTAATCTCTTAGTAATTACGTAACTTTGTGATGGTTTCATTCTTCTTGAACATAAATATCACCCATGTGAATCTTGAATAGTCATCTACCACCACCAGAGTATATTTTCTACCACCGAAGCTTAACGGAGATACAGGACCAAAAAGATCCATATGAAGTAATTGTAGTACCCTATTTGACGTTGAGTACGAAACTTCTTTGAAAGAGGCTCTAGTTTGCTTTCCTTTTTGACACGAGTCGCAGATTCGATCTTTTGAGAAAACTTCATTTCGCGAACCTTCTACAAGAGACTTCCTGGCTATCTTGTTTAGCGTTTTGAAATTTATATGACTAAGTCTCTTGTGCCATAACCAAATTAGCTTCAAGTACTCTTTGCTACAAGGCATGTATTGCTTGAACATTTCGAAATTCTCGCAACATAAACATTGCCCTTTCTCAAGCCGGTTAAAAGCACACGATCATTTAAACCACTCAAAACAACACATAGAGAACTAGAGAACTTAACCGAGTATCCCTTATCGCAGAATTGTGAAACCGAAAGCAAGTTATGCTTTATTCCTTCCACGTAGAAAACTTCCTCAACACGTACATCTACAATGTATAGAGTCCCAACACCTTTGGTTATCCCAAAGTTATTATCTCCAAATACCACCCACGGGCCATTTTGTGATTTTATTGAGCTCAAGAGTTGCTTGTTTCCAGTCATATGCTTCGAACACCCACCGTCGATGTACTGCAGACAGATTTCCAACAACCTCTCTTTCATGTCCCACGGCGTCCCGCATGTTTAGTTAAGTTTTAGGTACCCTTTAGATTTGGGTCCTTGAGAGTTAGCATAGTCTTTAGGAATCCATAGGAATAGACTCTTCTTATTAAATTCGGAAGATCTTATCCTTCTTCCATACATATCAACATAGACAATCTCATCCTTTGGTGCCTTCTTGAATGTATGTCTATGGGTGTCGATTGTGTTCCTTCCGTAGACTTCCCGACCCTTCCGAGGTCTTCTCGTATGGAGTGATCAGCCGTGCAATGGTCCGAGGGTTTTGATGATAAGGATATGTTCTACTTGAGCCATTAAAAGATTCATATCTCACGAGGCACGAAGGCTTAGTAGACCGTTCAGCAAGCTTTGATGTTTGCTTAGGTTGTGTAGTCTTCACCGAGACTGTCTCCTCGAGATGGTTTCGGTGACGCCTACTTTTCTCGACATTGCAGAGGTTTCTTAAGTTGGGATTCCCCTTCTTTTGATACCTCATCAGCTTTTTAGGTTGTTGAGTATAATTACTCTTCTTCCCATTCAACTCGATTTCTGGGTCGAACCTTTTACCCTTATTAGTAGGTTTAGGTTTGGAACCCTCTCCTACCAAATCATTACCCTTAACATGTGTACTCTTCTTAAGTACACTTGTTTGAACTCGTGAGGATTGGGCAATGGTAAAACCAATTCCCTTCTTTACGTTAGGTGTTTGAGACGATTCAACTATTGTTTGAACTGCATGAGAAGCTTTATTCAGGTTGATCCAACCTCAAACTTAAACGTTCCTCACTTGATTTTACACGCTCATGCTGATGGAAAAGTTCATCGAACTTTGCTTGTAGAATTTTCAATCTGATCGGTTTTCTCAAGATTCTCGGCAAGCAACCTTTCTACCAAGCAGACCACTCAAGATACTTCACTTTAAGAGTATTTAACTCTTCTCAAGTTATCTCGATTAAGATCTGTTAGTGTCTCGGATGTCTTGCTAATAGATTCTTGTGTAAATAGATCAATTTTTCTTTCAAGCTCACATTCTCCTTTTCCACACGGTTGTAAGCGTTTATAGCAGCTTTGAGATCTTCCATTAACTTATCAACAAAGTTATGGTCAAACTCTTCTGCAAAAGAAACACGAGAAGCGGACAAAGAACAGAATCAAAAAATACCTCATCTCCATTTGCCATAAGACACGAGATCATTGGTCAAGAGAAGTCTCAAGATGATGTTGAATCACTTGAAAGAGTATCCTCCTCTTCAGCCACTAAAGCACGCTTGTCAAGAAACTTTCTGTTCCTCATCAATCTTTTTTCTTCTCTTTCTCTAGGGATTAAATCGGACAATCATAGCCGAAATGTCCCGATTTATGACAATTATAACAAGCATCACTTCTTGAAGATCTTCTTGGGCTAGAATCCCTTTTAGGAGAGAAATCTCTTCTTCTTGGGCTATCTTCTCTTCTTCTTCTCGAGTCTTGAACCTTCGTCTTCTTTGAAATCTTCTCGATCTCTTGTCTCAAGATTTGTTTCCTGATCTAAAACCAGCTTTCTTTGTATTCTTCCAATGTCTTCTATATTTCCCAAATTTTGAATTCATTTTATCAAACTTTCTCGTCAAAGAAAGCCATCTGCTTCTTTCAAGCTTAAATCCTCTCCAATAGGTTCTTTAGATGATTGATTTGAAGTGACTTTAAAAGAAACTTCCTTTCCCGTGGAATTTGAATTCCCTTCATCCTCGTCTTCTTCTTGTTTCAGATCATATTCATGAGCTTTCAAATGCGAAAATAGCTCATGATGACTGATTTTGCTCGATTCTTTTGTATCTTTAATCACCGTAATCTTGACTCTCCATTTGCTAGTTAGAGATCTCAATATTTTGTTGTTGATCTCCTTCTCTGTAAGATTTTCCCAAAGAACTTGCTTTATTGTTGATATTTGTCGATCTTAAGTCCAATTGATCTATTGTCTCATCAGCTTCATCTTGAAGGTGTCAAATGAATGTAGAATGGATCAGAACTTGTTCTCTTTAATTTGCTCCGATCCTTCACACATGAGTGCTAGAGTTTCCCACATTTCTTTGGCAGTCTTACATGTCTTGACTTTCTCTCGTAAGCTCTCTCTCGGTTAGTGTCTCTATAATCTCATCCGAGCAACTTGGTCAAGATTAAATAGTTTCCTTTCATCATTTGACATCTCACTTCTTTTCTTTTCAATCTTCTCGCCGAGTAGATGCTTCGCTCCACCGCCTTCGAGAACTTCGGTTCAAAGTAAAACTTTATTGGTCCATCTTCAAGGGTTTCAAGCATTCCATCATGAATTGCACCAAGATGATTTTCCATGCGGAATTTCCGGTAGTCATAGTCTTCAATAGAAAAATCTCGTAGCTTTCTTTTACCGCTCTTAAGAAAACTCATTGTTAGTAATAAAAACGATATGCACGTAATGCAATGAGTTTTATGAAAATGGTTTTTCAAAAGATCTGCTCAGATGACCACAACAGCTTTTCCTCAAAGACTATTGGTAACCAAAGCCGGTGGTCAATTGAACCACCGCTTCCGATACCACTTGTTGGTCCCGGACGAGATGTGAAAGGAGGTGGAAAATCTAGAAGGGGGTTGAATAGACTTTACCACACTCAAAAGCGTAAAAGATATGCCAGTCTACTAGCGCTAGATATAATAACGAACCTATTAGACCCCGATACTGTCCGATCGCTGTCTTCCCCTTGTCGCCTGGATCCATGGAGAAGTTTGTCATCATAGGTATTTTGGCTTCTCGGCTGGTACCTATTCCAAACTTTTTAATTAGGTCCTTTGCATATTTGGCTTGGCTTATGGAGATCCCCTTCTTAGTCTGTTGGACTTGAAGTCCAAGGAAATATGTCATTTCTCCCATCATGGACATTTCAAATCTGCTTTTCATGAGATGACCGAATTTTTCACATAAAGATATGTTAGTTGATCCAAAACTATATCATCAATATAAATTTGTACTAATAGAAGATCACTACCAAATTCATTTACTGAATAAAGTTCTATCAATTTTACCTTTCAAAACCATTTTGAATTAGATAGTCATACAAAGTATCATACCAAGCTCTTAGTGCTTATTTAAGTCCATATAGAGCTTTCCTCAATTTGTAGACCTTGTCTCCTTTGACAAAACTTGGGGGGCTGCTCTACATAAACCTCCTCGGCTAAGATTCCATTTAGAAATGCTAATTTTATATCCATTTGAAAAAGCTGTGAATCTTTTAAAAGCAAAGATAAGCTAAGAACAATCTTATGGCTCCCAGACGAGCTCTTGATGCAAAGGTTTCATCATAATCAATCCCTTCCGATTGTGAATAACCATGAGCAACTAGTCTCGGCTTTATTTCTAACCACAATATTGTTGTCATCCCTTTTGTTTTTAAAGACCTATTTAGTTCCAATGACTTTTTAATGATGAGGCCTTTCAACGAGCTCCAACACATCTTGTCTTAGAAAGCGATTGATTCTTCTTGTATAACATTAATTCAATTGAAATCGATTAGAGCTTCAGAATTGACTTAGGTTCAAATAATGAAACATAACAACTGAACCTACAATCTTGATTTAATCGTGTCCTTGTCTGGACTCCTTAATCTAAATCTCCAATTATTTGTTCATGGATGATAAGTCATTACCCTTTTACATTTGTCTTTTACTGTGGATGAAGATTTGTCTCAAATATTCTTTTCAAATGATTACGTGTTACCTACGTAAACATCTTCCTGATTATGTAGTTATCGATCAACCGACTTTGAAGAACTTTCGTGCTCTTTCTCTTTATTTGAGTCGATTCTTCTTCCTCTCCCGAGTCTCGATTCTCGGTTTATAGAACTTCACCGTTAATCTTTATATTGTCATCTTATCTAGATCATCGATATCTTTGTAACCTCATCTCGCATATCTAGACTCAAAGTTAGATTCATCAAATACAACATGTGGTGTTTCTTCCACACATAAGATTGTCTTATTAAGAACTCTATAAGCTTTAGACATAGAAGAGTATCCTAAGAATATCCCATCTACAATCTTAGCATCAAAAGTTTTTAAATGAGAGTTTCCATTGTTGTGAATGAAACACTTACAACAAAAATATGAAAATATGAAATTTTGGGTGATCTACCCTTCCATATTTCATAAAGGGTTTTAATGGCTTCGCCCAAAACTGTGTGGAGTGTTATACTCGAGATAACATAGTCCTTGCAGCTTCTTTTAGGGTTTTGTTTCTCCTTTCAACAACTCCATTTTGTTGGGGTGTCCTTGCACTGATGTCTCATGAGCTATACCATTCTCGGTCTGATAGTTAGCAACAAGTGTATTAAGAAATTCAGTACCACTTATCACTTCTGATTTTAACAATACTTAATCCTTTTTCATTTTGAATTCTTTTAAGAAATTCTAGGTTCTTTGTCATAGTCTCACTCTTCTAGTACAAGAAAATAACCCTGTGAATCTTACGAAATCATCTACAATTACCAAGGTATATTTTCTTCCACCGAAGCCGAGAGGTGTGGTGGACCAAAGAGATCCATATGAAGAAGTTCCATAATCCTTTCAAGAAGGACTATTTATTGTTTTAAAAGAAGTTTTGGTCTATTTTCCTTTTTGACAAGCATCACAGACATGGTTCTTTGAAAATACTCTATCGAGGAGTCATTTGACTAAGGATTTCCTTGCAATTTTGTTAAGAGTTTTAAAGTTTAAGTGACCAAGACGTTTATGCCATAGCCAACTTAAATCATCTGAACTCTTTGCAACAAGACAAGTATCTTTAGGACAACATTTGAAGTTAGCAACATAAATGTTACCTTGTCCCGACTCCAGCTAATAGTATATTTTCATTGAAACCATCTAAAATATAACATGCATTACAGGTGAATTTGACACTAAAACCCTTATCACAAAACCGTGAAACATATAACAAATTATGTTTCAATCCTTCAACATAATAAACCTCACCTGACTTGAATGTCACCAATCATCAAGGTTCCAACTCCTTTGGTTAGCCTAAAATTGTTGTCTCCGAACATGACTCTTGGTCCA
Source organism: Paraleonurus japonicus (assembly GCA_030762865.1). Classification (NCBI taxonomy): domain Eukaryota; kingdom Viridiplantae; phylum Streptophyta; class Magnoliopsida; order Lamiales; family Lamiaceae; genus Paraleonurus; species Paraleonurus japonicus. Next base: position 27,064,934 of record CM061060.1, read on the forward strand.
TCTATAGTCGATAGTTAGAAAGTAGACGCTTCTTATAGGTCATATGTTTTGAATAGCCACTATCAATATACCGGATGACCTCAAGAACATCCGCCCTTTCTACTATTCTTGTACCTTCCTCGCAATCACATATTTAAATTTTAGATACCTTACGTAAATTGGGTCCTTGTTGGTTAAGTTGTTGCTTTGGAATCCAGATAAACACATCTATATTTCTTAAAACCAATGATTGAAGCTTGCATCCATATCTATCTACCAATATAGACTATCAAGATCAATCTTGTTCAGCTAATCTTTTGTAATTGTCTTATATTTTGGTAAGAATGGATATGATTTGCTTCTTCCATCAAAACTACTATACCTTGAATGAGATTTTGACCTAGTCTTTGGTTTTACCTTAGTAACATTTCTCTTTATGCGTATTGACTTTGCGAGAAATATCTGGTGATTTGATTTGTTCTTTAGGTTTCCAAGGACCAAATCTTGTCCCTTCCTTAGGTTTGGTAGCTTTGACAAAAACCCTTGGTTTTATAGGATCATCTTTCTTATTTCTATCAAAACTCAATCTTGTCTTATCACTAGACTTTTTAGATGTCTTGAAGATTTTATCTATTGTAGATTGAGTGTTACTAAGAAGTCCTAACTTGAGATTTAGCTCTTTGTTAGACCTCTTAAAACTCTCATTCTCTGAATAGACACTTGGTAATTTAATTTTTAAAGCATTCAATTCTTTTTCTAACTCATCACTCTTTTCGGATGAAGAATTAGTGATAGTCTTAGGGTGACATTCCCCCTTGAATGAACAGTCGACTTTTCACTAATCCTAGTCTGACTTTCCTTGGTTAGACTAAGAATTTGATCCTTTAAACTTAAATTTTCAATTTGTATTTGTTTATAAGCAGATAGAGCAGTCTCCAAATCCTTTAAAAGTTTATTAATAAGACTAGGATCTAATTCAGATAGGTTTTCACAGTCATTATCGAAGATGAGTAACAGTTTACCTCTTTAGCCATTAGATATATATCATCATCGATCCGAATCCGGATGAGGATGAGGATGATGATGTCTCATGAACTTCTTCTTTTTCAGCTAGAAGAGCTCTCTGGTCTCGCATACCTTCTCGCCACGCTTCTTCCACTTTTCTTCATGTTCTCTTGGGGTAAGCCGAGGACAATCATAACTGTAATGACCAGGTTTATTACGGGTATAGCGAGATATCTCCTCTATCTGATTTTGGACTACTTTCTCCTCTCCCCGACAGTGATCTCGAACTTTCTTGGTGATCCTTTTTCTTTTCATTGTCGAACTCTTTTCTTCTCTATCTCGGCTTGTAATTTCGACGACTTGACTGTCCCTTCTATTCCTTTTATATCATCTTAAGCATTTCATATCTTTTACATCAATAGAGCCATTTCTTCCTTGATTGACAAGTTTGATGCCTTGGATATTTTTTCCACTCCTCTTGATGAAGAAATGCAATCTTTTCCGTAGTAGATGATTCGGCTTCAACTTCTTCATCTTCAATTTGAATATCATATTCTAATGCCTTAAGATGGGAAAATAGTGTATGATGAGAAATTGAAGATAAGTTCTGTGTTGCTTTAAGAATATTGGCCTTCTCTCTCCACCTCTTACTCAAATATCGAGAATTTTATTATTGATCTCTTTTTACGTATAGGACTTTCCCAAGTCAAGGCAGCCTTATTGAGAAAATTTATCAACACAACATCCAATTGATCGATAAATTCCCCTTCCTTCATTTTGAAAGTATCAAATGTGTTCAATACAAATCGTAGCTTATTTTCCTTAACTTGATCGATCCTTCGCACATGTTAGCCAAAGCTTCCCACATCTCTTTTGCGGTTTTGCACCGTTTAACCTTTTCAATCTAGTCTTTACTAAGTGTCTCTATTATCTCGTTCTTGCTACTTGATCCAAGTTGTGGATCTTTCTTTCATCATTTGTCAAATCAGCTCCTTTCTTTTCTCGTCTAACTCTTGTTTCTCAAGATCCAGCTCCATCACTTACAATTCCATGATAAAATTTTATGGGGTCTTCTTCTAAAACTTCTCCCATTCGATTATGAATAACTTTTAGATGATTTTCCATCCTAAACTTCCAAGAATCATAATCTTCAATGGAAAATTATGGTAGACTCCTAGTCTTTTTACTTTTGATCGTAGACATGATGAACAAGAAACTCAACATAAGCTTATTAGTAATGTTAGAGAATCAAAGATAAAGAAAATGATCTAAACACAATTTCAAAAATTTCAAGACCACAAATATATCGTAAACAGCTTTAACCTTTGCTCTGATACCACTTGTTGGTCCCTATATTGAGTGATTATTAAGAGTTTGAATAACCTTCCAGGATAATCTAGAAGGGGGTTGAATAGATTATCTAAATTTTTACAAATTCAGATTATCAAACAACTTTAATTGCAAACTTGTAAATCAAAGTGTCAGTGAAACTAGTTTATACTCAATCTATATAGTATCTAAAGCGATCTAGAATATTGTTTGATCAATTCGTAAGTAATAACAAAATTAAAAGCAAAAAGAAATAACACGAAATTTATAGTGGTTCGGATCGAAAGATCCTACGTGTACTCTCCTTCCACAATCATGTGTAAGGGTCTTCACTACTTACTTCCTTCCTTACTTCCTTATTTACAGCTTTTACAAGAACTACCTTCACTTACAGGTTTCCTTCTTCAATTCTGAAATTATGACTTGAAGATGTGAATGATAGTGTTCTATAAACACTATGAAAAACTATGAACGTAAAGCATGTTCTTATGTGTGAATATAAAACTTTGTGAGTGCTTTAGATGTGTTACAAATTGCTTCCCGATTCTTAGAATTGCAAAAGTTATTCTACTCTAATTAATGGATCTATTTATAGAGGACTGGTGTTGGTAGTTGTAACTTCCTTGATGACTCTATATTTGTTTGTTGTAACCGACTACCGAGTCTTGTAACGCTTCTTGATTAGTTATAATCGTTCTTGAAACTTCTTGATTTTCCAACACTAAGTTGTCTTCTTTCCTCATCTTTAGATGCGGTCCACCTCATCTGTCTTTCTTCATGTCTCCATATTTTATCATACTTGAGATGTCTTGTCATCTGCTACCTTGTCTTCGGACTTGACTTGTCCTCACCTGTCTCTTCGTAAATGTCCTTGCTGTCTTCTAGTCCTCGTCTTCATACTAACTTAAATACTTAGTCTATTACAAGTTATGTTTTTACTACATCACTGGCTATACAATGATTCACTGGTCATCTTATTTTACACTTAACTTCTTCAAAACTAAATACATTTTTATCCTAACAATACGGTATTTCCGGTAGTCATAATCTTCGATCTCAAAATCTGGAAGACTTTTAACCTTTCTTTCACTAGAAGACATGGTTAGTAGATAATAACAATATATCAAGCAGAAATATTCAAAAATAGATCTAAATCGAGAATTGAGTTGATAACTGCTTCGACCAAAAGAAATATTCGTAACAACTTTTACCCTGCTTTGATACCACTTGATGGTCCCAGAATTGAGTGTTTAAGTAAAATTTCTTGCAAAATTCAGACTAACAATTCAAACTCAACTCCCAAATTATTCAAAGTACCCAATAAAGCGATTTATACTCAATCCTTAAATTGGATCTAAAAGCAATTGATCAATTAAGAAAACAGATTCTAATTGGCTTAAAAGTAAAAATGAAAGTAAATAACACTGCATTTATAGTGGTTCGGATCTGAAAATCCTACATCCACTCTCCTTCTTCAACCTTGAAGAAGGGTCTCTTCTTACTTTCTCACTTACTCTCTTCTTCGATTACAAATTACAAAGATCATGATCTCGCTTCTTCGAATCTTCTTCTATCTTCTTCTAATCTATTCTTCTAACTAAAGATTACGATTGCAACGTGTAGAAGAAATGATTACAGAGAAGTGTTCTATAAACACTTAAAAAAATCACAAAACAATTTTCAAAATGCTATGAGTGCTCTGAGTAAGTGTGTTTGAGAATAAGTGCAAAAGTCCTTCTAAGGACTGTGCTTAGCCTATTTATAAGCTCTTACGGTTAGTTTGTTGTAACAAACTCATAGCCGCTTAACAAATTAATCTTGAAAACTACCTCAACTTCAGCTAATTTTCTTGAGTAAGTCGTCTGACCGACTTGGTGGAAATCTGCCTTTCTTATTCTACTTAGGTGACATCGACTTAGTCTTGTGCTCTTCATTATTCTCTCTATCAGACGATCTCTTCAAGCTTGTCTTCGGATGACCTTGAATTATTGACCTCGGTGACTAACTTATCTCACCTAGTCTAATAATCTAACTAGAGAAACAAATACATCAATCGATCTATACATTCTTTAGCTGGTCATCTTTCTTTACATAAGCTCATCTAACCTATACATTTTAATTCATCAAAACTAAACACGATCTAAAAATTTCTCCCTTTTTGATGAAGTTAAAACTACATGAAAGAAATGAACTCATAAGCTGTGTTAGTCAAAGTTATTCAAGATAGAACAATTAATCACATTAGGCACATAAGCACATTTCTCAATCACCTAAGTTCACACACAAGAGCAACTACTCATACTTAAGTAATTTTATATTTATAAAAATTTTAAGAAAATATTCTAAGGCATTAAGTTTTATCAGATTATGAACACTTAGAAAAATTTGTTGAAAATTTTGTAAGACTTTATGACTTAATAAAAATTTGAACTTAAACAAATGAATAAGGCTTAGTAAATCAGTATAAGTTCAATCATTTCATTTATACACATCAAAAATTTCATTTACAGATTGAGCATATAAGATGCAAAAAGATAAAGAAGGAAAATCTTATCTAATCTCGCCCATCTTAACTCCATTTGGAACACATTGTCTTTCCGAGCTCCTTCATCTCTTCGGGTCTCGATTCCTGATTTAGCCTCGGCTTTTTGAATGACTCCTCCGCCCCGGGCCTAGGTCAAAAGAGCCATCTGCATTCTTAACCGAAATGGCATATTCAAAACCAGGTGCGATCAGATTTGCATTAAACTCCTTATCTATTTCGTTGATCGGGCGATGGTGAAGATCCGCATCCTGCTTCTCAATCCATTCATTAGGTTAGATCGGGATCTTCATTGTAACTCCAGGAGCCTTGAGAATATACGAGAAGTACATCCACATGGCATCAAGATTGTTTTCTCTATACTCCGAGTATACTTCCCGGAGAAACGACTTAGGCGGTGCGGTGGTCCTATGAAATAGTCCGAACTTCTCATTTCCCAGTGAGTCCTTAGTCTTCATTATCCATTTTCGCTCGGACTTGCTCCATGAGAACTCCAGTAACTTTGTTCAGCCTTTTCGTATGCTGATTGGAGTGAATTGATGAATGTTTTTAGGGCTTATTTTAGTGCAAAAAGTGATTCAAAGTGTTAGTTTTTGTGCATAAATGTGTAGAGTATCACTTATTTGCCTAAAAAAGTATTACTTGATGAATTATTGATGTTTTTCGTCCATTTTATAGGTAAATCGGTGAAATTTGGCCAATCCGAGAGTACCGGCATGCTTAGAATGAAGAGACGGATGAGACGGTCGAAATGGGGGTCGGAGGCGGAGCCCAGCGGAAAAATGCCATGGTCTCGACCTGCGGTCGAGGGCCGAGGCCTCGACTCGAGGGATAAGACAAAAGCGTTGAAAAGTTAAAATTTCGAGGTGCCTCGACTCGAGGCTCTCGAGTCGAGGGATATGCAAAATAGGGAAGCCTTAACTCGAGGGTGAGCCTCGAGTCGAGGGAGAGGCAAAATGGAGATCCCTCGAGCCTCGACTCGAGCGGGAGAATTTTTAGAAATTCGTTATTTAAAGGGCTGGAGCAGAGCATAACAAAAAGAACATTAGATAGAGCGGCTTAGTAGCGGTTTTGGGGTGATTTCTTAGGCCCCAAGCCAATTTCCCATTGTAGGTAGAGTAGATGGTAGATTTAGATTTAGATTTAGATTTCAATTGATGTTGATTAGATTAGCTTTAGATAGAATTAGATCATAGTTCATTCATCAATTCAAGCTTGTATTTCATTTGGAGATTTGTATTGATGTTGGACGCAGAGTCCAAGATCCTTCCGCTTGCCGGGCGTGATAAAGACAGGTGGGCCAAGTCCGGGACGCATTCAAACCATGGCGCTGCAGCTAGATATGGTTAAAAGGAAATAAAGTAGCACCTCACTACAAGTCCGGGCTTTTAGTCTAGTGGCAAGCGCTTGATCCTACAATTGGTATCGAGCACGTGTCACGGGTTCGAATCCCAAGTAAAGCATTTGTTGGGCGGAGGCTAGTTGCCAAGTCCGGTGGCCATGTGGAGGCCATTAGCCACGGAGGCTGGCAGTCTTTGGGGGATTGTTGGGCGCAGAGTCCAAAGATCCTTCCAGCCTCGCGGGCGTGATAAAGGCAGGTGGGCCAAGTCCGGGACGCATTCAAGCGTGGCGCTGCAGCTAGATATGGTTAAAGGAAATAAAGTAGCACCTCACTACAAGTCCGGACTTTTAGTCTAGTGGCAAGCGCTTGATCCTACAATTGAAGACTCAAGCATTCCTCTTTTTGTGGATTTAATTTAATTGGTGATGTTCTTCCTCTCTTGTCTTTTCAATTTCTTAATTGTTGTGATTTTCTTTGTGTTTGATCAATTCTATTCTCTTCCCATGGATTTTGTCCTTGGCACCATGGGCTAACTCTCTTGTGCTTGGGTTAATTGAAATTGAGGATGATTTGATTGACTATGCCATGATTGTTGATGATTGGAGATCAATTGAGTTAGATTGCTTCCTAATTGTGATTCTCAATTGTGCTTCATGCATAGTTATCTCTTTAGATTAATGTTTGATCACCACAGCAATAGGCGAGTTGAGCTAACGTGATCCTGGATTAATCGGGTTATAATTGTGTATGAATGTGTGGATTGGGTGCTTCGGAATCGAGAGATTAGTTGCACTAAGGATACTCACATTAGGCATCATGCTATTAATGGAGTGATTAATTCAATGTGGTTTTATGCTTTCTATCTTAGTTGATCTACAATTTAATTCAATCATAGCTTGTTGATCTTTGATTCCTTGATGGATGTTAGCCCTAGCACCCAATTTCCCCATTTATTGTTGTATTTGTTCTTGCCTCTTAAGTGTTCGATCATTTGCTTCTTTGTAGTGTTTGAGTTTATTTCTTGCTCTTTGTTGTGTTTTTATTTTCAAACCCGCTTTGCATCAATAGTCATCGAGAACTCGTATTTCTAGGGCCTCACGTGCATACTTTTTCCCTTGGGTTCGATATTTGTTGATTGGTCTTAATACCGCTTGCCGATATTACTACAAATTAAATGGCGCTGTTGCCGGGAATTAGTTTTTGCGCCTAAAGTTAGACTTAGGGATTGTTTGAAGTGGCTACTTGTTGCCTTTGTATTTTTGTTTGTGTTGTTGTTTTTGTGTGAATTTGATACTTTGATATCTTGTCAAGATGGAGGGATACAACTCATACTTGTGGAATCAAGAGTATTATCAAGTGGTATGGTGTATTCTCCACATTATGAAGATTGGAGATATGATGAAATTCCTCCCCAACCTCAAGAGATGTTCCCATCTTATGAGCATTATGATCAATTCGATCCATGTTATGGATATGAATTTCGAGGAGCATCGGAAGGGGATTACTATGATGATAGGAGAAGCTATGAGTATGATTATCCAATGCCACAAGCTTCACCTCAATTTGAAGAATGGGGACTCCATGATGTGAGAACTATATTGAAAGATATGCTTGGAGTGATGCTAGAAAAAAATTGAGGAAGATGAAACGAGATGTGAAGAAATGCTTCCCTTATATGAAAACATTTTCGAGACTAAGGCAATAGTTGAGTTAATGATCAAGGGAAATATGGTGATCACCGAAGCTCAATTCATGGTGTTAAAAAGTCAACTCAAATATTTTCTACTCCAAGTTAAAAACATAGCCATCATGGAGAATCAAGAAGAAGAAGGGGAGGAAGAAAATGCAAGCGAAGAAGATGTAGTAGAGGGTCCAAGCAAGGAGGTTAAAGTGGAAAGTTTCCTTGTCAAAAGTGAGGAAGAGGAATGTCCATTGATGGACATGAGCAATGAGGAGGAAACTCAAGAAGCAACTAATGAAACCTTGAAGATTGAAATGAGCATTTCTATACCTTCAAACTCTTCAATTCATGTTTTTAATGATATTGATGCTTCTAATGATTTAATTTTACCTTTTGCAATCTTTGACTTTAGGAAAGAATTGATAAAGCGCTTGGGCATCCTTGAAAGAAAGGAGTGGAGTAGAAGGATGGCAAGGGAGCAAGGGGGACAACCATGGACGCTAAGCATATCTATATGTGGTTGCCCTATCTATCATGTGAACCTCCTAGACTCGAAGCACAAAGATTGAGATATGATGGGAAGGAGGATCGCTATCCTTGGCCATTCCGATGAAGGATGTGGAAGTGAAAAAATAAGTCCGGCATATGACAATAAAAATAGCGCTAGATGGGAGGCAACCCTTTTATTGCTTTTGTGTGCTTTTTGGTAGTTTAGTGTTTTTGTTTCATTTTTGGGAGATTTGGCTAGATACTTAATTGCTAATGCTTAGAAGTTATGTTATATGCTTTTAGATATATTGGAATTTTGAGCTTATTGTTGATATCCTTTGGGGTTGCATATATTTTTGTAACACTCTCATTACAAACTTTGAATTCATGTCATCATTCAAGTTTGGGGATGTTGATCGCTTATGGTGGAAATGCATCTCTTAGTGATGATTATTTGATGATTGTTTTGTCGTTTGTAGGTACACTCACTACATTGATTGGAAGAGAGATCGAAATTGCAAAGGAATTCAAGATCGAAAAGAGGATGAGCTTAAAAGTTGGTGTAAAATGAGCAAAAAGGAAGAGAACCTGGTCCCCTCGATCGAATGAGCGACCGGGCTTAAATCGAGTGACCAAAATGGTAAATTCTTGCATATTTGGGTTCGTTAGGGTCGTAGAGGTCATTTTTAGGAGTTTCGGGGTCGGGTCGGGCCCGGAATCCGTAAAAATTCCTAGTCTTGACCCCGGGTCGAGGTGGCCCATTCCTCGGGTCAAAGGGTCAACACTTAGTAAAATTTTCAAAATCTGCACATCCCTCGAGTCGAGGGTAGACCTCGAGTCGAGGCTTTTAAATTTTGGGATCCTCGAGTCGAGGACTGAGCCTCGACTCCTCGACTCGAGGTCTGGCGTTTATTTTAAATATCGTGAATTAGGCGAGCAGCCACGACTCGAGGCATTTCGGATTTTATCGATCCTCTTCTTCCCCAAACACGATTTCCGACCACCATTGCTCTGATTTCGCCAATTATACACCATCCTCGCACATCATAATCATACATTGCATCAAGATATCAATTTTGAGGGTTTTGAGAGCCAAATTGGGGATTTTTGTAATATTGCTTGGGTGTTCTTCACCTATTCGTTCTAGGCGATTCTATCCAATAAAATACGTAATTTCTTCTCTATTGGCTCTTAATTTTGTTATTGTGGAGATAATTTCATGGGTAATTTGCATTTTTGCCAATTTTTCATTTGATTGGGAATTTCATTGTGGCATTTCTACAAATACCTTGTATGCATTGTTGAATTTGTGAATTTGAGCCTTTTGAGTAGTTAGTTTGGATTGTTTGATGAGATAAGAAGCATGTTTAGGAGCGATTGGGATGTATTGTTCATATATTTGTGAATTTTGGCATGAATTGAATTTGTTCTTATTGTTGGTGAAGAATTCCTAGTGATACTATGTTTGGCATTTGGTCATGTTTGAGTTTATTAATTGATAGAAGTGCATTATTGGTGATGATTATTTGCCCATACTTGCTAGATGCCTTATTATTTTTGGACACTTTTTTGAGCTTAATTGCATGATTTTTGGTGAGCTTATTTGTTGAGCTAATTGTTGAGGCCATTCTAGTTTAGTATGCACATTTTGGGGATTATTTGAGCACTTCTATTGATTTCATTTGCTTAGTTGACTATTTGACCATGTGGTGAGGATTATTGCTTAGTCACTAGGGGTTGTTATTGATTGAAGATTTTGGTGCCTATTGACTCGTTCATGGCTAGATTGAGATTATTCTTTGCTTGTATTTCTATTTGTGGAGCTTATTGTTTGCCTTAGGGAATTTTTGCAGAAAATGTTCGAGAGGAGTTGACGGACATAATTTCTCGGATGAGGAGATCCGTAGCGAGAGGAGGCTATCAGATTTGCTCATAAGATGCCCATAGACCTCGGTATTCCATGGGACGATTTCAAGTGGTGGAAGCATATCATACAGTATGCGAGAGATATACAACAAGGTGGTCAAGACCCGCCTTGTTGATCATGATTTCATGACGTCCATGGGGATCGAGGAGGATATTCCTCGTCTTTTTGAGCAGATCGGGATGCGAGTCTTCTTCTTGAAGAGGCCGAGGACATATCTGGGCCTTACATTGGAGTTCCTCTGCATAGTCAAGTTTGATAAGGCCAAGAGGGCCAAATTTTCCCGGGTATCACCTTTGAGCTTATGGGACGAGAGTATACATTGACCTTGAGCGAGGTCAATGAGATTTTAGGAGCACCCACCGACCACTGACGGATCACTCCTCAACATCGAGAAAGGAGTACAGACAAAGAAATTTTGGAGAAGAATATCGAGACTCGGGGCACCGAGATCAGCCTCGGTTTATTCTGAAATATTGAAGAGCACCCGTATCCGAAACTTCGGTTGTTAGATACTTAGAGAAGATCCTCGCGAGCACCATATTCGCGAGATCGGAGGGTGGAGCTGTGGTTTCGAGAGGAGCTTTATATTCTTTGGTGTTTCTTGCACGGGGTTCGATTCAATGCCGCCTACCTCATTACTTGTTTTAGCGGGTTATGAGCACAAAATTCAAGAAGATTCACTTCTGGGGTATGATCACTTTGATTGCGAGAATCTCGGCATTCCTACTCACAACCCGAGGAAACCTTTGGAGGGGCCCGATCTCACTACGCAGACACCATGCGGCGCATGAGGACTTTCAACCGCATCGGTAGGACTTGGTGCTTCCAAAGCGGCACCACGGTGGCCGATTCCCTCTTCCAAATAAGAGGTTGACGGCATTTTTGGTGCTCGAGGCTTTTGTGACCATCAACCTCCTTATGTGGTCACGAGAGACACAGAGGCGAATGACTCCTATACCCATGAGCATGGAGTTGACCTCCGAGGATGATGATGAGGAGAAGGGAGGATAGCGCTAGTTTTGATGATGAGGCTGAGGGTGCCGCCGAGGGAGCCGAGGCAGGAGATAGAGATGATGATGAGGATTACGAGGAGGAGCAGGCTCGGGATGATGAGGCGATACGAGATGGACGAGGATTATAGGCGAGCTTAACATGTACCGGTAGGATGAGATGAGGAGCCGAGTACGAGGCCGGTAGCTCATCCCGAGAAGCGGTGGACTCGACGGAAGAGATGTGGGACGACAGCCAGCAGGTGCAGCTCGAGTGCTCGACTTGAGAGGATGAGTGTTACCGGATGATGGAGGAGTCCCGACGGATGCATGAGGAGTCTCATAAGACTCGGCGAGGATATGTATGCACTCCTCCAGCCCGGTTTGGCTCGTGGAACTTCGGGCCGACCACTACCCTCCTCCGTCGCCACTGTCCCACTATTAAGGCTACTCCCCTACTTCCTCATCCCTCTCCTCTATCCATTCAGTTCTTATTTCCTCCTTAGTGATTTGTATGGTTTGATGTCGATTGGTGATTGTACTTGATGTATGGATTTGATTTGATGATGTTTTGGTTTGTACGATGATTTGGATGATGATTGTGATGCTTTTGGATTTATTGAGCTTATTGTCTTTTGATGATTATGCTATCTTGATGTTTGGATTCCTTAAATTTGGATTGATTTGTTATGAACTTAATTGTGGATTTATTGTATATCTTTTAATATCATTCTTGATGTAGTGAGTATGCTTGAGATTATATACATGTGCACTTGTGCTTGATTTGCAAGAATAATTGAATTTTGAAATTATCATGAGTTGATTTGTAGCTTGAAGCTAGCATGCTTGATAGTTATGTGAAAATGAATGTGATTGATGATGCTTGATTCATTGCTCAATTTAAGCCCGTGAGCTTTTGTGCTTTTATAATCGTACATCTTATACCGTTGATTTGATTTCTTGGTGAGTGCATCATTCATAGATATGTATGCTAGAACTTACCCCTAGACTTGTTGAGATTGATCTTTGTGTGATGTTATGAAAGTGATAAGAGGCCATGTTTTGAATGATTAGTCACTTTGCCAAATTTTTCCACCATATACATTTGATTTCCTTAGTGAGCCATTTTGAGCCTTATATTCCTTATTCTTTGGCAAGCCAAGTGAAATTGAAACCATTAGCCTATATTTTTATGAGCCTTCTTGTCCTATGTTTAGTAGAGCTTGATTGTTGGCTAGAAGATGGTGCATTGTATTGTGAAGTGTGGAGGAAAATGATGAGCTAAGTGATGATACTTGAAAGAAGAATGAAAGGTTGTGAAAAAATTGAATTGTGAAAAAAAAGTGAAGTGAAAGAAAAGAAAGATTCAATTGTGAGTTTAAAAGAAAGAAAGCTCAAGTGAATGGTGGTGATTGATCTTGAAGTGGAAAAGAAAGAGCATTACTTGATGATGATTGAAGAGATGTGAATTGTAATGATTAACTTTCATTCAAGTCTCTACTACTTAGTCACTCTTATCAAAATACATCCCACCTTTCCAAAGAGCCTACATTACAACCTAGATAAAAGACCTCTTTGATTTGTGATTGAACACAATTGATTTTGATTGAGATTAAGTCTTTTGGCAAGCTTATGGTGTACCTCTTTGTGAATTTGATGATTGAGTGCATTATACCTTTATACACTTAAGTGAAGAGTGAAACACTCCATGGAAGGAGCAATGTGTTAAGTGTTTGATTGAGCATTCGTTTGAGCATGATTCATCTTGATTGCTAGTGAATAGTTGCATTGATATTCATGATCATTGATGATTTCTATTGTCTTCTACTTCATCTATGGTGCCATGTGACATAGTTGCAATCAATTCACTCCTTTATGCTTAGTTGCTACGTTGCTCGAGGACGAGCAACACTTCAAGTTTGGGGTATTATGATTGGAGTGAATTGATGCATGTTTTTAGGGCTTATTTTAGTGCAAAAAGTGATCCAAAGTGTTAGTTTTTGTGCATAAATGTGTAGAGTATCACTTATTTGCCTAAAAAAGTATTACTTGATGAATTATTGATGTTTTTGTCCATTTTACAGGTAAATCGGTGGAATTTGGTCAAATCGAGAGTACCGGCATGCTTAGAATGAAGAGACGGACGAGACGGACGAAAATGGGGTCAAAGGCGGAGCCCGGTCGGAAAAATGCCCTAGTCTCGACCTCTGGTCTAGGGCCGAGGCCTCGACTCGAGGGATAAGATAAAATGTTGAAAAGTTAAAATTTGGAGCTGCCTCGACTCAAGGGCTGAGCCTTGAGTCGAGGGATATGCAAAACAGGGAAGCCTCGACTTGAGGGCTGAGCCTCGAGTCGAGGGAGAGGCAAATGGAGATCCCTCAACTCGAGGGGGAGGATTTTCAGAAATTCGTTATTTAAAGGACTGGAGCAGAGCATAACAAAAAGAACATTAGATAGAGCGAGTTAGTGGCGGTTTTGGGGCGATTTCTTGGGCCCCAAGCCAATTTCCCATTGTAGGTAGAGTAGAAGGTAGATTTAGATTTAGATTTCAATTGATGTTGATTATATTAGCTTTAGATAGCATTAGATCATAGTTGATTCATCAATTCAAGCTTGTATTTTATTTGGAGATTTGTATTAAAGACTCAAGCATTCCTCTTTTCGTGGATTTAATTCAATTGGAGATGTTCTTCCTCTCTTGTCTTTTCAATTTCTTAATTGTTGTGATTTTCTTTATGTTTAATCAATTCTATTCTCTTCCCATGGATTTTGCCCTTGGCACCATGGGCTAACTCTCTTGTGCTTGGGTTAATTGAAATTGAGGATGATTTGATTGACTATGCCATGATTGTTGATGATTGGAGATCAATTGAGTTAGATTGCTTCCTAATTGTGATTCTCAATTGTGCTTCATGCATAGTTATCTCTTTAGATTAATGTTTGATCACCCTAGCAATAGGCGAGAGTTGAGCTAACGTGATCCAGGATTAATTGGGTTATAATTATGTATGAATGTGTGGATTGGCTACTTGAATCGAGAGATTAGTTGCACTAAGGATACTCACATTAGGCATCATGCTATTAATGGAGTGATTAATTCATGGTGGTTTTATGCTTTCTATCTTAGTTGATCTACAATTTGATTCAATCATAGCTTGTTGATCTTTGATTCCTTGATGGATGTTAGCTCTAGCACCCAATTCCCCCATTTATTGTTGTATTTGTTCTTGCCTCTTAAGTGTTCGATCATTTGCTTCTTTGTAGTGTTTGAGTTTATTTCTTGTCTTTTGTTGTGTTTTTTTTTCAAGCCCGCTTTGCATCAATAGTCATCGAGAACTCGTATTTCTAGGGCTTCACGTGCATACTTTTTCTCTTGGGTTCGAGTATTTGTTGATTGGTCTTAATACCGCTTGCCGATATTACTACAAATCAGTGCCTCTTCTCTTTTCGCCATACATCTCGCTTCTTCTTTTTTATCCTTTTAATTTGCTCTTGGCAGGTTGGAGTAGTCGACTCACGCTTTCCTTCCTTTGACGACAACTTTTGGAACAACCTATTAAGATTGAGGAGGTTCCTCACTGTCTTCACCTTCTTGCCCTTAGCCTTGGCTTCGATTTTCTTTCTCGGCTTCTTTGTACTTTGCCAAGAGCCTCTCCGTCCTCTCCTCCTCATGTTTCTTCTTCCTCTCCTCATCTTCTTTTAATGCATCCTCTATCTGGCCCACCCTCACCTGCAGAGCTACCAATTCATCTATTTTTATAGCCAATTGAGCCTTAGGCTGCTTCCATATGTGCCTTAGCTGTTTACAAGTCACCTTGGCTGCATCTAGATCACCAGAGGGTGGCTTCCATTTCTTTCTTCTCCTTTTCCCCTTTTTAATTTCATCAAACAACTTTTCTATCTTGACTCTCGAGCGTTGTATTGGACTCGATAATTATTTTTGTCATAGGTCAGCTAATTCACCAATATCTTATTATCCTTTGCGGTTTGTTCTTTCGGTGCCTTCACCTCCTCCTCCAAGTACCTTTACTTTATCGGCCCAACACAGAGTTAGTTAAGGTAGAAACATTATTCACTATGTTTACCTCGACTCCTTCATGTTGGCGATCATCATCTCCATAATCGCTTCAACAATCTCGTTCGTCTTCTTTCTTAGCTACTTTGCAAATTTAGCCTTCATTTTGTTTTCGAGGTTTGTAAAGATTGAAGAGAATGCGGAGGCTGGACTTAGGTCACTTTCTTCATCCTCGGATGAGTAATCGCATGGAATGGGAGTGGGAGTTTCTTCAAATGAGGATAAGGGAGATGAGGATTGAATTTGGATTTTTGGAGGAAAGAGTAAGATAGAGTTAGGATTTGAGATATATGGACTTAAGGGATAGTGATGTAGTTGAGATGGAGATAGGAATTGGTTGAGATGTAGATGGGGTTGGTTCGGATGGTGTGGGTATTTTGATAGGTTGTGTGGAAGGTGAGGTTAGTTCGGTTGGAGTGGTGGTGGTTTCGTTGGTCCCACTTAGTTGAGTAGATTAAAGGAAACTTGAATCGAGTTCTAGGAAAAATCTAGAAGGGGGTTGAATAGATTTTTCAGATTGTACAAATCTTTGAAAACTTATTCAAAACACCAAAGTCACACAAATGAATTTATTTTTAAACTCAACTTTATTCGTATCAAAAGCACGCTGATAATTTGTCTAACTTGAATTGAAATTAAACTTTTGATTATAAACTGGAATTGAGAAGAAAAGATAAGTAAATGAAAGCAATAAAGAACACCAAGATTTATAGTGGTTCGGATTATGAAAATCCTACATCCGCTCTTCTTCTTCAACTTTAAGAAGGGTATGTTCTTACCACTTACTTACTTACGATCCAACTTACGGTTTACAAATTACAAAGATCTTCAAATCTTCAAACTCCTAGACTCTTACGAAATCTAACTTTACAAAGGACAAAGTGAGCTTTGAAGATGTACAATAAAGTGTTCTACAAACACTTAGAAATTTTTGAAAACTTTCTTTGAGAAACTTTTTGAATTGATATGAAAGTAGAAATCTGAGTATTGTGAATAATGTGTTATTCGTATATGTAAAATGAAAACATAGACCTATTTATAAGTCTGAAAAGACGGTTAGTTTGTTAGTCGGTTATAACAAATTACAAACCGCTTAACAAACTTAATCTTGAAAACCACTCTTATCTCCAGCTGATTTTTCCCTAGTCGTCTGCAGCCGACTTGGTGAAGACTTGCCTTTCTTATTCTACTCGGCTTATCTCGACCTCGTCCGAGCTCTTCATAATCGTCTCCTGCGAGATGACTTGACTTGAGCTTGTCTCCGGATGACTTCCAACCTTTCGTGACTTTAGCCGACTTGTCCGATCCTCGACCTAGTCGATTGGCTCGATCGAACTCCATCTTAGGTTCTTTGGGATCGTCTACTCATCTCAGGTTGATCTTTTTAACTCATCAAAACCTTTCTTGATCTAACAATTTCCCCCTTTTTGATGAAGTTAAAACTACAAAGAGGAGACACACTCACAACCGAAGTTAGTCAAAGTTAATCAAGATAATTAGATAGGCATATCGAACACATTCATACTTTAAATCAGATTTATTCAAGTTAAGGCACTTAATTCACACTTAATAAAATTAAGAAGGTATCCTTAAGTCTTAAGACTTTTTCAAAATATTCGGACTTAGTGAAAATTTAAGTCTTAGGACTTAGAAAATTTTAAAGACTTAGAATGCTTTTAAAGACTTAGAAAAATTTTTAGAAAATTTTAATTCGAGATGAGAATTTTCTCCGATGATTAATACTTAGAAAAAAATTTTAAGTTTTCTTAAAACAAGTAAATAAAAACTTTAAAAAAATAAGACAAATAAATCGGATAAGATGAAGTATATTCACATTTCACATTTACGATTACAAAAATGAGAGCGATAAAAGATAAGATAAGAAAGGAAAAATCTGTTTTATCAAACTCCCCACCGATCTTCCTCGGGAACCATTAGCCAGTTGAATAATCGCCTCCTCAATGCTTGATCTCCTCCTCCTAAACAAGTCCAGACTCCGCCTCTGCCCTTTGAACTATTCCCTTTACCAAATCAAGGTCCAGTGGATCCATCCTGTTTCTTGGCGAGGATTACATACTCAAAAGCTGGAGAGATCAGATTAACATTGAACTCTTCATCCGCATCTTTCAACACCCAATTGTAGAGATCTTTGTCCATCTTCTCCATCCACTCATGTCAAGCTAAGTCTGGATCTTGCCGAATTGATCCAGAGCTTTGAGAATGTACCAATAGTACATCCACATCCCTTTTAGATTCTTCGACCTGTACTCCTCCTCATACTTGCCGCAAGCCAGCTTCGGTGGAGCATTCGTTGGATGAAATGGTCTAAAGTTAGCGCCACTTGAATCTTTAACTAGCCATTTCCGCTCAGCGCTACTCAGAGAAGACATCGGTTCCCTTTTCTTTCCTTACCCTTCTCTTCTCTTTCTTCCCATAATACTCATTTTCTCTCTTCATCCTCTTAATCTGTTCTTGAAAGATTGGAATAATCAGCCTCTCTCTTTCCTTTTCCTTTAGCGGCGGCTCTGGAATAGATATCACCGATCTTGGCTCATCACCGCTACTTTCTTGCCCTTCCCCTTGGCATCTTGATTCGAGACTCTTTCGGCTTAGTCAAGAGTTTTCGATTCTTTCTTCTTCCTCCTTCCTCCTTTTCTCCTCGTCTTCCTTTAAAGCCTCCTCTAGCTGACTCACCCTCAGGTGGAGAGCAACTAGCTCATCGAGACTTGAGTCTTAAGTCTTCCTTAGCTGCCTCCCGGATCAGGTGTGTTGGCCTTTATGCCTACTTCTCTTCTAGTCTCCTCGACCACGCTGTGTGGGCTTGTCTCTTTTCTTGCTCATCTCTTTCCCAATTTTTAACTTCGGAAGCCAAGTTTGTCGGTTTTATATCGAGATCTCTGCACTTGACCACGAAGTCGATCGTTCCATTGCCATTTCATTGACGACCATCTGATTATATCCTTTCACCTCTTCTTTCGGTGCCTTCATCTCTTCCTCCATTGCCTTTACTTTTTCAGCCAGACAAAGTTAGTGACAAGTAACAATTTTATCGTAAAGATTTACCTCGACTTCTCTCATGCTGGCAAGCATTGTTTCGTCACCGCCTCTACCATCTTCTTTGTCCTCCATTTCGTCTTCCTCTTAAAGGTTGATTTTATCTTTTTCTCCACTTGGGTGAGGATTGAGGATATAGCGAAGCGGGGCTCAGTGTCACCGTCGTCTTCCTCGGACGAGGAATCGAGACGAAGAGGAAGATTTTTCTTTTGAGTAGGTGGGAGAGGGGTAGAGTGTGTTTGGATAGATGAAAAAAGGGAATAAGATAAAATTGGAATGGACTAGGTTTGGACTTGTGGGAGAGGAATTGGTTCGGTGGTGGGGAGATGATGGTTGAGTTTATGTAGTGGGAGTGGGAGTGGGGGGAAGTTTGGATGACTAGTGATGGTGGTTTGAGTGTAGGTTGATCTGATTCGGGAAGTGTGGGTTGAATTTAGACTGTTGAGGAAGTAGGTTGTTCAAGAGGCTCAGAGGTACCACTGGGTTACCTCTTCATTGCCTGGTTGGGTGGTGGGATGTTAAGGCTAAATTTGAGGCTCAAGTGCCACCGAGGCACTTCTTCATTGCCAGTGCGGTGATAATGATGGAGAAGATGATAAACTTGTACCTGATTCGGGAATGGTAGGAAGAGCAGCGGTTTCCTTGGGTGGAGAGGAATGAACTTCTAGTTGTCCAACCTCACCGCTATTTTCAAAGACGTGTGCTTCCTCTAGTAACATATGAGTTGCTTTGTGTCGATCTCTTTGCTCTGAACTTTCTGTTTTGGAAGAGCCTTCGCAGCTTTGAGAAGCTTTTGTCGGCTTCCTTACCAAAGGAATTTCAGCTTCTTCTTCTTCCTTATCTCCCGAGGCGACTTTGGTAGAAGCGGCCAGATGACCCTTCCCCTTCCTTTTTCTCTGTGGCCTTCACCAGCCTTCTCCTTTTCCTCCTCTGGTACTACACTCTTGTTTCTTGGGTGGGACCACAACTATTTCTTCTTGAGTTATGGCCTCAGCTGTAGGTACCTCGGCTGTTGTCTCCTCGGCCACTGTCTCCGCCTCTGAGTCCGGCTCTCCCTCGGCTCGGCTACCCTCTCTGCAGCTTCTTCATCTGCCTGCTAGCCTCTGGTCTCTGTGGCATCGGACTCATCATCCAAGTCTGGGATTCCTCCAAGCTTCTCATTCTTTGTGAAAATGCCTTTCGCTTGGAGTATTTCTTAGTACCCACTCTCTAGTCAGCTCTGTTCATTCCCTCGATCAACACTTGTGATTTTGTTGAACAAACCGACTATTGAGTTTGGCACCCAACCCTTAGCGAGATGATTTGAAAGTAAGTCTCTTCTTTTCTTCCTTCAACTTGTAAATTAGCAATTCAACCCGAGTTTACTTGGACTCCATCCAAGATTGCTCTCATCACACACAATCTGGGCTTGGTTAACCCATCATGCGAACTCTGTTCTCCCAACACGCATTTCGTCACCAGCATCATAAGCAATCAAAATTTTCTCCTTAATAAATTTTTCTTCAAATCCCTACGGGTTCCTCTCGTATGTGATTTTTGCCATTAAATCAAATGACTCCTCCCAATCGTCCTCTTTGTATGTCAATGGATTGACTCCCTCCCTTGATGTGTCAAAAATCCTTGCAACGCGTTCTCTCTGGTGTAGGAGAGAAGCTGTTAAAATCAAGCTGTTGTATCGAACCCATCACAGGTATCCCTCATATTGGCTAGAAACTCTGCTCTGAGCAAATCGGCGCTTCTATTCTCGAGGAGATTTCATCGACAAAAATCCCCTTAACCTCGATGCTTCCAATAATCGAAGGATCTCTGCAGATTCACTATCCCTGGTGGTTTGAAATCCACATACATCTCTGCTTTTAGCTGGTTTTGAATAACTCTTCATTCATTTTAAAACTGAAGTGTTTGTAGAGATGTAGGTGGGTTTGTGGGTTTTAGTGGTTTTGGAAGAGGAAGCCATGGTAATTTGTTTGAGAAAAAAAAATTTACGAGGAGAAAATGTGCTTGAAGAATTTGTCAAAGTAATTTTCAAAAGCTGAAGAAGGTAAGTTTTTAAATCCGAGAGGAGAGAGAGGGAAAATTTGATCTCGGGAAGATGATACGTGGAGTAATCTTAGCAAACATTAGTTTTAACCGTTGATTAAGAGAGGCGCGTGAAGTATATCAACGATTCGGCGATAAAACCGCTTCGTATTCAGGCGCGTGGTGTTAAAGTGTCTTGAATTGTGTAAAAGTAACCGTTTATCCTACGGATTAGATTGCTAATAGGTTTGTTTTATGCGAGAGGTAATTAGTATACCGGACGTAAGTCAAAATATACCTTTCTTTGCATAAAGGTTTCCTATTTCAGATGGATTTTGTCGAGACTTGGTCAAAAGTAACCTTGTCTTATATTTTTGAAGAATTTCCTCCGAGTCTGTTTTTGACAAACACAAAATTTTAATGCCATTTAATCGAACACAACATTTTCAATTCAGAAATTCATCAAGATTATTTGAAAACTAACGAGACTTGAGACAGGTTATTTTGAAAACAAAATTTTTCAAGAACTGTGTAGACAAAGGGGAGGTGATTTTCAGATTAGAGGTTTTAAAAACTGATCTATCAAAGTTGGTACACCTGTTCCTTCAAACAAACTTATCAAAACTATCGGTAGGCGAGGTAGATCGGATAGGGTGCGAGATAGTCATCTCTGTTTTCAAGAAAACAATTGACTATTGTGTCCTTGTCGATTTACCGAATGTCGGATAAGTAATCATCAAGTCGGATAAGGTCAATATGACTAATCCTTGATTCTTGATTCCTAGAAAGGAAATCAATGATATCAGCTACCCGATTGTCCTTTGACTCATATCTAGTCGATAATTCTTTCTAGACATTTATTTAAAGAAAGGAAAGAAATAAATAAGGAAAACAACTAACGAGATGCAAGCAATGATAATTAAAAATCAGCTAATGAAGCATTAAGTAATCCTAATTCTAAACACAATTCTTTAAATCTAGATTCAGCTAATGGTTTTGTAAGAATATCTCGCTCTTTGTGATTCGGTGGCTATCGTTTCTATTCTAATGTCATTCTTTTCTACATGATCTCTAATGAAGTGATGTCTCGATGTCTATATGCTTACACCTAGAATGCGAGAAACGAGATTGTATGTCATGGCTATTGACTATTACTATCACGATGTGAGAAGCAGATGATGTTTGAATGTTATAATCTCTAAGTCTTGACTAATCCGGAGGAAATGAGAGCAATAACTTCCAGTGCCATGTATTCAGCCTCGATTGTGGAGGTGGCAACATATGTTTGTTTCTTAGATAACCAATGTTAGGATTTGAATTTGTATGTTTTGATGATGTTCCCAAAACCTAAGTGTAATAGGACCACTTTGGATCATTAGTCATTGTTGATCTAGATAGGGTTTGTGTCTTTGTATAGTTAATCTTGCTAGGCCTAACACGAAGCTTCATATTGGTTGAGAATCAAGGTCAGCCGATAAGAAGACTTAAAGATCTAAGAGAAATCTCGGTCGTAGTCTATTGAAAGGGCGTCGCGAAGATCAAGAAGAGATGATAAGAGTTATGCACGAAAAGAAGTTCTGTTAAGAAAGGCTCAAGTAAAGATAGCAAGGTTGATATCCATGCTACAAAGAAACTTTAAAATGTCTTTGGAGCAAGGTGTAAGGTTGCTAGAGTTGACTTCAAGAAAATCATCGGGAGTTAACTAAAGAAAGAAAGATATTTCAAAGATATCCGAAGTAAGTCAAGTGAAGATTTGATTATCAATCAAGATCAATCACGCATAATTGATTGGTATCGCACAATCAATTATCCAAAGTCAAACAAATCTTCCAACGATTACTTACCATTTCTTTGAAGACCTGATTGACAAATTAGCCTAACGGCTAGTCAAAATCGAGGATCATAAAAGCAGAAGTGAAGGATTTTTGAATACGAGCGAGAAACATCAAGAATATCTCCTTCACTCATTTGCAATACACGCTGAATTCTTCATACTTAAATCAATCTATCACGTTGAATTTTCTAAGAAATTTATTTTTGGTCAAGGAAGTGTAAATCACCTTTCATTATCTCACGAGAAAAGGTTGATTGTTTCGATCTAAGAGCTAACCCTCGAGGATCATTTTGATTTACCAAGGGCGAGGAACTTGTTAAACTTCCCGTGGTCGAATCCTCAAGGAGATTAGAGGAGATAAGACCGAGTTTCGGTGGATAGTAAGACCCCTGTGGGATCAGGGAGAGTGGACGTGAGATCGTTATATCCGAACCACTATAAAAATCTCTGTGTCTTTATTTGCTTTACGCATTCATACTTATAAGCTGCTCATTCATCGTTTTTACAAATCTGCATCATACTTGCTGTAGAAGACTCCAAAGTCTTCTATCCTTAAGAAGGTTTTCTTTAAAAGGGTTTTCAAACACACACGAGATTAGCTTCCGCACCATCGAGAAGACTTCGAGTTTAGAAGTCTCGATCTCACACAAAGACACTCGAGTACCTTGCTTTGCGAGAAGATTTCAAAGTCTTCTAACCTCACACTCAGCTCACGAAAAGTTGTAAAAAGTTTTGAGTGTGGTAAAGTCTATTCAACCCCCCCTTTCTAGACTTTCCACCTCCTTGCACATCTCGTCAGGGACCAACAACCAAGAAATTAATTTGTTGCCTAAGAATTGACAAGTTCCTGAGGTGGATTTCCCATCAATCTTGCATCCTCCAAAATCGTAGTCTGAATATCCTACCAGCTCAAAGTTGTCATTAGTGGGTACCATAACACAACTTGCAAAGTCCCTTTGAGATATTTGAGGATTTTCTTAGCGGTTTCCGAGATGAGTTTTCTTGGGATTAGGCTGGAATCTTGCACATACCCCAACCGCAAAGGCTATATTTGGTCTACTTGCGGTGAGATATAGAAGATATTCAATCGAGTCCACGATACTCCGTTGCATACGTGGGTATCCCCTACTCATACGAATCTATAGGGAAGTTAGTTGCCATAGGTATTTTAACTTCCTACTAGTAGTCATCCCAAATTTCTCAATCGGGTCCTTAGCATATTTAGTCGATGTATGGAAATACCCTTACTCATCTCGCTTAATCTGCAAGCCTAGAAAATATGTTAATTCACTAATCATTGACATTTCAAACCTATTTTTCATGAGAACACTGAATTCTTCACATAATTTCAGATTAGGTGAACCAAAAATAATGTCATCTACATAAATTTGAACCAACAAGATGTTACCATCTATTTCCTTTCTAAGCAAAGTCCTATCTATCTTGCCTTTTGAAAAACCATTTGAAATCGAAATTCGAGATAAGGTATCATACCAAGCCCAGGAGCTTGTTTCAGTCCATATAGGGTCTTATTGAGTTTATAGACCTTGAAATTGATCTTAAACCCGGAGGCTGCTCCACATAGACTTCCTCAAGTAACACACTATTTAGGAATGCAGACTTGACATCCATCGAAAGGCTTTGAAAGTTTTATAAGCGTGAAATGCCAAGAAACTGACCTTATTGCTTCTAATCGGCAAGCTGGAGCATAGGTTTCATCACGCCATCTATCCCTTGGTCGTGAGTAACCTTGAGCTACCAATCTTGCCTTATTACAAACAATAACACTGTTCTCATCTGTTTTGTTTTTAAACACCCACTTGGTGCCTATTATCTTTCTATGTAAGGGTCTTTCCACTAATTCCCAAACATTTTGTCTTTCAAGCGATGCAGTTCTTCTTGCATGGTGTTATCCGGTTTGGATCGATAAACCTTCCTCAATGGACTTAGGCTCGAGAAGTGATACATTGCGGTGAGCAGGACTTTGAGAATCAACCATAGTTCGTAATACGCACACTCTTGGATGGGTCCTCAATAATGCAGTCGAGATGGATGATAACTTCTCATCCTCTTGCCTATTTGAGTAGAGCGATCCTCATCTTGAGACTCGGCAGGCAACTCATCGACTCTGCTGAGCAGACGTTCCCCCTTCATCTGCGACCACTGGGCGATAAGGCGATGTCAAGGGTGTCTCCTCGGATGGAGTGCAGGTGGGGTTGTCTGCTGATTTTGAATGGGGATTCTTCTTCATCTGAATCGAATCAAGACTAGGCGGATAAATAGTTCTATGTTTAGTTTTGGTTAGCTCAATTTTATCTAGTTCATTAGTAATCTGATTCACTTTATCGAGAAAGAATGCATTTCATCAAAGACCACATGAGGAGTTTCCTCCACACAAAGAGTTGTCTTGTTGAAGACTACGAATGCCTTGGAAGTGTTAGAATATCCCAAGAATATTCCATCAGCTGTCTTAGCATCAAATGTCCTCGAGTTTAGACTTCTCATTGTTATGGATGAAGCATTTACAACCAAAAGCTCGAAAATATTAAATTCTTGGAATCTTACCCTTCCAAATCTCATATGGGGTCTTACCCTTGTCTTTAAGCGATAAACACTGTTCAGGTATAACAAGGCTGTGTTGATGGCTTGACCAGTAACTGTGAGGGGTTCCATACTCGGCTAATATGCTCCTGGCTGCCTCCTTCAAGGTTCTATTCCTTCTTTCAACTACTCCATTTTGTTGTGGAGTTCTTGCTGATGATGTCTCATGAATAATTCCACACTCATTTAAAAAGTTAGATAAACGAGGAATTTAAAAATTCGGTGCCCTTATCACTCCTTATTTAAACAATATTAACACCTTTCTCATTTTAAATGCATGCGAGCAGATCGGGGATCTTGTTCTACGGTCTCATTTTCTTGAACAGAAATATAACCCAAGTGTATCTAGAAAAGTCATCTACCATAACAAGAGTATATTTCCTTCCACTAAAGGCGAGAGGTGAAACAGGTCCAAACAGATCAAGATGAAGAAGTTGTAAAACTCTTTCGAGATGATGAGGTGTTAATACTTTTAAATGAGTGTCTAGGTTGTTTACCTTTTTGACAAGCATCACATTTCGAGATCAGGTAGAACATAATTTCTCGGGTAATCCTTTAATAAGATTCTTTCTAGCTAGCTTACTAAGGGTCTTGAAGTTCGAGATGACTAAGTCTCTTATGCCATAGCCACTGAGGTCATCTCCACCCTTAGCTACTAGGCAATGTATCTTTGGGACAACTATTAAAATTTGCCACATAGACATTACCATGTCTGAAGCCGATTAGAAGTACCTTGTCGAGGAACTGTCTAAGATATCACACTTATCTTTAGAAAATTTTACAAGAAAACCTTTATCACAAAGTTGAGAAACAGATAATGATTATGTTTTAAACCTTCTACAAAATATACCTCGAGATACGAACATCTCGATAATCAAGGTACCTACTCCCTTAGTCTGTCACAATTATTGTCTCCAAATAATACCCTAGGACCATCAATGTTTTGAAAAATTAATAGTAGCTTCTTGTTACAAGTCATATGCTATGAACAACCAATGTCTATGTACCATATAGAAGCTAGGATCTCCTCCTTGAGTGATAGTCCTGTGAATCCTATTAAACAAATTAGATATGAGATACCCCAGTGATCTTGGGTCCTTGAAGGTCAATAATCACCTTGGGTAACCAAACAAAAATCTCATTATCAAATAGTAAATCGGACCTGGTCTGTCTACCAAATCTGTCTACAATCATATCACTTTTAAATGATAATTTGTTGTATTCAAATTTAGTGATTTTCTTGATCTTAGGAAAAGTGGGATAGCATCTACTTCTCCCATAAAAAGGACTATAATAAGAATTTCTTCTTATCTTAGTTCTTGGAGCTCTCTTAGTCGATATGGAATTCTCAACCGAATTTTAGTTTCAGACTTGGGGATGCGATCCTTATCGACTAAGTGGTTTCCAAGGACCAATTTTAATCTCTTTTGGGGTTTCGGATGCCTTCACAAATTTCCTAGGTTTCGAACATCGATTTACTATTTCTATGATAACCAAGACTGTTTTATCAAGGGATTTTGAGAAGTACTAAAGATGTGATCTATTGTTGATTGTGAATTATTAAGTTGACTTATTTTAAAGACAAGCTTCTCATCGTCTTTCTCAATTAACTCATTCTCAGCAGATAATCTCAAATTTGTCTTTTAAAGATTTCAATTCATTTTCTAATCTTTCGGACAAGCTGGCTGATGTATTAGCCTCAACTTGGGGTAAACATTCCCTTCAACGTTTACTCAAACTCGATTAGTTCATCACCGCTTGCCTTTGGCTAGAATCTGAATCGATCTTTTAAAGTCAAAATTTCTGTCTCTAGCCGTTTATAAGCAGCCAAGGACATCTTTAGGTCTCTCAATAACCCTTGAATAACAGTTTGATCATTATCTCAAACAAATTTATAAGAATCATTATCGGAAGAGAAATAATAATCTACCTCTTTATAAGACAAATTTCTTCGTCCCGATCCAAAATCGGATGAGGATGATGAAGATGATGATGTTCTTGATTCTTTTTCCTCGGCCGAAGAGCTCTTTGATCTGCAAATCTCTGTCTCTCTTCTTCCTTTTCTCTTCTCTTTCTTTAGGAGTCACTGAGGACAATCATAGCTTAAATGTCCTGGCTTGTTACATCATTCTGTCTAACTTAGGACTAGAAGGGTTTCTCTTTGCGGGTGATCTGAATCTCCTTGTCTAGCTCCTACTCTTGTCATCATCAGTAGAATCATCTTCCTTTCTTCTTGATCTTGATCTGGATCTATCATACCTCATCTTATTACGCTTTATATTTCATTCTTAATTTGTCATACCTTTTGGTGAGCAAAGTCATCTGCTCTTTAAGAGATAAATCAGCTCCTCTTGAATCGGTTGTTGTCTTGTCTTCCTTGTTGACAAAAGCAATGATTTGGATGAGGTGCTTGATCGCATCTCATCTTCCTCATCTTCTATCTGAATATCATACTCTAAAGCTTTAAGATGAGAAAATAATGTATGATGAGTAATAGATGATAAATTCTGGTTGCTTTAAGGATATTAGACTTCTCTCTCCATCTTTTGGTCAAAGATCTAAGTATCTTATTATTGATCTCCTTCTCTCGAATAGTTCTTTCCTAGATCATTTGCTTTGTTGAGAAGATTTGTTAGTCTCACATCCAGGTGATCAAGTGTCTCATTCTCCTTCATCTTGAAAGTATCAAAGGCATGTAACACATACTGCAGCCTTATTCTCTTTCACTTGGTCAACCTTCACACACATTTGCAAGTGTACGCCACATCTCCTTAGCTGATTTGCATCTTTTGACTTTTTCAATCCAGTCTTTGCTAAGGGTTTCTATGATTTCGATCCTGGCTACCTGATCTAGGTTGTGGATTTTCCTCTCATCACTTGTCAACTCGAGAACTTTTCTTTTCTGTCGACTCTGGTTTCAGGACTACGTGCCATTCTTGGTTCCTCCATGATAAAATTTAATAGGTCCCTCTTCAAGAACCTCCTCCATCCTATCATGGATTGCCTTGAGATGATTTTCCATCCTGAATTTCCAATAGTCATATTCTTCAATTGAAAATTCGGGTAAACTCTGGACTTCTTGTTCTTACCGAGATGACATGATGAGAAAAGAAAACAACGGCTTACACAAACTAATTAGTAGCAGAGTTATTGAACTAAAGAAGATGAAGATAATCAAGAGATAATTTGAGAATCTTGGTTAAGACCTAAAATCAATATCGAAACGACTTAACACCGCTCCGATACCACTTGTTGGTCCCACTTAGTTGAGTAGATTAAAGGAAACTTGAATCGGCCTTCTAGGAAAAATCTAGAAGGGAGGGTTGAATAGATTTTTCAGATTTTACAAATCTTTGAAAACTTATTCAAAACACCAAAGTCACACAATGGAATTTACTTTTAAACTCAACTTTATTCGGATCAAAAGCACACGATAATTTGTCTAACTTGAATTACGAAATTAAACTTTTGATTATAAATTGGAATTGAGAAGAAAAGATAAGTAAATGAAAGCAATAAAGAACATCAAGATTTATAGTGGTTCGGATTATGAAAATCCTACATCCACTCTCCTTCTTCAACTTGAAGAAGGGTGTCTTCTTACCACTTACTTACGATCCAACTTACAATTTACAACTTACAAAGATCTTCTAATCTTCAAACTCCTAGACTCATCTCAAATCTAACTTTACAGGTGGACAGTGAGCTTTGAAGATGTACAATAAAGTGTTCTACAAACACTTAGAAATTTTTGAAAACTTTCTTTGAGAAACTTTTTGAATTGATATGAAAGTAGAAATTTGAGTATTGTGAATAATGTGTTGTTCGTATATGTAAAATGAAAACCTAGACCTATTTATAAGTCTGAAAAGGCTGTTAGTTTGTTGGACGAGTTCTAACAAATTACAAAGCTTAACAAACTTAATCTTGAAAACCGCTCTTATCTCCAGATTTTTCCCTAGTCAAATGCTGGTGACTTGGTGAAGACTTGCGTTCCTTATTCTACTCGGCTTATCTCGACCTCGTCTCGAGCTCTTCATAATCGTCTCCTGCAGATGACTTGACTTGAGCTTGTCTCCGGATGATTTCCAACCTTTCGGACTTTAGCCGACTTGATTAGTCCTCGACCTAATTTGATTGGCTCGATGCTTGAACTCCATCTCGGTTGTTCTTTGGGATCGTCTGCTCATCGGGTTGATCTTTTTAACTCATCAAAACCTTTCTTGATCTAACAGTTTGGTTCGAGATGATGTTTGGATTTGTGGGAGAGGGGTTTCTTTTTGGAACAAGCTGTGGGTCTTTTGGAGGCTCCGAGGTACCTAGAGATTACCTCATCATCGCCAGACTTGGTTGGGGAGATAGAGTATGAGAAGAGTTTGTACCTTCCTCCTGGGTGGAGTCGGAGCAGCTCCTTCTCCGGGGACGATGGGCTCCTCCTCTGTCGACCTCGAGCTGCGATAGCAAGAACTGCAGCCTTCCTCGGGCGGCGGGGTAGGCGACTCTACAGGGCTCGATTCCTTAGCTTTAGAGGACCCCTCATCGGATGACCCAACCGACTTGGATCTCCGCCTCTTGGGGGCCTTAGCCTTAGACCTCATCCTCCTTTGGGAAGAACCGGAAGGCGAGGAGATCTGCTCCTCGGGTACCTCTTCGGCTGAAGGTGCCTCAGCGGCAACTTCCTCGGCCTCTTTGGGCGGTTTCCGGTTGAGCAAGAACAACTACAGTGGTCTTCTAGCCGCTATCTCCTCTAACGGCCTCCTCTGCTCTCTTGCCTCATCAAACTCGTCATATGAATCTTGCCATCCTCCAATCCTTTCATTTTTACTAAAATGCCTTTTTGTTTAAAATACTTCTTTGTCCCAATATTCTAGTCTCTTGCTTTGTTCATCTCCTCTATCATCACGGTAATCTTGTTGAAAAGGCTTGCAACGGTGGGAGAAGACCATTCACTAGAAGCAAGATCATAGATAAACCTATTCTTTTCTTCCTTTAGTCTGGTTACCAACAAATCAACCCAATTAACTTGAACTCCGCAAAGAATAGCCCTTAAGCAACATAACTGGGTTTTGATAAGCCATCATGCGAGCTCTGTTCTCCCCGAGAATACTCTTGGTATGAATTGTCATGAGGAGTCGATATTTCCTCTTTAAGAGATTCTTTTTAAATTATTTTCTCGACCCCTCTGCACGATACTCTTGCAACCATATCGAAAGACTCCTCCCATTCATCTTCCTTGTATACCAATGGATTGACACCTTCAAAGGTAGAGTTGAACATTCCGTGATGGTTGCCTTTGAAATGGAAAGTTGAGTTCCATCTACCTCTGTTTCAATGGAGTCTTTAGATACTTGCTATTTACTAAGAATTCTACCCCCAGAGCATCCAATAACTTTTTTGATTTGACTTCTTGAACAAAACACTTTCAATTTTATGCTTTGAGCGGTCGAAGAATTTCCCTTGATTCTCTGTCTCGGGTAGATTCGAAAGCAACATACATTTCGACTTTAATTTATTTTTGAAAGTGTCTTGACGGATTTTGTACACTCGTTTTGAAGAAGAAAAAGAAGCCATTTTTGAAATGTTTTGGAGAGGAATTTTTCGTAGAGTATATGCAGTAAAATTTAGGGTTTAAAGTGAAACTTAAAATTATAATGAGGAAGAAAGGTAACTATTTAAATGGGGGAGAGAGAGAGAGAGGGAAAACCGGATAGTGGGGGCACGTGGCATGGCTAGATTAATTGTCGCCTTTAATTATATGTCGCGCGTGGAGTATATCAACGGCTGAATTAATTTAGACGTTCCAACTTCGGCGTGTGGCATTAACTCGAGTTTTGAAAACATAAAAAGTAACCGTCCGTGCTACCGATTAGAAGGTTTTAGAAAGTACTTTATGCGGCGAAGTAAGTATACCTGACGTAAACCTAAATATACCTTTCTTTGCATAAAGGTGTTCCTTATCGATCGGGTTTTATCGACTTAGTCTAAAATGACCTCGTCTTAAGAATTTTGAAATAACTCCTAGTCTGATTACTTTTGAAACCAAAATATTTTAAACGCTGAGTTAATTAAGCCATTATTAAAAACAAACTGAATCTCATATCTTCATATAAATGGTATATAAAGACATTTAACTCAAATTTGAAGTTTTTAAAGAACAACTCATCCGAAAATATTTTGAAATTGTTAAGTTGTGAGAATATGTTTTGAAAAACATTTTTGAAAAACAAAGATTTGGTTTTATCCAATTAAGGAAGGTTTTCGAGATGCGAAGGATTTAAAGTTACTATTAAACTGATCTAACAATGTAGACTTAATATGTACTTGCAAATACAAAAACATGGGAAACCATTAGTGATTTTAGTAAGTCGGACAGATGCACATACTCATCCGATTTTATGAAGATCGAGATAACTATTGTGTCCTTATGTCTCGATTTACCTAATGTCAAATAAGAATATACCAAGTTAGAAAAGGCCAATTGACTAATCCTTGATTCTTGATCCTGTTAGATCGAAGTAGTTTTGATGAGTTAAAGAAGTACGGACTAGAGTAAGCTCGGGTAGATAAGATGACCAGCTGAATGTGTATAGAACAACCGAGGTAATGAATTTTAGTGCTAGGTGATCGGACTAGGTAGAGCTAGAATAGTCATCCGAGGTTATGAAAGAGAAGGTCATCTCAAGACGATCTTGACGAAGTCATCTGTTGGAGACAAAATGAAGAGCTTCAAGACGAGGTCAAGACCAGTGAATAGAATAAGAAAGGCAAGTCTTCACCAAGTTAGCGGAGCGACTAGCTTGAGATCAACCGATATCAAGACAGGTTTTCAAGAAGAAGTTTGTTGAACGGTTATTGGTTTGTTACAACAAACTAACCATTTCACAGCTTATAAATAAGTTTGAGCACAATTCTGAAAAGAACAATTAACACTCAATTCAATACTCAAGATTTTTCAAAGAGCACTCACTAAAGTTTTCAAAAGAATCTGCATAAGCATCGAGTGTTTATAGAACACTCACTTGTACATCTTCAAACTTTCGCACTTTGTAACTTTCAAGTTTCTAGATAGTTTGATAGGTTGAAGATAGAATTGAAGAAAAGGATCTTCATAGCATTGTAATTGTAACTCCGTCTGTAAGTAAGAAAGTAAGTCGAGTCGAGGCCCTTCTTTAAGTTGAAGAAGGAGAGTGGATGTAGGATCGGTTTGATCCGAACCACTATAAATCCCGGTGTTCTTTACTTCTTGTCTTTACTTATTTGTTGTCATTCAACTATTTAAACAAATTAATTTCAGATTTAATTCAAATTGCTTTTTGATCTTTTAAAGATTGAGTTAAAATTTGTTTCCGCTTATTCGGCTTTGATATCTTGAATAGATAATCTGATCTTTGAAAAGGATTTTGATAATCTATTCAACCCACCCTCTAGATTATCACTAGGAGGCGATCTAAGCTCGTTTTAATCACTTAATCTCGTGGCCAACAAGTGGTATCGCAGCAATGTTAAAAGCTGTTCTAAATATTTCTTTTGGTCTAAAGTGATCTTCGATTTTCTAAATCTTGAAATAAATTTGTTCTTGAATATCTTCGCTGATTTTCTTGTTGATTACTAACCGTGTCTCTCGAGTAATGATAGAAAGGTTAAGAACCTTCTAGACTTTGATATAGAGGACTATGACTACTTGGAAGTTCCGCATGGAGAATCATCTTAAATCGATCCACCCTCGAATGGAAGACGTCATATCTGATGGGCCAATCAAATTCTATCATGGTGGAGTAAGTGATGGAACGAGCGGCTCGTAATAACGGACTCGAGACGATGAAGAAAGTGTCGAGAATTAACCAATGATGAGAGGAAAGTGTATAACCTAGTTCAGGTGGCAAGAAATGAGATTATTGTCACACTCGGCAGGAGTGGTACGAGAAGATTAAGAATTGTAAAACAGCCAAAGAGATGTGGGACACCCTAGCTAATACGTGTGAAGACACGAGATCGGGTGAAGGAGAACAAGCTACAAGCTGTTCTCCATCTATTCGATGTCTTTAAAATAAAAGAGGGTGAAACTATTGATCACAGGATATGAGAATGACCAACCCGATCAATAGAGCCATTGATCTTGGAGAGATTTACACTGGAAAAGAAATTAATAATAAAATCCTTAGATCTCTAACCAAGCGTTGGAGGGAAAAAGGAAATTTGATTAAAGCTACAAAAGATCTCTCTACTATGACACATTACACTTTGTTTTCTCACTTGAAGGGTTATGAGTTTGACATTCAGGTGGAAGATGAGGAAGATGAGATGGAATCAAGCACCTCATCTAAGGCTGTGGCCTTAAATCAACAATGAAGACAAAATAATAAATGAGCCCAAGGGAGGTGATCTATCCTTGAAAGAGCGAGATGGCATTATTAACAAAGAGGTATGATTATTTAAGGATGAAATATAAATGTAACAAATTAAAATATGCGAGAGAAGGAAAGATCCAGATCAAGATCCAAGAGAAAAGATGATGGTGAATCAACAAATGATTATAAAAGAAGAAATCGAGATAAGAAGGTATAAATCACCTGTTAAGAAGAACCCTATCGATCCGAAATCGGATCGGGAGACACTTGTTACACCTGTAACAAGCCGAGTGGCACTCCGGTATGGATTGTCCCCGGTGACTCTGTTGGTCCCACTTAGTTGAGTATCTTAGGAAAACTTGAATTAACCTTCTAGGAAAAATCTAGAAGGGGGTTGAATAGATTTTTCGATTTTTACAAAGCTTTCAAACTTAATCAAAAACTCAAGTAGCACAAATGAATTCAATTTTAAATTCAACTTGATTAAGATCAAAAGCAACTGATATTTTAGTTTTAACTTTGATTAAAATTAATCTTTGATTAATAAAGCTGAAATTGAAATTGACGGAAAAGTAAAGTAAGGCAATAAAGAACACTGATTTTATAGTGGTTCGGATTATGAATAATCCTACATCCACTCTCCTTCTCCAACTTGAAGAAGGGACCACTTACTACTTACTTACTTACAATCGACCTACAACTTACTTACAAATTTCTTGAGATCTTCAAAACTCCTAACTTCTTCTCTTGAATCTAACTATTACGGTGAGTAGTGGAATTTGAAGATTACAAATAAAGTGTTCTATAAACACTTAGAATTGATTTGAAAAATTCTTTTGAAAACTTGTGAATTTGTTATGAAATCAAAATCGAGAGTAATTGTGAATTGTGATATGTTCAAGGTTGAATCCTTATTTGAAAATGAAAATCTAGACCTATTTATAAGTCTGAAAAGAGAGTTAGTTTGTTAGTCGGTTCTAACAAACTGAAAACTACTCAACAAACTTAATCTTGAAAACCGCTTGCTCCTCGGTTGATTTTATCCTACTAGTCTACAATCGACTTGGTGAAGACTTGCCTTTCTTATTCTACTCGGCTTGTCTTAACCTCGCCGAGCTCTTCATAATCGTCTCCTGCAGATGACTAGGTTTGAACTTGTCTCCGGATGACTTGCAACTTTCCAGTCTTGGTTGACTTACTCGGTCGATGACCTAGTCTCAACAGACTTAGTACTCGGACTCGATCTTAGTTGTTCTTCATAGTAAATCGATCATCCGAACCGAGTTTTAACTCATCAAAACATTCTTGATCTAACAATTTCCCTTTTTTGATGAAGTTAAAACCTACAAGAAAGAGACACACTCACAGTGGAGTTAGTTTAGAGTTAATCAAGATTATCGAGATAGGTATATTAGCACATTCTCACATTGATTCAAATTTATTCAAATTAGAACACTTAATTCATACTTAGAAAAATTTTAAGAACATATTCTTAAGTCTTAGGAATTTAGACTTAGTGAAAAGTTTTAAAACTTAAAGAACTTAGAAAAGTTTTTAGGACTTGGAAAATTTTTAGAAAAATTTTAATTCGAGATGAAAATTTTCTCGGATGATTAATACTTAGAAAAAAATTTAAGTTTTCTTAAAAAAGAAAAAAACTTAAAATCGAAAATTAAGGTAAACCGGATAAAGCACGGTATATTCACAACAACATTACAAAGATTACAAATGGAGACTAATAGACAAGAAAAATAAGGGAAAGTAAAAGTCCTGCTTTCTATTAGACTCCCCATCGATCTTCATCTGGAATCATCGGCCCGCTTGAATACCCTCATTCTAAGCCGCTTGATTTCTTCCTCCCGAGCAAGTCCAGCATGACCTCTGCCTTCTTTATAATTTCCTTTACCTACCAAGGTCCAGGATCCATCGATTTCTTTGCGGGGATGGCATATTCGAAAATTTGGAGAGATTAGATTATCATTGAATTCTACATCTGCTTCTTCCGGCAACGATGATAGAAGTCTTTGTCAATCTTCTCTATCCACTCATGCCGTGCTAAGTCGTGGTCTTCTTTGAGTTGCTCAGGGGCCTTTGAGAATATACCAAGTATATCCACATTCCCTCCAGATTCTTTTCTTTATACTCACCGCATACTTTCCATAAGCCGACTTAGGAGGAGCAGATGTTGTATTAAATGGTCTCGAATTTTCCATTGCCTTGATCTTTGATCAGCCATTTACGCTCAGCAGTGCTCAGGAAGACGTTTGCATCCTTCCTTTTCTTCCGCCTTTTCTTTTCTTTCTTCCCATAAAATTCAATTTCTCTCTTTATTCTCTTAATCTGTTCTTCCAAAGATTGGAATAATCAGCCTCCATCTTTCCTTTTCCTTTAGCGGCAGCTCTCCGTGCTCAATAGCCGCTACTTCCTTGCCCTTGCCTTTGGCTTCTTGATTCAGATTCTTTAAGCTTAGCCAACAGACTTTCAGTCCTCTCCTCCTCCTCTTTCTTTCTCTTCTCTTCATCCTCCTTCGGCGCCTCCTCTAATCGACTTACCCTCACTGAGAGCGGCTAGCTCATCGAGACTTGAGTTTCAAGTCTTCCTTAAGCTCCTCGGAGTCACCGTGTTGGCCTTCGTGCCTACTTCTATCCTGGTCTCCTCGACCACACTGTGAGGGCTTGTCTCTTTTCTTGCTCATCTTTTTCCCCCTTTTTAACTTCCCAGTCAAGTTTGTCGGCTTTACATCAAGATCATTGCACTTAGCTCAAGTCTGTTTGATCTACTGACCATTTCATTTACCACCATCTGGTTGTACCCCTTCACCTCTTCTTTCGGTGCCCTCGGCTTGTCCTCCATTGCTTTCACTTTGTCGGCCAACACAGAGTTAGTGACGAGATATGATTTTATCATATAAGGTTACCTCCACTTCTCTCATGCTGGCGGCATCGTGTCGAATCTTTCACCATCTTCCTTGTCCTCCTCTTTATTTTCCTTCGAATGTTGAATTTATCTTTTTCTCCACAAGGGTGAGGATTGAGGAGATGGCAGAGACAGGGCTTAGGTCATCGTCGTCTTCCTCGGATGAGGAATTGGACGAAGAAGGAGTTGGTTCTTTTTGAGTAGGTGGGAGAGGGGTAGGCTGTGTTTGGATAATTGGGAGAGAGAAGTAGGATATAGTAGGAACAGGTGAGGCTTGGGTGGTGGGAGAGGAATTGGTTCGAGTTGATGGGGAGGTGATGGTTGAGTTTGTATAGTGGAGGTAGGAATGGGAGATGAGGTTTGTATGAGTGGTGTTGGTGGTTGAGGTGAGGTGAGGTGTGTTGTTTCGTAGATGGAGTTTGAGTTTGACTGTTGGGGGAGTAGGCCGTTGGAGAGGCTCGAGGTACTAGCACGGGATACCTCTTCATTGCCTGTTTGGACAGATGGGATTTCAGGCTGAATTTGAGGCTTAGAAGTGCCAGCACTGGGGCACTTCTTCATTGCCAGTGCGGGTGATAAAGAAGGAGATGAATATAGGCTTGTACTGCTTTCGTGGATTGGGGAAGAGCAACTTCCTTGGTTGGGGAGGGGGAACCTCTAGGTGACCAACCTCACTGCTATCTTCAGACAGAACCTCCTCTGGTAGCAAGGTTGTTGTGTCCATCTGCTGCTCGGACCTCCCGATTTGGTGGAGCCTTGAGCTTTGAGTTGCTCGTGCAGGGCCTCCTTACCAACGGGATTTCAGCTTCCTCTACCTCCTCTTCTTCTCGAGGCTTCTTTGGTGGGAACAGCAGATGAACCTTCCCCTTTCCTTTTCTCGCAGGCTTTTACTAGCCTTCTCCTTTCTCGCCTCTAAGAAGCCCTTGGAATGACAGCGGTTGTCTCTGGGTTGGAATCACAATCGCTTCCTCTTGAGTTGCGACCCCAGTGCTTCCTCCTCGAGTCCTTGTGCTTCCACCTCAGCTAGAGGTACCTCTGTGGTTCATTTCTTGGTCTTTGGGCTTCCTCTCTGCTGCTGCCTCCGACCTCGATTTTACGCGGCATCGGACTCATCGTCTGAGTCTGGATTTCCCTCAAGCCTCTCATCCTTTGTGAGGATCCCCTTCGCTTGGAGTACTTCTTTGTACCCTCTCTCCAATCAGTGCTCTGTTCAGCCCTTCAATCAACACCATTATTTTGTTGAATAGGCTGACTATCGAGTTAGGTACCCACCCTCGTGACGACTTGAAGATAAGCCGTTTCTTCTCTTCTTTCAGCTTGAAAATCAGCAGATTTGTCCAGTTTACTTGGACTCCATCCGAGAATCGCTCATAATACACGATCTGGGTTTAGTTAACCCATCATGTGAGCTCTGTTCCGCCAACACCGATTTGGTAACCACCGTCATCGCAATCGGTACTTTCTCCTTAGCAGATTTTTCTTTAAATCCCTACGGGTTCCTCTGTATGTAACCCTAGCCATCAAGTGAAAAGACTCCTCCCAGTCGTCTTCTTTGTACGTCAATGTATTGACTCCTTCCATTGACATGTTGAAAATTCTCGCGATATTCTCCTTAGAGTAACTTAGTATTGTACCGTCCACATAGATCAAACCCATCCCGGTATCCCTCATGTTTGCCAAGAACTCGCTCCCAACAAGTCGGCTAGCCCTATTCTCGAGGAGATTTCATTGAATGAAATCCCCTTAGCCTCGATGCTTCCAATAAGCGGTGGATTTCGCAGATTCTGGATCTCGTGTGGTTTCGAAGTCCACATACATCTCAGCTTTTAGACGGTTTTGAATAACTCTTCATTCATTTTAAAATGAGAAGAGTTTGTGGAAATATATGTGGGTTTGTGGGTTTTGGTGGTTTTAGAAGAAGATGCCATGGTGAATTTTATGAGTATGGAAAAGTTTTAGAGTGTTTGCAGGTTTTCTCGAAAGTGAAAACGATTATAAGAGGAAGAAGGTGTATTTATAGGAGGGAAAGTTGGAAAGATAAACCGCTTTAAAAATTTAATCTTAATCTAAGCCGTTTAGTTGAAATGAATTCTTGTCTTTGAATCAACGGTTAAAAATTTGGATAAACGATTGGGATTCAGCGTGTAGTTCACTAATCTTTGAATTGCGTAAAAAGTTACTTTGTAGACTGTTGATTTGACCAAGTAGGGTTACTTTATGCAGAGAAGTAAGTAATCCCGACGTCACCTAGGGTTACCTTTCTTTGCATAAAGGTTTTCTAAAATGCATAAGGTCCCTAAAATAATTTGGTAAATGACCTTGTATAGATTTTAAAACAATCTAGTTTTATCTCTTGGCAGACTTAAAGATTAGTTAAGAAAACATTTTATTTCAAATAGATAGGCTCGATTAAAATTTTCTAAAGCTTATTTTCCATCCAGAATTTGGGAAGAGTTTTATCAAGAAACACAATGTATGAAGGGTATTCAAAGAAAAGTGTTTAGATAAGAAGGTTTATAACAAAGATGAGGTGACACAACTGATTTATCAAACCGACTCGTGACCTATTCCCGCAAAGACATAATCTTGAAGAAAAAATATTAGTAGGCTGAGGTAGATCGAGATAGGGTGCAGATAGTCATCTGTTTTCAAGAAATCAGCCGACTATTGTGCCCTAGTCCGATTTACCAAATGTCGAATAAGTAATCATCATGTCGGATAAGGTCAATATGACTAATCCTTGATTCTTGATTCCACAATGGGAGATTAATGATATCAGCTACTTGATTGTCCTTTGACTCATATCTAGTTTGATAATTCTTTCTAGACATAATAAACTAAGTTGAGAGAGACAAAGAATGAAAAACATAGAGTAAGATTATAGATTAACTAAAGAAGCATCTAACAAACCTAATTCTACAGATAGTTCTTTAAACCTTGTCTCGCCAATGGCTTAGTCAAGATGATCGCTCTTTGGAAATCGGTTAGAATCTTCTCTAATCTAATGTCACATTTTTCTACATGATTTCGGATGAAGTGGTGTCTCGATATCTACATGCTTGCATCTAGTATGTAGGACTGGGTTCGGGTAATAGCTATAGCACTATTACTATCACAAAAGATTGGTACATCTTTGGTGATAATGTTATAGTCCCTTAACTGTTGACTTATCCAGATCGGTGAGAACAACAACTTCCGGCTACCATATACTCGGCTTCGGTCGTGGAAGTAGCTACAGAGGTTTGTTTCTTAGACAACCATGAAATCAGCTTACTACCAAGAAATTGGCAAGTACCGTATGTAGATTTTCTATCTATCTTACACCCACCAAAGTCTCGAGTCCGAGTATCTAGACGGCTCAAAGTTGTCATCACCGGATACCACAATCCAACATTTACTGTACCTTTAAGGTGTTTAAGAAATTTTCTTCACCGCTTCAAGATGGCTTTTCTTAGGATTAGCTTGAAATCGAGCACGGACTCCAATCGCAAATGAAATATCGTGTCTACTAGCGATTAAATATAATAATGAACCAATTAGACCTCGATATTTAGTTTGATCGCTGTCTTCTCCCTTCTCGTCTTGACTCCATTGAAAAGTTTGTCATCATAGGTATCTTAGCTTCTCTGGTACCTATTCCAAATTTTTCAATGAGATCTTTTGTATATTTGGCTTTGATTGATGAATATTCCCTTCTTTGTCTGTTTGACTTGGAGTCCAAGAAAATAAGTCATCTCTCCCATCAAGGACATTTCAAATCTGCTTTTCATAAGATGACTAAATTCTTCACACAAAGATATGTTAGTTGATCCAAAGATTATATCATCAACATAAATCAACTAACAAAAGATCACAACCATATTCTTTTCTAAAGAGAGTTCTATCAATTCTACCTTTCACAAAACCATTTTGAATTAAATAATCGAGACAAGGTGTCATACCATGCTCTTGGTGCTTGTTTAAGTCCATATAGAGCTTTCCTTAGTTTATAAACCTTGTCTCCTTTGACAAAACCAGAGGTTGCCCTACATAAACTTCCTCGGCTAGGATTCCATTAAGAAATGCCGACTTAACATCCATTTGAAAAACTATGAATCTTTTAAAAGCAGCATAGGCTAAAAACAATCTTATGGCTTCCGCATTTAGCTACCGTGCAAAGGTTTCATCATAATCAATCCCTTCGATTGTGAATAACCTTGAGCAACTAGTCTGGCTTTATTTCTAACCACAACATTGTTTTCATCCCTTTTGTTTTTAAAGACCCATTTAGTTCCAATGACTTTTTGATGATGAGGCCTTTCAACAAGCTCCCACACATCTTGTCTCTCGAAACTGATTTAGTTCTTCTTGCATGGCATTAATCCAGGTTGGAATCGATTAGAGCTTCGTAATAGATTTGGGTTCAAGTAATAACACATAGCAACCGAACATACAATCTTGATTTAGTTGGGTCCTTGTCTGGACACGTAGTCTAAATCTCCAATTATCTCTGCTCAGTGGGTGATATGACATTACTTTCTTACCTTTGTCTTTTACGGTGGATGAAGTTTTGTCTGAATTATTTATTTCGAGATGATTCTACGTTACCTTCGATGACTTAACCTCGATCTCGTGTTGGTCGTCCGATCATTGGAGAGGAAGAGCTTCCGTGTTCTTTCTCTGTGTTTGAATCTGGTTCTTCTTCTTCATCTCGAGTCCGATTCTTGA
Organism: Paraleonurus japonicus; assembly: GCA_030762865.1. Classification (NCBI taxonomy): domain Eukaryota; kingdom Viridiplantae; phylum Streptophyta; class Magnoliopsida; order Lamiales; family Lamiaceae; genus Paraleonurus; species Paraleonurus japonicus. The sequence continues at coordinate 27,105,771 of CM061060.1, forward strand.
TTGTAGAATTTTATGGTTGATCTCTTGATAGTCATCGATCCGGATCATCGATATCTTTGTGATGTCCCCTGCCTTATTATACTCAAAAGAAGATTCATCAAAAACCACATGGGATGTTTCTTCTACACACAAGGTTGTCCTATTAAAAACTCTATATGCCTTTGATACGTATAAGTATCCCAAGAATATCCCATCTCGCTATCTTAGCATCAAAAGTTTTTAATTGAGATTTACCATTCATTGTATGAAACATTTACAACCAAATATATGAATGTATGAAATTTTAGGGATCTTCCCTTCCAAATTTCATAGGAGTTTTGCATTTATCTTTAACAACCTAACTTCTATTTTGAACATAACAAGTTTGTATTAACGACACGCCAAAACCTATGTGGAGTGTTGTACTCGGATAACATTGTTCGCTGCCTCTTTCAAGGTTATGTTTCTCCTTTCAACTACTCCATTTTGTTGTGGAGTCCTTGCTTAGATGTTTCATGAGCTATGTCATTCTCAATGCAGTAGTTAGTAACAAGTTTATTAAGGAATTAAGTACCTTTATCACTTCTAATTTTAACAATAGTTAGTCCTTTTTCATTTTGAACCTTTTTAAGAAATTGGAATCTTAATCATAATCTCATTCTTTTTGTACAAGAAAATAACCCAGGTAAATCTTGAAAAGTCATCAACAATTACCAAAGTATACTTTCTTCCACTAAAGCCGAGAGGTGTTCTTGGACCAAAGAGATCCATGTGAAGAAGTTCCGGTATTCTTTACGAAGAAGGACTACTTATTGTTTTAAAAGAAGCTTTAGTCTGCTTTTCCTTTTTGACAAGAATCACACACATGGTTCTTTGAAATTTTTTTATTAGGGAGTCCTTTAACTAAAGATTTCCTTGCTATTTTGTTAAGAGTTTTGAAGTTTAAGTGGCCAAGACGTTTGTGCCATAGCCAACTTAAGTCATCTAAACTCTTAGCAACAAGACAAGTATCTTTAGGACAGCTTCTGAAATTTGCAACATAAATGTTACCTTGTCGACTCAGCTAATAGAATATTTTCATTAATACCATCTAATACAAAGCATGCAGTATGGGTAAATTTGACACTTAACCCCTTATCACAAAATTGTGAAACAGATAGTAAGTTGTGCTTCAATCCTTCCACGTAGTAGACTTCATGTACTTGAATATCACCTATCATCGGTGTTCCTACACCTTTGGTAAGTCCATAATTGTTATCTCCAAACATTACTCTTGGTCCATCTATGGTCTGATAGTTAGAGAGAAGTCGTCTTTCATAGGTCATGTGCTTAGAACGGCCACTGTCAATGTACCGATGACATCAAGAATATCTTCTCTTTCAACTATCTTCTTATCTTCCTGCAATCACAAATTTAATGCTTAGGTACCCTTTGTACTTTGGGTCCTTTCATGTTAAGTTGACTTTTAGGAATCCAGACAAAGATATCAATGTTCCTCAAAACCATAGATTGAAGTTTACATCCATATTTATCTACTAAGATAAGACTTTCAAGATCAATCTTATTTAACCGATCTTTTGAAATCGTCTTGAATCTTGGTAAAAATGGATATGTTTTACTTCTTCCATCAAAGCTATCATATCTAGGATAAAACTTTGAATTAGTCTTAGGTTTAACCTTAGGAGTTTCTTTCCTCGTCTGTTTTCTTTTCGTAATTATCGGATGAGGTAATTAATTCATTGGGTTTCCAGGACTAAATCTAGTTTCTATCTTTGGTTTAGTTGCTTTAACAAAAACACTAGGTTTTATTAGATCATTTTTCTTACTCCTATCAAAACCTAATCCGATTTATCACTAGACTTTTGTGAAGTATTGAAGATTTTATCTATTGTGGTGCGGGAGTTATTCAAGTCCTAACTTGAGATTTAATTCTCTGTTTGTCTTCTTGTAACTCTCATTCTCAGAATAGATATTTAAAAATTTAATTTTCAAAGAATTCAATTCTGTTCTAACTTATCTGTCTTATCGGACAAGGTACTAGTGATCATCTCGGTCGACATTCCCCCTTGAATGTACGGTGGTTTCTCACCGACCTTAGTTTGATTGACCTTAGTTAGATCAGTAATTTGATTCTTTAAATTAAGATTTTCAGTCTCTATTTGTTTATAAGCGAGATAGAGCAGTCTCCAAATCTTTCAAAAGTTTTTTAATAAGACTAGGATCGATTTCGAGATAAGGTATCACAATCATTATCTCAAGAAGAATAGTAATGTACCTCTTTTGCCATTAAACAGATGTCGTCATCGATCCAAAATCAGATGAGGATGAGGATGATGATGTTTCATGAACTTCTTCTTTCTCACCTGTAAGAGCTTCTCCGATCAAAGATACCTTCTATCTCTCTTTTTCCTCTTTTCTTCTCTCTCTGGGAGTGAGTTGAGGGCAATCATAACTATAGTGACCAGGCTTGTTGCATGTATAACAAATATCTCCTCTGTCTATCTTAGGACTACTATCTCCTCGTCGATTGGTGACTTATGCTTCCTCATCGATTGGTGACTTATGCTTCCTCGTCTGATCCTTTTTCTTATCATTGTCTGAACTCTTTTCTTCTTTATCCGATCTGTAGTTCCTTTAACCTAATCTGTCTCTCTTGTTTCTTTTGTACTTCATTCTCACTTTCATATCTTTTTAATAGAAGAGCCATTTCCTCCTTAATAGACAAATCGATGCCTTGGAGATCTTTTCAAATTCATCTTGATGAACAAATGCTACTGATCTTTCCGGATGTTGAAGATTCTCGCTTCATCTTCTTCATCTTCAATTTGGATGTCATACTCTAATGCCTTGAGATGAGAAAATAAAGTATGGTGTGAAATTGAAGATAGATTCTGAGTAGCTTTCAGAATATTAGCTTTTTCTCTCCATCTTTTGCTTAATGACCTCAACACTTTATTGTTGATTTCTTTCTCTGTATATGTTTTACCCAAATTTGCTGCCTTGTTCGGAAGATTAGTCAGTCTTACATCAAGTTGATCAATAGATTCTCCTTCTTTCATCTTGAAAGTGTCAAAAACATGTAATACCGATTGTAATTTGTTTTTTTTTTTGACACGATCTGATCCTTCACAGATTCCAAAGAAGAGTTTCTCACATTTCCTTGGCGCCTTTCATCTTTTCACCTTTTCAATCCAATCCTTACTCAATGTTTCAATGATCTCGGTTCTAGCAACTTGATCTAGATTATGAATCTTTCTTTCATCACTTGTGAGTTCTGAGCTTTTCTTTTCTTGCCTCACTCTTGTTTTAGGCTGGCTGATTGCCACCACCGCCACCATGATAAAACTTGATAGGTCCTTCCTCAAGAACCTCCTCCATTCTATCATGAATTGCTTTGAGATGGTTCTCCATTCTAAACTTTCAATAGTCATATTCTTCGATTGAGAAATCGTAGACTCCTTGATTTCTTGCTCTTAATGAAGACATGGTGAGATAGAAAACCAAAACACTTGCAAGATCTTGTTAGTAGTACTTATTAGTGAAACAAAGAAAATAAAGATAATCAAGAACAAATTTCAGAATCTTGGCTAAGACCTAAAATCAATATCGTAACAACTTAACACCGCTCCGATACCACTTGTTGGTCCCACTTAGTTGAGTATCTTAGGAAAACTTGAATTAACCTTCTAGGAAAAATCTAGAAGGGGGTTTAATAGATTTTTCGATTTTTACAAATCTTTCAAACTTAATCAAAACTCAAGTAGCACAATGAATTCAATTTTAAATTCAACTTGATTAAGATCAAAAGCAACTGATATTTTAGTTTTAACTTTGATTAAAATTAATCTTTGATTAATAAAACTGAAATTGAAATTGTGAGAAAAGTAAAGTAAAGCAATAAAGAACACTAGATTTTATAGTGGTTTGGATTATGAATAATCCTACATCCACTCTCCTTCTCCAACTTGAAGAAGGGACCAGCTTACTACTTACTTACTTACAATCGACTTACAACTTACGCTTACAAATTTCTTCGGATCTTCAAAACTCCTAACTTCTTCTCTTGAATCTAACTATTACGGTGAGTAGTGGAATTTGAAGATTACAAGTAAAGTGTTCTACAAACACTTAGAATTGATTTGAAAAATTCTTTTGAAAACTTGTGAATTTGTTATGAAATCAAAATCGAGAGTAATTGTGAATTGTGATATGTGCAAGGTTGAATCCTTATTTGAAAATGAAAATCTAGACCTATTTATAAGTCTCGAAAAGACAGTTAGTTTGTTAGTCGGTTCTAACAAACTGAAAACTACTCAACAAACTTAATCTTGAAAACCGCTTGCTCCTCGGTGATTTTATCCTACTCGTCTACATCGACTTGGTGAAGACTTGCCTTTCTTATTCTACTCATCTTGTCTTGACCTCGTGCGAGCTCTTCATAATCGTCTCCTGCAGATGACTAGGTTTGAACTTGTCTCCGAGATGTCTTGCAACTTTCCAGTCTTGGTGACTTGCTCGGCCGATGACCTAGTCGAAACGACTTAGTACTCGGACTCGGTTTCATTTATTCTTCATAGTCGTCCGATTATCTGAATCTGACTTTTAACTCATCAAAACATTCTTGATCTAACGAGACTCCTAAAGAAAGAGAGGAGAAAAGGAAGAAAAGAGATGGGCGTTTTGCAGATTAGAGAGCTCTTCTTGCTGAAGAGAAAGAATCAAAATGATGATGCATCATCTTCATATGATTTTGGATCAAATGATGAAGTGTGTCTAATGGCCAAAGAGGTAGATTACTATTCCTCAACTGATAATTAGTCTTACAAATCTGTCTCGACAATGACCAAAGCGTAATCAAGGGTCTTTTGAAAGATCTAAAAATGTCCCTAAGTGCTTATAAACAATTAGAGACTGAAAATTTAACTTTGAAAGACCAGGTTCAAACTCTAATTAAAGGCAAACAAGTTGTAACCTACTTTGAGTCTGAGGAAACATTCAAGGAAGGAGGTTTCAACACGCTTACTAACTCCTAAGCTTCATCTCTTCATTAATCACTCAAATTTACAATTAAGCAATTAATGTCTATTAATGGGGGATCTAAACAACTAACCCCTCTTTGGTATAGCTAATTGCTATTAAACTCAAACCAATTAATCAGTAGTCCTCACTTAATTAGTTGTTAATGTCTACTCGGCTTTTATTGCAATAAATAAAATCAATAAAATAACTACTAATAATCAATTAATCAAGCAATCAAAACTCATCAATAAAAGCATTCAAACCCATCAGTGATATAATCAAGGTCATAGAGACATAATCACAATAGATTCATCCATAATTCATATACCCAAAGTATAAAAACCTTGGCCCATGATATCTAACAAAGAACCCATGAAAATAGAAAGAGAATCAAAGCAACCCATAACAAGATATCACCTTAATAAAAATGAAATAAACTTTGAACAATCCTTACAATACTTGTATCTACTTACTTGGAATTGAAAATATAGCTTGAAAGTGAAAGCTAAATTGAGTTCCTATGGCTATCTAATGAGCATTGTTCTAAAAGTTTGTTGGTCCCTAGATTGAGTGGTTTTTATGAGTTTGAATGACCTTCTAGAGATAATCTAGAAGGGCAGGGGGGGTGACCTTCTAGAGATAATATAGAAGGGGAGGGGGTTGAATAGATTATCAAAACTTTTTCGAATTCATATTCTCAATCAACTTGCAGACCCACAAATCAAAGAGTTCAGCGGAAATGAATATATACTCAATCTTTAAAGGATCTAAAGCGATCTGAAATATTGTTTGATCAACGTGTAAGTAATAATAGAAATTGAAAATTGAAAGAAAGAACACCAAGTTTATAATGGTTCGGATCGAAAGATCCTACGTCCTTGTCCTCCTTCAACTTGAAGAATGGCCTTGACTCACTTACTTTCTTCCTTCCTTACTTACTTACAAATTACATTGACTATCTTCACTTCTTACAGTTTCCTTCTTGAATTCTCGGAAATTATGGCTTGAAGATATGAATGATAGTGTTCTACAAACACTATGGAAAACTATGAACGTCAAGTGTGTTCTTGTGTGTATGTGAAATTGTTTGAGTGCTTTGAATGTGTTACAAACTTGCTTGTGATTCTAAGAAGTGCAAAAGTTATTCTATTCTAATTACTAGATCTATTTATAGAGAACTATTGTTGGTAGTTATAACTTCCTTGATTCTCCTCTTGTTAGTAATAACTAACTAACTAAATCTTGTAACTTCTTGTTGGTTAGTTGCAACCTGTTCTTGAAACTGCCGATTTTCTAACACTTGTTCATCGCCTTCTATACTTATCTTTAGACACGGTCCACCTCATCCGATCCTCTTCATGTTATTTTTGTTTCGTCTGTTTTGGTGTCCAGTTGTCGCTACCTTGTCTTTGGTCTTGACCTCGTCTTCGTCTTTCTTTGTGTATTCGTCTTCATCTCGACTCCTTGTACTTGTCTTCGTCTGATTTCTTGTACTTCTCTTCATCTGATTTCTTGTACTTCTCTTTATCCGACTTCTTGTACTTAGTCTATTACACGTTTTTACTACATCACTAGCTATACAAAGGTTTCAAATTGGTCATCCTATTTTTCATGTAACTCATCAAAACTAAACACATTTTTCTTCCTAATAAATTCCCCTTTTGATGATGTTAAAACATAGCTCAAGAAAATAAATGTGTTAGTAACTCGAGAAAAGAAATATTTCACAAAGTAGACAGCTATGTCACTTAGTCGGATAGTCGAGTAATACGCTTATGTCACGCTTAGTTAATCGAGTAAGACAGATAGTCAAGATTTAGTGAATCACGAGATGAATTAGTGTTAAAGATATTTTAATCAAGTTTATTTCAATTAATTAACCCAAGAATTAGTTAATCGAAGATTAAGTTAGGCAAGTTAGTTTTAAACAACAATCTCATAAGAATAGATCATCGGTGTATTCACATAAGTTTCGTATAGGTCACGTTCAAAGACTTACAAAAATTATCCGACAGATCATATGTTGGCCTAAAGAATGAGTGAGTTGACAAGCTTTGATCGCCTCCTCGAGTCGAGCTTGCTTCAAAATTTTGAATATCTCCTCCTTGCCGGAACCCTCGGGTCGAGATCCTCGGCCCTCGACTGCAGGTCGAGTCCAGGAATTTTCTCGACCCGACTTTCGCCTCGACCCCATTTTCTCCCGTCTCGCTTCGTCTCTTCGCCATATGAATGCCGGTACTGGATTTGGCTAAATTCCACCGATTTACCTGAAAACGGGATGAAAAACATCAAAAATCTCATAAGTAATACTTTTTAGGCAAAGTAGTGATACTCTACACATTTAGGCACAAAATCTAACACTTTTCACCACTTTTTGCACTAAAATACCCCTCAAATCATGCATCAATTCACTCCAATCATAATACCCCCAAACTTAAAGTGTTGCTCGTCCTCGAGCATCGTAGCAAATAAGCACAAAAGAGTGAATTGATTGCAATTATGTCTCATGGCACCATAGAAGAAAATAAGATAATCGAACTAATCAATGAACTCAAGTCTCTATGCAAACTCTCAACTAGCAATCAAGATGACTCATGCTCAAACAAATGCAACATCAAATACTCAAAACATTGCTCCTTCCATGGATTGTTTCTCTCATCACTCAAATGTATTAAGGTTAAATGCACTCAAGAATCAAAGAGGTCTTTCATCGAGGTTGTAATGTAAGCTCTTTGGAATGGGTAGGTGAATTTAGGTAAGAGTGACTCAATTAGTAGAGAACTTGAATGATAGCTCAACACTTCACTACACTTCTCTTTCAATCTTTGACAATCAACTCTTCTTTTGCTTTTCAAAGTTCATTACACCACCCTTCTTTTGAGTTTTCTTTGTCATCTAAGCTCACAAATGAATTTTTCTTCTTTTCATTCCACAATTTTTTCACAATTCAATTCACATCTCAACCTTTTTTTTTTTTCTCTATCATCAACTTAGCACATCAATTTTCCACCACACTTTACATGTAAATCACCATCTATAGCAAACAATCAAGCTCTACTAAGAATCGGACAATATGGCTCATAAAAATAGGCAAAATGGCTTCAATTTTACTTGGTTTGTCAAAGAATATGGATACTAGGCTCAAAATGGCTTACTAAGGAAATCAAATATTTTAGGTGGGGAAAAATTTGGCTAAGTGACTTATCAATTCAAACATGGCCTCTTATCATATTCATGAAATCACACAAAGATCAATTTCAACAAGTCCATAGGCAAGTTCTAGCATACGTATCCATGAATGATGCATCTCACAAAGAAATTTTTCAACCGTATAAAATGTACGATTATTAAGGCACAAAAGCTCACGGGCTTAATTTGAGCAATGAATCAAGCATTTTCAATCACATTCATCATCACATAATTATCAATCATACTAGCTTCAAGCCACATATCAACTTATGATCACATCAAAAGTCAATTAATCTTTCAATCAAGCACAAGTGCACATGTACATAATCTCAAGCACATTCACTTCATCATTGTATATCACTCAAAAATTATGCAAGAAATCCACAATTAAAGCTCAAAATGAATTACACCCCAAAATCATATAAGAGCACAAAAATAGGCAAGAAAATAAGAACACCTCCCCCAAACTTAGACAAGTCTAAGTTTGAAAGGAACTGTTGTACCAATAAGCCTTCAAAATCCATCTTTTCCTTCTAGCATTTAGGGCTCATCAAGCTTCCTAGCACTTCCCACTTCATCTAGCAAGTGTACATACAATTGAGCAAAAACCATTAAATCCTTACCAAAACGAGTTGCACGTGAAAAATGAAAACAATCATCACCCCCAAACTTAAATTTTAGCATGAATTCAAAGTTTGGCAAAAGAATGATTAAATGATATGCAAGCGCGGTGGTATCAAATAAGCTCAATAATTCCAAATAATTCCATAGCAATATATATCACAATCTCCTAAGCATCATCAAATGAATTCCAAGCCAATTCTAAAAAACAAAGACCAAAAATACAAGCAAACAAAAAGCACACAAAAGCACAAAAAGGATGGGTTGTCTCCCATCTAGCGCTAGGTTTAACGTCCTTTGCCGGACGGAACTCAAGGAGTTCATACTTCCCTTTTCAATAAGACATGAGGATCATCCTTGTGCCTTACTAGATTTTCCTTTGCAAAAAGGCAACATCCCCATTTGTCTTCAAATAGGAGCTTTCCTCCTTCTTTGATCTCCTTCCACTCCGAGCAATCTACTCCAATTCGATTCATTCCACACCACTTGATCTCCAACTGTGAAACTTGCTTCCTTCTTCTCAAGTGGTGTCTTTCTATCTTCTAACTCCCCAAACTTGAGCATTGCTCAATCTTTGTAACTTTCTTCTCACCATCTTCAAGATTTCTATCTCCCTGATAAAGCAAAGGTTCAATGAGTGCTTTCTCCTTCCTAAGATCATCAAGAGAACTACAAGACTTATTAGCAATCACTTTACAAGAAGGAATAAAATGCTTATTAATCAAAGAATTAGAAGAAGTAGAAGGTGTAGAATCATCCCTATCAATGGAAGGGTATAAATCGATGATCTCAATGTATCCACACGTCTTCTTCTCCAAAGTACTTGGAGCAACTTCTTCCAATGGAGCTTTTGAAAATATCACCTCTTCTCCATTAAAGCTCAATTTGAGCTCCCCTTTTTCAACATTGATCATGGCTTTGCGTGCAAGGAAAGGTGATTGGAGTGAATTTATGCATATTTTTAAGGGGTATTTTAGTGCAAAAAGTGATCAAAAGTGTTAGATTTTGTGCCTAAATGTGTAGAGTATCACTACTTTGCCTAAAAGTATTACTTGTGAGATATTTGATATTTTTCATCCCATTTTCAGGTAAATTGATGGAATTAGGCCAAACCGAGAGTACCGACACTCATAGGGTGAAGAGACGATCGAGACGGGCGAAAACCAGGTCGGAGGTGGAGTTCGGGTTGAGAAGATTTCTGGACTCGACCTGCTGGTCGTGGGCCGAGGACCTCGACCCGAGGTTGCCGGCAAAGAGATGGAATTTGAAATTTTGGAGCAAGCTCCACTCGAGGGCTGAGCCTCGAGTCGAGGATCGTGGCAAAGCTGGAAGCTCGAGTCGAGGGCCGGAGCTCGACTCGAGGCCGGTGACTTTTGAAGAAGCGCATTAGCGATTTAAGGAGCCTCAACTCGAGGGCCCCAACCTCGAGTCGAGAGTGCAAAAATTTCAAAATTCGTGATTTAAGCCCATTTGAGCGGAAAACAAAGCATACTCTCCATAACCTTCATTAGAGCAGGTTATTTTACAGCTTTTAGGCGAATTTCCAATTCCATAGCTTAATTCTCATTGTAGTTTGATTAGATTGTTAGATTTAGATAGAATTTAATCATTTGTACCTTAGATTAGCTTTTTATCCAATAGTTTTTCATTTCCAAGTTGTAATTCAATTGAAGAGAAGAGCACATTTGAAGATACATTGAAGATTGAAGCATTCCTATTTTTTATCATTCTAATCCAATTGGTGATGTTCTTCCACTTTACTCATTTAAATCATTAATTGTTGTGATTAGATTTTTAATTGTCCAATTAGATTTTCTACCAACGGGTTTTGCTCTTTGCACCATGGGCTAATACTCTTGTGCTTGGGATAATTGAAATTGAGGATGATTTGATTGCCTTATGCTATGATTGTTGATCAATTGAGTTAGATTGCACCCTAATTAAGATTCTCATTCTGCTTCATGCATTTTTATCTCTTTAGATTAATGTTTGATCACCCTAGCAATAGGCGAGAGTTGAGCTAACGTGATCCGGATTAATCGGGTTATAATTGTGTATAATTTTATGAATTGGGTGCTTCTTAATTGAGAGATTAGTTGCACTAAGGATACTCACATTAGGCATTATGTGATTAATGGAAGCTTGATTACATGATGGTTTTATGCTTTCTATCTTAGTTGATTTGCAATTTGATTAAATCATAGCTTGTTGATCATTGATTCCTTGATGGAGATTATCCCTAGCACCCCAATCCCCCATTGACTTTTAGCTACTTGTTCTAGCATATAAGGTGTTTGATAAATTGCTTTCTTGTTGTTTGATTTTTAATTTTTGCAATTGTAGTGTGTTTTAGAGCCAAAACCGCTTTTGCAACAATAGTCATAGAGAACTTGTATTCCTAGGCCCTCATTGCATACTTTTTCCCTTGGGTTCGATATACTTGGTTGTCTTAAAATCGCTTACCCGATTACCGCAATCAAAAGGTCTACCAAGAATGATAGGTGCCTCAAGCTCTTCCTTCATGTCAAGCACTATAAAATCAACCGGGAAGATAATTTTTCCAACTCCTACTAATACACCTTCAACGATCCCAAAAGGATGAGCATACGATTGATCCGCCAATTGAATATTGATATTGGTAGAAGTCACCTCTCCTAACTCCAACTTCTTGAATATGGACAAAGGCATAACATTTATACTAGCTCCCAAATCACATAAGCCTTCTCTCCAATTTCGCTAGGAATAATAAAACTCCTGGATCCGTTAGCTTTTGAGGTAGGTGTCTCTCAAGAATCTCCTTGCATTCTTCCACCAATTTGATCATACCCTTCTCACCCCATCTTCTCTTCTTTGACATGATTTCTCTAAAAAAATTCTTGTAATGGGGAATTTGCTCAAGGACATCTAAAAGTGGAATATCAACATGCAAGCTTTTAAAAACCTCTAAAAACATACAAAACTCCTCATCAAGCTTCTTCCTCCCAAGTCTTTGAGGATAGGGAACCGGAGTGGGTTTCATGGGAACTCCCCATGCTTCTTTAGACTTCTCTTCTTCCTTGGACTCTCCCTTTGCTTTGATCTCTTCACTTGCCTCTTTCTCATCAACCACACTTTCTTCACTTACCTATTCTTTCTCCACCTCTTTCTCAACTTCAACTTCCTTGGGCATCTTTGGACCTTCATATCTAGCATCACTCCTTAGTTGGATAGCACTACAAAATTCCTTTGGATTAGGCTCGGTGGTAGATGGATACTTCCCCTTATTTTGTAAATGATCCACCATAGAAGAAAGCTTCCCAACTATTGTAGCCAATTGTCCCACTTGATGCTCAATAGTCTTGAACCTTGTGTCTATTTGCTTCCCAATATCATCTAGCCTTGAGTCATTAGCCTCTAACCTCTTCACAATCATCCCAAGGAACTCCTCCGTAGTAGTCTTCCCCTCATTATTAGGTGCTTTGGCACCCGGATCAAATCCGGGAGGAAATTGGACGGCGGCTCTTGGATTAGCATATGAAAAATTTTCGTGTCTCCTCCAATTGTTGGCATTAAATGGAGCTTGAGATTGAGGTTAAAAATTACCTTGAGGCCTATTCGATAAGGCACTTGATATGGCCTTGCTCCTTAGAAATTGCCTTGATAATTCCCTTGATATCCTCCTTGATATGGAGGTCTTCCCATGTAATTAACTTCTTCAATAGGCATAGGACTTGGACATAAATCAACTTGAGGAATAGATGGACTCACATTTTGTTGAGCTTGAGAAGTAGTAAGGGCTCCTAAACGGTCCATCATCGTCATCATCATAGTCTTCATAGACTCAATCTCCTCCACATTGGACACTCTATGATGGGCTCCACGATTAACCAACACTTGGAAAGAATCTTGGGCAATATTCTCCATAATCTCATTCATTTACCCCACCGTGTTTGACCAAATCGAACCATTAGCTTATGCATTAAGAAAGGAATGATCCCCATCCGTTAAACCATTGCAAAAATACGTTATCGTTTGTTCCTCTGAAAGCATATTGGGGGCAATTAATAAGCAACATCCCGTATCTCTCTCATGCATCCGGTATAGTCTCTCCATTCTTTTGACGGAAGTGTGCCTCCTTAGCTTGCACCATCTTTGATGGCGGATAAAACTTCATTAAGAACCTTTTTCTTAGGTCTTCCCATGTACGAACGGTTCCCGGAGGGATAGAATTGAGTCATGCTTTGGCTCTCCCCTTAAGAGTAAAGGCAAATAGTCTTAGCTTCTTGGCATCCTCGGACACTCCATTGTACTTCGTGGTGTCGAAAATCTCTAGGAAATTGTGCCATGTGTTGATGAGGGCACTCTTCTTCATCTTTCCCTTCAAATTGCTTCTCTCTCAACATTCTCACAAGCGCGGGACTTATCTCAAAATTATTAGCTTCAATTCCCGGCCTTGCTATTCCATCATAATGCTCACGAAGTTGAGGCTCAAAGAACTCCCTTAATGGCCTACCTTGAGGTGGAAGCTCTTGCATCGGTTGTGGTTGGGCTTGTGGAATATGAGATGGCTCTTGATAGTGTATGGCATATGAGGATAGTATGGTGGGAATTATTGTGGATGAGGTGGATAGTATGGATATTGGTGAGCTTGTGGAGGGTAGGGGTATGGATTTTGGTAGGAAAATTGATGTGGTGGCATCCCTTGAGGAAAGGGCCAACTTGAGCATTGAAAGACAAATTGTTGCCATTGCCTCCTCCATTCTTGCACTTTTCCCTCTCCATTGCCATTAACCTCCTCAACATAAGGTTCACCAACTCTCTCTTCATGTATCAACTATTCACCTTCCATCATTTCTCTTCTCCTTCTCCCACGATTTCTCCGAATAGTAGCTTCAATTTTCGGATTGAGTGGCAAGGGTGGAATACCACTAGATCTTGTAATCATGCACCTACAAACCACCAATCTAAGTATCAAAATCCAACAAAAACAAAGAACAAAAAAAAGTACACAAACAACATGTAGCCACTTCAAACAATTTCTAAGTCTCACTTACGGCGCAAAAACTAATTCCCCAGCAACGACGCCATTTTGATTGCAAGTATCGGGCAAGCAATTTTAAGACAATCAAGTATATCGAACCCAAGGGAAAAAGTATGCGGTGAGGCCCTAGAAATACAAGTTCTCTATGACTATCGTCGCAAATGCGGTTTTGGTTCCAAAATAAAATTCAAAGCTAGAATTAAAAAATCAAACAACAAGCAAGCAATTTATCAAACACTTGGAATGCTAGAACAAGTAGCTAAAATCAATGGGGGATTGGGGTGCTAGGGATAATCTCCATCAAGGAATCAATTATTAATCTCCATCAAGGAATCAATTATCAATAAGCTATGATTGAATCAAATTGCAAATCAACTAAGATAGAAAGCATAAAACCATCATGCAATTAAGTCTCCATTAATCACACAATGCCTAATGTGAGTATCCTTAGTGCAACTAATCTCTCAATTAAGAAGCACCCAATTCATACAATCATACACAATTATAACCCGATTAATCCCTAATCACGTTAGCTCAACTCTCGCCTATTGCTAGGGTGATCAAACATTAATCTAAAGAGATTAAAATGAATGAAGCACAATTAGAATCACAATTAGGGTACAAACTATCTCAATTGATCAACAATCATCAACAATCATAGCATAAGGCAATCAAATCATCCTCAATTTCAATTATCCCAAGCACAAGAGTATTAGCCCATGGTGCAAAGAGCAAAATCCATGGATAGAAAATCTAATTGCACAAACACAAATATAATTACAACAATTAATGAAATGAAATGAGAAAAGAGGAAGAACATCACCAATTGAATCCAAAATGATCAATAATTGGAATGCTTGAATCTTCACAAGTATCTTCAAATACAATCTCTTCTCCACTTGAATTACAACTTGGAATTGAAAAACTAATGGATCAAAAGCTAATCTAAGGTACAATCGATGAAAATCTATCTCAACCTAACAATCTAATCAACCTACAATGAGAATTAAGCTATGGAACCCAGAAAATCACCTAAAAATCGCTCCTAACTACTATGGGGAAGGTTATGGAGATTAAGCTCGTTTTCCGCTCAAATGGCTTTAAAACTCGAATTTCCAAAAATTGACACCCTCGACTCGAGTTTGGGGCCCTTGAGTCGAGGCTCGTGATGTCGCATCCATGCTTCTTCAAAAACTCTCCGGCCTCGACTCGAGGCTCAGCCCTCGAGTCGAGCTTGCCACTTTTACCATGTCCCTCGACTCGAGGCTCAGCCTCGAGTCGAGCTTGCTTCAAAATTTTGAATATCTCCTCCTTGCCGGAACCCTCGGGTCGAGGTCCCTGGCCCTCAACCGAGAGATCGAGTCCAGGAAATTTTCTCGACCCAACTTCCGCCTCTAACCCCTATTTTTGCCCGTCTCGTTCGTCTCTTCACCGTATGAATGCCGGTACTCTCGATTTGGCCAAATTCCACCGATTTACCTGAAAACGGGACAAAAATCATCAAAAATTTCACAAGTAATACTTTTAGGCAAAGTAGTGATACTCTACACATTTAGACACAAAATCTAACAATTTTCACCACTTTTTGCACTAAAATACCCCCTCAAATCATGCATCAATTCACTCCAATCACTTAGATCGCCTCCTAGTGATAATCTAGAAGGGGAGGGGGTTGAATAGATTATCAAAATCTTTTTGAAGATTAGATTATCTATTCAAGATATCAAAGATACACAGTGGAAACAAGTTTAACTTAATCTTTTAAGGATCATAAAGCAATCTGAATTTAAATCTGAAATTAGTTTGTTTGAATAGATGATTAACAACAAATGAGTAAACCAAGAAGTAAAGAACACCGGGAATTATAGTGGTTCGAATCAAAGCGATCCTACATCCACTCTCCTTCTTCAACTTGAAGAAGGGCGTCGACCGACTTACTACCTTACTTACTTACAGAGTTACAATTACAAAACTATGAAGATTCTTCTCTTCAACCCTATCTTCAATCTGCCAAGCTATCTAGAAATTTGAAAATTTCAGTGTAGAAACTTTGAAGATGTACAAGTAAGTGTTCTACAAACACTTAGAAACTTATGAAGATTCCTTTGAAAGCTTTGTGAATGCTTTACGAAAATTCGTGAGTATTGAAAATGAGAGTGCTGATTATTCTATTCGAACTATGCTCAAGCTTATTTATAAGCCTCGTGAAACGGTTAGTTTGTTGTAACAAACTAAAAACCCGTTTAACAAACTTATTCTTGAAAATCGCCTTGACTTCAAATGATCTTGAACTAGTTGTCTACGGTGACTTAGTGAAGACTCACCTTTCTTATTCTACTCACTGGTCTTGACCTCATCTTGAGCTCTTCATTATTGTCTCCAACAAATGACTTTATCAAGATCGGCTTCGAGATGACCTCTTCTTTCATAACCTCGGTGACTATTCTAGCTCTACCTAGTACAGTCGACTAGCACTAGAATCCATTACATCAACTGTTCTATATATGTTCACTGGTCATCTTACTTATATAAGCTTAACCTAATCTATACAATTTAACTCATCAAAACTACTTTTGATCTAACAAATTCCCCTTTTTGATGAAATTAAAAGCGCAAGAAAGAAACAAACTCACATCGGTGTTTGTCAAGATTATTCAAGATAATCAAATGAGCACATTAGAGCATATAAGCATTTAGTTCGGATATGTTCACATTAGAGCACTTAATTCATACTTAGAAAAGAATTTTAGGATTTTTAGAAAAGTTTAAGTCTTAAAGACTTTATTAAATTATTAGTACTTAGAAAAGTTTTAAGTCTTAGGACTTGGAAAATTTTTAGAAAAATTTTAATGCGAGACAGAAGTTTCCTCGGATGTTTAACACTTAGAAAATTTTTTAAGAAATCTTAGAAAGCGATAAAGAAAACTTAAAGCATAAGACAAGATAGATCGAACAAGTTCACAAAATCTCATTTATATTCACATATACACAGATTACATTTGGTGTAGATAAGATAAAGAAATAAGGAAAGAAAGCTCGGTCTTATCAAACACCCCAAGTACTGCCTCTGGAACCATCAGCCAAGTGAAGATTCTTTTCCTTAGGCTTGACTCTTCTTCGTCTTTGAGTCCGGACTCGACTTCAACTTTGATTATTATACCTTTGATCCAGCTGAGGTCGATGGTTCCATCAGGGTTCATCTTGGGTTGGGCCATCTCATATGCTTTGGGGCCTTACGCAGATCGGCATTGAAGATTTTGTCCGCCTCGTCTATCGGCCGGTGGTAGAGATCGACATCCTCTTTCTACATCCACTCATGCCACCTCGGGTCTTCGTCTTGAGCAGATGTCCTGGATGCCTTTAAGATATACCGTAAGTACATCCATCTGGCATCCAAATTCTTATCTTTGTATTTCTTAGTGTATTGACTGCGACCATCTTTGGGCGGGTAGTTGACCGATGATAAGGTCGGAAAGTTTCATCATTCTTTGTCTTCATGACCCATTTTCTAAAGCGTCTTTGCTCCACTCCATCTGCACCCTTTTCTTTCTTCTTCATCCTTCTCCTTTCTCTTTCTCCGAACCACTCATTTTCTTGCCTTATTCGTCTTATTTGTTCCTCAAATAGGCTGGAGTAATCTGGCTCTCTCTTCCTTTTCTCGGCCTTAGATGATTTTGAAATTACTGACTTTGGTGGCTCTTTCTCGAGACATCTTCTCCTTCTCTTTGCCTTTGGCCTCGGATGATTTTCCAGCTTCTTTAATTCTGGCCATCAGCTTTTCTTTCTACTCTTCCTCCTCCTTATTCCTTCTTTCTTCATCCTCCCTGATGGCATCTTCAATTTGGGTTACCCTCGGTTGAAGGGCGGCAAGCTCATCTGCTTTGACCTTCATCTCTGCCTTAGCCGCCTCCGGCTCGGCTATATGCTGCCTTGATTTCAAGCTTTTATGCACCGACCTTGACATCACCGTGAGGGCTTCCGATCTTTCTTGCCCGGCTACTTCCCCCTTTTAACTTCATCAGCGGGGTTCGTAGCTGCATTTCCGAGGAGGAACAACGCACTTTGAAATCGGATTTGTCATTTATCGTAGCATCTACCACAAGCTGCGTTGTCCTCAGCCATCTTTGCCTTCATCAGCTTCACTTCCTCCTCCAAGATGCTTAGGCGGTCACCAACACCGAGCCGGATTTATCGGATAAATTCCTGGTGATGTTCACCTCGGCTATGTGCATGTTGGCCAACATCATCTCGATCACCTGCCACGACGATGTGCTTTGTCCTCCTAACCACTAGCCTCTCTACCTTGTGATTAATTTTTGTTGAAGGTTTTGCGAAGGCGAGCGAGATGGCTAACGAGGGGTTGTCGAGTCTTCATCTTTGGAGGAGTCGGATGAAGAGGAAGACAAGGGGGTTTTGGGAGTAGGGGAGCTCATCCGAATATCTCCAAAAATATTGTGAGAGATATTCAGAATTTAGACTTTGGGAGGCAATTGGGTTGGTGGTTGAGGAATTTGAGAGGGTGGTGGTGGTGAAGATGGTGGTGGGATAAGGAAGTTGCAACATCGGCTGTTTGTGGGGGAGGAGATGAGGTGGTAGGTAAGGTGGTGGGAGGAGTGACTGTGGTTAGAGGTGTAGGGGTGTAGATGGGGACGATGGGTAAGGGGAGGACTCGGTGGGGTTGAGGGAGGGATGGAGATGGTTGGGGTTTCGATTTGGGTGATTAAGAGGTAGGCTGTTGTAGAGGCTCAGGGTGCCAGCCTTGGACACCTCTTCATCGCCATGGTGAGCAGATTAGGGGGAGGGGGAAGATCGAGAAGATGATAAGCTAGAAGTAGTTCCAAAGGATATTACCTTTTCAGCCTTTTATGTCTTCTTCGGAGAGGGAGTTCTCTCGGAGCTGATCTCCTCTATCTCTGGGCTTCGCCACGGCTGCTGCAGCCACCTCCAGCGTTTGAACTTCTTCGGACGGTAGGTGGGTGGTGCGGTAGATGATCCTCCGCTTTGGTGCCTTCTCCGAGGCTTTCACCAGCCTCCTCCACTTTGGTGCCTTCTCCTTCAACTTCATTGGCCTTTAGGCCTCGGCTAAACCCACGGTCGGCTCGGCTGGCTGATCCTCCTCGGTGAGGACTCGGCTGCCCTCTCCTCAGTGCTTCCCCGTCTGAATCTGTGGCCCTCCGATCAGCTCGTTTTGGTGAGGAGCCCTTTACGCTTAGTGTAGCTCCCGACACCGTCTGTCCGCTTAAGATCATCGGCCAGCAGATCCTCCAACAAGAAAGTTATTTTGTTGAATAGACTTGTAATGGACTTGGCGGTCCATTCCCCATCGATACAAACCAGCCTATCCTTTTCGAGCCTTCATCCTTGCCGGCAACATATCAGCCTAGTTTACACGGACACCATTTAAAATGGCCCTCAAACGAGTTAATCGAGGCCTAGTCAAACCATCATGGGAGTTTTGCTCCCCTAATATGGACATAGTCGGTATCGTCATCAGCAAACAATACTTCCTCCTAAGTATATTTTTCTTCAACTCTTTTCTTCGATCTTTGCAGAAGAATGGGCAATCATCTCAAATGATTCCACCCAATCTTCGTCTTTATAGGTCGAGGATTTACACCTTCGGCATTGGTGTCGAAAATCCTTGCTATTTCTTTCCTTGTGACAACCACCTCCACATCATCGACCTTGGATTTGAAAACTCCATTCTCGTATTCTCTGTTGATATAGAACTCAATCCCTCTCATGTCGAGGGTCTTGTTCTTTTCAGACTTTTCGAGCAAAAACTCCTCGGCCTCGATCTTTCCAATAATCCCGGATATATCTGGAGACTCTACATCGGAAGTTGTATCAAAATCTATGTACATCTCCGATTTAATCTTTTTATTGTAGGCCTCCTTGTTGAAGTTCACCATCATGGATGTAAGTCCGATGAATTTTCGATTCATAAAAGGATTTATCGGACGTTTTGTAAGTTGGGAATTTTTACGAGAGAGTAAAATGGGTTTCCAAAAGTAAAAGGGGTAAATGAAGAAGAAGAAGTTTTATAGGAGGGAAGGTGGAAAGAGAGTCCACGTGTAAAGTAGATTTTACTGGATCGTTAATTCAAAATGATTTCTTGTTCCCGGATCAACGGTTAAAAGGAACATACACGTTTGGGGTCCGGCGAGTGGGAATAACTCGACTTTGAAATGCGTAAAAGTAACTATTTAGGCTACTGATTTGACGGCTAGTAGGATTACTTTATGCGAGAAGTAAGTATATGTGACGTAAGCCTAGGTATACCTTTCTTTGCACAAAGGTTTTATTAAAGCAGAGACAAGGGTTTGGTTGACTTAGTCTCGAAGCGACCTTTGTGCAGGTTTTCAAGAACACAACCTAGCTTTGATTATATTGAAACAATTTTTAGACTAGTTAACCGGTGCCTTTATTTTAAATAAACTGATTTTTATATTCAAATATAACTAGTATAAAAGAATATTGAACTCAACTTGGGTTTTCAAAGACACAACTCATCTGAAAATTTTTGAAATAGATGAGTTGTGAGAATAATTTTGAAAACAAGTTTTGAAAGAAAATACGTAAGGATGTGAACAGATGAGGAGGTTTATCGATTAGAAGATTTGTCTTTGATCTAACAATGTTAATTCATATTCTATTCCTGAGATACACAAACTTAAGAAACCATTAGTAGCCAAAGTAAGTCGGATAGGATGCAATTAGTCATCTGTTCTAAAGAAATAAGTGACTATTGTGTCCTTGTCCGATTTACTTGATCTCGAGATAAGAAAGCTGTCAAGTCGGATAAGGTCAATATGATTAATCCTTGATTCTTGATTCTTGATTCTTGAAAAGGAGATCAATGATATCAGCTCTGTGATTGTCCTTTGACACATATCAAGTCTGATAATTCTCTAGACAAGATTCAAAGAAAGGAAAAGAAAGAAAGGAAATACAGGATACAAATAATAGAAATTATAAATCAGCTAAGGATGCATCAAGTAATCCTAATTCCAAGCACAATTCTTTAAATCCAGTTCAGCTAAGGGTTTTGTAAGAATATCTGCTCTCTGAGACTCGATTGCTATCTTTTCTATCCTAATGTCTTTCTTCTCAACATGATCTACGATGAAATGATGTCTTATATCTATATGCTTACACCTAGAATGCAAGACGAGGGTTATATGTCATGGCTATTGCACTATTACTATCACAGTAAATAGGCACGAGACGATGTGAGAATGTTATAATCTCTGGCTGGCGACTAATCCGGAGAAGGCGAGAGCAACAAATACCGGCTACCATGTATTAAACTTCGATTGTGGAGGTTGCAACAAGTTTGTTTCTTGGATAGCCAAGAAATTAACTTGTTGCCTAAAAATTGACAAGTTCTAGACGTGGACTTCCTATCAATTTCTGACCTCCAAAATTTGAGTCTGAATAACCTGAAAGCTCGAAGTTGTCATCAGACGGGTACCACAACCCAATCTGCAAAGTTCCTTTAGATATTTAAGGATTTTCTTAGCCATCTCCAGATGAGTTTTCTTGGGATTTGATTAGAATCTTACACATACCCCAACCGCAAAGGCTATGTCCTGCCTACTTGCGGTGAGATATAACAGGATCCAATCAATCCACGATACTCCGTTGCATCTGTGGGTATCCCCTTCTCATCTGAATCCATAGAGAAGTTAGTTGCCATAGGTATTTTAACTTCCCTACTAGTAGTCATCCCAAATTTATCTATAAGGTCCTTAGCATACTTAGTCGATGTATAAAAATACCTTTACGTGTGCTGCTTAATTTGCAAACCTAGAAAGTATGTTAATTCTCCCATCATAGATGTCTCAAACCTGTTTTTCATGAGAACACCTGAACTCATCACATAAAATCAGATTAGGTGAACCAAATATGATATCATCTACATAAATTTGAACTAATAAGATATTACCATATACTTCTTTTCTAAACAAAGTTACGTCTATCTTACCTTTTGAGAATCCACTTGATATCAAGAAATCAGACAGGGTATCATACCAAGCTCTGGGTGCTTGCTTTAGTCCATATAGTGTCTTGTGGAGTTTATAAACCTTATTGTCGGTCCTAAACTCTGGTGGTTGTTCTACATAGACCTCTTCAAGTAACACACCATTCGAAAGGAAGACTTGACATCCATCTGAAAGACTTTGAAACATTTATAGGCGTAAATGCTAAAAACAGCCTTATTGCTTCTAATCGGCAAGCTGGAGCATAGGTTTCATCATAGTCTATCCCCTCGACTGTGAGTATCCTTGTGCTACCTATTTGGGCCTTATTATCAACAATAACATTATTTTCATCAGTTTTATTTTTAAACACCCATTTGGTGCCTATAATCTTTCTATGTAAGTCTGTCACCGGTTCCCAAATATTTTATCTTTTAAATTGATGCAGTTCTTCCTACATGGTCATTTACCCGGCTTGGGTCGAGATAGAGCCTCCTCAACAGACTTAGGTTAGAGAAGTGAAACATAGCATGAACATACTTTGAGAATCTAACATCGTTTTTGTCTGAACGCTACTAGATGGATCCCCAATAATCGATCACTTTGGATGATAACTCCTCATCCTTTTGCCTATTTGAGTTGAAGTACCCTCATCTGTAGACTCGGCAGGTAACTCAACCGATTCTTCTGAGCAGACGTTCCCCCTTCATCTACCGACCACTGGTGATCGGATGATGTCAAAGGAGTCTCCTCGGATGGAACTGAAGAGGAGTTGCCTTTTGATTCTCGAGATGGGGATTCTTCATCATCTGAATCAATCAAAACTAGGGAGATAAGTTGTCCTCTGTTTAGCTTCTTTTAGTTCAATTTTATCTAGATCATTGGTAATTTGATTCACTTTATCGAAAAAGTATGCAATTCATCAAATACCACATGAGGAGTTTCTTCCACACAAAGTATGCAATTCATCAAATACCACATTGGTAATTTGATTCACTTTATCTCCCAAGAATATTCCATCAACTCGCCTTAGCATCAAATGTCCTCGGCTTAGACTTTCCATTGTTATGGATGAAGCATTTACACCCAAAGGCACAAAAGTATGAGATTCTTGGAACCTTACCTTTCCAAAGCTCATAAGGTGTCTTACCCTTGTTCTTGGTAGTAAGCATCTGATCTCGAGAGTGTAGCAAGTGTGTTGAGAGCTTGACCCTGAACCTATGAGGTGTTCCATACTCGGCTAGCATGCTTCGGCTGCTTCTTTGAGAGTTCTATTTCTTCTCTCCACTACTTCATTACATTTGTGGTGTTCTAGCTGAAGAAGTCTCATGAACTATACCATTCTCATTCAAATAGTTAGATAAACAAGAATTCAAGAATTTGGTTCCCTTGTCACTCCTAATTTTAATAATATTAACACCTTTCTCATTTTGAATTTATGCGAACAGATCAGTAATCTTGTTCACTGTCTCATTCTTTTTGAAAAGAAAAATTACCCAAGTATATCTTGAGAAATCATCAACAACTACAAGGGTATACTTCCTTCCACTAAAGGCGAGTGGTGAAAGCGAGTCCAAACAAATCAAGATGAAGGAGTTGTAAAACTCTTTCGAGATGAGGATGTGTTAATACTTTTAAAAGAGTTCATGGGTTGTTTACCTTTTTACGAGCATCACATTTCGTATCAGTTGAACAAAGCTTCTCGGGTAGTCCTTTGACAAGATTCCTCTTAGTTATTTTGCTAAGGTTATTGAAATTCAAATGACTAAGCCTTTTATGCCAAAGCCAACTAAGATCGTCTCCAACTTTAGCTACAAGACATGTATCTTTGGGGCAACTATTAAAATAGCCACATAGACATTATCATGTCCGAAGCCGATTAAGAGTACCATGTCGAGGAACTATCTAAGATATCACACTTATCTTTAGAAAATCTAACATGAAAACCTTTATCATAGAGTTGGGAAATAGATAACGAGTTATGCTTTAAACCTTCTACAAATTATATTCATCGTGGCTTACCTTCTACAAATTAAACCTTCTACAAACCTTTATCACGGTGATGAACTATCTATCGTGGCATGCAAATTCATGGTGTTTTGAGGCGTTGGTGAATTTAATTGTATTGTTTGAGGGAAACAATATTGACTTAAATTCTTATGTTTTGATCTGTATATTTACGTGTTTCTCGGGATATTATCTATGGCTTTCAATCCTCTTGCTGTTATACTTAAAGAAAACAAACTTACTAGTCCAAATTATATTGATTGGAAAAGGAACCTGGACATTGTCTTGGCTAGCGATGAGAAACTTAGTGACGACCACCATGGTGAGGGGACACTGTAAGGGATCATATCCTTAAGGTGATGGCTCATTTGAATGAGATGGAAATCTTAGGAGCTGAAATCGATGGGGAAACCCAGTCGATATTGTTCTCAAGTCGCATGCCTAAGAGTTTTGGCAGTTCCACGAACTACAATATGAACAAAAGGTTGTATTCGTTGGAGGAACTTCCTGAGAACTCCAAGCGGCGGTAGGGATACTTCGTCAAACTTTTCAAGCTTATATTGCTGAAAATTTTTCTACTTCTAAGCCAAAAGGTAAAGTGATGAAGAAAAAAAAACAAGCTGGTTTGGCAAAAAAGCGGGTGAACCAAAGAAAATTGGTCCACAAAATGGCATGAAGAAGCCAAAGGGCAAATGCTTTTTATGCAAGCAGCCATGACAGTAGAAGGTAGATTGTCACCGTAAAAGGAAAACAAAGAAGGTATATCTTATTCACTAACTATTGAAACATGTTTAGCGGTGTTATCTACCGGCACCTGTGTAGATACGGGAGCCACCGATCATGTCTGCAATTCTTTGCAAGGGCTCCGAGGAAACTAGGCGAGTTAGTGAGGGCGAGATTACCATCTACATGGGCGATGCTATGAAAGTAGCAGGCTGTTGCGATGGGGGATGTTTATTTATCTTTTGATAGGAATAAGACTTTGGTTTTGAGGAATTGTCTTTACGTACCTTGTTTTGGAAAGAACTTGATTTCAGTTTCTAAGTTATTTTTGGATGGATATTCTATTTCTTTTGATAGCAAAGTGGTTGTCAAGAAAAATAGTGCTATTATACATTACGGTACATTAATTGGCAATTTATATACTCTTAATCCAACAACTCCTACGAAGCAACAAATGGAAATTAATAGTACATCTTCTAACTCCCATGACCTCTGCTTATGAGATAATCCAATAACTCCTACGAAGCAACAAATGGAAATTAATAGTACATCTTCTAACTAAAATAAGAGAAAAGAATCTTAAAAATGAACCAAACATATATTTGGCATCTAAGATTAGGTCACATTAATTTGTGTAGGATTCAAAGGTTGATAGCCGATGGACCGTTGAGTTCATTGGAATTGGAAAACTATGCGACTGCGAGTCCGCTTGGAAGGAAAAATGACCAAAAGGACTTTTAAAGCCAAGGCGTATAGAGCCAAAGAAGTGTTAGAATTGGTTCATTCTGATTTATGTGGTCCTATGTCTACTCAAGCAAGAGGAGGTTTCGAATATTTTGTCTCTTTTATAGATGATTATTCGAGATATGGATATATTTATTTGATGCACCGCAAGTCCGAGTGCTTTGATAAATTCAAAGAGTATAAGGCTGATGTGGAGAAGCGTCATGGTAAATTTATCAAAACACTACGATCTGATCGTGATGGCGAGTACCTCTTAGAAGAATTAAGGAATTACTTATCGGAAGCTGGGATTCAATCCCAATTCTCTGCACAGTACACCCCAATAGAATGGTGTAGTGGAGCGAAGGAATAGAAATCTCTTGGAAATGGTTAGATCGATGATGAGCTATTCGGAATTACCGAGTTCGTTTTGGGGGTATGCCACTGAAACGGCAGCGTACATTACTGAACTTGGTACCTTCTAAGACAATATCTTCTACTCCCACCAATTGTGGAATGGGCGTAAGCCTAGTTTGAAACACATTCCGATTTGGGTTAGTCCGGCACATGTGCTAAAGGGAAATGCTTATAAGTTGGAATCTCGTACGGAAGTTCGGCTGTTTGTGGGCTATCCTAGAGGAGCGAAAGGTAGTTTGTTTTATATTCCTAAAGATCGAGAGGGTAATTGTTAGCACAAATGCCCGATTCTTAGAAGAAGACTATGTAATGGACCACAAGCCCATGAGTAAAGTTGTTTGAGAGGAAATGAGAGGAAACTTACGCCTTAGTACCAACAGTACAAGATGAGATACCACGGGGTTAGTGTAACGCCCGAATTGAAAAGTTGACCCTTGGGGTCTCGACGTCCTAAACCCAAGTCGTCACTTAGTGAAATATAAAAACGAGCCAGAAAATTTCTTTTGAATAACAACCGATTAAGTTGCGGAAAAATTTCAAACATTTTACTTAGTGAAGAGGAACTCTTTTAAAATAAAAGATCAATATCTACTTTGATCAAATCATCCGTGAGTACAACTCCCAGAGGAGATAATAACATAAAAATTATTAAAGTATTCATTACAAAAGGTTGAAAATTACGAAGACGATTTTTTTATTAATTAAGAGAGAGTGGGAAGCGGTCGTCTCTGCAGCTCCGGACCTCATTCTCGCAACCTGAAAATATTAAGTTTGGGAGAGTGAGATAGGAATCTCGATGGGTAACTTTGTATCTTTGTTACAGATTGACAGGAAAACCGAATATAATTGAATCTTTTATTCTTCTCTTATCTTTAGTTATGAGTTGCGGCATTTAGCCCATTTGTACAAGGTAATCTTCAGTTATAAGATTTTCATCCTTTAACTTTATTCGATTAAGAGATTATCTTCTTTACGACGCTTAGTATATATATATAGCACATTTGAGATGGCACGCTAGTGCGTCGATCCCCGTAATCACATTGTGGAATGGCACGTTTAAAACGTCCGAGACCCGTAATTCTCCGTCCCAAATGAGGTGGCACTAGTGGCATTTCTGCACACAATCCAAACCCTCTACCATCCTTATTGCTCCCGTGAGGTGGCACTAGTGGCATTTACGCACACAATCCAAACCCTCTTCCAACCTTATTGCTCCCGTTTATATAGGGCTTCGCCCTCTGCGAGATCTATTGATCAATAGAGATAATAACTCTCGTATGTAACATATAAAAACAAATAATCAAAGTAAAAGAAATTCGTTCTCGTATATTCTTATAGTTAGGAGTTGTGCATTTGCATGCTTTTGAGTTATTCGCGTCTTTCGAGAAAAGCTGTTTATGTTTGATTCGAAAAGCGACAACAATCTATATAACATTAACTAGCTATACGAGATAGTGTCACCCACCGAGAACTTTTCGAGAGAAAGTCTAACTTCTTGATTGTTTAGGTCTCTCGTACGCAAGTCTCGGTCTCTGGTTCCGACCGTACTCTACTTACCACAATTCGTATGTTTAGTTCGACAACTCTTTTGTCCATTAGAAACTTAGGTTCTTGATCTTATGGTGCAAGGCTTTGAACGAAGAAGGGGTACTTTATTTTATCAAAAGCTTCTATGGGTTAAATCCTATGTCTACCGGCTTTGTTAGTGTACTACGAGTTTGTGGAATCCGAATTTGGGACTTTCGGTTCCGTTCATTTTCAAGAAAACACGTAAGACACTCAAGTATATGCATTCATAAAGTATCACGTATAACATTTGATATTCAAACATGCATTTCATTAAAAGTTTTGGCCATTTAATTTGTCAAGTACTAGTCAAATGAAGAAACAATACCTATACATGCACAAATGAAATAAAATACTTAGACTCGTTGGAAAATTATAAAATTTTAATATGTTGTACACCTTTCAGTGTAGAAAAAGTTTATTAAGGGTCCGAGTTCATTTGAGTTACGAAACTATAGCAGATTTTGTAATAAGAACTCTAAATTTCTGTTTCGGCAAAAACAGTGACCTTAACTTATAAAATCCATAACTCTCTTCAGAAACATCCAAAAATTATGAAATTAAAACATGTGATGCAGCACTCAAGTATGAAAAAGTTTCATTCAGGGACTCAATCCATTTGACTTACGGATTATGTCCAGAAAAATCGTGAACATTCAATCCATCGTTTGGTTCGGTTACTGGGCATGTCTTACGAGAAAATTCATAACTTATTGGATACACGTTCAAAAATCACTAAATTTAAGACACTTGTTATAAACAGGTTGTAGGTCATTCATGAAATTTTCCATGATTTATACAATAGTATAACTGAAAAAATAAATTCGTGCAACACAGAATAACCCTATGCATCGAACATCGACCAGGTACTCAGAAAACGAATTTTATCTCATAAAGTACTAAACGAAATATTATGATTTTAGACTATGATTTACAACACATCAAGGGGAACATCCCAGATTTTTCCTAGAATTTTATATCCATCATAAAGGGAAGAAATAAAAGAAATGAGTCACTGCTCCCAGTTTCGGATCACTTCCGACACATAATCTTCCATGATTTTATTCTCAGTCTACAAAAATCCAGTGGCCACGAAATTTTATTATGTTATTCTACACTTCAAATAATACATGTAGGAATTTTTCATGATTTTTAAACGGGTGGAAAGGGTCCGAATGAATTTTACAAAAACGGGTCAGTGGGTAGGGCTTGATTTCGGCAGTTTCATGTTTCAAGTATAACTTCACCATTTTGACTCCAAACACCAAAATTCCAACTCAAGCACTCCATATAAGATCATATCATGTAAAAAGGAGTTCTTAGGGCCTCATATAATATTTTTCCTGAATTTCTAAGCTTAAGAAGAAGAGTAAGACTTAAGAGGGGTTTGGGACTTACCCTTGGAGATTTTCTTCTTTCTCTTGAGAGCCCCAAGCTTTTTGTTGTGTGGAAAAAAATGAAAGGGCAGCAACCTATTTATAGAAGGGAAGGGGAGAGGGACGGCTGATTTGGGTGGTGGGGAGGAAAATAAGGAAAAATAGGCTTGGGGGTACTCCTATCCTAGGATTTTTGGAAGATTTTGGGTTAATAGGCACATGCTAGACTCACTACTCCTACTTGCCTCACATGGCCGGCTGTTTTTGGGGGTTTTGGGCTGTCCTTTTGGCAGCCCACTCTTCAATACAGATATTGTGATCTCGACGTTGAATTTTTGGTATTTTTCGGTTCGAGTTTCGCTCCGAAAATTTATTAAAACACGCGACGGGAGAACAAACATTTTCTTAGGGTTTTCTTGAGTGTTTCTCACCTTTAAAGGACTATTGGTAATTAATCATTATTAAACAAATCCGGATTACGAATGTGAGTTCGAAAAGTATCGATAGATTTTCGGGTTAGAAAACCGTTTGTCGATTGGAGAAAAATTAAGAAACCACACATGAAATTAGAATAAAATAAAATGATCCCCCAAACTTAGAAAATTAAATATAAAATCCTATAATTGGGTTTTGGGTTATTACGAGTTAGCACCATCTGTTACTAATGATACACTATTGCCACAAGTGCCTCGTCGTAGTGGGAGGGTTGTTAGACAACCCGATGATTCATGTTTTTGGGAGAGTCTTCGGACTTAGTACAGTGAACACGAATCGATCCTTGGAGCCATGACGAAGCACTCCAAGATAAAGATGCGGAATCTTGGTAAAAGGCAATGAAATTTGAATTAGAATCTATGGATTCTAATCAAGTCCTGGGAGCTAGAAGAACCACCAAATGGTGTAAAAACCATTGGTTCTAAGTGGGTCTATAAAAGAAAAAGAGGATCGACGGGAAAGTAGAAACTTTTAAACCAATGTTTGTTGCGAAGGGCTACACTCAAAAGAAGGAATCGATTATGAGGAAACCTTTTCGCTGGTAGCCATGCTTAAGTCTATCCGGATTCTTTTGTCTATTGCCGCTCATATGAATTATGAGTTTTGGCAAATGGATGTCAAGACAGCTTTCCTTAACGGTAGTCTTGAAGAAAACATCTATATGAAGCAACGGAAGGATTCATTGCAAAGGGCAAAGAACATCTTGTGTGTAAGCATAATTGGTCCATTTATGGAGTGAAACAAGCTTCGAGATCTTGGAACATCCGTTTTGATGAGGTAATCCAGTCATATGGATTCATTCAATGTCCGGATGCGTCATGTGTATACAAGAAGAGTGACGGAAAGTGGTGGTATTTCTTGTACTATACGTAGATGACATCTTGCTCATTAGCAACAATGTCAAGGTGTTGATTGGAGTGAATTGATACATGTTTTTAGGGCTTATTTTAGTGCAAAAGTGAGCTAAAGTGTGATTTTTGTGCATAAATGTGAAAAGTATCACTCTTTTGCCTAAAAAGTATTACTTTGTGAGATTTTGAGGTTTTTCGTCCGTTTTGCGGGTAAATCGGTGGAATTTTGCCAAACCGAGAGTACTATTATTCTTAGAATGAAAAGACGAACATTCGGGACGAAACGGGGTCGGGCCCGAAGCCCTTCTCGATAAAATTTCCCTGGTCTCGAGCACAGGTCGAGGGAGCAACAGACCTTCGACTCGAGGGTCAGCCGGAGGGAAAAGATTTTCAAAAAGGCAGAAATCTCGACTCGAGGGAGGAGCCTCGAGTCGAGGGATGAGAAATTGCGATTCCTCGAGTCGAGGGCCGAGCCTCGACTCGAGGCGGGAGGAATTTTGAAGAAACGTGTTAACGACTCTTAGACTCGACTCGAGGGCCTGAAGCTCGAGTCGAGGAGTGCCCAAAATCGAATAATTTAGTTTTAAAGCCATTTGAAGCCAAAACAGAGCATATCTTGATTCTAGCGGTTTAGAGCAGTTTCCAGGAGGTTCCTTAGGCGAATTTTACACTTTATAGCTTGAATTCCATTGTAATTGCCATAGATTGTTAGAATTAGATTAGATTCTACATTTAGTCCATTAGATTAGCATTTTGATTGATTGTAATTGAAGATTTCAGCTGTGATTTGGGAGTAGAGGAGTGGAATTGAAGCATTGTAGAAGATTAATCATTCCTATTTTTGTCTATTGAAGTTCAATTGGTGATGTTCTTACCCTTTGCTCTTTTTAATTCATTGCTTGTATTGATTAGATTGTTAATTGCTTTCTTAGATTTTCTACCCATGGCTTTTGCTTGTAGCACCATGGGCTAATAGCTTTGTGTTTGGGATAATTGAAATTAGGGATGAAGTGATTGCCTCATGCTATGATTGTTGATAATTGTGATCAATTGAAATAGTTTGCTCCCCAATTGTGATTCTTAATTGTTCTTCATGAAAAATTGTCTCTTTTGATTAATGGTTGATCATCCTAGCAATAGGCGAGAGTTGAGCTAACGTGATTAGGTGTTAATCGGGTTTCAATTTTGCATGATTGTATGAATTGGGAACTTCTACATTGAGAGATGGGAAGAACTAAGGATACTCACATTAGGCATTGTGATATTAATGGAGTGATTAATTTCATGATGGTTTATGCTTTCTAATTTGATTAATTTGCATTTGGATACAATCATAGCTTGTTAATCATGGATTCCTTGATGGAGATTATCCCTTGCACCCAATTCCCCCATTGATTTTAGTATATTTGATCTTGCATTCTAGGTGTTTGATATATTGTTTGCATAATCTTGCTATTTAATTTCTTGCATTCTTAGAGAGATTTTAGTCCTATATCTTGTTGCAACTTTAGCCATTTAGAACTCTTATCCTTGAATTTCGTTTGCATACTTTCTCCCTTGGGTTCAATATTTTGCGATTGGTCTTAAAAGCTCTTGCCCTATACATTCCAATCAAATGGTGTCGTTGCCGGGAGTTAGTTTTTGCGCCTATAAGTGAGATTTGAGGATTGTTTGAAGTGGCTATTTGTTGCTTTTGTCTTTGTTTTTGTTATTTTTGTTGGTTTGAAATTGATACTTGGATTTGTGGCATTGTAGGTGTATGCTAACAAGATCGAGTGGTGTTCCACCCTTGCCACTAAATCTGGATATTGAGGCTACTTTGAGAAGAAATCGTGTGAGAATAAGAAGGGAAGCTATGGAAGGGGAAGATCAAAGGCATGAGGAAAGAGTAGTGGGTGAACCTCAAGTAGAGGAGGTACATGGACAAGGAGAAGGAGGAGTAGAACATGGAGGTAATGGGAATCATTTCCATGCTCAAGTTGGCCCTTTCCTCAAGGGATGCCACCACAAAATTGCCCCTACCAAAATCCATATCCTTATCCTCCACAAGCTCATCAATATCCCTACTATCCACCTCATCCACAACAATTTCCACCATACTAACCCCATATGCCGTATAATCAAGAGCCACGATATCATGAGCCACCTCACATACCAAATGCCCAACCACAACCCGTAAATGAGCCACCACCTCAAGGAAGGCCGTTGAGAGAATTCTTTGAACCACAACTTAGAGAGCACTATGATGGGATAGCAAGGCCGAGGATAGATGCTAATAACTTTGAGATAAGTCCCGCTTTGGTGAGAATGCTTAGGGAGAAGCAATTTGAAGGAAGAGATGAAAATGAGTGCCCACATCAACATATGGCACAATTTCTTGAGATTGCCGACACTACAAAATACCATGGGGTACCCGAAGATGCGAAGAAGTTGAGGCTCTTTGCCTTTACATTGAAAGGTAGAGCAAAAGCATGGCTTAATTCATTACCGCCGGGACCGTACGTACATGGGAAGAGTTGTCCAAAAATTTTTGATGAAGTTCTACCCACCGTCAAAGACCGTGCAAGCTAAGGAGGCTATTTCTCACATCCGGCAAAAGAATGGAGAGACGATACCGGAGGCGTGGGAGAGGTATGGCATGTAACTTATCAATTGTCCTCAACACGATTTTCCGAGCAGCAAACCATTATGTACTTTTGCAATGGTTTGACGGATGGGGATAGGTCATTTTTGAATGCTTGTGCTAATGGATCGATTTGGTCTAAAACCGTGGGGCAAATGAATGAAATAATGGAGAACATCATAGGGTGTCATTCCAAGTGTCGGTTAATCGGGAGCACATCATAGGGTGTCACAAGTAGATGAGATTGAGAGTATGAAGAGTATGATGATGACTATGATGGACCGATTGGGAGCTCTTACTACTTCACAAGGCCAAGCAAGTGTGAGTCCATCCGTTCCTCATGTTGATGTTTGTCCAAGTCTATTGCCGGTTGAAGAAGTGAGTTATATGGGTAGGCCTCCATTCCAAGGAGGCTATCAAGGAGGAAACTTTCAAGGGAATTATCAAGGAGGGAGGCCTTACCAAATGCCTTACCAAAATAGGCCACAAGGAAGCTATCAATCTCAACCGCAAGCTCAATTTAATGGGAATACATGGAGGAGACATAAAAATTTTTCATATGCCAATCCGAGAGCCGCTGTTCAATTCCCTCCCGGATTTGATCCGGGAGCAAAGGCTCCTAACAATGAAGGAAAGGCTACCACGGAGGAGATTTTGGGGTTGATTGTGAAGAAATTGGAAGCTAATGACTCAAGGCTTGATGATATAGGGAAGCAAATGGACACTGCTTTAAGACGATCGAGCATCAAATAGGGCAACATGCTACTACGGTTGGAAAGCTCTCGTCTACGGTGGATCATCTACAAAACAAAGGAAAGTACCCATCCACTACCGAGCCGAACCCTAAAGAGTGCAATCAAGCTAAGGAGTGGCACTAGTTATGAAGGTCCAAAAATGTCCAAAGAAGGGGAGTTTGAAGAAGAGGTGGTGAATGAGGAAGAAGAGAGACAAGAAAGAGTGGTTGTGAAGGAGAAGAAAAGTGAAGAAGAGGTGAAAGTGAGGGGAAATGCAAAGAAGGAAGAAAAATCGAAGGATGAATGGGGAGTTCCAATGAAGGCTAATCCGGTTCTGTTTCCAAAGAGACTAGAGAGGAAGAAACTTGATGAAGAGTTTGGTAAGTTTTTAGAGATTTTCAAGAATTTGCATGTCGATATCCCACTTTTGGAGGCCCTTGAACAAGTTCCACACTATAAGAAGTTCTTGAGAGAAATTATGTCCAAGAAAAGGAGTTGGGATGAGAAGGGGATGCTCAAGCTAGTGGAAGAATGCAAAGAAACCATTGTCCGTGTTCAAGCAATTGGATCTAGGAGAGGTGATTCCTACGAACATCAATCTTCAATTAGCGGATCAATCATATGCTCAACCATTTGGGATTATTGAAGATGTGTTAGTAGGGGTTGGTAAACTCATATTCCCAGTGGATTTTATTGTATTAGACATGAAGGAGGAACTTGAGGCACCGATCATCCTTGGTCGACCTTTCCTTGCAACGGCCAAGGCTATGATTAATGTGGAGAAAGGAGAGCTTAAGTTGAGCTCAAATGGTGATGAAGTTACATTTACAAGAGTTCATGAGGAAGAGGTTGCTCAAAGCAAGGTAGAGAAGAAAACGTGTGGATACATAGAGATTGTTGATGAGTGCCCTTCCATTGAAAGGGAAGTTCATACACCTATTACTTCTACTCATCCTTTAGTTAATGAGCATTTCCTTCCCTCTTGTAAAATCATTTCTAACAAGTCTTGTGTTTTCCTTGATGATTGTAGGAAGGAGAAAGCGATAAAGGAACCTTTGCTTGACCCGGTGAACAAGAAAAGGAAGAAGGTGAGAAAGATTTGACCAAATTTGAGCATGGCTCAAGTTTGGGGGTATTGATTGAGAAAAAGGCACCACTTGAGAAAAGGGAGGAAAAGTTCGAAGTAGGAGATCAAGTGGTGTGGTGTGAATCAAATTGGAGTCGGCTACTTGGAGTCGAAAGACCAAAGGAGGTGCTTACGGTGAAAGAAATTAAAGAAGGAGGAAAGCTACTCCTAGAGGACAAGTGGGGGTGTTGCCTTTTTGCAAAGGAACATCTAGTGAAGCACATGGCCGATCTCTACATTGACAAAGAAAGGGAAGTGTGAACTATTTGAGTTCCGTCCGGCAAAGGACGTTAAACCTAGCGCTAGATGGGAGGCAACCCATCGCTTTATTGCTTTGGTATGTTTGTTTTGTGTTTTTGTGTTTTGTCATTTTTGTGGAATTTTTGCCTTGGATTTTTGGGAATTGCTCATGCTTAGGAGAAGATGTTAGTTGATGGATGAAGTACATTTGGATATTGAGCTTAATTGTTTATATCATTTAAGGGTTGCATAATTGTATCATTCCCATACTCAAATTTTGAATGCATATCTTTATTCAAGTTTGGGGGTGTGTGCCATTTAGGGTAGAAATGCATTCCTTAGTGATGATTATTTGATGACTATTTGTGCCCGTTTGTAGGTATACTCACTACGAAGATTGACAAACGAGGGAATTGAAAAAGGAGTCAAGGAATCAAGAAGGAAATGAGAGCTTAAAAGTTGGTGAAAATGAGCATAAAGGAAGAGAACCCGGTCTCCTCGATCGAATGAGCGACCGGGCTTAAATTGAGGACCAAAACGGTAATTTCTTGCATATTTGGGTTCGTTAGGGGCGTAGAGGTCATTTTAGAAGTTTCGGGGTCGGGTCGGGCCCGGGAATCGTAAAAATTCCCTGGACTCGACCCTAGGTCGAGCTTGCATAGTCCCGAGTTGAGGTATTGACACATAGAAAATATTTTGAAATTGGCACATCCCTCGACTCGAGGGAGGAACCTCAGTCGAGGCTTTTGAAAAATTGGGATTCCTCGAGTCGAGGCCTGACCCTCGACTCGAGGCTGGTGTCTTTATAAAAACGCAGATGCGGTTTGTAACCCCGACTCGAGGGTTTTCTCGGCATTCACGATCCCTTCGCCGTCTCTACCCTATTTCCGTCAAGATCACACCATGTTCACCGTTTAATCACCATAATTTCATCACATTATTATCTTAGTGCATTAAAGAGTGGATTTTGAGGGTTTGTGCATCAATTTTGGGGTTTTTGGTGAGTAGTGCGTGGGTGTCAAATTCTTCTCATTCCAAGCCAAATTACCTCAATAAGGTATGTAATTTCTTCTTAGTTGGCTTTCAATTTCATGATTGGTGAATGATTATTGCTTGGGTGTTGATAAAATTTCATGAATTTATTTGAATTGGAATTTCATTTGGGCATTTTGTCAAACACTTGGTATGCATGATTGATTGTGAAAAATTGAAGCCTTTGTTGAGAATATTTGAGTTAATTGAGGATTTTAGGAGCATGTTTAGGATTGTATATGATGAGTTGCTCGGTTATTTGTGGAATTTGGCTTGAATTGTGATTTTTGGCATACTTTTAGGAATTCTGGTGCATTTGTTGGTATAATTGGTCAATTTGAGGTTTTGATGATGATAGAAGTTGATTGTGGTTAATGCTAAGTTGTTTAAATGCTTACTAGTTGGCTCATGTTTTGTAGATATAATTTGTAGGAGCTTAATTGCATGATATTTGATGAGCTTAATTCTTTGGTGTTTATTGTTGAAGCCATCTAGTTAAGTATGTATACTTTGAGGATCGGTTTAGCACTTCTATTGACTATATTTGTTTTTATTAACTCATTGACCATTTGTTGAGGATTTATTGCCTAGTCACTAGGAATTTTATTGAGCTTGGATATTTTATTGTTGACTCGTCCATGGTTTAGAGTGATATTTTGAGCTTGCATTTTAATTGGGGGACTAATTTGTGCTTTTGGGATTATTTGTGCAGGAACCATGTTTAGGGAGTTGATGGCCATAATTATTCGGATGCGGAAATCCAAGAGAGAGAGAGGAGGCAATAAGATTTGCGCATAGGATGCCCGCTGAATTGGGAATTCAGTGGGATGATTATAAATGGAGGAAGCATATCATCCTTTATGCCGAGTTGTACAAGAAAGTGGTCAAAACTCGATTAGTCGATCATAACTACATGCTATCCATGGGGATTGAGGATGATATCCCTAGACTTTTTGAGCAAGTAGGCATGGGAGGCTTTCTAGCTAAGAGGCCTCGGACTCATCTTGGACTCACTCTCGAGTTCCTATGCACGATTAAGGTCCACAAGGCTAGGAGGAACATGTTAGCGAGGAAAATCACTTTTGAGCTTATGGGGAACGAGTATGAGTTGACTTTGGGACGAGGTCAACGAGATCCTTGGCGCGCCTACGGACCCCGATAGATCATTGCTCAACATTAGGGAGGAGTACAACGCCAAAAAGTTACGGAGGTGTATTTCGATTACGGGGCACCTAGCTTGGCTGAGTTCGTGCAGGAAGTCTAAGAGCACGCACATTCAGAACCCGGTGGTCCGATACTTAGAGAAGATCCTCGCGAGTACCATATTCGCGAGATCGGAAGGAGGAGCCGTGGTTTCGAAGAGCTGTACGTCTTGTGGTGCTTCTTACATGGAGTGAGATTTAATCTTTCTTGCATACCTCTGCTATTTTTTTGAGAGAGCGGCGAGCACGAAATTCAAGAAGATCAACTTTGGTGGAATGATTACCTTGATAGCTGAGCATCTCGGGATCCCGACTCATAACCTCGCGGCATTAGATGGTCCAAATCTTACTACGAGATACGATGCGACGCATGAGGACACTTGATCGCATCGGTAGGGCGTGGTGTTTCCAGCGGCACCACGGTGGTCGATTCCCTCTTCCTAATAAGAGGTTGGCAGCGGTTTTGGATCCACTTTGCTTTTGTGACCATCAACCTTCGCATGTGGTCGCAGCGTCACACCGATGCCATAGATGCTTACACGAGGGAGCATGGGGATGTTCTTCGAGATGAGGGGGACGATGATGATAATGAAGGCCAGCGGTCGGAGTTCGATTCGATGATGAGGGAGATGCGGTGAGAGCAGAGGTTGAGGAGGAGGATGAGTCGAGGCCGAGGATGTTGAGGAGCCGGAGCGGGAGGAGCCGCTGTCCGGATGGATGAGGATTATCAGCCGAGAGATCAACATGTACTTGGCGGGGCGAGATGAGGAGTAGAGAGTATGAGGCGGGGAGTTCATCTCGAGAGGCTGTGGGTTTTGGGAGCAGATGTGGGCGGATAGTCGGAGGATGCATATTGAGAGCCTAACCCGTCGGGATGAGATGTACCGGATGATGGAGGAGTTTCGTAGATTCAATGAAGAGACTAGGAGGATGCAGGAGGAGTCACCGAAGACTCAAAATGACATGTATGCCCTCCCTACAGCGAGATGAGCTCGTGGAACTTCGGGCCGAGCTACTCTCCTCCACCGCCACCGTCAAACTACTAGGGCTATCCCCTATTCCTCATTCTCTCTCCTTAGTTTTTAGATGCTTATCTTCATGGTGAATTGTACTCTTTATTGTGATGATTGTACTTTTGATTGACTTGATGATGTGATGATTTTGATGTTTAGGATGGTTGACGATTTTATTGATGATATGATTTTCTTGATCTTTTTGAGCTTATTGTCTATTGATGATTGTGATTTGATGATCCTTTGGATTCCTTATCCCTATGATTCTATATTCTTTGATTTATCTTGAACTTAATTGTGGATTTAGTGTCATATCTTTGAGTATCATTCATGTGGTAGTGAGTATGCTTGGACTTATGTACATGAGCACTTGTGTTGATTTGCAAGACTTATTGGATTTTGATTTGATCATGAGTAGATTTGTAGCTTGAAGCTAGCTTTCTTGATTTATTATGTAAAGATGAATGTGATTGATAATGCTTAATTCATTGCTCAATTGAAGCTCGTGAGTTTTTGTGCCTTACTAATCGTACATCTTATACGATTGATTTGATTTCTTTGTGAGTGCATCATTCATGATTTGTATTCTAGAACTTGCCATTAGACTTGTTGATATTGATCTTTGTGTGATGTCTTGAAAGTGATAAGAGGCCATGTTTGATATGATGAGTCACTTTGCCAAATTTTCCCTACCAAATACATTTGATTTCCTTAGTGAGCCATGTTGAGCCCTATGATCCTTATTCTTTGGCAAGCCAAGTTAGATTGAAACCATTTTAGCCTATTTTTATGAGCCTTTCTTGTCCTATATTTAGTTGAGCTTGAATGCTGGCTAATGATGGTGATTTGATTGCTAAGTATGGGAAGATGATGAGCAAAGTGAATGAAGCATAAAAAAAAAAGGTTGTGAAAAATTAAATTGTGAAGAAAATGGTGATCATGAAGTGAAGGAAAAATTCAATTTGTGAGCTTAAAAGAGAAAGCTCAAGTGAATGGTGGATTGATCATTGAAGTTCAAAAGGAAGAGTGTTGCTTGATGAAAAGTGAAGAGATTGTGCATTTGTATTGATTAGCTTACATTCAAGTCTCTACTACTTAGTCACTCTTATCCATATATATCCCACCTTTCCAAAGAGCCTACATTACAACCTAGAAGAAAGACCTCTTTGATTCTTGATTGATCATAAGTGATTTGGATTGAGATTAAGTCTTTTGGCAAGCATATGGTGTGCAAGTTCATAAATTGATGATTGAGTGCCTTATACCTTGATACACTTGAGTGAAGAGTGAAACACTCCATAGAAGGAGCAATGTGTTAAGTATTTGATTAAGCATTTGTTTGAGTATGATTCATCTTGATGGCTAGTGGATAGTTGCATTGATACAAGTGTTCATTGATGAGTTTGATTGTCTTATTTTTCGTCTATAGTGCCATGTGACATAATTGCAATCAATTCACTCCTTTGTTCTTAGTTTCTACGTTGCTCGAGGACGAGCAACAATTCAAGTTTGGGGGTATGATTGGAGTGAATTGATACATGTTTTTAAGGCTTATTTTAGTGCAAAAGTGAGCTAAAGTGTGATTTTTGTGCATAAATGTGAAAACTATCACTCTTTTGCCTAAAAAGTATTACTTTGTGAGATTTTGAGGTTTTTCATCCGTTTTGCAGGTAAATCGGTGGAATTTTGCCAAACCGAGAGTACCATTATTCTTAGAATGAAGAGGCGAACATCCGGATGAAAACGGGGAGTCGGGCCCGAAGCCCTTCTTGATAAAATTTCCTGGTCTCGAGCACAGGTCGAGAGAGCACGCACCTCGACTCGAGGGTCAGGCTAGAGGGAAAAGATTTTCAAAAGGCAGAAATCTCGACTCGAGGGAGGAGCCTCGAGTCGAGGGATGGGAAATTGGCGATTCCTCGAGTCGAGGTGAGCCTCGACTCGAGGCGAGGAATTTTGAAGAAATGTGTTAGCGACTCTTAGACTTCGACTCGAGGGCCCGAAGCTCGAGTCGAGGAGTGCCCAAAATCGAAAATTCAATTTTAAAGCCATTTGAAGCCAAAAGCAGAGCATATCTTGATTCTAGCAGTTTAGAGCGGTTTCAGGAGGTTCCTTAGGCGAATTTTGCAGTTTGTAGCTTGATTTCCATTGTAATTGCCATAGATTGTTAGAATTATATTAGATTCTACATTTAGTCCATTAGATTAGCATTTTGATTGATTGTAATTGAAGATTTCAGCTGTGATTTGGGAGTAGAGGAGTGGAATTGAAGCATTGTAGAAGATTAATCATTCCTATTTTTGTCTATTGAAGTTCAATTGGTGATGTTCTTACCATTTGCTCTTTTTAATTCATTGCTTGTATTGATTAGATTGTTAATTGCTTTCTTAGATTTTCTACCCATGGCTTTTGCTTATAGCACCATGGGCTAATAGCTTTGTGCTTGGGATAATTGAAATTAGGGATGAAGTGATTGCCTCATGCTATGATTGCTGATAATTGTGATCAATTGAATTAGCTTGCTCCCTAATTGTGATTCTTAATTGTGCTTCATGAAAAATTGTCTCTTTTGATTAATGGTTGATCACCCTAGCAATAGGCGAGAGTTGAGCTAACGTTATTAGGTGTTAATCGGGTTTCAATTTTGCATGATTGTATGAATTGGGGACTTCTACATTAAGAGATGGGAAGAACTAAGGATACTCACATTAGGCATTGTGATATTAATGGAGTGATTAATTTCATGATGGTTTATGCTTTCTAATTTGATTGATTTGCATTTGGATACAATCATAGCTTGTTAATCATGGATTCCTTGATGGAGATTATCCCTTGCACCCAATTCCCCATTGATTTTAGTATATTTGATCTTACATTCTAGGTGTTTGATATATTGTTTGCATAATCTTGCCATTTAATTTCTTGCATTCTTAGAGAGATTTTAGTCCTATATCTTGTTGCAACTTTAGCTATTTAGAACTCTTATCCTTGAATTTCATTTGCATACTTTCTCCCTTAGGTTCGATATTTTGCGATTGGTCTTAAA
The DNA here is from genome assembly GCA_030762865.1 of Paraleonurus japonicus. NCBI lineage: Eukaryota > Viridiplantae > Streptophyta > Magnoliopsida > Lamiales > Lamiaceae > Paraleonurus > Paraleonurus japonicus. Next base: position 27,146,752 of record CM061060.1, read on the forward strand.
AGCTCTTGCCCTATACACTCCAATCGGGTGTTGTCGACGTAAATGTATGGCTGTCCAAGCACATTGATATGAAGGACTTGGGAGAGGTTGGACATATTCTTGGGATCAAAGTTATAAGGGATCGCAAGAAATGAATGTTATGCTTATCTCAAGCTTCATATATTGATGCTATCCTAGCTCGTTTTAGCATGCAAAACTCTAAGAAAGGTTTTCTACCTTTTCGACATGGAGTACCTTTATCTAAGGAGATAAGTCCTAAGACACCAAAGGAGATAGAGGATATGAAGGCGATTCCTTATGCTTCGGTCGTAGGAAGCCTAATGTATGCAATGCTATGTACGAGACCGGATATCTGTTTTGTCGTGGGCATGGTTAGCAGATATCAACGTAACCCAGACGAGGACATTGGACTACGGTAAAGCATATTTTAAAGTACTGAAAAGGACTAGAAATTATATGATGGTTTACCAAGCGGATAATTTACTTCCCGAGGGTTACACTCGATTACGATTTCCGATCGGATAGGGACAACATTAAATCTACCTCGGGTTATGTATTTACCTTGGGAGGTGGATCCATAATATGGAGGAGTGTTAGCGAGAAATGTGTTGCGAGACTCCACCATGGAAGCTGAGTATGTGGCGGCCTCTGCTCGGAAACTTCATGATGGACTTAGAAGTGATTCCTAGTTTGCCTAAAGTTATCACAATTTATTGCGATAACGGTGGTGCGATGGCAAACTCGAAGGAACCACGAGTCCATAAAGCAAGCAAACACATTGAGCGCAAGTACCACCTGATACAAGATATCGTAAACGAGGAGAAGTTGTTGTCATCAAGATTGCATCGGCGGATAACCTAGCAGATCCTTTCACAAAGGCTCTTCCAAAGAAAAGCTTTTGATGGGCATGTTGAAGGGATGGGAATCGGATGTATGGCAACAATTATGGAAGCATAGTCTTTCGGTATAAGTGGGAGATTATTAGGATGTATACTATAAGCCTAACTTTTTGTATGAACATCTTTTTGATACTAGATTCATTATGATCAAAATACTTGCTTTTTATGATTGTTATATCTATCATAATTTTTGTCAGATTAGTCTATACATGTAGCTAATATGGTATGTGGTGTCACACGTAAGATCATGCTATCAGTTCCTTATAGATTATAAATAATTGCTCACAACCAAGATGGATTTGGACAAACCATTGGAACGGTTGTGGTGTAATTTGGTATTAGTATATCTTGACTATAAAGTTACACTAGTACATTTTGTATGTATTGAGCGAGGACCATATGAGGTTGTTCAATTTGTATCGACTATATAAAAGAACAAGACCTCTGTTATTATGGATGTATGTCATTTTAATCCCTATATAATAACGGGCACGTGTACTCGGTGTTTGTATCTTTAATTTGCCAATGGGTGAGATTTATTAAATTAATAGGCTCGATGAATTGGGAGATAGCAATGTTTATATGGTGTGCTTTGTTGATTATAGAAGGAATCTGTGTCCTAATTATTTAGGATGATGATGTCCCTTTGAGGAGCTCATAAATATTTTCATGTAAACCCTGCAGGTGGATTTAATTCGACATGATAATAAAGATGAGTGGTACTACTCTTGGAATTAGATGTAAATTAATTAAGTTGTCAGAACTTATATAATTTATGGACATTCGATATCTTAAACACGGGAAAATAAATGTACACATAATAAAGGAGCTCATATTGTAATATTGGATTAGGATGGTAGTTCAATTATAACTCTTTAGTGGACCGAGTTATAATTGATGGGCTTAAGTGGAGTGTTCGGATCGAATACGGGACGCTTAGGCCCATCGGGAGGCCCAACCCTAATTCCTCCTTAGGGTCCCTGTTGTAGCCTATAAATAAACCCTACTTGAGCCTCCCATACGAGTGAAAAAAATGTAAGGAAAGAGGAGGTTGATTCGACTCCCTTGGAAGATCGTCGCCCACACGACGTCTAAGGGAAAGGGATAGGAATACTGCGTAAGATCGTGAGGTTCGTGGTTCATCCTTGATCGACGATTCGACCTTAGAACTGGTTCGTCTTCACCTATTAAGGTGAATAGGTATGATTCCTTTTCCGGTGCGTGTTTCATACATGTGATCCCAAATCTGTTAATCATATAGAGTCGGTGATCCGGTGGTTCCAACAGTTCCCACCGATCAGAAGTTACCTAATCAAAGCCTAGATATGTTGCTCGTCGGCCAGTATGTATGTGAGACTTAAGTTCTCTGATCATATTAGACATTTCCCAAAGGTGTTGTCTTATGGTATGATCAACTTTCTTTTGTAAGTATCGAACTTAATCGTCGCTACCTTAATCGAGTAATCGATGTGCCACCATACTTTTCGCGTAGATACACCCCGGATATCATGGGCTGTAGGATCTTGTTCACACTCGTGAATCATATCATCAATTACCGAACTCACCAAAATCCCGCGAGCAGTGGAATTTTTCTTTTTCCATCACATGGTTTATAGCGTCCGAGCATCTTGCTCATCCAAGACATACCATATCTTGTGATGCCAAGTATCATAATTGGCCCCATTGAGTTTTTCACCCTTGTTTAACTCAAGCAACAATTGATTTGGATGCCATTGTCTTTTCAGAGAGAAGTAACTCAATATGTTAATAATATTATCACTTATTTAATCAACTTTTTTATGTTAAGTCATAAACATCTAATAAATTGATACAAGACTTGATTTCGAAAATAAGCTATCAATCATCGATCAATGTCAAATATCTCAATAAAAGATTTTATACTCAAAACATAAAAAAAACACATGAGTTAAGAAATTGAAAAAAAAACTCATAAAACCAGATCAAGGTAATCGAATATAAACATTTTCAAATAACAATGTAAGAAAATGTATCAATATTCATACAAAATAACGACCATTTAAAGCGTCTAACTAGGACATTCTCTCGATGTTTGTCAACCTTTCTAGTGCCTACGTTGAAAGCAACTTGCACTAAAGGATCTATAAGAGGGTTCTTAATCGTACTCTTAGATCTACCATTCAATCTAAGAACATCGTAACATCTAAGACCTCTCATCCTTGAGCACACCATTTTAACAGCTTGTTTTTTATCAATCTCTTCGGATTCTTTAGCCATTAATCTCATTGTATCGGATGCCATAGGCTTTTCTCCGAGAAAACCACGTTTGTCGAAGACCACTTGTCCCAAAAACCTTACGTAAATCGGGATCAAGAGTCCTCACCCATGTATCCTGGTCTTTTAATCGATCGGCTAAAAACATTGGCAATCTTCTATTACATAGAAGAAATTATAATTGGACATATAACCCATTCATATGAAGTTCATGATCTCTTATGTTGTGATATGGCTTAATCTTACAAGTCATGAATTCTTTAAGTACATCATCCTGGCTTCATCTTACAAGTCATGAATTCTTTAAGTACATCATCCTTGGTTTGGATATCTTTCGTACTAATAACTCTTATGACTCCATATTTTGAATCATAAATTACCAACAAAGGACTAAATTATTTAAACTTCATCATAATGAATTTAAATAAACTTTCTTCAGCACATGAAATCATAATTTCAAGTGGAATAAATCAACTCACTATTGATGCAAGTGTAACCATAGCTCCCACTATCATATTTGAGTTAGTGCATGAAACAATTATATTTCTAGATAGTCCCAAAAATAATTTGAAGAGAAAAAAATTATTCACTATTATAATTAAATACTAAGCATATTATCGAAGCATGTTAAAGAAAAAAGGTTGAAAAATATGTTCATACACTTTAAAACAGTCATTAAACCTCCGAAAAAGTATTTAACGCACAAAATGAGGCCCGACTACTTTCCACACGCCGGAAAAAAGTCACCACGCGCCCGCACGCACCAGCAGGGAGCCGTTACGAGCTCCCACGCGCCAGCGGGAGCTTTCACACTTTCCCATGCGCCCTCACGCGTCAAAAACAGTGCCGCGCATGGTCCTCACGCGTCGTTGACCGCCGCCGCGCGCGTGGTCCTCACGCACCGTTGACCACCACCATGCGTGGACCTCGCGTGCCGTTGACCGCCGTTGACCACCGCCGCACGTGGTCCTCACGCGCCACCGACCCCCACCGCGCATGAACATCACGCGCCACCAGCTCGAGTCCGGCCGGATCCGGTTTGGGTCGTGTCGGGTCACCGGGTCAACCGGTTCGGGTCGGATTGGACAGTCAAAAATAGTTTCAAAATTGTTGAAAAAATTGCAAAAAGATCCTTTAAAAGAACCGAATTCTCGAGAAAAACACCCCAAAATTTTTGACACTTTGCAAAAATGGCCCAATACGATAAAAAATAGAAAAATCATAACTAATTTGTTACTAGGCCAAAAATTCAAACTTTATGTCTACGGAATCCTCATTCAATGCTCTACATCTTAGTATAAATAAAACAAGAAGATTCATAACATATGAAATTTTGAATTTTTTTCATTTTTTTCAAATCTTTTGCAAACACTAAACAAAATTTTCACTTGCATTAAAACATCCACACATAACCATTCATACACAGCACGTGAATTGTAAAGAAAGCAAGTCCTCAAAATAATTCTCAAGAGATTACATGATTTACGTAATCATTACGATAACATTTGCATGGAAAAAATCATGATTTAAAAAAATCAAATATTCTCATATCATTACACTATTACGTCAATAACACATTTCCATAAAAATTTTCATGCCATCATATTATGTATGAAAAAGGAATCCAACGATGCTCGATACCAATGTTGGATTACGTATAAATATCAAGTACACTAACCTGCGGAAATGATATTTGTTATGTACGCAAACCGTGATTCTCACGATCAAGAACTCAATTACAAGAATTGTTTCTATAAAATTCACAATATAAATGTCCTTGGTATTTTGGTTGCTATGTGTGGAATTCTTAGTGTCGCTTATTCATTATGGGAAATGAACGTAAAACATCTTAAGCGATTTTCATTCCTTTTCTTGAGAAAATGAACAAACCGCGCAGTATCCTAAAGAGAAGTTATTTAACTTCCTCTTTAATTATCCACTTCATGGGTGGATAAATTAAATATTAAATATATAATTAATATATATTAATATTTAATTACTTTCGATTAGTATGTACTTCTTGTTGTGGGAACTCTTTGGTGGAATGCTCCCGCTTTGGACCGTCTTATAGCAAGCATAACTGGAGTAGTACGAGATGAGTTTGGTAGAGTGATATTGTATTTTGGAAAGAGATATAATATCTTAGATGTGGAATTGTCAAGCGATTGCCATTAGGTGTGGGTTGGAACTTCCGAGGAAGCAAGGAGTTCGTGATTTGAAAATTGAGTGTGTGTTTTGAAACTTTATTGAAAAATTAAAAGTGATATTAAGTGATTTTTGTAGTGAAATTGTTGGATTCCGGATAAATTAGTAAAAGAATACCTACCAGTGGAAATGATATTACGAAGCGTAAGTAAACCGTGATCCCGTAGATCAAGAACACAATTACTAGAATTGTTTCTATATTATTCACGATTTAAGTGTCTAAGTATATTGGTTACTCTATGTGGGAAGATTTCGGAGAGAATTCTTTCATGGGGAAAAAAGCGATTCGTCTTTCAATAGTTTTAATTCCTTTTCTTGTTCAAGGAGAATTAACCGCATAATCCCAAAAAGAGGAGAAGTTATTTAACTTCCTCCTTGTAATTATCCACTTCATGGGTAGATTAAATTAAACATTAAATATATAATTAATATATATTAACATTTAATTATTTAATTACTTTCATCTCTCACTCACACATGAAGTTAAAGACTTAATCCCTTTTCCTTCATTTCAGTTCACCATTCGATATACCTTTTATACGGACAAATAAATCGTGTGACCCTCGAGAATATGAGTTTCAATGTTATACACTTGTTAAGGATATATAACAACTCAACCAGTTTCTCATTTAAGAAAATAAAAACTTCGTTGTACCCTAATTCTTTCAATTAACACAAGTTGACATATCTCTTACAATCCCTTGTAATTTACTAGAGCATATTCAACTTTTGTCAAAACGCTATGCATTCATAATCAAGTTCTCAACTCGATTGACCGGTCAATGAATTACAATATAACGTGTTAATAAAGATATTCTTCCTTTCGAATAAAATATCTACAGACTCCCACTATAGTTGCTTTCCTAGACATGCATCATATCACCGAATTGTCATGGCTATTGATAACATGCTAAAGTAGCATCACTATAGTGAAGACTTAGAAATAAATTAGAAAGTCCAAAGGGTACTTCTATGAGGTTAGTTTGAACCTCAAGGACTCATACTATGAGAAAAATTGGGATTAGATTTCTCATGTCCTTATGGTCATCTTAGCACATGTAGTATGAAGAACACATGTTACAATGTCTTAACTTCCATGGTGGAAGCGTATGTCATTTAAAATTTTAGACATTGTATAAATCACAATTCAAGTGTATCTACAACACTTAACTTGGATTTCCTCCCACTTTTGGTCGAGAAATCGATGATTTAGCTTTGAAACAAGTTAAATAGATTTGTGGTTAAAATCTATTACGATTATTTTGAATAATATAATCTCAACTTTGCACATTCTCTAATGTCAAAGGTGATTGCTCGTATGAGAGAACCAATCATAACTTGTAGACATACTAATATATGAATTCCATATATTTGTGATACATAAATTGTTATTTCCATAACAACAAAACCATTAACAAGATACAATATCCACATCGCATTACATTATATCCTATGTAAACCAAAACCCTTGACATGTCCCGGAAAACGTCTCTAGGAATAGCTTTGGTCAAAAGATCTCGCTAACATCAATCGCGTAGAAATGTATCTAAGAGTCACTTTCTTCTTCTCTATAATATCTCTAATAAAATTATACTTAGTATCGATATGCTTGGTCTTTCCATGATATTTGGGATCTTTTGTGTAAGCAATTGTTGCTCGATTATCACAATGCATTGTGACAGCTCCCACCGGAGAGTTCACAACCCCCAAATGCTTTAAAAATCTCCTAAGCCAAATCGATTCTTGTCTTGCAGATGCACATGCCACAAATTCAGCTTCCATTGTGGACAATGCAATGCAAGATTGTTTCTTGCTACACCATGAGATCGCTCCATTGTTGAGCAAGAAGACATAACCAGAGGTTGATTGACGTTCATCTAAATCACCACTCCAATCTGCGTCTGTATACCCATTTAGTGTCACATTATTTTCTTGGTAACAAAGATAATAATCTGCAGTTCCCTTTAGATATCTTAGAATCCTCTTCACCGCAATCCAGGTGCTTTTTGCATTTGGATTGATACCTGCTGACCAAGCCAACGACATAACAGATGTCCGGACGTGTACACAACATTGCGTACATTAGACTTCCAATTGCATTAGCGTATGGTACTTTGGACATTTCAGCTTTATCCTCTGGAGTCTTTGGACACATATCACGGCTTAATGATTCGCCTTTAACAACAGGAGTATCCACGGGTGAGCATTTATTCATTTTGAATTGTTCTAGAAGTTTTCTTATGTAAGTCTCTTGAGACAAACCAAGTAATTTTCTTGAACGATCTCTATGAATTTTTAGACCAAGTATGTATTCTGCTTCACCCATATCTTTCATTTCAAAGTTCGAAGATAACCATTTTTTAATGGTCTCAAGATACTCTTTGTTGTTTCCAGCTAACAAAATATCGTCCACATATAAAGATAGAATCACAAAATTTTTCATGGACCGTTTAACATACACACGGTGGTCTTCGTTTATCATAACAAAGTTATATGAGATTATCGTTTTGTGAAATCTCAAATACCACTGTCTTGAAAGGATCTTAAGTCCGTAAATTGATCTTTTCAATTTACAAACCTTCTCTTCTTGACCTTGAAGAATGAATCCTACAGGTTGTTGCATGTAGATTTCTTCTTCTAATTCTCCATTAAGAAAAGCGGTTTTAACGTCCATTTGATGTAATTCTAAATTCATAGTAGCAACTAAGGCTAGAAGTAGACGAATTGAGGCAAATCTCACTCTTGGTGAAAAGGTTTCTTCATAATCTATACCCTCGTTGAGTATAACCTTTTGCCACCAAGCGAGCTTTAAACCTTTCTACGAGATCCATCACCTTTCTTTTAATTTTGAGAATCCATTTATTCCCAATTGCTTTTCGTCCTTTAGGAAGATCAACAAGTTCCCAAACTTGATTTGTTCTCATAGACTCCATTTTCTCTTCCATTGCTTTTTTCCATTTATCTTTTCTTTGGACAGATAAAGCCTCTTGTATATTTCTTGGCTCCTCCCCATCCGGGATTACCTCCCCATTTTCCGGAGAAACAAAGAAGACGTGTCCTTCAATGTCATAATGCCTTTTAGGCATATGTTTTCTTGAACTTTTCCTAGATTGACGCGTTGTAAGATCTTCTCCGGATAAAATGTTTTCGCCAAGATCCATCCGATCTTCAACGGGAAAACTCTTATCAAGATCCACATTATAAGCACTCCCACTTGGATCTAATATGGAGTGATTTTCGTCGCCTCAAAAATTGGTTCAATGTTTCGAACTCCCCCTCGATCAGTGGAATTCGGTTTCGGAAAAATTGCATTACGTGATTCTATTTCAGTCACACTCCCATCTCCTTGATCTCCAAGAAACACGTATCCGTTAGAGTGATCACAATATCTTATGAAAATACATTTCTTTCCTCGTGGACCCAACTTCCCATACCGACTCGTAGAATCATGTACGAAACCTGCAGATCCCCAAGATCTAAGGTTACTTAAATCGGATTTCCTACCCATCCAGAGTTCGTATGGAGTTGAAGTAATTGACTTTGAAGGCACTCTATTCAACACATAAGCCGCAGTAAGCAACACATCCCCCAAAAAGAGACAGTAAATTAGCTTGTGCCATCATGGATCTTACTATTTCCAACAATGTCATGTTCCTTCTCTCAAAGAACACCATTTTGCTTTGAGGAGTGTAAAGAACAATTAATTGCCGGATTATTCCTTTTTCATTACACAATTCCTTGAATTGATCGTAAAGATATTCACGTCCTCTATCGATTCGTAAAACTTTTACGCTTCTCTCTTTTTATTCTCAACCTCATTTAGGTAACGTTTGAAACAAGTTAATGCTTCGATTTGTGAGATATCAAATAGACATATCCATAACGTGAATAATCATATATGAAAGTAATGAAATAAGAAGCTCCATGTTGTGCCCTCACATTAACAGACCACATATATCGAATGGATTAATTTCAATGGAAAATCAGCTCTAACGACTTTGCGAAAGGTTTTTAGTCATTTTCCCAAAGAAGACAATGTTCACATCCTGGATAATTCGACTTTCAAAGACGAACTTATGAGTCCTTCCTAGACAAGTAGATTCATCCTATCTTGCCCAATATGACCTAATCTAGCATGCCAAATGTTATTATCTACACAAGCATCACTAGAGGAACAAACATTTAGAAAACATGAACGATCTTCATAATAACTAAACGTAGTTCTATTACAATCCAATACCATAAAACCATCAACAAAGTGTCCAGTACCATAACAAATGTCATCCTTACTAATAATAACCATGTCTTTTGAAAATAATATATTAAATCCTAAATTAAGAAGAATCACATGTAAACGAGATTCCGTGTGATCTCGGGAGCAAATAAGACATCATGTAGGATAAAAGCACGACCATTGCCCAACTCAAGTTTGCAAGTCCCAACTCCTTTGACTTCAACTCGAGCATTATTACCCACATATATCCATCTCGTCCCCCTCGGAACACGACGGTAATCCACATATGCTCCTCTGTCCCTTGTTACGTGGTCTGTTGCCCCTAAGTCTATAATCCACAAAGGATAAGATTCGGTCAATAACACGATACTAGAGACATTTATCATGCTTAAAATAGAATTCATATGAATTACTTTGTCCCTCTTGGGCTCAGGGGCATTCACGAGCAAAGTGGCCAAGTTGATGACAATTATAACAAGACATTTTACTCTTATCCTTCTTCTTTTTAGCATGTTTTTTCTTCTTCTTCTTTCCCTCGGGATTGTTAGCGGGAGCATTGGCGGGATTCCCGGTTTTAGGTTGCTTATTCTTTTCCCTTTCTTCCAGCTTTTCTTACGTTTAAAGTCTCAAGCTTGTTTCGAATCGATTCAACATAATAAGCACCGGATGAAGGCTTGGCAGCTCCAAGGCGTTCATCTTCTAACTCAACATGACGAGCCGCATCACTAAAAGTCTTAATGCACTCGTTGTGAGTTAGATTGACCTTAAGATGTTCCCACCGATCAGGAAGTGACCTAATCAAAGCTTGGATCTGTTGCTCGTCAGAGAGTATATGACCGGCAGATTTAATTTCTCTAATCATATTAGATATTTCCCGAAGGTGTTGTCTTATGGTATGATCACCTTTCTTTTTTAAGTATCGAACTTAATCGTCACCGCCTTAATCTAGTAAATCGATGTGCCACCATACTTTTTCCATAGATACACCAAGATATCATGGGCGATGATGTCGTTTCACACTCGTGAATCATATCATCCATCACCGAGCTCACTAAAATCCCACGAGCGGTGGAATTTTTCTTTTCCACGCCGTATAAGCTTCTTGGTCCCTCCTTCCTTGAGTTCCTATCCCAATTCCAGGATCACTATCACATGGTTTATACTGCCTAGAGCATCTTGTTCGCCCAAGACATACCATATCTTGTGACGCCAAGTATCATAATTGTCCCCATTGAAGTTTTTCACCCTTGTTCAACTCAAAGAACAATTGATTTGGATGCCATTGTCTTTTCATAGAGAAGTAACTCATTATGTTACTAAAATTATCACTTATTTAATCAACTTTTTATGTTAAGCCATAAACATCTAATAAATTGATACAAGACTTGATTTCAAAATAACTTAAAGCTATCAATCATCAATCAATGTCAAATATCTCAATAAAAGATTTTATACTCAAAACATAAAAATACATATGAGTTAAGCAATTAAAACCCATAAAACCACATCAAGTTGAATACAAACATTTTCAAATAGCCATGTAAGAAAATATATCAATATTCATACAAAATAACGACCATTTAAACGTCTAACTAGGACATTCTCTCGATGTTTGTCAACCTTTTTAGTGCCTACATTGAAAGCAACTTGTGCTAAAGGATCTATAAGAGGGTTCTTAATCCTACTCTTAGATCTACCATTCAATCTAAGAACATCGAACATCTCGGACCTCCCATCCTTGAGCACACCATTTTAATAGCTTGTTTTTATCAATCTCTTCCGATTCTTTAGCCATTATTCTCATTGTGTCAGATGCCGTAGGATTTCCTCCGAGAAAACCACGTTTGCGTAAGACACTTGTCCCAAAAACCTTCCGTAAATCGGGATCAAGAGTCCTCGCCCATGTATCTGGACTTTTAATTTCATCGGCTAAAAACATTGGCAATTTTCTTTTGCACGTAAGAAATTGTAATTGGACATATAACTCATTCATATGAAGTTCATGGTCTCTTAATTATGTTGTGATATGGCTTCATCTTACAAGTCATGAATTCTTTAAGTACATCATCCTTTGTTTGGATGTCTTTCGTACTAATAACTCTAATGACTCCCATATTTCTGAACCATAAATTACCAACAAGGACTAAATCAGTTAAACTTCATCATAATGAATTTAAATAAACTTTTTTAACACATGAAATCACAATTTCAAGTGAAATAAGTTAACTCACTATTGATGCAAGTGTAATCATAGCTCCCACTATCATATATGAATTAGTGCATGAAACAATTATATTTCAAAATAGTCCCAAAAACAATTAGAAGAGATAAAAAAACATTCATTCACTATTATAATGAATATTAAGCATATTATTAAAATATGCTAAAACGAAAGTTGAAAAAACCATGTGCATTTCCTTTAAAACAGTCATTTTACGTCCGAAAAAACAATAAATACTTAAAACGAGGTCCGACAAGCTCCCACACGCCGAAAACGTAACCACGCGCCCGCACGCACCGGAAGGAAGCTGTTTTGAGCTCCCACGCGCCTCGCACGCGCCACCGAAGACTCCGCGCGCCACACGCCCACACGCGCTGAAACAATGCCGCGCATGAACTTCACGCGCCGTTGACCGCCGCCGCGCGTGTTTCCCACGCGCCATTAACCGCCAGACCGCCGCTACGCGTGTGGGTCACGTGCCATCGACGCGCCGCCACGCGTATTACTCACGCGCCTCGGCCGCCGTCCCGCCGCCGTGCTCGTATTTCACTCGCCGCCGGCTCGCCTCGGCCGACTCCGGGTCGAATAGGTTCAAGTCGGTCCGCGTAGAATTGGTTCTAGTCGGTTCGCGGTTGGGTCAAGCGTTTGGTAGTCGACCCGAGTCAACCGGTTCGGGTGGTTTGACCGGTCAAAAAGTCAGTCAAAGGTGGTTTGAAATAATTTTCAAAAAATTGCAAAAAAGTCCTTTGAAAAAATCAAATTTTCAAAATATCCCCTGAAGTTTCGAAACTTTGCAAAATTGGCCCATTTCAAAAAATTTAGAAAATTCATAACAAATTCGTTTCAAGGCCAAAAATTCAAACTTTATGTCTACGGAATCCTCATCTAATGCTCTACAACTCAGTGTAAACATAATATGAAAATTTGTAACATACTAAACTTGAATTTTTATTTTTTTCAAAAACTTTCGTACAAAAACGGAACAATATTATTTCAATTGCTTAAAAACATGCACTCTAAAACATTCATGCATAGAACATGTTGAATCAAGATCTAGGAAAAAAATTTCACCAGAGATCACATTATTTACTTGAACATTACGATGATATAGCATGGAATAAAACATGATTTCATAAAAACAAATATTCTCATTCACCACTATTACATGTATACAGAGAATATATCAAGTTTTCATAAAAACACATGCCATCATAAAAATACATGCCATCATATTTAAATACATGCCATCAAATCAAGTGACATGAATTGTTTTCATAATAACACATGCCATCATAAAAATACATGTATGCTATCATATTAAACATGTCACCATATATAATACATGCCATCATATTAAATACATGCATGCTATCATATTAAACATGTCAAAAGGAATCCAACTTGCTCGATACCACCGTTGGATTCCGGATAAATTTACTAAAAGAATACCAACCAAATGGAAATGATATTCTCGAACGTAAGTAAACCGTGATCCCGTATATCAAGAACACAATTACTAGAATTGTTTCTATATTATTCACGATTTAAGTGTCTAAGTATATTGGTTACTCTATGTGGGAAGATTTCAGAGAGAATTCTTTCATGGGGAAAAAAGCGATTCTTCTTTCAAAGCAGCTTTAATTCCTTTTACTGTTCAAGGAGAATTAACTCGCATAATCCCAAAAAGAGGAGAAGTTATTTAACTTCCTCCTTGTAATTATCCACTTCATGGGTGGATTAAATTAAATATTAAATATATAATTAATATATATTAACATTTAATTATTTAATTACTTTAAATGAAAAGTGAAGATTGTTTGGAAATAAAGTGATTTTAAGAAGTGAATGTGTTTGCAAAAAAATTACTTTAATTATAATTTTAGGCAAAGTCTACTATGAAGGGTAAATTGTATTTTTGGTCCCAAGAGAATGAGCGGTTTGCAAAATGGTCTTTTTTTTTTTTGACATTTTTGGTCCCATAAATTTTTTTGACATTTTTAATCCCAAGAAAATTGTAATGTTGGTCCCAAGAGAATGATAAGTTGCAGTTTTGGTCCTAAAAATAATAGTCGGGACTATTTTTGCAAAAAAAAAAAAAAGGACCCAAAAATATTGTGGGACTAATATTGTCATTGAAAAATTCTCATGGGACCAAAGCTACAATTTTCCCCTACCATGAACAATGTTTTATGGTGAAACTTGATTCATTTACTAAATAGTATCAATTGTAATAATTGAAGGGTATTACCTATATTATTAAAGGGTATCGATTATGATAACCGAATACTATGTCGTATATTACTAAAGAGTATCAGTCATGATAACTAAAAGATATTATATGTATTACTAAAGGGTATAGACCGTGATAACCGAAAGGTATAATTTATGTTACAACGAACAATATTACAAAGAGTATTAGTCATGATAAATAAAGGGTATACCTATATTACTAAAGGATATTTTAATCGGGATAAAAACTAGATCTATTTTTTCAATATTGATCAAGTTTCACCGTGAAACTTGGTTTACAATAGACACATTATAATTTTTAAATTTTTTTTTTTTTTTTTTTGGTTGGGAGATAAATCTTTTGTGCATCCAAATGTGAGAATTGATTCTTTAGAATCTAAAAACATGTAGTAGTTGTTTCTCCAAAATTAATTACAAGTGTTTAATATAATAGTTGCAAACACTTGAAGTGATTTTTTCAAAAATAAATAAATAAATAAATAATTATACTTTTTTGTAGAGTTTGTAAACATGCTCTGAATCTGATGCACATACAGTTATTTTTGCTCTGCTTTATTCAAAGATTGTTCTTAATTATGTGGGAAGTATTGTTCAAGATATTGTTAAGCTGTCCAGGAGCTTTGATCGTATAACCTACTCATGTACATGGAGGGATGGAAACTTAATTGCTTATTTACTTGTTTTTCATGTTTTTTTTTTTTTTTTTTTTTTTGTGGTTTTGCATTTTTAGTTCAAATTTGGAATCCAATTGTTGTAAGAATTCAAGTCGAATTTGAGACTATTAACTGATTCTTGGTTTTCCTTAAAAAAAAAAAAAAAAGACATAAAATTATATGAAATATTTCATAGATATAGGATTCGTAAAATAACTCATATAATAAACTTCGCTTAACCTAGATAGATTGGGTCGGCTCCAAATGATTTTTAAAATAACTCGCACAAGTGCAAAAATAAATTTCGCTCTCGGGTGCTCACAGGGGTGTTACTATATGGTCAAATAGATGTTACTCTAACGACAAATATGTATTACTTGTAATACATATTTTGTCTAAAATACTCGCCCAAAGACAAAAATAAAAATAGAATAATTGTCAAATAAGTCTCTAATCTTATACATGCGGATCAAATAGGTCTCTAATAACATGATTTACTAATAGAGTGTATTTTTTAAGATAAGGGGCTTATTTGATGAAATAGGCCTTTAATCATATGTTTTACTAATAGAGTATGATTCAAATAACTCTCTAATCTTATACATGTGATCAAATTGGTCTCTAATTATGTGTTTTACTAATAGAGTGTGATTTTATTAAGATGAGGGCTTCTTTGATCTCAACATTAAAGAAAAATGGTCTAAATATATCAAGAAAAAGTTCATGAGTCTATTTGATCCTCACGTACAAAATTAGATGTAAACATATGTTATTGTAAGGGCAAATATGTGTACTAAACTCATGCAAAGGTAAAAATAAAAACGCACTCTCATGTTGTGTTACTATATGGTCGAACACGTGTTCAGTAGGTAAAAAATATGTTACTATTTGAAACAAAAAATGAGTTACTTTAACGACAAATATATGTTATTGATTCACTATCAAGTTGTGTTACTATAAGGTCAAACACGTGTTACTATATGAAAAAAAAGTTTCACTATATACATACAAACATGTAATCTGTATGGAGAAAATGTATTATTATATGAACAAATCGAAAGCAGAATAACGATTGCGATATTAATTCCATATGTTGGAAAAAAACATTCAACCGACAATAATGATAATTAATAGAGCAACACATTTCAATCTAATGTCGTTGATGAATTTCGTTAATGTTTGATTAGATTTTTTTGTTGAATCTCCTCTAGATTCCATTTTTTCCTAAGCGCTCTCGGTTTTTTTTTTTTTTTCTCTCGCGTGTTCTCGGGCTAGCTGATTTTTTTCAATATGATGTTGATTGATGTTGCTACTAGTTTCGTCGAAATCTATGTTGATTCGTCGATCTTCAATGTCGTGTTCCATTTTTGGTGTGTATGTGTATATTTTGTGCCTTGATCCGCGTGTTCATTGTTGACCCGTTTAAATTTGGTGACCCGCGAATTGTAATTTTTTTGTCTTTTAGTGATATTTCATGGTGAAATATTTCCTGTGTGACTCTCTAAAAAGAATACTACTCTTTCCGTCCTAATCTAATTTATAGGCTTGTTTTCCTTATATGAATGTTCCAATTATATATACTTGTTTTCACATAAAGTAATATTTTGTAGTTCATTTATTAACATAACATTATGCATTAATTATGTTGAAAACCCAATCAACCTATATAATTGGAACGAAGTGAGTATATAGTCTATACGCAATTAAGATATTAGGATAACCACCCAAAACATTTAGAAACTAAAAATATCAAATTTCGCTTTGTTAGGATCAAAGCGTTTGTCACTAGAATAAAAGTCATGACTTGTAATAAGGTGCTACTTTTAATTCCTTACACCAACAGCCGATCAACGCCACGGGGTTGTCGAGACTTAGCCCTCTTTCTTTATCCCGCCCGACCGAACTTGACTCACTTGTCTTTATCGCGCCACAAAAGCCTCGCGGAACTTTGCCCACTTGCCTTTATTGCGCCCAACGAGGCTGGAAAAATGTTGAACTCTACGCCCAAGACACTTTTTTTTTTGCTGATAAAGTTATTTTAAATATTTAAATTCTAAAAATAAATCATTTGAATTTTAAGGAGTTGTCATGATTTTTCCATGATTTAATTGAAAAATAAAATCATTCTCAAGATTTTAGTAAAATTCTTTTAATTTATAATCATAAAAATAATTTATATGAATACAAGACATTTAGAATGTTGTAGAAAATTATATATTTGATATGAAAATATGAAAGAAAAATTATTATTGCACTTTATTATGTTTTAAGGAAAACATTTTTACAGATTAATTTTTTATTATAGTCTTAAATCTTAAATAATTTGTGCAATACATTTCCATAGAAGGACAAAATTGATAATTGACGATTTGTCATAAACTATGCTGATAAACACCTACAAAATTTAAATTTGTGTAAAGCAATTCAAAATCTAAATCTAAAAAAGATTATAAGATGTCATCTCACAATTAAAAATAATGCTATTATATTACTATTATATGAAAAATGTTGTGTGAAAGAGTTTTACAATTGAATTTATTTTGAAAGTATTGGTTATTTTACTTAAAAGTATTAGTTGTTTTACTATAAAATATTAATTTTGAATAATATTAGTTATTTTATGAGTGAGTTACTACTAGGTACAATTTTGAACACTAAATTACTACTAGGTACAATTGTTTTTCTAATTACTACTAGGTACAATGTTTTGATTGATTTTTTCAATTTTACCCTTCTATTTGTGTTGTGCATGTGAATGTGTAGATTACTTTTTCAATTCCCAAGAAAAATACTTTGACTTTCTTGCCAATTTTCTCTTTCCAATTTGTTGCCAATTTTTCTCTTTCCAATTTTCAATTTTTCTTTTTCAATTTTCAACGTATATCATTTTTACACCAATATTTTCTTGTGTAAGTTACTGTATTTACAACACTAAAATTGACAAATATATATTTACAGTTGGTTATTTTTTTCAAAATTTAAAAAAATGCAAAAATCATCACACAACAAATCAAAAATATATTTTCGTAATTATTACCACAACAAAAATTATGCACATGTGCAAATATCATTGCACATATGCAAAAAAAACTACACATATGCAAAAAAATAAATAAATAAAATGCACATGTGCGTAATCCGCACATTATCACCGCCATTTTATACAACAATATCCAAGTAAAGAAAAAACAAAGAACAAGAAAAATCAAACAACAAATCAAACACCGCAATCTTGACAAAACTTGACAAATTCGTAAATTGTACCACAAAATATTAGTTCCAAGAGAATCAAAATTGTACCGCAATCTTGACAAATTCCTTAAGAAACAACAAACTTCCAAAAGTAGAATAACACAAAGAATAAGAAAAAACAAATAAAAATCACAAAATCATACAAAATCGCTGTCTAAAGAGAATAGCTCGAGATCGGATCTCACGGGCCGAATTCCGGGCTTTCCATGACTCCGTAGCCGCTGCCGTAGCAGAATCTGTCCTCCATAGCCGCTGCCGATCTATGGCCGTCGCCGTAGTAGAGCCACCATCGTGGTGGGTACGCCACCTTCGCGAGGAGCAGAGCCACCGTCGATCTTCTTCGTCTTCGCTCGCTTGAGAGAGAGAAGACGCCGCCGCCTTAATCTTCTTCGTCTTCATCGGTTGAGATCTGAAAAAGGGCAGATCTGTGCGTGGAGAATCGTGCGTGGCGGCGGCTGAGGTCGATGGACAGCGCCGCTCCGGTATTGTCGGCGGTAAAACTCCGGCGCCGTCGACGGTTTGGTGGCGGCCACGACGCCGAGGGTTTGGCGGTGCCCCTCCGTCGATCTGCTCTTCCCTCGCTGCCGTTGATGCTTTGTTGTTCTTCGGTGAAAAAATTGGCCTCGCTCCTCTGTTGTTCTTCGGTGGAAAATTGTTTGAGAGAGAGAGAGAGACAGAGGAGAATGTTGTTGGGAAACGAGGGTTTTGATGATTAAATGGGACAAAGTGTATTTTGGGTAGGAATTGTAGTGGGTAGTAATTCGAAAAAGTATTGTACCTAGTAGTCATTTTTAACTCCATATTGTATGTAGTAGTAATAAGTTCTTATTTTATTTTAGATTATTAATCGAAAAGTATTAATTGTTTCACTAAAATATAACCCTCTTTAAGTTTAACGTTTACTATTTTGTTCCGCATACTCTATATTTATATTTTTTACTTTCTCTATTCATTTTTGCTTTTTTATACTTTTCAACGATAATTTTTACAATTAAATATTATATTCATTAAAACTTGTGTCATCCCTCAAATGTTATAATGTCTTTCTTATTAACCAAGTTTTTATGGTACCGTGAAAAAACCAAGTTTCATGGTGAAACTTGATGCAGTTGAAAAATGCATTCAATTATCTCTACTAATATCCTTTAGTAATATAAGTCACACTCTTTAGTTATCATGATTAATACCATCTATAATGATGTTCGTTGTAATATAGGTCATACCCTTCAATTATTACGACAAATATCCTTTAGTAATATAAGTCGACCTTTTAGTTATCACGATCGATACCCTTCAAGAATATATGACATACCTTTCATATATCACGACCGATACCCTCGATAATGTAAATCACATTCTTTAGTTATTACAATTAATAATATCGTTAGTTAAATGGATAAAATTTCACCATGAAATTTGTTCATTAGTGAACTTTGCCCAAATATTAAATTTAAACAGAGACTTTATAAATATTAATTTTAAATTAATTTTACGACAAGACTTGGTAACGCTATACCAACTTAAATTAAAATGGCATATTAAGTTCATCCCCACCTTAAAAAAAAAAAAATGCCTCTTCCCCTGCGAGACTTCCGTAAATAAATAAGTGAGGAGACACCGATCCGTCTACTAGCTCGTCCACCATCTTAGTACATAGGCCAACGAGACGATTCCTCCAATGACTGTGCATGCAACGGCTAGTTGACGAATCATCCCGTTGATCCCTTTTTTCTTGGTTTTTTTGATTTTGTTGGTTTTTGTGTTGTACTTTTAGTCTTCTCTCGTTTTTGTTTCTTTTGTTTTTTCTTGGTTTTCTCTGTTCAATGATTTTCATTGTTCGTCTTCCCGTGGTGTGTGCTCTCCCTCCCTTATGGAGGTTGCATGTGGGTCTTTGTGTATTGGAGATTAGGTCCTTGATCGATCTTTGTCTTTTGTCTTGACTTCTTGGAATGAGATTATGCAGAAATATCTGGATTTTTTCTTTTTGAGAATGTAGACTAATTCTTCTTGGATGACAGATTACGTTAGTCCCTCAACTCCTTACGATTGGTTTGCACGATTGTTCAAGCCAATGAGATAGCTTGACCGTATTTGTAGTTGTTATTTTGTACTCCCTCCGTCCCAGGAAGTTATGCACACTTCTTGGGACACGAAAACTAAGAAAAATTAATTTTGTTGATTTTTAGAATAAAGGGTAAGAGAGAGAATAAAGTGTAAGGGTATTTTGGGTGATTTAATGGGATAAAATAGGAAAGAGAATAAAGTAGAGTAGAATAAGATTGACCTTTTTAAATTTAAATGATATTGAGAGAATATTAATTTTGTGTGATGTTTTCTTTTTAGAAGTGCGCGTAATTTGTTGAGACAGACGAAAAAAATATGCATAATTTCTTGGGACGGAGTAGGTAAAAGTTATTTCTTTCTTTGTAAAAAAATAATAATAAAAAATAAAAATAAAAGAGGCATATTAAAAAGAAGTGTTATTGGCTGGTACGCATTCCGAAGATGAACGTGAATGTGATGTTTGTGGTTTTTATTTTTATGAGTTGCAAAAGGAAAGAATTGAATTCTTTCTTTCGACGCGTCTTGCCTTTTTACTCAGTCTCGACCCACTCGCACGGCCGACGCACCGACACCTAGCACGGGCATTTCAGTTAAGATTTTCATATTTATTATTTAATTGAAGTTGAAGTCTAAATTACATTTAAAAATAATAATTAATAATTACTCCCTCATCTGTTCCACTTAAAGTGAATCACTCTTTCGTAAAGTAATTTTATAATATGAAAGTGATATCATTACAATCATTTATCGATACCATTACAATCATTTACCGATACTATAATTATTTTATATTGTGATACTATAATCAAAATCAATTATGATTTATCAGTTTCATCACAATTTTTTATCTCTCTACATCACATTATTTTACAAATATTTCTATTACTATAATTTTTTAAATATTGTGCCAAAAAACAATGAAAAAATTTTATTGGAGAGAGTATATTTATTAGAACTAAATTAGTATTGTATATATACATTCGATGAGAATCATGAACTAGGCTCGATGAATTCGATGCCCCAACTCAGGTTGGCAAGCAACAAACCCCTCAATCCCTCGTAATTTCGATGCTCCAACTCGGGTTGGCAAGCAACGAAACCCGATTCAAGCTCTAGCTCGGGCTAGCAAGCTATCGAATCAATTTACAAAGCAAAAATTTGCTTTAAGAACTATTTGGCTATATTTTTCATATCCCTCAAATGAACTTATACAACTAGTTATATAGCCATCAATTCTACCTAACCAACTAACTAACTCCTAACAACTCCAACTAACAACTAACAAGAAAATACAACTCTTGCAAAATAGTCCCTAATATGCAATACAAAAAGTTAAAGGACTAAATGCAGAATTCATGACAATTTAATTTCTTGACTTGATTTATAAGTTCTGAACATTCCCGGCCCCATAAAGAACATCCTTGACCTCAAGGATAAGCTCCGGATCGATCTCTTATTTCTTGGAACGCCAAGAGAAGACAATAAGATTTTTCCTCTATCGAAAATGAAAAATCGGCCATCCAAAGTTGAACGAAATCGTGCAAACATTTTCACTTCAATCTTGACCATTCCTTTTCTCTTGACAACTTTGCAAGGAAGAATAGTTCCATATTGGAAGAAAGTGCATTCCAATCTAGCACCCTTTACCGATTGATCAAGATTCTTCACAAAGAGGTTTCCAATGCCATAATTTTTATGGGTTCATCTCCACCAACCTCATTAACATTTTCGCAAACACCTTCACTATACCTTTCAACATTTCTTTTAACAACTCTACTTTCTTCCTTTTCAAGGTTTTCTTGCTTTAAACTTGCTTCTTTTAATTCCTCTTCCTCTTGCACGAAATCTTCATGATGATAACAAGAAGAATGCGGTGGTGTTTTCTTTGATTTTCTTAACGACGATTTAATTTTATTTGTTTGTTTCCGTCGCCTTACCTTCACCAACTTCTCCGCCATCTTGATGATTCTCGTCATCCTTCTCTCCATAACGTCTAATCCATTTTCCAAGATCTCCATTCTTTCTCCAAGAGTACATGCACCAGCCATTTTTCTTTTCATTTTGAAGCGCGATTCTCGTCGTGATTCCATGCTCTCAATGAAAGCACCAATTGATGAGAACCGCCGGGCTCGATGAATTCGATGCCCCAACTCAGGTTGGCAAGCAACGAACCCCTCAATCCCTCGTAATTTCGATGCTCCAACTCAGGTTGGCAAGCAACGAAACCCGATTCGAAGCTCTGGCTCGGGCTAGCAAGCTATCGAATCAATTTACAAAGCAAGAATTTGCTTTAAGAACTATTTGGCTATATTTTTCATATCCCTCAAATGAACTTATACAACTAGTTATATAGCCATCAATTCTACCTAACCAACTAACTAACTCCTAACAACTCCAACTAACAACTAACAAGAAAATACAACTCTTGCAAAATAGTCCCTAATATGCAATACAAAAAGTTAAAGGACTAAATGCAGAATTCATGACAATTTAATTTCTTGACTTGATTTATAAGTTCTCAACACATTCACAACTCATGTAATGTTATTTGTGTAATGACTAATGTGTTTACAAACTATGAGATCTTTGGGATAAAAATGATACGAATAATAGGGATAAGTTATATTCGAATCAATTGAATCGATGTAATGTTAGGGTATGAATTGGACCGAAACTATTTTTACAAATTAAACCTATGGGATGTTTTTTGTTTTAAAAATATGTTTTGAATTTTTAAAATTTAAAATAAATTCTAATTTGAGATTTTGAAAACCAATTTTAAAAATCATCACCATAACACTTATAAGACAAAAAGTTGTATGCACTTGGTTTATATGATGAACTCGGGTTTCCCTACCCGCAACTCAAGTTGCTTACATAAACAGGTCATAATTAAAAAATTACAATCAAAATTCTTTCGTATTCCGCGGCGTTCACGGTTGCCTTTCTACCGAGCATTCTTCCACCGTAATTCTAGTGTCGCCGATGTTGTTTCTGCCGCCATCATCGTCTCTTGCCGTTGTCGCTATGCACTACGAATTCGGTATGTATTTCTTCTTATTGTTGTATTTTTAGTGATAAACTTGAAACATTGTATCAAACTTTGCATATTTTCGTGATAGTGATACTATCACTATCATGCATAATTACTATCACTATCATGAATAATTATTATCAATGTCATATTCAATTATTATTACTATCATGTATAAAGACTATCATATAACTATTACTATCATACACAATTTACTCGTGTTTAATTATTATCACTATCATACACAATTTATTCATGCATAATTACGATCACTATCATGAATAATTATTATCACTGTCATATTCAATTTATTATATTTTTTACAGACATATTCAATTTGTTATTACTATCATGTAAAAAAGGTTATCATACAAAATTTACTATCAATTTTATACACAACTACTATCACTATCATGAATAATTTCCATCATTGTCATATTCACTATTATTACTATCATGTACAAACGCTATCATACAACTATCACTACCATACATAATTTATTATTACAATCATGCACAATTACTATCACCGTCATGCATAATTACTATCAATGTTATGTTCAACTATTATTACTATCACGTACAAAACTATCATATAACTATCACCGTCATGCATGACTACTATCACCATCATATTCACTGTTATTATTATCATGTACAAAGGTTATCATACAACTATCACTATCATACCCAATTTACTAACGCTGCATGCACAACTACTATCAACGTCATGCTTTGAAAGGTTATTACCGTAACGCACAACAAATGTGTCTTTTATGAATTTTTATTATCACTTTTATACATTATCATTGTCAATTGAAAAGGCTACCACCGACATGCATTACAAGTATCAATGTCGTAGAAATAATTATTACGATCATACACAATTTGCTATGTTGTCATGCACTACTACTATCGTTGTCATGTACAAAGGCTATCACTATCATTCATTAGAGTATTACCGTCATGTCAAAAACTATCACTATCATATCGTGTTCGTAATTACTATTCCACTAGAAACCTACGTGACATTGGCTACTCTATTTCATTGAGTTACATGTATTTCTAATCCCTAGTCTCACTAGAATCCTAACCATTATCAATTATTTATACGAGTAGTCGTCTCCAAAATCTTTTGTGAACGACTCCATATTTGTGGTGAAAGACTCCAATGTTGTGTTGGATTCATCATTTTTCATTTTCATTTTTTCAAGGAAGTTGATTGGAGTGAATTGATGCATGATTTTGAGGTGTATTTTAGTGCAAAAAGTGATCAAAAGTGTTAGATTTTGTGCATAAATGTGTAGAGTATCACTTCTTTGCCTAAAAGTATTACTTGATGGATAATTGATGTTTTTTCGTCCGTTTTAGAGGGAAATCGGTGGAATTTGGCCAAACCGAGAGTACCGGCATTCTTAGGATGAAGAGACGATCGAGACGGACAAAAATGGGGGTCGGAGGCAGAGCTCGGGTCGAGAAAATTCCCTGGACTCGACCTCCGGTTGAGGTCCAGGCCTCGACTCGAGGGTGAAGGCAAGAGGAGAAGATTTTAAATTTTGAAGCTGCCTCGACTCGAGGGCCGAGCCTCGAGTCGAGGGATGGGGTAAAGATGGATCCCTCGAGTCGAGGTGAGCCTCGACTCGAGGCAAGAGGAAAAATTGCAAAAGCGTGTTGACGACTTTGAAGCCTCGACTCGAGGGCCTCACCCTCGAGTCGAGGGAGGCCCAAATCCGAAAATTTTGTATTTAACTCATTTTGAGCGGAAAACAGAGCATAATCCTCCTAGCATAGTTTAGAGCGAGTTATTAGGCGGTTTTCTGAGCGAAAATTACATTTCATAGCTTAATTCTTCTTGTAATTGGACTAGATTCTTATTTTAGATTGATTTTCAAGCATTTGTACATTAGATTAGTATTTTGATCCATTAGATTTTCATTTTCAAGTTGTAATTGAAGAGTTGGAGATTGTATTTGAAGCATTTTGAAGACTCAAGCATTCATATTTTTGTTAATTGAAGACAATTGGTGATGTTCTTCTACTTTTCTCTCTTTAATTCATTGTTTGTATTGATTTGTTCCTTGATTGCTTTATTAGATTTTTCACCCATGGCTTTTGCTCTTAGCACCATGGGCTAATAGTTTTGTGCTTGAGATAATTGAAATTGGGGATGATGTGATTGCCTCATGATATGATTGTTGATAATTGTGATCAATTGAGTGAGATTGCTTCCTAATTGTGAATCTCTTTGTGCTTCATGCAAAATTATCTCTTTAGATTAATGTTTGATCACCCTAGCAATAGACGGAGTTGAGCTAATGTGATTAGGGATTAATCGGGTTATAATTTTGCATGATTGTATGAATTGGGGACTTCTTAATTGAGAGATTGGAAGGACTAAGAATACTCACATTAGGCATTGTGTTATTAATGGAGTGATTAATTTCATGATGGTTTATGTTTTCTAACTTGATTGATTTGCAATTTGATACAATCATAGCTTGTCAATCATGGATTCCTTGATGGAGATTATCCTTAGCACCCCTTCCCCATTGATTTTTGCTTATTTGTTATTGCATATTAGGTGTTTGATCAATTGCTTACATATGCTTAGAAATTAAATCTTGCCATTATATTGTAGTGTTTAGTTCCAAACCCATCTTGCAACAATAGTCACTAATAACTTGTATTCTTAGGGCCTCACTTGCATACTAATTCCCTTGGGTTCGATATTTTTGATTGGTCTTAATACCGCTTGCCGGAAAACTACAAAATCAAATGGCGCCGTTGCCGGGGAGTTAGTTTTTACGCCTATAGTGAGACTTAGGGATTGTTTGACGTGGCTACTTGTTTTTGTTTTTGTGTTTTTGCTTTGTTTGTTTTTGTTGGAATTGATACTTGGATTGGTGGTATTGTAGGTGCATGATAACAAGGTCAAGTGGTATTCCACCCTTGCCACTCAATCCGAGATAGAAGCTACATTAAGAAGAAATTATGGTAGAAGATGAAGGGAAACAATGGAAGGTGAAGAGCTAAGGAATGAGGAGAGAGTTGTTGGTGAACCTTAAGAAATTGTGGTATTCTACTTAGTTTATCTTCTCCAAGTGTTTTGAAAAACACTCCATAGCATGTTTACTTTATCTTTTCCTTAATTAGCTGACAAATCTCTTAATTAGTTTAGTTTCTATAGTTATATATTTACTTCCAAAAACGCATTTAACAACAAATCTTTTGGTGTATTTAAAATTTTAATTATTTCAATCAAGAATTATTGGTGATATTTCTACCTCTCTTTTATAGTTGCTTCATTGTGCTATGTTTATGATGTTTATTGTTGTTTTTGTTAGATCAGATTTGTTGAGATTTGATTGGAGTGTATAGGGTAAGAGTTATTAAGACCAATCAACAAAATATCGAACCCAAGGGAGAAAGTATGCAAACGAAATTCAAGGATAAGAGTTCTAAATGGCTAAAGTTGCAACAAGCTCTTGAACTAAATCACTATAAAATGCAAGAAATTAAATGGCAAGATTATGCAAACAATTTATCAAACACCTAGAATGCAAGATCAAATAGACTAAAATCAATGGGGGAATTGGGTGCAAGGGATAATCTCCATCAAGGAATCCATGATTAACAAGCTATGATTGTATCCAAATGCAAATCAATCAAATTAGAAAGCATAAATCATCATGAAATTAATCACTCCATTAATATCACAATGCCTAATGTGAGTATCCTTAGTTCTTCCCATCTCTCAATGTAGAAGTCCCCAATTCATACAATCATACAAAATTGAAACCCGATTATCACCTAATCACGTTAGCTCAACTCTCGCCTATTGCTAGGGTGATCAACCATTAATCAAAAGAGACAATTTTTCATGAAGCACAATTAAGAATCACAATTAGGGAGCAATCTAATTCAATTGATCACAATTATCAACAATCATAGCATGAGGCAATCACTTCATCCCTAATTTCAATTATCCCAAGCACAAAGCTACTAGCCCATGGTGCTACAAGCAAAAGTCGTGGCTAGAAAATCTAATAAAGCAATTAACAATCTAATAACTACAAGCAATGAATTAAAGAGATCAAAGGGTAAGAACATCACCAATTAAGCTTCAATAGGCAAAAATAAGAATGATTAATCTTCTACAATGCTTCAATACAACTTCAATTCTTCCCACTTCTCACTGCAAACTTCAATTACAATCAATCAATCTACTAATCTAATGAACTAAATATGGAATCTATCTCAATTCTAACAATCCAATGCAATTACAAGTAAATTCAAGCTACAAAATGTAAAATTCGCTCAAAGAAACTCCTAGAAACTGCTCTAAACCGCTAGAATGAATCCCTCCTCTGCTTTGGCTTCCAATGGCTTAAAAACTGAATTTTTCAGCTTTGGGCACTCCTCGAGTCGAGCTTCGGCCCTCGAGTCGAGGCCTAAGAGTCGCTAACACGTTTCTTTAAAAATCTCTCCCGCCTCGAGTCGAGGCTTCGTCCTCGAATCGAGGATTCTGCATTTTTCCTATCCCTCGACTCGAGGCTCCTCCCTCGAGCCGAGCTCGCTGCCTTTTTGAAATCGTTTCTCCAAAGATGAACCTCGAGTCGAGGTCATGCACCCTCGACTTCAGCCCGAGACCAGGTATTTTTATCGAGAAGGGTTCCTGCCCGACCACTGTTTTCGTCCCGTATGTTCGCTCTTTTCATTCTAAGAATACCGGTACTCTCGGTTTGGCAAAATTCCACCGATTTACCTGCAAAACGGGCGAAATACATCAAAACCTCACAAAATAATACTTTTTAGGCAAAAGAGTGATACTTTTGACATTTATGCACAAAAATCACACTTTGGCTTACTTTTTGCACTAAAATTGGCCCTAAAAACATGTATCAATTCACTCCAATCACACCCCCAAACTTGAATTGTTGCTCGTCCTCGAGCAACATAGAAACTAAGAACAAAGGAGTGAATTGATTGCAATTATGTCGCATGGCACCATAGACGAAAAATAAGACAATCGAACTCATCAATGAACACTTGTATCAATGCAACTATCCACTAGCCATCAAGATGAATCATGCTCAAACAAATGCTCAATCAAACACTTAATACATTGCTCCTTCCATGGAGTGTTTCACTCTTCACTCAAGTGTATCAAGGTATAAAGCACTCAATCATCAAATTCATGAACAAGTACACCATATGCTTGCCACAAGACTTTATCTCAATCAAAATCAATTATGATCAATCAAGAATCAAAGAGGTCTTTCTCTAAGGTTGTAATGTAGGCTCTTTGGAAAGGTGGGATGTTTTTGGATAAGAGTGACTAAGTAGTAGAGACTTGAATGTAAACTAATCAATACAAAACACATCTCTTCACTTTTCATCAAGTACACTCTTCCTTTTGAACTTCAATGATCAATCCACCATTCACTTGAACTTTCTTTTTTAAGCTCACAAATTGAATTTTTCTTTTCATGCATTTTTCTTCACAATTCAATTTTTCACAACCTTTCTTTCTTTTATCAAGCATCATCACTTAACACATTATTTTCCCACACTTAGCAATCAAATCACCATCATTAGCCAACATTCAAGCTCAACTAAATATAGGACAAGAAAGGCTCATCCAAATAGGCTAAATGGTTTCAATTTCACTTGGCTTGCCAAAGAATATGGATCATAAGGCTCAACATGGCTTACTAAGGAAATCAAATGTATTTGGTGTGGAAAATATTTGGCAAAGTAACTAATAATTCCAAACATGGCCTCTTATCACTTTCAAGACATCACACAAAGATCAATATCAACAAGTCTAGTGGCAAGTTCTAGCATACAAATCATGAATGATGCACTCACAAAGGATCAATCAACCGTATAAGATGTACGATCATTAGGAACAAAAACTCTCGGGCTTAACTTGAGCAATGAATCAAGTATCATCAATCACATTCATCCTTACACAATAAATCAAGAAACTAGCTTCAAGCTACAAATCTACTAATGATCATATCAAAATCCAACTAGTCTTGCAAATCAACACAAGTGCTCATGTACATAAGTCCAAGCATACCCACTATCACATGAATGATACTAAAAATATGTCAATGAATCCACAATTAAGCTCAAGATAAAGAATATGGAATCATGGAATAAAGAAATCCAAAAGATCATCCAAATCACAATCATCAATAGACAATAAGCTCAAATAATAAAGAAAATCATAGCATCAATAAAATCATCCATCCAAAACATCAAATCATCAAATCATCACAATCAATCAACAAACACCATCACCAAGATAAAAGTACAATCCACCAAAACATAAGCATCTAAAATCTAAGGAGAGGGAATGAGGGATAGGGGTAGCCCTAGTAGTCGGAAGGCGGCCGTGGAGGAGGATAGCTTGGCCCGAAATTCCACGAGCTCATTTGTTGAAGGAGGGCATACATATCATTTTGCGTCTTCATTGATTCTTCTTGCATCCTCCTCGTCTCTTCATTAAACCTACGAGACTCCTCCATCATCCGGTACATCTCATCCTCGTCGGGTCGGACTCTCAATGTGCATTCTCTCGACTGTCGCCCACATCTCCTCTGTCGAGAACCCATGGTGCATGAGATGAACTCCCTGCCTCATACTCTCTACTCCTCATCTCATCCTGCCGGTACATATTGATCTCTGGTTGATACTCCTCTTCCATCTGGGCCGCTGCTCTTCTTGCTCGGCTCCTCATCATCCTCGTCCTCGGACTCAACCTCCTCCGCAACCTCTCGCTTTAATCGCATCTCCATCATCATCATCATCGGAAGAAGAATCAGAATCTGACCGACCGCTGACCTGCCTGATCATCATCATCCCCCTCATCTCTAAGCATGTCCCCATGCTCCCTCGTGGTAGGCATCTATGGCATCGGTGTGACGCTGCGACCACATACGCAGGTTAATGGTCACAAAAGCTGTGGATCCAAAAACCGTCGTCAACCTCTTATTAGGAAGAGGGAACCGCCACCATGGTGCTGCTGAAAACACCAAGTCCTCCCGATACGATCCAATGTCCTCATACGTCTCATAGTGTGCGTAGTCAAATCTGGACCGTCTAATGCCGCAAGGTTATGAGTCGGGATCCTAAGATGCTCAGCCATCGAGTAATCATCCCACCAAAATTGATCTTCTTAAACTTAGTGCTCGTCGCTCTCTCAAACAAATAATGTAGGTGCGCAGCCGCGTTGAGACCTCACTCCATGTAAGAAACACCACAATACATATAGCTCTTGAGAGACCACGGCTCCTCTTTCGATCTCGCGAATATGGTACTCGCGAGGATCTTCTCTAAGTATCGGACCACCGGGTTCCGAATGTGCGTGCTCTTAGACTTCCCTGGCACAAACTCGGGTTGACTCGGAGCCCCGAATCGAAATACGCCTCCGTAACTTTTTGGCGTTGTACTCCTCTCTAATGTTGAGCAAAGATCTATCGGGGTCGGTAGGCGCTCCGAGTAGCTCATTGATCTCGTCCAAAGTCAATTCGTAATCGTTCCCCATGAGCTCAAAAGTGATCTTTCTTGCAAATTTGTTCCTCCTTGCCTTGTGGACTTTGGACTGCATAAGAACTCGAGAGTGAGTCCAAGATGGAGTCCGAGGCCTCTTAGCTAGAAAACCTCCCATGCCTACTTGCTCGAACAACCTAGGGATATCATCTTCAATCCCCATAGAAAGCATGCAATTATGATCAACGAGACGAGTCTTGACCACCTTCTTATACAACTCAAAGATACAAAATGATGTGCTTTCTCCACTTATAGTCATCCCACCGAATTCCCAATTCGGCAGGCATCCTGTGCAAAGCGTATAGCATCTTCTCTCTCTCGGATCTCAAAGATCCGAAAAATTGTGGCCATCTACTCCTCTAGACATGATTCCTGCATCGAATAATCCCCAATAGCACAAATTAGTCCAACAATCAAAATGCTAGCTCGAAATATCACTCTAAACCATGGACGAGTCAACAACACTATATCCAAACTCAATAACATTCCTAGTGACTAGACAATAAATCCTCAACAAATGATCAACGAGTCAATCAAAGCACATAAACTCAATAGAAGTGCTCAACTAAT
Source organism: Paraleonurus japonicus (assembly GCA_030762865.1). Taxonomy (NCBI): domain Eukaryota; kingdom Viridiplantae; phylum Streptophyta; class Magnoliopsida; order Lamiales; family Lamiaceae; genus Paraleonurus; species Paraleonurus japonicus. Next base: position 27,177,947 of record CM061060.1, read on the forward strand.
CCTCAAAATATATACATACTTAACTAGATGGCTTCACAATGAACACCAAAGAACTAATCTCAATGAATAATCATGCAAATAAGCTCCAAAAATCATATCTCCAAACATGAACCAACTAGCAAGCATTTAGGCAATTAAGCATTACTCATAATCAACTTCTATCATCATCAAATCCTAAAATTGACCAAATATCCAACAATGCCATAGGAAATCCTATCATGCTCAATAATCACCAAACAAGCCAAATTCACCAATAAATGAGCAACACACGATATATGCAATCCTAAACATGCTCCTACAATCCTCAATTAACTCAAAAATTCTCCCCGAAACTTCAATTGATCAACATAAATCATGCATATAAAGTGTTTGACAAAATTCCCAAATGAAAGTCTGATTCAAATTAATTCATGCAATTTCATCAACACCCAAGCATCAATTATACACCAATCACGAAATTGAAAGCCAAAAGAGAAGAAATTACATACCTTATTGAGGAAATTCGGCCTTGAAATGCTAAGAATGGACACCTACGCACCTTCTCCTCAAAACCCCAAATTTGGATGAATAAACACTCAAAATCCAATCTTGGATGCAATACAATGATAATGTGATGTTTAATCGGTGAAAACTGCTGGAAATTGTCGAAAATAGGGAAGAACGGCGAATAGGATCGTGAAAGGGGAGAAACCCTCGAGTCGTGATCGCTAAAACCGAATCGCGACTTTTATAATGTACACCGACCTCGAGTCGAGGGTCAGGCCTCGAATCAAGGAATCCCGATTTTTCAAAAGCCTCGACTGAGGTTCCTCCCTCAAGTCGAGGGATGTGCCATTTCAAAAAAATTTCTAAGTCTTAATACCTCGACTCGAGGACTATGCAAGCTCGACTGTGGTCGAGACCAGGAATTTTTTACGATTCCGGGCCAAACCCGACCCCCGAAACTCCTAAAATTGACCTCTACGCCCCTAACAAACCCAAATATGCAAAAATTTACCATGTTAGTCCCCCGATTTAAGCTCGGTCGCTCATTCGATCGAGGAGACCGGGTTCTCTTCCTTAATGCTCATTTTCACCAACTTTTAAGCTTTCCTTTCTTCCCAATTCCTTGATTCCTTGTTCAATTCCCTCGTTTGTCAATCTCCGTAGTGAGTATACCTACAAACGGGCATCATTAGTCATCAAATAATCATCAATAAGGGATGCATTTCTAACCTAGACACACACACCCCCAAACTTGAATGAGGATATGCATTCAAAATTAAGTATGGGAATGATACAATTATGCAACCCTTAAATGCTAAAACAATAAAGCTCAATAACCACATACACTATCCATCGACTAACATCTTCTCCTAGCATGAAGCAATTCCTAAGAATCCAAGGCAAAAATTCCACAAAAAGAACAAAACACAAACACAAAACAAACACACCAAAGCAATAAAATGATGGGTTGCCTCCCATCTAGCGCTAGGTTTAACGTCCTTTGCCGGACGGAACTCAAAGAGTTCACACTTCCCTTTCTTTATCCGTGTAGAGACCGGCTTTGTGCTCCACTAGGTGTTCCTTTGCAAAAGGCAACACCCCCATTTATCCTCTAGGAGTAACTTTCCTCCTTCTTTGATTTCTTTCACCGTAAGCACCTCTTGGTCTTTCAACACCTAGTAGCCGACTCCAATTTGATTCACACCACACCACTTGATCTCCTACTTCAAATTTTTCATCCCTTTTCTCAAGTGGTGCCTCTTTCTCAATCAAAACCCCCAAACTTGAGCCATGCTCCAATTTGGTCAACTCTTTCTCACTTTCCTCCTTCTTCTCTTGTTCACCGGGTCAAGCAAAGGGTCCTTTATCGATTCCTCCTTCCTACAATCATCAAAGGAAACACAAGACTTGTTAGAAATGATCTTACAAGAGGGAAGGAAATGCTCATAAACTAAAGGATAAGTAGAAGTAATAGGTGTAGAAACTTCCCTTTCAATGGAAGAGCATTCATCAACAATCTCTATGTATCCACACGTTTTCTTCTCTACCTTGCTTTGAGCAACCTCTTCCTCATGAACTCTTGTAAATGTCACTTCATCACCATTTGAGCTCAACTTAAGCTCTCCTTTTTCCACATTAATCATAGCCTTGCCCGTTGCAAGGAAAGGTCGACCAAGAATGATCGGTGCCTCAAGTTCCTCCTTCATGTCTAATACAATAAAATCCACCGGAATATGAGTTTACCAACCCCTACTAACACATCTTCAATAATCCCAAATGGTTGAGCATATGATTGATCCGCTAATTGAAGATTGATGTTCGTAGGAATCACCTCCCCTAAATCCAATTGCTTGAACACGGACAATGGCATCACATTAATACTTGCTCCTAGATCACATAAGCCTTGAATGTCTACCTTCTCTCCAATCTCACATGGGATAATGAAGCTTCCCGGATCCTTCTTCTTTTGTGGTAAGTGTCTTTCCAAGATGTCTTTGCATTCTTCCACTAGCTTGAGCATCCCCTTCTCATCCCAACTCCTTTTCTTGGACATAATTTCTCTCAAGAACTTCTTATAATGTGGAACTTGTTCAAGGGCCTCCAAAAGTGGGATATCAACATGCAAATTCTAAACTCTTCATCAAGTTTCTTCCTCTCTAGTCTCTTGGGAAAAGGAACCGGATTAGCCTTCATTGAAACTCCCCATTCATTCTTTGATTTTTCTTCCTTCTTTGCATTTCCCTCACTTTCACCTCTTCTTCACTTTTCTTCTCCTCCACAACTTCTTCCTCATTCACCACCTCTTCCTCAAACTCCCCTTCTTTAGACATTTTTGGACCTTCATAGCTAGTGCCACTCCTTAGCTTGATTGCACTACAAAACTCTTTAGGATTAGGCTCGGTAGTAGATGGATACTTTCCTTTGTTTTGGAGATGGTCCACCATAGACGAGAGCTTCCCAACCGTAGTAGCAAGTTGCCCTACTTGATGCTCAATCGTCTTGAAACGAGTGTCCATTTGCTTCCCTATATCATCAAGCCTTGAATCATTAGCTTCCAACTTCTTCACAATCAACCCCAAGATCTCCTCCGTGGTAGCCTTTCCTTCATTGTTTGGAGCCTTTGCTCCCGGATCAAATCCGGGAGGAAATTGAACGGCGGCTCTCGGATTGGCATATGAAAAATTTTCGTGTCTCCTCCATGTATTCCCATTAAATGGAGCTTGCGATTGAGGTTGATAGCTTCCTTGTGGCCTATTTTGGTAAGGAATTTGGTAAGGCCTTCCTCCTTGATAGTTCCCTTTATAGTTTCCTCCTTGATAGCCTCCTTGGAATGGAGGCCTACCCATATAACTCACTTCTTCAACCGGCAATGAACTTGGCCCAACATCAACATGAGGAACGGATGGAATCACACTTGCTTGGCTTTGTGAAGTAGTAAGAGCTCCCAATCGGTCCATCATAGTCATCATCATACTCTTTATACTCTCTATCTCATCAACTTGTGACACTCTATGGCGTGCTCCTCTATTAACCGACACTTGGAATGAGTCTTGAGCTATGTTCTCCATTATTTCATTCATTTGCCCCACGGTTTTAGACCAAATAGATCCATTAGCACAAGCATTCAAAAACGACCTATCCCCATCCGTCAAACCATTGCAAAAGTACATAATGGTTTGCTCCTCCGAAAACCGTGTTGAGGACAATTGATGAGTAACATGCCATACCTCTCCCACGCCTCCGGTATCGCCTCCCCATTCTTTTGTCGGAAATGGGAAATAGCCTCCTTCGCTTGCACGGTCTTTGATGGTGGGTAAAACTTCATCAACAATTTCTTTGACAACTCCTCCCATGTACGTACGGTCCCGGGCGGTAGTGAATTAAGCCATACTTTTGCTCTTCCTTTCAATGTAAAGGCAAAGAGCCTCAACTTCTTCGCATCTTCGGGTACCCCATGGTATTTTGTAGTATCGGCAATCTCAAGAAATTGTACCATATGTTGATGTGGGCACTTATTTTCATCTCTACCTTCAAATTGCTTCTCCCTAAGCATTCTCACCAAAGCGGGACTTATCTCGAAGTTATTAGCATCTATCCTCGGCCTTGCTATCCCATCATAATGCTCTCTAAGTTGTGGTTCAAAGAACTCTCTCAAAGGTCTTCCTTGAGGTGGTGGCTCATTTACGGGTTGTGGTTGGGCATTTGGTATGTGAGGTGGCTCATGATATCGTGGCTCTTGATTATACGACATATGGGGATAGTATGGTGGAAATTGTTGTGGATGAGGTGGATAGTAGGGATATTGATGAGCTTCAGGTGGATAAGGATATGGATTTTGGTAGGGGTAATTTTGTGGTGGCATCCCTTGAGGGAAAGGGCCAACTTGAGTAGGGATATTGATGAGCATGGAAATGATTCCCATTACCTCCACTAGTCTCTCCTCATGTCTTTGCTCTTCTCCTTCCATATCTTCCCTTCTTCTTCTCACACGATTTCTTCTCAACGTAGCCTCAATTTCCGGATTTAGTGGCAAGGGCGGAACACCATTTGATCTTGTTAGCATACACCTACAATGCCACAAATCCAAGTATCAACTTCTCACCAATAAAATCAACAAAAACAAAAATAAAAACAACAAATAACCACTTCAAACAATCCTCGAATCTCACTTATAGGCGCAAAAACTAACTCACTGCAACGGCGCCATTTGATTGGAGTGTATAGGGTAAGAGTTATTAAGATCAATCAACAAAATATCGAACCCAAGGGAGAAAGTATGCAAACGAAATTCAAGGATAAGAGTTCTAAATGGCTAAAGTTGCAACAAGCTCTTGAACTAAATCACTATAAAATGCAAGATTATGCAAACAATTTATCAAACACCTAGAATGCAAGATCAAATAGACTAAAATCAATGGGGGAATTGGGTGCAAGGGATAATCTCCATCAAGGAATCCATTATTAACAAGCTATGATTGTATCCAAATGCAAATCAATCAAATTAGAAAGCATAAACCATCATGAAATTAATCACTCCATTAATATCACAATGCCTAATGTGAGTATCCTTAGTTCTTCCCATCTCTCAATGTAGAACTCCCCAATTCATACAATCTTACAAAATTGAAACCCGATTATCACCTAATCACGTTAGCTCAACTCGCCTATTGCTAGGGTGATCAACCATTAATCAAAAGAGACAATTTTTCATGAAGCACAATTAAGAATCACAATTAGGGAGCAATCTAATTCAATTGATCACAATTATCAACAATCATAGCATGAGGCAATCACTTCATCCCTAATTTCAATTATCCCAAGCACAAAGCTATTAGCCCATGGTGCTACAAGCAAAAGCCATGGCTAGAAAATCTAATAAAGCAATTAACAATCTAATAACTACAAGCAATGAATTAAAGAGATCAAAGGGTAAGAACATCACCAATTAAGCTTCAATAGGCAAAAATAAGAATGATTAATCTTCTATAATGCTTCAATACATCTTCAATTCTTCCCACTTCTCAGCTGCAAACTTCAATTACAATCAATCAATCTACTAATCTAATGAACTAAATGTGGAATCTATCTCAATTCTAACAATCCAATGCAATTACAAGTAAATTCAAGCTACAAAATGTAAAATTCGCTCAAAGAAACTCCTAGAAACTGCTCTAAACCGCTAGAATGAATCCCTCCTCTGTTTTGGCTTCCAATGGCTTAAAAACTGAATTTTTCGGTTTTGGGCAGTCCTCGAAGTCGAGCTTCGGGCCCTCGAGTCGAGGCCTAAGAGTCGCTAACACGTTTCTTTAAAAATCTCCCGCCTCAAGTCGAGGCTTCGCCTCGAATCGAGGATTCTGCATTTTCCTATCCCTCGACTCAAGGCTCCTCCCTCGAGTCGAGCTCGCTGCCTTTTTGAAATTGTTTCCCTCCAAGATGAACCTCGAGTCGAGGTCTCATGCACCCTCGACTTCAGCCCGAGACCAGGGAATTTTTATCGAGAAGGGCTCCTGCCCGACCCCCATTTTCGTCCCGTATGTTCGTCTTTTCATTCTAAGAATATCAAGACTCTCGGTTTGGCAAAATTCCACCGATTTACCTGCAAAACGGGCGAAATACATCAAAACCTCACAAAATAATACTTTTAGGCAAAAGAGTGATACTTTTCATATTTAGGCACAAAAATCACACTTTAGCTTACTTTTTGCACTAAAATTGGCCCTAAAAACATGTATCAATTCACTCCAATCAAGATTAGATTTTGATGTGTTAAAATATAGATTATGAATTTTTGTAACTACGGTGACCAGTTGAAATGTATAGAACAGGTTGAAGTAAAGAAGTCTATAAAGTTGTAAAAATTTTAGACTAGGTTAGATATGAGAAAATCAACAGAGGTTCTATAGACTCAAGTCATCTAAGAAATTCAACTTGAAGAAGTCATCCGATTAGAGACAATAATGAAGAGATCAAGATAAGGTGAAGATCACCGAGTAGAATAAGAAAAGCGAGATCAAAGCATCGTTAGTTAGAAGACAACTAATGAAGATCGGATGATGGTGGAGCGGTTTATTTCTAGGTTCATTTTCCACAAATCTTTCTAACATCATTCCAAGCATCTCCTTCAATATATCTCTCACATCATAGAGTCCCCATTCTTCAAAATGAGAGGAAGTGTGGCATTTGATAGTCATACTCATAGTTTCTCCCATCATCATAGTAATCTCTTTACGATGCTCCTTGAAATTCAAATCCACCCCGTGGATCGAATGTTTGATCATAGTGCTCATAATACGGGAATATCTCTTGAGGTAGGGAGGAACTTCTTCACATATCCAATCTTGATAATCGGAGGGAACTTGTTGCATTAGAGAATTATCATCATAGTTCCCCAATCATCGTAGCAAAATCTTTCATAGTGTGGAGGATAAACCATACTCTCTTGATAACAATCTTGATTCCACGCGTATGAGTCGTATCCTTCCATCTAGACAACATAGCAAGTATCAAATTCAATCAAATACAACAAAACAAACACAAACACAAAGGCAACAAGTAGCCACTTCAAACAATTCCTAAGTCTCACTTAAGGCGCAAAAACTAATTCCCGACAACGGCGCCATTTTGATTGTAGCTTTCCGACAAGCGGTATTAAGACTAATCAAGTATATCGAACCCAAGGGAATAAGTATGCACATGAGGCCCTAAGAATACAAGTTATTGGTGACTATTGTTGCAAGATGGGGTTTGGCACTAAAAACTACAATATAATTGCAAGAATTAAATCAAATAACTAGCAAGCAAATGATTGAACACCTAATATGCAAAAACAAGCAACAAAAATTCAATGGGGATTGGGGTGTTAGGGATAATATCCATTAAGGAATCAATGATCAACAAGCTACGATTGTATCAAATTGCAAATCAATCAAGATAGAAAGCATAAACCATCATGAAATTAATCACTCCATTAATAACACAATGCCTAATGTGAGTATCCTTAGTACTTCTAATCTCTCAATTAAGAAGCACTCAATTCATACATTCATACACAATTATAACCCGATTAATCCCGGATCGGGTTAGCTCAACTCTTACCTATTGCTAAGGTGATCAAACATTAATCTAAAGATATAACTTTGCATGAAGCACAATGAGAATCACAATTAGGAAGCAATCTAACTCAATTGATCAACAATTATCAACAATCAAAGCATAAGGCAATCACATCATCCCCAATTTCAATTATCCCAAGCACAAAATGATTAGCCTATGGTGCTAAGAGCAAAATCCACGGGTAGAAAATCTAAGTAAGCAATTAAGAAACTAATCAACACAAACAATGAATTAAAAGGAATTAAGTGGAAGAACATCACCATTTGGCTTCAATGATCAAAAATAAGAATGCTTGAGTCTTCACAATATCTTCAATTACAATCTCCTCCTCTTCAATTACAACATGAAAATGAAAAACTAATGGATCAAATCACTAATCTAAGGTACAAATGCTTGAAATCAATCTAAATCTATGAATCTAATCCAATTACAAAGAGAATTAAGCTATGGAATGAGAATTTCGCCCAAAAATCAGTAAAATAACCGCTCTAATCTAAGCTAGGAAGAATATGCTCTGTTTTCCACTCAAATGGGCTTAAATACAAAAATTCGATTTTGGGCATCCCTCGACTCGAGGTTGGAGCCCTCGAGTCGAGGCCTTTAAGTTGCTAACATGATTTCACCATTTCGCCTCCAGCTTCGAAGTCGAGCTCCAGCCCTCGATTCGAGGGATCTCCTTTGCCCTGTCCTCGACTCGAGGCTCAAGACTCAAGTAGAGGCTTCTTCAAAATTTCGAATATCACCTTTAGGCCTTCACCCTCGGGTCGAGGCCCTAGACCACGACCAGAGGTCGAGTCCAGGAATTTTCTCTACCCGGCTCCGCATCTGAATCCCATTTTCGCCCGTCTCGATCATCGCTTCATCCTAAGAATGTCGGTACTCTCAGTTTGGCTAAATTCAACCGATTTACTTGTAAATGGGACGAAAAATATCAAATATCTCACAAGTAATACTTTTAGGCAAAGTAGTGATACTCTACACATTTAGGCACAAAATCTAACACTTTTGATCACTTTTTGCACTAAAATACACCCTAAAAATATGCATCAATTCACTCCAATCATAATACCCCCAAACTTGAAGTGTTGCTCATCCTCGAGCAACGTAGCAAATAAGCACAAAGGAGTGAATTGATTGCAATTATGTCTCATGGCACCATAGAAGAAATAGAAGACAATCGAACTCATTAATGAACATAAGCTTCAATGCAAACTATCCACTAGCAATCAAGATGAATCATGCTAAAACAAATGCAACATCAAATACTCAAATCATTGCTCCTTCCATGGAGTGTTTCACTCATCACTCAAGTGTATGAAGGAATAATGCACTCAATCATCAAATTCACAAACTTACACACCATAAGCTTGCCAAAGGACTCAATCTCAATCACAATCATTTGTGTTCAATCAAGAATCAAAGAGGTCTTTCATCAAGGTTGTAACGTAGGCTCTTTGGAATGGGTGGATGTATTTAGGTAAGAGTGACTAAAATAGTAGAGAGTTGAACGTTAGCTAAGCAATACAATACACATCTCTTCAATCTTCATCAAGCAACACTCTTTCTCTTGCATTTCAATGTTCAAACACCACCATTCACTTGAGCTTTCTTTTCTTTAGCTCACAATTGAATTTTTCTCTTCTTTCATGTTCACATTTTTTTCACAATTCAATTTTTCACAACCTTTCTTTCTTCATCATCACTTAGCACATCATCTTTCCACCATACTTTACATGAAAATCACCATCTATTAGCCAACAACCAAGCTCTACTAAACATAGGCTAATAAGGCTTATAAAAATAGGCAAATGGCTTCAATTACACTTGGTTTGCCAAAAATAAGGACATTAGGCTCAAAATGGCTAGCTAAGGAAACCAATGTTTTTGGTGGGGAAAAATTTGGCAAAGTGACTCATCAATCCAAACATGACCTCTTATCATGTTCATGAAATCACACAAAGATCAATATCAACAAGTCCAATGACAAGTTCTGCATACAAGTCAATGAATGATGCACTCATAAAGAAATCATATCAACCATATAAGATGTACGATTATAAAGGCACAAAAGCTCACGGGCTTAAATTGAACAATGAATCAAGTATTTTCAATCACATTCATCTTCACATATTTATCAATCATGCTAGCTTCAAGCCACATATCAACTCATGATCATATTAAGATTCAATAGGTCTTGCAAATCAAGCACAAGTGCACATGTACATAATCTCAAGCACACTCACTATGTCAAGAATAGTACTAAAAGATATGCAATAAGTCCACAATTAAGCTTAAAATAAATCTATGCCCACAAAAATATTCAAGGTACCCAAGATATCAATATAACATAATCATCAAAAGACAATAAGCACAATAGGTCCAAAACACATCATAATCATCATCCATACAAATCATCATAAAAATCATCATCAAATCCAAAGCATCAAGTACAATCCAATTAACCATAAATCATCAAATCAATACAATCACTCCAGAGGAATAAAAGAGAGCTAAAGGAACTAGAGGATAGGGATAGGGAAGTAGGGGAATCTCCCTAATAATTGGACGGCGGCGGTAGAGGAGGGTAGTGGCCCGGCCCAAAATTCCACGAGCTCATCTGCTGGAGGAGTGCGTACATATCATCTTGAGTCTTGAGAGACTCTTCCCGCATCCTCCTCGTCTCCTTATTAAAACGATGGGACTCCTCCATCATGCGGTATCACTCATCCTACCTAGTCGAGACACTCCGGTGCATCCTCCGATCTGTCGGCCCATATCTCCTCGGTGAGGGTCCACTGTTCGTGATGAGCTCCGGCCTCGAACTCCTCGCTACGCATCTCGTTACGCCGGCAATAGTTGATCTCGGCGTGAAGTCCTCATCCATCTCGCACAGGCTCCTCGGCTGCTCGCTTCGACTTCCTCTTCTTCGTTCCCTTCCTCTGCATCCGCAGCCTCCTCCTCGGAACCGAGATCCAGATCCGAGATCCACCTGCTGCTCATCATCATCCTCATTCAGGCACTCCATGCTCTCGGGTGTAGGCGTCAATCGCCTCGGTATGTCTTTGTGACCACATCCGGAGAATGATAGTCACAAATCCTAGAGCACCGAACACCTGTCGTTAACCTCTTGTTAGGAAGAGGGAATCGGCCACCGAGGTCTTCTTGAAAGCACCAAGTCCTACCAATGAGGTCAAGGGTCTTCATACACCTCATGGTATCGATCGTCAAATCTGGGCCCTCGAGTGCTCGTAGGTTATGCGTCGGAATGCCTAGGTGCTCGGAAATAAGAGTGATCAAACCTCCAAAATGTATCTTCTTGAATTTAGTGCTCGTCGACCTCTCGGATAGATAGCAAAGGTAGGCCGTAGCATTAAAACGGACTCCGTGGAGGAAATACCAAAGCACATATAACTCCTCGGACACCACGGCTCCTCCCTCGGATCTAGCAAATATCGTGCTAGAGAGGATCTTCTCAAGATACCTCATCACCGGGTTCGAATCCTCGTACTCTTCGACTTTCCGGAACAAAGCTGTGGATCGCTTCGGTGCCCCGAATTTGAGATCCTCCTCCTGAACTTTTTGGCATTGTACTCTCTCCGAATATTAAGCGGTGAGCTATCTGGATCTGCCGGTGCACCGATGATCTCATTGATCTCGTTCACGGTCAAGGTATACTCGTTCCCAAGCAACTCAAATGTGATCCCCAAGGAAACTTCGCCTTCCCGGCCTTGTCAAACTTCACCGTGCGGAGGAACTCGAGAGTGAGCCCCAAGTAGGTCCGCGACCTCTTAGTCAAGAAGCCGGACATGCCAATCGATCAAATAATCGTGGAATGTCCTCCTCTATACCCATGGAGACCATACGCTTATTGTCGACAAAGCGGGTCTTCACCACCTTGTTATAGATCTCCGCGTACAGAATGATATGCTTCCTCCACTTATAATCATCCCACCGAAATCCTAATTATGTTGGCATCTTAATGCGAACCTAATGGCTTGGTCTCTCTTCCGGAATTCCTCATCGGAAAAGTTATGGCCGTCTACTCCTCGAAACATCTTTCCACAAAATTTCCCAAGGCAACAATTAGCAAAAATAATAATAAGAGCAAAGTATGATAGCAATTAATCACATGAGCGAGTCAATCATCACACTCAATCTCCAATCACAAACAATCCCTTAGTGAATAAGCAATAAGCCTCAACAATTGGTCAAAACTCCAACCGAGCACATGGTAATAGAAGTGCTACACAATAAATCCCCACATTATAGCATACTCAACAAAATGGCCTCAATACTCAACATCAACCAATATTCTCACAAAAATTATGCTATTATGCTCAATAAAATGTCCAACAAAAATAAGCCATCTAATCGAGTATTTAGAACACTAACAATGATGCATAAATCACTTCTATCATCAATCACCTCAAACTTGACCAATTTCCATACATACTTTCAGTAGGAATTCCCAAATACTTATGCATAATCATTCCTAAGCCAAAATTCACAAAGACAATAAGCAACATGTCACAACACTCCTAGCATGCCTTCTAATTCATCAAACAATTCAAACCATCCATCCAAAAGGCTCAAAATTCGTCCACAAGAAATCACACAAAAAGTGTTTATAAAAATGCCCAAATGAAATCTCACATCAACACAAAATTCAAATCATCCATGCAAAAGGCTTAAAATTCGTCCACAAGAAATCGCACAAAAAGTGTTTATAAAAATGCCAAAATGAAATCTCCACATCAACACAAAATTGGCAAAAGTTACAATACCCATGCAATAATCAATCCAAGGACGAAATTAAAGAGTCAAAGGAGTAGGAATTACGTACCTTAATTGATAATTTCGGCCTAGGTATAAAACTTGAAGAACACCCTCTCACTTCTCAAAAATCCCCAAATTAATGCTAAAAAACCCTCAAAATTATGAAATTGATGAAAGGATGATGATTATGATGTGACAAAATGATGGATGATCGGAAAACGTGAGCAAATGGTCGGAAATATGGTGGAGAAGGCAAAGGGGATCGAAATAGGGCAACTCCTCGAGTCGTGGCTGCTAATCGATCGAATCGCAATTTTAAAAAATGGCCCCGACCTCGACTCGAGGCTCCACCCTCAACTCTGGGAATCTTAAAATTCAAGTCCCTCGACTCGTGCTTGTAGTTTAAAAATACGCCTCGACTCGAGGGATATGTAATTTTTCAAAATACACTAAGTATGGACCCTCGACCCGAGAGTTGGGTCACCTCGACCCGGGGTCGAGTCTAGGGAATTTTTACGGATTTCCGGACTGGCCCGACCCCCAAAACTCCTAAAAATGACCTTTCAACCCCAACGAACCCATATATGCAAAAACTAACCATTTTGGTCCCTCGATTTAAGCCCGGTCGCTCATTCGATCGAGGAGACCGGGTCTCTTCCTTTTTACTCTTTTTTCACCAACTTTTAAGCTTTCCTCCTTTTTGATCTTGAATTCCCTTGCAATTCCGATTACTTCCCATCAAATGTAGTGAGTGTACCTACAATCGGGCATAACAATCATCAAATTATTACCACTAAGAGATGCATTTCAACAATAAATGATCAACACCACCAAACTTGAATGATAACGTGAATTCAAAGTTTGGAATGAGAGTGATAAAAATACATATGCAACTCTACATGGTATCAACAATAAGCTCAATACCCTAAATAAATCCCATAGCAAGATATCATAACCTCCTAATCATGAACAATTCAATTCCTAGCTAATTCTCCAAACAAAACCAAAAACACAAAAAGCACAAACACACAAAAGAAATAAAAAGGGGATGGGTTGCCTCCCATCAAGCGCTATTTTTATTGTCCTATGCTAGACTTATTCATTAAGTTCAAACTCTCTTCATCGGAATGGCCAAGGATATCGGTCCTCCTTGCCATTATATCTCATCCTTTGAGCTTCATAATCTAGGAGCTTCTCCTCATTGGTAGGCCAACCACACCAATATATGCACAATGTCCATGGTTGTCCCCCTTGCTCTCCCGCCATTATCCTTCTCCGTTTTCATTTCTTTCAAGGATGCCCAAGCGCTTCTTTAATTCTTTCCTATAGTCAAAGTTCACAAGAGGTAAAATTAAATCAATAGAAGCATCAATTTCAATTAAAGTATATATTGAAGAGTTAGAAGGTTTAGAAATGCTCATTTCATTCTTCAATGCTTCATTCGATGCTTCTAGATTTTCTTGTACATTGTTGCTCATGTCCATTAATGGACATTCTGTTGGTCCCACGAATTGAGTATATTATTAAGAAACTTGAAACAACCTTCTAGGGAAAATCTAGAGGGGAGGGTTGAATAGATTTTCAAGGAAACAAAGTTTACACAACGGAAATCAAGTTTAAGCTCAATTTTAAACGAATAAAAAGCAATTTAATTTTGAGTCTGAAATTGAATTTGATTTAAAGTAGAAATTGATTAAGAACAGATAAGTAGGAAAGCGATAAAGAACACAACAATTTACGGTGGTTCGGATCTTACCGATCCTACATCCACTCTCCTCCTTCAACTTGAAGAAGGGTCTCGTCTACTACTTACTTACTCACTTGCCAACGTACAACTTACAACTTTACAATGATGATATTCTAAACTTCAACCTATCTTCAACTCCTAAACTTTTCTCGGAAATTCTAACTATACGGTGCAAGAGTGTGTTGAAGATGTACAAAATAGTGTTCTATAAACACTTAGAATTTGTGAAAAACTTCTTTGAAAACTTGTGAATTATCAAAGTGAAAGTGAAGAATGAATTCGTTCGAAAATAAAGTTATGCCTAGACCTATTTATAAGCACGGGAGACAGTTAGTTTGTTGTTACAAACTAAAAGCGCATAACAAACTTAATCTTGATAATCGGCTCTTATCTTCGATTGATCTTTGTCTAGTCGTCTGCGGTGACTTGGTGAAGACTTGCCTTTCTTATTCTACTCAGCTTGTCTTGACCTCATCTCGAGCTCTTCGTAGTTGTCTCCTACGGATGACTTGTCTCAAGCTCGTCTCTAGATGACCTCTACCTCTTCAATCCTCGGTTGACTTATCCAGCTCTTCCTAGTCCTGATCACCTAGTCTCGATCTTCACCTCACTGTTCTTCAAGTTAGCCGATCATCGGAGTTGATCCTTTTTAACTCATCAAAACTTCTTCTAATTTAACAATTTTTCCCTTTTTGATTAAGTTAAAAGCGCAAGAAAGAGACACACTCACAATCGATGTTAGTCAAAGTTATTCAAGATAATCAAATAGTAACATTAAAAGCAAATTCACACTTAATTCGTATTTATTCATATTAGAGAACTTAATTCACACTTAGAAAAATTTTGAAAAAGTTTTACAAAGAATTTTTAAAGAAACATTCTAAGCCAAAATACTTTTTCGGATGATTAGCACTTAGAAAAGTTTTAAGTCTTAGGACTTGGGAAAAATTTTAAACTTAGAAAATTTTTGAAAATTTTAATCTGAGATGGAAATTTTCTCAGATGATTAATCACTTAGAATTTTTTTAAGTTTTCATAGAATGCAGTAAAGAAAGCTTAAAAATAAGAAAAGGTATGTCGATAAGGTTCGGTATATTCATTCACACATTTACAGATTACAAAAATGAGATAAGGAAAGAAAATCCTGTTCTATCGGACTCCCCATCGGCTTGATTCTCGGGACATCTAGCCAAGTGAAGACCCTCACTCTTAGCCGTTTGAGCTCTTCTTCGTCTGTGAGCTTGGACTCCACTTGACTTTGGCAATGACTGTCTGACCCAAGCTAAGTCAAGTGTCCCATCTTCATTCGGCTTTGGCTTGGCATGCTCATAGGCCGGGCGACGAGGTCGCAGCTTGAACACTTGACTTGCCTCATCGAGCACTGCCATACAGATCAAGATCTTCATTTTCCATCCATGCATGCCATTGCATGTCTTCATCGATTGCACCGGTTGGAGAATTCTTTAGGATGTACCAAGAGTACATCCACTTGGCATCCATGGCCTTCTTTTTATACTCCTCGGTGTACTTGCCGATTACCATCTTGGGTGGCGCGAGATGAGCAATGGACAGGGCGGAAATCCGCTTCATCGGCTGCTTTGGAGACCCATTTCAGGTGTCCTGTCCCATTTCAGCTCGGCTCCCTCTCCCGGCTTCTTGGGCGCTTCTTTTCCTTCCTCTCATACATCTCTTTTTCAAAGATGGATACGCCTTATCTGCTCATCGAGAGGTTGGAGAAGTCAGGTTCTTTCCTCTTTCTTTTAGCCTTTTCTCGATTTGGGGATGGTTAGCTCGAGCCGCTTCCTTCTCTGCTGCCTTCCCTTTGCCCTTGCCCTTGGCCTCGGGCTTTTAGATTCTTTTAATCGAGCTAGCAGCTTCTCCGTCTTCTCCTCGTCTTCCTTCTTCCTCTTCTCCTCATCCTCGCGGATGGCATCCTCGATCTGAGTCACCCTCACTGTAAGGCGGCGAGCTCATCCGACTTTTTTTAAACTCCGCCTTCGCCGCCTCCCGGTTCAGGTGAGTCGGCTTTTGAGTAAAGCCTCGTACGATATCGCCTAGACATTAGCCGAGAGGGTGTCCATCTTTCCTTGCCCAGCTCCTTCCCCCTTTTGACTTCATCTTTGAGGGCTCGGAGCTGGTCCTCCAATTCAGCATAACGTATTCTCAAGTCGATTTATCTCGATGTCGGCTCTTGCACTAGAATATTGTTGTCTGGCTGCTATCTTCTCCTTCAGCAGCCTAACCTCTTCCTTCTCCGGCTGCCCGGACTACCACCAAGTGCGGAGCCGAGTTTGTCCCGATAGATTGCGGGAGATATTCATCTCGGCTATCCGCATATTGGCTAACATCGTCTTAGTAACGGCCCACGACAACTTGACGTGTCTTCTTCTCCATCATCCGCTCCACCTTACGATGATCTTTTTGTGCAAGTCTTGAAAGGCGGAGGAGATGGCGGAGAGAGTGGGCTGGGGTCTTCCTCTCGAGGATTCGGATGATGAGGAAAGGGAGGGGGTTTTGGACTGGGAGCTTATCCGGATATCTCCAAAAATGTTATGGGAGAGATCCGGAGCTTGGACTTGTGGGGAGGGTTGAGATGAGGTGGGTAAGTCGATTGTGGGGGAGGGGATTTCTAGTGGTGGAGAAGATGGAAGGGGAGGTATTTCAGAGGAGGGTGGTGGAGATGATGTTGGCCGAGAAGTGGTTGGTTGAGGGGGATGGTGCGGAGTTCGGCGGTTGGTTGAGGTGGGGTTGAGGTTGAAGGTAATAAGGCGGAGGGGAGATGGTGGTTATTGGGGTTGGGGAGTAGATGGGTCCGGTAAGAAAAGAAAGAAAGTCGGATGGGGATTGAGGTGGGGAAGTGGCTTGAGTTTGGGGGAGAGGAGAGGGTGAGGTTCCGTGTTGGACTGATATGGGAGTAGGCTATTTGAGAGGCTCGAGGTGCCGCTGGGTCACCTCTTCATCGCGAGTGGGTTGGAGAGGGGAGGGAGAAAGACTTGCAGAGTGATTGGAGTGAATTGATACATGTTTTTAGGGCCAATTTTAGTGCGAGAAAAGTGAGCTAAAGTGTGATTTTTGTGCCTAAATGTGAAAAGTATCACTCTTTTGCCTAAAAGTATTACTTTGTGAGGTTTTGATGTATTTCACCCGTTTTGCAGGTAAATCGGTGGAATTTAGCCAATTCGAGAGTACTAGTATTCTTAGAATGAAAAGACGAACATACGGGACGAAAACAAGGGTCGGGCCCGAGCCCTTCTCGATAAAAATGCTCTGGTCTCGGGTTGGAGTCGAGGGTGCACAGACCTCGACTCGAGGTTCATCTTTGGAGGGAAACAATTTCAAAGACAGGATCCTCGACTCGAGGGAGGAGCCTCGAGTCGAGGATGGGAAAAATGCAGGAAGCTAGACTCGAGGGCGAGACCTCGACTCGAGGCGGGAGAGATTTTTAAAGAAACGTGTTAGCGACTCTTAGGCCTCGACTCGAGGGCCTCGAAGCTCGACTCGAGGAGTGCCCAAAACTGAAAAATTCAGTTTTTAAGCCATTGGAAGCCAAACAGAAGGGGATTGATTCTAGCGGTTTAGAGCGGTTTCTAGGAGTTTCTTTGAGCGAATTTTACATTTTGTAGCTTGAATTTACTTGTAATTGCATTAGATTGTTAGAAGATTGATAGATTCTACATTTAGTTCATTAGATTAGTAGATTGGTTGATTGTAATTGAAGTTTGCAGGTGAGAATTGGGAAGAATTGAAGTTGTATTGAAGCATTGTACAAGATTAATCATTCTTATTTTTGCCTATTGAAGCTTAATTGGTGATGTTCTTACCCTTTGATCTCTTTAATTCATTGCTTGTAGTGATTAGATTGTTAATTGCTTTCTTAGATTTTCTAGCCATGGCTTTTGCTTGTAGCACCATGAGCTAATAGCTTTGTGCTTGGGATAATTGAAATTAGGGATGAAGTGATTGCCTCATGCTATGATTTTTGATAATTGTGATCAATTGAATTAGATTGCTCCCTAATTGTGATTCTTAATTGTGCTTCATGAAAAAATGTCTCTTTTGATTATTGGTTGATCGCCCTAGCAATAGGCGAGAGTTGAGCTAACGTGATTAGGTGTTAATCGGGTTTCAATTTTGCATGATTGTATGAATTGAGGACTTCTACATTGAGAGATGGGAAGAACTTAGGATACTCACATTAGGCATTGTGATATTAATGGAGTGATTAATTTCATGATGGTTTATGCTTTCTAATTTGATTGATTTGCATTTGGATACAATCATAGCTTGTTAATCATGGATTCCTTGATGGAGATTATCCCTTGCACCCAATTCCTCCATTGATTTTAGTCTATTTGATCTTGCATTCTAAGTGTTTGATAAATTGTTTGCATACACTTGTCATTTAATTTCTTGCATTTTGTAGTGATTTAGTTCAAGAGCTTGTTGCAACTTTAGCCATTTAGAACTCTTATCCTTGAATTTCGTTTGCATACTTTCTCCCTTGGGTTCGATATTTTTGTTGATTGGTCTTAATAACTCTTACCCTATACACTCCAATCACAGAGGCTCCAAAGATTGTACCTTTTTAGGAGAGGGGAGGGAGTCCTTTCGCAGCCGATCTCCGGACTTCACGGGATTGGACCACCGCCGCTGCTATCTCCGGGGTTTGAGCTTC
This sequence comes from Paraleonurus japonicus, assembly GCA_030762865.1. Taxonomy (NCBI): domain Eukaryota; kingdom Viridiplantae; phylum Streptophyta; class Magnoliopsida; order Lamiales; family Lamiaceae; genus Paraleonurus; species Paraleonurus japonicus. The sequence continues at coordinate 27,196,744 of CM061060.1, forward strand.
TTCACCAGAGACTAGGGCCGAGCAGAAACGATGCCTCTTTCTCTGAGATTTTCACCGGTCTCCTCCTTTTCGTCGCCTTCTCCTTCACTTCATTGGCTGTGAAGCCTCACCAGCTCACTGTCGGCTCAACAGCCTTGCTCCTCCTCCTCCTCCTCGGTGAGGGTTCCGCCACCCTCACCTCACCGCCTCCACGTCTAAGTCAGCTGGCCCGCTGATCACCTCATATTTGGTGAGGAGCCCTTCTGCTTTTAGGGCTATTTTTAGTGCAAAAGTGAGCTAAAGTGTTAGTTTTTGTGCCTAAATGTGAAAAGTATCACTCTTTTGCCTAAAAGTATTATTTGTGAGGTTTTGATGTATTTCGCCCGTTTTGTAGGTAAATCGGTGGAATTTTGCCAAACCGAGAGTACCGGATTCTTAGAATGAAAAGACGAACATACGGGACGAACGGGGTCGGGCCCAGAGCCCTTCTCGATAAAAATTCCACGATCTCGAGTTCGAGTCGAGGGTGCACAGACCTCGACTCGAGGTTCATCTTTGGAGGGAAATCATTTCAAAAAATTGTGCAAGCTCGACTCGAGGGAGGAGCCTCGAGTCGAGGGGGACGAAAATTGCAGAGAGCTCGACTCGAGGCTGGAGAGAAATTTAAAGAAACGTGTTAGTGTTGGTCCCTGGACGAGATGTGCAAGGAGGTGGAAAGTCTAGAAGGGGGTTGAATAGACTTTACCACACTCAAAACTTTTTACAACTTTTCGTGAGCTGAGTGTGAGGTTAGAAGACTTTGAAGTCTTCTGCGGCAAGGTACTCGAGTGTGCTAAGTGAGATCGGAGACTTGAAACTCGAAGTCTTACGATGGTGCGGAAGCTAATCTCGTGTGTGTATTTGAAAAACCCTTTTAAAGAAAACCTTCTTGAGGTTAGAAGACTTTGAAGTCTTCTACAGCAAGGTTGATGCGGAGTTTATTAAAGCGATGAATGAGCGATTATAATTATGAATGCGAGAAAGTCATAAAGGCACAAAGATTTTTATAGTGGTTCGGATATAACGATCCTACGTCCACTCTCCCCGATTCCACAGGGGCCTTACTATCCACCAAACTCGGTCTTGTCTCCTCTAATCTCCTTGAGGATTCGACCACAGAAGTTTAACAAGTTCCCGCCCTTGGTACAATCGATTCGATCTTTGAGTGTTTAACTCTTAGATCTAAAACAATCAACCTTTTCTCGACCGAGATAATGAAAGGTGATTTACACTTCCTTGACCAAAAATAAAACTCTTAGAAAATTCAACGTGTTCGATCAATTTCTCGGTATGAAGAGTTAAGCGTGTATTTCAGTGAGTGAAGAAGTTATTCTTAATGTTTCTCGCGCGTGTATCTCTTTTTGAAAATCCTTCACTTCAGTTTTTATGATTCTCAATTTGACTAGCCGTTAGGCTAATTTGTCAATCAGATCTTCAAAGAAATGGTAAGTGATCGTTGGAAGATTTGTTTGACTTTGGAGAATTGATTTTCCGATACCAATCAATTATGTCGTGATTGATCTTGATTGATAATCAAATCTTCACTTGACCGACTTCGAGTATCTTAGAGTTATCTTTCGACTTTTGTTATCCCCGATGAATTTCTTGAAGTCAACTCTAGCAACTTTCAACCTTGCTCCGGACATCTAAAGCTTGCTGTAGCATGGATTCCAACCTTGCTATCTTCACTTGAACCTTTCTTGACAATACTTCTTTTTGCGTAACTCTTATCATCTCTTCTTGATCTTCATGACGCCCTTCTAAATGACTTCGAACGAAATCTCTCTTAGATCTTTAAGTCTTCTTATCAGCGGCCTTTAGTTCTCAACCAATCTGATATGAAGGTTAAGCCTAGCAAGTTTAAGCATTTCTAAGACATAAACCCTATCTAGATCATCACCGACTAACGAGTTCAAATGGTCCTATTACACATAGGTTTTAAGAACATCATCAAAACATACAAATTCAAATCCTAACAAATTCCCCCTTTTTGATGATGTTAAAACCTTCTTGAGAAGCTGCTCACAAACAAAGATAAGCGAAAGAAAGACAAAGAGACCTTAAAAAGATCTCAATCAAAACCAGCTGACAACGAGAAGTTGTCTAGGCGCAAAACATTCACTTCTATTCATATATATATCGATCGGTACAAATTACGAAGTGAAAAACAAAAAGAACAAGAGAAAACAAGGAAATGCATAAAAAGATAAGTACTAACATCAGCAGCTTCTCGGCGGTCTAGCTTCTCAACCAGAACCTTCATGTCTTCCTCACCATACCTTCGAAACCCTGTTGGAACGTTTAGCCACTCATACACTCTATCATAGAGTTCTCTGTTATTTGTTCCAATAGGTGGGTTGACCTCGGCCAAGCAGATTTTGAGCGTCCTGCGAACACTCACCTGGTCAAACTTCCCATCTGCTGTGGTCGAGTAGGAATCTTTTCAAATTCGGCGCTTGAAGGTTCGGGTTGAATTCCACGAAGCTCTCGGAATATACGCCGAGAGATTCTTGTGCTTTTCCTCCATCCAAGCAAAGAATGTTTCATTCGCTGTGGCCCCGACGCCTTGATACTCTTGCAGACATAGTATGAGCGGATGAAATCCCTCTTTGCTGCTTTCCGGTCCTCAAATCTCTCCGGAGGACAAAGCAATCATCCACAAAACCATCGAATTGTGGGGAGGATAAAGTCTTCCTCGGCCTCTGCTCCAGCCAGCTTCTTTCCTTTCTTACCACTGCTTCTTCCTTGACACGGCGGGTTTTGCTTTCTGACAGACTTTCTTCGGTATGAACCGCTTTTACATGTTTGCTCTCCAGCACATCCACATCTTTCCCTTGCTTCCCTAGTAGCTTGATCATCTTGTGACTATCCTTCTCTTCCATCCTTCTAGTTTCTAAGTCACCGAGAAAGGCTTCCTCATGCAAAGCCTCCAACTCTTCTTCACGAGACTTTCCTTGAACTTTTCGGTACATCTTAACCAACCTTCTCCTTTTCGGTGGTTGGGAACTCGACCTTCATCTTCACCCATTCCAGCAGACTCTCGCAATGCCCTTTTCAACTCTGCTTTTTCTTTCCGTTCCAACAGAAAACTTTCATGACCTCCGGCCTATCTTTGAGATCCTTCAATTCTTTATCCTTAGCCTCATCTCTGTCAACCATCTCGGTTCTCAATGGCTTTCCCCCTTTTAACATCATTCAAAAGAGGGTCCACCGACCTTCCATTTCCGTCATCTTGGCAAGGATATCCCGTCGTAGGCGATAAACTTTTCCGTGAACTTCTGCCGATTCGGCATACTCACCGCTATTGGAGAAGCAATCTTCTCATCGATTTTGAGCAGAATCTTTGAGCAGCAGCGATGTCGGCCGCAGTAGCTGTAGCCGTCTCCGTCAATCTAGCATTTGCCTCACCGGCGATCGCAATTTGCTTTCCCATGTCCAGCATAGATGATTGGATAGCCGCATTCTCGATCAATTCCTTCCTTTAATCGTGCTTCCATGGCACTCGAGTTTCTTCAATCGATCTTCCATCTTTGTCCGAAATCTGTCCTCAATCGCCTCTCTTTCAAAGAAACACCTTCCCGAGAGTGGCTTGGCTTTCTCACCTTCAGCCTTTACACTTTCAACGTGCTTTCTCACCTCATTTATGTTGTTCAACATCATGCCGTAAAGTGTTTCGATGATAGTCTCCTGTTGCTCGAAAAACATATCGGCGGCGGTTTGACGGATCAAAGAGGGGGCCGTACGAATGGCGGCCTCGATGTAGGACTTGGACGACTCAATAGACTCGGCAAGAGGAGTGTATTTAGCAGCCAATACAGAAAACATTGAAGCATACTGTTGTGTTAACTCAAAGCAAACTTTGAGGAGTAAGAGTTATACAGATCCTCATGAACAATAACGAGGCATAAAATTTGGCAAGCGTACGAGATGTAAAATCGGGAAGAGGAGGAGGGATAGTAGAAACACCTTTCTTGATTTCTTCAGAACTGTAAAAGAAGATCACGAACTACCTTCAGCAGGTTCTGGTTCATCCATCAGCGAGCAACTAGGCATACAATTTGATGATCTCGTGGTTAGGTCAAAAGCTTTGGCAACTCCGGCCTTGTTACGTAGTTCGAACTCCCATAGAGAGAACTCATTATGGCCAATCTCATTTGCCGGAAGAATAAGATCATCTATTGCTCCCACCGCATTTCTCCATACTAGGATGTCTATCACAGGCTTCGCTCCTCCGACATATCCCGTAATCTAGGAAACTTGCTGTCCACCCAAGTAGAAACCTCGGTAATCAAACACTTCTCAAATGGGCCACGAGGTCTATCGGCAAGGTTAACCATCTGCATTGGGACATCTCCAACCATACCTCCACTGGGATCACCCTCGAACCTGGGTGATAGGCTCAGCGGCACCCATGCCCGCAACATCATCGCCAATTTCCATCGGTGCGCAAGCTTGGAAGAAGAGGGAATCTCGAAAGAGAAGGAAAGCGGAATTGGTACTGTTCCTCCCTCTTTGGCGGATTCATGAGAGACCATCTCTTCAAAGATCCGAAATTGGAGAATCATCAACCTCCATTGCATCCACCACCGACGATCCTTTCTTTCCAGAGATACCTTAGGAGGCATCTGTGCTCCTGCAGTCACGGCGCTCACCGAATCTTTCCGGGTTGCCACGGTGAACCTCTTTGCCTTTCTCTGCGGTAGGCTGTGAAATCGGAATTTGATCTTCGCCGCGAGAAGACTTCCGAGTCTTCTCCCCTGTACTAGCAGCCTTTGAACTTGCCGGTGCACGATCACTAATATCCGAATCTTTGACAGCCTCATCTTTTCCACCAATATCCATCACCGGGGCAATTCCTCCGATGGGTGACACATCTGCGGGTTCCCCTCAATCTCGGCTTTGGTCTTCTTCATCATCGAATCGGGAGGACCACCGAGCTCCTCATCCTTATTCAGCATAAACTTTGCCTTGGTGTATGGTTTCGTCCACTTTGGGTCCCACGCCGTGTTGGGCATCACCCTTTCCAAGAATACCGTAATCTTGTTCGACATGGAAACGTATTGTTCCACAGCCCATACCTTAACGGATGTCCAACCACCTCTGTCCGAAAGAACTGTTCTTTTCCTTCTGCGAGAATCTCAAAGAATTTCTTGACCCAATCACACTCGACTCCATCCACAATTGCCTTTAAAGCACACAAACGCCTCTCGACTTACCGAGTCCATACTGCGGCGTTCACCAAACATCACTTTCACCATGATGTCAAACAACGGTCTATACTTCCTTTTGAGATATGCTTTCTTCAAATCCGACACATGATGCCGACATGAAGTTTTCGCTAGAGAGCGAAAGGCTTCGAGATGATTATCGACATATAAGATTAAGGTCAATACCTTGCGGTGATAACCCTAAATGTTGATGAACATCCTCTCGTCCGATGGTGTGGACTGCGGCCAAACAACATCGTTTGATCCTGTTCTTACCAAAGTCACCACGAACCAAAGCTGTACCACATAAGCATCAAGAGTTCGTCGTTCGGGAGAATGAGCCGAGCAAGATCTTGATACAAACCCCGATCAGATAGGAGATTCAGAATCTCCACTTGCTTCCCATTGTCCAGCTTGTTCTAAAATCTACGGATAATTCCTCCGTACTTTCTCTCGATAGAACCGGAGGGTCGAGAGTCTTGTGTTTCCTACTATTGTTTTAAGAAGATTGCTTTGGAGCCATTGATATTAACTCGGAGAAAGTGAACAAAGATCGGAAGAAGGAAAGAGATGAACAATAGTATGAAGTAATGAGGAAGAGAGAGAAAATAACACCAATTTATAAGAAAGAAGAAAGAAACCGCTAAAATTTTAAAATTACAAAATAAGATTTGAGCGTTGATTGGCATATTGCGATCGGATCGAGCGGTTATAAATTAAGCGGTTCGAATTCCGAAAAGTGCGTGTCCTCGGCTCTGGATTTGAAAAAAAAGGTAATTTTCCAAAATTTGAGAGATTTTCGGGTCCATGAGAAATAGAATAGGAAATAATATTTTAAAGGAAAATTATCCCATACCCCATGGTTGAAAAGATTTGATTTGACAATTCACAGCGTTAATTTTCGAGCCGAGGATAAGTAAGGAAATAAAATATTCCGAAAATTAATTTAGCTACAAGAAACAAGGAATATTTTATATCAAGAATAATTTTTAAAAAATGAATAAACAAGTAAATCGAGAGAGTAAGAGTAACATATATACATCGGTTGATATTGTAATCAGCGATACCACTTTAATCTTTGTAGCAACAAGGTTTTAGACCCTTCTCCAGCGGGTTTGAAAGTTCGCTGCAGCGAGGCTTTTATACTTTTCTTGACAAGCTTTATACTCTGCTTGACAAGCTTTATACCTTTCTTGACAAGCTGTTTTCCTGGATCTAATAGACCTAGTTCCACCGATAGATCTCTAAACCGTGCTTACGCAAAGGTTTTGTAAAAATGTCTGCTCTCTGTCGATCTGTATGAATCTTTTCCATTCGAATGTTTCTCTTTTCGACATGATCTACGATGAAGTGATGACGTATATCCACATGCTTGCATCTTGTGTGAAATCGATTACGAGTAATAGCAATTGCCTTTATTGCTATCACAAAAGATAGGAATTTCTTTAGTGATAATGTGATAATCTTGTAATTGTTGACTTATCCAAAGTAGCTGTGAGCAACAACTTCCGCGGCCATATACTCTGCTTCCGTGGTTGATGTAGCCATCAAGTTTGCTTCTTAGAAAACCACGAGACCAGCTTACTTCCAAGAAATTGACAAGTACCTGTGGTTGATTTTCTATCGATTCTACAACCACCATAGTCTGAATCGAATATCCACCGAGTTCCAAATTGTCATCAGCGAGGATACCAAAGACCCAAGTTTGTGGTACCCTTGAGATATTTTAAGATCTTCTTTGCGCATCCAAATGACTTTTCTTTGGATTGGCTTGAAATCTTGCGCATACTCCAAGCTGCAAAGAAATGTCAGTGCGCTGGCTGTTAGGTACAAGAAAGAACCTATTAGTCCTCGGTACATAGTCGAGCAACACTTTCACCATCCTCATCTGGATCCATCTTGTAATTTGTCACCATGGGAATTTTTGCATCCTTGCTTGTTATCATTCTAAATTTTTCTAGCATATTTTTGGTATACTTTGCTTGATTTATGAATATTCCTTTTGAAGTTTGTTTGACTTGAAGTCCTAAGAAATAATTCATTTCCCCATCATAGACATTTCAAACTTACTTTGCATCAATTTACTAAATTTTTCACAAAGCTTCTTGTTTGGTGATCCAAAGATTATGTCGTCCACATAAATGCATACTAAGAGAATATCACGATCTTCTTCAATTTAACAAAGTTCGATCAATCTTCCCTTTACTAAATCCATGATCAAGTAGAAAGCGTGATAATGTGTCATACCAAGCTCGAGGGCTTGTTTTAGTCCATATAAAGCTTTCTTCGGGCGGTATACTTGATCTCCTTGTACGAAACACGGAGGTTGTTCAACGTATACTTCTTCTCGCAAGAACTCCATTTAGAAACGCTGATTTTACGTCCATTTGATATACTCTGAATTTCATATATGCTGCATATGCAAGGAATAATCTTATAGCTTCTAATCTTGCTACTGGGGCAAACGTCTCATCATAGTCAATTCCTTCATTTGTGAGTAACCTTGCATAACGAGCCTTGCTTTATTTCCGATAACCTCATCTTTCTCATTTTTCTTGTTCTTGAAAACCCACTTTGTTCCAATCACTTTTTGATGTTTTGGTCTATCAACGAGTATCCAAACATCTTGTCGTGTGAATTGATTTAGTTCATCTTGCATAGCTTCTATCCAGTTTGTGTCCACCGGTGCTTCTTCAATATTCTTTGGTTCTTGAAGAGAGACATAGCAAACTAAACAAACCATCTAGATTTATCCTTCTTCTTGTTTTGACTCCATCTTGAGGATTACCTAAGATTAAATCAACGGGATGATCGTCATCCAATTCCTTCTATTAGATGCGTTCAACTCTTAGAAGGCATTATTGGAACATCATCTTGAGTCATTCCCCCTTGATTTGATAAATTTATATACGGAGTTACGGGTGAGTCATCAGCGGGTCTTGAGATTACTTCAAGAGACTTTGTTACGCATGAGTCTTCTCTTGTCTCAAGAATACCTTTTCCTATTTACGCCAACTTTGAGATTTCTTTGATCATCTTGAGAATCGGAATCTAGAATAGGTAAATGAACCTTGACATAATTTGTCTTATCCTTGAGTTCAAGTTTCTCAAACCCTTCGCTAGTGACTCTTCTCTTCCTTTGTCCTTAGACTCAACAATAGATTCATTAAAAACCACATGAGGTGTTTCTTCCACAACAAGGGTTTTCCTATTAAAAACTCGATAAGCCTTGCTTGTCTTTGGAATATCCTAAAAATATCCCATCAATGACCTTGGCGTCAAAAGTTTTTAACTTGGATTTGCCGTTGTCATGAATGAAACACACTGACCAAAAACACGAAAGAAAGAAACACGAGGAATTCTACCTTTCCATAACTCATACGGTGTCTTTCCATATTCTTTGGTCGGCAAACTTCGATTACGAGTATAGCATGCGTATTCACAGCCTCTGCCCAAAACCTCGAGGAACATTGTATTCTCGCTAGCATTGTTACGCGGCTTCCTTGAGTGTTCTGTTTCTCCTCTCGGCAACACCATTTTGTTGTGGAGTGCGGGCGTGACGTTTCATGTTGAATTCCAGCTTCTTTGCAATACATCGCTATGTGAGAGTTTAAGAATTCTGTTCCTTTGTCACTTGATCCTTACAACACTTTCTCCTTTCTCGTTTTGTAATCTCTTGATAGTTCCGGTAATCTTGTGATGGTTTCATTCTTCTTGAACATAAATATCACCCATGTGAATCTAGAATAGTCATCTACCACCACCAAAGTGTATTTTCTATCACCGAAGCTCAATGGGGATACCGGGCCAAATAAATCCATATGAAGTAACCTGTAGTACCCTACTTGACGTTAGATACGAAACTTCCTTGAATGAGGCCTTAGTTTGCTTTCCTTTGCACGAGTCACAAATCTGATCTTTTGAGAAAACTTCATTTGGCAAGCCTTCTACAAGAGACCTTACGGCTATCTTGTTTAGCGTTTTGAAATTTATGTGACTCAATCTCTTGTGCCATAACCACTTGTTTTCAAGTACTTTTTGCTACAAGGCATGTATTGCTTGGACATTTCGAAATTCGCAACATAAACATTTCCCTTTCTCAAGCCGCTTAAAAGTACACGATCATTTAAGCCACTCAAAACAACACACAAAGAACTAGAGAACTTAAGCTGAGTATCCCTTATCACGGAATTGTGAGGCTGAAAGCAAGTTATGCTTTAATCCTTCCACGTAGAAAACTTCCTCCACACGTACATCTCCAATGTATAGAGTCCCAACACCTTTGGTAATACCAAAGTTATTGTCTCCAAATACCACCCGTGGGCCATTTTGTGATTTTATTGAGCTCAAGAGTTGCTTGTTTCCGGTCATATGCTTCGAGCACCCACTGTCGATGTACGAGACAATTTTCCCCAAAGAACCTCTCTTTCATGTCCCACGGCGTCACTGCACGTTTAGTTAAGTTTTAGGTACCCTTTAGGTTTGGGTCCTTGAGGGTTAGCACAATCTTTAGGAATCCATAGGAATAGATTCTTCTTATCGTATTCGTAAGATCTTATCCTTCTTCCATACATATCAACATAGACAACCTCATCCTTTGGTGCCTTCTTGAATGTTTGTCTATGGGTGTCGATCTGTTCCTTCCGTAAAACTTTTGACCCTTCGAGGTCCTCTAGATGAAGTGATCAGCCGTTGTGCAATGGTTCGAGGATTTTGATGATAAGGGTACGTTCTACTTGAGCCATCAAAAGATTCATATCTCACGAGGCACGAGATGACTTAGTAGATTGATTAGCAAGCTTTGAAGTTTGCTTAGATTGTGTAGTCTTGGTGAGGCTGTCTCCACGAGAGATGGTTTCGGCTGATATCTACCTTTCGACCTTCTTTGAGGTTTCTTAAGTTGGGATTCCCCCTTCTTTTGATACCTCATCGGTTGTTTAGGTTGTTGAGTATAACTACTCTTCTTCCCATTCGGTGATTTCTTTGGGTCGACAACCTTTTACCCTTATCGGTAGGTTTAGGTTTGGAACCCTCTCCTACCAAATCATTTCCCTTAACATGTGTACTCTTCTTAAGTACACTTGTTTGAACTGGTGAGGATTGGGCAATGGTAAAACCAATTCCCTTCTTTTCGTTAGGTGTTTGAGACGATTCAACTATTGTTTGAACTGCGTGAGAAGCTTTGTTCAGTTGATCCAACCTCAAACTTAAACGTTCCTCACTTGATTTTATACGCTCATGCCGATGGAAAAGTTCATCGAATTTCGCTTGTAGAATCTTCAACCGATCGGTTTTCTCAAGATTCTCGGCAAGCAACCTTTCTACCAAAGAAACCTGTTCGGTATACTTCATTTTAAGAGTATTTAACTCTTCCGAAGTTATCACGATTAGAATCTGTTAGTGTCTCGGATGTCTTGCTAATAGATTCTTGTGTAAATCGATCAATTTCTTCTTTCAAGCTCACATTCTCCTTTTCCACACGGTTGTAAGCATTTATAGCAGGTTTTGAGATCTTCCATTAACTTATCAACAAAGTTATGGTCAAACTCTTACGCAAAAGACACACGAGAAGCGGACGAAGAGCGGGAATCGAAAGTACCTCATCTCCTTTGGCCATAAGACACAAATCATTGTCTGAAGAGAAGTCTCAAGATGATGTTGAATCACTTGAAAGAGTATCCTCCTCTTCAGCCACCAAAGCACGTTTGTCTGCCAAACTTTACATTTCCTCATCAATCTCTTTTCTTCTCTTTCTCTTGGAGTTAGATCTGGACAATCATAAGCCGAAATGTCCCGATTTATGACAATTATAGCAAGCATCACTTCTTGAGGATCTTCTTGGACTAGAATCCCTTTTAGGAGAAAAGTCTCTTCTTTTTGGACTTTCTTCTCTTTTTCTTTCTGGAGTCTTGAACCTCCTATCCTCCTTGAAATCTTCTCGGTCTCTTATACGAAGATTTGTTTCGGACCAAACCGGTTTTCTTAGAATTCTTCCAATGTCTTCTATATTTTCCAAATTTCGAATTCATTTTATCAAACTTTAAGTCGTAAGGCCATTTGTTCTTTCAAGCTTAAATCCTCTCCAATAGGTTCTTTTGATGACTGATTCAAGTGACCTTGAAAGCAACTTCCTTTCCAGTAGAGTTTGAATTTCCTTCGTCCTCGTCTTCTTCTTGTTTCAAATCATATTCATGAGCTTTCAAATGTGAAAATAACTCATGATGACTTATCTGCTCGGTTCTTTTGTATCTTTGATCACCGTGATCTTGACTCTCCATTTACTAGTTAGAGATCTCAATATTTTGTTGTTGATTTCCTTCTCGGTATAAGACTTTCCTAATGAACTTGCTTTATTGATGATATTTGTCGAGTCTTAGATCCAAGTGATCTATTGTCTCATCGAGCTTCATCTTAAATGTGTCAAACGAATGTAGAATAGACTGCAACTTATTTTCTTTAATTTGCTCCGAACCTTCACACATGAGTGCTAGGGTTTCCCACATCTCTTTTGCGGTCTTACATGTCTTGACTTTCTCTGTAAGCTCTCTGGTTAGAGTCTCTATGATCTCTGTCCGAGCAATTTGATCAAGATTAAATAGTTTCCTTTCATCATTTGACATTTCACTCCTTTTCTTTTCAATCTTCTCGAGTAGATGCTTCTCCACCGCTCCCAGAACTTCTTGGTTCAAAGTAAAACTTTATTGGTCCATCTTCAAGTGTTTCAAGCATCCTATCATGAATTGCACCAAGATGATTTTCCATGCGAAATTTCCAGTAGTCATAGTCTTCAATGGAGAACTCGTAGCTTTCTTTTCTTTGCTCTTATGAGAACTCATTATTAGTAATAAAAATGATTATGCAATGAATGCAATGAGTTCTATGAAAACGGTTTTTCAAAAGATGCATTCGAGATGACCACAATGATCTTTCCTCAAAGACTATTGGTAACCAAAGCCGGTGGTCGGTTGAACCACTTTGCTGATACCACTTGTTGGTCCCTACGAGATGTGCAAGGAGGTGGAAAGTCTAGAAGGGGGTTGAATAGACTTTACCACACTCAAAACTTTTTACAACTTTTCGTGAGTCGAGTGTGAGGTTAGAAGACTTTGAAGTCTTCTCGCGGCAAGGTACTCGAGTGTGCTAAGTGAGATCGGCGAGACTTCGGAAACTCGAAGTCTTCGATGGTGCGGAAGCTAATCTCGTGTGTGTATTTGAAAAACCCTTTTAAAGAAAACCTTCTTGAGGTTAGAAGACTTTGAAGTCTTCTACGCAAGGTTGATGCGGAGTTTATTAAAACGATGAATGAGCGATTATAATTATGAATGCGAGAAAGTCAGTAAAGGCACAAAGATTTTTATAGTGGTTCGGATATAACGATCCTACGTCCACTCTCCCTGATTCCACAGGGGCCTTACTATCCACCAAACTCGGTCTTGTCTCCTCTAATCTCCTTGAGGATTCGACCACGGGAAGTTTAACAAGTTCCTGCCCTTGGTACAATCGATTCGATCTTTGAGTGTTTAACTCTTAGATCTAAAACAATCAACCTTTTCTCGTCGAGATAATGAAAGGTGATTTACACTTCCTTGACCAAAAATAAAACTCTTAGAAAATTCAACGTGTTCGATCAATTTACGGTATGAAGAGTTAAGCGTGTATTTCGGTGAGTGAAGAAGTTATTCTTAATGTTTCTCGCGCGTGTATCTCTTTTTGAAAATCCTTCACTTCAGTTTTTATGATTAAATTTGACTAGCCGTTAGGCTAATTTGTCAATCGAGATCTTCAAAGAAATGGTAAGTGATCGTTGGAAGATTTGTTTGACTTTGGAGAATTGATTTTCTGATACCAATCAATTATGTCGTGATTGATCTTGATTGATAATCAAATCTTCACTTGGTGACTTCGAGTATCTTAGAGTTATCTTTCGACTTTTGTTATCACGATGAATTTCTTGAAGTCAACTCTAGCAACTTTCAACCTTGCTCCAGACATCTAAAGCTTGTTGTAGCATGGATTCCAACCTTGCTATCTTCACTTGAACCTTTCTTGACAATACTTCTTTTTGCGTAACTCTTATCATCTCTTCTTGATCTTCATGACGCCCTTCTAAATGACTTCGAACGAAATCTCTCTTAGATCTTTAAGTCTTCTTATCGGCACCTTTAGTTCTCAACCAATCTGATACGAGAAGGTTAAGCCTAGCAAGTTTAACTGTACTAAGACATAAACCCTATCTAGATCATCGGTGACTAACGAGTTCAGGTGGTCCTATTACACATAGGTTTTAAGAACATCATCAAAACATACAAATTCAAATCCTAACTTAGCGACTTTAGGCCTCGACTCGAGGGCACGAAGCTCGACTCGAGGAGTGCCCAAAACCGAAAAATTCAGTTTTTAAGCCATGGAAAGCCAAAACAGAGGGGAGTTAATTCTAGCGGTTCGGAGCGGTTTCTAGGAGTTTCTTTGAGCAATTTTACATTTTGTAGCTTGAATTTACTTGTAATTGCACTAGATTGTTAGAATTTAGATAGATTCCACATTTAGATCATTAGATTAGTAGATTGGTGATTGTAATTGAAGTTTGCAGGTGAGAATTGAGAAGAAGTGAAGTTGAATTGAAGCATTGTACAAGATTAATCATTCTTATTTTTGCCTATTGAAGCTTAATTGGTGATGTTCTTAACCTTTGATCTCTTTAATTCATTGCTTGTAGTGATTAGATTTTAAATTGCTTTCTTAGATTTTCTAGCCATGGTTTTTGCTTGTAGCACCATGGGCTAATAGCCTTGTGCTTGGGATAATTGAAATTAGGGATGAAGTGATTGTCTCATGCTATGATTGTTGATAATTGTGATCAATTGAATTAGATTGCTTCCTAATTGTGATTCTTAATTGTGCTTCATGAAAAATTGTCTCTTTTGATTAATGGTTGATCACCCTAGCAATAGGCGAGAGTTGAGCTAACGTGATTAGGTGTTAATCGGGTTTCAATTTTGCATGATTGTATGAATTGGGAACTTCTACATTGAGAGATGGGAAGAACTAAGGATACTCACATTAGGCATTGTGATATTAATGGAGTGATTAATTTCATGATGGTTTATGCTTTCTAATTTGATTGATTTGCATTTGGATACAATCATAGCTTGTTAATCATGGATTCCTTGATTGAGATTATCCCTTGCACCCAATTCCCTCATTGATTTTAGTATATTTGATCTTGCATTCTAAGTGTTTGATAAATTGTTTGCATAATCTTGCCATTTAATTTCTTGCAATTTGTAGTGATTTAGTCCAAGAGCTTGTTGCAACTTTAGCCATTTAGAACTCTTATCCTTGAATTTCGTTTGCATACTTTCTCCCTTGGGTTCGATATTTTGTTGATTGGTCTTAATAACTCTTACCCTATACACTCCAATCAAATGGCGCCGTTGCCGGGAGTTAGTTTTGCGCTAATAAGTGAGATTCGAGGATTGTTTGAAGTGGCTATTTGTTGTTTTTATTCTTGTTTTTGGTGTTTTTATTGGTGAGAATTTGATTCTTGGATTTGTGGCATTGTAGGTGTATGCTAACAAGATCAAGTGGTGTTCCACCCTTGCCACTAAATCCGGAGATTGAGGCTACATTGCGGAGAAATCGTGTGAGAAAAAGAAGGGAAGCTATGGAAGGAGAAGAGCAAAGGCATGAGGAGAGATTAGTGGGTGATCCTCAAGAAGAGGAGGTACATGGACAAGGAGTAGGAGGAGGAGAAAATGGAGGTAATGGGAATCACTACCATGCTCAAGTTGGCCCCTTTCCTCAAGGGATGCCACCACAAAACTATCCCTACCAAAATCCCTACCCTTATCCACCTCAAGCTCATCAATATCCCTACTATCCACCTCATCCTCAACAATTTCCACCATATTATCCCAATATGCCGTATAATCAAGAGCCACGATACCATGAGCCGCCACAACCACAACCACAACATGTAAATGAGCCACCACCTCATGGAAGGCCTTTGAGAGAGTTCTTTGAACCACAACTTAGGGAGTATTATGATGGGATAGCGAGGCCGAGGATAGATGCTAATAATTTCGAGATAAGTCCCGCTTTGGTGAGAATGCTTAGGGAGAAGCAATTTGAGGGTAGAGATGAAAATGAGTGTCCACATCAACATATGGCACAATTTCTTGAGATAGCCGATACTACAAAATACCATGGGGTGCCCGAAGATGCCAAGAAGTTGAGGCTATTTGCCTTTACATTGAAAGGAAGAGCAAAAGCATGGTTGAATTCATTACCGCCCGGGACCGTACGGACATGGGAGGAGTTGTCAAAGAAATTCTTGATGAAATTTTACCCACCATCAAAGACCGTGCAAGCAAAGGAGGCTATTTCCCATTTCCGACAAAAGAATGGGGAGACTATACCGGAGGCATGGGAGAGGTATGGCATGTTACTTATTAATTGCCCTCAACATGGTTTCCCGGAAGAGCAAACCATTATGTACTTTTGCAATGGGTTGACGGATGGGGATAGGTCATTTTTGAATGCTTGTGCTAATGGATCGATTTGGTCAAAAACCGTGGGGCAAATGAATGAAATTATGGAGAACATAGCTCAAGACTCATTCCAAGTGTCGGTGAATAGAGGAGCTCATCATAGAGTGTCACAAGTTGATGAGCTAGAGAGTATGAAGAGTATGATGATGACTATGATGGACCGATTGGGAGCTCTTACGACTTCACAAAGCCAAGCAAGTGTTAGTCC
Organism: Paraleonurus japonicus; assembly: GCA_030762865.1. Taxonomy (NCBI): domain Eukaryota; kingdom Viridiplantae; phylum Streptophyta; class Magnoliopsida; order Lamiales; family Lamiaceae; genus Paraleonurus; species Paraleonurus japonicus. Next base: position 27,212,727 of record CM061060.1, read on the forward strand.
ATCCGTTCCTCATGTTGATGTTGGGCCAAGTTCATTGCCGGTGGAAGAGGTGAGTTATATGGGTAGGCCTCCATTCCAAGGAGGTTATCAAGGAGGAAGCTATCAAGGGAACTATCAAGGAGGAAGGCCTTATCAAATGCCTTACCAAAATAGGCCACAAGGAAGTTATCAACCTCAACCACAAGCTCCATTCAATGGGAATACATGGAGGAGACACGAGAATTTTTCATATGCCAATCCTAGAGCCGCCGTTCAATTTCCTCCCGGATTTGATCCGGTGCAAAGGCTCCAAACAATGAAGGAAAGGCAACTACGGAGGAGATCTTGGGGTTGATTGTGAAGAAGTTGGAAGCAAATGATTCAAGGCTTGATGATTTAGGGAAACAAATGGATACTGCTTTCAAGACGATTGAGCATCAAGTAGGGCAACTTGCTACTACGGTTGGGAAGCTCTCGTCTACGGTGGACCACTTGCAAAACAAAGGAAAGTATCCATCTACTACCGAGCCTAATCCTAAAGAATTTTGTAGTGCCATCAAGCTAAGGAGTGGTATTAGCTATGAAGGTCCAAAGAGGCTTAGAGATGGGGATGTTGAAGAAGAAGTGGTGCAAGAAGAAGAAGTTATTGAAGAAAATGTGGTTGTGGAAAAAGAAGAGTCAAGTGAAGAGCAAGCAAGAAGAGAGTCTAAGAAAGAAGAAGAGAAGTCCAAGAAAGATGCATGGGGAGTGCCTATGAAAGCTAAGTCGGTTCCCTATCCTCAAAGAGTAGTGAAGAAAAAGCTAGAGGAGGAGTTTGGTAAGTTTTTGAAAGTCTTAAAGAGCTTGCATGTTGAAATTCCACTAATGGATGCCCTTGAACAAATACCCCACTATAATAAGTTTTTGAGAGATATTATGTCTAAGAGGAGGAGTTGGGATGAAAAGGGTATACTTAAGCTCGTGGAGGAGTGCAAAGAGATATCGGAGAGAGATTTACCACAAAAGAAGAAGGATCCGGGAGCTTCATTATACCATGCGAGATAGGTGAGAATGTGAACATTCAAGGTTTGTGTGACTTGGGAGCAAGTATAAATGTCATGCCTTTGGCAATTTTTGAGAAATTGAAGCTAGGAGAGGTGACTCCTACTAATATCAACCTTCAATTGGCGGATCAATCATTTGCTCGTCCATACGGGATCATTGAAGATGTATTGGTAGGAGTTGGCAAGTTCCTATTTCCGGTTGATTTCATTGTTCTTGATATGAAGGAGGAGCTTGAGGCACCGATCATACTTGGTCGACCTTTCCTTGCTACGGGAAAAACAATTATCGATGTTGAGAGAGGAGCTCACATTGAGCTACAATGGAAAAGAGATGACATTTTCGAGAGCTCCATTGGAAGAAGTTGCACAAAGCAAGATGGAGAAGAAGAAGTGTGGCTATATAGAGATCATCAATTCATGCTCTTCCATTGATAGGGATGATTCTTTACCTTTTTCTTCTTCTAACTCTTTAATTAAGGAGCATTTTATTCCTTCTTGTAATGTGATGGCTAATAAGTCTTGTGTTTCTTTGGATGATTGTAGGAAGAAGGAAGCCGTCATTGATACTTTGCTTGATTTTGGTGATGAGAAGCTTGAAAAAGAAGGTGAAAAGGAAGTGGCCAAACTTGAGCAATGCTCAAGTTTGGGGGTGTTAGAAGAAAGGAAGCAACCGATTGAGAAGAAGGTGGAAACCTTTGTAGTTGGAGACCAAGTAGTATGGAAGGAATCGGATTGGATGAGACTACTAGGAGTAAAAAGACTCAAAGAGGTGTTGAAAGTGAAGGAGATAAAGGAAGAAGGAAAACTCTTAGTGGAAGATGAAATGGGATGTTGTCTAATGACAAGGGAGATTTTGGTTAGGCACAAGGACTCTTCCATCTTAAAAGAAGTGCCTAACATTCTTGTAGATGAAAGGGAAGTATGAACTCCTAGAGTTCCGTCCGGCAAAGGACGTTAAACCTAGCGCTAGATGGGAGGCAACCCATCATTTTATTGTTTTGGTGTGTGTTGTGTTTTGTTCGTCTTGTGGTTTTTGCCTTGGATTCTTAGGAATTGCTCATGCTAGGAGATGGTGTTAGTTGATGGAGAGCTTACTTGGTCTTTTGTGCTTTAGTGTTATATCAATTAAGGGGTTGCATAAGTGTATCATTCTCATACTTGTTTTTGAATGCATATCCTCATCCAAGTTTGGGGGTGTGTGTATTTAGTTTTGACGTGCATTCATTATTGATGTTGAGTGGATGACTAATGATGCTTATGTGTAGGTATACTCACTACAAGGATTGGAAAGGATCGAATTTGCAAAGGAATCAAGGATTTGGGAAGAAAGGAAAGCTTAAAAGTTGGTGAAAATGAGCATTAAGGAAGAGAACCCGGTCTCCTCGATCGAATGAGCGACCGGGCTTAAATCGAGGGACCAAAAAGGTAATTTCTTGCATATTTGGGTTCATTAGGTGTGTAGAGATCCATTTTGGGAGTTTTAGGGGTCGGGTCGGACTTGAGATTCGTCGAAATGCCACTGGTCTCGACTCAAGGTCGAGCTTGCATAGACCTCGAGTCGAGATACTTAGACTTAGAAAAATTTTGGAGAATTCAGCGAGCTCGAGTCGAGGGACGAACCTCAAGTCGAGGTTTTTGGAAAAGTAGGATTCCTCGAGTCGAGGCCTGACCCTCGACTCGAGGCCGGTGTCTGTTATAAATTCAGATTAATTTCGGATGTCACGACTCGAGGAGTAGCCTAGTTCACGTTCCCTTTTGCCTCTCTACCATATTTCCGGCATTTTCACACCATTTTCACCACTCAATCACCATTGTTTCATCATATTGTTATCATATTGTCATCAAGGGGTAGATTTTGAGGGTTTTGGACATTCAATTTGGGATTTTGAGGAGTAGTGAGTGGGTCTTTGCATTTGAACGATTTTTGGCAAGTTTCTCAAATAAGGTACGTAATTCATCATCTCATGGTCTTCAATTTCATGATTGGTAGTTGATTATTGCTTGAGTATTGATAAAAGTGCTTGAATTTATTTGAATTGAAATCTCATTTGAGCATTTTGTCAAGCACTTGGTATGCATGATTGAGATTGATAAATTGAAGCTATTGTTGAGGATATTTGAGTTGATTGATGAATGTATGAGCATGTTTAGGATTGTATACGATGATTTGCTCAATTATTTGTGGAATTTGGCTTGAATGAGGATCTTTGGTATATTTTATGAATTCCTAGTGCATTTGTGGTATATGTGGTCAAATTGAGTGGAGTATGGATGATAGAAAGGAAAGTTTTGTGATGATGTGTTCGATTACTTGCTAGTTGGCTTGTTAGTATTTGATTTATTTGTGGAGCATATTTGAAGGATTTTTGGTGAGCTTACATGATGATTTTCATTGTCTTAAGCCATTCTAGTAAGTATGTATAAGTTGAGGATTAGTTGAGCACTTCTATGGATTATATTTGATTTGATGGACTCATTGACCATTTTGTGAGGATTTATTGCCTAGTCATTAGGAATTTTGTTGGGCTTGGAAATTGTTGTTGACTTGTTCATGATTTAGAGTGATATCTCGAGCTAGCTTTTTGATTGTTGGACTCATTGGTGCTATTGGGATTATTTGTGCAGAGTCATGTTTAGAGGAGTGGATGGCCACAACTTTTCGGATGCTTTGAGATCCGAGAGAGAGAAGAGGCTATACGTTTTGCACACCGAATGCCCGCTGAATTGGGAATTCAGTGGGATGAATACAAGTGGAGAAAGCACATTATTTTGTATGCCGAGTTGTACAAGAAGGTGGTCGTGACTCGTCTCGTAGATCATAACCGCATGCTTTCTATGGGGATTGAAGATGACATTCCAAGATTGTTCGAGCAAGTAGGCATGGGAGGTTTTCTAGCTAAGAGACCTCGGACCTATCTTGGACTCACTCTCGAAGTTTTTATGCACCGTCAAAGTCCACAAGGCTAGGAGGAACAAGTTTGCACGGAAGATCACTTTTGAGCTTATGGGGAACGAGTATGAATTGACATTAGATGAGATTAATGAGCTACTAGGAGCACCTACCACTCCCGATAGATCACTTTTGAACATTAGAGGGGAGTACAATGCCAAGAGGTTCTGGAGGCGTATTTCGATTCGGGGCTCCGAGTCAACCTCGAAGTTTGTACCGGGAAGTCTAAGAGCACACACATTCGAATCCGGTGGTCCGATACTTAGAGAAGATCCTCGCGAGTACCATATTCGCGAGATCGAGGGAGGAGCTGTGGTTTCAAGAGCTATATGTTTTGTGGTGCTTCTTGCATGGAGTCGATTTAATGCGGCCGCCTACCTCGTGCTATTTATTTGAGAGAGCCACGAGCACTAAGTTCAAGAAGATAAATTTTGGCGGGATGATTACTCGATAGCCGAGCACCTTGGTATTCCTACTCATAACCCGGTGGCACTAGATGGTCCAGATTTGACTACGGACACTATGAGGCGCATGAGGACGCTAGATCGCATCGGGAGGACGTGGTGCTTACAGCAGCATCATGGTGGCCGCTTTCCTCTTCCTAATAAGAGGTTGGACGATCATTTCGGATCTCGTGCCTTTGTGACTATCAATCTGCGTATGTGGTCGCAGCGCCACACCGATGCCATCGATGCTTACACAAGGGAGCATGGAGACGTGCTTAGAGATGAGGGGATGATGATGATCAGCAGTCGATCGTGGTCGGATTCCGATTCTTCGATGATGATGGAGATGCGATTAGAGCAGATGTTGCCGAGGAGGTTGAGTCCGAGGACGAGGATGAGGATGACGAGGAGCCGGAGCAAGAAGAGCAGCCTGTCCGGATGGAAGAGGAGTATCACCAGAGATTAATATGTATTGGCAGGATGAGATGAGGAGTAGAGAGTACGAGGCAGGGGGTTCGCCTCGCAGACCGTGGGTTCTCGACGGAGGAGATGTGGGCGTATAGTCGAGGATGCACATAGAGAGTCTCGACCCGTCAAGATGAGATGTACCGAATGATGGAGGATTCACGTAGGTTCAATGAAGAGACAAGGAGGATGCAAGAAGAATCAATGAAGACTCGGCATGACATGTATTCACTCCTTCAAACAGATGAGCTCGTGGAACTTCGGGCCAGACGCTATCCTCCTCCACCGCCGCCGTCCGACTATTAGGGCTATCCCCTATTCCTCATTCCCTCTTCTTGTTGTTTTTAGATTCTCGATATTCTTGTTTTCCGTTGTACTCTTGATGATGCTTATACTCTTGACTTGATGATGGTTATGATTGGTTTGGAGTTTTGGATGATTTTATTGATGGTGGTTATTATCTTGATCTTATTGAGTTTGATGGTCTATTGATGATTATTCCTTGATGATTTCTTTGGATTCCTTATTCCTAGACTTTTGAGCTTTATTTGTCTTGAGCTTAGTAGTGGATTAATTGACATATTTTTGAGTATCATCTTGATATAGTGAGTATGCTTGAGATTATGTACATGAGCATTTGTGCTTGAGTTGTAAGATTATTGGATTTTGATATGATCATTAGTAGATGTGTAGCTTGATGCTAGTTGCTTGATTAATTATGTGAAGATGAATGTGATTGAAATTCTTGATTCATTGCTCAATTTAAGCCGTGAGTTTTGTGCCTTATAATCGTACATCTTATACGGTTGATTGATCCTTTGAGAGTGCATCGCTCATGATTTGTATGCTAGAACTTGCCACTTGACTTGTGGATATTGATCTTTGTGTGATTTCATTAATGTGATAAGAGGCCATGTTGATATGATGAGTTACTTTGCCAAATACTTTCCTACCAAATACATTTGATTTCTTTAGTGAGCCATGTTGAGCCTTATGATCCTTATTCTTTGGCAAGCCAAGTGAAATTGAAACCATTTAGCCTATTTTGATGAGCCTTTCTTGTCCTATGTTTAGTTGAGCTTGAATGTTGGCTAATGATGGTGATTTGATTGCTAAGTGTGGGAAGAGGATGAGCAAAGTGATGAATGAAGCATAAAAGAAAAGAAAGGTTGTGAAAGATTGAATTGTAAAGAAAATGCATGAAAAGAAAGATTCAATTTGTGAGCTTAAAAAGAGAAAGCTCAAGTGAATGGTGGATTGATCATTGAAGTTCAAAAGTAAGAGTGTTGTTAGATGAAAGTGAAGAGATGTGCATTGTATGGATTAGCTTTCATTCAAGTCTCTACTACTTAGTCACTCTTATCCATAAATATCCCACCTTTCCAAAGAGCCTACATTACAACCTAGAAGAAAGACCTCTTTGATTCTTGATTGATCACAAATGATTTTGATTGAGATTAAGTCTTGTGGCAAGCATATGGTGTACTTATTTGTGAATTTGATGATTGAGAGCTTTAAACCTTGATACACTTGAGTGAAGAGTGAAACACTCCATGGAAGGAGCAATGTATTGAGTATTTGATTGAGCATTTGTTTGAGCATGATTCGCCTTGATGGCTAGTGGATAGTTGCATTGATACAAGTGATCATTGATGAGTTCGATTGTCTTATTTTTCGCCTATGATGCCATGTGACATAATTGCAATCAATTCACTCCTTTGTTCTTAGTTTCTACGTTGCTCGAGGACGAGCAACAATTCAAGTTTGGGGGTATGATTGGAGTGAATTGATACATGTTTTTAGGGCTATTTTTAGTGCAAAAAGTGAGCTAAAGTGTTAGTTTTTGTGCCTAAATGTGAAAAGTATCACTCTTTTGCCTAAAAGTATTATTTGTGAGGTTTTGATGTATTTCGCCCGTTTTGCAGGTAAATCGGTGGAATTTTGCCAAACCGAGAGTACCAGGATTCTTAGAATGAAAAGACGAACATACGGACGAAACGGGGTCGGGCCCAGAGCCCTTCTCGATAAAAATTCCCGATCTCGAAGTTCGAGTCGAGGTGCATGCACTCTCGACTCGAGGTTCATGCCGGAGGGAAATCATTTCAAAATTGGCAAGCTCGACTCGAGGGAGGAGCCTCGAGTCGAGGGGGACGAAAATTGCAGAGAGCTCGACTCGAGGCTGGAGAGAAATTTAAAGAAACGTGTTAGCGACTTTAGGCCTCGACTCGAGGGCCTCGAAGCTCGACTCGAGGAGTGCCCAAAACCGAAAAATTCAGTTTTTAAGCCATGGAAAGCCAAAACAGAGGGGAGTTAATTCTAGCAGTTCGGAGCAGTTTCTAGGAGTTTCTTTGAGCGAATTTTACATTTTGTAGCTTGAATTTACTTGTAATTGCACTAGATTGTTAGAATTTAGATAGATTCCACATTTAGATCATTAGATTAGTAGATTGGTGATTGTAATTGAAGTTTGCAGCTGAGAATTGAGAAGAAGTGAAGTTGAATTGAAGCATTGTACAAGATTAATCATTCTTATTTTTGCCTATTGAAGCTTAATTGGTGATGTTCTTAACCTTTGATCTCTTTAATTCATTGCTTGTAGTGATTAGATTTTAAATTGCTTTCTTAGATTTTCTAGCCATGGTTTTTGCTTGTAGCACCATGGGCTAATAGCCTTGTGCTTGGGATAATTGAAATTAGGGATGAAGTGATTGTCTCATGCTATGATTGTTGATAATTGTGATCAATTGAATTAGATTGCTTCCTAATTGTGATTCTTAATTGTGCTTCATGAAAAATTGTCTCTTTTGATTAATGGTTGATCACCCTAGCAATAGGCGAGAGTTGAGCTAACGTGATTAGGTGTTAATCGGGTTTCAATTTTGCATGATTGTATGAATTGGGAACTTCTACATTGAGAGATGGGAAGAACTAAGGATACTCACATTAGGCATTGTGATATTAATGGAGTGATTAATTTCATGATGGTTTATGCTTTCTAATTTGATTGATTTGCATTTGGATACAATCATAGCTTGTTAATCATGGATTCCTTGATTGAGATTATCCCTTGCACCCAATTCCCTCATTGATTTTAGTATATTTGATCTTGCATTCTAAGTGTTTGATAAATTGTTTGCATAATCTTGCCATTTAATTTCTTGCAATTTGTAGTGATTTAGTCCAAGAGCTTGTTGCAACTTTAGCCATTTAGAACTCTTATCCTTGAATTTCGTTTGCATACTTTCTCCCTTGGGTTCGATATTTTGTTGATTGGTCTTAATAACTCTTACCCTATACACTCCAATCAGCCGCCTCCACGTCTAAGTCACCGCCCGCCGATCACCTCATATTTGGTGAGGAGCCCCTTCGCTTTGTGTAGGCTCTCACTCCGTCTTTCCAGTTTATTTACGTGGTCGCAGGGTTCTCCAAGAGGACGGTTATTTTGTTGAATAAGCTGGTGATGGACTTGGCTGTCCACTCACCATTCACTAGCTCCAACCTTTTCCTCTCCGTCTCGAACCGATTCAACAAAGATTCTCGCCCAATTCACTTGGACCCCATCAATGATGGCTCTCGTGCAATTCAGCCGGGTCTAGTCAGCCCATCGTGGGAGTTCTACTCCCTTAGATTAGCTTTTGTTAGTATCGTCATTAGCAGACGATACTTCCGACGAAGAATATTCTTCTTTAACTCCGATCTCCGGTCCTTCATCGACATTCGGGCAATCATCTCAAATGATTCTACCCAATCGGCATTTTTATAACTCAGGATTCACACCCTCATTGCTTGTCTCGAAAATTCTGGCCACCTCCGCCGTTGTGACCACCAAATCTTCGCCGTAAACCTTGGTTTTGTAAACTCCATTCTCATATACACCATTCACATAAAATACTATGCCACGCATATCCAGTGGTCTTGTTTGAATCGACTTCTTCGAACAGAATGTCTTTAAACCAGACCTTTCTAATAGTCTCGTAACTTGTTTCGATTCTTCATCGGTGGTGGTGTCGAAGTCGACATACATCTCCGACTTTATCTTTTTCTTGAAAGTGTCTTTGTTGATATCCACCATTGTTGCGGTATTTCCAAGAAGTTTTTAGTATGGCTCATAAAATTTTAGGAAGGGTTTTTGGAAGATAGAAAATTTGCGAGAGGTTAAGAAATTTTTCTCAAAGTGAAAATGTTTGAATGAAGAAGAAGATGTATTTATAGGTGGAAAAATTGGAAATCGGGTTTAAATCGAGTCGTTCATTTGAAATGATTTATTCTGTGAATCAACAGCTTAAAATTAGGATAAACGATTGGGATTCAGCGCGTGTAGATAACTCGACTTTGAAATGCGTAAAAGTAACTTTGTAGATCGTTGATTTGGCCGAAGTAGGGTTACTTTATGCGAGAGAAGTAAGTATACCCGATCAAGGTGTGTGTACGTGTTTTGTAGAATATTGTCACGAATGTTGGCACATTCGAAGAGCAACATACGACAAATAAATAATCAAATGTACAGCGGAAGTCTTAAACACGTTGCAAGATGGATATCAAAATTTTCGTATAGACTATAAATAAGTCTATACCGCCAAACGGCGTATTATCACTAGTAATTGTTAAGTGATACAATCGGTGAAAACATAAGCTACACCGTGAATGGATCTACGTATATAGTGACTAGACAATGATCAATCTAACCTATCACTAATACAAATAAAGACCCAATGTTGAGTGAAATGTTGGAACATTCACCAACGGAAGTATCGAGTATGAAACGAACAATAAACTCTATAATCTATGCCAATAGACTATGCTAGATTGTGTTTCCCTCAACTTCGAGTTTTAATCTTCATAAGCAGCGTGTATTTATAGAATTCTCGACACCGTTAGTGCTTGAAGATAACTTCCACACCTCCCTTGAAAATAGGTAACTTCTATGTAACTTCCCATGATCTTTATAACTTCTCTTGCTTGCCTCTTTCAACCGCATGACTTCGGTAACTACCGTAAGTCTTCAATCCTGAAAGAACAAGTCAATGAACAAGACAAAACGTGGGTTAAGGGTTAGTGAAAGTGGAAGGACGAATTCGATGTTGTGACCAGAATGTTGGCACATTCCCGAGTAACACTCGTCATAACATCAACAATCTCCCCCAATTTGGCCTTTCTACTGGAACACACCCGATGTTGCAACACAATGCGTAATGTGTACACAATAGAGATAAGTAAATTAATATCAAGTAAATGACATCTTTATACTTAGCCAAGACGAACATAAATAAAACCAATAAACACTTAACATCACAAGGACTTATACTATGAACAAAACATAGACTAAACAAAATCAGTAGCTAACATAAAACAAAATAAAATCGAGCAATAAAACAAAGACAAAATACTAGACTTAACAAAACTTAAACCAGAGCAACCGTAACTAAGAAAACATTAAACGTAATATGAAAAGAACATATGACAAAAATACGAACATAAATAAGACTTTAAACATAACTAAAATCAGAGCATAAAAACGAAGACATAAACATACATGCTCAAACTCATACTAAACTAATAAGTTCGAAAAAACAAAAGCATAGGTATCAACACACAAACCTATACTACTATAAGTTTATAGAAATTAAACACATAAAACAGAAATTAAAATGAGTCTATTACAAAAATAAGAAAAAGCTTGTAAAATGAAGATTAGGAGAGGATTGGGCTGATAATAAATAACTGCATCTTCTAGAGTCTCGCACGAACTCCCCCTTTCTTCAAGCTTCCTTATTCTTGAATGCTCCCCCTTAGTTGGATCACCGATGGCCCCAATCATCTAGATCATCATACTGACACCGAGGTCATCATCTTCCCGGCCTACCGCCTCGATCCTCTCGGATCCACGTCCATGTTTGAACCGCTGGGTCCATCAAGTAGTGTTGGTCGGGTTTGTCGGCACATCATCCGGCACATTCTCGTGTTTCTCTTTCCATTCCAAAGATCGGGAGTTGCACTTGTTCCACTCTCCGATATATCAAAGATCTGGTCTCTACTCCGGTTACACCAACATCAGCATTTGCACCTCCAAAGATCTCCATCACCAAGTGCGCAGGAGTCTGTTCACCAAAGAACATCGGCAGAAGCAGTTGAGCAAGAATAAAGCAGTCCTACTCCCCCGTGATGAGAAAGTAGCTTCTCCCATATTCGCTTTCTCGCATCTCAAGGTTGGTTAGCATACATTTCAAATTAGAAATTGAATTAGCTGCCATTGAAATTTGATCTTGAAGGAACCGAGGTTGGAGTTACGGAATGTTGGCGTGTTTGTGCCAACATTTTGCGGCACATCGTCGTGCTCATTCGGCAGGTGCTTCGTTCGCTTCATTTGGATTTCGATTGGAAGGTCAATCACCCTTGGACTAGTTCTCGAGAACATGAGAAATTCCCAAACTCGGTGCATATGAGCTGATAATTTCATTTCTTTCTCTTTGAAATCCTTGAGCGTAAATTAACATATGAATCAAATCGGGGTATGGCAAAGCAACCCTTTGCTTGACACTCTCCCGAATATGTCATCATATTGTCAAAGATTGTTTTCCCAAGATTAAACTCCCTCGGATGTCCAATCTTGTACATTAAAATAGCTCGCTCACCGGTCAAAGTGGTTGTGTTTGAAGAAGGCAGCCAATTATACACAATTAACTTGTGAAGAACACTGTAAAGGCTTGTTAAGACCGAGGAATTCATCCTATATCTCCATACATTAACTCTTCCCCGGTGATCACCTTTATGACCGCATCCAAACCATCCACTTGAGGATCATCACCATCTCTAGTTTTCAAGACCTCATTAATAACCGGAGTTATCACAATAACCTTTCCCTAAATTTCACTTTTCCAAAGTGCCTTGAATTAACCTCGAAACTCGACTTTTAAATTTGCATAAAACTCATAAATCCAATCCACAATATAAGGAGTAGCAAATTGTAGAGAGAGATTAAGGATCTATCGGTCGGATATCCAATTAAATTCATAGACCCAAAATCATCCATTTTGATAATCCTTTCCCCAACAATCAATCTAGTCCTCAATGTTCTAAACTTATCGCTATCAATGCCATGATAAGAATCATCAAAATCAAGACGAAGATATATGCGAGAGAGGAGTCGGTATGTACCTCAAAGAACATTTTCCTTACCGTGTTCTCGATTCAGGATTCGGACTTTGAGGATGATGTGGCCAAGGGTGTGTCAACATCATCCGGCACATCCCCGCATTACTTTTTGCTTCTTTTTCCGCTTTTCCAAGCTAGCAGCCATTTGAGCCGTTGTTTGATCCATTTCGTAATCCTCGCACTCCCTAGGGCTAAGCACCGAACATCGCCTTCTTCACTAGCCACTTTCTCTGGATTCGCCTCTTCCATTTCATCGCCAGAGGATTCGTAGTCGAATACCCGGATAGGTTTTGAAGCAACGCCATCATCATGCTTCTGCTTTTTCCCGCCAGAGTAATCAACTCGACGACCCATTGTCCTATAAGAGCGTCGTTTCGACCTTGTCCCCTTGAGCTCGCCGCCTTTTGCCGAATGTAGTTGAAAATGGGCGGTGAGCTCTCTCGTGTCCGTAGAATCGAAGCATCTTCTTCCATTGGAGTATCTTGGGCAGAGCGTGTAGGAGAAAAGACCAGGTGTCTATAATCGTCAAAGTTTACCTCTCGATTACCAACATTGACAAGCCGGGTAAATTGTCAATTTGGCAAGATTCTTGAAAGCGTGGACGATTTGATCGGTTGGGGCTCCCTCGGCAAGGTCAACCGACATAGGGTAGGTTTCAATGACGGGTTCTTTTTGAGCTGCATCGCTATTTGGATTTTGTGGTGTTTCGCCCAAAATCGGATTATCGAGGATTTAATAGCGGGGTTTTGGATTTGACGAATATCATAGGCCGAGAGAGGAACATCAACCGAGTCAACCCTAATCGAAGAGGGTGATGTTGGGTTAGAAGGGCCAACATTTTCCGAAACATTTTCAGCGGCCATTGAAGCTAAGAGTCGAAGGTTTTGAGAAGAGGATGATGTTGCAGGAGAGGTTGAGTGTTTCGAATGTGAAGGTGAAGAGCCCTTTCCATCACCATGATAATTAATAATCTGCATACACTATTCAAATTATATTAATAAAATAATCAATTTGAATTACAAAAATAAAGGTTGATTATTAACTAATACCAGTAAGTGCAACAATTAATACCTTCAAACACTTGTATCAAATTCAAAAACAAAGATGAATGTGTAGAGCACACCGAATATTAAGGACCTTAAATAGAAATAGAAAGATTGCGTAAGTTGTGAACACATCGAAGTTAAAAGATAAGATTTAATCACATCCCTAAAAATTAAGGCATTATCAAATGTTGGAAGTTTATTTTAAAGACATGCTAAAAACCGAAAATAATCAGTATAATTAATTAAATTAGACTATATAATATTCTTTGGGAACAATTTCAAATAAATAGATCTTCATAAAATAATATTCGGAAATTTTCAAACTCATAGAGGTAAATATACATATGAGAACCAGAATGTTATTCGCACAATGTCGGCACACACACTTCTCAACACGGTTTTACATGAAATAAATTCATTTGTGTTGCACTATATTTTGCTTTATCCACTTATTCACATTGATCCATTTTTCCGTAAGAGATCATCGTAGTTGTCGAGCTCCGTGTCCCATAATTACTCAATGGATTGTGAATATATTGATGCATTCAAGTCACCTTTTGAAAAGAGATCATCGTAGTAGTCAACTCCGTGTCCCATAGTTACTCAATGACATAGCATCTAATTGTGAGTTTATTCAATTGCATTTGAAAGAAGTGTGTCCAGACAATTTATATTTATCACGAGGTTCTAATACTATTTACACAAGAGAGTTTAAAAACACTAAATATTACAATACTTTAAAAAAATTTAAATAAATTGTTCTAGTGTTGTTACAAATGTTGGCACATTTGTTACAACACACAACAAATATTGGTCTAATTAGTGCATAAACCTAGAGATTTTCTAAGAGAAGAAAACCTCTCATTATCAAGGGCTTTAGTAAAAATGTCTCGCAATCTGTTTTTCGGTAGAAATATATTCCAACTTTACAACTTCTTTTCTATAAGATCCCTAATAAAGTCGTGTCTAATACTTATATGCTTAGTTAACGAATGTTGCACAGGTTCTTAGATATATTAATTGCACTTGTATTATCACAATAAACAGAAGAGTATTGCTCTCCAAACCGTAGTCATCGAACATCTTTTTAAGCCAAAGAAGTTGAGTACAACAATTCCCGTGGCTATGTATTCGGATTCAGCCGTAGATAGGGAAACACAATTTTGTTTTCGGCTATGCCAAGAAACAAGATTGTTACCCATGTAGAAACATCCACCACTTGTACTCTTCCTATCATCACTATCACCCGCCCAATCGCATCACTATAGCCAATCAAAGAACAATTAGTATCTTTGCTATACCATATTCCATAATCACATGTGCCTGCCACATATCGAATTATTCTCTTAACCGAATTCATATGAGATTCTTTAGGATCAGCTTGATAACGTGCACATAAACAAACACTAAACATGATGTCGACCTACTAGAAGTCGGATACAAAAAGACTACCAATCATCGACCTATACAATGTTGGGTCAAAATTTGTGCCAACACTGTCTTTACACAACTTTTTGTGTCGATCCCATAGGTGTCTTCATATGTTTAGCATTGTCTAAACCAAACCTTTTCACAAGATTTTTGGCATATTTGCTTTGACAAAAGAAAATACCATACTTGCATTGTTTAATTTGAAGACCTAAAAAGTAATTCAAGTCTCCAACCATCGACATTTCAAAGGTAGTGGTCATTTCATGTACAAATAATTCAAGCATTTTCTCACATGTAGAACCAAACACAATGTCATCAACATATATTTGAGCAATCATAATATCATATCCAGAATGTTTAATAAACAAGGTCCTATCGGCTTCACCTCTATAAAAACCGAATTCAACTAGAAAATCGGTTAATCTACCATACCATGCCCTAGGTGCTTGCTTTAAACCATATAAGGCTTTCTTAAGTTTATAAACATGATCAGAAATTCATGATTCTCAAACCCCTTAGGTTGTTCTACATATGCTTCTTCCATAAGAATTCCATTTAGAAATGCGGCTTTAACATCCATTTGATGCGCTTTATATCAATGTAGCATGCAATAGCAAGTAACTTGATCTTATGGACTCAATTCTAGCAACAGAGCAAAAGTCTCATCAAAATCAATTCCTTCTACTTGTGTATAGCCTTGAGCTACTAATCTAGCTTTGTTTCTTACAACATTACAGATTCATCAGCTTTTGTTTTTGAAAATCCATTTTGAACCAATTACATTCACATTATCGAGCCTAGGCACAAGTATCCAAACATCATTTCTTTCAAATTGATTTAACTCCTCATGCATTGCATTAATCCGATTTTCATCTTTCATAGCTTCATCAACATTTTTAGGTTCATTGAAAGAATGAAAACATTCAAAGTTCACCTTGTTACACATAAATGTCATACAAATCGATCTTACCACATGCCTTGCGTCAAAACTTAATTTCCTCCTTGTTTGTACACTGATTGAGGCTTACCTATGATGCATTGTTGTGGATGATTTTTGAGAATCCTGGAAGATGGTGCTGTAGCGAGGATAAGACATAGTTCTATTAATTTACGGATGTTAAGGTGATGTTGCTTGAGATGTGGGCACATTTGTAGCAACATTCTCAATCGGTTCGTAAATTCCAGAACTTTGCATCTGCTCAATAAGATCGATTACATCTTCTTCAATAGCATTATCTGCAAGACTTGCATTATCATCAAAAACAACATTCATAGACTCTTGAACAGTATCGATCCTAAGATTATAAATCCTAAAAGCTCTCTTGTTTCTAGCATAACCAAGAAAGAAACCCTTATCACTCTTTGAATCAAATTTATGAAGTTGGTCTCTATCATTCAGAATGTAGCAAACACATCCAAAGACATGAAAGTATTTCAGATTAGGCTTTTTGTCATTCAAAAATTCATAAGGTGTCTTTGTGGAATTAGGTCTAAGATAAACTCTATTTGAAATATGACAGCAGTATTCAAAGCTTCACCAAAACCTTTTTGAAAGTTTCTTGGATAAAAGCATTACTCTAGCCATCTCTTGTAGAGTTCTATTTTTCCTTTAGGCTACACCATTTTGTTGAGGTGTTTTAGGAGAAGAGAATTCTTGTATTATGCCTTTATCTTCACAAAATTTAGTGAATAAACTGTTCTCAAACTCCCTACCATGATCGGACCTTATTCTCTTTATCTTAGTGTTATACACATTCTTAAACCTTTTATAAAGAATTTTGAATACATCAAAAGCATCTGATTTCTCTTTAAGAAACTCAATCCATGTAAACCTTGAATAATCATCTACTATGACAAAAGAATATCTCTTTCCACCAATGCTTTCAGTCTCCATTGGTCCCATTAAGTCCATATGCAAAAGTTCAAAGCAATGTTTCGTAGTACATTGTGTCAACATTTCATGTGACATTTTGACTTGCTTACCACTTTGACATGATCCACATACATTTGACATGCGTACTTGTAACTTAGGCGGACCTTTAACTTGACATCAAATTTTAACAATTTGATTATGTTTCTATAATGAGCATGTCCAAGTTTTTGATGCCAAAGTAAACTTTCATCGGTTTGAGCATTAAAGCATGCTTCATTTGAATCGATTAAATAGCAATTATCAACCGATATATTACCAACCATAAGACATTTATCATCACTGTTTAGCACATAGCATGAACTTTTGTCAAACTTCACATGCAAGTCATCATCACATAATTGACTAATACTAATCAAATTTGCAAGTAAACCTTTAACATGTAAGACTTTTGTCAAGTTGGGAAAACCAGAACATTCAATGTACCTATACCAATAATTTTACCTTTTGAACCTCCTCCATATGTAACATTTCCACCATCATATGCCTTATAATCGGTGAGATAACTTTCCTCACCGGTCATGTGTCTAGAACACCCACTATCAAAATACCATAGTCCCGGAACACATGCTTTTAAAGATGTATAGACAACATTACATACGGTATTTGATTTTTTCACCCAAGTAGATTTTTGAACGAGGTTTTGACAAGATTTTTGAGCAGTCTGTTTGAATGTTGAGTAGAATGTGGCAACATTTTCAAAGACATTTTAGAAAACTTTTTATCCTGCCTCATTCTAAAACAGTTTGGTCGTTTGTGACCCTCGGTAAAATAATAATGACAAACATCCTTCTTTTCGAATCATTTTTCAACTTTTCGGTTTCAACGAAGGTTTTGTAAACACTACAGTTTGTTATTGTTTAAAAGCGAGTGATATTACCATTATAACCCAGACCATGTCTACTTGTACTTCCAATTGTCGATTGCCTCATCAAGTTTAGTGAACTTTCGAATATCTTTTGAAATTCGGTGTTGTTCCTTTGAGGTTGCATAACTCCAGATCTTTCCTTGTTAGTATGACCTCAAGCTTTATCACCAAATCCTTTTGATATGACTCTTCAATAGTCATGTCCTTTAAGGCTTTCGAGTGGATTCCAACTCCTTTTCAAGCTTTAGATAACTGGACTTACAATCTTTGCAAACAATATTAGAAGTACCTGCTTCATCTACACAAGAACTTGAGAAACAATTAAATTGGAACCTCCAATGTTTCCTCAAATGTTGGCACATTTGACTCAACATCGAGAATCATCCGAGAAATCATCAAGAGTATCATCATACAAAATTCTTGCGAGAAAAAGCAAACTCCTCATTTTTATCGAATCTTCTTCACAATCGGACTCATCACTTAAGGTAGCATTGAAATTTACCCTCTTTCTCAAAAGAGTGTTGACACATTCATTAGCATAATGACCAAAACCAGAACATGCATCACATTTAACATTTTTCCTATATTCTGGATCATATTTGATCTTGTTACCTCTATCAAATTGCCTAGATTTATTAACATTCCGATTTCTATCGTGCAATTGGCGTGAACTACCAATGTTCTCTCTCTTGATTCTTAATTTGCAAATTATTTCTAAGTCTATTTGCTCACTTTTTCAAAAGAATTAAAGCTGCTTAGTTAAGAAAGCAATGTTTGTTGGTCCCCGAGAAAGTTGAGTTGATTAAAACTTTGAGTTAGCTTCCTAGAACAAAATCTAGAAAGGGGGTTTGAATAGATTTTGTTGATTTTTCAAATCTTTTCAAAATCAATTCAAAGTATCGGATGATCACAGCAGAATATAATTGAGAACTCAACTTTTAACAAGATCAAAAGCAAAGGTTGATATTCGATTTTAGTTAAGATTCTAAACTTTAATCTTGGATTAACACTATTGTAATTTGAACAGAAATTAAAGAAAGCAAGAAATAACACCGGGATTTATAGTGGTTCGGATTATGAATAATCCTACATCCACTCTCCTTCTTCAAACTTTGAAGAAAGGTCTTCACTAATTTGCTTACTTACTTCTTGTACAATCTTTACAAATTACAACTTGAACTTCAGCTCTTCAATAATCTAATCAACTCTCTCAAATCTAACTCTAAGAATAAGATGTGTTTTTGAAGATATGAAGTGAAGTGTTCTATAAACACTTAGAAAATACTTGAAATCTCTCTTTGACAAATACTCTGTGAAATCAATAGTGAATAGTGTGAAAATCAAATTTGCATAAGTGTCTAGAAAAATAAAATCTAATCCTATTTATAAGTCTTAAAGACAGGTTAGTTTGTTAGATAGTTCTAACAAACTAGAAAGCTACTTAACAAACCTATTCTTGAAAACTATTCTTGACCTCGGTGATTTTTCCTACTCGTCTGGTGACTTGGTGAAGACTTCGCCTTTCTTATTCTACTCGGCTTGTCTTGACCTCGTCCGAGCTCTTCATAATTGTCTCCTGCAGATGGTAAGATTTGAGCTTGTCTACAGATGACCTGTAAATTCTAATCTCCGGCTAACTTAATCGGCTCTCGACCTAGTCGATCGGCTTAGCATCGACTTCGATGCGAGTTGTTTATCAACGTTGTCTGCTCATCTGGATTGTTCCTTTTAACTCATCAAAACTCTTCTTGATCTAACAATTTCCCCCTTTTTGATGATGTTAAAACTATAAAGAAACATACTCATTGATGTTAGTCAAAGTTATTCAAATCTCGGATAAGCAAGTTAGAATTCATTCACACTATCAATTCACACTAAAGCATTTTTAACTCATACTTAGAAAATTAAAAAAACTTTAAGTCTTAAGACTTTAAAAATTAAAAAAACTTTTTCTTAGGACTTAGAAAAATTTTTAGAATTTAAAAAATTTTGCAAATACTTGAGTCCGAGATAACAAATTTTCTCGTATGTTTCATATTAAAAAAATTTAAAGGTTCTTAAAACAGAAAAAAATACACAAGTAAAGCAGATAAGAACCAGTCATCTCATTCATATTCAGGTGATTTACAAATTTACATGTGGAGCAGATAAGAAGATAAAGGAAGAAAATTTAAGCTTATCTAATCTGGCCCATCATGTCTGCTTCTCGGAAGCTGCATCCAATCAAATATTCTTGTTCTTAGCTCAGCAATTTCCTTTGGATCAGTCAACTTCATCCGATTTATGCCATAGTTGATAGTTGACTGATCCATTCATTGTCTATCGAGCCATCATCTTTCAGCTTTATAGGAATGGATGAATAGTCTGAGCAACCAAATCCACGTTATACCATTCATCTCCTTCATCGAGAAGTTTACGGTATAAACTTGGATTTTCCTTCTCCATCCAATCATGCCAAGCGATCGTCTCATCACCGATGATGCTCCAACTCCTTTGCAAATATACCAGAAGAAGGTCCACTTGGCTTCATACTTCATGTACTCATTTGCCCATGAAGGATGTGCAATCATTTTGGGGGCATCAGTCCTTTCCTCAGTCCGATCCAAGTCGCCTCTGCTCCTCCGGCCAGATGGGATTACCCACTTCTTACGGAATTTGTCAAAAATGCGACCAGCCTCCTTAGCCTACTTTATCTTTCTCCTTGCTTCCCTTCTCGCCATAGTAAACTTTTTCAGCCTTGATTCGTCGGTCCTTTCTCGCCTCTATCCTAAGTCGCTCAACCGATTTTTCCAATGGCCTCTTTCCAAATAGCTTTGGACATCGGGCTCGCACGATAGGCGACACGACCTTCTCCATCTCCTTTTCCTTCTCTTTCTCAACCACCACCAGCTCCTTCCCCTTTCCCTTCTCGGCTTCACGCTTTGGCTCTAGCCTCCTCCTTCCTCTCTCTGATCTTAGCCATATATCTTTGACTTCACTAAGCTTCTTTCTTTCTAGCTTTGCTCATCCGCCCGATTGCTTCCTCAATCTGATCTATTCTGATTTTTAAGGCGGTGAGCTCATCTGCTTGGCTAGTTTGAAAGTTTGATCTGGTTCAGCTCGGCTTTTACAATCTCCACATCTTCCCCCTTTTTAACATCATCAAGTAGCATAGCAAGCTGCTCCTTGATAACAAAAAATAGGTGGAAGTTGAGGATTGATTAAGGAGGATCTCATCAGCCGATTGATTATCGCACGGGTCTGGATTCTTAGCTCGCCAACCTCTTTCTTCACTCCTTCCAGTTCTTCTTTGTGACCGATTTACAATTTGAAATAGAAGATAGAAGATTTACCTCGAATTCTTTTAGCATGTCCTCCATAGTTACACCGATGAATCCACGATGTCTGAGCCTTCATTGTAAGCATCTAAGTAAACTTGTCCTCTACCCTCTTCTCCACTGGTTTAGAATTGAAGAAAAGGTGGATCCTGGGCTCTTTGGGAGGGACAGTGATAGTGTTTTAGATAAGCCTAGGCGGCTTCGAATGAAATTCGTGAGCCGTGTCTCTGATAAGATGACAGATACGGATGCGACCCCCAGACTCCAAAACAATCTTTTCCCACGAGATGAAGTTGTCCCAGCCTACTTCATCGGTGAAGAGGCTCATCTCCTCCAAATCTCCGGTTCTCGAGATGATGAACCAGCCAAATCTCAATAGACTCCTTCATTACTTCAGGGTTAAACCGAAGTTCAGAATTAACTCGGCTAACCTCCATTTGGCATCCGATCGTAGGGACGGCTCAAAGCTTCCTACGGATCCATCCGGGCGTGGAGTGTGTATTGGACTGATTTCGGGTGATGGAGTGGGATATTTGGTGGAGAGAAAATCAAGAAAATCAAAAGGTTGAGTAGAAGTGGGAGGAATATCAGGTGTGGGAGATGCGGTGGGAGGTATTTACGGTATGGGAGATGAGGTGGGAGGTGTTTTTATTTGGATAATTTCGGGAGTAGGCTATTTCGGAGGCTCGAAGTACCAGCCTTTGATACTTCTTCATCGCCTAGGTGGGTGGGGGATTTATCGAGAGGATGAGATGTTGGAGGATGTACTGGAGAGGCTAGCCTTTCGGCAGATGCGGTTCGCTCAGAGTGGGATCTTCCAGACCTCCGTCTCAGCCTATACCGCTGAAGCTATCTCAAGTGTTCTGACTTCCTCACAGTAGCAGAGACTAGCGGGGAGTTGAGGAAGACTCCCGAGTAATATAAGCAGCCTTGACCAGCCTCCTCCTGGTCCTTCTCCCGAGTGGTTGAACCACATCAACTTCCACCCGGCCGCTTCTTCACTTGGCAGAGCTGGTGCTTCTTCCTACTGGGACCTCGGCTTCAGTACCTCGGTGGCTGCCTCGCACCCAGTGCTGCCAATTCCAGTCTCTAGGCTCGTGCCTCATCTCGATTCATCGTCCGAATGCAGCAATCCACCCAATCTTTCATTTTTCGTAAGCAAACCCTTTTGCTTAGAAAATTTCTTCTTTCCTTCCCTCGTCTGGACCCTCTTATTTAGTCCATCGATCGATCGTGATCTTATTAAATAAACTCACAAGAGATCGAGGAACCCAATCTCCACTCGTAGGGTTAAACACCAACCTCGCCTTTGTTCTTCCTTTAACCTCCTAAAAAGCAATTCTACCCAATCAACCCTCACACCATCCACTATAGCTCTCATACGGCCTCTAGACTTAGTAACCCCGTCATGTGAACTCGATCACCAAGTATTGACTTAGTTACTATCGTCATCAATAGCCTATATCTCCTTCTTAGCATGTGCTTTTTCAAATCCCTCCTTGTTCCCCTATACGTCACCCCCGGCGAACAAATCAAACGATTGTTCCCATTCCTCTTCCTTATATACTAATGGATTCACACCCTCACCGATGTATCCAAAGTCCTAGCCACATTTTCTTTTGTATACTCTAATCTAGTCCCTTCAACGGTGGTACTAAACCCGTCATCGTAAAACTCACAATTTACTGTGAATTCGCGCCTATGAAGTCCATTGTTTTGTTTTCTCGTGGATTTGAATGAACAAAACCCTCGAATTCTTGATGCTTCCAACAACCTTAGAACTTCGCTGGATTCTCTGTCTGAGTTGTTTCAAAGTCGACGTACATCTCGGCTTTGAGTTTATTTTTAACAGCCTTCGAGTATTCATTTTGAAATTTGATCTTGATGCGGTTATATAAGTGGGAGGTTTTGGGGGTTGGGATGAAGATGAAGCCATTTTGAATAAGTTTTTGTAAGAGATGATTTTTACAGGGGATTTTGATAAGTGAAATGTGAAAGTGAAAATTTTTAAGAAGAAGGTAAGTTTTTAAACTTAGAGGAGAGAGAGGGATAGTTTGGGAATGCAAAACGTGGCATGATCTCAGAGTTTTTATTTTAAACCGTTGATTTTAGAAGGCGCGTGTAAAACATCGACGGTTTAGCGAAAAACGCTTGAAATTCAGCGCGCGTGACCTTCACGTGTCTTGAAGCTGTGTAAAAAGTAACCGTTTATCCTCACGGATTAGGCGACTAATAGACTTACTTTATCGAAGTAATTAGTATACCTGACGTAAGCAATGAGGTGCCTTACTTAACACTCGGGTATTCTATTTCGTACTTGGTAAAAAGTCGACTAGGTCAAAGATCTTATTTGATATTTTTGAAAACTCTTTCCTAGTCTGATTTTTGGAAGTTTTTTAAAAAAATTTCAGCTTGATTACAAAGATCGATTACTTGAAATACACACTTAAGAACTTTATTTGGATACAACAATTTTGAGAAGAACAAAGACGAAGGTTTTGAAAGAAAAGATTTATGAATCTAATCGATATACCTGCTCTCGCAAACAACTCATCAAAAACTCATTAGTAGTTGAGGTAAATCGAGATAAGGTGCGGATAGTCATTTGTTTTTCGCAATAATCAGTGACTATTGTTCCCAAGTCTGATTTACCCTATGTCGATAAGTAATTATCATGTCGGATAAGGTCAATATGACTAATCCTTGATTCTTGATTCCTAAACTGGAGATCAATGATATCAGCTACCGATTGTCCTTTGACTCAAATCAAGTCCGATAATTCTTTCTAGACATTAATTTAAAGAAAAGATACAAGAAGAAGTAAGGAATACAATTATCGGATGCAAGTAATTTTAGAAACCAGCTAAGGATGCATCAAGTAATCCTAATTCTAAGCATAATTCTTTAAACTTAGACTCAGCTAATGGTTTTGTAAGAATGTCACTTTTTGTGATTCGTGGCAATTTTCTCAATCCTAATGTCATTCTTCTCAATATGATCTCTAATGAAATGATGCCTAATATCTATATGCTTACATCTAGAATGTAGAACAGGATTGTAAGTCATTGCTATTGCACTATTACTATCACAAGAAATAGGAACAAATGATGTTTGAATATTATAATCTCTAAGTCATTGACTAATCCAGAGGAGTTGAGAACAACAACTTCCATTTGCCATGTATTCAGCTTCTTCGGTTGTAGAGGTGGCAACAGATGTCCTGCTTTCTTAGATAACCAAGAAATTAATTTGTTGCCTAAGAATTGACAAGTTCCGAGTGGATTTTCTATCAATCTTACATCCTCCAAAGTCTCGAGTCCAATAACCTGTCACTCAAAGTTGTCATCACCGGGTACCATAACCCTACTTGCAAGGTTCCTTTGAGATATTTAAGAATTTTCTTAGCCGTCTCGGATGAGTCTTCTTGGGATTAGATTGGAATCTTGCACATACCCCAACCGCAAAAACTATGTCCGGCCTACTTGCGGTGAGATAGAGAAGAGATCCAATCACCCACGATACTCCGTTGCATCGGTGGATATCCCCGCTCATCTGAATCAATAGAGAAGTTAGTTGCCATAGGTATTTTAACTTCTCTCGCTAGTTGTCATTCCAAATTTCTCAATCAGATCCTTAGCATATTTAGACTGATGTATAAATATACCCTTACTCATCTGTTTAATCTGTAAGCCTAGAAAGTATGTTAACTCACCCATCATTGACATTTCAAACCTGTTTTTCATGAGAATGCTAAACTCTTCACATAATTTCGATTAGGTGAACCAAAGATTATGTCATCTACATAAATCGAACTAGTAAGATGTTGCCATCTACTTCCTTTCTAAACAAAGTTCTATCAATCTTGCCTTTTGAAAAACCATTTGATGTCAAGAAATCGATAATGTATCATACTGTGCTCTGGGAGCTTGTTTTAGTCCATATAGAGCTTTGTTGAGTATATAGACCTTGTTATTGATCTTAAACCCGTGAGATCGCTCCACATAGACCTCCTCAAGTAACACACCATTAAGGAAGGCAGACTTAATATCCATTTGATAGACTTTGAAAGATTTATATGCAAAGCAAATGCCAAGAACAACCTTATTGCCTCTAATCTCGCAATCGGAGCATAGGTTTCATCATAGTCTATTCCTTCGATCATGAGTAACCTTGTGCAACCAATCTTGCCTTATTTCGAACAATAATGTTGTTCTCATCTGCTTTATTTTTAAACACCCATTTGGTGCCTATAATCTTTACGTGTAAAGGTCTTTCCACTAGATCCCATACATTTTGTCTTTCAAAGCGATGCGCTTCTTCCCGCATGACAGCTTATCCAGCTTTGAATTCGATAGAGCTTCCTCAATAGACTTGGGTTCAAGAAGCGACACATAACACCAAGAGACTTTCGAGTCCAAAGATCATTCGTGCCGCACACTACTAGATGGGTCTCCTATAATCCGATCGGATGGATGGTAGCTTTTCATCCTTTTGCCTATGTGAGGAGAAGGATCCTCATCTTGAGTCTCGTAGGCAACTCCTCCGACTCAACCTCGGTGACGTTCCCCTTCATCACCGACCCTCCGATCACCGGTGATGTCAAGGGTGTCTCGATTCGATGGAGTCTCGATCAGTTGTTTTCTGATTATCGGATGGGGATTCTTCTTCATCCGATTACTAATCAAGACTAGGTAGATAGATAGTTCTATGTTTAGTCTTGGACAGTTCAATTTTATCTAGACTTTCGTAAATTTGATTCACTTTATCTCGAGAAGGAATACAACTCATAAAAACAACATGAGGGGTTTCCTCCACACAAAGGGTTGTCTTGTTAAAAACTCTAAATGCCTTGGAAGTATTAGAATATCCCAAGAATATTCCATCACCGCCTTAGCATCAAAAGTTCTTAACTTCGTTTTCCATTGTTATGGATGAAACACCTACAACCAAAAGCTTTAAAGTATGAGATTTTTGGAATCTTACCCTTCCAAATCTCATAAGGAGTCTTACCCTTGTCTTTGACAACTAAGCACTGCTACGGGTATAGCAAGCCGTGTTAATGGCTTCACCCGAGAACCTATGTGGGTGTCATACTCACTAACATGCTCCCGGCCGCTTCCTTCAAAGTTCTATTTCTTCTTTCAACCACTCCATATTGTTGTGGAGTTCTTGCTAAAGATGTCTCATGAATAATTCCATACTCATAGAAAAAATTAGATAAACAAGAATTCAAAAATTTTGTGCCCTTATCACTCCTTATTTTAATAATATTAACACCCTTTTCATTTTGAATGCATGCGAACAGATCAGAATCTTGTTCATGGTCTCATTTTTCTTGAAAAGAAATATAACCCAAGTGTATCTAGAAAAGTCATCTACTACAACAAGAGTATATTTCATTCCACTCAAATCGAGAGGTAAAACAGTCCAAACAGATCCAGATGAAGTAGTTGCAATACTCTTTCGGATGAAGAGGAGTTAATACTCTTAAATGAGTGTCTATGCTATTTACCTTTTTGACAAGCATCACATTTTAGATCGGTGGATAAAAGTTTTCAGGTAATCCCTTGACAAGGTTCTTTTTAGCTAGCTTACTAAGAGTTTTGAAATTCATATGACTAAGCCTCTTGTGCCATAGCCGGTGATGTCTTCTCCACCCTTAGCTATCGAACATGTATCTTTGGGACAACTATTAAAGTTGGCCACATAGACATTACCATGTCTCAAGCCAATAAGATACCTTATCTCGATGAATTATCTAAAATATCACATTTATCTTTTGAGAATTTGACAAGAAAACCTTTATCACAAAGCCGATAAATGCAGAAATGATTATGTTTCAAACCTTCAACAAAATATACCTCGGATACCGAATATCTTTGATAATCGGTAGTACCTACACCTTTTGTCGACCACAATTATTATCACCAAATAAAACTCTTGGACCACAATTATTATCACCAAATAAAACTCTTGGACCATCAATGCTTTGGAAATTTGATAACTGCCTCTTCTTATGGGTCATGTGTTGTGAACACCACTATCAATGTACCATATTGAAGCTAAGATCTCTTCCTTGAGTGATGATCCCCGTGTATCCCGAAAAACAAATCAGTTATAAGGTACCCTAGTGATCTTGAGTCCTTTAAGGTCAAATATCACTTTAGGTAACCAAATAAACATCTCATCTCCGACATAATAAATCGGACTGCTGTTTTCTACCAAATCTGTCTACAATTATATCATTTTTTAATGATAACTTGTTGTATTCAGATTGAGTAATTTTCCTAAACTTAGGAATTGTAGGATAGCATTTGCTCTTTCCATCAAAAGGATTATAATAAGAATGTCTTCTTATTTTGGTTCTTGGATTTCTCCTAGTCTGATAGGGAGTTTTCAAATTGAATTCTTGGTTTCAGTCGGGAGATGTAGTCCTTATCTCGACTAGTTGGTTTCCATGGACCAATTTTAACATCCTTTGATTGAGTAGATGCTTTCACAAATTTTCTAGGTTTTTGGACATCTGATTTATTGTTCCTATCATAACCAAGACCTGTCTTGTCATGAGATTTTGAGAAGTATTAAAAATATGATCTATTGCAGATTGTGAATTATTAAGTTGGTCGATTTTGAAGACAAGCTTCTCATTGTCCTTCTTAATTGATTCATTTTCAGCACAGACTACCTCAAATTTGTCTTTTAAAGTTTTCAATTCATTTTCTAACCTTTCAGTAAGTGGTCGATGTACTAGCTCCATCTGAAGAAAACATTCCCCTTGAATGTTTCCTCGCCTCTGAGCAGTTCATCACCTGTTTTCCTTTATTTAGAATTTGAATCGATCCTTTAAGCAGCCAAAGATGTCTTTAAATCTCTCAATAACTCATGGATAACAGCTTTGGTCATGATCGAGGCGATCGACAAGAATCATTATCTCGGCGATGAATAGTAAATTACCTCATTAGCCATGAGACAGATTTCATTATCTCGATCCGAAATCGAGATGAGGATAATGAGGATGATGATGATTTCTTTGGCTCGCTTTTCTTCACCCAATAGAGCCCTTTGATCTGCAAATCTCCGTCTCTTTTCTTCCTCTTTTCTTCCCTTTCCTTAGGAGTCAATGAGGACAATCATAACTGAAATGTCTTGGCTTGTTGCATGTATAAAAAATATCACTCTGTCTCGATCTAGGGCTAGAAGGATTTCTTCCGACAGGTGATCTGTATCTTCTTGTCTCGATTTCGCTTTATCATCATCTCGTTGATTCATCTTCCTTTCTACCCGATCTGGATCTTGATTTATCCTTTCCCGCAAATCTCAATTTATTTCTTTTATATTTCATTCTCAATTTATCATACCTCTTTGTAAGTAAAGTCATCTGCTCTTTCGAGGAGATAGATCAGCTCACTATAGACTCTGTTGACACCTTGTCTTCTTTACCGACAAAGGCAATGACTTGGATGAGGTACTTGACTCCATCTCATCTTCCTTGTCTTCTATTTGAATATCATATTCTAGAGCCTTAAGATGTGAAAACAAAGTATGGTGAGTAATAGAAGATAAATCTTGAGTAGCCTTAAGGATATTGGATTTTTCCCTCCATCTCTTGGTTAACGATCTCGGAATCTTGTTATTAATCTCTTTCTCTAAATAATTCTTTCCAAGGTCAGCGCTTTGTTGAGAAGATTGGTCAACCTTACATCTAACTCGATCCACGAGACTCTTTTTCTTTCATTTTGAATGTTTCAAATGTATGCAAGACTCGATCGCACTTGTTTTCTTTGACTTGATCGGACCCTTCACAAACATTGGCTAGAGTATGCCACATCTCTTTGCGCTTTTGCATCTCTTAACCTTTTCTATCCAATCCTTACTTAGAGTCTCAATGATTTCAGTTCGAGCTACTTGGTCAAAATTGTGGACCTTTCTTTCATCATTTGTCAATTCGTAACTCTTCTTTTCTTGTCCTGAGTTCGGATTCACTAACTCGGCCCAAGATCTTTGGTGCCTCCATGATAAAATTTTATAGGTCCTTCTTCAAGAACCTCTTCCATCCTATCATGAATTGCCTTTAGATGATTCTCCATCCTAAATTTCCAGTAATCATAATCTTCAATAGAGAATTCAGAAGATTCCTAGACTTTTTGTTTTTTCCCGATGACATGATGAAACAAAGAACAAAATACTCCACAAACTAATTAGTAGCATTGTTAGTAAAATGAAGACAATGAAGAAAATCAAGATAATTTCAGAATCTTGTTCAAGACCTAAAATCAATATCGTAATGACTTAACACCGCTCCGATACCACTTGTTGGTCCCGGAAAGTTTTGTTGATTAAAACTTTGAGTTAGCTTCCTAGAACAAAATCTTGAAAGGGAGGGGTTTGAATAGATTTTGTTGATTTTTCAAATCTTTTCAAAATCAATTCAAAGTATCAATGATCACAATGAATATAATTGAGAACTCAACATTTAACAAGATCAAAAGCAAAGGTGATATTCGTATTTTAGTTAAGATTCTGAACTTTAATCTTGGATTAACACTATTGTAATTTGAACAGAAATTAAAGAAAGCAAGAAATAACACCGGGATTTATAGTGGTTCGGATTATGAATAATCCTACATCCACTCTCCTTCTTCAAACTTTGAAGAAAGGTCTTCACTAGCCGCTTACTTACTTACCGTACAATCTTTACAAATTACAACTTGAACATCAGCTCTTCAATAATCTAATCAACTCTCTGAAATCTAACTCTAAGAATAAGATGTGTTTTTGAAGATATGAAGTGAAGTGTTCTATAAACACTTAAAAAATACTTGAAATCTCTCTTTGACAAATACTGTGAAATCAATAGTGAATAATGTGAAAATCAAATTTGCATAAGTGTCTAGAAAAATAAAATCTAATCCTATTTATAAGTCTCGAAAAGACAGCTTAGTTTGTTAGATAGTTCTAACAAACTAGAAACCGCTTAACAAACCTATTCTTGAAAACTACTCTTGACCTCAACTCGATTTTTCCTACTCGTCTGCGGTGACTTGGTGAAGACTCACCTTTCTTATTCTACTCAGCTTGTCTTGACCTCGTCTCGAGCTCTTCATAATTGTCTCCCGCAGATGGTAAGATTTGAGCTTGTCTAGAGATGACTGTAAATTCGATCTCCGGCTAACTTAATCGGCTCTCGACCTAGTCTCGATCGACTTAGCATCGACTTACGATCCGAAATTTGTTTATCAACGTTGTCTATTCATCTGGATTGTTCCTTTTAACTCATCAAAACTCTTCTTGATCTAACAATGTTTTCTTAATTGTCGGCACAATCGTCACCAACATCTTCATCAATCTATTTCAAGAATAAACGGTTGTTTATCAACACATGAAGAAGTCTCTCCTTTGAAAACATAAATTTTCCTTTCGGATTTCTCACTATCTCTTTGAGAAAAATTCATTTCATACGTTTTCAAAATACTCACCAACTCATTTTGAGTAATAGCATCGTATTTTTAGCTTCCTCAATAACACATATCTTAGCATCAAAACGTTTAGGAACAGCTTCTTAAGATTTTATGTACTAACCTTGTATTGGATATGGCTTCACCAAGTGCTTGAGATTCATTGGAAATCTCAAGAATCCTTTCATTGTAAGATGATATGGTCTCATCTTCCTTCATCCTTAGATTTTCGAACTTGGTTCCAAGCATCCTCAACTTCGTCCTTCTTACACTCTCGGATCCTTCACAATGTTCTTGTAATCTCTCTCATGCATCTTTTGCAAATACACAATTAGAAATTATTTTGAACATGGATACATCCGTAGAGGTAAATAAGGCATTGAGTGCCTTCGAATTGAAGTTGTCCGTTGTCACCTCATCATTTGTCCATTCTAACTCCTTTTTTATTTGAGCTTCGGTATTGTCATCACCGAACAATCGGTGGAGTCCATCCATCAATATACTCCTCCATGCACGTTCATCAATGGACTTGATGTACATACGCATCTTAGGCTTCCAAATTGCATAATTTGTACCATCTAGAACGGGTGGCCTAATTGGAGCTGTCATAGGATAATCCATTGCAATAAATCACACCAAACACAGGATCTAAACTCGGGATAATGAGTTTTACGGCTCTGGTGCCAATTGAAGGTGTGTGTACGTGTTTTGCAGAATGTTGTCACGAATGTTGGCACATTCAAGAGCAACACAGAACAAATAAATAAACAGCAAATGTACGGCGGAAGTCTTAAACACGTTGCAAGATGGATATCAAAATTTTCGTGATAGACTATAAATAAGTCTATACCGCCAAACGGCGTATTATCACTAGTAATTGTTAAGTGATACAATCGGTGAAAACATAAGCTACACCGTGAATGGATCTACGTATATAGTGACTAGACAATGATCAATCTAACCTATCACTAATACAAATAAAGACCCAATGTTGAGTGAAATGTTGGAACATTCACCAACGGAAGTATCGAGTATGAAACGAATAATAAACTCTATAATATATGCCAATAGACTATGCTAGATTGTGTTTCCCTCAACTTCGAGTTTTAATCTTCATAAGCGGCGTGTATTTATAGAATTCTGGACACTCTTAGTGCTTGAAGATAACTTCCACATCTCCCTTGAAAATAGGTAACTTCTATGTAACTTCCCCATTATCTTTATAACTTTTCTTGCTTTCCTCTTTTCAACCGCATGACTTCGGTAACTACCGTAAGTCTTCAATCCTGAAAGAACAAGTCAATGAACAAGACAAAACGTGGGTTAAGGGTTAGTGAAAGTGGAAGGACGAATTCGATGTTGTGACCAGTAATGTTGGCACATTACGAGTAACACTCGTCATAACATCAACACCGACGTCACCTAGGTTTACCTTTCTTTGCATAGTGGTTTCCTAAAGCAGACAAGGTTTTGAAATCGTCGGAGAAATATCTCGTGCTGGGTTTTCAAAATAGCCTAGTTTTATTTTCTTTTTAGCAAGATTTAAGACAAGTTAAACAACATTTTTAAACAAAAGCAGACTCATTGGTTTTCCAAGAACAGCTTATCTAAAAGATTTTGAAAAAGATGATCGTGAGAATATGTTTGAAAACAAGTTTTATGTAGAAACTAAGGGTTTGAGCATATAAGAAGGTTTTAGCAGATGAGTAGATTCTATCTCGATCTAACAAGTGATCTGTTACTCTATTCTCGCAGATACACAGACTTAAAGAAATTATTAGTAACCGTGGTAAGTCGGATAGGATGCAATAGTCATCTGCTTGAAGGAAACAACTGACTATTGTGTCCTTGTCTGATTTACCTAATGTCATACAAGTAATCATCAATTCAGATAAGATCAATATGACTAATCCTTGATTCTTGATTCCTAAAAGGAGATCAATGATATTAGCTACCTGATTGTCCTTTGACACAAATCTAGTCCGATAATTCTTTCTAGACATGATTTAAAGAAAAGGAAAGAAAGAAGGAAAACAAATAAAAAAATGCAAACAAAAGCAATTAAAAATCATCTAAAGATGCATCAAGTAATCCTAATTCTAAACACAATTCTTTAAATCTAGATTCAAACTAATGGTTTTGTAAGAAGATCTGCGCTCCGAGATTTTGTGGTTATCTTTACTATCCTACTATCATTCTTTTCTACATGATCTCTAATGAAATGATGTTTGATGTCTATATGCTTACATCTAGAATGCAAGACATGATTGCATGTCATGGCTATTGCACTATTACTATCACAGTAATTAGGAACAGATAATGTTTGAATGTTATAATCCCTAAGCTGCCGACTAATCCGGTGGAGTTGAGAGCAACAACTACCACCGCCATGTATTCAGCCTCGCTTGTGTCCAGATGAGTTTTCTTGGGATTAGATTGAAATCTTGCACATACCCCAACCGCAGAGGCTATCTCTCGGCTCGCTTGCAGTGAGATAGAGAAGGGATCCAATCACCCACGATACTCCGTTGCATCCGTGGGTATCCCCGCTCATCTCGAATCCATAGAGAAGTTAGTTGTTATAGGTATTTTAACTTCCCTACTAGTAGTCATCCCAAATTTCTCTATAAGGTCCTTAGCATATTTAGTTTGATGTATGAATATGCCCTTACTCGTCTGCTTATTCTGCAAGCCTAGAAAATATGTCAATTCACCTATCATAGACTTTTCAAACCTCGTTTTTCATGAGAACACCGAATTCTTCACATAGAGACAGATTAGGTGAACCAAAAATGATATCATCTACATAAATTTGAACCAATAAGATGTTACCATCTATTATTTTTCTAAACAAAGTTCGATCTATCTTACCTTTTGAGAATCCATTTGAAATCGTAAATTCGAGATAAGGTATCATACCAAGCCACAGGTGCTTGTCTCGGTCCATATAGAGCCTTATTGAGTTTATAAACCTTATTATTGATCTTAAACCCAGGAGGCTGCTCCACATAGACTTCCTCAAGTAACACACCATTTAGGAAGGCAGACTTGACATCCATCGAAAGACTTTGAAAGATTTATAAGCGTGAAATGCAAAAAACAGCCTTATTGCTTCTAATCTCGCAACCTGGAGCATAGGTTTCATCATAGTCTATCCCTTGCACTGTGAGTAACCTTGAGCTACCAATCTTGCCTTATTACGAACAATAATGTTGTTTTAAATGCTTTATTCTTAAACACCCATTTGGTGCCTATAATCTTTCTATGTAAGGGTCTGGCCCACTAGTTCCCAAACATTTTACCTTTCAAATTGATGCGCTTCTTCCTGCATGGTCAATTATCCGGTTGTATCGAGATAGAGCCTCCTAAATAGACTTAGGCTCGAGAAGTGATACATAACAACCGAACAGATTTGGGAATGTAACATTGTTCGTGTTCCGCACACTACTAGATGGGTCCCCAATGATGCGAGTCAATTAGATGATAACTTCTCATCCTCTTGCCTATTTGAGTAGAAGGATCTTCATCTTGAGACTCAGCAGGCAACTCATCCGACTCTGCTCGAGCAGAGCGTTCCCCCTTCATCTACCGACCCTATCGGATGAGATAATGTCAAGGGTGTCTCATCGGATGGAGTCTCAAGAGGGTTGTCTTCGATTCTTAGATGGGAATTCTTCATCATCTGAATCGAGTCAAAACTAGGCAAATAGATCTGTTCTATGTTTAGTTTTGGTTAGTTCAATTTTATCTAGATCATTTTTAATCTGATTCACTTTATCTCAAAAAGTATGCATTTCATCAAATACCACATGAGGAGTTTCTTCCACACAGAGTTGTCTTGTTGAAGACTCTGAAACCTTTGGAAGTGTTGGAATATCCCAAGAATATTCCATCGGCCTACCTTAACATCAAAGGTCCTCGGCTTAGACTTCCCATTGTTATGGATGAAGCATTTACAACCTAAAGCTCTAAAATATGAGATTCTTGGAATCTTACCCTTCCAAATCTCATAAGGAGTCTTACCCTTACTTTTGACTAGTAAGCACTGTTGCAGGTGTAGCAGCGGTGTTGATAGCTTCACCCGTAACCTCGTGAGGGGTTCCATAATCAACTAACATGCTCCCGTCTCGCTTCTTTGAGAGTTCTATTCCTCCTCTCAACAACTCCATTCTCGCTGTGGTGCTCTAGCTGAAGAAGTCTCATGAACTATACCATTCTCACTCAAATAGTTAGATAAACAAGAATTCAAGAATTCGGTTCCCTTATCTCTCCTTATTTTAACAATATTAACACCCTTTTCATTTTGAATGCATGCAACAGATCGGGGATCTTGTTCTTGTCTTCATTCTTTTTGAAAAGAAATATTACCCAAGTGTATGTCGAAAAATCATCAACAATAACAAGAGTATATTTCCTTCCACTAAAGCCGAGAGGTGTGACAGTCCAAACAGATCCTGATGAAGGAGTTGTAACACTCTTTCAGATGAGGATGTGTTAATACTTTTAAAAGAGTGTCTGGGTTGTTTACCTTTTGACATGCATCACATTTCGTATCGGTTGAGCATAATTTCTCGTAGTCCTTTAACAAGATTCTTTCTAGCTAGCTTACTAAGGGTTTTGAAGTTCGGATGACTAAGCCTTTTATGTCATAGCCAAATGAGGTAATCTCCACCCTTAGCTACAAGACATGTATCTTTGGGGCAACTATTAAAGTTAGCCACATAGACATTACCATGTCTCGAAGCCGATTAAAAGTACCTTGTCTCGAGGAGCTATCTAAGATATCACACTTATCTTTAGAAAAATTTACAAGAAAACCTTTATCATAGAGTTGAGAAACAGATAATGATTATGCTTTAAACCTTCTACAAAATAAACCTCGATACGGACATCTTTTATAATCAAAGTACCAACTCCCTTAGTTTGTCCACAGTTATTGTCTCAAAAGAACTCTAGAGCCATCAATATTTTGAAAGTTTGATAATAGCTTCTTGTCACAAGTCATGTGCTGAGAACAACCACTCTATGTACTAAATTAAAGCTAGAATCTCTTCTTTAAGTGATAGTCCCTATGATTCTTGTAAAATAAATTAGGTATGAGGCACCCTAGTGATCTTGGGTCCTTGAAGGTCAAAAATCACTTTGGGTAACCAAACAAACATCTCATTATTCAATAATAAATCAGATTTGATTCTGTCTACCAAATCTATCTACAAACACATCACATTTGAATGATAGTTTATTGTATTCGATTTAGTGACTTTCTTGAACTTAGAAAAGATGGGATAGCATCTACTTCTCCCATCAAAAGAACCGTAGTAAGAATTTCTTCTTATCTTAGTTCTTTGAACCCTCTTAGTTCGATATGGACTCCTCAACCGAATTTTGGTTTTCATTAGGAGATGCGCCTTTATCTCGACTTAGTGGTTTCCAAGGACCAATTTTAATTTCTTTTGTAGTTTCAGATGCCTTCACAAATTTCCTTTGTTTTTGAATACCTGATTTATTATTCTTAACATAAACAAGCCCAGTCTTATCATGAGATTTTTGAGAAGTGCTAAAGATGTGATCTATAATCGATTGTGAATTACTAAGCCGGCTCATTTTGAAGACAAACTTCTCATTGTCCTTCTTAATTAACTCATTTTCAGTACAAACCATTTCAAATTTGTCTTTCCAAGATTTTAATTCATTTTCTAGTCTTTCGGATAGACTAGCTGATGTACTAGCCTCGGCCTAGTGTAAACATTTCCCCTTTAATGTTTCCTCGGACTCGTAGTAGTTCACAACTTGTTTGCCTTTGACTAGAATCAATCGATCTTTTAAAGTCAAATTTTCTGTCTCTAATTATTTATAAGCACTTAGAGACATCTTTAGATCCTTCAATAATCCTTTGATGACAGCTTGGTCATTATCTCAAATTGACTTATATGAATCATTATCGATGAAGAATAATAAACTACCTCTTTGGCCATCGACAAACTTCATCGTTTGATCCAAAATCGGATGAAGATGATGAGGATGATGATGACTTTATTGACTCTTTTTCTTCAGCAAGAAGGGCTCTTTGATCTCGCAAACCGTCTATCTCTTTTCTTTCTTTTCTCCTCTCTTTCCTTGGGAGTCACCGGGACAATCATAATCGAATGACTCGGCTTGTTACAGTGTAACAAGTATCTCCCCTATTTGATTTAGGACTGATAGGATTCCATTTCGCAGTGATTTGAATCTTCTTGTCTCGACTCATTTTCTTGTCATCGTCTGTTAAGTCATCCTCCTTTCTTCTTGATCCCGATCTGGATCTATCCTTCTCTCGCAAAACCTCAACTTATTACGTTTATATTTCATTCTCAATCTATCATATCTTTTTGTGAGCAACGCCATCTGCTTCCTTTAGAGATAAGTCAACTCCTATTGACTCAAATTTGTTGTCTTGTCTTCCTTGTTGACAAAGGCAACAGACTTGGATGAGGTGCTTGACTCCATCTCGTCTTCCTCATCTTCTATCTGGATATTATATTCCAAAGCTTTTAGATGAGAAAATAAAGTATGATGTGTAATAGGGGATAAGTTTTGAGTTGCTTTGAGGATATTTGACTTCTCTCTCCATCTCTTGGTCAAAGATCTCGAGAATCTTGTTGTTTATCTCCTTCTCTCGTATAATTCTTCCCTAAATCTGCCGCTTTATTGAGAAGATTTGTCGGCCTCACATCCAGCTGATCTATTGCTTTCATTCTCTTTCATCTTAAATGTATCAAAATCATGTAGCACTGATTACGCTTTATTTTCCTTCACTTGGTCCGATACCTCACACACACCGGCAAGGGTCTCCCACATCTTCTTAGCCGATTTACACCTCTTGACCTTTTCTATCCAATCTTTGCTTAGAGTTTCTATGATTTCTGTCCTTACCACTTGATCCAAGTTGTGAATTTTCCTTTCATCACCGGTCACCTGTAACTCTTCTTTTCTTGTCTCGACTCTAGTCTCAATCGCAGCAGCTTCCATCACCGGTCCCTCCATGATAGAATTTGATGGGTCCTTCTTCAAGAACCTCTTCCATTCTGTCATGAATTGCCTTCGATGGTTCTCCATCCTGAATTTCCAATAATCATATTCCTCGATTGAAAATTCAGGCAAGCTTCTAGACTTCTTGCTTTTCACAGATGACATGATGAAACAAAGAAAGAAAAACTCAACAAGAATTTGTTAGTAGCAAGGTTAGTAGTTTGATGATAAAGAAGATGATCAAAAACAATTTCAGAAATTTTATCAAGACCTTAAATCAATATCGTAATGCCTTAACACCGCTCTAATACCACTTGTTGGTCCTACGAATTGAGTATATTATTAAGAACCTTGAAACAAATTTTCTAGGGAAAATCTAGAGGGGGTTGAATAGATTTTCAAACTTTTCAAACCTAGAAAACCAATTCAAGGAAACAAAGTTTACACAATGGAAATCAAGTTTAAGCTCAATTTTAAATGGATCAAAAGAAATCGATTATAAGTCTCGATTTCAGTCCAAATTGAATTTGATTTAAAGTAGAAATTGATTAAGAATAGATAAGTAGGAAAGCGTAAAGAACACAACAATTTATAGTGGTTCGGATCTAACCGATCCTACATCCACTCTCCTCCTTCAACTTGAAGAAGGGTCTCGTCTACTACTTACTTACTCACTTGCCAACGTACAACTTACAAATTTACAATAATGATCTTCTAAACTTCAATCTATCTTCAACTCCTAAACTTTTCTCGGAAATTCTAACCATACAAAGTGCAAGAGTGTGTTGAAGATGTACAAAATAGTGTTCTATAAACACTTAGAATTTGTGAAAACTTCTTCGAAAACTTGTGTGAACTTTTCAAAACTTGTGAATTATCAAAGTGAAAGTGCGTAATGAATTCGTTCGAAAATAAAGTTATGCCTAGACCTATTTATAATCCTGGGAGACAGCTAGTTTGTTGTAACAAACTAAAATCACAGAACAAACTTAATCTTGATAATCGCTCTTATCTTCACTGATCTTTGTCTAGTCGTCGTAGCCGACTTGGTGAAGACTTGCTTTTCTTATTCTACTCAAATTTGTCTTAACCTCGTCTCGAGCTCTACATAGTTGTCTCCCGCAGATGACTCATCTCAAGCTTGTCTCCGGATGACCTCTACCTCTTCAATCCTCTACCGACTTATCCAGCCTCTTCCTAGTCTCGATCGGCCTAGTATCTTTGGATCTTCACCTCACTGTTCTTCGAAGTTAGCTGATCATGGGAGTTGATCCTTTTTAACTCATCAAACTTTCTTCCGATCTAACACATTCCCCTTCATCCCCTTCAACGAGGAAATTTTCCATTTCATCCTTCTTGCTTTGACCCTCTTCTTCATCATCTTCACTTTCATTTTCTTCCTCCTCCTTCTTCTTGATGATTCTCCATGATGGTTATGTTCTTCACATGGAGTAGAAAATATTTGAGTTGACTTTTTAACACCATTAATTGAGCTTCGATGATCTCCATGTTCCCCTCTATCATTGAATCAACCATTGCTTTGGTCTCATAAATGTTCTTATACAATGGAAATATTTCTTCACTTCTAGGTTCATTTTCCTCAAATCTTTCTAACATTATTCCAAGCATCTCCTTCAATATAGCTCTCACATCATAGAGTCCCCATTCTTCAAAATGAGAGGAAGCTTGTGGCATTTGATAGTCATACTCATAGCTTCTCCCATCATCATAGTAATCTCTTTCCGATGCTCCTTGAAATTCAAATCCACCCCGTGGATCGAATGTTTGATCATAGTGCTCATAATACGGGAACATCTCTTGAGGTGGGGGAGGAACTTCTTCACATATTCAATCTTAATAATCGGAGGGAACTTGTTGCCTTAGAGAATTATCATCATAGTTCCCCCAATCATCGTAGCAAAATCCTTCATAGTATGGAAGATAAACCATACTCTCTTGATAACAATCTTGATTCCACGTGTATGAGTCGTATCCTTCGTTAGGATTAGAATTTGTATGTTTTGATGATGTTCCTAAAACCTAAGTGTAATAGGACCAGCTGAACCCGTTAGTCACCGATGATCTAGATAGGGTTTATGTCTTAGTATAGTTAAACTTGCTAGGCTTGACTCGAAGAGTCAGTATTGATTGAGAATCAAGGCCGTTGATAAGAAGACTTAAGGATTTAAGAAAGATCTCGTTCAAGTCATCTAGAAAGGCATCGTGAAGATAAAGAAGAGATAATAAGACATATGCAAAAAGGGTGTTATCAAGAAAGGTTTAAGTGAAGATAACAAGGTTGGAATCCGTGCTACAAAGAAGCTTTGGAACCGTGGCCGGAGCAAGGTGTAAGGTTGCTAAAGTTGACTTTGAGAGATTCGTCGTGGTTAACGAAAGTCGAAGGATAATTCAGTAGATATCCATAATCAATCTAGAGAAGATTGGATTATCAATCAAGATCAATCAAGATATAATTGATTGATATCGCACAATCAATTATCCAAAGTCAAACAAATCTTCCAACGATCACTTACCATTTCTTTGAAGACCCGATTGACAAATTAGTCTAATGGCTAGTCAATTTCAGATCATATAAAAATCAAGTGAAGGATTTTTTAATATACACACGCCTACAAGAAACATTAAAAAAATCCATCTTCACTCATAGCAATACACGTATAATTCTTCGTACTTAAATCGATTCAATACATTGATACTCTTAAAAGAGAGTTATTTTTGGTCAAGGAAGTGTAAATCACCTTTCATTATCTCTCGTACGAGAAAAGGTTGATTGTTTCGGATCTAAGAGTTAACACTCGAAGATCATATTGATTGTATCAAGGGCAGGAACTTGTTAAACTTCCCGTGGTCGAATCCTCGAGGAGATTAGAGGAGACAAGACCAGTTTTGGTGGATAGTAAGGCCCCTGTGGAATCGGGGAGAGTGGACGTAGGATCGTTATATCCGAACTACAATAAAAATCTATGTGTCTTTACAAGCTTTCTGCATTCATACTTATAATCGCTCATTCATCATTGTTTTAATAAACTTGCACTAAACTTGCTAAGTATTCATCTCCAAGGTTTTCATCAAAAGGGTTTTTCAAATACACACGAGATTAGCTTCCGCACCATCGAAGACTTCGAGGTTCCGAAGTCTCGTTGATCACACCTAGCACACTCGAGTACCTTGCTGTAGAAGACTTCAAAGCCTTCTAATCTCACACTCAACTCACGAAAAGTCGAAAAAGTTTTGATTGTGGTAAAGTCTATTCAACCCCCTTCTAGACTTTCCACCTCCTTTCACATCTCGTCCGGGACCAACACCTTCCATCTAGACAACATAACAAGTATCAAATTCAAACAAAAACAACAAAACAAACACAAACACAAAGGCAACAAGTAGCCACTTCAAACAATTCCTAAGCGGTATTAAGACCAATCAAGTATATCGAACCCAAGGGAATAAGTATGCACGTGAGGCCCTAAGAATACAAGTTATTGGTGACTATTGTTGCAAGATGGGTTTTGGCACTAAAACCAACAATATAATTGCAAGAATTAAATCAAATAACTAGCAAGCAAATGATCGAACACCTAATATGCAAAAACAAGCAACAAAAATTCAATGGGGATTGTGGTGCTAGGGATAATATCCATCAATGAATTAATGATCAACAAGCTACGATTGTATCAAATTGCAAATCAATCAAGATAGAAAGCATAAACCATCATGCAATTAATCACTCCATTAATAACGCAATGCCTAATGTGAGTATCCTTAGTACTTCTAATCTCTCAATTAAGAAGCACCCAATTCATACATTCATACACAATTATAACCCGATTAATCCCGGATCACGTTAGCTCAACTCTCGCCTATTGCTAGGGATATCAAACATTAATCTAAAGATACAACTTTGCATGAAGCACAATGAGAATCACAATTAGGAAGCAATCTAACTCAATTGATCAACAATTATCAACAATCAAAGCATAAGGCAATCACATCATCCCCAATTTCAATTATCCAAAGCTTCAGATGATTAGCCCATGGTGCTAAGAGCAAAACCCATGGGTAGAAAATCTAAGTAAGCAATTAAGAAACTAATGAACACAAATAATGAATTAAAAGGAATTATGTGGAAGAACATCACCAATTGGCTTCAATGATAAAAAATAAGAATGCTTGAGTCTTCACAATATCTTCAATTACAATCTCCTCCTCTTCAATTACAACTTGAAAATGAAAAACTAATTGATCAAATCACTAATCTAAGGTACAAATGCTTGAAATCAATCTAAATCTATGAATCTAATCCAATTACAAAGAGAATTAAGCTATGGAATGAGAATTTCGCCCAAAACCGTAAAATAATTGCTCTAATCTAAGCTAGGAAGAATATGCTCTGTTTTCCTCTCAAATGGGCTTAAATACAAAAATTCAATTTTGGGCATCCCTCGACTCGAGGTTGGGGCCCTCGAGTCGAGGCCTTTATAGAAATAAACATTTATAGAAAAATAAATCAGAGCATAGCATAAACATTTAAACACAAACTAAGAACAAGTATACAAACATTAACATTTATAGAAACATAAATTAGAGCATAACAAAACAAAGTTCCAGTGAAAAAAACAAACAAAAAACATTGAAAATAACTTAGAACATAACATAGAAAAATAAATCGTAGCAACACAAACATGAACATAAAAACTCAATCTAATACCAAACTAATAATAAGTTCGTAAATCAGAGCATAAGTATCAAAGCATATACCTACACTACTATAAATTTATAGAAAACAAAACACATAAAAATAGAAATTTAACATGAGTCTTTACAAGAGCAAGACAGAGCTATAAATGAACATCGGGAGAGGATTGGGTCATTAAGTATAACAACCGCATCTTCATAATTCTGCACAAACTTCCATTTTCTTCAAGCTCTTCCATTCTTTAAAGCTCCCCTTTCTCGGATCATCAATGGCCCCAATCATCTAAGTCGCCATACAAAGACACCGAGGTCCACATCATCCCGGCCTACTACATCAATCTTCTCAAAGATCCACATCCATATTCAAACTGCTGGGTCCATCATCATTGTTGTCGATTGTTAGGCATATTGTCCGCACATCTTGGGTTTCGCTCCTATT
Source organism: Paraleonurus japonicus (assembly GCA_030762865.1). Lineage (NCBI taxonomy): Eukaryota > Viridiplantae > Streptophyta > Magnoliopsida > Lamiales > Lamiaceae > Paraleonurus > Paraleonurus japonicus. The sequence continues at coordinate 27,254,969 of CM061060.1, forward strand.
TCAGCATCGGGAGCAACACTTGTTCCAACTCCAAAAATATCAGCATCTGGTCCTCCGGACGTACTCAGCAGCAGCAGATATCAATAGCGACAGCAGATCCAACACCATCGGTAAGGGTGGGCAGCAGAACATCAAGTCCTACTCCCCATTACGGTGGAAAGGAGCCTCTCCCATATCTCGCTTCGCATTTCAAGATTACTTAATGGACACTTTAAGTTAGAAATAGTGTTATCTGTCATGACAATTTGATCTCTCATGAATTGTGGTTGAAGCCGCTGGAATGTTGGCGGCGTGTCACAACATTTAGCGGTACATCGGGTGTCCTGCTCGGAAGGAACTTCAGGTTGTGCATTGGGATCTCTGTATGGCGGATCTATCACTCTCGGACCACTTCTCAAAACATGAAAAATCCCCGGACTTAATGCAAATGAGCTAATAATCTCGAATTCTCTCTTTGAAATCCTTGTGCCAAAATCATCATGTGAATCGGACTTGGGTATGGCAACAATCCCTTGCTAGACACTCTTCCCAGTAAGTCATCATGTTATCAAAAATTATTTTCCCAGTTAAACCTTATTAGATGTCCAATCTTATACATCAAAACAGCTTGCTCGGAGGTCAAGGTGATAGTGTTTGAAGAGGGCAACCAATTATAAACAAGCAGCTTATGTAGCACATCAGATAAATGGGTTAGAACCGATGAATTCATCCTATACATCCATACGGTTTGTCTACCCCGGTGATTACACTCATGACCTCATCTAAGTTATCAACCTGCAGATCCTCATCATCCCTAGTTCTCGAAAAGAATTAATCACAGCTTGGTGACACCTACATATTCTTACCCCTAAACTTCACCTTTCCATAATTTGCAGAGTTCACCCTAGAGATACTAACCTTCGATTAGCATAGAATTTATATATCCAATCAATCAAATAGGGCGTAGCAAATTGAAGGGCACACATCAGGATCTATAATTCAAATATCCAACAAGATTCATAGACACAAAATCATCCATCTTATAATCCTTTCACCAACAATCAATCTAGTCCTCAAGGTCCTAAATTTATCACTATCTATACCATGATAGCTTTCATCCAAATCACTTGAAGACAAAGATAGAGAAGAGTGTGGCAACATTTTGAGGCACATTCTCGCGGATCATTCTCGCCTTTTGCTTCTTTTCTCCAAGTGGCGGCCGGTTTAGCCAAAGTCTCGATTCATTTCGAATCCTCGCATTTCCTCGGACTGGCACCGGATAGAGGTTTGACCACTTACCTCCTTTTAAGGCTTGCTTCCCTCATTTCTTCTTCACAAGAATTAGAATCGCACACTGAATAGGCTTTGAAGCAACAACATCATAATGCTTTTGCTTCTTTCCTTTCTCTGAATAGTCTACCCTGCGACCCATAGTTCTATATGATCATCTTTTCGACCACAACCTCTCGAGCTGCTAGCAGCTTTTTAACAAACAACTTCTAAACGAGCGGTGAGCTCCTTCGTTTCGGTTTAGTCGGATGATGGGTCTTCAATCGGGGCATCTTATGGTGATTGAGGCGGCGTGAAAATGAGGTGCTTGTGCTATTGAAAGTCCACCTCGACGTTTCCGACCATGACTACTAGATGGTTTGCTTGGTTAGATTCTTGAATGCGTAGACAATCTGGTCGAGTAGCTCCTTCCCGAGTTCAACGGTCATTGGGTAGGTTTTGAGAACGGGGTTTTGTTGGGCTTCGCCGCTACAAGGATTTTGTGGCGTTCCCCCAAAATCGGAGTTTCGTGGATTGGGTTTCAGGAGTTTGGGTTTCGGATGGAGGAAGAGGGAAATCAACGGTTCCAACCCTAATTGAAGAGGGTGATGTTGGGCGAGTTGCGCCAACATTCTCGGAAACATTTTCGGTCGGCATTGAAGCTAGGAGATGAAGGTTTTTCGAGGAAGAAGATGAAGTGGAGAGTTTGAGTGTTTAGATTGTGAAGGTGAAGAGTTTCCTTGATCAGCCATTTGAATTAATACCCTGCAAGCACTTTCAAATAATATTAATTTAATAATCAATTTTCAAATTCATGGCTAATATAAAGAACTAATACCAACAAGTATGAATTAAAATACCTTTAAACTATGTGCTTTAATTCGAGACTTATGAATTAATGTGTATAATACACCTGAAAACCAAGGATCTTAAATATGAAAAAGAAAGAATGTAGAAGTTGTGATCACATTGGTGTTAAAAAGATAAAAATCATCACATCCCTAAAAATAGGTCATTACCGAATGTGTGGAAGTGAAATTCAAAAACATGCTAAAACCGCTATAAAAATAAAATAACCACACAATTAAATAAATTAGACTAATTAATATTGCTGGGAACAATTTAAATTAAATAAATTTGCTTAAAATAATATTAAAAAATTATCAAACTCATGAAGGTAAATATACATATGAGAACCATATTGTTATTCACCGAATGTCGGCACACACACTTCTCAACACAGCTTTTACATGAAATTAATTCATTTGTGTTGCACTATATTTTTGTTTTTCTCACTTATTCACATTGATCCATTTTTCTAGAAAAGATCATCGTAGTTGTCACTTCTGTGTCCCATAATTACTCAACGGATTTCTGAATATATTGATGCATTTAAGTCACCTTTTGAAAAGAAAACATCGTAGTAGTCAAGTTCGTGCCCAATAGTTACTCAGTAACATAGCATCTGATTGTGAGTTATTTTAATTATATTTAAGAGAAGTGTGTCCAGAAAATTTATATTAATCACAGGTTCTAATACTATTTACACAAGAGAGTTCGAAAACACTAAGTATTACAATACTTTTAGAAAAATTTAAATAAATTATTCTAGTGTTGTTACAAATGTGGACACATTTGATACAACACACAGCAATAATGAGTCTCATTTGTGCATAAACCTAGAGATTTTCTAAGTGAAGAAAACCTCTCATTATCAAGGGCTTTAGTAAAAATGTTCCAATTTGCTTCTCAAAGTAGGAATGTATTCCAACTTTACAACTTCTTTTTCTACAAGGTCCCATATGAAATGGTGTCTTATACTTATATGCTTAGTTAATTAATGTTGCATAGGGTTTTTAGATATATTAATTGCACTTGTATTGTCACAATGAACAGTAAGATTATTGCTCTCCAAACCGTAATCATCGAACATCTTCTTAACCCATAGAAGCGAGTACAACAGCTTCTGTAGCTATGTATTCGGACTCACCGTTGATAAGGAGACACAATTTTATTTTCGGTTATGCCATGAAACAAGATTGTTACCCATGTAGAAACATCCTCCAATTGTACTCTTCCTATCATCACTAACACCAGCCCAATCTCGCATCACTATAGCCAATTGAAGAACAATTAGTGTCTTTGCTATACCATATTCCATAATCACATGTACATATCACATATCTAATGATCCTTTTCACTAAATTCATATAAGATTCTTTTGGATTAGCTTGATCACGAGCACATAAACAAACACTAAACATAATGTCTGGCCTACTAGAACTCGTATATAAAAGACTATCAATCATTGATTTATATAATGTTGGGTCAACATCTTGGCCAATATTATCTTTACACAATTTTTGTGTTGATCCCATAGGTGTCTTCATGTGTTTAGCATTGTCTAAACCAAACCATTTCATAAGATTTTTGGCATATTTGCTTTGTGAGAAGAAAATATCATCTTTGCGTTGTTTAATCTAAAGACCTAAACAAGAATTTATGTCTCCAACCATCGACATTTCAAAGGTAGAGGTCATCTCATGTACAAATAATTCAAACATCCATTCACATGTTGAACCAAACACAATGTCATCAACATATATTTGAACAATCATGACATCATTTCTTGAATGTTTAAAAAACAATGTCCTATCACCTTCACCTCTGTAGAAATCGAATTTAATAAGAAATCGGTTAATCTACCATACCACGCCCTAGGTGCTTGCTTTAAACCATATAAGACTTTCTTAAGTTTATAAACATGTTCAGATACTCATGATTTTCAAATCCTTTAAGTTGTTCACATAAGCTTCTTCCATAAGAATTCCATTTAGAAATGCAGCCTTGACATCCATTTGATGCGATTTTGTATCAATGTAGCATGCTATAGCAAGTAATAGTCATATAGATTTATTTCTAGCCACCGAGCAAATGTTTCATCAAAGCCAATACCTTCTACTTGTGTACACCTTTGCAGCTAATCTAGCTTTGTTTCTTATAACATTACTAGATTCACCAGCTTTGTTTTTGAAGATCCATTTGGTACCAATTACATTCATATTTTCAGGCCTAGGTACAAGCATTCATACATTATTCCTATCAAATTGATTTAATTCCTCATGCATTGCATTTATCCACTTTTCATCTTTCATTGCTTCATCAATATTTTTAGGTTCGGTTAGAGAATGAAAACATTCAAAGTTTACCTTGTTGCACATAGATGTCATACAAATTGATCTTACCACATGTCTTGCATCAAAACTTAACATTCTCCTTGTTTGTACACCGATTGAGGTTTACCTACGATCCGTTGTTGTGGATGATTTTTGAGAATTCTGGAAGATGGTACGTAGCGGGACAAGACATAGTTATGTTAGTTTCGGATATTGAGTTGATGTTGCTTGGATGTGGGCACATTTGTAGCAACATTCTCAATCGACTTCAAAAATATCGTAACCTTGCACCCGCTCAATAAGATCGATTACATCTTCTTCAACAAGATTATATACAAGACTTGCATTATCATCAAATACAATATTCATAGACTCTTGAACAAGATCAGTCCTACGATTATAAATCCTAAAAGTTCTATTGTTTCTAGCATAACCAAGAAAGAAACCTTGGTCACTTTTTGAATCAAATTTATGAAGCAGTATCTATCATTCAATATGTAACAAACACATCCAAAGACATGAAAATATTTCATATTAGGCTCCTTATTATTCAAAAATTCATAAGGTGTTTTAGTAGAATTATGTCTTAAATAAACTCTGTTTGAAATATGACAAGCGAGATTCAAAGCTTCGCCCAAAATCTTTCGAAAGTTTCTTAGATATAAGAATTACTCTAGCCATTTCTTGTAGAGTTCTATTCTTTCTTTCAAGCAACACCATTTTGCTGAGGTGTTTTAGGAGAAGAAAACTCTTGAATTATACCTTTTTCTTCACAAAAATTAGTGAATAAGCTGTTCTCAAACTCTCTACCATGATCAGACCTTATCTTCTTAACCTTAGAATTATAAACATTTTTAAAACGTTTATAAAGAATTTTGAATACACCAAAACAAAAGCATCTCGATTTCTCTTTAGAAATTCAATCCATGTAAACCTTGAATAATCATTAACTATGACAAAAGAATACCTTTACCACCAATGCTTTCAGTCTCCATTGGTCCCATTAAGTCTATATGTAAAAGTTCAAAGCAATGTTTTGTAGTACGGTGTGTCAACATTTCATGCGATATTTTGACTTGTTTACCACTTTAACAAGGTCTACATATATTAGATGCTTGCATTCGCAATTTAGGAAGACCTTTAACAACATCTAATTTCAATAATTTGACAATATTCCTATAATGAGTATGTCCAAGTCTTTGATGTCAAAGTGTAATTTCATCGGTTTGAACATTAAAGCATGCTTGATTCGAATCAATCAAATAACAATTATCAACTGATCTATTTCCAACCATAAGACAATCATTATCATTATTTAACACATAGCATGAACTTTTATCAAACTTTACATGTAAGTCATCATCACATAGTTGACTAATGCTAATTTTGCAAGCAAACCATTAACATGCAAGACTTTTGTCAAGTTTGGAAAACCAAACATTCAATGTACCTATTCCAACTATTTTACCTTTTGAAACACCTTCATAAGTAACATTTCCACCATCATACACTTTGTACTAAGTAAAAAAATCTTTCCTCTTCAGTCATGTGCCTAGAGCAACCACTATCGAAATACCAAAGTCCAGAATACATGCTTTTAAAGAGGTGTAAACAACATTATATACAAATTTTGACTTTAACACCCAGGTAGAGTTTTTAATAAACTTTTGATAAGATTTTTAAACTGTTTGTTTTGAATGTTGAACAGAATGTGGCAACATTTTCAAAGACATTCTATCAAATTTCTTGTCTGTTTCATTCTTAAACAGCTTTGGTCTTTTGTGGCCTTCAAGAAACAATAATGACAAACAATCTTCTTTTCGAGAATCATTTATCAGTTTTTCAAAGGTTCAATGTAAGGTTTTGTAAACACAACAGGTTTATTATTGCTTAAAAACTGAGTAATGTTACCATTATAACCAAGACCATGTCTACTAATACTTCCAACCATTAGTGCATCATCAAGTTTTCTTGAACTTTCTCAATATCTTTGGAAATTCAGTGTTGTGCTTTTAAGCTCCTCTTTAAGGTTGCAAATTTCCAGATCTTTCCTATTCAATATGACCTCAAGCTTTGTCACCAAATCCTTTTGATATGACTCTTCAATAGAAATGTCTTTCAACACTTTCTCGAGTGGATTCCAACTCCTTCTCAAGCTTAAGATAACTGGACTTATAATCTTCGCAAACATTGTTAGATGTACCTGATTGGAGTGTATAGGGCAAGAGCTTTTAAGACCAATCGCAAAATATCGAATCCAAGGGAAAAAGTATGCACATGAGGCCCTAGAAAAACGAAGTTCTTAGTGACTAGAGTTGCAACAATGGTTTGGACTAAAAACAACAAAACACTTGCAAGAATATAAAATAACAACAAGCAAACAAATGATCGAACACTTAGAATGCGATAACAAAAACAACAATAAATGGTGGGATAGAGGTGCTAGGATTAACATCCATTAATGAATCATCAATCAACAAGCTACAATTGAATCAAATTTCAAACCAACTAAGATAGAAAACATAAACCATCATGAAATTAATCATTCCATTAAAATCACAATGCCTAATGTGAGTATCCTTAGTCTTTCCCATCTCTCGATGTAGAAATCCCCAATTCTTACAATCATGCAAAATTGAAACTCGATCAACACCTAATCACGTTAGCTCAACTCTAGCCTATTGCTAAGGTGATCAACCATTAATCAAAAGAAACAATTTCACAAAAAAAAATTAAGAATCACAATTAGGAAACAAACTAATGTGAGTATCCTTAGTGCAACTAATCTCTCGATTCCGAAGCACCCAATCCATGCATTCATACACAATTATAACCCGATTAATCCCGGATCACGTTAGCGCAACTCTCGTCTATAGCTAGAGTGATCAAACACTAATCTAAAGAGATAATTCTGCATGAAGCACAAATGAGAATCACAATTAGTAAGCAATCTACTCAATTGATCTCCAATCATCAACAACCATAGCATCATCAATCAAATCATCATCAATTTCAATTAACCGAAGCACAAGAGAGTTAGCCCATGGTAGAATCCATGGGAAGAAGATAGAATTTATCAAACACAAAGCAAATCACAACAATTAAGAAAATAAAGAGACAAAAGAGGAAAAACATCACCAATTGATCTTCAATCAACAACAATAGGAATGCTTAAGTCTTCAACACCAATCTCCAAATGAATTACAAGCTTGAATTGGAAGAATTACAATGATCTAAAGCTAATCTATGACTAATCTACCAACAATCAAATAAAATCTAAATCTAATTCTAACTTCTACTCTAATCTAAGGAAGGAATTGGCTTGGGGCCCGAGAAATCGCCCCAAAACAGCCTACTAACCGCTATTAACTAAGTGTTCAAGTCTGTCACTGAATTGCTCTGGTTCTTCCTTTAAATAACTGAAAAACCTCCCCTCGAGTCGAGGGTCAGGCCTCAACTCGAGGCTCATGCATAATTCTCCTCCCTCGACTCGAGGGTCATGTCTCGAGTCGAGGCCGCCGCCTTTGTCTCATCCCTCGACTCGAGGTCATGCCTTTTTCCGAATTTGATCCTTTTCTCGCATAGCCCTCGACTCGAGGCTCATGTCCTCGATCGAGCTCGAGTCCAGGGGCACTTTTCTCGCGGGGCTGTTGGAACCACCGATCGCCGACTCTACGAAACTATCGGACTCGGGATCATAATCACACAAACGCAGGAAAGAATTGTACCTTTATTCACCGTAATAGGTGAAGACAAACCAGTTCTAAGGTCGAATCGCGATCGAAGGATGAGCCTCGAACCTCACGGTCTTCTGCCGTATTCCTATCCCTTTCCCTTAGACGCCGAGTGGTCGACGATCCTCCAAGGAATCGTAATCCGCCTCCCTCTCGATCTCACGTTTTTTCACACGCTGGAGACTCGATGTTAGGTTTATTTATAGGCTACAACAGGGACCCTAAGGAGGAATTAGGGTTGGGCCTCCCGATGGGCCTAAATATCCCGTGTTCGCCCGAACACTTTACTTAAGCCCATCAATTATAACTCACCACTAAAGAGTTATAATTGAATTACCGCCCTAATCCCATATTATTATATGGGCTCCTTTATTATGTGTACGTTTATTTCCCGTGTTTAAGATATCGAATGTCCATAAATTAATTAAATTATCGACAACTTAATTAATTTATATCTAATTCCAAGAGTAGTACCACTCATCTTTATTATTATGTCGGATTAAATCCACTGCTATAGGTTTACATAATAATCTTTATGAGCTCCTCAAGGGGACATCATCATCCTAAATAATTAGGACACGGATTCCTTCTATAATCAACAGCACACCATATAAACAATGCTATCTCCCAATTCACCGAGCCTATTGATTTAATAAATCTCACCCATTGGTAAATCAAAGAAACATACATTGAGTACACGTGCCCATTATTATATAGGGATTAAGAAGACGTACATCCATAACAACGAGAGGTCTTGTTCTTTTATATAGTCGGTACAAATTGAACAACCTCATATGGTCCTGCTCAATACATACAAAATGTACTAGTGTAACTTTATGGTCAAGATAGACTAATACCAAATTACACTACAACCGTTCCAATGATTTGTCCAAATCCATTTTGGTTGTGAGCTATTATTTACAATCTATAAGGCACCGATAACATGATCTTACGTGTGACACCACACACCATGATATCTACAAGATAGATTAATCGAACATAATAATGATATATATAACAATCATAAACAATAAGTATTTTGATCATAATGAATCTCATATGAAAAAATGTTCATACTCAAGAAAAATGTTCATACAAAAGCTAGGCTTATAGTATACATCCTAACAATCTCCCACTTATACTAAAAGGCTATGCTTCCATAATTGCCGCCATACATCCGATTCCCATCCCTTCAACATACCCATCAAAAGCTTTTCTTTGGAAGAGCCTTTGTGAAAGGATCTCGCTAGGTTATCCGCTGATGCAATCTTGGCGACAACAACTTCTCCTCGTTTTACGATGTCTCGTATCGAGGTGGTACTTGCGCTCAATGTGTTTGCTTGCTTTGTGGGCTCGTGGTTCCTTCGAGTTTGCCATCGCACCACTGTTATCACAATAAATTGTGATAGCTTTAGGCAAACTAGGAATCACTTCTAAGTCCATCAAGAAGTTTCTGAGCCATACAACTTCTTTGGCCGCCTCGCAGGCCGCTACATACTCAGCTTCCATGGTGGAGTCCGAAACGCATTTCGCTTTACACTCCTTCATACTATGGCTCCACCTCCCAAGGTAAACACATAACCCGAGGTAGATTTATCGTTGTCCCTATCCGATCGGAAATCGAGTCTGTGTAACCCTCAGAAGTAAAGTATTCGCTTGGTAAACCAAAGATATAATTTCTAGTCCTTTTCGTGTACTTTAAAATATGCTTTACCGCAGTCCAATGTCCTTGTCTCGGGTTACTTTGATATTCAAGCTAACCATGCCCACGGCAAAGCAGATATCTCGGCCTCGTACATAGCATTGCATACATTAGGCTTCCTACACCAAGCATAAGGAACCGCCTTCATGTCCTCTATCTCCTTTGGTGTCTTAGGACACATCTCTTTAGATAAAGGTACTCCATGTCGAAAAGGTAGAAAACCTTTCTTAGAGTTTTGCATGTTAAAACGAGCCAAGATAGTATCAATGTATGAAGCTTGAGATAAGCATAACATTCTTTTCTTGGGATCCCTTATAACTTTGATCCCAAGAATATGTCCAACTTGTCCCAAGTCCTTCATATCAAATCGCTTGGACAACCATACCTTTACGTCGACAACACCTTGACATTGTTGCCAATGAGCAAGATGTCATCTACGTATAGTACAAGAAATACCACCACGTTTCCGTCACTCTTCTTGTATACACATGACTCATCCGGACATTGAATAAATCCATAAGACTCGATTACCTCATCAAAACGGATGTTCCAAGATCTCGAAGCTTGTTTCAACCCATAAATGGACCGATTAAGCTTACACACAAGATGCTCTTTGCCCTTTGCGATGAATCCTTCTCGTTGCTTCATATAGATGTTTTCTTCAAGACTTCCATTAAGGAAAGCTGTCTTGACATCCATTTGCCAAACCTCATAATTCATATGAGCAGCAATAGACAAAAGAATCCGGATAGACTTAAGCATGGCTACCGCGAAAAGGTTTCCTCAAAATCGATTCCTTCTTTTTGAGTGTACCCTTCGCTACAAGCCTTGCTTTGAAAGTTTCTACTTTCCCGTCTCGATCCTCTTTTTCTTTTGTAGACCCACTTACAGCCAATGGCTTTTACACCATTTGGTGGTTCTACTAGCTCCCAGACTTGATTAGAATCCATAGATTCTAATTCGTATTTCATTGCTTTTTCCCAAGATTCTCGCATCTTTATCTTGGAGTGCTTCGTCATAGCTCCAGTGGATCCGATTCGTGTTCACTGTACAAAGTCCGAAGACTCTCCCAAAAACATGAATCTATCGGGTTGTCTAACAACCCTCCCACTACGACGAGGCACTTGTGGTAATAGTGTATCATTAGTAGCAGATGGTGCCGACACATGTGGTATCTCATCTTGTACTCTTGGTACTAAGGTAGAAGTTTCTCCCTTATTTCTTCTAAAATAATTTTACTCATGGGCTTGTGGTCCATTACATAGTCCTCTTCTAAAAATCGGGCATTTGTGCTAACAATTACCCTACGATCTTTAGGACTATAAAACAAACCACCTTTCGTTCCTCTAGGATAGCCCACAAACAGCCGAACTTCTGTACGAGATTCCAACTTATTAGCATCTCCTTTCGCACATGTGCCGGGACTACCCCATATCCGAATATGTTTGACTAGGCTTACGCCCATTCCACAATTCTGTGGGAGTAGAAGATACTGTCTTAGAAGGAACCAAGTTCAAAATGTACGCTGCCGTTTCTGTGGCATACCCCAAAACGAACTCGGCAATTCCGAATAGCTCATCATCGATCTAACCATTTCCAAGAGTGTCCTATTCCTTCGCTCCGCCACACCATTCTCGTTGGGGTTTACCAGTGCAGACAATTGGGATTGAATCCCAGCTTTCCGATAAGTAATTCCTAAACTCTCCTAAGAGGTACTCGCCACCACGATCAGATCGTAGTGTTTTGATATATTTACCATGACGCTTCTCCACATCAGCCTTGTACTCTTTGAATTTATCAAAGCACTCGGACTTGCGTCGCATCAAATAAATATATCCATATCTCGAATAATCATCTATAAAAGAGACAAAATATTCGAAACCACCCCTTGCTTGAGTAGACATAGGACCACATAAATCAGTAATGAACCAATTCCAACACTTCTTTGGCTCTATACCCTTGGCTTTAAAAGGCCTTTTGGTCATTTTTCCTTCCAAGCAGGACTCGCAGTCGGATAGTTTTCCACTTCCAAGGAACTCAAAGGTCCATCGGCTATCAACCTTTGAATCCTACTCAAGTTAATGTGACCTAATCTTAGATGCCAAAGATATGTTTGGTTCATTTTTGAAGGTTCTTTTCGCTTATTTGAGTTAGAAGATGTACTATTAATTTCCATTTGTTGCTTTGTGGGAGTTATTGGATTAAGAGTATATAAATTGCCAATCAACGTACGAATAGATAATAGCACTATTTTTCTTGACAACCACTTTGCTATCAAAAGAAATAGAATATCCATCCAAAAATAACTTAGAAACTGAAATCAAGTTCTTTCTAAAACAAGGTACGTAAAGACAATTTCTCAAAACCAAAGTCTTATTCTTATTAAAAAATAAATAAACATCTCCCACCGCAACAAATGCTACTCTCGTAGCGTCGCCCATGTAGATGGTAATCTCACCCTCACTAAGGCTGCTGGTTTCCTGGAACCCCGCAAAGAATTGCAGACATGATCGATGGCTCCCGTATCTACACACCAAAGCCGGTAGATAACACCGCTAAACATGTTTCAATAGTTAGTGAATAAGATATACCTTCTTTTTCCTTTTTACAGGGCAATCTACCTTCCAATGTCCTCGCCGCTTGCACAAAAAGCATTTGCCCTTAGGCTTCTTCACGCCATTTGGTGGACCAATTTTCTTTGGTTCACCCGCTTTCTTGCCAAACCAGCTTGTTTCTTTTTCTTCATCACTTTGCCTTTTGGCTTAGATGTAGAAACATTTTCAGCAATATAAGCTTGAGAAGCTTGACGAAATAACCCTTCGCTGCTTGGAGTTACGTAAGTTCCGCCATCGAATACAACCTTTTGTTCATGTTGTAGTTCGTGCGAAACTGCTCAAAACTCTTAGGCGTGTCTGGAGAACGATATCGACCTGGGTTTCCCCATCGATTTCAGCTCCAAGGACTTCCATCTCATTCAAATGAGCCATCATCTTGAGGATATGATCCCTTACGGGTGTCCCCTCGGTCATGGTGGTCGTCATTAAGTTTCTCATGGCTTCTTGCTCGGCAGCCCGACTCTACGGTGTCCGAAGAGTTCTTTGAGATTGAGCATCATCTCATAAGCGAGGTCATGGCCTCGATGCCGATGTTGCAGCACATTTGACATAGAAGCCAAAATGTAACACCGCGCCATCTCTTCGCCTTGACCCACTTCTTATAAGCCTCTTTCTCCTCTTCACTAGAGTTTTCATCGGGTTTTTCAGACAAACCTCGGTGAGTACAAACTTGTACTCTTCAGCCAAGACAATGTCCAAGTTTCTTTTCCAATCAATGTAATTAGGACCAAGTAAGTTTGTTTTCTTTAAGAATAACAAAGCAAGTGGATTGAAAGCCATGATAAATCCCGAGAAACACGTAAATTCATTATGATCAAAATTAAGAATTTAAATCAATATTGTTTCCCTCAAACAATACAATTAAATTCACCAACACCTCAAAACACCGTGAAGTTTGTATGCCACGATAGTGTGGACGTATACTAATTCAATCATTTGCAAGAGGAGATTTTAACCATTAATTTCATCATTTTGTCAAACAAAATAAAAATTAATAGTTGGTTTGTCTTTAGCCATACAAATAACAACACTTACTCCGATGGGAGGATACATTTCTTAATACCAAGTCAATTACCTAGGTTTGTGCCTCTTCCGAGTGGAGAAGATAACACGCTCCTAAATAACTTACTTATAATTATCCATAAGGAAGTTTGATCTAGTGGTCCGCAAACAAACACATCCGATATGGAAGAAGGCACTTAAAACCAACGCTCATGTTTGAATGCATCACTTACAAACCAGAAATGGAGGCTATGGGATTTGTTAAAAAATAACCCCTCTCCCACTTAGTTATTTAACATGAGGGATATTAATATGCACGAAATATGAAACACATAAAGCATGCTAAACACAATAAAACATATGAGAAAGAATAAACATGGAAAATAAAATTCCAACTATTATGACCTCTTTCATGCTCCCATGTGCTTGAATGTTCGCCCACAAACGGGGTGCGGGGCGCGCCACCGCAATACGAGATCGACCGCCGCTCGAGTCGCGGGAGTGCGGGGCAGCGCCATCCTAACTGTTTCTATTACGGTTTTATCCAACGATCCTATACATCATATAGATCGAAATAAAACCTACACGACAGACCGCCGTGGTAATTACTATTACAATCATTCACCAACCCAAAACAAAAACCTCGACAGTCCGAGGGTTTAATACATACATAAACATACATACTGACCATAATAGTTGGATTTAGGGTTCCCGCAAAAATTATCGGAATATTCGCATACCCAAAAAGACTACGATTAACATCGAATCCCTAATATAACAGATTTATGATAAGCATGCAAACCCTAATATGACAGATTTACAAATACCATGCAATCTTATTCAATATCGTATCAAGAAACCCTATTATAACATATCAAGAAACCCTATTATAACAGATCAAGAAACCCTATTATAACAGATCAAGAAACCCTATTATAACGAGATCAAGAAACCCTATTATAATAGATTTACAATAATCATGCAATCCAAATAAATCAGATCTATGAAAAGCCGAATCAATTGCATAGAGTCGAAAACACGGCTCGATACCAATTGTTGGAACCACCGATCGCCGACTCTACGAAACTATCGACTCGGGATCATAATCACACAAACGCAGCGGAAAGAATTGTACCTTTATTCACCGTAATAGGTGAAGACAAAACAGTTCTAAGGTCGAATCACGATCGAAGGATGAGCCTCGAACCTCACGGTCTTCTCGCCGTATTCCTATCCCTTTCCCTTCGACGCCGAGTGGTCGACGATCCTCCAAGGAATCAGAATCCACCTCCCTCCGATCTCACGTTTTTCACACGCTGGAGACTCGATGTTAGGGTTTATTTATAGGCTACAACAGGGACCCTAAGGAGGAATTAGGGTTGGGCCTCCCGATGGGCCTAAATATCCCGTGTTCGGTCCGAACACTTTACTTAAGCCCATCAATTATAACTCAGTCCACTAAAGAGTTATAATTGAATTACCGTCCTAATCCCGTATTATTATATGGGCTCCTTTATTATGTGTACGTTTATTTCCCGTGTTTAAGATATCGAATGTCCATAAATTAATTAAATTACGACAACTTAATTAATTTATATCTAATTCCAAGAGTAGTACCACTCATCTTTATTATTATGTCGGATTAAATCCACTGCGGGGTTTACATAATAATCTTTATGAGCTCCTCAAGGGGATATCATCATCCTAAATAATTAGGACACGGATTCCTTCTATAATCAACAAGACACCATATAAACAATGCTATCTCCCAATTCACCGAGCCTATTGATTTAATAAATCTCACCCATTGGTAAATCAAAGAAACATACATTGAGTACACGTGCCCATTATTATATAGGGATTAAGAAGACGTACATCCATAACAACATAGGTCTTGTTCTTTTATATAGTCAGTACAAATTGAACAACCTCATATGGTCCTGCTCAATACATACAAAATGTACTAGTGTAACTTTATAGTCAAGATAGACTAATACCAAATTACACTACAAACCGTTCCAATGATTTGTCCAAAACCATTTTGGTTGTGAGCTATTATTTACAATCTATAAGGCACCGATAACATGATCTTCTCGTGTGACACCACACACCATGTTATCTACAGTATAAATTAATCAACATAATAATGATATATATAACAATCATAAACAATAAGTATTTTGATCATAATGAATCTCATATGAAAAAGATGTTCATACTCAAGAAAAATGTTCATACAAAAGCTAGGCTTATAGTATACATCCTAACAGGGCTTCGGCCCCGACCCCATTTTCGTCCGTATGATCGTCTCTTCATTCTAAGCCTAATGGTACTCTCGGTTTGGCAAAATTCCACCGAATTACCTGCAAAATGGACGAAAAACATCAAAATCTCACAAATAATACTTTTTAAGTAAAAGAGTGATACTTTTATCATTTAAGCACAAAAATCAACACATTAGCTCACTTTTTGCACTAAAATAGGCCCTAAAAATATGTATCAATTCACTCCAATCATACCCCTAAACTTGAATTGTTGCTCGTCCTCGAGCAACGTAGAAACTAAGAACAAAGGAGTGAATTGATTGCAATTATGTCACATGACACTATAGACGAAATAAAAGACAATCGAACTCATCAATGATCATAAATATCAATGCAACTATCCACTAGCCATCAAGATGAATCATGCTCAAACAAATGCTCAATCAAATACTCAACACATTGCTCCTTCCATGGAGTGTTTCACTCTTCACTCAAGTGTATAAAGGTATGATGCACTCAATCATCAAATTCACAAACTTGCATACCATATGTTTGCCAAAAGACTTAATCTCAATCAAAATCATTCATGATCAATCAAGAATCAAAGAGGTCTTCCTTCTAGGTTGTAATATAGGCTCTTTGGAAAAGTAGGATATATATGGATAAGAGTGACTAAGTAGTAGAGACTTGAATGTAAGTTAATCAATACAAAACACATCTCTTCTCTTTTCATCAAGCTCACTCTTCCTTTTGAACTTCAATGATCAATCCACCATTCACTTGAGCTTTCTCTTTTAAGCTCACAAATTGAATTTTTCTTCACTTCATATTCACATTTTTTTTTCTTCACAATTCAATTTTTTTCACAACCTTTTTTTTTTTTTTATGCTTTATCCATCACTTAGCACATCATCTTCCCACACTTAGCAATCAAATCACCATCATTAGCCAACATTCAAGCTCAACTAAATATAGGACAAGAAAGGCTCATAAAAATAGGCTAAAATGGTTTCAATCTCACTTAGCTTGCCAAAGAATATAGATCATAAGGCTCAACATGGCTCATTAAGGAAATCAAATGTATTTGGTGGAAAAATATTTGGCAAAGTGACTAATCATATCAAACATGGCCTCTTATCACTTTCAAGACATCACACAAAGATCAATATCAACAAGTCTAGTGGCAAGTTCTAACATACAAATCATGAATGATGCACTCACAAAAAATAAATAAACCGTATAAGATGTACGATTATTAAAGCACAAAGGCTCACGGACTTAAATTGAGCAATGAATTAAGCATTATCAATCACATTCATCCTTACACAATAAATCAAGAATGCTAGCTTCAAGCTACAAATCTACTCATGATCAATTCAAAATCCAATTAGTCTTGCTAATCAACACAAGTGCTCATGTACATAAGTCCAAGCATACTCACTACCACATGAATGATACTCAAAGATATATCAATGAATCCACAATTAAGCTCAAATCAAAGAATATAGAATCATAGGGATAAGAAATCCAAAGGATCATCAAATCACAATCATCAATATATAATAAGCTCAAAAGATCAAGAGAATCATAGCATCCATAAAATCATCAACAATCCAAAACATCAAAATCATCAAGTCATCAAATCAATCAAGAGTACAATCACCAAAATAAAGAGTACAATCCACCAAGAAGATAAGCATCTAAGAACTAAAGAGAGGGAATAAGGAATAGGGGATAACCCTAGTAATCGACGGTGGCGGTGGAGGAGGGTAGCTCGGCCCGAAGTTCCACGAGCTCATCTGCTGTAGGAGGGCATACATGTCATTTTGAGTCTTCATTGACTCCTCCTGCATCCTCCTAGTCTCTTCATTGAATCTACGAGACTCCTCCATCATCCGGTACATCTCATCCCGACGGGTCGCTCTCAATATGCATCCTCGACTATCTGCCCACGTCTGCTCCGTCAAAATCCATGGTCTCGAGATGAACTCCCCGCCTCATACTCTCTACTCCCCATCTCGTCCTGCCAAGTACATGTTGATCTCTGGATGATAATCCTCCTCCATCTAGACAGCGGCTCTTCTGCTCCGGCTCCTCGTCATCCTCGTCCTCGGACTCAACCTCCTCCTCAACCTCTGCTCTCACCGCGACACCCTCATCATCATCGGAATCGGAATCGAACTCGATTGCGGCCTTCATTATCATCATCGTCCCCCTCATCTCTAAGCACATCCCCATGCTCCCTCGTGTAAGCATCTCGGCATCGGTGTGACGCTGCGACCACATGCGAAGGTTGATGGTCACAAATGCAAAGTGGATCTAAAACCGTCGTCAACCTCTTATTAGGAAGAGGGAATCGCCACCGTGGTGCTGCTTGAAACACCACGTCCTACCGATACGATCAAGTGTCCTCATGCATCGCATCGTATCTATAGTAAGATCTGGACCATCTAATGCTGCGAGGTTATGACTAGGGATCCCGAGATGCTCAGCTATCAAAGTAATCATTCCACCAAAGTTGATCTTCTTGAATTTTGTGCTTGTCGCTCTCTCAAATAAATAAGCAGAGGTATGCAGTGCATTAAATCTCACTCCATGTAAGAAGCACCACAAGACGTACAACTCTTCGTAAAACCACGGCTCCTCCTTCCGATCTCGCGAATATGGTACTCGCGAGGATCTGCTCTAGGTATCGTACCACCGGGTTCCGAATGTGCGTGCTCTTAGACTTCCTGTACAAACTCAAGCCCGGCTAGGTGCCCCGAATCGAAATACGCCTCAAACTTTTTGGCGTTGTACTCCTCCCTAATGTTGAGCAATGATCTATCGGGGTCAGTAGGCGCACCAAGGATCTCGTTTACCTCGTCCAAAGTCAATTCATATTCATTCCCCATAAGCTCAAAAGTGATTTTCCTCGCAAACTTGTTCCTCCTAGCTTTGTGGACCTTAATCGTGCAAAGGAACTCGAGAGTGAGTCCAAGATGAGTCCGAGGCCTCTTGGCTAGAAAGCCTCCCATGCCTACTTGATCAAACAATGAGGGATATCATCCTCAATCCCCATAGATAGCATGCGATTATGATCGACTAAATGGGTTTTGACCACTTTCTTATACAGCTCGGATACGGATGATATATTTCCTCCATTTATAATCATCCCACTAAATTCCCAATTCAGCAGGCATCATCCGGTGTGCAAAACGTATCGCCTCCTCTCTCTCTCGGATTTTCGCATCCGAATAATTGTGGCCATCCACTCCCTAAACATGGTTCCTGCACAAATAATCCCAATAGCACAATTTAGTCCCACAATTAAAATGCAAGCTCAAAATATCACTCTAAACCATGGATGAGTCAACAAAACTATATCCAAGCTCAATAAAATTCCTAGTGACTAGGCAATAAATCTTCAACAAATGGTCAATGAGTCAATAAAAGCAAATATAGTCAATAGAAGTGCTCAACTAATCCTCAAAGTATACATACTTAACTAGATGACTTCAACAATAAACACCAAAGAATTAAGCTCATCAAATATCATGCAATTAAGCTCACAACAATTATATCTACAAAAATAAACGAGCCAACTAGCAAGCATTTAGACAACTACACATCATCAACAACAAACCTCTATCATCACCAAACCTCAAATTGACCAATTATACCAACAAATGCACTAGGAAATCCTATCATGCCCAAAAATCACAATTCAAGCCAAATTCACAAATAAACGAGCAACACAACATATACAATCCTAAACATGCTCCTAAAATCCTCAATTGACTCAAATATTCTCCATAATGGCTTCAATTTATCAACATCAATCATGCATACCAAGTGTTTGAAGAAATGCCCAAATGAAATTCCAATTCAAATAAATTCATGCAATTTATCAACACCCAAGCAATAATCATTCACCAATCATGAAATTGAAAGCCAAATAAGAAGAAATTACATACCTTATTGAGGAAATTCGGCTTGAAATGAGCAAACTTGGACACCCACGCACTACTCACCAAAAACCCCAAAATTGATGCACAAACCCTCAAAATCCACTCTTTAATGCACTTAGATAATAATGTGATGAAATTATGGTGATTACACGGTGAAAATGGTGCAATTTGGTCGCAAAATATGTAGAGACGGCGAAGGAATCAGCAGCGGTGGGGTAAACCCTCGAGTCGTATCATTGCTATGACTAAAACGCGATTTTTATATCGGACACCAGCCTCGAGTCGAGGTCGCCTCGACTCGAGGTTCCTCCTCGAGTCGAGGGATATGCCGATTTCACAATATTTTCTAAGTGTCAATGCCTCGACTCGGGACTATGCAAGCTCGACCTAGGGTCAAGTCCAGGAATTTTTACGATTCCCGGGCCCGACCCGACCCGAAACTCCTAAAAATGACCTCTACGCCCTAACGAACACAAATATGCAAGAAATTACCGTTTTGGTCCCTCGATTTAAGTTCGGTCGCTCATTCGAGCGAGGAGACCGGGTTCTCTTCCTTTATGCTCATTTTCACCAACTTTTAAGCTCTCCTTTCCTTCTCGATTCCTTGACTCCTTTTTCAATTCCCTCGTTTATCAATCTTCGTAGTGAGTATACCTACAAACGGGCACAAATAGTCATCAAATAATCATCACTAAGGGATGCATTTCTACCCTAAATGACACACACCCCCAAACTTGAATGAAGATATGCATTCAAAATTAAGTATGGGAATGATACAGCTTATGCAACCCTTAAATGATATAAACAATTAAGCTCAATATCCCAAATACTTTATCCATCAACTAACATCTTCTCTAAACATGAGCAATTCCCAAAAATCCAAGGCAAAAATTCCACAAAAAGGACAAAACACAAACACAAAACAAACACACCAAAGCAATAAAAGCGATGGGTTGCCTCCCATCTAGCGCTATTTTTATTGTCCTATGCCGGACTTATTCTTTCACTTCCCACTTTCTTTATCGGAATGGCCAAGGATATCGGTCCTCCTTGCCATTGTATCTCAACCTTTGAGCTTCAAAATCATGGAGGTTCACATAATAGATAGGCCAACCACCCATATATATCTTGAACATTATTCTTGATGGATTCGCCTCTTGCTCTCTCACCATCTTTTTCCCAAGGATGCCCAAGCAATTCCTTAATGCTTTCCTATAGTCAAAGCGCACAAGAGGTAAAATAAAATCATTAGGAGCATCATTTTCAATAAAAGTATGAATTGAAGAGTTTGAAGGTATAGAGATGCTCATTTCAATCTTTAATTCCTCATTTGGTGCTTCGAGATTTGCTTCCTCATTATAGCTCATGTCCATTAATGGACACTCCTCTTCCTCACTTTTGACAAGGAAATTCTTCCTTTCATCCTCATTGCTTGGACCCTTATCTACATCTTCTTCTCTTGTATTTTCTTCCTCCCCTTCTTTTTCTTGATTCTCCATGATAGTCATGTTTTTACTTGGCGTAGGAAATTTTTGAGTTGACTCTTTATAAACATGAAATGAACTTCATGATCTCCATGTTCCCCTCTATCCATGAATTAACCTTTTCCTTGGTCTCATACATTTCTTCGTACAAGGGAAGCATTTGATCACATCTTGGGTCATTGTCCTCAATTCCCTTCAATAGCACCCCAAGCATTTCTTGCAATATGGCTCTCACATCATAGAGTCCCCATTCTTCAAATTGAGGAGAAGCTTGTGGCATTTGGTAGTCATAATCATGGCTTCCCCATAGTCATAATAAGCCGCTTCCGATGCTCCTTGACACTCAAATCCAAGACATGGATCAAATGTTTGATCATAAGGCCCATAGTATAGGAACACCTCTTGAGGTGGAGGAGGAATTTCATCACATATCCAATCTTCATAATTGGATGGAACTTGTTGCCCTTGAGAATTATCTTCATAGTTCCTCCAATTATTGTATCCAAATTCTTCAAAGTGTGGAGGATACACCATACTCCCTTGAAAATACTCTTGATTCCATGCATATGAATTGTATCCCTCCATCTAGACAAGATAGCAGAGTATCAAATTCAAACAAAATTAACAAAACAAACGAAAACACAAAGGCAACAAGTAGCCACTTCAAATAATTCCTAAGTCTCACTTAAGGCGCAAAAACTAATTCCCCGACAATGGCGCCATTTGATTGGAGTGTATAGGACAAAATCTTTTAAGACCAATCGCAAAATATCGAACCCAAGGAAAAAGTATGCACATGAGGCCCTAGAAATACGAGTTCTTAGTGACTAGAGTTGCAACAATGGTTTGGACTAAAAACAACAAAACACTTACAAGAATACAAAATAACAACAACCGAACAAATGATCGAACACTTAGAATGCGATAAAAAAACAACAATAAATGGTGGGATAGAGGTGCTAGGATTAACATCCATCAATGAATCATCAATCAACACGCTACAATTGAATCAAATTGCAAACCAACTAAGATAGAAAGCATAAACCATCATGAAATTAATCATTCCATTAAAATCACAATGCCTAATGTGAGTATCCTTAGTCTTTCCCATCTCTCGATGTAAAAATCCCCAATTCTTACAATCATGCAAAATTGAAACTCGATCAACACCTAATCACGTTAGCTCAACTCTAGCCTATTGCTAGGGTGATGAACCATTAATCAAAAGAAACAATTTCACACAAAGCAAAATTAAGAATCACAATTAGGAAACAAACTAATGTGAGTATCCTTAGTGCAACTAATCTCTCGATTCCGAAGCACTCAATCCACGCATTCATACACAATTATAACCCGATTAATCCCGGATCACGTTAGCGCAACTCTCGCCTATAGCTAGGGTGATCAAACACTAATCTAAAGAGATAATTATGCATGAAGAAGAAATGAGAATCACAATTAGTAAGCAATCTACTCAATTGATCTCCAATCATCAACAACTATAGCATCATCAATCAAATCTTCATCAATTTCAATTAACCCAAGCATAAGAGAGTTAGCCCATGGTAGAATCCATGGGAAGAAGATAGAATTGATCAAACACAAAGCAAATCACAACAATTAAGAAATTAAAGAGACAAAAGAGGAAAAACATCACCAATTGATCTTCAATCAACAACAATAGGAATGCTTAAGTCTTCAACACCAATCTCCAAATGAATTACAAGCTTGAATTGGAAGAATTACAATGATCTAAAGCTAATCTATGACTAATCTATCAACAATCAAATGAAATCTAAATCTAATTCTAACTTCTACTCTAATCTAAGGAAGGAATTGGCTTGAGGCCCGAGAAATCGCCTCAAAACCGCTACTAATCGCTATTAACTAAGTGTTCAAGTCTCTGTCCCTCGAATTGCTCTGGTTCTTCCTTTAAATAATCGAAAACCTCCCCCTCGAGTCGAGGGTCAGGCCTCGACTCGAGGCTCATGCATAATTCTCCTCCCTCGACTCGAGGTCATGTCTCGAGTCGAGGTTGCTGCCTTTGTCTCATCCCTCGACTCGAGGGTCATGCCTTTTCCGAATTTGATCCTTTCGCATAGCCCTCGACTCGAGGCTCATGTCCCTCGATCGAGCTCGAGTCCAGTGGCACTTTTCTCGTGCGGGCTTCGGCCCCTACCCCCGCTTTCTTCCCGTATGATCGTCTCTTCATTCTAAGCCTAATGGTACTCTCGGTTTGGCAAAATTCCACCGAATTACCTGCAAAATGGACGAAAAACATCAAAATCTCACAAATAATACTTTTTAAGCAAAAGAGTGATACTTTTTCACATTTAAGCACAAAAATCAACACCTTAGCTCACTTTTTGCACTAAAATAGGCCCTAAAAACATGTATCAATTCACTCCAATCAGTGCCTCGCTTTATCTACACAAGAACTTGAGAAACAATTAACTTCTGGAATTTCTAATGTTTTCTCAAATGTTGGCACATTTGTCTCGACATCGTAATCATCCAAAGAAATCATCAAGAGTATCATCATATATAATTCTTGCAGAAAAATCATATTCTTCATTTTTATCAATCATCTTCACAATCAGACACATCACTTAAGGTAGCATTAAAATTTACCCTTTTTCTCAAAAGAGTGTTTGCACATTCATTAGCTTAATGACCAAACCCAGAATATGCATCACTTTTAACAATTTTCCTATATTCTGGATCATATTTGATCTTATTACCTCTATCAAATTGCCTAGGTTGATTAAAGTTTCAATTCTTATCAGACAATTAACGTGAATTTCCATCGATCTCTATCCCGATTCTTAATTTGCAAATTATTTCTAAGTCTATTTGTTCTCTTCTTCACAAATAAATTAAACCGCTTAGTTAAGAAAGCAATGTTGTCAAGATTGTCGGCACAATCATCGGCAACATCTTCATCGAGAATCTATTTCAAGAATAAACGGTTGTTTATGAACACTTGAAGATGTCTCTCCTTTGAAAACAAAAATTTTCCTATCGGATTTCTCATTATCTCTTTGGGAAAAATCCATTTCATAAGTTTTCAAAATACTAACCAACTCATTTTGTGTAATATCATCAATATTTTTAACTTTCTCAATAGCACATATTTTAGCATCAAAACGTTTAGGAATAGTTCTTAAAATTTTATGTACTAACCTTGTATTGGATATTGCTTCACCAAGTGCTTGAGATTCATTTGAAATCTCAGTGATTCTTTCATTGTAGGAGCATATGGTCTCATCTTCCCTCATCCTTAGATTTTCAAAGTTGGTTCCAAGCATCCGCAACTTTGTCCTTCTAACACTCTCGCATCCTTCACAATGTTCTTGTTAATCTCTCCCATGCTTCTTTTGCGTAAACACAAATAGAGATTATTTTGAACATGGAAACATCCATAGAAGTAAATATGGCATTGAGTGATATTGAGTTGAAACCGGCTGTTGTCACTTCATCATTTGTCCAATCAAGCTCTCTCTTTATTCGGGCTTCACTATCATTAGTTGCTGGAATTTTTGGTGGAGTCCATCCAGCTTAAAATACTCCTCCATACACGTTCATCAATGAATTTGATGTACATGCGCATCTTAGGCTTCCAAATCGCATAATTGGTTCCATCAAGAATCGGTGGCCTAATTAGAGTTGTCATAGAATATTCCATTGCAATAATACACACCAAACGCAGGATCAAAACTCAGGTTAACGAGTTTAATGGCTCTAGTGCTAATTAAAGGTGTGCATGAGTGTTTGACAGAATATTGTCACGAATGTTGGCACATTCGAAGAACAACACAAATAAAAATAAATACGTAAATGCATAAATGAAGTCTTAAACACTTTGTAAGATGGATATCAAAATTTTGTATAGACTATGAATAAGGCTATACAAATCAATCGGCGAAATATCACTATTAATGGTTGAGTGATACAATCTATGAAAGAATGAGCTACACCGTGAATAGATCTACGTATATAGTGACTAGATGTTAATCAACTAACCTATCACTAATACAAATAAAGATCCAAATATTGAGTGAAATATTGGAACATTCACCAACGGAAGTATCGAATATGAAATATCTATATACTCAAATAATCTAAGCTAATCGACTATGCTAGATTGTGTTTTCCTCAACTCCAAGTTTTAATCTTCATAGCAGCCATGTATTTATAGATATTCTGGTCATCAAATGTGCTTGAAGATAACTTCCACATCTCCCTTGAAAATAGGTAACTTCTAGTAGCTTCCCCATGATCTTTTCAACTCCTCACTCTTACCTTTTTAAATGCATGACTTATATAACCGCTATAAGTCTTCAATCTGTAAAAATAAGACATTGAACAAGACATTTCGTGGGTTAAGGGTTAGTGGAAGTGGAAGGACGAAATATGATAAAGTTGTGACCGAGAATGTTGGCACATTCTCGAGTAACACTTGTCACTAATATCAACAAAGAATAAAATCGATGAATGGTAATATAGTCGTAAATGCAGCTAGATTCGTTGCTTAAGGTTATACTCAAGTTGAGGGAATTGACTTTGATGAGACATTTGCTCTTGTGGGAAGAATTGAATCAATACGATTATTACTTGTCATTGCATGTTATATTGACATTAAACTATATCAAATGAATATTAAGGTCTTTTTCTAAATGAAATTCTTTTAGAAGAAGCAAATGTAGAACAACCTAATGGCTTTTAGAATCATGAATTTCCTGATTATATATATAAATTAAAGAAATCTGTGTATGGTTTAAAGCAAGCACCTAGGGCATGGTATGGTAGACTCACCGATTTCCTAGTTGAATTCGGTTTCTTTAGAGGTGAAGCCGATGAAACCTTGTTTATTGAACATTCGGAAATGATATCATTATTGCTCAAATATATATTGATGATATTGTATTGGTTCTACATGTGAAAAGATGTTTGAACGCTTTGTGCATGAAATGACTTCCACCTTTGAAATGTCTATGGTTGGAGACTTAAACTACTTTCTAGATTTTTAATTAAACAAAGTGTAAGTGGCATAAGGCGGATGGTAAGTGGGCAAGGTGACTGAGCACATACACTCCGACATCACGGGTTTGATTCCGTGTGGTGACAATTCTATGTTGAAATATTGTAGAAGTTATTGCTCGAATTGTGTCTCCTAAAAGTCCTCTCCCTTCCATGGCCGCCACTCATGCACATCCCTCAATTTACAACTCGCCCGACAAAGGGGCCTCTAGTACAAGTGGGGGGTTTGTGCCTTCGGGTATTTCCTCCTTATCAAAAAAAAAAATTAAACAGTGTAATGATGAAATCTTCTCTTCTCAAAGCAAATATGCTAAACACCTAGTAAAAAGATTTGGTTTAGACAAGGCTATACATGAAAACACTCATGAGATCAACTCAAAACCGTTTAAAGATAATATTGGCCGTAATGTTGACACAACATTATACAAGTTTATGATTGTTAGTCTTTTATATCTCGACCTCTAGTAGACCAGATATCATGTTTAGTGTCTATTTATGTGCACGATATCAAGCTAATCCAAATGAGTCTCATATGAATTCTCAGAAAAGAATCATAAAATATGTAGCCGGTACATATGATTATGGAATTTGGTATAATAAATATACTAATCGTGCCTCAAAAGGTTATAGTGATGTAAACCGGGTTGGAAATAGTGATGACAAGAAAAGTACAAGTGGAGGATGTTTTTAAATGGGAAACAATCTTCTTTCATGGCATAGTCGAAAGCAAAACCGTGTTTCTTTATCCACCGCGAATCTGAGTACATTGCTACAGAAAGTTATTGTATTAAACTTTTATGGCTTAGAAAGATGCTCGATGAGTACGGTTTGGAGAGCAATACTCTTATAATTTACCGTGATAATAAAAATGCTATTAATATATCAAAAACCCCGTGCAACATTCTTTGACTAAACACATAAGTATAAGACATTACTTCATTAGTAGGGGTGGAAATAGGTCAAAGCTATTTCGACAGGGGCCTACGGCCTACTAAAGCCTAGCTTGGCTCGCCTCGTTTAATAAATAGGTCAGGCTCGTGCCTTTTAAGAAGTCTATTTAATTAAATATGCCAGACTTAAACTTTTTGTAGGCCTTTTAAGCCTAATAGGCCGGCCTATTTAACTATATATATATATAATAGTATAATATATTATATTTATATTTATATATATAATAATATATATGTAATATATGATATATAATATATATTATAATTCTTGAACTACTTGAAGATTTTGTTATTGCTTTTGTAAGTTGATAATTCTTGGTATGTTAATGATTGGAGTGAATTGATGCATGTTTTTAGGGGTATTTTAGTGCAAAAAGTGAGCTAAAGTGTTGATTTTTGTGCCTAAAAGTGTAAAGTATCACTCTTTTGCTTAAAAAGTATTATTTATGAGATTTTGATATTTTTCGTCCATTTTGCAGGTAATTCGGTGGAATTTTGCCAATTTGAGAGTACCGTGTGCTTAGAATGAAGAGACGATCATATCGGACGAAAATGGGGGTTGGGGTCGAAGCCCGCTCGAGAAAAGTGCCACTGACTCGAGCTCGATCGAGGAGCAAGAGCCTCGAGTCGAGGGCTGCGCTGAAAAGACTAAAAATGGAAAAAGGCCGGAGCCTCGACTCGAGGGCTGACCCTCGAGTCGAAGGAGAGGAAAACGGTAGCCTCGAGTCGAATATCATTTGGTGATGTTTTTCCTATCTTGTCTCTTTAATTTCTTAATTGTTGTGATTTGTTTTATGTTTGTTCAATTCTATCTTCTTCCCATGGGTATTGTTTGTGGTGTTAGGATGTATACTACAAGCCTAGCTTTTGTATGAACATCTTTTTGAGTATGAACATCCTTTTAATATGAGATTCATTATGATCAAAATACTTATTGTTTATGATTGTTATATATATCATTATTTTGTCCAGATTAATCTATACCGTAGATAACATGGTGTGTGGTGTCATACGTAAGATCATGCTATCAGTTCCTTATAGAATATAAATAATAGCTCACAACCAAGATGGATTTGGACAAACCATTGGAACGGTTGTAGTGTAATTTGCTATTAGTCTATCTTGACTATAAAGTTACACTAGTACATTTTGTATGTATTGAGCAGACCATATGAGGTTGTTCAATTTGTACCCAATATATAAAAGAACAAGACCTCTCGTTGTTATGGATGTACGTCTTCTTAATCCCTATATAATAACGGGCACGTGTACTCGGTGTATGTTTCTTTGATTTGCCAATGGGTGAGATTTATTAAATCAATAGGCTCGGTGAATTGGGAGATAGCATTGTTTATATGGTGTGCCTTTGTTGATTATAGAAGGAATCTGTGTCCTAATTATTTAGGATGATGATGTCCCCTTGAGGAGCTCATAAAGATTATTTTGTAAACCCCGCAGTGGATTTAATCCGACATAATAATAAAGATGAGTGGTACTACTCTTGGAATTAGATAAAAATTAATTAAGTTGTCGGTAATTTAATTAATTTATGGACATTCGATATCTTAAACACGGGAAATAAACGTACACATAATAAAGGAGCCCATATTATAATATGGGATTAGACGGTAATTCAATTATAACTCTTTAGTGGACCGAGTTATAATTGATGGGCTTAAGTAAAGTGTTCGGACTAAAAACAGGATATTTAGGCCCATCAGAGGCCCAACCCTAATTCCTCCTTAGGGTCCTGTTGTAGCCTATAAATAAACCCTAACATCGAGCCTCCAGACGTGTGAAAAACTTGAGATCGAGAGAGGCGGATTCTGATTCCTTGGAGGATCGTCGACCACTCGACGTCCAAGGAAAAGGGATAGGAATACGGCGAGAAGACCGTGAGGTTCGAGGCTCATCCTTCGATCGCAGCTTCGACCTTAGAATCGGTTCGTCTTCACCTATTACGGTGAATAAAGGTACAATTCTATCTGCTGCGTTTATGTGATCGCGATTGGAGTAGTTTTTCGGGTAAGTGTTATTAAGACCAATCAACAAAATATCGAACCCAAGGGAAAAAGTATGCACATGAGGCCCTAGAAATACGAGTTTTTAGTGACTTGAGTTGCAACAATGGTTTGGAACAAAAACAACAAAACACTAGCAAAAATACAAAACAATAACAAGCAAGCAAATGATCGAGCACTTAGAATGCAATAACAAAACAACAATAAATGGTGGGATAGAGGTGCTAGGATTAACATCCATCAATGAATCATCAATCAACAAGCTACAATTGAATCAAATTGCAAATCAACTAAGATAGAAAGCATTAAACCATCATGAAATTAATCACTCCATTAAAATCACAATGCCTAATGTGAGTATCCTTAGTCTTTCACATTTCTCAATGTATAAATCCCCAATTCATACAATCATGTAAAATTGAAACTCGATCAACACCTAATCACGTTAGCTCAACTCTCGCCTATTGCTAGGGTGATCAACCATTAATCAAAAGAGACAATTTTACACAAAGCACAATTAAGAATCACAATTAGGAAGAAAACTAATGTGAGTATCTTTAGTGCAACTAATCTCTCGATTTCAAGCACCCAATCCACACATTCATACACAATTATCACCCGATTAATCCCGGATCACGTTAGCGCAACTCTCGTATATAGCTAGGGTGATCAAACACTATCTAAAGAGATAATTATGCATGAAGAACAATTGAGAATCACAATTAGTAAGAAATCTACTCAATTGATCTCCAATCATCAACAATTATAGCATCATCAATCAAATCATCATCAATTTCAATTAACCCAAGCACAAGAGATTTAGCCCATGGTACCACAAACAATACCCATGCGAAGAAGATAGAATTGATCAAACACAAAGAAATCACAACAATTAAGAAATTAAAGAGACAAAAGAGGAAAAACATCACCAATTGATCTTCAATCAACAAAAATAGGAATGTTTGAGTCTTCAATACCAATCTCCAAATGCAATACAAGCTTGAATGGAAAGAATTACAAGATCAAATGCTAATCTATGGCTAATCTACCAACATCAAATTAAATGTAAGGCTAATTCTACCTTCTACACTAATCTAAGGAAGAAATTGGCTTGGGGCCTGAGAAATCGCCCCAAAACCGCTCTTAATCAAGCTATCGTGAACTTTTTTCAGCTCTACCCTGCTTCTCCTCTTTAAATAACGAATTCTGGAAAAATTGCCTTCGAGTCGAGGGTCGTGCCTCGACTCGAAGCTCCCGCAAAATTCTCTTCCCTCAACTCGAGGGTCATGCCTCGAGTCGAGGCCTGCCTTTTTCCCAATATAGTCCTTTTCGCATAGCCCTCGACTCGAGGCTCATGGTCCTCGACTGCAGCTCGAGTCCAGTGGCACTTTTCTCGCAAGCAGGCTTCGGCCCCGACCCCTCAAGCTTTCTCGTCCCGTATGATCGTCTCTTCATTCTAAGCTTAATGGTACTCTCGGTTTAGCAAAATTCCACCGAATTACCTGCAAAATGGACGAAAAACATCAAAATCTCACAAATAATACTTTTATGCAAAAGAGTGATACTTTTCACATTTATGCACAAAAATCAACACTTTAGCTCACTTTTTGCCCTAAAATAAGCCCTAAAAACATGCATCAATTCACTCCAATCATACCCCCAAACTTGAATTGTTGCTCGTCCTCGAGCAACGTAGAAACTAAGAACAAAGGAGTGAATTGATTGCAATTATGTCACATGGCACTATAGACGAAATAAAAGACAATCGAACTCATCAATGAACATAAGTATCAATGCCACTATCCACTAGCCATCAAGATGAATCATGCTTAAACAAATGCTCAATCAAACACTTAACACATTGCTCCTTCCATGGAGTGTTTCACTCTTCACTCAAGTGTATAAAGGTATAAAGCACTCAATCATCAAATTCATGAACTTGCACACCATATGATCGCCAAAAGACTTAATCTCAATCAAAATCATTTATGATCAATAAAGAATCAAAAAGGTCTTTCTTCGAGGTTGTAATGTAGGCTCTTTGGAAAGGTGAGATATATTTGGATAAGAGTGACTAAGTAGTAGAGACTTGAATGTAAGCTAATCAATACAATACACATCTCTTCACTTTTCATCAAGCAACACTCTTCCTTTTGACTTCAATGATCAATCCACCATTCACTTGAGCTTTATCTTTTAAGCTCAAAAATTGAATTATTCTTTTCACTTCATGTTCATTTTTTCTTCACAATTCAATTTTTCACAACCTTGCTTTTCTTTTATACTTTCATCCATCATAATTTTAATAATGTTAACACCCTTCTCATTTTGAATTTGTCAATGTATCGTGATCTTGTTCACTGTCTCATTCTTTTTGAAAAGAAATATTACCCAAGTGTATCTAGAAAAATCATCAACCACAACAAGAGTATATTTCCTTCCACTAAAGCCGAGTGGTGTAACAGTCCAAACAAATCAAGATGAAGGAGTTGTAAAACTCTTTCGCATGAGGATGTGTTAATACTTTTAAAAGAGTGTCTGGGCTGTTTACCTTTCTCGACAAACATCACATTTTAGATCGGTTGAATGAATTTCTCAGGTGGTCCTTTGACAAGATTTTTTTAGCTAGCTTACTAACGGTTTTGAAGTTCAGATGACTAAGCCTTTTATGCCATAGCCACCGCGATCATCTCCACCTTTAGCTACAAAACATGTATCTTTGGGGCAATCAAGTTAAAGTTAGCCACATAGACATTACCATGTCTCAAGCCGCTAAGAGTACCTTGTCCGAGGAGCTATCTAAGATATCACACTTATCTTTAGAAAATTTTACAAGAAAGCCTTTATTACAGAGTTGAGAAACAGACAACAAGTTATGCTTTAAGCCTTCTACAAAATAAACCTCGTATACCTGGACGTCCCTTATAATTAATGTACCAACTCCGTTAGTCCTGCCTACAGCTATTATCTCCAAACAAAACTCTGGGACCATCAATATTCTGAAAGTTTGATAGTAGCTTCTTGTTACAAGTCATGTGCCGTGAATGTACCACTGCCTATGTACCAGATTGAAGCTAGAATCTCCTCCTTAAGTGATAGTCTCTGTAATTCCCGCAAGACAGATTAGGTATGAGGTACCCTAGTGATCTTGGGTCCTTTAAGATCAATAATCACTTTGGGTATCCAGAAAAACATCTCATTCTTTAATAATAAATCAGGTTGGATTCTGTCTACCAAATCTGTCTACAAATACATCACAATTGAATGAGAATTTATTGTAGTCGATTTAGTGACATTCTTAAACTTTGGAAAAGTGGGATAGCATCTGTTTTTCCCATCAAAAGAATTATAATAAGAATTTCTTATAATCTTGGTTCTTGGAATCCTCTTTGTTAGATTCAAACTCCTCAATCGAATTTTATTTTTCGATTAGGAGATGCAGTCCTCATCCGACTCTGTGGGTTTTCAAGGTCCAATTTTAACTTCTTTTGATGTTTCAAAGCAGCCTTCACAAATTTCCTTGGTTTTGAACTTCGATTTATTATTTCTATCATAGCCAAGTCCTGTCTC
The DNA here is from genome assembly GCA_030762865.1 of Paraleonurus japonicus. Taxonomy (NCBI): domain Eukaryota; kingdom Viridiplantae; phylum Streptophyta; class Magnoliopsida; order Lamiales; family Lamiaceae; genus Paraleonurus; species Paraleonurus japonicus. The sequence goes on from CM061060.1 coordinate 27,287,725, forward strand.
ATCATGGGATTTTTGAGAAGTACTAAAGATGTGATCTATAACTGATTGTGAGTTATTAAGCCGGCTCAATTTGAAGACAAGCTTCCCATTGGTCTTCTTAATTGACTCGTTTTCAATACAAACCATTTCAAATTTATCTTTCAAAGATTTTAATTCATTTTCTAGCCTTTCGTATAGACTAGCCGATGTACTAGCCTCACTGGGGTGAATATTCCCCTTGAATGTTTCCTCGAGTAGTTCACAACTTGTTTGCCTTTAACTAGAGTCCGAATCGATCTTTCAAAGTTAAAATTTCAGTTTCTAATTGTTTGTAAGCACTTAGAGACATCTTCGCATCTTTCAAAAGTCCTTTGATAACAGCTTTGGTCATTGTCTGAGATGCATTTGTAAGAATCATTATCGGATGAGGTGTAGTAATCTACCTCTTTGGCCATCGTACAGACTTCATCGTCTCGATCCAAAATCGATGAGGATGATGATGACTTTCTTGACTCTTTTTCGTCAGCAAGAAGAGCTCTCTCGATTTGCAAAATGTCTCTCTCTCTTCTTCCTTTTCTCCTCTTTTTCTTTGGGAGTCACCGGGACAGTCATAGTTGAAGTGACTGGCTTGTTACAGTGTAACAAGTATCTCCCCGTCTCGATTTAGGTCCTGATAGGATTCTTTCTTGCAGGAGATTTATATCTTCTTGTCTCGATTCTTTCTCTTGTCATAATCTGTTGATTCATCATCTTTCCTTCTTGATCTCGATCTCGGATCTGCCCTTTTCTCGCAAATCTCAATTTATTACGCTATTTCATTCTTAATAGATTATATTTTTTATTAGCAAAGCCATCTGTTCCTTCAAGGATAGATCAGCTCCTTTAAGCTCGGCTACGCTTTTGTCTTCTTTATTGACAAAGGCGACAGCCTTAGATGAGGTGCTAGACTCCATCTCATCTTCCTCATCTTCAATCTGAATATCATATTCTAAAGCTTTAAGATGAGAAAATAAGGTATGATGTAAGATTGAGGATAAATTTTGAGTTGCTTTGAGGATGTTGGCCTTTTCTCTCCATCTTTTACTCAAAGATCTCGAGTATCTTGTTATTAATCTCCTTTTCAGTATAATTCTTTCCCAAATCCGCAGCCTTTGTTGAGAAGATTTGTCAATCGACATCCAATGGTCTACAGCTTTCATTCTCTTTCATCTTGAAAGTATCAAATGCATGTAACACCTGATTGTAGTTTATTCTCCTTGACTTGATCTCGATCCTCGCATACACTAGCAAGTGTTTCCCACATTTCCTTAGCTGTTTTGCACCTCTTTACTTTCTCAATCAAATCTTTGCTTAGTGTCTCAATAATCTCTATCCTCGCTACTTGGTCCAGATTATGAATCTTTCTCTCATCATTAGTCACTCTGCACTTTTCTTCTCTTGTCTTACCTTTGTTTCAGCAGCCTCCACCCCATCACTAGTTCCCCATGATAGAACTTAATTGGACCTTCTTCAAGCACTTCTTCCATCCGATCATGGATTGCCCTAAGATGGTTTTCCATCCTAAACTTCCAATAATCATATTTCTCAATTGAAAACTCGGGCGGACTCTTGGATTTCTTGCTTTTAACAGATGACATAGTGAATCAAATAATCTCAACAAGAACTTGTTAGTAGCAAGGTTAGTGGATTGAAAATAAAGAAGATAAACAAGAAACAATTCCAGAATCTTTTTAAGACCACAAATCTATATCGTAAATACCTTAACACTACTCGATACCACTTGTTGGTCCCACGGATTGAGTGAATTAATAAAGAACCTTAGATAACCTTCTAGTGAAAATCTAGAAGGGGGTTGAATAGATTTTCAAATCCTTTTTCAAAGATTAGATTATTAATTCAAAGTACCAAAGTTCACACAAATGGAAAATGTATTTAAACTCAATCTTTTATGGATCAAAAGCAACTGATTAAGAATCTGAAATTGAACTTGTTTGAAAGTTAATTTAGAACAAGATAAATAAAGTAAAGCAAGAAAGAACACTACGATTTATAGTGGTTCGAATCAAACCGATCCTACATCCACTCTCCTTCTTCAACTTGAAGAAGGGTGTCGACCACTTACTCGACTTTTTACTTACAATATTACAAATACAACTTTCGAAGATCCTTATCTTCAATCCTATTCTTCAACTTTCCTATCTTCCCGGAACTTCTAGAATACAAGGTCAATGATTTTGAAGATATACAAATAAGTGTTCTATAAACACTTTGAACTTATGAAAATTGCTTTGAAAAGCTTTTGTGAGAATTTAGAAAACTTGTGAATAATGTGAATTAGAGAGTGCTGAAAAATTGTTTTGTTTGAAACTATGCCTAAACCTATTTATAAGCTCGAGAAACGTTAGTTAGTTGTAACAAACTAACAACCGCTAATAAACTTAATCTTGATAATCGCCTTGCCCTCACCGATCTTGGTCCTAGCCGTCTGCAAATGACTTGGTGAAGACTTGCCTTTCTTATTCTACTCGGCTTGTCTTGACCTCGTCTCGAGCTGTTCATTGTTGTCTCCAGCAGATGACTATCTCAAGCTCGTCTTTAGATGACCCTTTCTTCTTTCTCGACCTCACCTGACTTTTCTAGCTTTACCTAGTCCGGTCACCTAGTGCTAGAACTCTTCCTCACTGTTCTTCGCAACTAGCTTGTCATCTTACTTTATATGAATTGACTCGTCCGATCACTTTTAACTCATCAAAACTTCTACCGATCTAATGTACCTACGTTTTAACATCATCAAAAAGGGGGAAATTATTAGGAAGAAAATTTTATTTAGTTTTAATGAGTAAAAATGTAAAATAGGATGACCAAATGAGAATCTTGTATAGTCGGTTGATGTAGTAAAGATACGTAAATAGACTAAGTACAAAGTTAGATAAGAATACACAAGGAGTCAAATGAAGACGAGAAGTCACATGAGGACAAAGAGTCGACGAAGACAGAAGCCGATGAAGACAAGTATAAGAAGACAGATAAGGTCAAAGATAACGAATGACGGTCACGAAGATCGAAGACTAAGAAATGTATTAAGGTGAACCATGTCTAAAGACAAGATGATGAAGTGTTAGAAAATTCAAGGGATTTCAAGAAGCAAGCTATAACTAACCAAGAAGAGGTTACAAGATTTAGTTAGTTTGTTATAACTAACTAAAGAAGAATCAGCAGGGAAGTTACAATCGCTAACAACAAGATATCTATAAATAGATCTTGAAATTAGAGTAGATTAACTTTTGCTATCTCACGAATTCACAAGTACTCTAAAAACATAATTAACATTCACAAATATTGTAATCACACACACGAACGTTCTTCACGTTCACGCTTCTTAGTGTTTGTAGAACACTTCTCACGGATATCTTCAAGCCATTAGAATCCGTAAATTAGAAAGGAACGTTGTAAGGTCAAGATCTCGCATTGTAAGTAAGTAAGAAAGAAAGAAGAAAGTAAGTAAGTTGAGACCCTTCTTCAAGTTGAAGGAGGAGAGTGGATGTAGGATCAATTTGATTCTTGCCGTTGTTTACATTTCGACCACATAAAAATTTCGTAAAGCTTAAGATCCGTATTGATTGAGTATAAAAATTATTTTCTGTAAAACTTTGATTTAAAGGTTGATAGATAATCTAAACTCGAAAAAGTTATGATAATCTATTCATCCTCCCTACTAGATTATCACTAGAGGGAATCTCTTAATTCAACTCAATCAGAGGGACCAACACGTGAGCTTTTAGATGAGAAAATAACTCATGATGGCTTATTTTATTCAAATCTTTGGTATCCTTGATCACGATAATCTTCACTCTCCATTTGCTAGATAATGATATGAGAATTTTATTGTTTATTTCTTTCTCAAAGTGTATGACTTGCCAAGAGAACTTGTTTTGTTGATTATGTTTGTCAACCGTAAATCAATTGATCTATTGTTTTATCTCGCTTCATCTTGAGAGTATCAAATGAATGTAGAATCGATCGCAACTTGTTCTCTTTGATTTATTCTCGATCCTTCACACATGAGTGCCAGTGTTTCTTATATTTCCTTAGCCGATTTGCAAGTTTTAACCTTCTCTATAAGTTCTCTAGTCAAGGTTTCTATGATTTCTCGTGCGAGCAACTTTATCAAGATTGAATGCCTTCCTTTCTTCATTTGATAACACGTTTCTTTTCTTTTCGGTTTTCTGATGAGTGGAGGTTTCAGTTTCACTACTTCTAGAACTCACCGGATCCTAGTAGAACTTAATAGGTCCATCTTCAAGAATCTCAAGCATCCTATCATGTATTGCACCAAGGTGATTTTCCATGCGGAACTTCTAGTAGTTATAGTCTTCTATAGAAAACTCTGGTAACTTTCTAGCTTTGTTGCTCTTATGAGAACTCATGTTTAGCAATAATACAATTATCCAATGAATTCAATGAGTTTTATGAAAACGATTTTTTAAAAACAAATCTGCTCAGTGACCACAACAGCCTTTCCCCAAAGACTATTGGTAATCAAAGCCATGGTCGGTTAAACCACCGCTCCGATACCACTTGTTGGTCTCAAATGAGATGTGCGAGGTGGAAAGTCTAGAAGGGGGTGAATAAATTTTACCACACTCAAAACTTTGTTGCAATTTTTCGTAAGTGAGTGTGAGGTTAGCAGACTTTGCAAGTCTTCTACATAGGTACTCGAGTGCGCTTAGTGTATTCACCGCTTTAAAACTAGAAGACTTCAGATGGTGCGGAAGCTAATCTCGTGAGTGTAATTGAAAAACTTTTTTAATGAAAGGCTTCTTGATAAATATTTAGCAAGTTTAGTACAGGTTTATTAAAAATGATGATGGATGAACAATTATGAACATATATGCGTAAAGCTTGTAAAGACACAAAAATTTTTATAGCGGTTCCGATATAACTATCCTACATCCACTCTACCCGATCCATAGGGGCCTTACTATCCAAGGTCTTGTTTCCTCTATCACCTTGAGGATTTGACCATAGAAAGTTTTAAAAGTTCCTGGTTGGTATAAAGTGTGATCCTTGAGTTTATCCTAACTCTTAGATCGATTAAGATAATCACCTTTCTCTCGTACTGGATATTGGAAGGTGATTTACAATTCCTCAACCGTAATAAAAACTTCAGATTCAACGTGTACTTGATTCTAGGTTTGAATAAATGTGCGTGTATTTGCGGTGAATGATAAGATTTCTTGATGTTTCTCGCACGTAGAATTGTCTCGATTCTCAAACACTTCATTCGATTTATAGTTTCCCTGAAATCAACTAGCCGTTAGACTGATTGACAATCGTGTCTTCTAAATGTGGTAAGTAGCCGCCGAGAAGATCTGTTTGACTTAGATAATTGATTGTTTCATCCCCGTAAATCATCTCTTGATAGATTGACTTTGCAGATTCGATCTTCTCATCAAGGATTCTTATTGATACTTGACCGATATATTGATTGATCTCGAATCGACTAAGTCTTCTATGTTAACTCTAGCAAGCTTCCCAACCTTGCTATCTTCTCATCAAACTCTTCTTGACTACTTGACCTTTCACGATTGCTTTTATCTCTTTTCTCAATATGTTTTAAGTCTTCTAGTCTTTTAGAGACAACTTCTTTGAACACAAGAAACCTTCCGTGTCTTCTTGATAGCAACCTTTGTAACCTTCTAGTTGTCTCTGCTCTCCGAACCTTCTAGTATCAAGTCATCTGTCTTTAAGTCTTCTCGTTAAGCTTCTTGAAGTCTTCTCGATAGATCCTAGCAACATTACCTTAACTAAGAATCTAACATATCTAGATCATCACTGACTAACAGTTCAGTGGCCTTATTACTCATAGGTTTTAGAAACATCATCAAAACATACAAAACTAAGTTCCAACAACTTCTAGTAACCTCTTCTTAAAATGATGTATTGATAACTTCTACATAGGGTTTCTCTATTTAAGGTTCATGTTAAAGTTCCATTGCACAGTTGTTTAAAAATGTATTATTAACAGTTCTTATAAGTATTATATCTTGTATGCTTTAGTATCTTCCTTGTTTCAAATTTAATAATTTAATTATATTAGAAATTGAAGGGTATTTATATCCATGACTGAACGAAAAGGCTCTCCACCTTCACATTCTCAAATTCCAAACTTACCTTCCTCATCGTCAACATCCAAAAACCTTCATCTTCTCGTAACAATGGCTATCAACAACACTTCGATGTTTCGGCAAATGTTGGCCCTTCTTGACCAATATCTCATTTGATTAGGATCGGCTGTAGACATTCCTCTTCCTACTCCTAATCGCAAAATGTTAGATCGAAGAAGTTTTGATAAGTTAAAGAAGTATAGACTAGAGTCACCATGCAAGTAAGATGACCAATGAATGTGTATAAGAGAGCAAATGAGGTAGTAAATTCTAGGTAGAGCTAGAATAGTCGGTTGTGGTCATGAAAGAGAAGGTCATCGAAGACGATCTTGATGAAGTCATCTCGTTGGAGACAATAATGAAGAGCTCAAGACGAGGTCGAGACCAACCGAGTAGAATAAAAAGGGAGTCTTCACCTAGTCACAGCAGATGACTAGCTTGAGATCACCAAGTTAAGGCAATTTTCAAGAATAAGTTTGTTAAACGGTTTTTAGTTTGTTACAACAAACTAACCATTTCACAGACTTATAAATAAGTTTGATCACAATTCTGAAAAGAATAATCAACACTCTCATTCTCAATACTCACGATTTCTAAAAGAGCACTCACTAAAGTTTTCAAAAGCATCTTCATAAGTTTCAAAGTATTTATAGAACACTTACTTGTACATCTTCAAAGTTGTTGCACCGTAATTTTCAAGTTTCTAGATAGTTAGGCATTGAAGATAGAATTAAATAGAAGAATCTTCACATCTTTGTAATTGTGACTCGTAAGTAAGGTAGTAAATCAGTCAAGGCCCTTCTTCAAGTTGAAGAAGGAGAGTGGATGTAGGATCAATTTGATCCGAACCATTATAAATTCCGGTGTTCTTTAATTTTGTCTTTACTTATTTGTAGTTATTCAACTATTCAATCAAGTTCATTTCAAATTTAAATTCAGATTGCTTTTTGATCTCTAAAAGATTGAGTTAAAATTTGTTTCCACGCTTAGCTTTGATATCTTGAATAGATAATCTAATCTTCGAAAAGATTTGATAATCTATTCAACCCCCTCCCATCTAGATTATCACTAGGAGGCGATCTTAGCTTGTTTACTCACTCAATCTCTTGGCCAACAAGTGATATCGAGCAGTGTTAAAGTTGTTACGAATATTTCTTTTGGTTGAAGTGATCTTTGATTTTCTAAATCTTGAAATAAATTTATTCTTGAATACACTCTGCTGATTTTCTTGTTGATTACTAACCATGTCTCCGAGTAATGATAGAAAGGTTAAGAACCATCCAGACTTTGATATAGAAGACTATGACTACCGGAAGTTCCGCATGGAGAAACATCTCAAATCGATCCATCCTCGAATGGAAGATGTCTTGTCCGATGGGCCAATCAAATTCTATCATGGTGGAGTAAGTGATGGAGTGAGCAGCTCAAAATCACGAACTCAGACGGTGAAGAAAGTGTCTAAATTAACCAACGATGAGAGGAAAATGTATAACCTAGATCAGTGTGGCAAGAAACGAGATTATTGTCACACTTAGCAGAAATGGTACAAGAAGATTAGGAAGTGTAAAACAGCTAAAGAAATGTGGGACACCTTAGTTAACATGTGCGAAGGCACATATCAGTGAAGGAGAACAAGCTACAAGTCTGTTCTCCATCTATTTGATGTCTTTAAAATGAAAGAGGGTGAAACTATTGATTAGTTGGATATGCGAATGACCAACTGATCAATAGAGCAACCGATCTCGGAAAAATTTACACCGAAAAAGAAATCAATAACAAAATCCTTAGATCTCTAACCAAGAGTTGGAGGAAAAGCGAAATTTGATTAAAGCTACAAAAGATCTCTCTACTATGACACATTACACTTTATTTTCTCACTTGAAGGGTTATGAGTTTGACATTCGGAGTAGAAGATGAGGAAGATGAGATGGAGTCAAGTACTTCATCCAAGACTCAATTACCTTTGTCAACAAAGAAGACAAGACTGTAGCTTAGCCTAAAGGAGCTGATTTATCTTTAAAAGTACAGATGGCATTGCTAACAAAGAGGTATGATCGATTAAGGATAAAATATAAGTGTAACAAGTTAAAATTGTAGACAAGGACAGATCCAGATCCAAGAAAAAGATGGTGAATCAACATATGATGATAAAAGAAGGAATCAAACAAGAAGGTATAAATCTCCTGTAAAGAAGAACCCTATCAATCCTAAATCGACCGGGAGACACTTGTTATACCTGTAATAAGCCAGGCACTTCAGCTATGACTGTCCTCACCGACTTCTAAAGAAAGAGAGGAGAAAAGGAAGAAGAGAGATAGATGCTTTGCGAGATCGTAGAGCACTTCTTGCTGAGGATAAAGAATCAAGAAAATTATCATCCTCATCATCTTCATCTGATTTTGGATCGAGAAGATGAAGTGTCTCTGAATGCCAAAGAGGTAGATTACTATTCCTCAACCGATAATGAGTCTTATAAATCTCTCTCGCATAATGACCAAACCGTAATCAAGGGTCTTTTAAAAGATCTAAAAATGTCTCTAAGTGCTTATAAACAATTAGAGACTGAAAATTTAACTTTGAAAGACCAGGTTCAAACTCTAATTAAAGGCAAACAAGTTGTAACCTACTCTGAGTCCGAGGAAACATTCAAGGGGGAATGTTTACCCCAAGTTGAGGCTAGTACTTCACTAGTCTGCCCGAACGATTAGAGAATGAATTGAAGTCTTTAAAAGCTAAATTTGAAGTGGTCTGGAATGAAAATGAGTCAATTAAGAGGGTCAATGAGAAACTTGTCTTCAAAATGAGCCACTTTAATAACTCGCAATCAGCCATAGACCATATCTTTAGAACTTCTCAAAATCCCATGATAAAACAGATTGGTTATGATAGGAATAATAAATCGAAGTTTCAAAACTAAGAAAATTTGTGAAGGCTGCTATAACATCAAAAGAAGTCAAAATTGGACCTTGGAAACCACAGAGTCGATAAGGACCGCATCTCCTAATCCAAAAATAAAATTCAAACGAGGAATCCAAATCGGACAAAGAAGGTTTCAAGAACCAAGACTAAGAGGAATTCTTACTATAGTTCTTTTGATGGAAGGAGCAGATGCTATCCCTCATTTCCAAAGTACAAGAAAGTCACCAAATTTGACATCAATAAATTCTCATTCAAATGTTATATATTTGTAGATGCATTTGGTAGATAACTTCAATTTGATTTGTTATTGAATAATGAGATGTTTGTTTGGATACCCAAAGTGATTGTTGACCTCAAAGGACCCAAGATCACTAGGGTACCTCATACTTAACTGCCTTGCAGAATCCTGTGGATTATCATTCAAAGAAGAGATACTAGTTTCCATCCGGTACATAGACGGTGGTTGTTCTCAGACATGACTTGTGAGAAGAAGCTATTATCAAATTTTCAGAATATTGATGGTCCTAGAGTCTTGTTTGGAGATAATAATGTGGATGAGAATAAGGGACATAGTACATTAATTATATGGGATGTCCAGTATCTCGAGGTTTATTTTGTAGAAGGTTTGAAGCATAATTTGTTATCTGCTTTCCCAACTTTGTGATAAAGGTTTTCATGTTAGATTTTCTAAAGATAAGTGTGATATCTTAGATAGTTCCTTAGACAAGGTACTCTTAATTGGCTTGAGACATGGTAATGTCTATGTGGCTAATTTTAATAGTTGCCCCAAAGATACATGTCTTGTAGCTAAAGGTGGAGATGATCTCGATTGCCTATGGCATAAAAGGCTTAGTCATCTGAATTTCAAAACCCTTAGCAAAATAGCTAAGAGGAACCTTGTCAAAGGACTACCCGAGAAGCTTTGTTCAACTGATCTGAAATGTGATGCTTGTCAAAAAGGTAAACAGCCCAGAACTCTTTTAAATGTATTAACACATCCTCATCCGAAAGAGTTTTACAACTCCTTCATCTTGATTTGTTTGGACCTCGTTTCACCACTCGGCTTTAGTGGAAGGAAGTATACCCTCGTAGTTGTTGATGATTTCTCTAGATATACTTGGGTAATATTTCTTTTCAAAAAGAATGAGACAGTTGAACAAGATCCTTGATCTGTTCAAACAAATTCAAAATGAGAAGGGTGATAATATTATTAAAATCAAGTGATAAGGGAACCAAATTCTTGAATTCTTGTTTATCTAACTATTTGAATGAGAATGGTATAGTTCATGAGACTTCTTCAGCTAGAACCCCACAACGAGAATGGAGTAGTGGAGAGAATAAATCGAACTCTCAAAGAAGCAGCCGAAGCATGCTAGCTGAGTATGGAACACCTCATAGGTTCCGGGCCGAGGCTATCAACGCAGCTTGCTACGCTGTAATGTATGCTTACCACCAAGAACAAGGGTAAGACACCTTATGAGCTTTGGAAAGGTAAGGTTCCAAGAATCTCATATTTTCGTGCTTTTGGGTGTAAATGCTTCATCCATAACAATGGAAAGTCTAAGCTAAGGACTTTTGATGCTAAGGCAAATGATGGAATATTCTTGGGATACAACACTAGTCTTCAATAAAACAACTCTTTGTGTGGAAGAAACTCCGCATGTGGTATTTGATGAAATTGCATACTTTCTTAGATAAGGTAAATCAAATCACCAATGATCTAGATAAAATTGAACTAAATAAAACTAAACAGAGGTCAACTTATCTACCTAGTTTTGATGCAGATTCAGATGATGAAGAATCCCCGCAACTCCTCTTCAGTTCCATCCGAGGAGACTCCTCCGACATCATCCGATCAGCCAGTGGTCGTGATGAAGGGGGAACGTCTCGTCAGAAGAATCACTGAGTTACCTACCGAGTCTATAGATGAGGGTTCTTCAACTCAAATAGGCAAAAGGATGAGGAGTTATCATCCACCGATCGTATCATTGGGGATCCATCTCGTAGTGTTCGACATACCTAACGATGTTAGATTCTCAAAGTATGTTCATTGCTATGTTTCATTTCTCGAACCTAAGTCTATTGAGGAGGCTCTATCTCGACTCCATGCCGGGTAATAGCCATGCAGAAGAAGCTGCGTCAATTTAAAAGACAAAATGTTTGGGAACCGGTGGATAGACCCTTACATAGAAAGATTATTGGCACCAAATGGGTGTTTAAAAATAAAATCTGTTGAAAACAACATTATTGTTCGTATTAAGGACAGATTGGTAGCACAGGATATTCACACCGAGGGGATACACTATAATGAAACCTATGCTCCAAATTGCCGATTAGAAGCAATAAAGTTGTTTTTAGCATTCACGCCTATAAATGTTTCAAGGTCTTTCAGATGGATGTCAAGTTTGCCTTCCTAAATGATGTGTTACTTGAAGAGGTCTATGTAGAATAGCCCCGTGGTTTAGGACCAGTAATAAGGTCCATAAACTTCACAAGGCTCTATATGGACTGAAGCAAGCACCCGCAGCTTGGTACGATACCCTGTCCGAATTTTTTAAATCAAGTGGATTCTCAAAAGGTAAGATAGACGAGAACTTTGTTTAGGAAAGAAGTAGATGGTAACATCTTATTAGTTCAAATTTATGTAGATGATATCATATTTGGTTCACCTAATCTAACTTTATGTGAAGAGTTCAGTGTTCTCTTGAAAAACAGGTTTGAGATGTCTATGATGGGAGAATTAACATATTTTCTAGGCTTGCAAATTAAACAGACAAGTAGAGGTATTTTTATACATCGAGACTAAGTATGCTAAGGACCTTATAGATAAATTTAGGATGACTACTAGTAGGGAAGTTAAAATACCTATGGAAACTAACTTCTCTATGGATTCGTATGAGAAGGGGATACCCACGGATGCAATGGAGTATCGTGGATTGATTGGATCCATGTTATATCTCACTGCAAGTAGGCCGGACATAGTCTTTGCGGTTGGGGTATGTGCAAGATTCCCAAGAAAACTCATCTGAGACGGCTATGAAATTCCTTAAATATCTTAAAGGAACTTTGCAGGTTGGGTTGTGGTACCCGTCGATGACAACTTCGAGCTTTCGGGTTATTCAGACTCGAGTTTTGGAGGTGTAAAATTGATAGGAAGTCCACGTCTGGAACTTGTCAATTTTTAGGAAACAAGTTGATTTCTTTGCTATCTAAGAAACAAACATCTGTTGCAACTTCCACAACCGGCAGAATACATGGCGGTGGTAGTTGTTGCTCTCGGCTTCTCTCGGATTAGTCGGCCACTTTGGGATTATAACATTCTCACATCATCTCGTGCCTATTTACCGTGATAGTAATAGTGCAACAATCATGACATACAACCCTATTTTGCATTCTAGGTGTAAGCATATAGACATAAGGAATCATTTCATCGTAGATCTTGTTGAAAAGAATGACATTAGGATAGAAAAGATAGCAACCGAGTCCCAGAGAGTAGATATACTTACAAAACCCTTAGCTGAATCTAGATTTAAGGAGTTGTGCTTAGAATTAGGATTATTGATTGTGGTAATTCGGGTTAGCGATATTCAGACAACCAAGTTTATCGAACCCAAGGGAAATGTATGGCCATGAGTCCCTAGAAATGCAAGTTCTCGATGACTGATTGGAGTGAATTGATACATGTTTTTAGGGCCAATTTTAGTGCAAAAAGTGAGCTAAAGTGTGATTTTTGTGCCTAAATGTGAAAAGTATCACTATTTTGCCTAAAAGTATTTCTTTGTGAGGTTTTGATGTATTTCGCCCGTTTTGCAGGTAAATCGATGGAATTTTGCCAAATCGAGAGTACCGGTATTCTTAGAATGAAAAGACGAACATACGGGACGAAAACGGGGTCGGGCCTCGGAGCCCTTCTCGATAAAAATGCCCTGGTCTCGAGTTGGAGTCGAGGGTGCAATGCACTTCGACTCGAGGTTCATGCTGGAGGGAAACAATTTCAAAAAGGCAGGATTCTCGACTCGAGGGAGGAGCCTCGAGTCGAGGATATGAAAAATGCAGGAAGCTCGACTCGAGGCGAAGCCTCGACTCGAGGCGGGAGAGATTTTTAAAGAAACGTGTTAGCGACTTTTAGGCCTCGACTCGAGGGCTTGAAGCTCGACTCGAGGAGTGCCCAAAACTGAAAAATTCAGTTTTTAAGCCATTGAAAGCCAAAACAGAGATAGGATTGATTCTAGCGATTCAGAGCAGTTTCTAGGAGTTTCTTTGAGCAAATTTTACATTTTATAGCTTGAATTTCCTTGTAATTGCATTAGATTGTTAGAATTGAGATAGATTCCACAATTAGTTCATTAGATTAGTAGATTGGTTGATTGTAATTGAAGTTTGCAGCTGAGAATTGGGAAGAATTGAAGTTGTAGTGAAGTATTGTACAAGATTAATCATTCTTATTTTTGCCTATTGAAGCTTAATTGGTGATGTTCTTACCCTTTGATCTCTTTAATTCATTGATTGTAGTTACTAGATTGTTAATTGCTTTCTTAGATTTTCTAGCCATGGTTTTTGCTTGTAGCACCATGGGCTAATAGCTTTGTGCTTGGGATAATTGAAATTAGGGATGAAGTGATTGCATCATGCTAAGATTGTTGATAATTGTGATCAATTGAATTAGATTGCTCCCTAATTGTGATTCTTAATTGTGCTTCATGAAAAATTGTCTCTTTTGGATTAATGGTTGATCACCCTAGCAATAGGCGAGTTGAGCTAACGTGATTAGGTGTTAATCGGGTTTCAATTTTGCATGATTGTATGAATTGGGGACTTCTACATTGAGAAATGGGAAGAACTAAGGATACTCACATTAGGCATTGTGATATTAATGGAGTGATTAATTTCATGATGGTTTATGCTTTCTAATTTGATTGATTTGCATTTGGATACAATCATAGCTTGTTAATCATGGATTCCTTGATGGATATTATCCCTTGCACCCAATTCCCCATTGATTTAGTCTATTTGATATTGCATTCTAAGTGTTTGATAGATTGTTTTCATAAACTTGCCATTTAATTTCTTGCAATTTGTAGTGATTTAGTTCAAAAGCTTGTTGCAACTTTAGCCATTTAGAACTCTTATCCTTGAATTTCGTTCGCATACTTTCTCCCTTGGGTTCGATATTTTTGTTGATTGGTCTTAATAACTCTTACCCTATACACTCCAATCAAATGGCGCCGTTCTTGGGGAGTTAGTTTTTGCGCCAATAAGTGAGATTCGAGGATTGTTTGAAGTGGCTATTTATTGTTTTTATTTTTGTTTTTGGTGATTTTATTGGTGAGAATTTGATCCTTGGAATTGTGGCATTGTAGGTGTATGCTAACAAGATCAAGTGGTGTTCCACCCTTGCCACTAAATCCGGAAATTCGAGGCTACATTGAGAAGAAATCGTGTGAGAAGAAGAAGGAAGCTATGGAAGGAGAAGAGCAAAGGCACGAGGAGAGACTAGTGGGTGATCCTCAAGAAGAGGAGGTACATGGACAAGGAGTAGGAGGAGGAGAGAATGGAGGTAATGGGAATCATTTCCATGCTCAAGTTGGCCCTTTCCCTCAAGGGATGCCACCACAAAATTATCCCTACCAAAATCCATACCCTTATCCACCTCAAGCTCATCAATATCCCTACTATCCACCTCATCCACAACAATTTCCACCATACTATCCCCATATGCCGTATAATCAAGAGCCACGATATCATGAGTCACCTCACGTACCAAATGCCTAACCACAACCCATAAATGAGCCACCACCTCAAGGAAGGCCTTTGAGAGAGTTCTTTGAACCACAACTTAGAGAGCATTATGATGGGATAGTAAGGCCGAGGATAGATGCTAATAACTTTGAGATAAGTCCCGCTTTGGTGAGAATTCTTAGGGAGAAGCAATTTGAGGGTAGAGATGAAAATGAGTGCCCACATCAACATATGGCACAATTTCTTGAGATTGCCGACACTACAAAATACCATGGGGTACCCGAAGATGCGAAGAAGTTGAGGCTCTTTGCCTTTACATTGAAAGGAAGAGCGAAAGCATGGCTTAATTCATTACCGCCCGGGACCGTACGGACATGGGAGGAATTGTCAAAGAAATTATTGATGAAATTTTACCCACCATCAAAGACCGTGCAAGCGAAGGAGGCTATCTCCCATTTCCGACAAAAGAATGGGGAGACGATACCGGAGGCGTGGGAGAGGTATGGCATGTTACTTATTAATTGTCCTCAACACGGTTTTCGGAGGAGCAAACCATTATGTACTTTTGCAATGGTTTGACGGATGGGGATAGGTCGCTTTTGAACGCTTGTGCTAATGGATCAATTTGGTCTAAAACCGTGGGGCAAATGAATGAAATTATGGAGAACATAGCTCAAGACTCATTCCAAGTGTCGGTTAATAGAGGAGCACATCATAGAGTGTCACAAGTTGATGAGATAGAGAGTATGAAGAGTATGATGATGACTATGATGGACCGATTGGGAGCTCTTACGACTTCACAAAGCCAAGCAAGTGTGAGTCCATCCGTTCCTCATGTTGATGTTGGGCCAAGTTCATTGCCGGTGGAAGAAGTGAGTTATATGGGTAGGCCTCCATTCCAAGGAGGCTATCAAGGAGGAAACTATCAAGGGAACTATCAAGGAGGAAGGCCTCACCAAATGCCTTACCAAAATAGGCCACAAGGAAGCTATCAACCTCAACCGCAAGCTCCATTTAATGGGAATACATGGAGGAGACACGAAAATTTTTCATATGCCAATCCGAGAGCCGCCGTTCAATTTCCTCCCGGATTCGATCCGGTGCAAAGGCTCCAAACAATGAAGGAAAGGCTACTACGGAGGAGATCTTGGGGTTGATTGTGAAGAAGTTGGAAGCTAATGATTCAAGGCTTGATGATATAGGGAAGCAAATGGACACGCGTTTTAAGACGATCGAGCATCAAGTAGGGCAACTTGCTACTACGGTTGGGAAGCTCTCGTCTACGGTGGATGACTTGTAAAAGAAAGAATCAAAGGAGTATTGTCAAGCCATCGAGCTTAGGAGTGGTGCACGGTATGAAGGACCAAAATTGCCTTCAAGAGGTGATGGAGAGGATAAGCATTATGAAAGTTGTGATGAAGAAAAGCAAGAGGTGATGGAGGAGGAAGAAAAGAAGAAGCCAAAGTGGTTGATGGCAAGGGAAGAGAGAGCAAAGCAAAAGATTATTGAGAAGGATGAAAAAGGGATTCCAAAGACGGTTGTTCCGTGCCTTATCCTCAAAGGTACATGAAGAAAGCACTAGATGAGAAGTTTGCTCGGTTCCTTGAGGTTTTCAAAACATTGTATATCAACATTCCTTTTCGGAGGCCCTTGAGCAAATGCCTCACTATGCGAAGTTTCTTAAGGATTTACTAGCAAAAGGAGGAGGATGGAAGAGCCGGAGTTAGTTAAATTGACCAAGGAGTGTAGTGCCATGCTTCAACAAGAGCTTCCACCAAAGTTGAAGGATCCGGTAGCTTTACTCTTTTATGTGATCTTGGTAATGGGTTGGAGAAGCATGCCTTGTGTGACTTGGGGGCAAGTATTAACTTGATTCCATTTTCCATGTTTAAGAGGCTCAACCAAGGAAAGTTAGGAGCCACTACCGTAACTCTTCAACTTGCCGATGGGTCAACTACTATTCCAAGAGGTATTGTGGAGGATATCTTGGTCAAGGTAGAAGACTTTGTGTTTCCGGCGGACTTTGTAGTACTTGAGATGGAGGAGGATAAAGATGTACCATTGATCCTAGGGAGGCCATTTCTAGCTACCGCAAGAGCGGTGTTTCATGTGAATGAAGGAAGGCTTACTTTGAAGCTTGATGATGAAGAGCTTCATTTTTCAATGAAGGATGTGATGAAGCACCCCATGGAGAAGGAGGAATGCCACGTTGTGGATGTGATTGATTCATGCCTTCAAGAGGCTTGGGAGGACTCTTCTTATACTCTTTTCTCTCAAGATTATGTTATTCCATCATATAATCATGTTCTTAATGAATCTTGTGTTTCTTATAATTGTGATAGGGATGCATTGGAAGTGGAGGAGGTGAAAGAGATAAAGTTCAAGGATTTCCCAATCAACCTTGGGAGAACAATGAAGATGGGAAGCTAAGTGAAGAGAAAGTGAAAGGAGCCCTTAAGCCACTACCCGAGCACTTGAAGTATGCTTATTTGGAGGAAAATGAAGGTTGCCCGGTAATTGTATCGTCATATCTTACATTTGATGAGGTAACCAAATTACTTGATGTTCTTCGTAAGCACAAATCCGCCATAGGTTGGTCCATTGATGATTTAAAAGGTATAAATCCTTCAATTTGTATGCATAGGATTAGGCTTGAAAAGGACCATAAACCCGTAGTTCAACCCCAAAGGAGAGTGAACCCTAATATTCAAGAGGTAATTAGGAAAGAAGTTGTGAAATTGTTAGATGCTAATATGATTTTTCCTATTTCCGATAGTCCTTGGGTCTCTCCCTTGCATGTGGTGGCTAAGAAAGGGGGATTATGGTAATAAAGGGAGAAAATGATGAATCAATTGCGACAAGGGTAGCTACGGGGTGGTGAGGGTGTGTTGACTATAGAGAACTTAATAAGGCCACGTGCAAGGACCACTTTCCCTTACCTTTTCTTGATCAAATGCTTGATAGGTTAAGTGGATTTGAGTATTATTATTTCTTAGATGGTTATTCCGGATACAATCAAATTATGATTGCACCTAAGACCAAGAAAAGACTACTTTTACTTGCACGTATGAGCCGCTTGCTTGGAAAAAGAATGCTATTTGGTCTTTGTAATGCTCCCGCCACTTTCCAAAGATGCATGATGTCAATTTTTCATGGCTTAATTGAGAAAATCATGGAGGTATTTATGGATGATTTTTCCGTATTTGGTGAGTCATTTGATAATTGCCTTACTAATCTTGACATTGTTTTGCAAAGGTGTGAAGATACAAACTTGGTGCTAAATTGGGAGAAATGCCATTTCATGGTTAAGGAAGGCATTGTGTTGGGACATCATGTATCATCAAAGGGATTGCAAGTGGATAAGGCAAAAATTGTGGCTATTGAAAAGTTGCTTCCACCTAAGGATGAGAAAGGAATTCGATCGTTCCTTGGACATGCCGGGTTCTATCGGCGATTCATAAAGAACTTTTCTCAAATTTCTAAACCCTTATCTCATCTCTTAGAAAAAGATGTGCCATTTGAGTTTAATGATGATTGTTTGATTGCTTTTAGGTCTTTGAAGGAAGCTTTGACGAGTGCACCCATTCTAATTACTCCGGATTGGACAAAGCCCTTCATCATCATGTGTGATGCAAGTGATTTCGCTTATGGGGGTCGTCTTAGGACAATTGAGAGAGAAGAGGTTTCATGCTATCTACTATGCCTCCAACACTTTTAATCCGGCCCAAGTCAATTACACCACTACCGAGAAAGAAATGCTTGCGGTGGTGTACGCTTGATAAGTTTCGACCTTATCTTGTAGGGTCGAAAACTATTGTGTACACCGACCATGCCGCAATTCGGTATCTCATGTTGAAAAAGGATGCTAAGCCTAGGTTGATTCGTTGGATATTATTGTTGCAAGAATTTGACATGGAGATTGTGCATAAGAAAGGAAGTGAAAATGTCATAGCGGATCACCTTTCTAGACTTGAAGGAGTAGAAGAGATGGAAAGAGATGTCAAGGAAGTTGAAGAGACCTTTCCCGATGAGGGATTGCTAAGTATTGAAGAAGTCATGAGTGGGGTAAAGGAAGGGGATGTTCCTTGGTTTGCCGATTATGCTAATTTCTTAGCAAGTGGAGAATTGCCACCGGAAATGAATCCTTTTGAAAGGAAGGTTTTTACAACCGGGTCAAAATTTTTGTATGGGACGATCCATACCTTTTCAAGGTGGGGGTAGATGGAGTGCTTCGTAGGTGTGTGACAAGGAAGGAAGGGGAGGAAATCATGAAACATTGCCACTCTCTACCATGTGGAGGCCATTATAGCACGTCCAAGACCGTGAGGAAGATTTTATTGGCGGGATTCTATTGGCAACCATCTTCAAGGATTGTGAGAGATTTATCAAGGAATGTGACAAGTGCCAACGGATAGGGAACCTTAACAAGAGGGACGAGATGCCATTGAGCAATATCTTAGAAGTGGAAATTTTTTATGTATGGGAGTTGACTTTATGGGGCCATTTCCACCGTCGGAGGGGTATCAATATATCCTCGTAGGGGTTGACTATGTTACTAAATGGATAGAAGCCATTCCAACCAAAAGCAATGATTCTAAAGTGGTGATAGCCTTCTTGAAGAGAATCTTTACACGGTTTGGGGTTCCAAGGATTTTGATAAGTGACGGTGGTAGCCATTTTGTTAACAAAGCCATGGAGAAGCTTTTGTTAAGGTATGATGTTAAACACAAGGTTGCTACTCCTTACCACCCGCAAACGAATGGCTTAGCCGAGGTGTCTAATCGCTTGATTAAAGGTATTTTGGAGAAGACGGTGAGGACAAGTAGAAAGGATTGGGCAACAAAGCTTGATGACACATTATGGGCATATCGAACCGCCTTTAAGACACCCCTTGACATGTCTCCCTATCAATTAGTGTATGGAAAAGCTTGTCATCTTCCGGTGGAGTTGGAGTATAAAGCATTTTGGGCTCTTAAAAGTTGAATTTTGATGAAGCACTTGTGGGAGAGAAGAGGGCTCTACAATTACATGAGTTGGATGAGTTTAGGATGAGAGCTTATGAGAGTTCAAAGATTTTTAAGGAAAAGACCAAGAAGTGGCATGATGCAAGGCTTAGAAGGAAGGAGTTTAAAGAAGGAGATCAAGTGTTACTATTCAACTCAAGGTTGAAGCTTTTCCCCTAAACTCAAATCAAGATGGAGTGGACCTTTTCGTGTTGTGAAGGTTTTTCCTAATGGATACTTTGAAGTGATGAATGACAAGGATGAAAGGTTTATAGTGAATGGGCACCGGTTGAAGCTCTATCATGTTCACTCACAAAAAGAGGTTTTGGATGCTCTTGATCTCAAGGATGTGCCCTACTTAGGTAGTGAAAGGGAAGTGTGAACTCTTTGAGTTCCGTCCGGCCAAGGACGTTAAACCTAGCGCTAGATGGGAGGCAACCCATTCTTTATTCTTTGTTGTTTTTGTTGTTTTGTGTGTTGCTTTGTTTAATGTGTTTTATTTTTGTGATCCTTGTAGGTGTGATGAATTGCTAGGAATTGAGGAGCTCTAGGAGGCTTATAGGAAGAGGAAGATTGAAGGATTACGGGTAAAACATCTTCCTTTCAAACTTAGACTTGTCTAAGTTTGGGGGAGGTGTCTTTTGATGACTTGTGATGATTTGATGTTTTGGATGGATGATTTAATTGATGCTATGATTTCCTTGATCTATTTTTGAGCTTATTGTCTATTGGTGATTGTGACTTGATGATCCTTTGGATTTCATGATTCCATGATTCCATGTTCTTTATCTTGAGCTTAATAGTGGATTCATTGACATATTTTTGAGTATCATTCATATGGTAGTGAGTATGCTTGGGGTTATGTACATGAGCATTTGAGTTTGAATTGCAAGACTAGTTTGATTTTGATATGATCATGAGTAAATGTGTAGCTTGAAGCTAGTTCTTGATTTATTGTGTAAGGATGAATGTGATTGATGATACTTGGTTCATTGCTCAAGTTAAGCCCGTGAGTTTTTGTGCCTTAATAATCGTGACATCTTATACGGTTGATAGTAATCCTTTATGAGTGCATCATCATGATTTGTATGCTAGAACTTGCCACTAGACTTGTTGATATTGATCTTTGTGTGATGTTTTGAAAGTGATAAGAGGCCATGTTTGATATGATGAGTTACTTTGACAAATACTTTCCTACCAAATACATTTGATTTCCTTAGTGAGCCATGTTGAGCTTATGATCCTTATTCTATGGCAAGCCAAGTGAAATTGAAACCATTTAGCCTATTTTTATGAGCCTTTCTTGTCCTATGTTTAGTTGAGCTTGAATTTTGGCTAATGATGGTGATTTGATTGCTAAGTGTGGGAAGATGATGAGCTAAGTGATGAATATTGAAAGAAGAAAAAGGTTGTGAAAAGTTGAATTGTGAAAAATGCATGAAGTGGAAAGAAAAGAAAAATTCAATTTGTGAGCTTTAAAAGAGAAAGCTCAAGTGAATGGTGGAATGATCATTGAAGTTCTAAAGAAAGAGTGTTGCTTGATGAAAAGTGAAGAGATGTGCATTGTATGGATTAGCTTTCATTCAAGTCTCTACTACTTAGTCACTTTTATCCAAAAACATCCCACCTTTCCAAAGAGCCTACATTACAACCTAGAAGAAAGACCTCTTTGATTCATGATTGATCATAATTGATTTCGATTGAGATTAAGTCTTGTGGCAAGCATATGGTGTACTTGTTCATGCATTTGATGATTGAGTGCTTTAAACCTTTATACACTTGAGTGAAGAGTGAAACACTCCATGGAAGGAGCAATGTGTTAAGTGTTTGATTGAGCATTTGTTTGAGCATGATTCATCTTGATGGCTAGTGGATAGTTGCATTGATACAAGTGATCATTGATGAGTTCGATTGTCTTATTTTTCGCCTATGGTGCCATGTGACATAATTGCAATCAATTCACTCCTTTGTTCTTAGTTTCTACGTTGCTCGAGGACGAGCAACAATTCAAGTTTGGGGGTGTGATTGGAGTGAATTGATACATGTTTTTAGGGCCAATTTTAGTGCAAAAAGTGAGCTAAAGTGTGATTTTTGTGCCTAAATGTGAAAACTATCACTATTTTGCCTAAAAAGTATTTCTTTGTGAGGTTTTGATGTATTTCGCCCGCTTTGCAGGTAAATCGGTGGAATTTTGCCAAACCGAGAGTACCGGTATTCTTAGAATGAAAACGAACATACGGGACGAAAACGGGTCGGGCCCGAGCCCTTCTCGATAAAAATGCCCTGGTCTCGAGTTGGAGTCGAGGGTGCATGCACCTCGACTCGAGGTTCATGCCGGAGGGAAACAATTTCAAAAGGCGGGATTCTCGACTCGAGGGAGGAGCCTCGAGTCGAGGGATATGAAAATGCAGAAGCTCGACTCGAGGGCGAAGCCTCGACTCGAGGCGGGAGATATTTTTAAAGAAACGTGTTAGCGATTTTTAGGCCTCGACTCGAGGGCTTGAAGCTCGACTCGAGGAGTGCCCAAAACCGAAAAATTCAGTTTTTAAGCCATTGAAAGCCAAACAGAGATAGGATTGATTCTAGCGGTTCAGAGCGAGTTTCTAGGAGTTTCTTTGAGCAAATTTTACATTTTGTAGCTTGAATTTCCTTGTAATTGCATTAGATTGTTAGAATTGAGATAGATTCCACAATTAGTTCATTAGATTAGTAGATTGGTTGATTGTAATTGAAGTTTGCAGCTGAGAATTGGGAAGAATTGAAGTTGTAGTGAAGTATTGTACAAGATTAATCATTCTTATTTTTGCCTATTGAAGCTTAATTGGTGATGTTCTTACCCCTTTGATCTCTTTAATTCATTGATTGTAGTTACTAGATTGTTAATTGCTTTCTTAGATTTTCTAGCCATGGTTTTTTCTTGTAGCACCATAGGCTAATAGCTTTGTGCTTAGGATAATTGAAATTAGGGATGAAGTGATTGCCTCATGCTAAGATTGTTGATAATTGTGATCAATTGAATTAGATTGCTCCCTAATTGTGATTCTTAATTGTGCTTCATGAAAAATTGTCTCTTTTGGATTAATGGTTGATCACCCTAGCAATAGGCGAGAGTTGAGCTAACGTGATTAGGTGTTAATCGGGTTTCAATTTTGCATGATTGTATGAATTGGGGACTTCTACATTGAGAAATGGGAAGAACTAAGGATACTCACATTAGGCATTGTGATATTAATGGAGTGATTAATTTCATGATGGTTTATGCTTTCTAATTTGATTGATTTGCATTTGGATACAATCATAGCTTGTTAATCATGGATTCCTTGATGGAGATTATCCCTTGCACCCAATTTCCCATTGATTTAGTCTATTTGATATTGCATTCTAAGTGTTTGATAGATTGTTTGCATAAACTTGTCATTTAATTTCTTGCAATTTGTAGTGATTTAGTTCAAAAGCTTGTTGCAACTTTAGCCATTTAGAACTCTTATCTTTGAATTTCGTTCGCATACTTTCTCCCTTGGGTTCGATATTTTTGTTGATTGGTCTTAATAACTCTTACCCTATACACTCCCATCAATGACTATTGTTGCAATCACGATTTTGAACCAAAAACACAACAAAAATGCTAGAATTAAAATCAACAACACAACAAAGCAATTTATCAAACAAGTAGTAGGCAAGAACAAATACCAAAAATCAATTGGGGATAGGGGTGCTAGGAATAATATATCCATCAAGGAATCAATGATCAACAAGCTATGATTGAATCAAATTGCTATCCCAAGCACAAGTGGATTAGCCCATGGAGCAAAGTGCAAAATTCATGGGTACAAAATCTAATTGCACAATCACAAAGCTAATCACAACAATTAATGAATTGAAATGAGTATAGAGGAAGAACATCACCAATTAAGCCAAAATGAACAATATATTGAATGCTTGAATCTTCAAATGTATCTTCAATTGTAAACTCTTCTCCACTTGAATTACAACTTGGTGTGAGAAAACTATTGGATCAAAGTACAATCTAAGGTACAATTAATCAAAATCTATCTAAATCTAACAATCTAATCAACTACAATGAGAATTAAGCTAAGAACTCGTAAAATCACCCTAAAAACTGTAAGTAATCGCTCTATGGAAGGTTATGCTCAAATGGCTTTAAAAGGCAATTTTTGAAAAATCGGCACCCTCGACTCGAGCTTGGGGCCCTCGAGTCGAGGCTCCTTAAATCATGAATGTGACTTTCTTAAAACCCCCACCTCCACTCGAGCTTCAGTCCCTCGAGTCGAGCTTGCCACAAAATCCCAACCCTCGACTCGAGCTTCCACCTCGAGTCGAGGCTTCTCTAAATTTTGCAATTTCATGATTGGGCTGCACCCTCAGGTTGAGCTCCCGGCCTCGACTAGAGGTCGAGTCCAGGAATTTTCTCGACCCGACTTCCGCCTCCGACCCCCATTTTCACCTGTCTCGTTCATCTCTTCACCATATGAATATTGGTACTCGGTTTGGTCAAATTCCACCGATTTACAAAACGGGACGAAAAACATCAAAAATCCATTAAGCTGATACTTTTCAAGCTAAGTAGTGATACTCTACACTTTAAAGCACAAAAACTAACACTTTGCACCACTTTTGCACTAAAATACCCCTCAAATCATGCATCAATTCACTCCAATCAATTACTTGATGCATCCTTAGCTGATTTATAATTTCTATTGTTTGTATCATGTATTTCCTTTCTTTCTTTTTCTCTCTTTAAATCTTGTCTAGAAAGAATTGTCGACTTGATATGTGTCAAAGGACAATCACAGAGCCTGATATCATTGATCACCTTCTTAGGAATCAAGAATCAAGGATTAGTCATATTGACCTTATCTAACTTGACAATTTCTTGTTCGACATCAAGTAAATCAGATAAGGACACAATAGTCACCGATTTCTTCAAAACAGATGACTAATTGCATCCTATCCGACTTACTTTGGCTACTAATTGTTTCTTGAGTTTGTGTATCTGCAGGAATAGGTAATCAATCAACATTGTTAGATCAGCATAAATCTTCTAATCTTATAAACCTCCTCATCTGCTCAAAACCCTTCTTTGTTTTCTTCAAAACTAGTTTTCAAAAATTATTCTCACAATTCATCTATTTCAAATTTTTCGTATAAGTTGTGTCTTTGAAAATCCAGCTAAGTTTAATATTCTTATATAATAGTTATGTTTGGATATAAAACTTGGTTTATTTAAAATAATGGCATAAAATTAACTTTGTCTTAAAAGTTCTTTGTTTTCAAATAATCGACTCGGAGA
Organism: Paraleonurus japonicus; assembly: GCA_030762865.1. Lineage (NCBI taxonomy): Eukaryota > Viridiplantae > Streptophyta > Magnoliopsida > Lamiales > Lamiaceae > Paraleonurus > Paraleonurus japonicus. The sequence goes on from CM061060.1 coordinate 27,312,843, forward strand.
AATTTTCAAAGTCTAAGACAAGGTCATTTTTGACCAAGTCTCGATAAAACCCAATTTGAAATAGGAAACCTTTGATTTGTTGGTCCCGATTAGTTGAGTTGATTATGAAACTTTGAGTTATCCTTCTAGAACAAAATCTAGAAGGGGGTTGAATAGATTTTGTAGATTTTTCAAATCTTTCAAAATATATTCAAAGTACCAGATGTACATAGCGGAAATTCAAGATTAGACTCAACTTTAATAAGATCAAAAGCACACCGATATTCAAATTTGAACTTTGATTCTAAATTAATCTTTGAACGATAAAATGTAAATTGAGCAGAAAAGTAAATGAAAGCAAGAAAGAACACTGCATTTTATAGTGGTTCGAATTATAACAATCCTACATCCACTCTCCTTCTCCAACTTGAAGAAGGGTCTCCACTATCTGCTTGCTTACTTACTTTACAATCTTACAACTTACAACTTGATCTTCAACTCTTCAAAATGCTAACCAAACTTCAAATCTAACTCTAAGAAAAAGATGTGTATTTGAAGATGTGCAATGAAGTGTTCTATAAACACTTAGAAAAATCTATGAAGAAATCTTGAAAAACTATTTTGTGCTTTTTGAAAACTTGTGATTTGAGAGAATAAATTTCGGGAAAATAACTTGTGAATTCTGTGTATTCTATATGCAAAGGTGTTGAGTATCTAAATTGAAAAGAAGTGCCTAGACCTATTTATAAGTCTGAAAAGACAGCTTAGTTTGTTAGTCGGGCTTCTAACATACCGAAAGCCGCTTCAACAAACTTAATCTTGAAAACCGCTCTAGACCTCACTGTCTTTGCTCTACTCGTCTGGGAAGCCTAACTTGGTGAAGACTTGCCTTTCTTATTATACTCAGCTTGTCTTGACCTCGTCTCGAGCTCTTCATGTTCGTCTCCTGCAGATGACTAGACTCAAGCTCGTCTTCGCACGACTTGTACTCTTCTGCACTCACCGACTAGATTGGTTCTCGACCCCGTCTCGATCAAACCTTAGCTTATGATCTCAATCTCCACTTGTTCTACAGTGTCGTCCGATCATCTCGAGCTGCTTTATTTAACTCATCAAAACTCCTTGATCCAACAATTTCCCCCTTTTTGATGAAGTTAAAACCTATAAGGAAGAAACACACTCACATGAAGTTAGTACTAGAGTTAGTTAAGATAATCGTATAGGTATATCGAGCACTTATTCTCATTATAACAGATTCATTCACATTAAAACACTTAAGAAAAATTAAGTCCTTTTAGACTCTTTTAGAAATACTTAAAAATTTGAGTCTTAAGACTTAGATAAAATTTTAGGAAAAGTTTTCAAGTCCGAGAGATAAAAATTCTCGATGATTTATACTTAGAAAAATTTTAAGTTTTTCTTAAACAAAAAAACTTTAAGAAAATAAGACAAGTAATTCACATAAGTCCAGATATATTCATTCACAAATTTACAGATTTACAAAAAGATGAACCGATAGAAAATAAAAGATAAGGAAAGAAAATCCCGCTCTATCGTATTCCCCATCCGCTGGCTTCTCGGAATGTTCAGCCGATTGAAAATCCTCGCTCTTAGTGTTTAAGCTCATCCTCGTCTCGTGAGCTCGGATTCCCTTTCGCTTTGGCTATGACCGATCTCGACCCATTCCGCATCGGGAGAGCCGTCTTCTTTCAGCTTGGGGGTAACTTGCTCATAGGCCGGTGCAACTAAGTCGCAGCTTGAACACGTTATGTGACTCATCGAGCAGCCTTCCCATATAGATCGGCGCCCTCCTTTTCCATCCATACATGCCACTCATGTCTTCATCGGCTACTCCAGATGGACATGCCTTCAAGATGTACCAAAGAGTACATCCATCCGGCATCCAGTGGCCTCGCTTCTTGTATTCACTTGTATATTTCCCTAATACCATCTTAGGAGGAGCCGACGCGGTGGACAGGGCGGAAGTCCGCTTCATCAAAGACAAGAATTCATTTCAAATAAACGGCTTAGATTAAAATTAATTTTCAAAGCGGTTTATCTTTCCAAACTTTCCCTCCTATAAATTCATCATCTTCCTCAATCATACCCTTTTCCACTTTCGTAAAACTCACATATTCACTAACACTTTTACAAACCCACAAAGTTTCAATGGCATCTTCTTCCAAAACCACCAAAACCTACAAACCTACATATATCTCCACAAATATTTCTCATTTCAAAATGAATGAGGAATTTTACAAAAACCGTTTGAAGGCCGAAATGTATGTAGATTTTGAAACAACCCAAGACCTTAATCTGCAGAGATTCTACGCCTTCTGGAGGCATCAAGGCTAAGGGGATTTCTCTCAATGAAATCACCACAAAACAGAGACGGTGATCTCATTTGGGAGAGGAATTTTTGGCAAGGATGAATGATACCTGTGATGGGTTTGACACATCAGATGGAACGACGCCGAGCTATACTAGGGAGAACATCTCCGTGATTTTTGATATATTAATGGAGGGAGTAAATTCATTGACGTATAAAGAAGAGGTGCAGGAGGAATCCTTCGATATGATGGCTAGGGTTATACATAGGGGAACTCGTAGGAATTTGAAAAAGAATCATTGAGAAGGAAGTATAGACTCGTTAATGACAAGGGTGACGAAGGCGGTGTTGGGTGAGCAAAGCTCACATGATGGGTTAACCAAACCTAGATTGTGTGTAATGCGAGCCATTGTTGATGGTGTGCAAGTTAACCGGGTAGACTTGTTGATTCACAAGCTTAGGGAAGAGAAGAAACGACTCACTTTCAAGTCGTCTATAGAAGGCTAGATTCCTACCTCAACAATCAGCCTATTTAATAAAATAACCGTGTTGATTAAAGGGCTCAATAGGGAGGCCGATTGGAGAGTAGGTACGAAAAAGTACTCCAAGCAAAAAGGGATTCTCGACAAAAGATGACAGCTTGGAGGAAATCCAGACTGACGATGAGTTTGATGCAAATGTGGTCCAGAGGCTGGAGGTAGCAGCCAGGCACGAGACCAAGAAATGAACCAAATGAGCTAGCCGAGGTCCCTCAGCCGAGATCGAAGCGAGAGGGACATGAGGAGGCAGCAACCGAGGTCGCCCTCAAGAAGAATCAATTAAAACAGCTGCAGTCCCTGTGGTTTCCCTGTGAGGAGAAAGAAGAGGAGGCCGGTGAAAGCCGTGGAGAAGAAGAAAGGGGAAAGCCTGTCGCCGCTTCGGCCAAAGCCGCCTCGAAGGAGAAGAAGAAGAGGAAGCTGATATTCCTCCGGTGAGGCGGCCAAGACGAGCAACTCGCAGCTCGGAAGGCTCAACCAAATCTGGTGGCTCGAGCAGCAGATGGAGCCGTCAACTCGCTACCGTAAGAAGTCCTGGTTCTTCAAATAGCAATGAGGTTGGTCGGGCTGGAGGTTCCCCTCCCCAACCAAGGAAGCCGCTCTCTCCCCTATTCCAGAGGCGGTATAAGTCTCTCTCCATCTCCTTAATTATCACCTGCACTGGCAATGAAGAAATGCCCAGCTGGCATTTCGAGCCTCAAACTCACCGACATCCCACTGTCCAAATAGGCGATGAAGGGTTATCCTGTGCCGGTACCTCGAGCCTCTTCAACACTCTACAATCCCAATACCCAAACCCAAATCCCACCAACAGACCTGAACATACCTCACCTCAATCACCAACACCCATCTTACAAACCTCATCTCCCATTACCACCCCTACCATACAAACCCAATCATCACCCCCACCCTCATCCGAACAAATTACTCTCCCCACAGTCCAAACCTCTCCTATTCTCATTATATCCTACTCCTCTCTTCCAACCATACAAACACACCCTACCCCTCTCCCACCTACTCAAACAGAACCCATCTCTTCCTCATCCGATTCCTCGTCCGAGGAGGATGACAAATGACCTAAGCCCCACCTCCGCCATCTCCTCCATCCTCAATCTTGTCGAGAAAAAGATCAATGCAACCTTCGTAAGAAAGATGGAGAGGAAGACAAGGAGGATTGTCAAAGTCATGAGACACAATGATAGCCAGCATGAGAGAAGTAGAGGTAAACCTATCTCGATAAAATCATAATCAATTACTAACTCGTTGGTGACAAAGTGAAAGCGATGGAGGCCGAGCCGACGGCTTTAAAAGAAGAAGTTAAAGGATACAATCAGCTGGTGGTGAATGAGCTGGCAGAGATCACTCCGACTTGAGCCAAGTGCAATTCCACTGGATGCAAAACTTACAAACTTGGCATTTGAGGTTAAAAGGGGGAAAAAGTCAAGCCGAAAAGAGACAAGCCCTCACGGCTATGGTCGAGGAGACCGGGAAAGATGTAGGCATGAAGGCCAACACAGCTTGATCTGGAGGCAGCCGGGGAAGAAGCTCGAATCAAATCCGATGAGTACTGCACTCGATTGAGGGTAAGTCAACTTGAAGAAGTCATGTGAAGGAGGATGAAGAGAAGAGGAGGAAAGAGGAGGAGGAGAGAACGAGAGAAACTCTTGGCTCAGTGAAAGAATCGAATCCGAAGGAGCCAAGGTGAAGGAAAATAAGTAGCGATCGGTGAACCGAAATCAACCGAAATTGTTACTGTGGCTGCTACTAAGGGGAAAGGTAAGAGGGAAGCTGATTATTCTAATCTCTCGAGAGGAACAGATCAAAAGAATCAAGAGAGAGATGAAATACTTTGGCAAGAAGGAAAAGAAGATACGAGAAGAAGAAGAAGGACGCAAAACGTCTTCCGGAGTCTTCTTGAGCGTAAATGGCTTATCGAGAGATCAAGGCGGCGGAAATTCGAGACCATTTCATAACACGTCTGCTCCTCCTAAGTCAAGCCATGGAAAGTATCTTCTTGAGTATAAAGACAAGAACACGGAGGGAATGTGGATGTCTTGTTGGTACATTCTTAAAGCTCCGTGAGCAACTCAACAAGATCCAGACGCAGACTTCTATGCTAGGTTCTTTGGAAGAAGGCTGATGTAGAATTCAACGTCAACCCGATCTCTCCGGCCTTCGAGTATGCCATTCCTGCGAAGAAGCTCGATGGTACCCTGGACCTAGGCGGGTTCGAGGATTCTAAAGAAAGCAGAGGCGGAATCGGACTTACGCAAGAAGAGGATCCAAGCGGCTTAGGAGGCGAGTATTCAATTGGTGATGATCCCAAACGAAGACCAATGGGGAGTGTGATAGAAACGAGGATTTTACTCTTTCTTATTTCTCTTTTCAATTAGTCTCCATCTGTAATCTTTGTAAATCCAATGTGAATATACTGTGTTTGATTCGTTTTACTTGTCTTATTTTCTTAAAGTTTTTTCTTGTTTTAGAAAAAAAAACTTAAAATTTTTCAAAGTATAAATCATCTCGAGAATTCTTATCTCTCGGACTTGAAAACTTTTCCTAAAATTTTTCTATGTCTTAAGACTCAATTTTTTTTTTTTTTTAAGTATTTCTAAAAGAGTCTAAAAGACTTAATTTTTCTTAAGTGTTTTGATGTGGATAAATGCATTGTAATATGAATAAGTGCTCTAATATACCTATCGATAAATCTTGATTAACTCTAAACTAACTTCAGTTGTGAGTGTGTCTTTTTCTTGTAGGTTTTAACTTCATCAAAAAGGGGGAAATTGTTGGATCAAGATTGTTTTGATGAGTTAAAAGATCAATCCAGACGAGCAGATGACGATGTAGAACGGTGAAGACTCGAGTTCTAGTACTAAGTTGATCAGACTAGGTCAAGAATAGTTCAAGTCGGCTAAAGACTAGGAATCACAAGTCATCCGGAGACAAGCTCGAGTCTAGTCGTCTGCAGGAGACAAGTATGAAGAGCTCGAGACGAGGTCAAGACAAGCCGAGTAGAATAAGAAAGGCGAGTCTTCACCAAGTCATTTGCAGATGAGTAGATTAAAATCAGCCGAGGAGTAAGTCAGTTTTCAAGATTAAGTTTGTTAAAGCGATTTCCATTTGTTAGAACTAACTAACAAACTAAGCTGTCTTTTCAGACTTATAACTAGGTCTAGGCACTTCTTTTTCCAACATTTTTTTACTTAACACTTCACACACAGAATTCTCAAGTTATTTTTTTTTCCGTAAAGTTATCCTCTCAAGTTTTCAAATTACATGATTTCTTCGTCAATTTTCCTAAGTGTTTATAGAACACTTTCTCATACATCTTCAAACACACTTCTATTATTTTAGAGTTAGATTTCACGAGTTTTGATTAGGAGTTTGAAGATTTGAAGATTCTTGTAAGTTGTAAGTTGTACATTGTAAAGTAAGTAAGTAAGCGGCTAGTGGAGACCCTTCTTCAAAATTTGGAGAAGGAGAGTGGATGTAGGATTGTTATAATCGAACCACTATAAAATCTCGTGTTCTTTCTTGCTTTCATTTATCTTTCTCGTTGAATTGATTTTGAAGAGATTCGAAAAATCTGAAAAATCTATTCAACCCCTTCTAGATTTTTGCTAGAAGGCTGATATACTTCTTACCTAATCTGCTCAACTAATCGGGACCAACATCAAACCTGTTTTTCATGAGAATGCTAAACTCTTCACATAATTTCAGATTAGGTGAACCAAAGATTATGTCATCTACATAAATTTGGACTAATAAGATGTTACCATCTACCTCCTTTCTAAACAAAGTTCTATCAATCTTACCTTTTGCAAAACCATTTGATGTCAAGAAATCGAGATAAGGTATCATACCAAGCTCTGGGAGCTTGTTTCAGTCCATATAGAGCTTTGTTGAGTTTATAGACTTTGTTATTGATCTTAAACCCGGAGGCTGCTCCACATAGACTTCCTCAAGCAACACACCATTAAGGAAGGCAGACTTAATATCCATTGGAAAGACTTTGAAAGATTTATATGCAAAGAAATGCCAAAAACAATCTTATTGCTTCTAATCTGCAACTAGAGCATATGTTTCATCATAGTCTATCCCCTGACTGTGAGTAACCTTGTGCAACCAATCTTGCCTTATTTCGAACAATAATGTTGTTCTCATCTGTTTTGTTTTTAAACACCCATTTGGTGCCTATAATCTTTCTCGTAAGGGTCTTTCCACTAGTTCCCATACATTTTGCCTTTCAAACCGATGTAGTTCCTCCCGCATGGCGGTTATCCTGTTTGGATCTCGATAGAGCTTCCTCAATAGACTTGGGTTCAAGAAGCGACACATAACAGTGAAAAGACTTTCGAGTCCAGCATCATTCGTGTCCGCACACTACTAGATGGGTCTCCTATAATCCGATCAGATGGATGGTGGCTTCTCATCCTTTTGCCTATGTGAGGAGAAGGATCCTCATCTTGAGTCTCGGTAGGGCAACTCCTCCGACTCTTCCTCACCGACGTTCCCCTTCATCACCGACCCCCGCCGATCACCGACGCCGAGGGTGTCTCGTTTCGATGGAGTCCGATCAAGTTGTCTTCGATTATCAAATGGGGATTCTTCTTCATCCGATTCTCGAATCAAGACTAGGTAGATAGACGGTTCTATGTTTAGTCTTAGTCGGTTCAATTTTATCTAGACTTTCGAAATTTGATTCACTTTTTCTCGAGGAAGAATACAACTCATCAAAAACAACATGAGGGGTTTCCTCCACACAAAGAGTTATCTTGTTAAAAACTCTAAATGTCTTGGAAGTATTAGAATATCCCAAGAATATTCCATCACTGCCTTAGCATCAAAAGTTCTCAACTTAGATTTCACATTGTTATGGATAAAACACTTACAACCAAAAGCTCGAAATATGAGATTCTTGGAATCTTACCCTTCCAAATCTCATATGGAGTCTTACCCTTGTCTTTAACAACCAAACACCTGTGCAGGTGTAACAAGCCGTGTTGATGGCTTGACCCGTAACCTCGTGAGGGGTTTCATACTCGCCTAACATGCTCTGGCCGCTTCCTACAAGGTTCTATTCCTTCTTTCAACCACTCCATTTTGTTGAGGGGTTCTTGCATGGAAGATGTCTCATGAATAATTCCACACTCATTGAAAAAGTTAGATAAACAAGAATTCAAAAATTATGTGCCCTTATCACTCCTTATTTTAATAATATTAACACCCTTTTCATTCTCGAATTGTCTCGAATGTATCAGGGATCTTGTTTATAGTCTCATTTTTCTTGAAAAGAAATATAACCCAAGTGTATCTAGAAAAGTCATCTACTACAACAAGAGTATATATCCTTCCACCGAAACCGAGAGGAGAAACGAGGTCCAAACAGATCCAGATGAAGTAGTTGTAAAACTCTTTCGGATGAAGAGGAGTTAATACTCTTAAATGAGTGTCGAGGCTGTTTACCTTTCGACAAGCATCACATTTAAGATCTGTGGATAAAAGTTTCTCGGGTAATCCCTTGACAAGATTCTTTTTAGCGACTTACTAAGGGCCTTGAAATTCGGATGACTAAGCCTCTTGTGCCATAGCCACCGAGGTCTTCTCCACCCTTAGCTATCGACAGTATCTTTGGGGCAACTATTAAAGTTGGCCACATAGACATTACCATGTCTCAAGCCGGTTAATAGTACCTTATCTCGAGGAATTATCTAAGATATCACATTTATCCTTTGAAAATTTGACAAGAAAACCTCTATCCCAAAGTCAGAAATGATAGCATATTATGTTTAAATCCTTCAACAAAATATACCTCGAGATACCTGAATATCCTTGATAATCGAGTACCTACACCTTTAGTCTGACCACAATTACTCTTGGACCATCAATGCTTTGGAAATTTGATAATGACCTCTTGTTATGGGTCATGTGTTGTGAACAACCACTATCAATGTACCATATGGAAGCTAAAATCTCTTCCTTGAGTGATGATCCCTGTGAATCCCGAAAACAGATTAGTTATAAGGTACCCTAGGGATCTTGGGTCCTTGAAGGTCAAGCATCACTTTAGGTAACCAAATAAAAATCTCATCTCCAAATAATAAATCGACTTGGTCTTTCTACCAAATTTGTCTACAATTGTATCACTTTTGAATGATAACTTGTTGTATTCAGTATTTAGTAATTTTCCTAAACTTAGGAAATGTGGGATAACATCTGCTTCTTCCATCAAAAGGATTATAATAAGAATTTCTTCATATTTTGGTTCTTGGATTTCTCTTAGTCTCGATAAGGAGTCCTCAAATTTGAATTTTTGTTTTCAAGCCGGGAGATGCGATCCTTACTTGACCGATTGGTTTCAAGGACCAATTTTACCCTCTTTTGATTGATCGGATGCTTTTACAAATTTCCTAGGTTTCGGACATCCGATTTATTATTTCGTCATAACCAAGACCTGTTTTGTCATGAGATTTTTGAGATGTATTAAAGATGTGATCTATTGCTGATTGTGAATTATTAAGTTGACTAATTTTGAAGACTAGCTTCTCATTGTCTTTCTTAATTAATTCATTTTCAGCATAGATTAATTCAAATTTGTCTTTTAAAGTTTTCAATTCACTTTCTAATCTTTCGGGTAAGCCGGCCGATGTACTAGCCTCGGCACAGGAAAAACATTTTCCCTTGAATGTTTCCTCGGTTTACGGATAGTTCATCACCTCGCTTTCCTTTAATTAGAATCTGAATTTGATCCTTTAAAGCCAAATTTTCTATCTCTAGTGTTTATAAGCAGCCGAAATGTCTTTAAGTCTCTCAATAATTCATGAATAACAGCTTGATCATAATCAGATGCAAACCGACAAGAATCATTATCGGAAGATGAATAATAGACTACCTCTTTAGCCATTAGACAGATTTCATCATCTCGATCCGAAATCGATGAGGATGATGATGATGATGATTTCTTTGACTCCTTCTCTTGACTAAGAGAGCCCTTTGATCTCGCAAATCTCCTGTCTCTCTTTTCCTTTTCTCTTCCCTTTCTTTAGGAGTCGATTAAGGACAATCATAGGTGAAGTGTCCCGGCTTGTTGCATGTGTAGCAAGTATCACTCCCGTCCGATCTAGGGCTGGAAGGATTTCTTTTGACAGTGATCTCGAATCTTCTCGTCTGCTCGCTTATCTTCCTTTCTTCTTGATTTGGATCTTGATCTATCCGTACTCGCAAATCTCAATTTATTTCGTTTATACTTCATTCTTAATCTGTCATACCTTTTGGTGAGCAGAGCCATCTCGCTCCTTCAGAGATAGGTCGGCTCCTACAGACTCTGCTGACATCTTGTCTTCTTCTTTGACAAAGGCAATGACTTGGATGAAGTGCTCGACTCCATCTCATCCTCCTCATCTTCTATTTGGATGTCATACTCTAGAGCTTTAAGATGAGAGAACAAAGTATGATGAGTAATAGAAGATAAATTTTGAGTAGCTTTAAGGATATTGGATTTCTCTCTCCATCTCTTGGTTAATGATCTCGAGAATCTTGTTATTAATCTCCTTCTCTCGTATAGTTCTTTCCAAGGTTAGCCGCTTTGTTGAGGAGATTCGTCAACCTTACATCTAACCGATCTACGATTCATTTTCCTTCATTTTAAATGTAGCAAATGCGTGTAAGGCCGCTTGCAGCTTATTCTCTTTTACTTGATCTCGATACTTCACGTACATTTGCCGAGTCTACCACATTTCTTTCGCGCTTTGCATCTCTTAACCTTCTCTATCCAATCTTTACTTAAAGTCTCAATGATTTCAGTTCGAGCTACTTGATCAAGATTGTGGATCTTTCTTTCATCATTTGTCAATTCGTAACTCTTTTTCTCTTGTGTGGTTCTCGATTCGGTGACTTAGCGCCGGTGCTTGTGCCTCCATGATAAAATTTTATAGGTCCTTCTTCAAAAACCTCTTCCATCCTATCATGGATGGCCTTGAGGTGATTCTCCATCCCGAATTTCCGTAATCATAATCTTCAATAGAGAATTCGTAGATTCCTGGACTTCTTGCTTTTTCCCGATGACATGATGAGATAAAGAAACAAAATACTCCACAAAAACTTATTAGTAGCACTGTTAGTAACAATGAAGAGAATGAAGAAAATCAAGAAAATTTCAGAATCTTAGTTAAGACCTAAAATCAATATCGTAATGACTTAACACCGCTCCGATACCACTTGTTGGTCCCGATTAGTTGAGTTGATTATGAAACTTTGAGTTATCCTTCTAGAACAAAATCTAGAAGGGGGTTGAATAGATTTTGTAGATTTTTCAAATCTTTCAAAATATATTCAAAGTACCAGAATGTACACAACGGAAATTCAAGATTAGACTCAACTTTAATAAGATCAAAAGTACACCGATATTCGATTCTAACTTTGATTCTGAAATTAATCTTTGAACAATAAAATGTAAATTGAACAGAAAAGTAAATGAAAGCAAGAAAGAACACTGCATTTTATAGTGGTTCGGATTATAACAATCCTACATCCACTCTCCTTCTCCAACTTGAAGAAGGGTCTCCACTATCTCGCTTGCTTACTTACTTTACAATCTTACAACTTACAACTTGATCTTCAACTCTTCACAATGCTAACCAAACTTCTCCGAAATCTAACTCTAAGAAAAAGAAGTGTATTTGAAGATGTGCAATGAAGTGTTCTATAAACACTTAGAAAAATCTATGAAGAAATCTTGAAAAACTATTTTGTGCTTTTTGAAAACTTGTGATTTGAGAGAATAAATTTACGGAAAATAACTTGTGTATTCTCAGATGCGGTGTTGAGTATCTAAATTGAAAAGAAGTGCCTAGACCTATTTATAAGTCGAAAAGACAGCTTAGTTTGTTAATCGGTTCTAACAAACTCGAAAACTGCTTCAAAACTTAATCTTGAAAACTCGCTCTAGACCTCACTGCCTGTCTTTGCTCTACTGCTCGTAGCCGACTTGGTGAAGACTTGTCTTTCTTATTCTACTCAGCTTGTCTTGACCTCGTCTCGAGCTCTTCATGTTCGTTTCCTGCAGATGACTAGACTCAAGCTCGTCTTCGACGACTTGTACTCTTCCGCACCTCACCGACTAGATTGGTTCTCGACCCCGTCTCGATCGCCTTAGCTTATGATCTCAATCTCCGCTTGTTCTACAGTGTCGTCCGATCATCCGAGCCGCTTTATTTAACTCATCAAAACTCCTTGATCCAACATGATTGGAGTAGTAATCGGGAAGTGGTATTAAGACCAATCAACAAATATCGAACCCAAGGGAAAAAGTATGCACATGAGGCCCTAGAAATACAAGTTCTCTATGACTATTGTTGCAAAACGGTTTGGCACTAACACTACAAAACACTTGCAAAATACAAACTAAAAACAAGCAAACAAATGATCGAACACTTAAAATGCGAGAGCGACAACAACAATAAATGGTGGGATAAGCGGTGCTGGCTAACATCCATCAAGGAATCATCGATTAACAAGCTACAATTGAATCAAATTGCAAATCAACTAAGATAGAAAACATAAATCCATCATGAAATTAATCACTCCATTCAAAACCACAATGCCTAATGTGAGTATCCTTAGTCCTTCCCATCTCTCAATGTAGAAGTCCCCAATTCATACAATCATGCAAAATTGTAACCCGATTAACACCTAATCACGTTAGCTCAACTCTTGCCTATTGCTAGGGTGATCAACCATTAATCTAAAGAGATAATTTTACATGAAGCACAATAAGAATTACAATTAAGAAACAAACTAACGTGAGTATCCTTAGTGCAACTAATCCCTCGATTCCGAAGCACCCAATTCATACATTCATACACAATTATAACCCGATTAATCCCGGATCACGTTAGCGCAGCTCTCGCCATAGCTAGGGTGATCAAACACTAATCTAAGAGATAATAATGCATGAAGCACAATTTAAATCACAATTAGTAAGCAATCTACTCAATTTATCTCCAATCATTAACAATCATAGCATAGTCAATCAAATCATCATCAATTTCAATTAACCCAAGCACAAGAGAGTTAGCCCATGGTGCCAAGGGCAAAATCCATGGGAAGAAGATAAGATTGAACAATCACAAAACAAATCACAACAATTAAGAAATTGAAAAGAGATAAGAGGAAGAACATCACCAAATGGCTTCAATCAACAACAATAGGAATGCTTGAGTCATCAATACAAATCCTTAATTGAAATACAAGCTTGAATTGATGAACAACACTATATCAAATGCTAATCTAAAGCTAATCTAATCAACATTAATTGAAATCTAAATCTAAATCTACCTTCTACTCTACCTAAAGTGGGAAATTGGCTTGGGGCCTAAGAAATCGCCCCAAAACCGCTACTAACTGTTCTAATGAATTATCCCTTTGGTATGCTCTGCTTCAGCCTTAAAATAACTAATTTTTCATAAAAATCTCCCCATTGAGTCGAGGGTCAGGCCTCGACTCGAGGCCCCTGCAATTTCCTCTCCCTCGACTCGAGGCTTCTACATTTTTTCTGATTTTGGTCACATCCCTCGAGTCGAGGCCTCGGTCCTCGACTGCAGGTCGAGACCAGGGCATTTTTTCGGCCGACTCCGCCTCCGACCCCTATTTTCGTCCGTCTTGTCCGTCTCTTCATTCTCGGCATGCCGGTACTCTCGGTTTGGTCAAAATCCACCGATTTACCTCAGAAATGCATTTAAAAACATCAAAAATCTCACAAGTTATACTTTTAGGCAAAATAGTGATACTCTACATATTTAAGCACAAAAACTAACACTTTTGATCACCTTTTGCACTAAAATATCCCCTAAAAACATGCATCAATTCATTCCAATCAACCTTTATGCAAAGAAATGTATATTTCGCTTACGTCAGTATACTTACTACTTCGCATAAAGTGACCCTATTAGCAGTCTAATCCGTAGGCTAGGCGGTTACCTTTACAATTTCAAGGGGAGTTAATGCCACGCGCCGAGGTGAAGCGACTATTCCGTATAGCCGTTGATATACTCCACGCGCCACGCCAATCTATGGTAAAAAATCATTTCTAATCTAGCCACGTATCAACTTCTCCAGCTTTTCCCCTCTCTCTCCCGATTTAAAAATTTATCCCTTCATTTTCAAATTCACTTTCACATATTCCTTTACCCAATTTATCGCAAAATTCTCTCCCAAGTTTTACAAGATACTTTCTAAAATGGCTTCCTCTTCTAAAACCACAAAAATCCATAAACCCACTTACATTATCGCTACACGAGTCCAAGTTCAAGATGAACACGGAAATTTTCAAAAATAAACCGAAAGCGAGAAATGTATGTTGATTTCGAGACAACAAGAGACAGAGAATCGGCCGAGATTCTTCGATTCTTTGGAGAGATCTCGTTTGAGGGGTTTTTGCTCTATGAAATCTTCTCAAAGCAAAACTCTGGATTTATTGTGGGCAGAATTTTGGTGAATATGGTTGATACCCCGATGGATTCGACACGAAGGTGGATAGAACTATTACTGTCTTATTCAAGAGAGACGATTACTTGTATTTTTATACTTCGATGGAAGGAGTGAATCCATCGACATACAAGGAAGATTTGTGGGAAGAATCGTTTAATATGGTGTCAAGGGTAACTTATAGGAAACTCGGACGGAGTTGAAGAAGAACCTGTTAAGGAGAAAATAAAAGCTTCTTATGACGATTGTTACAAAATCGGTGTTGGGTGACCAGAGCTCCCATAATGGATTGTCGAAGCCTAGACTTTGTTGTATGAGGGAAATCATCGACAAAGTTTAGGTGAATTGGGTGGATTTGTTGATTCGGAGGTTGAATGAAGAGAAGGGGAGATTGACCTTCAATCCGGTGATCGGTGAATGGACTTCAACCACCACAATCGATCTATTCAACAAGATTATTGTGCTGATTGAAGGCTTGGAGTGAAAAAATTCTCTAAACGAAGGAAATTTTAACGAAGAATGAGAAGATTGGGGGCTACTGATTCAGATGATGACTACGATGAGGCGAGAAATTAGAGGACTACTGCCTGAGGAGGCGGTTGTGGCTCCTACAATCGAGGAGGTAGTTGTTGTACCTACAACCGAAGAGGTAGTGGATGCTTGCTCCTTTAGGCGAGGAGATGGGTCTTGAAGAAGGCTGTTGTGGTTGAAAGGCCACCTTAAAGGAGGACAAGGAGAAGGCTGATTAAAGCGTCGGACAAGAAGTCTATCAAGGATCATCTTGCTCCTTCCAAAGACACATCTGGAGATGATGAGGAAGAAGTTGAAGTTCCTCCGATAAGGAGACCAAGGAAGAAATCTCAAGGTTCGAAACATCCATGGAAGGCTCCTCAAGAATCAAGGGTCGAGCAAAGAGATCGAGCCGGCAACACTCTTGTTAGAAGAGGTGCCGGTTCTTCTAATAGCAATGAGGTTAGCCTGATCGAAGTGCCACCCTCTCCAACCAAGGAAGCTCCTCTCTCACCCATTCCAGAAAAAGGTACAAGTCCTTCCGTTTCGTGTCCTTGTCTCCCACCCCGGCAATGAAGAGGTGTGCTCGGTGGCACCTCGGAGCCTCTTGAATAACCACGGTTGCTCCAAACAATCCAAACCCAAACCGTTGGTCCTGAATGTTGAGTTGATTTAAAGCCTTGAGATAACCTTCTAGAACAAAATCTAGAAAGGGGGTTTGAATAGATTTTGTAGATTTTTCGAATCTCTCAAAATCAATTCAAAATATCGATTAAACACAATGAATATAATTGAGAACTCAACTTTTAACAAGATCAAAAGCAAGGTGATATTCAGATTTTAGTTAAGATTAGAACTTTAATCTTGAATTAACAAAATTGTAATTTGAACAGAAATTAAAGAAAGCAAGAAATAACACCTGAGATTTATAGTGGTTCGGATTATGAATAATCCTACATCCACTCTCCTTCTCCAACTTGAAGAAGGGACTCTGCTTACTACTTACTTTCTCACTTTCAACTTACACTTACAATTTGTAAAGATCTTCAAGTCTTCAATCTCCTAAATCCTTCTCTAAGATCTAACTATTACGTTGAATAATGGATTTTGAAGATTACAAGAAAAGTGTTCTATAAACACTTAGAACTTTTTGAAAACTCTCTTGAAATACTTGTGAATCAATCGTGATTGAAATCGAGTAGAGAATAGTGTGAAAAATCAAATTTGCATAAGTGTATTGAAGAATAAATTCTAGTCCTATTTATAAGTCTGAAAAGACAGTTAGTTTGTTAGTTAGTTCTAACAAACTCGGAAACCGCTTAACAAACTTAATCTTGGAAAGCTGCTCTTGACCTCGGTGATTCTTCCTACTCGTCTGCCGGTGACTTGGTGAAGACTCGCCTTTCTTATTCTACTCGGCTTGTCTTGACCTTGTGCAGAGCTCTTCATACTTGTCTCCTGAGAAGACTAGAATTGAGTTTGTCTCCGGATGACTTGTGATTTCTAGTCTTGGTGACTTGAACTATCCTTGACCTAGTCCGATCGGCTTAATCTTGGAACTCCGTCTTTACGCTTCTTTATCATAGTCTGCTCATCTGGAATAGTCTTTTAACTCATCAAAACAATCTTGTGCTAACACAAACCTCTCCTAAAACAAAGTCCAAATCGCTACTCAATCAAACCATTCCAACCACCACCCGTACCCCGGTGATCAAACCACGTCTACCACCCCACTATCGATCAACCCACATCAACACCCAAACCTCAACTTTCATCCTCATCTACTCGAGACATTATCTCCCACTCCTATCACACAGACTCCAAACTACCCCTCTCCCACAATCAGAACCAACACCTCTCGCCTCAAGTCCAAACTTCACCCCTCCCTACTCTATCTTACTCTCTACTCCCAACCATCCAAACTCACTCTCCTTCCCCTCCACCCACTTAATAAACTCTTTCCCCCTCTTCGTCTGAATCCTCCTCTAAGGATGAAGACAGAACCTCACTGCAATCGCCATCTCTTCAATCTTGACAAGATGGAAAAGAAAATGAGATCTGCTTTCAAGAGGAAAATGAAGAAGAAGACGAAGAAGATGGTAGAAGCAATCCACAGAGACCATGATCGCCGGTATGAGAGAAGTCGAGGTAACACTCTCGAGATAAAATCACTTCTCTAACTAACTCTATACTTGGTGAGAAGGTAAAAACTCTGGAAGAGGAGATGAAGGGGTTGAAAGAGAAGGTAAAAGGCTATAACCGGATGGTGGTGAATGAAATGGCACTGGACCCGCCTCGACTTTCGAGTCAAATGTAATGATCTCGAATACTAAACCGACAAAATCTGGCCAGTGACGTTAAAAAGGGGGAAAAGGAGGAGCAAGAAAGAAGACAAGACCTCGCAGCTGTGGTTGAGGAGTCTATGAGAGATTTGGGCATGAAGGCCAACACGTTTAACCTAGAGGCAGCCAGGAGGACGTCGACTTAAGTCTCGATGAGTTGGGCTGCTCTCTAGCCGAGGGTAAGTTAACTTGAAGAGGCCACCGAAGGAAGACGAGGAGAAGAGGAGGAAGGAGGAGGAAGATAGATCGAAAGACTCTTGGCTAGGCCGAAAGAAGCCGAGCAGCAGAGGCCAAGAGCAAAGGCGAAGGTAGCAACCGATGAGCCCAAATCGATTGACATCTCACTCAGAGCTACTACCAAAGGAAAAGGAAAAAGAGAAGCCGACTACTCTAATCTTTCCGAAGAAGCGAGATCAAGAGGATCGACGAGAAAAGGAGTACTTTGGAAAGAAAGAGAAGAAAAGGCGTAAGAAAGAGAAGGGCGCCAACGTCTTACGGAGCAAAGACAACACAAATGGCTGGTGAAGGACCAAGGCGACGTGAATTTCGTGCCCTTTCACACCACGTCTCGCTCCTCCGAAGATGGCTTGCGGAAAATACGAGAAGGAATACGAGAGAAGGAATACGTCTGGAGGGAAAAATTTTCAAAAAGTCAGCAAGCTCTCGAGTCGAGGATGAGAAATTTGCAAGATCCTCGACTCGAGGGCCGAGCCTCGACTCGAGGCAGGCGATATTTTGAAGAAACGTGTTAGCGACTCTCGTGCCTCGACTCGAGGGCCTGAAGCTCGACTCGAGAAGTGCCCAAAATCGAAAAATTCAGTTTTAAAGCAATTTGAAGCCAAACAGAGCATATCTTGATTCTAGCAGTTTAGAGCAGCTTCTAGGAGGTTCCTTGGGCGAATTTTGCATTTTGTAGCTTGAATTCAAGTGTAATTGCCATAGATTGTTAGAATTAGATTAGATTCTACATTTAGTCCACTAGATTAGTAGTTTGATTGATTGTAATTGAAGTTTGCAGCTGTGATTCGGGAGAACCAAGTTGGATTGAAGCATTGTAGAAGATTAATCATTCTTACTTTTGTCTATTGAAGTTCAATTGGTGATGTTCTTACCCTTTGTTCTCTTTAATTCATTTCTTGTAGTGATTAGATTGTTAATTTCTTTCTTAGATTTTCTACCCATGGCTTTTGCTTGTAGCACCATGGGCTAATAGCTTTGTGCTTAGGATAATTGAAATTAGGTATGAAGTGATTGCCTCATGCTATGATTGTTGATAATTGTGATCAATTGAATTAGCTTGCTTCCTAATTGTGATTCTTCATTGTGCTTCATGAAAAATTGTCTCTTTTGATTAATGGTTGATCACCCTAGCAATAGGCGAGAGTTGAGCTAACGTGATTAGGTGTTAATCGGGTTTCAATTTTTCATGATTGTATGAATTGGGGACTTCTACATTGAGAGATGGGAAGAACTAAGGATACTCACATTAGGCATTGTGATATTAATGGAGTGATTAATTTCATGATGGTTTATGCTTTCTAATTTGATTGATTTGCACTTGGATACAATCATAGCTTGTTAATCATAGATTCCTTGATGGAGATTATCCCTTGCACCCAATTCCCCATTGATTTTAGTATATTTGATCTTGCATTCTAGGTGTTTGATAGATTGTTTGCATAATCTTGCCATTTAATTTCTTGCATTTTGTAGAGATTTAGTCCAAAACTTGTTGCAACTTTAGCCATTTAGAACTCTTATCCTTGAATTTTGTTTGCATACTTTCTCCCTTGGGTTCGATATTTTGTTGATTGGTCTTAATAACTCTTACCCTATACACTCCAATCAAATGGCGCCGTTGCCGGGAGTTAGTTTTTGCGCCTATAAGTGAGATTTGAGGATTGTTTGATCTGGCTATTTGTTGCTTTTGTTTTTGTTTTTGTTTTTGTTGATTTTGTTAGTTAGAATTTGATACTTGGATTTGTGGCATTGTAGGTGTATGTTAACAAGATCGAGTGGTGTTCCACCCTTGCCACTAAATCCGAAAATTCGAGGCTACGTTGAGAAGAAATCGTGTGAGAAGAAGAAGGGAAGCTATAGAAGGAGAAGATCAAAGTCATGAGGAGAGACTAGTGGGTGATCCTCAAGTAGAGGAGGTACATGGACAAGGAGAAGGAGGAGTAGAACATGGAGGTAATGGGAATCATTTCCATGCTCAAGTTGGCCCTTTCCCTCAAGGGATGCCTCCACAAAATTACCCCTACCAAAATCCATATCCTTATCCTCCTCAAGCTCATCAATATCCCTACTATCCACCTCATCCACAACAATTTCCACCATACTATTCCCATATGCCGTATAATCAAGAGCTACGATATCATGAGCCACCTCACATACCAAATGCCCAACCACAACCCGTAAATGAGCCACCACCTCAAGGAAGGCCGTTGAGAGAATTCTTTGAACCACAACTTAGAGAGCACTATGATGGGATAGCAAGGCCGAGGATAGATGCTAATAACTTTGAGATAAGTCCCGCTTTGGTGAGAATGCTTAGGGAGAAGCAATTTGAAGGAAGAGATGAAAATGAGTGCCCACATCAACATATGGCACAATTTCTTGAGATTGCCGACACCACAAAATACCATGGAGTACCCGAAGATGCAAAGAAGTTGAGGCTCTTTGCCTTTACATTGAAAGAAAGAGCAAATGCATGGCTTAATTCATTACCGCCCGGGACCGTACGTACATGGGAAGAGTTGTCGAAGAAATTTTTGATGAAGTTTTACCCACCGTCAAAGACCGTGCAAGCTAAGGAGGCTATTTCTCACTTCCGACAAAAGAATGGGGAAACAATACCGGAGGCGTGGGAGAGGTATGGCATGTTACTTATCAATTGTCCTCAACACGGTTTTCGGAGGAGCAAACCATTATGTACTTTTGCAATGGTTTGACGGATGGGGATAGGTCATTTTTGAATGCTTGTGCTAATGGATCGATTTGGTCTAAAACCGTGGGGCAAATGAATGAAATAATGGAGAACATAGCTCAAGATTCATTCCAAGTGTCGGTTAATAGGGGAGCACACCATAGGGTGTCACAAGTTGATGAAATCGAGAGTATGAAGAGTATGATAATGACTATGATGGACCGATTGGGAGCTCTTACTACTTCACAAGGCCAAGCAAGTGTGAGTCCATCCGTTCCTCATGTTGATGTTGGTCCAAGTTCATTGCCGGTTGAAGAAGTGAGTTATATGGGTAGGCCTCCATTCCAAGGAGGCTATCAAGGAGGAAACTTTCAAGGGAATTATCAAGGAGGAAGACCTTACCAAATGCCTTACCAAAATAGGCCACAAGGAAGCTATCAACCTCAACCGCAAGCTCATTTTAATGGGAATACATGGAGGAGACACGAAAATTTTTAATATGCTAATCCGAGAGCCGCTGTTCAATTTCCTCCCGGATTTGATCCGTGTGCAAAGCTCCAAACAATGAAGGAAAGGCTACCACGGAGTAGATTTTGGGGTTGATTGTGAAGAAATTGGAAGCTAATGACTCAAGGCTTGATGATATAGGGAAGCAAATAGACACTCGTTTCAAGACGATCGAGCATCAAGTAGGGTAACTTGCTACTACGGTTGGGAAGCTCTCGTCTACGGTGGACCATCTCCAAAACAAAGGAAAGTATCCATCCACTACCGAGCCAAACCCTAAAGAGTTTTGTAGTGCAATCAAGCTAAGGAGTGGCACTAGCTATGAAGGTCCAAAAATGTCCAAAGAAGGGGAGTTTGAAGAAGAGGTGGTGAAAGAAGAAGAGAGACAAGAAAGAGTGGTTGTGGAGGAGAAGAAGAGTGAAGAAGAGGTGAAAGTGAGGGGAAATGCAAAGAAGGAAGAAAAATCAAAGAATGAATGGGAGTTCCAATGAAGGCTAATCCGGTTCCATTTCCAAAGAGACTAGAGAGGAAGAAACTTGATGAAGAGTTTGGTAAGTTCTTAGAGATTTTCAAGAATTTGCATGTCGATATCCCACTTTTAGAGGCCCTTGAACAAGTTCCACATTATAAGAAGTTCTTGAGAGAAATTATGTCCAAGAAAAGGAGTTGGGATGAGAAGGGGATGCTCAAGCTAGTGGAAGAATGCAAAGACATCTTGGAGAGAAACTTGCCACAAAAGAAGAAGGATCCGGAAGCTTCATTATTCCATGTGAGATTGGAGAGAAGGTAAACATTCAAGGCTTGTGTGATCTAGGAGCAAGTATTAATGTGATGCCATTGTCCGTGTTCAAGCAATTGGATTTAGGGAGGTGATTCCTACAAACATCAATCTTCAATTAGCGGTGGATTTTATTGTATTAGACATGAAGGAGGAACTTGAGGCACCGATCATCCTTGGTCGACCTTTTCTTGCAACGGGCAAGGCTATGATTAATGTGGAGAAAGGAGAGCTTAAGTTGAGCTCAAATGGTGATGAAGTTACATTTATAAGAGTTCATGAGGAAGAGGTTGCTCAAAGCAAGGTAGAGAAGAAAACGTGTGGATACATAGAGATTGTTGATGAATGCCCTTCCATTGAAAGGGAAGTTTCTACACCTATTACTTCTACTCATCCTTTAGTTAATGAGCATTTCCTTCCCTCTTGTAAGATCATTTCTAACAAGTCTTTTGTTTCCCTTGATGATTGTAGGAAGGAGAAATCGATAAAGGACCCTTTGCTTGACCCCGGTGAACAAGAGAAGAAAGAAGAGAAGAAAGAGTTGACCAAACTTGAGCATGGCTCAAGTTTGGGGGTATTGATTGAGAAAAAGGCACCACTTGAAAAAAGGGAGGAAAAGTTTGAAGTAGGAGATCAAGTGGTGTGGTGTGAATCAAATTGGAGTCGGCTACTTGGTGTTGAAAGACCAAAAGAGGTGCTTACGGTGAAAGAAATCAAAGAAGGAGGAAAGCTACTCCTAGAAGATAAATGGGGGTGTTGCCTTTTGCAAAGGAACATCTAGTGGAGCACAAGGCCGATCTCTACATTGAAAAAGAAAGGGAAGTGTGAACTCCTTAAGTTCCGTCCGGCAAAGGACGTTAAACCTAACGCTAGATGGGAGGCAACCCATCGTTTTATTGCTTTGGTGTGTTTGTTTTGTGTGTGTTTTGTCCTTTTTGTGGAATTTTTGCCTTGGATTCTTGGGAATTGCTCATGCTTAGGAGAAGATGTTAGTTGATGGATAGTACATTTGTATATTGAGCTTAATTGTTTATATCATTTAAGAGTTGCATAATTGTATCATTCCCATACTTAATTTTGAATGCATATCTACATTCAAATTTGGGGGTGTGTGTCATTTAGGGTACAAATGCATCCCTTAGTGATGATTATTTGATGACTATTTGTGCCCGTTTGTAGGTATAATCACTACGGAGATTGAAAACGAGGGAATTGAAAAAAGGAATCAAGGAATCGAGAAGGAAAGGAGAGCTTAAAAGTTGGTGAAAATGAGCATAAAGGAAGAGAACCCGGTCTCCTCGATCGAATGAGCGACCGGGCTTAAATCGAGGGACCAACACGGTAATTTCTTGCTTATTTGGGTTTGTTAGGGCGTAGAGATCAATTTTAGAAGTTTCGGGTAGGGTCGGGCCCGGGAATCGTAAAAATTCTCTGGTCTCGACCCTAGGTCGAGCCGGCATAGTCCTCGAGTCGAGGCATTGACACTTAGAAAAATTTTTGAAATCGGCACATCCCTCGACTCGAGGGAGGAACCTCGAGTCGAGGCTTTTGAAAAATTGGGATTCCTCGAGTCGAGGCCTGACCCTCGACTCGAGGCCGGTGTCCGATATAAAAATCGCGATGCGGTCATAATGTGCACGACTCGAGGGTTTACCCCACCATCGATTCCCTTCGCCGTCTATCCCTATTTTCGACACATTCATACCATTTTCACCGATTAATCATCACAATTTCATCACATTATCATATTAGTGCATCAAAGATTGATTTTTGAGGGTTTGTGAAACCAAATTTGGGGTTTTTAGTGGAGAGTGCGTAGGTGTCCCATTCTTATCATTCCAAGCCGAATTTCCTCAAAAGGTATGTAATTTCTTCTCT
This sequence comes from Paraleonurus japonicus, assembly GCA_030762865.1. Taxonomy (NCBI): domain Eukaryota; kingdom Viridiplantae; phylum Streptophyta; class Magnoliopsida; order Lamiales; family Lamiaceae; genus Paraleonurus; species Paraleonurus japonicus. The sequence continues at coordinate 27,336,118 of CM061060.1, forward strand.
TTTGGCTTTCAATTTCATGATTGGTGTATGATTGATGCTTGGGTGTTGATAAAATTGCATGAATTTATTTGAATTGGAATTTCATTTGGGCATTTTGTCAAACACTTGGTATGCATGATTGATGTTGATAAATTGAAGCCTTTATGGAGAATTTTTGAGTTAATTGAGGATTGTAGGAGCATGTTTAGGATTCTATATGTTGTGTTGCTCGATTATTTGTCACTTTGGCTTGAATTGGATTTTTGGGCATGATAGGATTTCCTAGTGAAATTGTTGGATATTTGGTCTATTTGAGGTGTTGATGGTGATAGAAGTTGATAGTGGTTAATGCTTAATTGTATAAATGCTTGCTAGTTGGTTCATGTTTTGGAGATATGATTTTTTGGAGCTTAATTGCATGAATATTCGATGAGCTTAGTTTCTTTAGTGTTTATTGTTGAAGCCATCTAGTTAAGTATGTATATTTTGAGGATTAGTTGAGCACTTCTATTGACTATATGTGTTTTGATTGACTCATTGACCATTTGTTGAGGATTTATTGCCTAGTCACTAGGAATTTTGTTGAGTTTGGATATAGTATTGTTGACTCGTCCATGGTAGAGTGATATTTTGAGCTAGCATTTTAATTGTGGGACTAATTTGTGCTATTGGGATTATTTGTGCAGGAATCATGTTTAGGGAGTGGATGGTCACAATTTTTTGGATGCTGAGATCCGAGAGAGAGAAGAGGCGATAAGATTTGCACACCGGATGCCCGCCGAATTGGGAATTCAGTGGGATGACTATAAATGGAGAAAGCATATCATCCCGTATGCCGAGTTGTACAAGAAGGTGGTCAAAACTCGTCTAGTTGATCATAATTGCATGCTCTCTATGGGGATTGAGGATGATATCCCTCGATTGTTCGAGCAAGTAGGAATGGGAGGCTTTCTAGCTAAGAGGCCTCGGACCCATCTTGGACTCACTCTCGAGTTCTTATGCACGCTTAAAGTCCACAAAGCACGGAGGAACAAGTTTGCAAGGAAGATCACTTTTGAGCTAATGGGGAATGACTATGAATTGACTTTGGATGAGATAAATGAGATCCTTGGAGCGCCCTACTGACCCCAATAGATCATTGCTGAACATTAGGGAGGAGTACAACGCCAAAAAGTTCTGGAGGCGTATTTCGATTCGGGGCTCCGAGTCAACCCGAAGTTTGTGCACAGGAAGTCTAAGAGCACGCACATTCGGAACCCGGTGGTCCGATACTTAGAGAAGATCCTCGCTAGTACCATATTTGCGAGATCGGAAGGAGGAGCCGTGGTTTCGAAGAGTTATATGTCTTGTGGTGCTTCTTACATGGAGTGAGATTCAACGTGGCTGCATACCTCTGCTATTTGTTTGAGAGAGCGATGAGCACGAAATTCAAGAAGATCAACTTTGGTGGAATGATTACCCCGATAGCCGAGCATCTTGGGATCCCGACTCATAACCTCGCCGCATTAGATGGTCCAGATCTTACTACGAGACACGATGAGATGCATGAGGACATTGGATCGCATTGGGAGGACGTGGTGTTTTCAGCAGCACCATGGTGGCCGATTCCCTCTTCCTAATAAGAGGTTGACGATGGTTTTGGATCCACAGCTTTTGTGACCATCAACCTGCGCATGTGGTCGCAGCGTCACACCGATGCCATAGATGCCTATACGAGGGAGCATGGGGATGTGCTTAGAGATGAGGGGGATGATGATGATCATGTAGGCCACCGGTCGGGTCAGATTCTCGATTCTTCCGATGATGAGGGAGATGCGATTAGAGCAGAGGTTGAGGAGGAGGTTGAGTCCGAGGACGAGGATGACGAGGAGCCGGAGCAAGAAGAGCTGCCCGTCCCGTGATGGAGGAGGATTATCAGCCGAGATCAATATGTACGCAGGATGAGATGAGGAGTAGAGAGTACGAGGCGGGAGTTCATCTCGCAGACCGTGGGTTTTGACGGAGCAGATGTGGGCAGACAGTCGAGAGGACGCACATTGAGAGTCTCGACCCGTCAGATGAAATGTACCGGATAATGGAGGAGTCTCGTAGATTCAATGAAGAGACTAGGAGGATGCAAGAGGAATCAATGAAGACTCAAAACAATATGTATGCCCTTCTACAACAAATAAGCTCGTGGAATTTCGGGCCGAGCTACCCTTCTCCACCGCTGCCGTCCGACTACTAGTGGCTATCCCCTATTCCTCATTCCCTCTCCTTAATTTTTAGATGCTTATCATTTGGTGGATTGTACTCTTTATCTTGGTGATTGTACTTTTGATTGACTTGATTATGTGATGAATTTGATGTTTTGGATTGATGGATGATTCTATTGATGATTGTTCTTATCTTGATCTATTTGAGCTTATTGTCTATTGATGATTGTGATTTGATGATTTCTTTGGATTCCTTATTCCTAGGCTTTTGAGATTTATTGATTTGAGCTTAATTGTGGATTCATTGATATATTTTTTTAGTATCATTCTTGATAGAGTGAGTGTGCTTGAGATTATGTACATGAGCACTTGTGTTTGATTTGCAAGACTAATTGGATTTTGATTTGATCATGAGTAAATTTTTAGCTTGAAGTTAGTATTCTTGATTTATTGTGTGAAGATGAATGTGATTGATGATGCTTGATTCATTGCTCAATTGAAGCCCGTGAGCTTTTGTGCCTTAATAATCGTACATTTTATACGGTTGATTGATTTCTTTGTGAGTGCATCATTCATGAATTGTATGCTAGAACTTGCCACTAGACTTGTTGATATTGATCTTTGAGTGATGTCTTGAAAGTGATAAGAGGCCATGTTGATATGTTTAGTCACTTTGCCAAAATTTTCCACACCAAATACATTTGATTTCCTTAGTGAGCCATGTTGAGCTTTATGATCCATATTCTTTGGCAAGCCAAGTGAAATTGAAACTATTTTAGACTATTTTTATGAGCCTTTCTTGTCCTATATTTAGTTGAGCTTGAATGTTGGCTAATGATGGTGATTTGATTGTTAAGTGTGGGAAGATGATGAGCTAAGTGATGAATGAAGCATAAAGAAAAGCAAGGTTGTGAAAAATTGAAAATTGAAGAGAGAAAAGTGACATGAAGTAAAGAAAGATTCAATTTGTGAGCTTAAAAAGAGAAAGCTTAAGTGAATGGTGGATTGATCATTGAAGTTCAAAATGAAGAGTGTGCTTGATGAAAAGTGAAGAGATTGTGCATTTGTATTGATTAGCTTACATTCAAGTCTCTACTACTTAGTCACTCTTATCCATATTTATCCCACCTTTCCAAAGAGCCTACATTACAACCTAAAAGAAAGACCTCTTTGATTCTTGATTGATCACAAGTGATTTTGATTGAGATTAAATCTTTTGGCAAGCATATGGTGTACTTGTTCATGAATTTGATGATTGAGTGCTTAATACCTTGATACAATTAAGTGAAGAGTGAAACACTCCATGGAAGGAGCAATGTGTTGAGTATTTGATTGAGCATTTGTTTGAGCATGATCTATCATGATTGCTAGTGGATAGTTGCATTGATACAAGTGTTCATTGATGAGTTCAATTGTCTTATTCTTCGTCTATGGTGCCATGTGACATAATTGCAATCAATTCACTCCTTTGTTCTTAGTTTCTACGTTGCTCGAGGACGAGCAACAATTCAAGTTTGGGGTATGATTGGAGCGAATTGATACATGTTTTTAGGGCCTATTTTAGTGCAAAAAGTGAGCTAAAGTGTGATTTTTGTGCCTAAATGTGGAAAGTAGCACTCTTTTGCCTAAAAAGTATTACTTTGTGAGTTTTTGATGTTTTTCGCCCGATTTTGCAGGTAAATCGGTGGAATTTTACAAAACCAAGAGTACCGGTATTCTTAGAATGAAAAGACGAACATACGGGACGAAAACGGGGTCGGGCCCGAAGCCCTTCTCGATAAAAATTCCCTGGTCTCGAGCACAGTCGAGGGTGCATGCACTCGACTCGAGGTTCATGCCGGAGGGAAAAATTTTCAAAAAGTCAGCAAGCTCGACTTGAGGGAGGAGCCTCGAGTCGAGGGATGAGAAATTTGCAAGATCCTCGACTCGAGGGCTGAGCCTCGACTCGAGGCAGGCGATATTTTGAAGAAACGTGTTAGCGACTCTCAGGCCTCGACTCGAGGGCCTGAAGCTCGACTCGAGGAGTGCCCAAAACCGAAAATTCAGTTTTAAAGCCATTTGAAGCCAAAACAGAGCATATCTTGATTCTAGCAGTTTAGAGCAGTTTCTAGGAGGTTCCTTGGGCGAATTTTTGCATTTTGTAGCTTGAATTTAAGTGTAATTGCCATAGATAGTTAGAATTAGATTAGATTCTACATTTAGTCCACTAGATTAGTAGTTTGATTGATTGTAATTGAAGTTTGCAGCTGTGATTTGGGAGAATTGAAGTTGGATTGAAGCATTGTAGAAGATTAATCATTCTTACTTTTGTCTATTGAAGTTCAATTGGTGATGTTCTTACCCTTTGTTCTCTTTAATTCATTTCTTGTAGTGATTAGATTGTTAATTGCTTTCTTAGATTTTCTACCCATGGCTTTTGCTTGTAGCACCATGGGCTAATAACTTTGTGCTTGGGATAATTGAAATTAGGGATGAAGTGATTGCCTCATGCTATGATTGTTGATAATTGTGATCAATTGAATTAGCATGCTTCTTAATTGTGATTCTTCATTGTGCTTCATGAAAAATTGTCTCTTTTGATTAATGGTTGATCACCCTAGCAATAGGCGAGAGTTGAGCTAACGTGATTAGGTGTTAATCGGGTTTCAATTTTTCATGATTGTATGAATTGGGGACTTCTACATTGAGAGATGGGAAGAACTAAGGATACTCACATTAGGCATTGTGATATTAATGGAGTGATTAATTTCATGATGGTTTATGCTTTCTAATTTGATTGATTTGCACTTGGATACAATCATAGCTTGTTAATCATGGATTCCTTGATGGAGATTATCCCTTGCACCCAATTCCCCATTGATTTTAGTATATTTGATCTTGCATTCTAGGTGTTTGATAGATTGTTTGCATAATCTTGCCATTTGATTTCTTGCATTTTGTAGAGATTTAGTCCAAAAACTTGTTGCAACTTTAGTCATTTAGAACTCTTATCCTTGAATTTCGTTTGCATACTTTCTCCCTTGGGTTCGATATTTTGTTGATTGGTCTTAATAACTCTTACCCTATACACTCCAATCATTTACTTTACTGCTTTCTGAGAAAACTAAAAATTTTTCTAAGTGTTAATCATCCGAGAAAACTTCTATCTCATATTAAAATTTTTCCTAAAATTTTCTAAGTCCTAAGACTTAAATTTTTTTCTTAGTGTTAATAATCGATAAATTCTTTAAGACTTAAACTTTTCTAAAAGCTTTAAATCTTTTTTAAATCTGAATTAAGTGCTCTTATGCGAACGTATCTGAACTAAATGCTTATGTTCTTTAATGTGCTCATCCGATTATCTTGAATAATCTTGACTAACACCACTGTGAGCTTGTTTGTTTCTCGTAGTTTTAACTTCATCAAAAATGAGAAATTGTTTAGATCAAGAAGTTTTGATGAGTTAAAGAAGTATAGACTAGAGTCAGCTCATGCAAGTAAGATAACCAAATGAATGTGTATAAGAGCAAATGAGGTAGTAAATTCTAGTGCTAGGGCCGATCGACTAGGTAGAGCTAGAATAGTCACCGAGGTCATGAAAGAGAAGGTCATCTCGAAGACGATCTTGACGAAGTCATCTCGTTGGAGACAATAATGAAGAGCTCAAGACGAGATCGAGACCACCGAGTAGAATAAGAAATGGGAGTCTTCACCAAGTCAGAAGAGATCGACTAGCTTGAAAATGTCAAGTCAAGGCAATTTTCAAGAATAAGTTTGTTAAACGGTTTTTAGTTTGTTACAACAAACTAACCGCTTCGCTGCACTTATAAATAAGTTTGATCACAGCTCTAAAAGAATAATCAACACTCTCATTCTCAATACTCATGATTTCTAAAAGAGCACTCACTAAAGTTTTCAAAAGCATCTTCATAAATTTCAAAGTGTTTATAGAACACTTACTTGTACATCTTCAAAGTTTATGCAACCGTAATTTTCAAGTTTCTAGATAGTTAGGCGTATTGAAGATAGAATTGAAGAGAAGAATCTTCACATCTTTGTAATTGTAACTCTGTAAGTAAGTAAGGTAGTAAGTCACCAAGGCCCTTTTTCAAGTTGAAGAAGGAGAGTGGATGTAGGATCACTTGATCCGAACCACTATAAATCCTCGTGTTCTTTACTTTTGTCTTTACTTATTTGTAGTTATTCAACTATTCAATCAAGTTCATTTCGTATTTAAATTTATATCGCTTTTCGATCTCTAAAAGATTGAGTTAAAATATGTTTCCGCTGCTTAGCTTTGATATCTTGAATAGATAATCTGATCTTCGAAAAGATTTGATAATCTATTCAACCCCCCTTCTAGATTATCACTAGGAGGCGATCTTAGCTTGTTTACTCACTCAATCTCCGGGCCAACACAAAATCTTGTTATCCCTAATTTGAATGAAACTCCACAAAATACTACCAATGCTCACCCCCATTGGATAATGTTCTAGGAACCTACTCCATTGCTTCAATTAGGTGTTGGAGCCACCACCGATCAAATCGTATATGCATTCAAGAATTTAGCAAAAAGGACAAGTGTATCATATCGTGATGGTTGGAGACGAGGAAACCGATTTCCAATAATATAAGTTGTTGGTCCCCGAATGTTGAGTTGATTAAAACCTTGAGTTAGCTTCCTAGAACAAAATCTAGAAAGGGGGTTTGAATAGATTTTGTAGATTTTTCAAATCTTTCCAAGATTAATTCAAAGCATCGATTAAACACAATGAATATGATCGAGAACTCAACTTTTAACAAGATCAAAAGCAAAGGCCGATATTCGCATTTTAGTTAAGATTCGAACTTTAATCTTGAATTAACAATATTGTAATTTGAACGAAATTAAAGAAAGCAAGAAATAACACCAGGATTTATAGTGGTTCGGATTATGAATAATCCTACATCCACTCTCTTTCTTCAAACTTTGAAGAAAGGTCTTCACTAGCTACTTACTTACTCACCGTACAACCTTTACAAATTACAACTTGAACTTCACTCTTCAACAATCTAATCAACTCTCGAAATCTAACTCTAAGAATAAGATGTGTTTTTGATGATATGAAGTGAAGTGTTCTATAAACACTTATAAAATATTTGAAATCTCTTTTGAAAAATACTCGTGAAAACAATAGTGAATAGTGTGAAAAATCAAACTTGCATAAGTGTGTTGAAGAATAAAATCTAGTCCTATTTATAAGTCTCGAAAGACTGTTAGTTTGTTAGTTAGTTCTAACAAACTTGAAACCGCTTAACAAACTTAATCTTGAAATCGCTCTTGACCTCACTGATTCTTCCTACTCATCCGCAAATGACTTGGTGAAAACTCGCCTTTCTTATTCTACTCGGCTTATCTTGACCTCGTCTCGAGCTCTTCATGTTTGTCTCCCGCAGATGAATAGGTTCGAGCTTGTCTTCGCATGCCTAGCATGCTATCGCACCTCACCGACTAGGTCGGTGCCTCGACCTCGTCTCGATCACTTATCTTATAAACTTATTCTCCGCCGTACTTCAGATGGCGATCACTGAGCCGCTTCCCTTTTAACTCATCAAAACTTCTTGATTCAACAATTTCCCTTTTTATGAAGTTAAAACCTACAATAAAGAAACATACTCACAATGAAGTTAGTACTAGACTTAGTTAAATCAATCGTATAGGTAAATCAAAGCACATTTTCACACTACAACAGATTCATTCACATTCAAGGCATTTAAAAAAATTTAAGTCTTTTAGACTCTTTTAGAAGTACTTAGAGAATTGAGTTTTATGAAAAAAATTTTAAGAAAAAGTTTTTAACTCTGAGATATAAAATTCTCTGATGATTTATACTTAGAAAAATTTTAAAATTTTCTTAAAAATTTTTAAAGAAACTGATACACAAAATTCACATAAGTCCGAATATATTCATTCACAAAAATTTACAGATTTACAAAATAAGAGAACTGATAGAAAATAAAGATAAGGAAAGAAGAAATCCTCGTTCTATCGTATTCCCCAACGGTCACCTCGGAATGTTTAGCGGTGAAAATCCTTGCTCTAAGCTGTTTTAGATCACTCTCATCTGTGAGCTCGGATTCCCTTTACGCTTTGGCCACATTTGTTTTGACCCATGTTAGGAAAAGAAATTTGTATTTAGTTTTGATGTGTTAAAAGTGTAAAGTAAGATGACCAATGAAGACAATGTATAGTCACCGATGTAATAAATACTTTATAGACTAAGTATAGAAATAAGATAGAGTTGTTTTTGAAAGAAGTCGATAAAGACAAGAACAGAAAAATGACGATGATGGAACCGCAGACGAGGTAGAAGATCGATAGAGAATCGCACAGTAGAAAATCGACAAGGTGGAGATTCAAGACAGAGTAGAAAATCGAGACAAGGTGGAGATTCAAGACAGGGCAAAGAATCGCACAAGCTAGAAGAGTTAGTTAAATTCAAGAATCAGTTACAACCAATTAAGAAGCGATTTCAAGAATTAGTTAATCGTTACAACTTTCAACAAACTGAATTCAAGGAAGTTACAACCGCCAAGAGAAGTTCTCTATAAATAGGAATAGAAATCTATTTAGAATTAACTTTGACACTTAGCACTCTTCATCATACTTTGTATACACAAGCAACAAAGAATTACACACATTCAAGAACGTTTTATACGTTTTCGGTTCTTAGTGTTTACGTAACATTTTTTCATTAGATCTTCAAGCCATAGATATTCGAAGTTAGGGAGATTCATTGTAAGGTCAAGATTCATCATTGTAAGTAAGGTAGCAAGAAAGAAGAAAGTAAGTAAGTGAAGGCCCTTCTTCAAGATTTGAAGAAGGAGAGTGGACGTAGGATCGCTTGATCCGAACCACTATAAATCCGTGTTATTTCTTCTTACCGCTTATTTACTTGTTTTCATTGATTATTTCTTGACAACAAATTTGATATCCGAAAAGGCTTTAGATCCTAATTGAATTGAGTATAAACAAAATTTATTTCACTGTAAATCAGTTAGGAGTTAATAGATCATCTAAACTTGCAAAAGTTTTGATAATCTATTCATCCCCCCTTCTAGATTATCACTAGAGGGTATCTTGTTTTTGTGTTTAAACTCGTTCTAAAGGGACCCAACAAGTGGTATCGAGAGCGTTGTTAAGTCGTTCCGATAAAGATTTGTGGTCTTGAAATATCTGAGTTTTCATTAAGATCTGATTCTTTATTGCTTTGTGTCACTAACATTTCGATAAGTTGTCTTTTAGCATCTTGAATTACGATGTCTTCTCGTTAAAAGTAAGAAATCCAGGAGTTTACCGATTTTTCTATAGAGGAATATGATTACCTGGAAGTTCGTAATGGAGAATCATTTAAAGGCCATTCATGACCGTATGGAAGAGGTTCTTGAGGAAGGCCCGATAAAATTCTACCATGGAGTTGTTAGTACTGAGCCGAATCTTCTACTACAAGAAGTCAACAAGAAAAGAAAAGTGCTGATTTGACAAATGATGAAAGGAAGATTCACAATTTGGATCGGTAGCAAGGACAGAAATTATAGAGACGTTGAGCAAAGACTGGATAGAAAAGGTAAAGAGATGTAAAGCGCTAAGGATATGTGGAAGACTCTTGCAAATGTTTGTGAAGGGTCGAGCAGTTAAGGAGAACAAGTTACAATCAGTTTTACATGCATTTGATACATTCAAGATGAAAGATGGAGAAACTGTGGATCGACTGGATGTAAGATTGACCAATTTGGTGAACAAAGTCTGATTTGGGAAAAATCTATTCGAGAAAGAAATTAATAATAAGGTGCTCAGATCATTAAGCAAAAGATGGAGAGAAAAAGCAAATATCCTCAAAGCTACACAGAATCTGTCATCTATTTCACATCATACTCTATTTTCTCATCCAAAGCCTTGGAATATGATATACAAATTGAAGATGAAGAAGACGAAGCAGTCATCTACTTCTCGTAAAGACTGTGGCATTTCTTCATCAAGAAGATTCTCGACAAGATTTCTAAAGCATCGATTTGTCAAGAAAAGAGGAAATGGCTTTATTGATCGAGACGATATGAGAGACTCAAGATGAAGTATAAAAGGAATAAGAGAGATAGGTTTAATCGTCAAAATTATAAATCGAGACAAGGAAGAGAAGTATTCAGACAATGACAAAAAGGATCCGGTGAAAAGATTCAAATCACCAATCGACGAGGTGAGAGTAGTCCAAAGTCGAAAGAGGAGATATCTGTTATACCCGCAATAAACCTGGTCATTTTAGCTATGATTGTCCTCAACTCACTCCTAGAGAAAGAGAAGAAAAGAGGAAGAAACGGGATAGGAGGTATGCAGATCAACGAGCTCTTTTGGCCGAAAAGGAGGTAACACAAGAGACATCATCATCCTCATCCTCATCCAGCTTTCGGATCGACAATGACATTTGTCTAATGGCTAAGGAGGTAAACTACTACTCATCCTCGACAATGATAATGATAACTTGTCTGAATCGATTCATGTCTTATTAACAAACTTCTAAAAGATCTCAAGACAGCTTTATCTCGCTTATAAACAGATAGAGACTGAAAATTTAAGTTTAAAGGATCAAATTCTTAGTCTAACAAATGAATATCGACAGGACAAGGAAGAATCTAGATTGTACATTCAAGGGGGAATGTCAATCAAAGACTTCTACTAGTTCCTCATCTGAGAAAATCAATGAGTTGGAAAAAGAATTGAGTTCTTTAAAAGCTAAATTTTCAAATATCAATATGGAGAATGAGAATTTTAAAAGAACTAACAGAGATTTAAATCTCAAGTTAGGATATCTTAATAATTCTCGGTCTACAATTGATAATATCTTGATACTTCTCGAAGCCTAGTGATAAGACAGATTGGGTTTTGATAGGAACACGAAAAATGATCCTATCAAACCTAGAGTTTTTGTCAAAGCCACAAAGACTATGGAAAAGACAAAATTAGTCCAAAGAAATCAAAGGAGCAAGTCACCCCATCCGATATATCAAAGGAGAAAATACAGATGAGGAGAAATGTATCCAAGAGAAATCTAAAGACTAAATCAAAGTTGTTTCCAAAGTATAATGGTTTTGATGGAAGAAGCAAGTGTTATCCATTCTTTCCAAGATATAAGACAATCACTAGAGATCAATTAAACAAAATTGATCTAGATAGTCTAATATTAGTGGATAGATATGGTTGCAAAATCCAATCATTGGTTCTGAAAAATTTGGATGTTTTTATTTGGATACCTAAGTATCAACTTGACGAAAAAGGACCCAATACACAAAGGGTACCTAAGAATTAATTTGTGATTGCAGAAAGATAAGGAGATAGTTGAGCAAGATGTTCTTGAAGTCATCCGGTATATAGACAGTGGATGTTCTAAGCATATGACTTATGAGAAAAGACTTCTTTCTAACTATCGACAATAGATGGACCTCGAGTAATGTTCGGTGACAACAATTTTGGTCTAACCAAAGGAGTTGGAACTTTGATGATTGGAGATATTCAGGTTAATGAAGTATATTTTGTGGAAGGTTTGAAACATAATTTACCTGTCGTATCTCAATTTTGTGACAAAGGATATTGTGTTAAATTCACTCATGATGCATGTTTTATTTTGGATGGTTTAAATGAGAATATTTTACTTCTCGAGTCGACGAGGTAATATCTATATTGCAAATTTCAAAAGTTGCTCTAATGATACTTGTCTTATTGCTAAGAGTTCGTAAGATTTAAGTTGGCTATGGCATAAACGCCTTAGTCATTTAAATTTCAAAACTCTTAACAAAATAGCAAGAAAATCTTTAGTCAAAGGACTTCCAGATAAAATATTTTCTAAAAATCATGTTTGTGATGCTTGTCAAAAAGGAAAATAGACCAAAACTTCTTTCAAAACAATAAATGGTCCTGCTTTCGAAAGGATTCTCGAACTTTTACACATGGATCTTTTTGGTCCAGCTTACACCTCTAAGTTTTAGTGGAAGAAAGTATACTTTAGTGATTATAGATGATTTTTCTAGATTCACTTGGGTTATTTTCTTGTACAAAAAGAATGAGACTCAGAATAAAAATTCCAGAATTCCTCAAAAGAATTCAAAATGAAAAAGGACTAAATATTGTCAAGATTAGAAGTGATAAAGGTACTGAGTTCCTAAACTCGTTTGTTACTAACTATTGTACCTGAGAATGGTATAGCACATGAAACATCATCTGCAAGAACACCCCAAGAAAATGGAGTGGTAGAAAGGAGAAACAGAACCTTGAAAGAAGCTGCAAGGACTATGTTATCTCGAATATGACACGCCACACGTGTTTTGGGCGTAAGCCATTAATACCGCATGTTTTGTTCAAAATAGGTGTTTAATTGTGAAAGATAAATGCAAAACTCCTTATGAAATATGGAAAGGCGAGAATACCAAAAATTTCATATTTTCATATATTTGGTTGTAAGTGTTTTATTCATAATAATGGAAAATCAAAGTTAAGAACTTTTGATGCTAAGATTGCAGAAGGGATATTCTTAGGATACTCATCCGTATCTAAAGCATATAGAGTTTTTAACAAGATTACATTGTGTGTGGAAGAAACACCACATGTTGTTTTTGATGAAATTTCCAAGTCTGAAAGTACAGATGATGTCACCAAGATAGTCAAGATCTTAACAGATTAAACATTAAGAAATCACCAAGTTCTACCTACCAGAGTCGAATCGGATGAGGAAGACACACCGGACAAGGATATAGATAAGGAAGCCGAGAGTTCTTCCATGTCATCCGATCGCACAACTACACTATCGATGGACAAGGAGATATTCCTGAAGGTAATACGTAACTAATTGATGAAAATATTCCGTATAAGACTTCATATCCAGTAAAAGATAAAGGTAAACGAGTATCGACTTATCATCCAGCTGAACAGATAATTGGAAGTTTAGACTCTGGAGTCCGTACAAGGACACAGATAAACCAAGACCTGTCTGCTTAGTTGTTATGTATCGTTACTTGAACCTAAAACTATTATCAAGCTCTAACTGACTCCAATTGGATAAATGCAATGCAAGATGAATTAAATCAATTTCAAAGACAAGATGTATGGGAGCTTGTTGAAAGACCTCATCATCAAAAAGTTATTGGAACAAAATGGGTTTTCAAAAATAAGAAAGATGAGAACAATATTGTGGTAAGAAATAAGGCTAGATTGGTTGCACAAGGTTATTCACAATCTGAGGGAATTGATTATGATGAAACCTTTGCACCAGTTGCTCGCCTTGAAGCCATAAGATTGTTCTTAGCTTATGCCGCTTATAAAAGATTTACCGTGTTCCAAATGGATGTGAAATCTGCATTTCTAAATGGAGTCATAGTCAAGAAGTCTATGTAGAACAACCTCCGTGTTTTGTCAAAGGAGACAAGGTCTATAGGCTAAGGAAAGCTCTATATGGACTTAAACAGGCTCCTAGAGCATGGTATGATACATTATCTCGAGTATTTAATTCAAAATGGTTTTGTAAAAGGTAAAATAGATAGAACTTTATTTAGGAAAGAATCGATAAAGGTCTTTTGTTAGTTCAAATTTATGTTGATGATATTATTTTTGGATCAACTAACCTATTCTTGTGTGAAGAATTTAGTCATCTTATGAAGAACAGATTCGAAATGTCCATGATGGGAGAGATGACATACTTTCTTGGACTTCAAATTAAGCAGACAAAGAAAGGAATTTTCATAAATCAAGCAAAATATACCAAAGATCTTATTGAAAGATTTGGAATAGGTACCAGCCGAGAAGCCAAAATACCTATGATGACAAATTTTTCAATGGATCCAGATGAGAAAGGAGAAGACACCGATCAAACGCAGATAGAGGTTTAATTGGATCTCTTTTATACTTAATCACTAGTAGACCTCGACATTTCTTTTGCAGTGGGTGTATGTGCACGTTTTCAAGCTAAACCTAAGAAGAGTCATCTTGAAGCCGCAAAGAAGATTCTAAAATATTTGAAAGGTACAATCTATGTAGGACTGTGGTATCCAAATGATGATAACTTTGAGTTGTCTGGATACTCGATTCAGATTTTGGTGGGTGTAAGATAGATAGGAAATCTACATCCTGAACTTGCCAATTTCTCGGGAAGTAAGCCGATTTCATGGTTGTCTAAGAAACAAACCTCTGTAGCTACTTCTACTACTCAAGCCGAGTACATGGCACCGGAAGTTGTTGTTCACAAACTTATCTGGATCACAACAACTAAGGGACTATAACATTATCACCAAAGATGTACCAATCTTTTGTGATAGTAATAGTGCCATAGCTATTACCCGTAACCCAGTCTTACATACCAGATGCAAACATGTTGACATTCGTCATCATTTTATTCGAGATCATGTGGAGAAAGGCAATATCGCTAGAAAAAATTCTTACCGATTTTCAAAAAGCAGACATTTTGACAAAGCCTCTTGCAGAAACAAGGTTTAAGGAACTTTCAAAATTAGGATTATTAGATGGTTCCTTAATCATCTGCTGATCAAATCTTCTTGAATTAACCTTGTTTTCCTTATCTTAGTATAGTATGTCTAGAAAGAATTATCGACAAGATTGTGTCAAAGGACAATCGTGTAGCTGATATCATTGATCTCCTTTTATAGGAATCAAGAATCAAGGATTAGTCATATTGACCATATCCGACTTGATAATTACTTATTCGACATAAGTAAATCGATAAGGATGTAATAGTCAATCGATGACTATTGAACTTTATCCGACTTACTCGGTTACTAACAATTTTTCTAAGTGTCTGTGATTTCAAAGCAAGAACAAAGGTGACAAGATTCGAAATACAAGTCAATGTCAATTTATTCAAAAGATACAAGGAATGCATAAAGGATGCTATCAAACCGCATAAGGAGAAAAATCAGAAGTTTTCTTACATTCTTTTAATTATGAATATTGGGTTCATATAATTAATATATGAATTTAATATCATAATTCACTCTATCACTCATTAAAAATGAAGTTATTCAAGAAATAAAATATTTTGTTTTACAAAATTAAAGAATAAGGGTTCAAATTTTATTTTCTAAAAACTAATAATATTTTATTTTATCTCTCCAATTAATCGAAAAGTAATTTCTCAAATTAGTAATCGTGTCGAGAGAAGTTACTATGGACCCGAAATTTTATCAAATTCAATTTTGAAACACACCGAGTATACTTCACGCGCCGTAAGTGGAGGCGGTTTCGAAATATGAATCGTCTCAACCTCACGCGCGACATATTAAATATTATTCGTACACTTTTCAAAATAAATGCCATAATTGCATTAATGGCGATTCGAAAGGCTATATTTACACTTTTTCAGGCAATTATTATTCTAATAATTGTTTATTATTATATTTTCCATATAAATAGACATTCGTGTGCATTATTTGCATTTACGCACACATATATTCCTTCTTCTCTTAAAACTTCTTTTCCCTCCTAAAAACCTTCAAACACTCATCAATGGCGGACACCGGAAAGAAGCGAGAATCAAATATGAATATGATCTCGCATCCATCGAGAACGCATAAAATCCGAAATGTACGTGGAATGGGACATTTCAACCGATCCGAAAACCAGAGAAATCCTTCAATCAAGTTACAAGATAGAGGTTTAAAGAAATACCGCTCAATGAAACCGACAAAACCCAAAACTCTTGATGATCTTGCCGCTGAATTCCTAACCAGAGCCAAATCAACAGATATCGACTAGAAACTTCGAATTCGGACTCTTGAAAAGTCCAGAAAAATTCATGTTTCAATCTCTCGATATTGGTGAAATTTTTGGTTTAAATACCACCGGAGGCAACCCATTTTTGTACAAGGCCGAAGAATATTTGGAGAGCTACAAACCGATGGCAAGAAAATCCTAAGAATAACACCGCAAATCTGAAAAAGGGGATGTTACGAAGAAAGTATAGACCGCTGATGCTCATTTTGGCGAAGTGTATCTTTGGGAGAGCAGCAGAGTCATGACGGATTGACTAAGCCACGGATATGCTTTGTCGAGGGCCATCATAGATGGAGCGGATATTAATTGGGCTCGCAGACAGTGTACTCCCGTCGATGGAGGAGAGGAAAAAGTTCGCCAAGACAGAGGTATCAGCCGAGCCGATAAGATGGTCGCCGACCAAGATAACAAGTATGATGGCAAGAATCACCATCATACTTGAACACAAGATTGGAACGGACAAGCTTGACTGGCGGACGAGGGTGAAAAAGTTCACAAAACAGAAGGGTTTGCTTGTCAAGGATGAGAAACCTTTCGGTCCAACAGACTCGAAGGAGACACCCCATCTCCAAGACAAAGGAAGAAGGCTTCTAAGGCCAAAGGAAAAAGAAAGTGGAGACAGTTTTAGCCGATGAATCCTCATCCGAGGAGGAGAAGAATGCTTTGAAGAAGAAGAGGAGGAAAGGGACAGCCTTCCCAAGGGGGAAGTGTTCCACCCGAGGAGGTTGGTATATCAGGCCGAGACGGAGACAGTAGAAGTCTCGTCTGGAGATGACTCAGAAAAGGAAGAAGAAATCAAATCACCCTCATCATCTTCATCCTCATCCGAGGATGAAGTTCCTAAATTCATTTCTTCCCAACTTTGCAATGAAGAAGCGAGACAAGGCCGGCTTCGAGCCTCTAAAACGGCCCACTCCAATAAGTCCAACACCCACCCAAACTTCATATGATCCATTTTCTTTCCTACCCACAACCTCATCCTGAACCAAATCTTTTTCTAAACCTACCAAATCCATCTGGAGAATTGGGACCAACCGAGACTTCACTCCGAATTCTTGGGAAAAAGTTCCTTCTCGAGACAAGAGTCCACTCTCAAAGATGAGCCCGAGCCGTTGAAAGAGCTTATTGATGTCTATCTCGTTGAGAAGACTCGAGGCTTGGATCTTTTGAGGAGACAGCCTATTCTCATAGCCGAGGCCGGAGGAAACAATTTAGCCATCCTGGGAAAAGGAGGTTCTCAAGAAAGCGAAGTGAAATCATTCCAAGATATACTCACTGAAAATGCCTTTGTTGATTACATTCTACAACGAGTATATCTTGGAGATGAGACTCCGAGAGGAGATGAAATCAGCTGAGAAGGAGGAAGAGCAAAGGAAAGAAGATGTTGGTATGGAGGAGGAAAAGGTGGAGGAAGTGATAGGTGGAGTCGCCGATGAGCCACCGGGATGGATACGGTGAGGAGGCACAAACAGAGCAGATCTGTTGAGGTGCAACCCGAACTCTGAATTTGAAGAAATAAATATTTCGGTGAACAAACCATGCCCTCCACATCTGTATGCGTATCCGAGATAGATGCATTAAAAGTGAAGTTCAAAATTTGAAGACCGCCGTCTAATGCTTTTCAACTAGTTCCAAATGTCATCTCATCATCAATCAAGGAGAATGTAGAAGCTGCAATTCACGAGAAAACCAAGATTGATCTACATTACTCGGAATAAGACATGAGGAACAAGATGGCTGCGATTAAGGCAGCGATTGCTAAGGAGATGAACTCACAAGATGAATGGGTAAAACAAGATGTTCGTTACGCCTTTGTTGAGATCAAAGATTCAATTGAGGAGCAAGTAAAAGAAGCATGGAAAGCCAAAGAGGCATCATTTCATCAAGTCCTAAAGATGCAGCTTGCTCTAGAAAAGGATAGGCGAGGCAGCGAGCATTAAGCAATTCATGGATGATGAGTTTAGAAAAGCCGAGGTCGGACGAGAAGAGATATGACCAGCTTGATCATAAGACGGGGCATGTACGAGAAGAGCTTGTAAGCCAAATTGAGCAAGTAGCCACTATCTCGCAATACTAGATTTGCTGATGCTAAAAAGGGGGAAGATAGTGCGCTCAAGAAAAGAGTAGACGAGCAAGAAGATAAGATCATGGCTTTGAGCATGAAAATTGAAGAGTTGTCTCAAGAAATGTTAAAAGCGTAAGAGAAGAAATCTGAGGAGAGGAGAGAAAAGGTTGTAAGGAAGACAAGAATTGAACCCACAAGAGAAGCTCCCGTGCAAGAACCTCCGCTCAAGCTCAAGCTCAAATTACATCTCCTTCTCGGATCATCTAGAACACTCAAGTTCCAAAGAAATCACAAGCTGAGATAGATGCGTAAGAAAAGATCGAAAAGAAAAAGAGATGAGAAGGAGAAGTATAAGAGAAGGGAGGCTAAGAGAAGAAGAGAGCAGGAGAAGGCAGCGGAAAATACTATGATCGATCTCTTAGACGATGGGTTCGTAAGATAACAGATGAGCAAGGGGAAGAAGTCCTTAGGCCATATCATCGAAGCGAGGTAGTTCCCAAAGAAGTATTATTGATGGCGAGATCGTGCAAGGTGGAGGCCATTCGAAGTGGACTGGATTTTCCGGTTTCATGTCTCGCAAAGTGATCAAGTGGGGACTCGATGAAGACGAAGCTTTTCATAATTGGCTGGAAGAAAAGGACCCCGTGATGTATCAATATCTTATCAACCTGGCAAATGATGAATTCAACGCAGATGTCATTGCACCAGCCTATTCTCGATGGAACCCTCTAATGTGATGGTCATCCTGACCTTGAGAAAATTAAGCGGTGATAATCAAAGCGGAAGCCACAAATGATCTCGCAGAGGGAGGTGAAACTATTTCACTAAAGAAGCGGGTTTTTGACTGGGCTTAAGGTTCCAGAGGAGAATAGATGGTATGACTAGTCTTCTACTTATTTCATCTTATCTGCTTTCATGATAACCGATATGGACTGTGAATAAACTTTTGATCTACTCTCAATCTTTGTTGTTTTTCTAAAAACTAATCTGATTAACCTCTTGATT
The DNA here is from genome assembly GCA_030762865.1 of Paraleonurus japonicus. Lineage (NCBI taxonomy): Eukaryota > Viridiplantae > Streptophyta > Magnoliopsida > Lamiales > Lamiaceae > Paraleonurus > Paraleonurus japonicus. The sequence goes on from CM061060.1 coordinate 27,355,148, forward strand.
TCAAGTATATTGATTCATTTTCTAACTCTTAAATATCTCGATTATGTAATCAAATTGTTCCGATTATCCGATTCATGATTTTCCGATCATCTGTTAATAACAATAATTGTTCTAGTTATCTGATTATGTGATTTAATTGCTTATTTTACATTTTTAAAAATTACTAACATTTCTTTTCTTGAGCTGAGTTTTAACATCATCAAAAAGGGGGAAATTGTTAGGAAAAGAAATTTGTATTTAGTTTTGATGTGTTAAAAGTGTAAAGTAAGATGACCAAACCAAGACAATGTATAGTCGGTGATGTAATAAATACTTTATAGACTAAGTATAGAAATAAGATAGAGTTGTTTTTGAAAGAAGTCGATAAAGACAAGAACAGAAATGCGATGATGGAACCAGACGAGGTAGAAGATCGTATAGAGAATCGACGAGTAGAAAATCGACAAGGTGGAGATTCAAGACAGAGTAGAAAATCGACAAGGTGGAGATTCAAGACAGGCAAAGAATCGACAAGCTAGAAGAGTTAGTTAAATTCAAGAATCAGTTACAACCAATTAAGAAGCGGTTTCAAGAATTAGTTAATCGGGCCATAACTTTCAACAAACTGAATTCAAGGAAGTTACAACCGCCAAGAGAAGTTCTCTATAAATAGGAATAGAAATCTATTTAGAATTAACTTTGACACTTAGCACTCTTCATCATACTTTGTATACACAAGCAACAAAGAATTACACACATTCAAGAACGTTTTATACGTTTTCGGTTCTTAGTGTTTACGTAACATTTTTTCATTAGATCTTCAAGCCATAGATATTCGTAAGTTAGGGAGATTCATTGTAAGGTCAAGATTCATCATTGTAAGTAAGGTAGCAAGAAAGAAGAAAGTAAGTAAGTGAAGGCCCTTCTTCAAGATTTGAAGAAGGAGAGTGGACGTGAGGATCGCTTGATCCGAACCACTATAAATCTGGTGTTATTTCTTCTTACCGCTTATTTACTTGTTTTCATTGATTATTTCTTGACAACAAATTTGATATCCGAAAAGGCTTTAGATCCTAATTGAATTGAGTATAAACAAAATTTATTTCCGCTGTAAACTGAGTTAGGAGTTAATAGATCATCTAAACTTGCAAAAGTTTTGATAATCTATTCATCCCCCCTTCTAGATTATCACTAGAGGGTATCTTGTTTTTGTGTTTAAACTCGTTCTAAAGGGACCCAACAACCCATTCCGCATCAGGAGAACCGTCTTCTTTCACTTGGGGGTGACTCGCTCATAGGGTGCGATCGATCGCAGCTTGAACACAGTATGTGCCTCATCGAGCAGCTTCCTATATAGATCGGCGTCCTCCTTCTCCATCCATTCATGCCACCGATGTCTTCGTTGGTCGCTCCAGATGGTGATGCCTTCAAGATGTACCAGTAGTACATCCACCGGCATCCGTGGCTTGCTTCTTGTATTCACCGGTGTATTTCCTCGATACCATCTTCAGAGGAGTCAGAGTGCGATGGACAGGCGGAAGTCCGCTTCATTTGCAGCTTTGGATACCCACTTCCGAGTATCCCTGTCCCACTTCACTCAGCCTTCCCCGCTTCTTCAGCCTCTTCTTCTCTGTTTTTTCAAACATCTCCTTCTCAAAGACCTGATTCTTCTCGATCTACTCACTGATAGGTTGGAGAATTCCGGATCCTTTCTCTTGCGCTCGGCTGATCTCGGGGCTGATCATCTGCTCGGCCGATGGAGACTTCTCAGTTCTTGCTTTCCCTTTACCTTTGCCCTTGGGCTCCGGTTCCTCGAGACTCTTTCATGCGAGTCGCCAGCCTTCTCTGTCTTCTCTTCGTCCTCCTTCCTTCTCTTCTCCTCATCCTCACGGATGGCCTCTTCAACTGGGTTACCCTCGGTTGCAAGACAACCAATTCATCCGATTTGATTTTGATTTCCGCCTTGGCTGCCTCCAACTCGGTTGTGTCTCCGCTGTATCGAGCTTGTCGCTTAATGACATGACACCACCGTGAGGGTTTCCATTCTCGCTTTCAGCTCCTTCCCCTTTTAACTTCATCTTTGATAGCCTGAAGTCAGCCTCTATTGCTGCACAACGTTTTCTCAAATCGCTCGATCAGATGTGAGTGTTGAGACCACGATTTCATTGTCGCCACTGTTTTCTCTTTTAGTGCCTTGACTTCCTCCTCAAGCGCACTCAGAACCAACAACAAATGCTGAGATTGGCTGATAAATTTATGGTCATGTTGACCTCAAAGATCCGCATGTTGGCGAGCATGGTATCTCGTGGATCGCTCGAATCACCTTCCGTGTTTTCTTCTCCATCATCCTCCGAACCTCGGGATATGATCTTGCTGTGGAGTTTTTCAAATGCAGAGGAGATGGCAAGAATTGGTCCGGCCTCTTCCTCCGATTCGGATGACGAAGAGGTGGTGGGAGAAGTTGGATCGGGGAGCTCATGTGAATATCCCCAAAGATATTTGAGGTATCCACATGAGGAGGTTCAAATTGGGGTGGATGAGATGGGGGTGTCCGATGGTGGAGGTGGGATTTCTGGTGGGGATGATGATGGTAAAGGTGGGATTTGTGAAGTGGTAGGTGGGGGAGATGAGATTGTTTGGGGTAAAATGAGTTGGGGTTGAGAAGTTGTGGGTAAGTGGTGGAGATATGGATATGGGGGTTGGGGTGAATACCGGTCCAGAGAGGAAGGACAAGATATGAGATGGGGATGGTGGAGGAGATGAGGTTTGGGTTTGGGGAGGGAAGATGAGGTTGGGATTTGGACTATTTCGGGAGTAGGCTGTTTGCAGGCTCGAGGTGCCAGCACAGGACACCTCTTCATTGCCGGTGTGGGTTGGAGAGGGGGAGGGGAGAAGTGTACTGCTCACGGATGGGGGAGGGGTCCCTTCGAGCTGATTTCTTGGACCTCCTCCAGCCTGGACCACCCGAGCCGCAATTTGCGGCGTGGTCACTTCCTCGAAAGAAGAGTCGGCTGATCCGCAGATGATCCACCCAACTCGAGGTTTTCACCAACCTCCGCCTCTTTGGTGCCTTCTCCTTCAGCCTTCATCGGCTGAATGTACCTCACCGAGCTCATAGCAGCAGCTCCGCCTCCACATCTTCTTCCTCTTCCTCCTCGCCTTCTTCTTCACTGGAGCCTAAGCTCCTACCTCGGCTCCACCGTCATCGAATCACTGGAGCCCCGAGTGGTTCATCCTTGGTCGAATCCCCTTCGCTAATGTAAGCTCGGACCCCGTCTCGACCAATTGATCTCACTGACAAAGCAAGTCCTCCATGATCACAAATACTTTGTTAAAAAGACGGTGATCGACTTCACATGCCATTTCCCATTAACAACCTCCGACGCTTCCTTTCCGTCTCTAGCTTATCCAAGAATGTATCAGCCCCATTGGCTTGTACTCCATCCAGATTGTTCGAATAACGCAGTAGTCCGGGTCTGGTCACCATCGTGAGAGCTCTGTTCTCCAAGTATCACCTTCGTGACAATGGTCATCGAAGGCGATATCTCCGGCGAAGCATCTTCTTCTTTAGCTCCGATCGCCGGTCCTTCATAGAATTCCGGGCAATCATCTCAAATGATTCTACCTACTGCCCGATTTATATGTTAGAGGGTTCACACCTTCACCGTGAGTGTTGAAGATTCGAGCCACCTCCGTCGGAGAAACAGTCAGACCTCTCCGTATACCCCGGTTCGGAAAACACCATCTTCGTATGTCCCATTGACATAGAACTCTATCCCTCGCATATCCAGTGTCTTATTGGAAGGGGATTTCTTGGAACAAAAGCTCCTCAATCCAGCCCTCTCCAATAAGGACAAGATTTCCCGGATTCTCCATCGGTGGTGGTGTCAAAGTCGACGTACATCTCAGACTTCACCTTCTTATTGTAGGTTTCATTATGCACATCCACCATTGTTGCTGTTATTCCTCTTGAAGAAGTGCTCATATATTGATTGAGGAAGGATTTGAGAAAATTTGCAGAGTGTTTGGGATTTTCTTAAAGTGAAAAGAGTGTTTTTGGAGAAGAAGGCGTATTTATAGGGAATAGATTGGAAAGAGAAACCGCTAATTTAGAAAATTTGAATAAATCTGAGCCATTTATTCAAAAAGTTTTTTACCGAGTATAAATCAACGGTTAAAAACTAAGATAAGCGATTAGGATTCAGCGTGGAAATTAATCGTCTTTGGAATGCGTAAATAGTTACTTTATAGATCGTTGATTTGACAGATGTAGGTTACTTTATGCAGAGAAGTAAGTATACCCGACGCCACCTAGGATTACCTTACTTCGAATAAAGGTTTGTAAAATGATGATTTGAAAATGTATGAGTTTGTAAAGTCATCTCGATAAAGTAACCTCGTCTCGATTTTAAAACCAACAATTAGGTGTAACTTTTTAGCAATTTTAAAACGAAGTTTAAACTAAACAGACTCAGACTTAATTTTCTAAAACTAGGTTGTTCATCCATTTTAAAAAAAAATTATTAAAAAAATATGAAGTTTATTTAGGAACAAAAGTAATAGAATAAAGGAGTTTGAATAAGATGAGGTGAAACAAGATGATCTCGTGACCTATTCCTGCAAAACACATAAACTCAAAAGAAACCATCGGTAGCTTAATGTAAATCGAGATAGGATGCAAATAGTCATCTGCTTTCTTCGTGAGATCAGGTGACTATTGTGTCCTTGTCTGATTTACTCAATGTCGACAAGTAATTATCAAGTCGATAAGGTCAATATGACTAATCCTTGATTCTTGATTCCTAAAAGGAGATCAATGATATCAGCTACTGATTGTCCTTTGACACATATCTAGTCCGATAATTCTTTCTAGACATTAATTTAAAGAAAAGAAAAGACCAAATAAGGAAACAAATATTCAACAGATGCACACAAATTAGAAACCAGCTAAAGATGCATCAAGTAATCCTAATTCTAAGCAACGTTCTTTAAACCTAGACTCATTAATGGTTTTGTAAGAATGTCGGCTCTTTGTGATTCGGTGGCAATTTTCTCAATCCTAATGTCATTCTTCTCAATATGATCCCTAATGAAATGATGCCTAATATCTATATGTTTACATCTAGAATGTAGAAACAGATTGTAAGTCATTGCTATTGCACTATTACTATCACAGTAAATAGGAACAGTGATGTTAGAATATTATAATCTCTAAGCTATTGACTAATCCAGAGGAGTTGAGAACAACAACTTCCGGCTGCCATGTATTCGGCTTCGGTTGTAGAGGTGGCAATGGATGTCCTGCTTCTTAGATAACCAAGAAATTAATTTGTTGCCTAAGAATTGACAAGTTCCGTAAGTGGATTTTCTATCAATCTTACATCCTCCAAAGTCCGAATCAATAACCTGTCACCAAAGTTGTCATCACCGGGTACCATAAACCTACTTGCAAGGTTCCTTTGAGATATCTAAGAATTTCTTAGCCGTCTCCAGATGAGTCTTCTTGAGATTAGACTGAATCTTGCACATACCCCAACCGCAAAAGCTATGTCCGGCCTACTTGCGGTGAGATAGAGAAGAGATCCAATCACCCACGATACTCCGTTGCATCGGTGGGTATCCCTTGCTCATCTGAATCCATAGAGAAGTTAGTTGCCATAGGTATTTTAACTTCTCTCGCTAGATGTCATTCCAAATTTCTCAATCAGATCCTTAGCATATTTAGACTGATGTATAAATATACCCTTACTCATCTGTTTAATCTGTAAGCCTAGAAATTATGTTAATTCACCCATCATTGACATTTCATACCTGCTTTTCATGAGAATGCTAAACTCTTCACATAATTTCAGCATTAGGTGAACCAAAGATTATGTCATCTACATAAATTTGAACTAGTAAGATGTTGCCATCTACTTCCTTTCTAAACAAAGTTCTATCAATCTTGCCTTTAGAAAAACCATTTGATGTCAAGAAATCGGATAATGTATCATACCGAGGCTCGGGAGCTTGTTTTAGTCCATATAGGTCTTTGTTGAGTTTATAGACCTTGTTATTGATCTTAAACCCAGTGAGGCTGCTCCACATAGACCTCCTCAAGTAACACACCATTAAGGAAGGCAGACTTAACATCCATTTGATAGACTTTGAAAGATTTATATGCAGCAAATACCAAGAACAACCTTATTGCCTCTAATCGCAACTGGAGCATAGGTTTCATCATAGTCTATTCCCTCGGTGTGAGTAACCTTGTGCAACCAATCTTGCCTTATTTCGAACAATAATGTTGTTCTCATCTGCTTTATTTTTAAACACCCATTTGGTGCCTATAATCTTTCTCGTAAGGGTCTTTCCACTAGATCCCATACATTTTGCCTTTCAAATCGATGTAGTTCTTCCCGCATAGCGCTTATCCAGCTTTGGATCTCGATAGAGCTTCCTCGATAGACTTAGGTTCGAGAAGCGACACATAACAACCGAAAAGACTTTCGTAGTCTAGCATCATTCGTGTATACGCACACTACTAGATGGGTCTCCTATAACCTGATCGATGGATGATAGCTTCTCATCCTTTTGCCTATGTGAGGAGAAGGATCCTCATCTTGAGTCTCGGTAGGCAACTCCTCCGACTCAACCTCACCGACGTTCCCCTTCATCACCGACCCCGCCTGATCACCGATGTCAAGGGTGTCTCGATCTCGATGGAGTCCGATCAAGTTGTCTTCGATTATCGATGGGGATTCTTCTTCATCGATTCGAATCAAGACTAGGTAGATAGACGCTTCTATGTTTAGTCTTGGACAGTTCAATTTTATCTAGACTTTCGTAAATTTGATTCACTTTATCTAAGCGGGAATACAAATTTCATCAAAAACAACATGAGGGTTTCCTCCACACAAAGGGTTGTCTTGTTAAAAACTCTAAATGCCTTGGAAGTATTAGAATATCCCAAGAATATTCCATCACCGCTTTAGCATCAAAAGTTCTTAACTTAGATTTTTCATTGTTATGGATGAAACACTTACAACCAAAAGCTTTGAAGTATGAGATCCTTGGAATCTTACCCTTCCAAATCTCATATGGAGTCTTACCCTTGTCTTTGACAACTAAGCACCTGTTCGGGGTATAGCAAGTCAGTGTTGATGGCTTCACCCGTAACCTATGAGGGTATCATACTCAGCCAACATGCTCCCGGCCGCTTCCTTCAAAGTCCTATTCCTTCTTTCAACTACTCCATTTTGTTGAGGAGTTCTTGCTGAAGATGTCTCATGAATAATTACACACTCATTGAAAAATTAGATAAACAAGAATTCAAAAATTCTCGTGCCCTTATCACTCCTTATTTTAATAATATTAACACCCTTTTCATTCTCAATGCATGTGCGAATGCATCAGAATCTTGTTCATAGTCTCATTTTTCTTGAAAAGAAATATAACCCAAGTGTATCTAGAAAAGTCATCTACTACAACAAGAGTATATTTCCTTCCACCGAAACCGAGAGGTGAAACAGGTCCAAACAGATCCAGATGAAGTAGTTGTAACACTCTTTCGAGATGAAGAGGAGTTAATACTCTTAAATGAGTGTCTAGGCTGTTTACCTTTTGACAAGCATCACATTTAAGATCAGTGGATAAAAGTTTTTCAGCAATCCCTTGACAAGGTTCTTTTTAGCTAGCTTACTAAGAGTTTTGAAATTCAGATGACTAAGCCTCTTGTGCCATAGCCACCGATATCTTCTCCACCCTTAGCTATCGACAGTATCTTTGGGACAACTATTAAAGTTGGCCACATAGACATTACCATGTCTCAAGCCGCTAATGCACCTTATCTCGAGGAATTATCTAAAATATCACATTTATCCTTTGAGAATTTGACAAGAAAACCTTTATCACAAAGCTGGGAAACAGATAGCAGATTATGTTTCAAACCTTCAACAAAATATACCTCGTATACTCCGAATATCCTTGATAATCAGAGTACCTACACCTTTAGTCCGACCACAATTATTATCACCAAATAAAACTCTTGGACCATCAATGCTTTGAAAATTTAATAACAGCTTCTTGTTATGGGTCATGTGTTGTGAATGACCACTATCAATGTACCATATTGAAGCTAAGATCTCTTCCTTGAGTGATGATCCCCGTGAATCCCGAAAAACAAATCGCTTATAAGGTACCCTAGTGATCTTGGGTCCTTTAAGGTCAAATATCACTTTAGGTAACCAAATAAACATCTCATCTCCGCATAATAAATCAGACTCGCTTTTCTACCAAGTCCTGTCTACAATTATATCGCTTTTGAATGATAACTTGTTGTATTCAGATTGAGTAATTTTCCTAAACTTAGGAAATGTAGGATAGCATTTGCTCCTTCCATCAAAAGGATTATAATAAGAATATCTTCTTATTTTGGTTCTTGGATTTCTTCTAGTCCGATAGGGAGTTTTCAAATTTGAATTCTTGGTTTCAGATCGAGATGTAGTCCTTATCGACTAGTTGGTTTCCATGGACCAATTTTAACATCCTTTGATTGAACAGATGCTTTCACAAATTTTCTAGGTTTTTGGACATCTGATTTATTGTTCCTATCATAACCAAGATCTGTCTTGTCATGAGATTTTTGAGAAGTATTAAAAATATAATCTATTGCTGATTGTGAATTATTAAGTTGATCGATTTTGAAGACAAGCTTCTCATTGTCTTTCTTAATTGATTCATTTTCAGCACAGACTTCCTCAAATTTGTCTTTTAAAGTTTTCAATTCATTTTCTAACCTTTCGTAAGCTGGGTGATGTACTAGCTTGATCAAGAAAACATTCCCCCTTGAATGTTTCCTCGCCGAGCAGCTTCATCATCTGCTTGCCTTTAATTAGAATTTGAATCTGATCCTTTAAAATCAAATTCTCTGTCTCTAGCTGTTTATAAGCAGCCAAAGATGTCTTTAAATCTCTCAATAACTCAGGGATAACAGCTTTGTCATGATCGATGCAGATCGACAAGAATCATTATCGACGATGAATAGTAGATTACCTCATTAGCCATGAGACAGATTTCATCATCCGATCCGAAATCAGATGAGGATGATGAGGATGATGATGATTTCTTTGGCTCTTTTTCTTCAGCTAACAAAGCTCTTTGATCTGCAAATCTCCTGTCTCTCTTCTTCCTCTTTTCTTCCCTTTCTTTAGGAGTCGATTGAGGACAGACATAGCTGAAATGTCCCGGCTTGTTGCATGTATAGCAAGTGTCACTCCCGCCCGATCTGGGACTGGGAGGATTTCTTCCGACAGTGATCTGTATCTTCTTGTCTCGCTCTTGTTTTTGTCATCATCTCGAAGATTCATCCACCTTCCTATCTGATCTGGATCTTTGTCTAACCTTACCTCGCAAATCTCAATTTATTTCTCTTATACTTCATTCTCAATTTATCATACCTTTTAGTTAGTAAAGCCATCTGCTCTTTTAAGGATAGGTCGGCTCCCACGAGACTCTGTTGTCATCTTGTCTTCTCTCACGACAAAAGCAACAGACTTGGATGAGGTGCTTGAATCCATCTCATCTTCTTCATGTTCTATCTCGAATATCATATTCTAGAGCCTTAAGATGTGAAAACAAAGTATGGTGAGTAATAGAAGATAAATCTTGAGTAGCCTTAAGGATATTGGATTTTTCCTCCATCTCTTGGTTAATGATCTCGTAATCTTGTTATTAATCTCTTTCTCTGAATAATTCTTTCCAAGGTCAGCCGCTTTGTTGAGAAGATTGGTCAACCTTACATCTAACTCGATCCACAGTACTCATTTTCTTTCATTTTGAATGTTTCAAATGCATGCAAGACTGATCGCAGCTTGTTTTCTTTGACTTGTTCAGATCCTTCACAAACATTGGCTAGAGTTTGCCACATCTCTTTGGCGCTTTGCATCTCTTAACTTTTTCTATCCAATCCTTACTTAGAGTCTCAATGATTTCATTCGAGCTACTTGGTCAAGATTGTGGACCTTTCTTTCATCATTTGTCAATTCGTAACTCTTCTTTTCTTGTCTGGTTCTCGATTCACCGACTCAGCTCCAAAGTCGGGTGCCTCCATGATAGAACTTTATAGGACCTTCTTCAAGAACCTCTTCCATCCTATCATGAATGGCCTTTAGATGATTCTTCATCCTAAATTTCCAAGAATCATAATCTTCAATAGAGAATTCAGGAAGATTCCTAGACTTTTTGTTTTTCCCTGATGACATGATGAAACAAAGAACAAAATACTCCACAAACTAATTAGTAGCATCGTTAGTAAAATGAAGACAATGAAGAAAATCAAGATAATTTCAGAATCTTGTTCAAGACCTAAAATCAATATCGAACAGCCTTAACACCGCTCCGATACCACTTGTTGGTCCCCTGAATGTTGAGTTGATTAAAACCTTGAGTTAGCTTCCTAGAACAAAATCTAGAAACGGGGTTTGAATAGATTTTGTAGATTTTTCAAATCTTTCCAAGATTAATTCAAAGCATCGATTAAACACATGAATATGATCGAGAACTCAACTTTTAATAAGATCAAAAGCAAAGGCCGATAATCGATTTTAGTTAAGATTCTAACTTTAATCTTGAATTAACAATATTGTAATTTGAATGTAAATTAAAGAAAGCAAGAAATAACACCAGGATTTATAGTGGTTCGGATTATGAATAATCCTACATCCACTCTCTTTCTTCAAACTTTGAAGAAAGGTCTTCACTAGCTACTTACTTACTCACCGTACAACCTTTACAAATTACAACTTGAACTTCAGCTCTTCAACAATCTAATCAACTCTCTAAAATCTAACTCTAAGAATAAGATGTGTTTTTGAAGATATGAAGTGAAGTGTTCTATAAACACTTAGAAAATATTTGAAATCTCTTTTGAAAAATACTCTGTGAAAACAATAGTGAATAGTGTGAAAAATCAAACTTGCATAAGTGTGTTGAAGAATAAAATCTAGTCCTATTTATAAGTCTGAAAAGACAGCTTAGTTTGTTAGTTAGTTCTAACAAACTTGAAACTCGCTTAACAAACTTAATCTTGGAAATCGCTTCTTGACCTCACTGATTCTTCCTACTCATCTGCAGTGACTTGGTGAAAACTCGCCTTTCTTATTCTACTCGGCTTATCTTGACCTCGTCTCGAGCTCTTCATGTTTGTCTCCCGCAGATGACTAGGTTCGAGCTTGTCTTCGCATGCCTAGCATGCTATCAGACCTCACCGACTAGGTCGGTGCTTGACCTCGTTCGATCACCTTATCTTATAAACTTATTCTCCGTTGTTCTTCAGGTTGGCTGATCGATGCAGCTGTTTCCTTTTAACTCATCAAAACTTCTTGATTCGACATAAGCACTTGGTGTTTACACCTCCCACAATCACCATAACAAGATGTTGCTATGGATGATGCTTCTTCAAACTCAATCAATACAGCTAAACTCAGTGCTAGGTTTAAAGCGATTCGATAGAAAGCCGTGAGCACTCTCGAGGGCTAGGTCGAGGTTAGAAACATCGCTTCTTCAACCATGTGTCACAGGTAAACTACTCTGAGAAAGGAAAGAAACAAAAGCATGATGATGGAGTGGCTTCTAAACCAATCCAAGGGTTTGATTCGACTCATCCGAAGAAGAAGTACAAGAGACAGCTTGCTAACAAAGAGAAGGGTGATCGTGTTCCCGAACAAATTCCCGGTGAAAAGGAGTGTTCTCAAGCTTCGTAAATGAATCTTACCTTGAATGAATTGGTGTCGAGAAAAGATAGAAGGGCAAAGAAAAAGAATGACAATGAAGGTGTTCCTAAAATATTGCCTTACCAATGGCAAAATCCAGTTCAACACGAGAATCCTCGACTCAGTATTAACTTCATCAGGCTAGAAAGATGGAAGTGCGAGAAGAGGTTATCTTTGACTTCAATCAATCGATGAAAACAGTGATAAATTTAGGAGTATCGTAACCAGAGTTATAGGAGGTGAAAGAATTATTAAGATGGATGATTTTGTTGCTATGAATCTGATTGAATATTTGAATGAAAGATCACCGATATATGCTCTACAGCTTTGCAACGCCCTACTTGGTAGATTGGGTGTATGAGTCATATGCCAATTTGAACCCTAGTGTATCTAGGATACATTCTAAGAAGTGTGGGACAAGTTAGGGAAAAAAACAATTTAAGTTGCTCCTAAAATCATTAATGAACATTTGCAAACTAAAGATGATGAGGATCCACAAATTAATAACTTAGATGACGTGATGACTGTTATTACCGGAGGAAAACAAACAGCTTTGGGAATATATAATAAATTCTTCAAGGTTGACTAGTTTGTACAATATTTTGCATAAGTTGATTATGTATAATTGGTTGCCTTCTTCAAATACCACCGCACCGATTCTCGAACAAGCCATACCGATGTTTAAGATTGGACATTTGAATATATTCAACCTGGGAAGACTATTTTTGATAAAATGGTGACTTATTCTAGGGACATGTCAAGCAACGAACTTCGCCTTATCCGAGTCTAATTTACAAACCGATCACCGCCAAGGGATTTCAGAGGTCAAATTATGAAATTATCAGTTCCTTTGCCTTGAGTTGAGGGATCTCTCATATACTTAGAAGTGGTCCAAGGGTTTTAAACTTTCAATATATATCTTCGTATATTCAACGAGTTAAATTTGCACAATAACACTTAATAAATTGCACAATAGGATAATTTTTCAAATGGAAAACTGAACTGGATCATAAATATTCTGCAAAATTATAGTTTTACATGAGTCATGTAAACTAATAGCTAAAAACCACAATGATGTCCCTAAATATCTATATACATGTCCATAAACCATAATGATATCCATAAACCATAATGATGTCCATAAACTACAATTGTAAGCCATCAAATTATTATATTATCAAAGATCAAGGAACATCCTAACCATCTTTGATCTATAATTTGCAGCAGATATTAAGTTATAATCACCCTTATTCATTCTTTTGTGTTCACGTAATGACTCTATCGAGGTTACACACAATAATTCCACAATCCAAATGATTCCGGTGCTTGCCGCAAGCCGTGTTCAGAGATGGGACCTATCAATTTCTTCATTAGGAATGGGTGTGCGAGGCCTTAGTTTTGTAAACATTTCACGCAGCTTGTTTTGCACATACTTCACCTATGTCATTCAATATGTTGAATATAAATAGCAATATAACAAGTTCATGTTAAAGTTGTTATAATCATATAACAACAATTCTTACCACTATCAATGATTGTGTTATATGTTGGTCTACTCCTCCCCTTCTTCTAGGACGCATCGAATTGTTGAACTTCCATTCATTCTTCTTGATATTCAGTTTCAGCAGTTGTTCAATGATCGCCTGTGCCCCTTGATGAACCTCCATGTACCATGGCTAGCATTGGAAACAATAAACAGTTCATGTCCATGCATTCTTCTATCTTCTTGTCGATCAAGTTCACTAGTGGTCCTTTTGGACTCTTATCATTCGTCTTGATCAATGACTTTTGCACAAAAGTTCAAAAAATAACATAAACATTTCAAATATAATCACAACTAACACATACATTTACATGGAATATGGGGAGGAATTTTTACCCAACAATTTGAAGTAAAACCATCATGTTCTTTGCGAAGCCTTGTCATTGTAATTCTTAAAGTGTATCAGTCGACCATGAATCAATTATCTAAATTTAAAAGAATAAGTAAATGTTAATATTTATTTGCATAACCATCATGTTTGAAAATGTATAAATTTCCTTACCCATTGTTAAGTCTCTGGTGATAAAGTATAATGACACAATCACTAACAAATAATGAAGCGAATGGACTTACTCTGTCCAAATAGCATACTTGTTTAAACATAAAAAGTTAAGAGTTATAAAATGATAGATAATATATTTCATTTCTTCAAATACTAAATTTTGAACGTTAACTTACGTTGCTCCTTTGGTTTGCCGTAAGTATTCAACTTGTTCCCTTAAACATCCGTCTGCTTTTTTCATAGCTACGCCCGTCGACCATCAGTCATTGTTCGACACTTGACCCTTTTAATCATTGAGCTTGGGGAAGTATAGGTCATTATACTCTTACCTTTATCCTCCGGTGTTCTTTACTGCCACTCCATATGAAACAATTTTTTCAAGGCTTTTAGCCATGTAGGCATTTTCTTTGACAAGTTTCTCATTTTCTTGTTGAGCAATGTGCGGTTTCTCAACTATATCCAGATGTTCAAGGTTGGGTGGTTCTAGTACAATTGTGTAGCAGAAGGTATGTTCCGCCTCTTCCAACTTTTTTCAAAGTTTCATTTTCCATCTGCAATTGCTTAATGTAATTGTCCCTCTCTGCTATCTCAAAGTAAAATGCTCCAGACCTTCTTGTTCTCCTCCTCCAATCTTTCAATTTCTTCACTTATCCTTTTGTAAACTAGTTTTCATCGCCAGCTTTATCTTTTTGCGTTGTTACTTCCTTGTCCTCATCTACCTTAATATTATAAACCGGTGATCATCTTCGAAAATAATTCCGCAATAGAATTTTGTATTTGAGCAGTTGGCGATCAATCCCACCAATTTCTGTGTAAGGTGTAGACTGTAGGATGGAATAGCAGAGTCAACAGAGTGCATTTATCATCCCTTTCCAACCTTGAAGTATTGTCAACACACTCTTTTCTCGGTGATATCCTAGAATCTCTTTTGATGTCTTGCCTTCTTGAACCATTTTGGATGCTCGAATCCACCATCTCATTCACTTTTTCTTGATTTATGACTTCCTGCTCCTTCATTGTGATCATCACATTAGCCACCCCACTCAGTCCATCATCCACAATGTCGCACGTTACCTCCACGTACTCATCATCACTTGAACACCGAACACAGGCAATTCCGTCACCATCGATTCAACTCTGTTATTCTTTATCTCCTTATTTGATGTGTTATCTTCAAGTGTTCACTTTGTCAAATATTGTATTTCTATAAGTCAATGATTTCCCATGATTTGCCTCTCATTTGACGTAGCTTTCAAAAGTATTTTGTTCACCTAAAAATGATCTCACATTTTGTTAATTACAAACTATTTGCTACAACAATAATGTAATTTGCATCTAGTTTGGAATACTTACATGATCTTTTTCGACAGCCTCACTCGCGGGAGAATCTTGTTGATTACATTCATATCCTAGTTTAGAAATCTAGGAAATGATGCATCGATCTTTGCTTCAACCAAATCGGTGTGTTCACATAACCACATCTATCAAACCAAAAATATTAGATTAAATTCATACATATCTTATTGTAATAGATTCTAATCATTTGATAAATATAAAATATCTTACCGGCAGATAATTGCACAACCTCCAGCCTTCATCTTCTTACTAGACAAGATCTGGGCTTTTAATAATTCCACTATATAAGTACTCAAATCATAACTGCATATATATTCCATTTCTTCCAGATACACGCTTCTATGGAAGGAACACGACCCATTTTGGAATGGTGCTAGACATGATACCATAATGTAATAGTGTAACATGTACCTAGCTACATCGTTTATATCCTTAGCATCACTATCTATAATGGCCTTAATTTTTGGAAAACTACGGTCTTATACATGACAAGCGGGGTATCCAGTACCTCAATCGACTTTTATAAGATTTTTTTACCCATTTTGGTACCACGTATTGCGCTCCCATGTTAGATCGTGTTTTTAGTTTTGATGAGTTAAAGTGTATAGACTAGAACTAGATCATGTAAATAAGATGACCAGTTGAGAATGTATAGAACAAATGAGGTCGTAAACAATAGTGCTAGGCCGATCGACTAGGTAGTGCTAATGAAGTCACCGAGGTCGAGAAAGAGAAGGTCATCTCAAGACGATCTTGAAAAGATCATCTATTAGAGAGAATAATGAAGAGCTCAAGATGAGGTCAAGACCAGTGAATAGAATAAGAAAGGCAAGTCTTCACCAAGTCAACAAAGCAGACGACTAACTCAAGATCACTTGAAGTCGAGATAGTTTTCAAGATAAGTATGTTAAGCGGTTTTAGTTTGTTATAACAAACTAACCGTCTTACAAAGCTTATAAATAGGAGTAAGCACGCTCTAAAAAGAACTCTTAGCACTCACAATTCGATATTACGTTTTCAAAGCACTCACGAGTTTCTAAAAAAACTTTTCATTAAATTTCTAAGTGTTTAAAGAACACTTCTCTATATATCTTCAAATACATTCTCGCACCGTAGCTTTCTGATTTCTAGATAGATTGATAGTTTGAAGATAGGAAGAAGAAGATCTTCAAGTTGTTGTAATTGTAATCTCCACTAAGTAAATGAGTGAGTAAGTAGTCGAGGTCCTTCATCGAGTTGAAGAAGGAGAGTGGATGTAGGATCATTTTATCCGAACCACTATAAACCCCGTGTCTTTTACTTTCTGAATTTATCTTTCTGTTGATATTCAATTGCTTAAACAAAATCAATCTCATCGCTTTAGATCCTTGTTAAAAGTGTAAGGATGTATACTATAAGCCTAGCTTTACTGTATGAACATCTTTTGATTTGAGATTTTTATGATCAAAATACTTTTTTATGATTGTTACATATATCATTGTTTTGTCCAGATTAATCTATACCGTAGATAATATGGTGTATGGTGTCACACGTAAGATCATGCTATCAGTTCCTAGATTATAAATAATAGCTCGCAACCAAGATGGATTTGGACAAACCATTGGAACGGTTGTGGTGTAATTTGGTATTAGTCTATCTTGACTATAAAATTACACTAGTACATTTTGTATGTATTGAGCAGACCATATGAGGTTGTTCAATTTGTACCGACTATATAAAAGAACAAGACCTCTGTTATTATGGATGTACGTCTTCTTAATCCCTATATAATAACAGCACGTGTACTCGGTGTTTGTTTCTTTAATTTGTCAATGGGTGATATTTATTAAATCAATAGGCTCGGTCAATTGGGAGATAGCACCGTTTATATGGTGTGCCGTTGATTATAGAAGGAATTTGTGTCCTAATTATTTAGGATGATGATGTCCCCTTGAGGAGCTCATAAAGATTATTATGTAAACCCCGCAGTGGATTTAATCCGACATAATAATAAAGATGAGTGGTACTACTCTTGGAATTAGACATAAATTAATTAAGTTGTCGAATTTAATTAATTTATGGACATTCGATATCTTAAACACGAAAAATAAGCGTACACATAATAAAGGAGCCCATATTATAATATTGGATTAGGACGGTAATTCAATTATAACTCTTTAGTGGACCGAGTTATAATTGATGGGCTTAAGTTGAGTGTTCGGATTGAACACAGGATGTTTAGGCCCATCAGAGGCCCAACCCTAATTCCTCCTTAGGGTCCCTATTGTAGCATATAAATAAACCCTACATCGAGCCTCTAGACATGTGAAAAAACGTGAGATCGAGAGAGAGGCGGATTCTCGATTCCTTGGAGGATCGTCAACCACTCGGCGTCCAAGGGAAATGGATAGGGATACGGCGTAAGATCGTGAGGTTCGTGGCTCATCCTTGATCCGTAGTTCACCATAGAATCGGCTCCGATTTCACCGATTAAGGTGAATAGGTATGTTTTATTTTTTCACTGCGTTTTATGCATGTGATCTCAAATTAGATAATCGCTAGAGTCGGCGATCCGGCGGTTCCAACAAAAAGATTGAGTTAAAATCAAGTTTCCATTGTTTGTCTCGGTTTCTTGAATTGATAATCTGAATTTTGGGAAAAATTTAGATAATCTATTCAAACCCCACCCCTTCTAGATTATCTCTGGGAGGTGTACTTAGCTGCTTGTAATTACTCAATCTCGGACCAACAAGTGGTATCGGAGCAGTGTTAAGTTGTTTCGATATTTTTTTGTGCAGGAAGTTTCAAACTATTTTGTGATCATCTTTTTATTTTTTATTCACAAACAGAACTAATAAGTGTCATTGAGTTTCTTGTTTACCATGTCTTCTATCAAGAGCAAAAAGACTAGGAGTCTACCAGAATTTTCCATAGAAGACTATGATTCTTGGAAGTTCAGAATGGAGAACCACCTAAAAGCTATTCATGATCGAATGGAAGAGGTCTTGGAAGAAGACCCCATAAAATTGTATCATGGAGGAGTAAGTGATTGTATCGGAACTTCGTAAACAAGAGTCGACGAGAAAAGAAAGGAGCCGATCGACCAATGATGAAAGGAAAATTCACAACTTAGATCGTAGCAAGAACTGAAATAATCGAGACACTTAGCAAAGATTGGATTGAGAAGGTCAAAAGATGCAAAACTGCAAAGGAGATGTGGGAAACCTTGGCTAATGTATATGAAGGATCGTACCAAGTCAAGGAAAACAAATTACAATTTGTGTTGCACACATTTGACACTTTCAAAATGAAAGAAGGCGAGACTATTGATCAATTGGATGTCGATTAACAAATCTTCTCAACAAGGTCACAGATTTGGGAAAGACCTACACGAAAAGGAGATCAACAACAAAATTCTCGAGATCCACGACTAAGAGATGGAGAGAGAAGGCCAATATCCTTAAAGTAACTCAGAACTTATCTTCAATCTCACATCATACGTTATTCTCACATCTTAAGGCATTGGAGTATGATATTCAAATTGAAAATGAGGAGGACGAAGCCGAGTCGTCTACTTCAGAAAGACATTTACATTCCTTCATTAGGAAGGGTCTAAAAAGTATCCAAGGCTTCAAACTTATCAATCAAGGAAGAGATGGCCTTATTAACCAAGAGGTATGATCGTTTGAGAATGAAATATAACCGTAACAAGTTGAAATTTGATGCTAAATCAACGATGATGAGAGAAGTAGAAATCAGACAAGAAGGTACAATTCACTTGTAAAGAAGAATCCTATTAGTCCTAAATCGGATCGAGGAGACACTTGTTACACTTGTAACAAGCTAGGGCATTTTAGTTATGACTGTCCCCGGTGACTCCTAAAGAAAGAGAGGAGAAAAAGAAGAAAAGAGATAGACGCTTTGCAGATCGTGAGGGCCCTTCTTGCTGAGGAAAAGAATCAAGAAAATCATCATCATCATCATCTAATTTTGGATCGATGATGAAGTCTGCCTAATGGTAAAAGAGGTAGATTCCTATTCTTTATCGATAATGAGTCTTATAAATCAGTCTCGTATAATGATCAAACTGTAATCAAGGGACTTTTGAAAGATCTAAAAATGTCTTTAAGTTCTTATAAACAATTGGAGACTGAAAATTTAACTATGAAAGATCAAGTTCAGCCTCTAATCAAAGGCAAACAAGTTGTAACCTACTCTGAGTCTAAGGAAACATTCAAGGGGGAGTATTTACCCCAGTGCCGAGGCTAGTACATCAGCTAGTTTGTCTCGAAAGATTAGAAGAAAAATTAAAGTCTCTAAAAGCTAAATTTGAAGTGGTATGTAACGAGAATGAGGCAATTACGAAGACTAATGAGGAGCTTGTCTTCAAAATGAGTCAACTTAATAACTCACAATTAGCTATAGACCACATTTTTAGAACCTCACAAAAATCTCATGATAAAATAGGTCTTGGCTATGATAGGAATAATAAACCGAAACTTTGAAACCAAGGAAATTTGTGAAAGCTGCTGAAACATCAAAAGGAATTAATGTTGGACCTTGGAAACTACAGAGTCGATAAGGACCGCTTCTCCTAATCTGAAAAATAAGAATCAGATGAGGAATCCTAATCGATGAAGAAGGTTTCAAGAACCAAGATTAAGAGGAACTCTTATTATAGTTCTTTTGATGGAAGAAGCATGTTATCCTTTATTTCCAAAGTACAAGAAAATCACCAAATCGACTTCAACAAATTCTCATATAAGTTTGATATATTTGTTGACAGATTTGGCATAACTTCAATCTTATTTGTTATTGAACAATGAGATGTTTGTTTGGATACCTAAAGTGATTATTGACCTTAAAGGACCCCAGATCACTAGGGTACCTCTTACTTAACTGCTTTGTAGGAATTCTAGGGACTATCTTTAAAAGAGGAAATTCTAGCTTCCATCCGGTACATCGACAAGAATCGCTCTCAGCACATGACTTGTGAGAATAAGCTATTATCAAGTTTTAAGAACATTGATGGTCCTAGAGTCTTATTTGGTGACAATAACTACGGACAGACCAAGGGAGTTGGCACCTTAATTATAGGTGATGTCCAGTGTACGAGGTTTACTATATAGAAGGTTTGAAACATAATTTGTTATCTGCTTTCCCAACTCTGTGATAAAGGTTTTCATGTTAGATTTTCTAAAGATAAGTGTGATATCTTAGATAGTTCCTCGACAAGGTACTCTTAATCGGCTTTACATGGTAATGTCTATGTGGCTAATTTTAATAGTTGCTTTGTCTTGTAGCTAAAGGTGGAGATGACCCTAGTAGTTGTTGATGATCACCTTTCAGCTTTAGTGGAAGGAAGTATACCCTAGTAGTTGTTGATGATTTTTCAAGATATACTTGGGTAATATTCCATTTCAAGAAAAATGAGACTGTGAACAAGATCCCAGATCTGTTCAAACAAATTCAAAATGAAAAGGGTGTTAATATTATTAAAATAAGGAGTGACAAGGGAATTGAGTTCTTGAATTTTTGTTTATCTAACTATATAAATGAGAATGGAATAGTGCATGAGACATCTTTAGCTAGAACACCACAGAATAGAACACTTAAAGAAGCAAATGAAAGTGTTAGTGAACATGGAACACCTCATAGGTTCTCGCCGAGGCTATCAACACACCGCTACACTCGTAAAAGATGCTTACAAGTCAAGAACAAGGGTAAGATAGCTTATGAACTTTGGAAAGGTAAGGTTCCAAGAATTTCATATTTTCGTGCTTTTGGGTGTAAGTGTTTCATCCATAACAATGAGAAGTCTAAGTTAAGGACTTTTGATGCTAAGGCAATTGATGGGATATTCATAGGATATTCCAACACTTCCAAAGATTTCAGAGTCTTCAATAAGATAATTCTTTGTGTGGAAGAAACTCCCGATGCGGTGTTTGATGAACTTCATACTTTTTCGTATAAGGTAAATCAAATTACTAATGATCTAGATAGAGTTGAACTAAATAAAACTAAACAGGGGAAAACTTATCTCGCCTAGTTTTGATTCAGATTCAGATGATGAAGAATCCCCATCCGGGAATCGGAAGGCAACTTCACTTTGCTCCATCCGAGGAGACTCCTCCGACATCATCTCCGATCAGCCATGCATGAAGAACCGCATTAATTTGAAAGACAAAATGTTTGGGAGCTGGTGCATAGACCCATACATAGAAAGATGTTAGGCACCAAATGGGTGTTTAAATATAAAACAGATGAAAACAACGTTATTGTTCGTACTAAGGCCGGACTAGTAGCACAGGTTACTCACAGTTTGAGGGGATAGACTATGATGAAACATATGCTCCAAGGCCAAATTAGAAGCAATAAGGTTGTTTTTAGCATTTGCTGCCTATAAATGTTTCAAAGTCTTTCGATGGATGTCAAGGACTAATAATAAAGTTTATAAACTTCACAAGGCACTATATGGATCAAGCAAGCACCCCGAGCTCGATACGATACCCTGTCTGAATTTTTGATATCAAGTGGATTTTCTAAAGGTAAGATAGATAGAACACTGTTTAGAAAAGAAGTCGATGGTAACATCTTATTAGTTCAAATCTATGTAGATGATATTATATTTGGTTCACCCAATCGGCTTTATGTGAAGAGTTTAGTCTTCTCATGAAAAGCAGATTTGAAATATCTATGATGGGAGAGTTAACATACTTTCTAGGCTTGCTGATTAGGCAGACAAGTAGAGGGATCTTTATACATCAGACTAAATGTGCAAAGGACCTCATAGATAAGTTTGGGATGACTACTAGTAGAGAAGTTAAAATACATATGGCAACTAACTTCTCTATGGATTCAGATGAGAATGGGATACCCACTGATGCAACGGAGTATCGTGGATTGATAGGATCCTTGTTATATCTCACCGCAAGTAGGCCGAGATATAGCCTTTGCGGTTGGGGTGTGTGCAAGGTTTCAATCAAATCCTAAGAAAACTCACATGGAGACAAACTTAAGAAAATCCTAAAGTATCTTGGCTATCTAAGATACAAACTTGATTGCAACCTCCACAACCGAAGTCAATACATGGCGGTGGTAGTTGGTGCTCTCGGCTTCTCGGGATAAGTCGGCGGCTTAGGGATTATAATATTCTCACATCGTCATGCCTATTTCTAGTGATAGTAATAGTGCAATAGCTATGACATACAATCATGTTTTGCATTCCAGTATGTAAGCATATAGATATAAGGCATTACTTTATTAGGGATCATGTTGAGAGGAATGATATTAGGATAGTAAAGATAGCAATCGTGTCACAGAGAGCGGATATGCTTACAAAACCCTTAGCTGAGTCTAGATTTAAGGAACTCGTGTTTTGAATTAGGATTACTTGAGGCATCCTTAGCTGATTTATGATTGCTATTGTATGTGTCTTGTATATTCTTTCTTTTTTTCTTTTTTTTTTTTCTTTAAATCATGTCTAGAAAGAATTATCAGACTTGGTATGTGTCAAAAGACAATCACAGAGCTGATATTATTGATCACCTTTCAAAAGGAATCAAGAATTAAGGATTAATCATGTTGACCTTATCCGACTTGATAATTTCTTATTCGACAATAAGTAAATCGAGACAAGAACATAATCACTGATCTCTTTAAGAATCGAGTGAGCTTATGTAACTTGTCCGACTTACTCTGGCTACTAATGGTTTCTTAAGTTTGTGTATCTGCAGGAACAAGTTATAAATTAGCATTGTTAGATCAGTATAAACCTTCTCTTCGATGAACCTCCTCATCTAAACAAAACCTTTTATTGTTTTCTTTTAAATTGTTTTCAAAATTACTCTCACAAATTTCATTTATTTCAAAATCTTTCGGATGAGTTGTTCTTTTGAAAACCACACCTGAGTCTAATATTCTTTTATACTAGTTATATTTGGATATAAGACTTGGTTTATTTAAAATAAAGGCATGAATTTAACTCGATTTTAAA
The DNA here is from genome assembly GCA_030762865.1 of Paraleonurus japonicus. Classification (NCBI taxonomy): domain Eukaryota; kingdom Viridiplantae; phylum Streptophyta; class Magnoliopsida; order Lamiales; family Lamiaceae; genus Paraleonurus; species Paraleonurus japonicus. The sequence continues at coordinate 27,378,253 of CM061060.1, forward strand.
TATTCTTTGTTTTTCAAAATAATCGAGACTTGAAGAAATTTTCAAATCTAAGACAAGGTCATATTTTACCAAGTCTGTTAAAACCCCGATCTGAAATAGGAAACTTTTATGCAAAGAAAGGTATATTTCGGAAACTTACGTCGGGTATACTTACTATCTCTGGATAAAGTAACCCTATTGGCCGTCTAATCCGTAGCACAGGCGATTACTTTTACAATTTCAAGATGAGTTAATGCCATGCACCGGAGATGAAGCGACTATTTTATATAGCCGTTGATATATTCCACGCGACGATACCAATGAACGGTCAAAATTAATCCCGATCTTGCCACGTATCCATCTTCTCCGATTTTCCCTCTCTCTCTCTCTCCTTCATTTAAAAACATACCCTTTGTCATTTCAAAATCACTTTTACAAATTCCTACCACTGAAATTACTGCAAATCCTCTTCTCCGAAATTTCTTACCATTATAGTTTTCAAATGGCTTCCTCTTCTTCAAAATCTCCTAAACCCACCTTTATATCTACCCGTAAATCCAATTTCAAAATGAACACGAGACCTTCAAGAACAAACTAAAGGCTGAGATGTATGTCGATTTCGACACTACTCGGGATTGAGAATTAGGGAGATTCTCGGATTATTGGAGGCGTCAAAGCTCGGGGGTTTGGTTCGTTAAAATCAAGCAAAACAAGACCATGGATCTAATCGGAGCAGAGTTCCTAGCCAACCGCAAATTTTCCGATGATGGCTTCGACATTGAGGTCGATGGGACTCGATTGTCATTCACTAAGATAGTTGTGGCCAGGATCTTTGATACATCGGTGGAGGGTATGAATCCGATGATGTACAAGGAAGAAGAATGGAAATAGTCCTTTGAGATGGTTGCGAGGGTAACCCATAGAGGTGTTAGGAGGGATTTGAAGAAGAAACTCCTTAGGAGGAAGTACGGGTTATTGATGACCATTGTCACCAAATCTATTTTAGGTGATCAAAGCTCGCACGATGGTTTGTCAAAACCTAGACTCTGCTGCATGAGAGCGATAATTGATGGAGTCGGGGTGGACTAGGTGGATGTGTTGATTAGGAGGATGAAGGAAGAAAAATAGAGGTTGACATTCAACCCTGTTTCGGTGATTGGACTACACCGACAATCGTGAGCTTGTTCAACAAGATCACGGTCTTGATTGAGGGATGAACAAGATTGTGGATCGAAGGAGGGATGGAAGAAGTATTCTAAGCGAAGGGGCTGCTCACAAAAAATAAGAAAATTGGTGGCATGCCGGACTCGGATGACGTGTCGATGAGGCAAGGGACCAGCAGTGCGGCAGCGGCGAGGAGGCAGAGAGAGGCCAGTGTTGTTCTGAAGTTGTCCCAGAGGCTGAAGGAGTAGAGCTCAAGTGCCAGCCCAATTTCTTTGAAAGAGTAAAGGCTGCAGGCGCCTCTCCGGAGGAGGCCTAGGAGAAGGCTTGTAAAGGCCTCGAGACAAGAAGGAGCAAGAGGAGTCGTCTACCGCCTTCGAGTTTGTTGCCATTGGAGGCAATCTCCTAGAGGTGTCTGCTGGCTGTGGCCGAAGCCGAGGCCTTGGAGGAGCCGAGCTCGAAAAGACCCAATCATGCGGAAAAGATCATCTCCATAGGCACCTCTTGCTCCTCTTCTTTTAAATTTACTCCCTCCCCCTCACCAACTCACTCTGCAATGAAAAGGTAGTCTTGGCTGCTACTTCCGAGCCTTTAAATCAGCCAATCTCCCTCCTATTCAAATAACACCTACGAAACCCTAACCACGTCTATCCCACCCCCATCCGAATCTGTTCCCCTTCCCATAGTCCCCGTCTATCAACCCACACCCCTAACCACAATCACCCCTATCATCTCTCCACATACTACATCTCCTCCCCCTCCACCCACAACTGAACCTACAACCTCCTCATCTCACCCACCATCCCCACCACCCACAGATATCCCACAAACTCATTCCCAATCCCAATCAGCTAAGCTCCCACCAGTCTAAATTCCGGATATCTCTCACTCTATCTTTGGAGATATCCGGCCAACCTCTCCCTCTCCTCGAACTCCCTCTTCTTCTTCTTCATCCGAATGCTCCTCTAAGGATGAAGACGGTGATAGCCCTCTTTCAGCCATCTCCTCTGCCTTCTCGAACCTTCACAAAAAGATCAACTCTAAGGTAGAGAGGCTGGTTGCAAAGAGAACCAAGCACATAGTCGGGCGATCCGAGACACGATGATAGCCAACATGCGAGTAGCTGAAGTGAACGTCACCGTAAATGTAGCTGGAAAATCAAACTCCATGTTGGCTGAGCGTCCGAGTAGTTTGGAGGAGGAGGTAAAGCTGCTGAAGGCGAAGGTAGGCGAGGACAATGCGATTGTCGTGGATGCCATATCCATGGACAAGTCTCCGACTTCCGAGTGCGTTGCTCCTCATTAGAGACTCCAGCTGCAGACCCTCAAAGATGAAGTCAAAAGGGGAACCAGCCGAGGCAAGAAAGGTTGGAGGCCCTCACAGTGGTGTCAAGGCCAACACCGATCACCTGAATCTCAAGGCGTACACGGTGAGCCGGAGGCCGCTAGGCGTAAGTAAAGATCAAGTCCGATGAGCTTACCGCCCTTCACCGAGGGTTGCCCAGATCGAGAATGCTATAAGGGAGGATGAAGCGAGGAGAAAAAAAGAGGAGGAGGAAAAAAAGCAGCTAAGCTAATGGCTCGCATTAAAGAAGCCGAGAAAATTCCAGAGGCCGAAGCAAAGGAAAAGAAAAGGCTGTCGAGGAGACGCCACGGTGAAGCTTTATCTACAAAATCTGCCAAAGCCGAGAAAAGGAAAAGGGAGCCTAATTACTCCAACTTATCCGAGGAGCAGATACCAACTTAAGCGGTGATTAGGGTGAATTATTGCATGAGTTTTGAGTGATTTAAATGCATAAAATGATGAAAAGTATTACCGTTTAAGCTTAAAAGTATAAAGTATCACTTCTTATGCTTAAAAGTATTACTAATGCATTCCGTTCGGTTTTTATCTCGTTTTTAGAGTTTCCGGTGAAATTTGACGAAATGGAAAGTATCGGAATTCATATGGCGACGAGACGAATGTGTAGGGCGAAAATGGGGGTCGGAGGTGCCTATTGGGCCTAAAAATTTCCTAGGCTTGACCTAGGATCGAGCTTGGGAAGCCTCGAGTCGAGGCTGAAGGCCAAGTTAAAAACTAAATTTCGAAGCTCCCTCGAGTCTAGTGGTCAGTCCTCGAGTCGAGGATTAGCAAAGCTTGACTCGAGGGCTAGCCCTTGAGTCGAGCGCGTGCCAAGCGGGAATTTGTTGTTTTTTCGACCAATCCAAGTGAGACACGTGGCAAGGCGGTTATATACATATATATATACATGAAAATACACGATTTTCAGATGGTTTTTGTGGTTTTTGATCAAGAGGGAGAGAAGAAGATCAAGAACATACACTTTCACACACATATAGCTAGGGTTTCGATTTATTCTTTAATTTAGACGATCAACGATTATTTTTTTATGATTGGACGCCAACTAGGTGATATTCTTCCTTTAATTTTAGTTTTATCGGATAAATTTCTTGTTATGACTTTCGCCTATTCAATTAATTTTATGGATTCATTTTCTTTAATTATGATCAACTAAATTCCTAGTGCTAGGGTGTTTTGATGCATATGGGTGATTGATTTTGTGAGGAATTATTATGGGTGATTTTGATTGTTGATTAATTGATTGGATTGATGAGGTTTGATTGATTTATTTATTTAATTAATTTCTAATTCCATGCATAGTTGTTTAATTATCGCAAGGAGACTTGGGTATTTAGATAACTCATTTGGGTGAGGGAATTAATTGGGTAATTAGAGTTAATGTTGGGTTAACGCAAGGAGACTTGGTTAATTCCATTAGAAATACATCAACTCCACATTAATTGCTTAGATTAGTAGTTGGGTGATTAGTGAAGAGACCATAGGTAAGGTGCCTTAGTATCGAAGGGAGGCACGCTAGGGGAACCTATTGACTCGTGCTCTAGCCCCGGGAGGAAAGGGTGACTTAGTCCTCTCAAACATTCGCGTTTAAACCGTAGCGTAATTTCTAGGCTTACCGAGTATGAAATTATTGTTTGATTAAAAGTTTGCTCTTATTAATTGATTAACATGACAAATGTTCATTTGAATTCGTTGCATGATTGATACCCATTTGTTGATAAGCACCCGAGCATGTCTTTATTATTGATTGAATTTCGTTGTTAGTAGAATTTAGTTATTTAATTAGTTAAGTATTTGCATAAAACCAATTGATCCTATTATAAGACTTGTGCTACAATTAAGAATAAATTAGTAAATTTAGGGCTATCTCACACTTGATTTCGTGGATCAATAATTTAACCGGGTAACTTACTAGCTACATGATCTCTTTACACTTGAAGGGTGAGTGTTGACTTTTAAGCTTATCAAGTTTTTGGCGCCGTTGCCAGGGAATCGGTGTTTGAGATAACTTAGATTGAAAGTTGAAAGTAGTTGATAGTGCCTTTTATTTTTGTTTTATCTTGTTCTTGCTTGCCTTGTGAGAATTTGATACTTGGTTGTTTTCTAGGTGTGTATGAACACAAGATCAAGGGTTATTGAACTAATTCCCTTGAACTTGGAGATCAAAGGCACCGCAAGGAGAAACTGAAATCATCGAAGGAGCTCAAGCTCGAGCAAGAGAAAGAGAACGTGAAATGGAGAACAACGACCAAGATGTGGTGAAAGGAGAGAGAATGGAAGAGCAAATCAAAGAGAGCTTCCAAGAGAGAATCCGAGGGAAAGACCAATCTGGGAGTATTTCGAGCCTCCAGTCCAAATCCACTATGACGGGATAGCTCGTCCACCATTGACGGCTAATAATTTCAAAATCAAGCCGGCATTGCTGCACATTCTCCAAAGCAAGCAATTCGGTGGAGATCCCAAGGAGGACCCGATCGTCATATTGCTCAATTCCTTGAGTATGTTGATACGGTGAAGATGAATGGAGTGTGGGGATGATTGGAGAGCTCGTCTCTTCACATTTACTTTGAGAGACCGGGCCAAGGATTGGATTGCCTCTCTACCACGAGATAGCTTGGGTTCTTGGGAAGAATTGAGTAAGAAATTTCTCTTGAAATTTTTCCCACCTTCAATGACTCTCCAATGCAAGACATTGATTGCTCAATTCCATCAAATGGAGGAGAACATGCATGAAGCTTGGGAGAGATTTAATAGCTTACTTCGGAAGTGCCCTCAACATGGTTTCGTAGATGAGCAAATAGTGAGTTTTCTCTATTATGGACTTGATCCGCCATCTCGGAGAACTCTTGACTCAAGTGCGGGTGGATCACTCTTTGACAAGTCCGGTAGAGAAGCTAAAGAGTTGATTGAGAACATAGCTTGCAACACCGCAAGTTGGCCAACCGAGAGAAGAGGTCACTTCAAGATTGGTCAAGTAGAAGAGAATGAGACGTTTAAGGTGCTAGCTAATGTGGTTCAAAAGTTGGCTACAAAGGTGGATGATATTGTAGAAAGTGGCATGAGAAGTGGAATGGGGGATGGAAATTATCATGTGTAAGAGGTGAACTATATGGGAAGACCATCATATCCTCATGGAAATTTTCAACGGAATTAATTCCCTAACCAAGCCTCTCCACAAAATTACCAAAATCGATATCCCAACAATCCTCCACCAAATTTCCAAAATCAAGTCTCTCAACCACATCCATATCCCTCAAACAACCCTCCATATAGTCCCAACTTTCTAAGGTATGAGAACTTATCATACTCAAACCCAAAAGCCGCTCTTACATTGCCTCCGGGAATTGATCCGGTGCTCGTGCTCCCAACAATGAGGGAAAGCTAAGCCTTGAGGATTTGCTCACGAGTTTCATGGGATCTCAAAATCAAAAGATGGAGAATATGGAGAACATTGTGAGTTCTTTGGCCAATCAAGTCAAGAACCTAGAGTTCCAAATTGGTCAAGTTGCTTCTTCAAGTGGAGGAAATCAAAAGGAAAACTTCCCTCTACTACGCAAGTGAACCCGAAAGAGCATTGTATGGCAATTAAACTCCGGAGTGGTACTCATTATGAAGGTCCAAGCATGCCGGTTGAGGAAGATGGGGAGAAAATTGAGAAAGAAGTTGGTGTTGAAGTTGAGAAAGAAGTTGGTGGTGAAGAGAAGGAAGAATTGAAAGAAGAGAAGAAAGAAGAAAGAATTCCCAAGTGGAAGAAAGCAAGAGAGCTGAGAAAAGAGAAAGAGAGAAAAGAGCTTGAAGGTGCCAACATTGAATGTGATGCATGGGGGTACCAAAGACTTATGTCCCACCACCATATCCACAAAGGTTCATGAAGCAAAAGCTCGATGAGAAATTCTCAAAGTTCTTGGAAATCTTCAAGAACGTGAATGTCAATGTACCTTTGTTGGATTCTCTTGAGGAGATGCCTACTTATGCTATATTCTTCAAAGAATTGATCACCAAGAAGAGAAAGATTGATGAAGTGGAGATGGTGCGCTTATCCATGAAATGGAGTGCTCTTATTCAAAAGAGTCTACCTCAAAAGTTGAAGGATTCGGGAAGCTTCACGTTGACTTATGAGTTGGGTAATGGTGAGAAGAAGAAGGCTCTTTGTGACCTTGGAGCTAGCATTAATTTGATGTCATTATCTATCTATGACCGTTTGAAGCTCGGTGATCTTAAACCAACCCACATGGCCCTACAACTAGCCGATAGATCATTCGTTCATCCGAAAGGAGTTGTAGAAGATGCGGTGGTGAAGGTGGACAAATTTAGCTTCCATGCGGACTTTGTGGTGATGGAGATGGAAGAGGATCCCAATATTCTCTTAATCCTTGGGAGACCATTCTTGGCTACTAGTGGAGCTACAATTGATGTGAAGGAGGGAAAATCAAGCTCAAAGTGGATGATGAAGAAATTTCATTCTCCATGAGCATTAAAGATCCTCCAAAAACTAGCTCAATTCATTCTATACTTTCTATCTCTCATTTTATTGATGATTCTCATTGTTCAAGTAAACTTGATGATGCTAATGATAATTCTCTTTGTGTGCTAGGAAAAAAAAAGTGGAGGAGGAGAAGGATTGGTTTGACAAGAAGAAGAGAAGAAACAAGAGAGGGAAACATCATCATGCTTCATCCTCCATGGAAGTGGGTGGAGTGAAGATGAAATGGATTGAGGAAAGTTGAGCAACTCAAGCTCCGTCCGGCATAGGACGTTAACACTAGCGCTAGATGGGAGGCAACCCATCGTTTTCTTGCTTTCATTTTATTTATTTATTCTTTTCAATAAATTGGTGTGATTTATTTTTGTGTTTCTTGTAGGAGGTTGAGGTGTGCAAGTGAGGCTTGGTGAGTTACAAGCTTGAAGATGAGAGGAATTTTGAAGCCTTTACGGTACCACACCTTCTCTAGACTTAGACTTGTCTAAGTTTGGGGGAGGTGTGCCTCTTTGCCTCTTTTATTTTCATTATGTGCTCATTTGGATTTCATAGTGGGTAGTTGTGTGCAACTTCACCTAGCTAACTACCTTTTCCAAACTTTTAATTGCTTTGCAAAAAGTTTGGGGAGGGGGTGTGTTAGTTAGCAATGTTTGTTGCACCAATTTGCCTCTCATTTGTAATGAGAAAATTGTGTGAAAATTTTCGTGAATGTGGATCTTAAATGTGGATTTCATTCATATCTTTGAGTTTATTTTTGTGAATTTGATAAGGTGTTATGCTTGGAAGTATGTACGTGGCATATTTATTTTGATTGATGGATATGATGAACTTGTGATGTGTTGATGAGTTGATGAGTTGATATGTTGCTTGATGCTAGCATGAGAAGTTGTCTTGTGATGATGAGTGTGATGAAGAATGCTTTCTCTTTGTTCATTTTAAGCCCGTGAGCTTTTGAGCCTTTTAAATCGTGCATGAAAAACGGTTTGATTCCTTGTTGAGTGCATCAATTACAATTTTGCATGCTAGAACTTGCCTATAGACTTGTTGAAGTCGAGTTTTGTGTGGATCTATGAAGATGATTTGAGGTCATGTTTGATTTGTTAAGCCACTTAGCCAAATTTTACCCCACCAATGTCATTGATTTCCCTAGTAAGCCATTTTGTGCCTTAAAGCCTTATTCTTTGGTAAGCTTGTGAAATTAAGCCATTTTGCCTATCCTTATAAGCCTTTGCTCCCATATGTTGAGTAGAGCATGATTGTTGGCAAATGAATGGTGAAGTGAAGTTGAAAAGTGTGGTGGTATGACTTGGATAAGTATGTTGAGATGAATAAAGAAAAGAGGTTGAAGAAAAAAATTGAATTAAAAAAATGATGAAGAATCATGAGAAGAAAAAAATTCAATTTGAGCTTGAATGCAAAAGAAAGTCTCAAAAGGAGTTTGGTGGTGAATGACATGTGAAAAGGAAGAAAATGAAAGAAGGAGATGTGTTTGTTGAGATGATGTGTAAATTGCATTTGCATTATTTGATCAACATTCATTGCTCTACTAACATTGAGTCACTATTTCCAAATTCACCTACCCCATCCAAAGAGCCTTCATTACAACCTTGTGAAAAGACCTCTTTGATTCATAGTTAATACACAACATGACGATTGAGATTGAGTCTTGTGGCAAGCCTATGGTGTGTATGGTTGTGATTTGATGAATGAGTGCTTTATTGTCTGTATACACTTGAGTGATGAGAGATACATTTATTGGAAGGAGCATTGAGAAAATATTTGAATTTGCATCTTATCCAAGCATGACATTTTTGAGTGTTCGTTGAAAGTGACATTGAAAACTTATATTCACTAATGAGTTTGATTGTCCAAATTTCGTTCTTTGTGCCATGTGACATAGTTGCAATCAATTCACCCTTTGTGCTTATTTATTTTGTTGCTCGGGATGAGCAACACTTTAAGTTTGGGGGAGTTGATTAGGGTGAATTATTGCATGAGTTTTGAGTGATTTAAATGCATAAAATGATGAAAAGTATTACTGTTTAAGCTTAAAAGTATAAAGTATCACTTCTTATGCTTAAAAGTATTACTAATGCATTCCGTTCGGTTTTTGTCTTGTTTTCAGAGTTTCCGGTGGAATTTGACGAAACGGAAAGTACCGAGATTCATATGGTGACTAGACGAACGTGTAGGGCAAAAATGGGGGTCGGAGGTGCCTATCGGTCCTAAAAATTCCCTGGCCTCGACCTAGGGTTGAGCTTGGAAAGCCTCGAGTCGAGGCGAAGGCAAAGTTAAAAACTGAATTTCAAAGCTCCCTCGAGTCTAGGGTTAGGCCTCGAGTCGAGGGATTAGCCAAGCTTGATTCGAGGCCCTCGAGTCGAGGTGCGTGCCAAGCGGGAATTTGTTTTTTTCGACCAATCCAAGTGCGACACGTGGCAAGGCGGTTATATACATATATATACATGAAAATACACGATTTTCAGATGGTTTTGAGGTTTTTGATCAAGAGGGAGAGAAGAAGATCAAGAACACACACTTTCACATACACATAGCTAGGGTTTCGATTTATTCTTTAATTTAGACGATCAACGATTGTTTTCTTTATGATTGGACGCCAACTAGGTGATATTCTTCCTTTAATTTTAGTTTTATCAGATAAATTTTTTGTTATGACTTTCGTCTATTCAATTAATTTCATGGATTCATTTTCTTTAATTATGATCAACTAAATTTCTAGTGCTAGGGTGTTTTGATGCATATGGGTGATTGATTTTGTGAGAAATTCTTATGGGTGATTTTTATTGTTGATTAATTGATTAGATTGATGAGGTTTGATTGATTTATTTATTTAATTAATATCTAATTCCATGCATAGTTGTTTAATTATCGCAAGGAGACTTGGGTATTTAGATAACTCATTTGGGTGAGGGAATTAATTGGGTAATTAGAGTTAATGTTGGGTTAACGCAAGGAGACTTGGTTAATTCCATTAGAAATACATCAACTCCACATTAATTGCTTAGATTAGTAGTCGGGTGATTAGTGAAGAGACCATAGGTAAGGTGTCTTAGTATCGAAGGGGAGGCACGCTAGGGGAACCTATTGACTCGTGCTCTAGCCCCGGGAGGGAAGGGTGACTTAGTCCTCTCAAACTTTCGTGCTTAAACCGTAGCGTAATTCCTAGGTTTACCAAGTACGGAATTATTGTTTGATTAAAAGTTTGCTCTTATTAATTGATTGACATGACAAATGCTCATTTGAATTCGTTGCATGATTGATACCCATTTGTTGATAAGCACCCGAGCACGTCTTTATTATTGATTGAATTTTGTTATTAGTAGAATTTAGTTATTTAATTAGTTAATTATTCGCATAAAACCAATTGATCCTATTATAAGACTTGTGCTACAATTGCGAATAAATTAGTAAATTTAGGACTATCTCACACTTGATTTCCGTGGATCGATAATTTATCCGGGTTACTTAGTAGCTACACGATCCCTTTACACTTGAAGGGTGAGTGTTGGCTTTAAGCTTATCAAGTGGTTTTTAGTTTGTTATAACAAACTAACCGTCTTACTGAGCTTATAAATAGGAGTAAGCACAGTTCTAAAAAGAACTCTTAGCACTCACAATTCTAATATTCACGTTTTCAAAGCACTCACGAAGTTTCTAAAAAAATTTCATAAAATATCTAAGTGTTTAGAGAACCCTTCTCTGTATATCTTCAAACACATTCTCGCACCGTATCTTTTTGATTTCTAGATAGATTGATAGTTTGAAGATAGACTCAAGAAGAAGATCTTCAAGTTGTTGTAATTGTAATCTCCAGTAAATAAGTAAGTGAGTAGTCGAGGCCCTTCTTCGAGTTGAAGAAGGAGAGTGGATGTAGGATCATTTTGATCCGAACCACTATAAACCCTATGTCTTTTACTTTTTGAATTTATCTTTCTGTTGATATTCAGTTGCTTAAACAAAATCAATCTCGCACTACTTTAAATCCTTGTTAAAAGATTAAGTTAAAAACGGTTTCCGCTGTTTGTCTCTCGGTTTCTTGAATTGATAATCTGAATTTTTGGAAAAATTTAGATAATCTATTCAACCCCCCTCTTTCTAGATTATCTTTGGGAGGTGTACTTAGCTACTTGTAATTACTCAATCTCGGGACCAACATCCCATACTTTCAATTGATGTACCACCGTCACTAATCCCGAAAATGAGTTGTGCATCTCTACTCACTATAGGTATACGCTCCCCTCCAATTACAATACTTTTACTCTCAACATCAAAACACATTAGAATCTCGCCTTATGGCATCCTCATACTTGCATTATCTCTTCCCTAGTTTTTCGTGATCATTTGTGTAGATGGATGCAAACAATAGCCAAAAAGACATCAATTTCAACCTTTTTAAATGATCATTTCTAAACTTAATGCTATTTATTTTCTTAACTGCGGTTCGTAGATTCGATCTATAATAAGTCTCGTTCTTGATAACAAGAATTTCACCTATTTTACAAACAAATTTTTGTGTTAACAATAATGTATAAAAATCTCTAATTTGCAGCTGTTATATAACACTTACTTTTATAAGAATTAGACAATACATCATTACCGAAATAGTTAAGTGGACGAACCACCTTCTCCACCTTTTTTCCGTGTATCTTCATTGCATCTGATGAGGAATCATCAATAATTTTTTTCATCTTTCTACACCCCGTACTTTTGTCAATTATTAGAAGAATTTATTACATGTAATTTCAATCTAAAATATACCTTGATTCTAAACTAGATGAGTGGTGCTTCTCCTTTTTGTGTTTTGTTCTTCTCTTCCGTCGTTTTTCTACAATCACGGTGTCACTATCTCGATTCTAAAATAAAAACATGTCTCGGTATGATGTATAAACATAATGAATTGCAGCTTAATTTAGTCAACACTCAAATTGTCAACACACAAATTGTTTACCGGTTTACGTTGAGCAATAATTTTTCGTAATATGCGTACGTAAGGCATAACATATATACAAACAAAAATAAATAAAATGTAAAATACCTTATACACTTACCTTTCTTTTTGGTTGGTCTGTCAACGTATTTCATGCTACGCGAAACTACAATATTAAAGACCAACAATATTCCGTAAACGGAAGAAAGTTAGCAAATTTGAACAGATTTTTCGTATGTATCATGAACAAGTAATTTACCTCGCTTTTCGACAACTCTATCATCTATGTACTTCCTCTTTCTCGTTTTTCTTTCATCGTTGTCATCAATGTATATGATTTTCTTCCTGTGACGACCCATTCGTTGCAATTTTGAAGCCGCAAATTTCAGCTAACTCATGAGAAAATCTGTGGTTTTATGTACAAGATAATAATTTTCGTAATTCATACCTTCTTGTATCGCCGCAACTCCAAAATCCTCGGTTGAATTTGAAATCTCGATGCAAACAATTTATCGCAAGTTTTTTGCTAGTTTTGGTTCGTTTTAATTTAAAATTTGAAATTCTGATTTTGAATTTGATATCTACAATTTAGGCTGAAATCTCTATAATTTCTGCTGCAATTGTACGACGATTGTATGTCAAATCATAGCGGTCGCCGATTTTTCCCTTGTTAGTGGGTAAGGGTATTGTGGTATTTTTGTCACCAATATTTGCACCTCTGTGATATTTTTTGTGCATGCACCTCTATGTAATTAGAGGTAATGAAATGCACTTATATGTAATTAACTCTATAAAAAAGCAGATCGTATAAATTGTTCATTTCATTTTTTTAATATAGATATTTTTATTGTTTTGATTTAATAAGTTTGAAAATAGTTATATTATAATATAACATATTTCAATGTTATACTTTTGAATTCACTTGAATAATAAAATTGTTTCATATTAATAATTATACTATTTTTTATTTGTTGTACAAATATGGAGAACTTATTTTTTTCCGGCACCGTCCTTAAAATTGTAGGACCTACTCTGTACTTTGCCTTATATATACACACTAATTTTATTAGGAAAAAATGATTAATTTATGAATTCTGATACATATAATATGTTCCAGTCTCATATCTTATAGATAAACAAATATTAAAAATATATGTAGCGTTGAAATCAAGTTTTACGGTAAAACTTGGTCCACATTGAAAAATGGATTCAGTTTATCCTTCAACTATCTCGACTAATACCTTTTAGTAATATAAGTGATATCCTTTAGTTATCACGACTAATATGTTTTGTAATGTTGTCCTTATGTAATATATGTCATACTCTTTAATTATCATGATTGATAAATACCTATAGTAGTATAGGTCATACCCTTCAACCTGTCACAACTAATACCTTTTTGTTATATAAGATATATTCTTCATTTACCATGGTTTATGTTTTTAGTAATACAAGTTATACCCTTCGCTTATTACAATTAATACCTTTACTAAATAGATTAAACTTCACCATGAAATATTTTGATAGTAGACTTTGCCAAAAAAAAAAAAAAGCACTTGTGCAAGACGATTTTACGTAAAAATAATTCACAAATTAGTATAAATTAATATATATATTTTTTTCGGATTCTGTTTATTTTGGAATATTAAACTTAGAGAGATGATGAAACATGTAATACATTTGACTTTTTATGTGTGATATGTTACTAAATCATATAAATCAAATATTTGTTGATAAATATTACTCCACAACATAATTTACCATAAGTTCTGATATTTTCAAGTATGTTATAAGTTAAAATTTTATAATTTATATCCATATCTAAAATATTATTTTTGATTATGTTGTTAACCGAAATATCTAGGTGTATTTAATGTGGCTTTTGATCGGTTAATAACAATATTGATTGAGGAATTTATGAAGATAAATTTCCTAGAACAATCAATAGTAATGATAAGCAATAAATGATGACATAAATGCTTAAAGCTTGTAAAGAACAAGAGAATTGCTGGGAGTGTTAGTCTCGGTCTTAAGTGTGGATGCTTCGGATCCGTTTATTGTGTCATGTAGGTCTTATTTATACAAGAATAGTGTTGCCTAGAATCCCACAAAAGGGGGATTTGCAATTAATGCTAGACATCCTCATTTAATGTGGGAATACCTTACTTGTGCTTGGGCGGGCGGCCACCACTCGCGTCTGCCATTTGTCCATTTGGTAGGGGATCCTCTGTTGGTAGAGGGGATTTTATTTTATACTAGGTAAGGTTGACATTAAATTAACATTGTTATATTGCACTTGTTACTATTCTAGGTGTGACTTTATCGGCAAGTCTCTCGGTCTCGCCGAGCTGGGTCAATGTGAGTCTTCGCCGAACTAGTCATCTAGTGTCGCGCCTGTAGCCTCACCGCACCGAGTTCCGTCCGTCGCCGGATGGTTATGCTCGCCCGGCGGAGCGGCGAGTCCTCGGTGGGCCGAGCCGGAGGATCCGACCCACCTAGTCTAGCTCGCTCGCCATGCCCCGACGATCTGGTCTCTAATAGGGCCAAACTCCTTCGGGCTCGGCCTCGGTTGGATTGGGTCGGCCCGGTGAATGTTGTGCCTTGGGAGCGAATAAATAGTCATACAACAGATTAAATAAAAAGTGATAATTTGTAAATTAACTTGATAATATAGTGATTTCTAGAAAACATAGGTCGATTTTTGTATTGACTATAAATAATATAAAACAATAATAATAAACACTTAATTAAAAAAATTAGCAATTACTCCCTCCTTCCCACACTCATTTGCACACTTTTTTTTTCGTCCGTCCCACACTCATTTGCACACTCTAAAAGTAGTAAGCCTACTTACACCCTTCACCCTCAAAATATACACTTATTTACACATATTTCATTACGAATCCACTATATTATATCATTAACTTTTTTCACCAATAAATTTATCTTTTTACCCCTTTGAAAAGTGAACAAAAGTACACAATTCTTATTTTTCTTAATGAGTGTGTCTACAATGAATCAAGTTTCACGGTGAAACTTGATCCATATGAAAAATAGATCAATTTACTTTTTAGTTATCACTACTAATACCTTTTAATAATATAAATAATATTTTTCGGTTATCATGACCGATACTCTTTAATAATATAGGTAAAACTCTTCAAGTTATCACGACCGATACTCTTTAGGACATATACTTTAGTTATCAAGACTCAAACCTTTTAGTAATATAGGTAATATCGTTCGGTTATTACAACCTATACCCTTTAATAAATGATCGAGTTTTACCGTGAACCATTGTTCACATTAGGCTTTGCCTGAAACCTTTTATAATTTTAATTCGTCTCACCGTCCTGTCGAACACCTCAAGAAAAAAATATTAGAAGTTTTATTCTTCCTTTATTATACATACTCCCCACCTGCCCCCTAACATTATATATTACGAACGACCAAGCCCCATATATCCGCATCCCAATCCTCCTCTCTCTCTCTCCTATTTATTACTCATATCTACCGTACTTTCTCTCTCTAAAAACAATATTAATTCAAACTCATTTCCTCTTAATTATTCATGCATTTTACTCACCTCCTGTCACTGCTCACCTCCATTTCTACCCAATCCTGATCAACACAAAACTTCACATATAATAATACTAGCTCACTACTCATACGACGTCGTATTTTGTAGCCATGGCATCAGCTTTCTGGAAAGCTCTGTTTTTGGTTGTGCTTATATGTTGTGCTGGTACTGGGATATCGGAAATGGAGTACCTGAAAAGTTCCGGCGTCGGAATTTGTAGGTTCAGTGAAGTCTACTATTGATATAGTCCGGCAGGTAATTTCGATTGTGTCGGAGTTCGCCGGAGCATTCGGCGATTTCCGGCTAATTAATGCCGTTTCCGATTGCCTTGATTTGATGGATCTTTCAGTGGACCAGTTGAGCTGGACTCTCTCTGTATCTCAGAATCCCAAAGGTGCCTAATTCTTTTACTTTTTTATCTTCTTTTATCAGAATTTTGTGTGAGTTCGTATTACTACGATGGTTAATAAATTAGTACAAATTAATATTTATTTATTTTAAATTGTTGAAATGTCGTTCTCATTTTACCGTAAGACGGTCTAATGCAAGTTCTACTCTATTATTTTTAAATAAAAATGTTATAACTTTTAATATAAAATGTATCATTGTTCAATTATTTTGTCTTAAATTATACATTTTATATATATTTTTAATAGTAATATAATTTATTTGATATAAAATGTATCACCTTTTAAATTTTTACCTTAAAATGATACATTTTGTATAGTTTTTTTTTTTAAATAATATTCCCTCCGTCTCATTTTAAATTTCTCAAAATCCAAAAACAGATGTCTTATTTTTGTTTTTTCATATCCAAAATGACAATAAAGAAACTCTACATTTTCAAAATAAATCCTTCTAAATATTTTTTATCTACACCTTATGTCACTCAATTAATTCTACCTTTTAAAATTGAAGCAACTTCACTCCAATAAAATTGAAATGATTCATTTAACCTCACATTACACCTTTTAATATCAATAAATAATTTTTTCATTAAAACCCATATCATTTTAGATCGAGCAATAAGAAATGGGACAAAAAAGTACCATTTAATATAAAAGTAATGATTTTTGTGATAATAATTTCATGATAATCACAGACTAAGATTGTATCACGTAGACATGCTCTATCTTTTTTTGCTATTAGACTATTTTAAAGTTGAATTATCTGCTTATCTTTAATCTTTGTTGGTCTTTTCTTAAAAAAAAGATAGTAAAAGAGTGCCACTTTTAGTGTGACACGGTTTAACTTTTCAGTACCGCGAACTAGTTAGCTACACTCACATGGGAAATATTTTTAGCTTTTAGTCATGTTTTCTTTTCTATTTATTTCGAATTATCCTCCATATTTATATTAAAAATGTTTAAAATAATCCTATTTATAATATATTGAAATTAAGTATTATTTATATTCAATAAATAGGGTATATATTGAGAAGTTTATAATAAAATCCAAAAGTTCAAGTACATGCAATGAATAATACTTTATTGATATGTGTAAAAAATAAAAGTGGACTAATTTTTTTAGAACGGAGAGAACATGTTTTACTGGAGAAGGGTTTTGTAGTATTATTTTAGAAGTAAATAAATAATCCAATTATGTATGAGACAATGTTAAAAACCAAATAATGTACATGCGCCATTTTAATGAAACAGAGTATATATACAATGTTAAATGGTACTTCATTAAATAACTGGTTTGGTTAATTTAAGACAATTTAATTTCTCACCTACTTACATTTCATTTTTCTTTTTAACTCATTTAATAATTTTGAAAAAGTAAAAATTAATTACCATATATCGCTTTTGCAAAAATCAAGTTTAGGTGGCTGCCTAAGCGCTAGGATGCCGTCAAATCCAGCCTAGGCGATAGGCTGCCGTCGGCCGATGCGATCTTTTGCAAATCTAATTTTTAGGCTACGCCTAGGCGGGTTTTAGGCGATCAGGTTGGATTAATTTGACATGAACTTGTGACGTGATACATGTGTTTTGTTGTGTAGTATAACTATAGTAGTTGGAGTGTTGAACTGTTTGGCTAATTGCGTTGAAAATATATTTTTAACTTAGTGTATATTTTTTTGTCATTTAATTTTTTATTAATTTGTAGTTCAAATTATATTGTTAGGTAATATTGACATCTTTCTTTTGGAGTTTAAATCAACTTTTAAAAAAATAGACCTCCTAGGTTGATTGCCTTGGCAGCACCTACACGGCCATGCGCTAGATAGCACAAAACGGTGCGATTAGTGTTACTAATGTATAAAATTGGTGTTACAGGCAAAGATAACAGCACTGGAAACGTGGGTGCCGATATGAAAACATGGCTGAGTGCAGCCCTAATTAATCAAGACACATGCAAAGAAGGATTTGAGGGTACAAATAGTATACTCAAAACATTGATTGGTGAGAGCCTAGACCAAGTCACCTCATTAGTCTATGACATTCTTTCCAACATTAATTCCACCTCTACTCCCCCACCCGTCCACCGCGGCGGTGGTGGCCGCGCTGAGTTTCCAGAATGGGTGAAGTCCCATGACCGAAATTTGCTCGAAGCCACCAATGGAGGCACCGCGCACGCGGTGGTTGCCGCCGATGGGACCGGAAATTTTACTAGCGTTAAGGATGCTATTGATGCAGCACCTGAATATAGTAGTACAAGATATGTTATATTTGTTAAGAAGGGTGTTTATAAGGAATATGTGGAGATAAGCAAGAAGAAATGGAATATAATGATGATTGGAGATGGCATGAATGTTACCGTTATTTCCGGTGATCGCAATTTCATTGATAATTGGACTACCTATCGCTCTGCAACATTTGGTATGATCTCTTCTCTTTTGCCTATTATTATGTTCAAAATATGTGTTGTTTAATAAAAAAATGTTCACACATAATATTAAGGAGCAAAGCTAAATACTTTGGATTAGTAAAAATTGAAATTTGTGAATAGAATTTATATCATTATATTCATTTATTAATATCATTAGTTTATAAGTTTTATGATATTACTAAATAAATATTACTCCTTATGTCTTATTTTTTATTACTTAAAATAAAAAATTGACGTCTTATTTTAATTTTCTCATACCCAAAATAGAAAAAAAAGTAGTTTTTCAAACTAAAACCCTTACAAACATCTTTTATTTATACTCCATGCTACTCTGTTAATACCTTTCAATAAAGTTGAAAATAATCATTTATCCTTCACTTTATACCTTTTAATACTAATAAACAACTATTTTCTTAATATTTATGTCATTTTACTTTGAACAATCAAAATTAGGACGGAGGGAGTATAATATTAATGAATGAATGTACATGATATCAATTTCATTCGGTAAATAAGTTTTATAAAAAGTTGGTAAATACTTATAATATCAATTGTATTTGAGTTTAAATCATATTTGGTCTCATAATTTTCGACAAAATATATTTAGTTCCAAAATTAACTTTTTAGTCGATTTAGTCTCAATTTCTCTGAAATAATCTAAAATATGTCACATTTTTATTGGAAAATACAAAACGATATCAAGCTTTTGATTATGTGTAATCGTCGGAAACCGCCTACACATGCCGCACACGTGATATGAAACAATATCGTTTTTAATTTTCTGGTAAAAATGGGACATAATTTGGATCATGTCGAGAAAAATTGAGACTAAATCAACTAAAATGTTAATTTTGGAACTAAATATATATTATCAGAAAGTTACGAGATCAAATATGATTTAAACTCAATTGAATTTCCTGACTGTATAGTGAAGAAAAAAAAGGCTGTTATAACTGCAATTTACAATGTAGTTTAATTAAGATAAGTATGACTTGGGGAAAACCTTAAAAAACAATTGAATTTTTTTAATGACTATGAATAGGGGAAGTAGTGCGTAAAAGCATTGATGATAAAGTTTTGGTTTGGTTAGATTCGCTATATATGTATTTATGAGCGACTTGAATTACACCAAATTGTTTGTGATGATGTCTCTTCTTCCTCTCGAATTTATTTGGGGCGTCCCAATTCAAGTTGTTCCATTGATAAAAAGTACTTATAATACACAATTAATATTTCCTAATTGTATAGTTAACCAATAAACGTGTTTAATTACAATTTACTAAGTAGTTAGTTATTTTAGATAAGTCTAAGAAAAAAACCATTAAAATATTATTACAGACACTTATTTGAAAAACAAAATGAATTTCTAAAATGACATTCATATTAGCATATAGAGAGAATACGAAAAATTAAAGATCTGAGTTGTTCCACATTAAATTATTGAAAGCAATTAAACTAGTTTATAAATTTAGTGAGCTGTTTCTCGTATTATCAATTAATTTTAGGAATTTCACTATAAAAATGATATTAGTCCTCTTCACTTATTGAGTGTGTTTAATTAGTGAAACCATGCACACCTAGCACACTCCAATTAATTTGTACATAGCGAGTACATAAATATTGCTCCAAATTAATGTTAAAATTTTGGTTTAGTAAGATTCTCTATTAAGTGCATGCCTTTATGAGCGACTTGAATCACACCAAATTTGATTTTCATCTTCTCGAATTAATTTTGGGCGTCCTAGTACAAGTTGTTCCATAGATGAAAATTTGAAGTTGTCTCCATGCGTTAGTCCTTGCTCCATTTAATGTGGGAATTTTTTGTTAATTTTGTGAGTAACACTTGGAGTCAGAGTCACACGCTAGTAAAATAGTTTTATAGTATGAAGCTGATATTATTACAATCATTTATCGATATATTTACAATCATTTATTGATACCGTGATCATTTTATACCGTGATATCGATTTATAACTCTAAGGGTATCATTCAATGAATGTAATGATATTAATTTTATACTATGAAACTGCTTCATACTAGATTTTAAGTAACACTTGTGTGAATAGTGTGCATACGATAAATTCTATTTTTATTAACATTGTTATGCACGTGCACTATCACTTTCATGCATGCAACCAATAATAAAAATGATTTTTATGCATGACAGTGCACACGTGGATGACAATTAATGATAATAAAAATAATGATTATCGTATGCAATATTTGCACAATTTTTATTTTATTTTATTATTTTTTTACAAATTTGAAGTTAGACCCCTACGCGTCAAGTATCTAATTTAGGTGGACGTTGTGAGGTCAACACAGGAATTTATTCCCATTTACGTGCACATGGAAATGTCTCGTGGCATGGCATGTTGGTCTTTTTAAATTTTTATGGACTTTTTATATATTTAAGTGATCTTATCCATATTTATGATCCCAGAATTCTTCAACATAGGCCCCCTCATTCATTTTTTTCTTTTTTCTTTTTCATTCATAATTTGAAAGAACGAAACCACAATAGGTCATTCTTAAGGTTATGATTATTTGGGTATGTGCCCGTCTGAAATGTAGGCAAATTATAAGTTAAATAAGTTTATCTTAAAATTTATTT
This sequence comes from Paraleonurus japonicus, assembly GCA_030762865.1. Taxonomy (NCBI): domain Eukaryota; kingdom Viridiplantae; phylum Streptophyta; class Magnoliopsida; order Lamiales; family Lamiaceae; genus Paraleonurus; species Paraleonurus japonicus. The sequence goes on from CM061060.1 coordinate 27,399,203, forward strand.
TAAAAATATTAGTTGTTTAATTAAAAAATATTAGTTATTATTTTATAAAATCAAATTTGTTTTAAAAGTATTAGTTGTTTAATTAGAGAATATCAGTTATTTTTTTATAAAATAATTTTTTTAAAAGCATTAATTGTTTAATTAGAGGATATTAGTTTATTTTTATAAAATAATTTTTTAGAGTATTTATTGTTTAATTAGAGGATATTAGTTTTATTTTTATAAAATATTCTATTTGTCCAATATAAGAAGGCATAATTTTAATTTTTTTATAGATTAAAATAAAAAGTTTTCACACTTCCGACATACATTGTTTACTCAAATGCCATCGCATCAAATCTACTTTTGAATAAAATATTACTTCATATGTCCCGTACTATGTCCGTCTTAGATGTATCATTTGTCAAAAAGATCCGTCCGTCTTAGATGCATCATTTCCTTAAATAGAAAAAAATAACTTTTGACTTTTTATATGTCTTACCTCAATATTACACCACATGTCATTACTTTTTCCACGTATACTAACTCAATTTAATATTATTAACCAACTCTTTTATTAAAGTTGAAAAAATTATTATGCCCTCGTAAAAAAATAACTTATATTATTAAACAACTCTTACATTAAAAATTGTGTCGAACAGTAAATGTCACATTAAATACGGGACGGAGGGAGTATCTCAAACGACAATAAAACCCTCTATCTTCTACACACATATCTACTTTATGAATAACCTACTAATATTTTTTAAAACTCATGACAAAAGATTTATGTCTACTTATATAGGATAAAGGGAGTATTAGTCTTGAATAATATTAGATGTTTCATTGAGGGATATTAGTTGAACGATAATAATTGCTTCACTAAAAGGTATTAGTTGTTTCACTAAAAAATATTAGTTATAAACTAGTTTTGGTGAAACTTGTTTACACAATACAAACTCAATAAGACAAATTCTTGTATACATCATTTGCATTGTAAACTTCTTTTGAATGATATTAATCGTATCACTAAATAATATTAATCGTTTTTCTAAATATTATTACTAGAAAACCAATTATATTGTGGAACTGATACACACTACACAACTAAAATTAACATATGAAAGACAAAAGTGTTAACCAAATATTTTTGTAATACATGTGAAACACAGCTGTTAAAGGTCAGGGATTCATAGCGCGCGACATAACATTCGAGAACACAGCAGGGCCCGAAAAGCACCAGGCCGTAGCTTTCCGATCTGATTCAGACCTTTCGGTGTTGTACCGTTGTGCTTTCAGGGGTACCAGGACACATTATACGCCCATTCTCAGCGCCAATTCTACAGGGAATGCCAAATCTCAGGCACCGTTGATTTCATCTTCGGAGACGGCACAGTTGTCTTTCAAAACTGTCAAATCACGGCCCGAAAAGGACTACCCAACCAGAAAAATACCATCACCGCCCAAGGCCGAAAAGAGCCCGTTGAGAATACGGGTTTTACCTTTCAATTCTGCAACATCACTGTTGAGCCCGATGTGTTGAATTCGACCCAAACATATCTAGGCAGGCCGTGGAAACTTTATTCCCGCACAATTGTTATGCAATCGTACATCAGCAACGCTGTCAGGCCCGAGGGTTGGCTGGAGTGGAATGGGGATTTTGCTTTGGAAACTTTGTTTTATGGCGAGTACATGAATTATGGGCCCGGTGCGGGCTTGGGAGCCCGAGTGAAATGGCCAGGCTACCGTGTGTTTAACAGTTCATATGAAGCTAATAATTTCACGGTATCACAGTTCATAATTGGGAACACGTGGTTGCCTTCCACGGGGGTGAAGTTCACTGCAGGCCTTTCAGTTTGAGAAGAAGAATATTTGAGGGGTACTTTGGCATATTTTAAGTTCGAGAAAAGATCGCGTGATTTTTTTTTAATTGATATTTTTCTTTTATATACTTATTTTGGATGATTATGCTATTGTGAGAGATAAATTTGTACTTAATCAGTTCCTTGAATAGTTTGGCTCAATCTGATCAATTTTATTTTGATGAGTTGGTGTTGTGTGAAACAATTCACTGTAAATCTGATTTATAATTAATATTTTATAATAAAATAATTAATATTTTTAATAAAATAATCAATATCGTTCAAAATTAATATTTTATAATAATATTCTTCAATAAAGTTCACATAACTATGTCTATTTTAATATTGTATCACATTTGTAACTTGTAATGAAGATAAAATAGTACTCTGTTTTCAAGCAAAAATAATACACTGAAACTAGTCACCCTGTTCATATTTTATTCCAATTTCACAATAAAAAAAACCTTTATTGCCGCAAATATAAAGTACTTTTTATTCTTATTTCACACATATTGAATTACTGGAGAAGTTAGTTGATTTACAAGCCTATGATGGTATATGTTTTTTCAGTTTTTATGTTTGCAGGACCTTATTTCACTACATAGTCAAGTGATACTTCTACGGTATCATGGGGAATGGAAATAAGTTGTTTAGGACGGTTTTGACCTGTTTTACAATCCATACATAAAATATTTTCTAGACCGGTGATTTGTCTTCATTTTTTAAGTTCTATTTGTTAATGTTATGACGAGTGTTACTCGGAATGTGCCAACATTCCTGGTCACAACATCGAATTCGTCCTTCCACTTTCACTAACCCTTAACCCACGTTTTGTCTTGTTCATTGACTTGTTCTTTCGGGATTGAAGACTTACGGCGATTACCGAAGTCATGCGGTTGAAAGAGGCAAGCAAGAGAAGTTATAAAGATCATGGGGAAGTTACATAGAAGTTACCTATTTTCAAGGGAGATGTGGAAGTTATCTTCAAGCATTAAGAGTCCAGATTTATCTATAAATACACGGCTGCTATGAAGATTAAAACTTGAAGTTGAGGGAAACACAATCTAGCATAGTCTATTGGCATAGATTATAGAATTTATTGTAGTTTCATACTCGATACTTCCGTTGGTGAATGTTCCAACATTTCACTCAACATTGGGTCTTTATTTGTATTAGTGATAGGTTAGATTGAATATTATCTAGTCACTATATACGTAGATCCATTCACGGTGTGACTTATGTTTTCATCGATTGTATCACTTAACAATTACTAGTGATAATACGCCATTTGGCGATATAGACTTATTTATAGTCTATACGAAAATTTTGATATCCATCTTGCAACGTGTTTAAGACTTCCATGTGTGCATTTCGATTATTTATTTGTCTCAGGTTGCTCTTCGAATGTGCCAACATTCGTGACAACATTCTCAAAACACGTACACACACCTTCAAGTGGTACCAGAGCCATAAAACTTCGTTATCCCGAGTTTAGATCCTGTGTTTGGTGTGATTTATTGCAATGGATTATCCTATGACACTCCAATTAGACCACCCGTTCTAGATGGTACAAATTATGCAATTTGGAAGCCTAAGATGCGTATGTACATCAAGTCCATTGATGAACGTGCATGGAGGAGTATATTGACTGGATGGACTCCACCGATTGTTCCACTGATGACAATCACTCAAGCTCAAATCAAAAGGAGTTAGAATGGACAAATGATGAGGTGACAACGGCCAGCTTCAATTCGAAGGCACTCAATGCCTTATTTACCTCTACGGATGTATCCATGTTCAAAATAATTTCTAATTGTGTATCTGCAAAAGATGCATGGGAGAGATTACAAGAACATTGTGAAGGATCCGAGAGTGTAAGAAGGACGAAGTTGAGGATGCTTGGAACCAAGTTCGAAAATTTAAGGATGAAGGAAGATGAGACCATATCCTCCTACAATGAACGAATTACTGAAATTTCCAATGAATCTCAAGCACTTGGTGAAGCCATATCCAATACAAGGTTAGTACATAAAATCTTAAGAACTGTTCCTAAACGTTTTGATGCTAAGATATGTGCTATAGAGGAAGCTAAAGATACGATGCTATTACTCAAAATGAGTTGGTGAGTATTTTGAAAACGTATGAAATGAATTTTTCCCAAAGAGATAGTGAGAAATCCGAAAGGAAAATTTACATTTTCAAAGGAGAGACTTCTTCATGTGTTGATAAACAACCGTTTGTTCTTGAAATAGATTGATGAAGATGTTGGTGACGATTGTGCCGACAATGCTTTGAAAACATTGCTTTCTTAACTAAGCGGTTTAATGTATTTTTGAAAAAGAGAGCAAATAGACTTAGAAATAATTTGCAAATTAAGAATCAAGAGAGAGAAACAGATCTGGTAGTTCACGCCAATTGCACGATAGAAATCGGAATGTTAATCAACCTAGGCAATTTGATAGAGGTAACAAGATCAAATATGATCGAATATAGGAAAAATGTTAAATGTGATGCATGTTCTGGTTTTGGTCATTATGCTAATGAATGTGCCAACACTCTTTTGAGAAAAAGGGTAAATTTCAATGCTACCTTAAGTGATGAGTCTGATTGTGAAGATGATTCCGATAAGAATGAAGAATATGCTTTTCCGCAAGGATTATATATGATGATACGCTTGATGATTTCTTGGTTGATTCTCGATGATTTCTTGGTTGATTCCGAATTTAATTGTTTCTCAAGTTCTTGTGTAGATGAAGCGGTACTTCTAATATTGTTTGCAAAGATTGTAAGTCCAGTTATCTAAAGCTTGAAAAGGAGTTGGAATCGACTCGAAAGCCTTAAGGGACATGACTATTGAAGAGTCATATCAAAAGGATTTGGTGATAAAGCTTGAGGTCATACTAACAAGGAAAGATCTGGAGTTATGCAACCTCAAAGAACAAATTAAAGGAACAACACCGAATTTCAAAAGATATTCGTAAAGTTCAGCCAAACTTGATGAGGCACCGACAATTGGAAGTACAAGTAGACATGGTCTAGGTTATAATGGTAATATCACTCGATTTTAAATAATAACAAACCTGTTGTGTTTACTAAACCTTCGTTGAAACTCGAAAAATTGAAAAATGATTACGAAAAGAAGGATGTTTGTCATTATTGTTTCTTGAGGGTCACAAACGACCAAACCTGTTTTAGAATGAGGCGAGGATAAAAAGTTTTCTAAAATGTCTTTGAAAATGTTGCCACATTCCGCTCAACATTCGAAACAAACAGTTCGAAATCTTTTCAAAAACTGTTCAAAAATCTACTTGGGTGAAAAAGTCGAATCTTGTATGTAATGTTGTCTATACATCTTTAAAAGCATGTGTTCCGGGACTATGGTATTTTGATAGTGGGTGTTCTAGACACATGACCGGTGAGGAAAGTTATCTCACCGATTATAAGGCATATGATGGTGGAAATGTTACATATGGAGGAGGTTCAAAAGGTAAAATTATTGGTATAGGTACATTGAATGTTCCTGGTTTTCCTAACTTGACAAAAGTCTTACATGTTAAAGGTTTACTTGCAAATTTGATTAGTATTAGTCAATTATGTGATGATGACTTGCATGTGAAGTTTGACAAAAGTTCATGCTATGTGCTAAACGGTGATGATAAATGTCTTATGGTTGGTAATAGATCGGTTGATAATTGCTATTTAATCGATTCAAATCAAGCATGCTTTAATGCTCAAACCGATGAAAGTGTACTTTGGCATCAAAAGCTTGGACATGCTCATTATAGAAATATTATCAAATTATTGAAATTTGATCTTTGTTAAAGGTCTACCTAAGTTAGAAATTCGTAGGTCAAATGTGTGTGGATCCTGCCAAAGTGGTAAACAAGTCAAAATGTCGCATGAAATGTTGACACATTGTACTACAAAACATTGCTTTGAACTTTTGCATATGGATTTAATGGGACCAATGGAGACCGAAAGCATTGGTGGGAAGAGATATTCTTTTGTCATAGTAGATGATTATTCAAGGTTTACATGGATTGAGTTTCTTAAAGAGAAATCGGATGCTTTTGATGTATTCAAAATTCTTTATAAAAGGTTTAAGAATGTGTATAACACTAAGATAAAGAGAATAAGGTCTGATCATGGTAGGGAGTTTGAGAACAGTTTATTCACTAAGTTTTGTGAAGATAAAGACATAATACAAGAATTCTCTTCTCCTAAAACACCTCAACAAAATGGTGTAGCCGAAAGGAAAAATAGAACTCTACAAGAGATGGCTAGAGTAATTTTTTATTCAAGAAACTTTCAAAAAGGTTTTGGGCTGAAGCTTTGAATCTTGCTGTCATATTTCAAATAGAGTTTATCTTAGACCTAATTCCACAAAGACACCTTATGAATTTTTGAATGACAAAAAGCCAAATCTGAAATACTTTCATGTCTTTGGATGTGTTTGTTACATTCTGAATGATAGAGATCAACTTCATAAATTTGATTCAAAGAGTGACAAGGGTTTCTTTCTTGGTTATGCTAGAAAGCAAGAGAGCTTTTAGGATTTATAATCTTAGAACTCGATCTGTTCAAGAGTCTATGAATGTTGTTTTTGATGATAATGCAAGTCTTGCGGATAATGCTATTGAAGAAGATGTAATCGATCTTATTGGCTTGAGATGCAAAGTTACGGAATTTCGAACCGATTGAGAATGTTGCTACAAATGTGCCCACATCTCAAGCAACATCACCTCAACATCCGTAAATTAGTAGAACTATGCCTTATCCTGCTATAGTACCATCTTCCAGATTCTCAAAAATCATCCACAACAACGATCATAGGTAAACCACAATCGTGTGTACAAACAAGGAGAAAATTAAGTTTTGACGCAAGGCATGTGGTAAGATCGATTTGTATGACTTCTATGTGTAACAAGGTGAACTTTGAATGTTTTCATTCTTTCAATGAACCTAAATATGTTGATGAAGCTATGAAAGATGAAAAGCTGGATTAATGCAATGCATGAGGAGTTAAATCAATTTGAAAGGAATGATGTTTGGATACTTGTGCCTAGGCGATGATGTGAATGTAATTGGTACAAAATGGATTTTCAAAAACAAAGCTGATGAATCTGTAATGTTGTAAGAAACAAAGCTAGATTAGTAGCTCAAGGCTATACACAAGTAGAAGGAATTGATTTTGATGAGACTTTTGCTCTGTTGCTAGAATTGAATCCATAAGATCATTACTTGCTATTGCATGCTACATTGATATAAAAGCGCATCAAATGGATGTTAAAGCCGCATTTCTAAATGGAATTCTTATGGAAGAAGCATATGTAGAACAACCTAAGGGGTTTGTGAATCATGAATTTTCTGATCATGTTTATAAACTTAAGAAAACTTTATATGGTTTAAAGCAAGCACCTAGGGCATGGTATGGTAGATTAACCGATTTTCTAGTTGAATTCGGTTTTATAGAGGTGAAGCCTGATAGGACCTTGTTTATTAAACATTCTGGATATGACATTATGATTGCTCAAATATATGTTGATGACATTGTATTTGGTTCTACATGTGAGAAAATGCTTGAATTATTTGTACATGAAATGACCACTACCTTTGAAATGTCGATGGTTGGAGACTTGAATTACTTTTTAGGTCTTCAAATTAAACAATGCAAAGATGGTATTTTCTTTTGTCAAAGCAAATATGCCAAAAATCTTGTGAAAAGGTTTGGTTTAGACAATGCTAAACACATGAAGACCCCTATGGGATCGACACAAAAATTGTGTAAAGACTGTGTTGGCACAAATGTTGACCCAACATTGTATAGGTCGATGATTGGTAGTCTTTTGTATCCGACTTCTAGTAGGCCATACATCATGTTTAGTGTTTGTTTATGTGCACGTTATCAAGCTGATCCTAAAGAATCTCATATGAATTCGCTAAGAGAATAATTCGATATGTGGCGAGGCACATGTGATTATGGAATATGGTATAGCAAAGATACTAATTGTTCTTTGATTGGCTATAGTGATGCAGATTGGGCGCGTGATAGTGATGATAAGAAGAGTACAAGTGGTGGATGTTTCTACATAGGTAACAATCTTGTTTCTTGGCATAGCCGAAAACAAAATTGTGTTTCCCTATCTACGGCTGAATCCGAATACATAGCCACGGGAATTGTTGTACTCAACTTCTTTGGCTTAAGAAGATGTTCGATGACTACGGTTTGGAGAGCAATACTCTTACTGTTTATTGTGATAATACAAGTGCAATTAATATATCTAAGAACCTGTGCAACATTCGTTAACTAAGCATATAAGTATTAGACACCACTTTATTAGGGATCTTGTAGAAAAAGAAGTTGTAAAGTTGGAATACATTTCTCTTGAAAAAGCAGATTACGAGACATTTTTACTAAAGCCCTTGATAATGAGAGGTTTTCTTCTCTTAGAAAATCTCTAGGTTTATGCACTAATTAGACCTATATTTGCTGTGTGTTGTGACAATCGTGCCAACATTTGTAACAACACTAGAATAATTTGTTTAAATTTTTCTAAGTACTGTAATATTTAGTGTTTTTGAACTCTCTTGTGTAAATAGTATTAGAACTTTTGTGATAAAATATATTGTCCTGGACACACTTCTCTCAAATGCAATAGAATAAACTCACAAATAGATGCTATGTCATTGAGTAACTATGGGACACGGAGTTGACTACTACGATGTTCTCTTTTCAAAAGATGACTTGAATGCATCAATATATTCACAATCCATTGAGTAATTATGGGACACGGAGTGACAACTACGATGATCTCTTACGGAAAAATGGATCAATGTGAATGAGTGGGTAAAAGCAAAATATAGTGCAACACAAATGAATTTATTTCATATAAAAAGCTGTGTTGAGAAGTGTGTGTGCCGACATTCGGTGAATAACATTCTGGTTCTCATATGTATATTTACCTCTATGAGTTTGAAAATTTCCGAATATTATTTTATAAAGATCGATTTATTTTAAATTGTTCCCAGCATTATTATATAGTCTAATTTAATTATTTGTGCGGTTAATTTTTTTATAAAATCAAAGTGTTTTTAGCATGTCATTGAAATAAACTTCCAACATTTGATAATGCCCTAATTTTTAGGGATGTGATTAAATCTTATCGTTTAACTTCGATGTGTTCACAACTTCGCAATCTTTCTATTCCCTATTTAAGGTCCTTAATACTCGGTGTGTTCTATACTTAATATCATAGTTTCGAATTTAAGCACAAAATTTCGAAAGGTATCATTATTCATACTTGGTGGTATTAGTTCTTTCCCTCGGCCTATTTATATTCAAATTCATTATTTTATTAATTTAATTTGAATAGTGTTTTAGTGATTAATATGGCTGATCGAAAAGACCTCTCACCTTCACAATCAAAACACTCAACCTCTCCGGCATCATCTTACGCCTCCGAGAAACCTTTGTCTTCTTGCTTCAATGGCCGTCGACAATGTGTGCGAGAATGTTGGCGCATCTCGCCCAACATCACCCTCTTCTATTAGGGTTGGCACGTCGATGTTCCTCTCCCACCTACCGAAATTACTTCAAAGCATCGAAACTCCGATTTTGGGCGGAACGCCACAAAATCCGGTTATGGCAGCTAAGCGAAGCCGTTCTCGAGACTTACCCAATGACGGTTGAGCTAGCTGAAGGAGCCACCTCGATCGAGATCGTCTATGCGTTCAAAACCCTTACTAGCGGGCGATATACCCTGTTGTCAAGGTAGGCGGCGTGGAGGTTGATTTCGGAGTACAAACACTTAGTGTTTACACCGCCACAATCACCGCAAGATGCTCCGGTAGAAGACCCATCGGACCGACTCGGCCGACACCGGTGAACTCACCGCTCGCTTTGAAACCGTTCGATAAAAGACAACAAGCTCCGAGGGACGCGGTCGAGAAAAGGCGATCTTACCGAACCATGGGCAAAAGGGTGGATTACTCGAAAAAGGGAAAAAGCAAAAACATGATGATGGTGTTGCTTCAAAACCGATTCAAGTGTTTGATTACAGATAAATGCAGAAGAAGAGATGAGGGAAGCTAGTCCGAGAGAAGGAAGCGAGCGATCAAGCCTCTGTTCGGTGCTCGGCCAGGGGGAGTGCGAGGATTCGAAATGAATCAAACATTGGCTGAAATGGCTGCTCGCTTGGAAAAGAGGAGCAAAAAGCGAAATGATCCGCGAGATGTGCGGTGGATGTTGGCACACCAATGGACACATCGTCCTCGACTCTGAGTCTTCTTCATCCGACGCAAGTAAGGCTAAACGATGAGGTACATACCTTGATTCCTCTCTGAATATGACTTCATCCGATTACGATGATAGCTATAATGGTGTGGATAGTGATAAGTTTAGGACTTTAAGAACTAGGTCGATTGTTGGAGAGAGAATAATTAAGATGGATGACTTTGTTTCTATGAATTTGGTTGGTTATACGGAAGAAAGATCTTTGATGTTTGCACTTTAATTTGCCACTCCTTATCCGATTGAATGGGTGTATGAATTTTATGCAAACTTAAAGGGCGATGTGTCTATGGTCGATTCCAAGAATTATGGAAAGGTCAAATTTAAGGGAAAGGTGATTGAGGTTACTCCTGCTAAGATTAACGAGTTTTCTTAGAACTAGGGATGATGAGGATCCTCCTATTGATAACTGGATGAAGTGATTAGTGTTATCACCGGGGAAGGATTCTTTGCTTGGAGGTATAGGATGAATTCCTCGGTTTTAACAAGTCTATATAGTGTCTTGCACAAGCTAATTGTGTACAATTGGCTGCCCTCATCCAACACCACTACCCTTACTTGAACAATTTGTACTTATGTACAAAATTGGCCATTTGCAAAGATTTAATCTTGGGAAGACAATTTTTGACAATATGATGACATATTACGGAAGGGTGTCAAGTAAAGGACTACCTTGCCGTATCCTAGTCGATTTTTATGATGATATCGGCTCTTGGATTTCAAAGGGAAAATTCGAGATAATAAGTTCGTTTGCTCTGAGTTTAGGGATCTCACATGTACTTGAGGACTGGACCACGTGTGATTGATCGCCTCTACGAGATCCTAATGCACCTGAACACGAAGTTCCTATCTTGATCAAACAGCCGATGTGCCGAGAAATGTTGGCACACACGCCGATGTTGCCTTTAGTCAAATGCGGATGTTGCTTGATATTCTTTGAGCAATTTGAAGGTGGAAATGGTAATGTTGATGGAACCGAAGGAGGACCGAGATCTTGATATATGCGGAGTTGGAACAAGTGCGGCTCAGTGCTTGAGGCGAAACCGAAACCCGAGAATGCGCCGGAGAATGTGCCCACAAATCTTGACAACAATGATGGACCCAGAATTTCGAACATGGACGTAGATGCTTTGAGAAGATAGATGCATGGGATTGGAATGATGAAGATCTCATTGTATTGTATGATGATTTGGATGATTGGGGACATTAAGCAAGGGGAGCTTTCGAAGATAGAGAAGCTTGAAGATAGGGGAGTTCGTGCGAGACTCTTGAAGATGCATTTGTTATTCTTCTGACCCAATCCTCTCCTAAACCTTCATTTATAAGCTTTATCTGTTTTTGTAAAGACTCAATTTATTTTTTCTGTTTTTATGTTTATGTCTTTTCGAACTTATATTACGTGTTAGCTATATCTATGAACTTAATAGTATTATGGTATTTAGTTAAGTTCGTGATACTATGCTCTGATTTTATTTTTGTTATGTTGTTTTGGTTAAGTATTTTTATCTTTAAGCTCGATTTTAGTATTAATGTGTTTTTGGTTAAGCTCTGATTTAAGTTTTGTTAAGTCTAGTATTTTGTCTTTGTTTTATTGCTACTGATTTTATATTGTTCTATGTTAGCTACTGATTTTGTTTAGTCTATGTTTTGTTCATAGTATAAATCCTCGTGATGTTAAGTGTTTATTGTTTTTATGTTAGTTTTGGCTAAGTAAAAGATGTCATTTACTTGATATTAATTTACTTATCTCTATTGTGTACACATTACGCATTTTGTTGCAACATCGGGTGTGTTCAAGTAGAAAGGCCGAATTGGGGAGATTGTTGATGTTATGACGAGTGTTACTCGAGAATGTGCTAACATTCTGGTCACAACATCAGAATTCGTCCTTCCACTTTCACTAACCCTTAACCCACGTTTTGTCTTGTTCATTGACTTGTTCTTTCAGATTGAAGACTTACGGCGATTACCGAAGTCATGCGGTTGAAAGAGGCAAGCAAGAGAAGTTATAAAGATCATGGGGAAGTTACATAGAAGTTACCTATTTTCAAGGGAGATGTGGAAGTTATCTTCAAGCATTAAGAGTCCGATTTATCTATAAATACACTACTGCTATGAAGATTAAAACTTGAAGTTGAGGGAAACACAATCTAGCATAGTCTATTGACATAAATTATAGAATTTATTGTAGTTTCATACTCGATACTTCCGTTGGTGAATGTTCCAACATTTCACTCAACATTGGGTCTTTATTTGTATTAGTGATAGGTTAGATTGAATATTATCTAGTCACTATATACGTAGATCCATTCACGGTGTGACTTATGTTTTCATCGATTGTATCACTTAACAATTACTAGTGATAATACGCCATTTGGCGGTATAGACTTATTTATAGTCTATACGAAAATTTTGATATCCATCTTGCAACGTGTTTAAGACTTCCGCTGTGTACATTTCGATTATTTATTTATGCATGTTGCTCTTCGAATGTGCCAACATTCGTGACAACATTCTGCAAAACACGTACACACACCTTCACTATTTTTTATGCTCTTTATAGAAGAAATAAACTTATCTAATATATATAAGTACAACAAATTAACCATTTAAACCTCATTAAGGTGCATGTACATTGAGTGATAAGGTTGGATAACAAATAAGCTGTCTATTAGATCGGAATGTTAGTTTTGATGAGTTAAAATATACATAGACTAGACAAACTCATGTAAATAGGTTGACCGGCTAGATTGTATAGACCAGTGAAGTAGTGAGTCTTGTACTAAGCTAATCGAGACTAGGTAAAGCAAATAAAGTCAGCTGAATTCGGGAAGAAGGAGGTCGTCGAAAGACAGTCTTGAAGAAGTCATCTGTTAGAGAGAATAAAGAAGAGCTCAAGGCGAGGTCAAGACTAGCCGAGTAGAAAAGAAAGACGAGGTTTTCATCAAGTCGGCGGTAGACGACTAACTCAAGATCAAGCGAGGTCAAGACAGGTTTTAAAGAAAAGTTTGTTGAGCGGTTTTTAGTTTATTACAACAAACTAACCGTCTTACAGGCTTATAAATAGAAGTAAGCACGGTTCTCGGAAGAACTCTTAACACTCTTCACTCTGAAATTCATATTCTCTATAAGCACTCATAAGTTTTCTAAAAAGTTTTCATAGTTTTCTAAGTGTTTAAAGAACACTTCTCTGTACATCTTCAAAAACACATTACGCCTTTGTATTTTCCAGATTTTCTAGATAGGTTGTTAGTTTGAAGATATATTGAAGATGAAGTTCGTCAATCCTTGTAATTGTAATCATCGGTGAGTAAGTAAGTGAGTCGAGGCCCTTCTTCAAGTTGGAGGAGGAGAGTGGATGTAGGATCTTTTGATACGAACCACTATAAATTGTGTGTCATTTACTTTATGTATTAATTTTACATTGATTATACGAATTTAGAATAATCTTGTTTGATTGCTTTTAGATCCTAATTCAAAAGATTGAGTCTAAAGCTGTTTTCATTGTTCAACTTTGATAACTTAAATTGATAATCTGAATTTTGAAAAAGATTTAGATAATCTATTCAACCCCCTTCTAGATAATCTCTGGAAGGTTTACTCGATTTCTCTAAATAACCAATCTCGGGACCAACAAGTGGTATCGAGCAATGTTAAAGGCATTACGAATATCTCTTTTGGTCAAAGTGATCTTTGTTTTTCAAAATCTTGAAACAAATTTGTTATATAATCCTACTTGACTTCTTTTGTTATCAACTAATAATGCACTGTGAGTAATGATAGAAAGGTCAAGAATCTTCCATTTTGAGATTGAAGATTATGATTATTGGAAGTTTCGTATGGAAAATCATATCAAATCTATTCATCCTCGAATGGAAGATATTCTATCTGAAGGACCAATCAAATTTTACCATGGTGGTGTAAGTGATGGAGCAAGCGGCTCGAGTCTCGAACTCGTGACAGAGAAATAAGTGTACGAATTGACAAATGATGAAAGGAAAGTATACAATCTTGATCGGGTGGCCGGGAATGAGATCATTGTGACTCTCGGCGAGAGTGGTATGAAAATATCAAAAGTGTAAGTCTGCAAAGAGATGTGGGATACCCTAGCTAATATGTGCGAAGGCACGAGATCGGAGTAAAGGAGAATAAGCTTCAAGATGTTCTCCATTTATTTGATGTTTTTAAAATGAAAGAAGGTGAGTCTATTGATCAGCTAGACATGAGAATGACTAATCGATCAATAGAGCCACCGACTTAGGTAAAGTTTACACTTTGAAAAGGAGATTACTAATAAAATCCTTAGATCCCTAACCAAGCGTTAGAGGGAAAAGAGAATCGATAAAAGCCACTAAGGATCTTTCCACCATGAGTCATTACACATTTTTTTCTCACTTGAAAGGTTATGAGTTTGATATTCGGGTAGAGGATGAAGAAGATGAGATGGAATCCGATTACCTCATCTAAGGCACGGTAGCTTTTATTAACAAGGAAGACAAACCTATAGCTGAATCAAAAGGAGCTGATCTTTCTTTAAAAAAATAGATGGCTTTACTAACTAAGAGGTATGATCGTCTGAGAATGAAATATAAGCATAACAAATTGAAATTTGCGAGAAAAAGACAGATCAAGATCTAGAAGAAAAGACGATGTACAATCTACGAGATGATGATAGGAGAAAAAAATCAGACAAGGAGGTACAAGTCACTTGTAAAGAAGAATCAAAGTAGTCCTAGATCGGATCGAGGAGATACTTGTTACACTGTAACAAGCCGGGGCATTATAGCTACAATTATCCCCGGTGACTCCTAAGAAAAGAGAGGAGAAAAGGAAGAAAAGAGATAGGCGTTTTGCGAGATCAAAGAGCCCTTCTTGCTGAAGAAAGAGAATCATGAAAATCATCTTCATCATCATCATCATTGTCGATTTTGGATCGAGATGATGAAATCTCTCGATGGTAAAAGAGGTAGATTACTATTCTTAAATGCATTAATGAGTCTTATAAGTCGATTTGAGATAATGATCAAAGCTGTGATCAAGGGACTTTTGAAAGATCTAAAAATGTCTCTAAGTGCTTATAAACAATTAGAGACTGAAAATTTAACTTTAAAAGATCAAGTTCAGACTCTAATCAAAGGAAAGCAAGTTGTGAACTACTGCGAGTGCAGGAAACATTCAAGGGGGAATGTTTACCCCAGTGAGGCTAGTACATTAGCTAGTCTTTACGAGCGATTAGAAGTGGAATTAAATTCTTTGAAAGATAAATTTGAAATGGTATGTAATGAGAATGAGTCAATTAAGAAGACTAATGAGAAGGTTGTCTTCAAAATGAGTCAACTTAATAACTCACAATCGATTATAGACCACATTTTAGAACTTCACAAAAATCTCATGATAAGACAGTCTTGGTTATGATAGAGATAATAAGCCGAAACCTTGAAACCAAGGAAATTTGTAAAAGCTACGATACATCAATAGGAATTAAAATTGGACCTTGGAAATCACAAAGTCGGATGAGGATTACTTCTCCTAATCTAAAAGTAAAAATCGAGATGAGGAATTCTAATCGATAAAGAGGGTTCCAAGAACCAAGATTAAAAGGAATTCTTGTCATAGTTCTTTTGATGGTAGAAGCGAGATGCTATCCTTTGTTTCTAAAGATCAAAAAGATTACCAAATCTGATTTCAACAAACTTTCATACAAAGCTGATATATTTGTTGATAGATCAGCGAGACAACTTCAATCGACTTATTATTGAACAATGAAATATTTGTTTGGATACCCAAAGTGATTATTGACCTTAAAGGACCCAAGATCACTAGGGTACCTCTTACCTAACTCATTTCACGGGAATCTCAAGGGCTATCTTTAAAAGAAGAAATTCTAGCTTCCATCCGGTATATTGACGGTGGTTGCTCTCGGCACATGACTTGTGAAAAGAAGCAACTATCAAATTTCCGAATATAGATGGTCCAAGAGTCTTATTTGGTGACAATAAGCTGCTGACGAGACCAAGGGAGTTGACACCTTAATTATAGGTGATGTTCAGTGTCTCGAGGTCTATTATGTAGAAGGTTTGAAATATAATCATTATCTGTTTCTCAACTATGTGATAGAGGTTTTAATATTAGATTTTCAATAGAAAAGTGTGATATTTTATATAGTTCCTCGAGACAAGGTAATCTCAACCGATTTCGAGACAAGGTAATGTCTATGTGGCTAACTTTAATAGTTGCCCCAAAGACACATGTCTAGTAGCTAAAGTGGAGATGACCTCGATTGACTATGGCATAAAAGGCTTAGTCATCCGAATTTCAAAACCCTTGGTAAAATAGCTAAGAGGAATCTTGTCGAGGACTACCCTGAAAGACTTTGCTCAACTGATCTTAAATGTGATGCATGCTAAAAAGGTAAACAACCCGGGAACTCCTTCAAAAGTATTAACACGGCTTCATCTGAAAGAGTTTAACAACTCCTTCATTTGGATTTGTTTAGACCAGTTTCACCCTCGGCTTTAGTGGAAGAAAATTGATTGGAGCGAATTGATGCATGATTTGATGGGGTATTTTTGTGCAAAAAGTGGTGAAAAGTGTTAGAATTTGTGCTTAAAAGTGTAGAGTATCACTACTTTGCTTGAAAAGTATTACTTGGTGGAGTTTTTATGTTTTTCGTCCCGTTTTAAGGTAAATCGGTGGAATTTAACCAAACCGAGAGTACCGGTATTCATAAGGCGAAGAGGCGAACAAGACGGATGAAAACGGGGTCGAGAGGCGGAAGTCGGGTCGAGAAAATTTCCTAGACTCGACCTCTGGTCGAGGCCCGAGGAGCTCGACCCGAGGGTGTAGCCCAAACAAGAAATTTCAAAATTTGAAGAAGCCTCGACTCGAGGGCTGGAAGCTCGAGTCAAGGGTCGGGATTTTCGGCAAGCTCGACTCGAGGGCTGAAGATCGAGTCAAGGCTGGGCTATTTTAGGAAAAGCGTATTCACGATTTAAGGAGCCTCGACTCGAGGGCCCCAAGCTCTAGTCGAGGGTGCCGATTTTTGGAAATTCAGTTTTTAAAGCCATTTGAGCGGAAAGCAGAGCATACCTTTCCATAGAGCGATTACTTACGCTTTTAGGGCATTTTTACGAGTTCTTAGCTTAATTCTCCTTGTAGGCTGATTAGATTGTTAGATTTGTATAGATTTTGATTAATTGCACCTTAGATTGTATTTTAATCCATTAGTTTTCTCATTCCAAGTTGTAATTTAAGTGAAGAGGAGATTACATTTGAAGATACATTTGAAGATTCATGCATTCCTATTAGTGCTCAGTTTGATCCAATTGGTGATGTTCTTCCTCTTTACTCATTTCTATTTGTTAATTGTTGTGATTAGCTTTGTGATTGTGCAATTAGATTTTGTACCCATGGATTTTGCACTTTGCTCCATGGGTTAATCCACTTGTGCTTGGGATAATTGAAATTGAGGATGATTTGATTGCGTTGTGCTATGATTGTTGACGATTGTGATCAATTGAGATAGCTTGTACCCTAATTGTGATTCAAATTGTGCTTCATGCATTTTTATCTCTTTAGATTAATGTTTGATCACCCTAGCAATAGGCTAGAGTTGAGCTAAAGTGATTAGGGATTAATCGGGTTATAATTGTGTATGATTGTATAAATTTGGTGCTTCTTAATTGAGAGATTAGTTGCACTAAGGATACTCACATTAGGCATTGTGTGATTAATGGAGACTTAATTGCATGATGGTTTTATGATTTCTATCTTAGTTGATTAGCAATTTGATTCAATCATAGCTTGTTGATCATTGATTCCTTGATGTAGATTATCCCTAGCACCCCTATCCTCAATTGATTTTTAGTCTTTGTTCTAGCCTACCACTTGTTTGATTAATTGCTTGTTAAGTTGTTTGATTTTAATTCTCGCATTTATATTGTGTTTTTGTTTCCAAACCGTGATTGCAACAATAGTCATCGAGAACTTGCATTTCTAGGGACTCATGGCCATACTTTTCCCATGGGTTCGATAAACTTGGTTGTCTTAATATCGCTTGCCCGATTACCGCAATCAAAATGGCGCCGTTGGGATTAGTTTTTGCGCCTAAAGTGAGACTTAGGAATTTGTTGGACGTGGCTAGTTGTTGCTTTGTGTTTTTGCTTGTTTTGTTGTTTTTGTTTAAATTTGATACTTGTTATCTTGTGTAGATGGATGGATATGACTCATATGCATGGAATCAAGATTTTTATCAAAAGAGTATGGTTTATCCTCCACACTATGAAGGATTTGGCTACGATAATAGGAGGAACTTTGAGGATAATTATCTAATGCAACAAGTTCCATCCGATTATCAAGATTGGAGATGTGATGAAGTTCCTCCCGCACCTCAAGAGATGTTCCCGTATTATGAGCATTATGATCAAACATTCGATCCATGGGGTGGATTTGAGTTTCAAGGAGCATCGGAAGGAGATTTTTACGATGATGGGAGAAGCTATGAGTATGACTATCAAATGCCACAAGCTTCCTCTCATTATGAAGAATGGGGAATCCATGATGTGAGAGCTATCTTGAAGGAGATGCTTGGAATGTTGTTGAAGAGAGTTGAGGAAAATGACCCTAGATGTGAAGAAATGTTTCCCGTGTATGAGAACATTTATGAGACCAAAGCAATGGTTGATGCAATGATAGATGGGAACATGGAGATCATTGAAGCTCAATTCAATATTTTAAGAAGTCAACCCAAATATTTTCTATTCCAAGTCAAGAACATAACCATCATGGAGAATCATCAAGAAGAAAGGGAGGAAGAAAATGAAAGTGAAGATGAAGAAGAAGAGACATGGAAAGAGAAAGAGAAAGAAGAGGGTCCAAGCAAGAAGGATGAAATGAATAATTTCCTTGTCGAAAGTGATGAAGAGGAATGTCCATTGATAGACATGAGCAACAATGAACAAGAAAATCTAGAAGCATCGAATGAAGCATTGAAGAATGAAATGAGCATTTCTATACCTTCAAACTCTTCAATTTGTACTTTAATTGAGATTGATGCTTCTATTGATTTTATTTTACCTTTTGTGAACTTTGATTATAGGAAAGAAGTAATGAAGTGCTTGGGCATCCTTGGAAAAAAGGAATGGAGAAGGATGATGGTGAGAGAGCAAGGGGGACCACCATTGACAATGTGCATATATATGTGTGGTTGGCCTACCAATGATGAGAACCTCCATGATTTTAAAGCTCAAAGATTGAAGTATTGTGGCAAGGAGGACTGATATCCTTGGTCATTCCGATGAAAAGAGTTTGAAATGAATGAATAAGTCCGGCAAAGGACAATAAAAATAGCGCTAGATGGGAGGCAACCCATCTTTTTGTTGCTTTTGTTGTTTTTGTGTGCTTTTGTGTTTTTGTTTTTATTTTGGAGAATTTACCAGGAATTCATGAGATCATGCTTAGGAGATTGTTATATATTGCCATGGGATTATTAGATTATTGAGCTTAGTTGATACCATTGGGAGTTGCACATATATATTTGTATCACTCTTGAGCCAAGCATTGAATTTCATGCTAACATTCAAGATTGGGTGTGATGATTATGTTTATTGGTTCACTTGCATCTCTTAGTGGTACGAATTTGATGATTTTAGTGCTCGATTGTAGGTACACTTGCTACATTTGATTGGGAGAGTTAGTGAAATTGCAAGAAAATTCAAGGTTAAGGAGGAAGTGCTTAAAAGTTGGTGAAAATTGAGTAAAAAGGAAGAGACTCCGGTCTCCTTGATCGAATGAGCGACCGGGCTTAAATCGAGGGACCAAAAAGGTTAGTATGTGCATATTTGGGTTCGTTGGGGTCGAAAGGGTCATTTTTAGGAGTTTCGGGGTCGGGCCGTATTAGATCGAAGAAGTTTTGATAAGTTAAAAGAAGTCAGACAAGGATCAACTCCGAGGATCAGCCAACTTGAAGAGCAGTGAGGTGAAGATCCGATTACTAGTGATCGGACTAGGAAGAGTTTGGATAAGTCGGTGAGGATTGAAGAGGCGAGAGGTCATCTGGAGACAAGCTTGAGACAAGTCATCGGCGAGGAGACAACTATGAAGAGCTCGAGGCGAGGTCAAGACAAGTGAGTAGAATAAGAAAGGCGAGTCTTCACCAAGTTAGTGTAGACAACTACAACCAAGATCAAGCTGAAGTCGGGCGGTTATCAAGACTAAGTTTGTTAGGCGGTTTTAGTTTGTTACAACAAACTAACTATCTCCCGAGCTTATAAATATGTCTAGGCACAACTTTATGTTGGAACAATTTTCATTACGCATTTTCACATTCATAATTCACAAGCTTTCTAAGAATTCACCCAAGTTTTTCAAAGAGATTTTTCACAAATTCTAAGTGTTTATAGAACACTACTTTGTACATCTTCAACACACTCTTGCCTTTGTAAAGTTAGAGTTTCGAGAAAAGTATATGAGTCGAAAATAGGTTGAAGCTTAGAAGATCATCATCAAAAGTTATAATTTGTAAGATCGCAAGCGAGTAAGTAAGTAGTGGGACGAGACCACGAAGAAGGAGAGTGGATGTAGGATTAGTTAGATCCGAACCACTATAAATTGTTGTGTTCTTTATTGCTTTCATTACTTATTTGTTCTTAATAAATTTCAACTTCTAATCAAATTCAATTTCGGATTAACAATCGGACTTGTAATCAAATTGCTTTTGATCCGTTTAAGATTGAGTTTAAACTTCCTTTCATTTGTGTAAACTTTGGTTTCTTGAATTGATTTTCTAGGTTTTGAAAAAGTTGGAAAATCTATTCAAACCTCCCCCTCCTTCTAAATTTTCCCTAGAAGGTTGTTTCAAATTCTTTAATAAGTATTTTTTTAATAAGTATACTCAATCCAAGGGACCAACGAGGCCGAGGTGGCCAAACCCGGGTCGAGGGATCCACACTTAGGGAAAACTTCGAAAATTCACTTCACCCTCGAGTCGAGGCAAATTTTTAATCGCGGCACGACTCGAGGGCTGAGCCTCGAGTCGAGGGCTTTATTTTTCAGATGCCTCGAGTCGAGGGCTGAAGCACGACTCGAGTCCGGTGTCTCGTTTTTAAAAATTACATCGATTTGATTTCATATTTCACGAGTCGAGCCCTAATCCCCGATCTCGCTGCGATTTTCTCGTTTTTGACCAGATTACACTTAATTTTCACCGATCATTCATAGATTCCCTCACATATTATTCATCCATTCCTTCAAAAACAAATCTTTTGAGGGTTTTGTGAGATTAATTTGGGGTTTTTGAAGAAGAGTGAGTGGGTGTTCTCCAATTTCGTTCCAAGTCCGATTTCCATTGAACAAGGTATGAATTTGCACTCCCTAGCCCTTTTAATTTCATTATAGAGTAGATTGATACATGGGTAGGAGTCGAATTTTGCCAATGTTATGCTTTAAGTGTGAAGTTCATTTGGACATTTTCACGAACACCTTGTATGCATGAGAATTTGGACGAATTGGAGGAATTTATTGGTTAATTTGGATTGATTGTTGAGTTTGAAGGCATGTTTAGGATTATTAGAGATGATTTGTATGGTGCCTTTGTGAATCTTAGCAAAGAGAATGTGTTGCATGATTATTTTTTGGAGTTCTGGTGAAGTACATATGGAATTTGGTCATGTTTGCCTAGTGGATGATAGGAGTGCATGATTAGATGATTTTTATTGATTAATTACTTGATAGAATGGGCATATTTCTTTGTGGATAATTTTTTGTGGGAGCCTAATTGCATATCTTTGTGAGCTTAAATTGTTGATATTGGATTGTTGTGGCCATTTGGTTGAGTATGCATATTTGTTGGATTCATTGATGCACTTCTATTGCCTATTTGCTTTGTTGTGATTTTGACCAAGTTGATTGAGTTAGTTGATTATTCACTTAGGAATTATTGGTGATTGGAGTTTGTGTTGCTTGACTCGTTCATGCTTAATTGATATCACATGTTGCCCTTGTTGCTACTCTATATGCTAATTTTTACCTTGGGAATTTTGTAGGAAAATGTTTCGAGGAGCCGATGGTCACGACTACTCCGATGAGGACTTTAGGAAGAGAGAGAGCCGTGAGGTTCGCTAATAGGATGTCGGCTCAACTTGGCATCATTTGGGATGACTACAAATGGAGGAAGCATTCCATTCTTTATGCCGAGCTCTGTAACGAGGTGGTGAAGACCCGCCTTGTAAACCACAACCGCATGGTCTCGATGGGGATTGAGGATGATATCCCCGATTATTCGACCAGGTTGGCATGTCCGGATTCTTGCTAAGAGGCCACCGACTTATTTGGGGCTCACTCTGGATTTTTGTGCATGGTTACCTTTGACAAGGCTAGGAAGGCGAAGTTCCCAAGAGCTATCACTTTTGAGCTGCAAGGGAACGAGTGCACTCTTTCGGTGAACGAGATCAACGAAATTCTTGGTGCACCGATCGATCCGTAAGGCTCATTATTGAAGATGAGATGGGAGTATAATGCGAAGAAGTTACGGAGATGGATATCGGATTTGGGAGCACTGAGCAGCCACAATTTACACGGAAAGTCGAAGAGTACCCGAATCCGCAACCCAATGATGAGATACTTGGAGAAGATCCTTTCCGGCACTATCTTTGCACGATCTGAGGAGGAGCAGTAGTTTCTAAGGAGTTGTATGTGATGTGGTGCTTCCTCCACGGGGTCCGTTTAATCTTGCCGCTTATTTGTGCTATCTATTTGAGAGGGTGAAGAGCACCCGATTTGCGAAGATACTGATTTGGAGGTTTGATCACTCTGATAGCCCGGCACTTCGGTATCCCGACGCATAATATGAGAGCTTTAGAGGGTCGGACTTGACTGTGACATGATGAGGAGGATGAAGACATTATATTTCATCGGGAGGACTTGGTGTTTTCAAGGCCACCTCGGAGGCCGATTCCCTCTTCCTAATAAGAGCGACTACGGTGTTCGAGCCATGGATCGGTGACGATTAACCTCTGGATGTGGTCTCGGCGGCATACGAGGCGATAGATGCCTATACTATAGAGCACAGAAGTCAACCTCCGGGATGATGATGATGAAGAAGAGTAGGCGAGATCCGGATCCGAGGAAGAGGCAGAGGCTGCAGATGAAGAGAATGAGGAGAAAGAAGTCAAGAGGATGAGCCGAGGTGAGGAGCCGGGAGGATGGAGGAAGATGAGGAGTATATGCGAGAGATCAACTACTGCGACGAGGATGAGATGAGGAGTCGACAGTATGAGGTCGGGAGCTCGTCGCGAGATGCCATGGACACTCACGAGAGGAGATGTGGGCGACGGCTAGAGGATGCAACTTGAGTTCTGACGCGACAGGGCGAGTGCTTGAGTCATGGAGGAGACTCGTAGATTTAATGAAGAGACTAGGAGGATGCAAGAAGAGTACACGAAAAACCAGCGGGACATGTACTCTCTCCTCCAGCACATGAGCTCATGGAACACCTGGGGCACGACTACTACCCTCCTCCGCCACCTCCGACTAATGATTAGGGAGATTCACCCCTATTTCTTGATCCCTCTCCTCTAGTTCATTTAGATATCTCTTTGATTCCTCTTGATGATTTGTATTGAATTGATTGTGGTTGTTTGGGTTGTACTTATATTCTTGACTTTTATGGATTTGGGTAATTGATGATTTTTATGGATGATTTGATGGATTTGGATGTGTTGAGTTTCATTACTTACGGTATGATGTGGATGATTATGTTATATATTGTTGCCTTGAATTTCTTGCATATATTTTGGGGTTGATTCGTATTGAGCTTAATTGTGGATTTATTGTATATTTTTGAGTGATCATTGTTGATTTAGTGAGTGTGCTTGAGATTATGTACATGAGCGCTTGTGCTTGATTTGCAAGACATATTGAATTTTGATATGATCATGAGTTGATATGTGGCTTGAAGCTAGCATGATTGATGATTATGTGATGATGAATGTGATTGAAAATGCTTGATTCATTGCTCAATTTTAGCCTTTGTGAGATTTTGTGCCTTAAGAATCGTACATTTTATACGGTTAAATTAATTTATTTGTGAGTGCATCGTTCATGGATTTGTATGCTAGAACTTGCCCTTGAACTTGTTGAGATTGATCTTTGTGTGATTTCATGAATATGATAAGAGGCCATGTTTGTACTGAGAATTTTCCCTTCCAAAAATATTTGATTTCCTTAGTAAGCCATTTTGAGCCTAGTATCCATATTCTTTGGCAAGCCAGTGAAATTGAAGCCATTTGCCTATTTTTATGAACTTTATTGTCCTATGTTTAGTAGACCTTGATTGTTGGCTAAAAGATGGTGCATTACTTGTAAAGTGTGGTGGAAAGATGATGAGCTAAGTTGATGATTGAGAAAAGAAAAAAGGTTGAGATGAAAAAAAAATTGAATTGAGAAAAATGTGAAAATGAAAAGGAAAAATTCAATTGTGAGCTTATGTGAAAGAAAGCTCAAAAGAATGGTGGTGAATGAACTTTGAAAAGAATGAAGAAGAAAGAGTATTGATTGATGAATAGAATTGGAAGAGAAGTGAATTGAAGTTCTTAGTTAACATTCAAGTTCTCTACTAATTGAGTCACTCTTACCTAAAGTCACCTACCCATTCCAAAGAGCCTACATTATAACCTTGATGTAAGACCTCTTTGATTCTTGATTGAACACAAAAGAAAATGATTGAGATTTAGTCCTTAGGCAAGCTTATGGAATGCATGTTTGTGAATTTGATGATTGAGTGCATTTTACCTTGATACACTTGAGTGATGAGAGAAACACTCCATGGAAGGAGCAATGAGTTGAGTGTTTGATGTTGCATTTGTTTGATCATGATTCATTGTGACTGCTAGTTGAGAGTTGGCATTGATACATGAGATCATTGATGAGTTTGATTGTCTTATTTTTCATCTATGGTGCCATGAGACATAATTGCAATCAATTCACTCATTTGTGCTTATTTGTTTCGTTGCTCGAGGGCGAGCAACACTATAAGTTTGGGGGTATTATGATTGGAGTGAATTGATGCATGATTTGATGGGGTATTTTTGTGCAAAAAGTGGTGAAAAGTGTTAGAATTTGTGCTTAAAAGTGTAGAGTATCACTACTTTGCTTGAAAAATATTACTTGATGGATTTTTGATATTTTTCGTCCCGTTTTGGGTAAAAGCAGTGGAATTTGACCAAACCGAGAGTACCGACATTCATACAACGAAGAGACGAACAAGATGGCGAAACGGAGTCGAGGCGGATGTCGGGTCGGGAAATTCCCTGGATTCGACCTCTAGTCGAGGCCCGGGGAGCTCGACCGAGGGTGCAGCCCAATATAGAAATTTTAAAATATGAAGAAGCCTCGACTCGAGGGCTGGAAGCTCGAGTCGAGGGTCGGGATTTTAGCAAGCTCGACTCGAGGGCTGAAGCTCGAGTCGAGGCTGGGCTATTTTAGGAAAAGCGCATTCACGATTTAAGGAGCCTCGACTCGAGGGCCCCAAGCTCAAGTCGAGGTGCTGATTTTTGAAAATTCGGTTTTAAAGCCATTTGAGCGGAAACAGAGCATACCCTACTATAGAGCGATTACTTACGGTTTTAGGGCGATTTTCTAAGTTCTTAGCTTAATTCTCCTTGTAGGTTGATTAGATTGTTAGATTTAGATAGATTTTGATTAATTGTACCTTAGATTGTATTTTGATCCATTAGTTATCTCATTCCAAGTTGTAATTCAAGTGAAGAGGAGATTACATTTGAAGATACATTTGAAGATTCAAGCATTCCTATTAGTGCTCATTTTTATCCAATTGATGATGTTCTTCCTCTTTACTCATTTCTATTGGTTAATTGTTGTGATTAGATTTGTGATTGTGCAATTAGATTTTGTACCCATGGATTTTGCACTTTGCTCCATGGGTTAATCCACTTGTGCTTGGGATAATTGAAATTGAGGATGATTTGATTGCCTTGTGTTATGATTGTTGTGATTGTGATCAATTGAGATAGCTTGTACCCTAATTGTGATTCAAATTGTGCTCCATGCATTTTTATCTCTTTAGATTAATGTTTGATCACCCTAGCAATAAGCGAGAGTTGAGCTAACAAGATTAGAGATAAATCGGGTTATAATTGTGTATGATTGTATGAATTGGATGCTTTTTAATTGAGAGATTAGTTGCACTAAGGATACTCACATTAGGCATTGTGTGATTAATGGAGACTTAATTGCATGATGGTTTTATGCTTTCTATCTTAGTTGATTAGCAATTTGATTCAATCATAGTTTGTTGATCATTGATTCCTTGATGGAGATTATCCCTAACACCCCTATCCCCAATTGATTTTAGTCTTTGTTCTAGCCTACCACTTGTTTGATTAATTGCTTGTTGAGTTGTTTGATTTTAATTCTCGTATTTATATTGTGTTTTCTGTTCCAAACCGTGATTGCAACAATAGTCATCGAGAACTTGCATTTCTAGGGACTCATGGCCATACTTTTCCCATGGGTTTGATAAACTTGGTTGTCTTAATATCGCTTGCCCGATTACCGCAATAAAAATACACTCTAGTAGTTGTTGATGATTATTCAAGATATACTTGGGTGATATTTCTTTTCAAGAAAAATGAGATGATGAACAAGATCCCGGATATGCTCAAACAAATACAAAATGGAAAAGGTGTCAATATTATTAAAATAAGGAGTGACAAGGGAACCGAGTTCTTGAATTCTTATTTATCTAACTATCCTGAATGAGAATGTAATAGTACATGAGACATCTTCAGCTAGAACACCACAACAAAATGGAGTCGTGGAAAGAAGGAATAGAACACTTAAAGGAGCAGCCGAAGCATGCTAGCTGAATATGGAACACCCTAAAGGTTCTGGGCCGAGGCAATTAACACGGCTGCTACACCCGAGCAGATGCTTACCGATTAAGGATAAGGGTAAGACTCCTTATGAACTTTGGAAAGGTAAGGTTCCAAGAATTTCTTATTTTCATGCTTTTGGGTGTAAGTGTTTCATTCACAACAATGGGATGTCTAAATTGAAGATATTTGATGCTAAGGCGGTGATGGGATATTCTTAGGATATTCCGGCACTTCCAAGGCTTTCGAGTCTTCAATAAAACAACTCTTTGTGTTGAAGAAACTCCACATGTAGTGTTTGATGAACTTCATGCTTTTTGAGATAAGGTAAACCAAATTACTAATGATCTAGATAAAATTGAACTAAACAAAACTAAACGAGAGGAAATCTTATCTGCTAGTTTTGATTAAGATTCGAGATGATGAAGTGTTAGATCGAAGGAGTTTTGATAAGTTAAAAGAGGTCGGGAGAGTCAACTCAATAAAGTAAGATGACCAGCTAACCGCATAGAACAATTGAGGTAAAGTACTAGCACTAGGCCGATTAGACTAGGAAGAGCTAGAAAAGTTAGCCGAGGTCGAAGAAGCAAAGGTCATCTAAAGACGAGCTTGAGGTAAGTCATCTGCAGGAGACAACTATGAAGAGCTCGACGAGGTCAAGGCAGCCGAGTTGAATAAGAAAGGCAAGTCTTAACCAAGTCGATTGCGAGGCGACTAGAAGCAAGATCGGTGATAAAGAGGCGATTATCAAGATTAAGTTTGTTAGGAGGTTTTAGTTTGTTACAACAAACTAACCGTTTCTCGAACTTATAAATCGGTCTAGGCACGATTCTAAACATAACAATTCTGCACTCTCTTATTCACACGATTCACAAGTTTTTAAGCACTCACAAAATTTTCTCAAAGTAATCTTCATAACTTCAAAGTGTTTATAGAACACTTACTCTGTATTTCATCATCACCATTGCACCGTAATCTAGAAATTCCGGAAGATTAGAAGTTGAAGATAGGTTTGAAGATAGAAGATCTTGAGAAAGTTGTATTCGTAAGATTGTAAGTCGAGACCCTTCTTCAAGTTGAAGAAGGAGAGTGGATGTAGGATCAATTAGATCCGAACCACTATAAATCATTGTGTTCTTTCTTGCTTTATTTTACTAATCTTGTTCTTAATCAACTTTCAAACAAGTCCAATTTCGGACTCTCAATCAGTTGTTTTTTATCCATAAAAGATTGAGGTTGAATTTATTTTCATTGTGTGAACTTTGATACCTTGAATTGATTTTCTAATTGTTGAAAAAGATTTAAAAATCTATTCAACCACCCACTCCCCCTTCTAGATTTCCCTAGAATGTTGTCTCAAGTTCTTTAATAAAATACTCAATCATGGGACCAACAAGTGGTATCGGAGCGGTGTTAAGTCATTACGATATTGGTTTGAGGTCTTGATAAGTTTCTGAAATTGTTTCTTGATTATCTTCTTTATTTTCAAACCACTAACCTTGCTACTAATAAGTTCCTGTTGAGATTCTTTGTTTCATCATGTCGTCTATCAAAAGCAAGAAGTCCAGGAGTTTGCACGAAGTTTTCAATCGAGGAGTATGATTATTGGAAGTTCAGGATGGAGAACCATTTGAAGGCAATCCATGATAGGATGGAAGAGGTGCTTGAAGAAGGACCGATTAAGTTCTATCATGGAGGAACCCGATGATGGGGCTGGAGCAGTGAAACCGAGGGTCAAACAAGAAAAGAAAAGTGCAGAGCTGACCAATGATGAAAGAAAAATTCATAATTTGGACCAAGTAGCTAGGACAGAGATCATTGAAACTCTGAGCAAAGTTTGGATAGAGAAAGTCAAGAGGTGCAAGGCAGCTAAGGAGATGTGGGAGACTCTTGCTAGTATATGTGAGGATCGAGACCAAGTCAAGGAGAATAAAGCTGCAATCGGTGTTACATGTGTTTGACACATTCAAAATGAAAGCAGGCGAAACCATTGATCAATTGGATGTTAGACTAACAAATATTCTTAACAAAGCAGGTGATTTGGGTAAAACTTATACCGAGAAAGAAATCAACAACAAGATACTCAGGTCTTTGAGCAAAAGATGGAGAGAAAAGGCCAACATTCTCAAAGCGGCACAGTAAATTGTCCTCAATCTCGCACCATACCTTGTTTTCTCATCTCAAAGCACTAGGGTATGATATCCAAATTGAAGATGAAGAAGATGAAACCGAGTCTTCAACATCCTGGGAAGACGATTGCGTTCCTTCACCAAGAGGAATCGAGAATATTTCTAAGGCGCACGATCTATCAATTAAAGAAGAAATGACACTCTTAATGAAACGTTATGAGAGGCTAAAGATGAAGTACAAAAGGAACAAGAGGGATAGATCAAGCCGAAGGAGTTACAAGTCGAGATAAAGAAGAGAAGAATTCAGACAATGATAGAAAGAAAGATCATCCTAGAAGGCACAAGTCACCAATCAAAAGAGGAGATAATAGTCCAAAAATAGATAGAGGAGATATATGTTACACTTGCAACAAACCTGGTCATTATAGCTATGATTGTCCTCAACTTACTCCTAGAGAGAGAGAAGAAAAGAGGAAGAAACGAGATAGAAGGTATGCGAGACCAGAGCACTTCTAGGCTGAATAGGAAGAAGCTCAAGAAACATCATCATCCTCATCTTCATCTGATTTTGGATCATGATGACATCTGTCTGATGGCAAAGGAGGAAGACTAGAAGATAGTAGAAAGAGGAGATATTATCGAGGTCATCAGTACATTGGCAGTGGTCATTCTAAGCATATGACCTATAAGACACGTCTTCTTTCTAACTATCAGTCTATAGATGGTCCAAGAGTAATGTTTGGAGACTACAATTTTTGGCTTACCAAAGGAGTTGGAACATTATTTATTGGAGATATACAAGTCAATGAAGTCTACTTTGTGGAAGGATTGAAGCATAACTTGTTATCTCTGTTTCACAATTTTGTGATAAGGGGTTAATGCATGCTATGTGCTAGATGGTATCAATGAAAATATACTATTAGCTGGAGTCGAGACAAGGTAACATTTATGTTGCTAACTTTAGAAGTTATCCTAAAGATACTTGTCATGTTGCTAAGAGTTCGAGATGACTTAAGTGGCTATGGCATAAACGTCTTGGTCACTTAAACTTCAAGACTCTTAACAAAATTGCAAGGAAATCTTTAGTAAAAGGACTCCCGATAGAATATTACGAAAGAACCATGTTTGTGATTCTTGTCAAAAAGGAAAAGCAGACCAAAACTTCTTTTAAAACAATAAGTAGTCCATCTTGAGAAAAGAATTGGAACTTCTTCATATGGATCTTTTTGGTCGATTACTCCTCTAAGCTTCGGTGGAAGAAAATACACTTTGGTAATTATTGATGATTTTTCAAGATTTACAGGTTATTTTCTTATACAAGAAGAATGAGACTATGATTAAGATTCCAGAATTTCTTAAAAGAGTTCAAAATGAGAAAGGACTAAGTATTATTAAAATTAGAAGTGATAAAGGTACTGAATTTCTTAATAAGCTTGTTACTAACTATTGTCGAGAATGGCATAGCTCATGAGACATCGGTGCCACGGGCACCACAACAAAATGGAGTTGTTGAAAGGAGAAACGAGAACTCTAAAAGAAGCTGCTAGGACAATGTTATCTCGAGTACAACACTTCTCACAAGTTTTGGGCGAGAGGTACATTAATACTGACTTGTTTTGTTCAAAATAGAAGTTTGATTGTTAAGAATAAATGTAAAACCCCTATGAAATTTGGAAGGGAAGATCTTCCAAAATTTCATATTTTCATATATTTGGTTGCAAATGTTTCATTCACAACAATGGTAAATCTCAATTAAAAACATTTGATGCCAAAATAGCAGATGGGATATTCTTGGGATACTCATCCGTATCTAAAGCATATAGAGTTTTTAATAAGACAACCTTGTGTGTGGAAGAAATACCGCATGTTGTATTTGATGAATCCTCTTTTGAGTTTAGTAAAATAGATGACATCATAAAGATATCGAAGATCCGAACAAGATGACCATCAAAAGATCAGATTGTAAAGTTCTATAATCAGAATCAAACTCAGACGAAGAGAAAGAATCGGATTCAAATAAAGAAAAAGAACACGGAAGCTCTTCCTCACCAGGTGATCAGGACAACTAATACCACGAGATGATGAAGTAGAAACATCTGAAGGTAATACAAAATCATTTGAAATGGATACTTCAGACAAAACTTCATCCATAGTAAAAGATAAGGGTAAGAGAGTAATGTCATACCACCCATTGAACAAATAATTGGAGATTTAGACTCTGGTGTCAGACAAGGACACAACTAAATCAAGATTGTATGTTCGATTGTTATGTATCATTATTTGAACCTAAGTCTATTATTGAGGCTCTAACTGATTCCAATTGGATTAATGCCATGCAAGAAGAACTAAATCGAGTTTTAAAGACAAGATGTGTGGGAGCTTGTTGAAAGACCTCATCATCAAAAAGTCATTGGAACTAAATGGGTCTTTAAAACCAAAAGAGATGAAAACAATATTGTGGTAAGAAATAAAGCCAGTACTAATTGCTCAAAGTTATTCACAATCGGAGGATTGATTATGATGAAACCTTTGCACCGGTAGCTCGTCTGGAAGCCATAAGATTGTTTTTAGCTTATGCTTGCTTTTAAAAGTTTCATAGTTTTTCAAATGGATGTTAAGTCAGCTTTTCTTAATGGAATCTTAGTGAAGATGTTTATGTAGAGCAAACTCCGGGCTTTGTCAAAGGAGACAAGGTCTATAGATTTAGGAAAGCTCTATATGGACTTAAACAAGCACCTAGAGCATGGTATGATACTTTGTCTGATTATTTAATTCAAAATGATTTTGTAAAATGTAAAATTGATAGAACTTTATTTAGAAAAAAATTTGGTAGTGATCTTTTATTAGTTCAGATTTATGTTGATGATATCATTTTTGGATCAACTAACACATCTTTGTGTGAAGAATTTAGTCATCTTATGAAGAGCGAGTTTGAAATGTCCATGATGGGAGAAATGACATACTTCCTTGGACTTCAAGTCAAGCAGACTAAGAAGGGGATATTCATAAATCAAGCCAAATACACAAAATATCTTATTAAAAAAATTTAGAATAGGTACCAGCCGAGAAGCAAAGATACATATGATGACAAACTTTTCAATGGATCCAGATGAGAAAGGGGAAGATACATGATCAAACCGAGTATCGAGGTCTAATAGGTTTGTTATTATATTTAAGCGCTAGTAGACCTGATATTTCTTTTGCGGTTGGAGTCTGCGCACGTTTTCAAGCTAAACCTAAAAGGAGTCATCTTGAAGCGGCAAAGAAGATTCTTAAATTCTTAAAAGGTACGGTAAATGTTGGTATGGTATCCGGTGATGACAATTTCGAGTTGTCCTGGATACTCGATTCGAACTTTGATGGGTGTAAGATAGATAGGAAATCTACATCTTGAACTTGCCAATTTCTGGGAAGTAAGCTGATTTCATGGTTATCTAAAAAGCAAACCTCTGTAGCTACTTCTACTCTGAAAGCCGAGTATATGGCAGTGGAAGTTGTTGTTCACAACTTATCTGGATTAGTCAACAGCTAAGGGACTATAACATTATCACTAGAGATGTACCAATCTTTTGTGATAGTAATACTGTCATAGCTATAACCCCGAACCCAGTCTTACATACCAGATGCAAGCATGTTGACATAAGACATCACTTCATCCGAGATCACGTTGAGAAAGGTAACATCGACTTGAAAAGATTTTGGTGACTTTCAAAGAGCCGATATCTTGACAAAACCATTAGCGAGACAAGGTTCAAAGAATTATCCGTAGAGTTAGGATTATTGGATGCTTCTTTAGTTAATATATAATCTCATCTTATATTTTTCATTCTTTGTCTCTCTCGATTATTTTAATATGTCTAGAAAGAATTATCGACTAGATATGTGTCAAAGGACAATCAGTAGCTGATATTATTGATCTCCTTCTTAGGAATCAAGAATTAAGGATTAGTCATATTGACCTAATCGACTTGATGATTGCTTATCTAAAATCGAGTAAATCGAGACAAGGACACAATAGTCACCGATTTCTTCAAACAAATGACTATCTCGCATCCTATCCGACTTACCTTGGCTACTAATGGTTTCTTGAAGTTTGTGTATCTGCGGGGAACGGGTAATAGATCAACTTTGTTAGATCGGCTTGAATCTACTATTCTCGCTAAAACCCCCTTATCTATTCACCCTCTCTTTGTTACATTCAAAAATGTGTTTTCAAAATTATTCTCACAAGCTCATCTATTTCAAAACCTTTCGGATGAGTTGTGTCTTGAAAAATCCTTTATTAAAAATAATGACAATGAAATAACAATGTCTTAAAATACCTTGTTTTCAAAAAATCGACTCGGAGAAATTTTCAAAGATTAAGACAAGGTCGTGTTTGACCAAGTACGATAAAACCCAATACAAATAGGAAACCTTTATGCAAAGAAAGACATATTTTGGCTTACGCGATATACTAATTACATCTGCATAAAGTAACCCTATTAGCCATCTAATCCGTAGGATAAACAATTACTTTTTACACAATTCAAGACGCGCGTTAATGCCACGCGCTGAATGCGAAGCGGTTTTCTCGCTTAGCCGTTGATATTTTTCACGCACATTAAACAATCAACGGTCAAAATTTTTCCCGAGATTGCCACGTATCATCTTCCCAAAATTTTTCCTCTCTCTCCTCCCCGATTTAAAAACTTACCTTCGTCATTTCGAAATTTACTTTTACAAATTCCAGCCCCAATTCTCGAAAATTCTCTCAAACTTATTATCAGTTTACCATGGCTTTCTCATAAAAAACCACCAAAACCCATAAACCTACTTATATTTCCACAAATACTTAGGTTTAAGATGAATGAAGACATTTTCAAGAACAAATTAAAGGAGAAATGTACGTAGATGAATGATGAATGTACGTAGACATTTTCATTCTCAAATTAAAGGACATTTTCAAGATGAATGTCCGACTACTGAAGCATCACAACCGAGGATTCTTATCAATGAAGTCTCCCCAAAAAAAAGCGTAGATCTTCTCGGAGAAGAATTTACGGTAAATATGAGTGATACCGGGGACGAGTTTGATACTACGGTAGGCGGAATAGTTCTCTCATACACCAAAGAGAACATTGCCAGGATATTTGATACGTCAATGGAAGAAGTAAATCCATTGGCGTACAAAGAGGATGAGTGGGAGGAATCCTTTGACCTGATGGTAAGAGTCACCTCTGAGAGGGACTCGTCGGGATTTGAAGAAGAATCGCTAAGAAGGAAGTTCAGGTTATTGATGACGGTGGTAACAAAGTCGGTGCTTGGAGAGCAGAGTTCACATGATGGGCTATCCAAGCCCGTTATCTTGTATGAGGGCGATCCTGGATGAGGTTCAAGTAAATTGGGTTCAGTTCTTGATTCACAAGCTGAATGAGGAAAAGAAAAGGCTAAGTTTCAAATCAATTGTTGAGGGATGGGTTGCAAAACTCAGCAGTCGATCTGCTCAATAAGATAAGCGTGTTGATAGAGGGATTGAACAGAGCAAATTGATCGGAGAGTAGGAACCAAGAAGTACTCCAAGCGAAAGGAATCGACAAAGGATGAAAGGCTTGGAGGAATGCCGAACTCGAGATGATGAGTCACGATCTTGCCGAAGATCGAGAGGATAGCGGTAGCAGCTAAGGAGGCTAGGAGACTCGCCGCGGAGCTGCAGGCCGAGCTTGTAGCCGAGGAGGTGGCGATGGCGTAAGATGTGGCTTTGGAGTCCACAGCAGAGGAGACAAGAGCGGAGGTACTGCACTGGGTCACAACACTTGAAGAAGCGATTGTGGTTCCAGCTCCGGAAGAAGGCCGTGGCCCCAAGAGCATCTCGAGAGAAGGAAAAGGAGGAGGCTGGTAAAAGCTTCGGAAAAGAAGTAGGGGAAGGCTTGTCGGCTACGTCACAAAGACACCTCGAGATGAAGAGGAAGAAGAAGTTGAAACTCCACCGGTAAGGAGGCCGAAAAGATGTCTCAAAACTCACGAAGGCTCCTCCCGGAGACGAGAAGGTCGAGCGGCATGTTGAGACCACCACACCGCTACCAGAGGAGGTACCAGATTACGAAGATAGCAGCCGAGGTTGGGCAACTTGAAGTTCCTCCCTCCCCAACCAAGGAATTTGCTCTCTCCCCCATTCCTGAAAAAGGTACAAGCTTATCATCTTCTCCATCCTTATCTCCCCGCACTGCAATGAAGAAGTGTCCCAGTGACACTTCGGAGCCTCTCAAATGACCTACCATTCCATCTGTCCAACCAAGCCAACCAGGCAATGAAGAGGTAACCCAGCTGGTACCTCGAGCCTCTTGAACAGCCTACTCCCATAATAGTCCAAACACAAACCCCAATCCCAGAATCAGATCAACCCACATCTATCATCCCATCCACAGATCAACCCACACCTCAACTACCATCATCATCTAATCAAACCTCATCTCACACTCCCACCCTATAAACACAACCATCTTCTCCCTCACCATTGAACCAACCCCTCTCCCATAAGTCCAAACCTCACCCATGTCGATCCTATCTTACTCCCTTCTCCCAACTATCCAAACTCACTCTCCTCCCCCTCCACCCACTCAAAGAGACCAAGCTCCTTCCTCGTCTAATTCCTCATCTCGAGGATGAAGACAGCGACCTTAGCCCTGTATCCGCCATATCTTCCATCCTTGGTAAAGTAGAGAAGAAGATAAAATCTGCCTTTAAGAGGAAAATGAAGAAGAGGACACAAAAGATGGTGGAAGCGACAAGAAAAGATGATCGCGGCATGAGAGAAGTCGAGGTAACTCTGTCCGATAAAATTACATCTTTGACTAACTCTGTCTTTGGTGATAAAGTAAAGGCGATGGAGGAAGAGATGAAGGCGCCGAGAGAGGAGGTTAAGGGTTATAACCAAATGGTGGTGAACGAGATGGCGGTGAGACTAGTCCGATTTCGAGTAAAGTGCAACGATCTTAATGCTAAACGGCGAGACTTGGCGGTTGAAGTTAAAAAGGGGAAAGAGAAGAGCAAGAGAAGAGACAAGCCCTCACAGTGTGGTCGAGGAGACCAGGAAAGAGCTAGGCATAAAGGCCAACACGGTGACCAGGTAACAGCCATGGAGGACCTCAAACTCAAGTCGAGGAGTTGGCTGCTCTCAGTGAGGGTAAGTCAATTGGAGGAAGCTCGAAGGAGGATGAAGAGAAGAGAAGGAAGGAAGAGGAGGAAAGAACGAGAGAAGCTCTTGGCGAAGCCGATGGAGTCTCGGCCAGGAGAAAGCCAAGGTTAAAAGTAAGAAGGTAGCAGCTGATGAGCCGAGATCGGCCGGCATTACTCTTAGAGCTGCTACCAAGGGTAAAGGAAAAAGAGAAGCTGATTACTCAAACCTTTCCGAAGAATGCAGATCAAAAGGATCAAAAGAGAGAAAGAATACTTCGGAAAGAAGGAGAAGAAGAGACAAAGAAAAGAGAAGGGGGCCAATGTCTTCTGGAGTAGCGCAGAGCGAAAGTGGCTAATCAAAGATCAAAGTGGCGCAAACTTGCACCATTTCATGCAACAGATGCTCCTCCTAAGATGGCTTGCGGCAAGTATGAAAATGAATACAAGGTCAAAAATCTGGAGGGAATGTGGATGTACTCTTTGGTACATTCTCAAAGACCCGAGATCAACTCGGCAAGATCTGGACTTAGCTTGGCATGAGTGGATGGAGAAGATGGACGGGGACCTCTATCATCGGCTCTTTGGAAGAAGAAGATGTGGAGTTCAACGTCAATCGATCGCTCCGGCTTTTGAATATGCCATCCCCGCCAAGAAATCAGATGGATCCCTAGACTGGGTGGGTAAAGGGAATTGTACGGAGGGTAGAGGTGGAGTCTGGACTAGCTCGGGAGGAAGAACTCAAGCAGCTAAGAAGAAGAGTGTTCAATTGGCTTATGGTCCTGAAGAAGATCAATGGGGTGTCTGATAGAATCAAGACATTCTTTTCTTTATCTTTCTTTTCTATCAGATCCATCTTTGTAATATTTGTAAATGTGATGTGAATATACTTGATCTCATCTGAATTACCTTGTCTTATATCTTTAAGCTTTCTTTCTTGCTTTCTAAGAAAACTTAAAAAAATTTTAAGTGTTAATCATCCGGAAACTTTCATCTCAGATTAAAATTTCCAAAAATTTTTCTAAATATTAATTTTTTTTTAAATTCTTTATAAAACTTTTCAAATTTTTTTTTAAGTGTGAATTATGTGTACTTGTGTGAATTAATCTGAACTAAGTGTTAATGTGCTCTAATATGCTCATCTCGCTTATCTTGAATAACTTTGACTAACATCAGCTGTGAGTTTGTCTCTTTCTTGCGGTTTTAACTTCATCAAAAAGGGGGAAATTTTTAGATCGAAGGAGTTTTGATTAGTTAAAAGAGGTCGGATGAGAGTCAACTCAAATAAAGTAAGATGACCAGATTAAGCGCATAGAGCAGTGAGGTAAAGTACTAACACTAGGCTGATCGAGACTAGGAAGAGCTAGAAAAGTCGATTAAGGTCGAAGAGGCAAAGGTCATCGAAGACGAGCTTGAGGTAAGTCACTGCGAGGAGACAACAATGAAGAGCTCGAGATGAGGTCAAGGCAGTGAGTAGAATAAGAAAGGCAAGCCTTCACCAAGTCAGTGCAGACGACTAGAAGCAAGATCGGTGATAAAGAGGCGGATTATCAAGATTAAGTTTGTTAGGTGGTTTTAGTTTGTTACAACAAACGAACCGTTTCTCGAGCTTATAAATAGGTCTAGGCATAGTTCTAAACATAACAATTCTGCACTCTCTCATTCACATGATTCACAAGTTTTTAAGCACTCACAAAAGTTTCTCAAAGTAATCTTCATAAGTTCAAAGTGTTTATAGAACACTTACTCTGTATTTCTTCAACACCATTGCACTGTAATCTAGAAATTCCAGAAGATTAGAAGTTGAAGATAGGTTTGAAGATAGAAGATCTTAAAGTTATATTCGTAAGATTGTAAGTGAGTAAGTAAGTAAGTGGTGAGACCCTTCTTCAAGTTGAAGAAGGAGAGTGGATGTAGGATCAATTAGATCCGAACCACTATAAATCATGTGTTCTCTCTTGCTTTATTTTACTAATCTTGTTCTTAATCAACTTTCAAACAAGTTCAATTTCGGACTCTCAATCAGATTGCTTTTTATACATAAAAGATTGAGGTTGAATTTGTTTTCCATTGTGTGAACTTTGATACCTTGAATTGATTTTCTAATTATTGAAAAAGATTTGAAGATCTATTCAACCCCCCTCCTTCTAGATTTTCCCTAGAAGGTTGTCTCAAGTTCTTTAATGAAATACTCAATCCGTGGGACCAACATGAA
The DNA here is from genome assembly GCA_030762865.1 of Paraleonurus japonicus. Lineage (NCBI taxonomy): Eukaryota > Viridiplantae > Streptophyta > Magnoliopsida > Lamiales > Lamiaceae > Paraleonurus > Paraleonurus japonicus. The sequence goes on from CM061060.1 coordinate 27,437,722, forward strand.
GAATCCCCATCCGAGAATCGAAGGGAACTCCTCTATCAGTTCCATTTGAGGAGACTCATTTGACATCATCCGATCAACCAAGGTCGGTAGATGAAGGGGGAATGTCTACTCAAAAAGAACAAGTCTAGTTACCTACTGAGACTACAAATGAGGATACTTCAACTCAATAGGCAAAAGGATGAGGTGTTATCATCCAGCTAATCAGTTATTGGGGATCCCTCAAGTAGTGTTCGGGCACGAACGATGTTAGATTCCTAGAGTATGTTTAGGCTGCTGTGTTTCACTTCTTGAGCCTAAGTCTATTGAGGAGGTTCTATCGACCCAAGTGGGTACTGACCATGCAGAAAAGCGCATCAATTTGAAAGACAAAATATTTGGGATCTAGTGGATAGACCCATTCATAGAAAGATTATAGGCACCAAATGAGTGTTTAAAAATAAAATAGACAAAACCAACATTATTGTTCGTAATAAGGCCAGACTAGTAGCACGTGGTTATTCACAGTCTAAGGGGATAGATTATGATGAAACCTATGCTCCAGTCACCGATTAGAAGCAATAAGGTTGTTTTTAAGCCTTTGCTGCCCATAAATGTTTCAAAGTCTTTGAGATGGATGTCAAGTCTGCCTTTACGAATGGAGTGTTACTTGAAGAAGTCTATGTAGAACACGCTCTACGGTTTAGGACAAATAACAAAGTCTATAAACTCCACAAGGCACTATATGGATTGAAGCAAGCACCTGTGTTAGGATGTATACTATAAGCCTAGCTTTTGTATGAACATCTTTTTGAGTATGAACATCCTTTTATTATGAGATTCATTTTGATCAAAATACTTATTGTTTATGATTGTTATATATATCATTATTTTGTCCAGATTAATCTATCATAGATAACATGGTGTGTGGTGTCACACAGAAGATCATGCTATCAGTTCCTTATAGGTTATAAATAATAGCTCAAAACCAAGATGGATTTGGATAAACCATTGGAGCGGTTGTAGTGTAATTTGGTATTAGTCTATCTTGACTATAAAGTTACACTAGTACATTTTGAATGTATTGAGCGAGGACCATATGAGGTTGTTCAATTTGTCTTGACTATATAAAAGAACAAGACCTTTGTTGTTATGGATGTACGTCTTCTTAATCCCTATATAATAACGGGCACGAGTACTCGAGTGTATGTTTCTTTGATTTGCCAATGGGTGAGATTTATTAAATCAATAGGCTTGGTGGGAGATAACACTTGTTTATATGGTGTCTTTGTTGATTATAGAAGGAATCTGTGTCCTAATTATTTAGGATGATGATGTCCCCTTGAGGATCTCATAAAGATTATTATGTAAACCTGCAGGTGGATTTAATCCGACATAATAATAAAGATGAGTGGTACTACTCTTGGAATTAGATATAAATTAATTAAGGTATCGGTAATTTAATTAATTTATGGACATTCGATATCTTAAACATGGGAAAATAAACGTACACATAATAAAGGAGCCCATATTATAATATGGAATTAGGACGTAAATTCAATTATAACTCTTTAGTGAGTGCGAGTTATAATTGATGGGCTTAAGTAAAGTGTTCGGGTGAACACGAGGATATTTAGGCCCATCGGGAGGCCTAACCCTAATTCCTCCTTAGGGTCCCTGTTGTAGCCTATAAATAAACCCTAACATCGAGCCTCCAGACGTGTGAGAAATACGTGAGATCGAGAGAGGCGGATTCTGATTCCTTGAAGGATCGTCGACCACTCGGCGTCAAGGGAAAGGGATAGGAATACGTCGGAAGACCGTGAGGTACGAGGATCATCCTTCGATCGCAGTTTTGACCTTAGAACTAGTTCGTCTTCACCTTTACGGTGAATAAAGGTACAATCCTATCCGCTGCGTTTTTGTTACTATGATTTCGAATCTGATAATTTCATAGAGTCGGCGATTGGTGGTTCCAACACCACCCGAGCTTGGTACGATACTCTATCCGAATTTCGATATCAAGTGGATTTTTTAAAGGTAAGATAGATAGAACACCGTTTAGAAAAGAAGTAGATGGTGATATCTTATTAGTTCAAATCTATGTAGATGATATTATTTTTGGTTCACCTAATCTTACTTTATGTGAAGAATTTAGTGTTCTCTTGAAAAACATATTTGAAATGTCTATGATGTGAGTACTAACATATTTTCTAGGCTTGCGGATTAAACAGAGACAAGCGAGAGGATCTTTATACATCGACTAAGTATGCAAGGATCTCATAGATAAGTTTGGGATGACTACTAGTAGAGAAGTTAAAATACCTATGACAACTAACTTCTGTATGGATTCAGATGAGAATGGGATACCCACTCGATGCAACAGAGTATCGTAGATTGATAGGATCCTTGTTATATCTCACCGCAAGTAGGCACGATATAGCCTTCGCGGTTGGGGTATGTGCAAGGTTACAATCAAATACCAAGAAAACTCATCCGGAAAGCTTGACTAAGAAAATTCTAAAGTATCTTAAAGGTTCTCTATAGGTTGGGTTGTAGTACCCATCGATGACAACTTCGAGCTTTCGGGTTATTGATTGATTTTGGAAGCGGTAAAATTGATAGGAAGTCCATGTCTAGAACTTGTCAATTTTTAGGCAACAAGTTAATTTCTTGGTTATCTAAGAAACAAACTTCAATTGCAACTTCCACAATCAAGCAAAATACATGGCGGTGGTAGTTGTTACTCTCGGCTTCTCTGGATTAGTCGCGACTTAGGGACTATAATATTCTCACATCATCTCGTACCTATTTTATGTGATAGTAGTAGTGTAATAGCTATAACATACAATCTGTTTTTGCATTCAGGTGTAAGCATGTAGATATTAGACATCATTTTATTACGGATCATGTTGAGAAGAATGACATTAGACTAGAAAAGATAGCAACCGAGTTACAGAGAGCCGATATACTTACTAAACCTTTAGCTGAGTCTAGATTTAAACATTAGACTAGGTCGATCCTGTATGGCGGCGCTGCCCGCACCCGCAACTGAGCGGGAAGGTCGATCCGCGACACTGAGCAGCGAGTCGATCCCGTTTGGCGGCGCTGCCCCGCACCCCGCTTGACGGCGAACATTCAAGAACATGGGAGTATCAAAGAGGCCATAATAGTTAGAATTTTGTTTTCCATATTTATTCTTTCTCATATGTGTTATTGTGTTTAGCATGCTTTATGTATTTCATATGTTATGCATGTTAATATCCCTCACGTTAAATAACTAAGTGGGAGAGGGTTAATTTTCAACAAATCCCATAGCCTCCATTTCTGGTTTGTAAGTGATGCATTCAAACATGAACGTTGGTTTTAAGTGCCTTCTTCCATATCGGATGTGTTTGTTTTGCGGATCACTAGATCAAACTTCCTTATGGATAATTATAAGAAAGTTATTTAGGAGCGTGTTATCTTCTCCATCGAAGAGGTACAAACCTAGGTAATTGACTTGGTATTAAGAAATGATATACACTTAGATGCATATAATAGTATCCTCCCCATCGGAGTAAGTGTTGTTATTTGTATGGCTAAAGACAAACCAACTATTAATTTTTATTTTGGATGTCCACACTATCGTGGCATACAAACTTCACGGTGTTTTGAGGTGTTGGTGAATTTAATTGTATTGTTTGAGGGAAACAATATTGATTTAAATTCTTAATTTTGATCATAATGCATTTACGTGTTTCTCAGGATTTATCATGGCTTTCAATCCAATTGCTTTGTTATTCTTAAAGAAAACAAACTTACCGGTCCAAATTATATTGATTGGAAAAGAAACTTGGACATTGTCTTGATCGCTAAAGAGTACAAGTTTGTACTCACCGAGGTTTGTCCTGAAAAACCCGATGAAAACTCTAGTGAAGAGGAGAAAGAGGCTTATAAGAAGTGGGTCAAGGCAGATGAGATGGCGCGGTGTTACATTTTGGCTTCTATGTCAAATATGCTGCAACATCGGCATTAGGCCATGACCTGCCGCTTATGAGATGATGCTCAATCTCAAAGAACTCTTCGGACACCGTCGAGCTGTCGGGCAAGAGGCCATGAGAAACTTAATGACGACCACCATGATCGAGGGGACACCCATAAGGGATCATATCCTCAAGATGATGGCTCATTTGAATGAGATGGATGTCCTTGGAGCTGAAATCGATGGGGAAACCCAGTCGATATCGTTCTCCAGACGCTGCCTAAGAGTTTTGAGCAGTTTCGCCGAACTACAACATGAACAAAAGGTTGTATTCGATGGCGGAACTTCTGACGAACTCCAAGCGGCGAAGGGTTATTTCGCGAAGCTTCTTAAGCTTATATTGCTGAAAATGTTTCTACATCTAAGCCAAAAGGCAAAGTAATGAAGAAAAAGAAACAAGCTGGTTTGACAAAGAAAGCAGTGAACCAAAGAAAATTGGTCCACCAAGTGGCGTGAAGAAGCCTAAGGGCAAATGCTTTTTGTGCAAGCAGCCAAGACATTGGAAGATAGATTCCCCGTAAAAAGGAAAAAGAAGGTATATCTTATTCACTAACTATTGAAACATGTTTAGCGGTGTTATCTACCGGCTTTGGTGTGTAGATACGGGAGCCACCGATCATGTCTACAATTCTTTACGTACCTTGTTTTACAAAGAACTTGATTTCGATTTCTAAGTTATTTTTGGATGGATATTCTGCTTCTTTTGATAGCAAAGTGGTTGTCAAGAAAAATAGTGTTATTATACATTGCAGTACGTTGATTGACAATTTATATACTCTTAATCCAATAACTCCTACAAAGCAACAAATGAAAAAAATAGTACATCTTCTAACTCAAGTAAGCGAAAAGATCCTTAAAAATGAACCAAACATATCTTTGGCATCTAAGATTAGGTCACATTAACTTGAGTAGGATTCAAAGGTTGATAGCCGATGGACCTTTGAGTTCATTGGAAGTGGAAAACTATCCGACCTGCGAGTCCTTCTTGGAAGGAAAGATGATCAAAAGGCCTTTTAAAGCCAAGGGGTATAGAGCTAAAGAAGTGTTGGAATTGGTTCATTCTAATTTATGTGATCCTATGTCTACTCAAGCAAGGGGTGGTTTCGAATATTTTTTTCTCTTTTATAGATGATTATTCGAGATATGGATATATTTATTTGATGTGCCACAAGTCGAGTGCTTTGATAAATTCAAAGAGTACAAGGCTGATGTGGAGAAGCATCATGGTAAATATATCAAAACACTACGATCTGATCGTGGTGGCGAGTACGTCTTAGGAGAGTTTAGGAATTACTTATCGAAGCTGGGATTCAATCCCAATTGTCTGCACTGGTACACCCCAACGAGAATGGTGTGGCGGAACGAAGGAATAGGACACTCTTGGAAATGGTTAGATCGATGATGAGCTATTCGGAATTACCAAGTTCGTTTTGGGGGTATGCCACGAAAACGACAGCGTACATTTTGAACTTGGTTCCTTCTAAGACAAGATCTTCTACTCCCACTGCACTGTGGAATGGGCGTAAGCCTAGTCTCAAACATATTCGGATTTGGGGTAGTCCGGCACATGTGCTTTGAAAGGAGATCTTGATAAGTTGGAATCTCGTACGAAACTCGGCTATTTGTGGGCTATCCTAGAGGAACGAAAGGTGGTTTGTTTTATAGTCCTAAAGATCGAGAGGGTAATTGTTAGCACAAATGCCCGATTTTTAGAAGAGGACTATGTAATGGACCACAAGCCCATGAGTAAAATTATTTTAGAAGAAATAAGGAGAAACTTCTACCTTAGTACCAAGAGTACAAGATGAGATACCACATGGGTCAGCACCATCTGCTACTAATGATACATTATTACCACAAGTGCCTCGTCGTAGTGGAAGGGTTGTTAGACAACCTGATAGATTCATATTTTTGGGAGAGTCTTCGGACTTAGTACCAGTGAACACGAATCGATCCCCTGGAGCTACTTACTTAAGCACTCCAAGATAAAGATGCAGAATCTTGGGAAAAAGCAATGAAATCTGAATTAGAATCTATGGATTCTAATCAAGTCTGGGAGCTAGTAGAACCACCAAATGGTGTAAAAGCCATTGGTTGAAAGTGGGTCTACAAAAGAAAATGAGGATTAGACGGGAAAGTAGAAACTTTCAAAGCAAGGCTTGTAGCGAAGGGGTACACTCAAAAAGAAGGAATCCATTATGAGAAAACCTTTTGCGGTAGCCATGCTTAAGTCTATCCGGATTCTTTTGTCTATTCTTGCTCATATGATTTATGAGGTTTGGCAAATGGATGTCAAGACAGCTTTCCTTAACGGAAGTCTTGAAGAAAACATCTATATGAAGCAACCGAAGGATTCATTGCAAAGGGCAAAGAGCATCTTGTGTGTAAGCTTAATCGGTCCATTTATGGGTTGAAACAAGCTTCGAGATCTTGGAACATCCATTTTGATGAGGTAATCCAGTCTTATGGATTCATTCAATGTCCGGATGAGTCATGTGTATACAAGAAGAGTGACAGAAATGTGGTGGTATTTCTTATACTATACGTAGATGACATCTTGCTCATTGGCAACAATGTCAAGGTGTTGTCGGCGTAAAGGTATGGTTGTCCAAGCTTGATATGAAGGACTTGGGAGAAGTTGGACATATTCTTGGGATCAAAGTTATAAGGGATCGCAAGAAAAGAATGTTATGCTTATCTCAAGCTTCATACATTGATACTATCTTAACTCGTTTTAGCATGCAAAACTCCAAGAAAGGTTTTCTACCTTTTCGACATGGAGTACCTTTATCTAAAGAGATGTGTCCTAAGACACCAAAGGAGATAGAGGGCATGAAGGCGGTTCCTTATGCTTCGGCCGTAGGAAGCCTAATGTATGCAATGCTATGTACGAGGCCGAGATATCTGTTTTGCCGTGGGCATGGTTAGCAATATCAAAGTAACCCAGACAAGGATATTGGATCGCGGTAAAGCATATTTTAAAGTACTGAAAAGGACTAGAAATTATATGCTTTGGTTTACAAAGTCGATACTTTACTTCCTGAGGGTTACACGGATTCGATTTCCAATCGGATAGGGACAACGATAAATCTACCTCGGGTTATGTGTTTACCTTGGGAGGTGGAGCCATAGTATGGAGGAGTGTTAGCGAAATGCGTTTCGGACTCCACCATGGAAGCCGAGTATGTGGCGGCCTGCGAGGCACCCAAAGAAGGCTGTATGGCTCGTAAACTTCTTGATGGACTTAGAACTGATTCCTAGTTTGCCTAAAGCTATCACAATTTATTGTGTTAACAAGTGGTGCGGTGGCAAACTCGAAGGAACCACGAGCCCACAAAGCAAGTAAATACATTGAGCGCAAGTACCACACGATACGAGACATCGTAAAAGCGAGAAGAAGTTGTGGTCGCCAAGATTGTATCGGTGGATAACCTAGCAGATCCTTTTACATAGGCTCTTCCAAACAAAGCTTTTGATGGGCATGTTGAAGGGATGGGAATCGATGTATGGCAACAATTATGGAAGCATAGTCTTTTAGTATAAGTGGGAGATTGTTAGGAAGTATACTATAAGCCTAGCTTTTGTATGAACATCTTTTTGAGTATGAACATCCTTTTAATATGAGATTCATTATGATCAAAATACTTATTGTTTATGATTGTTATATATATCATTATTTTGTCCAGGTTAATCTATACAAGAGATAACATGGTGTGTGGTGTCACACGTAAGATCATGCTATCGAGTTCCTTTATAGGTTATAAAGTTACACTAGTACATTTTGTATGTATTGAGCAGACCATATAAGGTTGTTCAATTTGTACCGACTATATAAAAGAACAAGACCTTTGTTGTTATGGATGTACGTCTTCTTAATCCCTATATAATAACGGGCACATGTACTCGGTGTATGTTTCTTTGATTTGCCAATGGGTGAGATTTATTAAATGAATAGGCTCGGTGAATTGGGAGATAACACTATTTATATGGTGTGTTGTTGATTATAGAAGGAATCTGTGTCCTAATTATTTAGGATGATGATGTCCCCTTGAGGAGCTCATAAAGATTATTATGTAAACCCCGCAGTTTATTTAATCCGACATAATAATAAAGATGAGTGGTACTACACTTAGAATTAGATAATAATTTAATTAAGTTGTCAAGAATTTAATTAATTTATGGACATTCGATATCTTAAACACGGGAAATAAACATACACATAATAAACGAGCCCATATTATAATATAGGATTAGGACGGTAATTCAATTATAACTCTTTAGTGGACTGAGTTATAATTGATGGGCTTAAGTAAAGTGTTCGGATCGAACACGTGATATTTAGGCCCATCAAGGCCCAACCCTAATTCCTCCTTAGGGTCCTCGTTGTAGCCTATAAATAAACCCTAACATCGAGCCTCTAGACGTGTGAAAAATACGTGAGTTCGCAGAGAGGCGGATTCGATTCCTTGGAGGATCGTCGACCACTCGACGTCCAAGGGAAAGGGATAGGAATACGGCGTAAGACCGTGAGGTACGAGGTTCATCCTTCGATCGCAGCTTCGACCTTAGAATTGGTTCCTCTTCACCTTTTACGATGAATAAGGGTACAATCCTATCCGCTGCGTTTTTGTGACTCTGATTCTCAATCGATAATTTCATAGAGTCGGCGATCGGTGGTTCCAACACCCCGAGCTTGGTACGATACTCTATCTGAATTTACGATATCAAGTGGATTTTTAAAGGTAAGATAGATAGAACATGGTTAGAAAAGAAGTAGATGGTGATATCTTATTAGTTTAAATCTATGTAGATGATATTATTTTTGGTTCACCTAATCATGCCTTTATGTGAAGAATTTAGTGTTCTCTTGAAAAATAGATTTGAAATGTCTATGATGTGAGAACTAACATATTTTCTAGGCTTGCGAGATTAAAGCATGACAAGCGAGATGGATCTTTATACATCGACTAAGTATGCAAGGATCTCATAGATAAGTTTGGGATGACTACTAGTAGAGAAGTTAAAATACCTATGACAACTAACTTCTCTATGGATTCGGATGAGAATGGGATACCCACCGATGCAACAGTATCGTAGATTGATAGAATCCTTGTTATATCTCACCGCAAGTAAGCCCTGATATAGCCTTCGCAGTTGGGGTATGTGCAAGGTTACAATCAAATCCCAAGAAAACTCATCTGGAAACAACTAAGAAAATCCTAAAGTATCTTAAAGGTACTCTATAGGTTGGGTTGTGGTACCCATCCGATGACAACTTCGAGCTTTCAGGTTATTGATTCGTATTTTGGAAGCGGTAAAATTGATAGGAAGTCCATGTCCTGAACTTGTCAATTTTTAGGCAACAAATTAATTTCTTGGTTATCTAAGAAACAAACTTCAATTGCTACTTCCACAACTCAAGTAGAATACATGGCAGTGTTGCTCTCACTTCTCTCGGATTAGTCACAGCCTTAGGGACTATAATATTCTCACATCATCTGTACATATTTTCTCGTGATAGTAGTAGTGTAATAGCTATAACATACAACTCGCTTTTGGATTCCGTGTAAGCATATAGATATTAGGCATCATTTTATTACGGATCATGTTGAGAAGAATGACATTAGACTAGAAAAGATAGCAACCGAGTTATAGAGAGTGATATACTTACTAAACCTTTAGCTGAGTCTAGATTTAAGGAATTATGTTTAGAATTAGGATTACTTGATGCATCCTTAATCGATTTATGACTCCTATTGAATGTATCTTGTATATTCTTTATATGTCTTTTTCTTTAAATCATGTCTAGAAAGAATTATCGACTTGATATGTGTCAAAGGGCAATCACAGAGGATATCATTGATCACCTTTCAAAGGAATCAAGGATCAAGGATTAGTCATGTTTACCTTATCTAATTTGATAATTTTTTTATCTCGACATTAAGTAAATCAGACAAAAACATAATCAACTGATTTTGCTAATAATCACATGAGCATATGTAATATGTCCGACTTACTCTAGCTACTAATGGTTTCCCAAGTTTATGTATCTGCAGAACAAGTTATAAACAACATTGTTATATCAAGATAAACTTTCTCATCCGAAAGACTTCCTCATCCGAATAAAACATATCCTTGCTTTCTTCTTAAAAACATTTTCAAAAACTACTCTCACACTCATCTATTTTAAATTTTTCGGAGATGAGTTGTCTTTACGAAAACCCTAATGAGTTAAATATTCTTATATACTAGTTATATTTGAATATAAGACTTAGTTTCTTTTTAATAATGGCACAAACAATCAGACTAGGATGTGTTTTCAAAACCCAGCATAAGGTCATTTTCGCACCAAATCATCCTAAACCTTGTCGATTTAGAAAACCTTTATGCAAAGAAAGGTATATTTCGCTTACGTCAAATATACTTACTTCTTTGCATAAAGCGACCCTAAAACCGTCAAATCAATAGTTTGGGCGATTACTTTTACGTATTTCAAAGTCGAGTTAACGCCACGCTATTTGGACTCCAAACGACTAATTTTATTTAGCCGTTGATCTGAAATAGTGCGATTTTTTTAAATTAACGGTTCAGATTAAAAACCACTTTACACGTGGATTCTCTCTCCGATTTTCCCTCCTATATACATTCATCTTCCTCATTTTCACCCATTTCACTTTCAAAACCCTTTTACACTCAGTAAATTCCGAACTTACCAAAATCTTCGTAAAACCCTTTTTATGACCTGAAAAACCATAAACCTTACTGCAACGACGGTTAATTTCAACAAAGAAGCCTACAACAAGAAAATTAAGTCTGAAATGTATGTAGATTTCGAGACAACCAGAGATGCAGAGTCATTAGAAGTCCTCTGATTGTTGAAAAAATCGAGGCCGAGAGTGTTTTGTTCGAAGAAATCGAAAAGAACAAGACCCTTGATATGAGAGGGATAGAGTTCTATATCAATGGTGTTTACGAGGATGGTGTATTCAAGTCAAAGGTGGATGATGTAGATGTGTCTCATACTCGAGCGAAATTGCGTGAATCTTCAAAATGAATGAAGATGATGTGAATCCCTACACCAACAAAGACGATGACCGGGTCGAATCATTCGAGATGTTGGCCCGATCATCGTGTAAGGATTGCCGAAAAGAGCCCAAGAAAAATATGCTCCGAAGGAAGTGTGATATCCGAATCTCTCATTAGTTATTTACCAATAAAATTTACTCATTTTTATTAACTTATATGAGTGACACATTATTTATTTATAATTCTTTTTATTTTACTCCTTAAATTTTAAATATATAATATTTTATTGAAGTAGTAGTAATAAATTTCTACCTAAATTGTTGAGCCTAAAGTAATAAACAAATTGAGTGTCAACTAGTCATGAGTTAACATACTCTACATATTTAGTGCATTACAATTATTTATTTTTGTGCTACTTGTAATCTCGTACTATTTTATCCTGTTTTAAATATTGTATTAAACATATATTTTTACCTACTTAGTGGTGAGACAATAATTAACTTTATTATAAGATTTTATTTAATTATCTTTGTCTTACTCAATTGTTACTACCTCAAGTGTTAACTTGAAAAATAATTATTATGATACTCGAGCTTCTCACTACTCAATAATCAAAATATTTCATGCATTGAGTGCATTTTTAATTTATTATGTGCTACTTGTGATTTTAAATTATTTTATCTTGCATTATTTTATTGTGCTTTTAGATATTGAATTAATTAAATATGCATTTATATGTTTAGTGGTGAGAAAATTAATTTATAAATGATTGAGATTTTCATGGTATTTAAGTACTAATATAAATTATATAATAATTAGTGGTATTAATGGGATTAATTATAATACTAATTGTGTTATTAATATATATATATGTACGGTGAGTAGTATATATATATAGTTAATAGTTAGTAATAATAATAATAATAGTAATAAAAGAAAATAAAAACAAAAATAAAAACTTACCTATTAAGAAAACTTAGGCGGTTAGGCGGTGGACATATTCAACCATATCATCTTTCTTTTAATACCTGGAAGCTAACTTGTTTGAGAGAGAGAGAGAGCGACGTAGAGGGAGAGAGAGAGAGAGAGGGAGGGGGTTGTATCGTGTGAAATCCGTAAGTATTTTGTAAAGTATTCGACTTCCGTCGTCTACAAATTTTATACCGTTTTAAAGCTCGTGATGAGTAGAACAAAACCCTACTCTCAAATTATTAATAATTGTTCTTATTTGATAGTGAAAGACGATAAAAAGGGTTTGAGGGTTTGATTTATATCGGCGTTTTGCGAGACTTAAGGTAAGTAGAAATTCATTTGCACCTACAATGCATAAATATAATATTTTGTGAAGTATTAATGTTTAATTGATGATATGTGAATATTACGTTAATTGTGATATTTGATTGATATTCAATGGTTATTGTGAAAGAGCTGTGAGCTCAATATTTTATGTGGATTAAATATGTGAGTTCGGTGATTATCGTGAAATGAACTCGTGAGTTCAGTGATTATTGTGAATTAAACCTGTGATTTCCATGATTATTATGAAATGAACTCCTGAGTTCTGTGATTATTATAGAAATAGATAGGGTGATTGAATTGGTGAGTTGTGAGTAGAAATGAATTAGGCGAATGATTAGAAATGAATTAGATGATTTCAAAAGAAAGTATTTATATCGGCCACGTGATGACTTTTATATTGAGCGTACGTCGGCATATACCAAGAAGTCTGGAGCCCCGGCAAATGAGTAGAAATGAATTAGGCAAGTAGAATTGAATTAGGTGGGTAATTAGAAATGAATTAGGCGAGAGAGATTAGAAATGAATTAGGCGAGAGCGATTAGAAATGAATTAGGGGATTTCAAAGTGAGAATAGAAGGGGCGACCTAGGAGTTAAGGCGACTGAGATGGAATCGGCGTATGCTACCTAGAGTGGGCCACCGAGTTCAATTGTTGCGAGAATGAACCCGTGAGTTCAATGATCATCGTGAAATGAATTTGTGAATTATATGATTATTGCACAAATAGAAATGGTGTTTTGAGCATGTGATTCTATCGTGTGTACATGCCGCATTGCATCATGCTTATCATGCATTAACATGAAAATATTTTATCAAATGGTGTGTGTTAGGAAGAAAATTGTATTTAGTTTTGATGAGTTAAAATTTAAAATAGGATGACCAAATGAGAATCTTGTATAGGCATTGATGTAGTAATGATATGTAAATAAAGCTAAGTACAAAGAATAGATAAGGATACACAAACTATCGATGAGGACAAGGAGTCGATGAGGACCAAAACTCGAGACAATGACAAGAAATCGAGATGAAGACAGACTGAGGAAGACAGATGAGGTCAAGGACGACAAATGCATACTATCTAGATCAAGACTAAGACGCAAACAAAGGTGAATCAAGACTAAAGAGAAGACAATGAAGTGTTAGGAAATTTCAAGCAATTTCAAGAAGCGGTTATAACCAACCAAGAAGAAGTTACAAGATTCGGTTAGTTTGTTTTAACTAATCGTAACACAATCTACAAGGAAGTTACAACTGCCAACAAAGATCTCTATAAATAGGGATAGAAACCAGAGTAGAATTAACTTTGTAATCTCACGAAATTCACTAAGTATTTTTCAACACACAAGTAGCATTCACAAATATTGTAATCACGCACGAACGTTCTTCACGTTCTTAGTTCTTAGTGTTTATAGAACACTACTCACATATATCTTCAAGCCATTAGAGTTACGAATTTAGAGAAGAAGATTGTAAGGTGAAGAAGCCGCTCTGTAAGTAAGTAAGTAAGTAAGAAGGAAGAAGAAAGATAGTAAGTTGAGACCCTTCTTCAAGTTGAAGGAGGAGAGTGGACGTAGGATCGCTTTGATCCGAACCACTATAAATAAATCGTGTTCTTTATTGCTTTTATTTACTTACTTGTTTATAATCGATTTCAACTTTGAATCAAGTATAATTTCGATTCACAATCAGACTTATTATCGATTGATTTTGATCTGTTTAAAGTTGAGTTTAAAATTGATTTCCATTGTGTAAAACTTTGGTATCTCGAATTGATTTTCCAATTTGAAAAAGTTGGAAAATCTATTCAACCCCTCTAGATTTTTCCTAGAAGGTCGTTTCAAGTTTCCCTTTATTATACTCAACTCGTGGGACCAACAACCTATCTTCTTCTAGTATACTTAACCTGTCGAAGACCCTTTTCTTTAGAGACACCGTTTCCCCTCCTTGACTAAGTCGGCTTCGGTTCTGCTTTAATGATCAACTACTTGATTCTTTCATGGTCCAGATGACCATCTCTTGTTTTCGGAGGTTCCATCGGTGCATAGGCGGGTGCGACTACATCGGCATTGAATTCACGATGAGTAAGGTCGATTCGGTATTGATAGAATTTTGAATCCTTTTCTTCCAACCAGACATGGAAGGCGATGTTCTCTTCAAGTCCCCATCTCGATCATTTTGCGGACGTGGAAGGCAAAATCCACTCTGCCTCATAAGATCTCCACATCTCCCGATCTCCCATCAGCAAGATTTCCTTGGGCACTACATCGCTTTTATGGAATGGTCGGAATATTTCGGCTCCATGCTTATCTCGGCTTGTCTCGAACCCACCTCCTCTGTTTTCTATCATAGAATTTACCAGCTACCTTCTCCTGCTCCCTCCTCTTCTTAGCATCCCTTCTCTTGTATTTTTCCTTTTCCTCCCTCTTCCTCTTCAAAACTTTTTCCTCCTCTTCTATCTCAACCCGGGTCTTTGGTTTGCTCATAGCTTTGGCTTTCCCAGTGGCATAGATGAGGATGAGGGAGATATGATTGATCGGATGGGGACAGGTCTTGAGCAGCAGGTAATTCTTGCAGTTGCTTTCCGATTTCGAGCTCGGATTCGGTGGATTCAGTTGCCTTTGTCCTCCATCCGAGTCTCCTCAAAACTCTCGAGACTTCTCGTTTGCTGCCTTCTTCCTTTCTTCCTCGAGACTTGGATTCTTGAGGCTTTTTCTAGCTTGAGGTTTAATGCCAGGATCTTGTCATCTTGAACATCTATTCTTTTCTTGAGCTCACTATCTTCTCCCTTTTTGACACCAACAAATCGGGTATTGCGAGATAGTGGCTACTTGTTCAATTTGCCCCAAGAGCTCATTCTGACAAATCCTGTTTTCTGCTCTAGTTGATCATATATCTTCTTATGTGCTACCTCAGCTTGTGAACTCTCCTTCTAGATACTACTTTAGAATATTCGTCTGCCTGTCTTTCTCTATTGCCAAGCTCATTTTCAATACTTGAGAGAGGGATGCCTCTTTCGCAGATCCGTGACTCCTTGACACTGGTCCTCGGCAGTGTCTACGATCCGGGAATATGCATTTAAGACATCTTGTCGACCCATTCTCCTTGAGCCTTCTCTTCTTCAGCAATCTCTGCTTGACCTTGGCCATGTTCTCCTCGTGTCGATTCTCAAAAAGTAGAGGTCTATTTTTGTCTTCTCATGTATTGCATTCTCTATATTTTCCTTGATTGAAGATGAAATGACACTTGGAACGAGTTGAAAGGCGATTAGACAGGCCTTCTTCAAATTGACTACCTCTTCTTTCGGTGCTTCCACCTCGGATACGAGACGCGAGAGGATGAGGGCATTGCAATTTCTTCATGGAGAAGATAGAGTTAAATCTATCTCCTCTATAGGCACTTCGGCTTCTACAAAGAAACTGGAAGAGAATCTGCCAAATGTATCTTAGTAGCTGGTTCACATGATTCTTCCTCCACCGGCAATTGCCCTTCCTCCCGCTCTGTTTGTGCCTCCTCACCGTATCCATCTTAGCCGGCTTATCGGCAGCTCCACCAATCACTTCTTCCGGCTTCTCCACCTCCGTTTCTTTCCCGGACACCTCTTCACCCTTTTTCTCCTCGGCTCCACCCTTCTCTTCCTCCTTCTCCTTCACCTCTTACCGCTGTGATTGGAGTGAATTGATGCATGTTTTTAGGCGTTATTTTAGTGCAAAAAGTGAGCTAAAGTGTTATTTTTGTGCTTAAATGTGAAAAGTATCACTCTTTTGCCTAAAAGTATTATTTGTGAGATTTTGATGATTTTCGTCCATTTTGCGAGGTAATTCGGTGGAATTTTTGCCAAACCGAGAGTACCATTAGGTTTAGAATGAAGAGACGATCATACGGGACGAAAACGGGTCGGGGCCGAAGCCCCACGCGAGAAAAGTGCCTGGACTCGAGCTGCGGTCGAGGACCATGAGCCTTGAGTCGAGGGAGATGCGAGAAAGGACCAAAATCAAAAGAAAGGCAGAGGTCTCGACTCGAGGCATGACCCTCGAGTTGAGAGAGTGAAGAAATGCAGAGCCTCGAGTTGAGGCCTCGACCCTCGACTCGAGGGGAGGTTTTTCCAAAATTCGTATTTAAAGCGAGGCGGTTCGAGAGAGAGCAAAAACAACTTTCATAATAGCAGCTTAGTAGCGGTTTTGGGGCGATTTCTCGGGCCCCAAGCCAATTTTCCATTCTAGGTAGAGTAGTAGTTAGAATTAGATTTATATTTCAATTGATTTTTGGTAGATTAGCATTAGATTAACATTTGATCTTGTAATTCTTTCAATTCAAGCTTGTAATTCATTTGGAGATTGGTGTTGAAGACTCAAGCATTCCTCTTTTTGTTGATTGAAGATCAATTGGTGATGTTTTTCCTCTTTTGTCTCTTTAATTTCTTAATTGTTGTGATTTGCTTAGTGTTTGATCAATTCTATCTTCTTCCCATGGATTTCACCATGGGCTAACTCTCTTGTGCTTGGGTTAATTGAAATTGATGATGAATTGATTGTTGATGCTATGATTGTTGATGATTGGAGATCAATTGAGTAGATTGCTTACTAATTTTGATTCTCATTTGTGCTTCATGCATAATTATCTCTTTAGATTAGTGTTTGATCACCCCGACTATAGACGAGAGTTGCGCTAACGTGATTAGGTGTTGATCGAGTTTCAATTTTGCATGATTGTATGAATTGGGGATTTCTACATTGAGAGATGGGAAAGACTAAGGATACTCACATTAGGCATTGTGATATTAATGGAGTGATTAATTTCATGATGGTTTATGCTTTCTATCTTAGTTGATTTTCAATTTGATTCAATTGTAGCTTGTTGATTGATGATTCATTGATGGATGTTAATCCTAGCACCCCTATCCCACCATTTATTGTTGTTTTTGTTATCGCATTCTAAGTGCTCGATAAATTGCTTGCTTGTTATTGTTTGGTATTTTTGCTTGTGTTTTGTTGTTTTTAGTCCAAACCATTGTTGCACCTCTAGTCACTAAGAACTTGTATTTCTAGGGCCTCATGTGCATACTTTTTCCCTTGGGTTCGATATTTTGTTGATTGGTCTTAATAACTCTTACCCTATACATCCAATCAAATGGCGCCGTTGCCGGGGAATTAGTTTTTGCGCCTTAAGTGAGACCTAGGAATTGTTTGAAGTGGCTATTTGTTGCCTTTGTGTTTGTGTTTGTTTTGTTATTTTTGTTGAATTCGTTACTTTGCTATCTTGTCTAGATGGAGGGATATAACTCATATGCATGGAATCAATATCATTATCAAGAGAGCATGGTGTATCCTCCACAATTTGATGGATTGAGCTACAATAATTGGATGAGCTTTGAAGATAATTCTCATTTGCTACAAATTCTATCCAATTATGAAGATGGGAGATTTGAAGAAATTCCCCCAACCCCAAGAGATGTTTCCATACTATGAGCCCTATGATCAAACATTTGATCCATGTCTTGGATTTGAGTGTCAAGGAGCATTGGAAGGGGCTTATTATGACTATGGGAGAAGCCATGATTATGACTACCAAATGCCACAAGCTTCTCCTCAATTTGAAGAATGGGGACTCCATGATATGAGAGTTATATTGCAAGAGATGCTTGGATTTGTGTTGGAAAAATTTGAGGAAGATGATGCTAGATGTGATCAAATGCTTCCCTTGTATGAATAAATGTATGAGACCAAAGAAAAGGTAAATTCATAGATAGAGGGGAACATGGAGATCACCGGAGTGCATTTCATGTTTATCAAGAGTCAACTCAAAAATTTCCTACGCCAAGTAAAAACATGACTATCATGGAGAGTCAAGAAGAAGAAGGGAGGAAGTAAGTGGAAGAAAAGATGTAGAGAAGGGTCCAAGCGAAGAGGTAAAAGTAGAAGGCTTCCTTGTGAAAAAGGAGGAAGAGGAGTGTCCATTGATGGACATGAGCTTTAATGAGGAAGAAAATCAAAGAGCATCGAATGAAGCTTTGAAGATCGAAATGAGCATTTCTAATCCTTCTAACTCTTCAATTTGTACTTTAATTGAAATCGATGCTTCTAATGATTTGATCTTACCCCTTGAGAACTTTAATTATAGGAAAGAATTGAAGAAGTGCTTGAGCATCCTTGGAGAAAAGAAAGGGAGAAGGATGTTGGTGAGAAAGCAAGGAGGACAACCATCATCAAAGTGCAAGGATGTGGATGATGGGTCTATCCTACATATGAACCTCCTAAATTTGAAGCTCAAAGGTTGAGATACAATGGCAATGAGGATCGCTATCCTTGGCCATTCGATGAAGGACGATGGAAGTGAAAGAATAAGTCCGGCAAAGGACAATAAAAATAGCGCTTGATGGGAGGCAACCCATCCTCTTTTATTTCCTTTCTTGTGTTCTTTTGGTAGATTAGTGTTTTTGTTTTGTTTTTGGGAGATTTGACTTGCTACTTAATTGCTCATGCTTAGGAAAGTGTGCTCTATGCTTTGGGATTCATATAGTGTTGAGCTTACTTATTGATATCATTAGGAGTTTCATATTTTTTTATCACTCTCATTCCAAACTTTGAATTCATGCTATCATTCAAGTTTGGGGGTGTTGGTCGTTATTTGGTTCTTGTATCTCTTAGTGGTAATTATTTGATGATTTTTAAGCCCGGTTGTAGGTACACTTGCTAGATGAATGGGAAAGCGAATGGAATTGCAAGGAAATGCAAGATCAAGAAGGAAAGCGCATAAAAGCATGATGAGCCCTACACGTTAGAAGAAAGATGGAGTTTAAAGGCTTATTGGTACAACACTTCCTTTCAAACTTAGACTTGTCTAAGTTTTGGGGAGGTGTTTTTCTTTCTCTTGCCTATCTTTTGTGTTCTTATATGATTTAGGGGTTTGTTGAGTTTATTGCTTAGTGTTGATGATGCTATAATTGGTATCTTGGATTTCTTGCATAGATTTTGGGCTAGATTTGTCTTGAGCTTAATTGTTGACTTATTGCTCATATCTTTGAGTATTATTCTTGTGGTAGTGAGTATGCTTGGATTTATGTACATGAGCACTTGTGTTTGAATTGCAAGACTTATTGGATTTTGATATGATCATGAGTAGATGTGTAGCTTGATGCTAACTTTCTTGATTAATTGTGTAAGGATGAATGTGATTGATGATACTTGATTCATTGCTCAATTTAAGTCCGTGAGCTTTTGTGCCTTAATGATCGTACATCTTATACGGTTGATACCATTTCTTGTGAGTGCATCATTCATGATTTGTATGCTAGAACTTGCCACTAGACTTGTTGATATTGATCTTTGTGTGATGTTTTGAAAGTGATAAGAGGCCATGTTTGGAATTATGAGTTACTTTGCCAAATTTTTCCTTACCAAATACATTTGATTTCCTTAGTAAGCCATGTTGAGCCTTATGATCCATATTCTTTGGCAAACCAAGTGAAATTGAAAACCATTTAGCCTATTTTTATGAGCCTTTCTTGTCCTATATTTAGTTGAGCTTGAATGTTGGCTAATGATGGTGATTTGATTGCTAAGTGTGGGAAGATGATGAGCTAAGTGATGATTGAAACATAAAAGAAAAGTAAGGTTGTGAAAAGAAAGATTGAATTGTGAAAAAAATGTGAAAATGAAGTGAAGAAAAATTCAATTTTTGAGCTTAAAAAAGAGAAAGCTCAAGTTAATGGTGGATTGATCATTGAAATTCAAAAGGAAGAGTATGCTAGATGAAAGTGAAGAGATGTGTTGTGTATTGATTAGCTTACATTCAAGTCTCTACTATTTAGTCACTCTTATCCAAAAACATCTCACCTTTGCAAAGAACCTACATTACAACCTAAGATAAAGACCTCTTGGATTCTTGATTGATCACAAGTGATTTTGATTGAGATTAAGTCTTTTGGCAAGCATATGGTGTGCAAGTTTGTGAATTTGATGATTGAGTGCAATATACCTTGATACACTTGAGTGTAGAGTGAAACACTCCATGGAAGGAGCAATGTGTTGAGTATTTGATTGAGCATTTGTTTGAGCATGATCTATCATGATTGCTAGTGCATAGTTGCATTGATACAAGTGTTCATTGATGAGTTCGATTGTCTTATTTTTCGCCTATAGTGCCATGTGACATAATTACAATCAATTCACTCCTTTGTTTTTAGTTTCTACGTTGCTCGAGGACGAACAACAATTCAAGTTTGGGGGTATGATTGGAGTGAATTGATGCATGTTTTTAGGGGTTATTTTAGTGCAAAAAGTGAGCTAAAGTGTTAGTTTTTGTGCTTAAATGTGAAAAGTATCACTCTTTTGCCTAAAAAGTATTATTTGTGAGATTTTGATGATTTTCGTCCATTTTGCAGGTAATTCTGTGGAATTTTGCCAAACTGAGAGTACCATTAGGCTTAGAATGAAGAGGCGATCATATCGGACAAAAACGGGGGTTAGGGTCGAAGCCCGCTCAAGAAAAGTGCCACTGGACTCGAGCTCGATCGAGGAGCAAGAGCCTCGAGTCGAGGGAGATGCAGAAAGGACCAAAATAGAAAGAAAGGCACAGGCCTTGACTCGAGGCATGACCTCGAGTCGAGAGAGTGAAGAAATGAAGGAGCCTCGAGTCGAGGCCTGACCTCGACTCGAGGGGGAGGTTTTTCCAAAAATTCGTATTTAAAGCGGGCGGTTCGGAGAGAGCAAAAACAACTTTCATAATAGCAGTTAGTAGCGGTTTTGGGGCGATTTCTCGGGCCCCAAGCCAATTTTCCATTCTAGGTAGAGTAGTAGTTAGAATAGATTTAGATTTCAATTGATTTTTGGTAGATTAGCATTAGATTAACATTTGATCTTGTAATTCTTTCAATTCAAGCTTGTAATTCATTTGGATATTGGTGTTGAAGACTCAAGCATTCCTCTTTTAGTTGATTGAAGATAAATTGGTGATGTTTTTCCTCTTTTGTCTCTTTAATTTCTTAATTGTTGTGATTTGCTTAGTGTTTGATCAATTCTATCTTCTTCCCATGGATTTCACCATGGGCTAACTCTCTTGTGCTTGGGTTAATTGAAATTTATGATGAATTGATTGATGATGCTATGATTGTTGATGATTGGAGATCAATTGAGTAGATTGCTTACTAATTGTGATTCTCATTTGTGCTTCATGCATAATTATCTCTTTAGATTAGTGTTTGATCACCCTGGCTATAGACGAGAGTTGCGCTAACGTGATTAGGTGTTGATCGAGTTTCAATTTTGCATGATTGTATGAATTGGTGATTTCTACATTGAGAGATGGGAAAGACTAAGGATACTCACATTAGGCATTGTGATATTAATGGAGTGATTAATTTCATGATGGTTTATGCTTTCTATTTTAGTTGATTTGCAATTTGATTCAATTGTAGCTTGTTGATTGATGATTCATTGATGGATGTTAATCCTAGCATCCCTATCCCACCATTTATTGTTGTTTTTGTTATCGCATTCTAAGTGCTCGATAAATTGCTTGCTTGCTATTGTTTTGTATTTTTGCTTGTGTTTTGTTGTTTTTAGTCCAAACCATTGTTGCAACTCTAGTCACTAAGAACTTGTATTTCTAGGGCCTCATGTGCATACTTTTTCCCTTGGGTTCGATATTTTGTTGATTGGTCTTAATAACTCTTACCCTATACACTCCAATCAAATGGCGCCGTTGCTTAGTGGAATTAGTTTTTGCGCCTTAAGTGAGACCTAGGAATTGTTTGAAGTGGCTATTTATTACCTTTGTGTTTGTGTTTGTTTTGTTATTTTTGTTGAATTTGATACTTTGCTATCTTGTCTAGATGGAAGGATACAACTCATATGCATGGAATCAATATCATTATCAAGAGAGCATGGTGTATCCTCCACAATTTGATGGATTGAGCTACAATAATTGGAAGAGCTTTGAAGATAATTCTCATTTGCAACAAATTCTATCCAATTATGAAGATGGGAGATTTGAAGAAATTCCTACCCAACCTCAAGAGAGGTTTCCATACTATGAGCCTTATGATCAAACATTTGATCCATGTCTTGGATTTGAGTGTCAAGGAGCATCGGAAGGGGCTTATTATGACTATGGGAGAAGCCATGATTATGACTACCAAATGCCACAAGCTTCTCCTCAATTTGAAGAATGGGGACTCCATGATATGAGAGCTATATTGCAAGAGATGCTTGGATTTGTGTTGGAAAAATTTGAGGAAGATGATGCTAGATGTGATCAAATGCTTCCCTTGTATGAAGAAATGTATGAGACCAAAGAAAAGGTAAATTCATGGATAGGGGAACATGGAGATCACCGGAGTGCATTTCATGTTTATCAAGAGTCAACTCAAAGATTTCCCTACGCCAAGTAAAAACATGACTATCATGGAGAGTCAAGAAGAAGAAGGGGAGGAAGTAAGTGGAAGAAAAGATGTAGAGAAGGGTCCAAGCGAAGAGGTAAAAGTAGAAGGCTTCCTTGTCAAAAGGAGGAAGAGGAGTGTCCATTGATGGACATGAGCTTTAATGAGGAAGAAAATCAAAGAGCATCGAATGAAGCTTTGAAGATCGAAATGAGCATTTCTAAACCTTCTAACTCTTCAATTTGTACTTTAATTGAAATCGATGCTTCTAATGATTTGATCTTACCCCTTGAGAACTTTGATTATAGGAAAGAATTGAAGAAGTGCTTGGGCATCCTTGGAGAAAAGAAAGGGAGAAGGATGTTGGTGAGAAAGCAAGGAGGATAACCATCATCAAAGTGCAAGGATGTGGATGATGGGTCTATCCTACATATGAACCTCCTAAATTTCAAGCTCAAAGGTTGAGATACAATGGCAAGGAGGATCGCTATCCTTGGCCATTACGATGAAGGACGATGGAAGTGAAAGAATAAGTCCGGCAAAGGATAATAAAAATAGCGCTTGATGGGAGGCAACCCATCCTTTTTATTTCTTTTCTTGTGTTCTTTTGGTAGATTAGTGTTTTGTTTTGTTTTTAGGAGATTTGGCTTGCTACTTAATTGCTCATGCTTAGGAAAGTGTGCTCTATGCTTTGGGATTCATATAGTGTTGAGCTTACTTATTGATATCATTAGGAGTTGCATATTTTTTATCACTCTCATTCCAAACTTTGAATTCATGCTATCATTCAAGTTTGGGGGTGTTGGTCGTTATTTGGTTCTTGCATCTCTTAGTGGTAATTATTTGATGATTTTTAAGCCCGGTTGTAGGTACACTTGCTAGATGAATGGGAAAGCGAATGGAATTGCAAGGAAATGCAAGATCAAGGAGGAAAGTGCATAAAAGAATGATGAGCCCTACACGTTTGAAGAAAGATGGAGTTTAAAGGCTTATTGGTACAACACTTCCTTTCAAACTTAGACTTGTCTAAGTTTGGGGAGGTGTTTTTCTTTCTCTTGCCTATCTTTTGTGTTCTTATATGATTTAGGGGTTTGTTGAGCTTATTGCTTAGTGTTGATGATGCTATAATTGGTATCTTGGATTTCTTGCATAGATTATGGGCTAGATTTGTCTTGAGCTTAATTGTGGACTTATTGCTCATATCTTTGAGTATTATTCTTGAGGTAGTGAGTATGCTTGGATTTATGTACATGAGCACTTGTGTTTGAATTGCAAGACTTATTGGATTTTGATATGATCATGAGTAGATGTGTAGCTTGATGCTAACTTTCTTGATTAATTGTGTAAGGATGAATGTGATTGATGATACTTGATTCATTGCTCAATTTAAGCCCGTGAGCTTTTGTGCCTTAATGATCGTACATCTTATACGGTTGATACCATTTCTTGTGAGTGCATCATTCATGATTTGTATGCTAGAACTTGCCACTAGACTTGTTGATATTGATCTTTGTGTGACGTTTTGAAAGTGATAAGAGGCGATGTTTGGAATTATGAGTTACTTTGCCAAATTTTTATTTACCAAATACATTTGATTTCCTTAGTGAGCCATGTTGAGCCTTATGATCCATATTCTTTGGCAAACCAAGTGAAATTAAAACCATTTAGCCTATTTTTATGAGTCTTTCTTGTCCTATATTTAGTTGAGCTTGAATGTTGGCTAATGATGGTGATTTGATTGCTAAGTGTGGGAAGATGATGAGCTAAGTGATGATTGAAACATAAAAGAAAAGTAAGGTTGTGAAAAGAAAGATTGAATTGTGAAAAAAATGTGAAAATAAAGTGAAGAAAAATTCAATTTTTGAGCTTAAAAAAGAGAAAGCTCAAGTGAATGGTGGATTGATCATTGAAATTCAAAAGGAAGAGTGTGCTAGATGAAAGTGAAGAGATGTGTTGTGTATTGATTAGCTTACATTCAAGTCTCTACTATTTAGTCACTCTTATCCAAAAACATCCCACCTTTCTAAAGAACCTACATTACAACCTAAGATAAAGACCTCTTGGATTCTTGATTGATCACAAGTGATTTTGATTGAGATTAAGTCTTTTGGCAAGCATATGGTGTGCAAGTTTGTGAATTTGATGATTGAGTGCAATTTACCTTGATACACTTGAGTGTAGAGTGAAAAACTCCAAGGAAGTAGCAATGTGTTGAGTATTTGATTGAACATTTCTTTGAGCATGATCTATCATGATTGCTAGTGGATAGTTGCATTGATACAAGTTTTCATTGATGAGATCGATTGTCTTATTTTTCGTCTATAGTGCCATGTGACATAATTGCAATCAATTCACTCCTTTATTCTTAGTTTCTACGTTGCTCGAGGACGAGCAACAATTCAAGTTTGGGGGTATGATTTGAGTGAATTGATGCATGTTTTTAGGGGTTATTTTAGTGCAAAAGTGAGCTAAAGTGTTAGTTTTGTGCTTAAATGTGAAAAGTATCACTCTTTTGCCTAAAAAGTATTATTTGTGAGATTTTGATGATTTTCGTCCATTTTGCAGGTAGTAATTGTGGAATTTTGCCAAACCGAGAGTACCATTAGGCTTAGATTGAAGAGACGATCATACGGGACAAAAATGGGGGTCGGGGCCGAAGCCCTGTGAGAAAAAGTGCCACTGGACTCGAGCTGCGGTAGAGGACCATGAGCCTCGAGTCGGGGAGATGCGAAAAGGACCAAAATTGAAAGAAAGGCGGAGGCCTCGACTCGAGACATGACCCTCGAGTCGAGAGAGTGAAGAAATGCGGGAGCATCGAGTCGAGGCCTGACCCTCGACTCGAGGGGAGGTTTTTCCAAAAATTCGTATTTAAAGCG
The DNA here is from genome assembly GCA_030762865.1 of Paraleonurus japonicus. Classification (NCBI taxonomy): domain Eukaryota; kingdom Viridiplantae; phylum Streptophyta; class Magnoliopsida; order Lamiales; family Lamiaceae; genus Paraleonurus; species Paraleonurus japonicus. The sequence goes on from CM061060.1 coordinate 27,463,297, forward strand.
GGGCGATTCGAGAGAGCAAAAACAACTTTCATAATAGCGGTTAGTAGCGATTTTGGGGCGATTTCTCGGGCCCCAAGCCAATTTTCCATTCTAGGTAGAGTAGTAGTTTGAATTAGATTTAGATTTCAATTGATTTTTGGTAGATTAGCATTAGATTAACATTTGATCTTGTAATTCTTTCAATTCAAATTCATTTGGAGATTGGTGTTGAAGACTCAAGCATTCCTCTTTTTGTTGATTGAAGATCAATTGGTGATGTTTTTCCTCTTTTGTCTCTTTAATTTCTTAATTGTTGTGATTTGCTTAGTGTTTGATCAATTCTATCTTCTTCCCATGGATTTCACCATGGGCTAACTCTCTTGTGCTTGGGTTAATTGAAATTGATGATGAATTGATTGATGATGCTATGATTGTTGATGATTGGAGATCAATTGAGTAGATTGCTTACTAATTGTGATTCTCATTTGTGCTTCATGCATAATTATCTCTTTAGATTAGTGTCAGATCACCTGGCTATAGGCGAGACTTGCGCTAACATGATTAGGTGTTGATCGAGTTTCAATTTTGCATGATTGTATGAATTGGTGATTTCTACATTGAGAGATGGGAAAGACTAAGGATACTCACATTAGGCATTGTGATATTAATGGAGTCATTAATTTCATGATGGTTTATGCTTTCTATTTTAGTTGATTTGCAATTTGATTCAATTGTAGCTTGTTGATTGATGATTCATTGATGGATGTTAATCCTAGGACCCCTATCCCACCATTTATTGTTGTCTTTGTTATCGCATTCTAAGTGCTCGATAAATTGCTTGCTTGTTATTATTTTGTATTTTTGCTTGTGTTTTGTTATTTTTAGTCCAAACCATTGTTGCAACTCTAGTCACTAAGAACTTGTATTTCTAGGGCCTCATGTGCATACTTTTTCCCTTGGGTTCGATATTTTGTTGATTGGTCTTAATAACTCTTACCCTATACACTCCAATCAAAGTCGCATGTCTCCAAGATATACCCTTTGTAAGATGTAGTCAAAGAAATTACATGTCGAAAGGATTTCAAGAAATGATTTCAGATGGGCCTTCTTGAGGACTTGTTTCTCCCGGATAAATAAGTTATTTCCTCCTGCCTCGGCTATAAGGATAACAGTTTCTTGAAAGACCCCATTCTTATCCTTCTCCGCAACCTTTGGCGTCAATCAGTTCTTCTAGTGGATCGGGTTCATCTACTAGGACTGATTCCTTCTTTAACAAGAACTTTTTCCCAACAATCCTTAGTGAGAGCTCGGTTGCTCCCATCTCTCCGAGAGGGATTTAGGCGATGAAGGTATAGGTTTGGCTCTGTTTGGGATGAGGAAAGGAAAGAGAATGGATCATTTGTAGGTTGGGGTTGGCTTGTACTTTTGGGAGTGGACCGTTTTAGAGGCTCGGAGGCGGCGGTCTTGTCTGCCTCTTCATCGCTGAGGTTGGGATGCGGAGGGTTCGAGTTCTTCATCTTGAGACGAGGAAGATGATGATGATGATTGAGCTGGCTCCTCCTCGGGTTCATCTCCGAGATAAGATGACTACCCTTTCTTCTGTCTGCGTGCCGGCCTCCTCAGCCGAGATACTTTCCCCTTGGAAAGTTGTCTTCTCCATCTCCTCCTCTGCTTCTTCCTCTGTCTCCGCAAGCGAGGACTCATCCTCCACCACTGTCTCAACTTTCTTTGTCTTGGCTTTGGAAGCCTTCTTCTTGTCTTTGGTGGTGGAGCTGGAGCAACGTCATCTCCTTCCGAATCGATGGTCCAAAGATCTTTTCATCTTTGACCAATAACCCTTCTGTTTGGTGAATTTTTTAACACCTTCCTTCCAATCAAGGTTATACGCACCCGGTTTGTGTTTGAGGATGATGGTGATTACGGCCATCGTATCCGTGATTTTTACTAAGTACCATCTCATCGGCTCCTTTGAGGCGGGGTTTTAACAAACCTTTTCTTCTCCTCCATCAACCTCGAATAAACCACCTGGCACAATTCACTTCGACTCCGTCGACTATAGCCCTAAAGCAACATAATCTTGGCCGTCGAGGCCATCGTGGCCTGCTTTGTTCTCCTAAAATACATTTTATCGAGAATCGGCATCGATGTCTGTACCGCCGTTTCAACATCGGTCTTTTTAAATTTCTTTGTGGTATTACAGTGCGACCTCCTCGCCATTAATCGAAAACTCTCCAAATAATCCGATGCTTTGTATGTGAGCGGATTTACCCCATCGATACTTAATCCAAAAATTTCACCCCAAATCTTCTATCGACACCACCACCTTTTTCTTCTTCCCTTTAGTTAAAACACAGGATTCTAAACCAGTTTCGGTAGATTTTGCCACTGGTTAGAAATTCAGCAGAATGATCATCAAAGGTTTTGTTCCTTGAAGGCTTCATCGTACAATCTTGTTTCAACTCTCTTGACTCGAGTAGTCTGTAGAATTTCTCTGGTCTCGGGATCGGTGGAAATATCCCATTCAACATACATTTCGGACTTCGTTCTTTCTACGATAGAAGAGAGATCATACTCATATTTGATGTTTGATTTCTTTGTGTCCGCCATTGAAGAGTGTATAAGGTTTTAGGAGGGAAAGAAAAAGTTTGAGAGAAATATGAAAGAGTTTTATGTGTGCGTAAATGAAATTATGCGAAGTTCTCCTATTTATATGGAAAAAAATAATAATAAACAATTATAAAACTCATAATTGACTGAAAAGTGTAAATATAGGCTTTCGAGTCGCCATTAATGCAATTATGACAATTAATTTTGAAAAGCGAAGAGAATAATATTAAATATGTCGCGCGTGATACTTGACGGTTCATATTTGAAACCGCCTCCATTTCAGTAGCGTGAATGTTACTCGGCGTAATTCAAAACTTTATTTGATAAAATTTCGGGTCCGTAGTAACTTCTTTCGACATAGAGTTACTTATTTGAAAATTACTTTTCAGTTAATTCGAGAGATAAAATGAAAAGTACACAAATTTTAATTAAAACAAAATCGAAACCCTTATCTTTTTATTTTGGAAAACAAAGTATTTTTAATAGATCGAGTAAATTCAATTTTGAAGAAATAATATGATTATGATACTAAATTCATATATTGATTATATGAACTAATATGCATAATTTTATTATAAATGAAAAAGTTAGAAGATACTTCACGATAATTCTATCTTATGCGGATTGATCGCATCATTATGCATTTCATGATTATTTGGATAAGGAGCCCTTGTCATATGTTGAGAGATGTTTATCAAACCTTGTTTCTTAAATCAAAGACACTTAAGCAATTCATTAGTAACTTTTGTGAGTAACTCGACAAGGTACATATACTCATCTGTTTGTTTAAGACAAACGACTTGTATGTATTTGTGCGAATTACTTCATGTCGAACAAGTAAGTATCAAGTTGGTCTAAGATCAATGGATTAATCCTTGATTCTTGATTCCTTTTATGGAGATCAATGATATCAGCTCTATGATTTTCTATATGATCCTCTACTCGTCTTATACTTCTTTCTAGACATTGTAAAATAATTGAGAGAGACAAAGAATGAACAACATAAGATAAGATTATAGATTGACTAAGGAAGTATCTAATAATCCTAATTCTACGAGATAGTTCCTTAAACCTTGTCTCTGCGGAGGTTTTGTCAAGATATCGGCTCTTTGAAAATCGGTCGAGAATCTTTTCAAGTACGATGTTACCTTTCTCAACATCATCTCGAATGAAATGATGTCTTATGTCAACATGCTTGCACTGGTATGTAATGTTGGTCCCGGACGAGATGTGAACGGAGGTGTAAAGTCTAGAAGGGGGGTTGAATAGACTTTACCACACTCAAAACTTTTTCAACTTTTCGTGAGTGAGTGTGAGGTTAGAAAACCTTGAAGTCTTCTGCGGCAAGGTACTCGGAGTGTGCTACGTGAGATCGCGGACTTCGGAAACTCAAAGTCTTCGATGGTGCGGAAGCTAATCTCGTGTGTATTTGAAAAACCCTTTTTAATGAAAACCTTAGTGATGAATACTAAGCAAGTTTCGGTGCGGAGTTTATTAAAACGATGATGAATGAGCAGTTATATGTATGAATGCGAAAGCTCGTAAAGACACGAGAGATTTTTATAGTGGTTCGGATATAACGATCCTACGTCCACTCTCCCGATCCCACGGGGCCTTACTATCCACCGAAACTGGTCTTGTCTCCTCTAATCTCCTTGAGGATTCGACCACGGGAAGTTTAACAAGTTCACGCCCTTGGTACAAAAATGATCCTCGAGTGTTAACTCTTAGACAAAAAACAATCAACCTTTTCTCGTACGAGAGATAATGAAAGGTGATTTACACTTCCTTGACTAAAAATAAATCTCTTAAGAATATCAATGTGTTAGATCGATTTACGGTACAAAGAATTATGCGTGTAATGCGGTGAGTGAAAATATTTTTTTCTTGATGTTACTCGCGCGTGTACTTTTAAAATCCTTCACTTCAGCTTTTATATGATCCTGAAATTGACTAGCCGTTAGACTAATTTGTCAATCAGGTCTTCAAAGAAATGGTAAGTGATCGTTGGAAGATTTGTTTGACTTTGGATAATTGATTATGCGATACCAATCAATTATGCCGTGATTGATCTTGATTGATAATCAAATCTTCACTTGATTGACTTCGGATATCTTTGAATTATCTTTCTATCTTTTGTTAACCACGATGAATTTCTTGAAGTCAACTCTAGCAACCTTACACCTTGCTCCGGCCACGGCAAAGCTTGCTGTAGCATGGATTCCAACCTTGCTACCTTCGCTTAAACCTTTCTTGATAACACCTTTTTTATCATATGCCTTCCTTTATCTTCACGACGCTGTTCTAGATGACTTGAACAAGATCTTTCTTAAATCCTTAAGTCTTCTTATCGGCGGCCTTCGATTCTCGATCAATACAACTCTTGAGTCAAGCCTAGCAGGTTTAGTTATACAAAGACATAAACCCTATCTAGATCATCGGTGACTAACAGTTCAGCTGGTCCTATTACATTTAGGTTTTAGGAACATCATCAAAACATACAAATTATAATCCTAACAAATTCCCCCTTTTTGATGATGTTAAAACCTTCTTGAGAACTGCACATAAGCAAAGATACGCAAAGCGAAGACGAGGAAAAGACCTTTAAAAGATCTCAAACAAAATCAAATGACAATGAGAAGTTGTCTTGGCGCAAAACATTCACTTCTATTAATATGGAGATATCGGTACATTTCTGAAGTGAAAAGCAAAAAGAAGCAAAAGATAACATATAAAAGCATAAAACAAAGCAGACTTCATCGGCTTCTGTCCATTAACTATCCTCCCAACCAGAACCCTTCATCTCTTCCTCGGTCATACCTTGAAACCACTGTTGGAACATTCAACCAATCGTATACTCTATCATAGAGTTCCCTGTTATCTGTTCCAATAGGTGGGCTGACCTCGGCCAAGCAGATTTTAAGCGTCCTGCGAACACTCGGTGAGTCGAACTTACCATCTGCTTTGTGGTGGAGTAGGAATCTTCTCAAAATCTAGCGCTTGAAGGTTTAGGTTGAATTCAATGAAGCTTTCAGAATCTCTCCCCAAAGATCACCGTGCTTTTCCTCCATCCAAGCAAAGAATGTTTCATTATTTGTGGCCCCGACGCCGATACTTTTACGAGACATAGTATGAGCAGATGAAATCTCTCTTTCTTGCTTTCCAATCCTCAATCCTCTCAGGAAGACAAAGAATCATCCACAAATCCATCGGTGTTGTGGGGAAGATAAAGTCTTCCTCGGCCTCTGCTCCAATGAGCTTCTTTCCTTTCCTACACTGCTTCTTCTTTGATACAGTGGCTTGGCAGCAACTTTCTTTGGTATAAACATCTTCTTACATTTCTTGTCCAACACATCCACTTCTTTTCCTTGCTTCCCGAGTAGTTTGATCATCTTGTGACTATCCTTCTCCTCCATCCTTCTAGTTTCCAAGTCAGTGAGAAAAGCTTCCTCATGCAAAGCCTCCAACTCCTCTTACAGACTTCCCTTTTCCTTCAACTTTTTCGGACATCTTAACCAACCTTCTCCTTTTCAATGGTTGGGAACTTTGACCCTCGTCCATTCCAACGAGACTCTCGCAAAGCCCTTTTTAATTACGCCTTCTCTTTTCGTTCCAACAAAAATTTTCAACGCCTCCGGCTATCTTTCCAACTCCTTCAATTCTTTATCCTTAGCCTCATCTCTGTCAACCATCTCGAGTTCTCAAGCGGCTTTCCCCCTTTTTAACATCATTCAAAAGAGGGGTCCAGCGAGCTTCCATCTCCGGCATCTTGGAAAGAACATCCCGTGCATGCGCGGTAAACTTCTCTGTAAACTTCTTATTTCAGCCAAACTCATTTGCTATTGGAGAAGCAATCTTCTCATCGATTTTTAGCATATCTTTGAACAACGGCAGCGATGTCAACGCGATGGCTATGGCCGTCTCCGTCAATTTAGCATTCGCCTCTTGTACGGTAGCAATTTGCTTTCCCATTTCCAGCATAGAGGATTGGATTGCCGCATTCTTATCAATGCCTTCTCGTAATCGTGCTTCCATGGCACTGAGTTTCGTGGCCCGATCCTCCATCTTTGTTCCAAGTCTGTCCTCAATCGTCTCTCTTTCAGCAAACACCTTCACGAGAGTAGCTTGACTTTCTCACCTTCAGCCTTTACACTCTCAACGTGCTTTCTAACCTCATTAATGTTGTTTAACATCATGCCGAGAAGAGTTTCGATGATAGTTTCTGTTGCTCGAGAAAACATATCGGCGGCGGTTTGACGGATGAAAGAGGGGGCCGTCGAATGGCGGCCTCAATGTAGGACTTAGAAGACTCAATAGACTCAGCAAGAGGAGTATATTTAGCAGCCAATACAGAGAACATTGAAGCATCTTGTTGTGTTAACTCGGCAAACTTTGCGAGAATAAGAGTTATACAAATCTTCATGAACAACAACGAGGCATAAAGTTGGGCAAGCGTACGAGATGTAAAATCGGGAAGAGGAGGAGGGATAGAAGATACACCTTTCTGATATCTTGAGTCATCGTAAAGGGAGGAAGCAGAACCATCCTCTGTAGGCTCCGGTTCATCTAACAGTCGAGCAACTAGGCAAGCAATCGATGGTCCGAGGTTAAATCAAATGCTCTCTACGCCCGGCCTTGGTCTATAGCTCAAACTCCCATAGTGAAAACTCATTGTGACCAATCTCATTTGCCAAGAGAATGAGATCATCAATCGCTCCAAGCCTTGCATTTTTCCATACGGGATATCTTCTAGCAAGCTACGCTCCTCCAAGGGAAATTCTCGTAACTGGGAAACTTCTTTGTCCACCCAAGTAGAAGCCTCGGCCATCAAACATTTCTCAAATGATCCACGTAATCTACTAGCAAGGTCTATCATTTGGACTGAATCCATCAGATCTGTTCGATCAAATTCTCTCTGTGATCACCCTCGGCAACTGGGTGTTAGGCTCGGCGGCACCCATATCCGCAACCTCATCGCCAACTTCCATCGGTGCGGCGAGCTTCGAAGAAGAAGGAATCTCGAAAGAGAAGGAAAGCGGAATTGGTACTGTTCCTCCTCACTAGCCGATTCATGAGAGACCATCTCTTCGGCATCCGAAGTGGAGAATCATCAACCTCCATTGCATCCACCACCGGCGATCCTTTCTTGCCGGGAGATACCTTAGGAGGCATACGTGCTCCTGCAGTACATTGCTCACGAATCTTTCCGAGTTGCCACGGTGAACTTCTTCGCCTTTCTCTGTGGTAATTGAGAGATCGGAATCGATCTTCGCTACGAGAAGACTTCAAAGTCTTCTCCCACAGAACTTCCGGCCTTGGAACTTGTGGGTTATCCGAATTCCTTCTATTAGATACGTGTAACTCTTCTCAAGATATTGTCGGAACATCATCTTGCATCATTCCCCCTTGATTTGATAAATTCATATACGGTGTTACGGGTGAGTCATCGGTAGCCTTAGAGGTTTCTTCAGAGACTTTGTCTTGCTTAAGTCTGTTGACGTAGAAGTTTCTTGATCATCTTCGAATGCGAGTCTAAAATAGGCACTTGAACCTTGACATATTTTGTCTTATCCTTGAATTCTAGTTTCCCAAATCATACTGCTAGAGACTCTTCTCGTCCTTTGTCCTTAAACTCAACAATAGATTCATTAAAAACCACATGGGGTGTTTCTTCCACAACAAAGGGTTTTCTGTTAAAAACCCGATATGCTTTGCTTGTCTTTGGAATATCCTAAAAATATTCCATCGACAACCTTGACATTAAAGGTTTTTAACTTGGATTTGCCATTGTCATGAATGAAACACCTACAGCCAAAAACACGAAAGAAAGAAACAAGAGGAATTCTACCTTTCCATAACTCATATGGTGTCTTTCCATGTTCTTTGGTCGGCAAGCTTCGATTACGAGTGTAGCATCTTTGTATTCACGGCTTACGCCCAAAACCTCGAGGAACATTATACTCTGCTAGCATTGTTACGCGGCTTCCTTGAGTGTCCTATTTCTCCTCTCGGCCAACACCATTTTGCTGTGGAGTACGAGCCGCAAAGCGTTTCATGTTGAATTCCGGCTTCTTTGCAATACGTCGCTATGTGAGAGTTTAGGAATTACTGTTCCTTTGTCACTTCTAATCCTTACAACATTTTCTCCTTTCTCGTTTTGTAATCTCTTGATGAATTACGGTAACCTTGTGATGGTTTCATTCTTCTTGAACATAAATATCACCCATGTGAATCTTGAATAGTCATCCACCACTACAGAGTATATTTTCTACCACTTGAAGCTTAACGGAGATACGGGACCAAAAAGATCCATATGGAGTAATTGTAGTACCCTACTTGACGTTGGATACGAAACTTCCTTGAAAGTGGCTCTAGTTTGCTTTCCTTTTTGACATGAGTCACATATCGATCTTTTGAGAAAACTTCATTTGGCAAGCCTTCTACAAGAGACTTCTGGCTATCTTGTTTAGCGTTTTGAAATTTATATGGCGAGTCTCTTGTGCCATAACCAGCTGGTTTCTAAAGTACTCTTTGCTACAAGGCATGTATTACTTGAACATTTACGAAATTCTGCAACATAAACATTGCCCTTTCTCATGCCGATTAAGAGCACTGATCGTTTAAACCACTTAGAACAACACCACAGAGAACTAGAAAACTTAAGCGAGTATCCCTTATCACGCGAATTGCGAAACCGAGAGCAAGTTATGCTTTAATCCTTCCACGTAGAAAACTTCCTCAACACGTACATCACCCAATGTATAGAGTCCCAACACCTTTGGTAATCCCAAAGTTATTGTCTCCAAATACCACCCGTGGGCCATTTTGTGATTTTATTGAGCTCAAGAGTTGCTTGTTCCCAGTCATATGCTTGAACACCCACTGTCGATGTACCGGACACTATTTCCAGCAACCTCTCTTTCATGTCCCACGGCGTCCCGCACGTTTAGTTAAGTTTTAGGTACCCTTTAGATTTGGGTCCTTGAGAGTTAGCACATCTTTAGGAATCCATAGGAATAGACTCTTCTTATCATATTCGAGAAGATCTTATCATTCTTCCATACATATCGACATAGACAATCTCATCCTTTGGTGCCTTCTTGAATGTATGCCTATGGGTGTCGATTGTGTTCCTTCCGGAAGACTTGACCCTTCGAGGTCTTACGTATGGAGTGATCAGCCGTTGTGCAATGGTCCGAGGGTTTTGATGATAAGAGTACGTTCTACTTGAGCCATCAAAAGATTCATATCTCACGAGGCACGTAAGGCTTAGTAGATCGTTTAGCAAGCTTTGAAGTTTGCTTAGGTTGTGTAGTCTTGGTGATCTGTCTCCTCGAGAGATTGTTTGGTGATGTCTACTTTTCGACCTTCTTTGAGGTTTCTTAAGTTGGGATTCCCCCTTCTTTTGATACCTCATCGGTTGTTTAGGTTGTTGAGTATAACTACTCTTCTTCCCATTCAACCGATTTCTTTGGGTCGGCAACCTTTTACCCTTATCGATAGGTTTAGGTTAGGAACCCTCTCCTACCAAATCATTACCCTTAACATGTGTACGTTTCTTAAGTAATCTGATTGTTTGAACTGTGAGGATTAGGCAATGGTAAAACCAATTCCCTTCTTTACGTTAGGTGTTTGAGACGATTCAACTATTGTTTGAACTGCATGAGAAGCTTTGTTCAGTTGATCCAACCTCAAACTTAAACGTTCCTCACTCGATTTTATACGCTCATGTTGATGGAAAAGTTCATCGAACTTTGCTTGTAGAATCTTTAATTGATCGGTTTTCTCAAGATTCTCGGCAAGCAACCTTTCTACCAATGAGACCTGTTCGGTATACTTCACTTTAAGAGTGTTTAACTCTTCTTAAGTTATCGATTAAGATCTATTAGTGTCTCATATGTCTTGCTAATAGATTCTTGTGTAAGTAGATCAATTTTTTCTTTCAAGCTCACATTCTCCTTTTCCACACGTTGTAAGCATTTATAGCAGTTTTGAGATCTTCCATTAACTTATCAACAAAGTTATGGTCAAACTCTTCTGCAAAAAAAACACGAGAAGCGGCGAAGAGCGGGAATCGAGAAAGTACCTCATCTCCTTTTGCTATAAGACACAAATCATTGTCTCAAGAGAAGTCTGAAGATGATGTTGAATCACTTGAAAGAGTATCCTCCTCTTGACCACTAAAGCACGCTTGTCGTCAAACTTTATGTTCCTTATCAATCTCTTTTCTTCTCTTTCTCTTGGAGTTAAATCTGGACAATCATAAGCGAAATGTCCCAATTTATGACAATTATAGCAAGCATCACTTCTTGAAGATTTTCTTGGACTAGAATCCCTTTTAGGAGAAAAATCTCTTCTTTTTGGACTATCTTCTCTTCTTCTTTTCTGGAGTCTTGAACCTTGTCTTCTTTGGAGTCTTCGATCTCTTGTCGAAGATTTGTTTCGGATACGAAACCAGCTTTCTTTGTATTCTTCCAATGTCTTCTATGTTTCCCAAATTTTGAGTTCATTTTATCAAACTTTAAGTCAAGAAAGCCATCTGTTCTTTCAAGCTTAAATCCTCTCCAATAGGCTCTTTAGATGACTGATTTGAAGTGACCTTGAAAGCAACTTCCTTTCCGTGGAATTTGAATTTCCTTCATCCTCGTCTTCTTCTTGTTTCAGATCATATTCATGAGCTTTCAAATGCAAAAATAGCTCATGATGACTAATCTTGCTCGATTCTTTTGTATCCTTAATCACGTAATCTTGACTCTCCATTTGCTAGTTAGAGATCTCAATATTTTGTTGTTGATCTCCTTCTCGGTGTATGATTTTCCCAAAGAGCTTGCTTTATTGATGATATTTGTCAGTCTTAAGTCCAATTGATCTATCGTCTCATTAGGCTTCATCTTGAAGGTGTCAAATGAATGTAGAATGGACTGCAACTTGTTCTCTTTAATCTGCTCCGATCCTTCACACATGAGTGCTAAAGTTTCCCACATTTCTTTAGCAGTCTTACACGTCTTGACTTTCTCTCGTAAGTTCTCTAGTTAATGTCTCTATGATCTCTGTCCGAGCAACTTGGTCAAGATTAAATAGTTTCCTTTCATCATTTGACATTTCACTCCTTTTCTTTTCAATCTTTTGTCGAGTAGATGCTTCGCTCCACCGCTCCCGAACTTACCTGGTTCAAAGTAAAACTTTATCGGTCCATCTTCAAGTGTCTCGAGCATCCTATCATGGATTGCACCAAGATGATTTTCCATGCGGAATTTCTAGTAGTCATAGTCTTCAATAGAGAACTCTGGTAGCTTTCTTTTCTTGCTCTTATGAGAACTCATTGTTAGTAATAAAAATAATATGCATAGAATGCAATGAGTTTTATGAAAAACAGTTTTTCAAAAAGACTGCATTCGGGTGACCACAACAGTCTTTCCTCAAAGACTATTGGTAACCAAAGCGGTGGTCGGTTGAACCACTACTCGATACCACTTGTTGGTCCCGGACGAGATGTGAACGGAGGTGTAAAGTCTAGAAGGGGGTTGAATAGACTTTACCACACTCAAAACTTTTTCAACTTTTCATGAGCTGAGTGTGAGGTTAGAAAACTTTGAAGTCTTCTGCAGCAAGGTACTCGAGTGTGCTATGTGAGATCGGCGAGACTTCGGAAACTCGAAGTCTTCGATGGTGCGGAAGCTAATCTCGTGTGTATTTGAAAAACCCTTTTTAATGAAAACCTTAGTGATGAATACTAAGCAAGTTTCGGTGTAGGTTTATTAAAGCGATGATGAATGAGCGATTATATGTATGAATGCGTAAAGCTCGTAAAGACACGAGAGATTTTTATAGTGGTTCGGATATTATGATCCTACGTCCACGCTCCCCCGATCCCACAGGGCCTTACTATCCACCGAAACTGGTCTTGTCTCCTCTAATCTCCTTGAGGATTCGACCACGGGAAGTTTAACAAGTTCCTGCCCTTGGTACAAAAATGATCCTCGAGTGTTAACTCTTAGACCAAAAACAATCAACCTTTTCTCGCATGCAGAGATAATGAAAGGTGATTTACACTTCCTTGACCAAAAATAAATCTCTTAAGAATATCAATGTGTTAGATCGATTTACGGTATGAAGAATTATGCGTGTAATGCGGTGAGTGAAAAGATTTTTTTCTTGATGTTTCTCGCGCGTGTACTTTTAAAATCCTTCACTTCAGCTTTTATATGATCCTGAAGTTGACTAGCCGTTAGACTAATTTGTCAATCAGGTCTTCAAAGAAATGGTAAGTCATCGTTGGAAGATTTGTTTGACTTTGAATAATTGATTGTCCGATACCAATCAATTATCCCGCGATTGATCTTGATTGATAATCAAATCTTCACTTGATTGACTTCATATATCTTTGAATTATCTTTCTATCTTTTGTTAACCCCGATGAATTTCTTGAAGTCAACTCTAGCAACCTTACACCTTGCTCCAAAGACACGACTTAAAGCTTCGTAGCATGGATTCCAACCTTGCTACCTTCACTTAAACCTTTCTTGATAACACCTTTTTTATCATATGTCTTCCTTTATCTTCACAACGCTCTTCTAGATGACTTCGAACAAGATCTTTCTTAAATCCTTAAGTCTTCTTATCAGCCTTTCGCTTCTCGATCAATACGGCTCTTGGTCAAGCCTAGCAGGTTTAGTTATACAAAGACATAAACCCTATCTAGATCATCACCGACTAACAGGTTCAGCTGGTCCTATTACATTTAGGTTTTAGGAACATCATCAAAACATACAAATTCTAATCCTAACATGTAAGACTGGGGCACTATTACTATCACAAAAGATTGGTACATCTTTGGTGATAATATTATAGTCCCTTAGCTGTTGACCAATCCGGATAAGTGCGTGAACAACAACTTCCAATCGCCATATACTCGGCTGGTTGTGGAAGTAGCTACAGAGGTTTATTTCTTAGACAACCATGAAATCGGCTTACTTCCGAGAAATCGGGCAAGTACCGGATGTGGATTTCCTATCTATCTTACACCCACCAAAATCTGAATCGAGTATCTAGACAACTCGAAATTGTCATCACCGGATACCACAGTCCAATATTTATCAGACCTTTTAAGTATTTAAGAATTTTCTTTCTTTGCTTCAAGATGACCTCTTTTTGGGTTAGCTTCAAATCGTATGCAGATCTCCAACAAAGAAAAGAAATATCAGTCTACTAGGAGTTAAATATAGTAATGAACCAATTAGACCTCGATATTCGGTTTGATCTCAGTATCTTTCCCTTTTTCATCTGGATCCATTGAAAAGTTTGTCATCATAGGTATCTTGGCTTCTCGAAGTACCTATTTCAAATTTTTCAATAAGATCTTTTGTGTATTTGGCTTGATTAATGAATATCCCCTTATTTGTCCGCTTGACTTGAAGTCCAAGAAAGAAGGTCATCTCTCCCATCATGGACATTTCAAATGCTTTGCATAAGATGACTAAATTCTTCACACAAAGATGTGTTAGTTGATCCAAAAATAATATCATCAACATAAATCAACCATAGAAGATCACTACCAAATTCTTTTCTAATAGAGTTCTATCAATCCTACCTTTTACAAAACCATTTTGAATTAAATAATTAGACAAAGTATCATAGCATGCTCTGGGTGCATGTTTAAGTCCATATAGAGCTTTCCTTAATCATAAACCTTGTCTTCTTTGACAAAACCAGGAGGTTGCTCTACATAAACTTTCTCGCCTAAGATTCCATTATAAAAAGTCGACTTAACATCCATCTCGAAAAACTATGAATCTTTTAAAAGCGGCATAAGCTAAAAACAATCTTATGGCTTCCAGACGAGCTACTAGTGCAAAGGTTTCATCATAATCAATCCTCTGATTGTGAATACCCTTAAGCAACTAATGCGGCTTTATTTCTAACCACAATATTGTTTTCATCTCTTTTGTTTTTAAAGACCCATTTAGTTCAAATGACTTTTTGATGATGAGGCCTTTCAACAAGCTCCCACACATCTTGTCTTTGAAACTGATTTAGTTCTTGTTGCATGGCGTTAATCCATTGGAATCGATTAGAGCCTTAGTAATAGATTTAGGTTCAAGTAATAACACATAGCAATCAACATGCAATCTTGATTTAGTTGGGTCCTTGTCACTGACACCAGAGTCTAAATCTCCAATTATCTCTGTTCACCGGGTGATATGACATTACTTTCTTACTCTTATCTTTTACAATGGATGAAGTTTTGTCTCAAGTATTTATTTCAGATGATTCTCGTGTTACCTTTAGATGATTCTACCTGATCATCTCGTGGCCATCGGTTGTCTGATCGGTGATGAGGAAGAGCTTCCGTGTTGTTTTTCTTTGTTTGAATCTGGTTCTTTCTCTTCATCTCGAGTCCGATTCTTGATTGTAGAGCTTTACGCTTGATCTCTTGATAGTCATCTCGATTGGATCATCTCGATATCTTTGTGATGTCATCTGTTTTACTAAACTCAAAAGAAGATTCATCAAATATAACATGTGTAGTTTCTTCCACACACAAGGTTGTCTTATTAAAAACTTTATATGCTTTTGATACGGATGAGTATCCTAAGAATATTCCATCGATATCTTGGCATCAAAAGTTTTTAATTGAGATTTACCATTGTTATAAATGAAACATTTACAACCAAATATATGAAAAATATGAAATTTTGGGGATCTTCCCTTCCAAATTTCGTAGGGGTTTTGCATTTATCTTTAATAATCAAACTTCTATTTTGAACAAAACAAGTCAGTATTAATGACCTCCGCCCAAAACCTGTGAGGAGTGTTGTACTCGAGATAACATTGTTCTAGCCGCCTCTTTCGGTGTCCTGTTTCTCCTTTCAACTACTCCATTTCTTTGTGGTGTCCGTGCGGCCGATGTCTCATGAGCTATGTCATTCTCGGTACAGTAGTTAGTGAGAAACTTATTAAGGAATTCAGTGCCTTTATCACTTCTAATCTTAACAATAGTTAGTCCTTTTTCATTTTGAACTCTTTTAAGAAATTCTGGAATCTTGATCATAGTCTCATTCTTCTTGTATAAGAAAATAACCTGTAAATCTTGAAAAATCATCAACAATTACTAAAGTATATTTTCTTCCACCGAAGCCGAGAGGTGTTATTGCCAAAAAGATCCATATGAAGAAGTTCCAAAATTCTTTCGATGAAGGACTACTTATTGTTTTAAAAGAAGCTTTAGTCTGTTTTCCTTTTTGACAAGAAACACACACATGGCTCTTTGAAAATATTTTATCAGTGAGTCCTTTTACTAAAGATTCCCTTGCAATTTTGTTAAGAGTTTTGAAGTTTAAGTGGCCAAGACATTTATGCCATAGCCAACTTAAATCATCTCGAACTCTTAGCAACAAGACAAGTATCTTTAGGACAACTTCTAAAGTTAGCAACATAAATGTTACCTTGTCGACTCCCAATAATATATTTTCATTAATACCATCTAGCACATAGCATGCATTATGAGTGAATTTAACACTTAACCCCTTATCACAAAATTGTGAAACAGATAATAAGTTGTGCTTCAATCCTTCCACATAGTTGACTTCATTGACTCAAATATCTCCTATCATCTATGTCCCTACACCTTTGGTAAGTCCATAATTGTTATCTCCAAACATTACTCTCGGACCGTCTATGGGGTGATAGTTAGAAAGAAGGCGTCTCTCATAGGTCATATGCTTGGAACGGCCGGTGTCAATATACCAAATGACCTCAAGAATGTCTCCTCTTTCTACTATCTTCTTGTCTTCCTGCAATCACAGATTTAGTTCTTAGGTACCCTTTGTAATTTGGGTCCTTTCATGTTAAGTTGACACTTAGGAATCCAGACAAAGATATCTATGTTCCTTAAAACCATAGATTGAAGTTTACATCCGTATCTATCTACTAAGATAAGACTTTCAAGATCAATCTTGTTTAACTCGATCTTTTGTGATTGTCTTATACCTTGGTAAAAATGGATATGATTTACTTCTTCCATTAAAGCTATTATACCTAGGATAAGACTTTGTCTTAGTCTTTGGTTTAGCCTTAGGAGCAACTTTCCTCGTCTCGTGTTTTCTTTTCGGAAGTGTCGGATGAGGTGATTAGTTCCTTGGGTTTCCAAGGACTAAATCTAGTCTCAACCTTTGGTTTAGTTGCTTTAACAAAAACTCTAGGTTTTATGGGATCATTCTTCTTATTCCTATCAAAACCTAATCCAGTCTTGTCATTAGACTTTTGTAAAGTGTTGAAGATCTTATCTATTGTGGTTTGAGTGTTATTTAGAAGACCTAACTTGAGATTTAATTCTCTGTTAGTTCTTTTATAACTCTCATTCTCGTAACAGATACTTGAAAATTTTATTTTTAAAGAATTCAATTTTTTTAACTTATTCTGTCTTGTCGAGACGAGGTGCTAGTGATAGTCCTAGTCTTACATTCCCCCTTGAATGAGCGATCTAGTTTCTCACTATCCTCTGCTCGATTGACTTTAGTTAGATCAATAATTTGATTCTTTAAACTAAAATTTTCAGTCTCTATCTGTTTATATGCAGATAGAGCAGTCTCTAAGTCTTTCAAAAGTTTATTTATAAGACTAGGATCGATTCAGATAAGTTATCACAGTCATTATCGAAGAAGAATAATAGTGTACCTCTTTTGCCATTAAACGAGATATCATCATCGACCCAAAATCAGATGAAGATGAGGATGATGATGTTACATGACCTTCTTCCTTCTCAACTAGAAATGCTCTGCAGTCTCGCATACCTTCTATCTCGCTTCTTCCTCTTTTCTTCTCTCTCTCTTGGAGTAAGTTGAGGACAATCATAAGTGTAGTGACCAGGTTTGTTGCATGTATAACAAATATCTCCTCTGTCTGTCTTAGGACTACTATCTCCTCTTCTAATTCGTGACTTGTGCTTTCTAGTCCGATCCTTCTTTCTATCATTGTCCGAACTCTTTTCTTCTTTATCCGATTTGTAACTCCTACGGCTTGATCTATATCTCTCTTATTTCTCTTGTACTTCATTTTTAGCCTCATAATGTTTCATTAAGAGTGTCATTTCTTCCTTAATCGATAAATTAGATGCCTTAGAAATTTTCTCGGATTCTTCTTGATGAAGAAACGCAACCATCTTCCAGATGTTGAAGATTGAGCTTCATCCTCTTCGTCTTCGATTTGGATATCATATTCTAGTGCCTTGAGATGAGAGAACGGGGTGTGATGTGAAATTGAAGACAAATTCTGTGTGGCTTTGAGAATGTCACCTTCTTTTTCCACCTTTTGCTTAAAGGCCTTAGCACCTTGTTGTTGATCTCTTTCTCCGTATAGGTTTTACCCAAATCATTGCTTTGTTAAGAAGATTAGTCAATCTAACATCTAGTTGATCAATGGTTTCTCCTTCTTTCATTTTGAAAGTGTCAAAAGTATGTAATACCGATTGCGGTTTGTTTTCTTTGACTTGGTCTCGATCCTCACTAATACCAGCAAAGAGTCTCCCACATTTCCTTTAGCCGATTTACACCTCTTTACCTTTTCAATCCAATCTTTGCTTAGAGTTTCTATGATTTCTGTCCTAGCCACTTGATCCAAGTTGTGAATTTTCCTTTCATCACCGGTCACTCGGAACTCTTCTTTTCTTGTCTAACTTTGGTCTCAGCCGCAGCATCCATCACTTTGGTCCCTCCATGATAAAACTTGATAGGTCCTTCTTCAAGAACCTCTTCCATTCTCGTCATGTATTGCCTTAAGATGATTCTCCATCCTGAATTTCCGTAATCATATTCCTCGATCGAAAATTTAGGCAAGCTCCTAGACTTCTTGCTTTTCACGAGATAACATGATGAAACAAGGAAAAACTTAATAGAAACTTGTTAGTAGCAAGGTTAGTGATTTAAAGAAGAAGAAGAAGATGATCAAGAGACAATTTTGGAATCTTTATCAAGACCTAAAATCAATATCGAACGACTTAACACGGCTCCGATACCACTTGTTGGTCCCACGAATTGAGTATAATAAAGAGAAACTTGAAACTTGACCTTCTAGGGAAAATCTAGATGGGGGAGGTTGAATAGATTTTCCAACTTTTTCAAATCTGGAAAATCAATTCGAGACACCAAAGTTTTACACAATGAAACCAATTTTAAACTCAACTTTAAATGATCAAAAGCAATCGATAATAAGTCGATTGTGAATTTGAAATTATACTTGATTCAAAGTTGAAACTGATTATAAACAAGTAAGTAAATGAAAGCAATAAAGAACACGACGATTTATAGTGGTTCGGATCAAACGATCCTACGTCCACTCTCCTCCTTCAACTTGAAGAAGGGTCTCAACTTACTATCTTTCTTCTTCTTCCTTCTTACTTACTTATAGTGCGGTTCTTGACCTTACAATCTTTTTCTATAAATTCGAAACTCTAATGGCATGAAGACATATGTGAGTAGTGTTCTATAAACACTAAGAACTAAGAACGTGAAGAACGTTCGTGCGTGATTACAATATTTGTGAATGCTACTTGTGTGTTGAAAAATACTTAGTGAATTCGTGAGATTACAAAGTTAATTCTACTGGATTCTATCCCTATTTATAGAGATCTTTGTTGGCGCTTTAACTTCCTTGTAGATTACGCTTTCAGCTTAGTTATAACAAACTAACTGAATCTTGTAACTTCTTTTTGGTTGGTTACAACCGCTTCTTGAAATTGCTTGAAATTTCCTAACACTTCATTGTCTTCTCTTTAGTCTTGATTCACCTTATCTCTGCCTTAGTCTTCGCCTAGATGACTGTCTGCTTGTCATCCTTGACCTCATCTCTGTCTTCCTCGCTGTCTTCATCTCGATTTCTTGTCGTTGTCGACTTTTTGTCCTCATCCGACTCCTTGTCCTTATCTCGATAGTTTGTGTATCCTTATCTATTCTTTGTACTTAGCTTTATTTACATATCATTACTACATCATTTGTCTATACAAGATTCTCACCTGGTCATCCTATTTTACATTTTAACTCATCAAAACTAAATACAACTTTCTTCCTAACTTAGGTGGTACGACTAAATCTTTCCTTATAATCCTCGTCCGATTATACTCGCTCGATCAATGAGAAAAATATGTTATTTTTGATGTATCCGAAAATTGTGTGAATATACGTTTGAACTACTCTCATAAATTGGTTGTTTAACTAACTTACTTTGATTTTAATCTTCTAATTGATTCTTGGAATAATTTTCTAAAATTAACTTGACTAAAATTATATAACACTAAGTCATCTCGTAATACACTAATCGTGACTATCTTCTTTGCTTTGGTCTATATGACTTTAATAGTCTTATTTGAGGATTTTTATTGCTCTGATTATCGACTATGAAGTCTATTGCTCGATTATCGGACTAAATGACTTATTTGTATATTGTGGAATACTTATCTTTTAAAGATTACTAACATTTTTTCTTTTCTTGAGCTATGTTTTAACATCATAAAAAAGGGAAATTGTTAGGAAGAAAGTTGTATTTAGTTTTGATGAGTTAAAATGTAAAATAGGATGACCAGTGAGAATCTTGTATAGGCGGTGATGTAGTAATGATATGTAAATAAAGCTAAGTACAAAGAATAGAAAAGGATACACAAACTATCAGATGAGGACAAGGAGTCGGATGAGGACAAAAAGTCGACAATGATAAGAAATCGAGATAAAGACAGTGAGGAAGACAGATGAGGTCAAGAATGACAAGCAGACAGTCATCTAAATCAAGACTAAGACGCAGACAAGGTGAATCAAGACTAAAGAGAAGACAATGAAGTGTTAGGAAATTTCAAGCAATTTCAAGAAGCGGTTATAACCAACCAAGAAGAAGTTACAAGATTCAGTTAGTCTGTTATAACTAAGCGAAGCAGAATCTACAAGGAAGTTACAAGCGCCAACAAAGATCTCTATAAATAGGGATAGAAACCAGAGTAGAATTAACTTTGTAATCTTACGAATTCACTAAGTATTTTTCAACACACAAGTAGCATTCATAAATATTGTAATCACGCGAGAACGTTCTTCACGTTCTTAGTTCTTAGTGTTTATAGAACACTACTCACATATATCTTCAAGCCATTAGAGTTCTAAATTTAGAGAAGAAGATTGTAAGGTCGAAGAATGCACCGTAAGTAAGTAAGTAAGAAGGAAGAAGAAAGATAGTAAGTTGAGACCCTTCTTCAAGTTGAAGGAGGAGAGTGGACGTAGGATCGTTTGATCCGAACTACTATAAATTGTCGTGTTCTTTATTGTTTTCATTTACTTACTTGTTTATAATCGATTTCAACTTTGAATCAAGTATAATTTCGCATTCACAATCGGACTTATTATCGATTGCTTTTGATCTGTTTAAAGTTAAGTTTAAAATTGATTTCCATTGTGTAAAACTTTGGTGTCTCGAATTGATTTTCCAGATTTGAAAAAGTTGGAAAATCTATTCAACCCCCTTCTAGATTTTCCCTAGAAGCTGTTTCAAGTTTCTCTTTATTATACTCAACTCGTGGGACCAATAGTGTGATTGACCATGATTATGCACCGAGGACGGCGGGCGACCTAGAAGTTATGGCGACCGAGGTAGATCACTGGCGTATGCTACCTAGTGTAGGCCACCGTCTCATGTGCTATGGTGTTGTCGCACATTCATTGATTTTACGGTGGGGACTTACGAACGGACGGGGGTCGAGGTTTGGTGATGGACCTCGCTAGGCCGTTAGAGGGTGGGATCCTCAACGGTATGGGTCGACGTGGAGGGATGACTTCTTGGTGGTCATGAGGGGCGCGATGGGGGATCCTTGGTGGCCACAAGAGGATGGCCCTCACGTCGAGGTCATACATATAGTGGCCACTTAAATATAAATGAATTGAGCTTAGTGCTCGTGTTTCGATGCATAGTAGTGAGTCGGGGGCCCTAACGAGTGTTTCATAAATAAATTGATGATTTTAAAGAGAGTGCTTTGTGTATTGGGAGATTTTCGAACTAAACATCAGATCATGCATAATTTCTACATACCTTGAGATTTATAAATCTCACATAGTTTATGCATTATAGGTAATCGATGATTTGTGAAGTTGTGGTTCCTCTTGGACAAGGCTGTGCGGCTCCTGCGGGGTTTTGAGTGGTGTGTACATAGATGACGACCTATTAGGTCAAATCGTGGTCATGTATTTTGAGTTGTACTTTATAAAAGTTTTGAATATGATGTTATGAGTCCTTTTTATCATGTTTGGAAGTGCTCATCGTCTTTACATTAAAGCATTTAAAAAAAAGTCGCACGTGCATCACGAGTCATTTTTGTAAAATTATTCACAACTCACTTTTCTTGTTAAATTAGTGTTTATGTCTGGGTTGTCAAAAGGTGGTCGTGTCGGGAAGTATTGTCTTCGATGATGATATTCACAAAGTCAATTTTAGGGGAGCGAACACCTATGATGGGCTCTCTGGCCGAGGTTGAAGCGCCTTAAGGCGATTTTGGATGGAGTCCGAGGTGGCTAGGCTGAAGTATTGTTGGGGAGGTGAAGGATGAGAAGAAGAGGCTCAAATGCGTGAATGGAGAATGGACAGCCAAGACCATCACGAGCCTCTTCAACAAGATAACCGTCTTCTTTGGAGGATCTGTGCAGCGAGATGACCTCAAGCTAGATTGATGGTGTGAGGAGATACACTAAGCAAAGGGGCTCCTCACAAAAAAGCGAGCTGATAGGAGGTCAGAGATTCGGATGACGATGCGGAGTGAGGGTAGCTGAGCCCTCGGTGAGGAGGAGCAGCAAGCCGAGCCGACGGTGAGCTCGGTAGAGGCCTCAAGGCCAATGAAGGCTGAAGGAGAAGGCCAAGAAGAAAATGAGGCTAGTGAAAGCCTCAAAGAAGAAGGCTACTTTGGGGAGTCATCTGCTGCCCCTCAATGTCTGCTGTAGGAGGAATCTCGGACTGGAAATGGGCTGCAGCGGCAATAGCGAAGCGAGAAGGCGAGCCATTGGAAGAGCCCGGCTCGGAGAGGACTCCCTCGGCCAAGAAAGTAATCTCAATAGGTACCTCTTCCATTCTCTATTATTCTTCTAAGTCCACCCTCTCCCCCTCACTGCTCACTCTGGCGATGACGAGGTAGACTTGTCTGCTACCTCGAGCCTCTAAATCAGCCAACCTCCCAAAGTGTCCAAACAAACCCTATCGAAACCCCCACTATATCTATCCCCCACCAAACCCACGAACCCACCCCTCTACCCATCATTCCCGTCTATGAACCCATACCCTTAACCACCATCACCCCCATCTTCTCCTCCCCCTACCACAGTGAACCAAAGAAAGCTTCATCATCTCAACTCCCACCTTCTCTACCCACGAATCTTTGTTAGATTAAGGAAGGTTTTGATGAGTTAAAAGATCAACCCGGATGAAGCGGAGACAACTATGAAGAACAGCTAAGATCGTAGTGCAGTACTAAGGCGATCGACGAGGTCAAGGACTGATCAAGTCGGTGGAGACTAGAAGTTGCAAGTCATCCGGAGATAAGCTCAAGTCTAGTCATTTGCGGGAGACGATTATGAAGAGCTCGAGACGAGGTCAAGACAAGCTGAGTAGAATAACAAAAGCAAGTCTTCACTAAGTCATTTGAGACGAGTTGAATAAAATCAGGTGAGGAGCAAGCGATTTTCAAGATTAAGTTTGTTAAAGCGGTTTTCGATTTGTTAGAACTTACTAACAAACTAACTGTCTTTTCAGGACTTATAAATAGGTCTAGTTCTTATTTTGTTATACACTTATGCAAATTTGATTTACACATTATTCACTACTCGATTTCGATCACAATCAATTCATAAGTGTTTCAAAAGAGTTTTCAAAAGTTCTAAGTGTTGATAGAACACTTTACTTGGAATTTTCAAAGTCAATATTCATTGTAATAGTTAGACCTTAGAGAACGATTTAGGAGATTGAAGATTTGAAGATCTTTACGAATTGTAAGGTCGTAAGTTGAAAGTAAGTAAGTAAGAGGTAAGCGAGTCCCTTCTTCAAGTTGAAGAAGGAGAGTGGATGTAGGATTGTTCATAATCCGAACTACTATAAATACGGTGTTCTTTATTACTTTTGTTTACTTGCCTATTTCTCTTAATTTCCAATTTTTCAATTAAAGATTAATTTCATAATCAAAGTTAAAACTAAAATATCAGTTTGCTTTTGATCTTAATAAAGTTGAGATTAAAATTGAATTTCCACGTGTTACTTTGGTATTTTGAATAAATTCGAAAGATTTGAAAAATCGAAAAATCTATTCAACCCCCCCTTCTAGATTTTTCTTAGAAGGTGACTCAAATTTCTTATAATCCACTCAACTAAACGGGACCAATAAGTGGTATCGGAGCGAGTGTTAAGGCATTACGATATTGATTTTAGGTCTTAATTAAGATACGAAATATTCTTGATTTTCTTCATCTTCTTTATTGTTACTAAGCGTGCTACTAACAAGATCGTGGAGTGTTTTATTTTTCTATCTCATCATGTCTTGAGGCAAGAACAAGAAATCCAGGAGTCTACCTGAATTTTGAATTGAAGAATATGACTATTGGAAATTCGGGATGAAAAATCATCTCAAGGCTATCCATGATAGGATGGAGGAGGTTCTTGAAGAAGGGCCTATTAAATTTTATCATGGAGGCACTAGCAATGGCAGAATCGGTGAATCCAGTCGGACAAGAGAAAAAGAGCTCGGGCGACAAGTGATGAGAGGAAAATCCACAACCTAGATCGGGTAGCTAGGACTGAAATCATTGAAACTACGAGTAAAGACTGGATTGAAAAGGTCAAAAAGATGCAAATCGGCTAAGGAGATGTGGCGGAGACACTTGCAAATGTTTGTGAAGGATCGACCAAGTAAAAGAGAATAAGCCGCATCTGTATTACATGCCTTTGATACCTTCAAGATGAAGGAAAATGAAATAGTGGATCATTGGATGTAAGATTGATAAATCTTCTCAACAAAGCGGTGATCCGGGAAAGAGCTATACGAGAAAAGGAGATCAATAATAAGATATTGAGATCTTTAACCAAGAGATGGAGAGAAAAGTCTAATATCCTTAGAGCAACTCAAAATTTATCTTCTATTACTCATCATACCTTATTTTCTCATCTTAAAGCTTTAGAGTATGACATTCAGATAGAAGATGAGGAAGATGAGATGGAGTCAAGCACCTCATCCAAATCATTGCCTTTGTCAACAAAGAAGACAAGGCAGCAGTGAATCTGTAAGAGCCGATCTATCTCTGAAGGAGCGGATGGCTCTGCTCACCAAAAGGTATGACAGATTAAGAATGAAATATAAGCGTAACAAATTGAGGTTTGTAGGGAAGGATAGATCCAGATCCAAATCAAGAAGAAAGGAAGATGATTCTACGAGATGATGACAAGAGTAGGAGCCGGACAAGAAGGTTCGAGATCTCTGCCAAAAGAAATCCTACTAGCCCTAAATAAGAAAGGAGTGACACTTGTTACACACTGTAACAAGCCAGACATTTCGGCTATGATTGTCCTCGGCTAACTCCAAAAGAAAGGGAAGAGAAAAGGAAAAAGAGAGACAGGATATTTGCGAGACCAAAGAGCTTTCTTGGTGAAGAAAAGGAATCAAGAAAATCATCATCATCATCATCCTCATCTAATTTCAGATCGGATGATGAAGTTTGTCTCATGGCTAAAGAGGTAGTCTATTATTCTTCTTCCGATAATGACTCACTGTAAATCTGCTTTCGATAATGATCAAACTGTTATTCATGAGTTATTGAGAGACTTAAAGACATCTTTGGCTGCTTATAAACAACTAGAGACAAGAATTTGACTTTAAAAGATCAAATTCAGATTCTAATCAAAGGAAAGCAGGTGATGAACTACCTAGAAACTGAGGAAACATTCAAAGGGAATGTTTTTCCCAGTGAGGCTAGTATATCGGCCGGCTTACTGAAAAATTAGAAAGTGAATTGAAATCTTTAAAAGATAAATTGAAACAATCTGTCTTTGAAAATGAATTAATTAAGAAAGACAATGAGAAGTTAGTCTTCAAAATTAGTCAACTTAATAATTCACAATCAGCAATAGATCACATCTTTAATACATCTAAAAATCTCATGACAAAAGCAGGTCTTGGTTATGACAGAAATAATAAATCGGATGTTCGAAACCTAGGAAATTTGTAAAAGCATCCGATAACCCAAAAGAGATTAGAATTGGTCCTTGGAAACCAAATGGTCAAATAAGGATCGCATCTCCCAGCCTTGAAAATAAAAATTCAGTGAGGACTCCTTATCGAGACTAAAGAGAACTCCAAGAACCAAAATAAGAAGAAATTCTTATTACAGTCCTTTTGATGGGGAAGCGAGATGTTATCCCACTTTTCCTAAGTCGGGAAAATTACTAAATCTGAATACAACAAGTTATCATTTAAAAATGATACAATTGTAGACAGATTTGGTAGAGAGACCAAGTGTGATTTATTATTTGGAAATGAGATTTTTGTCTGGTTACCTAAAGTGATGCTTGACCTTCAAGGACCCAAGATCACTAGGGTACCTTATGACTATTCTGCTTTTCGGGATTCACGGGGATCATCACTCAAGGAAGAAATCTTAACTTCTATATGGTACATTGACGGTGGATGTTCACAACACATGACTTATAACAAGAGGCTACTATCAAATTTCCAGAACATTGATGGTCCAAGAGTATTATTTGGAGACAATAATTGTGGGCCAGGACTAAAGGAGTAAGTACTCCGATTATCAAGGATATTCAGCTATCTTAGGTATATTTTGTTGAAGGTTTGAAACATAATCTGCTATTTGTTTCCAGCTTTGTGATAAGGGTTTTCTTGTCAAATTTTCTAAGGATAAATGTGATATTTTAAATAGTTCCTCGGATAAGATACTTTTAAGCGGCTTGAGACACGGTAATGTCTATGTGGCCAACTTTAATAATTGCCCTAAAGATACTTGTCGATAGC
The DNA here is from genome assembly GCA_030762865.1 of Paraleonurus japonicus. NCBI lineage: Eukaryota > Viridiplantae > Streptophyta > Magnoliopsida > Lamiales > Lamiaceae > Paraleonurus > Paraleonurus japonicus. Next base: position 27,489,911 of record CM061060.1, read on the forward strand.
TAAGGGTGGAGATGACCTCGGTGGCTATGGCACAAAAGGCTTAGCCATCTGAATTTCAAGACCATTGGTAAGTGGCTAAAAAGAACCTTGTTAAGGGATTACGAGAAACTTTATTCTCTTGACACTCATTTAAGAATATTAACACCTCATCATCTGAAAGAGTGTTACAACTACTCCATATCGATCTGTTTGGACTGTTTCTCCTCTCGGTTTCGGTGGAAGGAAGTATACTCTTGTTGTAGTAGATGATTTTTCTAGATACACTTGGGTTATATTTCATTTCAAGAAAAATGAGACTATAAACAAGATCCCCGATCTGTTGAATGCATTCAAAATGAAAAGGGTGTTAATATTATTAAAATAAGAAGTGATAAGGGCACATAATTTTTGAATTCTTGTTTATCTAACTTTTTCAATGAGTGTGGAACCTGTTCATGAGACATCATCAGCAAGAACTCCTCAACAAAATGGAGTGGTTGAAAAAGGAATAGAACCTTGAAAGAGGCAGCCAGAGTATGTTAGGCTGAGTATGAAACCCCTCACGAGTTAATGAAGCCATCAACACGGCTTATTATACCTAGAACAGTGCTTGGTTGTTAAAGACAAGGGTAAGACTCCATACGAGATTTGTGATTGGAGTGTATAGGACAAGAGCTTTTAAGACCAATCGCAAAATATCGAACCCAAGGGAGAAAGTATGCAAACGAAATTCAAGGATAAGAGTTCTAGATGGCTAAAGTTGCAACAAGATATAGGACTAAAATCTCTACAAAATGGCAAGAAATTAAATGGCAAGATTATGCAAACAATATATCAAACAACTAAGATGCAATAACAAATATACTAGAATCAATGGGGTATTTGGGTGCAAGGGATAATCTCCATCAAGGAATCCATGATTAACACGCTATGATTGAATCCAAATGCAAATCAATCAAATTAGAAAGCATAAACCATCATGAAATTAGTCACTTCATTAATATCACAATGCCTAATGTGAGTATCATTAGTTTTTCCCATCTCTCAATGTAGAAGTCCCCAATTCATACAATCATGCAAAATTGAAACCCGATTAACACATAATCACGTTAGATCAACTCTCCCCTATTGCAAGGGTGATCAACCATTAATCAAAAGAGACAATTTTTCATGAAGCACAATTAAGAATCACAATTAGGAAGCAAACTAATTCAATTGATCACAATTATCAACAATCATAGCATGAGGCAATCACTTCATCCCTAATTTCAAATATCCCAAGCACAAAGCTATTAGCCCATGGCGCTACAAGCAAAAGCCATGGGTAGAAAATCTAAGAAAGCAATTAACAATCTACTCAACACAAGCAATGACTTAAAGAGAGCAAAGGGTAAGAACATCACCTATTGAGCTTCAATATACAAAAATAGGAATGATTAGTCTTCTACAATGCTTGAATTCAACTTCTCTTCTCCCAAATCACAGCTGGAATCTTCAATTACAATGAATCAAAATACTAATCTAATGGACTAAAAGTAGAATCTAATCTAATTCTAACAATCTATAGCAATTACAATGGAAATCAAGCTACAAAGTGAAAAATTCGCCTATGGAACCTCCTGAAACTGCTCTAAACTTGCTAGAATCAAGTTATGCTTTGTTTTGGCTTCAATAGGCTTTAAAGCTGCAAATTTCGGTTTTGGCACTCCTCGACTCGAGCTTCGGGCCCTCGAGTCGAGGCTCAAGAGTCGCATCCACGCTTCTTTAATTTTTCTCCTGCCCGAGTCGAGGCTCGGCCCTCGACTCGAGGATCCTGTCATTTCTTCATCCCTCGACTCGAGGTTCCTCCCTCGAGTCGAGAGTGCTGCATTTTTGAAAATCCTTTCCCTCCAGCCTATCCCTCGAGTCGAGGTCCTTGCTCCCTCGACTTGTGCTTGAGACTAGGGAAATTTTCTCAAGATTGGCTTCGGGCCCGACCCCATTTTCGTCCGGTATGTTCGTCTCTTCATTCTAAGAATAACGGTACTCTTGGTTTGGCAAAATTCCACCGATTTACCTGCAAAACGGACGAAAAACATCAAAAACTCACAAAGTACTACTTTTTAGGCAAAAGAGTGATACTTTTCACATTTATGCACAAAAATCACACTTTAGCTCACTTTTTGCACTAAAATAGGCCCTAAAAACATGCATCAATTCACTTCAATCATACCCCCAAACTTGAATTGTTGCTCGTCCTCGAGCAACGTAGAAACTAAGAACAAAGGAGTGAATTGATTGCAATTATGTTACATGGCACTATAGACGAAGTATAAGACAATCGAACTCATCAATGAACATAAGTATTAATGCAACTATCCACTAGTCATCAAGATGAATCATGCTCAAACAAATGCTCCTTCCATGGAGTGTTTCACTCTTCACTCAAGTGTATCAAGGTATAAAGCACTCAATCATCAAATTCACAAACTTGCACACCATATGCTTGCCACAAGACTTAATCTCAATCAAAATCACTTGTGATCAATCAAGAATCAAAGAGGTCTTTCTCTAGGTTGTAATGTAGGCTCTTTGGAAAGGTGGGATGTATATGGATAAGTGTGACTAAGTAGTAGAGACTTGAATGTTAGATAATCAATACAAATGCACATCTCTTCTCTTTTCATCAAGTAACACTCTTTCTTTTGAACTTCAATGATCAATCCACCATTCACTTGAGCTTTCTCTTTTTTAAGCTCAAAAATTGAATTTTTCTTTCACTTCATGTTCATTTTTTCACAATTCAAATTTTCACAACCTTTCTTCTTTCAATATTCATCACTTAGCTCATCATTTTCCACCACACTTTGAGCAATCAAATCACCATCATTAGCCAACATTCAAGCTCAACTAAATATAGAACAAAAAGGCTCATACAAATTGGCTAATGGTTTCCATCTTGGCTTGCCAAAGAATAAGGATCATAAGGCTCAACATGGCTTACTAAGGAAATCAAATGTATTTGGTGGGGAAAAAATTTGGCAAAGTAACTCATCATTCCAAACATGGTCTCTTATCATTTTCAAGATATCACTCAAAGATCAATATTAACAAGTCTAGTGGCAAGTTCTAGCATACAAATTATGAATGATGCACTCACAAGGAAATATCAAATCAACCGTATAAGATGTACGATTATTAAGGCACAAAAGCTCACGGGCTTAAATTGAGTAATGAATCAAGCATTATCAATCACATTCATCTTTACATAATCAATCAAGAAAGCTAGCTTCAAGCTACAAATCAACTAATGATCAAATCAAAATTCAATAAGTCTTGCAAATCAAACACAAGTGCACATGTACATAATCCCAAGCATACTCACCACCACAAGAATGATCTTGAAAGATATATGCAATAAATCCACAATTAAACTCAAGACACATCTAGCCCCAAAAATAGATGCAAGAAATCCAAGATACCAATATAACTTAATCAACAATAAGCAATAAGCTCAACAAACCCCATAATCATAGAATAACACAAAAGATAGGCAAAGTAAGAAAAACTCCTTAATCTTCTACGAGTTAAATGCAGGCTTGCGTAAACCTCCCCGCCGCCTCCCAACGGCCCAGATCCACCTTCTCCTCCATTCTAAACCAGCTGGAGAAGAGAGTAGAAGATGATTTACTCGGATGCTTACATCAAAACTCAGGACATTGTGGATTACTCGGTGTCACTATGGAAGAAATGCTTAAAGCATCTCGAGGTAAATCTCTTATCTTCTATTTCGATTCAAGAAAATTCTCTGTAAAAAGAAGAGATGGCTGAGATGAAGAAGGAGGTTGGAGAGTGAAAAGCTAAACTCAAGCCGATAATCAACTCCTGGTGATGAGATCATTCGAAATCAAACCTCGGCTTCCACCTATTTTACCGCTATCAAGGAGCAGCTTGCTATGCTACTTGATGATGTTAAAAAGGGGAAGATGTGGAGATTATTAAAGCCAAGCTCAATCGAGATCAAGCTATCGGCGGACCCAATCGAGGCAGGCTCACCGCCTTAAAGATAAGAATCGAGCATTGAGGAGGCAATAAGGGCGAGATGAGCGAGGCCGAAAGAAGGAGGCTGAGCTGAAGTTTGAAAGGTTTATGGCCAAGATTAGGGAGAGAAAGGAGGAGGCCAAAGCCAAAGCCGAGGATGAACAGGCAAGGGCAAAGAGCCGGTGATGGCCGAGAAGGGGAAGGAGAAGGAGCTGGAGAGAGTCTTGTCGCTTTGTCAGACGAGCTCGATGTCCAAAGCTGCTGGGAAAAGACCTCTTGAAAAATCAGGCCGGCTTAGGATCGATGCGAGAAAGGGATAGACGGATAAAGGCGTAAAAGGTCTACTATGGCCGAGGGAAGCCAGGAGGAAGATCAAGTCGCCAAGGAAGCCGGGGATTTTTGAGATCCTTAAGAAGTGGGTGGTCCTAACAATCGGAGGAGGAGCAGATACGACATGGAGTCGAGCCTCGGGAAAGAAGCTGATGCCCCTCCAAAGATGATTGCGCATCCGGCTTGGGCGGCCGAGTACATGAAGTACGAGGCAAAATGAACCTTCTTCTCGTACATCTGCAAAGGAGTCGGAGTGTCATCTCGAAAATGAAACGATAGTGTGGCATGACTGGATGGAGAAGGAGAATCCAAGCTTGTACCGAAACTACTTGATGAAGGAGATGAATGGTACAACGTGGATTTGGTTGCTCCACTACTCATCCATTTCAATCAAGCTGAATGATGATGACTCAATCGCTAAGGAGTGGATCGAGATCAACTATCAATTATGGGATAAATCAGATGAAGTTGGTCGATCCAAAGGAGATTGCAGAAATGAGAACAAGAATTCGATCGGATGCAACTCCCGGAGAAAGATAGATGGACCATTAGATAAGCCTAAATTTTCTTATCTTTTATCTTTTAATCGATCCATTTGTAAATTTGTAAATGTGCTCCTTATGTGAATAAGATGTTTGGAACCTATCTGAATTACTTGTTTTAATTTTGATACTTTATTTACTGTTTTGAGAAAAATATAAATTTTTCTAAGTGTTAATCATCCGAGAAATTTCTCATCTCGGACCTAATTTTCTTAAATATTTTTTTCTAAGTCTTAAAAACTTTACGAATTCAAAAACTTTCACTAAGTCTAAATTCTTATGACTTAAAAATATTTTCTTAAAGTTTTCTAAGTGTGAATTTAGTGCTTAAACGTGAATAAATCGATTTAAAGTGTAGATGTGTAATGATATGTCTATCCGATTAGCTTGAATAACTTCGACTAACATCATTTGTGAGCATGTTTTTTTATAGTTTTAACATCATCAAAAAGGGAAATTGTTAGATCAAGGAAGGTTTTGATGAGTTAAAAGATCAACCCAGATGAGCGAGACAACTATGAAGAAACGGCTAAGATCGAGTGCAGTACTAAGGCGATCGAGGCGAGGTCAATGGTGATCAAGTCGGTGGAGACTAGAAGTTGCAAGTCATCTGGAGATAAGCTCAAGTCTAGTCATCTGCAGAGACGATTATGAAGAGCTCGAGGCGAGGTCAAGACAAGCTGAGTAGAATAAGAAAAGCAAGTTTTCACTAAGTCACTACGGAGCGAGTTGGGTAAAATCAGTGAGGAGCAAGCGGTTTCAAGATTAAGTTTGTTAAAGCGGTTTTCGGTTTGTTAGAACCGACTAACAAACTAACTATCTTTTCAGACTTATTGTTATACACTTATGCAAATTTGATTTACACATTATTCACTACTCGATTTCGATCACAATCAATTCACAAGTGTTTCAAAAGAGTTTTCAAAAGTTCTAAGTGTTGATAGAACACTTTACTTGTAATTTTCAAAGTCCAATATTCACTGTAATAGTTAGATCTTAGAGAAGGATTTAGGAGATTGAAGATTTAAAGATCTTTACGAATTGTAAGTTGTAAGTTGAAAGTAAGTAAGTAAGAGGTAAGCGAGTCCCTTCTTCAAGTTGAAGAAGGAGAGTGGATGTAGGATTGTTCATAATCCGAACCACTATAAATGCAGTGTTTTTATTCCTTTTGTTTACTTGCCTATTTCTCTTAATTTCCAGCTTTTCAATTAAAGATTAATTTTAATCAAAGTTAAAACTAAAATATCAGTTTGCTTTTGATCTTAATAAAGTTGAGATTAAAATTGAATTTCCATTGTGTTAATTTGGTATTTTGAATAAATTTTGAAAGATTTGGAAAATCTGAAAAATCTATTCAACCCCCTCTAGATTTTTCTTAGAAGGTGACTCAAATTTCTTTTAATCCACTCAACTAAACGGGACCAACGAGATACCCCTCAACCCCAAACACAACCCATCCCCCAAGTCCAAGTACCGTATATCTCTCACTCCGTCTTTGGAGATATCCGAGATGAACTCCCCTTCCCCACAAACTCCCTCATCCTCCTCCTCGTCTGAATCTTCTTCTAAGGATGAAGACGGTGACAATTCTCTATCGGTCATCTCCTCGGCCTTCTCGAATTTGGAAAAGAAGATAAACTCGAAGGTGGAGAGGCTGGTAGCTAAGCGAGACAAAGCACATCATCCGGCTGTCACGAGACACGATGATAGCCAACATGACGATAGAAGAGGTCAACATCACCGAAACCTTTCTAGAAAATCAAACACTCTGTTGGCTGAATGTGTAAGAAAGATTGAAGAGGAGATGAAGAGTCTGAAGGTTAAGGTGACCGAGGACAACGCGGTTGTGGTGGATGCCATCTCCATGGACAAATAACTTTGAAGGCGGAGACACGGCTGAACTGAAAGTGGCAAAGACAGAGGTTAAAATCAAATCGAGGCAGGCTTGTCGCTCTCCGGTGAGGGTGACTCGGATCGAGAAGGCCATCGAGAGAAGATGAGGAGAGGAGGAAGAAAGAGGAGGAAGAGAAGTCGAGAAGGCCGATGGCCAAGTGAAAGAGACTGGCGAGAAATCATCGGAGGCCGAAGCAAGGGAAAAGGGAAGGTAGGCGAGGAGCGGTGACTTGGCGAAGTCTTAGCCAAATCTGCCAAAGCTGAAAAAGAAAAAGAGAGCCAGGACTACTCGAACTTGTCGAGGAGAAGATTAGGCAGATTCGAGAAGGAGAAAGTTATGTACGGCGAAAGTGAAAGGAAGAGGATGAAGAAAGCAGAGGCGAAGGGGCTAGAGATGAAGTGGAGCAAGGACATCGGGAAGTGGGTAATGAAAACAGCTTGATGATGAAGACTTCCGTCCTTACCACCGATCATCTGCCCCTCCCAAGATGGTCACGAGTCAACTCACTAAAGAATACGAGAGAAAAGAATTTGGATGCCCGATGGATGTACTATTGGTATATCTTGAAGCCATCTCAAACAACGGTGAGGATGAGGACCTTAGATGGCACGAATGGATGGAGAAAAAGACCATGATCTTTATCGAGAGGATGCTCGATAAAGGCGACAAAGTTTTGAACGCTGATCGACAACCCCTGCCTACGAGTTTGCGAAGCCAAAGCTGAATGCTTTGATGGAACCATCGACTTTAGGCTGGATAAAGAGCATAGTCGGGACTCAAGGATAAAGGAGAGTGAAGGCTGCTTAGGAAAAGAGTCTTCACCGGTGATGGTTCAGAAGGCGATCAATGGGGTGTCTAGATAAGATTGATTTTCTTTTCTCATCTTTTTATCTTATACGCACCAAATGTAATCTGTAAATATGTCTATATGAATGAGATTGTGTGAACTTATCTGAATATCCTTGTCTTATCTTTTCAAGCATAAGTTCTTTATTGCTTTCTAAGAAAATATCAAGAAATTTTCTAAGTGTTAATCATCCGAGAATTTTTTAAAACAAAATTTCTTGAAATTTTTCTAGGTATAAAATTTTCCAAGCATAAAAATATTCTTAAGTGTGATTAAGTGCTCCTATGTGAACCTATCGAGTAGAAGATGCTTACGTGCTTAATATGCTTATCGATCATCTTGAATAACCTTGACTAACACCGGCTATGAGTTCGTTTCTTTCTTGCGTTTTAACTTCATCAAAAAGGGGAAAATTGTTAGATCGGAATGTTAGTTTTGATGAGTTAAAATATACATAGACTAGACAAACTCATGTAAATAGGATGACCAGCTAGATTGTATAGACCGGTGAAGTAGTAAGCCTTGTACTTGGCTGATCGAGACTAGGTAAAGCAAATGAAGTTAGTTGAGTTCGGGAAGAAGGAGGTCGTCTGAAAGACTGTCTTGAAGAAGTCATCTGTTGGAGAGAATAAAGAAGAGCTCAAGACGAGGTCAAGACCAGTGAGTAGAATAAGAAAGACAGTTTTCACCAAGTCGGCGAGAGACGACTAACTCGAGATCGGTGAGGTCAAGACAGTTTTAAAGAAAAGTTTGTTGAGTGGTTTTTATTTTGTTACAACAAACTAACCGTCTTACGAGGTTTATAAATAGAAGTAAGCATAGTTCTTAGAAGAACTCTTAGCACTCTTCACTCTGAAATTCATATTCTCTATAAGCACTCATAAGTTTTCTAAAGTTTTCATAGTTTTATAAGTGTTTAAAGAACACTTCTGTACATCTTCAAAAACACATTCTGCTTTGTATTTTCCAGATTTCCTAGATAGGTTGTTAGTTTGAAGATATATTGAAGACGAAGATCGTTAATCCATATAATTGTAATCATCGGTGAGTAAGTAAGTAAGTAAGTGATTCGAGGCCCTTCTTCAAGTTGAAGGAGGAGGGTGGATGTAGGATCTTTTGATACGAACCATTATAAATCGTGTTTCATTTACTATCTGTATTTATTTTCTAATTATCTGAATTTAGAATAATCTTGTTTTGATTGATTTTAGATCCTAATTCAAAAGATTAAGTCTAAAAGCTGTTTCCATTTGTTCAACTTTGATAACTTGAATTGATAATCTGAATTTTGAAAAAGATTTAGATAATCTATTCAACCCCCTTCTAAATTATCTCTGGAAGGTTTACTTGGTTTCTCTAAATACTCAATCTCGGGATCAACATTATCCATCACTCGTTTACTTTGATTAACCAAAAAATTATTTCAAATTGAGCCCCAAGATAAGACCACATTTTGAGAATTCTTTTTAATAAAGGATCTCTTCAAAATAGGTAAGATAATTAATCCATGGGATAGATTTTATAGATATTATCCAAATACATACCCTTTAAAAAATAATAAATTGATGTTTAAACCCAACCAAAATATATATCGGAAGAAAAACCGCTCTAACTCTGAGCATCATCTTTGTAACTAAACCCCAACAATAATTCCAGCAACACCAATATTTGAGTACGAGTAGGGATAGTGGACACAACATGTTGGCGAGCAAATGAAATTGATGCGACTAGCGAAGCTACACTCTAGTGGCGATATTTTACAATTTCTTTTTTATTTTGTTCTATTTGGATCATGAGACTTGTGAATATATAAGGATATAAGATGATATTATGAAAATAATAATAAAAATGATACACACTTTATTGAAAAGAAAAAAATAAACACCACTAAAAGAGGTAAAGTAAAGACCATCATCATAAATGCAACAAAACCAAAAATAGCCTAAAAAATCCATCGGTAGTTATAAATACGTAAATATCCACCTAAGAATGGGCCTTAAAAAGGAAAATTTTCTCAAGAAGGAAGCCTATACCAAAATTAGCCCTAAATCGAGCTCGACAATAAATAAATGGCCCATGTTATCTGCACACACACGACACAAGCACTAGCGATTGAATACACACCTCACTAACTCCCTGAACTACCCTTCTTCTTTCATGTTTCCCTTCATTTCTCATTTCACGTAAAACACTCGCACACCCACCTCATGTTCCCGACTGTTTTTGGCTCCCAACTTTCTCACCCATTCTTGCGTTGCCATCCGCCGTCCCAAAAATGACGAGGACAAATTTGCTCGGTTAGTTGAACTATTTCTACGTTTTGTTTTGTTTTATTTTTAAAATTATGATTAAGATTTACTTTTTGGAGTAATATATTTAATGTGTGTATGAATTTTCCTAGAACATATATTTGTCGAGCGTATTGAAGGTGTGTGTGTTTTACGTGATCGAGAGATTATTCTTGTCAATGTTGTAACAATGAGAGTAACACCGACGCTTATAACAATGAAGACTTAGTCAAAATCTTTGCAAACAAGGATAAATTTTTTCATATATTATTTTAAATAATAATCTATGAGGAATCGATTCACTATGTTAATAATGAATACAAATCAAGTTGAGAAGCGATTCACAATTCGAATCTTCTCAATAAACCACTACAAGACCTAAACAAATATGTTTATGATCTAAAGCGGCTAAGTGTATGAAATACACCGTCAAAGGTGACCTATCTAGATATGTTAAAGAACACCCTGTCTACTAACAATCTAAACGAGAATCTATTGTTACATGTAATGTGGCAACATCGGATGTAATGTAAACCGGGAAATAATGGCCCTATCAATCTGGATGCACTTATCGCACTCAACGATCGATACTCGATTACTTCTCACGCAAGGCTCTTATAATTTGTGATTGATCAACTCGTATTGCCTTGTTCTTCATTCTTGAAGCTTGACCATCTATTTATAGATGTCGAATACAACCTTCAAGAGCATCATAGATCCTTGTAGATGGATCTAGAAATCTCCAGCCATTCCCTACTATTCAGCTCGTGAATCTCGGTGGAAAACCGCCAAGAAACTGCCTTTAATAACCGCTATTAACTTGTAGCGGCTTGATCTAGATAACTCCCCTTTATTCTTGATCCTTGTAGATCCTTCCGGAGTATTGGAGTCAATTCTAGATCGTCAACCTACGATCAACAACATCAAAGACAACCTTTGAAACACAAAAAGTTAGTTGTTAGAAGAAAGGGCGAGTCGATGTCGCACCCGATGTTACAACATTTGTGGTAACACCAAAATGTTTAAATCGGTGACATCAACAATCTCCCCAATTTGACCTTTACTGCTACAACACACACGATATACCTCATATACATCGGTGAAGTTGTATGTGTAAGACAGAGCATGTGGGTCCCGGACGAGATGTGCAAGGAGGTGGAAAGTCTAGAAGGGGGGTTGAATAGACTTAACCACACTCAAAACTTTTTCGACTTTTCGTGAGTGAGTGTGAGATTAGAAGGCTTTGAAGTCTTCTACGGCAAGGTACTCGAGTGTGCTAGGTGTGATCGGCAAACTTCGGAACCTCGAAGTCTTCGATGGTGCGGAAGCTAATCTCATGTGTGTATTTGAAAAACTCTTTGTAATGAAAACCTTCTTGAAAGATATTTAGCAAGTTTGATGAAGGTTTAATAAAGCGATGATGAATGAGCGGATATAAGTATGTATGCGAAAGCTTGTAAAGACACAAAGATTTTTATAGTGGTTCGGATATAACGATCCTATGTCCACTCTCCCGATTCCACAGGGCCTTACTATCCACCAAAACTGGTCTTGTCTCCTCTAATCTCCTCGAGGATTCGACCACGGGAAGTTTAACAAGTTCCTGCCCTTAGTACAATCAATGTGATCTTCGAGTGTCAACTCTTAGATGCGAAACAATCAACCTTTTCTCAAATGCGAGAGATAATGAGAGGTGATTTACACTTCCTTGACCAAAATAAATCTCTTTAAGAATATCAACGTATTGAAACGATTTACGGTATGAAGAATTATGTGTGTACTACAATGAGTGAAAATGGATTTCCCTTGATGTTTCTCGCACGTGTGTCTTTTCAAAAATCCTTCACTTCGGTTTATATGATCCTGAATTTGACTAGCCGTTAGGCTAATTTGTCAATCGAGGTCTTCAAGAAATGGTAAGTGATCGTTGGAAGATTTGTTTGACTTTGGATAATTGATTGTCCGATATCAATCAATTATATCTTGATTGATAATCCAATCTTCTCTAGATTGATATCGAGATATCTCTGAATTATCCTTCTAACTTTTGTTAACCCGATGAATCTCTCAAAGTCAACTCTAGCAACCTTACACCTTGCTCCGGCCACGGTTCCAAAGCTTGTTGTAGCAGGATTCCAACCTTGCTATCTTCACTTGAACCTTTCTTGATAACACTGTTTTTGCATATGCCTTATTATCTCTTCTTTATCTTCACGATGCCCTTCTAGATGACTTGAACAAGATCTTTCTTAGATCCTTAAGTCTTCTTATCGGCTGACCTTCGGTTCTCAATCAATACAGATCTTGAGTCAAGCCTAGCAAGATTAACTATACTAAGACATAAACCCTATCTAGATCATCGGTGACTAACGAGTTCAGGTGGTCCTATTACACTTAGATTTTAGGAACATCATCAAAACATACAAATTCTAATCCTAACAAATTCCCCTTTTCGATGATGTTAAAACCTTCTTGAGAACCACATAAATAAAGATATGCGAAAACAAGACAAGAAGAGACCTATAAAAGGATCTCAAAGCGAAATCGGATGACAACGAGAAGTTGTCTTAGTGCGAACATTCACTTCAATTAATATGGAGAAATCAGTACATCTTACAAGTGAAATGCAAAAAGAGCAAAAGATAACAGAGAAAAACAAAAAAGCAGACTTCATTAGCTTCCCATCCAAAGCAATCTAGCTTCCCAACCAGCAACCTTCATATCTTCCTCGGTCATACCTTGAAACCACATGTTGGAACATTCAGCCACTCGTACAATCTATCATAGAGTTCCCTGTTATCTGTTCCAATAGGTGGGCTGACCTCGGCCAAGCGCATTTTGAGCATCCTGCGAACTCTCGGTAGTCAAACTTTCCATCTCTTTGTGGATGGAGTAGGAATCTTTTCAAACTCACGCTTGAAGGTTTAGGTTAAACTCAATGAAGCTTTCAAAATCTCGCCCAAAGATCACTGTGTCTTTCCTCCATCCAAGCAAAGAATGTTTCATTTGTTGTGGCCCCGATGCCGATACTTTTGCACACATAGTATGAGCAAATGAAATCTCTCTTTGCTACTTTCAGTCCTCAATCCTCTCGGGAGGGCAGCAATCATCCACATATCCATCGGTGTTGTGGGAGAGGATAAAGTCTTCCTCGGCCTCTGCTCCAGTGAGCTTCTTTCCTTTCCTACTTTGCTTCTTCTTTGACACGGCGAGGCTTTGCAGCAACCTTCTTCGGTATGAACATCTTCTTACATTTCTTGTCCAAAACATCCACCTCTTTTCCTTGCTTTCCAAGGAGTTTGATCATCTTGTGACTGTCCTTTTCCTCCATCCTTCTAGTTTCTAAATCAGCAAGGAAAGCTTCCTCATGCAAAGCTTCCAACTCTTCTTCACAGACTTCACTTTATCAACTTTTCAGACATCTTAACCAACCTTCTCCTTTTCACGGGTTGGGAACTTTGACCTTCGCCCACTCCAGCAGACTCGCAAAGCTCTCTTGAGATCTGCCTTCTCTTTCCTTTCCAGCCAAAAATTTTTCAACGGCCTCCGGCCTATCTTTCACCTCCTTCAATTCTTTATCCTTTGCCTCATCTCTCTCAACCATCTCGGTTCTCAATGGCCTTCCCCCTTTTAACATCACTCGAAAAGAGGGGTCCAGCGAGCTTCCATTTCCGACATCTTGGAAAGAATATCCCATCATCTGTGATAAACTTTTACGTAAACTTCTTGATTCGGCAAACTCGGCCGCTATTGGAGAAGCAATCTTCTCATCAATTGTTAGCATATGCTTAACAGCGGCGATGTCAGTTGTCACCGCAGAGTTTAGTCTTCGTCAATCGGGCATCTTGCATGAGCGACCTGTTTTCCCATCTCCAGCGGGGAAGATTGGATGGCCGCAATCTGATCAATTCCTTGGCGTAATCGCACATCCATGCCACTGAGTTTAGCTAACTGGTCCTCCATCTTTGTCCGAAATCTGTCTCGATCAACTCTCTTTCAGAAACACTTTCCTGAGATTAGCTTCACCTTCTCTCCTTCGACCTTTACACTCTTAACATGCTTCCTAACCTCATTTATGTTGTTTAACATCATGCGAGAAAGAGTTTCAATAATAGTCTCCTGTTGCTCGAGAAAACATATCGGCGGTTTGACGGATCAAGGAGGGGGCCGTCTGAATTGCGGCTTCAATGTAGGACTTTGATGACTCAATAGACTCAGCAAGAGGGACATACTTAGTAGCCAATACGAGAAAACATTGTAGCATCTTGTTGTGTTAACTCAAGAAACTTTGTAGAGTAAGAGTTATACAAATCCTCATGAACAACAACGAGGCATAAAATTTGGCAAGCGTACGAGATGTAAAATCGTGGAAGAGGAGGAGGGATAGAAGAGACACCTTTCTGATTTCTTCGGTCATTGTAAAGGGAGGAACTGAACCATCCTCTGTAGGCTCTGGTTCATCCAACGGTCGAGCAACTAGGCAAGCAATCGATGATCCGAGGTTAAGTCAAATGCTCTAGCTACCCCAACCTTGAGTGTAGCTCAAATTCCCATAGAGAGAACTCATTGTGACCAATCTCATTTGGCGGAAGAATGAGATCATCAATAGCTCCCAGCCTTGCATTCTTCCATACCGGGATATCTATCGCAGACTACGCTCTTACGAAAAATCCTGCAATCTAGGAAACTTGTTGTCCACCCAAGTAGAAGCCTCGGCCATCAAACACTTCTCAAGCGGTCCACGTATTCTACCAGCAAGGTTTACCATTTGTACGAGACTCCATCGGATCTGCTCCAACCACATCTTCACCGAGAACACCCTCGGCAACCTGGGTGATAGGCTCGGCGGCACCCATGCCCGCTACATTATCACCAACTTCCATCGGTGCGGTGACTTTGAAGAAGAAGGAATCTCGAAAGAGAAGGAAATGGAATTGGTACTGGTCCTTCTCACCGGCGGTTTCATGAGACACCATCTCTTCATCGTCCGATATTGGAGAATCATCAACCTCCATTGCATCCTCTGTGACGAACCTTTCTTGCCAGAGATACCTTAGGAGGCATTTGTGCTCCTCTGGTGCGGCCTCACTCAGAATCTTTCCGAGTTATCATAGTTAACCTCTTTGCCTTCCTCTGTGGTAGCTGTGAAATCGGAATCGATCTTCGCTTCGAGAAGACTTCGAGAGTCTTCTCCCTGAACTAGCAGCCTTGGAGCTTGCTGGTGCCTGTTCATTGATACTCTTAGATGGGTTGTCCGAATCCTTCACCATCTCATCTTTCCCGATATCATCGATCTCGGGAGCAACTTCGTAATTGGCAACACATCGGCGAGGCTCTTCCTCAACTTCAGGCTGATCTTCTTCATCATCGAGAATCGGGAGGACCACCGAGCTCCTCATCCTTATTCAGCATAAACTTTGCCTTAGTATATGGTTTCGTCCACTTCGGGTCCCACGCTGTGTTAGGCATCACCTTCTCCGGCAACACCGTAATCTTGTTTGACATGGAAACATCTTGTTCCACGGCCCACACCTTAACCTCTGGATGTCCGTCCACCTCGGTCCGAAAGAACCGATTCTTTTCCTTCTGCAGAGAATCTCAAAGAACTTCTTGACCCAATCACGGTCCACTCCATCCACAATCGCCTTCAAAGCACAAAGACGCCTCGACTCACTGAGTCCATACTCTGTCGTTCCCCAAACATAACCTTTACCATGATATCAAACAACAGTCTATATTTTCGCTTAAGATATGCTTTCTTCAAGTCCGACACATGATGACGACATGAAGTTTTCGCTAGAGAGCGCAAGGCTTCGAGATGGTTTTCCGACATATATGATTCTAGGTCAATGCCTTAAAGAGACAAACCCAAGTGTTCATGAACATCCTGCCGTTTGATGGTCAAACTTTGATCGAACAACTGTCATTTTTATGTTGTTCCTTCCAAACTCGCCACGAACCGAAACCGAGCAGCGTAGGCATCAAGGGTTCGTCGTTACGAAAGAATGAGCCGAGCAATACTGAAACAAGCCCCGATCGGATAAGAGATTTAGAATCTCCACTACTTTCCGTTGTCAGTTGTTCAAAATCCACCGATAATTCGCTCCGCTCTTTCTCCGATAAGGCCAAAGGATCTAGAGTCTTGTGTTTCCCTGCGACCTTTTCGAAGAAGAAGATTATTTTGGGGCCATTGATATTAAAGCGGAAATTGATCAAATTTCGAAGAAGGAAAAGCAGAGAATGAAGATAAGGAGTAATGAAAGAGAAAGAGATGAGAAAATCAATTTATAAGAGAGAAGAAGGAAACCGCTAAATTTTAAATTACAAAATAAGATTTGAGCGTTGATTTGCATATTGCACGATCAGATCGAGCGGTTCTGGAATTAAACGGTTTGAATTCCGAAAAGTGCGTGTCCTCATTTCTGGATTTGAAAAAGGTATTTTCCTAATTTAAAAGATTTTGGGTCCGCAGAAATAGGATGTAAAATAATATTTTAAGGAAAAATTACTCCATAATTTTTGGTTGAAAAGATTTGATTTGACAATTCACGAGAATTACTTCCCAATGCCGAGGATAAACGAAGGAATAAAATATTCGAAAATTATTTTAACCACATAGACTAAGGAATATTTTATACTAAAATATTTTTCAAACGAATAGACAAAAGCAAGTCAAGAGAGAGAGAGAGAGAGAGAGAGAGAGAGAGTAAGAGTAACATATCATCGGTTGATATTGTAATCAATCGATACCACCGAGTAATCTTTATGTGACAAGGTTTTAGAACTTTACAAGCAGATTTTGAAGTTCTCTTCAGCAAGTTTTATACTCTCTTGAGCAAGCTTTATACTCTCTTGACAAGCTTTATACTCTCTTGACAAGCTTTATACTTGGTAACCTTCTTCAACAATGTGTTACTATGATTTTCTGGATCCAGGTAGACCTAATTCTACCGAGTAGATCTCTAAACCGTGCTTACGCCAACGGTTTCGTAAGAATGTCTGCTCTCTGTCGATCTGTATGAATCATTTCCATTCGAATGTTTTTCTTTTCAACATGATCTCTAATAAAGTGATGACGTATATCCACATGTTTGCATCTTGTGTGAAGTAATCTTGGATTCTCGAGTAATCGCAATGGCACTGTTGCTATCACGGAAGATAGGAATTTGTTTAGTGACAATGTGGTAGTCTTGCAATTGTTGACTTATCCAAAGTAATTGTGAGCAATAGCTCCCGACCATATATTCTACTTGAGTAGTTGATGTAGCCACTGAAGTTTGCTTCTTAGAAAATCAAGAAACCAGCTTACTTCCAAGAAATTGACATGTACCCGTGGTTGATTTTCTATCAATTCTACAACCACCATAATCAATCAATATCCACCGAGTTCTAGGTTGTCATCGAGCAGGTACCACGGACCTAAGTTTGTTGTACCCTTGAGATACTTTAAAATCTTCTTTGCTGCATCCAAATGACTTTTCTTTGGATTGGCTTGAAATCTAGCGCATACTCCAACTGCGAAGGAAATGTCAGTCGCTTGGATTAGATACGACAAGGAACCTATTAATCCTCTGTACATGGTCCGATCAACACTTTCACCATCCTCATCTGGATCCATCTTGTAGTTTGTTACCATTGGAATTTTTGCAACCTTGCTTGTTAACATTCCAAACTTTTCTAGCATGTTTTTGGTATACTTTGCTTGGTTTATGAATATTCCTTTAGAAGTTTGCTTGACTTGAAGACCTAAGAAATAATTCATTTCTCTCATCATAGACATTTCAAACTTACTTTGCATCAATTCACTGAATTTTTCACAAAGCTTCTTGTTTGGAGATCCAAAGATTATGTCGTCTACATAGATTTGTACTAATAGAATATCTCGTTCTTCTTCAATTACGAACAAGGTTCGATCAATCCTTCCATTACTAAATCCATGATCAAGCAAAAGCGTGATAGTGTGTCATACCAAGCTCGAGGAGCTTGCTTGATCCATATAGAGCTTTCTTGAGACGGTAAACCTTATTTCCTTGAACAAAACACAGGGGTTGTTCAACATATACTTCTTGACAAGAACTCCATTTAGAAAACGCAGATTTTACGTTCATTTGATATACTCAATTTCATATATCTTTGCGTGACGCAAGGAATAACCTTATAGCTTCTAATCGGCTACAGTGCAAATGTCTCATCATAGTCAATTCCTTCGATTGTGAGTAACCTTGCGCGACAAGTCTTGCTTTATTTCGATGACTTCATCTTTCTCATTTTTCTTGTTCTTGAACACCCACTTCGTTCAATTACTTTTTGATGTTTTGGTCTATCAACAAGTACCCAAACATCTTGTCGTGTGAATTGATTTAGTTCATCTTGCATAGCTTCTATCCAGCTTTGTGTCCAAAGAACGCTTCTTCAATATTCTTAGGTTCTTGTAAAGAAACATAGCAGCTAAATAAACCATCTAGATTTATTTTCCTTCTTGTTCGACTCCATCTTGAGGATTACATAAGATTAAGTCACTAGGATGATCAGTCATCCAATTCCTTCTATTAGATACGTTTAATTCTTCAAGGTATTGTTGGAACATCATCTTGCGTCATTCCCCTTGATTTGATAAATTCGCATCGGTGTTACGGGTGAGTCATCGTGACCTTAGGGGTTTCTTGACGAGACTTTGTTTTGCTTGAGTCTGCTGACTTTGAGATTTCTTGATCATCTTGAATCTGAGTCTAAAACGGGTAAGTGAACCTTGACATATTTTATCTTATCCTTGAGTTCTAGTTTCCCAAATCCTTACGCGGTGACTCTTCTCGTCCTTTGTCCTTAGACTCAACAATAGATTCATTAAAAACCACATGAGGTTTTTCTTCCACAACAAGAGTTTTCTGTTAAAAACTTCGATAGGCCTTGCTTGTCTTTGGAATATCCTAAAAATATTCCATCGGCAACCTTGGCATCAAAGGTTTTTAACTTGGATTTGCCATTGTCATGAATGAAACACCTACGGTACCAAAAACACGAAAGAAAGAGACACGAGGAATTCTACCTTTCCATAACTCATATGGTGTCTTTCCATGTTCTTTGATCAAAAGCTTCGATTCGAGTATAGCATGTTGTATTCATGACCTCTGCCTAAAATCTCTGAGAAACATTATACTCTGCTAGCATTGTTCGGCGGCTTCCTTGAGTGTCCTATTTCTCCTTTCAAAGAACACCATTTTGTTGTGGAGTGCGAGCCGCAGACGTTTTATGCGAATCCCAGCCTCTTTGCAATACGTTGCTACGTGAGAGTTTAGAAATTCTGTTCCTTTGTCACTTCGATCCTTATAACATTTTCTCCTTTCTCGTTTTGTAATCTCTTGATGATTCAGTAACTTTGTGATAGTTTCATTCTTTTTGAACATAAATATCACCCATGTGAATCTTGAATAGTCATCTACCACCACCAGTGTATTTTCTACCACCGAAGCTTAACGGAGATACAGGACCAAATAGATCCATATGAAGTAAGCCGTAGTACCCTACTTGACGTTGGTACAGAAACTTCTTTGAAAGAAGCTCTAGTTTGCTTTCCTTTTTGGCAAGAGTCGCAGATCTCGATCTTTTGAGAAAACTTCATTTGGCAAACCTTCTACAAGAGACTTTCTCGCTATCTTGTTTAGTGTTTTGAAATTTATATGACTCGGTCTCTTGTGCCATAACCACTAGCTTCAAGTACTTTTTGCTACAAGGCATGTATTGCTTGAACATTTCAAATTTCGCAACATAAACATTGCCCTTTCTCAAGCCGGTTAAAAGCACACGATCATTTAAACCACTCAAGACAACACACAGAGAACTAGAAAACTTAAGCGAGTATCCCTTATCACGATTGTGAGACCGAGAGCAAGTTATGCTTTAATCCTTCCACGTAGAAAACTTCCTCAACACGTACATCTCCAATGTATAGAGTCCCAACACCTTTGGTAATCCCAAAGTTATTGTCTCCAAATACCACCCGTGGGCCATTTTGTGATTTTATTGAGCTCAAGAGTTGCTTGTTTCCAGTCATATGCTTGAACACCCACCGTCGATGTACTGCATGTATTTCCAAGAACCTCTCTTTCATGTCCCACGGCGTCCCGCACGTTTAGTTAAGTTTTAGGTACCCTTTAGATTTGGGTCCTTGAGAGTTAGCAGTCTTTAGGAATCCATAGGAATAGACTCTTCTTATCATATTCGTAAGATCTTATCCTTCTTCCATACATATCAACATAGACAATCTCATCCTTTGGTGCCTTCTTGAATGTATGTCTATGGGTGTCATTGTGTTCCTTCCGAGAAGACTTGACCCTTCTAAGGTCTTCTATATGGAGTTATCACCGCCGTGCAATGGTCCGAGGGTTTTGATGATAAGGATACGTTCTACTTGAGCCATCAAAAGATTCATATCTCACAGGCACGTAAGGCTTAGTAGACCGTTCAGCAAGCTTTGAAGTTTGCTTAGGTTGTGTAGTCTTCACCGAGACTGTCTCCTCGAGTTGGTTTCGGTGATGTCTACCTTTTCGACCTTGCTTGAGGTTTCTTAAGTTGGGATTCCCCCTTCTTTTGATACCTCATCAGCTTGTTTATGTTGTTGAGTATAACTACTCTTCTTCCCATTCAACCCGATTTCTTTGGGTCGGCAACCTTTTTACCCTTATCAGTAGGTTTAGGTTTGGAACCCTCTCCTACCAAATCATTACCCTTAACATGTGTACTCTTCTTAAGTACACTTGTTTGAACTCGTGAGGATTGGGCAATGGTAAAACCAATTCCCTTCTTTACGTTAGGTGTTTGAGACGATTCAACTATTGTTTGAAGCTGCATGAGAAGCTTTGTTCGGTTGATCCAACCACAAACTTAAACGTTCCTCACTTGATTTTATACGCTCATGCCGATGGAAAAGTTCATCGAACTTTGCTTGTAGAATTTTCAATCGATCGCTTTCTCAAGATTCTCGAAGCAACCTTTCTACCACAGACCACTGTTCGAGTGTACTTCACTTTAAGAGTGTTTAACTCTTACGAAGTTATCCGATTAAGATCATTAGTGTCTCGAGATGTCTTGCTAATAGATTCTTGTGTAAATAGATCAATTTTTTCTTTCAAGCTCACATTCTCCTTTTCCACACGGTTGTAGCGTTTATAGTAATTTTGAGATCTTCCATTAACTTATCAACAAAGTTAAGGTCAAACTCTTCAAGAAAAGAAACACGAGAAGCGGACAAAGAACAGGAATCAGAAAATACCTCATCTCCATTTGCCATAAGACACAAATCATTGTCAAGATGATGTTGAATAACTTGAAAGAATATCCTCCTCTTCAGCCACTAAAGCACGCTTGTCGACAAACTTTCTGTTCCTCATCAATCTCTTTTCTTCTCTTTCTCTAGGAGTTAAATCTGGATAATCATAGCTGAAATGTCCCGATTTATGACAATTATAACAAGCATCGCTTCTTGAAGATCTTCTTGGGCTAGAATCCCTTTTTGGAGTGAAATCTCTTCTTCTTGGACTATCTTCTCTTCTTCTTTCGGAGTCTTGAACCTTCTATCTTCTTTGGAATCTTCTGATCTCTTATATGAAGATTTGCTTCCGGATCTCGAAACCAGCTTTCTTTGTATTCTTCCAATATCTTCTATATTTCCCAAATTTTGAATTCATTTTATCAAACTTTATGGTCAAAGAAAGCCATCTGCTTTTTTACCTTAAATCCTCTCCAATAGGTTCTTTAGATGACTGATTTGAAGTGACCTTAAAAGCAACTTCCTTTCCCGATTTCCTTCATCCTCGTCTTCTTCTTGTTTCAGATCATATTCATGAGCTTTCAAATGCGAAAATAGCTCATGATGACTGATTTTGCTCAGATTCTTATGTATCTTTAATCACCGTAATCTTGACTCTCCATTTGCTAGTTAGAGATCTCAATATTTTGTTGTTGATCTCCTTCTCGGTGTAAGATTTTCCCAAAGAACTTTCTTTATTGATGATATTTGTCGGTCTTAAGTCTAATTGATCTATCGTCTCATCGGACTTCATCTTGAAGGTGTCAAATGAATGTAGAATGGATCGCAACTTGTTCTCTTTAATTTGTTCCAATCCTTCACACATGAGTGCTAGAGTTTCCCACATTTCTTTGGCAGTCTTACATGTCTTGACTTTCTCTGTAAGCTCTCTGGTTAGTGTCTCTATGATCTCGGTCCGAGCAACTTGATCAAGATTAAATAATTTCCTCTCATCATTAGACATCTCACTTCTTTTCTTATCAATCTTCCGTCGAGTAGATGCTTCGCTCCACCACTTCTAGAACATCTTGGTTCAAAGTAAAACTTTATTGGTCCATCTTCAAGAGTTTCAAGCATTCTATCATGAATTGCACCAAGATGATTTTCCATGCGGAATTTCCAGTAGTCATAGTCTTCAATAGAGAACTCTGGTAGCTTTCTTTTGCTGCTCTTAAGAGAACTCATTGTTAGTAATAAAAAGCGATATGCGTAGAATGCAATGAGTTTTATGAAAGCGGTTTTCAAAAGATCTGTTCGGTGACCACAACAGTCTTTCCTCAAAGACTATTGGTAACCAAAGCCGGTGGTCGATTGAACCACCGCTCTGATACCACTTGTTGGTCCGGACGAGATGTGCAAGGAGGTGGAAAGTCTAGAAGGGGGGTTGAATAGACTTTACCACACACAAAACTTTTTCGACTTTTCGTGAGCTGAGTGTGAGATTATAAGGATTTGAAGTCTTCTACAAAGCAAGGTACTTAGAGTGTGCTAGGTGTGATCGGCGAGACTTCGAACCTCGAAGTCTTCGATGGTGCGGAAGCTAATCTCGTGTGTGTATTTGAAAAACCCTTTGTAATGAAAACCTTATTGAAAGATAATTAGCAAGTTTGATGAAGGTTTAATAAAACGATGATGAATGAGCGAGATATAAGTATGTATGCGAGATAGCTTGTAAAGACACAAGGATTTTTATAGTGGTTCGGATATAACGATCCTTCGTCCACTCTCCCCGATTCCACAGGGACCTTACTATCAACCAAAACTGGTCTTGTCTCCTCTAATCTCCTCGAGGATTCGACCACGAAGTTTAACAAGTTCCTTCCCTTGGTACAATCAATGTGATCTTCGATTGTTAACTCTTAGATCTCAAACAATCAACCTTTTCTCGTACAAAGATAATGAAAGGTGATTTACACTTCCTTGACCAAAAATAAATCTCTTTAAGAATATCAACGTATTGAAACAATTTCCTCGTACGAAGAATTATGTGTGTACTACAATGAGTGAAAATGGATTTCTCTTGATGTTTCTCGCGCGTGTGTCTTTTCAAAAATCCTTCACTTCGGTTTATATGATTCATAATTTGACTAGCCGTTAGGCTAATTTGTCAATCAGGTCTTCAAGAAATGGTAAGTGATCGTTGGAAGATTTGTTTGACTTTGGATAATTGATTGTGCGATATCAATCAATTATATCTTGATTGATCTTGATTGATAATCCAATCTTCTCTAGATTGATATCGGATATCTCTCGAATTATCCTTCTAACTTTTGTTAACCCCGATGAATCTCTCAAAGTCAACTCTAGCAACCTTACACCTTGCTCCAAAGACAGTTCCAAAGCTTGTTGTAGCATGGATTCCAACCTTGCTATCTTCACTTGAACCTTTCTTGATAACACTGTTTTTGCATATGCCTTATTATCTCTTCTTTATCTTCACGATGCCCTTCTAGATGACTTCGAACAAGATCTTTCTTAGATCCTTAAGTCTTCTTATCGGCTGACCTTCGATTCTCAATCAATACAGATCTTCGTGTCAAGCCTAGCAAGATTAACTATACTAAGACATAAACCCTATCTAGATCATCACCGACTAACAGTGTTCAAATTGGTCCTATTACACTTAGGTTTTAGGAACATTATCAAAACATACAAATTCTAATCCTAACAGAGCACATCAAATTTTAAGAGAACAAGAGCACAACTCAACTCAAAACAAATCAAACTAGACATAGTTTGATAAATAATAACTAAACAAGGGAATAAGCAATCGAGCATATGGCCTATGAACAAAGAAAGAAAATAAATAGTCGAGCATAAGCGAAATCGTAACAAACAAAAACAAACAGAGCACAAACCATCCTAAACAACTATTGTCTTAGAAACATGCAAAATTAAAATTTGTTCAGAGCAATTAACAAAACAAGAACAATTATCAAGAGAGTAATCACCTCCCCTTAATAATTGATGAAAATAAATACCGTCTTTTCCACCAAGCTCCCCTAAGGTAGATCTCCATAGAGGTCTTGTACAAGATCTTCAAAATCACCATCTCCTCCTTCGTTTTCGAACAAAGTTCAACAGCCTTCTTGCTGCAGCAGCTTGGTGCAACATCATCCGCAAAGATTCGCAACTCTAGTTTCTTCAAAGGTGGTGGTTTCAGTCTATCGAGTTCGGGTGCACGATCGTAGCTTAGTGGATCGCCAGCAGCCCGAGCACGAACTTGATCACGAATCGCACTGGTACTCCACGGTGGAGCAGAAAGCAACCTCTCCCAAAACATCTTCATAATCAGTAACTCATCAATCTGATCACTCAAGTTATTAATTTGATCAAGAATAAAAGACCTATGAACCGTGACGGAGTTAACAGTGAACTTCTCGATCAATGTGATCATCAATGTGACCAACATTCTCAAAGAAATTTTGGGCTGGCTCTGCCACTGGTTGTGCGAGATCACCTTCGTGATTCTCGCGGCTCTTCTCTAGCCAAATTATTCCAAGGCGGATCAATTACCCTATTTCCAGCTAGCAACACATAGGAAATACCTAAGGGCTGTACCATACCACTTAGAATCTCAACTCCTTCCTTTTCAAAATCCACATTCTTCAACACTAACCCAACCAAAGCAGATAAGGCAAGATCCCTCTCTTAGCAATATTACGAGCAAATCTCATCATGTGATTAAAGATTCTTCTTCCAAGATTGAAATTATTCATCACAACAATCCTATACATAAGTATTGCTTGATCCATTGTAACAATAAAGAGTGTTGGTAGTGGGAAGCCAATTGTACACACATAGTTTATGTATCACGGAATATAAACTAGTGAGTAAAGAGGATAGAATTTTGGCTGTCTAAAGCCTAATTCTACCACTTATGGCTGTACAAATGTGATCCATATCTCGGGATCTCATCTTCATCAATATCGAGTTTCAAGATAGTCATTTATCAATGTAGGTTTCATTAACACTTCATTACCCCTAAACTTAACGAGATCCATACCTTCTAGAGTTTCTTCTACCCGTACCTTTTCTCAAATTACAGTAGAACTCAACAAACCAATCATCAACATAAGGACATGCATACTCAATGACTTCAAAGCAAATCTCTAACTTCAAGAAATTCAATTAAGTTATACCTTAGAAAATTAGAATGTTTAATCTTTCTTTCAGAAAAGATGTCTTCTTTTCAATTTCTTGAATTTATCATAACTAATCCCAAAGTACTCATCTTGATCATCACTTTCAGAACTACTACTAGATGAATGTGAGGGTGACTTACTCTGGTTCATCATCGGGACTTTCAGCAGCCTTCTTTTCCTGATCCACCGTAAGAATTTGAACTACCTGCACTCTCGATGTTGCCTCATCTCCTGCAACATCCTCAGCAGACTTAGAATCGTAATCATCCTCTTCCATACCGCGCCATTTGATTGGAGTGTATAGGGCAAGAGTTTTTAAGACCAATCGCAAAATATCAAACCCAAGGGAGAAAGTATGCTGATTGGAGTGAATTGATACATGTTTTTAGGGCTTATTTTAGTGCAAAAAGTGAGCTAAAGTGTGATTTTTGTGCCTAAATGTGAAAAGTATCACTCTTTTGCCTAAAAGTATTACTTTGTGAGTTTTTGATGTTTTTCGTCCATTTTGCAGGTAAATCGGTGGAATTTTTCCAAACCGAGAGTACCATTATTCTTAGAATGAAGTGACGAAAATAGGGCCTGACCAAGCCCTTCTCGATAAAATTGCCACTGGTCTCGAGCACGGAGTCGAGGGGACATGGACCTCGACTCGAGGGTCAGCTGGAGGGAAAGAATTTCAAAATTGCAGAAATCTCGACTCGAGGGATGGAAAATTGGCGGGATCCTCGAGTCGAGGGCCGAGTCTCGACTCGAGGCGGGAGGAATTTTGAAGAAGCGTGTTAGCGATTCTTAGGCCTCGACTCGAGGGCTTGAAGCTCGAGTCGAGGAGTGCTAAAAATAGAAAATTACAGTTTTAAAGCCCATTGAAGCCAAAACAGAGCATAACTTGATTCTAGCGGTTTAGAGCAGCTTCAGGAGGTTCCTTTGGCGAATTTTGCACTTTGTAGCTTGATTTCCATTGTAATTGCCATAGATTGTTAGAATTAGATTAGATTCTACTTTTAGTCTATTAGATTAGCATTTTGATTGATTGTAATTGAAGATTCCAGCTGTGATTTGGGAGTAGAGGAGTTGAATTGAAGCATTGTAGAAGATTAATCATTCCTATTTTTGTCTATTGAAGTTCAATTGGTGATGTTCTTACCCTTTACTCTCTTTAATTCATTACTTGTGTTGATTAGATTGTTAATTGCTTTCTTAGATTTTCTACCCATGGCTTTTGCTTGTAGCACCATGGGCTAATAGCTTTGTGCTTGGGATAATTGAAATTAGGGATGAAGTGATTGTCTCATGCTATGATTGTTGATAATTGTGATCAATTGAATTAGCTTGCTTCCTAATTGTGATTCTTAATTGTGCTTCATGAAAAATTGTCTCTTTTGATTAATGGTTGATCTTCATAGAGGTCTTGTACAACATCTTCAAAATCACCTGTGTTCAATAGCTCGGTTGTTGCAGCCGTTGGTGCAACATCATCGCAGATCTGCAACTCTAGTTTCTTCGGTAGTAGTGGTTTCGTGTCTATCGAGTTCAGTGCATGATCGTAGCTTAGTGGATCAGCAGCGGTGCGAGCACGAACTTGATCACGAATCGCACTCTGGTACTCCCACGGTGGAGCAAAAGCAACCTCTCCTAAAACATCTTCATAATCTGTAACTCATCAATCGATCACTCAAGTTATTAATTTTATCAAGAATAAAAGACCTATGAACCGTGACGGAGTTAACACAGTGAACTTCTCGTATCAATGTGATCATCAATGTGACCAACATTCTCGGCAACATTTTGGGGTGGCTCTGCTTGTTGGTTCGCAGGATCACCTTCGAGATTCTCGCAACTCTTCTCTAGCCAAATTATTCCAAGGCGGATCAATTACCCTATTTCCAATTAGCAACACATAGGAAATACCTAAGGGCTTTACCATACCACTTAGAATCTCAACTCCTTCCTTTTCAAAATCCACATTCTTCAACACTAACCCAACCAAAGCAGGATAAGGCGATATCCCTCTCTTAGCAATATTACGAGCAAATCTCATCATGTGATTAAAGATTGTTCTTCCAAGATTGAAATTATTCATCACAACAATCCTATACATAAGTATTGCTTGATCCATTGTAACAACAAGTATTGTTGGTAGTGGGAAGCCAATTGTACACACATAGTTTATGTATCACGTAATATAAACTAGTGAGTGAAGAGGATAGAATTTTGGTTGTCTAAAGCCTAATTCTACCACTGTTATGGCTGTACAAATGTGATCCATATCTGGGATCTCATCTTCATCAATATCGGGAGTTTCAAGATAGTCATTTATCAATGTAGGGTTCAAGTAACACTTCATTACCCCTAAACTTAACGAGATCCACACCTTCTAGAGTTTCTTCTACCTGTACCTTTTCTCAAATTACAGTAGAACTCAACAAACCAATCATCAACATAAGGACATGCATACTCAACAGACTTCAGCAGATCTCTAACTTCAAGAAATTCAATTAAGTTATACCTCGAGAAAATTAGAATGTTTAATCCTTCTTTCAGGCAAAAGATGTCTTCTTTTCAATTTCTTGAATTTATCATAATTAATCCCAAAGTACTCATCTTGATCATCACTTTTAACTACTACTAGATGAATGTGAGGGTGACTTACCCGGTTCATCATCGGGACTTTCATCGCTTCTTTTCCTGATCCACCGTAATAATTTGAACTACCTGGACTCTCGATGTTGCCTCATCTCCCTGCAACATCCTCAAAGCAGACTTAGAATCGAATCATCCTCCCCCATACTGCGCCATTTGATTGGAGTGTATAGGGCAAGAGCTTTTAAGACTAATCGCAAAATATCAAACCCAAGGGAGAAAGTATGCTGATTGGAGTGAATTGATACATGTTTTTAGGGCTTATTTTAGTGCAAAAGTGAGCTAAAGTGTGATTTTTGTGCCTATATGTGAAAAGTATCACTCTTTTGCCTAAAAGTATTACTTTGTGAGTTTTTGATGTTTTTCATCCATTTTGCAGTAAATCGGTGGAATTTTGCCAAACCGAGAGTACCATTATTCTTAGAATGAAGAGACGAACATACCGGACAATAACGGGGTCGTGCCCAAGCCCTTCTCGATAAAATTGCCACTGGTCTCGAGCACGGAGTTGAGGGGACATGGACCTCGACTCGAGGGTCAGCTGGAGGAAAGAATTTCAAAATTGCAGAAGTCTCGACTCGAGGCGGGAGGAATTTTGAAGAAGCGTGTTAGCGATTCTTAGGCCTCGACTCGAGGGCACTGAAGCTCGAGTCGAGGAGTGCTAAAAATTGAAAATTACAGTTTTAAAGCCCATTGAAGCCAAAATAGAGCATAACTTGATTCTAGCAGGTTTAAAGCGGTTTCAGGAGGTTCCTTTGGCGAATTTTGCACTTTGTAGCTTGATTTCCATTGTAATTGCCATAGATTGTTAGAATTAGATTAGATTCTAGTTTTAGTCTATTAGATTAGCATTTTGATTGATTGTAATTGAAGATTCCAGCTGTGATTTGGGAGTAGAGGAGTTGAATTGAAGCATTGTAGAAGATTAATCATTCCTATTTTTGTCTATTGAAGTTCAATTGGTGATGTTCTTACCCTTTACTCTCTTTAATTCATTACTTGTGTTGATTAGATTGTTAATTGCTTTCTTAGATTTTCTACCCATGGCTTTTGCTTGTAGCACCATGGGCTAATAGCTTGTGCTTGGGATAATTGAAATTAGGGATGACGTGATTGTCTCATGCTATGATTGTTGATAATTGTGATCAATTGAATTAGCTTGCTTCCTAATTGTGATTCTTAATTGTGCTTCATGAAAAATTGTCTCTTTTGATTAATGGTTGATCTCCATAGAGGTCTTGTACAACATCTTCAAAATCACCGAGTTCAACAGCTTTCGGTTGTTGCAGCGTTGGTGCAACATCATCCGCAGATTCTGCAACTCTAGTTTCTTCGGCGGTAGTGGTTTCGGTGTCTATCGGGTTCGGGTGCATGATCGGAGCTTAGTGGATCGGCAGCGATCGAGCACGAACTTGATCACGAATCGCACTGGTACTCCCCACGGTGGAGCGAAAGCAACCTCTCCTAAAACATCTTCATAATCTGTAACTCATCAATCGATCACTCAAGTTATTAATTTTATCAAGAATAAAAGACCTATGAACCGTGACGGAGTTAACAGTGAACTTCTCGAATCAATGTGATCATCAATGTGACCAACATTCTCAAAGCAACATTTTGGGTGGCTCTGCTTGGTGGTTCTCGCAGATCACCTTCGGGATTACGCAACTCTTCTCTAGCCAAATTATTCCAAGGCGGATCAATTACCCTATTTCCATTTAGCAACACATAGGAAATACCTAAGGGCTGTACCATACCACTTAGAATCTCAACTCCTTCCTTTTCAAAATCTACATTCTTCAACACTAACCCAACCTGTTGGAAATCCATTGGTTAGGATTCACTAACCTTAACGCAGCCGGAATGATCGAGCCGGTTGGAATTCTACATACGACTATGATCCTCGAGTCCAAACGCAACCACGTATATTATTCGGATTGCTTTCATAGATTCACCATTTAAGTGCCTTTGATATGAGTCTTCTTGTGATTCGTATGAAGAAGTTGTTAAACGTATTTCTACGTCTTCATTCTTAGAAATAACTTCAGAAGAGTGAGAGATATCCAGAGATTAATTCCGTTAATCTCATATGAAAAATACGCGTGTATTTTTATCAAATAGGATATGGAAGTTATTTCACTAACTTCCATCATCCATATCCACTTTCATGTGTGGATTATTAAATAAATAATAATTAATTTATTTAATTACTTTCATCTCCCACTCACACATGAAGTTTGAGTCTTATACTCATATACTTCACTTATTTATACAATCACATAATACATTTTCATACAGGCAAATAAATCGTGTGACCTCGAGAATATGAGTTTTTGCGCTATACACTTGTTAAGGATATATAGCAACTCAACCAGTTTTATATGTAGAATTCAAAACTCGTAATACCCCAAAATTCTTTCAATTAACACAAATTGACATATCTCTTTCAATCCCTTGAAATATTAGAGCATATTTAACTTTTCATCAAATCTATGTATTCATTATCAAGTTCTCAACTCGATTGACCGGTCAATGAATCACAATAGATTGTGTTAATAAAGACATCCTTCCTTTCACACAAAATATCTACGAGACTCCCACTATAGCCGCTTTCCTAGACATGTACCGCACTTCCGAATTATCTTAGCTATTGGTAACATGCTAAAGTAGCAACACTAAAGTGGAGACTTAGAAATATAGTAGAAAGTCTTAAGGGTACTTTAAGAGGTTCTTTTAAACCTCAAGGCCTCATACAATGAGAAAATAGGGATATCTTTCTCATTTCCTTACGGCCAACTTAGCACATGTGGTATGAAACACATGTTACGATGTCTTGAACTTCCATAATGGAAGTGTGTGTCTTTGAGTCATTTTCTTTCTCATCGACATCGTATAAATCATAGTTCAAGTGTACTCTCGACACTTAACTTGGATTTCCTCCCATCATAGTCTAGAGAATCCATTGATTTAGCTTATGAACAAGTCAAATAGATTTGTTGTAAAATCTATTGCGATTATTTCCAAATAACCTCATCTCTACACACACTCGATGTCGGATGTGATTGCTCGTATGAGTGAGCCAATCTATACTTGTCGACACACTATTATGTGAACCATCACATAAATTACAATACACAAATCTCTAGCAACATTAACATATACTCATACAATGTCCAAATCCATTTAAACTTTAATCTTAGATGTCCAAGACATCTATATGAGCAAGTTTGACGAGAGGATTTGCTAACATTTATAAGTAAAATGTATTTTAAGAATCACTCTTTCAATCTTTGTAATATCTCTACAAAGAACCTTTTTAGAGTATTTGGTTTTCTTGATACTTGGAATATCTAGTGTAAGCTTTAGTTGCTTTGACAATCACTAAATAGTAGGAACTCCCATTAAAGTATTCTATTCCACAACGAATTGTAGCAACATCTCTCACCGGGATATTTGATTCCATAATGAGTGGCAACAACTCCCACCGGAGTGTTTAATTCCACAATGAATCGCTACATCTCCTATTGGAGTGTTTGATTCCATGGTAATCTCTACAGCTCCCACTGGAGTGTTTGATTACTTGGTAAATCGCTACGGCTCCCATCGGAGTCTCGTGATTCCACAATGAATCACTATAGCTCCCTCTTGGAGTGTTTGACTGCAAAATGAATTGCTACAACTTCATTTAAAATGCTTACTATTCCCAAAAGTTTCAAGAAAATCTCTTAACCAAACTACCTCTTGTTGAGATACACTTGCCACAAGTTTGACTTCTATAGTGGGCCACGCTATACAGATCTGTCTCATACTATGTCATTAGATTGCTTCAATTTTCAAGCAAGATGACATAACTGGAATTTGATTTACGTTAATCTAAATCACTATTCCAGATTGTATCTGTATAGTTTAAACATTTAAAATTTTAAATTATCTCCTTGAGATAATAATCTGCAATACCACTCGGATATCTCAAAAAAACAAACACTTTCTTTTAGTGTTTTCTCAGATTAATTGAAATCGCTAACCAAAACTAATAGCTCAACTATTATCTCAATGTGTGCACAACTTAGCATACATTAGACTTTCAATTGCATTTGTATATGATATTATTGACATCCCATCTTTGAGTTTCAAGACACTCATCACAAGACAATGACTCGTCTTTCACAACATGAGTATCAATAGGTTTTCATACACCTATTTTAAATTGTTTAAGAAGTCTCTTTTCGTAAGCCTCTTAAGACAACCTCAAGTAACTTCTTCGAACAATCTTTATGAATTTTCCATAAAAACATACTCACGGTTGACATTCCAGCTAATAATATAACAATAAAATAGTATTAGAATTACAAAACTATCTTGGACCGTTTAACTAAGCACAATGATCTTTGTCTTTCACAACAAAGTTATATGAGATAATCATTTAAATGAAATCTCAAGTTACACTGCTCTTGAGGATTATTTAAGTTCGCAAATCGACTTTTCAATTTACAAACATTATCCTCTTAGAA
Organism: Paraleonurus japonicus; assembly: GCA_030762865.1. Classification (NCBI taxonomy): domain Eukaryota; kingdom Viridiplantae; phylum Streptophyta; class Magnoliopsida; order Lamiales; family Lamiaceae; genus Paraleonurus; species Paraleonurus japonicus. Next base: position 27,522,412 of record CM061060.1, read on the forward strand.
GATTGAATCCTACATGTTACATGTAGATTTCTTCTTCCCATTTCCCATTGGAAAAACTAGTTTTTAACGTCAATTTGATGTAATTCTAAATCCAAACTTGATATATTAGCTAGAATCGGTTGAGGTAAAAATTACAACAGATGGAAAAAAAGTGATACACTCCTTTTAGAGTATAAATTTTCCATCGCGTAAACTTTACTACCTCACTATAGAGTCATCAGTCTCAATTTAATTTTGAGAATTTCATTAATTCTCAATTACTAAGTGTCTTGACGAAAAAATCTACAAGTTTCCAAACTTCGTTTGACCTTAATGTGACGCCCTAATTTTTAAAGACTTAGATTTTAAATAAGTAATAGAAATTAAAAGCTTTGAGGCGTCAAATTTAATTTTGGAATAAAACAACGATAAACTTTATATAAAAGAGTTAATGTCTAATTTTTCAAAAGTGAAATAATGTTACGGCGGAAACGTAAATATTTAAATAATTTCTAAGAAAAACATAAATTCTTAAGTTCAACATAAATTCATTAATTAAATAAATAGTAAAAGTAAAAGCATGAGCATGATGTCCCTCGTCATCACTCCTCGCCGTCCATTTCATTACGAAATGGGTTTATTGGGGGGTTAGTATGCAAGCACACTCCGTGGAGATAAAATTTATTCAAAATTTAATACACAAGTAAAAACATGATAATCAACTAAAAACCAAATAAATTCACATGAACTTTGCCAATAATAAACTTTGCCAATTTTGCCATTGATACTTTGCCACTTTGCCATTGATACTTTGCCACTTTGCCAATAATACTTTGCCAACATAGAAATGGAGTTGTGAGCCTTCCCAAAGCCATTTAAAGACTCTGGTATTCTCACACGTAGAATGGAGCACGGCGGGTTAAACCCGAAGATCCGTCGATCCCGGACCACATTAGGGCCCCTGGCTATTAGACTTTGCCATTGAGCACGGCGGGATACACCAAGACCCGTCGGTCCGTCGATCCCGGACCTCATAAGGGCCCCTGCTATTAGAATAACATGGAATAATAAAATTTCAAGCGAGATAATCACATAATTTACGGTAGGCATTAAACATTGAATAAAACATGCAATACTCTACGATACCACCGTAGAGCTTAGAGCAATTAAATCCCCACCTTAATTGATCACCGTAGGAGTGTAACAAAATAGCCTCGTAAAATTTAGCCTTCGTAACTTTTCGTCACCTAGCATAATAATTATTTATATTTAATTAGCACATATCCTAATCAAATTTTCAAGAGGACTAATGATTTTAGTTATATATTTATTATAAATTTGAGGATCAAAAGCAAGATCTTAAATAATTTTTGGACTTAATTATAAGAAATCACAAATTAATTTGGGATAATCTAAATCCCCAAATTAAAACCCTAATTCTCAAATGGTACAACAACTAAATTTATATTAATAATAGTGAGGCAAGAATTACCGCATAATTAATCATATAATTATAATTCTTAATTTAATAGAATAAAATAAAGTAATATTAAGAGAATAAAATAAATAAAGTAAATATATAAAAAAATGCACCGATAACTCACGCACACTATCATCACACACTCAAAATTACACACACACATATTGTACACACACAAAACTCACGCCACACACAACACACTCAACACACACCGCACCTACCAATCTTGCACACACACACACACACAGTGCGCACACACACGCACAATACACACACACCTGTACAACGCACACACACACCCAAATATATATATATATATATATATATATATATATATATATTATGTATAAAATATTTGATATTTTTATATACATCAAATTAAACATGGAGATATGAAAAGAATTAATAGAGAGATAATATTGATCATATTAATTGATTAAATACAAAGAATTGAAAAGAATTTTGGTAGAATGAAAATACCGTTATTCTTGAGAAAGGAAAAAGCTGCTTTGCCGTCTTGAGAAATATGAGAATTATTTGGGTGCGTATGATTTTCTAGGTTAAAACTCTTATAAATAAGTATTAGGAATGGACTTGGGCTTGAGTAAGATAAGGACTAATAAATATTATAATCTAATTGGGAGATAAGAATTGAAATTTAAATTTAAATTAGAATTTAAAAATAAGGACTAATAAATATTATAATCTAATTGGGAGATAAGAATTGAAATTTAAATTTAAATTAGAATTTAAAAATTGAGGGTGAAATTGAATTAGGGATTTAAAAGATTAATAGGAATAACTAATAAAATAAAATAAAAATTACATTAAATATATATTATATATTATATAATTATGGGTATTACAACCTACCCCACTAACAATAATTTCGTCCTCGAAATTTTAAAACTTACCACGTAGTAGGAAGTTTGGGTATTTTGCTTGTATTTCATCTTCTCGTTCCCACGTGGCTTCATCTTTTCCATGTCGACTCCATTGTACTTTGATGAGAGCTACGTCTTTGTTCGAAGTTTGTGAGTCTTTCTTTCTAAGATGAGTTCGGGTACCTCCTCATATGACATGTCCCTATTGACCTCCAAGGTTGAGTAGTTGACGATGTGGCTTGGATCATGTACGTACTTCCTCAACATGGACACGTGGAAAGCGTTGTGCACCGCCGCAAGAGATGGGGGCAGAGCAAGCCGGTAGGCTAGGTCGCCCGACTCGATCTAGAATTTCGAAAGGACCAATGTACCTTGGTCTGAGTTTTCCCTTGCCACCAAATCGAATAACTCCTTTCGTAGGTGAGATCTTCAAGAATACTTTCTCCCCTTGAGCAAATTCTAGCTATTTCCTTCGCTTGTCGGCATAAGACTTTTGTCTATCTTGAGCTACCTTGATTCTTTCTCGAATCTTTTGTATTACCCCAACAGTTTGTTCGGCGATTTACGGGCCTAAAACCTTCTTTTCACCAACCTCATCCCAATAAGAGGGAGACCTGCATCTCCGTCCATACAATGCTTCATAAGGTGCCATTCCGATCGTTGCACGATAGCTATTGTTGTAAGCAAACTCAACTAGTGGCAAATAAGACTCCCAATTTCCACCGAGATCCAACACACAAGCTCGTAGCATGTCCTCCAAAATTTGAATAGTTCTCTCGGACTATCCATCGGTCTGCGGATGGAAAGGCTGTACTAAAGCTCAACTTCGTCCCCATAGCGGTTTGTAAACTCTTCCAAAACTTTGAGGTGAACCTAGTGTCTCGATCGGACACTATTGTGACAGAACTCCATGAAGTCTAACAATCTCTCGAATGTATATTTGTGCCGGTTGTTCCATCCCGAATGTCATCTTCACGGGTAGAAAATGTGCAGACTTCGTCAATCTATCAACAATGACCCGTCGACATGATTTCCTCTAATCGACCGTGGCAAACCCACTACGAAATCCATGGTAATGTGCTCCCACTTCCATTACGGAATTTCAAGAGGCTTAAGCAGACCACGGCGGTCGTTGGTGCTCAGCTTTAACTTGCTGGCATACTAAGCATCGTTCCACAAATGCTCCAATGCTACCCTTCATGTTCCTCCACCGTAACATAGTCCTTAAATCTCGGTACATCTTAGTTCCTCCAGGATGAGCCGTATACGGTGTACAATGAGCTTTTTCTATAATTTCTCTTCTCAAAATTTCATCTTTGGGTACACACAATCGCCCCTCAAACATGAGAGCACCATCGGATGCTACCATGAAGCCTTTACCATCCCCATCTAGTGCTCGCTTCCTCATCTTGTTCAAGAATCCATCCTTGTCTTGTGCTTCTCTAACTCGTCTCGTAACAAAGGTTGAATCACCATAGCTGCCACAATTGCCTCAACATTCCTTGGCGATCCCACTACTTCTATCCGTAGATTGGCAAAATCCCTTACTAATTCCCCTTGCCGTGTCAAAAAGCATGTCAACTCTCCTCTATCCTTACGACTTAACGCATCCGCCACCACATTGGCCTTACCGGATGGTAGTGAATGGTGCGATCGTAATCCTTCACTAGTTCCAACCACCTTCGTTGCCTCATATTCAACTCTTTTTGCGTGAAGAAATATTTTAGACTTTTATGGTCTGTATAAATCTCACACCTTGCCCCATAAAGATAATGCCTCCAAATCTTCGTAGCGTGAACCACCGCCGCAAGCTCCAAATCGTGAGTAGGGTAGTTCATCTCATGATTGTTCAATTGTCTCGAGGCATAAGCAATCACCTTGCCATGCTGCATCAAAACACATCCTAGACCTTGCTTTGACGCATCATCAGCAAATTACAAAACTTCCGGATGTATCTGGAATTGTCAAAACAGGGGCTGAAACTAATCTCATCTTCAATTCTTGGAAGCTCTCCTCACCGGCTCGTCCACTCAAACTTTTCCCCTTTTCTCGTTAGACGGGTCATTGGTGAAGAAATCTTTGAAAATCCTTCAATGAACCTTCTATAGTATCCGGCCAAGCCCAAAAAGCTGCGAACTTCATTAACATTGGTAGGCGTCTTCCAATCATTAATCGCCTCAACTTTAGGTGGGTCGACCTCTATCCCTTGAGCGGTGACAACATGTCCAAGGAACACAACCCGATCAAGCCAAAACTCACACTTCTTGAACTTCGCATACAACTTCTCCTTGCGAAGTACCTCTAGTATTATGCTCAAGTGCTCCTCGTGTTGCTTGTTGTTCTTTGAGTAGATCAATATGTCATCGATAAACACAATGACAAACTGATCCAAGAACGGGTGGAAGACTCGGTTCATCGGATCCATGAATACTTTGCGGGAGCGTTGCTCAACCCAAAAGGCATTACCGTGAACTCATAATGCCCATATCGAGTCCTAAATGCCGTCTTCGGTATATCACTATCCTTGATTTTCAATCGGTGATAACCCGATCGCAAGTCTATCTTAGAAAAGACGCTGGCTCCTTTTAGCCGATCAAATAAATCTTCGATCCTCGGCGGTGGGTACTTATTCTTGATAGTTAATCGATTCAACTCCCTATAGTCGATGCACATCCTCATCGTCCCATCCTTCTTCTTCACAAATAAGACAGGTGCTCCCCAAGGAGAGACACTTGGTCGAATGAATTTCTTGTCCAACAGCTCTTGTAAGCTGTACCTTGAGCTCTTCCAACTCTTTCGGTGCCATTCGATATGGTGCCTTTGATGTGGGTGCTGATCCCGGCAATAAATCTATCGTGAACTCCACTTGTCTTTTGGGTGGGATACGGGTAAATCCTCCGGAAAAATATCTTGAAAATCTCGAACCACCGGAACATCTTCAATCTTCGTTTCACTAGTAGGGGTTCCCATCACATTGACCAAATACCCTTGTGATTGCCGCTTCGTAGCATCTTTAGGGCCTTCATAGCTGTTATGATAAGGCTCTTAGCTCCCGTCCTTGATCCAAAGTAAACCAATTCCTCTCCACTTGGTAGCTTTAACACCACTTCCCTCTTTCCACAAAGTCAATGCTAGCATGATATTTGGACAACCAATCCATGCCAAAGATTACATCAAAGTGACTCATTTCTATGACATATAAGTTAGCATCTAAGTTTCTACCATAGATTTCTAAATTCACATCCTTAGCTACTCTATCTCGTGACCCTTTGTTTGACCCGAGGGTATACTAACGTCAAGTGCTTCGACTTTGTTGGTTTCTTTACAACCAACCTTAGCACAACACTTTGTGGATATAAAAGAATGCGTCGCACCCGTATCAAACAAAGCTAGAACTGGAACTTTATTTAATGTCAACATACCTGTCATGGTATCGTGGTGTTCTTGACCTCCATCCTCATGACCGGACATAGAGTAAACTCGTGCTTTGCCTTTAGGAGCTGGATTCGACCTCCGAAGTTAGGGACGAGAATGGGGTGCTGTATGGCCCGGTGACGGCACTGAAGCACTTCCCTTGTCCCGCAAGACACTCTCCTCCGTGATTCTTCCCACGGTTGGCGCAAGTGGGTTTGATTGGTTGAGCATTAGCACCCGTGGCTCCCTGAAACTTTCCTTGCTTATTCGACTCTGTTGTTGTTTTGGTTATGACCGTCCCATCTCCTCTTTCCCAAAAAGGTTTGTTGGTTTCGAATTCACTTTCTCGGTCTGGCTTGCTTGCAGCAATTTCACCGGCTCTCCTCACCAAGTCACCGAAAGGCATGTCTCCATGACCCGCTAGGATGCTCCGTATCTCCGGTCTTAACCCCTTCTTGAATTTCGAGCTTTCTTACGTTCGGTATCCACCATATGGTATGCAAAAGCGAGACATGTTGCTGAATTGTCTCTCGTACTCTTCCACAGTCAGGTTTCCTTGTTGGAAGTTGAAGAATCGGGACTCCATCTCCTCCCGATAGGTGTCTGGAAAGAATCTCTCCATAACGATTTCCTTGAATTCATCCCACGTCGGTGCATCTCTTGCTTCTTCGGTTCTCGATCTCCGGTAGCCTTCCCACCAATGGTCAGCATCCTCCACCAATTGAAATTCAGCACAAGCTACACGTTGTTGAGACGTGCATCTAACGAGACGAAAGATACGTTCCAACGCTCGAAACCATTCTTCAACACTAGCAAGTCCATCGCGTCCGTTAAAGGTGGGTGGCTTGTAACGACGGAATTGTTCCACGACATTAGCATTATCTCGGAAGTCTCCTTGAGTAGTTGGGTTGGGAACATCGGTTTGGTTGCGCGCGTGACCTCGGCGAGCCATAACCTAAGATATTTTGTTACTGAGACTAAGTAAATATGCTACGTTTCACGCACTACACTAGAGACCTCTAAATATGGAGAAGACTATTTTAATTAAGTAATAATAAGGTTTCAACTAGCATCCCACATAGAGTTCATTTAAGCATGTCAATTTATGCATCAAGACATCACATAATTCGCATATATTAAAACATAAAATTTTGTACCTTATAAGCTGAAACGGTGAGGCGGTGATGGGCGACATATGCTCGAACATTTATAAATGAACTCTTTTTTTTTTCCGTTGATAAAATACACTTAAAATAATTTTTTTTTTTTTGACATCAAACGTAGACTGCTCACGATACCACACTTTGTGACGCCCTAATTTTTAAAGACTTAGATTTTAAATAAGTAATAGAAATTAAAAGCTTTGAGGCGTCAAATTTAATTTTGGAATAAAACAACGATAAACTTTATATAAAAGAGTTAATGTCTAATTTTTCAAAAGTGAAATAATGTTACGGCGGAAACGTAAACATTTAAATAATTTCTAAGAAAAACATAAATTCTTAAGTTCAACATAAATTCATTAATTAAATAAATAGTAAAAGTAAAAGCATGAGCATGATGTCCCTCGTCATCACTCCTCGCCGTCCGACTCATTACGAAATGGGTTTATTGGGGGTGAGTATGCAAGCACACTCCGTGGAGATAAAATTTATTCAAAATTTAATACACAAGTAAAAACATGATAATCAACTAAAAACCAAATAAATTCACATGAACTTTGCCAATAATAAACTTTGCCAATTTTGCCATTGATACTTTGCCACTTTGCCATTGATACTTTGCCACTTTGCCAATAATACTTTGCCAACATAGAAATGGAGTTGTGAGCCTTCCCAAAGCCATTTAAAGACTCTGGTATTCTCACACGTAGAATGGAGCACGGCGGGTTAAACCCGAAGATCCGTCGATCCCGGACCACATTAGGGTCCCTGGCTATTAGACTTTGCCATTGAGCACGGCGGGATACACCCGAAGACCCGTCGATCCCGGACCTCATAAGGGCCCCGGCTATTAGAATAACATGGAATAATAAAATTTCAAGCGAGATAATCACATAATTTACGGTAGGCATTAAACATTGAATAAAACATGCAATACTCTACGATACAATTGTAGAGCTTAGAGCAATTAATTCCCCACCTTAATTGATCACTGTAGGAGTGTAACAAAATAGCCTCGTAAAATTTAGCCTTCGTAACTTTTGTCACCTAGCATAATAATTATTTATATTTAATTAGCACATATCCTAATCAAATTTTCAAGAGGACTAATGATTTTAGTTATATATTTATTATAAATTTGAGGATCAAAAGCAAGATCTTAAATAATTTTTGGACTTAATTATAAGAAATCACAAATTAATTTGGGATAATCTAAATCCCCAAATTAAAACCCTAATTCTCAAATGGTACAACAACTAAATTTATATTAATAATTGTGAGGCAAGAATTACTTGCATAATTAATCATATAATTATAATTCTTAATTTAATAGAATAAAATAAAGTAATATTAAGAGAATAAAATAAATAAAGTGAATATATAAAAAAATGCACCGATAACTCACGCACACTATCATCACACACTCAAAATTACACACACACATATTGTACACACACAAAACTCACGCCACACACAACACACTCAACACACACCGCACCTACCAATCTTGCACACACACACACAGTGCGCACACACACGCACAATACACACACTGTACAACGCACACACACACCCAAATATATATATATATATATATATATATATATATATATATATATATATATATATATTATGTATAAAATATTTGATATTTTTATATACATCAAATTAAACATGGAGATATGAAAAGAATTAATAGAGAGATAATATTGATCATATTAATTGATTAAATACAAAGAATTGAAAAGAATTTTGGTAGAATGAAAATACCGTTATTCTTGAGAAAGGAAAAAGCTGCTTTGCCGTCTTGAGAAATATGAGAATTATTTGGGTGCGTATGATTTTCTAGGTTAAAACTCTTATAAATAAGTATTAGGAATGGACTTGGGCTTGAGTGAGATAAGGACTAATAAATATTATAATCTAATTGGGAGATAAGAATTGAAATTTAAATTTAAATTAGAATTTAAAAATAAGGACTAATAAATATTATAATCTAATTGGGAGATAAGAATTGAAATTTAAATTTAAATTAGAATTTAAAAATTGAGGGTGAAATTGAATTAGGGATTTAAAAGATTAATAGGAATAACTAATAAAATAAAATAAAAATTACATTAAATATATATTATATATTATATAATTATGGGTATTACACTTAACAACTCAAGTTTGTCTTACATTGCTTTCTTTCACTAGTCTTTTGTCACCCGAGATGGAACCTTTCGAACGTTTGTAGGTTCTTCCCCATTCACTAAAGACTTATCATATTTTTTTTTACGAATATCATAATGCCATTCAAGCATATATTCTCTAGACAATTACTCTCATCAAGATCCATCTCGATCTTAAAAGGGTAAAAATCTATCAAAGAACATTTTATCGAGCAAATCACTCCCACTTGGATCTCGATAGAGAGTGATTACTACAATCCTAAAAAAATACGATTTAGATTTTATGTGATTCTATCTCAAGTATACTTCAACCTATTTGATCAACGATTAACACGTATCCCTTAGATTTTACAACATACCTAATGAAGGTACAATTAATTACATGGACCCAACTTTCATACCGACTCAAAGAATCATGTATGTGAGCCGCCGATCCTTATATCTAAGGATACCGATTAGGTATTTCACCTATCTCGTAGATCAAAATGTGTTTGAAGTAATCAACTATGAATAGTCATTACCAAACAACCATCAACAACTAAAAACTACCCATCTCTCCTCGGTAGAGATGATAAAATTAGCTTATGTTTACATGGATCTCCTCACATCCAACAATGTTCAAATCTCTAGATTAGTACCACCATTATGTAATGGTGTACAATATTTTAATGATTGTTGGATTTTGTCTTTCTCATTACGCAGTCCATTGAATCAGTTTGGATCTCGTACGCGCTCTAAAGGTTCTTAAGACCTTTTAAAGTCATGTCTTTTAATTCACAGACAATGTTAGGAAACATCTAAAACCATCATAAGTCTTAGACATGTGTGAAATTAAACAGACACCCTTTAAAGCATGAGAAATCCATTAACGTAATTATTGAAAAACAAGTAAGTTCTTTGTTTGACATTCATAGAATCACATTTATCAAAAACAAAATAATTGCAATGAAGAGTCAACTTAACAGCTTTATTAATGGTTTTCAAGTCACTTATTAGCAAGACTATGTTCACATTTGATAACTCGACTTTAAAAAATTGAACTTCAAAGTTCTTCTTTCACAAGTCGATTCATCCAATCTTGCATAACATGACTTAAAACTAGTATGCCGATGTCATTATTCACACAAGCATTACTAGTGGAACATACATATAATAAATATGAACTAACTTCATAAAAATTAATAGTAGTTCTCATACAATCCAAAACCACATAAAACATTTTAAAGGAAGTCAAATACCATAATACACATAGTAAACACTAATTTCAACCATGTTATATATGAAAACAAGAAATCATATTCCAATTATAGAAGAATAAATACAGAGGTGAGATCTCAAGCAATCTCTAGAGTAAACAAGAGACTATACACTATGAAACATTGACCATTGTCAATTTCAAGTTACAAGTCCCTAGACTTCAACTCGAGCTTAGTTCTCCGCATAGTGCATCTTGTCCCCATGTTCATCAGTCTTTAGTCAACGATCTTGTAATCAATGAGTCTATAATCCACAAAGATAAGACTCATTTAAGAATACATTTAAAAAAAAATATGCTCAAAACAAAAATTGGAAAGAACTACCTAGTCCTCTTTTTGGACTCAGACATTCATGAGTAAAATGTCCACACTTGTTACATCTCAAGCATGTCATTTCACTCTTATCCATTTTCGCCTAGCATATTTCCTCTTTTTATTCTCCCTATCATCAGAATTGACTCCAAGATTCACCACATTGTATCCAGTTCGAGGTGTTCGCCCTTTTCACTTTCATTCCAGCTGCTTACGTTTTGAGCTTGAAGCTTTTATAGAACTGGATTCAACAATGGGAACTCTTGATGAAGACTCAAGTAACTCCTAGTTCATCATCTTTTATCTCATCAACACCAGTCATATGAGTGGAAACCTTAACACTTTCACAAGAGTCAAGTCGACTGCTAAGTGCTCCCACTTGCCAGAAGTGACTGGATAAGATCCCGAGATTGATGTACTTCGGAAAGTGAAGTGCTACCATACTTTCCTTTCGGATATTCCCGCATATCACAAAGTGTAAGACAATGTGCATACTCGGAGATCATGTCTTCAACGATCGAACTCATCAATATGTCACGAGCTATGATGTTTTTCATCTTCCAACTCTCATGAGCCTTTTCAATGCGAAGTTTTCATCTTAATCCCGAGATCCACATTAACATGATTGATAGTATCTAACACACCATGTTCTCTAAGAACATTCAGAATATCATGACGCCATGTGTCATAATTATCGCCATTGAGTTTTTCTATTTGGTTTAACTCCGCGATAATAGTTTTCAAGCCTTTGTCTGGTTTTAATAGAAGTGATTTAAGAATTAATGTCCATTTATGTATCAATTTGTTCTATGTTAAGCTAATCGACATCTCAATAATTCGATACTTCTAAATTCAATATCGAAAAATGACTTAAAGCCATTAATCATCAATCTCATTAAGTATCCTCCTTAAACAGATTCAGCCCAAAACATGAACAAAAACAAGTTCTAGCATCATGATTAAAGTAAATAGCTAAAACTCCCACTCAACAACATGAAACAGATGCTTAAAAACATTCAATCAATATTAATGCAATAAAGCACAATCATGTCATAAAAATGCAACCAAAATAGTTACGGTAATCTCGAAGACTATCAAGTCTTAAATACCAACTATTAAGGTCATTCAAAAAATGATCTTGTTTCAAAGCAACGCTCTTAGGTAAACTCCTTAAAATTTTGGATAATCTATGATGTAATGTATACGCTCACGGAGTACTTCATTAGTACTTATTAAGAGAAATCATGATAAAAGGATCTACATGGTGATTCTTCATCCGAACATTATTCTGACTTTTCAAGTTAAAACCGTCGGATCGTCGAATCGCTTATTTGTATAAACATGTTGCTCATTCAACTTGTCTACCGTATATCCAATACCCTATTATCACTTATTTCTTTCATAGTATCACAATATTCATAAGATTCCAACTCTAATTAAATTTTGTTTATTTTATTAAAAAAACTCCAAAACTACTTAAAGTTTTCTTGGAAGTGCCTCACTCAAATCTCAACTCTTATTAAGTTTTGAGCTCTAAAATTGGAATTAACTTATGATATACTAAAACGAGCTATACATCTTCATCATAGAACTTTAATGTTCCAAAATAATTGTGCGATAATTTTTCATCATGTAATTCTTAAAAAAATGCATAGCACCAACTTCATTGTTTGAATTTCAAGAACCATAATTGTTCTTTTACTCTTCAAATCATACCCGTAAAATGAGCAACCATTAAACATATCAATGCTTAAAAAAAAAACTTTTAACACATGAATTTCAAGCTCACTATTACACCAAACAAATTTTTATTTTCAAGTGTAATAGGCTAATTCACAAGTGAAATAAGTTACTATGGTTCTCTTATCAAATGGATAAATAAGTACTCAAACTTTAATAGTTTAAATACCTCATATTTATGCATATTAAGAATCTACACTGAAAAATATGAACACAGGAATTTACGGCACCAAAATCGGAGTTAAAACGAGCTCAAACGAGCTGAAACAAGTTTTCATGCGCGCGTAGGGCCGAAAACAGCTTCCAGTGGCGGAAACCACCCGCATCCGCCGGAAAACTGCCAAAAATCAGGAAAACCGCTTCCACACGCCGGCGCGTATTCTTCACGCGCGACCGCCGTCCACCGGCGCGTGGGCATCACGCGCCACCACCGTCGCCACCGTACACCGGGCGCGTGGTCGCCACGCGCCACCACCGCCGCTGCCGCCCACCGGCGCGTGAGAGTCACGCGCCTCCGTAGTCTCCGCTGCCCACCGGCGCGTGAGGGTCACGCGCCACCGCCCTCCGCCGTCGTTACCGGGCGCGTGAGGGTCACACGCCACCGCCGTCCGCCGCTCTCCGCCGCCCGGCTTGGCTCGCCGGTTCGGCTCGGTCTTGATCAGTCGTCCGGTTCGCGTTCAATCTGGGTCGGGTTGGACCGGTTCAGCGGTTCGGTTCGGTTGACCGAGTCAAACTACCTTTGACTTGGTCTTATCCAAAAGTTTCGAAAATACAAACAGGTCCTCAAAGATTGTCTAATTCTCATAAAACGACCCAAAATTTTCCCGAATCTTTTCGCATTCACCCCAAATTCGTCAAATTTTCAAAAATTCATAACTCAGTCAATACTTGACCAAAATTAACAAACTTTATATCCACGGAATCCTCATTCAACGTACTACAATATAGTAACAAGAACTCATCACGATTCATGATATAATGTTCGTAATTTCCAGTCAAAATTTCTATGATTTTGCAAAGACCGATTTTTATCTCACAAACGGTAAAGCCAAAAATACGAAATTTTGCAGATTGAATCTACACTATACAAGGCATGTACAGTAAAATTTTCAGCCTCTAATTCAACCATTTCATGAAATCGAAATTTTGAGAAAATACAGATTCACATGAATTCCGTATAATCACATGCATAACATATACGTAAAAAAATATACGTACGTATCTAACATATGAACATGCATAGAGAATCATAAATCACGTACGAGAATCCAAACACATTGGCTCGATACCAATGTTGGAAATCCATTGGTTAGGATTCACTAACCTTAACGCAATGAATGATCGAGCCGGTTGGAATTCTACATACGACTATGATCCTCGAGTCCGAAATGCAACCACGTATATTATTCGGATTGCTTTCATAGATTCACCATTTAAGTGCCTTTGATATGAGTCTTCTTGTGATTCGTATGAAGAAGTTGTTAAACGTATTTCTACGTCTTCATTCTTAGAAATAACTTCAGAAGAGTGAGAGATATCCGAGAGATTAATTCCGTTAATCTCATATGAAAAATACGCGTGTATTTTTATCAAATAGGATATGGAAGTTATTTCACTAACTTCCATCATCCATATCCACTTTCATGTGTGGATTATTAAATAAATAATAATTAATTTATTTAATTACTTTCACAACCAAAGCAGGATAAGGCAAAGATCCCTCTCTTAGCAATATTACGAGCAAATCTCATCATGTGATTAAAGATTGTTCTTCCAAGATTGAAATTATTCATCACAACAATCCTATACATAAGTATTGCTTGATCCATTGTAACAACTGAGTGTTGGTAGTGGGAAGCCAATTGTACACACATAGTTTATGTATCACGAATATAAACTAGTGAGTGAAGAGGATAGAATTTTGGTTGTCTAAAGCCTAATTCTACCACCTGTTATGGCTGTACAAATGTGATCCATATCCGGGATCTCATCTTCATCAATATCGGGAGTTTCAAGATAGTCATTTATCAATGTAGGGTTCAAGAACACTTCATTACCCCTAAACTTAACAGATCCACACCTTCTAGAGTTTCTTCTACTGTACCTTTTCTCAAATTATAGTAGAACTCAACAAACCAATCATCAACATAAGGACATGCATACTCAACAGACTTCAAAGCAGATCTCTAACTTCAAGAAATTCAATTAAGTTATACCTCAGAAAATTAGAATGTTTAATCTTTCTTTCGTGCAAAAGATGTCTTCTTTTCAATTTCTTGAATTTATCATAATTAATCCCAAAGTACTCATCTTGATCATCACTTTCAGAACTACTATTAGATGAATGTGAGGGTGACTTACCCGGTTCATCATCGCACTTTCATCAGCCTTCTTTTCCCGATCCACCGTAATAATTTGAACTACCTGCACTCTCCGATGTTGCCTCATCTCCCGCAACATCCTCGGCAGACTTAGAATCAGGATCATCCTCCCCCATACCGCGCCATTTGATTGGAGTGTATAGGGCAAGAGTTTAAGACCAATCGCAAAATATCAAACCCAAGGGAGAAAGTATGCTGATTGGAGTGAATTGATACATGTTTTTAGGGCTTATTTTAGTGCAAAAAGTGAGCTAAAGTGTGATTTTTGTGCCTATATGTGAAAAGTATCACTCTTTTGCCTAAAAAGTATTACTTTGTGAGTTTTTGATGTTTTTCATCCGTTTTGCGAGTAAATCGGTGGAATTTTGCCAAACCGAGAGTACCATTATTCTTAGAATGAAGAGACGAACATACCGGACAATAACGGGGTCGTGCCCGAAGCCCTTCTCGATAAAATTGCCCCTGGTCTCGAGCACAGGTTGAGGGGACATGGACCTCGACTCGAGGGTCGCCTGGAGGGAAAGAATTTCAAAATTGCAGTAAGTCTCGACTCGAGGCAGGAGGAATTTTGAAGAAGCGTGTTAGCGATTCTTAGGCCTCGACTCGAGGGCCTAAAGCTCGAGTCGAGGAGTGCTAAAAATTGAAAATTACAGTTTTAAAGCCCATTGAAGCCAAAACAGAGCATAACTTGATTCTAGCGGTTTAAAGCGCTCTGTGAGGTTCCTTTGGCGAATTTTGCACTTTGTAGCTTGATTTCCATTGTAATTGCCATAGATTGTTAGAATTAGATTAGATTCTAGTTTTAGTCTATTAGATTAGCATTTTGATTGATTGTAATTGAAGATTCCAGCTGTGATTTGGGAGTAGAGGAGTTGAATTGAAGCATTGTAGAAGATTAATCATTCCTATTTTTGTCTATTGAAGTTCAATTGGTGATGTTCTTACCCTTTACTCTCTTTAATTCATTACTTGTGTTGATTAGATTGTTAATTGCTTTCTTAGATTTTCTACCCATGGCTTTTGCTTGTAGCACCATGGGCTAATAGCTTTGTGCTTGGGATAATTGAAATTAGGGATGACGTGATTATCTCATGCTATGATTGTTGATAATTGTGATCAATTGAATTAGCTTGCTTCCTAATTGTGATTCTTAATTGTGCTTCATGAAAAATTGTCTCTTTTGATTAATGGTTGATCACCCTAGCAATAGGCGAGAGTTGAGATAACGTGATTAGGTGTTAATCGGGTTTCAATTTTGCATGATTGCATGAATTGGGGAGTTCTACATTGAGAGATGAGAAGAACTAAGGATACTCACATTAGGCATTGTGATATTAATGGAGTGATTAATTTCATGATGGTTTATACTTTCTAATTTGATTGATTTGCATTTGGATACAATCATAGCTTGTTAATCATGGATTCCTTGATGGAGATTATCCCTTGCACCCTAATCCCCTATTGATTTTAGTGTATTTGATCTTGCATATTAGGTGTTTGATATATTGTTTGCATAATCTTGCCATTTAATTTCTTGCATTTTTATAGAGTTCTTAGTCCTATATCTTGTTGTAACTTTGGCCATCTAGAACTTTTATCCTTGAATTTCGTTTGCATATTTTCTCTCTTGGGTTCGATATTTTGCGATTGGTCTTAAAAGTTCTTGCCCTATACACTCCAATCAAATGGCGCCGTTGCCGGGAGTTAGTTTTTGCGCCTATAAGTGAGATTTGAGGATTGTTTGAAGTGCCTAATTGTTGCTTTAGTTTTTGTTTTTGTTGATTTTGTTGGTTTGAAGTTGATACTTGGATTTGTGGCATTGTAGGTGCATGCTAACAAGGTCTAGTGGTGTTCCACCCTTGCCACTAAATCCGAAATTGAAGATACGTTGAGAAGGAATCGTGTGAGAAGAAGAAGGGAAGCTATGGAAGGGGAAGATCAAAGAAATGAGGAGAGAATAGTGGGTGAACCTCAAGTTGAGGAGGTACATGGACAAGGAGAAGGAGGAGTAGAACATGGAGGTAATGGGAATCATTTCCATGCTCAAGTTGGCCCTTTCCCTCAAGGGATGCCACCACAAAATTACCCCTACCAAAATCCATATCCTTATCCTCCACAAGCTCATCAATATCCCTACTATCTACCTCATCCACAACAATTTCCACCATACTATCCCCATATGTCGTATAACCAAGAGCCACGATATCATTAGCCACCTCACATACCAAATGCCCAACCACAACCCGTAAATGAGCCACCACCTCAAGGAAGGCCTTTGAGAGAATTCTTTGAACCACAACTTAGAGAGCACTATGATGGGATAGCAAGGCCGAGGATAGATGCTAATAACTTTGAGATAAGTCCCGCTTTAGTGAGAATGCTTAGGAGAAGCAATTTGAAGGAAGAGATGAAAATGAGTGCCCACATCAACATATGGCACAATTTCTTGAGATTGCCGACACTACAAAAATACCATGGGGTACCCGAAGATGCGAAGAAGTTGAGGCTCTTTGCCTTTACATTGAAAGGAAGAGCAAAAGCATGGCTTAATTCATTACCGTCCGGGACCGTACGTACATGGGAAGAGTTGTCCAAGAAATTTTTGATGAAGTTCTACCCACCATCAAAGACCGTGCAAGCTAAGGAGGCTATTTCCCACTTCCGCCAAAAGAATGGGGAGACGATACCGGAGGCGTGGGAGAGGTATGGCATGTTACTTATCAATTGTCCTCAACACGGTTTTCCGCAGGAACAAACCATTATGTACTTTTGCAATGGTTTGACGGATGGGGGTAGGTCGCTTTTGAATGCTTGTGCTAATGGATCAATTTGGTCTAAAACCGTGGGGCAAATGAATGAAATAATGGAGAACATAGCTCAAGATTCATTCCATGTGTCGGTTAGCTATATGGGTAGACCTCCATTCCAAGGAGGCTATCAAGGAGGAAATTTTCAAGGGAATTATCAAGGAGGAAGGCCTTACCAAATGCCTTACCAAAATAGGCCACAAGGAAGTTACCAACCTCAACCGCAAGCTCAATTTAATGGGAATACATGGAGGAGACACAAAAATTTTTCATATGCCAATCCGAGAGCCGCCATTCAATTTCCTCCCGGGCTTTATCCGGGTGCAAAGGCTCCTAACAATGAAGGAAAGGCTGCCACGGAGGAGATTTTGGGGTTGATTATGAAGAAATTGAAAGCTAATGACTCAAGGCTTGATGATATAGGGAAGCAAATGGACACTCGTTTAAGACGATCGAGCATCAAGTAGGGCAACTTGCTACTACGGTTGGAAAGCTCTCGTCTACGGTGGACCATCTTCAAAACAAAGGAAAGTACCCATCCACTACCGAGCCGAACCCTATAGAGTTTTGTAGTGCAATCAAGCTAAGGAGTGGCACTAGCTATGAAGGTCCTAAAATGCCCAAAGAAGGGAAGTTTGAAGAAGAGGTGGTGAATGAAGAAGAAGAGAGACAAGAAAGAGTGGTTGTGGAGGAGAAGAAAAATGAAGAAGAGGTGAAAGTGAGGGGAAATGCAAAGAAGGAAGAAAAATCGAAGAATGAATGGGAGTTCCAATGAAGCTAATCCGGTTCCGTTTCCCAAGAGATTAGAGAGGAAGAAACTTGATGAAGAGTTTGGTAAGTGTTTAGAGATTTTCAAGAATTTGCATGTCGATATCCCACTTTTGGAGGCCCTTGAACTAGTTCCACACTATAAGAAGTTCTTGAGAGAAATTATGTCCAAGAAAAGGAGTTGGGATGAGAAGGGGATGCTCAAGCTAGTGGAAGAATGCAAAGAAATCTTGGAGAGACACTTGCCACAAAAGAAAAAGGATCCCGGAAGCTTCATTATCCAATGTGAGATTGGAGAAAAGGTAAACATTCATGGCTTGTGTGACCTAGGAGCAAGTATTAATGTGATGCCATTGTCCGTGTTCAAGCAATTGGATCTAGGGAGGTGATTCCTACAAACATCAATCTTCAATTAGCGGATCAATCATATGCTCAACCATTTGGGATCATTGAAGATGTGTTAGTAGGGGTTGGTAAACTCATATTCCCGGTGGATTTCATTGTATTAGACATGAAGGAGGAACTTGAGTCACCGATCATCCTTGGTCGACCTTTTCTTGCAACGGGCAAGGCTATGATTAATGTGGAGAAAGGAGAGCTTAAGTTGAGTTCAAATGGTGATGAAGTCACATTTACAAGAGTTCATGAGGAAGAGGTTGCTCAAAGCAAGGTAGAGAAGAAGACGTGTGGATACATAGAGATTGTTGATGAATGCCCTTCCATTGAAAGGGAAGTTTCTACACCTATTACTTCTACTAATTCTTTAGTTAATGAGCATTTCCTTCCCTCTTGAAAATAATTTCTAACAAGTCTTGTGTTTCCCTTGATGATTGTAGGAAGGAGAAAGCGATAAAGGACCCTTTGCTTGACCTCGGTGAAAAGAGAAGGAAGAAGGTGAGAAAGATTTGACCAAACTTGAGCAAGGCTCAAGTTTGGGGGTATTGATTGAGAAAAAGGCACCACTTGAGAAAACGGAGGAAAAGTTTGAAATAGGAGATCAAGTGGTGTGGTGTGAATCAAATTGGAGTGGGCTACTTGGAGTCGAAAGACCAAAGGAGGTGCTTACGGTCAAAGAAATCAAAGAAGGAGGAAAGCTACTCCTAGAGGATAAGTGGGGATGTTGCCTTTTTGCAAAGGAACATCTAGTAAAGCACAAATTCGACCCTCACATTGACAAAGAAAGGGAAGTATGAACTCTTTGAGTTCCGTCCGGCAAAGGACGTTAAACCTAGCGCTAGATGGGAGGCAACCCATCGTTTCATTGTTTTGGTGTGTTTGCTTTGTGTTTTTGTGTTTTGTCCTTTTTGTGGAATTTTTGCCTTGGATTTTTGGGAATTGCTCATGCTTAGGAGAAATTGTTAGTTGTTGGATGAAGTACATTTGGGATATTGAGTTTAATTGTTAATATCATCTAAGAGTTGCATACTTGTATCATTCCCATACTCAATTTTGAATGCATATCTTCATTCAAGTTTGGGGGTGTGTGCCATTTAGGGTAGAAATGCATCCTTAGTAATGATTATTTTGATGATTTATTATGGCCGTTTGTAGGTATACTCACTACTTGGATTGAAAAAGGATCGAAATGGCAAAGGAATTAAGGAATCGAGAAGGAAAGGAGAGCTTAAAAGTTGGTGAAAATGAGCGAAAAGGAAGAGAACCCAGTCTCCTTGATTGAATGAGCGACCGGGCTTAAATCGAGGAACTAAAATGGTAATTTCTTGCATATTTGGGTTCGTTAGGGCGTTGAGGTCATTTTTAGGAGTTTTGGGGGTCGGGTCGGGCCGGGAATCGCTGTAATTCCCTGGACTCGACCCTAGGTCGAGGTTGCATAGCCCCGAGTCGAGGCATTGACACTTAGAAAATATTTTAAAATCGGCACATCCCTCGACTCGAGGAGGAACCTCAAGTCGAGGCTTTTGAAAAATGGGGTTCCTCGAGTCGAGGCCTGACCCTCGACTCAAGGAGTAGCCCTAGCTGCCGATCCCTTTTGTATCTCTACCCTATTTCCGTCGATTTCACGCCATTTTCACCGTTCATTCACCATAATTTCATCACATTATCATCTTAGTGCATTAAAGAGTGAATTTTGAGGGTTTGTGCATTCAAATTTGGGGTTTTTGTGAAGAGTGCGTGGGTGTCCAATTTTTCCATTCCAAGCCGAATTTCCTCAATAAGGTATGTAATTTCTTATCATTTGGCTTTCAATTTCATGATTATTGCTTGGGTATTGATAAAATTGCTAGAATTTATTTGAATTGGAATTTTATGTGGGCATTTTGTTAAACACTTGGTATGCATGATTGATTGTGATAAATTGAAGCCATTGTTGAGAATATTTGAGTTAATTGAGTATTTTAGGAGCATGTTTAGAATTGTATATGATGAGTTGCTCGTGTATTTGTGAAATTTGGCTAGAAATTGGATTTTTGGGCATGATTGGAAATTCCTAGTGTAATTGTTGGAAAACTTGGTCAATTTGAGGTTTGGTGATGATAGAAGTTCATTGTTGATGATTCTAAGTTGTCTAAATGCTTACTAGTTGGCTCATGTTTTGTAGATATAATTTTTAGGAGCTTAATTGTATGATATTTGATGAGCTTAATTCTTTGGTGTTTATTGTTGAAGCCATGTAGTAAGTATGCATGTTTTGAGGGATTAATCACGCCTATGGACTATATTGCTTTGATTGACTCATTGACCATTTGTTGAGGATTTATTGCCTAGTCATTAGGAATTTTGTTGAGCTTGGATATATTATTGTTGACTCGTCCATGGTTTAGAGTGATATTGTTGGTCCCGGAATGTTGAGTTGATTAAAACCATGAGATAGCCTTCTAGAACAAAATCTAGAAAGGGGGTTTGAATAGATTTTGTAGATTTTTCCCGAATCTTTTCTAAATCAATTCAAAATATCGATTAAGCACAATGACAACAATTTTAAACTCAACTTTTAACAAGATCAAAAGCAATGCCGATATTCAGATTTTAGCTAAGATTCTGAAATTTAATTTTGAATAACAAATTGTAACTTGAACAGAAATTAAAAGAAAGCAAAGAAAGAACACCAGTATTTTATAGTGGTTCGGATTATAACAATCCTACATCCACTCTCCTTCTCCAAACTTGAAGAAGGGTCTCCACTAGCCGCTTACTTACTTACAATCTTTACACTTTACAACTTGATCTTCAATTCTTCAAGAATACTAACTAAACTTCTAAAATCTAAATCTAAGAATGAGATGTGTTTTTGAAGATATGAAGTGAAGTGTTCTACAAACACTTAGAAAACTCTTTTGAAAATTCTTTGTGAATTGAATAGTGAATGGTGTGAAAAATCAGATTGGCATAAGTGTATTGAAAAATAAAATCTAGAACTATTTATAAGTCTGAAAAGACAGCTTAGTTTGTTAGTCGGTTCTAACAAACTGAAACCGCTCAACAAACTTAATCTTGGAAACTGTTCTTGACCTCACTGATTTTTCCTACTCGTCATAAATGACTTGGTGAAGACTCGCCTTTCTTATTTTACTCAGCTTGTCTTGACCTCGTCTCGAGCTCTTCATGATCGTCTCCTGCAGATGACTAGTTTTGAGCTTGTCTCCAGATGACTTGTAACTTTAGATTTCCGTATCACCTAATCACTCTAGACCCTCCGATCACCTTAGTTCCCGAACTTTGATGAAGTTAAAACTCTACTTGGTCTAACAATTTCCCCCTTCTTGATGAAGTTAAAACCTACAAGAAAGAGACACACTCACAGTTGAAGTTAGTTTTAGAGTTAATCAAGATTTAACAAATAGATATATCAAAGACACATTTACACTTTTAATCGATTCAATTATCACAAAGTACTTTAAAAAAATTTAAAACTTAAAAAACTTTTTATGTCTTAGATTTTTAAAACCATTTTAAACTTAGAAAAATTTTGAAAATTTTTATTCCGAGAAGATAAATTTCTCGATGACTTGTACTTAAAAAATTTTATGTTTTTCTTAAAGCGAGAAAAAAAAACTTTAAGAAAATAAGACAAGTAAATCACAAACATTCAGATATATTCATTCATATATTTTCAGATTTACAATGATCAAAAGATAAAAAGATAAGGAAAAGAAAAAGATCCTTTATCGTATTCCCCACCGATTGGCTTCAGGAATGGCCAACCGTGTAAAGACTCTCTTCCTCGGCTTTTCACTCTTCTTCGTCTTTCAACCTGCACTCAACCTCGGCTTTGGCAATGATGCCTTTGATCCAGCTTCATGTCAATCGAGCCGTCTGGATTGGTCTTGGGCCTTCCTTTCTCATAGGCCGGAGCACAAAGATCTCGCATTGAAGAACTTGTCTGCTTCCACCAGCAGCCTCTCGATATAGATCTTTGTCCTCCTTCTCTATCCACTCATGCCACTTTAGGTCCTCGTCCTGGCTCACTGAATCGAGACCCCTTCAGGATGTACTAATGATACATCCATCTCAAGCGTCCAAATTCTTTTCTTTATATTCCTTGAAGAGTTTGCCAAAGAACGACCTTTGGCGGATTGAGTGTCCCGTGATAGGGCCTAAAATCAGCTTCATCTCGCCTCCTTCATCTCCCATTTCCTTACATCTCTCGCTCCACCTCATCTCCAGTCCCTTGCTCTTCTTCTTCTTCAGCCTTTTTCCTTTCTCTTTCTCCATAGAAAGTCTCTGGCCTCATGATCCCGTTGATCTGTTCTTCAGCAGTTAGAGTAGTCGGGCTCCCTCTTGCTTTTCTCGAAATTGTGAGCTTAGGACTTAGAACTTTGGCTGGAGCAGATTCTTCAATCATCTTCCCTTTCCCCTTCCCTTTCACCTCACTCGCTTTCGTCTCGCATTCTTTTAATTTCGCCAAGAAATGAGCATTCTTTCTTCTTCTTCTTTCCTCCTCCTCTCCTCATCTTCCTTCAGCGCTTCCTCAAGTTGGTTGACCCTCGGTGAAGTGCAGCCACTCATCTCGATTTAATGCGAGCTTCTTCCCCGGCCGCCTCCAACTCGCTTGTGCTAGCCTTTGTGTCGACCTTGCTGCTCGTCTCATCTAACACACTCGTGAGTGCCAACTCTCTTTCCTTCACCTCCTTTTCACCCTTTTGACTTCATCGGCTAAGGTAGTCAGCTTCATCTCCGCATCATTGTATTTAGCCCTCGAAGTCCGACTTGTCCAAGGCCAATGAGTCCACTACTATGGAGTTGTATTCAGACACTTGCGATTTCAGCCCTTTAACTTCCTCCTCCATAGTCGTCACCTTCTCAAAGAAGAACAGATTTAGTTATAGACGTAATCTTTTCAAGAAGATTTACCTCTACTTCCCGCATGTTCATGATCATTGCCTCGGTGATCGCCTTCACCATCTTCTTTGTCCTCCTCTGGAGCTTCTTCTCGAAGGCCTCGCTTCATCTTCCTCTCCATTTGGGAAATTATGGAAGTGATAGCCGATGTGGGGCTTAAGTCACTTTCCTCATCCTCGATGAGGATTCGAAGAAGAAGAGGTAGGAGTGTGAAGTTCAGAAATTTGGGGTTGAGGAATGGGGGAGCTCATCCGAATGTCTTCTAAAAAGGGATATGAGGTGATGTCTATTTCCTCGGTGGTGTGAAGTGTTGAGTTTCGTATGGGGTGGGGGTGGATGTAGTGGGTGGCTCTATTTGTGGAGAGATGGTCGGGGTGAGGGTAGTTTCAGGTTGGGTGGTAGTGGGAATGATTTTAGATTGAGTGGTGATGGGGATGGTTTCAGATGAGGTTTGGACTATATGGGACAACCGTGGGTCGCTTTGAGGCTCGGAGGTGCCACCGGGCACACCTCTTCATTGCAGTGGAGATTTGGAGGAGAGAGAGATGAAGTAGTACCTTCTTCTTGGATGGGTGAAAGTACAGCTTCCTTGGCCGAGAGGTCGGGACATCCACTGTGCAACTTCTACCGCGATTTCCCGCACCGCATTTCTTCTTCCGGCAGAGGGTAGAGACTTCCATCCGACGATCGGAGCTGCTTAGATGATTCGTGACGTCCCGAGGACCTCCTCTCGATGAATAAATTGGTTATCTTCATCGAGTCCTCATCCGTCTCGCTGGCCGGTAGATGGCTCAGCCATCGGGTACCCTATCTCGCGGCTCGACTAGCCTCCTCCTTGACCTCCTCCTTGTCTGGGACCTCACAGAAGTTGCCGCCTCCTCACTGTTACTTCCACAACACTGGATCCTCGGCTGGTTGAGCTTCAGCACTGCACGGCAACTTCCGCCGCTGGTTGAGGTTCACCACGGCCTCTCGTACCACCGCAGCCTACTAGCCGCTCCTCGCCTCGAGCATCCTCTCGACTCATCATCCGAGTCGTGCAACCCTCAAATCCTTTAATCCTTTGTCAGCAAGCCTTATTGCTTAGAATATTTCTTTAAGTCTTCCCTCGTCTCAAATCTTTTATTCAACCCTTCCATTAACACGGTGATTTTATTGAATAGACTTACAATGAGGTGACCGTCCAATCTCCATCTGGGTTGAATAACAATCTCAGCTTATCCTCCTTCATCCTCCTAAACAACAAGTCTACCCAATCCACCGAACTCCATCAACAATGGCTCTCATGCAACACAATTGTGACTTCGCACTCCATCATGGGAGCTTTGATCTCCTAGGATTGACTTAGTTACAATCGTCATAAGCAGCCTAAACCTTCTCCTCAACATATGTTTCTTCAATTCTCTCCTCACTCCCCGTATGTAACCCTAGCAAACAAATCAAATGATTCTTCCCAATCGTTTTCCTTATACAATGAGGATTAACCCCTTCCACGAAGTATCCGTAATCCTTGCAACGTTCTCCTTCGAATATCCCAATTGAGTACCTCCGGCCAGGACGCGTTTTGAAGCCATTTTCCGTAAACTCACTTCTTGCGAGGAACTCGCTCCGATGAAATCAGCAGCTTTGTTCAATGGAGATTTGAACGAACAAAATCCCCGTAATCTTGAGGCTTCCAATAGTCTGATAATTTCTCTCGATTCTCTGTCATTTGTAGTCTCAAAATCTACAAACATTTCAGCCTTCAATTTATTTTTGATCAATCAAAGCATTTTGAAATAGGAACCTCAAGCGTATATATATGTAGGAGGTTTTGTTGTTTGAGAAGAAGAGGATGCCATTGATAAGTTTTTGAGAGTAAGAAATTTTCAAGAAATTTCGATAGCAGGAATTGTGAAAGTAAAATTTTTAAAATCAAGAAGGTAAGTTTTTAAACGAGGGAGAGAGAGAGGGAAAGTTGGGAAATCGAAACGTGGCACGATCTCGTGGTTTTGATTTTGAACCGTTGATTGAAAAGGCGTGTGTAAAACATCGATGGTTTTGCGAGAAAATCGCTTTGAATTCAGGCGCGTAACCTACACGCGTCTTGAATTGCGTAAAAAGTAACCGCTTAACCTACGGATTAGACGGCTAATAGACTTACTTTATCGAAGTAATTAATATACCCGACGTAAGCAATGAAATGCCTTACTTAGTACTCGGTATTCTATTTCGAACTTGGTAAAATGTCGACTTGGTCAAAATGACCTTGTCTTATATTTTTCAAAAGCTTTCTCCTAATCTGGTTTTTTAAAACGACAACCGTTTAAGGCTTAATACGTATTTTCAGTTTAGTTACACAATACTTGAGATACAGACTTAAGGACTTTATTTGAAAACAAAGATTTTGAGGAAAACAAAGATGAAGGTTTTTGAATGAAGATATTTATGAGACTAATCTGCATAATTGCCTCGCAAACAAACTCATCAAAACTATTAGTAGTTTAGGTAGATCGATAGGGTGCGAGATAGTCATCTGCTTTTCGTAAAATCAGTGACTATTGTGCCCTAGTCCTGATTTACCATATGTCGATAAGCAATTATCATGTAAGATAAGGTCAATATGACTAATCCTTGATTCTTGATTCCTAAGAAGGAAATCAATGATATCATTACCCGATTGTCCTTTGACTCGCATCTAGTCCGATAATTCTTTCTAGACATAATAAACTAAATTGAGAGAGACAAGAAATAAAATACGAATTAGAGATTTACTAACGAAGCATCTAATAAACCTAATTCTACAGATAATTCTTTAAACCTCATCTCGCCAATGGTTTTGTCAAGATGTCTGCTCTTTGAAAATCACCAAGATCTTCTCAAGTCCGATATCTCCTTTTTCTACATGGTCTCGGATGAAGTGGTGTCTGATATCTACATGCTTGCATCTTGTATGAAGGACTGGGTTCTCGAGTAATAGCTATGTCACTATTACTATCACAAAAGATAGGTACATCTTTGGTGATAATATTATAGTCCCTTAGCTGTTGGCTTATCCAGATCACTGTGAACAACAACTTCCAGGTTGCCATATACTCACTTCATTGTGGAAGTAGCTACAGAGGTTTGTTTTTTAGACAACCATGAAATCAGCTTACTTCCAAGAAATTGGCAAGTACCGTATGTAGATTTTCTATCTTACACCCACCAAAATCCGAATCCGAGTATCCAGACACCTCAAAGTTGTCATCACTAGATACCACAATCCAACATTTACTATTCCTTTCAAATACTTGAGGATTTTCTTTTGCTTCAAGATGGCTTTTCTTAGAATTAGCTTGAAATCGAGCACGCACTCCAACCGCAAATGAAATATTAGGTCTACTAGCGCTAAATATAATAAAGAACCAATAAGACCTCGATACTCGGTTTGATCAGTGTCTTCTCCTTCTCGTCTGGATCCATTGAAAAATTTGTCATCATAGGTATCTTAGCTTCTCACCGGTACCTATTCCATATTTTTCAATAAGATCTTTTGTATATTTGGCTTGGTTGATGAATATTCCCTTCTTTGTCCGCTTGACTTGAAGTCCAAGAAAATAAGTCATTTCTCCCATCATGGACATTTCAAATCTGCTTTTCATAAGAGAACTAAATTCTTCACACAAAGATATGTTAGTTGATCCAAATATTATATCATCAATATAAATTTGAACTAACAAAAGATCACAACCAAACCCTTTTCTAAAGAGAGTTCTATCAATTCTACCTTTAATAAAACCATTTTGAATTAAATATTCGCACAAGGTGTCATACCAAGCTCTTGGTGCTTGTTTAAGTCCATATAGAGCTTTCCTTAGTTCATAAACCTTGTCTCCTTTGACAGTAACCAGGGGTTGCTCTACATAAACTTCCTCGGCTAGGATTCCATTTAAAAGCTGACTTAACATCCATTTGAAAAACTATGAATCTTTTAAAAGCAGCATAAGGCTAAAAACAATCTTATGGCTTCCGTGACGAGCTCGTACAAAGGTTTCATCATAATCAATACCTTCTGATTGTGAATAACCTTGAGCAACTAGTCTGGCCTTATTTCTAACCACAATATTGTTTTCATCCCTTTTGTTTTTAAAGATCCATTTAGTTCCAATGACTTTTTGATGATAAGGCCTTTCAACAAGCTCCCACACATCTTGTCTTTGAAACCGATTTAATTCTTCTTGCATGGCATTAATCCAGTTGGAATCGCTTAGAGCTTCAGAATTGATTTAGGTTCAAGTAATGACACATACAATCTTGATTTAGTTGGGTCCTCGCCCTGGACACCGCAGTCTAAATCTCCAATTATCTCTGCTCAAATGGGTGATATGACATTACTTTCTTACCTTTATCTTTTACATAGATGGTGTCTTGTCTGAACTATTTATTTCGTATGATTCTATGTTACCTTCGATAACTCTACCGATCACCGATGTGTCGTTGGTCGTCCGATCACTTGGTAGATCACCGATGAGGAAGTTCTTTCAGTTCCTTTTTTTGTCCGATTCTTCCTCTTCATCCGAATCGATTCTTGATTGTAGAATTTTATGGTTGATCTTTTGATAGTCATCTCGATCCAGATCGTCGATATCATTGTGATGCCCCCTGTCTTATCAAACTTAAGAAAAGTTTCATCAAATACCACATGGGGTGTTTCTTCTACACACAAGGTTGTCTTATTAAAAACTCTATATGCCTTTGATATAAATGAGTATCCCAGAATATCCCATCTCGCTATCTTGGCATCAAAGGTTTTTAATTGAGATTTCTCATTGTTGTGTATGAAACATTTACAACCAAATATATGAAAATATGAAATTTTGGGAGATCTTCCCTTCCAAATTTCATAGGGAGTTTTACACTTATCCTTGACAATCGACTTCTATTTTGAACATAGCAGTCAGTATTAACATACGCCCAAAACCTATGAGGAGTGTTGAATTCGTATAACATTGTTCTAGCCGCCTCTTTCAAGGTCCTCGTTTCTTCTCTCAACAACTCCATTTTGTTGTGGAGTCCTTGCCGCAGATGTTTCCGAGCTATGCCATTCTCAATGCGGTAGTTAGAAATCAATTTATTTAGGAATTCAAGACATTTATCACTTCTAATTTTAACAATATTTAATCCCTTTTCATTTTTGAATCTTTTTAAGAAATTCGGAATCTTAGTCATAGTCTTATTCTTTTTGTACAAGAAAATAACCCAAGTAAATCTTGAAAAGTCATCAACAATTACTAAGGTATATTTTCTTCCACTAAAGCCGAGAGGAGATACTGACCAAACAGATCCATATGAAGACGCTCCTAATCCTTTCTCAAGAAGGACTACTTATTGTTTTAAAAGAAGCTTTGGTCTGCTTTTCCTTTTTGACAAGAAACACATACATGGTTCTTTGAAAATACTTTATCGTGGAGTCCTTTAACTAAAGATTTCCTTGCTATTTTGTAACGCCCGAATTCAGAAAGTTGACCCTCGGGTCCGACGTCCTAAACCCGAGTCGTCACTTAGTGAAATATAAAAATTGAGCGAAAATTTCTTTTGAATAACAACCAATTAAGTTGCAGCGGAAAAATTTCGTAAACGCTTTACTTAGTGAAGAGGAACTCTTTTAAAATAAAGATCAATATCTACTTTGATCAAAACCATCCTAAGTAGTACAACTCCTGTGGGAGATAATAGCTAAAAATTATTAAAGTATTCGTTACAAAAGGTTGAAAGTTACTAAGACAATTTATTTATTAATTAAGAGAGAGTGGGAAGCGGTCGCCTACTGCAGCCTCCCGGGCCTCATTCTCGCAACCCGAAAATATTAAGTTTGGGAGAGTGAGATAGGAATCTCGGTGGGTAACTCGTATGCTACATTACGTATTGACAGAAATCCCGAATATAATTGAATCTTTTACTCTTCTCTTATCTTTAGTTATGCGTTGCGGCATTTAGCCCATTTTGTACGAGGTAATCTTCGCTTATAAGATTTTCATCCTTTAACTTTATTCGATTAAGAGATTCATCTTTCTTTGCGATGCTAGTATATATATAGCACATTTGAGATGGCACGCTAGTGCGTCCGATCCCCGTAATCACATTGTGGAATGGCACGTTTACACGTCCGAGACCCGTAATTCTCCACCCGAATGAGGTGGCTATAGTGGCATTTCGCACACTCTCCACACTCTTTACCATCCTTATTGCTCCCGTGAGGTGGCTATAGTGGCATTTCGCACACTCTCCACTCTCTTCACCATCCTTATTGCTCCCGTGGGGTGGCTATAGTGGCATTTACGCACACTCTCCACACCCTTTACCATCCTTATTCCTCCCGTTTATATAGGGCTTCGCCCTCTGCAGATCTATTGATCAATAGAGATAATAACTCTCGTATGTAACATATAAAAACAAATAATCAAAGTAAAAGAAATTTGTTCTTGTATATTCTGATAGTTAGGAGTTGTGCATTTTCATGCTTTTGAGTTGTTTGCGTCTTTCGGAAGAACTGATTATGTTTGATTCAGGAAAACCGACAACAGTCCATATAACATTAACTAGCTATACGTATAGTGTCACCCACCTGGAGAACTTTTAAGAGAAAGTTTAACTTCTTGATTGCTTAATCCTCTCGTACAAAAATCTCGGTCTCTGGTTCCGACCGTACTCTACCTAGCACAATCCGTATGTTTAGTTCGACGGCATCTTTTGTCCACCGAAAACTTAGGTTCTTGATCTTATTGTGCCTTCTAAAAACTAGGCTTTCATGAAGAAGAGGTACTTTATTTTATTAAAAGCTTCTATGGGTTTAATCCTATGTCCAATCGGCTTTGTTGGTGTACTACAGCTTGTGGGTCACGAATTTGGGACTTTCGGTTCCGTTCATTTTCAAGAAAACACGTAAGACACTCAAGTATATGCATTCATAAAGTATCACATATAACATTTGATATTCAAACATGCATTTCATTAAAAGTTTTGGCCATTTAATTTGTCAAGTACTAGACAAAAGAAGAAACGATACCTATACATGCATAAATGAAATAAAATACTTAGACTCGTTGGAAAATTATGAAATTTGAATATGTTGTACATCTTTCAGTGTAGAACAAAGTTTATTAAGGGTCCAAGTTCATTTGAGTTACGGAATTATAGCAGTTTTTGTAATAAGTGTTCTAAATTTCTGTTTCGGCAAAAACAGTGACCTTAACTTATAAAATCCCTAACTCTCTGAAGGAACATCCAAAAATTATGAAATTAAAACATGTGATGCATCACTCAAGTATGAAAACTTTCATTCAGGGACCCAAGCCATTTGACTTACGGATTCTGCCCAGATAATTCGTGAACATTCAATCCATCGTTTGGCTTGGTTACTGGACATGTCTTACGATAAAATTCATAACTTATTGGATAATTGTTTACAAATCGCCAAATTTAAGACACTTGTTATAAACAGATTTTAGGTCATTCATGAATTTTTCCATGATTTATACAATAGTCTAACTGGAAAAATAAATTCGTGCAACACAGAATAACCCTATGCGTTGAACATCGACCATGTACTCAGAAAACGAATTTTATCTCATAAAGTAAAAAACGAAAAGTTATGATTTTTGAATATGATTTACAACACATAAAGGGGAACATCCCAGAGTTTTCCTAGAATTTTATAACCATCAGAAAGGGAAGAAATAAAAGAAATTATTCACTGCTCCCAGTTTCGGATCACTTCCGACACATAATCTTTCATGATTTTATTCTCAGTCTACAAAAATCCAGTGGCCACGAAATTTTAGTATGTTATTCTATACTTCAAATACTACATCTAGGAATTTTCTCATGATTTTTAAACGGGTGGAAAGGGTCCGAATAAATTTTACAAAAACGGGTCAGTGGGTAGGGCTTGATTTCGACAGTTTCATGTTTCAAGTATAACTTCACCATTTTGACTCCAAACACCAAAATTCCAACTCAAGTACTCCATATAAGATCATATCATGTAAAAAGAAGTTCTTAGGACCTCATATAATATTTTTACTGAATTTCTAAGCTTAAGAAGAAGAGTAAGACTTAAGAGGGGTTTGGGACTTACCCTTGGAGATTTTCTTCTTCCTCTTGAGAGCCCCAAGCTTTTTGGTTGTGTGGGAAATGAAGAGGGGATCCACTCTATTTATAGAGGAGAAGGAGGAGAAATGGCCGGTCAAGAGGGGTGGGAAAAAGGGGGTAACTAGGTGGTAATAGGCATAAGGCTAAAGAAAACTAGTCCTAGGTCTTAAGTTTAGGATTTTGGCTAGGGATTTCATGTACCATCAATATTCTCTCATTTAAAGCTCCCATGTGCACGAAAATTTGGAAGATTTGGGCTGCCATTTGGTAGTCTAATTTCTAATACAGTGGTGTGACTTCGTTGTTGAGTTTTCGGTATTTTTGGTCTGAGGTTCGGCTCCAAAATTTATTAAAACGCGCGATGGGTGAACAAACATTTTTCTTAGGGTTTTCATGAGTGTTTCTCACCTTTAAAGGACTATTGGTAATTAATCATTATTAAACAAATCCGGATTACGGATGTGAGTTCGAAAAGTATCAGTAGATTTTTGGGTTGAAAAACCGTTCGTCGATTGGAGAAAAATTAAGAAAACCACATACGAAATTGGAATAAAATAAAATGATCCCTAAACTTAGGAAATTAAATATAAAATCCTATAATTTGTTTTGGGTTATTACATCCTACACCTTAAAAGAAATTTCGTCCTCGAAATTTACTTACTTAGATTGAAGACACTTGCCGGGTACTTAGCTAGGATTTCATCTTCTCTCGTCCCGTAGCTCCTTTCTTTCCATGTCTCTGCTCCATTGAACTAGTACTAAAGGAACTTCCCGGTTCTTAGGGTATGGACCTTTCTTTCCAAGATAGCCATAGGTACTTCTTCGTAGGTTAGGCTGCGACTTAGGCTCGATTCTTAAAATCGACAACGTGGTCCTGGTCGCTCACGTAGTTCCTAAATGTGGATACGTGGAACACATTGTACTTGGAACAATTCTGGTGGCAGAGCCACTCGGTAAGCTACGTTTCCGACCTTGTCTAAAATGTTAAAAGGTCCTATGAAGCGAGGTTTCAACTTACTTCTCTTTCCAAAACGAACTAACCCCTTCATTGGCACAACTCTTAAGAATACCTTGTCCCCGACTTCAAAGTGCAAATCCTTTCTCCGTACATCGACATATGACTTCTTACGGTCTTGTGCTATCCGGATCTTTTCCCTAATCCATGAAATGGTCTCCACCTATTTCTCCACTAGTTCGGGTCCTAAGATTTTCCGGACTCCAACTTCGTCCCAACAATTTGGCGATCTACACTTTTTTTTTTTTCCATAAAGTGCTTCGTATGGCGCCATCCTGTATTGTTGATTGATAAGCTGTTATTAAAAGAAACTCCACCAAAGTGAGGTTAGCTTCCCAACTTCCTTCGAAATCTAGAGCACAAGCTCTCAACATATCTTCCAAGGTTTGAATTGTCCTTTCCGATTGACCATCCGTCCGAGGATGATATGTCTTGTGCTGAAATTTAGCTTCGTCCCTAAGGCTTGTTGCAAACTTCTCCAAAAGTTTGAGGTGAAACGAGGGTCTCTTTTTGAAAGCGATCGAGACTAGCACACCATGCGGTCCGACTACTTCACTACGTACAATTGAGCTAGCTTATCCATTGAATAGATCATACGGATGGGAATGAAATGAGCCGATTTAGTGAGTCTATCCACTACGACCCATATCGCATCATGATTTTTCACCGTCTAGTGACAAAATCCATGGCGATATTCTCCCATTTCCATTCCAGTATTTCTAATGGGTTCAAAGAATCCCGATGGTCGTAGGTGGTACGCCTTAATCTGGCGACAGTCGACATTTCCTCACGAAAAGAGCTATTGACCTCTTCATGGCTCTCCACCAAAAGTTTTCCCGTAGGTCCCGGTACATTTTCGTCTCTCCGGGGTGTACGGTGTATGGTGTGTTGTGGGCTTCTCTCATGATCTCATTCGTCAATTGCTCCTTTCTTGGCACACAGATTCTATTTCCAAACATCAAGGTTCCGTCGGGACTTACGATGAAACTACTGAATAGTCCCTTTACGTGCCCGTTCTCTCATTCCTTCGAGGAATTTATCACTCTTCTGCGCCTCTTTGATTCTTTCTCTTAAGGTCGGTTGCACGGTGAGCGCGAAAATCATCTCCTTTGTGCAATGTGATGAT
This sequence comes from Paraleonurus japonicus, assembly GCA_030762865.1. Classification (NCBI taxonomy): domain Eukaryota; kingdom Viridiplantae; phylum Streptophyta; class Magnoliopsida; order Lamiales; family Lamiaceae; genus Paraleonurus; species Paraleonurus japonicus. The sequence goes on from CM061060.1 coordinate 27,556,324, forward strand.
TAGAGAATTCTAACTTCATTCGGGAAAAATCCCTAATCGGCGACTCTTGTTCCGTTGGCATGGCGTTGAGCGTTGCACTTTCCTTTTACTCAGCATCGGCCACGGCATTCGCTTTTCCAAGGTGGTAATGGATAGTGCAATTGTAATCTTTTACCGGTTCGAGCCACCTTCTTTGACGCATATTTAGTTCCTTTTGCGTAAAGAAGTATTTCGTGCTCTTGTGGTCTCGTATAGATCTCACACTTACTACCATACGGGTAGTGTCTCCATATCCTTAGCGCGTGAACCACAATTGCTAATTCTAAGTCATGCGTGGGATAGTTTTGTTCGTGAGTCTTTAGTTGACGGGACGCATATTCAATGACCTTTCTATTTTGCATAAGGACACATCCCAATCACGGTAAGGACGCATTCGTGTAGATGACAAATCCTTCGGATCGATCGGGAATGGTCAAGACCGGCTAGGAAATTAATTTCTTCATCGGTTCTGAAAGCTTTCCTCAAAGGTAGACGTCCGCACAAACTTTTCACTCTTCTTTGTCAAATGTGTCAAAGGCTTTGCAATGCGTGAGAAATCCTGGATAAATCTTCGGTAGTATCCTGCCAAGCCTAGGAAACTCCGTATTTCGTTGACATTAGTTGGAGTCTTCCAGTCCATTATGGCCTCCAACTTCAAGCAGATCCATCTCAATCCCCTTTCTTGAGATTATATGACCTAGAAATATGACTCGGTCAATCCGAGATTTGCACTTGCTGAACTTAGCGTACGATCTCTCACGTCTTAGTGTCTCCAATACATCCTGAGGTGTTCTTCGTGTTGCTTTTCATCCTTCGAGTACACCAGTATGTCGTCGATGAAAACAATGACGAACTTGTCCAAGTACTAATGGAATACTCGATTCATCAAATTCATGAAGATCTGCGGGGCATTCGTCACTCCAAAAGGCATGACAAGAAACTCATAATATCTACACCTTGTCCTGAAAGTTGTCTTTGGGATATCACTCTCTTTAACTTTCGGTTGGTGATAGTCCGACCTCGCATTGATTTTTTTTTAGAACACTATGCGTGTTTCAATTTGGTCGAACAAGTCCTCAATTCTCGGGAGAGGATATTTGTTCTTGATGGTTAATTGGTTTAACCCTCTATAATCGATACACATTCTGAGTGACCCATCCTTCTTTTTCACAAAAAGTACGGGTGCTCCCCAAGGTGACACGCTTGGGCGGATGTACTTTTAGTCCACTAATTCTTGCGATTGCTCCTTTAGCTCTTGAAACTCCTTAAGTGCCATTCTATATGGTGACTTTGACACGGGTGTAGCACCGGGAGTTAAGTTGATGGTAAATTCTACTTGGCGGTTTTGGTGGTAATCCGGATAACTCTTCGGGAAAACGTCAGGTATTCTCTTACGATTCGTACTTGACAGGCGGGTTCGTATCATTTACCGTTGTTGAGATGCTGACTAAGTATCCTTGGTTTGTTTATCTGCGTAGTAGCTTCGTAGCTTTCATTGCGGAGGTTATCCTCACTCTGGCTAGGCCATTCCATTAAAGGCGAAATGCTGACCACTTGTTCTTAAATCTATTTTCCTTCTAAACGTCTTATGACGACTTTATCCTTCCTTAACTAATCTATTTCTAGGATTATGTCGAAATCTAGGGTAGGTCCGAAAAGAAAAGAATAAAATATATTACAATACATACGTATGATTCAAATTCAAAGCAAGAGAATCTCAAGTTTAACAATACGGTACTAAGTCAATCATGCATTGGAGCACACGGTAAAACCGGAACATACTGGCCGGTCACAGCGGCACGGTTGTCGAGCTCGGCGATGCATGTTAGAGAGGTAATAACACATATTGTAAACATTAAGATAAAAATATAACGGATATAATAGAATATCTCATAAAACTACGTGAGACTAACATACATATATAATTGATATGAGAAAGACAAGTTCTCAAAGTTTAAATGGAGAGACAAAGAGGCTCCAACGAAAATTTAAAGATGCGAGGCTTTAAAACAAAATAATTTAACTAAAATAGACATTACATATATATGGCAAAGTCAAGTACACGAGGGATACGAGGCTGCTATAAAAGGTCTCGGCTTGCTGAACAAAAGGGATTCGAATGGTTTAAGGTCATAAACTAGAAAGAAGAAAATAGTGGTAATGTATAAAGAGAAAATAACAAGTGCTCACATGAAAAGATAAAACCAAAATATAAGAAAGCAAGTAAACATGTAGATTTCACGTTCATGCGCAAGTAAAGTTAGTCAAGGCAGCGTATTTTCCTTTAGAACATTTCTTTTACGTAGTTAATTGTTTGAGATTTCATGTTCCTTGTTGGTTGTTATTCACTTGTAAGGGTTTTATTATTCAATCTTTTGCAAGACGTCGCATACCTTGAGGCTTGTTCCCGGTTTGCATCTTTGTAGACAACCTCCCACAAGTAACATTTTCTAAAGTTCAAAATTATAAGGATTGAAGTTTATCTATTTCCTAAGTAAAATTTTGAAATCAAAGGTAAATAATTATTTTGGTCCGAAGGTTTTAACATAGGCTTGATACCACCGTAACGCCCGGAATTCGTAAAGTTGACCCTCGGGGTCCGACGTCCTAAACCCGAGTCGTCACTTAGTGAAATATAAAAATTGAGCCAGAAAATTTCTTTTGAATAACAACCAATTAAGTTGCAGCGGAAAAATTTGTAAACGTTTTACTTAGTGAAGAGGAACTCTTTTAAAATAAAGATCAATATCTACTTTGATCAAAACCATCCGCGAGTACAACTCCCGGGGAGATAATAGCTAAAAAAATTATTAAAGTATTCGTTACAAAAGGTTGAAAGTTACTAAGACAATTTTATTTATTAATTAAGAGAGAGTGGGAAGCGGTCGTCTACCGCAGCCTCCCGGGCCTCATTCTCGCAACCCTGAAAATATTAAGTTTGGGAGAGTGAGATAGGAATCTCGATGGGTAACTTTGTATCTTTGTTACACAGTTGACAGAAATCCCGAATATAATTGAATCTTTTACTCTTCTCTTATCTTTAGTTATGCGTTGCGGCATTTAGCCCATTTTGTGCGAGGTAATCTTGATTTATAAGATTTTCATCCTTTAACTTTATTCGATTAAGAGATTCATCTTTCTTTGCGGCAGTTAGTATATATATATAGCACATTTGAGATGGCACGCTAGTGCGTCCGATCCCGTAATCACATTGTGGAATGGCACGTTTACACGTCCGAGACCCGTAATTCTCGGCCGAATGAGGTGGCTATAGTGGCATTTCTGCACACTCTCCACACTCTTTACCATCCTTATTGCTCCCGTGAGGTGGCTATAGTGGCATTTCTGCACACTCTCCACTCTCTTCACCATCCTTATTGCTCCCGTGGGGTGGCTATAGTGGCATTTACTGCACACTCTCCACACCCTTTACCATCCTTATTCCTCCCGTTTATATAGGGCTTCGCCCTCTGCGAGATCTATTGATCAATAGAGATAATAACTCTCGTATGTAACATATAAAAACAAATAATCAAAGTAAAAGAAATTCGTTCTTGTATATTCTGATAGTTAGGAGTTGTGCATTTTCATGCTTTTGAGTTGTTTGCGTCTTTCGGAAGAAGCTGATTATGTTTGATTCGGGAAAAGCGACAACAGTCCATATAACATTAACTAGCTATACGAGATAGTGTCACCCACCTGGAGAACTTTTAAGAGAAAGTTTAACTTCTTGATTGCTTAATCCTCTCGTACAAAAATCTCGGTCTCTGGTTCCGACCGTACTCTACCTAGCACAATCCGTATGTTTAGTTCGGCGATCTTTTGTCCACCGAAAACTTAGGTTCTTGATCTTATTGTGCCTTCTAAAACTAGGCTTTCATGAAGAAGAGGTACTTTATTTTATTAAAAGCTTCTATGGGTTTAATCCTATGTCCAATCGGCTTTGTTGGTGTACTACAGTTTGTGGGTCACGAATTTGGGACTTTCGGTTCCGTTCATTTTCAAGAAAACACGTAAGACACTCAAGTATATGCATTCATAAAGTATCACATATAACATTTGATATTCAAACATGCATTTCATTAAAAGTTTTGGCCATTTAATTTGTCAAGTACTAGACAAAAGAAGAAAGCGATACCTATACATGCATAAATGAAATAAAATACTTAGACTCGTTGGAAAATTATGAAATTTGAATATGTTGTACATCTTTCAGTGTAGAACAAAGTTTATTAAGGGTCCAAGTTCATTTGAGTTACGGAATTATAGCAGTTTTTGTAATAAGTGTTCTAAATTTCTGTTTCGGCAAAAACAGTGACCTTAACTTATAAAATCCCTAACTCTCTGAAGGAACATCCAAAAATTATGAAATTAAAACATGTGATGCATCACTCAAGTATGAAAAACTTTCATTCAGGGACCCAAGCCATTTGACTTACGGATTCTGCCCAGATAATTCGTGAACATTCAATCCATCGTTTGGCTTGGTTACTGGACATGTCTTACGATAAAATTCATAACTTATTGGATAATTGTTTACAAATCGCCAAATTTAAGACACTTGTTATAAACAGATTTTAGGTCATTCATGAATTTTTCCATGATTTATACAATAGTCTAACTGGAAAAATAAATTCGTGCAACACAGAATAACCCTATGCGTTGAACATCGACCATGTACTCAGAAAACGAATTTTATCTCATAAAGTAAAAAACGAAAAGTTATGATTTTTGAATATGATTTACAACACATAAAGGGGAACATCCCAGAGTTTTCCTAGAATTTTATAACCATCAGAAAGGGAAGAAATAAAAGAAATTATTCACTGCTCCCAGTTTCGGATCACTTCCGACACATAATCTTTCATGATTTTATTCTCAGTCTACAAAAATCCAGTGGCCACGAAATTTTAGTATGTTATTCTATACTTCAAATACTACATCTAGGAATTTTCTCATGATTTTTAAACGGGTGGAAAGGGTCCGAATAAATTTTACAAAAACGGGTCAGTGGGTAGGGCTTGATTTCGACAGTTTCATGTTTCAAGTATAACTTCACCATTTTGACTCCAAACACCAAAATTCCAACTCAAGTACTCCATATAAGATCATATCATGTAAAAAGAAGTTCTTAGGACCTCATATAATATTTTTACTGAATTTCTAAGCTTAAGAAGAAGAGTAAGACTTAAGAGGGTTTGGGACTTACCCTTGGAGATTTTCTTCTTCCTCTTGAGAGCCCCAAGCTTTTTGGTTGTGTGGGAAATGAAGAGGGGATCCACTCTATTTATAGAGGAGAAGGAGGAGAAATGGCCGGTCAAGAGGGGTGGGAAAAAGGGGGTAACTAGGTGGTAATAGGCATAAGGCTAAAGAAAACTAGTCCTAGGTCTTAAGTTTAGGATTTTGGCTAGGGATTTCATGTACCATCAATATTCTCTCATTTAAAGCTCCCATGTGCACGAAAATTTGGAAGATTTGGGCTGCCATTTGGTAGTCTAATTTCTAATACAGTGGTGTGACATCGTTGTTGAGTTTTCGGTATTTTTTGGTGCGAGGTTCGGCTCAGAAAATTTATTAAAACGCGCGATGGGTGAACAAACATTTTTCTTAGGGTTTTCATGAGTGTTTCTCACCTTTAAAGGACTATTGGTAATTAATCATTATTAAACAAATCCGGATTATGGATGTGAGTTCGAAAAGTATCGGTAGATTTTTGGGTTGAAAAACCGTTCGTCGATTGGAGAAAAATTAAAGAAAACCACATACGAAATTGGAATAAAATAAAATGATCCCTAAACTTAGGAAATTAAATATAAAATCCTATAATTTGTTTTGGGTTATTACATATTTTGTTAAGAGTTTTGAAGTTTAAGTGACCAAGTCGTCATGCATACACCCAACTTAAGTCATCCGAACTCTTAGCAACAAGACAAGTATCTTTAGGACAACTTTAGAAATTGGCAACATAAATGTTACCTTGTCTTACTCCAGCCAATAGAATATTTTCATTGATACCATCTAGAATATAGCATGCATTATGAGTAAATTTGACACAAAACCCTTTATCACAAAATTGTGAAACAGGATAGTAGGTTGTGCTTCAATCCTTCCACGTAGTAAACTTCTTGAACTTGAACATCTCCAATCATTAGTGTTCCTACACCTTTAGTAAGTCCAAAGTTGTTATCACCAAACATCACTCTTGGTCCATCAATGGTTTGATAGTTAGAGAGAAGTCTTCTTTCATAGGTCATGTGCTTGGAACATCCACTATCAATGTACCAGATGACCTCAAGAATGTCTCCTCTATCAACTATCTTCTTATCTTCCTGCAATCACAAATTTATTGCTTAGGTACCCTTTGTACTTTGGGTCCTTTCATGTTAAGTTGACTCTTAGGAATCCAGATAAAAATATCAATGTTCTTTAAAACCATAGATTGAAGCTTGCATCCATATCTATCTACTAAGATAAGACTTTCAAGATCAATCTTATTTAATTGATCTTTTGAAATTGTCTTAAATCTTGGTAAAAATGGATATGATTTGCTTCTTCCATCAAAGCTATTATATCTAGGATAGATCTTTGATTTAGTCTTAGGTTTAGCCTTAGGAGTTACTTTCCTCGTCTGGTTTTCTTTTGAAGTATCGGATGAGGTAATTAATTCCTTTGGTTTCAGGGACTGAATAAAGTTTCTACCTTAGGTTTAATTGCTTTGACAAAGACTCTAGGTTTTATAGGATCATTTTTCTTATTCCTATCAAAACCTAATCCAGCTTTTATCACTAGACTTTTGTGACGAATTGAAGATTTTATCTATTGTGGTTTGAGAATTATTCATAAGTCCTAACTTGAGATTTAATTCTCTGTTAGTTCTTTTATAATTCTCATTCTCGGTAATAGATATTTGAAAATTTTATTTTTAAAGAACTCAATTCCTGTTCTAACTTATCTGTCTTATCGACAAGGTACTGGTGATCATCTCGATCTGTCATTCCCCTTGAATGTACAGTCTGGTTTCTCACTTTCCTTAGTTTGATTGACCTTAGTTAGATCGAGAAATTTGATCCTTTAAATTAAGATTTTCGGTCTCTATCTGTTTATAAGCGAGATAGAGCGGTCTCCAAATCTTTCAAAAGTTTATCAATAAGGCAGGATCGATTTCGAGATAAGGTATACTATTATCGATGATGAATAGTAATGTACCTCTTTAGCCATTAGACAAATGTCATCATCGACCCAAAATCGAGATAAGGATGAAGATGATGATGTCTCACGAGCTTCTTCTTTCTCGGCTAGGAGAGCTCTGCGGTCGGCATACCTTCTATCTCTTTTCTTCCTCTTTTCTTCTCTCTCTCTGCAGGGAGTGAGTTGAGGACAATCATAGCTGTAGTGACCGGTTTGCTTTGCATGTATAGCATATATCTCCTCTGTCTGTTTTTGGACTACTATCTCCTCGTCTCGATAGGTGACTTATGACTTCTTGGTGATCCTTCTTTTTATCATTATCCGAGCTCTTTTCATCCCCTGTCTGATCTATAGTTCCTTCGACCTAATCTGTCTCTTTTGTTTCTTTTGTACTTCATCTTGATCTTTCATACCTTTTCAACAAAAGAGCCATTTCCTCTTTTATGGACAAATCGGATGCTTTAGAGATCTTTTGCATTCATCTTGATGAACAAATGCTACTTGTTTTCCAGATGTAGATGACTCTGCCTCATTTTCTTCATCTTCAATGTGAATGTCGTATTCCGAGTGCTTTAAGATGAGAAAAAGAGTGTGATGTGATATTGATGACAAATTCTCGTGTTGCCTTGAGAATATTAGCTCTCTCTCTCCATCTTTTGCTCAAAGATCCGAGTATCTTGTTGTTAATTTCGTTCTCGGTGTAAGTCTTACCCAAATCGGCTGCTTTGTTCACAAGATTAGTCGGTCTTACGTCCAATTGATCCACAGTTTCACCATCCTTCATTTTGAACGTGTCAAATGCATGTAGAACAGATCGTAGCTTATTTTCTTTGATCTGTTCGAGATCCTTCACAAATTCCAAAGCAAGAGTCTCCCACATTTCCTTGGCGCCTTGCATCTCTTAACCTTTTCAATCCAATCCTTGCTCAATGTTTCAATAATTTCGGTTCTTGCAACTTGATCTAAATTGTGAATCTTCCTTTCATCATTAGTGAGTTACGAACTCTTCTTTTCTGTCGACTCTTGCTTCAATTTGAAGTAGTACCATCACTTGTGCCACCATGATAAAACTTGATAGGTCCTTCCTCAAGAACCTCCTCCATTCTCATGAATTGCTTTAAGATGGTACTCCATTCTAAACTTCCAAGAATCATACTCTTCTATGGAAAAATCAAGCAAACTCCTGGATTTCTTGCTTTTCACAGAAGACATGATAATAAAAAACAAAACTCACAAGATCTAGTTAGTAGAACTGCTAGTGAAACTGCAGATTATCAAGAACACAAATTCGGGATCTTAGTTAAGACCTAAAATTAATATCGAAACGACTTAACAACGCTCTGATACCACTTATTGGTCCCGGAATGTTGAGTTGATTAAAACCTTGAGATAGCCTTCTAGAACAAAATCTAGAAAGGGGGTTTGAATAGATTTTGTAGATTTTTTCCGAATCTTTTCTAAATCAATTCAAAATATCAGATTAAGCACGGCGGACAACAATTTTAAACTCAACTTTTAACAAGATCAAAAGCAATGCCGATATTCGATTTTAGCTAAGATTCTGAAATTTAATTTTGAATAACAAATTGTAACTTGAATAGAAATTAAAAGAAAGCGATAAAGAACACCGGATTTTATAGTGGTTCGATTATAACAATCCTACATCCATTCTCCTTCTCCAAACTTGAAGAAGGGTCTCCACTATTGCTTACTTACTTACAATCTTTACACTTTACAACTTGATCTTCAATTCTTCAAGAATACTAACTAAACTTCTAAAATCTAAATCTAAGAATGAGATGTGTTTTTGAAGATATGAAGTGAAGTGTTCTACAAACACTTAGAAAACTCTTTTTGAAAATTCTTTGTGAATTGAATAGTGAATGGTGTGAAAAATCAGTTGGCATAAGTGTATTGAAAAATAAAATCTAGACCTATTTATAAGTCTGAAAAAGGCAGTTAGTTTGTTAGTCAATTCTAACAAGCTGAAGCTACTCAACAAACTTAATCTTGGAAAGCGCACTTGACCTCGGCTGATTTTTCCTACTGCTGCGGTGACTTGGTGAAGACTCGCCTTTCTTATTTTACTCGGCTTGTCTTGACCTCGTCTCGAGCTCTTCATGATCGTCTCCTGCAGATGACTAGTTTTGAGCTTGTCTCCGGATGACTTGTAACTTTAGATTTCGGATCACCTAATCGGCTCTAGACCTGATCGATCGGCTTAGTTCCCGAACTTTGACTGAGCCGTTTATTGACGTTATGCTTGACTAGATTGATCTTTTAACTCATCAAAACTCTACTTGGTCTAACATATATTTTGAGCTTGCATTTTAATTGTGGGACTAATTTGTGCTAATTGAGATTATTTGTGCGGGAACTATGTTTAGGGAGTTGATGGCCATAATTATTCGGATGCCGAAATCCAGAGAGAGAGAGGAGGCGATCCGATTTGCGCATAGGATGCCCGCTGAATTGGGAATTCAGTGGGATGATTATAAATGGAGGAAGCATATCATCCTCTATACCGAAATTTGTATAAGAAAGTGGTCAAGACCAGATTGGTAGATCATAATTGCATGCTATCTATGGGGATTAAGGATGATATCCCTCGACTTTTGAGCAAGTAGGCAAGGGAGGCTTCTTAGCCAAGAGGCCTCGGACCCATCTCGGACTCACTCTCGAGTTCCTTTGCACGGTTAAGGTCCACAAGGCCGGGGAGGCAAAGTTTGCTAGAAAAATCACTTTTGAGCTCATGGGGAATGAATATGAGTTGATTTTGGACGAGGTCAACGAGATCCTTGGTGCGCCCACTGACCACTGACAGATCATTGCTCAACATTAGGGAGGAGTACAATGCGAAAAGTTACGGAGGCGTATTTCGATTCGAGGGAACCGAGCCGGCTGAGTTTGTTCCTAGGAAGTCTAAGAGCACGTACATTCGGAACCGGTAGTCCGATACTTAGAGAAGATTCTCGCGAGCACCATATTCGCGAGATCGGAGGAGGAGCCGTGGTATCTAAGGAGTTGTACGTCTTGTGGTGCTTCTTGCATGGAGTGAGATTCAACGCTGCCGCATTCCTCTGCTACTTGTTTAAGAGAAGCGGCGAGCACGAAATTCAAGAAGATTAACTTTGGTGGAATGATATCTTGATAGTGAGCATCTCGGGATCCATACTCACAACCTTGCGGCATTAGATGGTCCAGATCTTACTACCGATACTATACGATGCATGAGGACACTTGATCGCATCGGTAGGGCATGGTGTTTCCAGCGGCACCACGGTGGCGATTCCCTCTTCCTAATAAGAGGTTGGCGGCGGTTTTTGGATCACTTTGCTTTTGTGACCATCAATCCTCGCATGTGGTCACGGCGTCACTGCCGATGCCATAGATGATTACGAGAGAGCATGGGGATGTTCTCCGAGATGAGGGGGACGACGATGATAATGATGGCCAGCGATCGAGTTCGGATTCTGATTCGATGATGAGGGTGTTGCGGTGAGAGCAGAGGCCGAGGAGGAGGATGATTCGAGGCGAGGATGACGAGGAGCCGGAGCGGGAGGAGCCACTGTACGGATGGATGAGGATTACCAGTAGGAGATCAACATGTCTTGGCGGGGCCGAGATGAGGAGTAGAGAATATGAGGTGGGTAGTTCATCTCGGAGGCCGTGGGTATTGACGGAGCAGATGTGGGCGGATAGTCGAGGATGCATATTGAGAGCTGACCCGCCGGGATGAGATGTACCGGATGATGGAGGAAACCCGTAGATTCAATGAAGAGGCGGGAGGATGCGGGAGGAGTCACCGAAGACTCAAAATGACATGTATGCCCTCCTACAGCGGATGAGCTCGTGGAACTTCGGGCCGAGCTACCCTCCTCCACCGCCACCGTCGGACTATTAGGGCTATCCCCTATTCCTCATTCCCTCTACTTAGTTTTTAGATGCTTATCTTCTTGGTGATTGTACTCTTTATTGTGGGGATTGTACTCTTGATTAACTTGATGATTTTGATGTTTTGGATTGTTGATGATTTTATTGATGCTATGATTCTCTTGATCTTTTTGAGCTTATTGTCTATTGATGATTGTGATTTGATGATCCTTTGGATTCCTTATTCCTATAATTCTATATTCTTTGATTTATCTTGAGCTTAATTGTGGATTCATTGATATATCTTTTAATATTATTCTTGATGTAGTGAGTATGCTTGGATTTATGTACATGAGCACTTGTGTTTGATTTGCAAGACTTATTGGATTTTGACTTGATCATGAGTAGATTTGTAGCTTGATGCTAGCTTTCTTGATTTATCATGTAAAGATGAATGTGAATGATGATACTTGATTCATTGCTCAATTTAAGCCCGTGAGCTTTTGTGCCTTAATAATCGTACATCTTATACGGTTGATTCGATATTCTTTGTGAGTGCATCATTCATGATTTGTATGCTAGAACTCGCCACTAGACATGTTGATATTGATCTTTGTGTGAGGTCTTGAAAGTGATAAGAGGCCATGTTTGATATGATTAGTCACTTTGCCAAATATTTTCCCCACCAAATACATTTGATTTCCTTAGTAAGCCATGTTGAGCCTTATGATCCATATTCTTTGGCAAGCCAAGTGAAATTGAAACCATTTTAGCCTATTTTTATGAGCCTTTCTTGTCCTATATTTAGTTGAGCTTGAATGTTGGCTAATGATGGTGATTTGATTGCTAAGTGTGGGAAGATGATGAGCTAAGTGATGGATAAAGCATAAAAGAAAAGCAAGGTTGTGAAAAAGTGACATTGAAGTGAAAAGAATATTCAATTTGTGAGCTTAAAAGAGAAAGCTCAAGTGAATGATGGATTGATCATTGAAGTTCAAAAGAAAGAGTGTTACTAGATGAAAAGAGAAGAGAAGTCTTTTGTATTGATTAGCTTACATTCAAGTCTCTACTACTTAGTCACTCTTATCCAAAAACATCCCACCTTTCCAAAGAGCTTACATTACAACCTAAGAGAAAGACCTCTTTGATTCTTGATTGATCATAAGTGATTTGGATTGAGATTAAGTCTTTTGGCAAGCATATGGTGTGCAAGTTTGTGAATTTGATGATTGAGTGCTTTATACCTTTATACACTTGAGTGAAGAGTGAAACACTCCATGGAAGGAGCAATGTGTTGAGTATTTGATTGAGCATTTGTTTGAGCATGATTCATCTTAATGGCTAGTGGATAGTTGCATTGATACTTATGTTCATTGATGAGTTCGATTGTCTTTGAGTCCGTCTATAGTGTCATGTGACATAATTGCAATCAATTCACTCCTTTGTTCTTAGTTTTTACGTTGTTCGAGGACGAGCAACAATTCAAGTTTTGGGGGTATGATTGGAGTGAATTGATACATGTTTTTAGGGCTTATTTTAGTGCAAAAGTGAGCTAAAGTGTGATTTTTGTGCCTAAATGTGAAAAGTATCACTCTTTTGCCTAAAAGTATTACTTTGTGAGTTTTTGATGTTTTCCGTCCGTTTTGCAGGTAAATCGGTGGAATTTTGCCAAAGCAGGAGTACCGTTATTCTTAGAATGAAGAGACGAACATACCGGGTAGCGGGGTCGGGCCGAAGCCCTTCTCGATAAAATTGCCCTGGTCTCGAGCACGGAGTCGAGGGGACATGGACCTCGACTCGAGGGTCAGAGTGGAGGGAAAGAATTTCAAAATTGTAGAAATCTCGACTCGAGGGAGGAGCCTCGAGTCGAGGGATGGAAAATTGGCGGGATCTCTTGAGTCGAGGGCTGAGTCTCGACTCGAGGCGGGAGGAATTTTGAAGAAGTTTGTTAGCGATTCTTAGGCCTCGACTCGAGGGCACAAGCTCGAGTCGAGGAGTGCTAAAAGCGAAAATTACACGGTTTTAAAGCCCATTGAAGCCAAAGCAGAGCATAACTTGATTCTAGCGGTTTAGAGCAGTTTCCAGGATGTTCCTTAGGCGAATTTCGCACTTTGTAGCTTGATTTCCATTGTAATTGCCATAGATTGTTAGAATTAGATTAGATTCTACTTTTAGTCCATTATATTAGCATTTTGATTGATTGTAATTGAAGATTCCAGCTGTGATTTGGGAGTAGAGGAGTTGAATTGAAGCATTGTAGAAGATTAATCATTCCTATTTTTGTCTATTGAAGTTCAATTGGTGATGTTCTTACCCTTTGCTCTCTTTAATTCATTACTTGTGTTGATTAGATTGTTAATTGCTTTCTTAGATTTTCTACCCATGGCTTTTGCTTGTAGCACCATGGGCTAATAGCTTTGTGCTTGGGATAATTGAAATTAGGGATGAAGTGATTGTCTCATGCTATGATTGTTGATAATTGTTATCAATTGAATTAGCTTGCTTCCTAATTGTGATTCTTAATTGTGCTTCATGAAAAATTTTCTCTTTTGATTAATGGTAGTGTATTTGATCTTGCATATTAGGTGTTTGATATATTATTTGCATAATCTTGCCATTTAATTTCTTGCATTTTTATAGAGCTTTTAGTCCTATATCTTGTTGCAACTTTGGCCATCTAGAACTTTTATCCTTGAATTTCGTTTGCATACTTTCTCCCTTGGGTTCGATATTTTGTGATTGGTCTTAAAAGCTCTTGCCCTATACACTCCAATCACTTGGGTCATTCTTCTTCTTTGCTCTCTTCTCCATTCTTGCTATCGGATCGAAATGGGAATATTTTCTTGAGAATCGATGTGTTGGATGATGTGTCAACATTAAGAGTGACACTTGGTTCCGATGGGTGCAACAAGCTGGTTCGAGTGGCTGGTTACGAGGCTTGGCTTGGTTCTCCAGCCAGCCTCTACACTTTTCTCGTATTGAAGTCGACTCAAAGAGTTGAATGGATCTGGAAGACATTCCTTCTTCATTCATCTTTCCCCTCTTAACGAGCTTTGAGTAGTTCACTCTCATTACGAGACCTACTCGACCTTCTCCTAGCTTTAGCGGGCTTCTCTTCCTCTTGGGTTTCTTCATCTTCTTAGCGGCAACACATGAGTCGGTGGAATCATTTGCCACATTCTCATCCATGATCGCATCATCGATCTCGGCTATTGTCCTGATTGACTATGTCATCGGCAACTGGATTGCGGCGTCGGTAGGTGTAGTTTCCATAGGAGCAGTAGTAGGAGCGAGGGTTTGAGTGGAAGGGTTTGGTGTAGGTGTGGCATTCTCATCGTATGCAAGGAATTTGAAACATCGATTTGGATTGAGCCTACGGCTACTTTGTTGGTGGTTGTGGAAGGTTAGAAAAATCACGGACGGTGGCTCGAACATTTGAAGGGCTTGTGGAAAATGGGAAGACAACGGTTTGAGGAAGCGGGTTATGAAGCAGTAGATGTGGCCGTTGATGGTCGGCAAGCGTTGGTGACATCAGCGGATGAAGGGTTTTGAGCAGCCATGGATGCAAGAAGATTCAGAGGGTTTGAAGTCGATGAGTTTGAGGAAGTGTTTGAAGGAAGGTTTGATTTTTCCGCCATTTTTGATACTTAAACCAAGAATAAAGTGCTAAAATTAAATGAATTAAAATAGCAACTTTAATCTAAACCAAGCAATAAACAAGTGTTATGCCAAATATCTCTGAAAATCGGTATACACTTTGCTTGAGCTAAGTTTCTAAGTAAAGAAGACACATAAATTCGAAATCTATAAATAGAAAAGAAGAAGAGAAGTTAAATGATATTAACCCACTAAAAGGAATCCCTAAAAATAAGGAATATGGAGATAATGATACTTCCATGCCCAAAATAACCGTCAATCTGATCTATAAAGCTCGAAATAATTAAATAAATTAATTAAAAATAAACATAACACAATACTGAAAATAACGGGGAAGCTACCATGAGGAAAAAGTCAAAATTCAAGAATTATCACATAATTAATTAATTCGACTTATATAAATAAAGCTGAATCAAGTAGATGTTGTAGACAATGTGGCACACATACACTTCAACATTGATTTTTCAATGTTGCATTTTATATATATTTTTTCCAGCTTTCACACACAATTCCATATTAATCCACCTTTTCAAAAGAGAACATCGTAGTCGCGATCTCCGTGTCCCATAGTTACTCGGCGGATTATGGATAAATTGATGTTATTTTTAATCACCTTTTGAAAAGAAGTCATCGTAGTAGCGAACTCCGTGCTCCATAGTTACTCGGTGATTAATAATAAACATCTAAATGTGTAATCTTATGTATGCATTTAAGAAGTGTATGTCATGTAAGTCACATAATCTTGATTCAAGTATATTTCACAAAGGATTTAACTAATTAATAGACAGAAACTCAAAAATATCAATTTTCTCATGACTTCTCTGATGTAGTCACAAATGTTGTAACATTTGCTTCAACATCCGTCACGGGATTTTCAGATTGTATACAAACCAAGAGATTTTCTAAGAAATGAAAACCTCTCAAAATCAAGAGCTTTAGTAAACAAATCAGCAAGTTGCTTATCGATTTGGGAATATATTCTAACTTCACCATACTCTTTTCTACAAGATCTCTTATAAAATGATGTCTTATACTTATATGCTTAGTAAGAGAGTGTTGTACAGGATTTTTAGAGATATTTATAGCATTTGTGTTATCACAAAAATAGTAAGGATATCAATATCAAGGCCATAATCACCAAACATCTTCTTCAACCACAAAAGTTGTGAACAACAACTACCTGCGACAACATATTCAAACTCATTTGTAGATTGAGAAACACAATTCTGTTTCTTGTTGTGCCATGAGATCAAATTGTTCCCCATATAAAAGCATCCACCACTTGTGCTTTTCCTATCATCAACATCACCTGCCCAATCGGCATCACTATATCCAATCGGTGTACTATTTGTATCTTTGGTGTACCATATACCAAGACCAACAGTCCTGCAACATATCGATTATTCTTTTCACAAAGATTCATGTGTGATTCCTTGGGATTTGCTTGGTACCTAGCACAAATACAAACACTATACATAATATCAGGTCTACTTTAGGTTAAATAGAGAAGACTACCTATCATGGATTGTACAATGTTGGGTCAACATCTTGTCCAACATTGTCCTTACACGGTTTCTGTGTGGATCCCATAGGAGTTTTCATATGCTTAGCATTATCAAGACCAACCTTTTACCAAGTTTTTAGCTTATTTACTTTGTGAAATAAAAATACCATCATTCATCTGTTTGATTTGAAGACCTAAAAATAATTCAAGTCTCCAACCATGCTCATCTCAAATGTGGCGGACATTGTTTCAACAAAGTCTTTCAACATGCTATCGATGTAGATCCAAATACTATGTCATCAACATAGATTTGTGCTATCATCAAATCTCCATCAACATGTTTGATAAATAAGGTTCTATCTGCTTCTCCTCTAATGAAACCAATCTGCAAAAAAAGTCGGTTAACTGCCATACCAAGCTCTAGGAGCTTGTTTCAAGCCATACAATGCTTTCTTAAGCTTATAGACATGATCTGGATATTGAGGATCTTCAAATCATTTTGGTTGTTCTACATATGCTTCCTCATTTAATATACCATTAAAAATGCAGCTTTCACATCCATTTGAAACAATTTGATTTTGATATAACATGCAATAGCTAACAATAATCTAATAGATTCAATCCTAGCTACAGTGCAAATGTTTCATCAAAATCTATACCCTCAACTTGAGTGTATCCTTGAGCAACTAACCTAGCCTTATTTCTTACTATGTTTCCGGACTCATCGGTTTTGTTCTTGAAAATCCATTTAGTCCCTATAACATTAGTACTACTAGGTCTAGGAGCTAATGTCCATACTTCATTCCTTTCAAACTCGATTAAGTTCCTCATGCATAACATTTATCCAATTCTCATCTTTCAAGGCTTGATTACATTATTAGGTTCCACAATAGAATGATAGCATTCGCATCAATTTTGTTATAAATGGAAGACATACATACCGACCTCACAACATCTCTTGAACTTACCTTTCTTGGTTTGGACAATCGACTAGAAGGGTGACTCTTTAAGATACTTTGGAAGCGGGTGTTTTACCTTGTTTGAAACTATCGATTCATCTGCTTTGAGATAGTGTGACTCACGATGTTGTACCATCAGTTGTAACATTTCCGATTCGGGTTCATCTGATGTATCAAGAAGGTCTATAACATCATCTTGACACTTCTACCTGCTAGACTTGTTGTATCATCAAAAACCACATTGAGATTCCTACATAGTGTCGGTTCTCAAATTATAGATCCTATAAGCCTTACGATTTCTAGAATAGCCTAAGAAGAATCCTTTATCACTTTTAGAATCAAACTTATGCAATTGATCTCTATCATTCAAGATATAACAAACACAACCAAACACATGAAAGTATTTTAAATTTGTCTTCTTATTATTCGAGAATCTCATATGAGGTTTTTGTACCATCGGACCTAACAAAGACTCTATTTACAATGTGACAAGCGGTGTTCAATGCCTCAACCCAAAACCTTTTAGAAAGATGTTTAGCATGTAGCATTACTCTAGCCATCTCTTGTAAAGTCCTGTTTTTCCTTTCAGCAATTCCATTTTGTTGTGGAGTTTTTGGTGATGAAAATTCTTGGACTATACCTTTCTTTTCACAAAAGTTAGAAATAAACTATTTTCAAATTCCCTACCATGATCTGATCTAATCCTACTTACTTTCAAATTATAAGCAATTTTAAACCTTTTATATATGATTTTGAAAGCGAAAGGTATCGATTTATCTTTAAAATCAACCCAAGTATACCTTGAAAAATCATCAACTACCACAAGAGAGTATCTTTTTCCTCCTAAACTTTCTGTTTCCATAGGACCCATCAAATCCATGTGAAGTAGTTCAAAACATCGTGTTGTGGTGCGGTGTGACAACATCTTGTGTGACACTCTTACTGTTTACCTTTTTGACAAGGACCACAAATTGTAGTCTTGTGAAATTTCAGCTTTGGTAAACCTCTCACGGCTCCAACTCGATTAATTTTTGGATATTCCTAACATGCACATGTCCAAGTTTTTGATGCCATAAATTGAATTCATCATATTTGGCAAAGTTGCATACATTGTTAGTTCCAATGAGATAACAATTATCTATTGACCTATGACCAGTCATTAGACATTCATTATTATCATTCAAAACATAACATGAATTTTTATCAAACTTGACATGCAAATTGTCATCACATAGTTGATCGATACTAATCAAATTAGCAAGCAATCCTTCAACATGCAGTAACATTTGACAATTTAGGAAATCCTTCAACATTCAAAGTTCTTTTTCCAACAATCTTGCCTTTTGATCCTCCACCAAAAGTGACATTTCCACCATCATAAGGTTCATAATTAGACAAAAATTAATTTATCCAGTCATGTGCCTTGAGCATCCACTATCAAAATACCATAAACCAAGAACACATGCTTTTAATGAAGTATACACAACATTACGGGAGACCTTAGTGTTTTGTGACTTCGATGTGGTGACACCGAGGGTAACATTCTTTTAGCCATCAAATCATTTTTCAACTTAACACGGTGAGGGCGTATATGACCTTTACGAGCAATAATGACACACAAACTTCTTTTAAGACTTCTTACCGGTATCATTTGTTTTAACGAAGATTTATCCTTTGATTTATATCCTGCCTTAACAAATTTTATTGGTTCTTTAATACTTACGAAGTTTTGTCATTTTTATAACCTAAACCCGGTAGTATCAGATTTACCAATCATTAAAGCTTCTTTTAACACATCAGCACTCTTGGAGTATTTCTTGAAACTTAAAGTTGAATCTCTCAATCCATCTTTGAGTTTAGAAATTTTCAAGTCTTTCCTAGTCAAGATTACTTCAAGTTTGGTTAATGTTTAGAAATTTTCTAAAGATAAAGTTTTCGAGAATTTCATTTTGAGATTCCCATTTCTCAAGTAATTTCTTACATTACGAACCACAAGGTTTATTCATTATGTTATTCCTGAATTATCAACAAAGCCATTAAAAGCAGGTTCAATGATGATTCGACTCGGATTCATCTAATGTTACACCGAATGTTGTAACATCTCGTGTCAACATCGGAATCCAGGATCATGATCTAAAGAATCATCATAGTCTATTCTACCGAGAAAATGCAAATTTCTCATTTTTTGATCTTCATGCTCTTCATCGATTCATCACTCGAGTAGTATTAAAGTTCAATTTCTTTTTAAGCAAGGTATTAGCATATTCATTTGCATAATGTCCATATCCGTAACATACATTACATTGAGCAGGACTTTCTATAATCGGGGTCATAGTTGTCATACTGTTTTGCTTCCACTTCCACCACTACTACCAAATCTCTTTGGTTGAATAGTTTTACCTTTCCTCTCGGGTGTTTGTGGAGTATTGTTAATTTGAATCCTTGGTTGAATGTTGTTCCTCGTCACACTTGACTTCTTTTTCAAGAAAGCTTTAAAGCTGTCTTGTCAAGAGGGCAATGTTGTCATCATTGTCAAGACATAGCTCGGCAACATCATCATCATCTGCCTCAAATTAAGTCACAAATGATGTCTTTTCAAAGCACTTGAGGACAATTCTCCTTTGATGGCAATCATCTTCTTTGAATGCGGAGTCTCATCTCTCTGGTTTTAATTCATCTCATATGCCCGTAGTATGCTCACAAGCTCGGTTTGGCTCAACGTATCTGTATTCTTAGCTTCTTCTATAGCACAAATTTTTGCATCAAAACGCTTAGGTACGATGCGTAAAATTTTGTGAACTAACCTGGTGTTTGAGATAGGATCTCCCAATGATTGAGCTTCATTTGCAATCTCGGTGATCTTCCCATTGTAAGAAGAGATGGTTTCATCCTCCTTCATCCTCGGAGTTCTCGAACTTTGTCCCTAGCATTCGGAGTCCTGGATCTTCGAACACTTTCGAACCTTCACAATGATCTTGCAGCCTATCCCAAGCATCTTTTGCACATACAGTTTGATATGAGTTTGAACATGGTCATATCAATGCTACAAAGATGGCATTCAATGCTTTGGAATTAAAGCTTGCGGTTGTACTTTCATCATTCGTCCATTCCAACTCGCATTTGACAATGGTCTCTCCTTCAAAGATCTACATTAGTCCTTGGTGGTGTCCAACATGCTAGTACACTTCTCCAAGCACGTTCATCAATTGACTTGATGTACATCCGCATCCTCGGTTTCCAATAGGCATAGTTTGTTCCATCTATAACGGGAGGCCTAAGTGATTGAGGCAGTGGTTAATCCATTGCAAAGACAACACACTAGACACGAGGATCTAACTTAGTAACGTCAAGTTATGACTCTGGTGCCAACTCGAAGGTGTGTGTGTTTTACGTGATCGAGAGATTATTCTTGTCGATGTTGTAACAATGAGAGTAACACCGACAATTAAACAATGAAGACTTAGTCAAAATCTTTGCAAACAAGGATACAATTTTTCATAGATTATTTTAAATAATAATCTATGAGGAATCGATTCACTATGTTAATAATGAATACAAATCAAGTTGAGAACGATTCACAATTCGAATCTTCTAAATAAATCACTACAAGACCTAAACAAATATGTTTATGATCTAAAGCGGCTAAGTGTATGAAATACACCGTCAAAGGTGACCTATCTAGATATGTTAAAGAACACTGTCTACTAACAATCTAAATAGAATCTATTGTTACATGTGATGTGGCAACATCGGATGTAACGTAAACCGAAATAATGGCCCTATCAATCTGGATGCACTTATCGCACTCAACAGTCGATACTCGATTACTTCTCACGCAAGGCTCTTATAATTTGTTATTGAACAGCTCGTATTGCCTTGTTCTTCATTTTTGAAGCTTGACCATCTATTTATAGATGTCGAATACAACCTTCAAGAGCATCATAGATCCTTGTAGATGGATCTAGAAATCTCCTCATTCCCTACTATTCAGCTCGTGAATCTCGGTGGAAAACCGCCAAGACACTGCCTTTAATAACCACTATTAACTTGTAACCGCTTGATCTAGATAACTCCCCTTTATTCTTGATCCTTGTAGATCCTTCTAGAGTATTGGAGTCGATTCCGGATCGTCAACCTACGATCAACAACATCAAACACAACACTCAAACACAAAAAGTTAGTTGTTAGAAGAAAGGGCGAATTCTCGATGTCGCACCCGATGTTACAACATTGGTGGTAACACCAAAATGTTTAAATCAGTGACATCAACACGTATCAATGGTTTAATGCACAAAAATTGATTTTTTTGCCAAAACATGCGTTTGTTCGCAAGTGAAAATTTCGAATCAAGTTCTTTGAAAATTATATCAATGTTAAAAAAATTTCATTCGAACATTATATAAATGTTCGATTTTTTTAAAATTTTAATCTAAAATTTCAAAAGATTTTTCGAAAATTTGTTTAGATTTCGCATACATTTTTCTAAACTTTGTTAAATATTCTATTTTTTTTTTTGGAAATTTAGGTCTTTTTCATTTTTTTAACTCTTATTTATGCAATATATACGTTAAATATATTTTTTGTATTTTTCGTGACGGATGATAGGCTCCGGCCTACCACTTCTAACAAAAGAAAATGAAAAGTGACGAATGAACCACAAGTTTCAAACCACAACAACCAGAACCACAACAACCAAAAAGATACTCCCTCCGTCCCAGAACCTTTCACACTTGACTTTTTCAACGGTTTTGTGTGAGAGTTATTTCATAGTAATACGTTAACAAAAGTTATTTTATATGATCAACTAGCATATCATTCATATAAAATAACTTTTGTAAATGTATTACTATGAAATAACCCTCACACAAAACCGTTGAAAAGTCAAGTGTGAAAGGTTCTCTGACAGAGGGAGTAATACATTAAATTTTGAACATGATGATGATAAACAAATTGAAGAGGGATTGGTGAGGATTGAGGAGAGGATCACGAGAAAGAAAGAGGAAGGAAATGAAGATGGTGCTCGGGAACCCTTTCAACTAGTAACTCCACTTTGCTTTTCAACAATTTCCAAACACATGTTGCAAAATACATATGGGAGGGAGAAGAACAAGGTGTGCTCAAATTCCTCTCTCATGTCACCAACTACTTGCTTGGGAAATATTGAATCATATACTCGCCGATTTCATTCAAAATTGTTGAAAATTAGACGTGGTGCATATAAAAATGCAAATAAAAATTTGATCTCGGTTTTTGTTGAACGATGACATCCAGAGACTAATAGTTTTTATTTCCCTTTTGTAGAAATGACCGTTACTCTGGATGATGTTCACTACATCATCGGTTTACCTATTAATAAGGAAAAGGAAGAAAAGGAAGCTAAGGAGGCCGTTTGGGGTGTACGTGGCTCTTCGGTGAAAGCTGCCGTGGTTGAGGGAGACACTTACGGATATGATGACTTCGATGATGATGAATAGGTTTTGTATGCTGCGAGCGTATGTGTTGTACACGTTCGAGACCACTCTTTTTGCGAATAAGAGTGGTACTCATGTAAGTTGTTTTTGGTTGCGATATATGGAGGACATGGAGACATTTTTAGTAAGCTTGGGCCGTGACCACACTAGCCTATCTGTACAAATAGTTAGGGTTGGCATAAAAAATTAGTGTGAAGCGGATGAGTAGTTTCGTCACGTTGTTGAAGTTTTAATTAATTCTTCATTCTAACGTAAATTTATTTGATATGAATAGTTATTATATGTGTTATTGTGCAGACATGGATTTATGAACACTTTAAAACATTGATATTGCCTCCACATAAAGCCTACTTTTCTAAGTTTAAACCCCTATCATGCAAGTTATTGGCCCCTCGACCGAGTTTCACAAGATAATCTAGAAGGGGATTGAATAGATTATCTAAAATTCTTTGAATTTCAGATTAACTATTCAAGTTAGTCTTCTAAATTAATCAAAGTTCACAGTGGAAAAGTTTATACTTAACCTTTCGATTATTTGAATTCGAATCAAGAGAAAAATGAACAAAGCAGATAAGAAGATAGGTATGAAAGATAAATGTAGAAAGTAAAGAACACAAGATTTATAGTAGTTCGGATATGAATATCCTACATCCACTCTCCTTCTACAAATCAGAAGGTCTTCTCTTAGTTACTTACTTCCTTTCTTGACTTACCACTTTCGTAATATAATTCTTCAAATCTTCTACAAACTCTAACTTTTTCTATGAAGATGTGAAGATAAGGATGAAGATGTTCTATAAACACCTTCTAAAATAAACCAAGTGTAAAATCAGAATACTTCTCTCTAAGTGCATACAATGAGTAAATGTGCATCAAGTTAAGTTTGACAAGTGTCTAATCTATTTATATGATTTCTAGAGTTAGTTAATTAGTTAAAAATAACTTCAACCTCTTAAGCGATTCTTGGAATAACCGCTCCCTTCAACAAACTGATCTTCTTATGTTGCCATCGACTAACTCGGCTTTGATCTGCTTTTCTTATTCTACTCACCGACCTTCACCTTGTCTTAAGCTCTTCACAATTATCTTCTATCAAACGACAACCTTGGTGATCTACTTGAGATGATTTTGAGCTTTGTAGATCCTCGGTGACTTACCTCATCCGACCTCATCCGAACTACTAAAACTAAAACTAAACAGATTTCATTACTTCAGTTGTTCTATACAACTCAAATGGTCAGCCTATTTTACAAATATTTTCTAACTTATTTTAACACATCAAAATAAACTAAGCACATCCGATCTAATACAAGTACTCACTCGAAGCACATACACGTCCAAACCTCGACCGTGTCCAAAGTGTCCGTTCATTCAAAGAACGTTTGGATAATTTTGAAGTAAGTTAGGTAAGATTATTATTACAGTTTACACCTTATTTAATTTTATTGTTATTGTTATTAATGAAAAATGTCATTAATTTTTCAAGGTTAGGTTACAAAGCACCGAGTAAAATTCATCCATTTCATCTCGGTTGGTTACTATTGTGGCTATATTGTTTGTGGGGAGGTTGTAGAGTTGTACATGTCAAATCATGTTCTTAGACAATTCGAATATGTGCGAGATAATATTCGAGAAGCCACTTGCTACGTGCTAAGAGGGTGGTAATGAGAGTGAATGATTGCATGATTTTTAGGTGATTCTTTGCAAAAAGTGATGAAAAGTGTTATTATATGTGTTATAAGGTGTAGAGTATCACTCTTTTGAAAGGTATTACCTTGGATGAAAAATAGAGCATTGGTTAGATAGGAGCGATTACCATTCGGTTCTTAGGCAATTTTTCTTAGTTTCTTAGCCAATTTCACTTCCTAGTTGCTTAGATTCAAGTTCCTAGTTAGATTTCAATTAAATTGTTGATTAGATTAGAGTTTTATCAATTAGATTAGTCATTTGAAGATTGTATTACTGTTGAAGAGAAGTTTACATTGTTGAAGATTCAAGCATTCAATTCTTATTGCAATCGGCTAAATTGGTGATGTTCTTTCTATCTCTAAATTTCTATTTCTTAATTGCTTTGATAATCATGTTGATCATATTGTTTATTTGCTTACTCATGGCAATTTCTCTTTTCACCATGGGCTAATTCACTTGTGCTTTGGATAATTGAAATTAATGATGATTTGATTGCTCTTGCTATAATTGTTGATGATTGTTGTTTAATTGAGATAGTTAGTTCCCTAATTGTTGATGCTTATTGTGCTTCATACATGTTTACTCTTTTTGATTGATGTTTGATCACTCTAGCAACAAACGAGAGTTGAGCTAACATGATTAAGGATTAATCGGGTGATAATTGTGTATGATCGTATAAATTAGGTGCTTCGTAATTGAGAGATTCATTGCATTAAGAATACTCAAAATTAAGCATTGTGTGATGAATGAAGATATTATTGCATGATGTTCATGTAACGCCCGAGAATTTAGAATGCAGGCCCTTGTTGCTTAAACACTCTAAACTCGGGTTGTCACTTGGTAACTGAAAACCGAGCTTAAAAATTTCTTTTTGAAGTAATAAAGACAACATAAGTGTAAGAGTTTGACAGCGGAAGACTTGGAATATTTTCCAACATAATACTAAAGTTGCATTTATAATAATATTCGAAAGATAAATAGTTGCGTACAAAGTGAAACATCGAGTGATCCATAAAGGGTGTTCACTCGGCATAAGAATTTAAAAATATAATTCTAAGCGATTGCATTTTATTATGTAATATAAATATATTAGCATCATGTTTAGGGAATCCGTGTCACCGCGGCTCCGACCCCTCTTGATCGTAACTTTGAAAAAATATTAAGTTTGAGGTGTGAGATAAAAATCTCGATGGATAACTTTGTATGATGTTATACAGATTAGCGGTATGCCGAAAAAATAGATATCTCCCTTTTCCCATGATTAAATCTTTTACTTGTCATTTATTTAATTTAGGATTTGATCTTGTATACATATTAAATCCTGCTCGTTGAACTCATATCGGACGTACACTTGGGGGTACACTCACTAAATGCAGTCTTGCTTTCCATATACGAGATTAATAGAACTCACATCGAGACGTACACTTGGGGTACGCTCACCGAATGCGCCTTGCTTTCCATAAACGAGATTAATAGAACTCACATCGACGTACATTTGGGGTACGCTCACCGAATGCGATCTTGCTTTCTTTAAACACAAATAAATAAATACTAAGTCGTTAAAGGTTTTAAGGTGTTTAATTATTTTGCTTGAGAATACACCAACGATCCATATAACATTAACGGCTAATACGAGATAGTGTCACCCACCTTTTAACTTTATAGATAAATTAGAACCGTAATGAAGAGTTCTCAAATTTAGGAATAATAGGGACGTCCGAGCTCGACTTATGCCGCACTTCACTTAGCACGAGTTTTCTCAAAATCTTAGTGATCAATCATTCGTATGATTATTAATAAATTCTAAAAGAACTTTATTTCATTTGATTAACCCGATTAGGATTTTCTCTTAGTTTTGGGTTCGGTTTTCATGTTCGAAATACTTCTATAAATAATTGTGAAGGTGTGCGTAAGTGTTTTTGCGAGAATGT
Organism: Paraleonurus japonicus; assembly: GCA_030762865.1. Classification (NCBI taxonomy): domain Eukaryota; kingdom Viridiplantae; phylum Streptophyta; class Magnoliopsida; order Lamiales; family Lamiaceae; genus Paraleonurus; species Paraleonurus japonicus. Next base: position 27,582,614 of record CM061060.1, read on the forward strand.
TGTCACGAATGTTGGACAATCGAGAACAACACAGACGTAAATAAATGAATAGAAATACACAGGAAGTCTTAAACACTTTGCAAGATGGATATCAAAATTTTCGTATAGACTATAAATAAGTCTATACCGCCAATCGGCGTATTATCACTAGTAATTGTTAAGTGATACAATCGGTGAAAACATAAGCTACACCGTGAATGGATCAACGTATATAGCGACTAGATAATATTCAATCTAACCTATCACTAATACAAATAAAGACCCGATGTTGAGTGAAATGTTGGAACATTCACCAACGGAAGTATCAGTATGAAACTACAATAAATTCTATAATCTATGCCAATAGACTATGCTAGATTGTATTTCCCTCAACTTCAAGTTTTAATCTTCATAGCAGCCGTGTATATATAGATAAATCTGGACTCTTAATGCTTGAAGATAACTTCCACATCTCCCTTGAAAATAGGTAACTTCCATGTAACTTCCCCATGATCTTTATAACTTCTCTTTGCTTGCCTTTTCAAACGCATGACTTGATCGCCGTAAGTCTTCATTCGAGAATGAAAACAAGACATTGACCAAGACAAAACGTGGGTTAAGGGTTAGTGGAAGTGGAAGGGACGAATTACGATGTTGTGACGAGAATGTTGGCACATTACGAGTAACACTCGTCATAACATCAACAATCTCCCCCAATTCGGCCTTTCTCTTTGGAACACACACGATGTTGTACCATTGAGCGAGAATGTGTACACAATAGAGATAAGTAAATTAACATCAAGTAAATGACATCTCATTACTTAGCCAAAAACGAATAACACTTAAACATAAAACATCACTAAAACATAAATTACGAACATAATAAAGACTTAAAACATAATAATAAAAATAAAATCAGAGCTAACACAAAATAATAACACTTAGACGAACTAACATAAGTCAGTAGCTTAATCATAAAATAAAAATAAACAAACTAACATAAATCGAGCAATAGATCATAATGACGTAACACAATAAATCGAGCTTAAGACAAAAATATAAGAAACTTAAAACACAGACATAACAAATACTAGACTTAAACAAAATAAACTTAACTAAACACCAAATCAACATTAAGTTCAACAATATACCTAACATATAGGATAAGTTCGAAAAAACATAAACATAAACGAGAAAATAAATTGAGTCTTTACAAAAAGCAGATAAAACTTATAAATGAAGATTAGGAGAGGATTGGGGCATCGGGTATAACGGTTGCATCTTCATAAGTCTCGCACGAACTCCCCCTTTCTTCAAGCTTCTCCATCCTTGAAAGCTCCCCCTCGCTCAATGTCCCCAATCGCTCCATCCTCCGGTTACATCAACATCAGCATTTGCAACACCACCAAAGCATCTCCATCCCTAGCATCCGGCTCGGCGGCAATACCAAAGAACATCAAGATCGGCTTGAGCGGCAACATCGAGTCCTACTCCCCCTGTGACGGTAGAAAGTAGTGCTTCCCGAGACCTTTTTGTGCATCTCAAGGTTGCTCAACATACACGTGGCATTATTGATTGAATTTTCTGTCATAGCAATCTGTTCTCGGATGAATTGCGGCTGTAATTGCGGTATGTTGGCAGCGTGTGTGCCAACATTTCTCGGCACATCAGCTGGTTGATCGGTAGGAACTTCAGGTTCAGTGGGCATTAGGATCTCTGTAGGGCGAGATCAATTACACGTGGTCCAGTCCTCGGTACATGTGAGATTCCTAAACTCGGAGCAAAGCGAACTTATTATCTCTGAATTTTACCTCTCAAAACGAAGAGTGAGATCATCATAAAAATCGGTGGGATACGGCGTGAGTCCTTTACTTGATACTCTTCCGAATATGTCATCATATTGTCGAAAATTGTCTTCCCAAGGTTGAATCTTTGCAAGTGGCCAATCTTGTACATAAGTACACTTGTTCGAAGTAAGGGTAGTGGTGTTGGATGAGGGCGGCCAATTGTACACAATCAATTTGTGCAAGGCACTATACAAACTAGTGAGGACCGAGGAGTTCATCCTATATCTCCACACCTGTTTGACTCCCTCCGATGATTACACTTATCACTTCATCAAGGTTATCAATAGGAGGATCTTCATCATCCCTAGTTCTAAGAAAAGCTGTTAATCTTAGCGGGAGTAACCTCAATCACCTTTCCCTAAATTTGACCTTTCCATAATTCTTAGAATTGACCCTAGAAATACCGCCCTTCAAGTTGGCATAAAATTCATACACCCATTCAATCGGATACGGAGTAGCAAATTGAAGTGCAAATAGCAAAGACCTTTCTTCCGGATAACCAACTAAATTCATAGAAACAAAATCATCTATCTTAATTATCCTCTCTCCAACAATCAGTCTAGTTCTCAAAGTCCTAAACTTATCACTATCCACACCATTATAACTATCATCATAATCGAGATGAAGACATATTCGAGAGGAATCGGTATGTACCTCATCGAGATATAGCCTTACTTGCTTGGATGAAAAGGACTCGTGAGTCGAGGACGATGTGTCCATTGGTGTACCAACATCCTCCGGCACATCCTGCGGATCATTTCGCTTTTGCTTCTCTTCTCCAAACGAGCAGCCATTTACGCCAATGTTTGATTCATTTCTGAATCCTCGGTACTCCTCCTCGGGCTGAGCACCGAGCAGAGGCTTGACCACTTGTTTTCTTTTCCAAGCTTGTTTCTCGCATTTCTTCTTCGGATGAGTCAATCAAAGACTTGTATTGGCTTTGAAGCAATACCATCATCATGTTTCTACTTCTTCCCTTTCTCGCAGTAATTGACTCTTTTGCCCATGGTGCGGTAAGAACGCCCGTTTCGACCACGTCCCTAGAGCTCGTCGCCTTTTATCGAACGGTTTCAAAGCGAGCGGTGAGCTCACCAATGTCGGTCAGTCGATCGGCCGGGTCATCTCTTGGAGCATCTTGCGGTGATTGTGGCGATGTAAACACTAAGTGTTTGTACTGCTGAAATCAACCTCCACGTCGCCGACCTTGACAACGGGGTAAATCGTGCGCTTAGTGAGGGTTTTGAACGCATAGACGATTTGATCAAAAGTGGCTCCTTCAGCTAGCTCAACCGTCATTGGGTATGTTTCGAGAATCGGGCTTCTCTAGCTTCGCCGCTAATCGGATTTTGTGGCGTTCCGCCCAAAATCGGAGTTTCGTGGATTTTAGAAGGAATTTCAGTAGGTGGGAGAGGAACATCGATAGAGCCAACCCTAATAGAAGAGGGTGATGTTGGGCGAGATGCGCCAACATTCTCGGACACATTGTCGACGGCCATTGAAGGAAGAAGTCGAAGGTTTACGGAAGTAGAAGATGATGTTGGAGAGGTTGAGTGTTTGGATTGTGAAGGTGAGAGGTCTTTTCGATCAACCATATTAATCACCTGCAAACACTATTCAAATTAAATTAATAAAATAATAAATTTTAATATAAATAGGCTGAAAGAAAAACTTATACCACAAAGCATAATTAATAATACCTTTCGAATACTTGTGCTAAAATTCGAAACTTTGATAAAATGTATAGAACAAACCGAGTATTAAGGACCTTAAATAGGGAAGAGAAAGATTGCGAAGTTGTGAACACATCGAAGTTAAAAGATAAGATTTAATCACATCCCTAAAAATTAGGGCATTATCAAATGTTGGAAGTTTATTTCAATGACATGCTAAAAACCGCTTAATTCTAGATAAAATAACTACACAATTAAATTAATTTAGACTATATAATATTGCTGGGAACAATTTAAAATAAATAAATCTCCATAAAATAATATTCGGAAATTTTCAAACTCGTAGAGGTAAATATACATATGAGAACCAGAATGTTATTCACCGAATGTCGGCACACACACTTCTCAACACAGTTTTACATGAAATAAATTCATTTGTGTTGCACTATATTTTACTTTTTCCACTTATTCACATTGATCCATTTTTCCGTAAGAGATCATCATAGTTGTCGACTCCGTGTCCCATAATTACTCAACGGATTGTGAATATATTGATGCGTTCAAGTCACCTTTTGAAAAGAGAACATCGTAGTAGTCAACTCCGTGCCCCATAGTTACTTAGTGACATAGCATCTAATTGTGAGTTTATTTAATTACATTTGAGAGAAGTGTGTCCAGGACAATTTATATTAATCACGAGGTTCTAATACTATTTACACGAGAGAGTTCAAAAACACTAAATATTACAATACTTAGAAAAATTTAAATAAATTGTTCTAGTGTTGCTACAAATGTTGACACATTTGTCACAACACACAACAAATATATGTCTAATTAGTGCATAAACCTAGAGATTTTCTAAGAGAAGAAAACCTCTCATTATCAAGGGCTTTAGTAAAAATGTGCAATTTGCTTTTCAGTAGAAATGTATTCCAACTTTACAACTTCTTTTTCTACAAGGTCCCTAATAAAGTAGTGTCTAATACTTATATCTTTGAGTTAACGAATGTTGCACAGGTTCTTAGATATATTAATTGCACTTGTATTATCACAATAAACGGTAAGAGTATTGCTCTCCAAACCGTAATCATCGAACATCTTCTTAAACCAAAGAAGTTGAGTACAACAATTTCCCGTGGCTATGTATTGGATTCAGCCGTAGATAGGGAGACACAGGTTTTGTTTTCGGCTATGCCAAGAAACAAGATTGTTACCCATGTAAAAACATCCACCACTTGTACTCTTCCTATCATCACTATCACCTGCCCAATCTGCATCACTATAGCCAATCAAAGAACAATTAGTGTCTTTGCTATACCATATTCCATAATCACATGTGCTGCAACATATCTAATTATCCTCTTAACCGAATTCATGTGAGATTCTTTAGGATCAGCTTGATAATGAGCACATAAACAAACACTAAACATGATGTCCCGCCTACTAGAAGTCGGATACAAAAGACTACCAATCATCGACCTATACAATGTTGGAGTCAACATTTGTGCCAACACTGTCTTTACACAATTTTTGTGTCGATCCCATAGGTGTCTTCATGTGTTTAGCATTGTCTAAACCAAACCTTTTCACAATATTTTTGGCATATTTACTTTGACAAAAGAAAATACCATCCTTGCATTGTTTAATTTGAAGACCTAAAAAGTAATTCAAGTCTCCAACCATCGACATTTCAAAGGTAGTGGTCATTTCATGTACAAATAATTCAAGCATTTTCTCACATGTAGAACCAAACACAATGTCATCAACATATATTTGAGCAATCATAATATCATATCCAGAATGTTTAATAAACAAGGTCCTATCAGCTTCACCTCTATAAAAACCGAATTTAACTAGAAAATCGGTTAATCTACCATACCATGCCCTAGGTGCTTGCTTCAAACTATATAAAGCTTTCTTAAGTTTATAAACATGATCAGAAATTCATGATTCTCAAACCCCTTAGGTTGTTCTACATATGCTTCTTCCATAAGAATTCCATTTAGAAATGCGGCCTTAACATCCATTTGATGCGGTTTATATCAATGTAACATGCAATAGCAAGTAACAATCTTATGGATTCTATTCTAGCAAGAGCAAAAGTCTCATCAAAATCAATTCCTTCTACTTGTGTATAGCCTTGAGCTACTAATCAGCTTTGTTTCTTACAACATTACCGGATTCATCGATTTGTATTTGAAGATCCATTTTGTACCAATTACATTCACATTATTAGGCCTAGGCACAAGTATCCAAACATCATTCCTTTCAAATTGATTTAACTCCTCATGCATTGCATTTATCCGATTTTCATCTTTCATTGCTTCATCAATATTTTTGGGTTCATTGAAAGAATGAAAACATTCAAAGTTCACCTTGTTGCACATAGATGTCATACAAATCGATCTTACCACATGTCTTGCATCAAAACTCAATTTTCTCCTTGTTTGTACACCTGATTGTGGTTTACCTATGATCATTGTTGTGGATGATTTTTAAGAATCACGGAAGATGAATCTTGTAGCGGATAAGTCATAGTTCTATTGATTTACGGATGTTGAGGCGATGTTGCTTCAGATGTGGGCACATTTGTAGCAACATTCTCAATCGATTCGAAATTCGAACTTTGCATCTCGCTCAATAAGATCGATTACATCTTCTTCAATGGCATTATCTCGCAAGACTTGCATTATCATCAAAAACAACATTCATAGACTCTTGAACATTATCACCCTAATATTATAAATCCTAAAAGCTCTACTGTTTCTAGCATAACCAAGAAAGAAACCCTTGTCACTTTTTGAATCAAATTTATGTAGCTGGTCTCTATCATTCGTAATATAGCAAACACAACCAAAGACATGAAAGTATTTCAGATTAGGCTTTTGTTATTCAAAAACTCGTAAGGTGTTTTAGTAGAATTAGGTCTTAAATAAACTCTATTGGATATATGACAAGCGGTATTTAAAGCTTCAGCCCAAAACCTTTTGAAAGTTTCTTGGATAAAAGCATTACTCTAGCCATCTCTTGTGGAGTTCTATTTTTCCTTTCGGCTACACCATTTTGTTGAGGTATTTTAGGAGAAGAAAACTCTTGAATTATACCTTTGTCTTCACAAAAATTAGTGAATAAGTTGTTCTCAAACTCCCTACCATGATCGGACCTTATTCTTTTGACCTTATTGTCATAAACATTTTTAAAACGTTTGTAAAGAATTTTGAAAACTTCAAAAGCATCCGATATTTCCTTAAGAAATTCAATCCATGTAAACCTTGAATAATCATCTACTATGACAAAAGAATATCTCTTACCACCAATGCTTTGACCTCCATTGGTCCCATTAAATCCATATGTAAAAGTTCAAAGCAATATTTCGTAGTACAATGTGTCAACATTTCATGTGACATTTTGACTTGTTTACCACTTTGGCAGGATCCACACACATTTGACCTACGAATTTGTAACTTAGGTAGACCTTTAACCGCATCAAATTTCAATAATTTGACAATATTTCTATAATGAGCATGTCCAAGTTTTTGATGCCAATGTGTACTCTCATCGGTTTGAACATTAAAGCGTGCTTGATTCGAATCAATTAGATAACAATTATCGACGAGATCTATTACCAACCATGAGACAAATATCATTATTGTTTAACACATAGCATGAACTTTTATCAAACTTTACATGCAAGTCATCATCACATAATTGACTAATACTAATCAAATTTGCAAGTAAACCTTTAACATGTAAGACTTTTTGTCAAGTTTGGAAAACCAGAACATTCAATGTACCTATACCAATAATTTTACCTTTTGAACCTCCTCCATATGTAACATTTCCACCATCATATGCCTTATAATCAGTGAGATAACTTTCCTCACCGGTCAAGTGTCTAGAACACCCACTATCAAAATACCATAGTCCGGAACACATGCTTTTAAAGAGGTGTAAACAACATTACATACAGTATTTGACTTTTCACCCAAGTAGATTTTTGAACGAGGTTTTTGAAAAGATTTTTGAAGCTGTTTGTTTCGAATGTTGAGCGAGAATGTGGCAACATTTTCAAAGACATTTTAGAAAACTTTTTATCCTGCCTCATTCTAAAACAGTTTGGTCGTTTGTGACCCTCGGTGAAACAATAATGACAAACATCCTTCTTTTCGAGAATCATTTTTCAACTTTTCGAGTTCAACGAAGGTTTTGTAAACATAACGGGTTTATTATTGTTTAAAAACTAAGTGATATTACCATTATAACCAAGACCATGTCTACTTGTACTTCCAATTGTCAGCGCCTCATCAAGTTTGGTTGAACTTTCTGAATATCTTTTGAAATTCGGTGTTGTGCCTTTAATTTGCTCTTTGAGGTTGCATAACTCCGCATCTTTCCTTGTTAGTATGACCTCAAGCTTTATCACCAAATCCTTTTGATATGACTCTTCAATAGTCATGTCCCTTAAGGCTTTCTCGAGTGGATTCTAACTCCTTTTCAAGCTTTTGATAAGCTGGACTTACAATCTTCGCAAACATTGTTAGAAGTACTGCTTTATCTACACATGAACTTGAGAAACAATTAAATTGAACCTCCAATGTTTCCTCAAATGTTGGCACATTTGACTCAACATCAATCATCCAAGAAATCATCAAGAGTATCATCATATATAATCCTTGCGGAAAAAACATATTCTTCATTTTTATCGTAATCATCTTCACAATCGGACTCATCACTTAAGGTAGCATTGAAATTTACCCTTTTTCCCAAAATAGTGTTAGCACATTCATTAGCATAATGACCAAAACCAGAACATGCATCACATTTAACATTTTTCCTATATTACGGATCATATTTGATCTTGTTACCTCTATCAAATTGCCTAGGTTGATTACCATTCCTATTTTTATCGTGCAATTGACGTGAAATACCAATCGATCTCTCTCTTGATTCTTAATTTGCAAATTATTTCTAAGTCTATTTGCTCTCTTTTTAAAAAATGCATTAAATCGCTTAGTTAAGAAAGCAATGTTATCGGCATTGTCGGCACAATCATCAATAACATCTTCATCGTAATCTATTTCAAGAACAAACGGTTGTTTATCAAGACTAGAAGATGCTTCTCCTTTGAAAACGAAATTTTCTTTTGATTTCTCATTATCTCTTTGAGAAAAATTCATTTCATACGTTTTCAAAATACTCACCAACTCATTTTGAGTAATAGCATCGATATCTTTAGCTTCCTCAATAGCACATATCTTAGCATCAAAACATTTAGGAACAAGTTCTTAAGATTTTATGTATTAACCTTGTATTGGATATAGCTTCACCAAGTGCTTGAGATTCATTAGAAATCTCGGTGATTCTTTCATTGTAGGAGAATATGTCTCATCTTCCTTCATCCTTAGATTTTCGAACTTGGTTCCAAGCATCCGCAACTTTGTCCTTCTCACACTCTCGGATCCTTCACAATGTTCTTGTAATCTCTCCCATGCATCTTTTGCAGATACACAATTAGAAATTATTTTGAACATGGAAACATCCGTAGAAGTGAATAAGGCATTGAGTGCCTTCGAATTGAAGTTGGCCATGGTCACCTCATCATTTGTCCATTCTAAATCCCTCTTGATTTAAGCTTGATTGTCGATGGTGGGCTGTTGGTGGAGTCCAACCGGTTAAAATACTCCTCCATGCACGTTCATCAATGGACTTGATGTACATACGCATCTTAGGCTTCCAAATTGCATAATTTGTACTATCGAGAACCGGTGGCCTAATTGGAGTGTCATAGGATAATCCATCGTAATAAATCACACCAAACACAGGATCTAAACTCGGGATAACTTGAAGTTCAATGGCTCTGGTGCCAATTGAAGGTGTGCGTAAGTATTTTTGCGAGAATCGTTGTCACGAATGTTGGCACAATCGAGAACAACACAAACGTAAATAAATGAACAGAAATACACAATGGAAGTCTTAAACACTTTGCAAGATGGATATCAAAATTTTCGTATAGACTATAAATAAGTCTATACTGTCAATCGGCGTATTATCACTAGTAATTGTTAAGTGATACAATCGGTGAAAACATAAGCCACACCGTGAATGAATCAACGTATATAGTGACTAGATAATATTCAATATAACCTATCACTAATACAAATAAAGACCCAATGTTGAGTGAAATGTTGGAACATTCACCAACGGAAGTATCGAGTATGAAACTATAATAAATTCTATAATCTATGCCAATAGACTATGCTAGATTGTATTTCCCTCAACTTCAAGTTTTAATTTTCATAGCAGCCGTGTATATATAGATAAATCTGGACTCTTAATGCTTGAAGATAACTTCCACATCTCCCTTGAAAATAGGTAACTTCCATGTAACTTCCCCATGATCTTTATAACTTCTCTTTGCTTGCCTTTTCAAACGCATGACTTCGGTAAGCTGCCGTAAGTCTTCATTTACAATGAAAACAAGACATTGACCAAGACAAAACGTGGGTTAAGGGTTAGTGGAAGTGGAAGGACAAATTACGATGTTGTGACCGAGAATGTTGGCACATTACGAGTAACACTCGTCATAACATCAACAAATTGTATAACTTTTCAAATTCTTTTAAACACGTTACAATATTGAATGATTATTTGAAATACTATAAAATCATTCATAAGTTTAATGAGGCGTTTAAACTTTGTCTCCAAACTTTTGAAAATAGTCCAATAAGTTCGAAAAAATCAAATAAAATACATACACTATTTTATTATTTATAAAATATGGCACAAAGATGTTCCATTATATAAATAACAAATCCACATGCTCTTTTAAGGAAAACACATACTAAAATAATTATTTTGCTAAAAGATGAAATAAACGAGTTCTCAACTTTATAAAAATCAATTTAAATACTTAGACTTTGAATTAAAACATTAAAATTTGCATCTAAGCATATAATAATACATACAACTCATAAGTATATTAATTTTGATCAAAACAAATAATTATAAAAGTTGTTTCCCAAGTATGCCAATAATAGTTTTAATTCTCGAAATTCCAAATAAAATATTTATACACATCCATAAATTCTCAATTTTAAAAATATGATACTTTAATATGTATAGAATAATATCATAACATGTATTATCAGAATAATTCAACCATAACATTACAACTTCATAATTTTGAAATAAACATAAGAGACTATCACATAATGTTTAAAATTCTAGAAAGGACATTTAGACAACTCCAAAATTTATGAAATTAAACTATGTTATACATGACTAAACATAGAACAAAGTTTATTAAGGGTCCTAAGCCTAATTCATTACAGATATATAACAGTTTTTTACACGAAAAGTCGATACGCTTCACAGATCATCTTTCTGGGCAGGTTTCAATCAAAAATTCATAACCTTCATTGTGGTTATTCAAAATTCACCAAATTTGAATATGTTATACTAGACTTATCATAGAACAATATTTAATAAGGGACCTGAGCCTAATTCGTTATCGATTAATACCAGTTTCGCAAAGATGTCGATGAACCCCACTGATCCTCGCTCTGGACAGGTTTTAGCAAACAATTCATATCTCGATTTTGGCTAGGCCAAAAGGTACGAAATTTAAATATGTTGTAATAGACTTAATCTAGAACATGCCTCTAAAATTTCATAATTTTTCATTAGCCAAACGGTACCAGTTTTAATTATAAATTACAGTTACGTTTTTCAGCCGATTTATATCACACCTATTTCAAAGATTTATTTCTCCTAAATGACAACTGTGATGATTATGAAATTTTTCTACGTTATACTAGATTGTAAGAAAATCCTTCATGATTTTTTTCAAGATTTTTAGACGCTTGCAAACAAGAAAACCAAGCTCATCAATTTGTTGCTCACAATTCGTCCAGTTTCTGTCCGAGTTTCAAGATGTCAACTTTGAAGAATTATTTCTCCATATCCACTGGTCCGATGACTCTGAATTTTTAGAGTGTTGTTGTACACCTTTACTAGTATGTCTCGTAATTATTTCATGATTTTTAGGCAATTAGAAAATATCCAACGAAATTCATCAAAATAAGCACAAAAGCTGTCAAAAACGGGAATATTTATCACAACCTCAACATTTCGTGAATTAAAAATGGTTTGTAGGAGTTGTTTACCTCAAAGAAAAAACTTGGACTTGTAGAATGGATGAAACTTGAAGATTAGGAAGCTTGCTTGAAGCTCTAATGGTGGATGGAGTTTCAATGGAGAAGATGAATTGTTGAAGAAGAAGATGAATTGTTGAAGAAGGAAGAGTTGGGTTATATTGTTGGATCAAAAGGTTTTGATGAGTTAAAGAAGCGGATCGAGACTAATCAGCCAAAGTGAAGAACAAGCGAGGATGTAAGTTGATCGAGACGGGATCATGCATTAAGCTAGTCGGTGAGGTCGATAACATGCTAGTCATCGAAGACAAGCTCAAGTCTAGTCATCTGCGGGAGACAAATATGAAGAGCTCGAGACGAGGTCAAGATAAGCCGAGTAGAATAAGAAAGATGAGTTTTCACCAAGTCATTTGAGACGAGTAGGAAGAATCAGCCGAGGTCTTAGCGGTTTTCAAGATTAAGTTTGTTAAGCGGTTTCAAGTTTGTTAGAACTAACTAACAAACTAAGCGACTTTCCGAGACTTATATATAGGTCTAGATTTTTCATTTTTCATATAGAGAAAACACTTATGCATATTCGATTTACACTATTCACTACTCGAGATTTCATTCACAATCTTTTCAAGTATTCCTAGTGAGTTTTCAAAAGTTTTAAGTGTTTTTAGAACACTTTTCTGTAATCTTCAAAATCCAATACACCTTTATGTGATTAGATTTCTAGAAGAAGAGTCTAGGAGATTGAAGATTTGAAGAATTGTACAAGTTGTAAGTTGTAAGGTGGAAGTGAGAAAGTAAGCGATGCGAGTCCCTTCTTCAAATTGAAGGAGAGTGGATGTAGGATTATTAAAATCCGAACCACTATAAATCCACAGTGTTATTTCTTGCTTTCTTTAGTTTCTCGTTTGATTTACAAATTGTGTTACATCAAGATTTAAATTCAGAATCTTAACTAAAATCGAATATCAACTTTGCTTTTGATCTTATAAAAGTTGAGAATTCTTTCATAATCCATTGTGCTTAATCGATATTTTGAATTGGTTTTGGAAGATTTGAAAAATCAATAAAATCTATTCAAACCCCCTTTCTAGATTTTATTCTAGAAAGCTTACTCAAGGTTTTCATCAACTCAACTTTCCGGGACCAACAAGTGGTATCGGAGCGGTGTTAAGGCATTACGATATTGATTTTAGGTCTTGAACAAGATACGGAATTATCTTGATTTTCTTCATTTTCTTTCATTTCTAAGCTGTGCTACTAATAAGCTTTTGTGGAGTATTTTTGTCTTTGTTTCATCATGTCATCGGGTAAAAGTAATAAGTCTAGGAATCTTCCTGAATTTTCCATTGAAGAGTATGATTATTGGAAATTTAGGATGGAAAATCATCTAAAAGCCATTCATGATAGAATGGAAGAGGTTCTTGAGGAAGGCCCTATAAATTTTTCCATGGAGGCACCGGCCTTTGGGCGAGAGGCAGTGAATCAAGAACTAGGCAAGAGAAGAAGAGTTACAGATTGACTAATGATGAAAGGAAGGTCCACAATCTTGACCAAGTAGCTAGAACAGAAATCATAGAGACTACGAGTAAATATTGGATAGAGAAGGTTAAGAGATGTAAAACGAGCCAAAGAAATGTGGCAAACCTTAGCTAATGTTTGTGAAGGATCAGTCAAGTTAAGGAGAACAAGCTACGATCGATGTGCATACATTTGAAACATTCAAGATGAAAGAAAATGAGTACGTGGATCGGTTTGATGTTAGGTTGACCAATCTTCTCAACAAAGCGGTGACCTTGGAAAGAATTATTCGAGAGAAGGAGATTAATAACAAGATTCTCGAGATCATTAACCAAGAGATGGAGGGAAAAATCCAATATCCTTAAAGCAACTCAAGATTTATCCTCTATTACTCACCATACTTTATTTTCTCATCTTAAAGCTTTAGAGTATGATATCCGGATAGAAGATGAGGAAGATGAGATGGAGTCAAGCACCTCATCCAAGTCTGTTGCCTTTGTTAGTAAAGAAGACAAGGTGTCAGAGTCCAGCAGGAGTGATCTATCTTTAAAAAGCAGATGGCTTTACTTACAAAAAGGTATGATAAATTGAGAATGAAGTATAAGAGAAATAAATTGAGATTTGCGAGGTAGAGATAGACAAAGATCCGGATCGAGATAGGAAGGTAGATAAATCTTGAGATGATGACAAAAACAAGAGCCGAGACAAGAAGATACGAGATCACTGTCGGAAGAAATACTTCCAGTCCCGAGATCGAGATAGGAGTGACATTTGCTATACATGCAACAAGCCGGGACATTTCAGCTATGTTGTCCTCAGTGACTCCTAAAGAAAGGGAAGAAAAGAGGAAGAAAAGAGACGAGGAGATTTGCGAGATCAAAAAGAGCTTTGTTGGCTGAAGAAAAAGAGCCAAAGAAATCATCATCATCTTCATCATCCTCATCTCGATTTTGGATCGAGATGATGAGATCTGTCTCATGGCTAATGAGGTAATCTACTATTCATCTTGAGATAATGATTCTTGTCGATCTGCATCGATCATGACCAAAGCTGTTATTCATGAGTTATTGAGAGATTTAAAGACATCTTTAGCTGCTTATAAGCAGTGGAGACAGAGAATTTATTTTTAAAGGATCGATTCAAATTCTAAATAAAGGCGAGCGAGGTAATGAAACAGCTTTGAGGCGAGGAAACATTCAAGGGGGAATGTTTTCATCAAGCTGAAAGCTTGATACATCGGCCTTACGAAAGATTGGAAAATGAAGAAGACTTTAAAAGATAAATTTGAAGTAATCTGTCTTTGAAAATGAATTAATTAAGAAAGACAATGAGAAGCTTGTCTTTAAAATTAGTCGACTTAATAATTCACAATCGGTAATAGATCATATTTTTAATACTTCCCAAAATCTCATGATAAGACGAGGACTTGGTTATGATAGGAACAATAAATCGAGATGTTCAAAAACCTAGGAAATTTGTGAAAGCATCTGTTCAATCAAAGGATATAAAAATTGGTCCATGGAAACCAACTAGTCGGATAAGGACTACAACTTCTAGTACGAAACCAAGAATTCATTTGAAGAATTCCTATCAGACTAGAAGGAATCCAAGAACCAAAATAAGAAGATTTTCTTATTATAATTCTTTTGATGGAAGGAGCAAATGCTATCCTAGATTTCCTAAGTTTAGGAAAATTACCCAATCTGAATACAACAAGTTGTCATTTAAAAATGATATAATTGTAGACAGATTTGGTAGAAAATCTGAATACGACTTATTGTCTACGGATGAGATGTTTTGGATTCCTAAAGTGATTCTTGACCCAAAAGGACCCAAGATCACTAGGGTACCTCAAAACTAATCTGTTTCACGAGGATTCACGGGGATCATCACTTAAGGAAGAGATCTTAGCTTCAATATGGTACATTGATAGTAGGTGTTCACAACATATGACTCATAACAAGAAGGCTGTTATCAAATTTTCAAAGCATTGATGGTCCAAGAGTTTTATTTGGTGATAATAATTGTGGTCACACTAAAGGTGTAGGTACTTTGATTATCAAGGATATTCGGGTATACGAGGTATATTTTGTTGAAGGGTTGAAACATAATCATTATATGTTTCTCGCTTTGTGATAAAGGTTTTCTTGTAAAATTTTCAAGGGATAAATGTGATATTTTGGATAATTCCTCGAGATAAGGTACTATTAAGCGGCTTGAGACATGGTAATGTCTATGTGGCCAACTTTAATAGTTGTCCCCAAGATACTTGTCGATGGCTAAGGGTGGAGAAGATATCAGGCTATGGCATAAAAGGCTTAGTCATCTGAATTTCAAGACCCTTAGTAAGTTGGCTAAGAAGAACCTTGTCAAGGGATTACGAAAAACTTTTATCAACTGATCTTAAATGTGATGCTTGTCAAAAAGGTAAATGACCTAGACACTCATTTAAGAGTATTAACTCCTCCTCATCTGAAAGAGTGTTGCAACTTCTTCATCTGGATCTGTTTGGACTGTTACACCTCTCGGTTTCGGTGGAAGAAAATATACTCTTGTTGTAGTAGATGATTTTTCTAGATACACTTGGGTTATATTTCTTTTCAAGAAAAATGAGACTATGAACAAGATTCCTGATACATTGAGACAAATTGAGAATGAGAAGGGAGTTAATATTATTAAAATTAGGAGTGATAAGGGTACAAAATTTTTGAATTCTTGTTTATCTAAATTCTTCAATGAGTATGGAATTATTCATGAGACATCTTCAGCAAGAACTCCTCAACAAAATGGAGTGGTTGAAAGAAGGAATAGAACTTTAAAGGAAGCGGCCGGGAGCATGTTGGTGAGTATAATACCCCTCATAGGTTACAGGTGAAGCCATCAACACGGCTTGCTATACCGAGCAGTGCTTAGTTGTCAAAGACAAGGGTAAGACTCCTTATGAGATTTGGAAGGGTAAGATTCCAAGGATCTCATACTTCAAAGCTTTTGGTTGTAAGTGTTTCATTCATAACAATGGGAAATCTAAGTTAAGAACTTTTGATGCTAAAGCGGTGATGGAATATTCTTGGGATATTCTAATACTTCAAAGGCATTTAGAGTTTTTAACAAGACAACCCTTTGTGTGGAGGAAACTCCTCATGTTGTTTTTGATGAGTTGTATTCCTTCTCGGATAAAGTGAATCAAATTTACGAAAATCTAGATAAAATTGAATTATCCAAGACTAAACATAGAAGCTGTTTATCTACCTACTCTTGATTAGAATCGGATGAAGAAGAATCCCCATCCGATAATCGAAGACAACTTCGATCGAGACTCCTTCAGATCGGACACCTTTGACATCGGTGATCGGCCGAGTCGGTGATGAAGGAACGTCGGTGAGGTTGAGTCGGATGAGTTGCCGACTGAAACTCAAGATGAGGATCCTTCTCCTCATATAGGCAAAAGGATGAGAAGCTATCATCCATCCGATCAGATTATAGGAGACCCATCTAGTAGTGTGCGAGACACGAATGATGTTAGACTACGAAAGTCTTTTCGGTTGTTATGTGTCGCTTCTTGAACCCAAGTCTATTGAGGAAGCATTATCGAACCCAAATGGATAATGACCATGCAAGAAGAAGCTGCATCGGTTTGAAAGGCAAAATGTATGGGATCTAGTGGAAAGACCCTTACGAGAAAGATTATAGGCACCAAATGGGTGTTTAAAAATAAAAGCAGATGAGAACAATATTATTGTTCGAAATAAGGCAAGACTGGTTGCACAAGGTTATTCACGATCGAGGGAATAGACTATGATGAAACCTATGCTCCGGTTGCGATTAGAGGCAATAAGATTGTTCTTGGCATTTGCTTTGCATATAAGTCTTTCAAAGTCTTTCAAATGGATGTTAAGTCTGCTTTTCTTAATGGTGTGTTACTTGAGGAGGTCTATGTAGAGCGGCCTCCTGGGTTTAAGACCAATAACAAAGTCTATAAACTCAACAAAGCTCTATATGGTGAAACAAGCTCCCGAGCTT
This sequence comes from Paraleonurus japonicus, assembly GCA_030762865.1. Taxonomy (NCBI): domain Eukaryota; kingdom Viridiplantae; phylum Streptophyta; class Magnoliopsida; order Lamiales; family Lamiaceae; genus Paraleonurus; species Paraleonurus japonicus. The sequence continues at coordinate 27,599,798 of CM061060.1, forward strand.
GGTATGATACTCTATCCGATTTCTTAACATCAAATGGTTTCTCTAAAGGTAAGATTGATAGAACTTTGTTTAGAAAGGAAGTAGATGGCAACATCTTACTAGTTCAAATTTATGTAGATGACATAATTTTTGGTTCACCTAATCTGAAATTATGTGAAGAGTTTAGCATTCTCATGAAAAACGAGGTTTGAAATGTCAATGATGGGAGAATTGACATACTTTCTAGGCTTACAAATTAAACGAGATGAGTAAGGGTATATTTATACATCGATCTAAGTATGCTAAGGATCTGATTGAGAAATTTGGAATGACTACTAGCGAGAGAAGTCAAAATACCTATGGCAACTAACTTGTCAATGGATTCAGATGAGCGGGGATACCCACCGATGCAACGGAGTATCGTGGGTGATTGGATCTCTTCTCTATCTCACCGCAAGTAGACCGAGACATAGCCTTTGCGCGTTGGGGTATGTGCAAGATTCCGATCTAATCCCAAGAAAACTCATCTGAGACTGCTAAGAAAATTCTTAGATATCTCAAAGGAACCTTGCAAGTAGGGTTATGGTACCCGGTGATGACAATTTGGTGACGGAGTTATTGATTCGGACTTTGGAGGATGTAAGATTGATAGAAAATCTACTTGGAACTTGTTAATTCTTAGGCAACAAATTAATTTCTTGGTTATCTAAGAAAGCAGGACATCATTGCCACCTCCACAAGAAGTGAATACATGGCGGTGGAAGTTGTTGCTCTCAACTCCTCTGGATTAGTCAATGACTTAGAGACTATAATATTCAAACATCGGCCAGTTCCTATTTCTTTGTGATAGTAATAGTGCAATAGCAATGACTTACAATCTGTTTTACATTCTAGATGCAAGCATATAGATATTAGGCATCATTTCATTAGAGATCATGTTGAAAAGAATGACATTAGAATTGAGAAAATTGCCCTTTGAATCACAAAAAGTGACATTCTTACAAAACCATTAGGTGAGTCTAGGTTCAAAGAAATGTGCTTAGAATTAGGATTACTTGATGCATCTTTAGCTGGTTTCTAATTTGTGTGCATTTGTTTCCTTATTCCTTTTCCTTTCTTTAAACTAATGTCTAGAAAGAATTATCGGACTAGATATGTGTCAAAGGGCAATCAGTAGCTGATATCATTGATCTCCTTTTAGGAATCAAGAATCAAGGATTAGTCATATTGACCTTATACGAATTGATAATTACTTGTGCGACATTGAGTAAATCAGACAAAGGACATAATAGTCAATTTGAACTCCTGAAGAAAAGCAGATGACTATTTACATCCTATCGATTTACCTTAAGCTTCGATGGTTTCTTTTGAGTTTATGTTTTTGCGAGGAACGAGTCACGAGATAACACTTTGTTTCATTCTTTTATTCAAACTTCTTTATTCTATTTCTTTTATTTCCTAATATTTTTTTGAAAAGACCAAATTTGTTTTGGAAAACTAAATCAGTCTGTTTTGTTTAAACTGGTTTGAAAATTGCTAAAAGTTACATCTAAAGCTGTTGGTTTTGAGAATCAGACAGGTTACTCTATCGAGATGATTTCCTAAAACCCATCTCTGCTTTTACGCCGATCTGCTTTTAAAACTAGTCTGTTTTTCAAACTCATCGATTTACAAACCCTTAGGTGAAGTAAGGTAACCCTAGGCCGTCAGTATACTTACTTCTCTGCATAAAGTAACCTACATCTGTCAAATCAACGATCTATAAAGTAACTATTTACGCATTCCAAAGGCGATTATAGTTCACGCGCTGAATCCTAATCGCTTATCTTAGTTTTTAACCGTTGATTAATACTCAGAAAACTTTTTGAATAAATGGCTAAGATTAATTCAAGATTTCAAAAATGGCGGTTTCTCTTTCCAATCTATTCCCTATAAATACATCTTCTTCTCCAAATTCATTCTTTTCACTTTCGAACTTATCAAAATTCTCTGCAAATTTTTCACTCTCTCTAAAATCTGTATATGAGCATTTTACGTAAGAGGAATAACTTCAACAATGGTGGATGTACAAAATGAAACATATGCAAAGAAGGTGAAGTCGGAGATGTATGTCGACTTGACACCACCACCGACGTAGAATCCGGGGAAATTCCCGTTATTGGAGAGGGCTGGATTGAGGACGTTTTGCTCCAAGAAATCACTTCCAATAAGACATTGGATATGAGAGGGCTAGAGTTCTATGTCAATGGGACATATGAACGAGGGAGTGTTTAGGACCGGGGTGTATGGAGAGGAACTCACTGTTTCTCCGGCGGAGGTGGCCGGGATCTTTGATACAAGCGGTGAGGGTGTGAACCCCCTCACCTACAAATCGATGAATGGGTAGAATCATTTAAGATGATTGCCGGAATTCCATGAAGGATTACCGATCGGAGTTGAAGAAGAGAATGCTCCGACGCCGATATCGCCTTGATGACCATTGTCACGAAGGTAATATTGGGAGAACAGAGCTCCCACGATGGGCTGACCAGACCAGACTTCTGCGTCATGAGAACCATTCTGGATGGGGTTCGAGGCCAACTGGTGATGCACTCTTGAGAAGGCTGGAGACGGAGAGAAGCGTGCGGAGGTAGTCAATGGGAAGTGGCGGCGAAGTCAATCACTAGTCTCTTTAACAAAGTGACTGTGATTATGGAGGACTTCTTTGTCGGCTCAAATAAATTGGTCGAGATGGGGTCCGAGCTTACACAAAGCAAAGGGGATTCGACCAAGGATGAGCCACTAGGGGCTCCGGCCGACTCGATGAAGATGGTGCTTGAGGTTAGAGCTCAAGCTCCAGTGAGGAGGAGGAGGAAGAGGATGTGGAGGTGGAGCTACCGTCTGTGAGCTCACCGAGGCTGAAACTGACCGATGAAGGCTGAAGGAGAAGGCCCCAAGGAGGCGAAGGTTGGTGAAAACCTCCGAGTTGGGAGGATCGTCGGCGAGATCAGCCCACTCTCCTTCCGGAGGAAGTATCCACGCTGCAAATTTCAGCTCAAGTGGTGCAGTGGAGGAGGTCCAGCTAATAAGTTACGAAGGGACCCCTCCCCCGAGGTCGAGTACATTTCTCCCCCTCCCATCTCCAACCCAAATCGGCAATGAAGAGGTGTCCCAGTGGCACCTCGAGCCTCTAAAGCAGCCTACTCCGAAATTGTCCAAAGTCCAACCTCATCTTTTCTCCCCCAAATCCAAACCTCATCTCCTCCACCATCACCATCTCATATCTTTGTCCTTCTTATCTGGACCGATATTCTCCCCAACCCCCATCTCCATATCTCCCCAGCTCAACCCCAACTCGTCTTACTCTAATCACTTCAATCTCCTCCACCTACCACATCACAAGTTCCACCCCCACCATCATCTCCTCCACCGAGAAATCCCACCCCCACCATCGACACTCCCACTTCATCTATCCCGGCCCGAACCTCGTATGGATACCTCAAATATTTTTGGGGATATCCCCCATGAGCTCCCCTAGTCCAACTTCTCCTACCACCTCTTCCTCATCCGATTCATAGGAAGAGGACAGGACCAATTCTTGCCATCTCCTCGGCCTTTGAGCAACTTCATAGCAAAATCATTTCCCAAGTCCAGAGGATGATGGAGAAGAAAACCAGAAAAGTGATTCGGCGATCCACGAGACACTATGCTCGCCAACATGCAGATTCTTTGAGGTCAACATGACCGAGAAACTTATCACCCAATCTCGGCTGCTGTTGGTTCCCAGACTAAGTGCGCTTGAGGAAGAGGTCAAGGCAAGAAAGAGAAGACTGCGGTGACAACGAAGTCGTGGTCTCAACACTCACTTCGATCGAACGACTTGAGACGGCGTTGTGCAACAATAGAGGATGAGCTTGATCCCTCAAGGATGAAGTTAAAAAGGGGAAGGTCGAGAAGCGGGAAACCCTCACAGTGGTGTCATGTCAATTACGAGATAGACTTGATACAAAGGCAGACACGGTGAGTTGGAGGCAGCCAAGATGGAGATCAAAATCAAATCGACGAGTTGGCTGCCTTGCAACCGAGGGTGGCTTAGATTGAAGAAGCCATCCGAGAGGATGAGGAGAAAAGGAAGAAGGAGGAAGAAGAGAAGATCGAGAAGGCTGCCGCTCGCATGAAAGAATCGAGGAACCGGAGCCCAAGGGCAAAGGTAAAGGAAAAGTAGCAGCGCGGATGAGAAGACTCCATCACCGAGCAGATGATCGGCCCATCAGCCGAGCGCAAAAGAAAGGAACCAGACTTCTCCAACTTATCACCGAAAGGATTAGAAGAATCGATCTTTGAAAAGGAGATGTTTGAAAAGAGAGAAAAGAAGAGGTCAAGAAGATGGGGAAAGCTAAAATGAAGTGGGACAGGGATACTCGGAAGTGGGTGTCCAAAGCGGCAAATGAAGCCGATTTCCGCCTGTCCACCGCACCACAGCTCCTCCAAAGATGGTATCGGGAAGTTCACCGGTGAATATAAAAAGCAAGCCCTGGATGCTAAGTGGATGTATTATCGGTACATTCTCAAGGCATCGCCATCTGGAGCAGCCCAATGAAGACATCTACGGCATGAATGGATGGAGAAGGAGGATGCAGATCTATATGGGAAGCTGCTCGATGAGGCACATAATGTGTTCAATTGCGATCCGATCGCACCAGCCTACGAGCAGTCACCCCAAGCTTAAAGAAGATGGTTCTCCGATCTGGAATGGGTCGAATTGCAGGCCAAGGCGAAGGGAATCCGAGCTCACAGATGAGAATGATCTCAAACACTTAGAGCGAGGATTTTCACCGCTAAACATTCCGTAAGCCGATCGATGGGAATCGATAGAACAGGATTTTTCTTTCCTTATCTTTTATTTTCTATCAGTTCTCTTATTTTGTAATCAGTAAATTTCGTGAATGAATATATTTAGTCTTATGTGAATTTTGTGTATTAGTTTTCTTAAAATTTTTCTAATCAGAAATTTTATATCTCGAAATTAAAAATTTTTCTAAGTATAAATCATCCGAGAAATTCTTATATCTCAGAGTTAAAATCTTTTGTTAAAATTTTTTTAAAAAAAAAAGAGTCTAAAAGACCTAAAATTTTTTTATAGTGACTGAATCTGTTGAAGTGTGAAATTGTGTTGTATCTATCTGATTGATTTAACTAGATTTAGTACTAACTTCACCGTGAGTATGTTTCCTTCTTATAGGTTTTAACTTCATCAAAAAGGGGGAAATTGTTGGATCAAAAGGTTTTGATGAGTTAAAGAGCAGATCAGACTAATCACCAAACTCGAAGAACAAGTGAGGATGTAAGGTGATCGACGGGATCATGCATTAAGCTAGTCACCGAGGTCCGATAACATGCTAGTCATCCGAAGACAAGCTCAAGTCTAGTCATCTGCAGGAGACAAATATGAAGAGCTCAACGAGGTCAAGATAAGCCGAGTAGAATAAGAAAGGCGAGTTTTCACCAAGTCACCGCAGACGAGTAGGAAGAATCAGCCGAGGTCTTAAGCGTTTTCAAGATTAAGTTTGTTAAGCGGTTTCAAGTTTGTTAGAACTAACTAACAAACTAACTAACTTTCCAGACTTATATATAGGTCTAGATTTTTCATTTTTCATATAGAGAAAACACTTATGCATATTCGATTTACACTATTCACTACTCGATTTCATTCACAATCTTTTCAAGTATTCCTAGTGAGTTTTCAAAAAGTTTTAAGTGTTTTTAGAACACTTTTCCTATAATCTTCAAAATCCAATACACACTGTAACAATTAGATTTCTAGAAGAAGAGTCTAGGAGATTGAAGATTTGAAGAATTGTACAAGTTGTAAGTTGTAAGTCGGAAGTGAGAAAGTAAGCAAGAAGCAGAGTCCCTTCTTCAAATTGAAGAAGGAGAGTGGATGTAGGATTATTAAAATCCGAACCACTATAAATCCTACTTTGTTATTTCTTGCTTTCTTTAGTTTCTGTTTGATTTACAAATTGTGTTACATCAAGATTGAAATTCAGAATCTTAACTAAAATCGGAATATCAACTTTGCTTTTGATCTTATAAAAAGTTGAGAATTCTTTCATAATCCATTGTGCTTAATCTGATATTTTGAATTGGTTTTGGAAGATTTGAAAAATCAATAAAATCTATTCAAACCCCCTTTCTAGATTTTATTCTAGAAAGCTTACTCAAGGTTTTCATCAACTCAACTTTCCGGGACCAACATATATAGAGGGAAAAATGAGATGTGGCCAATTCTTAGCCAAGAAAGAAATGAATGGTTGAAAATTAATTTAATTTTTACTATTGGTTTACTACAATTAAAGCTCATTAAACAAGATCATTTAGTCACTAAATGAGTTACCAAATAAATATTTTGAAAACATATTAATCCAAAGACAATTTATTTCTTGAATTACTAAAACGTAAAAACAAGATAACTACATTATTTAATTCGTATATTTATGCATTGATAAATTTATTATTTTAGTAATTCATATTATTTAGATGCGATAGGATTGTCATCGTTAAATTTTTATTATTTATTTAGTATTATTCTTTGTTCGATAAAACACGAGTTCGATAAGGATTTTCGATAATTTTACTTTGAATATAAATTTAGTCTTATATTTCATTTTTACCATAAATCAAACCTTATTTCCATTATTCTTTAAAGTGCTAGGAGTGCTCTGGCTCGAGAATGCTCGTCCGTCTACTTGAAAATCACATCTTTGAAAACACATGTAGCTCATTAGTAAAGAATTCGTTTAATCATATAATAAACATGAGTATTTTGGTTCGGTATTACAGTTCATACTTTATATCTTGATTGAATGACAACTTGTGGCAATTATAGTGGTGATCATTGATTCCTTAGTGGAGATTATCCCTAGCAGTCATTCCCCATTTGAATTACTTGAAAGTTAGTCTAGCTTGCTATTTGATCTAGCTTAATTGTTCGGTATTTCATTCTCACGTTTTATTAGATTGTTTAGATGAACCGAGCTTGCTTCAATTATCATTGAAAACTTGCATCCTAGGGCCTCATTGCATATCACGTCTCTTGGGTTTGATAATTGATTGGGTCTTAATAAGACTTACACGATAAATACTACAATCAAAATGGCGCCGTTGCCGGGGATGTGATTTTGCGTTCAAGTAAAACTTAGGATTGGTTGAAAGTGGCTACTTGTTGCACTTTTTCTTATTTAGTTCATTAGTTTTAGTTTGAATTTGGTACTTACTCTCTTGTATAGATGGATGGATATGATTCATATGCGTGGAATCAAGGTTATTATCAAGATATTATGGTTTATAGTATGGTTTATCCTCCACAATATGAAGGATTTGGCTACGATAATTGGAGGAACTTTGAGGATAATTATCCAATGCAACAAGGTTCCTCTCATTATCAAGAATGGGAATCCATGATGTGAGAGATATCTTGAAGGAGATGCTTGGCATGTTGTTGAAGAGATTTGAGGCAAATGACTCTAAATGTAAAGAAATGTTCCCCTTGTATGAGAACATCTATGTGACCAATGCAATGGTTGATGCAATGATAGATGAGAACATGAAGATCACCAAAGCTCAATTCAATGTTCTAATAAGTCAACTCAAAGTTTTTCTATTCCAAGTCGAGAAGATAACCATCATTGAGAATCATCAAGAATAAGGGGAAGAAGAAAATGAAAATGAAGATGAAGAAGAAGAGAAATGGAAAGAGAAAGAGAAAAAAGAGGGTCTAAGCAAGAAGGGTGGAATAGAAAATTTCCTTGTTAAAAGTGATGAAGAGGAATGTCCATTGGTGGACATGATCAACTATGAACAAGAAAATCTGGAAGCATTGAATGAGGAATTGAAGAATGAAATGAGCATTTTTAAACCTTCAAACTCTTCAATTTGTACTTTATTTGAGATTGATGTTTCTATTGATTTTATTTTACCTCTTGTGAACTTTGATTATAGAAAGGAAGTAATGAAGTGCTTGGGCATCCTTGGAAAAAAGGAAGAATAGAGAAAGATGATAGTGAGAGAGCAAGGGGGACAACCATTGACAACGTGCAAGATATATATGGGTGATTGGTCTACCAATGATGAGAACCTCCATGATTTTGAAACTCAAAGGATGAGATATAATGGCAAGGAGGACCGATATTCTTGACCATTCCGATGAAAAGAGTTTGAAATTAATGAATAACGTCCGACAAATGATGTTAAACTTAACGCTAGATGGGAGGCAACCCATCCTTTTCTTACTTTCTTTTGTTTATTTTGTTTATTATTTTGAATAATTGTGTTTGCTCGTGATCAATGTAGCAAGTGAGATGTGCTAGGAGGCTTGATGAGCCCTACATGCATAAAGAAAGATGGAGTTTGAAAGCTTTATGATACAACACTTGTTTTGGGGGAGGCGTTCTTCTTTCCTTGCCTGTCTTTTGTGCTCTTGTAAATGATGTATGGTGTGATGTGCTTTGAGCATTAATTATGGATTTCTTGCTTATATTTGAGTTATATTTGTTGAGATGATGAAGTGATTGTGCTTGAGCTTATGTACGTGTGCACTTGTGCTTGATTGAAGGACATATTAAATTTTGAAGTGATCATGAGTTGATAGGTGGCTTGAAGCTAGCATGATTGATGATTATGTGATGATGAATGTGATTGAAAATGCTTGATTCATTGCTCAATTTTAGCCCATGAGCTTTAGTGCCTTAAGAATCGTACATCTTATACGGTTGAATTTCTTTGTGAGTGCATCAATCATGGATTTGTATGCTAGAACTTACCCTTGGACTTATTGAAATTGATCTTTGTGTGATTTCATGAATATGATAAGAGGCTATGTTTGATATGAGAAGTCACTTAGCCAAAATTCTTCCCCGCCAAAAATATTTGATTTCCTTAGTAAGCCATTTTGAACCTAGTGTCCTTATTCTTTGGCAAGCTAAGTGAAATTGAAGCCATTTGCCTATTTTTATGAGCCTTATTGTCATATTTTTAGTAGAGCTTGATTGTTTGCTAGAAGATGGTGCTTTGTATGAAAAGTGTGGTGGAATGATGATGAGCTAAGTTGATTGTTGAGAAAAGATGAAAGAAAGGGTTGAAAGATGAAAAAAATTGAATTGAGGAGAAATTGTGAAAATGAAAAGAATGAAAATTCAATTTGTAAGCTTTATGAAAGAAAGCTTAAAAAAGGAGTGGTGAATGAATTTTGAAAAGCATGATGAAGAAGAAAGAGTGTTGATTGTTAAAGATTTGGAAGAGAAGGAGTATTGAAGTGTTTAGTTAATTTTCAAGTTCTCTACTAATTTCTTAGTCACACTTACCTAAATTCACCCACCCATTCTAAAGAGTCAATATTACAACCTTGATTTAAGACCTCTTTGATCCATGATTGAAATACAAAAGAAAATAATGGAGATTGAGTCCTTTGTCAAGCTTATGGGATGCATGTTTGTGAATTGATGATTGAGTGTCATTTGACCTTATACACGTGAGAGATGAGAGAAACACTCCATGGAAGGAGCAATGAATAGAGCATTGAATGTTGCATTTATTTAAACATGATTTATTGTGATTGCTAGTGGAAAGTTTGCGTTGATACTTGAGTTCATTGATGAGTTTGATTGTCCTATTTTCTTCTATGGTGCCATGAGACATAATTGCAATCAATTCACTCTTTTATGATAATTTTGTATGAACGTATGAATTAGGTGCTTCGTAATTGAGAGATTCGTTGCATTAAATGACGCATTGTGTGATGAATGAATTTATTATTGCATGATGTTCATACTTTCTATCTTGATTGAATGGCAATTTGAGACAATTATAGTGGTGATCATTGATTCCTCGGATGGAGATTATCCCTAGCACTCCATTCCCATTTGAATTACTTCAAAGTTAGTCTAGCTTGTTATTTGTTCTAGCTTAATTCATAGCTTAATTGTTCGGTATTTTATTCTCATATTTTAGTAGATTGTTTAGATAAACCGAGCTTACTTTAATAGTCATTGAAAACTTGCATCCTAGGGCCTCATTGCATATCACGTCTCTTGGGTTCGATACTTGATTGGGTCTTAATAACACTTGCACGATAAATACTATAATCAGGTGATTCAAAAACAAGCGTGCTTAGGTGCGATGGCACAATACTTGATACATGGGATACACACGTACTACTTGCGGATAGACTTGGTACTAAGGTCAGACTAGATTGGGGTTGCGTCGATGATTAAGCGCATTTTGTTCCTCCGTAACTCCCACTGTTTATCTCGAATCCGACTATTTATAAACTTTCTCGACATGATTGGTTCCTCCTACAAAACCGTGGGGAGTAGGGATGTCAACGGGCCAGGCCGGGCAGACGGCCCGTTTTTAAATAGACATAATATATTTTAAAATATATTTAATAAAATTAAGATCTTAATTAAAATAAATAAAAAAATGATATTAGAAACATGTTTAATAATTTATTTTTCACAATTTAAGAAGTTGATATCAATAAAAATTTAATTGAAATACCATATTGTATTTCACATTAAGTTTTATCAATATATATTGACCTTTAAAAATATTTATAAATTTTAAATATTGTTATTTATATATATTACATATATTAATAAATATGAAAATTATAGGAATATATTGTATTTATAATATGTTATATAATATATATTAAAATTTAATATATAAAACAGAGCACGGGTCCGGGGTTCGGGGCTAAAGTAATACCTAGACCCGCCGCCCATATCCCATGGGGCGGGGTGACCCAAATAGCACAAAGTCGGGCGGGTCGGGGCGAGTTGATATTGTCATCCCTATGGGAGAGAATTAATACAACGAGGAATGTGTGCGAGGCTTGATGGAGAAATGAAGATCGGATTACTTGCCGATTGTGGATAATTGTATGGATGTCATTCACTAAAACATTGCTACGCTATCGAAATATGTAGTGTCATCCTTATGTGTAACGCGACGAGGCAGATCCAAAGATAAAGTGAGAGGTCGCGAGAGGAAGTGGAAGAAGGGGGGTAGGCATTAGTAAACTATTTGGATTTGGTTGTTAAAGAAGTTTTATGTACTAGGGTTTGAATATATATTTTTCTAAAGTTTGATGGATTTAGTTGTGTTAGGAGAAAAATGTCATAGTTTTGATGAAGTTAAGATGTGTATGTAAAATAAGATGAACATCCGAATTATAGTATAGCCAATCAAGTAATGAGTAAAATCTTGTAATAGACTAAGTACTTAGGATAAGATGAAGACTAGATAGAGTGTCGAGGAAGAGGATAAACTCGAGATGAAGACAAGGTAGCAGATTTACTAAACACTTCAAAGATCGTAACAATGCGAAGACATGAAGATGATCGGACGAGGTGGAAAGCGTCGAAGACGAGAATATGATTATGGTATAATCGGGTAAGAGTTATTAAGACCAAATCAAGTTTATCGAACCCAAAGGATATGTGATGCAAATGAGTACCTAAGATGCAAGTCTAGAATGACTATTGTAGCAAGCTAAGGTGAGTTCAAATCACTCTACAAGCGATGATCAATTAAACTAGGGAGCAAACAATAGCACTAAAGCAATTAAGTACACAAAAGTTCAAACTTAGATGTAGCAAGGAGAGGAACGTGCTATGGGTAATCTCGATTAGAGAATCATTGATCACTACTACAATTGCACCAAAAGTTATTCAATAAAAATAGAGAGCATAACATCTCATGACAATATCTCTATCAATCATTCAATGCCCAATTGTGGATGTTCTAAATGCAAGGAATTTCTCAATTACAAAGCATGAACACATACAAGCATACACATAATTCCACCAATTATCCTCTAACAATGTTAACTCAATTCTCATATGTTGTTAGGATTGCTAGAGAAGAATGAAATGAAAATAAATGCATGAAGCACAATAAGATCATCAATTAGGAAGCTCATCTATCTAAATCAAACATCACTTGGCACAATTGAAGTACAAGCAATTAAATCATCCCTAATATCAATCACCCAAGCACTAATAAATTAGCCCATGATCAAACAAGTAAATCCCATGGTCATACACAAATTCATCACCATCAACATGATTACAAGTGCAATTAAAGTAATTGAATAAGAAATAATGTAAGAAATCACCAATTTGTAGATAATCTCTTGAAAGTAGCTTGAAACTTCAACACAAATGTAGTTCTTCCCAATTGCCAAATATTCATTCACAAACTCTAATCCAATGTGTTGAATACTAATCTATGAATTAATTTCTATCAATCTACCTAAAACATGAATCAATTGAGTTCTAGAAGTGAGATAAGCTTGGAAGATGAAAGAAATCACCCTAAATTCGCTCCTCTAACTGCTAATAACCACCATGCTCTGCTTTTCATCCAAATGGGATTAAAATGGAATTTTTCGATTTTGGTCCCTCGACTCGAGCTTCAGCCCCTCGAGTCGAGCTTGGTGAAGTTGCTAACACGCTTCTCTAAAAATGCTCGAACCCTCGAGTCGAGCTTCTTGCTTTTGTTCCTCCCTCGACTTGAGCTTCATGCCCTTGAGTCGAGGCTCTTCTTATTTGGGCACATTTTTGAACCAGCTTATCCCTCGACTCAAGGCTCCTGCCCCTCGACCAGTGGTCGAGTCCAGGGCATTTTCTCGGGCAGTGTCCACCTCCGACCCCGAATTATGCCATCTCGTTCGTCTGCGTTCCGTGTGAATGCCCATGTGCTTGGTTTGGTCAGATTCCACCAAAATACCTGGTAATAAGACAAAACACATCAAAAATCCAATAATCCACACTTGTAATACCTTTAATGCTAATAAGTGATACCTTACACCTTTATGCTAAAAAAACTAATACTTTTCATCACTTTTTGCAATTAAACACCACATTATTCATGCACTTATCACCACTCATCGAGAATAGCAGATGACTAGAAGTGTAAGAGAAATAAGGAAGTTATAACTAACATCAAGATTAGTTATAACTAACCAAGAGGCGATTACAAGATTCTCATTAGTCGGTTTCAACAAACTAATGATGAGTCAACAAGGAAGTTGTAATTACCGATTACCGAGTCTTCTATAAGTAGATCTTTAGTTTAGAATAGAATAACTTTTATAACTTTACGATTCAAATTTCACTCAAATCCTATAATCAACTCGTATTTATAGCTCACTTTCACGAACAAGAACGTTAAAATACGTTCATAGTTTTACTGATATTTATAGAACACTATCATACACATCTTCAAGCCATAGATTCCAGAAGTTAGGAAGAATTTATTGTAAAGGCTGAAGATCACCCTCATAAAGTGTAAGTAAGGTAGAAAGGAAGTAAGTACATAGTAGAGTCCCTTTCACGAGGATTGTGAAAGGAGAGTGGACGTTGAATTTTTATAATACGAACCACTATAAATTTGAGTGTTCTTTACTTTCTGTTTATCTTCAATTTACTTACTTGTTTATAATCAATTTTGAATAATCAAACACTTTTTCTTAAGAATAATCAATCGGATCAAGTATAAAAATAACTCTGCTTTGTATAAATCGATACTTTGATAATCGAAATCGAGTTTGGGTTATCTCTGAATAATTTGAGAGGAAAAATTGAGTAGGTTGGAAATCTATTCAATCCCCCTTTCTAGATTTCCCTTTTGGTATAAACTTGATCGATCGGGACCAACAAGTGGTATCGGAGCGGTGTTAAACTATTTACGATATATCTTAGGTCTTGATAATTCTTGAATTGTGTCCATTTGATTATTCTCATTCTTTATCACTAATTCTACTCATAAATTTACGTAGAGTATTCTTGATCATCAAGTCTACTATTAAGAGTAAGAAGACTAGGAGCCTTCCAGATTTTTCCATCAAGGATTATGACTAATGGAAGTTCGAATGTAAAATCATCTTAAAGCTATTCATGATCGAATGGAGGAAATCTTGGAGGAAGGTCAATAAAATTCTATCATGGAGTTGTGAGTGATGGAGTTGAGTCTTGATGCCGGGGTGAGACGTGAAAAGAAGAGTCTGAAATGACTAATGATGAGAGGAAAATTCATAACCTGGATCAAGTTGTTAGAACTGAGATTATCAAAACTTTGAGTACGGATTGGATAGAGAAGGTAAAACGTTGCAAAACAGCTAAAGAAATGTGGGAAACTTTAGCAAATATGTGTGAAAGTTCTGATCAAGTCAAAGAAAATAAGTTGCAATCAGACTACATTCTTTTGACACATTCAAGATGAAAGATGGAGAATCAATTGATCAAATGGATATAAGGATGACTAATCTTCTTAACAAGGTCAACTGACCTAGGAAAGTCTTATACCAAAAGGAAATCAACAATAAGATTCTTAGAGCATTGAGCAAAGATGGAGGGAAAAAGCAAGCATCCTGAAAGCTACTCGAGAATTTATCATCAATTTCACATCATACACTATTCTCGCATCTTAAAGGGTTAGATTATGATATTCAGATTGAAGACGAAGAAGATGAGGCCGAATCATCTACTTGAGAAATTGTTGCTTTTCTTCATCAAGAAGAATCAGATAAGGTATCTAAGGCGTTTGATTTACAATAAAGGAGGAAATGACTTTATTGATAAAGAGATATGAAAGGCTTAAAATGAAGTATAAAAGGAATAAAAGAGACGAGATCAGTCGAAGGAGCTATAAGTCGAAAAGAGAAGATAAGGGATCGAGATAGTGAGAAGAAAAAGGATCGAGACTAGGAGATTCAAATCACCGGTCGAGACGAGGGGATAGTACTCCAAAGTCGATAGAGGAGATAATTGTTATACATGCAATAAACCTGGTCACTACATGATTGGAGTGAATTGATACATGTTTTTAGGGCTATTTTTAGTGCAAAAAGTGAGCTAAAGTGTTAGTTTTTGTGCCTAAATGTGAAAAGTATCACTCTTTTGCCTAAAAAGTATTATTTGTGAGATTTTGATGTTTTCCGTCCATTTTGCAGGTAATTCGGTGGATTTTTGCCAACCCGAGAGTACCATTAGGCTTATAATGAAGAGACGGACATCAGGGACGAAAACAAGGGTCGGGGCCGAAGCCCCGTGCGAAAAAATGCCACTGGACTCGAGCTGCAGTCGAGGAGCAAGAGCCTCGAGTCGAGGGCTATGTAGAGAAAGGCAAAAATTGGAAAAGGCAGCAGCCTCGACTCGAGGCATGACCCTCGAGTCGAGGGAGAGGATTTTGCGAAGCCTCGAGTCGAGGCACGACCCTCGACTCGAGGAGGTTTTTCCAAAAATTCGTATTTAAAGCGGGCGGTTCGGGGACCGAAAAGATCATCTTTCATAGTAGCAGTTAGTAGCGGTTTTGGGGCGATTTCTCAAGCCCCAAGCCAATTTCCATCTTAGATTAGTGTAGAAGTTAGAATTAGGAGTAGATTTCAATTGATTGTTGCTAGATTAGCTTTTGATCCTTGTAATTCATTCAATTCAAGCTTGTAATTCCTTTGGAGATTGTTGTTGAAGACTCAAGCATTCCTATTTTGGTTAATTGAAGATCATTTGGTGATGTTTTTCCTCTTTTGTCTCTTTAATTTCTTAATTGTTGTGATTTGCTTTGTGTTTGATCAATTCTATCTTCTCCCCATGGGTATTGTTTGTGGTACCATGGGCTAAATCTCTTTGTGCTTGGGTTAATTGAAATTGATGATGAATTGATTGATGATGCTATAATTGTTGATGATTGGAGATCAATTGAGTAGATTGCTTACTAATTGTGATTCTCATTTGTGCTTTGTGCATAATTATCTCTTTAGATTAGTGTTTGATCACCCTAGCTATAGACGAGAGTTGCGCTAACGTGATCCGGTATTAATCGGGTGATAATTGTGTATGAATGTGTGGATTGGGTGCTTCGAATCGAGAGATTAGTTGCACTAAGGATACTCACATTAGTTTTCTACCTAATTGTGATTCTTAATTGTGCTTTGTGTAAAATTGTTTCTTTTGATTAATGGTTGATCACCCTAGCAATAGGTGAGAGTTGAGCTAACGTGATTAGGTGTTAATCGGGTTTCAATTTTGCATGATTGTATGAATTGGGGATTTCTACATTGAGAAATGGGAAAGACTAAGGATACTCACATTAGGCATTGTGATTTTAATGGAGTGATTAATTTCATGATGGTTTATGCTTTCTATCTTAGTTGATTTGCAATTTGATTCAATTGTAGCTTGTTGATTGATGATTCATTGACGGATGTTAATCCTAGCACCCCTATCCCACCATCTAGTGTTGTTTTTGTTATCGCATTCTAGGTGTTCGATCTATTGCTTGCTTGTTGTTTAATTGTATTCTTGCTTGTGTTTTGTTGTTTTTGTGCCAAACCATTGTTGCAACTCTAGTCACTAATAACTTGTATTTCTAGGACCTCATGTGCATACTTTTTCCCTTGGGTTCGATATTTTGTTGATTGGTCTTAATAACTCTTACTCTATACACTCCAATCAAATGGCGCCGTTGCCGGGAATTAGTTTTTGCGCCTTTGTGTTTGTGTTTGTTTTGTTATTTTTGTTGTAATTTGATACTTTGAAATCTTGTCTAGATGGAAGGATACAACTCATACTTGTGGAATCAAGAATATTATCAAGATAGTAGGGTGTATTCTCCACATTTTGAAGAATTGAGCTACAATGATTGGAGGAACTATGAAGATAATTCTCAATGGCAACAAGTTCCATCCAATTATGAAGTTTGGATAAGTGAAGAAATTTCTCCCCACCTCAAGAGATGTTCCCATACTATGAGCCTTATGATCAAGCATGCAATCAAGATTGGGGATTCGAATTTCAAGGGGCATCGGAAGAGGAAGCTTACTATGATGAAAGGAGGAGTTATGAGAATGATTATCCAATGCCACAAGCTTCTCCTAAATTTGAAGAATGGGAACTCCATGGTGTGAGAGCTAACTTGCAAGAGATGCTTGGAGTATTGTTGGAAAGAATTGAGGAAAATGACACTAGGTGTGATGAAATGCTTCCCTTGTATGAGGAAATCTATGAGACCAAAGCAATGGTCAATTCATGGATCGAGGGGACTATGGAGATCACCGAAGTCCACTTCACGTTTATAAAGTGTCAAGTCAAAAATTTCCTACGCCAAGTAAAGAACATGACCATCATGGAGAATCAAGAAGAAGAAGGAGGAAGAAAATGAAAGAAGAAATGTAGTAGAGGGTCCAAGCAATGAGGATGAAAGGAAGAAATCTCTTGTCAAAAGTGAGGAAGAGGAGTGTCCATTGATGGACATGAGCTATAATGAGGAAGAAAATCTAAGAGCATCAAATGAAGCTTTGAAGATCGAAATGAGCATTTCTATACCTTCTAACTCTTCAAATTTTGATTTAATTGATAATGATGCTTCTCATGATTTAATTTTACCTCTTGTGAATTTTGACTATAGGGAAGAATTGAAGAAGTGCTTGGGCATCCTTGGAGAAAAGAAAGGGAGAAGGATGTTGGTGAGAAAGCAGGAGGACAACCATCATCAAAGTGCAAGGATTTGGATGATGGGTCTATCCTACATATGAACCTCCAAAATTTCGAAGCTCAAAGGTTGAGATACAATGGCAAGGAGGATCTCTATCCTTGGCCATTCCGATGAAGGAAGATGGAAGTGAACAAATAAGTCCGGCAAAGGACAATAAAAATAGCGCTAGATGGGAGGCAACCCATCCTTTTCTTTTGTTCTTTTTGTTTTTGTTTTATTTTTGGGAGATTTGGCTTGTTGCTACTTAATTGCTTATGCTTAGTACATGATGCTCTATACTTTGGGATTCATATAGTGTTGAGCTTAATTGTTGATATCATTTAGGAGTTGCATATTTTTCTCACTCTCATTCAAACTTGAATTCATATCTTCATTCAAGTTTGGGGGTGTTGGTCATTTATGGTATAATTGCATCTCTTGGTGATGGTTATTTTGATGAATTATTTTGCCCGTTTGTAGGATACTCACTACTTGGATGGAAAGCAAATGGAATTGCAAGGAAATGCAAGATCAAGAAGGAAAGAGCTAGAAAGCTTGATGATCCCTACATGCTTGAAGGAAAAAAAAATGGAGTTTAAAGGCTTATTGGTACAACACTTCCTTTCAAACTTAGACTTGTCTAAGTTTGGGGAGGTGTTTCTCTTCCCTTCTCTAATTCTTTTGTACTCTTCTATGATTTTGAGGATGGATGAGCTTATTTCTTATTGATGATGATACTCTTATTTTGTCTTGGTTTCCTTGTATATTTTGAGCTAATTTTGATTTTGAGCTTAATAGTGGATTAATTGACATATTTTTGAGTATCATTCATTGATGTAGTGAGTATGTTTGAGGTTATGTACATGAGCATTTGTGCTTGAATTGTAAGACTAGTTTGAATTTGATAGGATCATGAGTAGATGTGTAGCTTGATGCTAGTTGCTTGGTTAATTATGTGAAGATGAATGTGATTGATAATTCTTAATTCATTGCTCAATTTAAGCCCGTGAGCTTTTGTGCCTAATAATCGTACATCTTATACGGTTGATATTAATCCTTTGTGAGTGCATCATTCATGATTTGTATACTAGAACTTGCCACTAGACATGTTGATATTGATCTTTGTGTGATGTCTTGAAAATGATAAGAGGCCATGTTTGATATGATGAGTTACTTTGCCAAATACTTTCCCACCAAATACATTTGATTTCCTTAGTGAGCCATGTTGAGCCTATGATCCATATTCTTTGGCAAGCCAAGTGAAATTGGAACCATTTTAGCCTATTTTGATGAGCCTTTCTTGTCCTATGTTTAGTTGAGCTTGAATGTTGGCTAATGATGGTGATTTGATTGCTAATTGTGGGAAGATGATGAGCTAAGTGATGAATGAAGCATAAAAGAAAAGAAAGGTTGTTAAAAGTTGAATTTGGGAAAATGCATGAAGTGAAAAGAATGAAATGATTCAATTTGTGAGCTTTAAAAGAGAAAGCTCAAGTGAATGGTGTGATGATCATTGAAGTTCAAAAGAAAGAGTGTGCTAGATGAAAGTAAAGAGATTGTGCATTGTATGGATTAGCTTTCATTCAAGTCTCTACTACTTAGTCACTCTTATCTAAAAACATCCCACCTTTCCAAAGAGCCTACATTACAACCTAGAAGAAAGACCTCTTTGATTCTTGATTGATTACAAATGATTTTGATTGAGATTAAGTCTTGTGGCAAGCATATGGTGTACTTATTTGTGAATTTGATGATTGAGAGCTTTAAACCTTGATACACTTGAGTGAAGAGTGAAACACTCCATGGAAGGAGCAATGTGTTGAGTATTTGATTGAGCATTTGTTTGAGCATGATTCATCTTGTTGGCTAGTGGATAGTTGCATTGATACAAGTGATCATTGATGAGTTCGATTGTCTTATTTTTCGTCTATGGTGCCATGTGACATAATTGCAATCAATTCACTCCTTTGTTCTTAGTTTCTACGTTGCTCGAGGACGAGCAACAATTCAAGTTTGGGGGTATGATTGGAGTGAATTGATACATGTTTTTAGGGCTATTTTTAGTGCAAAAAGTGAGCTAAAGTGTTAGTTTTTGTGCCTAAATGTGAAAAGTATCACTCTTTTGCCTAAAAAGTATTATTTGTGAGATTTTGATGTTTTTCGTCCATTTTGCAGGTAATTCGGTGGATTTTTGCCAACCCGAGAGTACCATTAGGCTTATAATGAAGAGACGGACATCCGGGGACGAAAACAGGGTCGGGGCCGAAGCCCCGTGCGAAAATGCCCTGGACTCTAGCTCGGTCGAGGAGCAAGAGCCTCAAGTCGAGGGCCGTAGAGAAAGGCAAAAATTGGAAAAAGGCAGCAGCCTCGACTGAGGCATGACCCTCGAGTCGAGGGAGAGGATTTTGCGAAGCCTCGAGTCGAGGCCTAACCTTCGACTCGAGGGGGAGGTTTTTCCAAAAATTCGTATTTAAAGCAGGGCGGTTCGGGACTGAAAAGATCATCTTTCATAGTAGCTTAGTAGCGGTTTTGGGGCGATTTCTCAAGCCCCAAGCCAATTTCCATCTTAGATTAGTGTAGAAGTTAGAATTAGGAGTAGATTTCAATTGATTGTTGCTAGATTAGCTTTTGATCCTTGTAATTCATTCAATTCAAGCTTGTAATTCCTTTGGAGATTGTTGTTGAAGACTCAAGCATTCCTATTTTGGTTAATTGAAGATCATTTGGTGATGTTTTTCCTCTTTTGTCTCTTTAATTTCTTAATTGTTGTGATTTGCTTTGTGTTTGATCAATTCTATCTTCTCCCCATGGGTATTGTTTGTGGTACCATGGGCTAAATCTCTTTGTGCTTGGGTTAATTGAAATTGATGATGAATTGATTGATGATGCTATAATTGTTGATGATTGGAGATCAATTGAGTAGATTGCTTACTAATTGTGATTCTCATTTGTGCTTTGTGCATAATTATCTCTTTAGATTAGTGTTTGATCACCCTAGCTATAGACGAGAGTTGTGCTAACGTGATCCGGTATTAATCGGGTGATAATTGTGTATGAATGTGTGGATTGGGTGCTTGAATCGAGAGATTAGTTGCACTAAGGATACTCACATTAGTTTTCTACCTAATTGTGATTCTTAATTGTGCTTTGTGTAAAATTGTTTCTTTTGATTAATGGTTGATCACCCTAGCAATAGGCGAGAGTTGAGCTAACGTGATTAGGTGTTAATCGGGTTTCAATTTTGCATGATTGTATGAATTGGGGATTTCTACATTGAGAAATGGGAAAGACTAAGGATACTCACATTAGGCATTGTGATTTTAATGGAGTGATTAATTTCATGATGGTTTATGCTTTCTATCTTAGTTGATTTGCAATTTGATTCAATTGTAGCTTGTTGATTGATGATTCATTGACGGATGTTAATCCTAGCACCCCTATCCCACCATCTAGTGTTGTTTTTGTTATCGCATTCTAGGTGTTCGATCTATTGCTTGCTTGTTGTTTAATTGTATTCTTGCTTGTGTTTTGTTGTTTTTGTGCCAAACCATTGTTGCAACTCTAGTCACTAATAACTTGTATTTTTAGGACCTCATGTGCATACTTTTTCCCTTGGGTTCGATATTTTGTTGATTGGTCTTAATAACTCTTACCCTATACACTCCAATCACTACGATTACGATTGTCCTCGCTAACACCTAGAGAACGTGAGGAGAAAAAGAAAAAGCGTGACAAGAGGTATGCAAATCAAACAGCTCTTCTAGCAGAAAAGGAAGTACATGAAACTTCATCATCCTAATCCTCATCTGGTTTTGGGTCGATGATGAAATATGTTTAATGGCGAAAGAAGTAAACTATTACTCATCTTCCGATAATGATTGTGAAACTCTCTCTCGAATCGATAAACGCCTTATTAGCAAACTTTTGAAAGATCCTGAGATTGCTTTATCTTCTTACAAACAGATAGAGATTGAAAATTTAAGTTTAAAAGATCAAATTCTGAAACTAACTAAAGAAAGTCGACTAGGAGTAGTGAGAAATCGATCGCTCATTCAAAGGGGAATGCAAGCCTAAGATTACAATTAATTCCTCATCCGGAAAGTCTAAAGAGTTAGAGAAAAAATTGGATACTTTAAAACATAAATTGTCAAATGTCTATATTGAAAATGAGAGTTTTAAGAAAACCAATAGAGAGTTAAATCACAAGTTGGGACTTCTTAGCAACACTCAATCAACTATAGATAGAATCTTTAGCTCTTCTAAAAAAAGCTAGTGATAAGACAGGTTTAGATTTTGTGAGAACCAAGAAAGATGATCCTATTAAAACAAGGTTTTTGTCAAAGCTACTAATACTAAAGAAGAGGTTAGAACTGGTCTTTGGAAATCTAAGGAACATTAACTCATCCGATGTTTCGCAAAGAAAGTACAGATGAAAAAAATCTAAAGGTAAAACCAAAGATCATGACAAAATCTCATCTCAAGTATAATATTTTTGATGGAAGAAGCAAATCGTATCCATTATTACCCAAATATAAGACAATGTCTAGAGATCAATTGAACAAGATTGATCTTGATAGTCTTATATTAGTAGATAGATATGGATGCAAACTTCAATCACTTGTTTTAAGGAACATTGATGTGTTTATTTGGATTCCAAAGAGTCAACTTAACCAAAAAGGACCCAACTTACAAAGGGTACCTAAAATATAATCTTTGATTGCAGGAAGATACATGCATAGTAGAAAGAGCAGCGTGCTCGAGGTCATCCGCACATTGACAAGTGGATGTTCAAAACACATGACCTTTGAGAAACGTTTACTCTCAAACTATCAATCAATTGATGGACCACGAGAGTCATGTTTGGAGACAACAATTTTGGGCTAACCAAAGGAGTTGGAACTTTGATGATTGGCGATGTCCAAGTTAATGAGGTTTACTATGTTGAAGTGTTAAAACATAATCATTATCTGCTTCTCAATTCGTGACTAGGGTTTTTATGTAAAATTCACTTGTAATGTTTGTTATGTTC
Source organism: Paraleonurus japonicus (assembly GCA_030762865.1). Taxonomy (NCBI): domain Eukaryota; kingdom Viridiplantae; phylum Streptophyta; class Magnoliopsida; order Lamiales; family Lamiaceae; genus Paraleonurus; species Paraleonurus japonicus. The sequence goes on from CM061060.1 coordinate 27,622,320, forward strand.
TAAATGGTCTCAATGAAAATATTCTATTAGGGGTCAAACAAGAGAATATTTATATTGCTAATTTCAAAAGTTGTCCTAAAGATACATGCTTAGTTGCAAATAGCCGACGATTTAAGTTGGTAAGGCACAAGCGTCTTGGCTACTTAAACTTCAAGACTCTTAACAAGTTAGCAAGGAAATCTTTAATTAAAGGACTTCCGTATAAAATATTTTCAAAGAGTCATGTTTGTAATGCATGTCAAAAAGGAAAGCGGACCAAAGCTTCTTTTAAAGCAATAAATAGTCCTTCTTCAAAAAGAATTCTAGAACTACTTCAAATAGATCTTTTGGTCCAGTCACACCTCTCAATTTTCGTGGTAGAAAATATACTTTTGTAATCGTAGATGATTACTCTCGATTTACTCCGGGTTTTTTTTTCCGTTAGATCAGGTTTTTAGTTTTGACGAGTTAAAGTGTATAAACTAGAACAAGCTCATAAGATGACCAGCTGAGTTTGTATAGAGCAGTGATGAAGTAAGCATTAGTACTAGGTGATCGGACTAGGTAAAGGTAATGAAGTCACCGAGGTCGGGAAGAAGAAGGTCATCCGAAGACAAATCTTGAAGAAGTCATCCTGTTGGAGAGAATAATGAAGAGCTCAAGACGAGGTCAAGACCAGTGAGTAGAATAAGAAAGACAAGTTTTCACCAAGTCACAGCAGACGACTAACTCAAGATCACCTTAGGTCAAGATGGTTTTAAAGATAAATTTGTTAAGCGATTTTTAAGTTTGTTACAACAAACTAACCATCTTACTGCACTTATAAATAAGAGTAAGCACAGTTCTTAGAAGAACTCTTAGCATTCATAACTCGATATTCACATTTTTCGATAAGCACTCACAAGCTTTCAAAAGATTTCAAAATTTTCTAAGTGTTTAAAGAACACTTCTCTGTATATTTTCAAACATATTACGCACTTTGTATTTTTCAGATTTTACGGATAGATTGTTAGTTTGAAGATAGATTAAGGATGAAGATCGTCAACCATTGTAATTGTAATCATCGGTGAGTAAGTAAGTAAGTGAGTTGAGGCCCTTCTTCAAGTTGAAGAAGGAGAGTGGATGTAGGATCATTTGATCGAACCACTATAAATCCTTTAGCATCTACTTTTGCATTTATCTCTGTTGATAATTGATTGGAGGGAATTGATGCATGATTTTAGGGGTATTTTAGTGCAAAAAGTGATCAAAAGTGTTAGATTTTGTGCCTAAATGTGTAGAGTATCACTACTTTGCCAAAAGTATTACTTGATGGATTTTTCATGTTTTTCATCCCGTTTTCAGGTAAATTGGTGGCATTTGGCCAAACCGAGAGTACCGCATTCATAGGGTGAAGAGACGATCGAGACGGGCGAAAACGAGGGTCGATGCGGAGTTCGTGTCAAGAAAATTCCCTGGACTCGAACTCAGTCGAGGGCCGGGGACCTCGACCCGAGGTTGCCGGCAAAGAGATGGAATTCCTAAATTTAGACCAAGCTCAACTCGAGGCTCAGCCCACGAGTCGAGGATCGAGGCAAAGCTGGAAGCTCGAGTCGAGGGCTGGAGCTCGACTCGAGGCCGGTGATTTTTGAAGAGGCTCATTAGCTACTTAAGGAGCCTCGACTCGAGGGCCCCAACCTCGAGTCGAGGGATGCCGAAATTCGAAAATTTTTGTTTTAAGACCATTTGAGCGGAAAACAGAGCATACTCTCCATAACCTTCATTATAGAAGTTATTTTACAATTTTTAGGCGAATTTCCAATTCCATAGCTTAATTCTCATTGTAGTTTGATTAGATTGATAAATTTAGATAGATTTTGATCAATTGTACCATAGATTAGCTTTTGATCCATTAGTTTTTCCATTTCCAAGTTGTAATTCAATTGAAGAGAGCATATTTGAAGATACATTGAAAATTGAAGCATTCTTATTTTTGATCATTCTAATCCAATTGGTGATGTTCTTCCACTTTACTCATTTAAATTCCTTAATTGTTGTGATTTGCTTTGTGATTGAGCAATTAGATTTTCTACCCATGGGTTTTGCTCTTTGCACTATGGGCTAATACTCTTGTGCTTGGGATAATAGAAATTGAGGATGATTTGATTGCCTTATGCTATGATTGTTGATGATTGTTGATCAATTGAGATAGTTTGTTCCCTAATTGTGATTCTAAATTGTGCTTCATGCATTTTTATCTCTTTATATTAATGTTTGATCACCCTAGCAATAGGCGAGAGTTGAGCTAACGTGATTATGGATTAATCGGGTTATAATTGTGTATGATTGTATGAATTGGGTGCTTCTTAATTGAGAGATTAGTTGCACTAAGGATACTCACATTAGACATTGTGTGATTAATGGAGACTTAATTGCATGATGGTTTTATGCTTTCTATCTTAGTTAATTTGCAATTTGATTCAATCATAGCTTGTTGATCATTGATTCCTTGATGGATATTATCCCTAGCACCCCAATCCCCATTAAAATTTTAGCTAATTGTTCTTGCATTCAAGGTGTTTGATTAATTGCTTGCTAGTTGTTTGAATTTCAATTTTTGTAATTGTAGTGTGATTTTAGAGCCAAAACCGTTTTTCAACAATTGTCATAGAGAACTTGTATTCCTAGGGCCTCATTGCATACGTTTTCCCTTGGGTTCGATATACTTGGTTGTCTTAAAATCGCTTACCCGATTACCGCAATCAATAATCTATTGTTCAAATTTATTTTGCATCGCTTTTAGATCCTATTTCAAAGATTGAGGTTAAAAGCTGTTTCAGCCATTCATCTTTGATAATTTGAATTGATAATTTGAATTTTGCAAAAGATTCGTATAATCTATTCAACCCCTCCCCCTCTAGATTATCTCTAGAAGTTTCACTTGTTTTCACTAAATACTCAATCTAGGGACCAACAAGTGGTATCGGAGCAGTTGTTAAGTTGTTTACGATATTTTTGTGGTATTGAAGTTTCCAAATTGTGTTGAGATCATCTTCTTTATCTTTGATTCACTAACATTACTAATAAATTTTTGTTGAGTTTCTTGTTTACCATGTCTACGATCAAAAGTAAAAGACTATGTTTGTCCCGATTAGTTGAGTAGATTAGATGAGAAGTGTATCACCTTCTAGCAAATATCTAGAAGGGGGTTGAATAGATTTTTGAGATTTTTCAAATCTATCAAAAATTTATTCAAAGTATCAAAGTACACATGCGGAATTCAAGATTAGTCTCAACTTTTAATAAGATCAAAAGCAACACCGATATTCGGATCTTAACTTTAATTTTGAAATTAAACTTTGAACAACAAATTGTAAAATGAAACGAGAAAGATAAATGAAAGCGGTAAAGAACACGAGATTTTATAGTGGTTCGGATTATAACAATCCTACATCCACTCTCCTTCTCCAAACTTTGAAGAAGGGTCTCCACTAGCGCTTACTTACTTACTTTACAATCTTTACAACTTACAACTCGATCTTCAATTCTTCAAGAATGCTAATCAAACTTCTAAAATCTAAATCTAAGAATAAGAAGTGTTTTTGAAGATGTGAAGTGAAGTGTTCTACAAACACTTAGAAACCTCTATGAAGAAAACTTGTGATTTTTGGAGAAGTAACTTGTGAATTTTGTGTATATTGTATATTGTAAAAAGTTGTGTAAAATGAAGTGCCTAGACCTATTTATAAGTCTGAAAAGTCGGTTAGTTTGTTAGTTAGTTCTAACAAACTAGAAACCTGCTTTAACAAACTTAATCTTGAAAACCGCTAGTCCTCACTGTCTTTGTTCTACTCTGCCAGCTGACTCGGTGAAAACTTGCCTTTCTTATTCTACTCAGCTTATCTTGACCTCGTCTCGAGCTCTTTTATGTTTGTCTCCTGCAGATGACTAGATCTCGGTGACTAGATTGGTTCTCGACCCCGTCCGATTCGTTTAGCTTAACCTCACTGTTCTTCGTGTCATCCGATCAACTCGAGCTTCTTCTTTTAACTCATCAAAATTTCTTGATTCAACAATTTCCCCTTTTTGAGGAAGTTAAAACCTATAAGGAAGAAACACACTCACAATTGAAGTTAGTACTAGAATTAGTTAAAATAATGAGATAGGTATATTAGAGCACTTAATTTTATCACAATAGATTCATTCATATTCAAACACTAAAAATTGAGTCCTTTAGACTCTTTTTAGAAAAGAAAAAAATTTGAGTCTTAAGACTTAGAAAATTTTTTTAAGAAAATGTTTTTAAGTCCTGAGACATAAAAGTCTCGGATGATTTATACATAGAAAAATTTTAAGTTTTTCTTAAAACCGAAATATAACTTTAAGAAAATGATACACGTAATTCACATAAGTCCGTATATATTCATTCACACATTTACAGATTTACAAATAGAGGAACTGATAGAAAATAAAAGATAAGGAAAGAAAATCCCGTTCTATCGTATTCCCCATCGGCTGGCCTCTGGAATGTTCAGCCAGCTTGAAAATCCTTGCTCTTAGTCTATTAAGCTCATCTTCGTTTGTGAGCTCGATTTCCCTTTCTCGCTTTGGCTATGACCGACTTGACCCATTCCGCATCGGGAGAGCCGTCTTCTTTCAGCTTGGGGTAACTTGCTCATAGGCTGGTGCAACTAAGTCGCAGCTTGAACACGTTGTGCGCCTCATCAAGCAGCCTTCCCATAGAGATCGGCATCCTCCTTTTCCATCCACTCATGCCAGCTCTTGTCCTCGTCGGTCGCTTCCAGATGGCGATGCCTTCAAGATGTACCAGAGTACATCCATCCGGCATCCAGGGCCTGCTTCTTGTATTCGCTTGTATATTTCCTGAGACCATCTTTGGAGGGGCTGAAGTGCGGTGGACAGGGCGGAAGTCCGCTTCATCTCAGCCTTTGGATACCCACTTCCGGAATCCTCGTCCCACTTCAGCTCACTTTCCTAGCCTTCTTTAGCCTCTTCTTCTCCCGCTTCTCATACTTCTCTTTCTCAAAGCATGGATTCTTCTTATCTGCTCACTGATAGGTTTGGAAGTCGAGCTCCTTTCTTTTGCGCTCGGCTCACTGGGTGATCACTCGGTGATGAAGACTTCTCTGTGCTTTGCCTTTACCCTTGCCCTTGGCCTCGGGTTTTTCTCGCTTCTTTCATATTGGCCAGCATAGCTTGATTTCGCTTCCTCCTCCTTCCTCCTCTTCTCCTCATCCTCTCGGATGGCCTCCTCTATTTGGGTCACCCTCGGTTGCAAGGCTGTCACTCATCCGATTTTACTTTTAACTCTGCCTTGGCTGCCTCCAACTCACCGAGTCTGCCTTAGAGTCTACCTTGTCTCATGAATGACAAGACTCCACTGTGAGGGTGTAATACCCTAGGATTTCATGACCTTATTTGCTATACTAAATGCCTTATAATTCTTCATGAACCTATGTGATGCATTTACATCCGAATTTATGCAAAGGCATGTTTATGTGTTTTAATTACTCGATGTTTATAATTAACATATTATTTGCTTAATACATGCTTATTCTTGAGACTTTATAATTTTCTTTATTTAAAGTTTTAAAGTGTTTAACTTAGAATTTAATAAAGTCCTTAAGGATATAGGTAATAAAATGAATGTTTCTTTGATAAACGATTTATTATTAATATATGGACTTTATATTAGAAAGCTTAAGTTTGTTATATATCAAGATAGAATAGGAAGATGGGTTTCTTAAGCCTTAAGAAAGGCAAGGTTAAAAAACAAATTAAAAATTATTTTATTAATGGACACTTGTAACCACCTAAACTAAAGACCAAGCCACCTAATCCCTCATCCCTTAGGTAAGTCGGCCAGAGCATTATCATTTACTTGTATAAATAGGCTTTGCCTCTTCTCAATTGCTTCATTAAACAATCTAAGCAAGTAAGTTTTCTTTTGGTTGATAAGTGATTTGCATGTTATACATGTTTCATTTTATGTTTAATATATTCGATTCAATTTCTTCATATGTTATGAACGAAATTATGTTTATTACTTAATTATCTATCCTATAGAAGTAGAAATCATGAAATTATATGGTTTGAAGTGAGATTAAAATAATATGTTCTTTATATGTGTATAAAGCTGAAATCTTGGACCAGTTTTAGTGTAAAATTCGTTTTGATAATCTTTTTCAGTGGAAATTTCTGAAAATTTTACATGAGAAAGTATACTGGTTAAGGGACTGATGGTTTCAAATTTCGGGTCAATCGGAGTTATGGTTGATTTTCTATGAATATTTGAAGTTAAACCAGGAGTTTTGGTCGAAAAACCTGAGATCAGTATACTTTTCGTGAAAAATGACAGAAATTAAGGGAGTTCTTAGGAAAACAAAAGCTTGAGGATAAACTGCATGAAGTTATAAATTTGTGGTTAAAATTTCAGCTTATTTGGCCTTGTAGATTATTTATGGTGATTTTTCTAGGATAAGGTGACAAAACTGATTTTGTATGAGAATTGTTCAAATAGGTCCGTTTATATTTTTTTAAAACGGTCGATATTTTTCTAAAATTTGTTCTTGGATGATTATATATGCTTAGTTGATATTTACGATCTTTGTTATATGTGAAATTATAAATGAAGGGATAAGTAACAATGATTTTATTTCAAAATGTTTACTTGTAGGTACAATCCTACAAGGTGGGGAATCACTTCACTCTTAACCGGTGTTACTTTATTATTTTTAATTGCACTTATTAACCATTGAATGTTAAATTTTGAGTCTGGCCCGCTATCGACTGGCCCACATATAGTCCAACTTATGTTGGCAAACATATAGTCCGGTCGTTCCCGCACAAAGGGTTGGTCACGCCACCCACAAATACTCGGTGAAATTCCGGGGCTCACACGTTATAAGCATTGATGTTTAGTTTGTGCAATTAACAAGAGATTTTCCACTAAGTGTTTACATGACACTTATTCCTTCCACTTTTATATTTTCAGATATTGAGGATTCCGGCGTGGGTGAATGAACTCGGAGGCAGTCATGAAGTTTCTTAATATTAGTTTTAAGTATTACACTAAAGAACCTTTGGTTTGTAAACTTAAGCCTACGACCATACTTACTTATTACTTACTTTGTGAAATGTGTGGCTTTCGTAAATATTAAATAAGAAGCACGGTTTTAGTAACATTCCTACTTGTGCCACATCACTTTTTCATACCGCTTTAAGTGGGGACGTTACAGTGGTATCAGAGCAGTTCGCCGCTAAAATAATTTTCAAAAGAGTGTGTGTCTTAAAAAAAAATTTTTAAATGAAACAGCCGCACCGAGATCATTCGCCACAACGGATCGTGTAAAATATTTCATAAATATTTAAAATATGTTATTTATTGATTGATTAAAGTATGTTGTTTATTGATTGGTTAAATTTATATAAGTATGTTATTTATTGATTGATTAAATTTGTGTAATATTATTGACTAAGTTAACTATTGAATTGTGTTTAGTAATCGGGATGGGCGACAATACTAGAATACAAAATAATAACAGATTGGAAAGGGTGGCAAGAATGGGTAGAACGGAGGACGAGGACTTAGGAGCCCACATTGGGGAAATCACTTCCCAATACAAATATGCTTTAAGAAACGAACATGACATGGACGATGATTATTACCGCTACTTGCTTCTTGATACCCTACCAAATACGGATAAATGTAGCTTGGGAGATGCTTGATCGTGTGTTTGACCAACATGGTTATTTGTGTTTTACCTGTTTTTCTTCAATAATATATTGTGAATGGATCCAATCCGAAACCATCCATTTCATTCCCCTTCAACCGAACCGGAATTCGAGATGGGGATGGAACGAGGAGTGGTCACCGCTCAAGAAAAGCTGTGGGAACCGTAATATCGAACCGGAGGAGAGGACAGAAGCAGTGGTGGTTCTATTGAGATGTGGGAGGAGGAAAAGAAGGAGATCGAAATCATCATCATTGATGATGATTAAACAAAGACGGGTTGCAGATCGTGTGTTTAATATGTGATTCTATGATCTTTATTTCAAGAAATATAAAATATATGTACTTAATGAACTTGATGTATAATATTTTTGAATGTAACGTTTATGTATGTAAAGTATGATGTATGTTATATAAAAAAATCTGTTATGATTATGATTGTCTACTTTAATTATTACTAATTAATTTGTTATTGAATAGAACCATGAGCCGAAAAGGGAATTGAAACAACTCGGATATGAACGAAGACCTAGCTTCGGTTTTAAGGGGGTTAGCTCAACAACTAGGTCAAGAAAGCCAATTATCTCAAACACCTGTACCCTCGGTCCAAAACCATGATATTGTTAGTCAATTTAAGAAGTATAGACCATCAACCCCGACCTAAAAGAAAATCCTATGGAAGTAGAAAATTGGATTCGGAGCTTGGAAAAGATATTCACTTATCTTAAGTGCACGGATGAGCAGAAAGTTTCTTGTGCTATCTTTCACCGATCGGGATGCAAATTATTGGTGGGAAGCTCATTGTAGGACAATGACAGGGAAGCACGAACCTTAATCACGGGAGAAATTTGTGGAAGCGGTGGTTAAGAACTATATACCACGATCATTCTTGGATAAAAAGAAACTGAATTTCTACAAACAAGCAGGAAATCGACAAAGGCAAGAATATGAAAGGAAGTTTAATCAATTAGGAAGGTATACTTCTCATTTGATTAACACCGATGATAGGAAGGCAAAGAGATTTGTTCAAAACCTACGTCCGTAGATTAGTACCATCTTAGCAAAGACAGATGTTAAGTCCTATGCCCAAATGTTCGAGAAAGCTCGCATAATAGCGGCATATATGATACCAAGAAGTAAGAGTTCCGTAATCACAAATGTAACAAACGAAAGTGGGTTGGTTCGAAACAAGGAGGAAACTTCAAGCAAGTCAAGAGAATCGAAATAGCACCACAACAACAAAAGCCACCCAAGTGCAGAATTGTGGGAGAGAACATTTTGGGCGATGCCCGAAAGGAGCAGGATATGCTACAAATGTAAAGAACGGTGACACCTTATAACTAATTGTCCAAAGTGGAAAGGACAACGAAGATGGCACCTGCCCGAGTATTCACTATGAAACAACATGAGGCAACAACAAATCAGGAAGTGATGGCAGTATGTTCAAATTATCTCAAGTACCGCTTTCACATTATTCGATCATCGGTGCTACACATTCATTCATCTCTAGGAGATATTTGAGCAATTCGAGACTACTCATATTATAATAGAAGGAGAATTCCTAGAGGTGAATATCCCTTCCGGTACTATGATACAATCCTTAGGATTGTGTAGAAATGTGATGATTGACTTCGACCATGCGGTACTTCCTAAGCAAATCTACATACAATAGAGATGAAGGATTTTGATATTATTTTGGGATTTGATTGGCTTATGGAAAATCATGCTCTTATCAAATGTCAAGAGAAAGAAATATTGGTACGAAGATCGAGAGAGTGTGAATTTTACAATATATGGTGCTAGAGTTGGAACTATGCCTCGTAATTTCGGTAGTGAAAGCTCGAAAGATATTAAGGAAAGGAGAATGTACTGCATTTCTAGTAAATATTGTAGCAACGAGAATCTGTGGTCCAACATTGGACGATTTGCGGTAATATGTGAATATAAGGATGTGTTTCCGGATGATTTGCCAGATTACCCCCGGATCGTCGGTTGGAGTTCACTATTGAATTAATGCCTGAGCCGCGCCTACTTCTAAAGCACCTTATAGAATGGCACCAAAGGAGTTACAGGAGCTGAAAGTGCAATTGTAAGAATTAATGGACAAGGGCTTCATTCGACCAAGTGTGTCACCATGGGGTGCACCGGTGTTATTTGTAAAAAAGAAAGATGGATCGTTGAGAATGTGTATCGATTATCGGGCTGAATAAGCTTACTATCAAGAATAAATATCCACTTCCCGAGTAATCGAAGATTTGTTTGATCGATTAAGAGGAGCTTGTGTATTTTCAAAAATTGATTTGAGATCGGGATATCATCGAGGTAAAGATTAAAGAAAGCGATATTCCAAGGACGGCATTGAGAACCCGATATGGTCATTATGAGTTTGTCGTGGTTACCATTTGGACTCGATGAATGCGCCGCCTATATTCATGGATTTGATGAATCGAGTATTTCATCAATATTTGGATCAATTTGTGATCGTGTTTATTGATGATATTCTAGTATATTCAAGAAGTCGAGAGCAGCATGCGTAACATCTTCGGATTACCACGAGATTCTGAGAAAAGAGAAATTGTATGCTAAGTTCAAGAAATGTGAATTCTGGTTGGATAAGGTTGTATTCCTTGGACATACGGTTTCGGCCTTGGGAATAGAAGTGGATCCAAAGCAAAGGTAGAAGCTGTAAACCAATGGAAGACACCGACTAATGTGAGCGAAGTCGGGAGTTTTCTTGGTTTAGCCGGATATTATCGAAGATTTATTGAAGGATTTGCTCGGATTACAAAACCCTTGACTCGATTGACTCGGAAGGAAATAAAGTTTCAATGGACGAGAAGAATGTGAAAGAAGTTTTCGGGAGTTAAAGCGAAGATTAACAACAGCCCTAGTTCTTACCATTCCGAAAGGAACAGAGAGATTTACGAGTGTATAGTGATGCTTCTAAACAAGGTTTAGGATGTGTACTTATGCGAGAATGGAAAGGTAGCGGCGTACGCGTCAAGACAGCTAAAACAACATGAGCAAAACTATCCTACACATGATTTGGAGTTAGCGGCGATTGTTTACGCACTCAAAATTTGGAGGCACTATTTATATGGAAGTAAATGCGAGATCTACACAGATCACAAGAGTTTGAAGTATATCTTCGAATGAAGGAATTAAACATGAGACAAAGAAGATGGTTGGAGTTAGTAAAAGATTATGATTGTGAAATATTGTACCATCCCGGGAAGGCAAATGTAGTAGCGAGATGCCTTGAGTCGCAAGGGAAAGATCAATGCTTTGGTTGTGAAACCAACCTTGAAGGAAAGAATAGCAAAGGCTCAATATGATGATGCATTCCTAGAGAAGATAAAACAAAAGATCAAGGAAGGTAAAGCAAAGGAGTTTTCAAGACGTGAAGATGGTATTTTAGTCATGAGGAAGGATATGCGTACGAGAAAAAGAAGAGTTCAAAAGGAAATATTGGAAGAAGCACATTCTACACCATATACAGTTCATCCTGGAGGAACGAAAATGTACCAAGAATTAAGAAAGTTGTTCGGTGGAGAAATATGAAAAGGGATATTGGAAATTTAAATACGAAATGTTTGACATGTCGGCAAGTGAAAGTGAGCATCAAAGACCATCGGGATTATTAAAGCCGCTTGAAATTCCCGAATGGAAGTGGGAACATATTACAATGGATTTTGTGGTAAGTTTGCCCAAATCAATACAAGGAATGAAGCTATTTGGGTAATTGTTGACAGATTAACCAAGACAAAGCACATTTTCTACCAATAAAGATGACGTTCACATTGGATAAATTGGCTCGATTTATATTAAGGAGATTATCCGTTTACATGGAGTTCGATTTCTATTGTGTCGAGATAGAGATCCACGGTTTACATCAAAGTTTTGGCACCGTCTTCAAGAAGCTATGGGCACGAAGTTGGAATTCAAGATGACTTTTCATCCTCAAACAGATGGTCAATCGGAAAGAACAATTCAAACTCTGGAAGATATGTTGAGAGCTTGTATCATTGATTTCGGAGGAAGTTGGGAAAGGTACTTACCTCTAGTAGAATTTGCCTACAACAATAGTTATCAAGGCTACAATTGAAATGGCACCGTATGAAGCATTATATGGAAGGAAGTGCAGATCTCCAATATGTTGGGATGAAGTTGGAGAAAAGAAAATATTAGGACCGGAATTGGTGGAAGAGACTATTAAGATAGTGAAAAAGATCGGAGAAAAGATGCAAGCAGCTCAAGATCGGCAGAAAGCATATGCTGATAGACGAAGAAAAGAATTGAATTTTGAAGTCGGAAATAAGGTATTCTTGAAAGTATCACCAATGAAAGGGATTTTCCGTTTAGGAAAAGAGGAAAGTTAAAACCCGGTATATTGGGCCTTATGAGATATTAGAAAGAGTTGGAGATTTGGCCTATAGGCTAGCATTACCACCATCCTTGGCAGAGTACACAATGTATTCCATATCTCGATGCTTCGAAAGTATGTACCTGACCCTACCCACATAATAAACCAACCTGAATTACGTATTGATACCAACCTAACCTATGAGGAAATTCCTATAGCCATACTAGACAGTAAAGCTTCATAGGTTGAGGAATAGGGATATTCCTATGGTTAAGATCCAGTGGAATAGATATGGAATGGAAGAAGCTACGTGGGAACGAGAAGATGAGATGCTAGCAAAGTACCCTTACCTCGGTACCCACGGTAACACTTGAAATTTCGAGGACGAAATTTATTTAAGGGGGTTAGGACTGTAATACCCTAGGATTTCATGACCTTATTTGCTATACTAAATGCCTTATAATTCTTCATGAACCTATGTGATGCATTTACATCCGAATTTATGCAAAGGCATGTTTATGTGTTTTAATTACTCGATGTTTATAATTAACATATTATTTGCTTAATACATGCTTATTCTTGAGACTTTATAATTTTCTTTATTTAAAGTTTTAAAGTGTTTAACTTAGAATTTAATAAAGTTCTTAAGGATATAGGTAATAAAATGAATGTTTCTTTGATAAACGATTTATTATTAATATATGGACTTTATATTAGAAAGCTTAAGTTTGTTATATATCAAGATAGAATAGGAAGATGGGTTTCTTAAGCCTTAAGAAAGGCAAGGTTAAAAACAAATTAAAAATTATTTTATTAATGGACACTTGTAACCACCTAAACTAAAGACCAAGCCACCTAATCCCTCATCCCTTAGGTAAGTCGGCCAGAGCATTATCATTTACTTGTATAAATAGGCTTTGCCTCTTCTCAATTGTTTCATTAAACAATCTAAGCAAGTAAGTTTTCTTTTGGTTGATAAGTGATTTGCATGTTATACATGTTTCATTTTATGTTTAATATATTCGATTCAATTTCTTCATATGTTATGAACGAAATTATGTTTATTACTTAATTATCTATGCTATAGAAGTAGAAATCATGAAATTATATGGTTTGAAGTGAGATTAAAATAATATGTTCTTTATATGTGTATAAAGCTGAAATCTTGGACCAGTTTTAGTGTAAAATTCGTTTTGATAATCTTTTTCAGTGGAAATTTCTGAAAATTTTACATGAGAAAGTATACTGGTTAAGGGACTGATGGTTTCAAATTTCGGGTCAATCGGAGTTATGGTTGATTTTCTATGAATTTTTGAAGTTAAACCAGGAGTTTTGGTCGAAAAACCTGAGATCAGTATACTTTTCGTGAAAAATGACAGAAATTAAGGGAGTTCTTAGGAAAACAAAAGCTTGAGGATAAACTGCATGAAGTTATAAATTTGTGGTTAAAATTTCAGCTTATTTGGCCTTGTAGATTATTTATGGTGATTTTTCTAGGATAAGGTGATAAAACTGATTTTGTATGAGAATTGTTCAAATAGGTCCGTTTATATTTTTTTAAAGCGGTCGATATTTTTCTAAAATTTGTTCTTGGATGATTATATATGCTTAGTTGATATTTACGATCTTTGTTATATGTGAAATTATAAATGAAGGGATAAGTAACAATGATTTTATTTCAAAATGTTTACTTGTAGGTACAATCCTACAAGGTGGGGAATCACTTCACTCTTAACCGGGTGTTACTTTATTATTTTTAATTGCACTTATTAACCGTTGAATGTTAAATTTTGAGTCTGGCCCGCTATCGACTGGCCCACATATAGTCCAACTTATGTTGGCAAACATATAGTCCGGTCGTTCCGCACAAAGGGTTGGTCACGCCACCCACAAATACCTGGTGAAATTCCGGGGCTCACACGTTATAAGCATTGATGTTTAGTTTGTGCAATTAACAAGAGATTTTCCACTAAGTGTTTACGTACACTTATTCCTTCCACTTTTATATTTTCAGATATTGAGGATTCCGGCGTGGGTGAATGAACTCGGAGGCGGTGTGAAGTTTCTTAATATTAGTTTTAAGTATTACACTAAAGAACCTTTGGTTTGTAAACTTAAGCCTACGACCATACTTACTTATTACTTCCGCTTGTGAAATGTGTGGCTTTCGTAAATATTAAATAAGAAGCACGGTTTTAGTAACGTTCCTACTTGTGCCACATCACTTTTTCATCTTTGTTTTAAGTGGGGACGTTACGAGAGGGTGTCCATCCTTCCTTCAGCCTCCTTCCCCTTTTAACTTCATTTTGGAGGGTCTGAGTCGTCTTTCCAGTGTCCGAGCAACGAACCACTCAAGTCATTCACGATCGACGTGAGAGTGTTGACCAGGATCTCGTTGTCACCGCCATCTTCGCTTCGGTGCCTTAACCTCCTCCTCCGTGTCACTCAGCCGAGATCCAACAAGAGTCTGAGATTAGCCGATAGGTTCCTTGACATGTTGACCTCGGCCAATCTGCATGTTGGCGAGCATCGTATCGGTGATCGCTCGGATCACCTTCCTTGTCTTCTTTTCCATCATCCTTTGAACTTGAGAGATAATCTTTTTGTGCATATCTTCAAAGACCGATGAAATAGCAAGGATTGGGACCGTCCTCCTCCTCCGATTCGAGATGAGGAAGAGGTAGTGGGAGAAGTTGACTGGGAGCTTCATGTGGATATCCCCAAAGATATTGGAGGTATCCACCGGTTGAGGTTCGGATGGGATGGATGAGGTGGGGACGTCGGATGGGGGAGGGGGATTTACGGTGGAGGTGAAGATGGTGGGGGTGGAATTTGTGAAGTAGTAGGTTGGGGAGATGAGGTTGTTTAGGGTAAGATGAGTTGAGTTTAAGAAGATATGGGTAAGGTGGTGGGGAGATAGATATGGGAGTTGGGGCGAAATCGGTCCTGTTAGAAAGGACAGATCTCGAGATGGGGATGGTGGGGGGATGAAGTTTGGGTTTGGGGAGGGTAGATGAGGTTGGGACTTGGACTATTTCGGGAGTAGGCTATTTTAGAGGCTCGAGGTACCAGCACAGGACACCTCTTCATCGCCAGAGTGGGCCGGAGAGGGGAGGGGAGAATTGTACTGATCGTGGGTAGGGGAGGGGTCCTTTCGAGCTTATATCCTGGACCTCCTCCGATTGAATCACTTGAGCCGCAATCTGCGGCGTGGTTGCTTCTTCGGGTAGAAGACTTGGCTGGTCGGCAGCAGATGTCCCATCCGGCTACGAGGTTTTAACCAACCTCCTCCTCCTAGGTGCCTTCTCCTTCAGCCTTCATCGGCTGGGCGGCCTTAGCCGAGCTCACCGCAGCAGACTCTTCTTCCCTCTCTTCTTCTTCCTCCTCCTCGCCTTCTTCAAGCTGGTGCCTCGAGCTCCTACCTCGGCTCCACCTTCGCCTCAATCACTGGAGCCCCAAGAGGTTCATCCTTCGTCGAATCCCCTTTTGTTTTGTATAGGGCCTCGACTCCATCTAACCGATTGATCTCGGTGACGGCGGAGTCCTCCATGATCACGATTACCTTGTTGAACAAGCTGGTGATCGACCTCGCCTCGCCACTTCCCACTCACAACCTCCACCGCTTCCTTTCCGTCTCCAGCTTCTCCAAGAGCATCCCGCCCAGTTGGCTTGGACTCCATCTAATATCGTCCTCATGACACACAACCCGGGTCTGGTCAGCCCATCATGAGAACTTTGTTCTCTAAGGATGACCTTTGTTACAATGGTCATCGAAGTCGATACCTCTGTCGGAGCATCTTCTTCTTCGGCTCCGATCGCCGGTCCCTCATGGAATTCGGGCAGTCATCTCGAATGATTCTACCCATTCATCAGACTTATAAGTGAGGGGTTCACTCCTTCACTACTTGTATCATATATCCGAGCTACCTCCGCCAGGAGTAACCGTCAACACCTCTCCATATACTCTGGTTTTGAACACCCCATTTTCATACGTCCCATTGGCGTAGAATTCTATCCCAAGCATATCCAGAGTTTTATTGAGGGGGATTTTGACACGACCACATTTTCACTACTAGACACAATATGAACGTAAACATAAAATAACCTCGTAAACCTGCTATAATTTTTTTCAAACATAATAAGAAACGGCATAACACTATCACATTATACGCGTACTCAAAACATAACATGTTCACATTCATACTAGTTCTTAACAAGCTCCAATCCATAAAACACACAATTACATGCTTGTTTATACTGTACATATCTAAAGCATGGCGTAATATACAACGCAAAAGCAAAATAAGCCACGGTTCTGCCCAACAGTCGTCATCTATGTACGCAGCCTACTCAAAACCTGCAGAGCGCCACAGCTTGTCCAGGTTCCTCATCGGTAATCATCGGGATTACCTACAATGCATAAACCGAGTGAGATATAAATCTCAAGAAGCGTAAATTTTGCACGATATAGAATTCTCAACAATTCTTCCAACATACTCACTTTTGAAATATCCTAATTCATTTCTAATCGCGTCCTAATCCATTTCTATCGCCCTCACCTAATTCATTTCTAATCGCGTCCTAATCTATTTCTATCGCCTCGCCTAATCCATTTCTAATTGCTCGCCTAATTCATTTCTACTCACAACTCACCCATTCAATCATCCTATCCATTTCTATAATAATCACGAACTCAGGAGTTCTTTTCACAATAATCATGGAACTCACGGTTCATTCAGCAATAATTGAACTCACGTGTTCAATCCAACAATAATCGCACTCGCAGTGTTCAATACAATAATAATTGAACTCACGAGTTCAATTTAACAACAATTGCACTCACAGTTCAATTCATAAAAATCACCGAACTCACGTATTCAAACCACATATATTATTGAGCTCACGAGCTCTTTTCACGATAAATAACAATATCAAATATCAAAATTCACATAATATCCACAATATCACCGATTAAACGTAAACAAATTCACAAATTACTCCATTTATGCATTGTAGTCACAAATAAATTTCTACTTACCTCGAATTTGGAAATTGTTTTTAAATCAAATCCTTAATTCCTCTAATCGTCTTTCCCTTTCATGGAGCGATTCGGCGCTCCAAATTGATCTGCAAGGTTTTCCTCTTTTTTTTTTTTTTTCTTTTTCTTTCTTTTCGATCACTCGTTCTAACCCTCGAATGATTATCTGCTTTTTACTAAGTTTATTTTGGGATATAAACATATATCATTTTCCACCATCTCATAAAACTTCACTAGGAAGTTTCCCACCCCCTTTTTTTTATTATTAATCCATGCACTTATTTATCTTACTCTATCCACGTATCATTGTTATATTACTACAATATTATAAATATATATATTGTACTAAAAGTGGTATGAGGAGGCGGTGCATTGCATTCTAAAATCCATATATTAAACCTAATTAATAATTCATATATATATACATCTTACGACACACATATATATATATACTATAAAACAAAGTTTATATTGTAATACATACATACAATTAATGTTTATTTATTTATATCATCAATATAAATAAATAAATAAATTACATTGGTGCCAAAATATTATTAAAACCCCACTCACTTATCATAGAGTTTTCTTACCGCTAAACATGTAAATGCACGTATAATTAATTCAATATCTAAAAGCACAATAAAATAATGCAAGATAAAATAGTTTAAAATCACAAGTAGCACATAATTAATTAAAATGCACTCAATGCATAAAATATATTGACCAATGAGTAGTGAGAATCTCGGGTATCACATCCTCCCTCCTTATAAAAATTTCGTCCCCGAAATTTCACTTACTGAAGAGTTCGGGTATTTAGATTTCATCTCATCTTCTCTTTCCCAAGTGGCTTCTTCTACCGATCGATTTCTCCATAACACTTTAATTAATGAAATCTCTTTGTTTCGAAATGCTTTTACTTCTCGTAGTAAAATTTCCACCGGTACTTCTTCATAGCTCAAATCCGCTTTCAACTCTGCGGGTTTACTTTGTAAAACATGTGATGGATTTGCAATATATTTTCTCAATGCAGACACATGAAACACATTATGTATCTCGAGACATTGACGCAGCAAGTTAAGTTTATAAGCAACCTCGCCAATTCTTTCGGTGATAACAAATGGACCCACGTATCTCGGACTAAGCTTCCCTTTCTTTCCAAATCGCATTATTCCCTTCATTGGAGAAACTTTCGAAATACTTGGTCACCTACTTCGAACTCTAACTTTCTTCTTCTTTTGTCTGCATAACTTTTCTGTCGACTTTGGGCGGTCTTCATTCTTTCTCGAATTTGTTCCACTACTTCACTCATTTCTCGAATCATATCTGGACCCAAAAGTTTTCTTTCTCCAACTTCATCCCAATGTACAGGGATCGATATTTTCTACCATAAAGTGCTTCGTATGGAGCTATTCCGATAGTAGACTTATAACTATTATTATAGGAGAACTCTATCAAAGGCAAAAATTTACTCCACCGGCCTTGAAAATCTAATACACAAGCTCTAAGCATATCTTCCATTTGTATCGTTCGTTCACGATTGTCCATCCGTCTCGTGGATGATACGCGATCTTGAAAGATAATTGAGTCCCCAAAGCTTTCTCGTAGGCTCTTCCAAAAGTTAGACAAAAATCTGGAGTCCCCTGTCAAACAATGGTGAGTGGTACACCATGAAGTCTCGACAATCTCTTGTATATATATATCTCGAGCATAACGATCCATAGAATATGTGGTGCAAATTGGTAGAAAATGAGCTGATTTTGTCAATCGATCCACAATGACCCAGTTGCATCGTAACTTTTGATCGTCTTGGGAATCCTCAGTAACAAAATCCATTGTTATATTCTCCCATTTCCATTCCGGAATAAACAATGGTTGTAAAGTTCTGCGGACCTCTAATGTTCTCGCTTTTATTTGCCGACATGTCAAGCATTGTTCTACATATTACGCAATATCCTTCTTCATGCCTGGCCACCAATAATGCAATTTCAAGTCTCTATACATTTTAGTAGCTCCTGGATGTACCGAATAGGGTGTCAAATGTGCTTCTTTCATCACATCCTCGCGAGTCTTGTCAATGTTAGGTACATACAGTCGATTTACGTATTGGAGTACACCATTTTCTCGATAAATGAAAGTCGGATGATTCGCGAAGTGAGGTCTTTCTTTACCTTGGCAAAATATTCATCATTTTGCTGCCCTTGATCAATTTCCGCCGATCAAAGTGGGTTTAAGTGTTAGCGCTGCAAGCTTTGCTTTATCACGGTTCCATGTTCAACGAGTTCTATGTTCATCTTTTGTAGGTTAAGAAGTTCGGGTTTCTGAATTGAAGTCAAAGCTGCTATCTTTTCCACCGATTTTCGACTCAATGCATCTCGCCACCACATTAGCTTTACCAGATGGTAGTTGATGACACAATCATAATCTTTCACAAGTTCTAACCATCTCCGTTGTCTCATGGTCAGTTCTTTACGAGTGAAGAAGTATTTCAAACTCTTATGATCGGTGTAGATCTCACAATGCTCCCCGTACGGGTAGTGTCTCCAAATTTTAAGTGCAAACACCACCGCTGCAAGCTCTAAATCATGTGTAGGATAATTCTTTTCGTAATCCTTCAATCTGTCGAGATGCATATGCAATCACATTACCATTCTGCATCAAGACACAACCGAGACCATTCTTTGAAGCATCATTATAAACTTTAAAACCTCCAGTTCCCATTGGAATTGCCAAAATAGGAGCTGATGTCGATCGCTTCTTTAGTTCTTGAAAACTTTGTTCACACGCATCTGTCCATATATAATTCGTGGTTCTTTCGGTCAATTGTGTCAATGGAGAAGCAATTTTGGAGAATCCTTCGACAAATCTACGATAATATCCCACTAAACCAAGAAAACTGCGCACCTCTAACGAATTTGTGGGTTGTGGCCAGTTACTAATTGCTTCAACTTTACTTGGGCCAACTGAAATCCTCGCTCCGATATCACATGTCCTAATAAAACAACTTGATCTAGCCAAAATTCACATTTCTTGAATTTTGCATATAATTGTTTTTCTTTCGTAATGTCTAACACCTTCCTCAAATGCACCGCATGATCTTCTTTGGTCTTGGAGTAAATCAAGATATCATCGATGAATATAATAACAAATTTGTCCAGAAAGTCTTTGAATACCCGATTCATCAAGTCCATGAATCTTTCTTTGGAGCATTTGTTAGTCCAAATGGCATCACCAAACTTCGTAGTGCCCATATCTCGTGATCAATGAATCTTTGTTTTAGGAATGTCTTCCTCTTTTATTTTCAATTGGTGATATCCTCGATCGCAAGTCAATCTTCGAAAATATTGATGCACCTTGAAGTTGATCAAACAAATCATCAATGCGAGGTAAGGGATATTTATTCTTGATTGTGATTTTGTTCGGCTCCCGATAGTCTATACACATTCTCAATGTACCATCTTTCTTTCGAACAAATAAAACCGGAGCTCCCTGTGGTGAAAAACTAGGGCAAATGAAACCCTTTTCCAAAGTAGCTCTTGCAATTGTACTTTCAACTCTTTCAATTCAGTGGCGCCATCCTATATGGTGATTTCGATACAGGAGAGACTCCTGGTTGTAGTTCAATTACAAATTCTATTTCACGATCTGGTGGTAATCCCGAAGATCATCTGGAAACAATTCAGATACTCTTGTACAACCGGTACATCACTAATGATAGACACCGCTGCCCCTCAATACTCATCACACTCACTAAATAACCCTCACAACCACTTTTCAATAATCTTTGTGCTCGGCCGTTGATATCATTGGAAACCTGAGTCTTTTCTTCATTCCGACAAAGGAAAAAGGTTCTTCTCCTCTCGCTGAAACGTAATACTCTTTTTCTCGCAATCAATTGTGGCACCATATTTCGATAACCAATCCATACCTAAAATTATATCGTAGTCGTTCATATCCAATATAATCAAATTCGCACGCAGCTTCTCTACCTTCTATGGGTATAATACATTCCCGTAAAATCTGATTGGTTTGTTTTGAATCACCGAGAAGGGATCATCACATCAAATTTGGCTTCGTTAGGTTAGGTAGTTTACCCGGCCTTCTCACATACTCGGTGGATGCAAATGAATGTGAAGCTCAATCAAATAATACAAAGGTTGAAGTATCAAAAATAGAAAGTTTACCCGTGACGACTGGATTGTCTTGACATCCTCCTTTGTCAAAGTAAAAACTTGGTGGAGCTCTCCATTGCTCCCTCCACTGTTACCACTTTTCGGGCACGTCTTTGGATATATGTCCTTTCTCCCCACATGAAAAGCAAGTCTTTGGGTCAAGATGACAAACTCCACCGTGTGGTTTACCACAATTCATACATAGGGGTGGTGGTGGTGGTAGTGGAATTTTACCTGATCCGTCTTAAAACGTTTATCCGGGGCCTCCTTGCTCCAGCCTCTGTCCTTGCCTAGGTTGGAAACTAGGTCGTGGTGCTTGGAATTGCGGTGGCCTTTTTCTCGTTATTCACATTCCATTGTGGTGTCTCGCTTTGAAACCGACGTCGAACCTCTTGTGCGTGTTTTATTCGCATCTCAGCTGTTCAAGCAATTTGCGCTCTCTCCGCAACTTGTGCATACGTCACTCCTGGATTCCTGCCATGCTCACATCCCTGTAGAGCTCGGGTCTCAAACCCTCCAAACCTCTCCACTTTCAACGTTTCAAGACTAACCATATGCTCCGCGAACCTGGATAATTCCTCGAATTTTCGGAGGTAATGTGATCATTGTTCCTCGCTTCAACCGTATGAATTCATTCATTTTCATTACTCTAACAAGGGCGGTAAAATACTTGTTCCTAAAAATCTCTTTAAATCTCTCCCATGTCATAGCATTAATGTCTTCGATACTCTTGACAGTATCCCACCAATGTCCAGCACTACCGCGTAGCATGAAGGATGCGCACAAGACCTTTTCCACGTCGGGGATTCTACTATATTGAAACATGTTATCCAAGGTTCTCAACCAATCCTCTGCAGCCAAGGGATCAAGAACATCCTCAAAGATAGGGGATTTAGTTTTGAGAATCTCTCGAAACTAAATCAACGAGTTCCACTCGGCTGTGGTCGATTCACATCTTCACGTTGTCTATCTGTATCCCTCTCGTTGGATGAGTTGTTGGATTTGTTGGGCCTGACGCTCAACTAAATCGCTAAACGAGCAATAACATTATCTCGATCAACACCAAAGAATCGGTGGCGTCGGTTCAGAGTCCTTTCCCTACCACTGCTATCACCCTCTTCCCAGCCATATCTATTTATTCACACTACCAGTCCTACACCACATGGCCAATATAGTTCATGATAAGAAATAACACAAACAAGATTTGAATAAACACTTACTGGAATAGCCGGGCTCTCCAAATTCTCGAGCGCGTGTACATAGGCATCTACAGGAGGCAAACCGTGCTCGATACCACTCGACACGACCACATTTTCACTATTAGACACAATATGAACGTAAACATAAAATAACCTCGTAAACCTGCTATAATTTTTTCAAACATAATAAAAAACGGCATAACACTATCACATTATACGCGTACTCAAAACATAACATGTTCACATTCATACTAGTTCTTAACAAGCTCCAATCCATTAAACACCCCATTACATACTTGTTTATACTGTACATATCCAAAACGAGCGTAATATACAACAGAAAAGCAAAATAAGCCACGGTTGCCCAACAGTCGTCATCTATGTACGCAGCTACTCAAAACTCGCAGAGCGCCACGGCTTGTCCGGTTCCTCATCGGTAATCATCGGGATTACCTACAATACATAAACCGAGTGAGATATAAATCTCGAAGCGAAATTTTGCACGATATAGAATTCTCAACAATTCTTCCAACATACTTACTTTTGAAATATCCTAATTCATTTCTAATCGCGTCCTAATCAATTTCTATCGCCCTCGCCTAATCCATTTCTAATCGCTCGCCTAATTCATTTCTACTCACAACTCACCCATTCAATCATCCTATCCATTTCTATAATAATCACGAGAACTCAGGAGTTCTTTTCACAATAATCATGGAACTCACAGATTCATTCAAAGCAATAATTGAACTCACGAGTTCAATCCAACAACAAGCGCACTCGCGAGTTCAATACAATAATAATTGAACTCACGAGGTTCAATTCAACAACAATTGCACTCACATGTTCAATTCATAAAAATCACTGAACTCACAGATTCAGTCCACATCTATTATTGAGCTCACATGCTCTTTTCACGATAAATAAAAATATCAAAAATCAAAATTCACATAATATCCACAATATCACCGATTAAACGTAAACAAATTCACAAATTACTCCATTTATGCGGTGTAGTCACAAATAAATTTCTACTTACCTCGAATTTGGAAAGTGTTGATAAGTCAAATCCTTAATTCCTCTAATCGTCTTTCCCTTTCATGGAGCGATTCAGCGCTCCAAATTGATCTGCAAGGTTTTCCTCTTTTTTCTTTTTCTTTCTTTTCGATCACTCGTTCTAACCCTCTGAATGAATATCTCGCTTTTACTAAGTTTATTTTGGGATATAAACATATATCCTTTTCCACCGTCTCATAAAACTTCACTAGGAAGTTCCCCCTTTTTTATTATTAATCCATGCACTTATTTATCTTACTCTATCCACGTATCATTGTTATATTACTACAATATTATAAATATATATATTGTACTAAAAGTGGTATGAGGAGGCGTGCATTGCATTCTAAAATCCATATATTAAACCTAATTAATAATTCATATATATATATATACATCTCACGACACACATATATATATATACTATAAAACAAAGTTTATATTGTAATACATACATACAATTAATGTTTATTTATTTATATCATCAATATAAATAAATAAATAAATTACATTGGTGCCAAAATATTATTAAAACCCCACTCACTTATCATAGAGTTTCCTTACCGCTAAACATGTAAATTCATGTATAATTAATTCAATATCTAAAAGCACAATAAAATAATGCAAGATAAAATAGTTTAAATTCACAAGTAGCACATAATTAATTAAAATGCACTCAATGCATAAAATATATTGACCAATGAGTAGTGAGAATCTCGGGTATCAAAGATTTCTTGGAGCAAAATGTCCTCAATCCAGCCCTCTCCAATAATCCCAAAATCTCCCTAGATTCTCCATCGGAAGTTGTTTCAAGTCAACGTATATCTCCGATTTGATCTTCTTGTTGTAATGCGTTTCGTTGTGAACATCCACCATGGTTGAAGTAACTCCTATTTGTTTCGAGAAGTGAGGGTTTTGAAAATTTTGCGAGTGTTTGTATGGTTTTCTCAAAGTGAAAAATTTTGTTTGAGGAAGAAGATGTATTTATAGGGAGGAAGATTGGAAAGAGAAACCGCCATTTTAGAAAATTTGAATTAATCTAAGCCATTTATTCAAAAGTTTTTACCGCGCATGGATCAACGGTTAAAAATTAAGATAAACGATTAGGATTCAGCGCGTGGATGTTAATCGCCTTTGGAATGCGTAAATAGTTACTTTATAGACTGTTGATTTGACAGATGTAGGTTACTTTATGCAGGGAAGTAAGTATACCTAACGTCGGCTTAGGGTTACCTTACTTCGACTAAGGGTTTGCAAATCGGATGAGTTTAGAAACAGATGAGTTTAAAAACGAGATGGGTTTGAAAAGTCATCTGATAAAGTAACTTGTCCGATTTTAAAACAGCTTAGGTTCAACTTTTTAGCAATCTTAAAGACAGTTTTAAATAAACAGACTCGGACCAAATTTTCTAAAGATGAGATTTCCAACCAATCAATCCAAAAAGAGTTTTATAAAAGGAAAAATATGAAGTTTATTTTAGAAACAAAGGTGTCTCGAATAAAAGATTGAGGCAAAGAAAATGAGGTGAAACATTCGATCTTGTGACCTATTCTGCAAAAACAAGGACTTAAGGAAAACCATCGGTAGCTTGAGGTAGATCGAGATAGAGTGCATATAGTCATCTCTGTTTCTTTAAGAAATCAGGTGATTAATTGTGCACTTATCTGATTTACCAAATGTCGAATAAGTAATTATCAAGTCGAGATAAGGTCAATATGACTAATCCTTGATTCTTGATTCCTAAAAAGGAGATCAATGATATCACCTACCTGATTATCCTTTGACACATATCTAGTCGATAATTCTTTCTAGACATTAATTTAAATAAAAGAAAAGACCAGAAATAAGGAATACTTTCAGCAGATGCAAACAAATTAGAAACCAGCTAAAGATGCCTCAAGCAATCCTAATTCTAAGCATAATTCTTTAAATCTAGACTCGGCTAATGGTTTTGTAAGAATGTCAGCTCTTTGTGACTCAGTGGCAATCTTCTCAATCCTAATGTCATTCTTCTCAACATGATCTCTAATGAAATGATACCTAATATCTATATGCTTACATCTAGAATGCGAAACGAGGATTGTAAGTCATTGCTATTGTACTATTACTATCACATTAAATAGGAACAATGATGTTTGAATATTATAGTCTCTAAGCTGTTGACTAATCCAGAGGAGTTGAGCGCAACAACTTCCAGTGCCATGTATTCAGCTTCGGTTGTGGAGGTGGCAACAGATGTCTGCTTCTTAGATAACCAAGAAATTAATTTGTTGCCTAAGAATTGACAAGTCCTCAAGTGGATTTCCTATCAATCTTACATCCTCCAAAATCGAATCTGAATAACCTCGTCACCAAGGTTGTCATCACCGGGTACCATAACCCTACTTGCAAGATTCTTTTGAGATATTTAAGAATTTTCTTAGCCGTCTCCAGATGAGTTTTCTTGGGATTAGACTGGAATCTTGCACATACCCCAACCGCAAAGGCTATGTCTGCCTACTTGCGGTGAGATAGAGAAGAGATCCAATCGAGTCCACGATACTCCATTGCATCGGTGGGTATCCCCCGCTCATCCGAATCCATAGAGAAGTTAGTTGCCATAGGTATTTTAACTTCTCTGCTAGTAGTCATTCCAAATTTCTCAATCAGATCCTTAGTATATTTAGGCTGATGTATAAATATACCCCTACTCATCTGTTTAATCTGTAAGCCTAGAAAGTAAGTTAATTCGCCCATCATTGACATTTCAAACCTGTTTTTCATGAGAATGCTAAACTCTTCACATAATTTCAGATTAGGTGAACCAAAGATTATGTCATCTACATAAATTTGAACTAATAAGATGTTTCCATCTACTTCCTTTCTAAACAAAATTCTATCAATCTTGCCTTTTGAAAATCCATTTGATGTCAAGAAATCGGATAAGGTATCATACCAAGCTCGGGGAGCTTGTTTCAGTCCATATAGAGCTTTGTTGAGTTTATAGACCTTGTTATTGATCTTAAACCCGGGAGGTCGCTCCACATAGACTTCCTCAAGCAACACGGCATTAAGGAAGGCAGACTTAACATCCATTTGAAAGACTTTGAAAGATTTATATGCAGCAAATGCCAAGAACAACCTTATTGCCTCTAATCGCGATCGAGCATAGGTTTCATCATAGTCTATCCCACTCGGACTATGAGTAACCTTGTGCATCCAATCTTGCCTTATTTCGAACAATAATGTTGTTCTCATCTGTTTTGTTTTTAAACACCCATTTGGTGCCTATAATCTTTACGTAAGGGTCTTTCCACTAATTCCCATACACTTTGCCTTTCAAACTCGATGCGTTCTTCTGCATGGCGATTATCCAGCTTTGGAGTCTGATAGAGCTTCCTCAATAGACTTTGGTTCAAGAAGCGACACATAACGGTGAAAAGACTTTCGTAGTCGGCATCATTCGTGTCTGCACACTACTAGATGGGTCTCCTATAATCGATCGGATGGATGGTAGCTTCTCATCCTTTTTCCTATATGAGGAGAAGAATTCTCATCTTGAGTCTCGATAGGCAACTCCTCTGACTCAACCTCGGTGACGTTCCCTCTTCATCGGTGACCTCATTGTCGGTGATGTCAAGGGTGTCTAATCGATGGAGTCGATCGAAGTTGTCTTCGATTATCGGATGGGAATTCTTCTTCATCTGATTACGAATCAAGACTAGGTAGATAAACGGTTCTATGTTTAGTCTTGGGCCAGTTCAATTTTATCTAGACTTTCAGAAATTTGATTCACTTTATACGAGAAAGAATACAACTCATCAAAAACAACATGAGGGGTTTCATCCACATAAAGGGTTGTCTTGTTAAAATCTCTAAATGCCTTGGAAGTGTTAGAATATCCCAAGAATATTCCATCATTTGCCTTAGCATCAATGGTTCTTAACTTAGATTTCCCATTGTTATGGATAAAACACTTACAACCAAAAGCTTTGAAATAAGAGATTCTTGGAATCTTACCCTTCCAAATCTCATATGGAGTCTTACGCTTGTCTTTGACAACTAAGCACCTGTTACAGGTATAACAAGGCGTGTTGATGGCTTCACCCGAGAACTGTGTGGGGTTTCATACTCGGCTAACATGCTCCTGGCTGCTTCCTTCAAAGTTCTATTCCTTCTTTCAACCACTCCATTTTGTTGAGGAGTTCTTGCTGAAGATGTCTCATGAATAATTCCACACTCATTGAAAAAGTTAGATAAACAAGAATTCAAAAATTATGTGCCCTTATCACTCCTTATTTTAATAATATTAACACTCTTTTCGTTACGAATGCATGCGAGCAGATCGGGGATCTTGTTTATAGTCTCATTTTTCATGAAAAGAAATATAACCCAAGTGTATCTAGAAAAGTCATCTACTACAACAAGAGTGTATTTCCTTCCACTGGCGAGAGGAGAAACAGTCCAAACAGAGATCCGAGATGAAGTAGTTGCAACACTCTTTCGAGATGAAGAGAAGTTAATACTCTTAAATGAGTGTCTAGGCTGTTTACCTTTCTAACAAGCATCACATTTAAGATCGGTGGATAAAAGTTTTCGAGGTAATCCCTTGACAAGGTTCTTTTTAGCCGAGCTTACTAATGGTCTTGAAATTCGAGATGACTAAGCCTCTTGTGCTATATAGCAGTGAAATCTTCTCCACCCTTAGCTATTAGACAGAGTATCTTTGGGACAACTATTAAAGTTGGCCACATAGACATTACCATGTCTGAAGCCGATTAAAAGTACCTTATCGAGGAATTATCTAAAATATCACATTTATCCCTTGAAAATTTGACAAGAAAACCTTTATCACAAAGGTGGGAAGCAGATAGCGATTATGTTTCAAACCTTCAACAAAATATACCTCGAGATACGAATATCCTTGATAATCGTAGTACCTACACCTTTAGTCGACCACAATTATTATCACCAAATAAGACTCTTGGACCATCAATGCTTTGGAAATTTGACAATAGCCTCTTGTTATGGGTCATGTGTTGTGAACGACTATCAATGTAACATATTGAAGCTAAGATCTCTTCCTTGAGTGATGATCCTGTGTATCCTGAAAAACAAATCGGTTGTAAGGTACCCTAGTGATCTTGGGTCCTTTAAGGTCAATTATCACTTTAGGTAACCAAATAAACATCTCATCTTTAAACAATAAATCAGACTCGGTTTTCTACCAAATCTGTCTACAATTGTATCACTTTTGAATGATAACTTGTTGTATTGATTGAGTAATTTTCCTAAACTTAGAAAATGTGGGATAGCGTCTGCTCCTTCTATCAAAAGAATTATAATAAGAATTTATTCTTATTTTGGTTCTTAGGTTTCTACAAGTCTCCGATAAGGAGTCCTCAATTTGAATTTTTGGTTTTGGTGGGAGATGCAGTCCTTATCGATTAGTTGGTTTCCAAGGACCAATTTTAACCTCTTTTGATTGATCATAACCAAGTCCTGTCTTGTCATGGGATTTTTAGAGGTATTAAAGATATGGTCTATTCTTGTTGTGAATTATTAAGTTGGTGATTTTAAAGACAAGCTTCTCATTGTCTTTCTTAATTGATTCATTTTCAGCACAAACTACTTCAAATTTGTCTTTCAAAGTTTTCAATTCATTTTCTAACCTTTCGTAAAGTAGGCTGATGTACTAGCCTCGATGCAGGAAAACATTCCCCCTTGAATGTTTCCTCGGTTTAGACGATTCATCACACCTTGCCTTTAATTAGAATTTGAATTTGATCCTTTAAAGCCAAATTTTCTGTCTCTAATTGTTTATAAGCAGCCAGAGATGTCTTTAAATGTCTCAATAATTCATAGATAACAGCTTTGGTCATGATCGATGCAGGCGACAAGAATCATTATCTCGAAGATGAATAGTAGATTACCTCATTAGCCATGAGACAGATTTCATCATCGATCCGAAATCGGATGAGGATGATGATGATGATGATGATTTCTTTGGCTCCTTTTCTTCAGCCAACAAAGCCCTTTGATCTGCAAACCTCCTGTCTCTCTTCTTCCTCTTTTCTTCCCTTTCCTTAGGAGTCGAGTTGAGGACAATCATAGCTGAAATGTCCTGGCTTGTTGCATGTGTAACAAGTATCACTCTGTCTGATCTAGGGTTGGAAGGATTTCTTCGGACAGTGTCTGTATCTTCTTGTCAGCCTCGCTTTTGTCATCATCTGTTGACTCATCTTCCTTTCTACGATCTGGATCTTCATTTATCCTTTCTGAAAATCTCAATTTATTTCTTTTATACTTCATTCTCAATTTATCATACCTTTTAGTTAGCAAAGTCATCTGCTCCTTCAAAGATAGATCAACTCCTACTGACTCTGTTGAAACCTTGTCTTCTTTCGACAAAGGCAAAGACATGGATGAGGTGCTCGAGTCCATCTCATCCTCCTCGTCTTCTATTTGAATATCATATTCTAGAGCTTTAAGATGTGAAAACAAAGTATGGTGAGTAATAGAAGATAAATCTTGAGTAGCCATAAGGATATTGGATTTCTCCCTCCATCTCTTGGTTAATGATCGAGAATCTTGTTATTAATCTCCTTCTCTGTAATTCTTTCCAAGGTCAGTTTGCTTTGTTGAGAAGATTGGTCAACCTTACATCTAAGCGATCCACAGACTCATTCTCCTTCATTTTGAATGTCTCAAATGTATGCAAGGTATTGCGACTTGTTTTCTTTGACTTGTTCGAGATCCTTCACAAACATTGGCTAAAGTCTGCCACATCTCTTTGGCGCTTTGCATCTCTTAACCTTTTCTATCCAATCTTTACTTAGAGTCTCAATGATTTTAGTTCGAGCTACTTGGTCAAGATTGTGGACCTTTCTTTCATCATTTGTTAATTCGTAACTCTTCTTTTCTTGTGCAGTCCTGGATTCGGTGACTCGGCTCCGATCTTTGGTGCCTCCATAATAAAATTTTATAGGTCCCTCTTCAAGAACCTCTTCCATCCTATCATGAATGGCCTTTAGGTGATTCTCCATCCTAAATTTCCAGTAATCATAATCTTCAATAGAGAATTCAGAAGATTCCTAGACTTCTTGTTTTTCCCGATGACATGATGAAACAAAGAAACAAAATACTCCACAAATTAATTAGTAGCACTGTTAGTAGCAATAAAGGAAGTAAAGAAAAACAAGATAATTTCAGAATCTTATTTAAGACCTAAAATCAATATCGGAACGACTTAACACCGCTCCGATACCACTTGTTGGTCCCGATTAGTTGAGTAGATTAGATGAGAAGTGTATCGACCTTCTAGCAAAAATCTAGAAGGGGGTTGAATAGATTTTTGAGATTTTTCAAATCTATCAAAAATTTATTCAAAGTATCAAAGTACACAATGGATTAGTCTCAACTTTTAATAAGATCAAAAGCAACAACGATATTCGGATCTGAACTTTAATTGAAATTAAACTTTGAACAACAAATTGTAAAATGAACGAGAAAGATAAATGAAAGCAGTAAAGAACACGGATTTTACGGTGGTTCGGATTATAACAATCCTACATCCACTCTCCTTCTCCAAACTTTGAAGAAGGGTCTCCACTAGCTGCTTACTTACTTTACAATCTTTACAACTTACAACTCGATCTTCAATTCTTCAAGAATGCTAATCAAACTTCTAAAATCTAACTCTAAGAATAAGAAGTGTTTTTGAAGATCGAAGTGAAGTGTTCTACAAACACTTAGAAACCTCTATGAAGAAAACTTGTGATTTGAAAACTTGTGATTTTTGGAGAAGTAACTTGTGAATTACTGTGTATATTGTATATTGTAAAAAGTTGTGTAAAATGAAGTGCCTAGACCTATTTATAAGTCTGAAAAGTCGAGTTAGTTTGTTAGTTGGTTCTAACAAACTAGAAATTGTTTTAACAAACTTAATCTTGAAAAGCTGCTAGTCCTCACTGTCTTTGTTCTACTCAATCTGCGGTGACTCGGTGAAAACTTGTCTTTCTTATTCTACTCAGCTTATCTTGACCTCGTCGAGCTCTTTTATGTTTGTCTCCTATGAGATGACTAGATCTCGGTGACTAGATTGGTTCTCGACCCCATCCGATTCGTTTAGCTTAACCTCACTGTTCTTCAGTCATCCGATCAACAGAGCTGCTTCTTTTTAACTCATCAAAATTTCTTGATTCAACAGACTAGGAGTCTACCAGAATTTTCCATTGAAGATTATGATTACTGGAAGTTTAGGATGGAAAATCATCTAAAACTATTCATGATCGAATGGAAGAAGTTTTAGAAAAAGGCGCCTAAAATTCTATCATGGAATTGTAAGTGATGGTGCTTTGGATCTTCAAAAACAAGAGTCGACGAGAAAAGAAAGGAGCCGATCGACAAACGATGAAAGAAAGATTTACAACTTGGATCGGGTAACAAGAACTCGAGATAATAGAGACACTTAGTAAAGGCTAGATCGAAAAGATTAAAAGGTGTAAAAGCGCAAAAGAAATGTGGAAAACTTTGGCTAATATGTGTGAAGGGTCGATCGGGTTAAGAAGAACAAGCTACAATCAGTATTGCACACATTTGATACTTTCTAAATGAAAGAAGGTGAAACTATTGATCAATTAGATGTTAGGTTGACAAATCTTCTCAACAAGGTTGCAGACTTGGGAAAGTCCTACACGAGAAAAGGAGATCAATAATAAAATTCTCGAATCCTTGAGTAAGAGATGGAGAGAGAAGGTCAATATTCTTAAAAGCAACACAGTAACTTATCTTCAATTTATCGTCATACATTATTTTCACATCTTAAGGCATTGGAATATGATATTCAAGTTGAAGATGAAGAAGACAAAGTGAATCGTCTATACTGAAAAACAGTTGCATTCCTTCATCAAGAGGAGTCCGAAAAAGTATCCAATGCATCAGACTTATCAATCAAGGAAGAAATGGCTTTATTGATGAAAAGGTATAAAAGGCTTAAGATGAAATATAAGAGGAATAAAAGGGACGAGATCAAGTCGACGAAACTATAAGCTAGACAGAGAAGAAAAGGGTTCGAGATAATGAGAAGAAAAATGATCAGCCAAGAAGGTTCGTATCACCGGTCAGAGAGGAGAAAGTAGTCCAAAATCAAATAGAGGAGATATTTGCCATACTTGCAATAAACCTGGTTATTATAGTTACGATTGTCCTCGGCTTACCCCAAGGGAACGTGAAGAAAAGAGGAAGAAACGTGAGAGAAGATATGCAGACCAGAGAGCTCTTCTAGCCGAGAAAGAAGAAGTTCATGAGACATCATCATCCTCATCTGGATTTGGATCAGACGATTATATATGTCTAATGGCTAAAGAGGTAAACTATTACTCATCTTCGTATAAGGACTGTGAAAACCTATCTCAGATCGCATCCAAGTCTTATTAATAAACTTTTGAAGGATTTGGAGACTGCTTTATCTCGCTTATAAACAGAAAGAGATTGAAAATTTAAGTTTAAAGGATCAAATTCTTAATCTAACCAAGGAAAATCAGACTAGGATTAGTGAAAAATTAGACTGCTCATTTAAGGGGGAATGTCACCTAAGAAGATCACTAATTCCTCATCCGAAAATACCGATGAGTTAGAAAAAGAATTAAATTCTTTAAAAATTAAATTCTCAAGTATATATTCGAGAGAATGAGAGTTTTAAGAGGACTAACAGAGAGCTAAATCTCAAGTTAGGAAATCTTAGTAATCGATTGTAGGAATATCGGGCAAGCGGTATTAAGACCAATCAAGTATATCGAACCCAAGGAAAAAGTATGCACGTGAATTTAGTAATCATACCTTGAGACAACGAACAAAAGGAAGTGGGTTGGTTCGAAACAAGGTGGAAACTTCAAGCAAGTCAAGAAAATCAAATAGCACCACAACAAGAAAAGCCACCCAAGTGCAGCAATTGTGGGAGAGAACATTTTGGGCGATGCCTCGAAAGGAACAGGGATATGTTACAAATGTAAAGAACCGGACACTGATAACTAATTGTCCAAAGTGGAAAGGACAATGTAAGATGGCACCCGCCTGAGTATTTGTTAGATCAAGAAAGGTTTTGATGAGTTAAAAAGATCAACCCAGATGAGCAGATGACTATGAAGAACAGTGAGATCTAGGTTTGGTACTAAGTCAATGCACTAGGTCGAGGACTGGACAAGTCACCAAGAATGTAAAGTTGCAAGTCATCCAGAGACAAACTCAAATCTAGTTATCTGCAAGAGACAAGTATGAAGAGCTCGAGACGAGGTCAAGATCAGCCGAGTAGAATAAGAAAGATGAGTCTTCACCAAGTCACCGCAGACGAGTAGAGTAAAATCACCGATGACAAGAGCAGCTTGTCAAGATTTAAGTTTGTTAAGCGCTTTAGTTTGGTAGAACCGACTAACAAACTAACTGTCTTTCCGAGACTTATAAATAGGTCTAGGTTTTTATTTTCTACACACGAATAATACACTATTCACGATACTCGTATTTTTACTTTCACATCAATTCACAACTTTTCAAAAAGAGTTTTCAAAAATTTCTAAGTGTTTAAAGAACAATTTACTTCACATCTTCAAAGTTCACTACTCACCGTAATAGTTAGATTTCGTAGAAGAATTTAGGAGTTTGAAGATTGGAAGATCTTTGTAAGTTGTAAGTCGTAAGTTGGATCGAAAGTAAGTAACTAGTAAGCAGACCCTTCTTCAAGTTGAAGAAGGAGAGTGGATGTAGGATTATTCGTAATCCGAACCACTATAAATATTGGTGTTCTTTATTGCTTTACTTTTCTTATCTGCTTTCTTTCAATTTCGCCTATCAATCAAAGATTAATTTCGTAATTAAAGTTAGAACTGAATATCGGTGTGCTTTTGATCTAAATAACGTTGATTTTAAAATTGAATTCCGATGTGTAACTTTGATTAGTTTGAATAAGTTTTGAAAGATTTGTAAAATCTGAAAAATCTATTCAACACCCCCCTTCTAGATTTTTCCTAGAAGGCCGATTCAAGTTTCCTTTAATCTACTCAACTAAGCGGGACCAACAAGTGGTATCGTGAGCAGTTGTTAAGTGTTTCGATATTTATTTTAGGTCTTAACCAAGATTCTGAAATTTGTTCTTGATTATCTTCATCTTCTTTATTTTACTAATTGTGCTACTAACAAGATTGTATAAGGTTTTGTTTTCTTATCTCATCATGTCATCTGGTAAGAACAAGAAGTCAAGGAGTCTACCCGAATTTTCAATTGAAGAATGACTATTGGAAATTCAGGATGGAAAACCATCTCAAAGCAATCCATGATAGGATGGAGGAGGTTCTTGAAGAGGGACCTATTAAATTTTATCATGGAGGCACCAAGAATGGCATTGAATCACCAATTAAGGGTCGATAAGAGAAAAGAGCTCTAATTGACAAGTGATGAGAGGAAAATCCACAACCTAGATCAGGTAGCCAGGATCGAGATCATAGAAACTCTTAGCAAGGATAGGATTGAAAAAGTCAAAAGATGCAAATCAGCTAAGGAGATGTGGCGTACACTTGCAAATGTGTGTGAAGGTTCCGATCAAGTGAAAGAGAATAAGCCGCACAGTATTACATGCCTTTGATACCTTCAAGATGAAGGAAAATGAAACAAAGTGGATCAGCTAGATGTGAGATTAACAAATCTTCTCAACAAAGCAATGATTTAGGAAAGAACTATTCAGAGAAGGAGATCAATAATAAGATACCGAGATCTTTGACCAAGAGATGGAGAGAAAAGTCTAATATCCTTAAAGCAACCTTAATTTATCATCTATTACTCATTATACCTTATTTTCTCATCTTAAAGCTTTAGAGTATGATATTCGAGATAGAAGATGAGGAAGATGAGATGGAGTCAAGCACCTAATCCAAATCTGCCTTTGTCAACAAAGAAGACAAGATGGCAAATTAATCAGAGGAGCCGATCTATCTCTCGAAGGAGCAGATGGCTTTGCTCACCAAAAGGTATGACAAATTAAGAATGAAATATAAGCGTAATAAATTGAGGTTTGCAGGTAAGGACAGATCCAGATCTAAGTCAAGAAGAAAAGAAGATGATTCTACAGATGATGATAAAAGTAGGAGCCGAGACAAGGAGGTTCAGATCTCCCGTTAAAAGAAATCCTACAATTCCTAAATCGAGATAGGAGTGATACTTATTACACCTGTAACAAGCCAGACACTTCAAATATGACTGTCCTCACCGACTCCTAAAGAAAGAGAAAAGAAAAGGAAGAAGAGAGACAGGAGATTTGCGAGATCAAAGGGCTCTTCAGTCAAGAAAAGGAATCAAGAAAATCATCATCTTCATCATCCTCATCTCGATTTTGGATCAGACGATGAAATCTGTCTTATGGCCAAAGAGGTAGATTATTACTCCTCTTCCGATAATGACTCTTATAAATCTGTTTGAGATAATGATCAAACCGTTATTCAAGGGTTATTGAGAGACTTAAAGATGTCCTTGGCTGCTTATAAATAGCTAGAGACATAAAATTTGACTTTAAAAGATCAAATTTAGATTCTAGCTAAAGGCAAGCAGGTGGTGAACTACTCGAGAATCGAGGAAACATTCAAGGGGGAATGTTTACCCTGCCGAGGCTAGTACATCACCACCTTGTCTCGAAAGATTAGACAATGAATTGAATTCTTTAAAAGATAAATTTGAGATGATCTGCCGAGAATGAATTAATTAAGAAAGACAATGAGAAGCTTGTCTTTAAAATAAGTCAACTTAATAATTCACAATCATCAATAGATCACATCTTTAGTACTTCTCAAAAATCCCATGACAAAACAGTCTTGGTTATGATAGAAATAATAGATCGATGTTCGTAAACCTAGGAAATTTTTAAAGGCATCCAAAACCCAATAGAGATTAGAATTAGTCCTTGGAAACCACTTAGTCGGATAAGGATTGTATCTCCCACCAAAATAAAAATTCACCGAGAATTCCATACCGTGACTAAGAGAGTTCCAAGAACTAAGATAAGAAGAAATTCTTATTATAGTCCTTTTAATGGGAGAAGTAGATGTTATCCCACTTTTCCTTAGTTCAAGAAAATCACTAAATCGTAATACAATAAATTATCATTTAAAAGTGATATGATTTTAGACAGATTTGGTAGGCAAATTTCAAGTCTGATTTATTATTAGGTAATAAGATGATTGTTTGGTTACCCAAAGTGATTTTTGACCTTCAAGGACCCAAGATCACTAGGGTACCTTATAACTAATCTGCTTTACAGGATTCACAGGATCATCACTCAAGGAGGAGATCCTAGCTTCTATATGGTACATAGACAAAGGGTCGCTCACAAGATATGACTTGTA
Source organism: Paraleonurus japonicus (assembly GCA_030762865.1). Classification (NCBI taxonomy): domain Eukaryota; kingdom Viridiplantae; phylum Streptophyta; class Magnoliopsida; order Lamiales; family Lamiaceae; genus Paraleonurus; species Paraleonurus japonicus. The sequence continues at coordinate 27,659,224 of CM061060.1, forward strand.
ACAAGAAGCTACTATCAAATTTCCAAAACATTGATGGTCCTAGAGTACTATTTGGAGACAACAATTGTGGACAGAGTAAAGGAGTAGGTACTTTGATTATCGTAGATGTTCGGTATATCCGAGGTATATTTTGTAGAGGGTTTAAAACATAATTTGTTATCTGCTTTCCCAACTTTGTGATAAAGGTTTTCTTGTCAAATTTTCTAAGGATAAATGTGATATCTTAGATAGTTCCTCGGACAAGGTACTTCTAATCGGCTTCGTACATGGTAATGTCTATGTGGCAAACTTTAATAGTTGTCCCAAAGATACCGTCTGGTAGCTAAGGGTGGAGATGACCTCACTAGCTATGGCACAAGAGGCTTAGTCATCTCGAACTTCAAAACCCTTAGTAAGTCGCTAGAAAGAATCTTGTTAAGGGATTACCCGAGAAACTTTGTTCTACCGATCCAAATGTGATGCTTGCCAAAAAGGTAAACAGTCCAGGACACTCTTTTAAGAGTATTAACACCTTATCATCTGAAAGAGTTTTACAACTTCTTCATCTTGATCTGTTTGGACTGTTTTGATAGGATGTATACTATAAGCCTAGCTTTTGTATGAACATCTTTTTGAGTATGAACATCCTTTTCATATGAGATTCATTATGATCAAAATACTTATTGTTTATGATTGTTATATATATCAATTTTTGTCCAGATTAATCTATATTGTAGATAACATGGTGTGTGGTGTCACACAGAAGATCATGCTATCAGTTCCTTATAGGTTATAAATAATAGCTCACAACCAAGATGGATTTGGATAAACCATTGGAACGGTTGTAGTGTAATTTGGTATTAGTCTATCTTGACTATAAAGTTACACTAGTACATTTTGTATGTATTGAGCAGATCATATGAGGTTGTTCAATTTGTACCTGACTATATAAAAGAACAAGACCTCTGTTGTTATGGATGTACGTCTTCTTAATCCCTATATAATAACGGGCACGTGTACTCAATGTATGTTTCTTTGATTTGCCAATGAGTGAGATTTATTAAATCAATAGGCTCGATGAATTGGGAGATAACACTGTTTATATGGTGTGATGTTGATTATAGAAGGAATCTGTGTCCTAATTATTTAGGATGATGATGTCCCCTTGAGGAGCTCATAAAGATTATTATGTAAACCCTGCAGGTGGATTTAATCCGATATAATAATAAAGATGAGTGGTACTACTCTTGGAATTAGATATAAATTAATTAAGTTGTCAGATAATTTAATTAATTTATGGACATTCAACATCTTAAACACGGGAAATAAACGTACACATAATAAAGGAGCCCATATTATAATATGGGATTAGGACGGTAATTCAATTATAATTCATTAGTTGACTGAGTTATAATTGATGGGCTTAAGTAAAGTGTTCTGACCGAACACGGGATATTTAGGCCCATCAGAGGCCCAACCCTAATTCCTCCTTAGGGTCCCTATTGTAGCCTATAAATAAACCCTAACATCGAGCCTCCAGACGAGTGAAAAATACGTGAGTTCAGAGAGAGGCGGATTCTAATTCCTTGGAGGATCGTCCACCACTCGACGTCCAAGGGAAAGGGATAGGAATACGGCAGTAAGACCGTGACGTATGAGGCTCATCCTTCAATCGCAGCTTCGACCTTAGAACTGGTTCGTCTTCACCTTTTACGGTGAATAAAGGTACAATCCTATCCGCTGCGTTTTTGTGACTATAATTCCGAATCTAATAATTTCATAGAGTCGGCGATCGGTGGTTCCAATAATTGGTATCGAGCAGTGTTTTCGACTCTATGCAATTGATTCGGTTATTCATAGATCTGATTTATTAGGATTGCATGATTATTGTAAATCTATTATAATAGGATTTCTTGATCTATTATAATAGGGTTTCTTGATCGATTATAATAGGGTTTCTTGATACTGTTATAATAGAGTTTCTTGATCTGTTATAATAGGGTTTCTTGATCTATTATTATAAAGTTTCATGATCGATATTGAATAGGATTGCATGATATTTGTAAATCATATATTAGGGTTTGCATGATTATCATAAATCTGTTATATTAGTGATTGGATGTTAATCGTAGATTCGGTTTTTTTGGGTATGCGAATATTCGATATTTTTGCAGGAACCCTAAATCCAACTATTATGGTCAGCATGTATGTTTATGTATGTATTAAACCCTCGGACCTATCGAGGTTTTTGTTTTGGGTTGGTGAATGATTGTAATAGTTATAACCACTATGTCCTGTCGTGTAGGTTTTACTTCGATCTAGAAGATGTATAGGATCGTTGGATAAAATTTTAATAGGAACAGATTAGGTTGATCGATGGCGAACCCGTATTGCGGTGGCGCTGCCCGCACCCCACGACCTAACCGGCGAGTCGATCCCCGCGACCTAAGTGGGCGGTGTCGATCCCCAGGTGGCGCGCCCGCACTCCCGTTTGACGGCGAACATTAAAGAACATGGAAGTATCAAAGAGGCCATAATAGTTGGAATTTTTATTTTCCATATTTATTCTTTCTTATATGTGTTATTGTGTTTAGCATGCTTTATGTGTTTCATATGTTATGCATGTTAATATCCCTCACGTTAAATAACTAAGTGGGAGAGGGGTTAATTTTCAACAAATCTCATAGCCTCCATTTCTGGTTTGTAAGTGACATATTCAAACATGAACGTTTTAAGTGCCTTCTTCCATATCGGATGTGTTTGTTTGCGGATCACTAGATCAAACTTCCTTATGGATAATTATAAGAAATTTATTTAGGAGTGTGTTATCTTCTCCATCCGAAGAGGCACAAACCTAGGTAATTGACTTGGTATTAAGAAATGGTATACACTTAGATGCATATAATATTATCCTCCCCATCGGAGTAAGTGCTGTTATTTTTATGGCTAAAGACAAACCAACTATTAATTTTTATTTTGTTTGACAAAATGATGAAATTAGTGGGTAAAACCTCCTCTTACAAATGTTTGAATTAGTATACGTCCACACTATCATGGCATACAAACTTCACGGTATTTTGAGGTGTTGGTGAATTTAATTGTATTGTTTGAGGGAAACAATATTGATTTAAATTCTTAATTTTGAATATAATGCATTTACGTGTTTCTCAGATTTATCATGGCTTTCAATCCACTTGTTGTTATTCTTAAAGAAAACAAACTTACCGGTCCAAATTATATTGATTGGAAAAGAAACTTGGACATTGTCTTGATCGCCAAGAGTACAAGTTTGTACTCACCGAGGTTTGTCTGAAAAACCCGATGAAAACTCTAGTGAAAAGGAGAAAGAGGCTTATAAGAAGTGGGTCAAGGCGAGATGAGATGGCGCGGTGTTACATTTTGGCTTCTATGTCAAATGTGCCGCAACATCGCATCGAGGCCATGACCTCTGCTTATGAGATGATGCTCAATCTCAAAGAACTCTTTGGACACCGCAGTCGGGCTGCCGTGCAAGAGGCCATGAGAAATTTAATGACGACCACCATAATCGAGGGGACACCCATAAGGGATCATATCCTCAAGATGATGGCTCATTTGAATGAGATGGAAGTGCATGCGGCTGAAATCGATGGGGAAACCCAGTCGATATCGTTCTCCAAACGCTGCCTAAGAGTTTTGAGCAGTTTTGCCTGAACTACAACATGAACAAAAGGTTGTATTCGATGGCGGAACTTCCTGAACTCAAGCGGCGAAGGGTTATTTCGTCAAGCTTCTCAAGCTTATATTGCTGAAAATGTTTCTACATCTAAGCAAAAAGGCAAAGTGATGAAGAAAAAGAAACAAGCTGGTTTGGCAAGAAAGCGGGTGAACCAAAGAAAATTGGTCCACCAAATGGCGTGAAGAAGCCTAAGGGCAAATGCTTTTGTGCAAGCGGCGAGGACATTGGAAGGTAGATTGCCCCGTAAAAGGAAAAAGAAGGTATATCTTATTCACTAACTATTGAAACATGTTTAGCGGTGTTATCTACCGGCACCTGGTCTCGTAGATACGGGAGCCATCGATCATGTCTGCAATTCTTTGCAGGGGTTCCAGAAACCAGCAGCCTTAGTGAGGGTGAGATTACCATCCACATGGGCGACGCTACGAAAGTAGCAAATGTTGCAGTGGGAGATGTTTATTTATTTTTGATAAGAATAAGACTTTGGTTTTGAGAAATTGCCTTTACGTACCTTGTTTTACAAAGAACTTGATTTCAGTTTCTAAGTTATTTTTGGATGGATATTCTCGTTTCTTTTGATAGCAAAGTGGTTGTCAAGAAAAATAGTGCTATTATCCTGCTCGCACGTTGATTGGCAATTTATATACTTTTAATCCAATAACTCCTACAAAGCAACAAATGGAAATTAATAGTACATCTTCTAACTCAAGTAAGCGAAAAGAACCTTCAAAAATGAACCAAACATATCTTTGGCATCTAAGATTAGATCACATTAACTTGAGTAGGATTCAAAGGTTGATAGCCGATGGACCTTTGAGTTCATTGGAAGTGGAAAACTATCTCGACTGCGAGTCCCGCTTGGAAGGAAAAATGACCAAAAGACCTTTTAAAGCCAAGGGGTATAGAGCCAAAGAAGTGTTGGAATTGGTTCATTCTGATTTATGTGGTCCTATGTCTACTCAAGCAAGGGGTGGTTTCGAATATTTTGTCTCCTTTATAGATGATTATTCAAGATATGGATATATTTATTTGATGCGCCGCAAGTCTGAGTGCTTTGATAAATTCAAAGAGTACAAGGCTGATGTGGAGAAGCGTCATGATAAATATATCAAACTACTACGATCACGATCGTGGTGGCGAGTACCTCTTAGGAGAGTTTAGGAATTACTTATCGGAAGCTCGGGATTCAATCTCAATTATGCACTGGTACACCCCAAATGAGAATGGTGTGGCGTAATGAAGGAATAGGACACTCTTAGAAATGGTTAGATCGATGATGAGCTATTCGTAATTACCGAGTTCGTTTTGGGGGTATGCCCTCGAAACGGCGTACACTTTGATCTTGGTTCCTTCTAAGAATGTATCTTCTACTCCCACGAATTGTGGAATGGGCGTAAGCCTAGTCTCGAAATATATTCGGATTGGGGTAGTCCAAAGACATGTGCCGAACGGAGATGCCGATAAGTTGGAATCTCGTACGAAGTTCTGCTGTTTGTGGGCTATCCTAGAGGAACGAAAAGTGGTTTGTTTTATAGTCCTAAAGACCGAGGGTAATTGTTAGCACAAATGCCGATTTTTAGAAGAGGACTATGTAATGGACCACAATCCCATGAGTAAAATTATTTTAGAAGAAATAAGGGGAAAAACTTCTACCTTAGTACCAAGAGTGCAAGATGAGATACCACAGGGGTCAGCACCATCTGCTACCAATGATACACTATTACCACAAGTGCCTCGTCGTAGTGGGAGGGTTGTTAGACAACCCGATGATTCATGTTTTTGGGAGAGTCACGGACTTAGTACTCGGTGAACACGAATCGATCCTGGAGCTACGACGAAGCACTCCAAGATAAAGATGCAGAATCTTGGGAAAAAGCAATGAAATCAATTAGAATTTATGGATTCTAATCAAGTCCTGGGAGCTAGTAGAACCACCAAATGGTGTAAAAGCCATTGGTTGTAAGTGGGTCTACAAAAGAAAAAGAGGGTCGACGGCAAAGTAGAAACTTTCAAAGCAAGGCTTGTTGCGAAGGGGTATACTAAAAAGAAGGGATCGATTATGAGAAAACCTTTTCGCGGTAGCCATGCTTAAGTCTATCCGGATTCTTTTGTCTATTGCTGCTCATATGAATTATGAGGTTTGGCAAATGGATGTCAAGACAGGCTTTCCTTAACGGAAGTTGTTGGTCCTCGAATGTTGAGTTGATTAAAACCTTGAGTTAACTTCCTAGAACAAAATCTAGAAAGGGGGTTTGAATAGATTTTGTAGATTTTTCAAATCTTTTCAAGATCAATTCAAAGCATCGATTAAACACAATGAATATGATCGAGAACTCAACTTTTAACAAGATCAAAAGCAAAGGCTGAAATTCAGATTTTAGTAAAGATTATGAACTTTAATCTTGAATTAACAATATTGTAATTTGAATGAAATTAAAGAAAGCAAGAAATAACACTGTGATTTATAGTGGTTCGGATTATGAATAATCCTACATCCACTCTCTTTCTTCAAACTTTGAAGAAAGGTCTTCACTAGCTACTTACTTACTCACCGTACAACCTTTACAAATTACAACTTGAACTTCAGCTCTTCAACAATCTAATCACCTCTCTCGAAATCTAACTCTAAGAATAAGATGTGTTTTTGAAGATATGAAGTAAAGTGTTCTATAAACACTTAGAAAATATTTGAAATCTCTTTTGAAAATACTCGTGAAAACAATAGTGAATAGTGTGAAAAATCAAACTTGCATATGTGTGTTGAAGAATAAAATCTAGTCCTATTTATAAGTCTGAAAGAAAAGACAGTTAGTTTGTTAGTTAGTTCTAACAAACTTGAAACCGCTAACAAACTTAATCTTGGAAATCTGTTCTTGACCTCACCGATTCTTCCTACTCATCTGCGGTGACTTGGTGAAAACTCACCTTTCTTATTCTACTCGGCTTATCTTGACCTCGTCTGAGCTCTTCATGTTTGTCTCCTGCATATGACTAGGTTCGAGCTTGTCTTCGATGCCTAGCATGCTATCGGACCTCACCGACTAGGTCGGTGCCCGACCTCGTCCGATCAACTTATCTTATAAACTTATTCTCTGCTGTTCTTCGGGTTGGTTGATCGATCGAATTTGCTTCCCTTTTAACTCATCAAAACTTCTTGATTCAACAATTTCCCCCTTTTTGATGAAGTTAAAACCTATAATAAAGAAACATACTCACAGTGAAGTTAGTACTAGACTTAGTTAAATCAATCGAGATAGGTAAATCAAAGCACATTTTCACACTACAAATGATTCATTCACATTCAAGGCATTTAAAAAAATTTAAGTCTTTTAGACTCTTTTAGAAGTACTTAGAGAATTGAGTTTTATGAAAAAAATTTTAAGAAAAAGTTTTTAACTCGAGATATAAAATTCTCGGATGATTTATACTTAGAAAAATTTTAAAATTTTCTTAAAATTTTTTTAAAGAAAGCGATACACAAAATTCACATAAGTCCGAATATATTCATTCACAAAAATTTACTGATTTACAAAATAAGAGAACTGATAGAAAATAAAGATAAGGAAAGAAGAAATCCTGTTCTATCGTATTCCCCAACCTGTCACCTCTGGAATGTTTAGCCACAAAATCCTTGCTCTAAGTCGTTTAGATCACTCTCATCCGTGAGCTCGGATTCCCTTTTTGCTTTGGCCACGACTGCTTTGACCCATTCCGGATCAGAGAACCGTCTTCTTTCAGCTTGGGGGTGACTGCTCATAGGCTGGTGCGATCGGATCGCGATTGAACACAGTATGTGCCTCATCGAAAGCAGCCTTCCTATATAGATCGGCGTCCTCCTTCTCCATCCATTCATGCCGGTGATGTCTTCGTTGTCGCTCCAGATGGTGATGCCTTCAAGATGTACCAAGAGTACATCCATCCGGCATCCGTGGCTTGCTTCTTGTATTCACCGGTGTATTTCCCGATACCATCTTCGGAGGAGTCAGAAGTGCGATGGACAGGCGGAAGTCCGCTTCATTTGCAGCTTTGGATACCCACTTCCGAGTATCCCCTGTCCCACTTTAGCTCACCTTCCCAGCTTTCTTCAGCCTCTTCTTCTCTCTCTTTTCAAACATCTCCTTCTCAAGATCGATTCTTCCGATCTGCTCGGTGATAGGTTGGAGAAGTCCGGTTCCTTTCTCTTGCGCTCGGGTGATCTGGGTGATCATCTGCTCGGCTGATGGAGACTTCTCACTGGCCGCTTTCCCTTCACCTTTGCCCTTGGGCTCCGGTTCCTCGAGACTCTTTCATGCGAGTCGGCCGCCTTCTCTGTCTTCTCTTCGTCCTCCTTCCTTCTCTTCTCCTCATCCTCACGGATGGCCTCTTCAACTGGTTACCCTCGGTTGCAAGACAACTAATTCATCGATTTGATTTTGATTTCCGCCTTGCCGCCTCCAACTCACTGTATGTCGCCTTTGAATCGAGCTTGTCGATTAATGACATGACACCACTGTGAGGGTTTCCATTACGCTTTCAGCTCCTTCCCCCTTTTTAACTTCATCTTTGATAGCCTGAAGCTGGGCCTCTATTGCCGCACAACGTTTTACAAATCGCTCGATCGATGTGAGTGTTGAGACCACGATTTCATTGTCGCAGCTATTTTCTCTTTTAGTGCCTTGACTTCCTCCTCAAGCGCACTCAGTAGGAACCAACAAAGCAGTCTTTGAGATTGGCCGTTAAATTTCGGTCATGTTGACCTCAAAGCAATCTGCATGTTGGCGAGCATGGTATCTGTGGATCGCGAATCACCTTTCGTGTTTTCTTCTCCATCATCCTCGAACTCGGGATATGATCTTGCTGTGGAGTTTTTCAAATGCAGAGGAGATGGCAAGAATTAGTCCGCCTCTTCCTCCGATTCGGATGAGGAAGAGGTGGTGGGAGAAGTTGGATCGGGGAGCTCATGTGAATATCCCCAAAGATATTTGAGGTATCCACATGAGGAGGTTCAGCCGGGGTGGATGAGATGGGGGTGTCGATGGTGGAGGTGGGATTTGGTGGGGGTGATGATGGTAAAGGTGGGATTTGTGAAGTGGTAGGTGGGGGAGATGAGATTGTTTGAGAAGTTGTGGGTAAAAGTGGTGGAGATATGGATAAGGGGGTTGCGGCGAATCTTGGTCCAAAGAGGAAGGACAAGATATGAGATGGGGATGGTGGAGGAGATGAGGTTTGGGTTTGGGGGAGGGAAGATGAGGTTGGGATTTGGACTATTTCGGGAGTAGGGCTGTTTGCAGGCTCGAGGTGCCAGCACTGGGACACCTCTTCATTGCCGGTGTGGGTTGGAGAGGGGAGGGGAGAAGTGTACTGTTCACGAATGGGGGAGGGGGTCCCTTCCGAGCTGATTTCTTGGACCTCCTCCACTGGACCACCCGAGCTGCAATTTGCAGCGTGGTCACTTCCTCGTAAAGAAGAGTCGGCCGATCCGCAGAGATGATCCACCCAACTCGAGGTTTTCACCAACCTCCGCCTCTTTGGTGCCTTCTCCTTCAGCTTCATCGGCTGAATGACCTCGATGAGCTCATAGCAGCAGCTCTGTCTCCACATCTTCTTCCTCTTCCTCCTCGCCTTCTTCTTCACTGGAGCCCGAGCTCCTACCTCGGCTCCACCGTCATCGGAATCACTGGAGCCCCGAGTGGTTCATCCTTGGTTAGAATCCCCTTCGCTTCGTGTAAGCTCGGACCCCGTCGACCAATTGATCTCGGCGACAAAAGTCCTCCATGATCACAATCACTTTGTTAAAAGCCGGTGATCGACTTCGCATGCCATTTCCCATTAACAACCTCCGACGCTTCCTTTCCGTCTCTAGCTTATCCAGAAATGAGACCCGGCCTTGGCTTGTACTCCATCCAGGATTGTTCGAATAACGAAGAGTCTGGGTCCTGGTCAGCCCATCGTGAGAGCTCGTTCTCCAAGTATCACCTTCGTGACAATGGTCATCGGAAGGCGATATCTCCCAAGCATATTCTTCTTTAGCTCCGATCGCCGGTCCTTCATAGAATTCCGGCAATCATCTCAAATGATTCTACCCAGTCGTCTGATTTATATGTTAGAGGGTTCACACCTTCACCGTGAGTGTTGAAGATTCGAGCCACCTCCACCGGAGAAACAATCAGACCTCTCCGTATACCCCGGTTCGGAAAACACCATCTTCGTATGTCCCATTGACATAGAACTCTATCCTCGCATATCCAAAGGTCTTATTGGAAGGGGATTTCTTGGAACAAAAGGTCCTCAATCCAGCCCTCTCCAATAAGGACAAGATTTCCCGGATTCTCCATCGGTGGTGGTGTCGAAGTCGACGACATCTCCTCGACTTCACCTTCTTATTGTAGGTTTCATTATGCACATCCACCATTGTTGCTGTTATTCCTCTTGAAGAAGTGCTCATATATTGATTGAGGAAGGATTTGAGAAAATTTGCAGAGTGTTTGGGATTTTCTCAAAGTGAAAAGAGGGTTTTTGGAGAAGAAGACGTATTTATAGGGGAATAGATTGGAAAGAGAAACCGCCAATTTAGAAAATTTGAATAAATCTGAGCCATTTATTCAAAAATTTTTACCGAGTATAAATCAACGGTTAAAAACTAAGATAAGCGATTAGGATTCAGCGCGTAGAAATTAATCGCCTTTGGAATGCGTAAATAGTTACTTTATAGATTGTTGATTTGTGAGATGTAGGTTACTTTATGCAGAGAAGTAAGTATACCTGACGTCGGCCTAGGATTACCTTACTTCAATAAAGGTTTGTAAAACAGATGATTTGAAAATGTATGAGTTTGTAAAGTCATTCGATAAAGTAACTCGTCTGATTTTAAAACCAACAGCCTTAGGTGTAACTTTTTAGCAATTTTAAAACAAGTTTAAACTAAATAGACTCGGACTTAATTTTCTAAAACTAGGTTGTTCATCCATTTTAAAAAAATTTATTAAAAAAATATGAAGTTTATTTAGGAACAAAAGTAATAGAATAAAGGAGTTTGAATAAGATGAGGTGAAACAAGATGATCTCGTGACTGCTCTCGCAAAGACATAAACTCAAAAGAAACCATCGGTAGCTTAATGTAAATCGACATAGGATGCAAATAGTCATCTGCTTTCTTCAGAGATCAGGTGACTATTGTGTCCTTGTTCGATTTACTCAATGTCGACAAGTAATTATCAAGTCGATAAGGTCAATATGACTAATCCTTGATTCTTGATTCCTAAAAGGAGATCAATGATATCACTACCTGATTGTCCTTTGACACATATCTAGTCGATAATTCTTTCTAGACATTAATTTAAAGAAAAGAAAAGACCGTAAATAAGGAAACAAATATTCAACAGATGCACACAAATTAGAAACCAGCTAAAGATGCATCAAGTAATCCTAATTCTAAGCACGCTTCTTTAAACCTAGACTCACTAATGGTTTTGTAAGAATGTCACTCTTTGTGATTCAAGTGGCAATTTTCTCAATCCTAATGTCATTCTTCTCAATATGATCCCTAATGAAATGATGCCTAATATCTATATGTTTACATCTAGAATGTAGAACAGATTGTAAGTCATTGCTATTGCACTATTACTATAACAGTAAATAGGAACAAATGATGTTAGAATATTATAATCTCTAAGTCATTGACTAATCCAGAGGAGTTGAGAACAACAACTTCCACCGCCATGTATTCACTTCTGGTTCTAGAGGTGGCAACAGATGTCTGCTTCTTAGATAACCAAGAAATTAAATTGTTGCCTAAGAATTGACAAGTTCCGTAAGTGGATTTTCTATTAATCTTACATTCTCCAAAGTCTCAATCAATAACCTGTCACCAAAGTTGTCATCACCGGGTACCATAACCCTACTTGCAAGGTTCCTTTGAGATATCTAAGAATTTTCTTAGCCGTCTCCAGATGAGTCTTCTTGGGATTAGACTGAATCTTGCACATACCCCAACCGCAAAAGCTATGTCGGCCTACTTGCAAAGTGAGATAGAGAAGAGATCCAATCACCCACGATACTCCGTTGCATCGGTGGGTATCCCTGCTCATCGAATCCATAGAGAAATTAGTTGCCATAGGTATTTTAACTTCTCTCGCTAGTTGTCATTCCAAATTTCTCAATCAGATCCTTAACATATTTAGACTGATGTATAAATATACCCTTACTCATCCGTTTAATCTGTAAGCTTTGAAAGTATGTTAATTCACCCATCATTGACATTTCAAACCTGCTTTTTCATGAGAATGCTAAACTCTTCACATAATTTCGTATTAGGTGAACCAAAGATTATGTCATCTACATAAATTTGAACTAGTAAGATGTTGCCATCTACTTCCTTTCTAAACAAAGTTCTATCAATCTTGCCTTTAGAAAAACCATTTGATGTCAAGAAATCGGATAATGTATCATACTGTGCTCGGGAGCTTGTTTTAGTCCATATAGGGCTTTATTGAGTTTATAGACCTTGTTATTGATCTTAAACCCAGGAGGTCTGCTCCACATAGACCTCCTCAAGTAACACACCATTAAGGAAGGCAGACTTAACATCCATTTGATAGACTTTGAAAGATTTATATGCAAAGAAATGCCAAGAACAACCTTATTGCCTCTAATCGTAATCGAGCATAGGTTTCATCATAGTCTATTCCCTCGGTGTGAGTAACCTTGTGCAACCAATCTTGTCTTATTTCGAACAATAATGTTGTTCTCATCTATTTTATTTTTAAACACCCATTTGGTGCCTATAATCTTTACGTGTAAGGGTCTTTCCACTAGATCCCATACATTTTGCCTTTCAAACTCGATGTAGTTCTTCCCGCATAGATTTTATCCATTTGGAATCGATAGAGCTTCCTCGATAGACTTAGGTTCGAGAAGCGACACATAACAACCGAAAAGACTTTCGAGTCTAGCATCATTCGTGTCCGCACGCTAATAGATGGGTCTCCTATAATCGATCGATGGATGATAGCTTCTCATCCTTTTGCCTATGTGAGGAGAAGGATCCTCATCTTGAGTCTCGGTGGCAACTCCTCCGACTCAACCTCGCAGACGTTCCCCTTCATCACCGACCCCCGCCGATCACCGATGTCAAGGGTGTTTGATCCGATGGAGTCCGATCGTAAGTTGTCTTCGATTATCGATGGGGATTCTTCTTCATCCGATTCGAATCAAGACTAGGTAGATAGACAATTCTATGTTTAGTCTTGGGCCGCTTCAATTTTATCTAGACTTTCGTAAATTTGATTCACTTTATCCGAGCAGAATACAGCTCATCAAAAACAACATGAGGGTTTCCTCCACACAAAGGGTTGTCTTGTTAAAAACTCTAAATGCCTTGGAAGTATTAGAATATCCCAAGAATATTCCATCACCGCTTTAGCATCAAAAGTTCTTAACTTAGATTTTCCATTGTTATGGATGAAACACTTACAACCAAAAGCTTTGAAGTATGAGATCCTTGGAATCTTACCCTTCCAAATCTCATATGGAGTCTTACCATTGTCTTTGACAACTAAGCACTGCTCGGGTATAGCAAGTCGTGTTGATGGCTTCACCAGAACCTATGAGGGGTATCATACTCACCAACATGCTCCCTGGCCGCTTCCTTCAAAGTTCTATTCCTTCTTTCAACTACTCCATTTTGTTGAGGAGTTCTTGCCGAAGATGTCTCATGAATAATTCCACACTCATTGAAAAATTAGATAAACAAGAATTCAAAAATTATGTGCCCTTATCACTCCTTATTTTAATAATATTAACACCTTTTTCATTCTCAATCATTCCAATGCAGATCAGAATCTTGTTCATAGTCTCATTTTTCTTGAAAAGAAATATAATCCAAGTGTATCTAGAAAAGTCATCTACTACAACAAGAGTATATTTCCTTCCACCGAAACCGAGAGGTGAAACAGTCCAAACAGATCCAGATGAAGTAGTTGCAACACTCTTTCGGATGAAGAGGAGTTAATACTCTTAAATGAGTGTCTAGGCCGCTTACCTTTTTGACAAGCATCACATTTAAGATCGGTGGATAAAAGTTTTTCGTAATCCCTTGACAAGGTTCTTTTTAGCTAGCTTACTAAGAGTTTTGAAATTCGATGACTAAGCCTCTTGTGCCATAGCCACCGATATCTTCTCCACCCTTAGCTATCGACAGTATCTTTGGGACAACTATTAAAGTTGGCCACATAGACATTACCATGTCTCAAGCTAGTTAACAGTACCTTATCCGAGGAATTATCTAAAATATCACATTTATCCTTTGAGAATTTGACAAGAAAACCTTTATCACAAAGCTGGGAAACAGAGATAGCGATTATGTTTCAAACCTTCAACAAAATATACCTCGTATACTCCGAATATCCTTGATAATCAGAGTACCTACACCTTTAGTCCGACCACAATTATTATCACCAAATAAAACTCTTGGACCATCAATGCTTTGAAAACTTAATAACAGCCTTCTTGTTATGGGTCATGTGTTGTGAATGTACCACTATCAATGTACCATATTGAAGCTAAGATCTCTTCCTTTAGTGATGATCCCCGTGAATCCCGAAAAACAAATCGCTTATAAGGTACCCTAGTGATCTTGGGTCCTTTAAGGTCAAATATCACTTTAGGTAACCAAATAAACATCTCATCTCCGCATAATAAATCGACTCGCTTTTTCTACCAAGTCCTGCCTACAATTATATCGCTTTTGAATGATAACTTGTTGTATTCAGATTGAGTAATTTTCCTAAACTTAGGAAATGTAGGATCGCATTTGCTCCTTCCATCAAAAGGATTATAATAAGAATATCTTCTTATTTTGGTTCTTGGATTTCTTCTAGTCTCGATAGGAAGTTTTCACCAATTCTTGGTTTCAGATCGGGAGATGTAGTCCTTATCTGACTAGTTGGTTTCCATGGACCAATTTTAACATCCTTTAATTGAACAGATGCTTTCACAAATTTTCTAGGTTTTTGGACATCTCGATTTATTGTTCCTATCATAACCAAGACCTGTCTTGTCATGAGATTTTTGAGAAGTATTAAAAATATAATCTATTGCGATTGTGAATTATTAAGTCGATCGATTTTGAAGACAAGCTTCTCATTGTCTTTCTTAATTGATTCATTTTCAAGACAGACTACCTCAAATTTGTCTTTTAAAGTTTTCAATTCATTTTCTAACCTTTCGTAAGCCGGCCGATGTACTAGCTTTCACCTCAAGAAAACATTCCCCTTGAATGTTTCTCGCTCGAGCAGTTCATCACCCGCTTGCCTTTAATTAGAATTTGAATCGATCCTTTAAAATTAAATTCTTTGTCTCTAGCTGTTTATAAGCAGCCAAAGATGTCTTTAAATCTCTCAATAACTCATGGATAATAGCTTGGTCATGATCGATGCAGATCGACAAGAATCATTATCTCGACGATGAATAGTAGATTACCTCATTAGCCATGAGACAGATTTCATCATCCGATCCGAAATCGATGAGGATGATGAGGATGATGATGATTTCTTTGGCTCTTTTTCTTCAGCTAACAAAGCTCTTTGATCTCGCAAATCTCCCGTCTCTCTTCTTCCTCTATTCTTCCCTTTCTTTAGAAGTCGATTGAGGACACCATAGCCGAAATGAATGTCCCGGCTTGTTGCATGTATAGCAAGTGTCACTCCCCTCTGCTCGGGACCGGGAGGATTTCTTCCGACAGTGATCTCGTATCTTCTTGTCTCGGCTCTTATTTTTGTCATCATCTCAAGATTCATCCACCTTCCTATCTCGATCTGGATCTTTGTCTAACCTTACTGCAAATCTCAATTTATTTCTCTTATACTTCATTCTCAATTTATCATACCTTTTAGTTAGTAAAGTCATCTCGCTCTTTTAAGGATAGGTCACCTCCCACAGACTCGTTGTCATCTTGTCTTCTCCACGACAAAAGCAACAGACTTGGATGAGGTGCTTGAATCCATCTCATCTTCTTCATCTTCTATCCGAATATCATATTCTAGAGCCTTAAGATGTGAAAACAAAGTATGGTGAGTAATAGAAGATAAATCTTGAGTAGCTTTAAGGATATTGGATTTTTCCTCCATCTCTTGGTTAATGATCTCGTAATCTTGTTATTAATCTCTTTCTCTGAATAATTCTTTCCAAGGTCACCGCTTTGTTGAGAAGATTGGTCAACCTTACATCTAACTCGATCCACAGACTCATTTTCTTTCATTTTGAATGTTTCAAATGCATGCAAGACCGAATGTAGCTTGTTTTCTTTGACTTGATCGTATCCTTCACAAACATTGGCTAGAGTTTGCCACATCTCTTTGGCGCTTTGCATCTCTTAACTTTTTCTATCCAATCCTTACTTAGAGTCTCAATGATTTCAGTTCGAGCTACTTGGTCAAGATTGTGGACCTTTCTTTCATCATTTGTCAATTCGTAACTCTTCTTTTCTTGTCTGTTCTCGATTCAAATGACTACTCCAAAGGCTTTGGTGCCTCCATGATAAAACTTTATAGGACCTTCTTCAAGAACCTCTTCCATCCTATCATGAATGGCCTTTAGATGATTCTCCATCCTAAGTTTCCCAGAATCATAATCTTCAATAGAGAATTCAGGAAGATTCCTAGACTTTTGTTTTTCCCCGATGACATGATGAAACAAAGAACAAAATACTCCACAAACTAATTAGTAGCACTATTAGTAAAATGAAGACAATGAAGAAAATCAAGATAATTTCAGAATCTTGTTCAAGACCTAAAATCAATATCGTAACAACTTAACACCGCTCCGATACCACTTGTTGGTCCCCGAATGTTGAGTTGATTAAAACCTCGAGTTAGCTTCCTAGAACAAAATCTAGAAAGGGGGTTTGAATAGATTTTGTAGATTTTTCAAATCTTTTTCAAGATCAATTCAAAGCATCGATTAAACACAATGGAATATGACCGAGAACTCAACTTTTAACAATATCAAAAGCAAAGACCGATATTCGCATTTTAGTTAAGATTCGAACTTTAATCTTGAATTTACAATATTGTAATTTGAATGTAAATTAAAGAAAGCAAGAAATAACACTAGGATTTATAGTGGTTCGGATTATGAATAATCCTACATCCACTCTCTTTCTTTAAACTTTGAAGAAAGGTCTTCACTAGCTACTTACTTACTCACCGTACAACCTTTACAAATTACAACTTGAACTTCACTCTTCAACAATCTAATCAACTCTCGAAATCTAACTCTAAGAATAAGATGTGTTTTTGAAGATATGAAGTGAAGTGTTCTATAAACACTTAGAAAATATTTGAAATCTCTTTTGAATAATACTCTGTGAAAACAATAGTGAATAGTGTGAAAAATCAAACTTGCTTATGTGTGTTGAAGAATAAAATCTAGTCCTATTTATAAGTCCTGAAGACAGCTAGTTTGTTAGTTAGTTCTAACAAACTTGAAACCGCTTAACAAACTTAATCTTGGAAATTGCTCTTGACCTCACCGATTCTTCCTACTCATCTCGCAAATGACTTGGTGAAAACTCGCCTTTCTTATTCTACTCGGCTTATCTTGACCTCGTCTCGAGCTCTTCATGTTTGTCTCCTGCAGATGACTAGGTTCGAGCTTATCTTCGGATGCCTAGCATGCTATCGACCTCGGTGACTAGGTCGGTGCCTGACCTCGTCGATCACCTTATCTTATAAACTTATTCTCCGTTGTTCTTCAGGTTGGCTGATCGGTCCGAGCCGCTTCCCTTTAACTCATCAAAACTTCTTGATTCAATGAAGTCTTGAAGAAAACATCTATATGAAGCAACCGTAGGATTCATTGCAAAGGGCAAAGAGCATCTTGTGTGTAAGCTTAATCGGTCCATTTATGGGTTGAAACAAGCTTCGAGATCTTGGAACATCCGTTTTGATGAGGTAATCCAGTCTTATGGATTCATTCAATGTCCGGATGAGTCATGTGTATACAAGAAGAGTGACGGAAACGTGGTGGTATTTTATGTACTATACATAGATGACATCTTGCTCATTGGCAACAATGTCAAGGTGTTGTCGACGTAAAGGTATGGTTGTCCAAGCGGTTTGATATGAAGGACTTGGGAGAAGTTGGACATATTCTTGGGATCAAAGTTATAAGGGATCGCAAGAAAAGAATGTTATGTTTATCTCAAGCTTCATACATTGATACTATCTTAGCTCGTTTTAGCATGCAAAACTCCAAGAAAGGTTTTCTACCTTTTCGACATGGAGTACCTTTATCTAAAGAGATGTGTCCTAAGACACCAATGGAGATAGAGGACATGAAGGCAGCTTCCTTATGCTTCGGCCGTAGGGAAGCCTAATGTATGCAATGCTATGTACGAGGTCGATATCTGCTTTGTCGTGGGCATGGTTAGCAGATATTAAAAGTAACCCAAGACAAGGACATTGGATCGCGGTAAAGCATATTTTAAAGTACACGAAAAGGACTAGAAATTATATGCTGGTTTACCAAGCGTATACTTTACTTCCCGAGGGTTACACAGATTCTCGATTTCCACTGGATAGGGACAACAAGAAATCTACCTCGGGTTATGTGTTTACCCCGGGAGGTGGAGCCATAGTGTGGAGGAGTGTTGCGTAAATGCGTTTCGGACTCCACCATGGAAGCCGAGTATGTGGCAGCCTCTGAGGCAGCCCAAAGAAGTCTGTATGGCTCGAAACTTCTTGATGGACTTAGAAGTGATTCCTAGTTTGCCTAAAGCTATCAAAATTTATTGTGATAACAAGTGGTGCTGGCAAACTCGAAGGAACCACGAGCCCACAAAGCAAGCAAACACATTGAGCGCAAGTACCACCCGATACGAGACATCGTAAAATGAGGAGAAGTTGTTGTCGCCATGATTGCATCAGCGGATAACCTAGCAGATCCTTTCACAAAGGCTCTTCCAGCGAAAGCTTTTGATGGGCATGTTGAAGGGATGGGAATCGGATGTATGGCGGCAATTATGGAAGCATAGTCTTTTAGTATAAGTGGGAGATTGTTAGGATGTATACTATAAGCCTAGCTTTTGTATGAACTTCTTTTAGTATGAACATCCTTTTAATATGAGATTCATTATGATCAAAATACTTATTGTTTATGATTGTTATATATATCATTAATTTGTCCGTATTAATAAATACCGTAGATAACATGGTGTGTGGTGTCACATGTAAGATCATGCTATCAGCTTCCTTATAGGTTATAAATAATAGCTCACAACCAAGATGGATTTGGATAAACCATTGGAACGGTTGTAGTGTAATTTGGTATTAGTTTATCTTGACTATAAATTTACACTAGTACATTTTGTATGTATTGAGCAGATCATATGAGGTTGTTCAATTTGTACTTGACTATATAAAAGAACAAGACCTCTCGTTGTTATGGATGTACGTCTTCTTAATCCCTATATAATAACGGGCACGTGTATTCAGTGTATGTTTCTTTGATTTGCCAATGGGTGAGATTTATTAAATCAATAGGCTCGGTGAATTGGGAGATAGCACTGCTTATATGGTGTGCCGTTGATTATAGAAGGAATCTGTGTCCTAATTATTTAGGATGATGATGTCCCCTTGAGGAGCTCATAAAGATTATTATGTAAACCCCAGTGGATTTAATCCGACATAATAATAAAGATGAGTGGTACTACTCTTGGAATTAGATATAAATTAATTAAGTTGTCGGATAATTTAATTAATTTATGGACATTCGATATCTTAAACACGGAGAAATAAACGTACACATAATAAAGGAGTCCATATTATAATATGAGATTAGGACGGTAATTCAATTATAATTCTTTAGTGGACCGAGTTATAATTGATGGGCTTAAGTAAAGTGTTCTGACCGAACACAGGATATTTAGGCCCATCGGGAGGCCCAACCCTAATTCCTCCTTAGGGTCCCCGTTGTAGCCTATAAATAAACCCTAACATCGAGCCTCCAGACGAGTGAAAAATACGTGAGATCGAGAGAGACGGATTCGATTCTCGGAGGATCGTCGACCACTCGACGTCCAAGGGAAAGGGATAGGAATACGGTAAGACCGTGAGGTATGAGGCTCATCCTTCGATCGCAGCTCTCCGACCTTAGAACTTGTTCGTCTTCACCTTTTACGGTGAATAAAGGTACAATCCTATCTCGCTGCGTTTTTGTGACTATAATTCCGAATCGATAATTTCATAGAGTCGGCGATCGGTGGTTCTAACATGTTTCACCTCTCAGCTTCAAAGTGGAAGGAAATATACTCTTGTGGTAGATGAATTTTCTAGATACACTTGGGTTATATTTCTTTTCAAGAAAAATGAGACTATAAACAAGATCCCCGATCTGCTCGCATGCATTCAAAATGAGAAAGGTGTTAATATTATTAAAATAAGGAGTGATAATGGCACCGAATTTTTAAATTCTTGTTTATCTAACTTTTTCAATGAGTGTGGAATTATTCATGAGACATCATCAGCAAGAACTCCACAAAAAAATGGAGTAGTTGAAAGAAGGAATAGAACCTTGAAGGAGGCGGCCAGAGCATGTTAGCCGAGTATGGAACCCCTCACCGGCTTCGGGCTCAAGCCATCAACATAGCTTGTTATACCTGCAATGTGTGTTTACCAGCTTAAAGACAAGGGTAAGACTCCATATGATATTTGGAAGGGTATGATTCCAAGAATCTCATATTTCGTGGCTTTTGGTTGTAAATGTTTCATCCATAACAATGGGAAGTCTAAGCCGAGGACCTTTGATGCTAAGGACAGTGATGGAATATTCTTGGGATATTCTAACACTTCCAAGGCATTTAGAGTCTTCAACAAGACAACTCTTTGTGTGGAGGAAACTCCTCATGTGGTTTTTGATGAGTTATATTCCTTCTCATAAAGTGAATCAAATTTCTAATGATCTAGATAAGATTGAACTAACCAAAACTAAACATAGAACAGTCTATCTACCTAGTCTTGATTCAGATTCAGATGAAGAAGAATCCCCATCTAATAATCGAAGACAACTTCTCTTCGCACTCCATCCGAGGAGACACCCTTGACATCACCGATTAGCGGGGGTAAGCAGATGAAGGGGGAACGTCACTGTAGAGTCGGATGAGTTGCCACCGAGTCTCAAGATGAGGATCCTTCTACTCAAATAGGCAAGAGGAAGTAGTGTGCGGACACTAATGATGTTGGACTCAAAATCTATTCAAATTGCTATGTATCACTTCTCGAACCTAAGTCTATTGAGGAAGCTCTATCGATCCAAACTGGATAACAAACATGCAGAAGAACTTTATTAGTTTGAAAGGCGTAATGTTTGGGAATTAGTGGAAAGACCCTTACATAGAAAGGTTATAGGTACCAAATGGACGTTTAAAAATAAAAGCAGAGATGAGAACAACATTATTGTTCGTAATAAGGCAAGATTGGTAGCTCAAGGTTACTCACACCGAGGGATAGACTATGATGGAACCTATGCTCCAAATCGCGATTAAAAGCAATAAGGCTGTTCTTGGCATTTGCTGCTTATAAATCTTTCAAAGTCTTTCAAATGGATGTTAAGTCTGCTTTCCTTAATGGTGTGTTACTTGAGGAAGTCTATGTGGAGCAGCCTCCCTGGGTTTAAGATCAATAACAAGGTCTATAAACTCAATAGGACCCTATATGGACTGAAACAAGCTCTCGTGGCTTAGTATGATACCTTATCTCGAATTCTTATTATCTAATAGATTTTCAAAAGGTAAGATAGATAGGACTTTGTTTAGAAAGGAAATAGATGGTAACATCTTGTTGGTTCAAATTTATGTAGATGACATTATTTTTGGTTCACCTAATCAAACTATGTCAAGATTTCAAAGTGTTCTCATGAAAAATAGGTTTGAATTGTCAATGATGGGTGAATTAACATATTTTCTAGGCTTGCAGACTAAGCAGATGAGTAAGAGTATTTTTATACATCGACTAAATATGCGAAGGACCCGATTGAGAAATTTGGGATGACTACTAGTAGGGAAGTTAAAATACATATGTCAACTAACTTCTCTATGGATTCGCATGAGCGGGGATACCCACAGATGCAACGGAGTATCGTGGACTGATTGGATCTCTTCTCTATCTCACCGCAAGTAGGCCGACATAGCTTTTGCAATTGGGGTATGTGTAAGATTCCAAAGTATAATCCCAAGAAAACTCATCCTGAGATCGCTAAAAAAATCCTCAAATATCTCAAAGGGACTTTGCAAGTAGGGTTATGGTACCCAGCTAATGACAACTTTGAGCCAGGATATTCGCACTCAAATTTTGGAGGTTGCACGATTGATAGGAAATCCCGTAACGCCCGGAATTCAAAAAGTCGACCTTCTGGGTCCGACGTCCTAAACCCGAGTCATTACTTAGTGAAACATAAAACTTGAGCCTTAAAATTTCTTTTGAATAACAATCGATTAAGTTGCAATGAAAAATTTGAAATATTTACTCGGTGAAAAGAAACTCTTTTATTATAAAAGACCATTATTCACCTTGGAGAAAAACATCCGAGGAGTACAACTCCTAGAGGAAGAAAATAACATAATTTAACAAAGTATTCATTACAAAAGATCGAGAAGTTACTAAAACGATTTATTTGTTAATTAAGAGAGATTGGGAAGCGGTCGTCTATCGCAGCCTCCCGGCCGCATTCTCGCAACCCGAAAATATTAAGTTTGGGAGGGTGAGATAAAAATTTCAGCTGGGTAACCTCGTATGTCCGTTATACGATTGACAGAAACCCGAAATAATAGAGTCTTTTATTCTTTATTTTCATCTTTCATTATTTACTTCCTTGTTATGGCGTTGTGTTCATTTGTATTAGGTAATCTTCCGTTATAAGATTTTCATCCTTTAACCTTCATTCGATTAAGAGATTTATCTTTCTTTGCATCAAGTTAGTATATATATATATAGCACATATGAGATGGCACATGATAGTTTCCTATCACATCCGATCTCCGTAATCACATTGTGGAATGGCACGTTTACACGTCCGAGACTCGTAATCATATGGGAAGGCACATGATAGTTATTCTATCACATCCGAACCCCGTAAACTTTCATCATATGGGAGGGCACATGATAGTTTCCTATCACATCCGGACTCCCGTAAACTTTCATCATATGGGAGGGCACATGATAGTTTCCTATCACATCCGGTCCCCATAAACTTTCATCATATGGGAGGGCACATGATAGTTTCCTATCACATCCGGACCCCGTAAACTTTCATCATATGGGAGGGCACATGATAGTTTCCTACCACATCCGGACCCCGTAAACTTTCATCATATGGGAGGGCACATGATAGTTTTCCTACCACATCCGGACCCCGTAAACTTTCATTACATCATATAGGGCTTGCCCTCTTTTCATAAAATCATAAATAAAAGTAAAATATAGCTCATCATTAGACGATCACACATTTAAGTTATACATTCACACGCTTTTGGTATTTGCATCTCTCGAGGAATCTGTTTATATTTGATTCAGAAAACCGACAACTCCATATAACATTAACTAGCTATACAGATAGTGTCACCCACCTGGAGAACTTTTAAGAGAAAGTTTAACTTCTTGATTGCTTAGGCCTCTCGTACCAAATCTCGGTCTGTTCCGACCGTACTCTACCTAGCAAAATCCGTATGTTTAGTTCGATGCATCTTTTGTCCATTGGAAACTTAGGTTCTTGATCTTATTGTGCCTTCTAAAAACTAGGCTTTCATGAAGAAGAGGTACTTTATTTTATCAAAAGCTTCCATGGGTTTAATCCTATGTCCAATCGGCTTTGTTGGTGTACTACGGTTTGTGGGTCACGAATTTGGGACTTTCGGTTCCGTTCATTTTCAAGAAAAACATGTAAGACACTCAAGCATATGTATTCACAAAGTATCATGTATAACATTCGATATTCAAACATGCACTTTATTAAAAGATTTGGCCATTTAATTTATCAAGTACTAGTCAAAAGGAGAAACAATACCTATATATGCATAAATGAAATAAAATACTTAGACTCGTTGGAAAATTATGAAATTTTAATATGTTGTACATATTTCAGTGTAGAACAAAGTTTATTAAGAGTCCGAGTTCATTTGAGTTACGAAATTATAGCAGATTTTGTAATAAGGACTCTAAATTTTTGTTTCGGCAAAAACAGTGACCTTAACTTATAAAATCCATAACTCTCTGCAGAAACATCCAGAAATTATGAAATTAAAACATGTGATGAAGCACTCAAGTATGAACAACTTTCATTCAGGGATCCAAGCCATTTGACTTACGGATTCTGTCCAGAAAAATCGTGAACATTTAATCTATCGTTTGGCTCGGTTACTGGACATGTCTTACGAGAAAATTCATAACTTATTGGATACTTGATTAGAAATCACCAAATTTAAGAAACCTGTTATAAACTGGTTGTAGGAAATCCATTAAATTTTCCATGATTTATAAAATAGTCTAACTGGAAAAATAAATTCGTGCAACACAGAATAACCCTATGCGTCGAACGTCGACCAGGTACTCAGAAAATGAATTTTATCTCATGAAGTACTAAACGAAATATTATGATTTTTGACTATGATTTACAAACATCAAGGGGAACATCCCAGATTTTTCCTAGAATTTTATAACTATCAGAAAGGGGAGAAATAAAAGAAATGAGTCACTGCTCCCAGTTTCGGATTACTTCCGATACATAATCTTTCATGATTTTATTATGAGTCTACAAAGATTCAATGACCACGAAAATTTAGTCTGTTATTCTAAACTTCAAGTACTACATCTATGAATTTTTCATGATTTTTAAACGGGTGGAAAAGGTCCGAATAAATTTTACAAAAACTGGTCAGTTGTTAGGGCATGGTTTTTGCAGCTTCATGTTTCAAGTATAACTTCACCATTTTGACTCCAAACACCAAAATTCCAACTCAAGCACTCCATATGAGATCATATCATGTAAAAGGAGTTCTTAGGGCCTCATATCATATTTTCCTGAATTTCTAAGCTAAGAGGAAGCATAAGACTTAAGGGGGGGGTTTAGGGACTTACCCTTGGAGAATTTTCCTCCTTTTCTTGAGAGCCCCAAGCTTTTCTTTTGGTGTGGGAAATGAAGAGGGCAGCCACTCTATTTATAGAGGTGAAGGAGGGGAAATGGCCGGTCAAGAGGGGTGGGAAAAGGGGGCAACTAGGTGGTAATAGGCATAAGGCTAAAGAAAACTAGTCCTAGGTCTTAGTCGTAGGATTTTGGCTAGGGATTTCATGTACCATCAATATTCTCTCATTTAAAGCTCCCATGTGCACGAAAATTTGGAAGA
Source organism: Paraleonurus japonicus (assembly GCA_030762865.1). Classification (NCBI taxonomy): domain Eukaryota; kingdom Viridiplantae; phylum Streptophyta; class Magnoliopsida; order Lamiales; family Lamiaceae; genus Paraleonurus; species Paraleonurus japonicus. Next base: position 27,684,291 of record CM061060.1, read on the forward strand.
TTTGGGCTGCCATTTGGTAGTCTAATTTCTAATACAGTGGTGTGACTTCGTTGTTGAGTTTTCGGTATCTTTCGGTCCGAGGGTCGGCTCAAAATTATTAAAATGCGCGATGGGAAAACAAATATTTTTCTTAGGGTTTTTCTTGAGTGTTTCCCACCTTTAAAGGACTATTGGTAATTAATCATTATTAAACAAATCCGGATCACGAATGTGAGTTTGAAAAGTATCAGTAGATTTTTGGGTCGAAAAACCGTTAAATCGGTTGGAGAAAAATTAAGAAAACCACATATGAAATTGAAATAAAATAAAATGATCACCAAACTTAGAAAATTAAATAAAAATCCTATAATTGGGTTTGGGTTATTACAAATCCACTTCAGAACTTGTCAATTCTTGGTCAACAAATTAATTTCTTGGTTATCCAAGAAATAGACATCTGTTACCACCTCCACAACTCAAGCCGAATACATGGCAATGGAAGTTGTTGCTCTCAACTCCTCTGGATTAGTCAAAGCAACTTAGGGATTATAACATTCAAACATCATCTGCTCCTATTTACCGTGATAGTAATAGTGCAATAGCTATGACATACAATCACATTACGTATTCTAGGTGTAAGCATATAGATATTAGACATCATTTCATTAGAGATCATGTGGAAAAGAATGATATTAGAATTGAAAAGATAGCTACTTGAATCACAAAGAGCGAGATATTCTTACAAAACCATTAGTCAATCCCATTTCAAGAATTGTGTTTAGAATTAGGATTACTTAATGCATCATTGGCTGATTTTTAATTATCATTGCTTGCATCTGATAGTTGTTTTCCTTATTTCTTTCTTTCCTTTCTTTAATTAAATGTCTAGAAAGAATTATCGAGACAAGATATGAGTCAAAGGACAATCAGTAGTGATATCATTAATTTCCTATTAGGAATCAAGAATCAAGGATTAATCATATTGACCTTATCTTACTTGATGATTTCTTATTCGACATTTGGTAAATCGACTAGTGGTACAATAGTCACCGATTCCTTGAAAAAGCAGATGACTATCTCGCACCTTATCCGATCTACCTCGCATCGATAGTTTGATGAGTTTGACTCATAGAACAGGTGTGCGATTTGATAAATCAGTTTCAAAACTCTCTAATCTGAAAATCACCTTACCTTTGTCTACACATTTCTTGAAAAATATTGTTTTCAAAATAATTGTCTCAAGTCTCTGTTAGTTTTCAAATAATCTTTATGAATTTCTGAATTGAAAATGTTGTGTTAAATTATTGGCATTAAAACTCTGTGTTTTTCAAAATCGACTCGCAGGAATTTTCTTAAAAAAATTATAAGACAAGTTTATTTTTGACCAAGTCTCATAAAACCCGATCAAATAGGAAACATTTATGCAAAGAAAGGTATATTTTGGCGTATGTCGGGTATACTAATTACCTCTCGCATAGAGCAAACCTATTAGCCGCCTAATCAGAGGATAAACGGTTACTTTTACACAAATCAAGACACGTTAATGCCACGCGCCTGAATTGAAGCGGCTTTATCGCAGAACCATTGATATATCTCACGCGCTTTCAATAATCAATGATTAAAAATTATTTTCTAAGATCGTGCCACGTATCAACTTCATAATTTTCCCTCTCTCTTTGTGGTTTAAAAACTTACCTTCTTCATTTCAAAAATTCACTTTCACATTTCTCCTTCTTCAAAATTACCGCAAAATTTTCATTCTCTCAAATATTACTCAAATGGCTTCCACTTCTTCTACAATACCAAAACCCCCACTTATATAATCGCTTCAAATCGAATTCAAGATGAACACAGAGATTGTCAAAAACAAACTTAAGGCGGAGATGTACGTAGACTTTGATACTATACGGGATAAAGAATCCAAATAAATTCTGAGATTACCGAAGCATCAAGGTTACGAGGATTCTGCTCGATGAAATCGCGTAAAATAAAACCATGGATTTCATTGGAGCAGAATTCTCGTCAATAGTGTCTTTTCGAAAAATGGATTCGATACCACCGTAGAAGGTACACAATTAGCGTATACTAAAGAAACTATGGCCCGAATTTTTGATACTACGGCGGATGGAGTGAATCCTTTGAGTTATAAGGAAGACGAATGGGAACAATCATTCGACATTGTTGATGTTATGACGAGTGTTACTCGAATGTGCCAACATTCGGTCACAACATCGAATTCGCCCTTCCACTTTCACTAGCCCTTAACCCACGTTTTGTCTTGGTCAATGTCTTGTTTTCTTTCGTAATGAAGACTTACGGCGCTATCAAGTCATGCATTTGAAAAGGCAAGCAAAGAGAACTTATAAAGATCATGGGGAAGTTACATGGAAGTTACCTATTTTCAAGGGAGATGTGGAAGTTATCTTCAAGCATTAAGAGTCCAGATTTATATATATATACACGGCTGCTCGAAGATTAAAACTTGAAGTTGAGGGAAATACAATCTAGCATAGTCTATTGGCATAGATTTTAGAATTTATTGTAGTTTCATACTCGATACTTTCGTTGGTGAATGTTCCAACATTTCACTCAACACTAGGTCTTTATTTGTATTAGTGATAGGTTAGATTGAATATTATCTAGTCACTATATACGTAGATCCATTCACGGTGTGACTTATGTTTTCACCGATGGTATCACTTAACAATTACTAGTGATAATACGCCGATTGGCAGTATAGACTTATTTATAGTCTATACGAAAATTTTGATATCCATCTTGTAAAGTGTTTAAGACTTCCGCTTATGTATTTCGTTTATTTATTTACGTCTGTGTTGTTCTCGATTGTGCCAACATTCGTGACAACATTCTGCAAAAACACTTACGCACACCTTCAATTGGCACCAGAGCCATTGAACTCGTTATCCCGAGTTTAGATCCCGTGTTTGGTGTGATTTATTACGATGGATTATCCTATGACAGCTCCAATTAGGCCACCAGCTTCTCGATGGTACAAATTATGCAATTTTTAGAAGCCTAAGATGCGCATGTACATCAAGTCCATTGATGAACGTGCATGGAGGAGTATTTTAACCGGTCGGACTCCACCAACAGCCCAACACCGACAATACATTAAGCTCAAATCAAGAGGGAGTTAGAATGGACAAATGATGAGGTGACCACGGCCAGCCTTCAATTCGAAGGCACTCAATGCCTTATTCACTACGGATGTTTCCATGTTCAAAATAATTTCTAATTGTGTATCCGCAAAAGATGCATGGGAGAGATTACAAGAACATTGTGAAGGATCCGAGAGTGTGAGAAGGACAAAGTTGCGGATGCATGAAACCAAGTTCGAAAATCTAAGGATGAAGGAAGATGAGACCATATCCTCTTACAATGAAAGAATCACCGAGATTTCCAATGAATCTCAAGCACTTGGTGAAGCTATATCCAATACAAGGTTAGTACATAAAATCTTAAGAACTGTTCCTAAACGCTTTGATGCTAAGATATGTGCTATTGAGGAAGCTAAAGATATCGATGCTATTACTCAAAATGAGGTGGTGAGTATTTTCAAAACGTATGAAATGAATTTTTCTCAAAGAGATAATGAGAAATCTGAAAAGAAAACTTCTTTTTTCAAAGGAGAAACATCTTCTAGTACTGATAAACAACCGCTTGTTATCAAATAGATTCTCGATGAAGATGTTATTGATGATTGTGCCGACAATGCCGATAACATTGCTTTCTTAACTAAGCGCTTAATGCATTTTTGAAAAAGAGAGCAAATAGACTTAGAAATAATTTGCAAATTAAGAATCAAGAGAGAGATCATATTGGTAGTTCACGTCAATTGCACGATAAAAATAGGAATGCTAATCAACATAGGCAATTTGATAGAGGTAACAAGATCAAATATGATCCGAATATAGGAAAAATGTTAAATGTGATGCATGTTCTGGTTTTGGTCATTATGCTAATGAATGTGCTAACACTCTTTTGAGAAAAAGGGTAAATTTCAATGCTACCTTAAGTGATGAGTCCGATTGTGAAGATGATTCTGATAAAAATGAAGAATATGTTTTTTCTCGCAAGGATTATATATGATGATACTCTTGATGATTTCTTGGATGATTCTCGATGTTGAGTCAAATGTGCCAACATTTGAGGAAACATTGGAGGTTCCAGAATTTAATTGTTTCCCAAGTTCATGTGTAGATAAAGCGGTACTTCTAACAATGTTTGCGAAGATTGTAAGTCCAGTTATCAAAAGCTTGAAAAGGAGTTAGAATCCACTCGAGAAAGCCTTAAGGGACATGACTATTGAAGAGTCATATCAAAAGGATTTGGTGATAAAGCTTGAGGTCATACTAACAAGGAAAGATCTGGAGTTATGCAACCTTAAAGAGCAAATTAAAGGCACAACACCGAATTTCAAAAGATATTCGTAAAGTTCACAGCTTGATGAGGTGCCGACAATTGGAAGTACAAGTAGACATGGTCTTGGTTATAATGGTAATATCACTCAGTTTTTAAACAATAATAAACCTGTTGTGTTTACAAAACCTTCGTTGAACATGAAAAGTTGAAAAATGATTCGAAAGAAGGATGTTTGTCATTATTGTTTCACCGAGGGTCACAAACGACCAAACTGTTTTAGAATGAGGCAGATAAAAAGTTTTCTAAAATGTCTTTGAAAATGTTGCCACATTCTCGCTCAACATTCGAAACAAACAGTTCAAAAATCTTTTCAAAAACCTCGTTCAAAAATCTACTTGGGTGAAAAAGTCAAATACCGTATGTAATGTTGTTTACACCTCTTTAAAAGCATGTGTTCCGGGACTATGGTATTTTGATAGTGGGTGTTCTAGACACATGACCGGTGAGGAAAGTTATCTCACTGATTATAAGGCATATGATGGTGGAAATGTTACATATGGAGGAGGTTCAAAAGGTAAAATTATTGGTATAGGTACATTGAATGTTCCCGGTTTTCCAAACTTGACAAAAAGTCTTACATGTTAAAGGTTTACTTGCAAATTTGATTATTATTAGTCAATTATGTGATGATGACTTGCATGTAAAGTTTGATAAAAGTTCATGCTATGTGTTAGACAATGATGATAATTGTCTCATGGTTGGTAATAGATCTGCCGATAATTGTTATCTAATTGATTCGAATCAAGCATGCTTTAATGTTCAAACTGATGAGAGTACACTTTGGCATCTAAAACTTGGACATGCTCATTGTAGAAATATTGTCAAATTATTGAAATTTGATGCGGTTAAAGGTCTACTTAAGTTACAAATTCGTAGGTCAAATGTGTGTGGATCCCCGCCAAAGTGGTAAACAAGTCAAAATGTCACATGAAATGTTGACACATTGTACTACGAAACATTGCTTTGAACTTTTACATATGGATTTAATGGGACCAATGGAGACCGAAAGCATTGGTGGTAAGAGATATTCTTTTGTCATAGTAGATGATTATTCAAGGTTTACATGGATTGAATTTCTTAAGGAAAAATCAGATGCTTTTGAAGTTTTCAAAATTCTTTACAAACGTTTTAAAAATATTTATGACACTAAGGTCAAAAGAATAAGGTCCGATCATGGTAGGGAGTTTGAGAACAGCTTATTCACTAATTTTTGTGAAGACAAAGGTATAATTCAAGAGTTTTCTTCTCCTAAAACACCTCAACAAAATGGTGTAGCCGAAAGGAAAAATAGAACTCTACAAGAGATGGCTAGAGTAATGCTTTTATCCAAGAAACTTTCAAAAAGGTTTTGGGTGAAGCTTTAAATACCGCTTGTCATATATCCAATAGAGTTTATTTAAGACCTAATTCTACTAAAACACCTTACGAGTTTTGAATAACAAAAAGCCTAATCAAATACTATCATGTCTTTGGTTGTGTTTGCTACTTTCTGAATGATAGAGACCAGCTACACAAATTTGATTCAAAAAGTGACAAGGGTTTCTTTCTTGGTTATGCTAGAAACAAGAGAGCTTTTAGGATTTATAATCTTAGGACTGATACTATTCAAGAGTCTATGAATGTTGTTTTTATGATAATGCAAGTCTTGCAGATAATGCCATTGAAGAAGATGTAATCGATCTTATTGAGCAGATGCAAAGTTCGGAATTTCGAATCGATTGAGAATGTTGCTACAAATGTGCCCACATCCAAGCAACATCACCTCAACATCCGTAAATCAATAGAACTATGCCTTATCCCGCTAAAGTACCATCTTCTAGGATTCTCAAAAATCATCCACAACAACAGATCATAAGTAAAACCACAATCGGGTGTACAAACAAGGAGAAAATTGAGTTTTGATGCAAGACATGTGGTAAGATCGATTTGTATGACATCTATGTGCAATAAGGTGAACTTTGAATGTTTTCATTCTTTCAATGAACCCAAAAATATTGATGAAGCAATGAAAGATGAAAATCGGATAAATGCAATGCATGAGGAGTTAAATCAATTTGAAAGGAATGATGTTTGGATACTTGTGCCTAGGCCTAATAATGTGAATGTAATTGGTACAAAATGGATCTTCAAAAACAAAACCGATGAATCCGTAATGTTGTAAGAAACAAAGCCAGATTAGTAGCTCAAGGCTATACACAAGTAGAAGGAATTGATTTTGATGAGACTTTTGCTCCTGTTGCTAGAATAGAATCCATAAGATACTTGCTATTGCATGTTACATTGATATAAAACTGCATCAAATGGATGTTAAGGCCGCATTTCTAAATGGAATTCTTATGGAAGAAGCATATGTAGAACAACCTAAGGGGTTTGAGAATCATGAATTTCTGATCATGTTTATAAACTTAAGAAAGCTTTATATGGTTTGAAGCAAGCACCTAGGGCATGGTATGGTAGATTAACCGATTTTCTAGTTGAATTCAGTTTTTATAGAGGTGAAGCCGATAGGACCTTGTTTATTAAACATTCTGGATATGATATTATGATTGCTCAAATATATGTTGATGACATTGTGTTTGGTTCTACATTTGAGAAAATGCTTGAATTATTTATACATGAAATGACCACTACCTTTGAAATGTCGATGGTTGGAGACTTGAATTACTTTTTAGGTCTTCAAATTAAACAATGCAAGGATGGTATTTTCTTTTGTCAAAGTAAATATGCCAAAAATCTTATGAAAAGGTTTGGTTTAAACAATGCTAAACACATGAAGACACCTATGGGATCGACACAAAAATTGTGCAAAGACAGTGTTGGCACAAATGTTGACCCAACATTGTATAGGTCGATGATTGGTAGTCTATTGTATCCGACTTCTAGTAGGCCGACATCATGTTTAGTGTTTGTTTATGTGCTCGTTATCAAGCTGATCCTAAAGAATCTCACATGAATTCGGTTAAGAGGATAATTAGATATGTTGCGAGCACATGTGATTATGGAATATGGTATAGCAAAGACACTAATTGTTCTTTGATTGGCTATAGTGATGCAGATTGGGCAGGTGATAGTGATGATAGGAAGAGTACAAGTGATGGATGTTTTTACATGGGTAACAATCTTGTTTCTTGGCATAGCCGAAAACAAAATTGTGTCTCCCTATCAACGGCTGAATCCGAATACATGGCCACGGGAAATTGTTGTACACAACTTCTTTGGCTTAAGAAGATGTTCGATGATTACGGTTTGGAGAGCAATACTCTTACCGTTTATTGTGATAATACAAGTGCAATTAATATATCTAAGAACCCCTGTGCAACATTCGTTAACTAAGCATATAAGTATTAGACACCACTTTATTAGGGACCTTGTAGAAAAAGAAGTTGTAAAGTTGGAATACATTTCTACCGAAAAGCAAATTGCAGACATTTTTACTAAAGCCCTTGATAATGAGAGGTTTTCTTCTCTTAGAAAATCTCTAGGTTTATGCACTAATTAGACATATATTTGTTGTGTGTTGTGACAAATGTGTCAACATTTGTAGCAACACTAGAACAATTTATTTAAATTTTTCTAAGTATTGTAATATTTAGTGTTTTTGAACTCTCTTCCGTAAATAGTATTAGAACCTCGTGATTAATATAAATTGTCCTGGACACACTTCTCTCAAATGCAATTAAATAAACTCACAATTAGATGCTATGTCACTAAGTAACTATGGGGCACGGAGTTGACTACTACGATGTTCTCTTTTCAAAAGGTGACTTGAATGCATCAATATATTCACAATCCGTTGAGTAATTATGGGACACGGAGTGACAACTACGATGATCTCTTACGGAAAAATGGATCAATGTGAATAAGTGGGAAAAGCAAAATATAGTGCAACACAAATGAATTTATTTCATGTAAAAGCGTGTTGAGAAGTGTGTGTGCCGACATTCGATGAATAACATTACGGTTCTCATATGTATATTTACCTCTACGAGTTTGAAAATTTCCGAATATTATTTTATGGAGATTTATTTATTTTAAATTATTCCCAGCAATATTATATAGTCTAAATTAATTTAATTGTGCGATTATTTTATCTAGAATTAAACGATTTTTAGCATGTCATTGAAATAAACTTCCAACATTTGATAATGCCCTAATTTTTAGGGATGTGATTAAATCTTATCTTTTAACTTTGATGTGTTCACAACTTCGCAATCTTTCTATTCCCTATCTAAGGTCCTTAATACTCGTGTGTTCTATACATTTTATCAAAGTTTCGAATTTTAGCACAAGTATTCGAAAGGTATTATTAATTATGCTTTGTGGTATTAGTTTTTCTTTCAGCCTATTTAAATTCAAATTTATTATTTTATTAATTTAATTTGAATAGTGTTTGCAGGTGATTAATATGGCTGATCGAAAAGACCTCTCACCTTCACAATCCAAACACTCAACCTCTCCAAAGATCATCTTCTACTTCGTAAACCTTCGATTTCTTGCTTCAATGGCCGTCGACAATGTGTCCGAGAATGTTAGCGCATCTCGCCCAACATCACCCTCTTCTATTAGGGTTGGCTCTGTCGATGTTCCTCTCCCACCTACTGAAATTCCTTCGAAATCCCCGAAACTCCGATTTTGGGCGAACGCCACAAAATCCGATTAGCGGCGAAGCTAGCGAAGCCCCGATTCTCGAAACATACCCAATGACGGTTGAGCTAGCTGAAGGAGCCACTTCGATCAAATCGTCTATGCGTTCAAAACCCTCACTAAGGCAGACGATTTACCCCGTTGTCAAGGTCGGCGACGTGGAGGTTGATTTCTAGCAAGACAAATACTTGGTGTTTACACCGCCACAATCACCGCAAGATGCTCCAAGTAAATGACCCGTCGGATCCACTCGATCGACACCGGTGAGCTCACAGCTCGCTTTGAAACCGTTCGACAAAAGGCGGCGAGCTCTAGGGGACGTGGTCCGAAACAAGATTCTTACCGCACCATGGGCAAAATAGTCGATTACTGCGAGAAAGGGAAGAAGCGAGAAACATGATGATGGTGTTGCTTCAAAGCCAATACAAGTCTTTGATTCTAACTCATCTAAAGAAGAAATGCGAGAAACAAGCTTGGAAAAGGAAACAAGTGGTCAAGCCTCTGCTCGGTGCTCAGCCCGAGGGGGAGTAATCGAGGATTCGTAAATGAATCAAACATTGGCGAGAAATGGCTGCTCGTTTGGAGAAGAGAAGCAAAAGCGAAATGATCCGCAGGATGTGCCGAGGATGTTGGCACACCAATGGACACATCGTCCTCGACTCTGAGTCCTGTTCATTTGAAGCAAGTAAGGCTAAATCGATGAGGTACATACCTGATTCCTCTCTGAATATGTCTTCGTCTGATTCGATGATAGTTATAATGGTATGGATAGTGATAAGTTTAGGACTTTGAGAACTAGACTGATTGTTGGAGAGAGGATAATTAAGATGGATGATTTTGTTTCTATGAATTTGGTTGGTTATCCTGAAGAAAGGTCTTTCTTTGTTTGCACTTCAATTTGCTACTCCGTATCCGATTGAATGGGTGTATGAATTTTATGCCAACTTGAAGGGCGGTATTTCTAGAGTCAATTCTAAGAATTATGGAAAGGTCAAATTTAGGGAAAGGTGATTGAGGTTACTCCTGCTAAGATTAACAGTTTTCTTAGAACTAGGGATGATGAAGATCCTCCTATTGATAACCTTGATGAAGTGATAAGTGTAATCAGCTGGAGGGAGACAAAGCAGTGTGGAGATATAGGATGAACTCCTCGGTCCTCACTAGTTTGTATAGTGTCTTGCACAAATTGATTGTGTACAATTGGCTGCCCTCATCCAACACCACTACCCTTACTTCGAACAAGTTGTACTTATGTACAAGATTGACCACTTGCAAAGATTCAACCTTGGGAAGACAATTTTTGACAATATGATGACATATTACGGAAGAGTATCAAGTAAAGGACTGCCGTATCCCGGCTGATTTTTATGATGATCTTAGCTCTTGGTTTTGAGGAAAATTCAGAGATAATAAGTTCGTTTGCTCTGAGTTTAGGAATCTCACATGTACCGAGGAGTGGACCACGTGTAATTGATCTGCCCTACAGAGATCCTAATGCCCCTGAACACGAAGTTCCTCTTGATCAATCGGTGATGTGCCGAGAAATGTTGGCACACACACCGCCAACATACCGCAATTACAGCCGCAATTCATCCGAGATCAGATTGCTATGACGAGAAAATTCAATCAATAATGCCACGTGTATGTTGAGCAACCTTGAGATGCACAAAAGGTCCAGGAAGCACTACTTTCTCATCACAGGGGAGTAAGATCTGATGTTCTTGCTCAGTGATCTTGATGTTCTTTGGTATTCTTCTTGAGCCGGATGCTAGGGATGGAGATCTTGGTGGTGTTGCAAATGCGATGTTGATGTAACCGGAGGAGGACCGAGATGCTTTGATATTTACGGAAGTGGAACAAGTGCACTCACGATCTTTGAAATGGAAACCGATACTCGAATGCGCCGGAGAATGTGCCCACAAATCCAAACAACAATGATGGACCCGATGAGTTCAAACATGGACGTGGATGCTGAGAAAATAGATGCAGATGGGTGGGATGATGAAGATCTCGGTGTCTTTGTATGATGACTTGGATGATTGGGGACATTGAGCGAGGGGAGCTTTCAAGGATGGAGAAGCTTGAAGAAAGGGGAGTTCGTGCGAGACTTATGAAGATGCGGTTGTTATACCCGATGACCCTAATCATCTCCTAATCTTCATTTATAAGCTTTATCTGCTTTTGTAAAGACTCAATTTATTTTCTGTTTATGTTTATGTTTTTTCGAACTTATCCTATATGTTAGGTATATTGTTGAACTTAATGTTGATTTGGTGTTTAGTTAAGTTTATTTTGTTTAAATCGAGTATTTGTTATGTCTCGTGTTTTAAGTTTCTTATATTTTTGTCTTAAGCTACGATTTATTGTGTTACGTCATTATGATCTATTGCTACGATTTATGTTAGTTTGTTTATTTTTATTTTATGATTAAGTTCGACTTATGTTAGTTCGTCTAAGTGTTATTGTTTTGTGTTAGCTCTGATTTTATTTTTATTATGTGTTAAGTCTTTATTATGTTCGTAATTTATGTTTTAGTGATGTTTTATGTTTAAGTGTTATTCGTTTTTGGCTAAGTAATGAGATGTCATTTACTTGATGTTAATTTACTTATCTCTATTGTGTACACATTACATTCAATGGTACAACATCGAGGTGTGTTCCAAAGAGAAAGGCCGAATTGGGGAGATTGTTGATGTTATGGCCGAGTGTTACTCGAGAATGTGCCAACATTCTGGTCACAACATCGAAATTCGTCCTTCCACTTCCACTAACCCTTAACCCACGTTTTGTCTTGGTCAATGTCTTGTTTTCTTTCGGAAATGAAGACTTACGGCGATTACCGAAGTCATGCGTTTGAAAAGGCATGCAAAGAGAAGTTATAAAGATAATGGGGAAGTTACATGGAAGTTACCTATTTTCAAGGGAGATGTGGAAGTTATCTTCAAGCATTATGAGTGCGGATTTATCTATATATACACGGCTGCTATGAAGATTAAAACTTGAAGTTGAGGGAAATACAATCTAGCATAGTCTATTGGCATAGATTATAGAATATATTGTAGTTTCATACTCGATACTTCCGTTGGTGAATGTTCCAACATTTCGCTCAACATTGGGTCTTTATTTGTATTAGTGATAGGTTAGATTGAATATTATCTAGTCACTATATACGTAGATCCATTCACGGTGTGGCTTATGTTTTCACCGATTGTATCACTTAACAATTATTAGTGATAATACGCCGATTGGCGGTATAGACTTATTTATAGTCTATACGAAAATTTTGATATCCATCTTGCAAAGTGTTTAAGACTTCCGCTATGTATTTACATGTTCATTTATTTACGTCTGTGTTATTCTCGATTGTGCCAACATTCGTGACAATATTCTCGCAAAAACACTTACGCACACCTTCGGACATTTTTGCAAAAGTGACTTACGAGAGGAGCGAGGAGGGACCTCAAGAAAAATCTTCTTAGGAGGATATATAGATTGATAGTGACGATTGTTACTAAATCCATCTTAGGAGATCAAAGTTCTCATGATGGTGTAACAAAGTCCCGTTTGTCTTTGTATGAGGGCGATTTTTGATGGAATCGGGGTGGATTGGGTGGATTTACTATTTCGGAGGTTGAAGGAAGAAAAACTAAGGCTGGTGTATAATCTCGATGAGGAGACTAGATCGCTCGATCAGCTGTGAGTCTTTTTAACAAGATCACGATCTTGATGGAAGGGCTGAATAAAAGGGTGGAAACAAGAGAGGGCTGGAAAAAGTATTCAAAAGCAGAAGGGATTGCGACCAAGCATGAAAGGATAGGTTGGCTGCCAGTTCGAGACGATGAATCAAAGCGAGGCCCGAGAACAGAAACCAAGGCGGCTGCAGTGGCCCAAAGACAAGCGATCGGGGTACAAGGCGGTGATGTACCCAAAGCCGAGGTACCAGCAGTGAGGTGAAATACATGCACTGAGGAGCAAGCAGTGGGAGACAGTGCAGTGGATCGAGAGGTCATCATACTTGAAGAAACTAGACACTGATGTTCTACTTCAAAGGAGGACCGAGAAGAAGGGTGGTGAAAGCTGCGAGAGGTGAGGACTAAAGGAGAGTCATCTACTGCTCCCTCGAAGCTTGTTACTGCAGGAGGCCGCCACGCCGGAGATAGCAACGGCAGAGGCCGAGGCAGATGTCTTTGGAAGAGCCTAGCTCGAGAGAGGACCGTATCGGCCGAAAAGCAAGTCTCGGCAGTACATCTTCAAACATCTCCTCTTACGAAAAATCCCCATCCCACCTAGGCAATGAAGAGGTGTCCCAGTGGCATCTCCAAGCTTCTTGAAATGACTACACCCATATCACCCAAACACAAATCATTACAACTCAACCATCTATCACTCCACCTCCTACCTCATCTCCACAACAATCTCCACCTCCTCAACAAATAATTCCGAGAAATTCCTCCCACTTCCTCCCAAACTTTTGATTTCTTAGACTTCCTCTCTGCCAAATATCCCACTCCATCTCCCCAAATCAGCCCAATACACGCTCCCAAACCCGATGGATCTATGGGAAATTTCAAGATTTCCCTACGATCGAAGCTCGAGAGAGGCTGGTGGAACTCATTCCCGAACTTCAGTCCAGCCTCAAGTAATGAAGGAATCTGTAGAGGTTTGGCTGGTTCATCACCGAGGAATGGTGACTGGAGGAGATGAGTTTGTTTCTTTGAAGAAGTCGGCTGGGAGAACCTCATCTCACGGGAGAAAGCGGTGTTGGAGTCTACAGGGGTCACTTCAATCTCATCCATCTTGTCTCAAGAGCAGGCTCCTAAATCACTTGCGAGGCCGTCTTGGTCTCGCGGAAACCTCACTGCCGCTCCTCCCAAAGCAGCCTCAGATCCACCTTCTCCTCTATCCTAAACCAGCTAGAGAAAAGAATTGAAGACAAATTCACTTAGATGCTCATAACAAAAGCGACAGACATCGTGGATTCTCACAAGATTACCTATGGAAGAAATGCTCAAGGCATCTAAGGTAAACTTCTTATCCACTATTTCAGATTCTCGTTAAAATTTCGTGAAAGAAGAAGTAGCCGAGGTAAGGAAGGAGGTTGGTGAGCCGAGGAGGCAAGTTCAAACCTGATAATCAAATCTTGGCCGATGAGATTCTCGCAAAATCAGACCACGCCTTCCACCTATTTTATTGTTGTCAAGGAGCAACTCTCTATGCTACTTGATGATTTTAAAAAGGGGAAGATGTGGAGATCATCAAAGCTGAGCTCGATCGAGATAAAGCTATCAACGATCGGCTAAACAGGCAGAGCTCACCGCCACGAAGATAAGGATTGAGCGAGATAGAGGAAGCAATAACGGCAGATGAGCGAGGCCGGACATAAAGAGGCTGAGCTGAAATCGAGAGGTTTATGGCCAAGATCGGGAAAAGAAAGGAGGAGGCCAAGGCCAAAGCCGAAGCCGAGAAGGGCAAGGGAAAAGAGCTGGTGATGGTGAAAAGGGAAAAGGGAAGGAGATTGAGCGGATCTCATCTCCGGTCGACAGAGTTTGATGTCTAAAGGCTGCGAGGGAAAAGACTACTGGAGAAGTCACTGAGCAGATTAAGATTGAAGAAGAAAGAGACAGACGTATTAAAGCCGAAAAGTTTATTATGGCCGCAGAGAGGCGAAGAGGAAGATAAAGTCTGCAAAAGAAGTCAGGGTGGTCTTTGACAGTCTTTGAAGAGATGGGTAATTCCAGAATGGAGGAGAAGCAGACAGGGGGCTTGGGTCGGGCCACAAGAAAGGACTGATGCTCCTCCAAGGATGATTGCGCATCCTTCTTGGGCGTATGAATACATGAAGTATGAGGCTAAATGGACATTCTTTTGGTATATCTGCCGAGGAGTCGGATCGTCATCCGAAGACGAAATAATAGCTTGGCACGATTGGATGGAGAAGAAGAATCCAAACTTGTACCGTAAATTAATTGATGAAGGAGATGAATGGTACAATGTGGATTTGGTAGCTCCAGCCTACTCAACCATTCCAATCAAGCTTGCAGATGATGGCTCGATTGACAAGGAGTGGATCGAATCAACTATCAACTACGGGATAAATCAGATGAAGTTGATCGATCCTAAGGAGATTCTTGAGCTTAGAACGAGGATATTTGACTGGATGCAGCTCCCGAGAAAAAGATAGATGGACGATTAGATAAGCTTTAAATTTTCTTATCATTTATCTTTTAATCGATCCATATGTAAATATGTAAATGTGCTCCTTATCTGAATAAGATGATTAGATCTTATCTGAACTACTTGTTTTAATTTTAGTTTGTTTTAGAAAACTTAAATTTTTTTAAGTATTAATCTTCCGAGAAAATTCTCATCTCAAACTTAAAAGTTTCTAAAAAATTTTTAAGTGTTAAAAACCTTTTATGTCTTTAAAAAAATTTAAGTCTTTAAAAATTTTTCTAAGTCCAAAGACTTAAATTTTTTTAAGTCTAAATATTTTGGAAAAGATTTAAGATTTAAGAATATTTTCTCAAAATTTTCTAAGTGTGAATTAAAGAGCTTTAAATTGAATAAATCTAATTTGAAGTGTTAGTGTGTTCTGATATACTGTCTCGATTAGTTTGAATAAATTTTGAAAGATTTGTAAAATCAAAAATCTATTCAACCCCCCTTCCAGATTTTTCCTAGTAGGTCGATTCAAGTTTCCTTTAATCTACTCAACTAAGCGGGACCAATGACTAACATCAGCTGTGAGTATCTCTTTTATAGTTTTAACATCATCAAAAAGGGGGAAATTGTTAGATCAAGAAAGGTTTTGATGAGTTAAAAATATCAACCAAGATGAGCAATGACAATGAAGAACAGTGAGATCTAGGTTTGGTACTAATTTGAGCAGACTAGGTCGAGGACTAGACAAGTCGGTGAAAGATCAGAAGTTGCAAGTCATCCAGAGACAAGCTCAAATCTAGTTATCTGCAGGAGACAAGTATGAAGAGCTCGCACAAGGTCAAGATCAGCCAAGTAGAATAAGAAAGGCGAGTCTTCACCAAGACAAATGCAGACGAGTAGAGTAAAATTAGGCGATGACAAGAGCGGTTGTCAAGATTAAGTTTGTTAAGCGGTTTTAGTTTGGTAAAACCGACTAACAAACTAAGCTGTCTTTCCGCACTTATAAATAGGTCTAGGTTTTATTTTATACACACGAATAATACACTATTCACGATACTCGATTTTTTCTTTCACATCAATTCACAAGTTTTCAAAAAGAGTTTTCAAAAATTTCTAAATGTTTAAAGAACACTTTACTTCACATCTTCAAAGTTTACTACTCACCGTAATAGTTAGATTTCAGAGAAGAATTTAGGAGTGTGAAGATTGGAAGATCTTTGTAAGTTGTAAGCTGTAAGTTGGATCGAAAGTAAGTAAATAGTAAGCGAGACCTTTCTTCAAGTTGAAGAAGGAGAGTGGATGTAGGATTATTCGTAATCCGAACCACTATAAATCTTGGTGTTCTTTATTGCTTTACTTTTCTTATCTGCTTCTTTTAATTTCAGTCTATCAATCAAAGATTAATTTTAGAATTAAAGTTAGAACTGAATATCGGTGTGCTTTTGATCTAAATAACGTTGAGTTTAAAATTGAATTCATTTGTGTAACTTTGATTAGTTTGAATAAGTTTTGAATGATTTGTAAAATCTGAAAAATATATTCAACCCCCCTTCTAGATTTTTCCTAGAAGGTGATTCAAGTTTCCATTAATCTACTCAACTAAAGCGGGACCAACGGTATTCACTATGAATCGGCGGAGGCTACAGAAATCCAGTGATGGCGGTATGTTCAAATTATCTCAAGTACCTGCTTGCACATTATTCGATCTTTGGTGCTACGCATTCATTCATCTCTAGGGAGATATTTGCGCAATTCGAGACTACTCATATTATAGTAGAAGGAGAATTCCTAGAGGTGAAAGAAGTTTGAATGGACAAGAATGTGAAAGAAGTTTTCAGGAGTTAAAGCGAAGATTAACAACAGCCCCAGTTCTTACCATTCTAGAAGGAACAGAGAGATTTACGGTGTACAATAACAACATGAGCAAAACTATCCTACACATGATTTCGAGTTTGCGACAGCTTGTTTATGAACTCAAAATTTGGAGGCACTATTTATATGGAAGTAAATGTGAGATCTACACGGATCATAAGAGCTTGAAGTATATCTTCAAATGAAGGAGTTAAACATGAGGCAAAGAAGATGGTTTGAGTTGGTAAAAGATTATGATTGTGAAATATTGTACCATCCAGGATGGGCAAATATAGTAGCAAATGCCTTAAGTCGCAAGAGAAAGACCAATGCTTTGGTTGTAAAACCAACCTTAAGGGAAAGAATAATAAAAGTTCAATGTGAGGATTCGTTTTAGAAAAAGAGTTTTCAGGTATGTGAGGATGGTACATTGGTATGTCGAGGAAGAATGTGTGTCCCAGGAAAAGAAGAACTCAAGAAGGAAATATTGGAAGAAGCACATTCTACACCATATACGATTCATCCTAGAGGAACGAAAATGTACCAAGAATTAAAAAAGTTGTTACGGTGGAGAAATATGAAAAGGGATATTGGAAATTTCGTGCAAATGTTTGACATGTCGGCAAGTGAAGGTTGAGCATCAAAGACCATCTGGATTATTAAAGCCGCTTGAGATTCCCGAATAGAAGTGGGAACATATTACAATGGATTTTGTGGTAAGTTTGCTTAAATCAATACAAGGGAATGAAGCTATTTGGGTAATTGTTGTGATTGACCAAGACAACACACTTTCTACCAATAAAGATGGCGTTCACATTGGATAAATTGGCTCAGATTTATATTAAGGAAATTGTCCGTTTACATGGAGTTCCAATTTCTATTGTGTCGATAGAGATCCACGGTTTACATCAAAGTTTTGGCACCGTCTTGAGGATGCTATGGGCACAAAGTTGGAATTCAATACAACTTTTCATCCTCAAACAGATGGTCAATCGGAAAGAATAATTCAAACTCGAATATATGTTGAGGGCTTGTATCATTGATTTCAGAGGAAGTTGGGAAAGGTACTTACCTCTAGTAGAATTTTCCTACAACAATAGTTATCGAGCTACAATTGAAATGGCACCGTATGAAACATTGTACGGAAGGAAGTACTGAGATCTCCAATATGTTGGGATGAAGTTGGAGAAAAGAAAATGTTAGGACCAGAATTGGTGGAAGATACTATTAAGACAGTGAAAAAGATTAGAGAAAAGATCCAAGCAGCTCAAGATCGGCGAAAGCATATGCTGATAGGCGAAGGAAAGAATTGAATTTTGAGATCGGAGATAAGTTATTCCTAAGAGTATCACTAATGAAAGGGATTTTCCGTTTTGGAAAAAAGTGAAAGTTAAAATCCAGGTATATTGAACCTTATGAGATATTAGAAAGAGTTGGAGATTTGGCCTATAGGCTAGCATTACCACCATCCTTGGCGAGGGTACACAATGTATTCCATGTCTCGATGCTTGAAAGTATGTACCGACCCTACCCACATAATAAACCAACCTGAATTAGAGATCAATACCAACTTAACCTATGAGGAAATTCCTATAGCCATATTAGACAGAAAGCTTCATAGGTTGAGGAATAGGGATATTCCTATGGTTAAGGTCCAGTGGAATAGACATGGAACGGAAGAAGCTATGTGGGAACGAGAAGATGAGATTCTAGCAAAGTACCCTTACCTCAAAGCATCCACGGTGACACTTGAAATTTCGAGGACGAAATTTATTTAAGAGGTTAGACTGTAATACTCTAGGATTTCATGACCTTATTTGCTATACTAAACGCCTTAAAATTCTTCATGAACCTATGTGATGCATTTACATCCGAATTTATGCAAAGGCACGTTTATGTGTTTTAAATTTCTCGATATTTACAATTAACGTATTATTTGCTTAATACATGCTTATTCTTGAGACTTTATAATTTTCTTTATTTAAGTTTTAAAGTGTTTAACTTGGGAATTAATGTAGTTCTTAAGTATAGTAAATTATTTCATAAGAGATAAGTTGTAAAAGGAATTTTTTTAGAAACGATTTATGTATCGATTACTTGATATTTTCTAATATTAGTACATAAACATTTTACACTATTATTAGAATATTATATTATAAGAATTAAAAAAAAGAAAAAGAAAAAGAAAATTGTTTATAAAAAATTTGCTAGCTTAGCCTTTAGGTAAACACACTTGTAACCACCTAAATTAAAGGTCATGCCACCTAATCCCTCATCCCTTAAGTAAGTCGGCCAACCTCTTCAAGCATTATCTTTTACTTATATGAATATACTTTGCATCTTTTCAAAATCTTCATTAGACAACTTAAGTAAATAAGTACCAAGATCACTTATATTCACGCTTAGAGATTGGAAAGGAAGGAAAAGGAGTTTCTTTAGTTACCAACCTCTAAGTAAGTTTTTCTTTTGGTTGATAAGTGATTTGCATGTTATATATGTTTCACTTCATGTTTAATATATTTGATTCAATTTCATCATATGTTATGAACGAAATTACATTTATTACTTAATTATCTATGCTATAGAAGTAGAAATCATGAAATTATATGGTTTGAAGTGAGATTAAGATAATATGTTCCTTATATGTATATGAAGATGAAATTTTGGACCAGTTTTGGTATAAAATTCGTTTTGATAATTTCTTTCGGTGGAAATGTCTGAAAATTTTACATGAGAAAGTAGACTGGTTAAGGGACATAGGTTTAAATTTCGTGCCAATCGGAGTTATGGTTGATTTTCTATGAATTTTTGAAGTTAAACAGAGTTTTGGTGAAAAACCTGAAATCATTATACTTTTCATGAAAACGCCGTAAATTAAGGGAGTTCTTGTTGGTCCCACTAGTTGACTATTACAAAGAGAAACTTGAAATAGCCTTCTAGGGAAAATCTAGAAGGGGGTTGAATAGATTTTCCTACTTTTTCAAATCTGAAAACCAATTCAAGACACCAAAGTTTACACAATGGAAATTGATTTTAACTCAACTTTAAACGGATCAAAAGCAAACTGATAATTCGTTTGATTGTAATTCAAATTGAACTTTAATTAACAGTTGAAATTGAATAAGAACAGATAAGTAAACACAAGCAAGAAAGAACAAAATGGTTTATAGTGGTTCGATCTAACCGATCCTACATCCACTCTCCTTCTTCAAATTGAAGAAGGGTCTCTTCCACTACTTACTTACTTACTTTCCAACGTACAACTTACAACTTTTACAATGATCTTCTCGATCTTCAAACTATCTTCAAACTTCTAAACTTTCCTGGAAAATCTAACTTTACAAAGGCGAGAAGTGTGTTGAAGATGTACAGAGAAACGTTCTATAAACACTTGAAACTTTTGAAAATGTTTCTTTGAAAACTTGTGTGAACTTTTTGGAAAACTTTGTGAATTATCAAAAGTAAAGTGCAAAACGAATTCGTTGTGTATTCTTATTGTGATAATAAAGTTATGCCTAGACCTATTTATAAGCTGGAAAAACATTTAGTTTGTTAGTTGGTTGTAACTAACTAAAACCGCTTAACAAACTTAATCTTGACAACCGCTACTTATCTTGGTGATCTTGCCCTTAGTCGTCTGCAGTGACTTGGTGAAGAATTGTCTTTCTTATTCTACTCAGCTTGTCTTGACCTCGTCTGAGCTCTTTATGATCGACTCCTGCAGATGACTTGTCTTGAGCTTGTCTCCGATGACCTCCATTTTTTCGGACCTCGGTGACTTATCCAGCTCTTCCTAGTCTGATCGGCCAAATCTTGGATCTTTACCTCATTGCTCTATGAAGTCATCCGAACATCTCGAGTTGATCCTTTTTAACTCATCAAAAATTCTTGATCTAACAATTTCCCTCTTTTTGATGAAGTTAAAACCGTAAGAAAGATACACACTCAATGATGTTAGTCACGATTATTCAAGATAATCACTAGGCATATTAAAGCATATTCACACTTAATTTAGATTTGTTCAAGTTAGAACATTTAATTCACACTTAGAAAGATTTTTTTAAAAAAATTTATTAAGAATTTTTAAGTCGTAAGACTTTTCAGATGATTCATACCTAGAAAAGTTTTAAGTCTTAGGACTTAGAAAAATTTAAAGACTTAGGAAATTTTTGAAAATTTTAATACGAGATGAGAATTTTCTCGGATGATTAACACTTGAAATTTTTTAAGTTTTCTTAAAAACAAGTAAAGAAAGCTTAAAAATAAGACAAGTAAATCAGATAAAGTTCAAGATATTCATTCACATATTTACAGATTACAAAAGGAGAGAGTCGATAAAAGATAAGATAAGGAAAGAAAGAATCCCGATCTATCGGACTCCCCATCGGCTTGACTCGGAGGACATCCAGCCAAGTGAAGACCCTAGCTCGAGCTTCTTAAGTTCTTCCTCATCCGTGAGCTTGGACTCCACTTCGGCTTTAGCAATGATCGTCCCGACCAAGCTAAGTCAGTGTCCCATCTTCGTTTTGCTTCGGCTTGGCATGCTCAAAGGCTGGAGCAATGAGACCGCATGATTGAATACTTGGCTTGCTTCATCCAAAGTAGCCTCCCATACGAGATCAGCGTCTTCATTCTCCATCCAAGCATGCCATTGCAAGTCTTCATCAACCGCATTGGTAGGAGAGTTCTTCAAGATATACCAGTGGTACATCCACTTGGCATCCATTGCTTTCTTCTTGTACTCCTCCGTGTACTTGCCAGCTACCATCTTAGGAAGAGCCGAGGTGCGGTGATAGGGTCGGAAGTCGGCTTCTGCGCAGCCTTAGATACCCATTTCCGAGACTCCTATCCCACTTCGGCTCCGCTCCCATGCCCAGCCTTCTTCAGCCTCTTCTTCTCCTTCCTCTCGTACATCTCCTTTTCAACATGTATGCGCATTATCTTCTCACCGAGAGGTTGGAGAAGTCGACTCTTTTCTTTTCGTTCAGCCGGTGCAGGGATGGTCAGCTCGGTGATGATTCCTTCTCTCGCTGCCGCTTTCCCTTTGCCCTTACCCTTGGCCTCGGGCTTCTCGGTCTCTTTCGGACGAGGTAGCAGATTCTTAGTCTTCTCTTCCTCCTCCTTCTTCCTCTTCTCCTCATCCTCCCAGATGGCATCCTCTATTTGGGTCACCCTCAGCTATAAGGCAGCGAGCTTATCTCGATTTTACCTTGAAGCCAGCCTTTGCTGCCTCCAACTCGGTTGTGTCGGCTTTTGATCCAAGCTTGTCTGACATTACGGACATCACCGTGAGGGTGTCCACCTTTCCTTGCCCAGCTCCTTCCCCCTTTTTAACTTCATCTTTGAGGGCTCAAGTGGTCTTCCAATTCGACAACGGATTATGTAGTCGGATTTATCTGCCCGATCGGCTCTGGACAAGAATCTCGTTATGCGGCTACTTTCTCCTTGAGCGGCCTAACCTCCTCCTCCTCCAGGCTACCCAGATGACCACCAACAACAGAGCCGAGTTTGTCTCGATAAGTTGCGGGAGATATTCATCTCGGCTATCCGTATATTGGTGAGCATTATCTCGCCACGGCTCGGACCACTGCCGTATCTTCTTCTCCATCATCTTCTCCACCTTGCGAATGATTTTCTACGATGCAAGTGTTCAAAGACAGAGGAGATGGCAGAGAGTGGGCTGGGTTCCTCCTCCGAAGATTCAGACGATGAGGAGGGGGAGGGGGTTTTTGGACTTGGGAGCCTATCCGGATATCTCCAAAGATGTTTTGGGAGAGATCCGGAGCTTGGACTGTGGGGAGGCTTGGGAAGAAGTGGGTAAGTCTCGATGGTGGGGAGGGGGATTTCGTGGTGGAGAAGATGAAAGGGGTGGCATTTACGATGACGTGGGTGGTGGAGATGGTGTTGGGTTTGTGAAGGGTGGGGGTGGTGTGGGTTCAGTGTGGGTTGAGGTTGGGTTGATGTTGAAGGTAATAAGGCTGGTGGAAAGATGGCGGTTATAGGGGTTGGGGAGTAGACGGGTCCGGTTAAGAAAGATAGGAAGTCGGATGGGGATTAGGGTGGAGAGGTGGTTTGAGTTTGGGGCGAGAGGAGATGATGAGGTTCCGGTTTGGACTAATATGGGAGTAGGCTGTTTGAGAGGCTCGAGGTGCCGGCTTGGGACACCTCTTCATTGCCATAGTAGATTGGAGAGGGGAGGGAGAAAGACTTGCGAGAGGCCCCGAAGGATTATACCTTTTGAGGAGAGAGGGAGGGAGTCCTTTCGAGAGCTAATCTTTTGGACGTCTTGACCTGGACCACTTCTTGCTATCTCCAATCTTTGAACTTCTTGACCCGGCCAGAGCCGAGCAGCGACGATGACCCCTTCTCTAAGGTTTTCACCAACCTCCTCCTCTTCGTAGCCTTCTCCTTCAGCCTTCACTGTGAAGCCTCGGTGAAGCTCACGGTCGGCTAATCGGCTTGTTCTTCCTCCTCCTTCTCCTCGGTGAGGATCTGGCACCCTCACCTCACATGCATCGAGAATCAGCTGGCCCGTTGATCACCTCGTTTTTGGTGAGGAGCCCCTTCTACTTTGTGTAGGCTCTCACACCGTCTTTCCAGCTTGATTTGAGTGGTCAGAGTTCTCCAAGAATACGGTTATCTTGTTGAAGAGGCTGGTGATGGACTAGGTTGTCCACTCATCATTCACCGATTCAGTCATTTCCTCTCCGTCTCAAAACGGTTTAGCAAAGCATCTCGATCCGGTTGACTTGGACCCCATCTAAGATGTCTCTCGGCGCTTCATCCGGGTCTCGTTTGCCCATCGTGGGAGTTCTCGCTCCCGAGAATAGCTTTCACAAGATTGCCATGAGCAAGATACTTCCGACAGAGCATATTCTTCTTCAACTCCGATCGCCGGTCCTTCATTGATATCCGAGCAATCATCTCAAATGATTCTACCCAATCAGCTATTTCATATGTGAGGGGATTGACACCCTCATTCTTGGTTTAAAAATCCGGGCCACTTCCGCCGTCGTCACCACCTTCTTCACCGTATACCTTGGTTTTAAACACTCCATCTTTGTATTCACCATTTACATAAAACTCCACTCCACGCATATCCAACGCTTTGTTCGATTCTGACTTTTTCGAACAAAACGCGTCTTCAATCCAGAACCTCTCCAACCTCGAATCTGTTTTGATTCTTCATCGGTGGTGGTTTCAAAATCGGCGTACATCTCTCGATTTGATCTTTTTGTTGAATGTGTCTTTGTTGATGTCCACCATTGTTGCATTTCTTCCGAGGAGTTTTGAGAATGGCTCATAAAATTTTGGAAGGGTTTTAGGAAGATTGAAAATTTGCGAGAGGTTAAGTAAATTCTCTGAATGTGAAAACGTTTGAATGAAAAGAAGATGTATTTATAGGTGGGAAAATTGGAAAGAGAAACTGTTTGGAAAGCGGGTTTTAATTTGAGTCATTCATTTGAAATGATTTACTATGCTGAATCAACGGTTAAAATCAGGATAAATGATTGGGATTCAGCGCGTGTAGATAACTCGACTTTGAAATGCGCTAAAAGTAACTTTGTAGATCGTTGATTTGATCAAGTAGGGTTACTTTATGCGAGAAGTAAGTATACCCGACGTCGACCTAGGTTTACCTTTCTTTGCATAAGGGTTTCTTAAATGTATAAGGTTATGAGATCGTCTGAGAAAAGACCTCATTTGGGTTTTACAAAAACGGCCTAGTTTTATTTTCTTTTTAGCAAGATTTAAGACAAGTTACACGGCATTTTTATTTTAAACAACACAGACTCGGATGAGTTTGTCCAAGATCGATTTTTCTAAACAATTTTAAGACAAGATGATTTGAGAGAATATATTTGAAAGCAAATTTTACGAGGACACTAAGAAGGGGTGTTCAAATGAGAAGGTTTGTAACAAATGAGTAGATTCTATCTGATCTAACAACTGATCTGTGACTGCTTCTGCAAATACACAAACTTAGAGAAACCATTAGTAACTGTGGTAAGTCGGATAGGATGCAATGGTCATCTGCTTGAAGATATCACCGACTATTATGTCCTTGTCTCGATTTACCTAATGTCGGATAAGTAATCATCAAGTCGATAAGGTCAATATGACTAATCCTTGATTCTTGATTCCTAAAAAGAGATCAATTATATCAGCTACCGATTGTCCTTTGACACATATCTATTCGACAATTCTTTCTAGACATTTATTTAATGAAAGGAAAGAAAGAAGGAAAACAAATAAAAGATGCAAACAAAAGCAATTAGAAATCAGCCAAAGATGCATCAAGTAGTCCTAATTCTAAACACAATTCTTTAAATCTAGACTCTAATGGTTTTGTAAGAAGGTCTCTCTCCGAGATTCTATGGCTATCTTTTCTATCCTAATATCATTCTTTTCTACATGATCTCTAATGAAATGATGTATGATGTCTATATGCTTATACCTAGAATGCAAAACAGGATTGTATGTCACGGATATTGCACTATTACTATCACAAGTAAATAGGAACAGATGATGTTTGAATGTTATAGTCCCTAAGTGCCGACTAATCCAGAGGAGTTGAGAGCAACAACTCCCACCGCCATGTATTCACCTCGATTGTGGAGATGGCAACAGATGTCTGCTTCTTAGATAGCCAAGAAATTAATTTGTTGCCTAAGAATTGACAAGTTCCAGTGGTTTTCCTATCAATCTTACATCCTCCAAAATCTGAAGTCCAATATCCCGATAGCTCGAAGTTGTCATCACCGGGTACCACAACCCGACTTGCAAAGTCCCTTTGAGATATTTGACGATTTTTTTAGCAGCCTCCAGATGAGTTTTCTTGGAATTAGATTGGAATCTTGCACATATCCCAATGGCAAAGGCTATGTCTGTCCTACTTGTGTGATATAGAGAAGGGATCCAATCGACCCACGATACTCCGTTGCATCATGGGTATCCCCGCTCATCTCGAATCCATAGAGAAGTTAGTTGCCATAGATATTTTAACTTCCCTACTAGTAGTCATCCCAAATTTCTCTATAAGGTCCTTAGCATATTAAGGATGATGTATGAATATACCCTTACTCGTCGCTTAATCTGCAAGCCTAGAAAATATGTTAATTCACCCATCATTGACATTTCAAACCTATTTTCATGAGCACACTGAATTCTTCACATAGAGACATATTAGGTGAACAAAAAATAATGTCATCTACATAAATTTGAACCAAAAAGATGTTGCCATCTATTTCCTTTCTAAATAAAGTCCGATCTACCTTACCTTTTGAAAAACCATTTGAAATCAAAAATTCGAGATAAGGTATCATACCAAGCCACTGGGTGCTTGTTTTATTAAGTTTATAGACCTTGTTATTGATCTTAAACCCGGGAGGCTGCTCTACATAGACTTCCTCAAGTAACACACCATTTAGGAAGGCGGACTTGACATCCATCTCGAAAGACTTTGAAAGATTTATAAGCAACAAATGCCAAAAATAGCCTTATTGCTTCTAATCAGTAATCGGAGCGTAGGTTTCATCATAGTCTATCCCTTGATCGTGAGTAACCTTGAACTACCAATCTTGCCTTATTACGAACAATAACGTTGTTTTCATCTGTTTTATTCTTAAACACCCATTTGGTGCATATAATCTTTCTATGTAAGGGTCTTTCCACTAATTCCCAAACATTTTATCTTTCGAATTGATGCGATTCTTCCCGCATGGTTGTTATCCGGTTTGAATCGATAAAGCCTCCTCAATAGACTTAGGTTCAAGAAGTGATACATAACGGTGAGCAGGACTTTGGGAATCAACCATAGTTCGTGTGCAGACACTCTCTGGATGGGTCCCCAATGATCTGATCGGTTGGATGATAACTTCTCATCCTCTTGCCTATTTGAGTAGAAAGATCCTCATCTTGAGACTCGGCGAGGCAACTCATCGACTCTGTCGAGCGAGGCGTTCCCCCTTTATCTGCCGACCTGGCGAGATCGGTGATGTCAAGGGTGTCTCCTCGAGATGGAGTCGGAGAGGGTTGCCTTCTGATTTTCAGATGGGGATTCTTCTTCATCTGAATCAATCAAAACTAGGCAGATAAACTGTTCTATGTTTGGTTTTGGTTAGTTCAATTTTGTCTAGATCATTAGTAATCGATTCACTTTATCTCGAAAAGAATGCATTTCATCAAAAACCACATGAGGAGTTTCTTCCACATAAAGAGTTGTCTTGTTGAAGACTCTGAAAGCTTTGGAAGTGTTGGAATATCCCTAGAATATTCCATCACCGCCTTAGCATCAAAGGTCTTGATTTAGACTTTCCATTGTTATGGATGAAGCATTTACAACCAAAAGCCCTAAAATATGAGATTCTTGGAATCTTACCCTTCCGAGATCTCATATGGAGTCTTACCGTTACTTTTAAGCGGCAAGCACTGTGCAGGTATAGCGAGGCGGTATTGATGGCCTCGGCCCGAGCACTGTGAGGGTTCCATATTCGGCTAGCATGCTCTGCCGCTTCTTTGAGTGTTCTATTCCTCCTTTCAACTACTCCATTTTGTTGTAGTATTCTCGCTGATGAGGTCTCATGAACTATGCCACTCTCATTTAAAAAGTTAGATAAACAAGAATTTAAAAATTTAGTGCCCTTATCACTTCTTATTTTAACAATATTAACACCTTCTCATTTTGAATTTGTTTGAACAGTCAAGGATCTTGTTCACTGTCTCATTCTTTTTGAAAAGGAATATTACCAAGGTGTATCTAGAAAAATCATCAACAACAACAAGAGTATATTTCCTTCCACTAAAGCCGAGAGGTGAAACAAGTCCAAGCAGATCCAGATGAAGGAGTTGTAAAACTCTTTCGAGATGAGGATGTGTTTATGCTTTGAAATGAGTGTAAGGCTGTTTCCCTTTTGACATGCATCACACTTCGTATCAATATAGCATAATTTTCAGGTAGTCCTTTAACAAGATTCTTTTTAGCTAGCTTACTAAGGATTTTGAAGTTCGATGACTAAGCCTCTCGTGCCATAGCCAGTGAGGTCATCTCCACCCTTAGCTACCGGACATGTATCTTTGGGGCAACTATTAAAGTTGGCCACATAGACATTACCATGTCCAAGCCGATTAGAAGTACCTTATGCGAGGAGCTATCCAAGATATCACACTTATCTTTAGAAAATTTTACAAGAAAGCCTTTGTCACGAGAGGTGAGAAAGCAGAGATATGATTATGCTTTAAACCTTCTACAAAATACACCTCGAGATACTGGACATCCCTTATTATCAAGGTACCAACTCCCTTAGTTTGTCCACAATTGTTATCGCCAAAAGAACTCTGTGGCCATCAATATTCTGGAAATTTGATAATAGCTTCTTGTTACAAGTCATATGTTGTGAACTACCACCGTCTATGTACCAAATTGAAGCTAGAATCTCCTCCTTAAGTGATAGTCCCTGTGAATCCTGTAAAGCAGATCGGTATGAGGTACCCTAGTGATCTTGGGTCCTTGAAGGTCAAAAATCACTTTGGGTAACCAAACAAACATCTCATTGTTCAATAATAAATAAGATTTGATCTGTCTACCAAATCTGTCTACAAACACATCACATTTAAATGATAGTTTATTGTATTCGATTTAGAGACTTTCTTGAACTTAGGAAAAATGAGATAACATCTACTTCTCCCATCAAAAGAACGTAATAAGAATTTCTTCTTATCTTAGTTCTTGGAATCCTCTTAGTCGATATGGAGTCCTCGATCAATTTTGGTTTTCAGATTGGGAGATGCGGTCCTTATCGACTAAGTGGTTTCCAAGGACCAATCTTAATTTCTTTTGAGGTTTCAGTATGCCTTCACAAATTTCCTTGGTTTTGAATACCTGATTTATTATTCTTATCATAATCAAGACTGTCTTATCATGGGATTTTTGTGAAGTGCTAAAGATGTCGTCTATAAGCCATTTGTGAGTTATTACGCTGGCACATTTTGAAGAGAAGCTTCTCATTTCCCTTCTTAATTAACTCATTCTCAGTACAAATCATTTCAAATTTATCTTTTAAAGATTTTAATTCATTTTCTAATCTTTGAGCAAGTAGGCTGATGTACTAGCCTCGGCTGGGGTAAACATTCCCCCTTGAATGTTTCCTCGGACTCAGTAGTTCACAACTTGCTTGCCTTTGACTAGAATCTGAATCGATCTTTTAAAGTCAAATTTTCTGTCTCTAATGTTTATAAGCATTCGTAGACATCTTTAGATCTTTCAATAATCCTTGAATGACAGTTTGGTCATTATCTCAAAGCATTTATATGAATCATTATTAGAAGAAGAGGAATAGACTACCTCTTTGGTCATAAGACAAATTTCATCGTCTCGATCCAAAATCGAGATGAAGATGATGAAGATGACGATGACTTTCTTGATTCTTTTTCTTCAGCCGGAAGAGCTCTTTAATCTGCAAACCTCCTATCTCTTTTCTTTCTTTTCTCTTCTCGTTCCTTAGAGTCGATTGTGGACAATCATAACCGAAATGTCACAGCTTGTTTCAAGTGTAACAAGTATCACCCCTATCGACTTAGAATTTGGTAGGATTCCTTTTGCAGGTGATGGAACCTTCTTGTCCGGCTCTTTTTCTTATCATCATCGGTTGAGTCATCCTCCTTTCTTCTTGATCCCGATCTGGATCTATCCTTTCCTGCAAACCTCAACTTATTACGTTTATATTTCATTCTCAATTTATCATACCTTTTGGTGAGCAATGCCATCTGCTCCTTAAGAGATAAGTCAGCTCCTACCGATTCGGGTGTTGTCTTGTTTTCCTTGTTGACAAAAGCAACAGACTTGGATGAGGTGCTTGACTTCATCTCGTCTTCCTCATCTTCTATCCGAATATCATATTCCAAAGCTTTTAGACGAGAAATTAAAGTATGATGAGTAATAGAGGATAAGTTTTGGGTTGCTTTTAGGATATTTGACTTCTCTCTCCATCTCTTGGTCAAAGATCCGAGTATTTTGTTGTTAATCTCCTTCTCTAAATAATTCTTCCCTAAATCAATTTGCTTTATTGAGAAGATTTGTTAGTCTCTCATCCAACTCGATCTATTGTTTCATTCTCCTTCATCTTAAATGTATCAAAAGCATGTAGCACTGATTGCAGCTTGTTTTCTTTCACTTGGTCCGATCCTTCACACACATTAGCAAGGGTCTCCCACATCTCCTTAGCCGATTTACACCTCTTGACCTTTTCAATCCAATATTTGCTTAGAGTTTCTATGATTTCTCTTAGCCACTTGATCCAAGTTGTGAATTTTACTTTCATCACTAGTCGACTCATAACTCTTCTTTTCTTGTCGACTCTAGTCTCATTTGCATTACCATCGCTAGTCCCTCCATGATAGAATTTGATAGGTCCCACTTCAAGAACCTCTTCCATTCTATCATGAATAGCCTTCAGATGGTTCTCCATCCTGAATTTTCGGTAATCATATTCTTCAATCGAAAATTCAGTAAGCTCCTAGACTTCTTGCCTTTCACGGATGACATGAAGAAATAAGGAAACACTCATCGAACTTGTTAGTAGCAAGGTTAGTGATCTAAAGATGAAGAAGATTATCAAGAAACAATTTCAGAATCTTTATCAAGACCTAAAATCAATATCGAAACGACTTAACAACGCTCTGATACCACTTGTTGGTCCCACTAGTTGAGTATTACAAAGAGAAACAAATTTCTAGGGAAAATCTAGAAGGGGGTTGAATGATTTTCCTACTTTTTCAAATCTGGAAAACTAATTCAAGACACCAAAGTTTACAAAGCGGAAATTGATTTTAACTCAACTTTAAATGGATCAAAAGCAAACTAATAATTAAATCGATTGTAATTCTGAAATTGAACTTTGATTAACATTGAAATTGAATAAGAATAGATAAGTAAACACAAGCAAGAAAGAACACAATGGTTTATAGTGGTTCGGATCTAACCGATCCTACATCCACTCTCCTTCTTCAACTTGAAGAAGGGTCTCTTCTACGACTTACTTACTTACTTTCCAAAGTACAACTTATAACTTTTACAATGATTTTCTGATCTTCAAACTTCTAAACTTTCCCGAAAATCTAACTTTACAAAGCGAGAAGTGTGTTGAAGATGTACAGAGAAGCATTTTATAAACACTTGAAACTTTTGAAAATGTTTCTTTGAAAACTTGTGTGAACTTTTTGGAAAACTTTGTGAATTATCAAAAAGTAAAGTGCATAATGAATTCGTTGTGTATTCTTATTGTGAAAATAAAGTTATGCCTAGACTTATTTATAAGCCTGGAAAGACAGCTTATTTTGTTAGTTGGTTGTAACTAACTAAAATCGCTTAACAAACTTAATATTGACAACCGCTCCTTATCTTCACTGAACTTGCCCATAGTCGTTTTGCGGTGACTTGGTGAAGACTTGTCTTTCTTATTCTACTCAGCTTTATCTTGACCTCGTCGAGCTCTTTATGATCGTCTCCTGCAGATGACTTGTCTTGAGCTTGTCTCTAGATGACCTCCATTTTTTCAGACCTCGGCTGACTTATCCAACTCTTCCTAGTCCTGTTCAGCCTAGTACTCGATCTTTACCTCACTGTTCTTTGAAGTCGTTTGATCATCGAGTTGATCCTTTTTAACTCATCAAAACTTCTTCTGATCTAACAGTTCTTAGGAAAGCAAAAGCTTGAGGATAAACTAGATGAAGTTATGAATTTGTGGTTAAAATTTCAGCTTATTTGGCCTTGTAAATGATTTATGGTGATTTTTCTAAGATAAGGTGGCAAAACATGATTTGGTATAAGAATTGTTCAAATAAGACCGTTTATATTTTTTTACGGTCAATATTTTTCTAAGACTTGTTCTTGGATGATTATACATGCTTAATTGATATTTACGATCTTTGATATATGTGAAATTACAAATGAAGGGATAAGTAACAATGATTTTATTTCAAAATGTTTACTTGTAGGTACAATCCTACAAGGTGGGGAATCACTTCACTCTTAAACGGGTGTTACTTTATTATTTTTAATTGCACTTATTAACCATTGAATGTTAAATTTTGAGTCTGGCCCGCTATCGATCGCCCACATACAGTCCAACTTATGTTGGCAAGCATATAGTCCGGTCATTCCGGCACAATAGGTTGGTCACGCCACCCACAAAACCTGGTGAAATTCTCGGGGCTCACACATTATAAGCATTGATGTTTAGTTTGTGCAACAAGAGATTTTCCACTAAGTGTTTACAAACACTTATCCCTTCCACTTTCATATTTTCGTATATTGAGGATTTCGGCGTGGGTGAATGAGCTCGGAGGCGGGTGTGAAATTCTTGATATTGGTTTTTAAGTATTTTACTTTGGAAACTTTGGTTTGTAACTTAAGGCTACGACCATACTTATCTATTACTTCCACCGTGAAATGTGTGGCTTTCGTAAATATTAAATATAAAGCACTATGTTAGTAACGTTCCTACTTGTGCCACATCACTTTTTCATACTATTTTAAGTGGGGACGTTACGAGATAGTCATCTGTTAGAGATAATATAATAAAGAGCTCAAGACCGTGTCAAGACCAATTTGAGTAGAATAAGAAAGGAAATTCTTCACCAAGTCAGTGCACGACTATACCAAGATCATTTTGTAGTCAAGGCGATTTTCAAGAATCAGTTTGTTAAACAATTTTTAGTTTGTTACAACAAACTAACCGTTTCTCAAGCTTATAAATAAGTTTAGGCACGATTCTAAATACAACAAGAATTCCAGCTCCCTCATATTCACATCACACACGATTTTCAAAGAATATTTTAAGAGTTTTCAAAGTAATATTCAAAAGTTCTAAAGTGTTTGTAGAACACTTGTTTGTACATCTTCAACTCTTACGCACTGTAATCTTCAAGTTTCTAGAGAAATAGGCAGATTGAAGATAGGATCGAAGATAAGAATCTTCACATTTTGTAATTGTAACTTTGTAAGTGAGTAAGGTAGTAAGTAGTCGAGGCCCTTCTTCAAGTTGAAGAAGGAGAGTGGATGTAGGATCTGTTTGATCGAACCACTATAATCCACAGTGTTCTTTCTTGCTTAGTTTACTTATCTTGTTATTCATCAAACATTCAAAACAAATTCAATTTCAAATTCATATTCAGATTGCTTTTTATCCTTAAAGATTGAGTTAAAATCTGGTTTCATTTGCATAAGCTTTGATACTTTTAATAGATAATCTAGTCTTTGAAAAAGATTTGAAAATCTATTCAACCCCCATTTTTATTTTCACTAGAAGGTGTTCTAAGCTCTTTTATATTCACTCAATCCATGGGCCAACAACTGAGAATGACATAGCTCATGAGACATCAGTGTAAGGACACCCCAACAAAATGGAGTTCTTTGAAAGGAGAAACACGACTCGAAAGAAGCTACAAGGACTATGTTGTCTAAGTATAACACTCCACACGAGGTTTTGGGCGTAAGCCATTAATCTTGCTTGTTTCATCCAAAATAGATGTTTGATTGTTAAAAATAAGTGTAAAACCCCTTATGAAATATGGAAGGGTAGATCACCCAAAATTTCATATTTTCATATATTTGGTTGTAAGTGTTTAATTCACAACAATGGTAAATCTCATTTAAAAACTTTTGATGCTAAGATTGCGAGATGGGATATTCTTAGGATACTCATCCGTGTCTAAAGCTTATAAAGTTTTTAATAAGACAACCTTGTGTGTGGAAGAAACACCACATACTGTATTTGATGAATCTACCTTTGAGTCTAGAGATGCGAGATGACGATACAAAGATATCGGATGATCTAGTTAAGATGACTATCAAAAGATCAATGGTGAAGTTCTATGAACCAGAATCAGATTCAAACGAGGAAGAAGAATCGATTCAAATAAAGAAAAAGAGCCTAAAAGTTCTTTAAAATTAGCTGATCGTACAACTACCTTACCAGATGATCAGAAGAAGTATCAGAAGGTAACACGTAATTGTTAGGAAAAGAAATTTGTATTTAGTTTTGATGTGTTAAAAGTGTAAAGTAAGATGACCAATTTGGAGACAATGTATAGTCACCGATGTAATAAAAACTTTATATAGACTAAGTATAGAAATAAGATAGGGTTGTTTTGAAAGAAGTCGGATAGAGACAAGAACAGAAAACGAGGCGTTGATGAAACCAGACGAGGTAGAAGATCGGATAGAGAATCGAGACAGAGTAGAAAATCGGACAAGGTGGAGATTCAAGACAGAGTAGAAAATCGAGACAAGGTGGAGATTCAAGACGAGTAGAAAATCGGACAAGGTGGAGATTCAAGACAGGGGTGAAGAATCGGACAAGCTAGAAGAGTTAGTTAAATTCAAGAATCAGTTTCAACCAAATAAGAAGCGATTTCAAGAATTAGTTAATCGATTACAACTATCAACAAACTAAATTCAAGGAAGTTACAACTGCCAAGAGAAGTTCTCTATAAATAGGAATAGAAATCTATTTAGAATTAACTTTGACACTTAGCACTCTTCATCATACTTTGTATACACAAGCAACAAAGAATTACACACATTCAAGAACGTTTTATACGTTTTCAGTTCTTAGTGTTTATAGAACACTTTTTCATTAGATCTTCAAGCCATAGATATTCGAAGTTAGGAAGATTCATTGTAAGGTGAAGATTCATCATTGTAAGTAAGATAGCAAGAAAGAAGGAAGTAAGTAAGTGAAGGCCCTTCTTCAAGATTCGAAGAAGGAGAGTGGACGTAGGATCGTTTGATCCGAACCACTATAAATCTGGTGTCATTTCTTCTTCGCTTATTTACTTGTTTTCATTGATTATTTCTTGACAACAAATTTGATATCTGAAAAGGCTTTAGATCCTAATTGAATTGAGTATAAACAAAATTTATTTCATTTGTAAATCGAGTTAGGAGTTAATAGATCATCTAAACTTGCAAAAGTTTTTGATAATCTATTCATCCCCCTTCTAGATTATCACTAGAGGGTATCTTGTTTTTGTGTTTAAACTCGTTCTAAAGGGACTCAACAAGTGGTATCGGAGCGGTGTTAAGTCATTACGATAAAGATTTGTGGTCTTGAAAAATCTGAGTTTTCATTAAGATCGATTCTTTATTGCTTTGTGTCACTAACATTTCGATAAGTTGTCTTTTAGCATCTTGAATTACGATGTCTTCTGTTAAAAGTAAGAAATCCAGGAGTTTACCAGATTTTTCTATAGAGGAATATGATTACCGGAAGTTCGAGAATGGAGAATCATTTAAAGGCCATTCATGGCCGTATGGAAGAGGTTCTTGAGGAAGGTCCGATAAAATTCTACCATGGAGTTGTTAGTCTTGGAGCCGAATCTTCTACTACAAGAAGTCAACAAGAAAAGAAAAGTGCTGAATTGACAAATGATGAAAGGAAGATTCACAATTTGGATCGGAGTAGCAAGGACAAAATTATAGAGACGTTGAGCAAATTTGGATAGAAAAGGTAAAGAGATGTAAAAGCTGCTAAGGATATGTGGAAGACTCTTGCAAATGTTTGTGAAGGGTCGGAGAGCGAGTTAAAGAAAACAAGTTGCAATCAGTTTTACATGCATTTGATACATTTAAGATGAAAGATGGAGAAAGCTGTGGATCATTGGATGTAAGATTGACCAATTTGGTGAACAAAGTCACGATTTGGGAAAAATCTATTCCCGAGAAAGAAATTAATAATAAGGTGCTCGAGATCATTAAGCAAAAGATGGAGAGAAAAAGCAAATATCCTCAAAGCTACACAGAATCTGTCATCTATTTCACATCATACTCTATTTTCTCATCTGAAAGCTTTGGAATATGATATACAAATTGAAGATGAAGAAGACGAGGCGAGTCATCTACTTACCTTAAAGACTGTGGCATTTCTTCATCAAGAAGATTCTCGACAAGATTTCTAAAGCATCGATTTGTCAAGAAAAGAGGAAATGGCTTTATTGATCGACGATATGAGAGACTCAAGATGAAGTATAAAAGGAATAAGAGAGATAGGTTTAATCGTCAAAATTATAAATCGGACAAGGAAGAGAAGTATTCGACAATGACAAAAAGGATCCGGTGAAAAGATTCAAATCACCAATCGGACGAGGTGAGAGTAGTCCAAAGTCGGAAAGAGGAGATATCTCATATACCTGCAATAAACCTGGTCATTTTAGCTATGATTGTCCTCAACTCACTCCTAGAGAAAGAGAAGAAAAGAGGAAGAAAGCGAGATAGGAGGTATGCGAGATCAACGAGCTCTTTTGGCGAAAAGGAGGTAACACAAGAGACATCATCATCCTCATCCTCATCCAGCTTTGGATCGAGACAATGACATTTGTCTAATGGCTAAGGAGGTAAACTACTACTCATCCTCGCACAATGATAATGATAACTTGTCTCGAATCGATTCATGTCTTATTAACAAACTTCTAAAAGATCTCAAGACAGCTTTATCTGCTTATAAACAGATAGAGACTGAAAATTTAAGTTTAAAGGATCAAATTCTTAGTCTAACAAATGAATATCGAGACGGGGACAAGGAAGAATCTAGATTGTACGTTCAAGGGGGAATGTCAATCAAAGACTTCTACTAGTTCCTCATCCGAGAAAATCAATGAGTTGGAAAAAGAATTGAGTTCTTTAAAAGCTAAATTTTCAAATATCAATATGGAGAATGAGAATTTTAAAAGAACTAACAGAGATTTAAATCTCAAGTTAGGATATCTTAATAACTCTCGATCTACAATTGATAATATCTTCAAGACTTCTCGAAGCCTAGTGATAAGACAGATTGGGTTTTGATAGGAACACGAAAAATGATCCTATCAAACCTAGAGTTTTTGTCAAAGCCACAAAGACTATGGAAGAGACGGAAATTAGTCCAAAGAAATCAAAGGAGCAAGTCACCCCATCCGATATATCAAAGAAAAAAATACGGATGAGGAGAAATGTATCCAAGAGAAATCTAAAGACTAAATCAAAGTTGTTTCCAAAGTATAATGGTTTTGATGGAAGAAGCAAGTGTTATCCATTCTTTCCAAGATATAAGACAATCACTAGAGATCAATTAAACAAAATTGATCTAGATAGTCTAATATTAGTGGATAGATATGGTTGCAAAATCCAATCATTGGTTCTGAAAAATTTGGATGTTTTTATTTGGATACCTAAGTATCAACTTGACGAAAAAGGACCCAATACACAAAGGGTACCTAAGAATTAATTTGTGATTGCAGAAGGATAAGGAGATAGTTGAGCAAGATGTTCTTGAAGTCATCCGGTATATAGGCAGTGGATGTTCTAAGCATATGACTTATGAGAAAAGACTTCTTTCTAACTATCGCACAATAGATGGACCTCGAGTAATGTTCGGTGACAACAATTTTGGTCTAACCAAAGGAGTTGGAACTTTGATGATTGGAGATATTCAGGTTAATGAAGTATATTTTGTGGAAGGTTTGAAACATAATTTCTTTATGCGTATCTCAATTTTGTGACAAAGGATATTGTGTTAAATTCACTCATGATGCATGTTTTATTTTGGATGGTTTAAATGAGAATATTTTACTTACCGGAGTCGACGAGGTAATATCTATATTGCAAATTTCAAAAATTGCTCTAATGATACTTGTCTTATTGCTAAAAGTTCAGAAGATTTAAATTGGCTATGGCATAAACGTCTTAGTCATTTAAATTTCAAAACTCTTAACAAAATAGCAAGAAAATCTTTAGTCAAAGGACTTCCAGATAAAATATTTTCTAAAAATCATGTTTGTGATGCTTGTCAAAAAGGAAAATGCAGACTAAAACTTCTTTCAAAACAATAAATGGTCCTGCTTTTCGAAAGGATTCTCGGAACTTTTACACATGGATCTTTTTGGTCCAGTTACACCTCTAAGTTTTAGTGGAAGAAAGTATACTCTAGTGATTATAGATGATTTTTCTAGATTCACTTGGGTTATTTTCTTGTACAAAAAGAATGAGACTCAGCAATAAAAATTCCAGAATTTCTCAAAAGAATTCAAAATGAAAAAGGACTAAATATTGTCAAGATTAGAAGTGATAAAGGTACTCGAGTTCCTAAACTCAATTGTTACTAACTATTGTACCGAGAATGGTATAGCACATGAAACATCATCTGCAAGGACACCCCAAAGAAATGGAGTGGTAGAAAGGAGAAACAGAACCTTGAAAGAAGCCGCAAGGACTATGTTATCTCGAATATGACACTCCACACGAGTTTTGGGCGAAGCCATTAATACCGCATGTTTTGTTCAAAATAGGTGTTTAATTGTGAAAGATAAATGCAAAACTCCTTATGAAATATGGAAAGGCGAGTAATACCAAAAATTTCATATTTTCATATATTTGGTTGTAAGTGTTTTATTCATAATAATGGAAAATCAAAGTTAAGAACTTTTGATGCTAAGATTGCGTAAGGGATATTCTTAGGATACTCATCCGTATCTAAAGCATATAGAGTTTTTAACAAGATTACATTATGTGTGGAAGAAACACCACATGTTGTTTTTGATGAAATTTCCAAGTCTCGAAAGTACAGATGATGTCACCAAGATAGCTGAAGATCTTAACAGATTAAACATTAAGAAATCAGTCAAGTTCTACCTACCGAGTCAGAATCAGATGAGGAAGACACACCGGACAAGGATCAAGATAAGGAAGCCGAGAGTTCTTCCATGTCATCCGATCGCACGACTACACTACCAGATGAACTAGGAGATATTCCCGAAGGTAACACGTAACTAATTGATGAAAATATCCCGTATAAGACTTCATATCCAAGAAAAGATAAAGGTAAACGAGTATCGACTTATCATCCAGCTGAATGTATAATTGGAAGTTTAGATTCTGGAGTCCGCATAAGGACACGTATAAACCGAGACTGTCATCGTTTAGTTGTTATGTATCGTTACTTGAACCTAAAATCAAGTATCAAGCTCTAACCGACTCCAATTGGATAAATGCAATGCAAGATGAATTAAATCAATTTCAAAGACAAGATGTATGGGAGCTTGTTGAAAGACCTCATCATCAAAAAGTTATTGGAACAAAATGGGTTTTCAAAAATAAGAAAGATGAGAACAACATTGTGGTAAGAAATAAGGCTAGATTGGTTGCACAAGGTTATTCACAACTGAGGGAATTGATTATGATGAAACCTTTGCACCGATTGCTCGTCTTGAAGCCATAAGATTGTTCTTAGCTTATGCCGCTTATAAAAGATTTACCGTGTTCCAAATGGATGTGAAATCTGCATTTCTAAATGGAGTCATAGCCGAAGAAGTCTATGTAGAACAACCTCCGTGTTTTGTCAAAGGAGACAAGGTCTATAGGCTAAAGAAAGCTCTATATGGACTTAAACAGGCTCCTAGAGCATGGTATGATACATTATCTCGAGTATTTAATTCAAAATGGTTTTGTAAAAGGTAAAATAGATAGAACTTTATTTAGAAAAGAATCGATAAAGGTCTTTTGTTAGTTCAAATTTATGTTGATGATATCATCATTTTGGATCAACTAACCTACTCTTGTGTGAAGAATTTAGTCATCTTATGAAGAACGAGGTTTGAAATGTCCATGATGGGAGAGATGACATACTTTCTTGGACTTCAAATTAAGCGAGACAAAGAAAGGAATTTTCATAAATCAAGCAAAATATACCAAAGATCTTATTGAAAGATTTGGAATAGGTACCAGCGAGAAGCTAAAATACCTATGATGACAAATTTTTCAATGGATCCAGAATGAGAAAGGAGAAGACACCGATCAAACGCTGTATAGAGGTTTAATTGGATCTCTTTTATACTTAATCGCTAGTAGACTCGACATTTCTTTTGCAAAGGTGTATGTGCACGTTTTCAAGCTAAGCCTAAGAAGAGTCATCTTGAAGCCGCAAAGAAGATTCTAAAATATTTGAAAGGTACAATCTATGTAGGACTCGTGGTATCCAAATTGACGATAACTTTGAGTTGTCTGGATACTCGCATTCAGATTTTGGTGGGTGTAAGATAGATAGGAAATCTACATCTGGAACTTGCCAATTTCTCGGGAAGTAAGCTGATTTCATGGTTGTCTAAGAAACAAACCTCTGTAGCTACTTCTACTCAAGCCGAGTAGTACATGGCGGGTGGAAGTTGTTGTTCACAGCTTTATCTCGGATCGATCAACAGCTAAGGGACTATAACATTATCACCAAAAATGTACCAATCTTTTGTGATAGTAATAGTGCCATAGCTATTACCCGTAACCCGCCTTACATACCAGATGCAAACATGTTGACATTCGTCATCATTTTATTCGAGATCATGTGGAAAAGGCAATATCAAAGAAAAAATTCTTACCGATTTTCAAAAAAGGCATATATTAACAAAGCCTCTTGCGTAAACAAGGTTTAAGGAACTTTCAGTCGAATTAGGATTATTAGATGGTTCTTTAAACATCTCTTGAACAAATATTCTTGAATTAACCTTGTTTTCCTTATCTTAGTATAGTATGTCTAGAAAGAATTATCGCACAAGATTGTGTCAAAGGACAATCAGTAGCTGATATCATTGATCTCCTTTTATAGGAATCAAGAATCAAGGATGTCATATTGACCATATCTCGACCCGATAATTACTTATTCGACATAAGTAAATCGAGATAAGGATGTAATAGTCAATTTTCTTCGTAATCGATGACTATTGAACCTTATCTCGACTTACTCTGGTTACTAACAATTTTTCTAAGTGTCTGTGATTTCAAAGCAAGAACAAAGTTGATAAGACTCAAAATACAAGTCAAGGTCATTTTATTCAAAAGATACAAGGAATGCAGGTGATGCTATCAAACCGCATAAGGAGAAAAATCAGAAGTTTTCTTACATTCTTTTAATTATGAATATTGGGTTCATATAATTAATATATGAATTTAATATCATAATTCATTCTATCATTCATTAAAAATAAAGTTACTCAGTAAAATAGCATATTTTGTTTTACAAAATTAAAAAAAAAAAAAAAAAAATAAGGGTTCAAATTTTATTTTCTAAAAATAATAATATTTTATTTTATCTCTCCAATTAATCGAAAAGTAATTTCTCAAATTAGTAATCGTGTCGGGAGAAGTTACTATGGACCCGAAATTTTATCAAATTCAATTTTGAAACACACCGAGTATACTTCACGCGCCGTAAGTGGAGGCGGTTTCGAAATATGAACCGTCTCAATCTCACGCGCGACATATTAAATATTATTCTGTACACTTTTCAAAATAAATGCCATAATTGCATTAATGGCGATTCGAAAGGCTATATTTACACTTTTTCGTGCAATTATTATTCTAATAATTGTTTATTATTATATTTTCCATATAAATAGACATTCGTGTGCATTATTTGCATTTACGCACACATATATTCCTTCTTCTCTTAAAACTTCTTTTCCCTCCTAAAAACCTTCGAACACTCATCAATGGCGGACACCGGAAAGAAGCGAGAATCAAATATGAATATGATCTCGCATCCATCAGAGAGCGTACAAAATCCGAAATGTACGTGGAATGGGACATTTCAACCGATCCGAAACCAGAGAAATCCTGCAACTTCTACAAGATAGAGGTTTAAAGAAATACCGCTCGATGAAACCTTCAAAACCCAAAACCCTTGATGATCTTGCCGCCGAATTCTTAACCAGAGCAAAATCAACAGATAATCGACTAGAAACTAGAATTCGGACTCTTGAAAAGTCCGAAAAATTCATGTTTCAATCTCCGATATTGGTGAAATTTTTGGTTTAAACACCACCGGAGGCAACCCATTTTTGTACAAGGCCGAAGAATATTTGGAGAGCTACAAACCGATGGCAAGAAAATCCCGAGAAGAATAACACCGCAAATCTGAAAAAGGGGATGTTACGAAGAAAGTATAGATCACTGATGCTCATTTTAACGAAGTGTATATCGGGAGAGCAAGCAGAGTCATGACGGATTGACTAAGCCACGGATATGTCTTGCGAGGCCATCATAGATGGAGCGGATATTAATTGGGCTCGCCAGTGTACTCCCGTCGATGGAGGAGAGGAAAAAGTTCGTCAAGACAGAGGTATCACCGAAGCCGATAAGATGGTCGCCGACCAAAATAACAAGTATGATGGCAAGAATCACCATCATACTTGAACACAAGATTGGGACGGACAAGCTTGACCGCGATCGGGGTGAAAAAGTTCACAAAACGAAGGGTTTGCTTGTCAAGGATGAGAAACCTTTCGGTCCAACGGACTCGAGAAGGAGACACCCCATCTCCAGACAAAGGAAGAAGGCTTCTAAGGCCAAAGGAAAGAAGAAAGTGGAGATCATGTGTTAGCCGATGAATCCTCATCCGAGGAGGAGGAGATTGCAGTGAGGAAGAAGAGGAGGAAAGGACACTTCCCAAGGGGGAAGTGTTCCAGTGAGGAGGTTGGTATATCGAGGCCGGACGGAGACAGTAGAAGTCTCGTCTGAGATGACTCGAAAAGGAAGAAGAAGTTAAATCACCCTCATCATCTTCATCCTCATCCGAGGATGAAGTTCCTAAATTCATTTCTTCCCAACTTTGGCAATGAAGAAGCGAGACAAGGCCGCCGCTTTCCGAGTCTCTAAAACGGCCCACTCCCATAAGTCCAACACCCACC
The DNA here is from genome assembly GCA_030762865.1 of Paraleonurus japonicus. Taxonomy (NCBI): domain Eukaryota; kingdom Viridiplantae; phylum Streptophyta; class Magnoliopsida; order Lamiales; family Lamiaceae; genus Paraleonurus; species Paraleonurus japonicus. Next base: position 27,727,077 of record CM061060.1, read on the forward strand.
CAAACTTCATATGATCCATTCTCTTTCCTACCCACAACCTCATCTCGAACCAAATCTTTTCCTAAACCTACCAAATCCATCCGGAGAATTGGGACCGACCGAGACCTCACTCAGAATCCTTGGAAAAAAGTTCCTTCTCGCACAAGAGTCCACACTCAAAGATGAGCCCGAGCCGTTGAAAGAGCTCATTGATGTCTATCTGTTGAGAAGACTCGTGCTTGGATCTTTTGAGGAGACAAATATTCCGATAGCTGAAGCGGAGGAAACAATTTAGCCATCCTGGGAGAAGGAGGTTCTCAAGAAAGCAAAGTGAAATCATTCCAAGATATACTCACTGAAAATGCCTTTGTTGATTACATTCTACAAAGAGTATATCTTGGAGATGAGACTCGAGAGGAGATGAAATCAGGCCGAGAAGGAGGAAGAGCAAAGGAAAGAAGAAGTTGGTATGGAGGAGGAAAAGGTGGAGGAAGTGATAGGTGGAGGCTGCCGATGAGCCAGTGGGATGGATACAGTGAGGAGGCACAAACAGAGCAGGCTGTTGAGGTGCAACCCGAACACGAGTTTGAAGAAATAAATATTTACGGTGAGCAGACCATGCCCTCCACATCGTATGCGTATCCGAAATAGATGCATTAATAGCTGAAGTTCAAAATTTGAAGACCGCTGTCCGAATGCTTTTCGATTAGTTCCAAATGTCATCTCATCATCAATCAAGGAGAATGTAGAAGCTGCAATTCATGAGAAAACCAAGATTGATCTACACTACTCGGAATAAGACATGAGAGCAGATGATGGCTGCGGTTAAGGCAGCTTGATTGCTAAGGAGATGAACTCACAGGATGAATGGGTAAAAGCAGTATGTTCGTTACGCCTTCGTTGAGATCAAAGATTCAGTTGAGGAGCAAGTAAGAGAAGCATGGACAGCCAAAGAAGCATCATTTCATCAAGTTACGAAGATGCGGCTTGCTCTAGAGAAGGATAGGCGAGACGATGAGTATCAAGCGGTTCATGGATGATGAATTTAGGCGAGCTGAGGTCGGACAAAAGAAGAGATATGACCAGCTTGATCATAAGACGGGGTATGTACGAGAAGAGCTGTTAAGTCAACTTGAGCAAGTAGCCACTATCTCGCAATACTAGATTTCTTGATGCTAAAAAGTGGGGGAAGATAGTGTGCTCAAGAAAAGAGTAGATGAGCAAGAAGATAAGATCATGGCTTTGAGCATGAAAATTGAAGAGTTGTCTGAAGAGTTGCTAAAAGCGAGAAGAAAAGAAGTCTCGAGGAGAAGGCAGAGAAAGTTGTAAGGAAGACAAGATCTGAACCTACAAGAGAAGCCCCTGTGCAAGAACCTCGCTCAAGCTCAAGCTCAAATTACATCTCCTTCTGGATCATCTAGAACAGCTCAAGTTCCAAAGAAATCACAAGCTGAGATAGATGCAGAAGAAAAGATCGAAAAAGAAAAAGAGATGAGAAGGAGAAGTATAAGAGAAGGGAGGCTAAGAGGAGAAGAGAGCAGGAGAAGGCGGCAGGAAAATACTATGATCGATCTCTTAGACGATGGGTTCAAAGATAACAGATGAGCAAGGGGAAGAAGTCCTTAGGCCATATCATCGAAGCGAGGTAGTTCCCAAAGAAGTGTTATTAATGGCGAGATCGAGGCAAGGTGGAGGCCATTCGAAGTAGACTGGATTTTCCAGTTTCATGTCTCGCAAAGTGATTAAGTGGGGACTCGATGAAGACGAAGCTTTCCATAATTGGCTGGAAGAGAAGGACCCCCAGATGTATCAATATCTTATCAACCTTGCAAATGATGAATTCAACTCGAGGCGTAGTCGCACCAGCTTATTCTCGAGATGGAACCCCTCTAACAGTGATGGTCATTTGGATCTTGAGAAGATTAAGCGGTGATAATCAAAGCGAAGCCACACTGATCTAGCGAGAGGAGGTGAAACTATTTCACTTAAGAAGCGGGTTTTTGGTAGCTCAATGTTCCGAGAAGAAAATAGGTGGTATGACTAGTCTTCTACTTATCTCATCTTATACATTTTTGTGTGACATACATGATTGATGCAAATCTTGAATAAATTGTTGATCTACTCTCAATCTTTGTTTTTTTTTCTAAAAACTAATCTGATTAACCTCTTGATTTCTGAAATATATTGATTCATTTTCTAACTCTTAAATATCTGATTATGTAATCAAATTGTTCTCGATTATCGATTCATGATTTTACGATCATCTCATTAATAACAATAATTGTTCTAGTTATCGATTATGTGATTTAATTGCTTATTTTACATTTTTAAGATTACTAACATTTCTTTTCTTGAGCTGAGTTTTAACATCATCAAAAAGGGGGAAATTGTTAGGAAAAGAAATTTGTATTTAGTTTTGATGTGTTAAAAGTGTAAAGTAAGATGACCGGTGGAGACAATGTATAGTCGGTGATGTAATAAAAACTTTATATAGACTAAGTATAGAAATAAGATAGGGTTGTTTTGAAAGAAGTCGGATAGAGACAAGAACAGAAAATGACGTTGATGAAACCAGACGAGGTAGAAGATCGGATAGAGAATCGACAGAGTAGAAAATCGAGACAAGGTGGAGATTCAAGACAGAGTAGAAAATCGAGACAAGGTGGAGATTCAAGACAGAGTAGAAAATCGAGACAAGGTGGAGATTCAAGACAGGGTGAAGAATCGCACAAGCTAGAAGAGTTAGTTAAATTCAAGAATCAGTTTCAACCAAATAAGAAGCAGGTTTCAAGAATTAGTTAATCGATTACAACTATCAACAAACTAAATTCAAGGAAGTTACAACCGCCAAGAGAAGTTCTCTATAAATAGGAATAGAAATCTATTTAGAATTAACTTTGACACTTAGCACTCTTCATCATACTTTGTATACACAAGCAACAAAGAATTACACACATTCAAGAACGTTTTATACGTTTTTCGGTTCTTAGTGTTTATAGAACACTTTTTCATTAGATCTTCAAGCCATAGATATTCGGAAGTTAGGAAGATTCATTGTAAGGCTGAAGATTCATCATTGTAAGTAAGATAGCAAGAAAGAAGGAAGTAAGTAAGTGAAGGCCCTTCTTCAAGATTCGAAGAAGGAGAGTGGACGTAGGATCGTTTGATCCGAACCACTATAAATCTGGTGTCATTTCTTCTTACCGCTTATTTACTTGTTTTCATTGATTATTTCTTGACAACAAATTTGATATCTGAAAAGGCTTTAGATCCTAATTGAATTGAGTATAAACAAAATTTATTTCATTTGTAAATCTGAGTTAGGAGTTAATAGATCATCTAAACTTGCAAAAGTTTTTGATAATCTATTCATCCCCCTTCTAGATTATCACTAGAGGGTATCTTGTTTTTGTGTTTAAACTTCGTTCTAAAGGGACTCAACAAGAATCATTTGAAAATGATATTTCGGATAAATCTTCATCCATTGTAAAAGATAAAGGTTAAAAGGTAATGACTTATCATCCAGGTGAACAAATAATTGGAGATTTAGACTGGAGTCCAGGACAAGGACACAACTAAATCAAGATTGTATGTTCGATTGTTATGTTTCATTACTTGAACCTAAGTCAATTCTGAAGCTCTAACTAATTTCAATTGGATTAATGTTATGCAAGAAGAATGAATCGAGTTTCAAAGACAAAATGTGTGGGAGCTTGTTGAAAGACCTCATCATCAAAAAGTCATTGGAACTAAATGGGTCTTTAAAAACAAAAGAGATGAGAACAATACTTTGGTTAGAAATAAAGCGGACTAGTTGCTAAAGGTTATTCACAATCGAAGGGATTGGTTATGATGAAACCTTTGCACCGGTGGCTCGTCACGGAGGCCATAAGATTGTTCTTAGCTTATGTTGATTTTAAAAGATTCACAGCTTTCAAATGGATGTAAAATCAGCATTTCTAAATGGAATCTTAGGCTGAAGAGGTTTATGTAGAGCAGCCCCCAAGCTTTGTCAAATGAGACAAGGTCTACGATTAAGGAAAGCTCTATATGGACTAAAACAAGCACCAAGAGCATGGTATGATACTTTATCTTACTATCTAATTCAGAATGGTTTTGTGAAAGGTAAAATTGATAGAACTTTATTTAGAAAAGAATTTGGTAGTGATCTTCTATTAGTATAAATTTATGTTGATGATATAATTTTTGGATCAACTAACATATCTTTATGTGAAGAATTTAGTCATCTCATGAAAAAGCAGATTTGAAATGTCCACAATGGGTAAAATGACATACTTTCTTGGACTTCAAATCAAACAGACCGAGAAGGGGATCTTCATAAGCAAACCAAATATGCAAAGGATCTAATTGAAATGTTTGGAATAGGTACCGGCCGAGAAGCCAAAATACCTATGATGACAAACTTCTCCATGCATCCAGACGACAAGGGGGAAGACACGAGATCAAACGCAGTATTGAGGTCTAATAGGTTCATTATTATATCTAGCTGCTAGTAGACCTGACATATCTTTTCGGTGGGGTTCCGTGCATGGTTTAAAGCAAAGCGAAGAAGAATCATCTTGAGGCAGCCAAGAAGATTCTAAAATTTTTAAAGATACAATAAACGTAGAATTTGTGGTATCCGGTGATGATAATTTTGAGTTCTCGAGGATACTTAGATTCAGACTTTGGTGGGTGCAAGATAGATATGAAATCTACCTCTGGAACTTGCCAATTTCTAGGAAGTAGGTTGATTTCATGGTTGTCTAAGAAACAAACCTCTGTAGCTACCGAAGCCGAGTATATGGCGGTTGGGAGTTGTTGTTCACGGCTCATTTGGATTAGTCAACGGCTAAAGGACTATAATATTATCACTAGAGATGTACCAATCTTTTGTGATAGGAATAGTGCCATAGCTATTACTCGAGAACCCTGTCTTACATACTAGATGCAAGCATGTTGACATTCGACATCACTTTATACGAGATCATGTTGAGAAAGGTGACATCGGACTAAAAAAGATTTTGGCCCGATTTCCAAAGAGAAGTGACATTTTGACTAAACCGTTAATCGAGTCTAGATTTAAGGAATAATGTTTAGAATTAGGATTACTTGATGCATCCTTAGCTGATTTATGACTTCTATTCCATGTATCTTGTACATTCTTTATCTTTCTTTTCTTAAATCATGTCTAAAAAGAATTGTCGAGACTTGGTTTGTGTCAAAGGACAATCATAGAGCTGATATTATTGATTTCCTTTCAAAGGAATCAAGAATCAAGGATTAGTCATATTGACCTTATCTAACTTGATAATTTCTTATCGGACATTAAGTAAATCGAGACAAGAACATAATCAACTGATTTTGCTAAGAATCGAGATGAGCTTGTGTAACTTGTCCGACTTACTCTAGCTACTAATGGTTTCTCATGTTTTTGTATGCGGGAACGAGGTTATAAATAACATTGTTAGATCGGTCTAAAACCTTCTCATCCGAAAGACCTCCTTATTTGAGCGAGAACCCTTCCTAGTTTTCTTCTTAAAAATTATTTTCCAAAAAACTACTCTCACAGCTCATCTATTCCAAAATTTTTTCGGATGAGTTGTATTTTCAAAACCCCAAATTTGAGTTTAATGTTCTCATATACTAGTTATATTTGAATATAAGACTTAGTTTATTTAAAATAAAGGCATGAAATTAACTCGGTCTTAAAATTCTTTGTTTTTCAAAATAATCGAGACTTGGAGAAATTTTCAAAATTTAAGACAAGGTCATTTATGACCAAATCTGATAAAACCCGATCTGAAATAGGGAAACATTTATGCGAAGAAATGTATATTTCGGCTTACGTCAGTATACTAACTATCTCTGCATAAAGTAACCCCTATTAGCCGTTAAATCCGTAGCTTGGCGGTTACATTTTACAATTCCAAAGTCGAGTTAATGCCATGCGCCGAAGGTGAAGCGACTATCATATATAGTCGTTGATATACACCACGCGCTACACTCTAATCAACGATCAAAATTAAATTTGGTTATGCCACTAAACCATTTTCTCCGGATTTCCCTCTCTCTCTTCATTTTATTTAAAAAGTTACCTTCTCCGATTCAAATTCACTTTTACAAAAACCTTAGCCCTAATTTACTGCAAATTCTCTCAAGTTTTTACTTCAAAATTCCCGAAAAATGGCATCTTCTTCCAAAACCTCTAAACTTTCTAAACCCACCTTTATATCATCCTCAAAGTCCAATTTCAAAATGAAAATTGACGTATTCAAAAATAAAGCGAAGCGAGAGATGCACGTCGACTTCGAGATGACAAGGGATAGGGAATCTGCTGAAAATCTCCGACTTCTCGAAGGGTCACAACTCAAAGGGTTTTGTTCTACGAGATCGAAGCAGAACAATACTCTGGTCTTATTAGGAGCAGAATTTTTGGTAAATATGAAGGTTTCGATGATGGCTTTGACACGGAGGTAGATGGTTGATTGGAGTGAATTGATACATGTTTTTAGGACCTATGTTAGTGCAAAAAGTGAGCTAAAGTGTGATTTTTGTGCCTAAATGTGAAAAGTATCACTCTTTTGCCCAAAAAGTATTACTTTGTGAGATTTTGAGGTTTTTCGTCCGTTTTGCGAGGTAAATCGGTGGAATTTTGCCAAACCGAAAGTACCGGTATACTTAGAATGAAAAGACGAACATACGGGCAAACGGGAGTTGGGCCCGAAGCCCTTCTCGATAAAAATTCCCTGGTCTCGAGCACAGTCGAGGTGCACAAACCTCGACTCGAGGTTCGTGCAGAGGGAAATATTTTCAAAAAGCAGGAAGCTCGACTCGAGGGAGGAGCCTCGAGTCTAGGGATGGAAAATTTGCAGATTCCTCGAGTCGAGGGCTGAGCCTCGACTCGAGGCGGCGATATTTTGAAGAAACGTGTTAGCGACTCTCGAGGCCTCGACTCGAGGGTCCGAAGCTCGACTCGAGGAGTGCCTAAAACCGAAAAATTCAGTTTTAAAGCCATTTGAAGCCAAAAGCAGAGCATATCTTTATTCTAGCGGTTTAGAGCGGTTTCTAGGAGATTCCTTAGGCGAATTTTGCATTTTGTAGCTTGATTTCCATTGTAATTGCCATAAATTGTTAGAATTAGATTAGATTCTACATTTAGTCCACTAGATTAGTAGTTTGATTTATTGTAATTGAAGATTTCATGTGATTTGGGAGTATTGAAGTGGAATTGAAGCATTGTAGAAGACTAATCATTCCTATTTTTGTCTATTGAAGTTAAATTGGTGATGTTCTTACCCTTTGTTCTCTTTAATTCATTGTTTGTATTGATTAGATTGTTAATTGCTTTCTTAGATTTTCTACCCATGGATTTTGCTTGTAGCACCATGGGCTAATAGCTTTGTGCTTGGGATAATTGAAATTAGGGATGAAATGATTGCCTCATGCTATGATTGTTGATAATTGTGATCAATTGAATTAGCTTGCTTCCTAATTGTGATTCTTAATTGTGCTTCATGAAAAATTGTCTCTTGATTAATGGTTGATCACCCTAGCAATAGGCGAGAGTTGAGCTAACGTGATTAGGTGTTAATCGGGTTTCAATTTTGCATGATTGTATGAATTGGGGACTTCTACATTGAGAGATGGGAAGAACTAAGGATACTCACATTAGGCATTGTGATATTAATGGAGTGATTAATTTCATGATGGTTTATGCTTTCTAATTTGATTGATTTGCATTTGGATACGATCATAGCTTGTTAATCATGGATTCCTTGATGGAGATTATCCCTTGCACCCAATTCCCCCATTGATTTTAGTATATTTGATCTTGCATATTAGGTGTTTGATAGATTGTTTGCATAATCTTGCCATTTAATTTCTTGCATTTTGTAGAGATTTTAGTCCAAAAACTTGTTGCAACTTTAGCCATTTAGAACTCTTATCCTTGAATTTCATTTGCATACTTTCTCCCTTGGAGTTCGATATTTTGTTGATTGGTCTTAATAACTCTTACCCTATACACTCCAATCAAATGGCGCCGTTGCAGGGAGTTAGTTTTTGCGCCTATAAGTGAGATTTGTGGATTGTTTGAAGTGGCTATTTGTTGTTTTGTTTTTGTTTTTTTTTGTTGATTTTGTTGGTTAGAATTTGATACTTGGATTTGTGGCATTGTAGGTGTATGCTAACAAGATCGAGTGGTGTTCCACCCTTGCCACTAAATCCGGAAATTGAGGCTACTTTGAGAAGAAATCGTGTAAGAAGAAGAAGGGAAGCTATGGAAGGTGAAGATCAAAGGCATGAGGAGAGACTAGTGGGTGAACCTCAAGTAGAGGAGGTACATGGACAAGGAGAAGGAGGAGTAGAACATGGAGGTAATGGGAATCATTTCCATGCTCAAGTTGGCCCTTTCCCTCGAGGGATGCCACCACAAAATTAACCCTACCAAAATCCATATCCTTATCCTCCTCAAGCTCATCAATATCCTTACTATCCACCTCATCCACAACAATTTCCACCATACTATCCCCATATGTCGTATAATCAAGAGCCACGATATCATGAGCCACCTCACATACCAAATGCCCAACCACAACCCATAAATGAGCCACCACCTCAAGGAAGGCCGTTGAGAGAATTCTTTGAACCACAACTTAGAGAGCACTATGATGGGATAGCAATGCCGAGGATAGATGCTAATAACTTTGAGATAAGTCCCGCTTTGTTGAGAATGCTTAGGGAGAAGCAATTTGAAGGATGAGATGAAAATGAGTGCCCACATCGACATATGGCACAATTTCTTGAGATTGTCGACACTACAAAATACCATGGGGTACCCGAAGATGCAAAGAAGTTGAGGCTCTTTGCCTTTACATTGAAAGGAAGAGCAAAAGCATGGCTTAATTCATTACCGCCCGGGACCGTACGTACATGGGAGGAGTTGTCGAAGAAATTTTTGATGAAGTTCTACCCACCGTCAAAGACCGTGCAAGCCAAGGAGGCTATTTCTCACTTCCGACAAAAGAATCGGGAGACGATACCGGAGGCGTGGGAGAGGTATGGAATGCTACTTATCAATTGTCCTCAACACGGTTTTCCGGAGGAGCAAACCATTATGTACTTTTGCAATGGTTTGACGGATGGGGAGCAAACCATTATGATGATGACTATGATGGACCGATTGAGAGCTCTTACTACTTCACAAGGCCAAGCAAGTGTGAGTCCATCCGTTCCTCATGGTGATGTTTGTCCAAGTCCATTGCCGGTTGAAGAAGTGAGTTATATGGGTAGGCCTCCATTCCAAGGAGGCTATCAAGGAGGAAACTTTCAAGGGAATTATCAAGGAGGAAGGCCTTACAAAATGCCTTACCAAAATAGGCCCCAAGGTAGCTATCAACCTCAACCGCAAGCTCAATTTAATGGGAATACATGGAGGAGACACGAAAATTTTTCATATGCCAATCCGAGAGCCGCCGTTCAATTTCCTCCCGAATTTGATCCGGTGCAAAGGCTCCAAACAATGAAGGAAAGGCTACCACGGAGGAGATTTTGGGGTTGATTGTGAAGAAATTGGAAGCTAATGACTCAAGGCTTGATGATATAGGGAAGCAAATGGACACTCGTTTTAAGACGATCGAGCATCAAGTAGGGCAACATGCTACTACGGTTGGAAAGCTCTCGTCTACGGTGGACCATCTACAAAACAAAGGAAAGTATCCATCCACTACCGAGCCAAACCCTAAAGAGTTTTGTAGTGCAATCAAGCTAAGGAGTGGCACTAGCTATGAAGGTCCAAAAATGCCCAAAGAAGGAGAGTTTGAAGAAGAGGTGGTGAATGAGGAAGAAGAGAGACAAGAAAGAGTGGTTGTGGAGGAGAAGAAAAGTGAAGAAGAGGTAAAAGTGAGGGGAAATGCAAAGAAGGAAGAAAAATCGAAGAATGAATGGGGAGTTCCAATGAAGGCTAATCTGGTTCCATTTCCAAAGAGACTAGAGAGGAAGAAACTTGATGAAGAGTTTGGTAAGTTTTTAGAGATTTTCAAGAATTTGCATGTCGATATCCCACTTTTGGAGGCCCTTGAACAAGTCCCACACTATAAGAAGTTCTTGAGGGAAATTTTGTCCAAGAAAAGGAGTTGGGATGAGAAGGGGATGCTCAAGCTAGTGGAAGAATGCAAAGACATCTTGGAGAGACACTTGCCACAAAAGAAGAAGGATCCCGGAAGCTTCATTATCCCATGTGAGATTGGAGAGAAGGTAAACATTCAAGGCTTGTGTGATCTAGGAGCAAGTATTAATGTGATGCCATTGTATTAGACATGAAGGAGGAACTTGAGGCACCGATCATCCTTGGTCGACCTTTCCTTGCAACGGGCAAGGCTATGATTAATGTGGAAAAAGGAGAGCTTAAGTTGAGTTCAAATGGTGATGAAGTTACATTTACAAGAGTTCATAAGGAAGAGGTTGCTCAAAGCAAGGTAGAGAAGAAAACATGTGGATACATAGAGATTGTTGATGAATGCCCGTCCATTGAAAGGGAAGTTTCTACACCTTTTACTTCTACTCATCCTTTAGTTAATGAGCATTTCCTTCCCTCTTGTAAGATCATTTCTAACAAGTCTTGTGTTTCCCTTGATGATTGTAGGAAGGAGAAATCGATAAAGGACCCTTTGCTTGACCCCGGTGAACAAGAGAAGGAAGAAGGTGAGAAAGAGTTGACCAAACTTGAGCATGGCTCAAGTTTAGGGGTTTTGATTGAGAAAAAGGCACCACTTGAGGAAAGGAAGGAAAGCTTGAAGTAGGAGATCAAGTGATGTGGTGTGAATCAAATTGGAGTCGGCTACTTGGTGTTGAAAGACCTAAAGAGGTGCTTTCGATGAAAGAAATCAAAGAAGGAGGAAAGCTACTCCTAGAGGATAAGTGGGGATGTTGCCTTTTTGCAAAGGAACATCTAGTGGAGCACAAGGCCGATCTCTACATTGACAAAGAAAGGGAAGTGTGAACTCTTTGAGTTCCGTCCGGCAAAGGGCGTTAAAGCTAGCGCTAGATGGGAGGCAACCCATCATTTTATTGCTTTGGTGTGTTTGTTTTGTGTTTGTGTTTTGTCCTTTTTGTGGAATTTTTGCCTTGGATTTTTGGGAATTGCTCATGCTTAGGAGAAGATGTTAGTTGATGGATAAAGTATTTGGGATATTGAGCTTAATTGTTTATATCATTTAAGGGTTGCATAATTGAATCATTCCCATACTTAATTTTGAATGCATGTCTTCATTCAAGTTTGGGGGTGTGTGTCATTTAGGGTAGAAATGCATCCCTTAGTGATGATTATTTGATGACTATTTGTGCCCGTTTGTAGGTATACTCACTACGGAGATTGACAAACGAGGGAATTGAAAAAGGATTCAAGGAATTAAGAAGGAAAAGAGAGCTTAAAAGTTGGTGAAAATGAGCATAAAGGAAGAGAACCCGGTCTCCTCGATCGAATGAGCGACCGGGCTTAAATCGAGGGACCAACACGGTAATTTCTTGCATATTTGGGTTCGTTAGTGGCGTAGAGGTCATTTTTAGGAGTTTGGGGGTCGGGTCGGGCCCGGGAATCGTAAAAATTCCACAGCCTCGACCCTAGGTCGAGCTGGCATAGTCCTCGAGTCGAGGCATTGACACTTAGAAAAATTTTGAAATCGGCACATCCCTCGACTCGAGGGAGGAACCTCGAGTCAAGGCTTTTGAAAAATTGGGATTCCTCGAGTCGAGGCCTGACCCTCGATTCGAGGCCGGTGTCCGATATAAAAATCGCGTTTCGATCATAGTAGGCACGACTCGAGGGTTTACCCCATTGCTGATTCCCTTCGCCGTCTCTACCCTATTTCCGTCAAATTCCAACCATTTTCACCGTTTAATCATCACAATTTCATCACATTATCATCTTATTGCATCAAAGATTGATTTTTGAGGGTTTGTGAAACCAAATTTGGGGTTTTTGTGAAGAGTGCGTGGGTATCCAAGTTTGTGCATTTCAAGCCGAATTTCCTCAAAAAGGTATGTAATTTCTTATCATTTGGCTTTTAATTTCATGCTTGGTGTATGATTGATGCTTGGGTGTTGATAAAATTGCATGAATTTAATTGAATTGGAATTTCATTTGGGCATTTTGTCAAACACTTGGTATGCATGATTGATGTTGATAAATTGAAGCCTTTGTTGAGAATTTTTGAGTTAATTGAGGATTATAGGAGCATGTTTAGGATTGTATATGTTGTGATGCTCGTTTATTTGTGAATTTGGCTTGAATTGTGATCTTTGAGTATGATAGGACACTTGGTAAATTTGAGGTTTTGATGATGATAGAAGTTGATTGTGGTTAATGCTTAGTTGTCTAAATGCTTGCTAGTTGGTTCATGTTTTGAAGATATGATTTTTGGAGCTTAATTGCATGAATTTTGATGAGCTTAATTTTTGTGCTTATTGTGAAGACATCTAGTTTAGTATGTATACTTTGAGGATTAGTTGAGCACTTCTATTGACTATATGTGCTTTGATTGACTCATTGACCATTTATTGAGGATTTATTGCCTAGCCACTAGGAATTTTGTTGAGTTTGGATATAGTATTGTTGACTCATCCATGGTAGAGTGATACTTTGAGCTTGCGTTTTAATTGTGTGACCCATTTGTGCTATTGGGATTATTTGTGCAGGAACCATGTTTAGGGAGTGGATGGCCACAATTATTCGGATGCCGAGATCCGAGAGAGAGAAGAGGCGATACGCTTTTGCACACAGATGCCCGCTGAATTGGGAATTCAGTGGGATGATTATAAATGGAGAAAGCATTTCATCTTGTATGCCGAGTTGTACAAGAAAGTGGTCAAAACTCGTCTAGTTGATCATAATTGCATGCTCTCTATGGGGATTGAGGATGATATCCCTCGATTGTTCGAGCAAGTAGGCATGGGAGGCTTTCTAGCTAAGAGGCCGCGGACCTATCTTGGGGAATGAATATGAATTGACTTTGGACGAGATAAACGAGATCCTTGGAGCGCCTCTTGACCACGATAGATCATTGCTCAACATTAGGGAGGAGTACAACGCCAAAAAGTTACAGGCGTATTTCGATTCGGGGCTCCGAGTTAACCTGAGTTTGTGCACAGGAAGTCTAAGAGCACGCACATTCGAACCCGGTGGTCCGATACTTAGAGAAGATCCTCGCGAGTACCATATTCGCGAGATCGGAAGGAGGAGCCGTGGTTTTACGAAGTGTTATATGTCTTGTGGTGCTTTTTACATGGAGTGAGATTTAATGCGGCTGCATACCTCTGCTATTTGTTTGAGAGAGCGACGAGCACTAAATTTAAGAAGATCAACTTTGGTGGAATGATTACCACGATAGCTGAGCATATCGGGATCCCGACTCATAACCTCGCCGCATTAGATGGTCCAGATCTTACTACGAGTATATGATGAGACGCATGAGGACACCGGATCGCATCGGGAGGGCGTGGTGTGTTCAGCAGCACCATGGTGGCCGATTTCCTCTTCCTTATAAGAGGTTGGCAGCGGTTTTTGGATCCACCGCTTTTGTGACCATTAACTTGCGCATGTGGTCGCAGCGTTACACCGATGCCATAGATGCTTACGAGGGAGCATGGGGATGTGCTTAGAGACGAGGGGGATGATGATGATAATGCAGGCCAAAGCAATCGTGGTCTGATTCGATTCTTCTCGATGATGAGGGGGATGCGGTGAGAGCAGAGGTTGAGGAGGAGGTTGAGTCGAGGACGAGGATGACGAGGAGCCGGAGCAAGAAGAGTCGCCTGTCCGATTGGAGGAGGATTATCAGCCGAGAGATCAACATGTACTTGGCAGGATGAGATGAGGAGTAGAGAATATGAGGCGGGAGTTCATCTCGAGACCGTGGGTTTTGACGGAGCAGATGTGGGCGGATAGTCGGAGGATGCACATTGAGAGTCGACCCATCGGGATGAGATGTACCGGATGGTGGAGGAGTCTCGTAGATTCAATGAAGAGACTAGGAGGATGCAGGAGGAGTCAATAAAGACTCAAAACGACATGTATGCCCTCCTACAAAGCAGATGAGCTTGTGGAACTTCGGGCCGAGCTATCCTCCTCCACCGCCGCCGTCCGACTACTAGGGCTATCCCCTATCCCTCATTCTCTTTCCTTAGTTTTTAGATGCTTATCTCTTGGTGGATTGTACTCTTTATCTTGGTGATTGTACTTTTGATTGACTTGTTGATGTGATGTGATGATTTTGATGTTTTGGATTGTTGATGATTTTATGGATGCTATGATTCCCTTGATCATTTTGAGCTTATTGTCTATTGATGATGGTGACTTTATGATTTTTTTTTGGATTCCTTATTCCTATGATTCTATATTCTTTGATTTGAGCTTAATTGTGGATTCATTGATATATTTTTAGTATCATTGATGTGGTAGTGAGTATGCTTGGACTTATGTACATGAGCACTTGAGTTTGATTTGCAAGATAATTGGATTTTGATATGATCATGAGTAGATTTGTAGCCTGAAGCTAGCTTTCTTGATTTATTGTGTAAGGATGAATGTGAATGATAATGCTTAATTCATTGCTCAATTTAAGCCCGTGAGCTTTTGTGCCTTAATAATCGTACATCTTATACGGTTGATTGATTTCTTTGAGAGTGCATCATTCATGATTTGTATGCTAGAACTTGCCACTAGACTTGTTGATATTGATCTTTGTGTGATGTCTTGAAAATGATAAGAGGCCATGTTTGAGATGATTAGTCACTTTGTCAAATATTTCCCTACCAAATACATTTGATTTCCTTAGTAAGCCATGTTGAGCTTATTATCCTTTGGATTCCTTATCCCTATGATTCTATATTCTTTGATTTATCTTGAACTTAATTGTGGATTTAGTGTCATATCTTTGAGTATCATTCATGTGGTAGTGAGTATGCTTGGACTTATGTACATGAGCACTTGTGTTGATTTGCAAGACTTATTGGATTTTGATTTGATCATGAGTAGATTTGTAGCTTGAAGCTAGCTTTCTTGATTTATTATGTAAAGATGAATGTGATTGATAATGCTTAATTCATTGCTCAATTGAAGCTCGTGAGTTTTTGTGCCTTACTAATCGTACATCTTATACGGTTGATTTGATTTCTTTGTGAGTGCATCATTCATGATTTGTATGCTAGAACTTGCCATTAGACTTGTTGATATTGATCTTTAAGTGATAAGAGGCATGTTTGATATGATGAGTCACTTTGCCAAATTTTCCCTACCAAATACATTTGATTTCCTTAGTGAGCCATGTTGAGCCCTATGATCCTTATTCTTTGGCAAGCCAAGTGAGATTGAAACCATTTTAGCCTATTTTGATGAGTCTTTCTTGTCCTATATTTAGTTGAGCTTGAATGTTGGCTAATGATGGTGATTTGATTGCTAAGTGTGGGAAGATGATGAGCTAAGTGATGAATGAGCATAAAAGAAAAAAAGTTGTGAAAGAAGAAAAATTGAATTGTGAATAAATGCATGGAGTGAAAAGAAAAATTCAATTTGTGAGCTTAAAAGAGAAAGCTCAAGTGAATGGTGGATTGATCATTGAAGATAAAAAGGAAGAGTGTTGCTTGATAAAAAGAGAAGAGATGTGCATTTGTATTGATTAGCTTACATTCAAGTCTCTACTACTTAGTCACTCTTATCCAAATTTATCCCACCTTTCCAAAGAGCCTACATTACAACCTAGAAAAAGACCTCTTTGATTCTTGATTGATCACAAGTGATTTGGATTGAGATTAAGTCTTTTGGCAAGCATATGGTGTACTTGTTCATGAATTTGATGATTGAGTGCTTATTACCTTGATACACTTGAGTGAAGAGTGAAATACTCCATGGAAGGAGCAATGTGTTGAGTATTTGATTGAGCATTTGTTTGAGCATGATTCATCTTGATGGCTAGTGGATAGTTGAATTGATACTTATGTTCATTGATGAGTTTGATGGTCTTATTTTTTCGTTTATGGTGGCATGTGACATAATTGCAATCAATTCACTCCTTTGTTCTTAGTTTCTACGTTGCTCGAGGACGAGCAACAATTCAAGTTTGGGGGTATGATTTGAGTGAATTGATACATGTTTTTAGGACCTATTTTAGGGCAAAAGTGAGCTAAAGTGTGATTTTTGTGCCTAAATGTGAAAAGTATCACTTTTTGCCTAAAAGTATTACTTTGTGAGATTTTGAGGTTTTTCGTCCGTTTTGCAGGTAAATCGGTGGAATTTTGCCAAAGCGAGAGTACCGTTATTCTTAGAATGAAAAGACGAACATACGGGACGAAACGGGTCGGGCCCGAAGCCCTTCTCGATAAGAATTCCGATCTCGAGCACAGTCGAGGGTGCACAGCACCTCGACTCGAGGTTCAGCCGAGGGAAATATTTTCAAAAGAAGCGAGGAAGCTCGACTCGAGGGAGGAGCCTCGAGTCGAGGATGGAAAATTTACAGATTCCTCGAGTCGAGGTTGAGCCTCGACTCGAGGCAGGCAATATTTTGAAGAAACGTGTTAGCGACTCTCGTGCCTCGACTCGAGGGCCTGAAGCTCGACTCTAGGAGTGCCTAAAACCGAAAAATTCAGTTTTAAAGCCATTTGAAGCCAAAACAGAGCATATCTTTATTCTAGCGGTTTAGAGCAGTTTCTAGGAGGTTCCTTAGGCGAATTTTGCATTTTGTAGCTTGATTTCCATTGTAATTGCCATAGATTGTTAGAATTAGATTAGATTCTACATTTAGTCCACTAGATTAGTAGTTTGATTGATTGTAATTGAAGATTTCAGTGTGATTTGGGAGTATTGAAGTGGAATTGAAGCATTGTAGAAGACTAATCATTCCTATTTTTGTCTATTGAAGTTAAATTGGTGATGTTCTTACCCTTTGTTCTCTTTAATTCATTTCTTGTATTGATTAGTGTTGAATCAAGAAGTTTTGATGAGTTAAAAAGCGGCTGATCGATCACCAACCTGAAGAACAAAGCAGAGAATAAGTTTATAAGATAAGTTGATCGACGAGGTCGACACCGACCTAGTCACCGAGGTCCGATAGCATGCTAGTCATCGAAGACAAGCTCAAACCTAGTCATCTGCAATCGACAAACATGAAGAGCTCGACGAGGTCAAGATAAGCCGAGTAGAATAAGAAAGACGAGTTTTCACCAAGTCACCGCAGACGAGTAGGAAGAATCAGCCGAGGTCAGTAGCTTCAAGTTTGTTAGAACTAACTAACAAACTAATTGTCTTTTCAGACTTATAAATAGGACTAGATTTTATTTTTCAATATACTTTTGCAAATTTAATTTTTCACACTAATCTCTACTCGATTTCAATCACAATCTTTTCACAAGTATTTCAAGAGAGTTTTCAAAAAGTTCTAAGTGTTTTTAGAACACTTTTCTTGTAATCTTCAAAATCCATTGTTCTTTGTAATAGTTAGGTTTTAGAAAAGGATTTAGGAGATTGAAGACTTGAAGATTTGTACAAGTTGTAAGTTGTAAGTTAAAAGTGAGAAAGTAAGTAGTAAGCGAGTCCCTTCTTGATTGGAGAAGGAGAGTGGATGTAGGATTATTAAAATCCGAACCACTACAAATCCTGGTGTTATTTCTTGCTTTCTTTAATTTCTGCTCAAATTACAATATTGTTAATTCAAGATTAAAGTTCGAATCTTAACTAAAATCGAATATCAACCTTGCTTTTGATCTTGTTAAAAGTTGAGTCATCAATTATATTCATTGTGTTTAATTCGATATTTTGAATTGATTTTGAAAGATTTGAAAAATCTACAAAATCTATTCAAACCCCCTTTCTAGATTTTATTCTAGGAAGCTAACTCAAGGTTTTAATCAACTTAACATTCCGGGACCAACAAGTGGTATCGAGCGGTGTTAAGTTGTTCGATATTGATTTTAGGTCTTGAACAAGATTCTCAAATTATCTTTATTTTCTTCATTTTCTTCCATTACTAACAGTGCTACTAATAAGCTTTTTGTGGAGTATTTTGTTCTTTGTTTCATCATGTCATCAGGGAAAAATAAAAAGTCTAGGAACCTTCCGAATTCTCTATTGAAGATTATGATTATTGGAAATTTAGGATGGAAAATCATCGAAGGCCATTTATGATTCTCTATTGAATTCTCTATTCAAAGAGATGTGGCAAACTCTAGCCAATGTTTGTGAAGGATCCGATCAAGTCAAAGAAAACAAGTCATAGCGATCGATCTTGCATACATTTGAAACATTCAAAATGAAAGAAAATGAGTCTCGTGGATCGGTTTGATATAAGGTTGACCAATCTTCTCAACAAAGCGGTGACCTTGGAAAGAATTATTCAGAGAAAGAGATTAATAACAAGATTCTAAGATCATTAACCAAGAGATGGAGGGAAAAATCCAATATCCTTAAAGCAACTCAAGATTTATCCTCTATTACTCACCATACCTTATTTTCTCATCTTAAAGCTTTAGAGTACGATATCCGGATAGAAGATGAGGAAGATGAGATGGAGTCAAGTACCTCATCCAAGTCTCGTTGCCTTTGTCAAGTAAAGAAGACAAGGTGTCAGTAGTCAGAGGAGCCGATCTATCTCGAAAGAGCAGATGGCTTTACTTACAAAAAGGTATGATAAATTGAGAATGAAGTATAAGAGAAATAAATTGAGATTTGCGAGTAAGGATAGACAAAGATCCAGATCAGATAGGAAGGTGGATAAATCTTCGATGATGACAAAAACAAGAGCCGCACAAGAAGATACAGATCACCTGGCCGAAGAAATCCTTCCGGCCCCAGATCGAGGCAGGAGTGACACTTGCTATACATGCAACAAGCCCGACATTTCAGCTATGACTGTCCTCAATCGACTCCTAAAGAAAGGGAAGAAAAGAGGAAGAAAAGAGACAGGAGATTTGCGAGATCAAAGAGCTTTATTGGCTGAAGAAAAAGAGCCAAAGAAATCATCGTCATCCTCATCATCCTCATCTGATTTCGGATCGGATGATGAGATCCGTCTCATGGCTAATGAGGTAATCTACTATTCATCGCGTATAATGATTCTTGTCGACCTGCATCCGATCATGACCAAACCGTTATCCATGAGTTATTGAGAGATTTAAAGACATCTTTGGCTGCTTATAAACAGCTAGAGAAAGAGAATTTGATTTTAAAGGATCAAATTCAAATTCTAATTAAAGGCAAGCAGTGATGAACTGCTTTCGAAACCGAGGAAACATTCAAGGGGGAATGTTTTCTTGATCAAGCTAGTACATCACCACCTTACCCGAAAGGTTAGAAAATGAATTGAAAACTTTAAAAGACAAATTTGAAGTAGTCTGTGCTGAAAATGAATTAATTAAGAAAGACAATGAGAAGCTTGTCTTCAAAATTAGTCAACTTAATAATTCACAATCAGTAATAGATCATATTTTTAATATTTCTCAAAAATCTCATGACAAGACGAGGTCTTGGTTATGATAGGAACAATAAATCGGATGTTCAAAACCTAGAAAATTTGTGAAAGCATCTGCTCAATCAAAGGATATTAAAATTGGTCCATGGAAACCAACTAGTCGAGATAAGGACTACATCTTCCAAATCAATAAAGAATTCACCAAAACTCCTTATCGACTAGAAGGAATCCAAGAACCAAAATAAGAAGATATTCTTATTATAATCCTTTTGATAGAAGGAGCAAATGCTATCCTACATTTCCTAAGTTTAGGAAAATTACTCAATCTGAATACAACAAGTTATCATTCAAAAATGATATAATTGTGAAACAGAGACTTGGTAGAAAATCGAGTCCGATTTATCATGCGAAGATGAGATGTTTATTAGGATACCTAAAGTGATTCTTGACCCAAAAGGACCCAAGATCATTAGGGTACCTCAAAACTAATGCATTTTACGAGGATTCACGGGGATCATCACTCAAGGAAGAGATCTTAGCTTCAATATGGTACATTGACAAAGGGTCGTTCACAACATATGACCCATAACAAGAAGGCGATATCAAATTTTCAAAGCATTGATGGTCCAAGAGTTTTATTTGGTGATAATAATTGTGGTCGGACTAAAGGTGTAGGTACTCTAATTATCAAGGATATTCAGGTATCTCGAGGTATATTTTGTTGAAGGTTTGAAACATAATCTGCTATCTCTGTTTCTCGACTTTGTGATAAAGGTTTTCTTGTCAAATTCTCAAAGGATAAATGTGATATTTTAGATAATTCCTCGAGATAAGGTATCTTTAATCGGCTTGAGACATGGTAATGTCTATGTGGCTAACTATAATAGTTGTCCCAAAGATACATCGATAGCTAAGGGTGGAGAAGATATCAGTGGCTATGGCACAAGAGGCTTAGTCATCGAATTTCAAAACTCTTAGTAAGCTAGCTAAAAAGAACCTTGTCAAGGGATTACTGAAAAACTTTTATCCACTGATCTTAAGTGTGATGCTTGTCAAAAAGGTAAACGGCTAGACACTCATTTAAGAGTATTAACTCCTCTTCATCCGAAAAGAGTGTTACAACTCCTTCATCCGGATCTGTTTGGACTGTTTCACCTCTCGATTTCGGTGGAAGGAAATATACACTTGTTGTAGTAGATGACTTTTCTAGATACACTTGGGTTATATTTCTTTTCAAGAAAAATGAGACTATGAACAAGATTCCTGATGCATTGAGGCGATTCGAGAATGAAAAAGGTGTTAATATTATTAAAATAAGGAGTGATAAGGGCACGAGAATTTTGAATTCTTGTTTATCTAATTTTTTCAATGAGTGTGGAATTATTCATGAGACATCTTCAACAAGAACTCCTCAACAAAATGGAGTAGTTGAAAGAAGGAATAGAACTTTGAAGGAAGCGGCCGGGAGCATGTTGGTGAGTATGATACCCCTCATAGGTTACAGGTGAAGCCATCAACACGGCTTGCTATACCCGAGCAGTGCTTAGTTGTCAAAGACAAGGGTAAGACTCCTTATGAGATTTGGAAGGGTAAGATTCCAAGGATCTCATACTTCAAGGCTTTTGGTTGTAAGTGTTTCATTCATAACAATGGGAAATCTAAGTTAAGAACTTTTGATGCTAAAGCGGTGATGGAATATTCTTGGGATATTCTAATACTTCCAAGGCATTTAGAGTTTTTAACAAGACAACCCTTTGTGTGGAAGAAACCCCTCATGTTGTGTTTGATGAATTGTATTCTGCTCGAGATAAAGTGAATTAAATTTACGAAAGTCTAAATAAAATTGAAGCTGTCCAAGACTAAACATAGAATTGTTTATCTACCTAGTCTTGATTGAGAATCGGATGAAGAAGAATCCCCATCGATAATCGGAAGAACTCTTACGATCGGACTCCATCGAAACAGACACCCTTGACATCGGTGATCGGCGGGGGTCGGTGATGAAGGGGGAACGTCACCGGTGAGGTTGAGTCGGAGGAGTTGCCTCTTGAGACTCAAGATGAGGATCCTTCTCTTCAAATAGGCAAAAGGATGAGAAGCTATCATCCATCCGATCAGATTATAGGAGACCCATCTAGTAGTGTGCAGACACAAATGATGCTAGACTCAAAGTCTTTTCGGTTGTTATGTGTCGCTTCTTGAACCTAGTCTATTGAGGAAGCCCTATCGACCCAAATGGGATATGACCATGCAGAAGAAGCTGCATCGGTTTGAAAGACAAAATGTATGGGATCTAGTGGAAAGACCCTTACACAGAAAGATTATAGGCACCAAATGGGTGTTTAAAAATAAAGCAGATGAGAACAACATTATTGTTTGAAATAAGGCAAGACTGGTTGCACAAGGTTACTCACACGAGGGAATATACTATGATGAAACCTATGCTCCGATTTGCGATTAGAGGCAATAAGATTGTTCTTGGCATTTCTTTGCATATAAATCTTTCAAAGTCTTTCAAATGGATGTTAAGTCTGCCTTTCTTAATGGTGTGTTACTTGAGGAGGTCTATGTAGAGCGGCCTCACAGGTTTAAGATCAATAACAAGGTCTATAAACTCAACAAAGCTCTATATGGACTAAAACAAGCTCCCGAGCACAGTATGATACATTATCGATTTCTTGACATCAAATGGTTTTTCTAAAGGCAAGATTGATAGAACTTTGTTTAGAAAGGAAGTAGATGGCAACATCTTACTAGTTCAAATTTATGTAGATGACATAATCTTTGGTTCACCTAATCTGAAATTATGTGAAGAGTTTAGCATTTTCATGAAAAACAGGTTTGAAATGTCAATGATGAGAGAATTAACATACTTTCTAGGCTTACTGATTAAACAGATGAGTAAGGGTATATTTATACATCGCCTAAGTATGCTAAGGATCGATTGAGAAATTTGGAATGACAACTAGCTAGAAGTTAAAATACCTATGGCAACTAACTTCTCTATGGATTCGAGATGAGCGGGGATACCCACCTGATGCAACGGAGTATCGTGGACTGATTGGATCTCTTCTCTATCTCACTGCAAGTAGACCGGACATAGCCTTTGCGGTTGGGGTATGTGCAAGATTTCGATCCTAATCCCAAGAAAACTCATCTGAGACGGCTAAGAAAATTCTTAGATATCTCAAAGGAACCTTGCAAGTAGGGTTATGGTACCCGGTGATGACAACTTTGAGCCGACAGTTATTCGATTCAGACTTTGGAGGATGTAAGATTGATAGAAAATCCACTTACGGAACTTGTCAATTCTTAGGCAACAAATTAATTTCTTGGTTATCTAAGAAGCAGACATCTGTTGCCACCTCCACAATCGAAGTGAATACATGGCGGTGGAAGTTGTTGTTCTCAACTCCTCTGGATTAGTCAACGACTTAGAGATTATAATATTCAAACATCATTGTTCCTATTTCTTGTGATAGTAATAGTGCAATAGCAATGACTTACAATCCTCGTTTCTACATTCTAGATGTAAGCATATAGATATTAGGCATCATTTCATTAGGGATCATATTGAGAAGAATGACATTAGGATTGAGAAAATTGCCCTTTGAATCACAAAGAGTCGACATTCTTACAAAACCATTAGTGAGTCTAGGTTTAAAGAAATGTGCTTAGAATTAGGATTACTTGATGCATCTTTAGCTGGTTTCTAATTTGTGTGCATCTGTTTTCTTATTTCGATCTTTTCTTTAAATTAATGCCTAGAAAGAATTATCGAGACTAGATATGTGTCAAAGAACAATCGGGTAGCTGATATCATTGATCTCCTTTTAGGAATCAAGAATCAAGGATTAGTCATATTGACCTTATACGAATTGATAATTACTTGTCCGACATTGAGTAAATCGACAAGGACACAATAGTCACCGATCTCCTCAAGAAAACAGATGAATATTTGCATTCTATCTGGTTTACCTTAAGCTTCTCGATGGTTTCTTTTGAGTATATGTCTTTGCGAGGAACAGTCACGAGATCATCTTTGTTTCATTTCTTCTTAATCAAATTCCTTATTAACGTTATTTTTGTCCCTAAATAAACTGCATTTTTCAAAATGGATGAACAACCTAGTTTTAGAAAAATTAAGTCTCGAGTCTGTTTAGTTAAACTCGTTTTAAAACCGCTAAAAAGTTACATCTAAGCCTTGGTTTTCGAGAATCGAGACGAGTTACTTTATCGATGACTTTTCAAACCCATCTGTTTTTTTTAACTAATCTGCTTTTCAAACTCATCGATTTACAAACCCTTAGCCGAAGTAAGGTAACCCTAGGTGACGTCAGTATACTTACTTCTCTGCATAAAGTAACCTACATCTATCAAATCAACAAATCTATAAAGTAACTATTTACGCATTCCAAAGGCGATTAACATCCACACGCTGAATCCTAATCGCTTATCTTAGTTTTTAACCGTTGATTAATACTCATTAAAAACTTTTTGAATAAATGGCCAAGATTAATTCAAGTTTTCAAAAATGGCGGTTTCTCTTTCCAATCTATTCCCCTATAAATACATCTTCTTCTCCAAAATCATTCTTTTCACTTTCGAGAAAATCTCAAAACTCTCTGCAAATTTTCTCAAACTCTTTCTAAATCGGTATATGAGCACTTACGTGAGAGGAATAACATCAACAATGGTGGATGTGCATAATGAAACCTACACTAAGAAGGTGAAGTCTGAGATGTATGTCGACTTCGACACTACCACCGATGGAGAATCCAGGAAATTTTGTCCTTATTGGAGAGGGCTGGATTGAGGACTTTTTGCTCCAAGAAATCCCCTTCCAATAAGACATTGGATATGAGAGGTTTAGAGTTCTATGTCAATGGGACATACGAACATGGGGTTTTCGAACCGGGGTATATGGAGAGGTCTTGACTGCTTTCTCCCGCGGAGGTGGCCATAATTTTTATACAAGCGGTGAGGAGTGAACCCCTCACCTACAAATCTGATGAATTGGTAGAATTATTTGAGATGATTGCCCAGAATTCTATGAAGGATCGCCGATTGGAGTTAAAGAAGAAGATGCTCCGACGACAATATCGCCTTCGATGACCATTGTCACGAAGGTGATACTTGGAGAACAGAGCTCTCACGATGGGCTGACCGGACTGCACTGCGTTATGAGAACGATTTTGGATGGAGTACGAGCCAACTAGGCTGGTCTGATACATTCTTGGATAAGCTGGAGAGGGAAAGAAAGCGTCTGGAGGTGGTGAATGGGAAATGGCGGCGAAGTCGATCACCGATCTTTTTAACAAAGTGGATCGTGATCATGGAGGACTTCTTTGTCGGCCGAGATCAATTGGTCAAACGGGTCCGAGTTTACACAAAGCGAAGGGATTGACCAAGGATGAGCCACTAGGGGCTCCAGTGGTCCCGATGATGGTGGAGCCGAGGTAGGAGTTCGAGGCTCAGTGAAGAAGAAGGCCGAGGAGGAAGAGGAAGAAGGCGAGGAGGAAGAGGAAGAAGATGTGGAGGCAGAGCTGCACTGCTGTGAGCTCAGTGAGGTGAGCACCGATGAAGGCTGAAGGAGAAGGCACCAAGGAGGCGGAGGTTGGTGAAAACCTCGAGTTGGGTGGATCATCTGGCGATCAGCCGACTCTTCTTCCTGAGGAAGTGTCCACGCTGCAAATTGCATCTCGGGTGGTCCAACCGGAGGAGGTCCAGAAATCGGTTCGTAAGGACCCCCTCCCCGGTCGTGGTCGTACATTTCTCCCCCTCCCCATCTCCAACCCAAACCGGCAATGAAGAGGTGTCCCAGTGGCACCTCGAGCCTCTGAAACAGCCTACTCCCGAAATTGTCCAAATTCCAACCTCATCTTCTCTCCCCCAAACTCAAACCTCATCTCCTCCACCATCCCCATCTCATATCTTGTCCTTCCTCTCTGGACCCGGATTCGCCCCAACCCCATCTCCATATCTCCACCAGCCTTACCCACAACTTCTCAACCCCAACTCACTTTACCCCAAACACTCCCATCTCCTCCACCTACCACTTCACAAATCCCACCTTTACCATCATCACCCCCACCGTAAATCCCACCCCCACCATCGACAGCCCCACCTCATCTACCCCACCGAACCTCCTCATGTGGATACCTTAAATAACTTTGGGGATATTCCCATGAGCTCCCCTAGTCCAACTTCTCCCACCACCTCTTCCTCATCCGAATCGAGGGAGAGGACAGACCATTCTTGCCATCTCCTCTGCTTTTGAACAACTCCACAGCAAAATTATTTCCCAAGTTCGAGGAGGATGATGGAGAAGAAAACACGAAAGGTGATTCGGCGATCCACGAGATACCATGCTCGCCAACATGCAGATTCCGAGGTCAACATGACCGAGAAATTTATCGGCCAATCTCAGCCTTCTTTGTTGGATCCCGGCTGAGTGCGCTTGAGGAGGAGGTCAAGGCACTAAAAGAGAGAAAACAGTGGCGACAACGAAATCGTGGTCTCAACACTCACATCGATCGAGCGATTTGAGAAGACGTTGTGCAGCAATAGAGGCCCGACTTGATCTATCAAAGATGAAGTTAAAAAGGGGAAGGGTGAGAGCAGAATGGAAACCCTCACGGTGGTGTCATGTCATTAAGCGACAAGCTTGATACAAAGGCGGAACACGGTGAGTTGGAGGCAGCCAAGGTGGAAATTAAAATCAAATCGAGATGAATTGGCTGCCTTGCAACTAAGGGTAACCCAGATTGAAGAGGCCATCCGAGAGGATGAGGAGAAGAGAAAGAAGGAGGAAGAAGAGAAGACAGAGAAGGCTGCTGGCTCGCATGAAAGAGTCTCCGAGGAACCGGAGCCCAAGGGCAAAGGTAAAGGAAAGCAGCGGCGGCCGGTAGAAGTCTCCATCAGCCGAGCGAGATGATCAGCCCCGGATCACCTGGCGCAAAGAGAAAGGAACCAGACTTCTCCAACTTATCAGTGAGCAGATCGAAGAATCGGTCTTGAGAAGGAGATGTTTGAAAAGAGAGAGAAGAAGAGGCTGAAGAAAATGGGGAAGGCTGAGCTGAAGTGGGACAGGATACTCGGAAGTGGGTATCCAAAGCTGCAAATGAAGGGACTTCCGCCTGTCCATCGCACTACAGACTCCTCCGAAGATGGTATCGTGGAAATACACCAAATAATACAAAAGCAAGCCCTGGATGCCAAATGGATGTATTCTTGGTACATCTTGAAGGCATCACCATCTGGAGCAGCCAACGAAGACATCGGTGGCATTAATGGATGGAGAAGGAGGACGCCGATCTTTATGGGAAGGCTGCTCGATGAGGCACATAATGTGTTCAATCTGCGATACGATCGCACCGGCCTATGAGAAGGTCACCCCCAAGCTGAAAGAAGACGGTTCTCCCGATGCGGAATGGGTCGAAACGATTGTGGCCAAAGCGAGAAAGGGAATCCGAGCTCACGGATGAGAGTGATACAAGCGGCTTAGAGCAAGGATTTTCACCGCTAAACATTCCGTAGGTCGACCGATGGGGAATCGATAGAACAGGATTTTTCTTTCCTTATCTTTTATATTCTATCAGTTCTCTTATTTTGTAATCAGTAAATTTTTGTGAATGAATATATTCGGACTTATGTGAGTTATGTGTATTAGTTTCTTTAAAAAAATTTTTTTAAAATTCGTTTAAAATTTTTCTAAGTATAAATCATCCGAGAATTTCATATCTCGAGTGTTAAAAATTTTTTTCTTAAATTTTTTTAATTCTCTAAGTACTTCTAAAAGAGTCTAAAAGACTTATTTTTTTATGTCTTGAATGTGAATGAATCATTTGAAGTGTGAAAATGTGCTTTGACTTACCTATCTGATTGATTTAACTAAATCTAGTACTAACTTCAGCTATGAGTATGTTTCTTTATTATAGGTTTTAAATTCATCAAAAAGGGGGAAATTGTTGAATCAAGAAGTTTTGATGAGTTAAAAGTAGCTCAGATCGATCACCCAACCTGAAGAACAGCAGAGAATAAGTTTATAAGATAAGGCGATCGAGACGAGGTCGGACACCGACCTAGTCACCGAGGTCTAATAGCATGCTAGTCATCGAAGACAAGCTCAAACCTAGTCATCTGCGGGAGACAAACATGAAGAGCTCGACGAGGTCAAAATAAGCCGAGTAGAATAAGAAATGCGAGTTTTCACCAAGTCAATTTGCGGATGAGTAGGAAGAATCGGTGAGGTCAAAAGCGCTTTTCTAGATTAAGTTTGTTAAGCGAGTTTCAAGTTTGTTAGAACTAACTAACAAACTAACTGTCTTTTCAGACTTATAAATAGGACTAGATTTTATTTTTCAATATACTTTTGCAAATTTAATTTTTCACACTAATCTCTACTCGATTTCAATCACAATCTTTTCACAAGTATTTCAAGAGAGTTTTCAAAAGTTCTAAGTGTTTTTAGAACACTTTTCTTGTAATCTTCAAAATCCATTGTTCACCGTAATAGTTAGGTTTTAGAAAAGGATTTAGGAGATTGAAGACTTGAAGATTTGTACAAGTTGTAAGTTGTAAGTTGAAAGTGAGAAAGTAAGTAGTAAGCGAGTCCCTTCTTGATTGGAGAAGGAGAGTGGATGTAGGATTATTAAAATCCGAACCACTATAAATTACAGTGTTATTTCTTGCTTTCTTTAATTTCTCGTTCAAATTACAATATTGTTAATTCAAGATTAAAGTTCAGAATCTTAACTAAAATCTGAATATCAACCTTGCTTTTGATCTTGTTAAAAGTTGAGTTATCAATTATATTCCGTGTGTTTAATCGATATTTTGAATTGATTTTGAAAGATTTGAAAAATCTACAAAATCTATTCAAACCCCCTTTCTAGATTTTGTTCTAGGAAGCTAACTCAAGGTTTTAATCAACTAAACATTCCGGGACCAACAATTAGATTGTTAATTGCTTTCTTAGATTTTCTACCCATGGATTTTGCTTGTAGCACCATGGGCTAATGGCTTTGTGCTTGGGATAATTGAAATTAGGGATGAAGTGATTGCCTCATGCTATGATTGTTGATATTTGTGATCAATTAAATTAGCTTGCTTCCTAATTGTGATTCTTAATTGTGCTTCATGAAAAATTATCTCTTTTGATTAATAGTTGATCACCCTAGCAATAGGCGAGAGTTGAGCTAACGTGATTAGGTGTTAATCGGGTTTCAATTTTGCATGATTGTATGAATTGGGGACTTCTACATTGAGAGATGGGAAGAACTAAGGATACTCACATTAGGCATTGTGATATTAATGGAGTGATTAATTTCATGATGGTTTATGCTTTCTAATTTGATTGATTTGCATTTGGATACAATCATAGCTTGTTAATCATGGATTCCTTGATGGAGATTATCCCTTGCACCCAATTCCCCATTGATTTTAGTATATTTGATCTTGCATATTAGGTGTTTGATAGATTGTTTGCATAATCTTGCCATTTAATTTCTTGCATTTTTGTAGAGATTTTAGTCCAAAAACTTGTTGCAAATTTAGCCATTTAGAACTCTTATCCTTGAATTTCATTTGCATACTTTCTCCCTTAGGTTCGATATTTTGTTGATTGGTCTTAATAACTCTTACCCTATACACTCCAATCAATGGTACCCATCTGTCACATACCGGGAGGCCATTGCGAGAATATTCAACACATTAATGGAATGAGTGAACCCACCGAATTACAAAGAGGATGTCCGGGAGGAGTCTTTTGATTTAGTGGCTCGGGTGACAAATAGGGGAACGAGAAGGGACTTGAAGAAGAATTTGTTGAGAAGAAAATTTCGACTTCTGATGACAATTATGACAAAGTCAATTCAGGTGATCGAGTTCACACGATGGGTTGTCAAAACCCGATTGTGTTGTATGCGAGCGATCATTGATGGAGTTCAAATCAACTGGGTGGATTTCTTGATTAAAAGGTCAAGGAGGAAAAGCAGAGGTTGACGTATGATCCCATCACCAGAGAATGGACCACTCTCACTACAATAAGCCTATTTAATAAGATTACTTGTATTGATTGAAAGCATGAACAAGGTGGTAGATTTGGGTGTGGGAACGAAGAAATTTTCTAGACTAAAGGGGGATTTTGTCCAAAATGGAGAAGATTGGGGAGTGCCTGATTCGGATGACGAATCGGATGAGGCTCGTGATCGAGGGTGGCAACAGGAAGAGGCAGAAGGAGACTAGCCTGGCCGAGCCCGAGGCTGCTCCCATAGTTGAAGTTAAGGAGGTTCCCTCGAAGCGGCTCAAGGCGAGGAACAGCTGAGGTTCCTCTTCGCAGGAGGTTGAGAAGGAAATCGAAGGCATCCAAGAGTCGGAGATCCAGATCATCCGGATCATCCGATGAGGGGTCTTCACGAGCAGAGGAGGTGGAGCAGCGGCAGCAGACAACTTTACCGGCAGAGGAGGTGCGATTCTTCAAATCGCAGTGAAGTGAGCTAATTTGAGGTGTCTCCATGCCCTGCTAGGAAGCTGCTCTATCCCTATTAGGGAGGAAGGTACCAACTCATCCCTCTCTATCACTTCCCTATCCCCGCTTTGCAATGAAGAGGTGTGCCGGCTGGCACCTCGAGCCTCCGAAATAGCCACGATTGCCCATATCACCCAAACATCAACCCTAACCCAGATCCTAACCTCCACCTCACCGACCAAACCACACTACTCACCCCATCTACAAATCAACCCACATCATCCCCCACCCAACAAACTCCATCTTCACCTGCTCAAACCCCATCTACTCAACCATCACCTACTCCCACTCCACTTTCTCAAACCCAATCTACTCCTCCCACAAACTCAAACCACCCCACTCCCTCAAGTCCAATCAACACCTCTCCCAAGTCCTTCTTATTCCTTTCTCCAAAACATACAGATTCGCTCCCCTTCCCCTCCACCACCCTCTCAAAAACCACAAACCCCTCCTCATCCGAGTCCTCATTTAAGGATGACGATAGTGTCTGAGTCCAGCATTTGCCTTCTCTTCGATCTATACTATGATTGAAAAGAAGATGAAGCCTGCCTTCTCAAAAAAGATGAAGAAGAAGACGAAGAGGATGGTCAAAGCTATGACGGAGACAATGATAGCAAGCATGAGGGAAGTCGAGGTAAATTTAATCGACAAAATAACTTCCTTGACTAACTCTGTCTTGGCCGAGAAAGTGAAGGCACCTGGAGGAGGAGGTGCAAGGGCTAAAAAATAAAGTGAAAGAGTACAATGCCATGGTGGTAGATGAGCTGGCCACTGGACAAGTCTCGACTTGAGTGAAATGCTCAGATCTAAACACAAAGCCGAAAGACTTGTCCGATGAAGTTAAAAAGGGAGAAAAGGAGGAGGAAGAAAGAAGACAAGCCCTCACAAATTGCAATTGAGGAGACGAGGAAAGAGCTCAAGACTAAGGCTAGCGCAGCTGATCTCGTGGCAGCCAAGGAGGATGTACGAATTAAGTCTCGATGAATTGGCTACTCTCCACCGAGGGTGAGTCGGATCGAGGAGGCGATGAGGGAAGACGAGCAGAGGAGGAAGAAGGAGGAGGAGGAAAGGCGGAGAGACTCTTGGCCGAGTTAAAAGAATTCGAACAAGTTTAGGCCAAGAGTAAGGGAAAGAAGGTAGCGGTGATGAGCCAAGATCACCGATATAAGCATGAAGGCTGCTACCAATGGCAAGGGTAAGAGAGAAGCTGACTTCTCAAATCTTTCCGAAGAACAGATCAAGAGAATTCGAAGAGATAAAGAGTTCTTTGGAAAGAAAGAGAAGAGGAGGCTGAAGAAGCCGGAGAAAGATTCAAAAATCACCTGGAGGCGAACGAAAGAAAATGGCCGGTGAAAGGCCAAGGTGATGAGAACTTCAGGCCATACCACACCACCTCTGCTCCTCCTAAGATCGCTTTGTTGGAACCACCGGATCACCGACTCTATATTATTATCAAATTCGGGATCATATGTATGAAACAAGCAGCGAAAAGGAATCATACATGTTCACCTTAATAGGTGAAGACGAACCGATTCTAAGGTCGAATCGCCGATCAAGGATGAACCACGAACCTCACGATCTTACGCCGTATTCCTATCCCTTTCCCTTGGACGTCGTGTGGGCGACGATCTTCCAAGGGAGTCGAATTTGCCTCCTCTTTTCTTACGTTTTTTTCCACACATCCGGGAGGGTCTCAAGTAGGGTTTATTTATAGGCTACAATAGGGACCCTAAGGAGGAATTAGGGTTGGGCCTCCCGATGGGCCTAGGCGTCCCGTGTTCACTCCGAACACTCCACTTTATAACTCGATCCACTTAAGAGTTATAATTGAACTACCGTCCTAATCCCATATTACAATATGGGCTCCTTTATTATGTGTACGTTTATTTCCCGTGTTTAAGATATCGAATGTCCATAAATTAAATAAGTTACTAACAACTTAATTAATTTACATCTAATTCCACGAGTAGTACCACTCATCTTTATTATCATGTCGGATTAAATCCACCTGCCGGGGTTTACATGATAATCTTTATGAAGCTCCTCAAGGGGACATCATCATCCTAAATAATTAGGGCATGGATTCCTTCTATAATCAACAACACACCATATAAATAGTGTTATCTCCCACTTCACTGAGCCTATTCATTTAATAAATCTCACCCATTGAAAAATTAAAGAAACAAACACCGAGTACATGTGCCCGATATTATATAGGGATTAAGAAGCCGTACATCCATAATAACGAGAGGTCTTATTCTTTTATATAGTCGGTATAAATTGAACAACCTCATATGGTCTTGCTCAATACATACAAAATGTACTAGTGTAACTTTATAGTCAAGACAGGACTAATACCAAATTACACCACAACCGTTCCAATGGTTTGTCCAAATCCATCTTACACAAATCTCTCTTTTCACCAGTCTAACTCCGTGTGAGCTATTATTTATAATCTATAAGGAACTGATAGCATGATCTTACGTGTGACACCACACACTATATTATCTACAATATAGACTAATCCGGACAAAAATAATGATATATGTAACAATCATAAAAAGCAAGTAATTTGATCATAATGAATCTCATATAAAAAAATTTTCATACAAAAAGCTAGGCTTATAGTATACATCCTAACAAGCTTGTGGTCAATACGCTAAGGAGTACAAAGACAAGAACCTGGATGTAATGTGGATGTACTTCCTCGGCACATCCTCAAAGCTCCAGGCCACTCGGCGAGGATCCGCACCTAGCATGGCATGAATGGATAGAGAAGGTAGATGAAGACTTCTATCGTCGGCCGCTCATTGAAGCCGATGTGGAGTTCAACGTCAACTTGATCGCCCGGCCTTCGAGTTTGCGGTTCTAGCCAAGAAAGTCGATAAGACTCTTGACCTAGACTAGGTCAAGGGAATCGTACAAAGGGCGGAGACCGAGTCTAGATTCACTCGGGAGGAAGACTTGAAGCTGCTAAAGAGGAGAGTCTTTGGTAGGTGATGGTGCCCGAATCGCACCGATGGGGAATTTAGATAAGAGCATAATCTTTTTCTATCTTTTGATTATCTAAGTGCTCCAATCAGTAAAGTGTAATTTCTATCTCATTAAATATATGAGATGTTTTGAACTTATCTGATGTTTTATGATTTATGTTTTATTTACTTTAAGAAGTTCAAAATTTTATAAGTCTTAAAAACTTAAAATTTTTTAAGAAATTTTTCTAAGTGATGATAATCGATGAATGTTTTAAACTTGAAAATTTTTCTTAAATTTCTCGTAAAAAATTTTCTAAGTATGGAAATTATCTAAGTGTGAATATTTTCTTAAGAATGAATTGGTGCTCTTATGTGAATTTATCCGAGTGAAAGGTGCTTATGTGCTAAGAATGCTTATACGATTATCTTGAATAACATTGACTAACACCAAATGTGAGTTTGCTTCTTTCTTGTAGTTTTAACTTCATCAAAAAGGGGGAAATTGTTAGATCGTGTTTTTAGTTTTGATGAGTTAAAGTGTATAGACTAGAACAAGCTGATAAGATGACCATCCGAGTTTGTATAGAACAGTGATGAAGTAAGCATTAGTACTAGGCCGATCGAGACTAGGTAAAGCTAATTAAGTCACCGAGGTCGGGAAGAAGAAGGTCATCCGAAGACAGTCTTGAAGAAGTCATCTGTTGGAGAGAATAATGAAGAGTTCAAGACGAGGTCAAGAACAAATTAAGTAGAATAAGAAAGGCGAGGTTTTGACCAAGTCACAGCAGACGACTAACTCAAGATCACTTAGGTCAAGACGGTTTTAAAGATAAGTTTGTTAAGCGGTTGTTAAGTTTGTTACAACAAACTAACCGTCTTACTGAGCTTATAAATAAGAGTAAGCACAGTTCTTAGAAGAACTCTTAGCACTCATAACTCGATATTCACATTTTTCGATAAGCACTCACAAGCTTTCGAAAGATTTCAAAATTTTCTAAGTGTTTAAAGAACAATTCTCTGTATATCTTCAAACACATTATGCACCGTATTTTTTGATTTTACGGATAGATTGTTAGTTCGAGGATAGATTAAGGACGAAGATCGTCAACCACCGTAATTGTAATCATCGGTGAGTAAGTAAGTAAGTATGTGAGTTGAGTCCCTTCTTCAAGTTGAAGAAGGAGAGTGGATGTAGGATCATTTGATCGAACCACTATAAATCCTTTGTCATCTACTTTCTCGCATTTATCTCTGTTGATAATCTGTTGTTCAAATTTATTTGTTCGCTTTTAAATCTTATTTCAAAGATTGAGTTTAAAATCAAGCTTTCCATTGTTCATCTTTGATAATCTGAATTAATAATCTGAATTTTGCAAAAGATTCGTATAATCTATTCAACACCCCTCCCCCTTCTAGATTATCTCTAGAATTTTCACTTGTTTTCACTAAATACTTAATCTAGGGACCAACATTTTCTTATACAAGAAAAATGTGACGATGACCAAAATACGAGTTTCTTAAAAGAATTAGAATGAAAAAGGATTAAGTATTGTCAAAATAAGAAGTGATAAAGGTACAACATTCCTTAATTCACTTGTTGCTAACTATTGTACCGAGAATGGTATAGCTCACGAAACCTCACTGCAAGGACACCTCAACAAAATGGAGTTGTTGAAAGAAGAAAGCAGAACTCGAAAGAAGTCGCTAGGACAATGTTATCTCGAATTTCACACTCCACACAGGTTTTGGGCGAAGTCATTAATGTAGCCTGCTTTATTCAAAATAGATGCTAAATTGTTAAAGATAAGTGTAAAACCCCTAATGAGATATGGAAAGGAAGATCACCTAAAATTTCATATTTTCATATTTTTGGTTGCAAGTGTTTCATTCACAACAATGGAAAGTCTCAGCTAAAAACCTTTGATGCTAAAATTGTAGATGGGATATTCTT
Source organism: Paraleonurus japonicus (assembly GCA_030762865.1). Classification (NCBI taxonomy): domain Eukaryota; kingdom Viridiplantae; phylum Streptophyta; class Magnoliopsida; order Lamiales; family Lamiaceae; genus Paraleonurus; species Paraleonurus japonicus. The sequence continues at coordinate 27,761,970 of CM061060.1, forward strand.
AGGGTATTCCACCGTATCTAAAACATATAGAGTTTTCAACAAGACAACCTTGTGTGTGAAAGAAACACCGCATGTTGTATTTGATGAATCTACTTTTGAGTCTAAGGATACAGATGGCATCACAAAGGTTTCAGATGATATACAAAAGATGATTATTAAAAGATCAACTATGATGTTTTATGTACGAGAATCTAACTCGGACGAGGAAGAAGAATCGACTCAAACAAAGATAAAGATCCCGAAAATTCTTCCAAGACAGCTTGATCGACAACTACCCTACAAGACAATCACGAAGAAATTTATGAAGGTAACACGTAACCAATTGAAAAGGATATTTCAGACAAGTCTTCATCCTTGGTAAAAGACAAAGGTAAAAATATAATGAATTATCATCCAAATGAACAAATAATTGGAGATTTAGACTCTGGAGTCCAGACTAGGACACGGCTAAATCTAGATTGTATGTTCGATTGCTATGTTTCATTACTTGAACCTAAGTCGATTCTTTGAAACTCTAAGCGATTCCAATTGGATTAATGTCATGCAAGAAGAACTAAATCAGTTTCAAAGACAAGATGTGTGGGAGCTTGTTGAAAGGCCTCATCATCAAAAAGTCATTGGAACAAAGTGGTTCTTTAAAAACAAAAGGGATGAGAACAATATTGTGGTTAGAAATAAAGCCGAGACTAGTTGCACAAGGTTATTCGCAATCGAAGGGATTGATTACGATAAAACCTTTGCACTCGTAGCTTGTCCGGAAGCCTAGATTGTTCTTAGCCCGTGCCGCTTTTAACAGATTCACAGTATTTCAAATGATGTTAAATTAGCATTTCTAAATGGAATTTTAGCTGAAGAAGTTTATGTAGAGCAACCTCCGTGTTTTGTCAAAGGAGACAAGGTCTATATGCTTTGAGAAAAGCTCTATATGGACTTAAACAGGCTCCAAGAGCTTGGTATGACACCTAGTCCGATTTTCTCGATTCAAAACGGTTTTGTTAAGGGTAAAATTGATAGAAATCTTTTAAGAGAGGAATTTTATAATGATCTTTTATTAGTTCAAATATATGTAGATGATATTATATTTGGTTCAACTAATCTATCCTTGTGTTAAGAATTTAGTCATCTTATGAAGAATTATTCGAAATGTCAATGATGGGAGAGATGACATATTTCCTTGGATTACATGTCAAATAGACAAAGGAAGGGATCTTCATTAATCAAGCAAACTATGCAAAGGATCTTATAGAAAAGTTTGGAATAGGTACTAGTCGAGAGGCTAAGATACCTATGATGATAAACTTCTCCATGGATCCGCATTTGAGAAGGGGGAAGGCTGATCCAACCGAATACAAAGGGGCTTAATAGGTTCTTTATTATACTTAATTGTCGCAGACCTGATATTTCGTTTGCAATAGGTGTCTCATGCACGGTTTCAAGCTAATCCTAAAAAGAGTCATCTTGAAGCAGCCAAGAAGATTCTTAAGTTCTTAAAAGGTACAATAAATGTAGGACTGTGGTACCCAAATGACAATAATTTCGAGTTGTCCTGGATACTCTGTTGGTCCCAAATCGATCAAGTTTATATAAAAAGGGAAATCTAGAAAGGGGGATTGAATAGATTTCCAACCTACTCAATATTTGATTAGGGTGAATTATTACATGATTATTGTGTACTTAATTGTCTCAAGTTGATATAATTTTCATGTTAATTCACTATTATTTGGTCCAATTGAACTTAATTGTTTGATTTAATATTTTGAGTTTAAATTGCGGGTTTGAGGTAAACTTTGAGTGCAAATTGATGACATCTATTGTATTCAATTCAACGGATCAATTACATGGATAGAAAGAGGGCCAAGAGACGAGCGCAACGTAAAAAGAATCAAGTCATTCGGAGTTTGTATGAAGGAGATACGGTCGAACGAAGTTTAGACAATGGATAAACAAACCGATACACCCAAAACCGATACACCCATCAGATTGGTGAGTGCACCCACCCACTACACCCACAAATCTAGGTAGTGCACCCACCCACTACACCCACAAATCTAGGTAGTGCACCCACCATCTTCTTCCCCAAATCCACCATTACCGTCGCAACACCAAAATCACCCACAGCCTTCACAGCCTCAAACACACAATCGTCGCCGTCGACAATCACCTGCAACACCAATCACCACCGTGAGCACCTCCACCATCGCCATTCTCACCATTAACCACCATTGCCGACAACCCACACCAAAGACCGATCTCCCCGCACATAGTAGTCATCGTCGTAGCCATTCAAATGCAGCCGCCATCGCGTTGCGCTATTCTTCCGCCGTCGCAAATCGCCTAGCCACCGTCGTCAATCTCCAAGCACAAGCTTCGCATCGCCACCACCACACACGCCTCGTTCCAGCCCTTCCTCGACCATAGCCACGCCTACAACCGAGTCGAGGTGAAAATTCCCAAATCTTATAGAAAGTTTTTCAACTTTGTCGATTCAACCTCACCTCGACACCGCCTAAATCTCCCTCGGTCCGAGTTGAGCGGCGTTCATAGCAGCAAAAATCGCAATCACGCGTTCTAGCGAGGATTCCTTTTCCTTATTTTGGCTAATTGGAGCGTGACACGCTGGAGGGAATAAACTTACCATATTACTTGATTTTTATCAGATTTTAAAAGGGGATTTCAGCGTGAAAAAGAAGAAGAAGATAGCGGCGAGATTTGGCGTAGATCATTTTTCAGCGCAAATTAGAAGAAGAGAAATAGAGAAAAATAGGGTTCAATTCCTACACACACTTTTACACACACATAGATAGATTTTGTATTTCTTCTCTAATTTTGATGATCAAAGGATGGTTTCTTAATGTTTGGATGCTACTTGGGTGATATTTTACCATTAATTTCAATTTTGTTGGCCAAATTTCTTGTAATGATTTTTTTTTATTTTATTAATATTATGGGTTTAATTTATTTCATCATGTTTGGCTAATTCCTTAGTGCTAGGGTGTTTTGATGCTTATGGGTGATTGATTTTGTGTTGAATTCTTATGGGTAATTTTGATTGTTAATTAATTGACTGGATTGATGAGGTTTGAATGATCTATTTGCTTAATTGTGCTCTAATTCCATGCTTAGTTGTTTAATTATTGCAAGGAGACTTGGGTAGTTTTAATGACTCATTTGGGTAAGGGGGTTTAATTAAGTAATTATAGTTAATATTGGTTTAATACAAGGAGACTTGATTAATACCATTAGAAATACATCAATTCCACACTAGTTTCTTAGACGAATAATTAGGTAATTAGTGAGCAGACAAAAGCAAGAAACCTTAGTAGCGAAGGGGGCACGCTTAGGAAACTTATTGACTTGTGTTATCGCCCGGAGGAAATGGTACTTCGTCCTATCAACCTTTCGTGCTTAATTTGTAGCGTAATTCCTAGGCTTACCAAGTACGGGATTATGTTTGCTTAAAAGATTGCTCTTATTAATTGATTGACATGATAAATGCTCATTTGAATTCGTTGCATATTTGATCTCCATTTGTTGATAAGCACCCGAGCACATCTTTATTATTGATTGCATCTCGTTGCTAGTTAATTTTGTTGATTGCTTTAATTAATTGCTGCTTGAATCTTATTAATCTTGTTGAATGGTTTGTGCTACAATTATGATTAAACTAGTAAATTTAGGGTTATCTCCCACTCGATTCCCACGGATCGATAATTTAACCGGTAACTTACTGGCTACACAATCCCTTTACACTTGAAGGGTGAGTGTTTGCTTTTAAGCCTATCAAGTTTTGGCGCCATTCTTTGGGGAATCGGTTGTTTGAGATAACTTAGATTGAAAGTTGAAAATGATTGATAGTGTTTTTTATTTTATTTGTTTTGTTTGTCTTGTTTTAGCTTGTCTTGAGAGGATTTTGATACTTAGAGTTTGTTCTATGTGTGAATGAACACAAGACAAATGGGTGTTGAACCAATACCTATTGACTTGGAGATCGAAGCAATCGCTAGAAGGAGAAACCGGGAGAGAAATCGTCGAAGGGATCAAGCTTGAGCAAGAGCAAGAGAATGTGAGATGGAAAACAACGACCAAGATGTGGTCGAAAGGAGAGAGAATCAAAGAGAAAGGCCTATTAGGGAGTATTTTGAGCCTCCCGTCCAACTCCACTATGATGGGATTGCACGCCCACCATTGGCGGCAAATAATTTTGAAATCAAGCCGGCCTGGCTACGCATTCTTCAAAGCAAGTAATTCGGTGGAGACCCAAAGGAGGATCCCAATCGCCATATTGCCCAATTTCTTGAGTATGCCGACACGGTGAAGATGAATGAAGTGACCGAAGATGCATGAATAGCCTCGCCTCTTTACATTTACTCTTAGAGACCGGGCTAAGGATTGGATTGCCTCTCTTCCACGAGATAGCTTGGATTCTTGGGAAGCTTTGAGCAAGAGATTCTTATTGAAGTTCTTTCCACCTTCAATGACCCTCCAATGCAAGTCATTGATTGCTCAATTCCGCCAATTGGAAGATGAGAATATGCATAAAGCTTGGGAACGATTCAATAGCCTACTTAGAAAATGCGATCAACACGGTTTTGTAGATGAGAAAATCGTGAGTTTCTTCTATTATGGGCTTGATCCTCCATCTCGGAGAATACTTGACTCAAGTGCGGGGGATCACTCTTTGACAAATCGGGAAGAGAAGTTAAAAGTTGATCGAGAACATAGCTTGCAACACCGCAAGTTAGCCAACCGAAAGAAGGGGCCATTTTAAAATTGCTTAAGTTGGAGAGAATGAGACATTGATGATGCTATCCGAAGTGGTGCAAAAGTTGTCTACAAAAGTGGATGGAATTGTAGAGAGTGGCATGAGAAGTGGAATAAGAGGTGGCAATGAAGCTCCACAAATGATTGATCAAGTGGAGGAAGCAAACTACATGGGAAAACCACCTTTCCAACAAAATTTCCAATGTAACAATTTATTTCCAAATCAATCTCACCACCAAAACTACCCAAACCGTTATCCAAACAATCCTCCACATAATTCCCACTATCAAAACCAACCCACACATCCTCCTTACCAAGCAAACAATCCTCCCTACAACCTCAATTTCAAGAAACACGAGAATTTCTCATATGCCAACCAAAAGACGGCCATTACTCTACCTCCCGGATTTGATCCAGTGCTCGTGCACCAAATAATGAAGGGAAGTCAAACCTTGATGATTTGCTTACAAGTTTCATGGGATCTCAAAATCAAAAGATGGAAAAGATGGAGAATATTGTGAGCTCATTGTCCAACCAAGTCAAAAATCTTGAATTCTAAATTGGGCAAGTAGCATCCTCAAGTGGAGGAAATCAAAGAGGAAAGTTCCCATCAACAACGGAAGTGAACCCGAAAGAGCATTGCATGACAATCTAATTGAGGAGTGCAACACAATATGAAGGGCCACCAATGTCAAATAAGGAAGAGGAGAAAGAGAATGGGGGTGAAGAAGTCAAAGAAGGAGGTGATTTTGAGATGGTGGATGCTCAAGAGACTCTAGAAGAGCAAGACGAGGCTAAGGATGAGAAAGTGGAAGACAAAGAAAAAGGATAAAAGAATGAAGAAAGGGTGCCCTAGTGGAAGAAGGCTAGAGGGCTAAGGAAAGAGAAGGAACAAAAAGAGCTAAAAGGAGCTAATGTTGAGCGTGATGGATGGGGAGTTCCCGAAACCTATGTCCCTCCACCATTTCCTCAACGATTTATGAAGCAAAAGCTTGATGAAAAGTTCTCTAAGTTCCTTGAGATTTTCAAGAAGGTGACCATTGATGTGCCTTTGTTGGAGGCACTTGAAGAGATGCCTACATATGCAAAGTTTTTGAAGGACTTAGTCTCAAAGAGAAGAAAATTTGATGAAGTGGAGATGATGAGCCTATCAATGGAGTGTAGTGCACTTTTGCAAAGGAAGCTACCTCAAAAGAAGAAAGACCCGGAGAGTTTTACTCTCATGTGTGAATTGAGCAACAAAGAAAAGAGGAAGGCATTATGTGACTTGGGTGCAAGCATCAACCTTATGTCTTTGTCTATCTTCAACCGGTTAGATATTGGAGAGATGAATCCCACTTCCATGACACTTCAACTCGCGGACATATCCTATACTTATCCAAGTGGGATTGTGGAAGATGTGCTAGTAAAGATAGACAAGCTTGTCTTCCCGGCCGATTTTGTTGTGTTGGACATGGAGGAGGATGATAAAGTGTCGTTGATTCTAGGGAGACCATTCCTAGCAACCGCAAGGGCGGTAGTGGACATATTCTCGGGCAAGATCACTTTGAAGATGGATAAGGAGGAGCTCACATTTGACATATATGAGGCCATGAAACATCCCAACGAAGAAGGGGAGTGCAAGAGCATTGACATTATGGATGAGTGTGTCAACGAAAATATTGAGAAATCTCTTGACCCTTACTTTTCTAGTGTCTTTTATAATCCTCTATTTGGTTTAGATGTTTCTTATTTTGATGATAGAAACTCCACAAGAGAGAGGCAAAGCATCTATGGGAAAGGAAAGCTCAAATTCTACCACTCCATGAGCCCGTGCAAGGAGTTGTGCCCGAGGAAAAGAAAGAAGGTCTTAAGCACTCCGGAGCACTTGAAGTATGCTTATCTTAAGGAAGGTAACAAGTATCCGGTTATAGTTGCTTCTTCTTTGAATGATCATGAGTTGTGTGCATTGTTAGAGGTCCTTATGAAGCATAAAAGTGTCTTAGGTTGGTCCATTCATGATATTAAGGGCATTAATACATCTATTTGCATGCATTGCATTCACCTTGAGAAGGATAGGAAGCCTATAGTGCAACCCCAACGTCGTGTGAACCCCGTGATTGAAGAAGTCATTAGGAAAGAAATTATAAAATTCTTAGATGTTAGGATGATTTTTCCTATTTCAGATAGTGAGTGGGTGTCACCATTGCATGTAGTGTCCAAAAGGGGGATGACTGTAGTAAAGAGTGAGAAAGATGAACTAGTAACTACTTGGCTTGCCACCGGGTGGAGAGTATGCGTCGATTATAGAGAGTTGAACAAGGCCACTTGTAAGGATCATTTCCCTTTACCATTCATGGACCAAATGCTTGATAGACTTAGTGGTTTCTCACACTATTGCTTCTTAGATGGTTACTTCGGTTACAATTAGATCATGATTGCACCAGAGGACCAAGAGAAGACATTATTCACATCATCATATGGTATATTTGCATGGAGAAGGATGTCATTTGGGCTTTGTAATGCCCCAACAACTTTTCAATGTTGCATGATGTCAATTTTTCATGGTTTGATTGAGAACATAATGGAGGTTTTCATGGATGACTTTTCTGTCTTTGGTGAATCTTTTATTGCATGCTTGCATAATCTTGATATTATTTTACAACGATGTGAGGAAACTAACCTTGTCTTGAATTAGGAGAAATGTCATTTTATGGTGAATGAAGGGATCATTTTAGGGCATCACATCTCATCAAAAGGACTCCAAGTGGACAAAGCTGAAGTGGTGGCTATTAAAAGACTCCCACCACCTTCAAGTGAGAAAGGAATTCTGTCTTTCCTAGTCCACGCGGGATTCTACCGCCGTTTCATCAAGGACTTTCCTAAACTTTCTAAACCTCCTTCTAAATTGCTTGAAAAGGATATTCCCTTTAATTTTAATGAAGAGTGTTTGTTGTCTTTCAGGTCTCTTAAGGAAGCTTTGATATCATCTCCTATTTTGGTGAGCCCGGATTGGAATGAGTCGTTCGTCCTTATGTGCGAAGCGAGCAATTTTGCTATGGGAGTAGTATTGGGCCAAGTGAGAGAGAGAGTTTTTCGAGCCATCTACTACGTCTTCAAAACCTTCAATTCCACACAAGCCAACTACTCTACCACCGAGAAGGAGCTCTTTGTCGTAGTCTATGCCATAGATAAGTTTGGTCCTTATTTGATAGGGGAAAACGATCATCTACACGGATCACGCGGCTATTCGCTACCTTATGACCAAGAAGGATGCCAAACCACGCTTAATTCGGTGGGTCTTATTGTTGCAAGAGTTCAACATAGAGATTCGTGATAAAAAAGGGTAGTGAGAATATCATAGGTGACCACTTGTCGAGAATTGAGAGGGAGAAAGAGGCTATAGAAGAAGATGGTGAGGTGAAGGAAGAATTCCCGGATGAAAAGCTATTTATGATTGAAGAGTTTAGTATGGTGGAGCATGATCCAATGAAGGGAGCAAATGGGTATATTCCATGGTATGCGGATTTTGCCAACTACCTAGCTTGTGGGAGGTTCCGTAGTGAGATGTCTTCTTATTCCAAGAAGAAGTTCTTGAAGGATGTGAGAAGCTTCATATGAGAGGATCCATTCCTTTTCAAAAGGGGGTTGGATTCAATCATTAGAAGATGTGTACCCGAAGGGGAGGTAGAAGAGATCTTATGGCATTGTCACTCTATGCCAAGTGGAGGCCATTTTGGTGGATCAAAAATGGGGATGAAGGTGCTCCAATCGGGGTTTTATTGGCCAATAATCTTCAAAGATAGCGAGGCTTTTGTGGCAAGATGCGACCGTTGTCAAAGGATGGGGTCTATCACGAAGAGGGACGAGATGCCTATGACTATCTTCATTGAGGTTGAGCTATTTGATGTTTGGGGATTGGACTTCATGGGTCCGTTTCCACAATCTTTTGGATACCTTTACATCTTGGTGGGGGTGGACTACGTTTCAAAGTGGGTGGAAGGTATCCCAACAAAGACCAATGACTCGAAGGTAGTCATACAATTTCTTAAGAAGAATATATTTTCTCGTTTTGGTGTGCCTAGAGCCTTGATAAGTGATGGTGGTTCACACGTTGTGAACAAATGGATGGAGAAGCTACTTGAGAGATATGGAGTGATGCACAAGGTGTCAACCGCCTACCATCCTCAAACAAATGGCTTGGCGGAGGTGTCGAATAGACAAGTGAAGCAAATATTGGAGAAGACGGTCAAGATAAATCGGAAGGATTGGGCTACTCAATTGGATGATGCTTTATGGGCCTACCGAACCACTTTTAAGACTCCATTGAAATGTCCCCATATCAACTCGTGTTTGGAAAGGCTTGTCACTTGCCCGTAGAGCTTGAGCACAAGGCATATTGGGCTATTCGCAAGTTGAATCTTGATGAGAATGCCGCAAGAGAGAAACAAATTCTCCAACTTCATGAGTTGGATGAATTTCGTGAGAGTGCATATGAAAGCTCAAGGATTTTCAAAGAGAAGACCAAGAAGTGGCATGATCAAAAGTTTAAGAAGAAGGATTTCAAGGAAGGAGATAGAGTACTTCTATTCAATTCAAGGTTGAAGTTGTTTCCCGGGAAGCTCAAATCCCGATGGAGTGGACCATTTGCGGTGGTGAAGGTGTTTCCAAGTGGTTACTTGGAGTTGAAGAACAAAGATGGAGATCAATTCATTGCTAATGGGCATCGGGTTAAGCATTACTTGCTTCCCTCCCAAATTTGTATTCTTGATGATTTGAAGCTTGAGGAGAGTTAAGAGTCTCAAGCTCTGTCCGACATAGGACGTTAAAACTAGCGCTAGATGGGAGGCAGCCCATCGTTTTTATTGCTTTCAATAAGTGTGTGAGATCTTTTTGTGAACCATGTAGGAGGTCGAGGTGTGCACATGAGGCTTGGTGAGTTACAAGCTTGAAGTTGAGAGCAAGTTAAAGATCTTACGGTACCACACATTCTCTAGACTTTGATTCGTCTAAGTTTGGGGAGGTGTGCCTCTTTTCACCCTTTTCCATTTGCACCAATGCACCTCACGTTTGGGGCTTATATGATATACTTGTACATGAATTTTGTGAAGAGCTTACTTGTGAATATGCTTTCTTGTTGGTATTGTTTTGGATGTCATAGTAGGTAGTTGTGTGCAACCTCACCTAGCTAACTACATTTGCCAAACTTTTAATTGCTTTGCAATGAAAAAGTTTTTTTGGGGGTATGTTAGTTAGCAATGCTTGTTGCACTAACTTGCCTCTCATTGGTAATGAGAAGATTGTGTAAAAATTTTTGTGAATATTGAGCTTAAGTGTGGATTTCATTCTTATCTTTGAGTCTATTTGATGTGAATTTGATGAGGTGTTATGCTTGGAGGTATGTACATGACATATTTATTTTGATTGATGGACATGGTGAACTTGTATTGTGATATTGAGTTGATTTGTTGCTAGATTCTCGCATGAGAAGGCGTCTTGTGATGATGAGTGTAATGTAGAATGCTTATTCTCTTTGTAAATTTTATGCCCGTGAGCTTTTGAACCTCTTGAATCGTGCATGAAAAATGGTTTGATTTCTTGTTGAGTGCATCATTTGCGATTGTGCATGCTAGAACTTGCCCATAGACTTGTTGAAGTTGAGTTTTGTTTGTATCTATGAAGATGATTTGAGGCCATGTTTGGCTTGTTAAGCTACTTAGCCAAATTTTACCCCACCAATATCATTGATTTCCCTAGTAAGCAAATTTGTGCCTTAAAGCCTTATTCTTTGGCAAGCTTGTGAAATTAAGTCATTTTGCCTATCCTTATGAGCCTTTGTTCCCATATATTTAGTAGAGCATGATTGTTGGCAAATGAATGGTGAAGTGAAATTGAGAAAGTGTGGTAGTATGATTGTGATAAGTGTGATGAGATGAAACGAAGAAAGAAAAGAGAAGAGGTTGAAAAGAAAAATTGAATTGAGAAAAGAAGTGAAAGAAATGATGAGAAGAAAAAAGAAGTGAAAGAATTGATGAGAAGAAAATTCAATTTGAGCTTGAATGCAAAAGAAAGTCTCAAAAGGAGTTGGTGGTGAATGTTATGTGAAAAGAAAGAAAATGAAAAGAAAGAGTGGTGTTTGTTGAAATGAGGTGAAAATTACATTGAATTACATGTTCAACTCTCATTGCTCTACTATCATCGAGTCACTACTTCCCAAATTCACCCACCTCATCCAAAGAGCCTTCATTACAACCTCTTGAAAATACCACTTTGATTTGTAGTTGATGCATAAAACGAATGATTGAGATTGAGTCTTGTGGCAAGCCTATGGTGTGTATGGTTATGATTTGATGAATGAGTGCCTTATTGTCCTCATACACTTGTGTGATCAGAGATACACTCCTTGGAAGGAGCATTGAGAAAGCATTTAAATTGTATCTTGCCAAAGCATGACATTTTTTAGTGATAGTTGAAAGTGGCATTGAAAACTTGTGTTCACTAATGAGTTTGATTGTCCTAATTTCATTATATTTGTCATGTGACATAGTTGCAATCAATTCACCCTTTGTGCTTATATGTTTCGTTGCTCAGACGAGCAACACCTTAAGTTTGGGGGAGTTGATTAGGCTGAATTATTGCATGATAATTGTGTGCTTAATTTTCTCAAATTGATATAATTTTTCATGTTAATTCACTATTATTTGGTTCAATTGCACTTAATTGTTTGATTTAATATTTTGAGTTTAAATTCTTTGGTTTGAGGTCAACTTTGAGTGTAAATTGAGGATATCTATTGTATTCAATTCAATAGAGCAATTTCATAAGTAGAAAGAAGGCCGAGAGATGAGCACAACACAAAAAGAATCAAGTCATTTGGAGTTCATATGAAGGAGATACGGTCGAACGAAGTTGAGAGACGAAAAACAAACCGATACACCCAAAACTGATACACCCATCAGATTGGTGACTGCACCCACCCACTACACCCACAAATCTAGGTAGTGCACCCACCATATTCTTCCCCAAATTCACCATCGGTTCCCCAAAATCACCCACAACCTTCACAGCCTCAAACACACAATCGCCGCCGCCGACAATCACCGCTACACCGGGCCACCGTCGTGAGCACCTCCACCATCACCATTCTCGTCGTTAACCACCATTGCCGACAACCCACTCCGTGCCGATCTCACCGCACACGCAGCCATCGCTGCCGCCATTCAAATCTAGCCACCGTCGCGTCAAGCGCTTATTCTTCTCGCCGTCGCAAATTGCATAGCCACCGTCGCCGATCTCCTAGCACAAGCGTCGCATCGCATTGCCACCACCACACATGCCTCGTTCCAGCCCTTCCTCGACCCGAGACACGCCTACAACCGAGTTGAGGTGAAAATTCCCTGTTAGACCAAGAAAGTTTTGATGAGTTAAAAGAAGCAGCTCGGATGATCGACGACTCGAAGAACAGTGAGATCAAGTTCTTATACCAAGTTGATCGGACGAGGTTGAGAACAAGATAAGTCACCAAGAGGCTGAATAGTTGCAAGTCATCTAGAGACTAGCTCAAGTCTAGTCATCTGCGGGAGACAAGTATGAAGAGCTCGGGCGAGGTTGAGACAGGCTGAGTAGAATAAGAAAGGCGAGTCTTCACCAAGTCACCGCAGACGAGTATAATAAAATCAGTGAGGTTTAGAGCGGTTTTCAAGAATAAGTTTGTTGAAGCGGTTTCTAGTTTGTTAAAACTAATTAACAAACTAACTGTTTTTCGGACTTATAAATAGGTCTAGGCACTTCATTAAAATAGAGATATAACACACGAATTATTCATTCAGCCAGATTCTCACAATTCACAAGATTTCGAAATAGCACAAAAATTGTTTTCAAGGATTTCTTCATAGATTTTTCTAAGTGTTTATAGAACACTTTCTTATACATCTTCAAACACCCTTCTATCACTTTAGAGTTAGATTTTTTCAAGAATAGTTTAGAAGATTAAAGATTTGAAGATCAGTTTGTAATTTGTAAGGTATGCGATTGGAAAGTGAGTAAGTAAGCTAGTAGAAGAGACCCTTCTTCAAAGTTTGAAGAAGGAGAGTGGATGTAGGATTTTTATAATCCGAACCACTATAAATCAGTGTTCTTTATTGCTTTTGTTTACTTACCTATTTCTCTTAATTTCCAGTTTATCAATTAAAGATTAATTTCAGAATTAAAGTTAAAACTAAAATATCAAAGTTGCTTTTGATCTTGATCAAGTTGAGTTTAAAATTGTATTCCGCTGTGTTACTTGAGTGTTCTTGAATAATTTTAAAAGATTTGCAAAAATTTAAAAATCTATTCAACCCCCTTCTAGATTTTTCCTAGAAGGTTAATTCAAGGTTTCCCTAAGATACTCAACTAAGTGGGACCAACATTCCCAAATCTTACAGAAACTTTTTCAACTTTGTCGATCCAATCTCACCTCGACTCGGCCAAAATCTCCCTCGATCTCGAGTCGAGTGGCGCTCATAGCACAGAAATCGCAATCACACCTTTTAGCGAGGATTCCTTTTTCCTTATTTTGGCCAATGGGAGTGTGACACGCTGGAGGGAATACACTTACCATATTACTTGATTTTTAATCATATTTTAAAAGGGGATTTCAGCGTGAAAAAGAAGAAGAAGATGGCAACGAGATTTGGCAATGTATCATTTTTTAGCGCAAATTAGAAGAAAAGAAATAGAGAAAAATAGGGTTTAATTCCTACACACACATATAAAAATTTTACATTTCTTCTCCAATTTTAATGATCAAAGGATGATTTCTTAATGTTTGGATGCTACTTAGGTGATATTTTTACCTTTAATTTCAGTTTTGATGGCTAAATTTCTTGTAATGATTTTTTTATTTTATTAATATTATGGGTTTAATTTCTTTCTCATGTTTGGCTAATTCCTTAGCGCTAGGGTGTTTTGATGCTTATGGGTGATTGATTTTGTGTTGAATTCTTATGGGTACTTTTGATTGTTAATTAATTGATTGGATTGATGAGGTTTGAATGGTCTATTTGCTTAATTGTGCTCTAATTCCATGCTTAGTTGTTTAAATATTGCAAGGAGACTGATTGTGGTATAATCGCGTAAGAGTTATTAAGACCAAATCAAGTTTATCGAACCCATGGGATAAGATATGCAATGAGGCCCTAGGACACAAATTTTCGATGACTATTGATGCAAACTCGAATTTCAACTAAACAATCTACCAACAATGATGAAATACCAAAAGCAACTAAACAAGCAATTTAACTAGGAATTAAGCTAGAACAAGTAGCAAGCTAAGCAAACTTCAAATATCAAATGGGGAAGGGGTGCTAGGGATAATCTCCACCAGGAATCAATGATCACAACTATAATTGCATCAAATTGCTATTCAACCAAGATAGAAAGTATGAACATCATGCAATAATATCTCCATTAATTACACAATGCCTAAATGTGAGTATTGTTAGTGCAACTAATCTCTCAATTATGAAGCACCTAATCCATACAATCATACACAATTATAACTTGATTAATCCCTATTCACGTTAGTTCAACTCTCTTTTGTTGCTAGGGTGATCAAATATTAATCAAAAGAGATAAAAATGCATGAAGCACAATTAGCATCAACAATTAGCAAACTATCTATCTCAATTAAACAACAATTATCAATAAAGCCAAAGCAATCAAATCATCCTCAATTTCAATTATCCCAAGCACAAGAGAATTAGCCCATGGAGTAAAGTGCAAAATCCATGGGTGAAAAATCTAATTGCATGATCAACATGATAATCACAACAATTAAGCAATAGATATTAGTAAAGAGGAAGAACATCACCAATTTGGCCAATTGCAATAGAAATTGAATGCTTGATCTCCACAAATGTAAACTTCTCTTCAATTGAATTACAATCTCAAATGACTAATCTAATAGGAGAAATGCTAATCTAAACAACAATTAAATAGAAATCTAACTAGAAATGTAAATCTAATGATCTAGGAAGGAGAAATTGGCTTGGAACTTCAAAAATTGCCCTAAAAACGAGTGGTAACCTCCCTAAACTAACTTATGCTCTGTTTTTCATCGAAGGGGGTCTAAAAAGAGAAAAATATAGTTTTAGGGTGCCTCCGTCGAGCTCCCGGGCCTCGACTCGAGCTTGGGGCCTTTTTAAAAAAAATAAAAAATTTGCATTTCCAGAGTTCGAACTTATAATACATATTCAGCTTGGAGAAGTGTTGAGCCTCTTTAAAAATATCAAGAAAAATGCCGCCTTCAAGGTTCGATCCCGAGGACACCGACGCAAATAAGCAAGCGCTTTGCCGCTTAAGCCGACCACAATCTTGGTATGAACAAGCCTTTTCTTATACATATTCGGCTTGAGAAGCATCATGGCTCATTTTAAAAAATCCAAAAAATCATGCCTAGTGGGGATCAAACCTGGGGCCACGGCGTGTATAAAGGAGTGCTTCGACGAATTGGCTAGGCACAATATTGGTCATAACTCGCCTTTTATAATATCTATATGACTTGTGCACACAAAAATTCAACACTTCTCACTTGGTCTTCAAGCTCGACCCGAGCTCCCTCGAGCTCGACTAATGGTCGAGTTCAGAAATTTTGGACTCCCGACTCGACTTTCCGACCCATGTTTTTGCCCCACGTGTTTGTCACTTCGTCGTATGAATCCCGGTACTCTCGGTTTGGTCTAATTCCTCCGAAAACCCTTAAAATGAGACGAAACACTTCAAAAATCATTAATTCTCACACAATAATACCTTTCATGCAAAAGAGTGATACTCTACACCTTAAAGCACAAATTCTAACACTTTTCATCAATTTTTGCAATTAATTACCTCAAAATCATGCATCAATTCACTCTCATCGAGAGACTTGGGTAGTTTTAATAACTCATTTGGGTGAGGGGTTTAATTAAGTAATTAGAGTTAATATTGGTTTAATACAAGGAGACTTGATTAATACCATTAGAAATACATCAATTCCACACTAGTTCCTTAGGACGAATAATCGGGTAATTAGTGAAGAGACAAAAGGCAAGAAACCTAAGTAGCGAAGGGGGCACACTAGGGAAACATATTGACTCGTGTTAACGCCAGAGGAAAGGGTACTTCTCTATCAATCTTTCGTGCTTAATTTGTAGCGTAATTCATAGGCTTACCAAGCACGGGATTATGTTTGCTTAAAAGGTTGCTCTTATTATTTGATTGACATGATAAATGCTCATTTGAATTCGTTGCATATTTCATCTTCATTTGTTGATAAGCACCCGAGCACATCTTTATTATTGATTGCATCTCGTTGCTAGTTAGTTTCGTTGATTGCTTTAATTAATTGTTACTTGAATCTTATTGAATGGCTTGTGCTACAATTATGATTAAACTAGTAAATTTAGGGCTATCTCTCACTTGATTCCCATAGATCGATTATTTAAGCTGGGTAACTTCTCGGCTACCACGATCCCTTTACACTTGAAGGGTGAGTGTTTGCTTTTAAGCCTATCAACTTTTTCTTTCACTTTATTAAGAGATAACCCAAAGCGGTTTTAGATTATCCAAAGTTGATTATAAACAGGTAAGTAAATTGAAGATAAACAGTAAAGTAAAGAACACACAGATTTACGGTGGTTCGGATTATAAAAATCCTACATCCACTCTCCTTTTACAATCTTGTGAAAGGGACTTCACTATGTACTTACTTCTTTCCTTCCTCGGTTACATTTTACAAGGGTGATCTTCAGCCTTACAATCAATTCTTCCCGATTTCTAGAATTCTAAGGCTTGAAGATGTATATGATAGTGTTCTATAAACACCGAGAAAGTATGAACATTTTGAACGTTCTTGCATGTGAGAATATGTTTTGAGAGTGTGCTGATTGTGCTACGAGGTTCTTGTGAATTGCAAAGTTTCAAAAGTTATTATATTCTAAACTAAAGATCTATTTATAGGAGACTGGTACTGGTAGTTGTAACTTTCTTGTTGACTCATCATTAGTTTGTTGAAACCAACTAATCAATCTTGTAATCGCCTCTTGGTTAGTTATAATCGTTTCTTGATGTTAGTTATAACCGTTCTTAATGTTAGTTATAACCTCCCGATTTCTCTAACACTTCTTGTTGTCTGCTATACTTGCCTTCGACGCTTTCCACCTCATCCGATCATCTTCATGTCTTCGCACTGTTCCGATCTTAAAGTGTCTGGTCATCTACTACCTTGTCTTCATCTCGAGTCTGTCCTCGTCCGACTCTCTTTCTCGTCTTCATCTTATCCTAAGTACTTAGTCTATTACAAGATTTTACTCATTACTTCAGCTGGCTATACAACAATTCAGTTGGTCATCTTATTTTACGTACTCATCTTAACTTCATCAAAACTATAATATTTTTCTCCTAACAATTTTTCCCATTTTGATGATGTTAAAACTTACTCAAGAAAATAAATGAGTTAGTAAAATAAAAATATTAGAAAAAAAAATAGATTGTTAAGACACTTAGTCGGATAGTCGATATCCTCGATTCATCGAGTATAATTAAGTCACCAAGTCTTGCGTATCAATTAATGTTAATAGATTTTAACCACTTACTGACTTCTTAGGTTAATCGATTTTTAAGATTAAGTTAGTTATAGGATTAAGTCAAATAAGTTAGTTAAACTTCATACAATCTCATATGATATAATCAAGATATATTCACAATCATTTTTAAACATTTACACGGATCACTCGAAACAAACAAGGATCGGGTAATGGATAGGATCTAGTCATACCACCTGTCGTCTTACGGAATGCATAACCAGTCGAAGACTCATCTCTTCAAGCTTACTTTCTCCCCTCCTTCAGCCAGGTCGGTTGCAGTTTCACCTTGGATTAACAATTGCTTGATCTTCTCTCGGTCCAAACGATCGTCTTGATTTAGGGAGGAGACATCGTTGAGCAGCAGGTGCGACTACATCCACGTTGAACTTGAAATTGGCATAGTCAATCGATATCGCGTAAGTCCGGATCCTTTGCCTCTAACCATTCATGGAATGCAATATTTTCATCTGTACCCCAAGTGATCTTCTTACGAGATATGGAAGAGAAAGATCCACTCGCCTCATAAGCTCTCCACTTTTCTTGTTGATCCATTGGAAGAATCTGCTTGGGTACAACATCAATTCGATGGTAGGGGCAAAAGATCTCAACTCCTTGTTCATTTCTCGACTTCGAACCCACTTCCTAGTCTTCCGATCATATGTCTTCCCAGCTGCCTTCTCCTGTTCTCTCCATTTCTTAGCATCTACGTGCTTGTATCTCGGCAACTTCTTCCCTCTTCCTCTTCCATATCTTTTCTTCTTCTTCCACCTCACTGGGGTCTTTTGAGGTTGGCTTGATTTAGCTTTCCCAGCTGATTTTGATAAAGAGGAGGGTTGAAGTGTCCGAATCGGAGCAGGATCTTGCACCGGTAGCTTTTAATGCCCTCAAAGTTGGAAGGTTCAGGTGACTTGACCTCTGCCGCCTCCGATCCCCTGTGTCAACCTTCTCAAGACACGCCGAGACTTGTCTTCACCGCCTTCTTCCTTGCATCTTCGACTTGCAACACCTCCTCAAAGAAGCTCATCAATCTTCGATTCAGTGCCATGATCTTGTCATCTTGGGATTCAACTCTTTTCTTGAGCTCACTATCTTCCCCTTTTTACCATTAGCAAAATGAGTGTTGCGAGATGGTAGCAACTTGCTTGATTTGTCCTATAAGTTCATGTCCGACAAGACCCATCTTCCGATCCAATAAATCATATCTTTTCTTTTGAGCTACTTTTTCCATGGCCATTGTCATCCTTAAGATTTAACCGGTGAATCATTGTCGACACTCACCCTTCATCTCGAATCATTGTCGGACCCATAATTCAGGCATTATTATTACTGTTTACTCATTTTGCGAGATAATGCTTTAGCTGATTCGTCTCGAGATGCATTTTCCATGGCCATTGTCATCCTTAAGATTTGCTTGAAAAGAAGCTTCTTTAGCACTCCATGCTTTCTTTGCTTGTTCATCAACTATGTCTTTGATTTCTAGGTAAGCATCTTGGACGTATTGTTTCACCCATTGTTCTTGCTTATTTTCTTCTTCAAAGAATCTTTAGGTGACATGCCTCTACGTTCTCTTTAATAGACAAGGTGATAAATCCAGGAGCATCTGGAATATAGATAGACAAGCGGTTTTCAAGCTTGCCACCTCGGCCTTCGGGACATCGACCTCGGATGCAGATGCAAACATGGATGGTTGAGCAAGGACTTCTTCCGATGGAGAAGATAAAGTTAGATCTATCTCCTTGACTTCTCTTGGGTGGCTCACCTCACTGGGAATCTGCCCGATGTGGTTGTTGAGTTGGCACTTGTGATTCCACCGCAATGGAGCTTACTCTTCCACCTGCTCTTCTTGTGCCTCCTCTGTTGTATCCATCTCGGCGGCTCATCGGCAGCTCCCACCACTTCTTCTTCTCCGCCTCCTTCTCCATCTCATCACAAGCTTCCTTCTCCATCTCCTTCTCACCCTCAACTCCTTCCTTCTTCTTAGTTGGTTCCTTGGCGGGAGCCTAGATATACTCTTCTTAAGTATGTAATCTACGAAGAGATCCTCTGAAAATATCTCTTCGAAAGATTTCGGACCAGCCTTTTTCAAGATTGTCTTCTCCCAGCTTGCTAGGTTGTTCCCTTGCCTCCCGATGAGTATAGCCGTCTCCTCAAAATATCCAGTTCTTAGTCTCCTTAGCGTGCCAAACGTCTACCATCTCTATAAACAGCTCGAGGCACTTCGGCTAAGGCGATTCCTTCTTGAGAATCAACCTCCTTCCAAGAACCACGAAAGAGTATTCAGTTGAGCCAATAATACCATATGGGTTTGGAAGGTTCGGTATAAAAGCGAGGTTCACTGTGGATGGGGTTGAGAGAATGGAAAATGGGTTAGTTGTGGTCTCGAGATGGTGGGGGTGTTGGACTTTCTGGGGTGGGTCATTTTGGAGGCTGCGAGGCGGCGACCACATCTGCCTCTTCATTGCCAAGTTGGAAAGTGGGTGGCTCTTTATCGATACGTCCTCGGATGAGGACGATGAAGATGATGTTGGGGTAGCTTTTCGCATTCCTCCCTCGAAGGGATTTCCACTCTTTCTTCCTCCCGCCCTGAAGTTCCCGCGACCTCGGGCCGAGACACTTCCCCCTTGAGAAGTTGTCCTATCCACCTCTGCGATCTCCTCCTTGTCGACCTATCCTCATCGACTCCTCATCGATGAAGATTCATCCATTAGAAGAGTTTCGGCTTTCTTGGCTTTGGCTTTTGTGGCCCTCTTCTTTAGTCCAAGTGGGGCAACTAGAGCGACCTCATCTCCTTCAGAGTCAAAAGGGCCAAAGATTTTCTTATCTTTAGTCGAAGGCCCTTCTCTGCCTTGTATAGCTCTTCACTCCAACCTCCCGGTTGAGGTTGTCTATCCCAACCTTGGCTTCTAGGATCGAGTGATCCTATTCATCATGCTTGCGACTTATTTCGCAGACCATCCGAGCTTGTTCTCTGTAATTTTCCCCATTGATTAAAGCTCTCAAACAACAAATCCTAGGTCCGGTGAGTCCGTTGTGGCTCTGCTGCTCACCCAGAATGGACTTTGTAAGTATAAGCACCAATAACCTATACTTGCGCATCAACATAGGTCTCTTCAAATTCGTCGAGGTATTCGATGGGAAGTTCTGGCCATTATTTTAAAATCTCCAAATATTCCTCGCTTTTGTAGTGGAAAGGATCCACTCCTCTCGTACTCAACCCAAAAATCTCTCCTAATTCATTAACGAAATAATCACATCAACTTTTCTTTCATCGGTCTTTACCTTTGATTCTATAGAGCTTTTTTGAAGTTTGCTCTCGCAAAAATTCTACAAGATCATCCAGAGTTTTTCCTCTTTCTGTCTTCATCGTGCAAAAGTTCTTCAGACCTCTGGTTTCTAAAAGTCGAAGAATCTCAACACTGGATCGGATGTAATCTCCCAATCAACATACATCTACGATTTAGTATTCTTTACGATGTTCTCTAAGTCGTATACAAACTTCATTTTCGGTTGTTCCGCCATTGAAGGAGTTTTTAAGCTTTTGGGAGGGAAAGGAAATTTTGAGAGAGAGAGTATATGAATGCGGGTTATTTGTGCGTAAATGAAAATATGCACACAAACTTCTATTTATATGGAGAGAGAGTGAATAAAGTAGAATAAATTCTAATTATTAGTGAAAAGTGTATTCTTTGGGTTTATGTGCCTATAAAAATGCAATCATGGCTATTTTTCTAAAAAAGTGTGTCAATTAAAATATTAGCCATGTTTCATATGTCGCGCATGATAATTTTAACGATTCAAATTGCTGAACCGCCTCCAAATTGAGCGCGTGAATGTCACTCAAATTTTTCAAAACCAAATTTAATGAATTTTTTGGGTCCGTAGTAACTTCCTTGACAAGAAGTAACTTATTACTTTTTACTTTTCAGAAAATTAGAAAGATAAGAACCCTTTTTATAATAAAATACTTATAAAAGTAATTATTTTTCATAAAAACAATTTTAAAACTACTACTTAGTGAATTCATTATTGAATAATTAAAACAACTATGATATTATGTTGGTCCTGAGATTGAGTATTTAGTGAAAACATGTAGACCTTCCGTAAATAATCTAGAGGGGGTTGAATAGATTATCTAAATATTTTGCAAAATTCAGATTATCGATTCAAGTAATCAAAGTTGATTAGCGGAAAGCTTGATTTTAAACTTCAATCTTTGAATAAGGATCTAAAAGCAATCTGAAACAAGTTTGTACAAACAACATATTATCAACGAAATAAATGCAGAAAGTAAATGACACACGATTTATAGTGGTTCGATCAAAAGATCCTACATCCACTCTCCTCCTTCAACATGAAGAAGGGCCTTGACTCACTTACTTACTGCTGATTACAATTACAATGATTGATGATCTTCGTCTTCAAGATGCCTTCAAACCAACAATCTATCTAGCAAAACTAGAAAATACGGTGTAGATTCTGTTTTTGAAGATGTCTGAGAGAAATGTTCTTTAAACATTTAGAAAACTATGAAAACTTTAGAAAACTTGTGAGCGCTTATAGAGAATGTGAATTTCGAGAGAGGAGTGCTAAGAGTCCTTCTAAGAACTGTGCTTACTTCTATTTATAAGCACAGTAAGACGGTTAGTTTGTTGTAACAAACTAAAAACCGCTTAACAAACTTTTCTTTAAAATTGTCTTGACCTCGGTGATCTTGAGTTAGTCGTCTCTGTGACTTGGTGAAAATCCGTCTTTCTTATTCTACTCGGTTTGGTCTCGACCTCGTCTTGAGCTCTTCATTATTCTTTTCAACAGTGACTTCTTCAAGATCTGTTTTGAGATGACCTTCTATATCTTGATCTCACCGACTTCCTTTGCCTCACCTTGCACGATCACCTAAGTATAAAGCTTACTACATTAGGCTGGTCTATATAATCTCGAGTTGGTCATCCTATTTATATGAGCTTGTCTAGTCTATACATTTTAACTCATGAAAACTAAAATCCTAATCTAACGTATTATATCCACATATTAATTATGTGAACTAATATTCATAATTTTCAACGAGATAATTAGAGATGCAAGGGTTGAAAATACTTCTTGTTACTATCTCATAGTCTGGATGTGTTTATGTATTTGTCGACTTCAAACATCGGATGAGTAATACTTGTGCGATATTATGAATATTAAAATATCAACAAGATTTGAAGGTTCCTAAAAACAAAGACACTTAGATAAACTATTAGTAATATTTTAAGTAAGGCAGGACAAGGTACACATACTCATCTCGCTTCAAGAAAACAGACGACTAATGTATATTTGTTCAGATTACTTTATGTTTAGACAAGAAAATATCAAGTCAGTTAAGATCAATAGGCTAATCCTTGATTCTTGATTCCAAAAAGAGATCAATGATATTAGCTCTAGGATTGCCCATATAATCTTTTCCAAGTCTGATATTTCTTTCTAGACATAGTAAAGAAAGCGAGAGAGAGAGAGAATTTAAAATGCATAGATAGTAAATTATAAATTGACTAATGTTTGTCCCGGAAAGTTGAGTTGATTAAAACCTTGAGTAAGCTTTCTAGAATAAAATCTAGAAAGTGGGGGTTTGAATAGATTTTGTAGATTTTTCAAATCTTTCAAAACCAATTCAAAATATCGATTAAGCACGCGGATTATGATTGAATTCTCAACTTTTTATAAGATCAAAAGCAAGGTTGATATTCAGATTTTAGTTAAGATTCTGAACTTTAATCTTGAATTAACACAATTGTAAATCAAAACGAAATTAAAGAAAGCAAGAAATAACACCAGGATTTATAGTGGTTCGGATTTTAATAATCCTACATCCACTCTCCTTCTTCAATCGAAGAAGGGACTCGCCTTCTTGCTTACTTTCTCACTTCCGACTTACAACTTACAACTTGTACAATTCTTCAAATCTTCAATCTACTAAACCCTTCTTCTAGAAGTCTAACTATTACGGTGTGTATTGGATTTTGAAGATTACAAGAAAAGTGTTCTAAAAACACTTAGAACTTTTTGAAAACTCACTAGAAATACTTGTGAAAAGATTTTGATTGAAATCGAGTAGTGAATAGAGTGAAATCTAATATGCATAAGTGTTCTATCTATCTTTTTAAAAATGAAAAACCTAGACCTATTTATAAGTGCGGAAAGGACAGGTTAGTTTGTTAGTTAGTTCTAACAAACTTGAAAGCTACTTAACAAACTTAAAGCGCTCTAGACCTCGGTGATTCTTCATACTCATCTGCATGACTTGGTGAAAACTTCGCCTTTCTTATTCTACTCGGCTTATCTTGACCTCGTCTCGAGCTCTTCATATTTGTCTCCTGCAGATGACTAGACTTGAGCTTGTCTTCGGATGGCTAGCATAATATCGGACCTCGGTGACTAGTTTAATGCATGACCCCGTCGATCGACTTATATCCTCACTGTTCTTGAGGTTGGCTGATTAGTCTGATCTGCTCTTTAACTCATCAAAACCTTTTGATCCAACAATTTCCCTTTTTGATGAAGTTAAAACCTATAAGAAGGAAACACACTCACAGAAGTTAGTACTAGATTTAGTTAAATCAATCGGATAGATACAAAGACATTTTCACACTTCATGATTCAGTCACAATCAAGTAAGAAAAAAAAAAAAATTTAAGTCTCTTAAACTCTTTTAGAAATACAAAAAAAAAAAAATTTAACAAAATTTTAACTCTGAGATATAAGAATTTCTCGGATGATTTATACTTAGAAAAATTTTTAAGAAAACTAATACACGAAAATTCACATAAGTCTGAATATATTCATTCACGAGAAATTTACAGATTACAAAATAAGAGAACCGATAGAAAATAAAAAGATAAGGAAAGAAAAATCTGTTCTATCGATTCCCCATCGGTCGACTTCTAGAATGTTTAGCGGTGAAAATCCTCGCTCTAAGTTGTTTGAGATCATTCTCATCTGTGAGCTCGGATTCCCTTTCGCCTTGGCCACAAGCTCGACCCATTCCAGATCAGGAGAACCATCTTCTTTAAGCTTGGGGGTGACCTGCTCGTAGGGCCGGTGCGATCGAGATCGCAGCTTGAACACATTATGTGCCTCATCGAGCAGCCTTCCCATAAAGATCTGCGTCCTCCTTCTCCATCCATTCATGCCAGAGATGTCTTCGTTGGCTGCTCCAGATGGCGATGCCTTGAGAATGTACCGATAATACATCCACTTAGCATCCAGGCTTGCTTTTTATACTCGCTGGTGAACTTCCCGATACCATCTTTGGAGGAGCTGTGGTGCGGTGGGACAGGGCGGAAGTCGGCTTCATTTGCGGCTTTGGATACCCACTTCCGAGTATCCCTATCCCACTTCATTTCAGCCTTCCCCATCTTCTTGACCTCTTCTTTTCTCTCTTTTCAAACATCTCCTTCTCAAAGACCGATTCTTCTAATCGCTCAGGTGATAAGTTGGAGAAGTCTGGTTCCTTTCTTTTGCGCTCGGGTGATCTGGGCTGATCATCTGCTCGGTGATGGAGTCTTCTCGCTGCTCTACTCTTGCTTTCCCTTTACCTTTGCCCTTGGGCTCCGGTTCCTCTGATTCTTTCATACGAGCCAGCGGCTTCTCGGTTTTCTCTTCTTCCTCCTTCCTCCTTCCTCCTCTTCTCCTCATCCTCTCGGATGGCCTCTTCAATCTGGGTTACCCTCGGTTGCAAGGCGACCAACTCGTCCGATTTGATTTTTATTTCCGCCTTGGCTGCCTCCAACTCACTCGTGTCCTGCCTTTGTATCAAGTTTATACATTATTGACATGACACCAGGTGAGGGTTTCCGATCTGCTCTCCGCACCTTCCCCCTTTTTAACTTCATCCTTGAGGGATTGAAGCTGATCCTCTATCGCCGCACAACGCCGTCTCAAGTCATTCTCGATCGATGTGAGTGTTGAGACCACGACTTCGTTGTCATTTCTTGTCTTCTCTTTCAGTGCCTTGACCTCTTCTTCAAGCGCACTCGATGCAGAACCAACAGCGGTCTTTGAGATTGGCTGATAAGTTTGGTCATGTTGACCTCGGAATCTGCATGTTGGCGAGCATAGTGTCTGTATTGCTCGAATCACCTTTCTTGTTTTCTTCTCCATCATCCTCTCGAACTTGGGAAATAATTTTCTTTGTGAAGTTGCTCAAAGGCGAGAGGAGATGGCAAGAATTGGTCCTGTCCTCTTCCTGCGAATCGGATGAGGAAGAGGTGGTAGGAGAAGTTGGACTAGGGGAGCTCATGGGGATATCCCCAAAGATATTTGAGGTATCCACATGAGGTTTGGCTGAGATAGATGAGGTGGGAATGTCGATGGTGGGGGTGGGATTTACGGTGGGGGAGATGATGGTGGGGGTGGAATTTGTGAAGTGGTAGGTGGAGGAGATTGAAGGGATTGTAGTAAGATGAGTTGGGGTTGAGTGGGGAAGATATGAAGATGGGGGTTGGGGAGAATCTTGGTCCGAGATAAAAAGGACGGCATATGAGATGGGGATGGTGGAGGAGATGAGGTTTGGATTTGGGGAAGAGAAGATGAGGTTGGACTTTGGACACTTTCGGGAGTAGGGTCATTTGAGAGGCTCGAGGTGCCGGCTGGGACACCTCTTCATTGCCCGGTTTGGGTTGGAGATGGGGAGGGGAGAAATGTACTGACCTCGGGCGGGGAGGTCCCTTGAACTTATTTCCTGGACCTCCTCTAGCCGCACCACCCGAGCCTGCAATCTGCAGCTGCGTGGATGCTTCCTCGGGAAGGAGAGTTGGGCTGATCTGCAGATGATTCTCCCAACTCGGAGGTTTTCACCAACCTTCGTCTCCTTGGGGCCTTCTCCTTCGGCTTCATCGGCTGTTCGGCCTCGGGTGAGCTCACGGTCGGCGGCTCCGCCTCCACATCTTCTTCCTCCTCCTCCTCCTCGCCTTCTTCTTGGCTGGAGCTTAAGCTCTAACCTCGGCTCCACCCTCATCGGGACCACTGGAGCCCCGAGTGGCTCATCTTTGGTCGAAGCCCCTTCGCCGTGTAAGATCGGACCCGTCGACCAATTTATCTCGGTGACAGCAAGTCTTCCATAATCACAGTCACTTTGTTATAAAGACTAGTGATTGACTTCGCTGCCACTTCCCATTGACTACCTCCGCAGCGCTTCCTCTCCGTCTCCGGCTTCTCGATGCTTGAGACCAGCCGATTGGCACGAACCCCATCCGAGATGGTTCTCATTCTGTGATGCAGTGCAGTCAGCCCATCGTGGGAGCTCTGTTCTCCCAATATCACCTTCGTGACAATGGTCATCGAAGGCGATATCGTCGTCGGAGCATTCTCTTCTTCAACTCCGATCGGCGATCCTTCATGGAATTCCGGGCAATCATCTCAAATGATTCTACCCATTCATCAGATTTGTAGGTGAGGGGTTCACACCCTCACTGCTTGTGTCAAAGATCCTGGCCACCTCATAGGAGAAAGCGATTAGTTCCTCTCCATACACCACAGTTACGAAAACTCTCTGTTCATATGTCCCATTGACATAGAACTCCAGCCCTCTCATATCCAATGTCTTATTGGAAGGGGATTTCTTGGAACAAAACGTCCTCAATCCAGCCCTCTCCAATAAAGACAGAATTTCCTGGATTACTGCGTCGGTGGTGGTGTCGAAGTCGACATACATCTCAGACTTCACCTTCTTTGCATAGGTTTCGTTTTGTACATCCACCATTGTTGATGTTACTCCTCTAACAGAAATGCTCATATCTGATTTTAGAGAGAGTTTGAGAAAATTTGCAGAGAATTTTGATAAGTTCAAAGTGAAAAGAATGAATTTGGAGAAGAAGATGTATTTATAGGGGAATAGATTGGAAAGAGAAACCGCCATTTTTGAAAACTTGAATTAATCTTAGCCATTTATTCAAAAGTTTTTACCGAGTATTAATCAACGGTTAAAAACTAAGATAAGCGATTAGGATTCAGCGCGTGAACTGTAATCGCCTTTGGAATGCGTAAATAGTTACTTTATAGACTGTTGATTTGACAGATGTAGGTTACTTTATGCGAGAAGTAAGTATACTTGACGTCACCTAGGGTTACCTTACTTCGCCTAAGGGTTTGTAAATTAGATGAGTTTGAAAAAGCAGACTAGTTTTAAAAGCAGATGGGTTTAGAAAGTCATCCGATAGAGTAACCTGTCTAATCACGAAAACCAACAGCTTTAGATGTAACTTTTTAGCAATTTTAAAACAAGTCTAAACAAAACAGACTCGCATTTTTCTAAAACAAGGTTGTTTAATAATTTTGAAAAAAATGCGATTTATTTTATTTTTAAAAAAACACGAGGTTTGAATGAGAAGAAATGAAACAGTATGTTTTGTGACTGTTCTGCAACATCATATACTCACAAGAAACCATCGGAAGCTTAAGATAAATCAGATAGGATGTAAATAGTCATCTGGTTTTCTCGGAGATCACCGACTATTGTGTCCTTGTCTCGATTTACTCAATGTCGAGACAAGTAATTATCAATTCGGATAAGGTCAATATGACTAATCCTTGATTCTTGATTCCTAAAAGGAGATCAATGATATCAGCTACTGATTGCCCTTTGACACATATCTAGTCCGATAATTCTTTCTAGACATTAATTTAAAGAAAAGAAAATAAGGAAACAGATGCACATAAATTAGAAATCAGCTAAAGATGCATCAAGTAATCCTAATTCTAAGCACATTTCTTTAAACCTAGATTCAGCTAATGGTTTTGTAAGAATGTCACTCTTTGTAATTCAAAGTGGCAATTTTCTCAATTCTAATGTCATTCTTTTCAACATGATCCCTAATGAAATGATGCCTAATATCTATATGCTTACATCTAGAATGTAAAACAGGATTGTAAGTCATTGCTATTGCACTATTACTATCACAAGAAATAGGAACAATTGATGTTTGAATATTATAGTCTCTAAACCGTTGACTAATCCAGAGGAGTTGAGAGCAACAACTTCCACCGCCATGTATTCACTTCGATTGTGGAGGTGGCAATGATGTCCTGTTTCTTAGATAACCAAGAAATTAATTTGTTGCCTAAGAATTGACAAGTTCCGTAAGTGGATTTTCTATCAATCTTACATCCTCCAAAGTCTGAATCAATAACCTCACACCAAAGTTGTCATCACCGGGTACCATAACCCTACTTGCAAGGTTCCTTTGAGATATCTAAGAATTTTCTTAGCGAGTCTCCAGATGAGTTTTCTTGGGATTAGATCGAATCTTGCACATACCCCAACCGCAAAGGCTATGTCTGGTCTACTTGCAGTGAGATAGAGAAGAGATCCAATCACCCACGATACTCCGTTGCATCGGTGGGTATCCCCGCTCATCTGAATCCATTGAGAAGTTAGTTGCCATAGGTATTTTAACTTCTCTGCTAGTAGTCATTCCAAATTTCTCAATCGGATCCTTAGCATACTTAGGTGATGTATAAATATACCCTTACTCATCTGTTTAATCTGTAAGCCTAGAAAGTATGTTAATTCTCCCATCATTGACATTTCAAACCTGTTCTTCATGAGAATGCTAAACTCTTCACATAATTTGATTAGGTGAACCAAAAATTATGTCATCTACATAAATTTGAACTAGTAAGATGTTGCCATCTACTTCCTTTCTAAACAAAGTTCTATCAATCTTACCTTTAGAAAAACCATTTGATGTCAAGAAATCGGATAGAGTATCATACCAAGCTCTGGGAGCTTGTTTGATCCATATAGAGCTTTGTTGAGTTTATAGACCTTGTTATTGGTCTTAAACCCGTGAGGCTGCTCTACATAGACCTCCTCAAGTAACACACCATTAAGAAAAGCAGGCTTAACATCCATTTGAAAGACTTTGAAAGACTTATATGCAGCAAATGCCAAGAACAATCTTATTGCCTCTAATCGCAAGCTGGAGCATAGGTTTCATCATAGTCTATTCCCTCGGCAGAATAACCTTGTGCAACCAGTCTTGCCTTATTTCGAACAATAATATTGTTCTCATCTGCTTTATTTTTAAACACTCATTTGGTGCCTATAATCTTTACGTGTAAAGGGTCTTTCCACTAGATCCCATACATTTTGCCTTTCAAACCGATGCGATTCTTCTGCATGTTGTTATCCGATTTGGAGTGTCGATAATGCTTCCTCAATAGACTTGGGTTCAAGAAGCGATACATAACAATCAAGAGACTTTCGTAGTCTAACATCATTCGTGTCTGCACACTACTAGATGGGTCTCCTATAATCTGATCGGATGGATGATAGCTTCTCATCCTTTTGCCTATATGAGGAGAAAGATCCTCAACTTGAGTCTCGATCGGCAACTCATCCGACTCAACCTCGGTGGCGTTCCCCCTTCATCGGCTAACCCTTGCCGATCAACCGATGTCAAAGGTGTCGATTCGAAGAAGTCTGATCGAAGTTGTCTTCGATTATCGGATGGGGATTCTTCTTCATCGATTCTCAATCAAGACTAGGTAGATAGACGAGTTCTATGTTTAGTCTTGGATAATTCAATTTTATCTAGATTTTGAAATTTGATTCACTTTATACGAGAAGGAATACGGCTCATCAAAAACAACATGAGGAGTTTCCTCCACACAAAGGGTTGTCTTGTTAAAAACTCTAAATGCCTTTGAAGTATTAGAATATCCCAAGAATATTCCATCACCGCTTTAGCATCAAAAGTTCTTAACTTAGATTTCCCATTGTTATGAATGAAACACTTACAACCAAAAGCTTTGAAGTATGAGATCCTTGGAATCTTACCCTTCCAAATCTCATAAGGAGTCTTACCCTTGTCTTTGACAACTAAGCACTTACGGGTATAGCAAGCCGTGTTGAAGGCTTACGCCGAGAACCTATGAGGGGTATTATACTCGGCCAACATGCTCTGTTGCTTCCTTCAAAGTTCTATTCCTTCTTTCA
This sequence comes from Paraleonurus japonicus, assembly GCA_030762865.1. Taxonomy (NCBI): domain Eukaryota; kingdom Viridiplantae; phylum Streptophyta; class Magnoliopsida; order Lamiales; family Lamiaceae; genus Paraleonurus; species Paraleonurus japonicus. Next base: position 27,792,291 of record CM061060.1, read on the forward strand.
ACCACTCCATTTTGTTGAGGAGTTCTTGCTGGAAGATGTCTCATGAATAATTCCATACTCATTGAAGAAATTAGATAAACAAGAATTCAAAAATTACATGCCACTTTATCACTCCTTATTTTAATAATATTAACTCCCTTCTCATTCGAATTTATGCAGACAGATCGGGAATCTTGTTCATAGTCTCATTTTTCTTGAAAAGAAATATAACCCAAGTGTATCTAGAAAAGTCATCTACTACAACAAGAGTATATTTCCTTCCACCGAAACCGAGAGGTGTAACCGGTCCAAACAGATCCGGATGAAGGAGTTGCAACACTCTTTCGGATGAGGAGGAGTTAATACTCTTAAATGAGTGTCTAGGTTGTTTACCTTTTTGACAAGCATCACATTTAAGATCAGTTGATAAAAGTTTTCAGGTAATCCCTTGACAAGGTTCTTCTTAGCCAGCTTACTAAGGGTCTTGAAATTCGGATGACTAAGCCTTTTATGCCATAGCCACCGATATCTTCTCCACCCTTAGCCATCAGACAAGTATCTTGGGGACAACTATTAAAGTTGGCCACATAGACATTACCATGTCTAAAGCCGAGTTAATAGTACCTTATACGAGGAATTATCCAAAATATCACATTTATCCCTTGAAAATTTTACAAGAAAACCTTTATCACAAAGGCGAGAAGCAGAGATAGCGATTATGTTTCAAACCTTCAACAAAATATACCTCGGATACAGAATATCCTTGATAATCAAAGTACCTACACCTTTAGTCTGACCACAATTATTATCACCAAATAAAACTCTTGGACCATCAATGCTTTGAAATTTTCATAACGACTTCTTGTTATGGGTCATATGTTGTGAACAGTCACTATCAATGTACCATATTGAAGCTAAGATCTCTTCCTTGAGTGATGATCCTGTGAATCCTGTAAAGCAGATTAGTTTTGAGGTACCCTAGTGATCTTGGGTCCTTTTGGGTCAAGAATCACTTTAGGAATCCAAATAAACATCTCATCTGCAGACAATAAATCGGACTCGGATTTTCTACCAAATCATCTACAATTATATCATTTTTAAATGACAATTTGTTGTATTCAGATTGGGTAATTTTCCTAAACTTAGGAAATGTAGGATAGCATTTGCTCCTTCCATCAAAAGAATTAAAATAAGAAAATCTTCTTATTTTGGTTCTTGAATTCCTTCTAGTCGATAGGGATTTTTAATTTGAATTCTTGATTTGGTGGAAGATGTAGTCCTTATCGACTAGTTGGTTTCCATGGACCAATTTTAATATCCTTTGATTGAACAGATGCTTTCACAAATTTTCTAGGTTTTTGAACATACTGATTTATTGTTCCTATCATAACCAAGTCCTGTCTTATCATGAGATTTTTGAGAAGTATTAAAAATATGATCTATTACCGATTGTGAATTATTAAGTGACTAATTTTGAAGACAAGCTTCTCATTGTCTTTCTTAATTAATTCATTTTCAGACAGACTACTTCAAATTTATCTTTTAAAGTTTTCGTTCATTTTCTAGCCTTTCGGGTAAGGTGGTGATGTACTAGCTTGATCTGATGAAAACATTCCCCCTTGAATGTTTCCTCGGTCTCTAAGTTGTTCATCACTGCTTGCCTTTATTTAGAATTTGAATCGATCCTTTAAAAATAAATTCTCTGTCTCCTGTTTATAAGCAGCTAAAGATGTCTTTAAATCTCTCAATAACTCATGAATAACGGTTTGATCATGATCGAGATGCGGGTCGACAAGAATCATTATCTAAAGATGAATAATAGATTACCTCATTAGCCATGAGACGGATCTCGTCATCGATCCAAAATCGATGAGGATGATGAAGATGATGATGATTTCTTTGGCTATTTTTCTTGACCAACAAAGCTCTTTGATCTACAAATCTTCGTCTCTTTTCTTTCTCTTTTCTTCCCTTTCTTTAGGAGTCGATTGAGGACAGTCATAGTGAAATGTCCTGGCTTGTTGCATGTATAGCAAATGTCACTCCTATCCGATCTGGGGACTGAAGTATTTCTTCCGACAGTGATCTGTATCTTCTTGTCTGGTTCTTGTTTTTGTCATCATCTGAAGATTTATCCACCTTCCTATACGATCTGGATCTTTGTCTATCTCTACCTGCCAAATCTCAATTTATTTCTCTTATACTTCATTCTCAATTTATCATACCTTTTTGTAAGTAAAGCCATCTGCTCTTTCAAAGATAGATCGGCTCCTAAAGACTCTGTTGACACCTTGTCTTCTTTCTTGACAAAGGCAACAGACTTGGATGAGGTGCTTGACTCCATCTCATCTTCCTCATCTTCTATCTCGGATATCATACTCTAGAGCTTTAAGATGAGAAAATAAAGTATGGTGAGTAATAGAGGATAAATCTTGAGTTGCTTTAAGGATATTGGATTTTTCCCTCCATCTCTTGGTTAATGATCTCGGAATCTTGTTATTAATCTCCTTCTCTGAATAATTCTTTCCAAGGTCACCGCTTTGTTGAGAAGATTGGTCAACCTAACATCAAACCGATCTACGAGACTCATTTTCTTTCATCTTGAATGTTTCAAATGTATGCAATCTTGATTGTAGCTTGTTTTCCTTAACTTGATCGGATCCTTCACAAACATTAGCTAAGGTTTGCCACATTTCTTTGGGTTGTTTTACATCTCTTAACCTTCTCTATCCAATCTTTACTCGAGTCTCAATGATTTACTGTTCTAGCTACTTGGTCAAGATTGTGGACCTTCCTTTCATCATTAGTCAATTCGTAACTCTTCTTTTCTTGTCTAGTTCTTGATTCAAATTGTCTCTGCTCAGTCTTTGGTGCCTCCATGATAAAACTTTATAGGACCTTCCTCAAGGACCTCTTCCATTCTATCATGAATGGCCTTTAGATGATTTTTCATCCTAAATTTCCAATAATCATAATCTTCAATGGAAAATTCAGGAAGATTCCTAGACTTTTACTTTTCCCGATGACATGATAAAAACAAAGACAAAATACTCCACAAAAAGCTTATTAGTAGCCTTTGTTAGAGAATGAAAGAAAATGAAGAAAATCAAGATAATTTGAATCTTGTTCAAGACCTAAAATCAATATCGAAACGACTTAACAACTGCTCGATACCACTTGTTGGTCCCGGAAAGTTGAGTTGATTAAAACCTTGAGTAAGCTTTCTAGAACAAAATCTAGAAAGGGGGTTTGAATAGATTTTGTAAATTTTTCAAATCTTTCAAAACCAATTCAAAATATCGATTAAGCACACGGATTATGATTGAATTCTCAACTTTTTATAAGATCAAAAGCAAGGTTGATATTCGATTTTAGTTAAGATTCTGAACTTTAATCTTGAATTAACACAATTGTAAATCAAAGCGAAATTAAAGAAAGCAAGAAATAACACCAGGATTTATAGTGGTTCGGATTTTAATAATCCTACATCCACTCTCCTTCTTCAATCTCAAGAAGGGACTCTGCTCGCTTACTTTCTCACTTCCACTTACAACTTACAACTTGTACAATTCTTCAAATCTTCAATCTACTAAACCCTTCTTCTAGAAGTCTAACTATTACAAAGTGTGTATTGGATTTTGAAGATTACAAGAAAAGTGTTCTAAAAACACTTAGAACTTTTTGAAAACTCACTAGAAATACTTGTGAAAAGATTTTGATTGAAATTTGAGTAGTGAATAGAGTGAAATCTAATATGCATAAGTGTTCTATCTATCTTTTTAAAAATGAAAAACCTATACCTATTTATAAGTCTGGAAAGACAGTTAGTTTGTTAGTTAGTTCTAACAAACTTGAAACTCGCTTAACAAACTTAAAGCTGCTCTAGACCTCGGTGATTCTTCATACTCATCTGCGGTGACTTGGTGAAAACTCGCCTTTCTTATTCTACTCGGCTTATCTTGACCTCGATCGAGCTCTTCATATTTGTCTCCTGAGATGACTAGACTTGAGCTTGTCTTGGATGGCTAGCATAATATCGGACCTCGGTGACTAGCTTAATGCATGACCCCGTCGATCGGCTTATATCCTCACTGTTCTTCAGGTTGGTGATTAGTCCGATCTGCTCTTTAACTCATCAAAACCTTTTGATCCAACAACTAAAGATGCATCCAAAGAATCCTAACTCTACAAACAACTCTTTAAACCTAGTCTCTGCGCTAATGGTTTTGTCAAAATATCAGCTCTTTGAAAATCGGTTAATATCTTTTCTAGTCTCGATATCACCTTTTTCAACATGATCACGAATAAAATGATGTCTTATATCAACATGTTTGCAACGAGTATGTAAAACTAGGTAATAGGTAATAGCTATGACACCATTATTATCACAAAAGATTGGTACACCTCTCTATTGATAATGTTATAATCCCTTAGTGTTGGTCGATCCAGTTAGCTAAGAAAAATAACTTCCAGCTACCATATACTCGGCTTGTAGTAGAAGTAGCTACGGAGGTTTGTTTCTTAGACAACCATGAAATCGACTTACTTCCTAGAAATTGGCAAGTTCCGAAGTAGATTTCTTATCTATCTTACACCCACCAAAATTTGAATCGAGTATCCAGACAACTCAAAATTATCGTCACCGGGTACCACAAATTCTACATTTATTGTACCTTTTAAGAACTTAAGAATATTCTTGGCCGCTTCAAGATGACTCTTCTTCTGATTAGCTTGAAACCGTGCATAGACACCTACTGCAAATGAAATATCGGTCTCTTGGTAATTAAGTATAATAAAGAACCTATTAAGCCCTTGTATTCAATCGGATCGAGTGTCTTCCCCCTTCTCATCTGGATCCATGGAGAAGTTTGTCACCATAGGTATCTTGGTCTCTCGACTAGTACCTATTCCAAACTTTTCTATAAGATCCTTTGCATACTTTCCTTGATTGATGAAGATCCCTTTCTTTGTCTGTTTAACTTGTAATCCAAGGAAATATGTCATCTCTCCCATCATTGACATTTCAATCTGCTTTTCATAAGATGATTGAATTATTCACACAAAGACAAAAGTTAGTTGAACCAAATATAATATCATCCACATATATTTGAACTAATAAAAGATTATTATCAAATTCCTTTTTGAAAAGAGTTCTATCAATTTTACCCTTCACAAAACCATTTTGAATCGAGATAATCGACAAGGTGTCATACCAAGCTCTTGGAGCCTGTTTAAGTCCATATAGAGCTTTTCTCGGTCTATACACCTTGTCTCCTTTGACAAAGCCCGGAGGTTGCTCTACATAAACTTCTTCACTAAGATTCCATTTAGAAATGATGATTTAACATTCATTTGAAAAATAGTGAATCTTTTAAAAGCAAGATAGGCTAAGAACAATCTTATGGCTTCCAGACGAGCTACAAGTGCAAAGGTTTCAACGTAATCAATCCCCTCGATTGCGAATAACTTTGTGCAACTAGTCCGGCTTTATTTCTAACCACAATATTGTTCTCATCCCTTTTGTTTTTAAAGACTCACTTTGTTCCAATGACTTTTTGATGATGAGGCCTTTCAACAAGCTCCCACACATCTTGTCTTTGGAACTGATTTAGTTCTTCTTGCATGGCATTAATCCCATTGGAATCGATTAGAGCTTGATGAATGACTTAGGTTCAAGAAACATGACTTTATCAATGGAGAAAACATCACTCTCAAACAGGCTAAGCAATGAGCTAAGAAGAGTAGAAGCAACTCAAAAGAAAATGTTTGATATCTTTGGATTAGAAGACGGGTCTTGTCGGATATGAGCTGATTGGTCAAATCGAGCAAGTTGCCACCGTCTGCAACACTCATTTTACTAATGTTAAAAAGGGGAAGAGTCGAGCTCAAGAAAAGAATTGACTCCCAAGATGACAAGATCCTAGCGCTGAATCTGAATATTGATGAGCTTGCTTTGAGGAGCTGTTGCAAGAAGAGGATGCTAGGAAGAAGGCGGTGAAGACAAGTCTCGGCGTGTCTTGAAGAGATTGAAACGGGATCGAGACGGCTGAAGTCAAGTCAACTGAACCAGCGGGGGAAGAAGAAGAAGAAGAAGAAGAAGAAGAAGAAGAAGAAGAAGACCAGACGGTGGGTTCAAAGGACCAAAAACGATCAAGAAAAAGTCACCTTTCGCCCTACTACAGAACCGAAGTTGTACCCAAGAACATCCTTCGATGGATCAACAAGAGAAACAGAGATCGAGATGAGGCGAGTGGATCTTTCTCTTCCATGTCCTGGAAAAAGATCACTTGGGGACAAGAAGAAGAAGAAGACCAGACGGTGGGTTCAAAGGACCAAAACGATCAAGAAAAGTCACCTTTCGCCCCTACTACGAACCGAAGTTGTACCCAAGAACATCCTTCGATGGATCAACAAGAGAAACAGAGATCGAGATGAGGCAGAGTGGATCTTTCTCTTCCATGTCCGGAAAAAGATCACTTGGGGGACAGACGAGAACATTGCTTTCCATGAGTGGTTAGAGGCAAAGGACCCGGACTTCTACCGTGCACTGATAGACTTCGCCGATGTAGAGTTCAATGTGGACATAGTTGCACCATCTTACTATGTCTCCTCTCCTAACTCAAGATGGTCGTCTAGACCCGCAGAAGATCAAGCAAATGTTGATCCAAGTCGTAACTACAGGTGACACAGCTAAAGGAAGGGAGACAACAAGCTTGAAGAAGTGTGTCTTCGATTTGGATGAGCATTCGAGAAGAAGATAGGTGGTATGACTAGATCATATCCATTACTCGATCCTTGTTTGTTTTTGTGAGTGATACGTATAAATGTTTGAAGATGAATGTGAATATATCATATTTCTATCATATGAGGACCGTATGAAGTTTAAACTAACTTGTTTGACTTAAACCTATAATCGGCTTAATCTTAAAACTAATTAACCCGAGAGGCCTTAATTGATTAAAATTTATTAACAATAATTCATCTGCAAAACTTGGTGACTTAATTGTCGATGAACTAGTATATCGACTATCGACTAAGTGTCTTAAGCTGTCTATTTTTTTTTCTCATATTCTTGTTTTACTACCTCATTTCTTTTCTTGAGTAAGTTTTAACATCGTCAAAAAGGGGAAAATTGTTAGGAGAAAAATGTTATAGTTTTGATGAAGTTAAGATGAGTATGTAAAATAAGATGACCCAAATTTGAATTATTGTATAGCCAATCAAGTAATGAGTAAAATCTTGTAATAGACTAAGTACTTAGGATAAGAAGACTAGATAGAGAGTCGACGAGGACAAACTCGGATGAAGACAAGGTAGCAGATTTACTAAATACTTCAAAGATCGGAACAATGCGAAGATATGAAAATGATCGGACGAGGTGGAAAGCTTCAAGACGAGAATAGTAGATGACCTGGAAGTGTTAGAGAAATAAGGAAGTTATAACTAACATCAAGATCGATTATAACTAACCAAGAGGCGATTACAAGATTACATTAGTCGGTTTCGACAAACTAATGATGAGTCAAAAGGAAGTTGTAATTACCATATCGAGTCTTCTATAAATAGATCTTTAGTTTAGAATAGAGTAACTTTTGTAACTTTGCGATTCACAATTCACTCAAATCATGTAATCAGCACATATTCATAGCTCACTTTCACGCATAAGAACGCGTTCAAATACGTTCATAATTTTACAACGTTTATAGAACACTATCATACACATCTTCAAGCCATAGATTCCAGCAGTTAGGAAGAATCTGTTGTAAAGGCTGAAGATCACACCTGTAAAGCGTAAGTAAGGTGGAAAGGAAGTAAGTACGTAGTAGAGTCCCTTTCACGGGAGAGTGGACGTAGTATTTTTTTATAATTCGAACCACTATAAATTTGTGTGTTCTTTACTTTCTGTTTATCTTCAATTTACTTACTTGTTTATAATTAATTTTGAATAATCAAACACTTATTCTTAAGAATTATCAATCGGATCAAGTATAAAAATCACTTCCGCTGTATAAATTTGATACTTGGATAATTTGAAATCAGATTGGGTTATCTCTGAATAATTTGAGAGAAAAATTGAGTAGGTTGGAAATCTATTCAATCCCTCTCCCCTTTCTAGATTTCCCTTTTGGTATAAACTTGATCGGACCGGGACCAACAAGTTGTTAGAGTTTGTGTTTTATGTGACGATTTAGGTAATTGGGTGTATGAATTTGTGTATATTGGTGTATGAAGGATAGGAATTTTTAGTTGTGTTTTGAAAATTTTGACAATAAATCTAAATTGATGATTTTCAGGCTTTTCTCATTTTGAATTCTCCTCATTAAGTCGAGGAGCTTATGTTGTGTTTCACTTTTCTTGGTCATAAACAATGTCCAAGTGAATCTTGAATCATCATCAATGAAAACTAGTGATAACATCTCGTCCGAGACTTATTGGTTCCACTTATCCAAATTAAACCGTATAAAGTATCTAGAATCCTAGATAAGCTTGGATATAGCTTTGTTAGATCAGATTTAATTTTGATGAGTTAAAAAGTATAGATTAGATGAGCTTATGTAAAGTAGGATGACTTGAGAATGTATAGATCACCAAGTATTCATTTCACTAAGTTAGATAAGCAGACTAGGTGAGATAAGGTAGTCACCGAGGTCAATGTTTGAAGGTCATTTGAAGACAATCTTGAAGAAGTCATCTGATAGAGAGAATAATGAAGAGCTCAAGACGAAGAAGAAATCAGTGAGTAGAATAAGAAAGGCGGATTTTGGCTAAGTCGGTCGGATGACTTACTCAAGAAGGTCACCAAGTGAAGGTAGTTTTCAAGATTAGTTTGTTAAGCGGTTAAGAGTTTGTTACAACAAACTAATCGTCAGTAAGAGTTTATAAATAGGCCTAAGCACAGTCCTTAGAAGGACTTTTGCACATTTTCTGAAACACACATTCTAAGAGCACTCATAACACTCAAAATCGATAAGTGAATATTTTTACGGTGTTTGTAGAACACTTCTCTGTAATATCTTCTTTCTACACTTTGCACAAGAATCTTTACTTAGAAGGTTAGATTAGAAGAAGATAGGAGATTCAAGAACTGGATCTTCACCGATTGTAAACTTTAATCGAAGAAAGGAAGTAAGCACAGTCCTTAGAAGGACTTTTGCACATTTTATGAAACACACATTCTAAGAGCACTCATAGCACTTAAAATCGATAAGTGAATATTTTTCTACGGTGTTTGTAAAACACTTCTCTGTAATCTCTTCTTGATACACTTTGCACTATAATCTTTACTTAGAAGATTAGATTAGAAGAAGATAGGAGATTCAAGAACTGGATCTTCACCGATTGTAAATCAGTAATCGAAGAAAGAAAGTAAGAAAGATAGTAAGACGAGACCCTTCTTCAAGTCGGAGAAGGAGAGTGGATGTAGGATTTTTCAATCTGAACCACTATAAATCTTCTATTCTTTACTCTCGGTTTTTACTTTCAAATCGATTAAATTTTGTGATTTTAATTCTATCAAGTTGCTTTTTGATCCAAATTAAGAATTGAGTATAATTTGCTTTACTGAAATCTTGTTATGATGTATACTATAAGCCTAGCTTTTTCTATGAACATCTTTTGATATGAGATTCTTTATGATCAAAATACTTATGTTTTATGATTGTTACATATATCATTGTTTTTGTCCAGATTAATCTATATTGTAGATAACATGGTGTGTGGTGTCACACAAGATCATGCTATCGGTTCCTTATAGATTATAAATAAGAGCTCACAACCAAGATGAATTTGGACAAACCATTGGAACGGTTGTGGTGTAATTTGGTATTAGTCTATCTTGACTATAAAATTGCACTAGTACATTTTGTATGTATTGAGCAGACCATATGAGGTTGTTCAATTTGTACCGACTATATAAAAGAACAAGACCTCTGTTATTATGGATGTACGTCTTCTTAATCCCTATATAATAACAGCACGTGTACCCAGTGTTTGTTTCTTTAATTTGCCAATGGGTGAGATTTGTTAAATCAATAGGCTCGGTGTGAATTGGTATGATTTTATTCCGCTGCATTTTATGCATGTGATCCCGGATTAGATAATCAATTAGAAATTTAGATAAGTTTGATTAGCTAGTCTGAATTTCGCAAGAAATTTAGATAATTTATTCAACCCCCTTCTAGATTATTTCTAGGAGATTTACTCAATCTCGACCAACAAGCTTGCTTTTGAAGGATGCTTTCATCTGCTTCCCCTTTTGGCAAACATCACATACATGTTCTTTCTTGTAGCTTAAATTTGGTAAATCGATTCATCGGATTATTCCTTGCTAGCTCATTCATAGTCCTAAAGTTCACATGGCTTATTCTTTTTGTCATAACCAACTAAGAACTTTTAACAACAAAACAAGTAGTGTCCACAATTGATTCATGTTCAAAAAACAGACATTACCCTTTTCTCGATAACTTGGTCTTATTTGAAAGTAGATCTTTGATTGGAGTGAATTGATGCATGTTTTTAGGGCCTATTTTAGTGCAAAAGTGAGTTAAAGTGTTAGTTTTTGTGCTTAAATGTGAAAAGTATCACTCTTTTGCTTAAAAAGTATTATTTGTGAGATTTTGATGTTTTTCGTCCATTTTGCAGGTAATTCGGTGGAATTTTGCCAAACCGAGAGTACCATTGGACTTAGAATGAAGAGGCGATCATTTCGGACGAAAATGGGGGTCGGGGCCGAAGCCCCATGCGCAAGAAAAGTGCCACTGGACTCGAGCACAAGTCGAGGGGACATAGACCTCGACTCGAGGGTCGAGGCGGAGGGAAGGATTTTAAAAATGCAGCGGTCTCGACTCGAGGGAGGAGCCTCGAGTCGAGGGATGGAAAAATGGCGAGTCCTCGAGTCGAGGCTGAGCCTCGACTCGAGGCAGAGAAATTTTGAAGAAGCGTGCTAGCGACTCTTGAGCCTCGACTCGAGGGCTTGAAGCTCGAGTCGAGGAGTGCCAAAACCGAAAATTGCAGTTTTAAAGCCCATTGAAGCCAAAACAAAGCATAACTTGATTCTAGCAGCTTTCAGGAGGTTCCTTAGGCGAATTTTGCACTTTGTAGCTTGATTTCTATTGTAATTGCTATAGATTGTTAGAATTAGATTTGATTCTACTTTTAGTCCATTAGATTAGCATTTTGATTCATTGTTATTGAAGATTCCAGCTGTGATTTGGGAGAAGAGAAGTTGAATTCAAGCATTGTAGAAGATTAATCATTCCTATTTTTGTATATTGAAGCTCAATTGGTGATGGTCTTACCCTTTGCTCTCTTTAATTCATTGCTTGTGTTGATTAGATTGTTAATTGCTTTCTTATATTTTCAACCCATGGCTTTTGCTTATAGCACCATGGGATAATAGCTTTGTGCTTGGGATAATTGAAATTAGGGATGAAGTGATTGCCTCATGCTATGATTGTTGATAATTGTGATCAATTGAATTAGCTTGCTTCCTAATTGTGATTTTTAATTGTGCTTCATGAAAAATTGTCTCTTTTGATTAATGGTTGATCACCCTAGCAATAGGCGAGAGTTGAGCTAACGTGATTAGGTGTTGATCGAGTTTCAATTTTGCATGATTGTATGAATTGGGGATTTCTACATTGAGAGATGGGAAAGACTAAGGATACTCACATTAGGCATTGTGATTTTAATGGAGTGATATGCTTTCTATCTTAGTTGATTTGCAATTTGATTCAATTGTAGCTTGTTGATTGATGATTCACCGATGGATGTTAATCCTAGCACCTCCATCCCACCATTTATTGTTGTTTTTGCTATCGCATCCTAAGTGTTCGATCATTTGTTCGCTTGTTGTTATTTTGTATTTTTGCAAGTGTTTTGTTGTTTTTATTCCAAACCATTGTTGCAACTCCTAGTCCCTAAAAACTCGTATTTCTAGGGCCTCATGTGCATACTTTTTCCCATGGGTTCGATATTTTGCGATTGGTCTTAAAAGCTCTTGCCCTATACACTCCAATCAAATGGCGCCGTTGCCGGGAATTAGTTTTTGCACCTTAAGCGAGACCTAGGATTGTTTGAAGTGGCCACTTGTTGCCTTTGTATTTTTTTTTGTTTGTTTTGTTAGTTTTGTTGGAATTTGATACTTGCTTATCTTGTTTAGATGGAAGGATACAACTCATACATGTGGAATCAAGAGTATTATCAAGATAGTAGGGTGTATTCTCCACACTACGAAGAATTTGGATACAATAATTGGAGGAACTATGAAGATACTTCTCATTTGCAACAAGTTCCATCTAATTATGAAGATTGGAGATGTGATGAAATTCCTCCCCAACCTCAAGAGATGTTTCCATATTATGAGCCTTATGATCAAACATTTGATCCATGTCTTGGATTTGAGTGTCAAGGAGCATTGGAAGGAGGTGATTGCTATGATGATAGGAGAAGCCATGAGTTTGATTTTCCAATGCCACAAGCTTCTCCTCAATTTGAAGAATGGGGACTCCATGATATGAGAGCCATATTGCAAGAGATGCTTGGATTTTTGTTGGAAAAATTTGAGGAAGATGATGCAAGATGTGATCAAATGTTTCCCTTGTACGAAGAAATGTATAAGACCAAGTCAAAGGTTACTTCATGGATCGAGGGAACATGGAGATCACCGGAGTGCATTTCATGTTTATCAAGAGTCAACTCAAAGATTTACTACGCCAAGTAAAAAACATGACTATCATGGAGAATCAAGAAGAAGAAGGGGAGGAAGCAAATACAAGAGAAGAAGATGTAGAAAAGGGTCCAAGCAACGAGGATGAAAGGAAGAATTTCCTTGTCAAAAATGAGGAAGAGGAGTGTCCATTAATGGACATGAGCTATAATGAGAAAGAAAATCTAGAAGCACCTAAGGAGGCATTGAAGATTGAAATGAGCATTTCTATACCCTCTAACTCTTCAATTTGTGATTTAATTAAAATTGATGCTTCTAATGAATTAATTTTGCCTCTTGTGAATTTTAACTATAGGGAAGAATTAAAGAAACGCTTGGGCATCCTTGAAGAAAAAGAATGGAAGAGGAGGATGGCAAGAGAAAAAGGGGGACAACCATGGACACTTTGCATATCTATAGGTGGTTGTCCTATCTATTCGATGGACCTCCTAGACCTTGAAGCACAAAGATCGAGATATAATGGGAAGGAGGATCGCTACCCTTGGCCATTCCGATGAAGGATGTTGGACGAGAACAAATAAGTCCGGCAAAGGACAATAAAATAGCGCTTGATGGGAGGCAACCCATCCTTTTTATTTCTTTTATTGTGTTCTTTTGTAGATTAGTGTTTTTGTTGGATTTTGGGGGATTTGGCTTGCTACTTAATTGCTCGTTCTTAGGAAATTATGCTCTTTGCTTTGGGTATAGATGATAGTTATGGGCTTAATTGTTAATATCATTATGAGTTGCATGTATTTTGAGCCAAACTTGAATGCTTGTCTTCATTCAAGTTTGGGGGTGTGTGTCATTTAGAGTAGAAATGCATCTCTTAGTGATGATTATTTGATGAATTGTTTTGTTCGTGTGTAGGAATACTCACTACTTGGATTGGAAAAGGATCGAAATTGCAAAGGAATCAAGGAATCGAGAAGGAAGGGAGAGCTTAAAAGTTGATGAAAATGAGCAAAAAGGAAGAGAACCCGGTCTTCTCGATCGAATGAGCGATCGGGCTTAAATCGAGGGACCAAAACGGTAATTTCTTGTATATTTGGGTTCGTTAGGGGCATAGAGGTCATTTTTAGGAGTTTCGGGGTCGGGTCGGGCCCGGAATCGCTGTACAAAATTCCTCTGGACTCGACCCAAGGTCGAGATTGCATGGTTCCTGTGTCGAGGGATTTACACTTAGCCAAAATTCCGGTTTTGCATGATCCTCGAGTCGAGGGTGGTACCTCGAGTCGAGGGGATTAATTTTTCGCATACCTCGAGTCGTGCGTGAGACCTTGAGTCGAGGCATTTAAAATTTCGGATCCCCGAGTCGAGGCCTCGAACCTCAACTCGAGGCTGGTGTTTTTTATAAATACGCAGTTCGGCCGTAACCCCGACTCGAGGGTTTTCTCGGCGATCCACGATTTCTTCTCCGTTTCCACCCTATTTCCGGCCAATTGCTCATTTCCACCGTTCATTTCAACCTATTTTCATAATCATTCATCACCCATTGCATAAAGATTGAATTTTGAGGGTTTTTGAAATACAATTTGGGGCTTTTGAGAGGGAGTTCGTGGGATTTCCAATTACATCTTTCTAGGCCGAATTCATCAAACAAGGTACGTAATTTCTCTTATATGGACTCTTAAATTCGTTAATTGGGTTGATTGATTGAATGGGTGTTTGGATTTTGCAAGAATTATTATTGAATTTGAATTTCATTTGGGCATTTATTCGAGCACCTTATGAGCATGATTATTGTGATGAATTTGGAGTCTTGTTGAGATCATTTGGGTTGTTTGATGATGTTTAGAAGTATGCCTAAGAATAATTGAGATGAGTTGCCTACATGTTTGTGGATATTTTGACTTAGGATTAATTTTAGCTTGGAATTGGATTTTTGGCATGATTGGAAATTCCTAGTGTAATTGTTTGGATCATTTGGTCAAGTTGTGTTATTGTTATGATATAAGTGTATGAATTGTTGATGCTTAATTGTCGAATTACTTGCTAGATGGCTCTTGATTTTTTCGGAATTTAGTGAGCTAATTTGCATGATTTTTGATGAGCTTATTTGGTGTTAATTGATTGTGGGGCCGTTCTAGTAAGTATATACATGTTTGCGGATTTTTGAGCACTTCTATTGGATTGTATTTGCTTGATTGACTCATTGACCATTTGTTGAGGATTTGTTGACTAGACACTAGGGATTATGGTTTATTGGAGATATTATTTGCTTGATTGACTCGTTCATGGTTAGATGATACTATTTGAGCTCGTATTGTATACTTGGACATTGATTTTTGCTCTTGGGAATGTTTTGCAGGAACAATGTTTAGGGGGGCCGAAAAACAACCTCTACGATGCGGAGATCCGCGAGAGAGAAGATGCCATCGATTTGCTCACCGTATGCCCGCCGAGCTCGGATTTCAGTGGGATGATTATCAATGGAGGACACATATTGATCTCTACTCCGAGCTATATAACAGGTGGTCAAGACCCAACTCGTTGATCATGATTGCATATTATCCATGGGGATCGAGGAGGATATTCCTCGTCTGTTTGAGCAAGTTGGGATGGGGGCTTCTTGGCGAAGAGGCCTAGGACATATATTGGACTTACCTTGGAGTTCCTTTGCACTGTCAAAGTTGATAAGGCCAGGAGGGCCAAATTCCCGAGGGGTATTACTTTTGAGCTCATGGGACGCGAGTATTCAAGTTGACCTTGGGACGAGGTCAACGAGATTATTGGAGCACCCATGCACCTGCACTCGATCACTTTTGAACATAAGGAAAGAGTACAATGCTAAAAAAATTTGGAGAAGGATTTCACATTCTCGGGGTTCCGAATCACCCGATTTTGTTCCGGGAAGTCAAAGAGCACCCACATCCGGAACCCGGTAGTCCAATACTTGGAGAAGATTCTCGCGAGCACTATATTCGCGAGATCGGAGGGAGTAGCCGTGGTTTCCGAGGAGTTGTACGTTTTGTGGTGCTTTCTCCATGGAGTTCGATTCAATGCTGCCGCGCACTGCTACCTATTCGAGAGAGCCATGAGCACGAAGTTTAAAAAGATTAATTTTGGAGGGATGATCACTTTGATAGCCGAGCATTTCGGGATCCCCACGCACAACCTCGAGAGCAAGGAGGGCCCCGATCTTACCCTTGATACCATGCGGCGTATGAGGACACTTGACCGCATCGGTAGGATGTGGTGCCTCCAAAGCAGCACCATGGTGGTCGATTCCCTCTTCCGAATAAGAGGTTGACTACGATTTTCGGTGCTCGAGGCCTTTGTGACCATCAATCTGCGCATGTGGTCACGAGCGCCACACCGAGGCGATAGATGCCTATACGAGAGAGCATGGGGACGTTCTCCGAGATGACGATGATGATAGCGGCCAGCGGTCGGGTTCAGATGAGGATCGGGGTGAGGGTGCCGCAGAGGGAGCAGAGGTAGAGATAGGAGATGACGATGAGGAGGACGAGGATGACGAGGAGCCGGAGCAGGAGGAGCTGCCGGTACAGATGGATGAGGATTACCAGTGAGATCAACATGTATTGGCAGGATGAGATGAGGAGTCGTGAGTATGAGGCGGGTAGTTCATCTCGAGGCCGTGGGTATTGACTGAGCAGATGTGGGCGGATAGTCGAGGATGCATATTGAGAGCTTGACCCACCAGGAAGAGATGTACAGGATGATTGAGGAGTCCCGTAGATTCAACGAAGAGACTAGGAGGATGCAGGAAGAGTCTCGAAGACTCAAATGACATGTACGCCCTCATACGGCAGATGAGCTCGTGGAATTTCGGGTCGGGACACTACCCTCCTCCGCCGCCACCGTCGACTACTAGGGCTATCCCCTATTCCTCATTCCCTCTCCTTAGTTTTTAGATGCTTATCTTCTTAATGATTTTTACTATTGTGGTGATTGTACTCTTGATTAACTTGATGATGTGATGATTTGGATTTTGATGGTTTGATGATTTTATTGATGCTATGATTCTCTTGATTATATTTGAGCTCATTGTCTAGTGATGATTATGCCTTGATGATTTCTTTGGATTCTTTATTCTTTTGATTCTATATTCTTTGATTTGAGCTTAATTGTGGATTTATTGATATATCTTTGAGTATCATTCATGTGGTAGTGAGTATGCTTGGATTTATGTACATGAGCACTTGTGTTGATTTGCAAGACTTATTGGATTTTGACTTGATCATGAGTAGATTTGTAGCTTGAAGCTAGCATTCTTGATTTATGATGTACAGATGAACGTGATTGATGATGCTTGATTCATTGCTCAATTTAAACCCGTGAGATTTTGTGCCTTAATAATCGTACATCTTATACGGTTGATATGATTTCTTTGTGAGTGCATCATTCATGATTTGTATGCTAGAACTTGCCACTAGACTTGTTGATATTGATCTTTGTGTGATGTCTTGAAAGTGATAAGAGGCCATGTTTGGAATGATGAGTCATTTTGCCAAATTTTCCCCACCAAATACATTTGATTTCCTTAATGAGCCATGTTGAGCCTTATGATCCTTATTCTTTGGCAAGCCAAGTGAAATTGAACCATTTTTGTCTATTTTTATGAGCCTTATTGTCCTATGTTTAGTTGAGCTTGAAATGTTGGCTAATGATGGTGATTTGATTGCTAAGTGTGGGAAGATGATGAGCTAAGTGATGAATGAAGCATAAAAGAAAAGAAAGGTTGTGAAAAGAAGAAAGATTGAATTGTGAAAATGTGAACATAAAGTGAAAGAAAAGTTCAATTTGTGAGCTTAAAAGAGAAAGCTCAAGTGAATGGTGGATTGATCATTGAAGTCAAAAGGAAGAGTGTTGCTTGATGAAAAGTGAAGAGATGTGCATTGTATTAATTAGCTTACATTCAAGTCTCTACTACTTAGCCACTCCTACCCATATTTATCCCACCTTTCCAAAGAGCCTACATTACAACCTAAGAGAAAGACCTATTTGATTCTTGATTGATCACAATTGATTTTGATTGAGATTAAGTCTTTTGGCAAGCATATGGCGTGCATGTTCATGAATTTGATGATTGAGTGCTATACACCTTGATACACTTGAGTGAAGAGTGAAACACTCCATGGAAGGAGCAATGTGTTGAGTATTTGATTGAGCATTTATTTGAGCATGATCTATCTTGATTGCTAGTGGATAGTTGCATTGATACTTATGTTCATTGATAAGTTCGATTGTCTTATACTTCGCCTATAGTGCCATGTGACATAATTGCAATCAATTCACTCCTTTGTTCTTAGTTTCTACGTTGCTCGAGGATGAGCAACAATTCAAGTTTGGGGGTATGATTGGAGTGAATTGATGCATATTTTTAGGGCCTATTTTAGTGCAAAAAGTGTGCTAAAGTGTTAGTTTTTGTGCTTAAATGTGAAAAGTATCACTCTTTTGCTTAAAAAGTATTATTTGTGAGATTTTGATGTTTTTCGTCCATTTTGCAGGTAATTCGGTGGAATTTTGCCAAACCGAGAGTATCATTAAACTTAGAATAAAGAGACGATCATTTCGGACGAAAACAAGGGTCGGGCCGAAGCCCCGCGCAAGAAAAGTGCCACTGGACTCGAGCTGCGGTCGAGGACCATGAGCCTCGAGTCGGGGATATGCGTAAAGGCCATGAAATCTGAATTAGAATCTATGGATTCTAATCAAGTCTGGGAGCTAGTAGAACCACCAAATGGTGTAAAAGCCATTGGTTGTAAGTGGGTCTACAAAAGGAAAAGAGGATCAGACGGGAAAGTAGAAACTTTCAAAGCAAGGCTTGTTGCGAAGGGTACACTCAAAAAGAAGGAATCGATTATGAGGAAACCTTTTCGCCGGTAGCCATGCTTAAGTCTATCCGGATTCTTTTGTCTATTGCTGCTCATATGAATTATGAGGTTTGGCAAATGGATGTCAAGATAGCTTTCCTTAACTAAGTCTTGAAGGAAACATCTATATGAAGCAACTAGAAGGATTCATTGCAAAGGGCAAAGAGCATCTTGTGTGTAAGCTTAATAGCTCCATTTATGGATTGAAACAAGCTTCGAGATCTTGGAACATCCGTTTTGATGAGGTAATCCAGTCTTATGGATTTATTCAATGTCCGGATGAGTCATATGTATACAAGAAGAGTGACGGAAACGTGGTGGTATTTCTTGTACTATACGTAGGCGACATCTTGCTCATTGGCAACAATGTCAAGGTGTTGTCGACGTAAAGGTATGGTTGTCCAAGCAGTTTGATATGAAGGACTTGGGAGAAGTTGGACATATTCTTGGGATCAAAGTTATAAGGGATCGCAAGAAAAGAATGTTATGCTTATCTCAAGTTTCGTACATTGATACTATCTTAGCTCGTTTTAACATGCAAAACTCCAAGAAAGGTTTTCTACCTTTTCGAGATGGAGTACCTTTATCTAAGGAGATGTGTCCTAAGACACCAAAGGAGATAGAGGACATGAAGGCGGTTCCTTACGCTTGGTCGTAGGAAGCCTAATGTATGCAATGCTATGTACGAGGCCGGATATTTGTTTTGTCGTGGGCATGGTTAGCAGATATCAAAGTAACCCAGACAAGGACATTGGACTGCGGTAAAGCATATTTTAAAGTACCTGAAAAGGACTAGAAATTACATGCTAGTTTACCAAGCGGATAATTTACTTCCCGAGGGTTACACGGATTCCGATTTCCAATCGGATAGGGACAACGAGAATCTACCTCGGGTTATGTGTTTACCTTGGGAGGTGGAGCCATAATATGGAGGAGTGTTAAGCGGTAAATGTGTTTTGGACTCCACCATGGAGACCGAGTATGTGGCAGCCTCCGAGGTAGCCAAAGAAGTCAGTATGGCTTAAACTTCTTGATGGACTTAGAAGTGATTCCTAGTTTGCCTAAAGTTATCACAATTTATTGTGATAACAGTGGTGCAGATGGGAAACTTGAAGGAACCACGAGCCCACAGAGCAAGCAAATACATTGAGCGCAAGTACCACCCGATACGAGACATCGTAAAACAAGGAGAAGTTGTTGTCGCCAAAATTGCATCAGCGGATAACCTAGCAGATCCTTTCACAAAGGCTCTTCCAGCGAAAGCCTTTGATGGGCATGTTGAAGGGATGGGAATCGATGTATGGCGGCGATTATGGAAGCATAGTCTTTTAGTATAAGTGAGAGATTGTTAGGATGTATACTATAAGCCTAACTTTTTGTATGAACATCTTTTAGATATGAGATTCATTATGATCAAAATACTTGCTTTTATGATTGTTACATATATCATTGTTTTTGTCCGATTAATCTATACCGTAGATAACATGGTGTGTAGTGTCACACGAAGATCATGCTATCGGTTCCTTTATAGATTATAAAGAATAGCTCACAACCAAGATGGATTTGGACAAACCATTGGAACGGTTAATATGGTATTAGTCTATCTTGACTATAAAGTTACACTAATACGTTTTGTATGTATTGAGCAGACCATATGAGGTTGTTCAATTTGTACCGACTATATAAAAGAATAAGACCTCTCGTTGTTATAGATTTACGTCTTCTTAATCCCTATATAATAACGGGCACGTGTACTCGGTGTATGTTTCTTTGATTTGCCAATGGGTGAGATTTATTAAATCAATAGGCTCGGTGAATTGGGAGATAGCATTGTTTATATGGTGTCTTTGTTGATTATAGAAGGAATCTGTGTCCTAATTATTTAGGATGATGATGTCCCCTTGAGGAGCTCATAAAGATTATTATGTAAACCTGGAGGTGGATTTAATCCGACATAGTAATAAAGATGAGTGGTACTACTTGGAATTAGATATAAATTAATTAAGTTGTCAGTAATTTAATTAATTTATGGACATTCGACATCTTAAACACGGGGAAATAAACGTACACATAATAAAGGAGCCCATATTATAATATGGGATTAGGACGGTAATTCAATTATAACTCTTTAGTGGACCGAGTTATAATTGATGGGCATAAGTTGAGTGTTCGGATTAAACACGGGACGTTTAGGCCCATCGGGAGGCCCAACCCTAATTCCTCCTTAGGGTCCCTGTTGTAGCCTATAAATAAACTCTACATCGAGCCTCTAGACGTGTGAAAAAAACGTGAGATCGAGAGAGGCAGATTCTGATTCCTTGGAGGATCGTCGACCACTCGACGTCCAAGGGAAAGGGATAGGAATACGGCGGGAAGACCGTGAGGTTCGTGGCTCATCCTTGATCCGTAGTTCTGACTTTAGAACTGGTTCAACTTCACCTATTAAGGTGAATAGGTATGATTTTATTTCCGCTGTATTTTATGCATGTGATCCCGAATTAAATAATCAATTAGAGTCGGCGATCCGGTGGTTCCAACAGATCAAGCCGTGGCGAGGCAAGAAACTCGACTTAAGACATTTGTGGCATATTGGATGTCCGGTCTTGTCACCGTAAGGTAGAGCAACCTACCAATTAATCGGCGATATTGCAAGGCATCCACAAGAGCCCATTTTCATCGAGGTCATAACGCGCATTCTGTTCCATCGGAAATGAATTGGAGTCGACATCCGTCCAACCCACAATCTTTCAAGATGTCTAGAGTACATTTTCGTTGACTCAAAACAAAACCCTTTGCGAGATCGTGCAACCTCTATACCCAAAAATATTTAAGAATTCCTAAATCCTTAATGCTAAATTTATCATTAAGATAGGCCTTAATTTCTTGAATTTTGTCGCTATTATTACTGCGGGAATAACATCGTCCACATTTATTAAGGCAGCCACATAGGTATTCTCTCGCTTATAGATAAATAGAGAATGATCAGCTCGAGATTGTCTAAAACCGATGTTAACAATGGCTCGGGTGAACTTGTGGTACCAATTACGCGATGCTTGTTTTAAGCCATAGAGGGACTTGCGCAACTTGCAAACGCGCTGCGTCTCTCCTTTCTTGGCAAAACCTTGCGGTATCTTCATGTAGACATCTCGCAACAAGGTCCCCATGAAGGAAAGCGTTATTCCACGTCCAGTGGTGCACGAACCAATCGTGCTTAGCTGCCACAGCTAATAGGCAACGAACGGTGACAAGCTTTGCAATCGGGCAAACGTCTCGTGGAAATCGATACCCTCTATTTGTGTGAACCCTTTAGCAACCAGGCGTGCCTTGTAACGCTCAACTTCTCCTGTTGGTTTGTACTTCACTTTATACACCCATTTCGAATCAATTGCTTGTTTCCTGGAAGTAACTCCTTTAGTTCTCATATTTCATTTGCTTCCAAGGCTTCAATTTCGCCTCATCGCTTCTTGCCGGTGCGGCAATCTCGCCGCTTGCGAAAAAAACCTCGGCTCATCGTGTTTATGGATGGCCGTCAAGAAGCATTTGTGAGTGTAAGAAAATTTATCGTAGGAAACAAAATTAATAAGAGGATGTACCGTCGAGGATTCCGAGTTGGACGTAGACTGCGTGTGATCTATAGAACTTGGTAAGAGGACCTCATAAACCCTCAAGTGAGATGGTTGTCGCTTGTTTCTATGGCTTTGGCGAGGAGGAATATTTGCAATCTGGGCTATGATCAGAATTTACTTGGATGGTTGAGGCATCTTCCTCGTAATTTCTTCATTAGGAGCCATGCATGTTTGTTCATCATGTTCAAAATAGGTTTTCCATGCCTTATTTCTTACTTCTCGTACCTTGTCAACCCGAGACTTGTAAGGAAAATTATCTTCAAAAAACTTCACGTCGCGGGAGACATACATTCTTTTGTCAAAGATGTCATAAAGTTTATATCCCTTTTGCCCATGCGGGAACCCTACAAAAATACAAGGTCTCCCCCTCTCGTCAAATTTATCTACCCCATTTTGAATTTTTGGCATAAACGACACCTAAAAACCCTTAAATGTTCATAGCTAGGCTTCTTATTTAGTAAAACTTCGTAAGGAGTACGATTTTGGAGAATTTTTAGGAAGCCTGTTTATAATATAGGCTGCGGTTAACACACATTCTCCCCAAAAATTAATAGGTAAATCCGCTTGAAAACGTAAAGCCCTAGCAATTTCAAGAATATATCTATGTCTACGCTCCACCACTCCATTCTGTTGTGGAGTATAGACACAAGAGGTTTCTAAAATGATGCCTGAACTCATAAAATAATTCATCATTTCATGAGACTCGAAACTCCCCCTCCATTGTCGGTCCTAATCCGCTTTACTAATTTTCCAAATTGAGTTTTCACCATGTTGCAAAACATTTGGAGATATTTGCAAGTTTCAGACTTAAATTTCATTAAATAAACCCAAATGCCCCGACTATAATCGTCAACAATGGTAAGAAAATAATGAGCGCATGTAAAAGAAGCAGCTTTATATCCACCCCAAATGTCACAATGTATCATATCAAAACAAGCAGTAGTTTTAATGGTACTCGCAGAAAAAGGTGTTCTGTTTGCATTGCTCTTATGCAAGCATTAGAAAAATAATTCATAGTTTTATGGGAAGGAAAAACACTTTGAAGTTTCCACTGTGGGAGGCGTGTCCCAGCCTCCTATGCCACATATCGGGACCAACAATTATAGAAAAGCCCTTCGATCACTTCCAACAGGCTCTAGGAGGTATAGACCATCACGCCGCCTACCCATTCCAATCGGGCTCTTGAAGTTAAGTCCTGCATAGTACAAAAATCGGAAAGAAAGTCAAAACACAATTGAGATCTTTCATGAGTCGATGACATAGAGCAAATTGCACCGAAAATCCGGTACATGTAACACACGATCAATATTTAAACCATTCGGTAAATTAGCGGTGCCCATACATCGAATCGACTTCATCACCTTTTCGTATTTTAACTAGTGTATTAGTTTTAGATTTGGTAAAAGACTTAATAATACTTCCCTCATGTGTAATATATTCCATGGCTCCGGAATCTATTGCCCATGGTGTATTGAGATTGATCTTACCGGCCATGTTTATCGAGGGAATGGAAGAGATGGTGGAAGAACCAACACCATTGTTGAGAAGATCACTCAATTGTTCCAATTGTTCTATAGTGAAACCTGGCAATGGACTTGATTCTTTTGTCATGTTTGTGTCAACATGTGCTTTGCTTTGTGAGTTTGTCGCTTTTCGGTTGCTTTGCTAGGATCCTTTTCTTTTGACTTCCCTCCCTTACCGCCTTTCTTCGACTCGATAACCAATTATCTCATAACAGTTTTCAATGGTGTGCCAAAGTTTCCCGCAATTGTCACACCGTGGAGGAGGTTTGTCGTGATCCCCTGCGTTCATGGCCTCGCTTGTCGCTGGACTCAAATGCAGACCGTCGATAGTTGGCCTTCGTGAGGACGAGATCAACCATTGTCGTTCATCCTCCGTAACAAGATGATATGTCATTCCGAGGCTAGGCATTGGTTTGGTACTCAAAATTTGGGTCTTGATAGTATTGAAGGTATCATCAAGTCCCATGAGAAACTCATATATCCGCTCCTTCTCATTTTTTCAATAAAAAATTTCGACACATTGCAGTGCATTTGCCGCAAGTGCACTTCGGCGTTGTTGAAATAGAATCAATCTAATCCCAAATTCCCTTCAACTTTGTATAATATGCCGAGGCCGACATTTTGTCTTGGCGGGTGAGAGTAAGGTCCCTCTTTAATTCATATGCTCTTGGAGCGCTCTCCTTTCCGAACCTCTCTCGAGATCACTCCAAATCTCATGAGTTGTTTTTGCGTGTTTTACGCTGTTTCGATTTCTTTGTCCATTGCAACAACCAACCATCCCTTTACCATGGCATTGCAACGTTTCCACAATAGAAACTTCGGGCGTGCCTTCATTGGGTGCTGGTATGGATCTGTCTACGAACCCAAATTTATTTTTTGCATAAAGGCAATTGCTCATCTCCTCCGACCAATCCCCATAGTTTCGTCACTAAGCGGTCAAGATGCGAAAACATGGCTCGGGTTATCGATGAGCCAATAAAATAAGGGGACATTACATCAATGGTGGTTCCAGCTTATTGTTGTCACCGTCTTTCACCATTGAAGTGAAAAAATGTAGAAGGTTTTTTTAGTGTTGCAGATTACACCGCTGCTCGATGCCATGAAAAGTTTAATGTATGGAAGAAGATAAAATAAGTTTTACCGCATATTACGTGTATATTACAAGGTTGGGTGAGACCCAATATATACAAGGGAGAATACAATTAAATATCACAAATCAAGGGATTCACCAAACAACTAAGGACATAAAAATACGGAATGTGGAAGGAAAGAGATGATTCTGATTTGATTCTTCTCCACTATACGCGTAGCATATCTCATTATGTTTGACTTCTTCCTTTAACTCAACACATTCTACAAGTTTTACAACTTAGCTTTAGTAAACATTCCTCATGGCTTAGTTTTAGGTTGAAGTAATCTTCCTCAACTTTAGTTAACATGGATAGTTGTACAATAATCTTCTTCAAGCACGGTAGACAATTTCTTTTTGTATCGATTGAGAATGTGATTCTTTTCTTCGAAAACTTATTATCACTTTCTAAGAATTTAAGATAATTCATCAGTATTCTCGAGAGTGTGAATCATGTCATCTTGACAATCATTTTAATCGTAATTAGAAAGGGGAGTAGAACGTACTCCATCTTCTTTTGCCGTGGGACAGATAAGAGCCTCATTTTTAATTAGTTGAGTCTTTTCCATCCGACTCTACAATTGGCTTTGAAGAAGTAGAGTGGCTTACATCTTTAGCTTTCTCAAGCTCGGATAGCAAAGTTCCAATTCTTTTTTTTCTTGCTTTCTCCTCATTTTTGTTCTAGCTACCCTTTCATCCTCTGTATACTTCTTAGCTTTAGGATATGTGCGATCTTTAATGAAGTGACCTGGTTTCCTGCAATTGTAACTCAAACAACCTTTGTTAGTAGAGTTAGTCTTTTGTGAACCAGTTTTACAGTTGAAATTGGATTACAATTAATTCCCTATATTAAAAAAATAACTACCCTTTAATGAAACAACTAATACCTTTAATGACGTATAGTATAGTATAAACAATTAATACCCTTTAATAACGTATAGTATAAACAATTAATACCCTTTAATAAAATTACTAATACACTTCAAATCAGTTTCACGATGAAACTTGTTCACACAAAGACTTTGCCTTGTTAGTAAGCTTAATAGGGCACCGGAATTTCCATGCTTGATTAATTTCTCAAATGCCTTATAAAGAAGGTCATCTCATCTATTGTGTCTTCGTCGTCAACCGCATTAGATACGAGTAAAAGTGCAATGATTTTAGTGGTTGAGGCATCGCTATCCATCCTCCTATCAATGTCAAACTCAAAAGATTTTAGGTCGTAAAACATTTCAAACTAGAAATCTTAGAGAGATCCTTGAATTTTCTCCTAGCTAGCAACCTCTTTCATATCCCACTCAACAGGAGAGCCCCGAGAAATTTCAAGTTCTTTTACCTATGTGAATATTGCTTTTCCGAGCGTCTATTTCATTCAAAATCTCGATGAATCGTGAGTTAAATTTCTCAAAGGATTTCATTGGTCTTCATCTTGATGTTTTTAAACTTTTGCAAAGCAATCAAAGCTTGTTCTCTTTGATTTGATCTTTTCTTTCAAATTTCATTTCAAGATTTTCCCAAAAATCTTTTGCGATCTTGCAATGCTTGATCTTGCTAAAGATGATCTTGTCAAGAGTTCGGTAGTAGATGGTATTCTTGGCAATGTTGTCCAAGTTGGAATTTCTTCCACCAACATCAACCCATTCATCTTTGGGCTTTTCAACAATCTATTATGTATCTTTGTTTCGATTAGTGTTATATTGACTTTCATCACCAATCAAGTCCTTCCTCTATAAAAGCCCACATGTCATCATGCATGATTGAGAGGTAAGCCAACATATTATGAACTTCGAATCATCGTATTTACTGAAATAGAAAATATTGGATCTTTGGATTCCAACTTGTGTGGAGTTGTGTGTAAATATGCTAGAGTTTTTCAAAAAATTTCAAAAGACACAGATTAGAACGGACTAAAGTAGTGGTTAAACAAAGCGCTTTGATCTTGCTTGTTGGTCTCAAGTGATAGAAGGTTTGGAAGGGGGAGGGGTGAACAAAAAATTCTTGTGAAACACTTGACCTTCTCGAGTTTTTAGGAACATAATCAAGATAAAGTGTTAAGCACAAACTAGCTATAGACAAGTGGAGTCAACAAGCTGGTATAAATGTGCTTTGTAGGGTTCAAATTTAAGTATTCTCTAAATCACTTAAATGTTATTTGAATAGTTAAGTAGTGGAATAATGAACAAAGTGCACACTTTTTAAAAACACAAGTTAAATTTATCAGCTTTTCAATTTGACACCTAGAGACTACAAGAAAATCTAAAACTAAAATTTTACACACAGGAAATTGTTAAGTATCTTTGATAAAGGGATGCAGATGAGCAATATATGCAAAGCTATATATAGTGGTTCGCAGGTGTATGTAATCCATGTAATCCTCCTACGCTGTTATACTCTTAGGTGCCACATTCACTAGATCGAGACAATACAACTTACTTAATGACCTCCAAAGAAGACAAATCATTCAAGTAATGAAACCTTATATGCAAGAATCCACAAAGAAATTTCCTCTCTACACACAAGATGGATCATTCAAACTCGTAGTCTTCAAAGACGACTTTTTACACTAAGTAGGTTAAAGAATAACAAGATCTTTAACTAAAATGAAGCAGCACTAAGGATGTATATAACCTAGGCTATAGATTGGTTCAAATTGAGAAAAACTTCCTATATACTTGAATAAGCCATCCTTCAACTATTTATAGACAATGTTAAGGGTTTTATCAAATCTTAATTGCAATATATATATATATATATATATATATATACATATATATATCACCACCTATAGGGCTTTTATGAATTAAAACATTTTTCTTTTTTATCATATATTGGAATTTGATACACCAACTTTTAAGTTTTGCAATTCAAAGCACCTGAGCATTTTCCAATTAAATGACGTGGGCTGTTGGAGACGCACATTGATGTCTACGTAGATATCCACAAGTAAAATTATATTTTTAACCGAAAGTAACGTCTTTTAAAAATATTTTTAACATAACTTAAAATCAAATTTCTAAAAAAAAAAAAATTATTTAAAAGGCGTTTCATTTTTAAAAGAATAATTTTATTTGCTTTGGCATCTACATGACATATATATAAATTGTTGTTAGAAAATGATCAGAGCATCGAATTGCGTAACTTAAAAAAGTGGTGCATCGAATTGTAAAGAAATATAAAAGATATCTTGTAATAGATAAAACTATAAACGTAATGATTATTATTATTATTATTATTATTATTATTATTATTATTATTATCTTTGCAATTAACCATTTTCATCAAACAACTAGCCCAATTAAATTTTCTTGTATGTTGTCTCTTTCTTCCACGTGGCTGCTCTTCATTTAGTAAACTTACAATATTGCATTAAATGCAATGTACCCTTTGCAGCTTGTAGATTTGTCTTTATTTTTTAGAATCAGTTCTTCATCTAACAGTGTCACATATCAAAATTTTGATTGTGCTAGTTGTTAGCCAAACCAGTTTGTGTCTATTGGCTTATTTTGGTTGTTAGACACTGAATTTCATGTAGCCAAACAGATAAAAGACTTGAATTTGTGCTTTTTAATAAGCTACACTCAGTTTGCTTTAAGTATTACTTAATTCACTAACTTTAATTTTCGTAATCATCTTGGTTGTTGACTTGCTTGGCTGCCGACTCTCAGTTGTTGACTCTTTAGTTGTCGACACTTTGTCTTAGACTACTACATGTGGTTGTTTAAGTATTGACTGTCGACTCTTTTAGCTATCAGCTCTTAGTTGTTGACCGTTTGACTATCAACTTTTGTCTGCTCGACTCTTTTAGCTATCAGCTCTTAGTTGTTGACCGTTTGACTATCAACTTTTGTCTTCTATTCAAGCATAATCTCCATCTTCAAGTCTTCTTAGTAGCTACAAACGACAAAAATAAAAAGATTGGAGTATCTGCATTCCTATACAATATTGGTTTGCCTCATAAAAAATTATACAACAATTTGCTAACAACATTACAACGACTTTTTATTTGCAATTTAATACTTCCCTCGTTCAAATATATGACGTTTTGAACTTTCATTTCATTTTGTATTTTTCAATGAATTTTTTTCTAATTTACCCCAAAAATTATTAAATTATTTTCTTAATATGTGTGCTTTCCTTCAAAATAACTACAAAATCTTAGGTGAAGCGATTTCATTATATGAAATTAATACTATTACATTCATTTACTCGATACCATAACATTCATTTAGTCACACCATTACACTTATAAACTAATATCACAATATAAAATATTATGTTATCGGTGAAAGAATGTCTTGACACATTTTCATACTATGAACAAGATTTTATAGGAGAGTGACTACAAAATAACCACTTATTTTGAATTGGAGGGAGTATATCACAAAAAAAATTATGCATCGGTTGCTCCTTGCAACTAGTGCAATTTTGGTAAAAATTTTACTAATTTTTTGCATTATAGGACACATGGAAAAAGTTAAGATAAAGAAGAATATTAATTCATTTACATAGAACAATCACAATATATATATATATATATATATATATATATATATTTACCGACGGAATTCTCGGTAAAAGTGGTCACCGACGGATTACCGACTTAACTATTTTTCATCTTTATTTTTCTCGTCATAAAATTATCGATGAAAAAATTAAGTTGTTGATAAATACCAATGGATATTCATCGGTAATTACCGACAAAAATGGTTTGTCGATATTTACAAAAATACAAAACTATACACACAAGCAAACCTACACCCGCAATTATACTTCTATTTCTCCTCAAATAGGAATTGAACCCAAGTAGCTAGGCACGTGTATAGGGATTGCCACCAAGACAAAGTTATATTTTTGTTCATATTTTACCAAACAATATATATTTTGTTTCATATATTTTTTATTGCATTCCTTTGCTACATGATTATATGAGATTTTTTTTTATAATCAATTCTTTACTATAATTATTTATATATACTAATAAAAATCTATATGTTTTGAAATATTTTTTATTAATTAAACATATATAATTACATAATTATTTACAAAATTATATTTTTAAAAATTACCTAAAAATTACCAACGCAATTTAGTAGGTAAATACCGAACGGAATATGAGTTGATCGGTAATTACTAATGAATTTTTATTCCATCGGTAATTACCGATTAAATATGAGTTGGTCGGGTAATTATCGGCGAATTTATCGACTTAAATATGAGTTGGTCGGTAATTACCGATGAATTTTTATTTTGTTCGGTAATTACCGTGATTTTTATTCTCACAAGAGTTACCGACGGATTTACCGACGAAATATGAGTTGGTCGGTAATTATCAACTCGATTTAATGAGTAATAAAAATCCATCGGTAATTACCGACATAATAATTACCGACCAACTCCTATTTCGCCGATAAATCCGATAATTACCGGCGAATTTATCTTTCACCTGTAATTACCGATATAGTAAAAATACATCGGTAATTACCGACTAACTCATATTTCATCGGTAATTTTTAAAAATATAATATTATCGATAATTCATCGGTATTTGTGATGGAAATAAATTCGTCGGTAAATGTGTCGATATTTGTAGTGAGTTAGTTAATTTGTAGACTGACCAATATTAGTATTTTGGTGTATTGATGTACTATACTTAACATATGAGTTATCGGTTATTGCAGATTATTATTAGAGAAAATGACAGATTGAAGAGATTTATATATGACAAAGTCTTTTTGTGTTTCGTATACACCGTAATATTATGGTGTTTCACCGATATTCTTGGTTAAATATTTGATACTTTAAATGTAATTTTCCAATTTCATCAAATTTTTTTATACTTTTGCCCAAATTTTTTATACTCTCAGTCGAATATGCATGATATCATTAAACTAACTCTTGATATTCCCGATGAGATTCTTAATGCTCTTGATCAAATATTTAATACTTTTATTTTTTAAAAAAATAGTAACACCATAAACTTACGGTGTATACGATACACAAGAGACCTACTCTTTATATATATGTAGTAGCTCATTTGAATACGATTCCAGCAAAAATTGGGATGCTTGAATTAATGGAGGGTAAAATATTTGTTAGGCTAATAATTTTGAAGGGTTGTATATTAAGGATATATACATATAAGCTAAAAAAAAAATAGCATAATTATAATTAGGTTTAACAAATTTAAATAGCAACACAAAAAATATTGGAGCAGAGACGCACAAAAATATTTGAATATAAATCTATTTGTAATTTTGAAATTTTTCTTGAACCTATTTGTATTTTTCATATATATATATATATATATATATATATGAATTTTTATATATGATTTTGACAAAGTCTACTATGAATAAGGTTTTATGGTGAAACTTGTGATCCATTTATTATAATTGAATGGTATGATCTATATTACTAAAGAGTATCGATCGTGATAATTGCAAGGATGATCTATATTATTAATTGGTGTCGATCGTGATAAGCTGAAGAGTATGATTTATATTACAAAAACGGGACAATATTACAAAAGGGTATTAATCGGTATAGGTGAAGGGTAAACTTGCTCAATTTTTTTAATGTGGACCAAGTTTCACCGTGAAACTTGGTTCACACGAGACACATTCAAAATTATTTTTTCCGACAAAAATAGATCGTTATTCTTTTTTGTTGCAAATATAGGTTCTTAAATTTTGACTTTTGCAAATTTAGGCCCATAAATTATTATTTTTCACCCATTTAAATTCGTCAGTGTGGGAAAAATAACATACATTTGCAAAAAAATAATAATAATTAATGTCCTATTTTTACAAAATGAAAAATAATTCTCTTTTAAAAACAATCCCTAGGTTATGAGTCTAAAAAATTTGTCCTGACTATATATATTGTTAGGATAAAAATATTATAGTTTTGATGACGTTAAGATGAGTATGTAAAATAAGATGACTAAATTTGAATGATTGTATAACCAAATTTGAGGTAGTGAATAAAATCTTGTAATAGACTAAGTACTAAGATCGGATGAGAACAAGATAGAAAGAGAGACAGACAAAGACAAGCCGAGACGAAGGAAAAGTAGCACACGACTACATATCTATTGAAGATCAAGACATGCGAAGGCATGAGATGATCGGCGAGGTCAAGACTATGCGAAATCAAAAGGAGCGAGACGACTAGAAGTGTTAAAGAGATCAAAAAGTTATAACAAATAACAAGAACGGCTATAACCATCTTAGAAAGCGATTTACAAGCGACAAGAATCGGTTAATCGATTACAACAAACACCGAAGAGTCAACAAGGAAGTTACAACTGCGTAATCTCTTATAAATAGATCATAGATTATAATTAGAATTAACTTTTGATTCTCACAATTTTTGTAAATACATTCACACGCATTCAAAGCATACTTCAAGCACAAAAGCGTTCTTAAAAGCGTTTATAGTTTTCAGTGTTTATAGAACACTCTTCATATATCTTCAAGCCAACATTTCAAAATTAGGAAGATCGTTGTAAAGGTTGAAGAACCGAATTATGTCTGTAAGTACGAAAGTAAGTAAGTAAGTAGTGGAGTCCCTTTCACAGGATTGTGAAAGGAGAGTGGACGTAGGATTTTCATAATCCGTACCACTATATATCTTTGTGTTCTTTCTTTATCAGTTTATCTTCAAATTACTTTTTTCATTATCAATTCACTTACTTGTTCTTAATCAATTTTGATTAATCAAACACTTTTAGAATTATCAATCAAATCAAGTATAAAACATTTCCGCCTAATTTGATATTTAGATGGGTTATCTTCAAATCTTAGAACGAAAACTTGAGTGGTAGGTGAAATCTATTCAATCTCCCTTTCTAAATTTTATCTTTGTATAAACTTGATTGACTAGGACCAACAAGTGGTATCGGAGCAGTGTTAAAGCTGCTTTTGATATATTTTAGGTCTTGATAATTCTTGCTTAGTGTTCTTGTTACTATCTTCATTTTTATTATTAATTCTGCTAATAAAGTTTCTATTGAGTATTTTTATTATCATGTCTACAATTAAAAGTAAAAAGACCAGGAGTTTGCCAGATTTTTCCATCGAAGATTATGATTATTGGAAATTTAGAATGGAAAATCACCTCAAGGTCATTCATGATCGTATGGAAGAAATATTGGATGTAGGTCCTATTAAGTTCTATCATGGAGTTGTAAGTGACAGAGCTGAATCTTCTGAGGCAAGAGTTTGACGTGAAAGAAGAGCGCGAGATCGACAAATGATGAGAGCAAAATTCACAATTTGGATCAAGTCGCGTAATCGAGATAATCGAAACTTTAAGCAAGGATTGGGTAGAAAAGGTTAAACGTTGCAAGACTGCCAAAAGGAATGTGGGAGACCACTGGCAAATATGTGCGAGGGATCGGCCAAGTCAAGGAAAATAAGCCGCAATCGGTGTTACATGCTTTTGACATATTTAAAATGAAAGATGGAGAAACAATAGACCATATGGACATCGGGATGACCAATCTGTTAGGATGTATACTATAAGCCTAGCTTTTGTATGAACATCTTTTTGAGTATGAACATCTTTTTAATATAAGATTCATTATGATCAAAATACTTATTGTTTATGATTGTTATATATATCATTATTTTGTCCGGGTTAATCTATATTGTAGATAACATGGTGTGTGGTGTCACACGTAAGATTATGCTATTAGTTCCTTATAGATTATAAATAATAGCTCACAACCAAGATGGATTTGGACAAACCATTGGAACGGTTGTAGTGTAATTTGGTATTAGTCTATCTTGACTATAAAGTTACACTAGTACATTTTGTATGTATTGAGCAGGACCATATGAGGTTGTTCAATTTGTACTGCCTATATAAAAGAACAAGACCTCTGTTATTACGGATGTACGTCTTCTTAATCCCTATATAATAATGGGCACGTGTACTCAATGTATGTTTCTTTGATTTGCCAATGGGTGAGATTTATTAAATCAATAGGCTCGGTGAATTGGGAGATAGCATTGTTTATATGGTGTCTTTGTTGATTATAGAAGGAATCCGTGTCCTAATTATTTAGGATGATGATGTCCCCTTGAGGAGCTCATAAAGATTATTATGTAAACCCTGCAGGTGGATTTAATCCGACATAATAATAAAGATGAGTGGTACTACTCTTGGAATTAGATATAAATTAATTAAGTTGTCGATAATTTAATTAATTTATGGACATTCAATATCTTAAACACGGGAAATAAACGTACACATAATAAAGGAGCCCATATTATAATATGGGATTAGATTTGTAATTTAATTATAACTCTTTAGTGGGTCGAGTTATAATTGATAGGCTTAAGTAAAGTGTTCGACTCGAACACACGGGATATTTAGGCCCATCGGGAGGCCCAACCCTAATTCCTCCTTAGGGTCCCCTGTTGTAGCCTATAAATAAACCCTAACATCGGAGACTCCAGGGTGTGAAAATAACATGAGATCGAGAGAGGCGGTCTGATTCCTTGGAGGATCGTCGACCACTCGGCGTGCAAGGGAAAGGGATAGGAATACGGCGAGAAGACCGTGAGGTTTGAGGCTCATCCTTCGATCGCAGATTCCGGCCTTAGAACTGGTTTGTCTTCACCTATTACGGTGAATAAAGGTACAATTCTATCCGCTGCGTTTATGTGATTGCGATCCCGAATCGATAATTTCGTAGAGTCGGCGATCGGTGGTTCCAACAATTGGTATCGAGCCGTGTTTTCTACTCTATGCAATTGATTTGGTTATTCATAGATCTGATTTATTAGAATTGCATGATTATTGTAAATCTATTATAATAGGGTTTCTTGATCTGTTATAATAGGGTTTCTTGACTGTCGAGGTTTTTGTTTTGGGTTAGTGAATGATTGTAATAGTTATAACCACGGCGGTGCATCGTGTAGGTTTTATTTCGATCTAGATAATGTATAGGATCGTTGGATAAAAGCGTAATAGAACAGATCGAGATGGCGCCGCCCGCACCCGTTTGACAGGCGCCGCCCCGCACCCGCGACTCCGACTCGGGCGGTGTCGTTCCTCGCGACTCGAGCGGGCAGGTCGATCCCGCTTACGTGGCGCGCCCCGCACCCCGTTTGACGGTGAACATTCAAGAACATGGGAGCATGAAAGAGGCCATAATAGTTGGAATTTTATTTTCCATATTTATTCTTTTTCATATGTGTTATTGTGTTTAGCATGCTTTATGTGTTTCATATATTGTGCATATTAATATCCCTCATGTTAAATAACTAAGTGGGAGAGGGGTTATTTTTCTACAAATCCCATAGCCTCCATTTCGGTTTGTAAGTGATGCATTCAAACATGAACGTTGGTTTTAAGTGTCTTCTTCCATATCGGATGTGTTTGTTTGCGGATCACTAGATCAAACTTCCTTATGGATAATTATAAGTAAGTTATTTAGGAGCGTGTTATCTTCTCCATCTCAAGAGGCACAAACCTAGGTAATTGACTTGGTATTAAGAAATGGTATACACTTAGATGCATATAACGGTATCCTCCCCATCGGAGTAAGTCTTCATTATTTGTATGGCTAAAGACAAACCAACTATTAATTTTTATTTTGTTTGACAAAATGATGAAATTAATGGGTAAAACCTCCTCTTGCAAATGATTGAATTAGTATACGTCCACACTATCGTGGCATACAAACTTCACGGTGTTTTGAGGTGTTGGTGAATTTAATTGTATTGTTTGAGGGAAACAATATTGATTTAAATTCTTAATTTTGATCATAATGCATTTACGTGTTTCTCGGGATTTATCATGGCTTTCAATCCACTTGTTGTTATTCTTAAAGAAAACAAACTTACTGGTCCTAATTATATTGATTGGAAAAGAAACTTGGACATTGTCTTGATCTTTGAAGAGTACAAGTTTGTACTCACCGAGGTTTGTCCTGTAAAACCCGATGAAAACTCTAGTGAAGAGGAGAAAGAGGCTTATAAGAAGTGGGTCAAGGCGGATGAGATGACGCGGTGTTACATTTTGGCTTCTATGTCAAATGTGCTGCAACATCGACATCGAGGCCATGACCTCTGCTTATGAGATGATGCTCAATCTCAAAGAACTCTTCGGACACCGCAGTCGGGCTGCCGAGGCAAGAGGCCATGAGAAACTTAATGGCGACAACCATGACCGAGGGGACACCTGTAAGGGATCATATCCTCAAGATGATGGCTCATTTGAATGAGATGGAAGTCCTTGGAGCTGAAATCGATGGGGAAACCCAGTCGATATCGTTCTCCAGTACGCGCCTAAGAGTTTTGAGCGGTTTCGCTGAACTACAACATGAACAAAAGGTTGTATTCGATGGCGGAACTTCGGCGTAACTCCAAGCGGCGAA
Source organism: Paraleonurus japonicus (assembly GCA_030762865.1). Lineage (NCBI taxonomy): Eukaryota > Viridiplantae > Streptophyta > Magnoliopsida > Lamiales > Lamiaceae > Paraleonurus > Paraleonurus japonicus. The sequence goes on from CM061060.1 coordinate 27,828,483, forward strand.
GGGTTATTTCATCAAGCTTCTCAAGCTTATATTGCTGAAAATGTTTCTACATCTAAGCCAAAAGGCAAAGTGATGAAGAAAAAGAAACAGCCGGGTTTGGCAAGAAAGCGGGTGAACCAAAGAAAATTGGTCCACCAAATGGCGTGAAGAAGCCTAAGGGCAAATGCTTTTTGTGCAAGCGGCGGGACATTGGAAGGTAGATTGCCCCGTAAAAGGAAAAAGAAGGTATATCTTATTCACTAACTATTGAAACATGTTTAGCGGTGTTATCTACCTAAGGCTGGTATGTAGATACGGAGCCACCGATCATATCTGCAATTCTTTGCAGGGTTCCAGGAAACCAGCGGCTTAGTGAGGGTGAGATTACCATCTACATGGGCTACGCTACGAAAGTAGCATTTATTGCGATGGGAGATGTTTATTTATTTTTTGATAAGAATAAGACTTTGGTTTTGAGAAATTGTCTTTACGTACCTTGTTTTAGAAAGAACTTGATTTCGGTTTCTAAGTTATTTTTGGATGGATATTCTTTCTTTTGATAGCAAAGTGGTTGTCAAGAAAAATAGTGTTATTATCATTCGCACGTTGATTGACAATTTATATACTCTTAATCCAATAACTCCCACAAAGCAACAAATGGAAATTAATTGTACATCTTCTAACTCAAATAAGCGAAAAGAACCTTAAAAATGAACCAAACATATCTTTGGCATCTAAGATTAGGTCACATTAACTTGAGTAGGATTCAAAGGTTGATAGCCGATGGACCTTTGAGTTCATTGGAAGTGGAAAACTATCCGACTCGCGAGTCCTCGCTTGGAAGGAAAAATGACCAAAAGACCTTTTAAAGCCAAGGGGTATAGAGCCAAAGAAGTGTTGGATTTGGTTCATTCGATTTATGTGGTCCTATGTCTACTCAAGCAAGGGTGGTTTTGAATATTTTGTCTCTTTTATAGATGAGTATTCGAGATATGGATATATTTATTTGATGCGCCGCAAGTCTGAGTGCTTTGATAAATTCAAAGAGTACAAGGCTGATGTGGAGAAGCGTCATGGTAAATATATCAAAACACTACGGTATGATCGTGGTGGAGAGTACCTCTTAGGAGAGTTTAGGAATTACTTATCAAGGCGATTCAATCCCAATTGTCTGCACTTTGGTACACCCCAATGAGAATGGTGTGGCGGAACGAAGGAATAGGACACTCTTGGAAATGGTTAGATCGATGATGAGCTATTCGAATTACCGAGTTCGTTTTGGGGTATGCCACTGGAAACGGCAGCGTACATTTTGAACTTGGTTCCTTCTAAGACAGTATCTTCTACTCCCACAGAATTGTGGAATGGGCGTAAGCCTAGTCTCAAACATATTCGGATTTGGGGTAGTCCAACACATGTCTTTGAAAGGAGATGCTTGATAAGTTGGAATCTCGTACGAAGTTCGGCTGTTTGTGGGCTATCCTAGAGGAACGAAAGGTGGCTTATTTTATAGTCCTAAAGATCGGAGGATAATTGTTAGCACAAATGCCCGATTTTTAGAAGAGGACTATGTAATAGACCACAAGCCCATGAGTAAAATTATTTTAGAAGAAATAAGGGGAGAAACTTCTACCTTAGTACCAAGAGTACAAGATGAGATACCACATGGGTCGGCACCATCTCGCTACTAATGATACACTATTACCACAAGTGCCTCGTCGTAGTGGGAGGGTTGTTAGACAACCCGATAGATTCATGTTTTTGGGAGAGTCTTCGGACTTATTACCGGTGAACACGAATCGGATCCTGGAGCTACGGCGAAGCACTCCAAGATAAAGATGCAGAATCTTGGGAAAAACAATGAAATCAATTAGAATCTATGGATTCTAATCAAGTCCTGGGAGCTAGTAGAACCACCAAATGGTGTAAAAGCCATTGGGCAGAAGTGGGTCTACAAAAGAAAAAGAGGATCGACGGAAAGTAGAAACTTTCAAAGCAAGGCTTGTAGCGAAGGGGTACACTCAAAAGAAGGAATCGATTATGAGTAAACCTTTTCGCCGGTAGCCATGCTTAAGTCTATCCGGATTCTTTTGTCTATCATTGTCTGCTCATATGAATTATGAGGTTTGGCAAATGGATGTCAAGACAGCCTTTCCTTAATGGAAGTCTTGAAGAAAACATATATATGAAGCAACCTGTAAGGATCCATTGCAAAGGGCAAAGAGCATCTTGTGTGTAAGCTTAATCGGTCCATTTATGGGTTGAAACAAGCTTCGAGATCTTGGAACATCCGTTTTGATGAGGTAATCCAGTCTTATGGATTTATTCAATGTCCGGATGAGTCATGTGTATACAAGAAGAGTGACGGAAACGTGGTGGTATTTCTTGTACTATACGTAGATGACATCTTGCTCATTGGCAACAATGTCAAGGTGTTGTCGACGTAAAGGTATGGTTGTCCAAGCAGTTTGATATGAAGGACTTGGGAGAAGTTGGACATATTCTTGGGATCAAAGTTATAAGGGATCGCAAGAAAAGAATGTTATGCTTATCTCAAGCTTCATACATTGATACTATCTTGGCTCGTTTTAGCATGCAAAACTCCAAGAAAGGTTTTCTACCTTTTCGACATGGAGTACCTTTATCTAAAGAGATGTGTCCTAAGACACCAGAGGAGATAGAGGACATGAAGACAGCTTCCTTATGCTTCGTGTAGGAAGCCTAATGTATGCAATGCTATGTACGAGGCCGGATATCCTGTTTTGCCGTGGGCATGGTTAGCAGATATCAAAGTAACCCAGACAAGGACATTGGATCACGGTAAAGCATATTTTAAAGTACACGAAAAGGACTAGAAATTATATGCTTTGGTTTACCAAGCATACTTTACTTCCCGAGGGTTACACAGACTCTAATTTCCAGTCGGATAGGGACAACAAGAATCTACCTCGGGTTATGTGTTTACCTTGGGAGGTGGAGCCATAGTATGGAGGAGTGTAAAGCGTAAATGCGTTTCGACTCCACCATGGAAGCCGAGTATGTAGCAGCCTGCGAGGCGACAAAAGAAGCCGTATGGCTCGTAAACTTCTTGATGGACTTAGAAGTGATTCCTAGTTTGCCTAAAGCTATCACAATTTATTGTGATAACAAAGGTGCAATGGCAAACTCGAAGGAACCACGAGCCCACAAAGCAAGCAAACACATTGAGCACAAGTACCACCTGATACGAGACATCGTAAAACGAGGAGAAGTTGTTGTCGCCAAGATTGCATCAGCGGATAACCTAGCAGATCCTTTCACAAAGGCTCTTCCAAATGAAAGCTTTTGATGGGCATGTTGAAGGGATGAGAATCGAATGTATGGCGGCAATTATGGAAGCATAGTCTTTTAGTATAAGTGGGAGATTGTTAGGATGTATACTATAAGCCTAGCTTTTGTATGAACATCTCTTTGAGTATGAACATCTTTTTAATATAAGATTCATTATGATCAAAATACTTATTGTTTATGATTGTTATATATATCATTATTTTGTCCGGTTAATCTATACCGTAGATAACATGGTGTGTGGTGTCACACAGAAGATTATGCTATCAGTTCCTTATAGATTATAAATAATAGCTCACAACCAAGATGGATTTGGACAAACCATTGGAACGGTTGTAGTGTAATTTGGTATTAGTCTATCTTGACTATAAAGTTACACTAGTACATTTTGTATGTATTGAGCGAGGACCATATGAGGTTGTTCAATTTGTACCGCCTATATAAAAGAACAAGACCTCTGTTGTTACGGATGTACGTCTTCTTAATCCCTATATAATAATGGGCACGTGTACTCAATGTATGTTTCTTTGATTTGCCAATGGGTGAGATTTATTAAATCAATAGGCTCGGTGAATTGGGAGATAGCATTGTTTATATGGTGTGATGTTGATTATAGAAGGAATCCGTGTCCTAATTATTTAGGATGATGATGTCCCCTTGAGGAGCTCATAAAGATTATTATGTAAACCCTGCAGTGGATTTAATCCGACATAATAATAAAGATGAGTGGTACTACTCTTGGAATTAGATATAAATTAATTAAGTTGTCGGTAATTTAATTAATTTATGGACATTCGATATCTTAAACACGGGAAATAAACGTACACATAATAAAGGAGCCCATATTATAATATGGGATTAGGACGGTAATTCAATTATAACTCTTTAGTGGATGAGTTATAATTGATGGGCTTAAGTAAAGTGTTCGGGTGAACACGGGATATTTAGGCCCATCGGGAGGCCCAACCCTAATTCCTCCTTAGGGTCCTGTTGTAGCCTATAAATAAACCCTAACATCGAGCCTCCAGGTGTGAAAAAACATGAGATCGAGAGAGGCGGATTCTGATTCCTTGGAGGATCGTCGACCACTCGACGTCCAAGGGAAAGGGATAGGAATACGGCGGAAGACCGTGAGGTTTGAGGCTCATCCTTCGATCGCAATTCGACCTTAGAACTGGTTTGTCTTCACCTATTACGGTGAATAAAGGTACAATTCTATCTCGCTGCGTTTATGTGATCGCGATCCCGAATCGATAATTTCGTAGAGTCGGCGATCGGTGGTTCCAACACAATCTTCTCAACAAAGCTTCAGATCTAGGGAAGTCCTATACGTAAAAGGAAATCAATAATAAGATCCTTAAAACTTTAAGCAAAAGATGGAGGAAAAGACCAATATTCTCAAAGCTACTCAAAATCTATCTTCAATTTCTCATCATACACTATTTTCACATCATAAGGCACTAGAGTATGATATCCAAATAGAAGATGAGGAAGATGAGGTAGAATCATCAACATCCTGGGAAGACAGCTTGTTTTCCTTAATCCAGAGGAACCTGAGAAAATATTTAAGGCACCCGACTTATCTACAAAGGAAGATATGGCATTATTGATAAAGAGATATGAAAGACTCAAGATGAAGTACAAAAGAAATAAACGGGACAGATCAGGTCGGAAAAACTACAAGTCCGAGAGAGAGAAGACAAGAATTCAGATGGTAAAAAGAAAAAGATCAGATTAAGAGATTTAAGTTACCAATAAGACGAGGAGACGGTAGTCCGAGATCAGTAGAGGAGATATCTCGCTACACGTGCAATAAACCCGATCACTATAGCTATGATTGTCCTCAATTAACTCCTAGGGAACGTAAGGAGAAGTGGAAGAAGCGTGACGGGAGGCATGCGGACCCGGGAGGGCTCTTCTAGCGAGAGAAGGAAGAAGTTCATGAAACTTCATCATCTTCATCCTCGCCTGAATTATGATTAGACGATGAAATATGCCTCATGGCACGAGAGGTAATTTACTATTCATCATCTGAAAATGACTGAGAAAATCTTTCTAAATCAGATTAGAGTCTTATTAACAAACTTTTAAAAGATTTAGAAACTGCTTTATTTGCTTACAAACAGGATAGAGATTGAGAATTTAAGTTTAAAAGATCAAATTCTAAATCGACCAAGGAAACTTCGTAGAAAGGATTAGTGAGAAATCTGATAGCTCATTCAGGGGAATGCAAGCTTAAGATTTCTACTTACTCCTCACCGAGAAGTACAATGAGTTGAAAAAAATTAAGTACTTTAAAACTTAACTTGTCAAATATCTATAATGAGAATGAGAAGATTAAGAAAACCAATAGAGAGTTGAATCTTAAGTTGACACATCTTAATAACTCACAATCAACTATAGATAAAAATTTCAATACTTCACAAAAAAATTGTGATAAGACTGGTTTGGGTTTTGATCAAAACGAGAAGAAGGATTTTGTAATACTAAGAGTTTTTGTCAAAGCAACTAATACTCAAGATGAGGTTATAATTGGTCCTTACAAACCAAAGGAACTAGTAAACTCATTTAATCGACCGCAAAGAAAGATCGGATGAAGAGAAATGTTCCTAAGGCTAAATCAAAGATCAAATCTAAAACTCATCTAAAGTATAATAGTTTTGATGGTAGAAGCAAATCATATCCGTTATTACCTAAATATAAGACAATATCTAAAGATCACCAACAAAATAGATCTTGATAGTCTTATATTACTAGACAAATATGGATGTAAACTACAATCTCTTGTTTTAAGAAACTTAGATTTATTTCTCTGGATCCAAAGTGTCAAATTAACCAAAAAGGACCCAATTCTGAAAGGGTACTTAAGAACTAAACATTGATTGCGGGATAACACAAGTCTAGTTGAAAGAAGCGAGACGTACTCGAGGTCATCTAGTATATTGATAGCGGATGTTCAAAACATATGACCTATGAGAAATGACTACTCTCAAACTATCGACGATTGATGGACCACGAGTCATGTTTGGAGACAACAATTTTGGACAAACCAAAGGAGTTGGAACCTTGATGATTGGAGATGTTCAAGTTCATGAGGTTTATTATGTTGAAGGGTTAAAACATAATCTCTTATCTGCTTCTCAATTATGTGACAAGGGTTATGTGTAAAGTTTACTTGTAATGCTTATTATGTATTAAATGGTCTTACCGAAAATATTTTGTTATCGGGGAGTCGACAAGGCAATATCTACATTGCTAATTTTAAAAGTTGTTCGAGAAACACTTGTCTAGTTGCTAAGAGTTCGGATGACTTAAGTTGGCTATGGCATAAACGTCTTGGTCACTTAAACTTCAAAACTCTTAACAAATTGACAAGAAAATCTCTAGTAAAAGGACTTCAGATAAAGTGTTTTAAAAAAGTCACATTTGTAATGCATGTCGAAAAGGAAAGCAGACCAAAGCTTCTTTTAAAACAATAGATAGTCCTTCTTCGATTCGAATTCGGAACTTCTTCATATGGATTTATTTGGTCCAGATACTCCTCTCGCTTTAGTGAGAGAAAATATACTTTGGTAATTGTAGATGATTATTCTAGATTTACAGGTTATTTTCTTATAAAAGAAAAATGAGACGATGACCAAAATACCTAAAGTCTCAAATTTGAAAACCTATGATGCTAAGATAGCAGATGTGATATTCTTAGGATATTCCACTATATCTAAAGCTTATAGAGTTTTCAACAAGATAACTTTGTGTGTAGAAGAAACACCTCACGTTGTATTTGATGAATCTACTTTTGAGTCTAAGGAAACATGTGACATCACAAAGATTACAAATGATCTACAAAAGATGACTTTTAAAAGATCAAATGTGAAGTTCTATGTACCGTAGTCTAAATCGATGATGAAGAAGAACCTGTCTTAAGCAAAGATATAGATCCCGAAAGTCTTTCCAAATCAACTAATCAGACAACTACCCTTCCAAACGATCGGGAAGAAATATACTCAGAAGGTAACATTGAACCAATTGAAAATGATACTTCGACAAGACCTCATCTTTGGTAAAAGACAAGGGTAAAAAGATAATGAACTATCATCCGGCCAGTTGAACAAGTAATAGGAGATTTAGACTCTAGAGTCCAGACTAGGACACAACTAAATCTAGATTGTATGTTCACTTGTTATGTATCATTACTTGAACGTAAGTTAGTTCTGAAGCTCTTACTAATTCCAATTGGATCAATACTATGCAAGAAGAACTAAGTCAGTTCCAAAGACAAAGTGTGTGGGAACTTGTTGAAAGACCTCATCATAAAAAAGTCATTGGAACAAAGTGGGTCTTTAAAAACAAAAGGGATGAGAATAATATAGTGGTCCGAAATAAAGCCAGACTAGTTGCCCAAGGTTACTCGCAATCGAAGGAATATATGATTACGATGAAACCTTTGCACCTATAGCTCGTCCTGGAAGCCATTAGATTGTTCTTGGTCTATGCCGCTTTTAAAAGATTCACGCTTTTCAGTATGGATGTAAAATCAGCATTTTTGAATGAAATCTTAGTGAAGAGGTCTATGTAGAGCAACCTTCAAGCTTTGTCAATGGAGACAAGGTCTATAGGTTGAAAAGGGTTTTATATGGTCTCAAACAAGCTCCAAGAGCTTGGTATGACACTCGGGATAAAATCCAAAATGGTCCCATAACTTTTACCTTTTTGATTTAGTCCCAATAAAGTGTGATGTGTCAATTTAGTCCCAAATTTTTGTGAATTGTACTATTTACGTCCCAATTTATACCGGAATCTGCAATTTCGTCGGACTCCGGTGTAAATTGGGACGTAAATAGTACAATTCACGAAAATTTGGGACTAAATTGACACATCACACTTTATTGGGACTAAATCGAAAAGGTAAAAAGTTATGAGACCATTTTGAATTTTATCCTTGTTTAAATATATTTTGAGATTTTTAGGGTATTTTATGATTTTATTTTTTTCTATTTTCTTTAGTTCTCTTCGTAACTTTAAAATCTTAGTATTATTTCTAATTTTTATTAATTAGCTCCTAAGTTTTAGAACATATCTACATTTTTAATAATTTAGTGTATTTTTATTTTTATTTTAAGTAATATGAATTACGTTTAATTTTTCTAATTCGGTGTATTTCAAATATATATTTTTATGATAAAATGTTGAATTTGATTGTTATATTTTAAATATTTTTATTTAGTTTAATTATTAAGTAGTTTTTTTATTTTATTTTTAATCAATAATTTTTCATCATAAAATATAAAGGACGTCTTCATTGAGTAAAAGAAAATATAAATGACATTTTCATACAAACGACATCCACGTCATCTTTTACACGTTAGAAACTTGTGCTAGCTGGTATTAATTTTTACAAAGAAAGAAAAATATACAGGACAAAATAAAAAAATGATCAAAATACAGAGTAATTTCATAATTATGGCCAACATACGGGACATTTTCACCAATTTTTCCTAATATTTTGAAGTGATTTTATTGAGAATTAAGTTAAAATATTCATGCAAGACCTATCCATTATTAATTTTCATGAATTTATTTTCAATTAGCGAAAATGAAAATTGAAAGGGATTTATTAGTTTTACTATACAAAGTTTCATATTTAATAATTTAATTAATTTGAATAAAATATATTCCTATTAAAAATAAATAATAATTAAATATAAAATTGAAATGTATTTCTATTCTTATTCACTAAATAATGTTGATTTTTTTAAATCTTAAAATAGATTTACATGTTTTAAATGGGATAAAATCCAAAATGGTCCCATAACTTTTTACCTTTTTGATTTAGTCCCAATAACGGTGATGTGTCAATTTAGTCCCAAATTTTCGTGAATTGTACCATTTCTGTCCCAATTTACACCGGAGTCCGGCGAAATTGTTGATTCCGTGTAAATTGGGATGTAAATTGTACAATTCACAAAAAATTGGGACTAAATTGACACATCACACTTTATTGGGACTAAATCGAAAAAGGTAGAAAGTTATGGGACCATTTTGAATTTTATCCCGTATGACACCTTGTCGATTATCTTATTCAAAACAGTTTTGTTAAGGGTAAAATTGATAGAACTCTCTTTAGAAAAGAATATGAAGATGGTCTTTTGCTAGTTCAAATATATGTAGATGATATTATTTTTGGTTCTACTAATCAATCTTTGTGTGAAAAGTTTAGTCATCTTATAAAGTGTCAACAAGGAAGTTACAACTACCAGAATCTCTTATAAATAGATCATAGAGTAAAATTAGAATTAACTTTTGATTCTTACAATTTCGTAAACACATTCACACGCATTCAAAGCATACTTCAAGCACAAAACATTCTTAAAAGCGTTTATAGTTTTCTAGTGTTTATAGAACACTCTTCATATATCTTCAAGCCAACATTTCCAGAAATTTGAAAGATCGTTATAAAGGCTGAAGAATTGAATTGTAATCTGTAAATGCAGTAAGCAAGTAAGTAGTAGAGTCTCTTTCACAAGATTGTGAAAGGAGAGTGGACGTAGGATTTTCATAATCCGAACCACTATAAATCTTCGTGTTGTTTACTTTCGGTTTATCTTCAAATTACTTTATGTTCTTTATCAATTCACTTACTTGTTCTTAATCAATTTTGATTAATCAAACACTTGTTTAAGAATTATTAATCAAATCAAGTACAAAACATTTCCGCTACCTAATCGATATTTAATTGGGTTATCTTCAAATCTTAGAAAGAAAAATTTGCAGTAGGTGAAATCTATTCAATCCCCCTTTCTAGATTTCATCTTTGTATAAACTTGATTGATTTGAGACCAACACACACACACACACACACATATATATATATATATATATATATATATATATATATATATATATATATATATATATATATATTACCTTATAAAGCTAAACCTAAAAGCTTATGTGGCAAAACCACATCCTTCTATTTCAAAATCCCTCTCTTCTCATTCATTTAAGTTTGTAAAATTAAGTTATTTCAAAATCTCTTTCTTCTCATTCATTTAAGTTTTAAAAATTGTTTTCAACCATTTATTTATAATTTTTAATCTTAACCATTGATCTCATTCCATATTATTCTATATAAGTCTCTAAACTCTCATTTGTTTCTCATTAAAAATCCTAAATTTTTTCTTCTCTCCTTTTATTTTATCATATTTATATTTTAATTCAGTAATTTCATCATTTAATAATGAGTTTTTAATCTCTTATTTCTTTTTCTTTTTTTTTGATTGCGAACGCATATAACATGAGATTATCTTCATAGTATTTAGTTTTTTTATTTTTTTCGTTGTTTTATAATGAGTTGTTAGTCTTTTTCTTTGTGTTTTTTTAATTTTATTGCGAGATACAAGTTGCATTATAGAAAATGAAAGTATCTTCATCGTATTATTTTTTTAATATTTTGTTATTTTTGCAGACTTTGGATGTCCGATTTGATGTTACTATACAAATAAAAGAATTTTGTTTCTTGGCTAATTATGATTAGTACTACAAACAATTTCGGTAAGTTTTTCCTTTCTTTTTGGTTAAAACTAGATTATGATTTTCTTTCTACATGTTCATATGTTCGTTTATTGAATTTTGATCTATATATATATATATATATATATATATATATATATTTGATTGTAGATTGCAAACTAATGATTGATTCGATCAATTTGGACGATCGACAATTTAGAAGACTAGGAAAAATGTTTAATTTTTATTTGTATCCATTAGAATTAAAAAATTTTATTATTTTTATAGGATATTTTCGGGAAATTTTTTTACGTAATTCATTAAGTCAAAATCTACATTTGAAATTGTAGGAGTCATAATTTATATTTAATTTATCATAATTTGTGAATCTATTAATATTTTACAAAAATATAAAATTGAGTTCCTAATTTTTAGGATGTATTTTAGGAGGAGGTTGAATGAATATTGTAATGATATATTTGAAAATATAATGTTTAATTTAAATCAAATCAATAAAGAATTAAAATTGAATTAATTACAAATTGATTCAAAACATATCAAATTGGTATTAATTATAGTCAAGTTTAACATTAAAGTACTAATCGATAATTTAATTTCTATAAATTATGCAACATATGATAGTTTATAATTTATTATCTCACAAATTTATTATTATTTCATTAAGTGAACATACAAAATCTACATTTAAAATTTTAAAATTTATAAAATAATATAATTTTTAACTAACACTGAATACCATATCTAATTTTTATACTAAATTAAATTTAGTATATCTAATTAATTTGATTTACCATAAATTAACAAAAATATAAATTTAATTAACAAAAGAGAAATTTGATTAAAATCAATTAACCAAGTCAAAAAAAAAAAAATCTACATTTGAAATTTTAAATTATCTTAAAATTAAATAATAATCTATATGTTTCCTCTTAAAAAAATATCTCATACTGTATATATGTATTTTTATTTTTATTTTTAAAAAATAATAATAATAATTTAGACATTTTATAACTACGGAGATTGAATTTCACAGGTGTTGCAAGTTCGGAGAATTTGGAGTATTTTAAATATTTTAGGATGTTTATTAGGAGTTTTCAAAGAGCATACGAAACTTAAGATATATTTATTTTATATATGTCACAAATATTTATTTATATATTGTGACTATTTAATAAATATTTATAGTTTATATGTAATTTTTAAAATTATATTATTAATCATTCCAATATTTTCTCTTTCATCTAATTGACAATTTCCTACTCCTAACGTGTCTTAATACAAAATCTTCTTCTTCAATTTCTAATTTTCTCATAATTTTGAATTTTTAAAATTTTAAATTAATTTTTTAAAAATAAAAGATTTTTATAAGACTTTAATTTGAGATGACAAAATTGTTCTTTTTGATGAGTTAGGTATACAAATATAAAATTATAACCTCAATTTTTTAATTTTGAGCAATATAAATTGTAATGACAAGTATATATTATATATTAAATTTATTTAAAATTTTACATTTTAATGATGCTAGCTAGATGCATGTTATTTTTCATTTAAAGAAAATTTATGTTGATCATACAAAACTAATCCAAATTAAATAATTATATAATTACATTATTTTTAAAACATTACTACCTTTTAAATAATTAAATAATTTTTAAATATTATTTTTTAAAAAATATAAAATTCTCTTTAATCCCGTGTATACGCGGTTTTTGTGCTAGTATATATATATATATATATATATATACTTTTATTTTTATTAGATGCACTCATATGTATGATAATTTTTAGCTTAGTATATTTTCAAAAATATAGATATAGAGTGAGTATATTTAATAAAAATGGAGATGTAGATAGTTATCACCCATATTTTTTTCTTGAATGGGAGCAGGAAAGTAGGATGCATGCAGAAATGTAAATGTTGAGTTTGATAAAATATAAGGTGTTATGAAATGAGAAACGGAGAAGAAAAATCGGGAAAATTAGTGATGGAGTCATATGTATCACCTATTTTGTCCTAAAATTTCTCTAATCCAGGCTAAAGTATGCAATTGGAGACACACTCGATAAATTTCAATCAATCAAAAAACTGGATTTATAATAAATAAATAAATTAGTTAACACATAAAAACCTTATTACATTACAAACATCAAACACACGCTGCCTTGGCTTTATTGAAACACAGCCAAGGCAGATAACCTGCTTCAATGGCGTTCCAAGATTTCGACCTAATTTCACAACGCAGACAACAAGAGAAGAAGCAAAAGATCAAAAGACGTCTCATACTCGCCGCCGTCACCTTCGTTGTGGTCGTCCTCGCCGCCGCCGCCGCCGTGTGCGTCGTCATTTACAAGAACAATCAAAACGTCTCCACCGACAAGAACCATGACTCGGCGGCGGCGCCTGGCCGAAGCCGAAGCCAGTGGTAACGGCGGAGAAGGCGGTGAAGGCCGTCTGCGCGTCGACTGATTACAAGAAAACCTGCGAGGACAGCCTTCTGAAGGCGGTGAATAACACCGCGTCGTCGTCGTCGCCTCTAGACATCCTTCGCGCCTCCTTCTCGGCCGCCTCAGAGGAGGTCGAGAAAGTGACGAAGGAAGTCGCCGAGCTGAAGCTCGACGGGCCCATGATGGAGGCGGCCTTGGAGGATTGCCTCGTCCTCCTTGGCGACGCCAAAGACGAGCTGAACACCTCTCTTAGAATTATCCGTGGTAAGGATTTGGGGAAGCTGCCGGCGATAAGGCCAGAGATAAACAACTGGCTGAGCGCGGTTATGTCGTATCAGCAGACGTGCATTGATGGATTTCCGGAGGGGGAGGAGAAGAATAAGGTGAAGGCAATGCTGGAAACTGTGAAAGAGCTAGGGAGCAATTCCCTTGCCATTGTGTCACAAATTGCGTCTATTTTCTCTGGTTTTAATTCGCAGAGAAAGCTGATGGGGTTGGAGGAAGAAGGGCATCCATCATGGATGGAAGAAGAACACCACAGGATGTTGAAAGCCGATGCCTCAAAATTCACTCCAAATGCCACCGTGGCAAAGGATGGAAGTGGGAATTTTACCACCGTTACTGCTGCTTTGAATGCTATGCCTGAAAAAATACAATGGACGGTGGGTAATCCGTAATTTGATTCTTATTTTTTAATGAATATTCACGGTGGAAGGAGTATAATTTGGAACTAAATTGCATATTTGGTCTCCAAAGAAATGGTCCGAAAAATAGTTATTTTTTCTCTATTTTTGATACCATAGTTTTTTTTTTTCAATATTTCTTCTTTAATGAGAATTACAGTTTTAGTTCCAAAAATAAGTTGAATTGCAGTTTTAATCCCAAAAGAATAAGATAAAAATTATAGTTCTGGTCCTATAAAATAACGGATGAGACCAAATTTGCTAAAAATGACCGCTTTCACCCATAGGTATCAAAATTGTTTTGAACGCATTCTCTTGGGACATACAAAGGCAATTTACTCCTATAATTTTGGAATGACATTTTAACACTTTGGAAGGAGTGAGTATTAATTTGTACTCTTCCGTCCCTGTATATATTTTTCATTTTTCAATTTTTGTTCGCTTCACTATAAATTTCTCATTATAGTTTTGGCAATTTTTTTCTAAAGTTATACCCTTACATTTCTATATTATTTACACCTATTGTCACTTAAGTACCTATAAATTTTTTATTTTTTTCTCTCACAATCACATTACTTATATTATACCTATTATTATATCACTTACCTTAATTTTATACCCATAAAAAATGAGAAATAAAATCCTGGGACGGAGGAAATACTAGTTTATGTACCATGTCATGCAAGAGTCCGGGTTCTTTAATTGCCTATTAGGCTCATCTTTATTTCATATGGGTTCTTTAATTGCCTATTAGGCTCATCTTTATTTCATATGAATGAGGTGATGATGTATGCAGATATGTGATTTATGTTAAAGAGGGTGTATACGAGGAGAATGTTGTGCTCGCCAAGAAAATGGTGAATGTCACAATGTATGGAGATGGATCACAGAAGAGCATTATCACCGGAAACAAGAATTTTGTAGATGGAGTACCCACATTTCAGACTGCTACATTTGGTAATTAAACAAAAACTATACTTACTCATCTCTTTTAATAAAATAATTCCTACATGATACGATGAATTTTCTTCAAGCTGATCACTCCTGAAACAAAAAAAAATAAATAAATAATTTGGGTGAAACCATTTCATGGATCTCAGTTAGTGAGACGGTTGTAAAATCATCACCACTTTTCAATAAATTATTATCACTTTTATCATCATCACTTTTTAATAAATTATTATCACTTTTAATAAAATATTATCGGTTATAATGTGAAGTCTATCACTTTTCAATTTTTTATCTTAAAATGATAAATTTACATATATTTTTGTAAAATTGTACAATTTATTTAAAACAAAGTGTATCACTTTTCATTTTTTGATTTAAATGTACATTATATATATATATATATATATATATATATATATATATATATATATATTAAAAAATGATATAATTTAGTATAATAGTGATAATATTTTTATTAAAAATTGAATCTATCTCACGAAATGAAATATATAAAACCATATCAAACAAAACTTACTCGACAATAAATAATTCATAATTTTCTTATATTTTGTTCTCTGTCCCATTTTTAACAGTTTCTACGTACCCTAATAAACATGGTATTCCAAAGTTCCACCGAAAAAAATAACTCATAATTTTAGCCCTGCACGCGACTTGTACTTTTATCAGTTTTGTACCATAAGAAACATGTAGAGGACACAACTGATGAAACTTAAAATATTTTGCTTTTACTTTTGATGGTTCAAAATGACTACTCGAATATATAATTTCACATTATAAATAATGAAGCTCTAACCTATAATTTCACATTATAAATAATATAGCTCTAACTATTTAAATTATTCCACGTTTTTGCTTATGCAAGACAGGATTAAAACACTTATTTTATATTCCATTTATTTATATTTTTTCTTTTTATCTCTATCATTCTAATGAAGTTTTTTAATTAATATTTGGCAAAATATTTTTAAATTTATATCCATACATTTCGCTCTTATTTATATTTATTGTAACTCAATTATCACCACTTTTATTTTAATATCTTATTTTCTTCTCTCCATCACATCACTAGTAAAATATCTATTATTTTATTATATATGTCTTAATTTATGTGTCCAAAAGTAACAATAAACTTATACCGGACCAAAGTTGTAGAAGTCGAAATTCCTAGGCGGATGGTTTTGGGCATCCTGATTTTTTTAATAGTCAGAGCTAAAAATATTTTAAACTGAAAAAAATACAATAACTCGGTCGTTCAGGTGGTGCCTATGCTCATTTCGCCTGAAATATAGGAGAATGGAGTATATATTTTGTTTCACAAATTAATTAATAGCTATGCTAATTCAGAGAACTGATCCAACTAATATTTCACTTGCAGCTGCACTGGGAGAAGGATTTATGGCACAGTCCCTAGGGTTCAGAAACACCGCTGGCCCAGAAAAGCATCAAGCAGTGGCTCTAAGAGTTCAATCCGACCGTTCAATCTTCTTGAACTGTAGAATGGAAGGTTTCCAGGACACCCTCTACGCTCAAACACACAGACAGTTCTACCGGAGCTGTTACATAACTGGGACAGTCGACTTCATCTTCGGAGACGCAGCAGCCGTGTTCCAGAACTGCATGATCTACGTCCGAAAGCCGTTGGATAACCAGCAGAACATCGTCACGGCTCAAGGGAGGATGGACAAGAGAGAAACCAGCGGAATCGTGCTTCAAAACTGTCGGATTCTGGCGGACGATAAGCTGGAACCCGAGAAGGTGAAGTTCAGGAGCTATTTAGGGCGACCGTGGAAGGAATACTCGAGGACCATTATCATGGAGACAGAGATCGGGGATCTCATTCATCCCGAAGGGTGGATGGAATGGAGCGGCGATTTTGCCTTGAAAACTTTGTACTACGCCGAGTTTAACAACAAAGGACCCGGCTCGAATAAATCGGGCCGGGTCAAATGGGCTGGGTACAAAACTATTAAGAAGGAGGAGGCCGCAAAGTTCACGGTTGGTCCTTTCTTGCAGGGTGAGACTTGGCTCAAGAGTGCACAAGACGTTCCTGTACGTTTTGGCATGTTTACTTAAGTCTTAAATATATGCATGTCAGGAAGTGTATTTTTACCTCGTTTTATTTACTAATAGTTTTTTCATACTCATTAGTTGCCATTCATAAATTATTGCTGATGTAGATTTCTCATCAATACTGTATTTATATTACTTCTCTTATACGTAAAAGCTATGATTTAATTAATTATGACAAATTCTTATATGAAATATTTCACGGATCTAAGATTCGTGAAATAACTCATAACCATACCCTCACGTTTGTAAACGAGTCATATATATAAGTGAGAGTTTTCAGCATAAATCGGACTTTAATCTCATTTTCAAAATTTCCTCGTCTCTTTCTTTGTTTCCCGCGACTCAAACGGGTTTTTGTATATGGTTACACGACGGTTTCGACATTGATTTTGTGTACTTTTATAGGCGAGGTTATTTTTTAACCGTTCGTATTATTTTTATTTTTCAAGGATCGTCTGATAGAGGTATTTTTCAAAGTTTTTGTTGAAACCCCTTGTATCGCACTATGACAAATTTGTGGAATGACAAGTTTTTGACTGTCGTTTAAACAGGATAAAAACCGTTGTTTTACTCCGGTGATGTTAAAACACAAGACCTTTAGACAATGGTTTGAAAGTGATGTTATAGGTACCTATAACAGCGGTTTTTACCCGATGTTGTATCCTAATACCCAATGTTGTTTGAACTTCGAATGAACTCCTCCGTATTCCTACAACATCGGTTACGGGCACCTACGGCGGTGGATAAAAACCGCCGTTGTAACTAGTTACTTTCAAACAAACAATTACAAACAATTAAATCCCATTATAAAGTATATGTTAATTACTTTCAATATATGAACAAATATACACATGCAAATATTTTCATACCTTCATTACATTCCATCTAATATTTCCTCTCTTCTTCATCGATGCATAAAATATATGTATAGCCCTTCATATATTTGAAATTAACAAACATTATTTATCAAGAAAATGAAAATTTTCAATTATAAAATATAATCTATTTTAGTCATATGAGAACTTACAACTCAACAACTAGTTTCCATGGTGTATCATGATTGTCATGATAAAAAGAGTCAAACAAATAAATCTCCGACTTGTGTGGAGTCGATGACCGTTAGTATCCAATGATCACTATGTTATACACACATAATAAGTTTATGTAAGTTGTTAATTTCTAAAAATTGAATATGAAATTGATTTTGGAAGTAGTACTTACAACACATTACAAGGCGCCAACACAAGTTGGATCCACAAATCTAAATTTTTCTATCTTGCCGACCTCGTCCAATTTCGATACAAATGCCTACCATGAAGAAAAAATAAAATATTATCCAAAACAATAGGGAAAAACCTTCTATATTAAACAATTTTTAAAAGAAATTGAATGCTTACCATATATAAACAACTATACATGTATACGAGATTGGTTGTAACCGACAAAAAGGTTCGATGTCTTCAAAGTTAAGAGATAGCATGCGTTCATGGCGAAAAACATCATTGTCCAAGGGAATCGATACCAACCCAGTGCTAGAAATCTTAATCTTTGTGTAACAATACAACATGTATAGTGGTGTTGGCACACTCGAAGAATCTAATGAAGGCGTCTTAATTTCACGTTTCTTTGGGTTTTTCTTGACACTCTAAAAATTACAAATGCATCAACATAAGATATGTAAAATAATAATAATAATAATAATAAATAATAATAATAATAATAATAATAATAATAATAATAATAATAATAATAATAATAATAATAATAATAATAATAATAATAATAATATGCAATAACTTTGAACATGCAACATCATCAAGTGCATCACCAAGCCACATGAGATCCAACCGCATCATTAAGCGTAAGACAACCACCATTTGGAATTTGTAACAGAGTAGGCCACAAAAATACAATGTAGGACCAAAATGCCATAAAAAAACATTTCGTATATATAAACCACCGGTTCGCTTCAATTTTTACAGTCCTATTGTGAAATCTACCGAAACCTAAGAGAAAAGAAAGAGATCAAAGACAAAGATATGAATAATCAATAATAATTGAAAAACACATCCCCAAATTAATTCACCCTTTTTCTTCCTCTATCAAAAACCAAGCAGATACTCAATGCTCTTTAATTCCTTTTCATCACTTTTTTTTTTTAACTCTTCACAATTGAAATCCAATGGTCCTAGCTAAACTATTAAGACATGAATATGAAAACAAAACTTGAAAGCAAAGGCATTAGGGTTCGAATGATTTAGGAGATGTATAAAAGTTAGGGCTTACTTGCTTGAAGGCCGTAGAAGACAAGAACACCGACGGCAACTTCTTGACTTTCCGTTTTCACGAAGTATCACCAAAATCGTCCACGAATTGCTCAACGATCTCCTCCACCTCCCGCAGACTCGCGACACTCTTCGCGGCGGCAAGTACTCGGATACGATCGAGAAGCTTACGGAAGATTTCCTCCGATTCGTCGACGTGTACGGAATGTTCCAGATGTTGGTTATGCAATTAAAAGAGGAGTACTCGGCGATGCAAATCGCCGTTAGAAGAAAGGACGATCGGAAGTTTGGGGATGGTAGGCGGTCGATCGGAAGTTTTGGGGAACAATTTTGGGGGCTAGGTCACGACTTGGACTTGGAGGCTAGGTCACGAAGGGGTCTTTTCTTTTTTTTTTTTTTTTGTTAAGTTTAAAATGAAATTATCTATTAAATTTAATTGAAAAAGAAAAAGAAAAAGGGTCTGAAATAACATCGATAATATAACGGTTCATTGGAACCGCTTTTTATCATGAATCCGCTCAAATCAATAACAGGGTTTTAAAATTTTAACAGCTTTTACGTAAAACCATTGTTGGTTGGGTCTTTGTTAAAGCTTGGAATTGGCATAGTGTCGTTATTTTGTTCCTTTTTTTTTTTTTTTTTTCGTATTTTCACCGGTTTCATTGTCTATTACTATCACATTTTTTTGTTTTAGTTCTAGAGTATGTAGTTTGAAACCCTAATTTTGGATGTTTGTCATTTTTACTATTTTTATGCTTTGTAGTTGTTGTTACGTATTTCACCGTTGACGCGTAAAAATGTGATCCTCCTAATGATAGAATTTCACGCTCAATGTTGAGTGAGATGGCTGAACTTTACTATTCTAACTAGAGCCGGCAATTTAGGCACAGCCCGCTTGAAAAAACATATGGGTTGGGCGAAAAAATCTAGACCCGATTTGGCCCGGCTCGATTGACCCGCTAGTTTTTTTTTATTTTTAAAAATTATTAATTAAAAGGAGTGTTGGACTTAAATGTAGATTAACTTATATGTATTCATTCTTTTTATTACTCGAGCCAATAGTTATTCATTCCTTTTGTTGTGTTGAATACCAATTGAAATAACACATGTGAAGATATGATTTTAATCTTTTCTTTAATTAATAGATGTTGTTGGAATTTAAAGTTGTTATTAGATCAAGTAGAGTATAGATTTTGATGTGTTAAAATCGGTTTAAGAATACTTTGTAAAATAAGGTGACCGAGTTTAAATGTGTATAGTCTCATTAAAGTATAAGATTTAAGTTTGTTAGCTAGAATATTTTATCTTAGTATTTGAATCGACAAGAACAGAGTGCAACCAACCAGATCAAGATCATTAGAAGAAGATCAAGCGAAAGAAGTTGTCGATAGAAGTCAATAAAGAAAAGCTCAAGACAAGGTGAAGATTAGTCGAGTATAATAAGAAAGGATGATCAAAGTGAATCAATCAGACGATGACTTAAAGATCGGTGATGGAGAGTCAAATATTTTTCAAGATTCTATATAGGACTAAACACGTAGCCAAAGATACTTGATGCACAATTATCTTCTCGTAAATACTCTAGAATATTAACATATCATTCATAGATAGTTATTCTTTTTAAAATGTGTTTGTAGAACATCTTCATCTTCTTCATATCTTCAAAAAAAAAAATTAAAAGTTAGATAGAATTGAAGATTTGAAGATTGTATTCTGTAATTTGTAAAAGGTGAGTAGATTTGAAAGAAATTAAGTGAAGGCCTTTCTACAAATTGTAGAAGGAGAGTTGATGTAGGATATTCTTATCTCGAACCACTATACATCTTGTGTTCTTTAATTTTCTTATTGTTTCTTTCTTATCTTCATAACCTACTTGAAAGTTCTATATTCAATCGTGTTTTAACTAAATATTCTTGTAAGGTTGAATATAAACGCATGCACTTAACTTTGATTGATCTAGAAGATTTGCTTGAATAATTAATCTAAAATTGAAGAATTTTAGATAATCTATTCAACCCCTTCTAGATTATCTTCACTAACTCAACCGAGGGACCAACAATTGTTTTACGAGGTTAATTTGGAATTTTTTTAAAAAAAAATATTGTATCTAATTTACTAATGGTGCTCATGGATTGTGTTTGCTCTAGCTAAGGTGACACATTTATTTAAATTTATGCTTCTATTTGTTGTGTATTAATTGTATAATTCTATTAATTTAGGTCTCAGTAAACACAAATTTTCGTATTTAAATAAATAAATAACAAAAAATAGAATTACAAAAATAATTAAATTTAAATCAAACGATTATTTCGGTACAATCTCTAGAAATTCCTCTGATTCGCTCTTCGTGGTTGACTTTGACTTGTCTTAGGGTTTATCGGGGTTGAAAAGCTTGATTGTTGGCGAACTTTGGAGGAGAAAACATCGATCGGAGGGCTTAGCACGTTTATCTCGGATCAAATGACGTCTTTGACGAAGAACTTGAAGAATTATGCGGGAGAAACGTCAATCGGAGGGGCTTAGCACCTTGATCTCGGATTGAACGCCGTTCTTGATGAAGAACCCGAAGAACTCCTTGAATTGCCGGACTTGATCTGCAAAGCTCGAAGTCCGGTGTGTTTCGATGCTTTTCGTGTGCTTCGTGTATTTACGTGTATGCGGAAAACCCTAGGTTTAACAGGCCTAGCCTGTTGGTGGGAATATTCCCGACATCTTTAGATTTATGCTTCCATGATTTGATTTGCTAGGCTTTAGAGGTCTGATTTAATTTATCGGGCTTTGAGGCCCGATTCGGTTATTGGACTTTAGAGGCCCAACTTAATTTATTAGGCTTTAGAGGCCCGATATGGTTTATTGGACTTTAGAGGCCCAATTCAATTTATTGGACTTTAGATGCCCAATTTGATTTATTAGGCTTGAAGCCCAATATGACTTATTGAACTTTAGAGGTCAATTTAATTTATTAGACTTTAAAGGTCGATTTTATTTAATGGGCTTAAAAACCCAAATTAATTTATTAGGACTCAATACTTGGATTGGGACTAATAGGCCAATTAAATTATCAATTATTTATTATATTAGAAATGATATGTATTTAAATTCCTAATAAATAATAAATTTAATTGATATTTAATATGTAATTTTAACGGTGCGTTTCTTGATTCGACAATTAAATTTTGCTTGCTTACAAATGCCCCTTGCACTTCATTCACGAGTGGTTTTATCTTCGATGTGAGCGATTTGCGAAATTTTAAATAGTGCATTTTCATTCAAATTTCGTGGCATTGGCTTGGTAAATTCAAAGCATCAATTATCCAGCAAAGTATCTTCAATTTTTTTAGTTGGGTTAAGAAGTCGAAGCCCAATTTATTTGTTCTTGTTGGACGTATCTCACATATGTAGGTTGATATGCACATATATCTCCTTTTAGAATTTAGAATTTTGTTGTTACTTTATCCATAAATAACAAAAATACACTGTTTCTTCATTCATATCTAGCAAAATCATATCAAAGTGTATTGCCAACATAATCGTATCTATTAGCAATACTTATCGTATCACTTCAAATACCCTAATTCCAGCTCTATATATAGAGCCCTTGTACAGGTTCTTTTTCATCACAAGCTATACGCAGAGAGTTGAAAGGGAGCAGCAGTAATTAAATTTTTCTATGATTTTTTTTTCTTCTTGAGCCACTGTTAAAACTTTTGTTTTCCTTTTTTTACCAGGTCATCATCGCAACTAAATTCAAAATGTTCATATTTCTTTTTTCCCTTTTTTCCTTTCTCTTTCGCAGGATTTTATTTGCTGTATCAAGCCACCAAATATACACTGCAAAACACCACCAGTTTCCTACTCTAACTGAACCATGCTCCTCTCATGCCACTACTACTACGTCGCTCGACTTTCCATTCATGCTTGTCATGCTACAACTACCGTTTCATCTCATTAGCCGTTCATATTCCCACAACTATAATGTTTGATTCGTGCCAATATGACTACGTCTATTGGCATTTCATCAAACAGGTTGTGTGTATGAACAAACACATACCTGGACAGCAATTATCTCACGGCGTGACTGCACGGTGGATGCGACGGCGACGCGTCGGACTCAAACAACAGCCCAACGATGGTTATTTTATTTGAGACCCGGCGGCGGCTTACGTAGGCAGCATTTGACGGGAATTACGACGACGGTGGTATACCATGGCCTCTCCAGGAACGGGGCGGCGCGAGCTGGGCGGAGAAGCATCGGGACCCAGACGACGGCGCATCGCGGTGTGCGATTCCGGACGGCAGCGACGGCATTTGCTGTTCGCAGTGGTGCTTCTCCGATGCTATTTACTGGCGCCGACGCAGAGACGGTGATTTCCAGCGTGGTGGTGAGACTCGGCCGATTTCAAACGAAGGGGCAGAATTGTTTATGGAGTTTTCTTTCTTCAGTGTAAAAGCAACAGTGTGGAGAAGAAATAACAGAATTGAATTTGGGGATTTCTGTAACCTGCCAGCGTGATTTTGGAGGATAAGACTTTGCTGTTATTGGGCTTTTTTTTTTCTTTTTCCTGTTTATTTTTATTTGGGCTTGATGGGCTTTTACTTTAAATTGCCACAATAATTATTATATGGGCCTATCATGTGCAATAAGCCATGTATTGGGCTTAAATTTTAAATAGGCTAATTAATTAATTAATAATCTCATTAAATTAATTAATAACCACAAAAACTTAATCAACCATCACAATAATATCCGTTTAAAAGTTTACCATTGAAGGCTTCATTTTTATTTATGCCCAGTACTTTCTTGCCCCCAAATATTTATTTTTCATTTTGTAGTTCAATATTTCACTAAGTATATGAACTTAAATGAAATAATTGAATTGTGCTCATACTTAGAGAATTTCTAAGTTGCTTTCATCCGCCTTTTTTTCCGTAATTCCCTTTTTGTACTTCAATATTTTTTAAGTTCAATGAACTTAAATGAAGTAATTGGATAATGATTGTACTTAGAGAATTTCTAAGTTGCTTACGTATCTCTTTAAAGAGGATCAAGTCATAACGTAGTTCAAGGAGAAATATGATTTGACTTTAAGGGGGCCGTACAGTTTAACCTCATGCGGGCCAGGAGGGACTTTTTGTAACCACTATAGTCAAAGTGGGGTATTTAATATTTAACCACTAAATACCTTTAGTGGGTTGGGGTGCCATACAGTTTAACCTCATGCGGGCTAGGAGGGATATTAAATATTTAACCACTAAATACCGTTAGTGGGGTAAATTAACATTTTAGCCACATGTAATTACCTTTGGTGGTTGTCGTGCACGCTTTAACCTCATGCGGACCGGGAGGGACAAAGCGATTTAGGCTCGTGTATCATGGAGCTTTTTCGACTTATGCGTAGTAGCGTTTCAAGAATTTCTCATTTATAGGACCGATGTTTACATTGTCTTGAGAGATCAACTCATATGCGTCATCCGTGTAAACTTCATTTATCACATGTGGACCATCTTGCTTGGCTAAGATTTTAACATCTTTTTCTTTGTCGGAGTGTCTTCACATAGCGTGATGTGATTTACAAGAGCAACATCTTCATTATTTTCTCTTGCGTTTGCAAAATCCACGCATGCCCTCATTCGGTCATCTCTTCATCTAATCATAACTATCTCGCACAGTGTTGATGTCAACAACATTCCCATTTCTAATCATTGTGATCATTCTCCTTTGAAGAGCTATGTCCATGACACGAGAAAGCTGTTTGTCGAGGATTGCGAATGTTGACGAAGTTAGATGAGGCTACACTCTCTCCATCATCTTCTTCACCTTTTGTGTGGATAATTGTATGCATCTTTCCCGTCAAGCCGTCTTCATATGATGCGATCGGGGTGGTTTGTCTTCTCATATGAGATGAAACTAGACTTTGAATTTTACGAGTCTGCGGGTTCAAAATTTTCCAACTCCCTACGGTTGTTTGCTTTACGTGGCCCTAATCTTTTGAAGACTGTTCCCAACTTTTGATGTTTACTCTTCTCGCATGGTCCTAATCTTTTAAAGACAACTCCTAATTTTCGGTGACAATCCCCTTAGATTGTCCCAATCTTTCAAAGGCCGAAACTCATTTCACTACCTTAGCATCTTTGTCTAACACATCTTCTATTGCCAAGACTTCTCCTTACGTGAGGTAATTCGTGCTTGCTCTTTTGATAGCAATGCGGATCGGAGTTTGAAGAGTGTATCCCAAGCCACCTTTATTTAAATTGGAAGTGCACTCGACGTCTTCACAAGGTTGTTTGCCTTTGTTATTACGAGATGAAGGTGAGCCATTTTCGCTACCCTTAACTTGCTCATCTTTAGCCACTTCGTTTGATGGATCCTTTTCATCCTGAGTTACTTTCGGACTTACGAAGAAGTACTTAGCATCGGTAAAGTATGACTCAACTTCGGTGAAGGATTTATCATCACCAAACTCCATTTTTATGTTGTGACCTTTGCAATATTTGAAGCATTGATGCAATGTGGAAGGTATCACGCCATATTCATGCAACCATGGGCGTCCTAGAAGAATGTTATATGATGTTTTCGCATCTATGACATGAAATAGTGCAACTAAAGTCATCTTGTCGATCAATAAATATAGCATTATCGTGCCTAAAGCTCTTTGTCCTTCTAGATTGAACCCTTGGATCATCAAAGCGCTACTTGCGAGGTCATCTGTTAGTATCCCCAAATTTTTCATCACCCTTAAGGGCAAAATGTTCACTCTCGAACCTCCATCAATTAGGATTCGGTTCACCTTTTGCTTTAGAGTATATCCAGTGACGAATAACGGTCTATTGTGAGATTGTGAATCAAGTAGCAAGTCCTTATCTCAGAAGGTACACTACCAAACAATCTTCACTCTTATCATTGGGCTCTTGGCGGATCGGTTTGTTTTGTTGCTTTCCTCATTAACCATGTAGCATGAGGAATTGTCGTTTTTAATGGTGAGGAAATTTGCGGTTGCTTTTTCTAGCACAATCCTCCCTTGCTCGGCTAGCCGCATGATTTTATCTTTGAGTATAAAAGCAGTCTTGAGTTGGATGACCCACCAATCGGTGATACTTGCGATATTTAGGATTGTCGGCTCGCCCGGCTTCTTAAGTCGTTTCATTTACTGGAAGTTCGATGAGTTTTGATTGGAGTAGTTTTTCGGGTAAGTGTTATTAAGACCAATCAACAAAATATCGAACCCATGGGAAAAAGTATGCACATGAGGCCCTAGAAATACAAGTTCTTAGTGACTATTGATGCAACAAGGGATGACACTAACACTACCAAACACTTGCAAAATACAAACAAAAACAAGCAAACAAATGATCGAACACTTAAAATGCGAGAACAAAAACAACAATAAATGGTGGGATAGAGGTACTAGGGTTAACATCCATCAATGAATCATCAATCAACAAGCTACAATTGAATCAAATTGCAAATCAACTAAGATAGAAAGCATTAAACCATCAAGAAATTAATCACTCCATTAAAATCACAATGCCTAATGTGAGTATCCTTAGTCTTTCCTATCTCTCAATGTAGAAATCCCCAATTCATACAATCATGCAAAATTGAAACTCGATTAACACCTAATCACGTTAGCTCAACTCTCGCCTATTGCTAGGGTGATTAACCATTAATCTAAAGAGTCAATTTCACATGAAGCACAATTAAGAATCACAATTAGGAAATAAACTAATGTGAGTATCCTTAGTGCAACTAATCTCTCGATTCCGAAGCACCCAATCCACACATTCATACACAATTATCACCCGATTAATCCACGATCACGTTAGCGCAACTCTCGTCTATAGCTAGGGTGATCAAACACTAATCTAAAGAGATAATTATGCATGGAGCACAAATGAGAATCACAATTAGTAAGCAATCTACTCAATTGATCTCCAATCATCAACAATCATAGCATCATCAATCAATTCATCATCAATTTCAATTAACCCAAGCACAAGAGATTTAGCCCACGGTACCACAAACAATACCCATGGGAAGAAGATAGAATTGATCACACACAAAGCATATCACTACAATTAAGAAATTAAAGAGACAAAAGAGGAAAAACATCACCAATTGATCTTCAATCAACAAAAATAGGAATGCTTGAGTCTTCAACACCAATCTCCAAATGAATTACAAGCTTGAATTGAAAGAATTACGGTTGATCTAAGCTAATCTATGCTAATCTACCAACAATCAATTGAAATCTAATCCTAAATCTAACTTCTACTCTAACTACAAGGAAGAAATTGGCTTGGGGCCTAAGAAATCGCCCCAAAACCGCTCTTAATCGCTATTATGAAAGATGTATACCGAATGCTCTGCTCAGTAGTTTAAATACCGAATTTTAGAAAAACCACCCCCTCGAGTCGAGGGTCGAGGCCTCGACTCGAGGCTTCTGCTTTGTCCCATCCCTCGACTAGAGGGTCATGCCTCGAGTCAAGGCTGCTGCCTTTCTTTCGATTTTGGTCCTTTCTGCATAGCCCTCGACTCGAGGCTCATGGTCCTCGACCCCAGCTCGAGTCCAGGCACTTTTTCTCGCGCGGGGCTTCGGCCCCGACCCCGTTCGTCCGATATGATCGTCTCTTCATTCTAAGTCCAATGATACTCTCGGATTGGAAAAATTCCACCGAATTACCTCGCAAAATGGACGAAAAACATCAAAATCTCACAAATAATACTTTTTAAGCAAAAGAGTGATACTTTTCACATTTAGGCACAAAAACTAACATTTTAGCTCACTTTTTGCACTAAAATAGGCCCTAAAAATATGCATCAATTCACTCCAATCATACCCCCAAACTTGAATTGTTGCTCGTCCTCGAGCAACGTAGAAACTAAGAACAAAGGAGTGAATTGATTGCAATTATGTCACATGGCACTATAGGCGAAGTAAAAGACAATCGAACTCATCAATGAACATTTGTATCAATGCAACTATCCACTAGCCATCAAGATAGATCATGCTCAAATAAATGCTCAATCAAACACTTAACACAGTGCTCCTTCTGGAGTGTTTCACTCTTCACTCAAGTGTATAAAGGTATAAAGCACTCAATCATTAAATTCACAAACTTGCACACCATATGCTTGCCAAAAGATTTAATCTCAATCAAAATCACTTGTGATTAATCAAGAATCAAAGATGTCTTTCTTCTAAGTTGTAATGTAGGCTCTTTGGAAAGGTGGAATATATATAGGTAGGAGTGACTAAGTAGTAGAGACTTGAATGTAAGCTAATCAATGCAAAACACATCTCTTCTCTTTTCATCAAGCACACTCTTCCTTTTTAACTTCAATGATCAATTCGCCATTCACTTGAGCTTTCTTTTTCTTAAGCTCACCAATTGAATCTTTCTTTCACTTCATGTTCACATTTTCACAATTCAATTTTTCACAACCTTTCTTTTCATTTATGCTTCATTCATCACTTAGCTCATCATCTTCCCACACTTAACAATAAAATCACCATCATTAGCCAACATTTCAAGCTCAACTAAATATAGGACAAGAAAGACTCATAAAAATAGGCAAAAATGGTTTCAATTTCACTTGGCTTGCCAAAGAATAAGGATCATAAGGCTCAACATGGCTTACTAAGGAAATCAAATGTATTTGGTGGGGAAAATTTGGCAAAGTGACTAATCATTCCAAACATGGCCTCTTATCACTTTCAAGACATCACACAAAGATCAATATCAACAAGTCTAGTGGCAAGTTCTAGCATACAAATCATGAATGATGCACTCACAAGAAATCATTCAACCGTATAAGATGTACGATTATTAAGGCGGAAAAGCTCACGGGCTAAAATTGAGCAATGAATCAAGCATTATCAATCACATCCATCCTTACACAATCAATCAAGAATACTAGCATCAAGCCACAAATCAACTCATGATCAAATCAAAATCGATAAATCTTGCAAATCAAACACAAGTGCTCATGTACATAAATCCAAACATACTCACTATGTCAAAAATGATTCTAAAAGATATGACACTAAATCCACAATGAAGCTCAAAATTGATAAATCTCAAAAGCCTAGGAATAAGGAATCCAAAGAAATCATCAAGGTATAATCATCAATAGACCATCAAGCTCTATAAGATCAAAATAATCATGCATCATCAATAAAATCAACCAACAATCCAAAACATCACATCATCAAGAGTACAATCAAGAGTACAATCACCAACCATAGTACAAAGAAAAACAAGAAGATCAGAATCTAAAGACTAAGGAGAAGGAATGAGGAATAGGGGATAGCCCTAATAGTCTGACGGTGGCGGCGGAGGAGGGTAGTGTCCGGCCGAAATTCCACGAGGTCATCTGCTTTGTAGGAGGCGTACATGTCATTTTGAGTCTTGAAACTCTTCCTGCATCTTCCTAGTCTCTTCGTTGAATCTACGGGACTCCTCAATCATCCGATACATCTCATCTTGGCGAGTCAAACTCTCAATATGCATCCTCGACTATCCGCCCACATCTGCTCAGTCAATACCCACGGCCTCTCGAGATGAGCTTCCAGCCTCATACTCCCGACTCCTCATCTCGTCTGCCCGGTACATGTTAATCTCTGGCTGGTAATCCTCATCCATCATGCCGGCGGCTCCTCCTGCTCCGGCTCCTCATACTCATCCTCGTCATCATCTCCTACCTTTGCCTCTACTCCCTCTGCATCACCCTCACCCTCATCATCATCATCGAGATCTGGTAGCCGGCCATCATTATCATCGTCGTCACCCTCATCTCGGAGAACATCTCCGTGCTCTCTCGTGTAAGCATCTATAGCATCGGTGTGGCCAGCTGTGACCACATGCGGAGGTTGGACGATCACGAAGGCGGTAGGAACCAAACACCGTAATTCAATCTCTTATTCGGAAGAGGGAATCGGCCACCGTGGTGCTGCTAGAGACACCACGTCCTACCGATGCGGTCAAGTGTCCTCCTGCGCCGCATGGTATCGGTAGTAAGATCGGGTCCCGCTAAAGCTCGGAGGTTGTGAGTGGGGATCCCGAGGTGCTCGACTATCGGTGTAATCATCCCTCCAAAATTTATCTTCTTAAACTTTGTACTAATGGCTCTCTCAAACGGATAACGGAAGTGCAGCGGCTGCGTTGAATCGAACCCGTGCAAGAAACACCATATGATATATAACTCCTCGGAAACCACGGCTCCTCCCTCCGATCTTGCAAATATAGTGCTCGCAAGAATCTTCTCCAAGTATCGGACTACGGGTTCGGATGTGGGTGCTCTTCGACTTCCCGGAATGAACTCGGGTGACTCGGTGCCCCCAGATCTGAAATCCGCCTCCAAAACTTCTTGGCGTTGTACTCTTTTCTCATAGTAAGTAATGATCTGTCGGGATCGGTGGGTGCTCCAATTATCTCATTGATCTCGTCCAACGTCAACGAATACTCTCGTCCCATCGGTTCAAAGGTGATACTCCTAGGGAATTTGGCCCTCTGGCCTTATCAATCTTGACGGTGCAGAGGAACTCTAGGGTGAGTCCAAGATAAGTCCGAGGCCTCTGCATCGGGAATCCCCCCATGCCGATCTGCTCAAATAACCGAGGAATATCCTCCTTGATACCCATCGACTCCATACAATCTGGTCCACCAAACGGGTCTTGACCACCATGTTATATAGCTCGGAGTAGAGACCAATGTGCGTCCTCCACCGATGGTCATCCCACTTTGAATCCCAAGTTCGGCGGGTATACGGTGAGCGAATCGATGGCCTCTTCTCTCTCACGGATTTCTACATCCGAGAGGTTGTGTCCATCTCTTCCCTAAACATTGTTCCTGCAAAAATAATCCCAAGAGCAAAAATAAATGTCCACGAATACAATACGAGCTCCAAATATCAATCAAACCATAGACGAGTCAACAAGCCATAATATCTCCAATCACAACAATAACCCCTAGTGACTAGCAACTAATCCTCAACAATGGTCAATGAGTCAACAAAGCAAGTATGGTCAGTAAAAGTGCTCAAATAATCCTCAAATATGTGTATACTTACTAGAACGGCCCCACAATTAATTAACACCAAATAAGCTCATCAAAAATCATGCAAATTAGCTCAACTAAATTCAAAAAAATCAATAGCCATCTAGCAAGTAATTAGACAATTAAGCATCAACAATTCATACACTTCTATCATAACAATAACTCAACTTGACCAAATGATCCCAACATATTTCACTAAGAATGTCCAAACATGCCACAATCAATTTCCAAGCCAAATCCACTAATAAACGAGCAAGATATCCCCTATAATTCTACACATACTCCTAAACTCATAAATTAATCCACAATATCTCAACAATGGCTCCAAATTTGTTCAATATAATAATGCATATAAGGTGCTTTACAAAATGCCCACATGAAATTCCAATTAAATTAATAAATGGCCTAATAAAATCACCCATGCAATAATCACAACATAACTACGAAATTGAAGCCAATAGGAGTTGAATTACATACCTTATGTGCGAATTTTGGCCGAAAATCGAATTGGAAGGAACACCCAAGCAAAAATCACAAAAGCCCCAAATTCTCTCAACAAAACCCTAAAAATCCTATCTTTGATGCAATGTGAAGACAATATGGTGAAAGTATGGTGATTGAACGGTGAAAACGAGCATAATTGGTCGGAAATTATGTGTATGGGCGAAAGGGAACGAAATTGGTGAAAATCCTCGAGTCGAGTCTCAAAACCGATCTGTGTTTTTATAAAGACACCGGCCTCGAGTCGAGGGTCGAGCCTCGACCCGAGGGATCCGAAATTTTAAATGCCTCGACTCGAGGTCTCACACACGACTCGAGGAACGTAAAATTGACTCCCTCGACTCGAGATACCACCCTCGACTCGAGGAACATGCAAAAATTGGAATTTTGGCTAACAAGAAATCCCTCGACCCGGGCAGTGCATCCTCGACCACAGGTCGAGTCCAGGAATTTTTGACGATTTCCAGGCCCGACCCGACCCCGAAACTCCTAAAAATGACCTCTACGTCCCTAACGAACCCAAATATACAAGAAATTACCGTTTTGGTCCCTCGATTTAAGCCTGGTCGCTCATTCAATCGAGGAGACCGGGTTCTCTTCCTTTATGCTCATTTTCATCAACTTTTAAGCTTTCCTTTCCTTCTCAATTCCTTGATTCCTTTGCCAATTCGATCCTTTTACAATCCATGTAGTGAGTATACCTACACACGAGCAAAACGATTCATCAAATAATCATCACTAAGAGATGCAATTCTACCCTAAATGACACACACCCCCAAACTTGAATGATGACATGCATTCAAGTTTGGCTCAAAATATATGCAACTCATAATGATATCAACAAGTAAGCTCAACACTATCATCTATACCCAAAGCAAAGAGCATAATTTCCTAAGAACGAGCAATTAAGTAGCAAGCCAAATCTCCCAAAAACAAACAAAAACACTAATCTACCAAAATCACACAAAAAAAAAAAAGAAATAAAAGGATGGGTTGCCTCCCATCAAGCGCTATTTTTATTGTCCTTTGCCGGACTTATTTCTTCCACTTCCAAACGTCCTTCATCGGAATGGCCAAGGATAGTGATCCTCCTTCCCATTGTATCTCAATCTTTGTGCTTCAAAATCTAGGAGATTCACTGAATAGATAGGACAACCGTCTATAGATATGCAAAGTGTCCATGGTTGTCCCCCTTTTTCTCTTGCCATCCTTCTCGATTCCTCCTTCCTTTCAAAAAAGGATGCCCAAGCGTTTTTCAACTCTTCCCTATGGTCAAAATTCACAAGAGGCAAAATTAATTCATTAGAAGCATCAATTTCAATTGAATCACAAATTGAAGAGTTAGAGGGTATAGAAATGCTCATTTCAATCTTTAATGCCTCCTTAGGTGCTTCTAGATTTTCTTTCTCATTATAGCTCATGTCCATTAATGGACACTCCTCTTCCTCATTTTTGACGAGGAAGCTTTCTACTTCATCCTCATTGCTTGGACCCTTTTCTACATCTTCTTCTCTTGCATTTTCTTCCTCCCCTTCTTCTTCTTGATTCTCCATGATAGTCAAGTTCTTTACTTGATGTAGGAAATTTTGAGTTGACTCTTTATAAACATGAAATGAACTTCGGTAATCTCCATGCTCCCCTCTATCCATGAATTAATCTTTTCTTTGGTCTCATACATTTCTTCGTACAAGGGAAGCATTTGATCACATCTTGCATCATCTTCCTCAAATTTTTCCAACAAAAATCCAAGCATCTCTTGCAATATGACTCTCATATTATGGAGTCCCCATTCTTCAAATTGAGGAGAAGCTTGTGGCATTGGAAAATCGAACTCATGGCTTCTCCTATCATCATAACAATAACCTCCCGATGCTCCTTGACTCTCAAATCCAAGACATGGATCAAGTGTTTGATCATAAGGCTCATAGTATGGAAACATCTCTTGAGGTGGGGGAGAAATTTCATCACATATCCAATCTTCATAATTGGAAGAAACTTGTTGCCATTGAGAATTATCTTCATAGTTCCTCCAATCATTGTATCCAATTTGTTCATAGTGTGGAGAATACACCCTACTATCTTGATAATACTCTTGATTCCACATGTATGAGTTGTATCCTTCCATCTACACAAGATATCAAAGTATCAAATTCCAACAAAAATAACAAAACAAACAAAAACAAAAAGACAACAAGTAGCCACTTCAAACAATTCCTAAGTCTCACTTAAGGCGCAAAAACTAATTCCCGGCAACGGCGCCATTTGATTGGAGTAGTTTTTCGGGTAAGTGTTATTAAGACCAATCAACAAAATATCGAACCCATGGGAAAAAGTATGCACATGAGGCCCTAGAAATACAAGTTCTTAGTGACTATTGATGCAACAAGGGATGACACTAACACTACCAAACACTTGCAAAATACAAACAAAAACAAGCAAACAAATGATCGAACACTTAAAATGCGAGAACAAAAACAACAATAAATGGTGGGATAGAGGTGCTAGGGTTAACATCCATCAATGAATCATCAATCAACAAGCTACAATTGAATCAAATTGCAAATCAACTAAGATAGAAAGCATTAAACCATCATGAAATTAATCACTCCATTAAAATCATAATGCCTAATGTGAGTATCCTTAGTCTTTCCCATCTCTCAATGAAGAAATCCCCAATTCATACAATCATGCAAAATTGAAACTTAACACCTAATCACGTTAGCTCAACTCTCGCCTATTGCTAGGGTGATTAACCATTAATCTAAAGAGTCAATTTCACATGAAGCACAATTAAGAATCACAATTAGGAAACAAACTAATGTGAGTATCCTTAGTGCAACTAATATCTCGATTCCGAAGCACCCAATCCACGCATTCATACACAATTATCACCCGATTAATCCCTAATCACTTTAGCGCAACTCTCGTCTATAGCTAGGGTGATCAAACACTAATCTAAAGAGATAATAATGCATGAAGCAAAAATGAGAATCACAATTAGTAAGCAATCTACTCAATTGATCTCTGATTGGAGTGTATAGGGTAAGAGTTATTAAGACCAATCAACAAAATATCGAACCCAAGGGAAAAAGTATGCACATGAGGTCCTAGAAATACAAGTTATTAGTGACTAGAGTTGCAACAATGGTTTGGTACAAAAACAACAAAACACAAGCAAGAATACAATTAAACAACAAGCAAGCAATAGATCGAACACTTAGAATGCGAGAACAAAAACAACACTAAATGGTGGGATAGAGGTGCTAGGATTAACATCCATCAATGAATCATCAATCAACAAGCTATAATTGAATCAAATTGCAAATCAACTAAGATAGAAAGCATAAACCATCATGAAATTAATCACTCCATTAAAATCACAATGCCTAATGTGAGTATCCTTAGTCTTTCCCATCTCTCAATGTAGAAATCCCCAATTCATACAATCATGCAAAATTGAAACTCGATCAACACCTAATCACGTTAGCTCAACTCTCGCCTATTGCTAGGGTGATTAACCATTAATCTAAAGAGACAATTTTACACAAAGCACAATTAAGAATCACAATTAGGAAACAAACTAATGTGAGTATCCTTAGTGCAACTAATCTCTCGATTCGAAGCACCCAATCCACGCATTCATACACAATTATCACCCGATTAATACCGGATCATGTTAGCGCAACTCTCGTCTATAGCTAGGGTGATCAAACACTAATCTAAAGAGATAATTATGCATGAAGCACAAATGAGAATCACAATTAGTAAGCAATCTACTCAATTGATCTCCAATCATCAACAATTATAGCATCATCAATCAATTCATCATCAATTTCAATTAACCCAAGCACAAAGAGTTAGCCCATGGTGAAATCCATGGGAAGAAGATAGAATTGAACAAACACAAAGCAAATCACAACAATTAAGAAATTAAAGAGACAAAAGAGGAAAAACATCACCAAATGATCTTCAATTAACAAAAGAGGAATGCTTGAGTCTTCAACACCAATCTCCAAAGGAATTACAAGCTTGAATTGAAAGGATTACAAGGATCAAATGCTAATCTATGACTAATCTACCAACAATTAATTGAAATCTACTCCTATTTCTAACTTCTACTCGAATCTAAGATGGAAATTGGCTTGGGGCTTGAGAAATCGCCCCAAAACCGCTACTAATCACTACTATGAAAGATGATTTTCCACTCTGAATTGCCACTGCTCAGCTCTTTAAATAACGAAATTTGGAAAATTCTCCCCCTCGAGTCGAGGTCAGGCCTCGACTCGAGGTCCCTGCAAAATTCCCATCCCTCGACTCGAGGTCATGCCTCGAGTCGAGGTGCCTGCCATTTTCCATTTTTATCCTTTTACGCATAGCCCTCGACTCGAGGCTCTTGCTCCTCGACCCGAGCTCGAGTCCAGGGCATTTTTCTCGCGCGGGGCTTCGGCCCGACCTGTTTTCGTCCGGATGTCCGTCTCTTCATTCTAAGCCTAATGGTACTCTCGGTTTGGCAAAAATCCACCGAATTACCTGCAAAATGGACGAAAAACATCAAAATCTCACAAATAATTCTTTTTAGGCAAAAGAGTGATACTTTTCACATTTAGGCACAAAAACTAACACTTTAGCTCACTTTTTGCACTAAAAATAGCCCTAAAAACATGTATCAATTCACTCCAATCATACCCCCAAACTTGAATTATTGCTCGTCCTCGAGCAACGTAGAAACTAAGAACAAAGGAGTGAATTGATTGCAATTATGTCACATGGCACCATAGGCGAAAAATAAGACAATCGAACTCATCAATGAACATAAGTATCAATGCAACTATCCACTAGCAATCAAGACAAATCATGCTCAAACAAATGCTCAATCAAATACTCAATACATTGCTCCTTCCATGGAGTGTTTCACTCTTCACTCAAGTGTATCAAGGTTTAAAGCACTCAATCATCAAATTCACAAATAAGTACATCATATGCTTGCCACAAGACTTAATCTCAATCAAAATCATTTGTGATCAATCAAGAATCAAAGAGGTCTTTCTTCTAGGTTGTAATGTAGGCTCTTTGGAA
The DNA here is from genome assembly GCA_030762865.1 of Paraleonurus japonicus. Taxonomy (NCBI): domain Eukaryota; kingdom Viridiplantae; phylum Streptophyta; class Magnoliopsida; order Lamiales; family Lamiaceae; genus Paraleonurus; species Paraleonurus japonicus. Next base: position 27,865,411 of record CM061060.1, read on the forward strand.
AGGTGGGATGTTTTTGGATAAGAGTGACTAAGTAGTAGAGACTTGAATGTAAGCTAATCGATACAAAACACATCTCTTCTCTTTCATCTCGTACACTCTTTCTTTTGAACTTCAATGATCAATCCACCATTCACTTGAGCTTTCTTTTTTAAAGCTCACAAATTGAATCATTTCATTTTTTCATTTCATTTTTCTTCACAATTCAATTTTTCTTCACAACCCTTCTTTTCTTCTATCTCTTAACACATCATCACTTAGCTCATCATCTTCCCACACTTAGCAATTAAATCACCATCATTAGCCAACATTCAAGCTCAACTAAAAATAGGACAAGAAAGGCTCATCAAAATAGGCTAAATGGTTTCAATTTCACTTGGCTTGCCAAAGAATAAAGATCATAAGGCTCAACATGGCTCACTAAGGAAATCAAATGTATTTGGTAGGAACGTATTTGGCAAAGTAACTCATCATATCAAACATGGCCTCTTATCAATTTCAAGACATCACACAAAGATCAATATCAACAAGTCTAATGGCAAGTTCTAGTATACAAATCATGAATGATGCACTCTCAAAGAATTAAATCAACCGTATAAGATGTACGATTATTAGGCACAAAACTCACAGGCTTAAATTGAGCAATGAATCAAGTATTATCAATCACATTCATCTTCACATAATTAATCAAGCAACTAGCATCAAGCTACACATCTACTAATGATCATATCAAAATCCAACTAGTCTTACAACTCAAGCACAAGTGCTCATGTACATAACCTCAAACATACTCACTACATCAAGATGATACTAAAAATATGTCAAAAAATCCACTATTAAGCTCAAATCAATAAATCTCAGAAAACCTAGGAATAAGGAATCCAAAGAAATCATCAAGGAATAATCATCAATAGACCATCAAACTCAATAAGATCAAGATAATAACCACCATCAATAAAATCATCCAAAAATCCAAAACCAATCATAACAATCATCAAGTCAAGAGTATAAGCATCATCATAAGTACAACGGAAAACAAGAATCTCGGAATATAAAGAACAACAAGAAGAGGGAATGAGGAATAGGGGATAGCCCTAATAGTCGGACGGCGGCGGTGGAGGAGGGTAGTGTCCACTGCCCGAAGTTCCACGAGCTCATCTCTTTGAAGAAGTGCATACATGTCATGCCGAGTCTTCATAGACTCCTCCTGCATCCTCCGAGTCTCTTCATTAAATCTGCGGGACTCCTCAAGCATCCGGTACATCTCATCCTGCCGGGTCGGACTCTCTATATGCATCCTCATTTGTGCGCCCACATCTCCTCGGTCAAAACCCACGGCCTCGAGATGAACTCCTGCCTCGTACTCTCTACTCCTCATCTCATCCTGCCGGTACATGTTAATCTCTGCTGGTACTCCTCGTCCATCTGTCTTGGCGGCTTTTCTTGCTCTGCTCCTCATCATCCTCGTCCTCGAGAATCATAATCTCCGATCTCTATCTCTGCTCCTTCTGCAGCTCCATCACCACGATCATCATCGAGAACCCATTCTTGACCTCCATCGTCATCATCAACCTCTCTAAGCACATCCCCATGCTCTCTAGTGTAAGCGTCGATCGCCTCGGTATGGCCGTGACCACATGCGCAAGTTGATAGTCACAAAGGCACGAGATCCGAAAAGCGTCAACCTCTTATTAGGAAGAGGGAATCGGCCACCATGATGCTTCTTTGTAGGCACCACGTCCTACCAATGCGGTCTAGCGTCCTCATGCGCCGCATGGTATCAAGTAAGGTCGGGGCCCTCCTTGCTCTGAGGTTATGCGTCGGAATCCCAAAATGCTCAGCCGATCAATGTAATCATGCCACCAAAATTAATCTTCTTGAACTTCGTGCTAGTGGCTCTCTCAAATAAATAGCAAAGATAGGCAGCGGACATTAAATCGACTCCATGGAGAAAGCACCAAATGACGTACAACTCCTCGGAAACCACGGCTCCTCCCTCCGATCTCGCGAATATGGTGCTCGCGAGAATCTTCTCAAGATATCGGATGACCGGGTTCGGATATGTGTGCTCTTAGACTTCCCGGAACAAAATCGGGCTGATTAGGAGCCCCGAATCGAAATCCTCCGCTAAAATCGCTTAGCATTATACTCCTTCCCGATGTTCAACGGTGATCGGTCGTGGTGCATAGGTGCTCAATAATCTCGTTGACCTCGTCCGAGTCAGCAGTACTCATACCCCATGAGCTCAAATGTAATACTCCTCGGGAATTTGGCCCTCCTGGCCTTATCAACTCTCACCGTGCACGGGAACTCGAGAGTGAGTCCGATATATGTCCTAGGCCTCTTAGTCGAAACTCCCCATCCCAACTTGCTCAAATAAGCGAGGAATATCCTCCTCGATCCCCATCGATATCATGCACTCATGGTCCACTAGTCTAGTCTTGACCACCCGGTTATAGAGCTCGAATATAACTCAATATGAGTCCTCCACCGGTGATCATCCCACTGAATTCCGAGCTCGGCGGGTGTCCTGTGTGCACGTCGGATAGCGGCTTCTTTCTCGCGAATCTCCGCCTCGGAGAGGTTATGTCTGTCGGCCCCTCTAGACATTGTTCCTGCAAAACATTCCCAAAAGCAAAAATCAATACCAACAAATACAATACGAGCTCAGAAAAATATCAATCATACCATGAACGAGTCAACAATCAATAATCATCTCAAATGAACAAAATCCCTAGTAACTAGCAACAAAGCCTCAACAATGGTCAATGAGTCAACTAAACACATATATCGAATAGAAGTGTTCAAAATAATCCTAAAACATGTATACTTACTAACATGGCCTCACAATTAATTCACAAGTGGCTCGACAAATAATCATGCAAGTAAGCTCAATAAAATCCAAAAAAAATCATAGGCCAATTAGCAAGTAATTCAACAATTATGCATCAACAAATCATACACTTCTATCAACACCATAATTCAACTTGACCAAATGATCCCAACAATTATACTAGGAATTCCTACAAATGCCATAATTCACAATTCCAATCCCAATTTACAAATAAACGAGCACAATATCATTTTCAATCCTAAACATGCTCCTATTCTCATCAACGATCCAAATATACCCATACAAGGCTCCAAATTATCCACAATAATCATGCATCTCAAGTGCCTATCAAAATGCCCAAATGAAATATTCCAAATTCAAGAATTTTATCACAAATCATAACACCCATGCAATTATTACAATATAACAATGAAATTGAAACCAAGAAGAGTAGAGATTACATACCTTGTTTGTGAATTTGGCCAAAAACGAATTTGGACAACACCCACTCAATTATACCCAAAAATCCCCAAATTTGCTTCCAAAAACCCTCAAGATCCTATCTTTATTCAAGGTATATGATAAAATGATGAAATGATGATGATTGTATGGTGAAATCGATGCAAAACGACGGAAATAGGGCTGGGAATGGAGGAACGGCGCTGCAAGTCTAACCCTCGAGTCGGGATTACTGCTGGCGATCTGCATATTTTAAAAAAAAACCCGCGCCTCGAGTCGAGGGTCAGGCCTCGACTCGAGGGATCCAAAATTTCGATTGCCTCGACTCGAGGTCTCACGCGCGACTCGAGGCTCTTAACAAACTGACCCCCTCGACTCGAGGTGGTACCCTCGACTCGAGGAATGTGTAAAATTCTGAATTTTTGACTAAGTGTAAATCCCTCGACCGGGGGCCATGCACTCTCGACCACAGGTCGAGTCAGAATTTTTACAGCGATTCCGGGCCCGATCCGACCCCGAAACTCCTAAAAATGACCTTTATACCCCTAACGAACCCAAATATGCAAGAAATTACCGTTTTGGTCCCTCGATTTAAGCCCGGTCGCTCATTCGATCGAGAAGACCGGGTTCTCTTCCTTTTGCTCATTTTCACCAACTTTTAAGCTCTCCTTTCCTTCTCGATTCCTCGATTCCTTTGCAAGTTCGATCCTTTCCAATCCTCGTAGTGAGTATACCTACACACGGGCAAAACAATTCATCAAAATAATCATCACTAAGAGATGCATTTCTACCCTAAATGACACACACCCCCAAACTTGAATGAAGTCATGCATTCAAGTTTGGCTCCAAATACATGCAACTCATAATGATATCAACAATTAAGCACAACAATATATGAATTTCAAAGCATAGAGCATCATGTACCAAGCATAAGCAATTAAGTAGCACAAGCCAAATCTCCTAAAAACAAAAACACTAATCTACCAAAAGCACAAAAAGAAAATAAAAAGGATGGGTTGCCTCCCATCGAGCTATTTTTCGTGTCCTTTGCCGTACTTATTCTTCACATCCAACATCCTTCATCGGAATGGCCAAGGGTAGCGATCCTCCTTCCCATTGTATCTAGATCGTTGAGCTTCATAATCTAGGAGGTTCACCGAAACGATAGGACAACCACCTATAGATATGCAAAGTGTCCATGGTTGTTCCCCTTTTTCTCTTGCCATCCTTCTCGATTCTTCTTTCCTTTCAAGGATGCCCAAGCGTTTCTTTAATTCTTCCCTATAGTCAAAATTCAAAAGAGGCAAAATTAAATCATAAGAAACATCATTTTCAATAAAATCAAAATTTGAAGAGTTAGAGGGTATAGAAATGCTCAATTCGATCTTCAAAGCTTCATTTGATGCTCTTAGATTTTCTTCCTCATTATAGCTCATGTCCATCAATGGACACTCCTCTTCCTCACTTTTGACAAGAGATTTCTTCCTTTCATCCTCATTGCTTGGACCCTCTACTACATCTCTTCTTTCATTTTCTTCCTCCCCTTCTTCTTCTTGATTCTCCATGATATTCAAGTTCTTTACTTGGCGTAGGAAATCTTTGAGTTGACACTTTATAAACGTGAAGTGGACTTCGGTGATCTCCATAGTCCCCTCTATCCATGAATTGACCTTTTCTTTGGTCTCATACATTTCTTCATACAAGGGAAGCATTTGATCACATCTAGCATCAACTTCCTCAAATTTTTCCAACACAAATCCAAGCATCTCTTGCAATATAGCTCTCATATCATGGAGTCCCCATTCTTCAAATTGAGGAGAAGCTTGTGGCATTGGATAATCATTTTCATAGCTCCTCCTATCATCATAATAATCTTCCTCTTCCGATGCCCCTTGAAATTCGAATCCACAATATTGATTGCATGCTTGATAGTATGGGAACATCTCTTGAGGTGGGGAGAAATTTCTTCATATCTCCAATCTTCATAATTAGATGGAACTTGTTGCAATTGAGAATTATCTTCAAAGTTCCTCCAATCATTGTAGCTCAATTCTTCAAAATGTGGAGAATATACCATGCTCTCTTGATAATGATATTGATTCCATGCATATGAATTGTATCCCTCCATCTAGACAAGATATCAAAGTATCAAATTCAATCAAAAATAACAAAACAAACACAAAGGCAACAAGTAGTCACTTCAAACAATTCCTAAGTCTCACTTAAGGCGCAAAAACTAATTCCCGGCAACGACGCCATTTGATTGGAGTGTATAGGGTAAGAGTTATTAAGACCAATCAACAAAATATCGAACCCAAGGGAAAAAGTATGCACATGAGGTCCTAGAAATACAAGTTATTAGTGACTAGAGTTGCAACAATGGTTTGGTACAAAAACAACAAAACACAAGCAAGAACACAATTAAACAACAAGCAAGCAATAGATCGAACACTTAGAATGCGAGAACAAAAACAACACTAAATGGTGGGATAGAGGTGCTAGGATTAACATCCATCAATGAATCATCAATCAACAAGCTATAATTGAATCAAATTGCAAATCAACTAAGATAGAAAGCATAAACCATCATGAAATTAATCACTCCATTAAAATCACAATGCCTAATGTGAGTATCCTTAGTCTTTCCCATCTCTAAATGTAGAAATCCCCAATTCATACAATCATGCAAAATTGAAACTCGATCAACACCTAATCACGTTAGCTCAACTCTCGCCTATTGCTAGGGTGATTAACCATTAATCTAAAGAGACAATTTTACACAAAGCACAATTAAGAATCACAATTAGGAAACAAACTAATGTGAGTATCCTTAGTGCAACTAATCTCTCGATTCGAAGCACCCAATCACGCATTCATACACAATTATCACCCGATTAATACCGGATCACGTTAAGCGCAACTCTCGTCTATAGCTAGGGTGATCAAACACTAATCTAAAGAGATAATTATGCATGAAGCACAAATGAGAATCACAATTAGTAAGCAATCTACTCAATTGATCTCCAATCATCAACAATTATAGCATCATCAATCAATTCATCATCAATTTCAATTAACCCAAGCACAAAGAGTTAGCCCATGGTGAAATCCATGGGAAGAAGATAGAATTGAACAAACACAAAGCAAATCACAACAATTAAGAAATTAAAGAGACAAAAGAGGAAAAACATCACCAAATGATCTTCAATTAACAAAAAGAGGAATGCTTGAGTCTTCAACACCAATCTCCAAAGGAATTACAAGCTTGAATTGAAAGGATTACAAGGATCAAATGCTAATCTATGACTAATCTACCAACAATTAATTGAAATCTACTCCTATTTCTAACTTCTACTCTAATCTAAGATGGAAATTGGCTTGGGGCTTGAGAAATCGCCCCAAAACCGCTACTAACTGCTACTATGAAAGATGATTTTCCACTCTGAATTGCCCTGCTCGGCTCTTTAAATAACGAAATTTGGAAAATTCTCCCCTCGAGTCGAGGGTCAGTGCCTCGACTCGAGGTCCCTGCAAAATTCCCATCCCTCGACTCGAGGTCATGCCTCGAGTCGAGGTGCCTGCCATTTTCCATTTTTTATCCTTTTTCTCGCATAGCCCTCGACTCGAGGCTCTTGCTCCTCGACTGCAGCTCGAGTCCAGGGCATTTTCTCGCGGGGCTTCGGCCCCGACCCTGTTTTCGTCCCGGATGTCCGTCTCTTCATTCTAAGCCTAATGGTACTCTCGGTTTGGCAAAAATCCACCGAATTACCTGCAAAATGGACGAAAAACATCAAAATCTCACAAATAATACTTTTAGGCAAAAGAGTGATACTTTTCACATTTAGGCATAAAAACTAACACTTTAGCTCACTTTTTGCACTAAAAATAGCCCTAAAAACATGTATCAATTCACTCCAATCAATCTCCAATCATCAACAATCATAGCATCATCAATCAATTCATCATCAATTTCAATTAACCCAAGCACAAGAGATTTAGCCCACGGTACCACAAACAATACCCATGGGAAGAAGATAGAATTGATCACACACAAAGCATATCACTACAATTAAGAAATTAAAGAGACAAAAGAGGAAAAACATCACCAATTGATCTTCAATCAACAAAAATAGGAATGCTTGAGTCTTCAACACCAATCTCCAAATGAATTACAAGCTTGAATTGAAAGAATTACGGTGATCTAAGCTAATCTATGCTAATCTACCAACAATCAATTGAAATCTAATCCTAAATCTAACTTCTACTCTAACTACAAGGAAGAAATTGGCTTGGGGCCTAAGAAATCGCCCCAAAACCGCTTAATCGCTATTATGAAAGATGTATATTGAATGCTCTGCTCAGCCCTTTAAATACCGAATTTTAGAAAAACCACCCCCTCGAGTTGAGGTCAGGCCTCGACTCGAGGCTTCGCTTTGTCCCATCCCTCGACTCGAGGGTCATTCCTTAGTCGAGGCTGCTGCCTTTCTTTCGATTTTGGTCCTTTCGCATAGCCCTCGACTCGAGGCTCATGGTCCTCGACCGAGCTCGAGTCCGAGCACTTTTTCTCGCACGGGGCTTCGGCCCCGACCCCGTTTTGTCCGATATGATCGTCTCTTCATTCTAAGTCCAATGGTACTCTCGGATTGGCAAAATTCTACCGAATTACCTACAAAATGGACGAAAAACATCAAAATCTCACAAATAATACTTTTTAAGCAAAAAGAGTGAAACTTTTCACATTTAGGCACAAAAACTAACACTTTAGCTCTCTTTTTGCACTAAAATAGGCCCTAAAAACATGCATCAATTCACTCAATCAAGTTTCGCTGGATCGGATCATCGAATATGCCGAAACATCTAAGTCAAGAAAAGGGTATTGCTTTCGTTGCATCTCTCTCAAAGTTCTCCTTTTTGTTAATTGTCTTGCATAATATTCTTCTCTTTGTCATTTTATAAACTTTTATAGTTTTAGCGATTACCACTATGTATTCTTTGTTCGAGGCTTGGGCGAAGGACTTGTCCCCTTTCTTGACTTCTTGCCAATCTTTAGATCTCGTGGAATTCTTGAACTGGTGGTCCTTCAATTCCGCTTGCAGATATGTTTAACTCCATATAATGAGTAGCCAACTCTTCAAATGACCTTGGCTGAATTGCTTGGAGAATGTATCGAAGACCCTACTGCAATCCTTGAATGCACACCTCGATTCTTGAAGGTTCGGATAATCTATCTTTGCAACTTAGGCTTAGATTTCTCCATCGATTTATATAATCGATCACCGACTCTTCCTTCCACCGATGAGTGTTTGTCGGTTCAATCATGCTAACCATTCTTCGAGTGCTGTATAAATGGTGATTGGAATAGTATTTCCGGGCAAGTGGTATTAAGACCAATCGCAAATATCGAACCCAAAGGAGTAAGTATGCAAGCGAGGCCCTAAGGATACAAGTTCTAAGTGACTAGTGTTGCAAGGATGGGTTTAGGACTAAATTCCACAAAAATATGGCAAGAATAAAAATCTAAAACTAATGCAAACAATTGATCAAACACTTAAAATACAATATCAATTAAGCTAAATCAAATGGGGGAATGGGGTGCAAGGGATAATCTCCATCAAGGAATCCATGATTAACAAGCTATAATTGTATCCAAATGCAAATCAATCAAACTAGAAAGCATAAACCATCATGAAATTAATCACTCCATTAAAATCACAATGCCTAATGTGAGTATTCTTAGTCCTTCCCATCTCTCAATGTAGAAGTCCCCAATTCATACAATCATGCAAAATAGTAACCCGATTAACACCTAATCACGTTAGCTCAACTCGCCTATTGCTAGGGTGATCAACCATTAATCTAAAGAGACAATTTTACATGAAGCACAATTAAGAATCACAATTAGGGAAGCAATCTAATTCAATTGATCACAATTATCAACAATTATAGCATGGGGCAATCACATCATCCCCAATTTCATTTATCCCAAGCACAAAGCTATTAGCCCATGGTGCTAAGTGCAAAAGCCATGGGTAAAAAATCTAGGAAAGCAATTAACAAGCTAATCAACACAAACAAAGAATTAAAGAGAGAAAAGTTGAAGAACATCACCAATTGGTCTTCAATTAACGAAAATAAGAATGCTTCAATCCTCCATAATGCTTGGAATTAAATTTTCTACTCTTCAATTACAACTTGAAACTCAAAATCTAATGGATCAAAATGCTAATCTAATGATTACAAGCATGAATCTAATCAAAATCTATCAATCTAATGCAATTACAAGTAGAATTAAGCTAGGAAATGATAAATTCGCTTAGGAAACTACTTAGAAACTGCTCTAAACTGATATGGGAAGAATATGCTTTGGTTTTGGATCCAAGTGACTTAAAACCAGAATTTTTCGATTTTGGGGCCCCCTCGACTCGAGCTTGGGGCCCTCGAGTCGAGGTGAAGAGTCGTGTCCACGATTTCGCCAAAAATTCTCTGCCTCGAGTCGAGGCTCAGCCCTCGACTCGAGGGATGCTCAATTTTCCAATCCCTCGACTCGAGGCTCCTCCTTCGAGTCGAGGCAGCCCAATTTCAAAATTATCTTCCCTCCATCCTATCCCTCGACTCGAGGCCTGCAGCCCTCGACCGGAGGTTGAGTCAGGGCATTTTTTCGGACGGGACTCTGGCCCCAATCCCCATTTTCGTCCGTCTTGTCTGTCTCTTCATTCTAAGCATGCGGTACTCTCGGTTGGCAAAATTCCATCGATTTACCTGAAAAATGGACGAAAAACATCAAATACTCATCAAGTAATACTTTTTAGGCAAAGAAGTGATACTCTACACATTTATGCACAAAATCCAACACTTTGATTACTTTTTGCACTCAAATAAGCCCTAAAAACATGCATCAATTCACTCCAACGATAATACCCCCAAACTTGAAGTGTTGCTCGTCCTCGAGCAATGTAGAAACTAAGCACAAAGGAGTGAATTGATTGAAATTATGTCACATGGCACCATAGATGAAATAGAAGACAATCAAACTCATTAATGATCATAAGTATCAATGTAAACTATCCACTAACAATCAAGATGAATCATGCTCAAATAAATGCTCAATCAAAACTTAACACATTGCTCCTTCCATGGAGTGTTTCACTCTTCACTCAAGTGTATAAAGGTATGATGCACTCAATCATCAAATTCATAAACATGCACACCATATGCTTGCCAAAAGACTTAATCTCAATCAAAATCATTTGTGTTCAATCAAGAATCAAAGAGGTCTTTCTTCTAGGTTGTAATGTAGGCTCTTTGGAAAGGTGGGATGTATTTGGATAAGAGTGACTAAGTAGTAGAGACTTGAATGAAAGCTAAGCAAAACAATTCACATCTCTTTAATCATTGTCAAGCACTCTTTCTTTTGCACTTCAAGATCAATCACCACCATTCACTTGAGCTCTCTTTTTAGGCTCGAGAAATGAATTTTACTTTCACTTCATGTTTACATTTTTCACAATTCAAATTTTTCACAACCTTTATTTCTTCTTTCAAGCATCATCACTTAGCTCATCATTTTCCACCCACACTTAGCAATCAAATCACCATCTATAGCCAACAATCAAGCTCTACTAAACATGGGACAAGAAGGCTCATCAAAATAGGCTAATGGCTTCAATTTCACTTGGCTTGCCAAAGAATAAGGATATTAGGCTCAACATGGCTCACTAAGGAAATCAAATGTTTTTGGTGGGGAAAAATTTGGTAAAGTGACTAATCATAACAAACATGGCCTCTTATCACTTTCATGAAATCACACAAAGATCAATATCAACAAGTCAAGTGGCAAGTTCTAGCATACAAATCCATGAATGATGCACTCACAAAGAAATCAAATCAACCGTATAAGATGTACGATTATTAAGCACAAAAGCTCACGGGCTAAAATTGAGCAATGAATCAAGCATCATCAATCACATTCATCTTTGCATAATGAATCAAGAATGCTAGCATCAAGGTACAACTCAACTAATGATCAAATCAAAATTCAACTAATCTTGCAAATCAAGCACAAGTGCTCATGTACATAAGTCCAAGCACACTCACTACATCAAGAATATTACTAAAAGTTATGCAATAAATCCACAATTAAGCTCATGATAAGACTAGCCCAAAAATATACAAGAGTACAAAAGATAAGCTAAGGTAAGAAGAACACCTCCCCCAAACTTAGACAAGTCTAAGTTTGAAAGGAAGTGTTGTACCAATAAGCCTTTCAATTCCATCTTCCATCAAGCATGCATAGAGCTCCTCAAGTTCCAAGCGATTCTCACAACCTACAAGGATCACAAGACCCAATTATTCAAAGCAACACCCAAAACAACAACAAGAAAAACAAGAAAGGATGGGTTGCCTCCCATCAAGCGCTATTTTTAACGTCCTTTGCCGGACGGAACTCAAGGAGTTCACACTTCCCTTTCAATGTCAAGGCTAGGCACATCCTTAAGATCAAGAGCATCTAACACCTCCTTTTGCGATGGCATGTGATAGTGTTTCAACCTATGACCATTCACAACAAATCTTTCATCTTTTTCATTTACCACCTCAAAGTACCCATTTGGAAAGACCTTTTGCAACTCGGAAGGGCCCACTCCAACGTGATTTAAGCTTTACTGGGAAGAGCTTCAACCTAGAATTAAAGAGGAGCACCCGATCATCTTCCTTGAGCTCCTTTCTTCTATGCTTCAAATCATGCCACCTCTTTGTCTTTTCCTTGAAGATCTTTGAATTTTCATAGGCATGCATCATAAACTCTTCCAACTCATGCAATTGAAGGACCCTTTTCTCACCTACTAACTCTTCATCAAGATTCAACTTTTTGATCGCCCAAAATGCTTTATATTCAAGCTCAACCGGAAGATGGAAAGCCTTCCCATATACCAATTGGTAAAGGGACATATCAAGAGGTGTCTTGTAAGTGGTCCTATATGCCTATAACGCATCCTCGAGCTTGGTTGCCCAATCCTTTCTACTTGTTCTCACCGTCTTCTCCTAGATTCCCTTGATCAAGCGGTTAGAGACTTCGCCAAACCATTGGTTTGAGGATGGTAAGGAGTAGCCACCTTGTGTTTGACATCGTATCGTAGCAAGAGCTTTTCCATGGCTTTGTTAACAAAGTGACTTCCACCATCGCTAATCAAAATTCTCGGAACCCCAAACCTTGTAAAAATTCTTTTAAAAAATCTATAACCACCTTGGCATCATTGCTCTTAGTAGGATATCCTCTATCCATTTTGACACATAGTCGACTCCAACAAGGATGTATTGATACCCCATTGATGGTGGAAATGGGCCCATGAAATCGACTCCCCATACATCAAAAATCTCCACCTCAAGAATTTTACTCAAAGGCATTTCATCCCTATTGGTGAGGTTTCCTACCCTTTGGCATTTATCACACTCCTTGATGAACTTCTCACAATCTTTGAACAAAGGTGGCTAATAGAACCCGACAACAAGATCTTCCTCACGGTTTTGGCGGTGCTATGATGGCCTCCACAAGGTAAGGTGTGACAATGCCTCATGATCTCCACTCCTTCCTTTCTAGTCACACACCTCCTAAGGATCCCGTCAACACCAACTTTGAAAAGGTACGGATCATCCCATATGAAGTGCTTGACACGGTTGTAGAAGACTTTCCTCTCATATGGATTCATTTTCGGTGGTAGCTCCCTGCTAAGAAATTTGCATAGTCCGCAAATCATAGAGTTTTCCCTTCTTTCACAACACACATCACCTCTTCTATGCTCAAAAATCCTTCATCGGGAAAGGTCTCTTCTACCTCTTCTACATCTCTCTTCATCTCTTCCATTCCTTCAAGCCTCGAAAGGTGGTCCGCAATAACATTCTCACTCCCTTTCTTGTCTACTATCTCCATGTCAAACTCTTGCAAGAGCAAAATCCACCTAATCAACTGGGGTTTGGCATCCTTCTTTTACATGAGGTACCGAATCGCCGCATGGTCGGTGTACACAATAGTTTTTGACCCCACAAGATAGGGTCGAAACTTATCAAAAGCATACACGACCACAAGCATCTCCTTTTCGGTTGTGGTGTAGTTGACTTGCGCCGGGTTGAAAGTCATGAAAGCATAGTAGATGGCATGGAACCTCTTCTCTCTCAATTTCCCTAAAAGCGACCCCATTGCAAAATCACTAGCATCACACATGAGGATGAATGGCTTTGTCCAATCCGGGGTGATGAGAATGGGAGCACTAGTCAACGCTTCCTTCAAGGCCCTAAAAGCAATCAAACATTCATCGTTAAAATCAAATGGAACATCTTTTTCTAAGAGATGAGATAAAGGTTTAGAGATTTGGGAGAAATTCTTAATGAATCGCCGGTAGATACGAGACATGACCAAGGAAAGATCGAATTCCTTTCTCATCCTTAGGAGGGAGCAACTTCTCAATAGCCACGATCTTGGCCTTATCCACTTGCAAGCCCCTTGAGGACACATGATGTCCCAAAACAATGCCTTCTTTTACCATGAAATGACACTTCTCCCAATTGAGCACCAAGTTTGTATTCTCACACCTTTGCAAAACAATGTCAAGATTAGTAAGACAAGTATCAAATGACTCACCGAAAATAGAAAAATCATCCATAAATACCTCCATAATCTTTTCAATTAAACCATGAAAAATGGACATCATACATCTTTGAAAGGTTGCGGGGGCATTGCAAAGGCCAAAGGGCATTCTTTTCCAAGCAAACGGACTATACGTGCAAGTAAAGATAGTCTTTTTCTTGGTCTTCCGGTGCAATCATAATTTGATTGTAACCAGAATAACCATCCAAGAAGCAATAGTACTCAAAACCACTTAACCTATCAAGCATTTGATCTAGAAAAGGTAAAGGAAAGTGGTCTTTGCACGTGGCCTTATTGAGCTCTCTATAGTCAACACAAACTTGCCACCCCGTAGCTACCCTCGTTGCAATAGATTCATCAATTTCACCCTTAATTACCGTTATCCCTCTTTCTTAGCTATGACATGCAATGGAGAGACCCATGGACTATCGGAAATAGGAAAGATCATATTAGCATCTAACAATTTAACCACTTCTTTCCTAATTACTTCTTGTATATTAGGGTTAACTCTCCGTTGGGGTTGCACTACGGGTTTATGGTCCTTCTCAAGCCTAATCCTATGCATACAAATAGAAGGATTTATACCTTTTAAATCATCAATGGACCAACCTATGGCGGATTTGTGCTTACGAAGCACATCAAGTAATTTGGTTACCTCGTTTGATGTAAGATATGATGACACAATTACTGGACAATCTTCATTCTCCTCCAAGTAAGCATTCTTGAGGTGCTCGGGGAGGGCTTGAGTGCTCCTTTCACCTTTTCTTCAAGTGGTTTCCCTTCCTCATTGCTCTTCCAAGGTTGGTTAGGAAATCCTCAAAACTTATCTCCTTCACTTCCTCCACCTCCAATGCATCCCTATAAAAATCATGAGAATCACAAGAATTATTAGACACATCATCATAAGAAGGAATAACATAATCATTCGAAAGAAGGGTATAAGAAGAGTTTTCCAAAGCCTCTTGAAGGCATGTATCAATCACATCCACCACATGGTACTCCTTCTTCTCCATCGGGTGCTTCATAGCATCTTTCATTGAGAAACTAAGCTCTTCATCATCAAGCTTCAAAGTTAGCCTTCCCTCGTTCACATGAAACACCGCTCTTGCGGTAGCTAGAAAAAGGCCTCCCAAGAATCAAGGGTACATCCTTGTCTTCCTCCATCTCTAAGACTATGAATTCTGCCGGAAACACAAAATCCTCTACTTTGACACATCCTCCACAACACCTCTTGGAATAGTAGTCGACCCATCGGCAAGTTGGAGAGTTACGGTAGTTGCCCCTAGCTTTCCTTGATTAAGCCTCTTGAACATGGACAAAGGCATCAAGTTGATGCTCGCCCCAAGTCACACAAGGCATGCTTCTCCAATACATTACCAAGGTCACACAAGAGAGTAAACCTTCCCGGATCCTTCAACTTTGGTCTCGAGCTCTTTTGAAGCACAACACTACACTCTTTGGTCAATTTCACTAACTCCGGCTCTTCAATTGTTGGTCGCTCAGTTGAGTATATTAGACAAAACTTATATGAGCTTTCTAGAAAAAATCTAGAAGGGGGTTGAATAGATTTTTAGATTTTTACAAATCTTTCAAACTTATTCAAGACACCGAGAATCACACAGCGGAAATCAAGATTAGACTCAACTTTATTAAGATCAAAAGCAAACTGATATTTTAGTTCTAACTTCAATTCAAATTAATCTTTGATTGATAAAGCTGAAATTGAAAGAAGCAGATAAATAAAGTAAAGCAATAAAGAACACCAAGGTTTATAGTGGTTCGGATTATGAATAATCCTACATCCACTCTCCTTCTTCAACTTGAAGAAGGGACTCTGCTTACCACTTACTTACTTTCAATCCAACTTACGACTTACAACTTGTGAAGATCTTCAAATCTTCAATCTCCTAAATTCTTCTCTAGAATCTAACTATTACGGTGAGTAGTGAACTTTGAAGATTACAAGTAAAGTGTTCTATAAACACTTAGAATTGTTTTGAAAAATTCTTTGTGAAAAACTTGTGAATTGATTGTGAAGATAGAAAATCTGAATCGTGAGCAACGTGAAATTTGTAATGTATGCAAAAGTTATTTGAAAAATGAAAATCTAGACTTGTAAACTTTTTTTTGATCTAACAATTTCCACCTTTTTGATGATGTTAAAACTATATAAAAAACATACTCACACGGTGATGTTAGTCAAAGTTATTCAAGATATTCGAGATAGGCATATCATTACATATTTACACTTCAAATCAGATTTATTCAAGTTTAAGCACTTAATTCACGCTTAGAAAATTTTAAGAAAATGTTTTTAAGTCTTAAGAATTTAGACTTAGTGAAAATTTTTAAGTCTTAAAAAAATTAAAGACTTAGAAAACTTTTTAAAACTTAGAAAATTTTTAGAAAAATTTTAAGTGCTGAGATGAAAATTTTCTCGGATGATTAACACTTAAAAATTAAGTTTTCTTAAAACGAGAAAAATAAAGTATTAAAATCAAAACAAGTAATTCGGATAGGTTCCAATCATCTCATTCGGATAAAGAGCACATTTCTGATTTACATATGGATCAGTTAAAAGATAAAAGATAAGAAAATTTAAGGCTTATCTAATCTTTCCATCTATCCTTTTCTCGAGCTGCATCCGATCGAATATCCTCGTTCTCGGTTCAGCAATCTCCTTTGGATCAGTCAATTTCATCGATTTATCCCATAGTTGAGAGTTGATCTGATCCACTCCTTGTCAATTGAGCCATCATCTCATCAGCTTGATTGGGATGGATGAGTAGTCTGGAGCTACGAGTCCACATTATACCATTCATCTCCTTCATCAAGTAATTTACGGTATAAGTCTGAATTCTCCTTTTCCATCCAATCGTGCCAAGCAAGCTGTTTCATCTGCAGATGACGCTCCGACTCCACGGCGGATGTACCAAAAGAAGGTCCATTTAGCTTCATATTTCATGTACTCAGTGCCCAAGAAGGATGCGCAATCATCCTCGGAGGAGCATCGATCCTTTCCTCGCGGCCTTACCCATGCCACATCGCTTCTCCTCCATTCTTTGGGACTACCCATCTTTTGAGAGATCTGTCAAAGACCTGCCCGGCTTCCTTTGCGGATTTGATTTTCCTTTTTGCTTCTCTTCGGCCATAGTAGATCTTTTCAGCTTTTATCCGCCTATCCCTCTCTGCCTCAATCTGATCTGCCTCTGGACTTCTCAAGAGGTCTTTTCCGGTAGCTTTAGACATTAAGCTCTGTCGATTTGGAGATGAGATCCGCTCAAGCTCCTTCTCCTTCCCTTTTCAGCTATAATCGGCTCTTTTCCCTTGCCCCTGTTCAGCCTTGCTTTGGCCTTGGCCTCCTCCTTTCTTTCCCTAATCTTGGCCATGAATCTCTCGGATTTCAGTTCAGCCTCTTTCTTTCTGGCCTGCTCATCTGCCCTTATTGCCTCCTCTATCTGCTCGATATCTTTAGGGTAGTGAGCTCTGCATTTGGCTGGTGTTGATAGCTTTATCTGATTGAGCTCGGCTTTGATAATTTCCACATCTTCCCCCTTTTTAACATCATCAAGTAGCATTGCAAGCTGCTCCTTGATAACGGTAAAATAGGTGGAAGGCGAGGTTTGATTTCTCAAAATCTCATCGGCCCGGGATTTGGTTGTCGGTTTGAACTTGGCTTTTCGGCTCTCCAACTTCTTTCTTAACCTCGGCCCAACTCTTCTTTCACGAGAAAATTTAATGAGAATCTGAAATAGAAGATAAAGAGGTTTACCTCAGATGCTTTGAGCATTTCTTCTATAGTAACAACTAGAATCCACGATGTCCGTAGTTTTTGTTGTAAGCATCTGAGTGAATTTATCCTCGACTCTTTTCTCCATTTGGTTGAGGATGGAGGAGAAGGTGGATCTGTGGCTGGGGAGCGGCGGGGAGAGGTCTCCTGGCAGACCAAGATGACCTCGCACGTGGTTTAGGAGCTGCTCTTGATAGGATAGATGAAATGGTAACAATCCTGCAGACTCGGCCACGACTTTCTCCCATGAGATGAGATTCTCCCAACCAACCTCATCGGCGAACAGACTCATCTCCTCCGGAGTCTCCGGTTCTTAGGTGATGAACCAGCCAGATCTCAATAGATTCCTTCATTACTTGAGTTATCTTGAAGTTCGGGAATGAGTTTCATCAACCTCTTCTGGGCTTCCGAGATCGAAGAGAAACTTGAAGCTTCCCATCGATCCATTGGGTTTGGGAGTGTGTATTGGGCTGATTTGGGGAGATTGAGTGGGATATTTGGTAGAAAGGAAGTCTAGGAAATCAAAAGGTTAAGAGGAGGTGGGAGGAATTTACGAGATTATTTGTTGAGGAGGAGGAGATTGTTGTGGAGATGAGGTAGGAGGTGGAGTGGTAGATGGTTGAGTTGAGATGGTTTGTGTTTGGACTATTTCTGTGTAGGCTGTTCAAGAGGCTCGGAGGTACCGGCACAGGACACCTCTTCATCGCCTAGGTGGGGTGGGGATTTATCGGAGAGAGGAGACGTTTGAGGAAGTACTGCTGAGACTTGCTTTTCAGCGAATCTGCATGCGTTACGAGCTAGGCTCCTCCGGCACATCTGCCTCCGCCTCTGCTTCTTCTGCTATCTCCAGTATGCGGCCTCCTCTCGTAATAGGCTTGAGGGAGCGGCAGATGACTCTCCTCTAATCCTCACACTGCTTTCACCACCTTCTTGGGCCTCCTCTGAAGGGGAACATCGAGTCTAGCTTCTTCAAGTATGATGACCTCTGGTATAGTAGGCACATGCACTTGCTGGCTCCTCGAGCACAGTACTTGACCTCATTGCTGGTACCTCGGCTTTGGGTACATCGCCTTCTTGTACCTCTGCCTTTGGTCTTTTGGGCGACCTGCTGCTGCCTCTGGTTCCTCTCGATCCCGAGGCCTCGTCGATTCATCATCCGAATCGATAGCCCACCTAGCTTTTCATTCTTTGTCAACGGTCCCTTGTTTTGAGTACTTCTTCCATCCTTCTCTTATCTGCACCCTTTATTCAACCCTTCCATCAAGATCTGATCTTGTTAAAGCAGACTCACGATTAAGCGAGCGATCGATCTCCTTCATCCGGATTATATACCAGCCTTAGCTTCTCTTCCTTCAACCTCCAAAAGCTTGAGTAAATCCACCCAATATACCACGATTCCATCATAAATCGCCCTCATACAACATAATCGGGACTTAGTCACACCATCATGAGAACTCTGATCTCATAAGATTGATTTGGTCACAATCGTCATTAACAATCTATACTTCCTCCTAAGGAGATTCTTCTTAAGATCCCTCCTCGTTCCTCTATAAGTCACTCTAGCAAAAATGTCAAATGACTGTTCCCACTCGTCTTCCTTATAACTCGGGATTCACTCCATCCGCCGTCGTATCAAAAATTCGGGCCACGATTTCTTTAGTAAAGCTAATTGTGTACCTTCTACGGTGGTATCGAATCCATTTTCGAGAGAATTCACTATTCGCCAAAAATTAACCCAATGAAATCCATGGTTTTGTTTTACATTGACTTAATCGAGCGAGAATCCACGTAGCCTTGATGCCTCCGGTAACCCCGAGAATCTCGCTGGATTCTCTATCTCGTGTAGTATCAAAATCTACGTACATCTACGCCTTGAGTTTGTTTTTCACGGCCTCTGTGTTCATCTTGAATTCTGAATTGAAGGCGGTTATATAAGTGGGGGTTTAGGTGTTGCGTAAGAAGTGGAAGCCATTTGAGTAAATTTTTAGAGAAGGAAAATTTTGCGATGAAATTTTGAACAAGGGAAAATGTGAAAGTGAAATTTTGAAAGCGAAGAAGGTAAGTTTTTAAACCTTGAAGAGAGAGAGGAAAATTTGGAAGTTGATACATGTCACGATCTTAGAAAATGATTTTTATCATTGATTAATGAAAGCGCGTGTAAAATATCAACGGCTTAGCGATAAAACCGCTTCGACTTCAGCGCGCGTGGCATAAATCGTCTTGAATTGTGTAAAAGTAACCGTTTATCCTACGGATTAGGCGTCTAATATGTTTGCTTTATACAGAGGTAATTAGTATACTGGCGTAAGCTAAAAGATGCCTTTCTTTGCAAACGGGTTTCCTATTTGATGGGTTTTTATCGAGACTTGGTCAAAAGTGACCTTGTCTTATATTTTGATAAATTTCTTGAGTCGATTTTGAAAAACACAAAATTTTAATGCTAATAAAACTGAACACGATATTTTCAATCCGTAAATTTGTATAGATTATTTGAAAATAAGCGGACTTGAGATAGTTATTTTGGGAACAACACTTTTCAAGAAATGTGTAAAACAAAGGTGAGGTGTTTTTCCGATTGAAGAATTTTAGAATTAAAGATGGAACACCTCTTCCTGCAAACAAACTCATCAAAACTATTAGTAGTTAAGGTAGATCGAGATAGGGTGCGGATAGTCGTCTTTTTTTCAAGAAATCAGGTGACTATTGTGCCCTAATCGATTTACGAATGTCGAATAAGAAATCATTATGTCGGATAAGGTCAATATGACTAATCCTTGATTCTTGATTCTTAAGAAGGAAATCAATGATATCAGCTACCTGATTGTCCTTTGACTCATATCTAGTCCGATAATTCTTTCTAGACATTTATTTAAAGAAAAGAAAGAAAGAAATAAGGATAACAATTAACAGATGCAAGTAATGAAAATAAAAAATCAGCCAATGATGCATCAAGTGATTCGGTGGCTATCTTTTCAATTCTAATTTCATTCTTTTCCACATGATCTCTAATGAAATGATGTCCGATATCTATATGCTTACACCTAGAATGCGAAACGAGGATTGTATGTCATGGCTATTACACTATTACTATCACAGTAAATAGGAGCAGATGATGTTTGAATGTTATAATCTCTAAGGTCTGTGACTGATTGGAGTGAATTGATGCATGTTTTAGGGCCTATTTTAGTGCAAAAAGTGAGCTAAAGTGTAATTTTTGTGCCTAAATGTGAAAAGTATCACTCTTTTGCCTAAAAGTATTACTTTGTGAGTTTTGATGTTTTTCGTCCATTTTGCAGGTAAATCGGTGGAATTTTGCCAAATCAAGAGTACCGTTATTCTTAGAATGAAGAGACGAACATACCGGACAAAAGCGGGTCGGGCCCGAAGCCCTTCTCGATAAAATTGCCACTGGTCTCGAGCACAGGTCGAGGGGACATAGACCTCGACTTGAGGGTCAGCCTGGAGGGAAAAGATTTTCAAAAAGACAAGTAGTCTCGACTCGAGGGAGGAGCCTCGAGTGGAGGGATGGAAAAATGGCAGATTCCTCGAGTCGAGGGCTGAGCCTCGACTCGAGGCAGAGAAATTTTGAAAAGTGTGGATGTGACTCTTAGGCCTCGACTCGAGGGCACGAAGCTCGAGTCGAGGAGTGCCAAAACCGAATTTTGCAGTTTTAAAGCCCATTGAAGCCAAAACAGAGCATAACTTGATTCTAGCAGTTTAGAGCGGTTTCAGGAGGTTCCTTAGGCGAATTTTGCACTTTGTAGCTTGATTTCCATTGTAATTGCCATAGATTGTTAGAATTAGATTAGATTCTACTTTTAGTCCATTAGATTAGCATTTTGATTGATTGTAATTGAAGATTCCAGCTGTGATTTGGGAGTAGAGGAGTTGAATTGAAGCATTGTAGAAGATTAATCATTCCTATTTTTGTCTATTGAAGTTCAATTGGTGATGTTCTTACCCTTTGCTCTCTTTAATTCATTGCTTGTGTTGATTAGATTGTTAATTGCTTTCTTAGATTTTCTACCCATGGCTTTTGCTTGTAGCACCATGGGCTAATAGCTTTGTGCTTGGGATAATTGAAATTAGGGATGAAGTGATTGTCTCATGCTATGATTGTTGATAATTGTGATCAATTGAATTAGCTTGCTTCATAATTCTGATTCTTCATTGTGCTTCATGAAAAATTGTCTCTTTTGATTAATGGTTGATCACCCTAGCAATAGGCGAGAGTTGAGCTAACGTGATTAGGTGTTAATCGGGTTTCAATTTTGCATGATTGTATGAATTGGAGACTTCTACATTGAGAGATGGGAAGAACTAAGGATACTCACATTAGGCATTGTGATATTAATGGAGTGATTAATTTCATGATGGTTTATGCTTTCTAATTTGATTGATTTGCATTTGGATACAATCATAGCTTGTTAATCATGGATTCCTTGATGGAGATTGTCCCTTGCACCTAAATCCCCATTGATATTAGTGTATTTGATCTTGCATATTTGGTGTTTGATATATTGTTTGCATAATTTTGCCATTTAATTTCTTGCATTCTTATAGAGATTTTAGTCCTATATCTTTTTGCAACTTTAGCCATTTAGAACTCTTATTCTTGAATTTCGTTTGCATACTTTCTCCCTTGGGTTTGATATTTTGCGATTGGTCTTAAAAGCACTTGCCCTATACACTCCAATCAAATGGCGCCGTTGCCGGGGAGTTAGTTTTTGCGCCTATAAGTGAGATTTGAGGATTGTTTGAAGTGGCTATTTGTTATTTTTGTTTTTGTTTTTGTTGATTTTGTTGGTTTAAAGTTGATACTTGGATTTGTGGCATTGTAGGTGCATGTTAACAAGATCGAGTGGTGTTCCACCCTTGCCACTAAATCCGAAAATTGAGGCTACGTTGAGAAGGAATCGTGTGAGAAGAAGAAGGGAAGCTATGGAAGGAGAAGATCAAAGAAATGAGGAGAGAATAGTGGGTGAACCTCAAGTTGAGGAGGTACATGGACAAGGAGAAGGAGGAGTAGAACATGGAGGTAATGGGAATCATTACCATGCTCAAGTTGGTCCTTTCCCTCAAGGGATGCCACCACAAAATTACCCTTACCAAAATCCATATCCTTATCCTCCACAAGCTCATCAATATCCCTACTATCCACCTCATCCACAACAATTTCCACCATACTATCCCCATATGCCGTATAACCAAGAGCCACGATATCATGAGCCACCTCACATACCAAATGCCCAACCACAACCCGTAAATGAGCCACCACCTCAAGGAAGGCATTTGAGAGAATTCTTTGAACCACAACTTAGAGAGCATTATGATGGGATAGCAAGGCCGAGGATAGATGCTAATAACTTTGAGATAAGTCCGGCTTTAGTGAGAATGCTTAGGGAGAAGCAATTTGAAGGAAGAGATGAAAATGAGTACCCACATCAACATATGACACAATTTCTTGAGATTGCCGACATTACAAAATACCATGGAGTACCCAAAGATGCGAAGAAGTTGAGGCTCTTTGCCTTTACATTAAAAGGAAGAGCAAAAGCATGGCTTAATTCATTACCGCCCGGGACCATACGTACATGGGAAGAGTTGTCCAAGAAATTTTTGATGAAGTTCTACCCACCATCTAAGACCGTGCAAGCTAAGGAGGCTATTTCCCACTTCCGCCAAAAGAATGGGAGACCATACCGGAGGCGTGGGAGAGGTATGGCATGTTACTTATCAATTGTCCTCAACACGGTTTTCCGGAGGAGCAAACCATTATATACTTTTGCAATGGTTTGACGGATGGGGATAGGTCGTTTTGAATGCTTGTGCTAATGGATCGATTTGGTCTAAAATCATGGGGCAAATGAATGAAATAATGGAGAATATAGCTCAAGATTCATTCCAAGTGTCGATTAATCGGGGAGCACACCATAGGGTGTCACAAGTAGATGAGATCGAGTCGATGAAGAGTATGATGATGACTATGATGGACCGATTGGGAGCTCTTACTACTTCACAAGGCCAAGCAAGTGTGAGTCCATCCGTTCCTCATGTTGATGTTTGTCCAAGTCCATTGCCGGTTGAAGAAGTTAGCTATATGGGTAGACCTCCATTCCAAGGAGGCTATCAAGGAGGAAATTTTCAAGGGAATTATCAAGGAGGAAGGCCTTACCAAATGCCTTATCAAAATAGGCCACAAGGAAGCTACCAACCTCAACCGCAAGCTCAATTTAATGGGAATACATGGAGGAGACATGAAAATTTTTCATATGCCAATCCGAGAGCCGCCGTTCAATTTCCTCCGGGTTTGATCCGGGTGCAAAGGCTCCTAACAATGAAGGAAAGGCTACCACGGAGGAGATTTTGGGGTTAATTGTGAAGAAATTGGAAGCTAATGGCTCAAGGCTTGATGATATAGGAAAGCAAATGGACACTCGTTTCAAGGCGATCGAGCATTAAGTAGGGCAACTTGCTACTACGGTTGGGAAGCTCTCGTCTACGGTGGATGACTTGTAAAAGAAAGAATCAAAGGGGTATTGTCAAGATATCGAGCTTAGAAGTGGTGCACGGTATGAAGGACCAAAATTGCCTTCTAATGGTGATGATGAAGAGGAGAAGCATTATGAAAGTTGTGATGAAGAAAAGCTAGAGGTGATGGAGGAGGAAGAGAAGAAGAAGCCAAAGTGGTTGGTGGCAAGGGAAGAGAGAGCAAAGCAAAAGGTTGTTGAGAGGGATGAAAAAGGGGTTCCAAAGATGGTTGTTCCCGTGCCTTATCCTCAACGGTACATGAAGAAAGCATTAGATGAGAAGTTTGCTCGTTTCCTTGAGGTTTTCAAAACCTTGTATATCAACATTCCATTTTCGGAGGCCCTTGAGCAAATGCCCCACTATGCTATGTTTCTTAAAGATTTGCTAGCAAAAGGAGGAGGATTGAAGAGCCGGAGTTAGTGAAATTGACCAAAGAATGTAGTGCCGTGCGTCAACAAGAGCTTCCACAAAAGTTGAAGGATCCGAATAGTTTTACTCTTTTATGTGATCTTGGTAATGGGTTGGAGAAGCATGCCTTGTGTGACTTGGGGGCAAGTATTAACTTGATGCCATTTTCCATGTTTAAGAGGCTCAACCAAGGAAGGTTAGGAGCCACTACCATAACTCTTCAACTTGCCGATGGGTCAACGACTATTCCAAAAGGTATTGTGGAGGATGTTTTGGTCAAGGTAGAAGATTTTGTGTTTCCGGCGGACTTCGTAGTACTTGAAATGGAGGAAGATAAAGATGTACCGTTGATCCTAGGGAGGCCGTTTCTAGCTACCGCAAGAGCGGTGTTTCATGTGAATGAAGGAAGGCTTACTTTGACGCTAGATGATGAAGAGCTTAGTTTTTCAATGAAGGATGTGATGAAGCACCCCATGGAGAAGGAGGAATGCCATGTTGTGGATGTGATTGATTCATGCCTTCAAGAGGCTTGGGAGAACTCTTCTTATACCATTTTCTCTAAAGATTATGTTATTCCATCTTATAATCATGTGCTTAATGAATCTTGTATTTCTTATGATTGTGATAGGGATGCATTGGAAGTGGAGGAGGTGAAAGAAATAAAGTTTGAAGGCTTTCCAAATCAACCTTGGGAGAACAATGAAGAGGGGAAGCCATGTGAAGAGAAAGTGAAAGGAGCCCTTAAGCCACTACCCGAGCACTTGAAGTATGCTTATTTGGAGGAAAATGAAGGTTGCGGTCCATTGATGACTTAAGAGGTATAAATCCTTCAATTTGTATGCATAAGATTAGGCTTGAAAAGGACCATAAACCCGTAGTGCAACCCCAAAGGAGAGTTAACCCTAATATTCAAGAAGTAATTAGGAAAGAAGTTGTTAAATTGTTAGATGCTAATATGATCTTTCCTATTTCCGATAGTCCATGGGTCTCTCCATTGCATGTTGTAGCCAAGAAAGGGGGATTACGGTAATCAAGGGTGAAAATGATGAATCAATTGCAACTAGGGTAGCTACGGGGTGGCGAGTTTGTGTTGACTATAGAGAACTTAATAAGGCCACGTGCAAGGACCACTTTCCCTTACCTTTTCTAGATCAAATGCTTGATAGGTTAAGTGGATTTGAGTACTATTGTTTCTTAGATGGTTATTCCGGTTACAATCAAATTATGATTGCACCTTTGGAAGACCAAGAAAAGACTACTTTACTTGCACGTATGGGCCGTTTGCTTGGAAAAGAATGTCATTTGGTCTTTGCAATGCTCCGCAACTTTCC
The DNA here is from genome assembly GCA_030762865.1 of Paraleonurus japonicus. NCBI lineage: Eukaryota > Viridiplantae > Streptophyta > Magnoliopsida > Lamiales > Lamiaceae > Paraleonurus > Paraleonurus japonicus. Next base: position 27,891,399 of record CM061060.1, read on the forward strand.
AAAGATGCATGATGTCAATTTTTCATGGCTTAATTGAGAAAATCATGGAGGTATTTATGGATGATTTTTCCGTATTTGGTGAGTCATTTGATAATTGTCTTACTAATCTTGACATTGTTTTGCAAAGGTGTGAAGATACAAACTTGGTGCTAAATTGGGAAAAGTGTCATTTCATGGTCAAGGAAGGCATTGTTTTGGGACATCATGTATCATCGAAGGGATTGCAAGTGGATTAGGCAAAAATTGTGGCTATTGAGAAGTTGCTTCCACTTAAGGATGAGAAAGGAATTCGATCTTTTCTTGGACATGCCGGGTTCTACCGGCGATTCATTAAGAATTTCTCTCAAATCTCTAAACCCTTATCTCATCTCTTAGAAAAAGATGTGCCATTTGAGTTTAATGATGATTGTTTGATTGCTTTTAGGTCTTTGAAGGAAGCCTTGACGAGTGCACCCATTCTAATTACTCCGGATTGGACAAAGCCCTTCATTATCATGTGTGATGCAAGTGATTTCGCTATGGGGGTCGTCTTAGGACAATTGAGAGAGAAGAGGTTTCATGCCATCTACTATGCCTCCAAGACTTTCAATCCGGCCCAAGTCAATTACACCACTACCGAAAAGAAATGCTTGCGGTGGTGTACGCTTTTGATAAGTTTCGACCCTACCTAGTAGGGTCGAAACTATTGTGTACACCGACCATGCCGCAGTCGGTATCTCATGTCTAAAAAGGATGCTAAGCCTAGGTTGATTCGATGGATATTATTGTTGCAAGAATTTGACATGGAGATAGTAGATAAGAAAGGTAGTGAAAATGTCATAGCGGATCACCTTTCTAGACTTGAAGGAGTAGAAGAGATGGAAAGGGATGTCAAGAAAGTTGAAGAGACCTTTCCCGATGAGGGATTGCTAAGTATTGAAGAAGTAATGAGTGTGGTAAAGGAAGGGGATGTTCCATGGTTTGCCGATTATGCGAATTTCTTAGCAAGTGGAGAATTGCCACCGGAGATGAATCCTTTTGAAAGGAAGGTTTTTACAATCGGGTCAAGCATTTCATATGGGACGATCCATACCTCTTCAAGGTGGGGGTGGACGGAGTACTTCAGAGGTGTGTGACAAGAAAGGAAGGGGAGGAAATTTTGAAACATTGCCACTCTTTACCGTGTGGAGGCCATTATAGCACTTCCAAGACCATGAGGAAGATTTTATTGGCGGGTTTCTATTGGCCAACTATCTTCAAGGATTGCGAGAAATTCATCAAGGAATGTGACAAGTGCCAACGGATAGGAAACCTTAACAAGAGGGATGAGATGCCATTGAGCAACATCTTAGAAGTGGAAATTTTTGATGTATGGGGAGTTGACTTCATGGGGCCATTTCCACCATCGGAGGGGTATCAATATATTCTTGTAGGAGTTGACTATGTTTCCAAATTGATAGAAGCCATTCCGACCAAAAGCAACGATTCCAAAGTGGTTATAGAATTCTTGAAAAGGATCTTTACACGGTTTGGGGTTCCAAGGATTTTGATAAGTGACGGTGGTAGCCACTTTGTAAACAAGGCCATGGAGAAGCTTTTGTTAAGGTATGATGTTAAACACAAGGTTGATACTCCTTACCACCCGCAAATGAATGGCTTAGCCGAGGTGTCTATCCGCTTGATCAAAAGTATCTTGGAGAAGACGGTGAGGACAAGTAGAAAGGATTGGGCAACAAGGCTTGATGGCCCAGCGTTATGGAGTGTATCGAACCGCCTTTAAGACGCCTCTTGACATGTATCCCTATCAATTAGTGTATGGAAAGGCGTGTCATCTTCTAGTGGAGTTAGAGTATAAAGCATTTTGGACTCTTAAAAAGTTGAATTTTGATGAAGAGCTTGTGGGAGAGAAGAGGGCTCTACAATTGCATGAGTTGGACGAGTTTAGGATGAAAGCCTATGAGAGGTCAAAGATTTTCAAGGAAAAGACCAAGAAGTGGCATGATGCAAGGCTTAAGAGGAAGGAGTTCAAAGAAGGAGATCAAGTGCTCTTATTTAACTCAAGGTTGAAGCTTTTTCCGGTAAACTCAAATCGAGATGGAGTGGACCTTTTCGTGTTGTGAAGGTTTTTCCAAATGGATACTTTGAGGTGATGAATGACAAGGATGAGAGGTTTATAGTGAATGGGCATCGGTTGAAGCTTTATCATGTTCACTCACAAAAAGAGGTTTTGGATGCTCTTGATCTTAAGGATGTGCCCTATTTAGGTAGTGAAAGGGAAGTGTGAACTCTTAGAGTTCCGTCCGGCAAATGACGTTAAACCTAGCGCTTGATGGGAGGCAACCCATTCTTTTTGCTTTGTTGTTTTTGTTGTTTTGTGTGTTGCTTTGAATAGTGTGGGTTCTGTGGTTCTTGTAGGTGTGATGAATTGCTAGGAATTGAGGAGCTCAAGGATGCTTAAGGGAAGATGAAGATTGAAGGCTTATGGGTAAAACGCTTCCTCTCAAACTTAGACTTGTCTAAGTTTGGGGAGGTGTTTGTTTGAATTGTACTCTTTATTGTGATGATTGTACTCTTGATTGACTTGATGATGTGATGATTTGGATTTTGATGGTTTGATGATTTTAGTGATGCTATGATTCTCTTGATTATATTTGAGCTTATTGTCTATTGATGATTATGCCTTGATGATTGCTTTGGATTCCTTAATCTTTTGATTCCTTATTCTTTGATTTGAGCTTAATTGTGGATTTATTGATATATCTTTGAGTATTATTTATGTGGTAGTGAGTATGCTTGGATTTATGTACATGAGCACTTGTGTTTGATTTGCAAGATTTATTGGATTTTGACTTGATCATGAGTAGATTTGTAGCTTGAAACTAGCTTTCTTAATGTATTATGTGAAGATGAATGTGATTGATAATGCTTGATTCATTGCTCAATTGAAGCCGTGAGCTTTTGTGCCTTAATAATCGTGCATCTTATACGGTTGACATATTTCTTTATGAGTGCATCATTCATGATTTGTATGCTAGAACTTGCCACTAGACTTGTTGATATTGATCTTTGTGTGATGTCTTGAAAGTGATAAGAGGCCATGTTTGGAATGATTAGTCACTTTACCAAATATTTTTCCCACCAAATACATTTGATTTCCTTAGTAAGCCATGTTGAGCCTTATGATCCTTATTCTTTGGCAAACCAAGCGAAATTGAAACCATTTAGCCTATTTTTATGAGCCTTTCTTGTCCTATATTTAGTTGAGCTTGAATGTTGGCTAATGATGGTGATTTGATTGCTAAGTGGGGGAAGATGATGATCTAAGTGATGAATGAAGCATAAAAGAAAAGAAAGGTTGTGAAAAATTGAATTGTGAAGAAAAAAAATGAACATGAAGTGAAAAGAAAAATTCAATTTGTGAGCTTAAAAAGAGAAAGCTCAAGTGAATGGTGGATTGATCATTGAAGTTCAAAAGGAAGAGTGTACTTGATGAAAAATGAAGAGATGTGTATTGTATTGATTAGCTTACATTCAAGTCTCTACTATTTAGTCACTCTTATCCAAAAACATCCCACCTTTCCAAAGAGCCTACATTACAACCTAGAAGAAAGACCTCTTTGATTCTTGATTGATCATAAATGATTTTGATTGAGATTAAGTCTTTTGGCAAGCATATGGTGTGCAAGTTTGTGAATTTGATGATTGAGAGCTATATACCTTGATACACTTGAGAGTAGAGTGAAACACTCCATGGAAGGAGCAATGTGTTGAGTGTTTGATTGAGCATTTGTTTGAGCATGATTCATCTTGATAGCTAGTGGATAGTTGCATTGATACATATGTTCATTGAGGAGTTCGATTGTCTTTTATTTCGTCTATGGTGCCATGTGACATAATTGCAATCAATTCACTCCTTTGTTCTTAGTTTCTACGTTGCTCGAGGACGAGCAACAATTCAAGTTTGGGGTATGATTGGAGTGAATTGATGCATGTTTTTAGGGCCTATTTTAGTGCAAAAAGTGAGTGAAGTGTGATTTTTGTGCCTAAATGTGAAAAGTATCACTCTTTTGCCTAAAAGTATTACTTTGTGAGTTTTTGATGTTTTTCGTCCGTTTTGCAGGTAAATCGGTGGAATTTTGCCAAACCAAGAGTACCGTTATTCTTAGAATGAAGAGAGCGAACATACTGCACGAAAATGGGGGTCGGGCCCGAAGCCCTTCTCGATAAAATTACCCTAGTCTCGAGCACCTTTAGTCGAGGGGACATGGACCTCGACTTGAGGGTCAGTGGAGGGAAAATATTTTCAAAAAGACAGCAGTCTCGACTGGGAGGAGTCTCGAGTCGAGGGATGGAAAAATGGCAGATTCCTCGAGTCGAGGCGAGCCTCGACTCGAGGCGGAGAAATTTTGAAAAAGCGTGGATGCGACTCTTAGGCCTCGACTCGAGGGCACGAAGCTCGAGTCGAGGAGTGCCAAAAACCGAATTTTGCAGTTTTAAAGCCCATTGAAGCCAAAACAGAGCATAACTTGATTCTAGCGGTTTAGAGCAGTTTCAGGAGGTTCCTTAGGCGAATTTTGCACTTTGTAGCTTGATTTCCATTGTAATTGCCATAGATTGTTAGAATTAGATTAGATTCTACTTTTAGTCCATTAGATTAGCATTTTGATTGATTGTAATTGAAGATTCCAGGCTTGATTTGGGAGTAGAGGAGTTGAATTGAAGCATTGTAGAAGATTAATCATTCCTATTTTTGTCTATTGAAGTTCAATTGGTGATGTTCTTACCCTTTGCTCTCTTTAATTCATTGCTTGTGTTGATTAGATTGTTAATTGCTTTCTTAGATTTTCTACCCATGGCTTTTGCTTGTAGCACCATGGGCTAATAGCTTTATGCTTGGGATAATTGAAATTAGGGATAAAGTGATTGCCTCATGCTATGATTGTTGATAATTGTGATCAATTGAATTAGCTTGCTTCCTAATTGTGATTCTTCATTGTGCTTCATGAAAAATTATCTCTTTTGATTAATGGTTGATCACCCTAGCAATAGGCGAGAGTTGAACTAACGTGATTAGGTGTTAATCGGGTTTCAATTTTGCATGATTGTATGAATTGGAGACTTCTACATTGAGAGATGGGAAGAACTAAGGATACTCACATTAGGCATTGTGATATTAATGGAGTGATTAATTTCATGATGGTTTATGCTTTCTAATTTGATTGATTTGCATTTGGATACAATCATAGCTTGTTAATCATGGATTCCTTGATGGAGATTATCCCTTGCACCCAAATCCCCCATTGATATTAGTGTATTTGATCTTGCATATTAGGTGTTTGATATATTGTTTGCATAATTTTGCCATTTAATTTCTTGCATTCTTATAGAGATTTTAGTCCTATATCTTGTTGCAACTTTAGCCATTTAGAACTCTTATCCTTGAATTTCGTTTGCATACTTTCTCCCTTGGGTTCGATATTTTGCGATTGGTCTTAAAAGCTCTTGCCCTATACACTCCAATCACCGACTAATCCAGAGGAGTTGAGAGCAACAACTTCCAGTGCCATGTATCCACTTACATTGTGGAGGTGACAACGGATGTCCTGCTTCTTAGATAACCAAGAAATTAATTTGTTGCTTAAGAATTGACAAGTTCCTGAAGTGGATTTCCTATCAATCTTGCAACCCCCAAAATCGAGTCTGAATAACTTGCCATTTCAAAGTTGTCATCACCGGGTACCATAACCCTACTTGCAAAGTTCCTTTGAGATATTTAAGGATTTTCTTAGCTTGAGTCTCCGAGATGAGTTTTCTTGGGATTAGACTGTAATCTTGCACATACCCCAACCGCAAAAGCTATGTCAGCCTACTTGCGGTGAGATAGAGAAGGGATCCAATCGAGTCCACGATACTCCGTTGCATCGTGGGTATCCCTGCTCATCTGAATCCATAGAGAAGTTAGTTGCCATAGGTATTTTAACTTCTCTACTAGTAGTCATCCCAAATTTTACAATTAGGTCCTTAGCATATTTAGTCTGATGTATAAAAATACCCTTACTCATCATTTAATCGTAAGCCTAGAAAATATGTTAATTCGCCCATCATTGACATTTCAAACATATTTTTCATGAGAACACTGAAATCTTCACATAATTTTGATTAGGTGAACCAAAGATAATGTCATCCACATAAATTTGAACTAACAAGATGTTTCCATCTATCTCCTTTCTAAACGATGTCCTATCTATCTTACCTTTCGAAAATCCATTTGATATCAAGAAATCGAGATAAGGTGTCATACCACGCCACAGGAGCTTGTTTCAGTCCATATAGGGCCTTATTGAGTTTATGGACCTTGTTATTGATCTTAAACCTAGGAGGCTGCTCCACATAGACTTCCTCAAGTAACACACCATTAAGAAAAGCGAGACTTAACATCCATTTGTAAGACTTTGAAAGATTTATAAGCAGCAAATGCCAAGAAGCAGTCTTATTGCTTCTAATTTGGCAAGCTGGAGCATAGGTTTCATCATAGTCTATCCCTTCGATCGTGAGTAACCTTGAGCTACCAATCTTGCCTTTTTACGAACAATAATATTGTTCTCATCTCTGCTTTATTTTTGAACACCCATTTGGTGCCTATAATCTTTCTATGTAAGGGTCTTTCCACTAATTCCCAAACATTACGCCTTTCAAAGCGATGCGATTCTTCCTGCATGGTCATTGTTATCCAGTTTGGATCTGATAGAGCTTCCTCAATAGACTTAGGTTCGAGAAGTGATACATAACCGTGAGCAGACTCTCGAGTCCAACATCATTCGTGTCTGCACACTACTTGATGGGTCTCCAATAATGCAGTCGAGATGGATGATAACTTCTCATCCTCTTGCCTATTTGAGTAGAAGAATGCTCATCTTGAGACTCGGCAAGCAACTCATCCGACTCTACCCGGGCCGACGTTCCCCAATCATCCTGGCCGACCCCCACGATCGGTGATGTCAAGGGTGTCTCCTCGAGATAGAGTCGATTAGAAGTTGTCTTCGACTATCGAGATGAGGATTCCTCTTCATCTGAATACGAATTAAGACTAGGTAGATAGACTGTTCTATGTTTAGTTTTGGTTAGTTCAATCTTATCTAGACCATTAGAAATTTGATTCACTTTATCGAGAAGGAATACAATTCATCAAAAACCACATGAGGAGTTTCCTCCACACAAAGAGTTGTCTTCTTTGAAAACTCTAAATGCCTTGGAAGTGTTGGAATATCCCAAGAATATTCCATCACCGCCTTAGCATCAAAAGTTTTCACTTAGACTTCCCATTATTATGGATGAAACATTTACAACCAAAAGCTTTAAAATATGAGATTCTTAGAATCTTACCCTTCCAAATCTCATATGGAGTCTTACCCTTGTCTTTCACAACCAAACACTTGTTAGGTATAACAAGTCGTATTGATGGCTTCACCCCGGAACCTGTGAGGAGTTCCATACTCGGCTAACATGCTCCTAGCCGCCTCCTTCAAGGTTCTATTCCTTCTTTCAACCACTCCATTTTGTTGTGGAGTTCTTGCTGAAGATGTCTCATGAATAATTCCACTCTCATTGAAAAAGTTAGATAAACAAGAATTTAAAAATTCGGTGCCCTTATCACTCCTTATTTTAATAATATTAACACCCTTCTCATTTTGAATGCATGCAGATGGATCGGGGATCTTGTTTATAGTCTAATTTTTCTTGAAAAGAAATATAACCCAAGTGTATCTAGAAAAATCATCAACCACAACAAGAGTATATTTCCTTCAATCAAGGCTGAGAGGAGAAACGAGTCCAAACAGATCAAGATGCGTAAGTTGTAAAACTCTTTCAGATGAAGAGGTGTTAATATTCTTAAATGAGTGTCTAGGTTGTTTACCTTTTGACAAGCATCACACTTGAGATAAGTAGAATACAGTTTCTCGGGTAATCCCTTAACAAGATTCTTTCTAGCCACTTACTAAGGGTCTTGAAGTTCGAGATAACTAAGCCTCTTGTGCCATAGCCACCGAGGTCATCTCCACCCTTAGCTATCGACAAGTATTGATTAGAGTGAATTGATACATATTTTTAGGGCTTATTTTAGTGCAAAAAGTGAGCTAAAGTGTGATTTTTGTGCATAAATGTGAAAAGTATCACTCTTTTGCCTAAAAAGTATTACTTTGTGAGATTTTAAGGTTTTTCGTCCGTTTTGCAGGTAAATCGGTGGAATTTTGCCAAACCGAGAGTACCATTATTCTTAGAATGAAGAGACGAATATCCGGACGAAAACGAAGTCGGGCCCGAAGCGCTTCTAGATAAAATTTCCACTGGTCTCGAGCATAAGTTGAGGGAGCATAGACCTCGACTCGAGGGTCAGCTGGAGGAAAAGATTTTCAAAAAGGCAGAAATCTCGACTCGAGGGATGGGAAATTGGCAGATTCCTCGAGTCGAGGGCTGAGCCTCGACTCGAGGCGAGTGGAATTTTGAAGAAATGTGTTAGCGACTCTTAGACCTCGACTCAAGGGCCTGAAGCTTGAGTCGAGGAGTGCCCAAAATCGAAAAATTCAGTTTTAAAGCCATTTGAAGCCAAAACAGAGCATATCTTGATTCTAGCGCTTTAGAGCGGTTTCAAGGAGGTTCTTAGGCGAATTTTGCACTTTGTAGCTTGATTTCCATTGTAATTGCCATAGATTGTTAGAATTAGATTAGATTCTACATTTAGTCCATTAGATTAGCATTTTAATTGATTGTAATTAAAGATTTCAGCTGTGATTTGGGAGTAGAGGAGTGGACTTGAAGCATTGTAGAAGATTAATCATTCCTATTTTTGTCTATTGAAGTTTAATTGGTGATGTTCTTACCCTTTGCTCTTTTTAATTCATTGCTTGTATTGATTAGATTGTTAATTGCTTTCTTAGATTTTCTACCCATGGCTTTTGCTTGTAGCACCATGGGCTAATAGCTTTGTGCTTGGGATAATTGAAATTAGGGATGAAGTTATTGCCTCATGCTATGATTGTTGATAATTGTGATCAATTGAATTAGCTTGCTCCTAATTGTGATTCTTAATTGTGCTTCATGAAAAATTGTCTCTGTTGATTAATGGTTGATCACCCTAGCAATAGGCGAGAGTTGAGCTAACGTGATTAGGTGTTAATCGGGTTTCAATTTTGCATGATTGTATGAATTTGAGACTTCTACATTGAGTGATGGGAAGAACTAAGGATACTCACGTTAGGCATTGTGATATTAATGGAGTGATTAATATCATGATGGTTTATGCTTTCTAATTTGATTGATTTGCATTTAGATACAATCATAGCTTGTTAATCATGGATTCCTTGATGGAGATTATCCCTTGCACCCAATTCCCCCATTGATTTTAGTATATTTGATCTTGCATTCTAGGTGTTTGATATATTGTTTGCATAATCTTGCCATTTAATTTCTTGCATTCTTAGAGAGATTTTAGTCCTATATCTTGTTGCAACTTTAGTCATTTAGAACTCTTATCCTTGAATTTCGTTTGCATACTTTCTCCCTTGGGTTCGATATTTTACGATTGGTCTTAAAAGCTCTTGCCCTATACACTCCAATCAAATGGCGCCGTTGCCGGGAATTAGTTTTTGCGCCTTAAGTGAGACCTAGGAATTGTTTGAAGTGACTACTTGTTGCCTTTGTGTTTTTTGTTTTGTTATTTTTGTTGGAATTTGATACTTTGATATCTTATCTAGATGGAAGGATACAACTCATACATGTGGAATCAAGAGTATTATCAAGATAGCAGGTGTCTTCTCCACATTTTGATGGATTTGGCTACAATGATTGGAGGAACTTTGAATATAATTCTCAATGGCAACAAGTTTCTTCCAATTATGAAGATTGGATATGTGATGAAATTTCTCCCCCACCTCAAGAGATGTTCCCATACTATGAGCCTTATGCTCAAACATTTGATCCATGTCTTGGATTTGAGTGTCAAGGAGCATTGGAAGGAGGTGATTGCTATGATGATAGGAGAAGCCATGAGTTCGATTTTCCAATGCCACAAGCTTCTCCTCAATTTGAAGAATGGGGACTCCATGATATGAGAGCCATATTGTTAGAGATGCTTAGATTTTTGTTGGAAAAATTTGAGGAAGATGATGTTAGATGTGATCAAATGCTTCCCTTGTATGAAGAAATGTATGAGACCAAGTCAAAGGTTAATTCATGGATAGAGGGGAACATGGAGATCGCGAAGTTCATTTCACGTTTATTAAAAGTCAACTCAAATATTTCCTACTCCAAGTAAAAACTTCACTATCATGGAGAATCAAGAAGAAGAAGGGGAGGAAGAAAGTGAAAGAGATGATGTAGAAAAGGGTCCAAGCAATGAGGATGAAGTAAAAATTTCCTTGTCAAAAGTGAGGAAGAAGAATGTCCATTGATGAACATGAGCTATAATGAGAAGGGAAATCTAGAAGCAACCAATGACGCTTTGAAGATTGAAATGAGCATTTCTATACCCTCTAACTCTTCAATTTGTGATTTAATTGAAATTGATGCTTCTAATGATTTAATTTTGCCTCTTGTGAATTTTGACTATAGGGATGAATTGAAGAAACGCTTGGGCATCCTTGAAAGGAAAGAAGAATCGAGAAGGATGGCAAGAGAAAAAGGGGGACAACCATGGACACTTTGCATATCTATAGGTGGTTGTCCTATCTATTCGGTGAACCTCCTAGACCTTGAAGCAAAAAGATTGAGATACAATGGGAAGGAGGATCGCTACCCTTGGCCATTCCGATGAAGGACTTTGAAGTGAAGAAATAAGTCAGGCATAGGACAATAAAAATAGCGCTTGATGGGAGGCAACCCATCCTTTTATTTCTTTTCTTGTGTTCTTTTGGTAGTTAGTGTTTTTGTTTGATTTTTGGGGGATTTAGCTTGCTACTTAATTGCTAGTTCTAGAAAATTATGCTCTTTGCTTTGGGTATAGATGATAGTTATGAGCTTAATTGTTGATATCATTATGAGTTGCATGTATTTTGAGCAAAACTTGAATGCATGTCTTCATTCAAGTTTGGGGGTGTGTGTCTTTTAGAGTAGAAATGCATCTCTTAGTGATGATTATTTGATACATTGTTTTGGCCGTTTGTAGGTATACTCACTACGAGGATTGAAAAAGGATCGTAATTGCAAGGGAATCAAGGAATCGAGAAGGAAAGAAGAGCTTAAAAGTTGGTGGAAATGAGCATAAAGGAAGAGAACCCGGTCTCCTCGATCGAATGAGCGACCGGCTTAAATCGAGGACCAAAACGGTAATTTCTTGCATATTTGGGTTCGTTAGGGGCATAGAGGTCATTTTTAGGAGTTTCGGGGTTGGGTCAGGCCGAAAATCGTAAAAATTCCACAGACTCGACCCGAGTCGAGATTGCATGGCCCCGGGTCGAGGATTTACACTTAGGCAAAATTTCAAAATTTTGCACATCCCTCGAGTCGAGGGTGGCACCTCGAGTCGAGGAGCTTGTTTTTGCATATCCCCGAGTCGTGCATGAGACCTCAAGTCGAGGCGGTCAAAATTTCAGATCCCTCGAGTCGAGGCCTCGACCTCGCCTCGAGGCTGGTGTTTTTATAAATATGCAGTTCGCTTTTGTGAGATCCCTACTCGAGGGCTTTCCACCGTGCCGATCCCCTTTGTTCCCAAACCATTTTTCCGCGATTTCATGTCGATTTCACCATACATTCATCTTCCTTGCATTAAATTATCATTCACATTGGATCAAGATTGTTTTTTGAGGGTTCTTGCAATTAACTTTGGGATTTTGAGGATTTGAGCGTAGGAATTCCAATTGCTTTTTCTAGTCCGATTTGTCTCAATAAGGTATGTAATTTCTTCTTATTTGGCTTTCAATTTCATGATTGGTGAATGATTAATGCTTGGGTGTTGATAAAAGTGCATGAATTTATTTGAATTGGAATTTCATTTGGGCATTTTGTCAAACACTTGGTATGCATGATTGATTGTGAAAAATTGAAGCCTCTGTTAAGAATATTTGAGTTAATTGAGGATTTTAGGATCATGTTTAGGATTGTATATGATGAGTTGCTCGGTTATTTGTGGAATTTGGCTTGAATTGTGATTTTGGGCATGATAGGATTTCCTAGTGCATTTGTTGGTATAATTGGTCAATTTGAGGTTTGGTGATGATAGAAGTTTGTTGTTGATGATGCTTAGTTGTCTAAATGCTTGCTAGTTGGCTCATGTTTTGTAGATATAATTTTTAGGAGCTTAATTGCATGATATTTGATGAGCTTAATTCTTTGGTGTTTATTGTTGAAGCCATCTAGTTAAGTATGTATACTTTGAGGATTAGTTGAGCACTTCTATTGACTATATTTGCTTTTATTAACTCATTTACCATTTGTTGAGGATTTATTGCCTAGTCACTAGGAATTTTATTGAGCTTGGATATCTTATTGTTGACTCGTCCATGGTTTAGAGTGATATTTTGAGCTTGCATTTTAATTGTGGGACTAATTTGTGCTTTTGGGATTATTTGTGCAGGAACCATGTTTAGGGGAGTGGATGGCCATAATTATTCGGATGCGTAAATCCGAGAGAGAGAGAGGAGGCAATAAGATTTGCACACAGATGCCCGCCGAATTGGGAATTCGGTGGGATGATTATAAATGGAGGAAGCATATCATCCTTTATGCCGAGTTGTACAAGAAAGTGGTCAAAACCCATTTAGTCGATCGTAATCGCATGCTATCTATGGGGATTGAGGATGATATCCCTCGATTGTTTGAGCAAGTAGGCATGGGAGGCTTCCTAGCCAAGAGGCCTCGGACTCATCTTGGACTCACTCTCGAGTTCCTATGCACGGTTAAGGTCCACAAAGCTAGGAGGAACAAGTTTGCGAGGAAAATCACATTTGAGCTTATGGGGAATGAATATGAATTGACTTTGGACGAGGTAAACGAGATCCTTGGTGCGCCTACTGACCCCGATAGATCATTGCTCAACATTAGGGAGGAGTACAACGCCAAAAAGTTCGGAGGCGTATTTCGATTCGGGGCACCGAGCGGCTGAGTTTGTACTCAGGAAGTCTAAGAGCACGCACATTCGAACCCGGTGGTCCGATACTTAGAGAAGATCCTCGCGAGTAATATATTCGTGAGATCGGAAGGAGGAGCCGTAGTTTACGAAGAGTTGTACGTCTTGTGGTGCTTCTTACATGGAGTGAGATTTAACGCTGCTGCATACCTCTGCTATTTGTTTGAGAGAGCGACGAGCACGAAATTCAAGAAGATCAACTTTGGTGGAATGATTACCTTGATAGCCGAGCATCTCGGGAACCCGACTCATAACCTCACAAAGCATTAGATGGTCATGATCGTACCCTTGATACCATGCGGCGCATGAGGACGCTTGACCGCATCGGTAGGACATGGTGTCTCCAAAGAAGATCATGGTGGCCGATTCCCTCTTCCTAATAAGAGGTTGGCGACGGTTTTTGGATCCACCGCTTTTGTTACCATCAACCTGCGCATGTGGTCACAACGTCACACCGATGCCATAGATGCTTACACGAGGGAGCATGGGGATGTTCTTCGAGATGAGGGAGACGATGATGATAATGAAGGCCAGCACGGAGTTCGATTCGGTCGATGATGAGGGAGATGCGGTGAGAGCAGAGGTTGAGGAGGAGGATGAGTTTGAGGCCGAGGATGATGAGGAGCCGGAGCAGAGGAGCCGCCTGTCCGGATGGATGAGGATTATCAGCCGAGATCAACATGTACTTGGCGGGGCGAGATGAGGAGTAGAGAGTATGAGGCGGGGAGTTCATCTCGAGAGACCGTGGGTTTTGGACGGAGCAGATGTGGGCGAGATAGTCGGAGGATGCATATTGAGAGCTCGACCCGTCAAGATGAGATGTACCGGATGATGGAGGAGTTTCGTAGATTCAATGAAGAGACTAGGCGGATGCGGGAGGAGTCACCGAAGACTCAAAATGACATGTATGCCCTCCTACAAAGCAGATGAGCTCGTGGAACTTCGGGCCGAGCTACTCTCCTCCACCGCCACCGTCGACTACTAGGACTATCCCCTATTCCTCATTCCCTCTCCTTAGTTTTTAGATGCTTATCTTCTTGGTGAATTGTACTCTTTATTGTGATGATTGTACTTTTGATTGACTTGATGATGTGATGATTTTGATGTTTAGGATGGTTGATGATTTTATTGATGATATGATTTTCTTGATCTTTTTGAGCTTATTGTCTATTGATGATTGTGATTTGATGATCCTTTGGATTCCTTATCCCTATGATTCTATATTCTTTGATTTATCTTGAACTTAATTGTGGATTTAGTGTCATATCTTTGAGTATCATTCATGTGGTAGTGAGTATGCTTGGACTTATGTACATGAGCACTTGTGTTGATTTGCAAGACTTATTGGATTTTGATTTGATCATGAGTAGATTTGTAGCTTGAAGCTAGCTTTCTTGATTTATTATGTAAAGATGAATGTGATTGTAATGCTTAATTCATTGCTCAATTGAAGCTCGTGAGTTTTTGTGCCTTACTAATCGTACATCTTATACGGTTGATTTGATTTCTTTGTGAGTGCATCATTCATGATTTGTATGCTAGAACTTGCCATTAGACTTGTTGATATTGATCTTTAAGTGATAAGAGGCATGTTTGATATGATGAGTCACTTTGCCAAATTTTCCCTACCAAATACATTTGATTTCCTTAGTGAGCCATGTTGAGCCCTATGATCCTTATTCTTTGGCAAGCCAAGTGAGATTGAAACCATTTTAGCTTATTTTTATGAGCCTTTCTTGTCCTATATTTAGTTGAGCTTGAATGTTGGCTAATGATGGTGATTTGATTGCTAAGTGTGGGAAGATGAGGAGCTAAGTGATGGATAAAGCATAAAAAATGAAAGAAAGGTTGTGAAAAGATTGAATTGTGAAGAAAAATATAAAATGCATGAAGTGAAGAAAAATTCAATTTGAGAGCTTAAAAGAGAAAGCTCAAGTGAATGGTGGATTGATCATTGAAGTTCAAAAGAAAGAGTGTTGCTTGATGAAAAGTGAAGAGATTGTGCATTGGTATTGATTAGCTTACATTCAAGTCTCTACTACTTAGTCACTCTTATCTAAATTTATCCCACCTTTCCAAAGAGCCTACATTACAACCTAGAGAAAGACCTTTTTGATTCTTGATTGATCACAAGTCATTTGGATTGAGATTAAGTCTTTTGGCAAGCATATGGTGTGCAAGTTCATGAATTTGATGATTGAGTGTTTTATACCTTGATACACTTGAGTGAAGAGTGAAACACTCCATGGAAGGAGCAATGTGTTAAGTGTTTGATTGAGCATTTGTTTGAGCATGATTCATCTTGATGGCTAGTGGATAGTTGCATTGATACAAATGATCATTGATGAGTTCGATTGTCTTTTATTTCTTCTATAGTGCCATGTGACATAATTGCAATCAATTTACTCATTTATTCTTAGTTTCTACGTTGCTCGAGAACAAGCAACAATTCAAGTTTGGGGGTATGATTGGAGTGAATTGATACATGTTTTTAGGGCTTATTTTAGTGCAAAAAGTGAGCTAAAGTGTGATTTTTGTGCATAAATGTGAAAAGTATCACTCTTTTGCCTAAAAGTATTACTTTGTGAGATTTTGAGGTTTTTCGTCCATTTTGCAGGTAAATCGGTGGAATTTTGCCAAACCGAGAGTACTATTATTCTTAGAATGAAGAGGACGAACATCCGGGGAAAACGGGTCGGGCCCGAAGCCCTTCTCGATAAAATTTCCCTGGTCTCGAGCACGAGTCGAGGAGCACAGACCTCGACTCGAGGGTCGCTAGAGGGAAATTTTTTTCAAAAGGCGAAATCTCGACTGAGGGAGGAGCCTCGAGTCGAGGGATGGGAAATTGGCGATTCCTCGAGTCGAGGGTGAGCCTCGACTCGAGGCGGAGGAATTTTGAAGAAACGTGTTAGCGACTCTTAGACCTCGACTCGAGGGCCTGAAGCTCGAGTTGAGGAGTGCCCAAAATCGAAAAATTCAGTTTTAAAGCCATTTGAAGCCAAAACAGAGCATATCTTGATTCTAACTTGATTTAGAAGCGGTTTCAGGAGGTTCCTTAGGCGAATTTTGCACTTTGTAGCTTGATTTCCATTGTAATTGTCATAGATTGTTAGAATTAGATTAGATTCTACATTTAGTCCATTAGATTAGCATTTTGATTGATTGTAATTGAAGATTTCAGCTGTGATTTTGGAGTAGAGGAGTGGAATTGAAGCATTGTAGAAGATTAATCATTCCTATTTTGTCTATTGAAGTTCAATTGGTGATGTTCTTACCCTTTGCTCTTTTTAATTCATTGCTTGTATTGATTAGATTGTTAATTGCTTTCTTAAATTTTCTACCCATGGCTTTTGCTTGTAGCACCATGGGCTAATAGCTTTGTGCTTGGGATAATTGAAATTAGGGATGAAGTGATTGCCTCATGCTATGATTGTTGATAATTGTGATCAATTGAATTAGCTTGCTCCCTAATTTTGATTCTTAATTGTGCTTCATGAAAAATTGTCTCTTTTGATTAATGGTTGATCACCCTAGCAATAGGCGAGAGTTGAGCTAACGTGATTAGGTGTTAATCGGGTTTCAATTTTGCATGATTGTATGAATTGGGGACTTTTACATTGAGAGATGGGAAGAACTAAGGATACTCACGTTAGGCATTGTGATATTAATGGAGTGATTAATTTCATGATGGTTTATGCTTTCTAATTTGATTGATTTGCATTTGGATACAATCATAGCTTGTTAATCATGGATTCCTTGATGGAGATTATCCCTTGCACCCAATTCCCCCATTGATTTTAGTATATTTGATCTTGCGTTCTAGGTGTTTGATATATTGTTTGCATAATCTTGCCATTTAATTTCTTGCATTCTTAGAGAGATTTTAGTCCTATATCTTGTTGCAACTTTAGCCATTTAGAACTCTTATCCTTGAATTTCGTTTGCATACTTTCTCCCTTGGTTCGATATTTTGCGATTGGTCTTAAAAGCTCTTACCCTATACACTCCAATCAAGTATCTTTGGGACAACTATTGAAGTTTGCCACATAGACATTACCATGTCCGAAGCCGATTAGAAGTACCTTGTCCGAGAAACTAGCTAAGATATCACATTTATCTTTAGAAAATTTGACAAGAAAGCCTTTATCACAAAGTTGAGAAACATATAACAGTTATGTTTTAAACCCTCTACAATATATACCTCGAGATACACGAATATCCTTGATAATCAGTACCTACTCCTTTAGTCCTGTCCATAATTGTTGTCTCCAAATAAAACTCTAGGACCATCAATGTTTTGGAAATTTGATAGTAGCTTCTTGTTACAAGTCATATGTTGTGAACAACCACTATTTATGTAACAGATTGAAGCTAAGATCTCCTCCTTGAGTGATGATCCTGTGAATCCTGTGAAAGCAGTTAGTTATAAGGTACCCTAATGATCTTGGGTCCTCGAAGGTCAAACATCACTTTGGGTAACCAAATAAATATCTCACTCCCTAATAATAAATCGACTTGAGTTGTCTACCAAATCTGTCTACAATTATATCACTTGAAGATGACAGTTTATTGTATTGATTTAGTAATTTTCTTGAACTTAGGAAATGTAGGATAACATCCGCTTCTCCTATCAAAAGGACTATAATAAGAATTTCTTCTTATCTTAGTTCTTGGAACTCTCTTAGTCTGATATGGAATTCTCAGTGAAGTTTTGTTTTGGCGGGAGATGCGATCCTTATCTCCGACTAAGTGATTTCCAAGGACCAATTCTAATCTCTTTTGGGTTTTCGATGACTTCACAAATTTCCTAGGTTTCGGACATCGATTTACTATTTCTATCATAACCAAGACCTGCTTTGTCATGAGATTTTTGAGAAGTATTAAAGATGTGATCTATTGCCGATTGTGAATTATTAAGTTGACTTATTTTGAAGACAAGTTTCTCATTGTCTTTCTTAATTAATTCATTTTCAGACAGATCTCAAATTTGTCTTTTAAAGATTTCAATTCTCTTTCTAGTCTTTCGATAAGCCGTGGTGATGTACTAGCCTCGGCTGGGAAAAACATTCCCCCTTGAATGTTTCCTCGTAATCTGAGTAGTTCACCACCGCTTGCCTTTGGCTAGAATGCTGGATTTGATATTTTAAAGTCAAATTTTCTGCCTCTAGCTGTTTATAAGCGAGACAAGGACATCGTTAAATCTTTCAATAATCCTTGAATAATAGTTTGATCATTATCTCAAAACATTTATAAGAGTCATTATCGGAAGAAGAGTAATAATCTACCTCTTTGGCCATAAGACAGATTTCATCGTTTGATCCAAAGTCGGATGAGGATGATGAAGATGATGATTTTCTTGATTACTTTTCTACAGCCGAGAAGAGCCCTTTGATATGCAAATCTCTGTCTCTCTTTTTCCTTTTCTCTTCCCTTCCTTAGGAGTCACCGAGGACAATCATAGTGAAGTGTCCTGGCTTGTTACAAGTGTAGCAAGTGTCACTCCTATCTGATTTAGGGCTAGTAGGATTTCTTTTAGCGGAGATCTCGAACCTCCTTGTCTGGATCCTACTCTTGTCATCATCTGTTGAGTCATCTTCCTTTCTTCTTGACTTGGATCTAGATCTGTCCTTACCTGCAAACCTCAATTTGTTACGCTTATATTTCATTCTTAATTTGTCATACCTTTTGGTGAGCAATGCCATCTCGCTTCTTCGAGAGATAGATCGGCTCCTACAGATTCACTGTCATCTTGTCTTCTTTGTTGACAAAGGCAACGAGACTTGGATGAGGTGCTAGACTCCATCTCATCCTCCTCATCTTCTATCCGAATGTCATACTCTAAAGCTTTAAGATGAGGAAATAAGGTATGATGAGTAATAGAAGATAAATTTTGGGTTGCTTTAAGGATATTAGACTTTTCTCTCTATCTCTTGGTCAAAGATCTCAAGATCTTATTATTGATCTCCTTCTCTCGTATAGTTCTTTCCAAGGTCACCGCTTTGTTGAGGAGATTCGTCAACCTTACATCTAACTGATCAACCATTCATTTTCCTTCATTTTGAATGTATCAAAGGCGTGTAAGACCGATTGCAGACTTATTCTCTTTTACTTGATCTCCGATCCCTCATAAACATTTGCGAGTTTGCCACATTTCTTTGGCTGTTTTGCATCTCTTAACCTTCTCAATCCAGTCTTTACTTAAAGTCTCAATGATTTCGATTCGGGCTACTTGATCTAGATTGTGGATCTTTCTTTCATCATTTGTCAATTCGTAACTCTTTTTCTCTTGTGCAGTTGCAGATTCGGTGATTCAGCGCCGATGCTAGTGCCTCCATGATAAAATTTTATAGGTCCTTCTTCAAGAACCTCCTCCATCCTATCATGGATGGCCTTGAGGTGATTCTCCATCCCGAATTTCCAGTAATCATAATCTTCAATAGGAAATTCGTAAATTCCTGGATTTCTTGCTCTTGCTCAAGACATGATGAGATAAAGAAAATTTCGTAATCTTAGTTAAAACCTAAAATCAATATCGGAAACGACTTAACACCGCTTTGATACCACTTGTTGGTCCCGATTAGTTGAGCGAGATTAGGTAAAACGTGTATCGACCTTCTAGGAAAAATCTAGAAGGGGGTTGAATAGATTTTTCGATTTTTCAAATCTTTCAAAATTTATTCAAAGTATCAAAGTGACACAATGGAAATTTAATGTTAATCTCAACTTTACTTAGATCAAAAGCAAACCGATATTCAGATTTTAACTTTGATTCGAAATTAAACTTTGGACAATAAATTGGAAATTAAACGAGATAAGTAAATAAAAGCAGAAAGAACACTGCATTTTATAGTGGTTCGGATTATAACAATCCTACATCCACTCTCCTTCTCCAATTTGAAGAAGGGACACCTTACTACTTTCTTACTTCATAGCTTACAACTTACAACTTACAACTTTTCTTCAAATCTTCAAAGTACTCCTAACTCCTTCTTATAAATCTAAGAATTACAGGTGAATAATAGATTTTGAAGATTACAGGATAAGTGTTCTATAAACACTTGAAACTTTTGAAAACTCTTTTGAAAACACTTTGTGAATTGAGATTGAAATCTGAATAGTGAAAGTTATGAAAAATCAAATTTGCATTAGTGTATTGAAAAATAAAACTAGACCTATCTATAAGTCTGAAAAAGACAGGTTAGTTTGTTAGTCGGATTCTAACAAACCAAAAGCTATTCAACAAACTTAATCTTGAAAACCGCTCTTGACCTCGGTGATTTCTTCTACCCGTCTGCGGTGACTTGGTGAAGACTCACTTTTCTTATTCTACTCGGCTTGTCTTGACCTCGTCCCGAGCTCTTCATAATTGTCTCCTGCAGATGACTAGACTTGAGCTTGTCTCCGGATAACTTGTAACTTCTGATCACCGGTGACTTAACCAGTCCTTGACCTAGTCTGATCGGCTTAGTATGAGCACCCGATCTCACTTTTCTTATCAATTGTCTGCCTTATCTGGATTGATCTTTTAACTCATCAAAACTTTACTTGATCTAACAATTTCCCCCTTTTTGATGAAGTTAAAACCTACAAGAAAGAGACATACTCACGGCTAAAGTTAGTTTAGAGTTAATCAAGATTTAACAAATAGGTATATCGTAACACATTCTCACTTTAGTCGATTCAATTAATCATAAAGCACACAAAATTTTTAAGTCTTTTAGACTTTAAAAAACTTTTAAGTCTTAGGACTTAGAAAAAAATTTTAGACTTAGAAATTTTTTTGAAAATTTTAAGTCTGAGATGATAACTTTCTCGAGATGATTTATACTTAGAAAATTTTTTAAGTTTTCTTAAAGCAAGAAAAAGAAACTTTAAGAAAATGAGACAAGTAAAACTCATAAATCAAACATATGTATATTCACATAAGATTTACATGATACAAAAAGATCAAAAATAAAAAGATAAGGAAAAGAAAATGATCCTATGATTAGACTCCCACCGATTAGCTTCGGGAATGGCCAACCCGGTGAAGACCCTCTTCCTTAGCTTTTTGAGCTCTTCTTCATCTTTCAACCTGCACTCTACTTCACTTTGGCAATGATGCCTTTAATCCAGCTTCATGTCAATCGAGCCATCGTGGTTGGTCTTGGGTCTCCGCTCGCCTCATAGGCCGGGACACAAAGATCGGCATTGAAGAATTTATCCGCTTCACCAGCAGCCTCTCGATAAAGATCTTTGTTTTCCTTTTCGATCCACTCGTGCCACCTCAGTCCTCTTCTTGAGTCTTTGAATCGAGACCCCTTCAAGATGTACCGGTGATACATCCATCTCGGCGTCAGCATTCTTCTCCTTATACTCTTTGAAGAGTTTACCGGCGATGACCTTTGGAGGGTTGAGTGTCCGATGGTAAGGCCTGAAATCGGCTTCGTCTGCCCCTTTCATCTCTCATTTTCTCACATCCTTACTCCACCTCATCTCAAGCCCTTTGTTTTTCTTCTTCACCTTCTTCCTCTCCCTTTCACCATAGAATGCCTGCTCCCTCATGATCCCGCCGATCTGTTCCTCAGCATTCGAGTAGTCGGGCTCCCTCTTTCTTTTCTTAGACAAGGTGGGCTTGGGACTTAGCACTTTTCTTTGGAGCGAGACTCTTCACCAGCTTCCCCTTCCCTTTTCTTTTACCTCACCGCTGCTTTTTGAGACTCTTTGATTTTTGCAAGCGGTAGGCGACTTGTCTTCTTCTTCCTTCTTCCTCCTCGCCTCATCCTCCTTTAAGGCTTCTTCCAATTGATCGACCCTCGGTGAAGTGCAGCCGGCTCATCGGATTTGATTCGAGCTTCCTCCCACAGCTGCCTCCGGCTCATCTTGGCTTTGGTATCAACTTTCTTTCTCGTCTCATCCACCACACATGAGTGCCTCGCTCTCTTTCTTTCACCTCCTCTTACCCCTTTTTCACTTCATCAGCTAAGGAAGTCAACTTCGTCTCGAGATCTTTGCATTTCACCACCTGAAGTCCGACTTGTCCAAAGCCAACGAATCCACCACTATTGCATTATAATCGCTGACCTCGACTTTTCAGCCCTTGCACCTCCTCCTCCAAGGCTTTCACCTTCTCGGCAAGAACAGAGTTAGTAATAGAAGTAATCTTTTGAGTTAGATTTACCTCTACTTCCCTCATGTTAGAGATCATTGTCTCGGTGACCGCCTTCATCATCTTCTTCGTTCTCTTTTGCATCTTTTTCTCAAAAGCCTGTTTCATCTTCTTCTCCATTTGAGCTATTATTGAAGTGATGGCCGAGGTGGGGCTCAAGTCATCGTCCTCATCCTCGAAGAGGATTCGGATGAGGAAGACGTGGGAGTGTGGGTTTCAGAAATTTGGGGGAGAGGGACTGGCGAGCTCATCTGGATATCCTCCAGAAAGAGTAGGAAGTTATGTCTATTTCTCGTGGAGGTGTGGTTTGAGTTGGAGAAGTGGAAGGTTGAGTTTCAAATGGGGTTAGGGTAGATGTGGTAGGTCTGCTCAATTTGTGGGATGATAGATGGGGTGTGGGTAGTTTCGGTTGGGTGGAGGAGGGGATAATTTTAGATGGGGTTGTGGTGAGTTCGGTTTGTGTTTGGGTGTGGGAGATGGACTGATTGTTTGGGCAACCGTGGGCATTGTAGAGGCTCGGAGGTGCCAGGGCACACCTCTTCATTGCAGTGGAGATTGTGTAAGAGAGAGAGATGAATTGGTACCTTCCTCCCGAATGGGAGAGAGTGTAGCTTCCTTGGCTGGAGAAGAAGGAACGTCCAGCTTTGCAACCTCACTGCAATCTCCAACACCGGAACCTCTTCAGAAGTAAGGTAGAGGCTTCCGTCTCGACGACCTGAGCCGCCAGAGGATTCGGGGATGTCTCGAGGACCTCCTCTCAAGAATGAATTGATTGTCTTCATCGAGTCCTCGTCGATCATTGTTGGCTGGTAGCAGCTTTAGACGGCTCGGCAGATGGTTTCTTCTCGAGGCTTTGACAAACCTCCTCCTCGACCTTCTCCTCGGGACCTCACTAAAGTTCTTTGCCTCCTCACCGTCACTTCGATTACAGTGGATCCTCGGCTGGTTGAGCTTACGTCCGCAGCTCGGCGAGGCTCGGTGAATACGAGGTTCGGCCGCCCGCCTCTGGGCCGCTGCGGCGCTTCTTGCTCTCTCTCTGTCTCCTCGCATCATCCGACTCATCATCGAGTCAGGCAATCCACCAATTCTTTCATTCTTTGTCAACAAGCCTTTCGCTTATAATACTTTTTCAGCCCTTCCCTTGTCTCGAACCTCTTGTTTAGACCTTGCATCAACACCGTGATTTTGTTAAACAAACTCACAGTTGAAGAAACTTATCCGATCACCTCCATCGTGGTTATACAACCTCGGTTTCTCCTCCTTCAACCTCCTAAACAACACATCAACCTAATCTACTCGCACTCCATAAAAAATGGCCCTCATATAGCACAAACGTGACTTTGTCACTCCATCGTGGGAGCTTTGATCTCTAAGGATTGATTTGGTCACGATTGTCATGAGCAGCCTAAATTTCCTTCTCAAAGATATGTTTCTTCAAATCTCTCCTAACCCCTCCGTAGGTAATCCTTGCAAAAAGGTCAAATGACTCCTCCCACTCATCCTCCTTATACGTCGGAGGATTTACTCCTTCCATCGAGGTATCTAGAATCCTTGCAATATTCTTGTTAGGAAAAGAAATTTGTATTTAGTTTTGATGTGTTAAAAGTGTAAAGTAAGATGACCAAACTTTGGAGACAATGTATAGTCAAACGATGTAATAAAAACTTTATATAGACTAAGTATAGAAATAAGATAGGGTTGTTTTGAAAGAAGTCGGATAGAGACAAGAATGTAAAATGTGACGTTGATGAAACCAGCATTTAGGTAGAAGATCGATAGAGAATCGCATGCAGTAGAAAATCGCATAAGGTGGAGATTCAAGACAGAGTAGAAAATCAGACAAGGTGGAGATTCAAGACAGAGTAGAAAATCGACAAGGTGGAGATTCAAGACAGGTGAAGAATCGCACAAGCTAGAAGAGTTAGTTAAATTCAAGAATCGGTTTCAACCAAATAAGAAGCAGATTTCAAGAATTAGTTAATCGATTACAACTATCAACAAACTAAATTCAAGGAAGTTACAACGCCAAGAGAAGTTCTCTATAAATAGGAATAGAAATCTATTTAGAATTAACTTTGACACTTAGCACTCTTCATCATACTTTGTATACACAAGCAACAAAGAATTACACACATTCAAGAACGTTTTATACGTTTTTCAGTTCTTAGTGTTTATAGAACACTTTTTCATTAGATCTTCAAGCCATAGATATTCGAAGTTAGGAAGATTCATTGTAAGGTCAAGATTCATCATTGTAAGTAAGATAGCAAGAAAGAAGGAAGTAAGTAAGTGAAGGCCCTTCTTCAAGATTCGAAGAAGGAGAGTGGACGTAGGATCGCTTTGATCCGAACCACTATAAATCCGTGTCATTTCTTCTTACCGCTTATTTACTTGTTTTCATTGATTATTTCTTGACAACAAATTTGATATCCGAAAAGGCTTTAGATCCTAATTGAATTGAGTATAAACAAAATTTATTTCCGTCATAACTGAAGTTAGGAGTTAATAGATCATCTAAACTTGCAAAAGTTTTTGATAATCTATTCATCCCCCTTCTAGATTATCACTAGAGGGTATCTTGTTTTTGTGTTTAAACTCGTTCTAAAGGGACTCAACAAGTGGTATCGGAGCAGTTGTTAAGTCAGTTTCCGATAAAGATTTGTGGTCTTGAAAAATCTGAAGTTTTCATTAAGATCTGATTCTTTATTGCCGTGTCACTAACATTTCGATAAGTTGTCTTTTAGCATCTTGAATTACGATGTCTTCGTTAAAAGTAAGAAATCCAGGAGTTTACCGATTTTTCTATAGAGGAATATGATTACCGGAAGTTCGTAATGGAGAATCATTTAAAGGCCATTCATGACCGTATGGAAGAGGTTCTTGAGGAAGGTCCGATAAAATTCTACCATGGAGTTGTTAGTACTGAGCCGAATCTTCTACTACAAGAAGTCAACAAGAAAAGAAAAGTGCTGAATTGACAAATGATGAAAGGAAGATTCACAATTTGGATCAGGTAGCAAGGACAGAAATTATAGAGACGTTGAGCAAAGACTGGATAGAAAAGGTAAAGAGATGTAAAACTGCTAAGGATATGTGGAAGACTCTTGCAAATGTTTGTGAAGGGTCGAGCGAGGTTAAAGAAAACAAGTTGCAATCAGTTTTACATGCATTTGATACATTTAAGATGAAAGATGGAGAAACCGTGGATCGATTGGATGTAAGATTGACCAATTTGGTGAACAAAGCCGCCGATTTGGGAAAAATCTATTCTCGAGAAAGAAATTAATAATAAGGTGCTCGATCATTAAGCAAAGATGGAGAGAAAAAGCAAATATCCTCAAAGCTACACAGAATCACATCTATTTCACATCATACTCTATTTTCTCATCCAAAGCTTTGGAATATGATATACAAATTGAAGATGAAGAAGACGAGGCGAGTCATCTACTTCGTAAAGACTGTGGCATTTCTTCATCAAGAAGATTCTCGACAAGATTTCTAAAGCATCGATTTGTCAAGAAAAGAGGAAATGGCTTTATTGATCGACGATATGAGAGACTCAAGATGAAGTATAAAAGGAATAAGAGAGATAGGTTTAATCGTCAAAATTATAAATCGACAAGGAAGAGAAGTATTCAGACAATGACAAAAAGGATCCAAAGTGAAAAGATTCAAATCACCAATCGACGAGGTGAGAGTAGTCCAAAGTCGAAAGAGGAGATATCTGTTATACCCGCAATAAACCCGGTCATTTTAAATTTATGATTGTCCTCAACTCACTCCTAGAGAAAGAGAAGAAAAGAGGAAGAAACGAGATAGGAGGTATGCAGATCAACGAGCTCTTTTGGCCGAAAAGGAGGTAACACAAGAGACATCATCATCCTCATCCTCATCCAGCTCGGATCGCAGACAATGACATTTGTCTAATGGCTAAGGAGGTAAACTACTACTCATCCTCGACAATGATAATGATAACTTGTCTCGAATCGATTCATGTCTTATTAACAAACTTCTAAAAGATTCGAAGACGGCTTTATCTCGCTTATAAACAGATAGAGACTGAAAATTTAAGTTTAAAGGATCAAATTCTTAGTCTAACAAATGAATATCGACAGGGGACAAGGAAGAATCTAGATTGTACATTCAAGGGGGAATGTCAATCAAAGACTTCTACTAGTTCCTCATCCGAGAAAATAAATGAGTTGGAAAAAGAATTGAATTCTTTAAAAATTAAATTTTCAAATATCAATATGGAGAATGAGAATTTTAAAAGGACAAACAGAGATTTAAATCTCAAGTTAGGACATCTTAATAACTCTCGACCTACAATTGATAATATCTTCGCACTTCTCGAAGCCTAGTGATAAGACGAGATTGGGTTTTGATAGGAACACGAAAAATGATCCTATCAAACCTAGAGTTTTTGTCAAAGCCACTAAGACTATGGAAAAGACAGTAACTTAGTCCAAAGAAATCAAAGGAGCAAGTCACCCTATCTCGATATATCAAAAGAAAAAATACGGATGAGGAGAAATGTATCCAAGAGAAATCTAAAGACTAAATCAAAGTTGTTTCCAAAGTATAATGGTTTTGATGGAAGAAGCAAGTGTTATCCATTCTTTCCAAGATATAAGACAATCACTAGAGATCAATTAAACAAAATTGATCTAGATAGTCTAATATTAGTGGATAGATATGGTTGCAAAATCCAATCATTGGTTCTGAAAAATTTGGATGTTTTTATTTGGATACCTAAGTATCAACTTGACGAAAAAGGACCCAATACACAAAGGGTACCTAAGAATTAATTTGTGATTGCAGAAGGATAAGGAGATAGTTGAGCAAGATGTTCTTGAAGTCATCTGGTATATAGACGGTGGATGTTCTAAGCATATGACTTATGAGAAAAGACTTCTTTCTAACTATCGAGAAAATAGATGGACCTCGAGTAATGTTCGGTGACAACAATTTTGGTCTAACCAAAGGAGTTGGAACTTTGATGATTGGAGATATTCAGGTTAATGAAGTATATTTTGTGGAAGGTTTGAAACATAATTTACCTGCAGTATCTCAATTTTGTGACAAAGGATATTGTGTTAAATTCACTCATGATACATGTTTTATTTTGGATGGTTTAAATGAGAATATTTTACTTATGGAGTCGACGAGGTAATATCTATATTGCAAATTTCAAAAGTTGTTCTAATGATACTTGTCTTATTGCTAAGAGTTCGGAAGATTTAAGTTGGCTATGGCATAAACGTCTTAGTCATTTAAATTTCAAAACTCTTAACAAAATAGCAAGAAAATCTTTAGTCAAAGGACTTCCAGATAAAATATTTTCTAAAAATCATGTTTGTGATGCTTGTCAAAAAGGAAAACAGACTAAAACTTCTTTCAAAACAATAAATGGTCACTGCTTTGAAAGGATTACGGAACTTTTACACATGGATCTTTTTGGTCCAGTTACACCTCTAAGTTTTAGTGGAAGAAAGTATACTTTAGTGATTATAGATGATTTTTCTAGATTCACTTGGGTTATTTTCTTGTACAAAAAGAATGAGACTGTAACAAAAATTCCAGAATTCCTCAAAAGAATTCAAAATGAAAAAGGACTAAATATTGTCAAGATTAGAAGTGATAAAGGTCTTGAGTTCCTAAACTCGTTTGTTACTAACTATTGTCCGAGAATGGTATAGCACATGAAACATCATCTGCAAGAACTCCCCGAAAATGGAGTGGTAGAAAGGAGAAACAGAACCTTGAAAGAAGTCTGCAAGGACTATGTTATCTGAATATGACACGCCACACGAGGTTTTGGGCGAAGCCATTAATACTGCATGTTTTTGTTCAAAATAGGTGTTTAATTGTGAAAGATAAATGCAAAACTCCTTATGAAATATGGAAAGGCGAATACCAAAAATTTCATATTTTCATATATTTGGTTGTAAGTGTTTTATTCATAATAATGGAAAATCAAAGTTAAGAACTTTTGATGCTAAGATTGCAGAAGGGATATTCTTAGGATACTCATCTGTATCTAAAGCATATAGAGTTTTTAACAAGATTACATTATGTGTGGAAGAAACACCACATGTTGTTTTTGATGAAATTTCCAAGTCGAAAGTACGGATGATGTCACCAAGATAGTCAAGATCTTAACAGATTAAACATTAAGAAATCAGTCAAGTTCTACCTACGCAGTCGAGAATCGATGAGGAAGACACACCAGACAAGGATCAAGATAAGGAAGCCGAGAGTTCTTCCATGTCATCCGATCGCACGACTACACTACCAGATGGACTAGGAGATATTCCTGAAGGTAACACGAGAACTAATTGATGAAAATATCCCGAGATAAGACTTCATATCCAGTAAAAGATAAAGGTAAAGCAGTATCGACTTATCATCCAAATGAGCAGATAATTGGAAGTTTAGATTCGGAGTCCGAGACAAGGACACGTATAAACCGAGACCTGCCTGCTTAGTTGTTATGTATCGTTACTTGAACCTAAAAGCTATTCTTGAAGCTCTAACCCGACTCCAATTGGATAAATGCAATGCAAGATGAATTAAATCAATTTCAAAGACAAGATGTATGGGAGCTTGTTGAAAGACCTCATCATCAAAAAGTTATTGGAACAAAATGGGTTTTCAAAAATAAGAAAGATGAGAACAACATTGTGGTAAGAAATAAGGCTAGATTGGTTGCACAAGGTTATTCACAACTCGAGGGAATTGATTATGATGAAACCTTTGCACCGGTTGCTCGTCTTGAAGCCATAAGATTGTTCTTAGCTTATGCCGCTTATAAAAGATTTCTTGTGTTCCAAAATGGATGTGAAATCTGCATTTCTAAATGGAGTCATAGCCGAAGAAGTCTATGTAGAACAACCTCCGAGGTTTTGTCAAAGGAGACAAGGTCTATAGGCTAAGGAAAGCTCTATATGGACTTAAACAGGCACCTAGAGCATGGTATGATACATTATCTCGAGTATTTAATTCAAAATGGTTTTGTAAAAGGTAAAATAGATAGAACTTTATTTAGGAAAGAATCGATAAAGGTCTTTTGTTAGTTCAAATATATGTTGATGATATTATTTTTGGATCAACTAACCTACTCTTGTGTGAAGAATTTAGTCATCTTATGAAGAACATTCGAAATGTCCATGATGGGAGAGATGACATACTTTCTTGGACTTCAAATTAAGCGGACAAAGAAAGGAATTTTCATAAATCAAGCAAAATATACCAAAGATCTTATTGAAAGATTTGGAATAGGTACCAGCCGAGAAGCCAAAATACCTATGATGACAAATTTTTCAATGGATCCAGATGAGAAAGGAGAAGACACCGATCGACGCAAGATAGAGGTTTAATTGGATCTCTTTTATACTTAATCGCTAGTAGACCTGACATTTCTTTTGCAAAGGTGTATGTGCACGTTTTCAAGCTAAGCCTAAGAAGAGTCATCTTGAAGCCGCAAAGAAGATTCTAAAATATTTGAAAGGTACAATCTATGTAGGACTCGTGGTATCCAAATTGACGATAACTTTGAGTTGTCCTGGATACTCGATTCAATTTTGGTGGGTGTAAGATAGATAGGAAATCTACATCTGAACTTGCCAATTTCTGAAGTAAGCTGATTTCATGGTTGTCTAAGAAACAAACCTCTGTAGCTACTTCTACTACCAAGCCGAGTACATGGCGGCCGGAAGTTGTTGTTCACGGCTTATCTGGATCGATCAACAGCTAAGGGACTATAACATTATCACCAAAAATGTACCAATCTTTTGTGATAGTAATAGTGCCATAGCTATTACCGAACCCAGCCTTACATACCGTGATGCAAACATGTTGACATTCGTCATCATTTTATTCGAGATCATGTGGAAAAAGCGATATCGAGGCTAGAAAAAATTCTTACCGATTTTCAAAAAGCGGCATATATTAACAAAGCCTCTTGCGTAAACAAGGTTTAAGGAACTTTCAGTAATTAGGATTATTAGATGGTTCTTTAAACATCTCTTGAACAAATATTCTTGAATTAACCTTGTTTTCCTTATCTTAGTATAGTATGTCTAGAAAGAATTATCGACAAGATTGTGTCAAAGGACAATCGTAGCCGATATCATTGATCTCCTTTTATAGGAATCAAGAATCAAGGATTAGTCATATTGACCATATCTCGACCGATAATTACTTATTCGACATAAGTAAATCGAGATAAGGATGTAATAGTCAATTTTCTTCGAATCGGATGACTATTGAACCTTATCCGACTTACTCTGTTACTAACAATTTTTCTAAGTGTCTCGTGATTTCGGCAAGAACAAAGTTGATAAGACTCAAAATACAAGTCAAGGTCATTTTATTCAAAAGATACAAGGAATGCAGAAAGGATGCTATCAAACCGCATAAGGAGAAAAATCAGAAGTTTTCTTACATTCTTTTAATTATGAATATTGGGTTCATATAATTAATATATGAATTTAATATCATAATTCATTCTATCATTCATTAAAAATAAAGTTACTCAAGAAAATAACATATTTTGTTTTACAAAATTAAAAAAAAAAAAAAAAATAAGGGTTCAAATTTTATTTTCTAAAAATAATAATATTTTATTTTATCTCTCCAATTAATCAAAAGTAATTTCTCAAATTAGTAATCGTGTCGGGGGAGAAGTTACTATGGACCCGAAATTTTATCAAATTCAATTTTGAAACACACCGAGTATATTTCACGCGCCGTAAGTGGAGGCGGTTTCGAAATATGAACCGTCTCAATCTCACGCGCGACATATTAAATATTATTCTGTACACTTTTCAAAATAAATGCCATAATTGCATTAATGGCGATTCGAAAGGCTATATTTACACTTTTTCGTGCAATTATTATTCTAATAATTGTTTATTATTATATTTTCCATATAAATAGACATTCGTGTGCATTATTTGCATTTACGCACACATATATTCCTTCTTCTCTTAAAACTTCTTTTCCCTCCTAAAACCTTCGAACACTCATCAATGGCGGACACCGGAAAGAGCGTAATCAAATATGAATATGATCTCGCATCCATCGTAGAGCGTACAAAATCCGAAATGTACGTGGAATGGGACATTTCAACCGATCCGTAAAACCAGAGAAATCCCGCAACTTCTACAAGATAGAGGTTTAAAGAAATACCGCTCGATGAAACCTTCAAAACCCAAAACCCTTGATGATCTTGCCGCCGAATTCTTAACCAGAGCAAAATCAACAGATACATCGGACTAGAAACTAGAATTCGGACTCTTGAAAAGTCCAGAAAAATTCATGTTTCAATCTCCAATATTGGTGAAATTTTTGGTTTAAACACCACCGGAGGCAACCCATTTTTGTACAAGGCCGAAGAATATTTGGAGAGCTACAAACCGATGGCAAGAAAATCCTTAAGAATAACACCGCAAATCTGAAAAAGGGGATGTTACGAAGAAAGTATAGATCACGATGCTCATTTTAACGAAGTGTATACCGGGAGAGCAGCAGAGTCATGACGGATTGACTAAGCCACGGATATGTCATTCGAGGGCCATCATAGATGGAGCGGATATTAATTGGGCTCGATAAAGGTACTCCCGTCGATGGAGGAGAGGAAAAAAGTTCGCCAAGACAGAGGTATCACCGAAGCCGATAAGATGGTCGCCGACCAAAATAACAAGTATGATGGCAAGAATCACCATCATACTTGAACACAAGATTGGGACGGACAAGCTTGATCGGGCAGACGGGGTGAAAAAGTTCACAAAACAGAAGGGTTTGCTTGTCAAGGATGAGAAACCTTTCGGTCCAACAGACTCGAGAAGGAGACACCCCATCTCCAAGACAAAGGAAGAAGGCTTCTAAGGCCAAAGGAAAGAAGAAAGTGGAGACCGTGTTAGCGATGAATCCTCATCTCGAGGAGGAGGAGATTGCAATGAGGAAGAAGAGGAGGAAAGGACAGCTTCCCAAGGGGGAAGTGTTCCAAATGAGGAGGTTGAGGTATATCAGCCGACGGAGACAAGAGGAAGTCTCGTCTGGAGATGACTTCGAAAGGAAGAAGAAGTTAAATCACCTCATCATCTTCATCCTCATCCGAGGATGAAGTTCCTAAATTCATTTCTTCCCAACTCTGCAATGAAGAAGCGAGACAAGGCCGCCGCTTCCCAGTCTCTAAAACGGCCCACTCCCATAAGTCCAACACCCACCCAAACTTCATATGATCCATTCTCTTTCCTACCCACAACCTCATCTCGAACCAAATCTTTTCCTAAACCTACCAAATCCATCCGGAGAATTGGGACCGACCGAGACCTCACTCCGAATCCTTGGGAAAAAGTTCCTTCTCGGACAAGAGTCCACTCTCAAAGATGAGCCTGAGCTTGAAAGAGCTTATTGATGTCTATCTGTTAAGAAGACTCAGGCTTGGATCTTTTGAGGAGACAAATATTCTAATAGCCGAGGCAGAGGAAACAATTTAGCCATCCGGGAGAAGGAGGTTCTCAAGAAAGCAAAGCCGAAATCATTCCAAGATATACTCACCGAAAATGCCTTTGTCGATTACATTCTACAAAGAGTATATCTTGGAGATGAGACTCCAGAGGAGATGAAATCACCGAGAAGGAGGAAGAGCAAAGGAAAGAAGTTGGTATGGAGGAGGAAAAGGTGGAGGAAGTGATAGGTGGAGTCCGCCGATGAGCCACCGGGATGGATACAAATGAGGAGGCACAAACAGAGCAGATCTGTTGAGGTGCAACCCGAACTCGAGTTTGAAGAAATAAATATTTCTCTGTGAACAGACCATGCCCTCCACATCTCGTGTCTCGTATCCGAAATAGATGCATTAATAGCTGAAGTTCAAAATTTGAAGACCGCCCGTCTCAGATGCTTTTCGCTTAGTTCCAAATGTCATCTCATCATCAATCAAGGAGAATGTAGAAGCCGCAATTCATGAGAAAACCAAGATTGATCTACACTACTCTGGAATAAGACATGAGGAACAGAGATGGCTGCAGTTAAGACGACAGCCATGCTAAGGAGATGAACTCACAGGATGAATGGGTAAAACAAGATGTTCGTTTCTCGCCTTCGTTGAGATCAAAGATTCAGTTGAGGAGCAAGTAAGAGAAGCATGGACAGCCAAAGAAGCATCATTTCATCAAGTTCTCAAGATGCAGCTTGCTCTAGAGAAGGATAGGCACGATGAGTATCAAGCGGTTCATGGATGATGAATTTAGACGAGCCGAGGTCGGACAAAAGAAGAGATATGACCAGCTTGATCATAAGACGGGGTATGTACGAGAAGAGCCGTTAAGTCAACTTGAGCAAGTAGCCACTATCTCGCAATACTAGATTTGCTGATGCTAAAAAGGGGGAAGATAGTGTGCTCAAGAAAAGAGTAGATGAGCAAGAAGATAAGATCATGGCTTTGAGCATGAAAATTGAAGAGTTGTCTCAAGAGTTGCTAAAAGCGTAAGAAAAGAAGTCTGAGGAGAAGACAGAGAAAGTTGTAAGGAAGACAAGATCTGAACCTACAAGAGAAGCCCTCGTGCAAGAACCTCGCTCAAGCTCAAGCTCAAATTACATCTCCTTCGGATCATCTAGAACAGCTCAAGTTCCAAAGAAATCACAAGCCGAGATAGATGCAGTAAGAAAAGATCGTAAAAGAAAAAGAGATGAGAAGGAGAAGTATAAGAGAAGGGAGGCTAAGAGGAGAAGAGAGCAGAGAAGGCAAAGCAGGAAAATACTATGATCGATCTCTTAGACGATGGGTTCAAGATAACAGATGAGCAAGGGGAAGAAGTCCTTAGGCCATATCATCGAAGCGAGGTAGTTCCCAAAGAAGTGTTATTAATGGCAGATCGTGCAAGGTGGAGGCCATTCGAAGTAGACTGGATTTTCCGCCATGTCCGCAAAGTGATTAAGTGGGGACTCGATGAAGACGAAGCTTTCCATAATTGGCTGGAAGAGAAGGACCCCCAGATGTATCAATATCTTATCAACCTTGCAAATGATGAATTCAACTCGACGTAGTCGCACCAGCTTATTCTCGATGGAACCCCCTCTAACAAATGATGGTCATTTGGATCTTGAGAAGATTAAGCGGTGATAATCAAAGCGAAGCCACACCGATCTAGCGAGAGGGAGGTGAAACTATTTCACTTAAGAAGCGGGTTTTTGACTGCTCAATGTTCCGTAAGAAAATAGGTGGTATGACTAGTCTTCTACTTATCTCATCTTATCTGCTTTTGTGTGACATACATGATTGATGCAAATCTTGAATAAATTGTTGATCTACTCTCAATCTTTGTTTTTTTTTCTAAAAACTAATCGATTAACCTCTTGATTTCGAAATATATTGATTCATTTTCTAACTCTTAAATATCTGATTATGTAATCAAATTGTTCTCGATTATCCGATTCATGATTTTCTCGATCATCTGTTAATAACAATAATTGTTCTAGTTATCTCGATTATGTGATTTAATTGCTTATTTTACATTTTTAAGATTACTAACATTTCTTTTCTTGAGCTGAGTTTTAACATCATCAAAAAGGGGGAAATTGTTAGGAAAAGAAATTTGTATTTAGTTTTGATGTGTTAAAAGTGTAAAGTAAGATGACCATTGGAGACAATGTATAGTCAGTGATGTAATAAAAACTTTATATAGACTAAGTATAGAAATAAGATAGGGTTGTTTTGAAAGAAGTCGGATAGAGACAAGAATGAAAATGACGTTGATGAAACCAGACGAGGTAGAAGATCGGATAGAGAATCGACATGTAGTAGAAAATCGCATAAGGTGGAGATTCAAGACAGAGTAGAAAATCGGACAAGGTGGAGATTCAAGACAGTAGAAAATCGACAAGGTGGAGATTCAAGACAGGTGAAGAATCGGACAAGCTAGAAGAGTTAGTTAAATTCAAGAATCGTTTCAACCAAATAAGAAGCGATTTCAAGAATTAGTTAATCGATTACAACTATCAACAAACTAAATTCAAGGAAGTTACAACGCCAAGAGAAGTTCTCTATAAATAGGAATAGAAATCTATTTAGAATTAACTTTGACACTTAGCACTCTTCATCATACTTTGTATACACAAGCAACAAAGAATTACACACATTCAAGAACGTTTTATACGTTTTTCGATTCTTAGTGTTTATAGAACACTTTTTTCATTAGATCTTCAAGCCATAGATATTCGGAAGTTAGGAAGATTCATTGTAAGGCT
Source organism: Paraleonurus japonicus (assembly GCA_030762865.1). Lineage (NCBI taxonomy): Eukaryota > Viridiplantae > Streptophyta > Magnoliopsida > Lamiales > Lamiaceae > Paraleonurus > Paraleonurus japonicus. The sequence goes on from CM061060.1 coordinate 27,926,903, forward strand.
GAAGATTCATCATTGTAAGTAAGATAGCAAGAAAGAAGGAAGTAAGTAAGTGAAGGCCCTTCTTCAAGATTCGAAGAAGGAGAGTGGACGTAGGATCGCTTGATCCGAACCACTATAAATCTGGTGTCATTTCTTCTTACTGCTTATTTACTTGTTTTCATTGATTATTTCTTGACAACAAATTTGATATCTGAAAAGGCTTTAGATCCTAATTGAATTGAGTATAAACAAAATTTATTTCCGCTGTAAACTGAGTTAGGAGTTAATAGATCATCTAAACTTGCAAAAGTTTTTGATAATCTATTCATCCCCCTTCTAGATTATCACTAGAGGGTATCTTGTTTTTGTGTTTAAACTCGTTCTAAAGGGACTCAACAATTCTCCTTCGAATATTCAAGTTGAGTACCCTCAACATTGGTTTTGAAACCATTCTCTGTAAATACGCTTTTGGCAAGAAGCTCCGCTCCCGTAAAATCTGCCGTTTTGTTTTCTAGGGATTTGAACGAACATAACCCTCTCGAGTCTTGAAGCTTCTAATAACTCGATGATCTCCTGGATTCTCTGTCATTTGTAGTGTCAAAATCTACAAACATCTCAGCTTTAAGTTTGTTTTTGACAGTTTCAAATCATTTTAAAATCCGATTTGGCGGAGGTTATATAAGTAGGGGTTTTAGTGTTTGAGAAGAAGAAGAAGCCATTGAAAGATTTTTGAGAGATTGAAAATTTTTCAAGAAATTTCGATCGTGGAAATGTGAAAGTAAAATTTTAAAATCTGATGAAGGTAAGTTTTTAAACGAAGAAGAGAGAGAGGGAAAGTAAAATTCGGGAAGACGATACGTGGCACGATCTCGTAGTTTTAATTTTAAACCGTTGATTTAGAAAGCGCGTGTAAAACATCAACGGTTTAGCGAGAAAATCGCTTCAACTTCAGGCGCGTGGCCTCTACGTGTCTTGAATTGCGTAAAAAGTAACCGCTTAACCTACGGATTAGACGGCTAATAAACTTGCTTTATCGAAGTAATTAGTATACCGACGTAAGCAATGAGATGCCTTTCTTTGCAATCGTGTATCCTATTTCGTACTTGGTAAATGCCGACTTGGTCAAAATGACCTTATCTTGTATTTTTCAAAACTTTCTCCTAGTCCGACTTTGAAAAACACAATTTTTTAAACAAAACTTAACGAAGGATTTTCGGTTTAGTCACTAGTATAGATTAATTTGAAATAAGCAGACTTATGAAATTTATTTGAAAACAATAGATTTTGTGGAAGGACAAAGGTGAGGGTTTTCTCGATTAAAGAGATTAAGAAACAAAGCTGGTATACTTGTTCCCGCAAGCAAACTCATCAAAACTATTAGTAGTCGAGGTAGATCGAGATAGGGTGCGAGATAGTCATCTGCTTTTTAGAAATCAGGTGACTATTGTGCCCTAGTCTTATTTACCGAATATCGATAAGTAATCATCGTGTCGATAAGGTCAATATGACTAATCCTTGATTCTTGAATCCTAAAAAGGAAATCAATGATATTAGCTACCCGATTATCCTTTGACTCATATCTAGTCCGATAATTCTTTCTAGACATTACTTTAAAGAATAGAAAAGACCGAGAAATAAGGAATACATTTATCGATGCAAGAAATTTAAAAATCAGATAAAGATGCATCAAGTAATCCTAATTCTAAGCATAATTCTTTAAACCTAGACTCACTAATGGTTTTGTAAGAATGTCCGCTCTTTGTGATTCAAAGGCTATCTTCTCAATTCTAATGTCATTCTTCTCAACATGATCTCTAATGAAATGATGTGTAATGTCTATATGCTTACATCTAGAATGCGAGTGATTGTATGTCATTGCTATTGCACTATTACTATCACAAGAAATAGTAAGTAAATTGACGTCTGAATATTATAATCTCTAAGTCATTGACTAATCCAGAGGAGTTGAGAGCAACAACTTCCAGTGCCATGTATTGACTTGATTGTGGAGGTGGCAACAGATGTCCTGCATTTCTTAGATAACCAAGAAATTAATTTGTTGCCTAAGAATTGACATGTTCCTGAAGTGGATTTCCTATCAATCTTACATCCTCCAAAGTCTGAATCGAATAACCCGGCAGCTCAAAATTGTCATCATCTGGGTACCATAACCCTACTTGCAAGGTTCCTTTGAGATATTTAAGAATTTTCTTAGCAAACTCCAGATGAGTTTTCTTGGGATTAGATCGAATCTTGCACATACCCCGACCGCAAAGGCTATATCCGGCCTACTTGGCAGTGAGATAGAGAAGAGATCCAACCAGCCCATGATACTCCGTTGCATCCGTGGGTATCCCCGCTCATCTGAATCCATAGAGAAGTTAGTTGTCATAGGTATTTTAACTTCTCTCTGCTAGTAGTCATTCCAAATTTCTCAATCAGATCCTTAGCATATTTAGACTGATGTATAAATATACCCTTACTCATCTGTTTAATCTGTAAGCCTAGAAAGTATGTTAATTCACCCATCATTGACATTTCAAACCTGTTTTCATGAGAATGCTAAACTCTTCACATAATTTTAGATTAGGTGAACCAAAGATTATGTCATCTACATAAATTTGAACTAATAAGATGTTACCATCTACTTCCTTTCTAAACAAAGTTCTATCAATCTTACCTTTTGAAAAACCATTTGATGTCAAGAAATCGATAAGGTATCATACCAAGCTCTGCGAGCTTATTTCAGTCCATATAGAGCTTTGTTGAGTTTATAGACCTTGTTATTGATCTTAAACCCAGGAGGCTGCTCCACATAGACTTCCTCAAGCAACACACCATTAAGGAAGGCAGACTTAACATCCATTTGAAAGACTTTGAAAGATTTATATGCATGCAAATGCCAAGAACAACCTTATTACTTCTAATCTGGCAATCGGAGCATAGGTTTCATCATAGTCTATCCCCTCGGTGTGAGTAACCTTGTGCAACCAATCTTGCCTTATTTCGAACAATAGTGTTGTTCTCATCTGCTTTGTTTTTAAACACCCATTTGGTGCCTATAATCTTTCTATGCAAGGGTCTTTCCACTAATTCCCAAACATTTTGTCTTTCAAACTGATGCAGTTCCTCTGCATGGCGCTTATCCATTTGGATCTCGATAGAGCTTCCTCAATAGACTTGGGTTCAAGAAGCGACACATAACACCGAATGACTTTCGCAGTCCAGCATCATTCGCGTCTGCACACTACTAGATGGGTCTCCTATAATCGATCGGATGGATGGTAGCTTCTCATCCTTTTGCCTATGTGAGGAGAAGGATCCTCATCTTGAATCTCGGTGAGGGCAACTCCTCCGACTCTACCTCACCGACGTTCCCCCTTCATCACCGACCCCGCCGATCGGTTGATGTCAAGGGTGTATGCATTACGATGGAGTCTCGATCGAAGTTGTCTTCCGATTATCGAATGGGGATTCTTCTTCATCCGATTCTCAATCAAGACTAGGTATATAGACAGTTATATATTTAGTCTTAGTCAGTTCAATTTTATCTAGACTTTTAGAGATTTGACTCACTTTATCTCGAGAAGGAATACAACTCATCAAAAACAACATGAGGGGTTTCCTCCACACAAAGAGTTGTCTTGTTAAAAACTCTAAATGCCTTGAAAGTGTTAGAATATCCCAAGAATATTCCATCACCGCCTTAGCATCAAAAGTTCTCAACTTAGATTTCCCATTGTTATGGATAAAACACTTACAACCAAAAGCTACGAAATATGAGATTCTTGGAATCTTACCCTTCCAAATCTCATATGGAGTCTTACCCTTGTCTTTAACAACTAAGCACCCGTCTGCAGGTATAACAAGTTGTGTTGATGGCTTCACCTAGAACCCGTGAGGGGTTTCATACTCGGCTAACATGCTCCCGGTCGCTTCCTTCAAAGTTCTATTCCTTCTTTCAACTACTCCATTTTGTTGAGGAGTTCTTGCTGAAGATGTCTCATGAATAATTCCACACTCATTGAAAAAGTTAGATAAACAAGAATTCAAAAGTTTTGTGCCCTTATCACTCAAATAATATTAACACCCTTTTCATTCTCGAATGCATGCAATGATCGTAGATCTTGTTTATAGTCTCATTTTTCTTGAAAAGAAATATAACCCAAGTGTATCTAGAAAAGTCATCTACTACAACAAGAGTATATTTCCTTCCACTGAAATCGAGAGGTGAAACGAGTCCAAACAGATCCGGATGAAGTAGTTGCAACACTCTTTCGGATGAAGATGAGTTAATACTCTTAAATGAGTGTCTAGGTTGTTTACCATTCGACAAGCATCACATTTAAGATCGGTAGATAAAAGTTTCTCGGGTAATCCCTTAACAAGGTTCTTTTTAGCCAACTTACTAAGGGTCTTGAAATTTAGATGACTAAGCCTCTTGTGCCATAGCCAGTGAGATCATCTCCACCCTTAGCTATCGACAAGTATCTTTGGGACAACTATTAAAGTTGGCCACATAGACATTACCATGTCTCGAACCTAGTTAAAAGTACCTTATCCGAGGAATTATCTAAGATATCACATTTATCCTTAGAAAATTTGACAAGAAAACCTTTATCACAAAGTCGGGAAACAGATAGCGATTATGTTTCAATCCTTCAACAAAATATACCTCGAGATACCTGAATATCCTTGATAATTAGAGTACCTACTCCTTTAGTCGACCACAATTATTATCTCCAAATAATACTCTTGGACCATCAATGCTCACGGAAATTTGATAATGACCTCTTGTTATGAGTCATGTGTTGTGAACAACCACTATCAATGTACCATATGGAAGCTAAGATCTCTTCCTTGTGTGATGATCCCTGTGAATCCTGAAAAGCAGATTAGTTATAAGGTACCCTAGTGATCTTGGGTCCTTGAAGGTCAAGCATCACCTTAGGTAACCGAGATAAAAATCTCATCTCCAAATAATAAATCAGACTTGGTCTTTCTACCAAATCGTCTACAATTGTATCACTTTTAAATTATAACTTGTTGTATTCAGATTTAGTAATTTTCCTAAACTTAGGAAATGTGGGATAACATCCGCTTCTCCCATCAAAAGGATTATAAGGAGTCCTCGGCTGAATTTTTATTTTCAAGCTGAGAGATGCAGTCCTTACTTGACTAATTGGTTTCCAAGGACCAATTTTAACCTCTTTAGAGTGATTAGATGCTTTTTACAAATTTCCTAGGTTTTGGACATCGATTTATTATTTCGTCATAACCAAGACTGTTTTGTCATGGAATTTTTGAGATGTATTAAAGATGTGATCTATTGCTGATTGTGAATTATTAAGTTGACTAATTTTGAAGACCAGCTTCTCATTGTCTTTCTTAATTAATTCATTTTCAGACAGATTGATTCAAATTTGTCTTTTAAAGTTTTCAATTCACTTTCTAATCTTTCAGTAGGTCGGTGATGTACTAGCCTCGGCACTGAGAAAACATTCCCCCTTGAATGTTTCCTCGGTTTACGGATAGTTCATCACCGCTTTCCTTTAATTAGAATTTGAATTTGATCCTTTAAAGCCAAATTTTCTGTCTCTAGTCTGTTTATAAGCAGCCAGAGATGTCTTTAAGTCTCTCAATAATTCATGAATAACGGTTTGATCATTATCATGCAGATCGACAGGAATCATTATCGAGAAGAAGAATAATAGACTACCTCTTTAGCCATGAGACAGATTTCATCATCTCGATCCGAAATCGATGAAGATGATGATGATGATGATGATGATGATGATGATGATTTCTTTGACTCCTTTTCTTCAGCCAAGAAAGCTCTTTGTCTCGCAAATCTCTGTCTCTCTTTTTCCTTTTCTCTTCCCTTTCTTTAGGAGTCGATTGAGGACAATCATAGCTGAAGTGTCCCGGCTTGTTGCATGTGTAGCAAGTGTCACTCCCGTCTAATCTAGGGCTGGAAGGATTTCTTTTGACAGTGATCTCGAATCTTCTTGTCTGCTCTCGCTTTTGTCATCATCTATAGACTCATCTTCATTTCTTCTTGATTTGGATCTTGATCTATCCTTACCGCAAATCTCAATTTATTTTGTTTATATTTCATTCTTAAATTGTCATACCTTTTGGTGAGCAGAGCCATCTGCTCCTTCGCAGATAGGTCACCTCCTACAGATTCTCGTTTACATCTTGTTTTCTTTGTCGACAAAGGCAACATACTTGGATGAGGTGCTCGACTCCATCTCATCCTCCTCATCTTCTATTTGAATGTCATACTCTAGAGCTTTAAGATGAGAGAACAAGGTATGGTGAGTAATAGAAGATAAATTTTGAGTTGCTTTAAGGATATTGGATTTTTCTCTCCATCTCTTGGTTAATGATCTCGAGTATCTTGTTATTAATCTCCTTCTCTCGTATAGTTCTTTCCATGGTCACCGCTTTGTTGAGGAGATTCGTCACCCTTACATCTAAGCGATCAATGATTCATTTTCCTTTATTTTGAATGTATCAAAGGCGTGTAAGACCGATTGCAGCCTTATTCTCTTTTACTTGATCTCGATCCTCACAAACATTTGCCGAGTTTGCCACATTTCTTTGGCTGTTTTGCATCTCTTAACCTTCTCAATCCAGTCTTTACTTAAAGTCTCAATGATTTTAGTTCGGGCTACTTGATCTAGATTGTGGATCTTTCTTTCATCATTTGTCAATCTCGAACTCTTTTTCTCTTGTGCAGTTCTCGATTCACTGATTCGGCGCCGATCTTAGTGCCTCCATGATAAAATTTTATAGGTCCTTCTTCAAGAACCTCCTCCATCCTATCATGGATGGCCTTGAGGTGATTCTCCATCCCGAATTTCCAGTAATCATAATCTTCAATAGAAAATTCGGGTAAATTCTGGATTTCTTGCTCTTGCCTAAAGACATGATGAGATAAAGAAACAAAATACTCCACAAAAACTTATTAGTAGCACTGTTAGTAACAATAAAGAAGATGAAGAGAATCAAGAAAATTTCTAATCTTAGTTAAAACCTAAAATCAATATCGTAAACTGACTTAACAACGCTTTGATACCACTTGTTGGTCCCGATTAGTTGAGCATTAGGTAAAACGTGTATCACCTTCTAGGAAAAATCTAGAAAGGGGTTGAATAGATTTTTCAGATTTTTCAAATCTTTCAAAATTTATTCAAAGTACCAACGTGACACGGCGGAAATTTAATGTTAATCTCAACTTTACTTAGATCAAAAGCAAACCGATATTCAGATTTTAACTTTGATTCTGAAATTAATCTTTGGACAATAAATTGGAAATTGAACAGATAAGTAAATAAAAGCGATATGAACACGAGAATTTATAGTGGTTCGGATTATAACAATCCTACATCCACTCTCCTTCTCCAATTTGAAGAAGGGACACGTTACTACTTTCTTACTTCACGACTTACAACTTACAACTTACAACTTTTCTTCAAATCTTCAAAGTACTCCTAACTCCTTCTTATAAATCTAAGAATTACAGTGAATAATGGATTTTGAAGATTACGGGATAAGTGTTCTATAAACACTTGAAACTTTTGAAAACTCTTTTGAAAACACTTTGTGAATTGAGATTGAAATCAATAGTGAAAGTTGTGAAAAATCAAATTTGCATTAGTGTATTGAAAAATAAAACTAGACCTATCTATAAGTCCGAAAAGACGTTAGTTTGTTAGTCGAGTTCTAACAAATCAAAAGCTACTCAACAAACTTAATCTTGAAAAGCTGCTCTTGACCTCGGTGATTTCTTCTACCCGTCTGCCGGTGACTTGGTGAAGACTCACTTTTCTTATTCTACTCGGTTTGTCTTGACCTCGTCTGAGCTCTTCATAATTGTCTCCTGCAGATGACTAGACTTGAGCTTGTCTCCGGATAACTTGTAACTTCGATCACCACGGTGACTTAACCGAGTCCTTGACCTAGTCGATCGGCTTATTATGAGCACACGATCTCGGCTTTTCTTATCAATTATGCCTTATCTGGATTGATCTTTTAACTCATCAAAACTTTACTTGATCTAACGGTGAAGATAGAAAATCTGAATCGTGAGCAACGTGAAATTTGTAATGTATGCAAAAATTATTTGAAAAATGAAAATCTATACCTATTTGTAAGTCCTGAAAAGACAGGTTAGTTTGTTAGTCGGTTCTAACAAACTAAAAACTACTTAACAAACTTAATCTTGAAGACTGCTTTGCTCCTCGGCTGATTTATCCTACTCGTCTGCCAGTGACTTGGTGAAGACTCGCCTTTCTTATTCTACTCGGCTTGTCTTGACCTCGTCGAGCTCTTCATAATCGTCTCCTGCAGATGACTAGGTTTAAGCTTGTCTCCGGATGACTTGCAACTTCTAGTCTTGGTGACTTGTTCGATCCTCGACCTAGTCGATCGGCTTAGTACCAAGCTTTGATCTCGGGTGTTCTTCATAGTTGTGCGATCATCTGGGTTGCTTTTTAACTCATCAAAACTTTTCTTGATCTAACATCAATCTTCCTCCTTTTGCTAGCAAATCTTTGAGAAACTTAGCATAGTTGGGCATTTGCTCAAGGGCCTCCGAGAATGGAATATTGATATACAATGTTTTGAACATCTCAAGGAATCTAGCAAACTTCTCATCCAATGCTTTCTTCATGTACCTTTGAGGATAAGGTACGGGAACAACCGTCTTTGGGAATCCCTTAGCATCTTTCTCAACAAGCTTAGGCTTCTCCCTTTCTTGTTGCCATCAACCACTTAGGCTTCTTCTTCTCTTCCTCTTCCATGGCCTCTTGCTTCTCTTCAACATAACCCTCTTCATCCTTTTTCTCTTCCTCTTCTTTCTCGTCATTTGAAGGCATTTTTGGTCCTTCATACCTTGCACCACTTCTAAGCTCAATAGCTTGACAATGCTCTATTGTCCCCTTCTTTTGCAAATCATCCACCGTAGAAGAAAGTTTACTACCCGTAGTAGTTAGTTGCCCCTACTTGACGCTCTATAGTCTTGAACCTCCTATCTATTTGCTTTCCTATGTCATCAAGCCTAGAATCACTAGCCTCCAACCTTTTCACTATCATCCCCAAGAGCTCCTCCGTAGTGGTCTTTCCTTGATTGTTTGGCGCTTTGGTACTGGATTGAATCCGGGAGGAAATTGGATGGCGGCTCTAGGGTTGGCATATGAAAAATTCTTGTGTCTCCTCCATGTGTTGCCATTGAATTGAGCTTGAGGTTGAGGTTGATAGCTCCCTTGTGGCCTATTTTGGTAGGGCATTTGGTAAGGCCTTCCTCCTTGAAAATTTCCTTGATAGTTTCCTCCTTGATAGCCTCCTTGGAATGGAGGCCTACCCATGTAGCTAACTTCTTCCACCGGCATAGGACTTGCACACATATCAATATGAGGAACGGATGGACTCACACTTGCTTGGCTTTGTGAAGTAGTAAGAGCTCCCAATCGGTCATAGTCATCATCATGCTCTTCATCGACTCTATCTCCTCAACATGTGACACCCTATGGTGTGTTCCCGATTAACCGACACTTGAAACGAATCTTGGGCTATGTTCTCCATTATCTCATTCATTTGTCCAGCCGTTTCGACCAAATAGATCCATTAGCACAAGCATTTAAAAACGACCTATCTCCATCCGTCAAACCATTGCAAAAGTACATAATGGTTTGTTCCTCCTAAAACCGTGTTTAGGACAATTCACAAGTAGCATACCATACCTCTCTCAAGCCTCGATATTATTTCCCCATTCTTTTGGCGAAGTGGGAGATAGCCTCCTTAGCTTGCACGGTTTTGGATGGTGGGTAGAACTTCATTAGGAATCTCTTGGACAAATCCTCCCATGTACGTACGGTCCCGGAGGTAATGAATTAAGTCATGCTTTAGCTCTCCCTTTGAGTGTAAAGGCGAAAAGCCTCAACTTCTTTGCATCTTCGGGTACCCCGTTGTACTTGGTTTTGTCGGAAATCTCAAGAAATTGTGCCATATGTTGACGTGGGCACTTATCTTCTTCCTTGCCTTCGAATTGCTTCTCCCTAAGCATCCTCACTAGAGCGGGACGTATCTCGAAATTGTTGGCTTCTATCCTCGGTCTTGCTATCCCATCATAGTGCTCTCTAAGTTGTGGCTCAAAAAAACTCTCTCAATGGCCTTCCTTGTGGTGGTGGCTCATTCATGGGTTGTGGTTGAGGATTTGGAATGTGTGGTGGCTCATGGTATTGTGGCTCTTGATTGTATGGCATTTGAGGGTAGTATGGTGGGTATTATTGTGGATGAGGTGGATAGTATGAGAATTGGTGAGCTTGCGGAGGGTAGGGGTATGGATTTTGGTAGGGAAGCTGTTGTGGTGGCATCCCTCGAGGGAAAGGGCTAACTTGAGCATTGAAATTGTTCCCTTGACCTCCATTTTCTACTCTTCCTTCTCCATTACCATGCAACTCCTCAACTTAAGGTTCACCAACCACTCTCCCTCATTCCTTAGATCTTCTCCTTGCATAGCTTCCCTTCTTCGTCTACCACGATTTCTTCTCAACGTAGCTTCTATCTCCGGATTGAGTGGCAAGGGTGGAATACCACTTGACCTTGTTATCATACACCTACAATACCATCAATCCAAATATCAAATTCCAAAAAATAAACAAATAAAAATAAAAATAAAAACAATAAGTAGTCACGTCAAACAATCCCTAAGTCTCACTTATAGCCGCAAAACTAACTCCCCGGCAATGGCGCCATTTGATTGGAGTAGTATTTCCGGGCAAGCGGTATTAAGACAATCACAAATATCGAACCCAAAGGAGTAAGTATGCAAGCGAGGCCCTAAGGATACAAGTTCTAAGTGACTAGTGTTGCAAGGATGGGTTTAGGACTAAATTCCACAAAAATATGGCAAGAATAAAAATCTAAAACTAATGCAAGAAATTGATCAAAACACTTAAAATGCAATATCAATTAAGCTAAATCAAATGGGGAATGGGGTGCAAGGGATAATCTCCATCAAGGAATCCATGATTAACAAGCTATAATTGTATCCAAATGCAAATCAATCAAACTAGAACGCATAAAACCATCATGAAATTAATCACTCCAATTAAATCACAATGCCTAATGTGAGTATTCTTAGTCCTTCCCATCTCTCAATGTAGAAGTCCCCAATTCATACAATCATGCAAAATCGTAACCCGATTAACACCTAATCACGTTAGCTCAACTCTCGCCTATTGCTAGGGTGATCAACCATTAATCTAAAGAGACAATTTTACATGAAGCACAATTAAGAATCACAATTAGGAAGCAATCTAATTCAATTGATCACAGTTATCAACAATTATAGCATGAGGCAATCAAATCATCCCCAATTTCAATTATCCCAAGCACAAAGCTATTAGCCTATGGTGCTAAGTGCGTAAGTCATGGGTGAAAAATCTAGGAAAGCAATTAACAAGCTAATCAACACAAACAAGGAATTAAAGAGAGAAAAGTTGAAGAACATCACCAATTGGTCTTCAATTAACAAAAATAAGAATGCGTCAATCCTCCACAATACTTGGAATTCAATTCTCTACTCTTCAATTACAACTTGAAACTCAAAATCTAATGGATCAAAATGCTAATCTAATGATTACAAGCTTGAATCTAATCAAAATCTATCAATCTAATACAATTACAAGTAGAATTAAGCTAGAAAATGATAAATTCGCTCAGAAACTACCTAGAAACTGCTCTAAACCGATATGAGAAGAATATGCTCTGTTTTGGATCCAAGTGACTTAAAACCAGAATTTTTGGTTTTGGGGCCCCCTCGACTCGAGCTTGGGGCCCTCGAGTCGAGGGTGAAGAGTTATGTCCACGATTTCGCCAAAAGGGATTCTCAATTTTCTAATCCTTCGACTCGAGGCTCCTCCCTCGAGTCGAGGCAGCTTCAATTTCAAAATTATCTTCCCTCCATCCTATCCCTCGACTCGAGGTTTACGGCCCTCGACCACGAGGTTGAGTCCAGGCATTTTTTCGGATGGGACTTGTTAGATCAAGTAGAGTTTTGATGAGTTAAAAGGAACAATCCGGATGAGCGAGACAATGTTGATAAACGGCTCGGATCGCAGTTCGGTGCTAAGGCGATCGGATCGGGTCAAGAGCTAATTAAGTTAGCTGGAGATCAAAGTTTACAAGTCATCCGGAGACAAGCTCAAATCTAGTCATCTGCAGGAGACGATTATAAAGAGCTTAGACGTGGTCAAGATAAGCCGAGTAGAATAAGAAAGGCGAGTCTTCACCAAGTCACCGCACGAGTAGAAGAAATCACCGAGGTCAAGAGTAGTTTTCAAGAATAAGTTTGTTGAGCGGTTTCCAGTTTGTTAGAACCGAATAACAAACTAACCTGTCTTTTCTGACTTATAAATAGGACTAGATTTTATTTTTTCAACACACTTATGCAAATCTGATTTTTCACACTATTCACTATTGAATTCACAAAGTATTTTCAAAAGAAGTTTCAAATATTTTCTAAGTGTTTATAGAACACTTCACTTCACATCTTCAAAAACACTTCTTATTCTATAGTTAGATTTTAGAAGGTTGGTTAGCATTGTTAAAGAGTTGAAGACCCTTCTTCAAAGTTTGGAGAAGGAGAGTGGATGTAGGATTGTTATAATCCGAACCACTATAAATCCTGGTGTTATTCTTGCTTTCTTCTAATTTTTTGTTCAAGTTACAATTTGTTATTTGAGATTAAATTTCAGAATCTTAGCTAAAATCTGAATATCATCATTACTTTTGATCTTGTTAAAAGTTGAGTTTAAAATTTATTTCCATTGTGCTTAATCTGATTCTTTGAATTAATTTTGGTAAGATTCGAGAAAAATCTACAAAATCTATTCAAACCCCCTTTCTAGATTTTGTTCTAGAAGGCTATCTTAAGGTTTTAATCAACTCAACATTCGGGGACCAACAAGTGGTATCATAGCAAAGTGTTAAGTTTCGATATTGATTTTAGGTCTTGAATAAGATTCGAAATTATCTTGATTTTCTTCATTTTCTTCTTTATTACTAACGGTCTTTCTTGATTAGTTTGTGGAGTATTTTTTGTTTCATCATGTCATCGGGAAAAACAAAAAGTCTAGAAATCTTCCTGAATTCTCTATTGAAGATTATGATTACTGGAAATTTAGGATGGAGAATCACCTAAAAGTCATTCATGATAGGATGGAAGAGGTTCTTGAAGAGGGACCTATAAAATTTTATCATGGAGGCACCGGCTCGTGAGTCGAGTGAATCCAGGACCAAACAAGAAAAGAAGAGCTCTGAGTTAACAAATGATGAAAGAAAGGTCCATAATCTTGATCAAGTAGCTCGAACCGAGATCATTGAGACTCTATGTAAGGATTGGATTGAAAAGGTTAAAAGATGCAAGGCGCCAAAGAAATGTGGGAGACTCTTGCCGGAATTTGTGAAGGATCTCGAACGAGGTCAAAGAAATTAAGCTTCACTGTTCTACATGCATTTGACACGTTCAAAATGAAGGATGGTGAAATCGTAGATCAATTGGACGTGAGACCGACTAATCTTGTGAACAAAGCAGTCGATTTGGGTAAGACTTACACCGAGAAAGAAATTAACAACAAGGTACTCGAGATCTTTGAGCAAAAGATGGAGAGAGAAAGCTAATATTCTCAAGGCAACACGTAATTTGTCATCAATATCACATCACACTCTTTTCTCTCATCTTAAAGCACTGGAATATGATATTCACATTGAAGATGAAGAAGATGAGGCAAGTCATCTACATACGGAAAAAGCAGTATCATTTGTTCATCAAGATGAATGCAAAAGATCTCTAAAGCATCCGATTTGTCCATAAAAGAAGAAATGGCTCTTTTGTTGAAAAGGTATGAAAGATCAAGATAAAGTACAAAAGAAACAAAAGAGACAGATTAGGTCGAAGGAACTATAGATCGGACAGGGGATGAAAAGAGCTCGAGATAATGATAAAAAGAAGGATCGATCAAGAAGTCATAAGTCACCTATCGGACGAGGAGATAGTAGTCCAAAAACAGACAGAGGAGATATATGCTATACATGCAGCAAACCTGGTCACTACAAATATGATTGTCCTCAACTCACTCCCCAGAGAGAGAGAAGAAAAGAGATAGAAGGTATGCCGACTCGAGAGCTCTCCTAGCCGAGAAAGAAGAAGCTCGTGGGACATCATCATCCTCATCCTCATCTGATTTTGGGTCGAGATGATGACATATGTTTAATGGCTAGAGAGGTACATTACTATTCATCATCGAGATAATGATTGTGACACCTTATCTGAAATCGATCCCGATCTTATTGATAAACTTTTGAAAGATTTGGAGACTGCTCAATCTGCTTATAAACAGATAGAGGCGAAAATCTTAATTTAAAGGATCAAATTTCTGATCTAACTAAGGTCAATCACTAAGGAAAGTGAGAAACCCATTTGTACATTCAAGGGGGAATGTCGGTCGAGATGATCACCGTACCTTGTCCGATAAGGCAGATAAGTTAGAATAGGAACCGAGTTCTTTAAAAATAAATTTTTCAAATATCTATTAAAGAATGAGAATTATAAAAGGACTAACAGAGAATTAAATCTCAAGTTAGGACTTATGAATAATTCTCAAACCACAATAGATAAAATCTTCAATTTGTCTCAAAAGTCTAGTGATAAAAGCTGGATTAGGCTTTGATAGGAATAAGAAAAATGATCCTATAAAACCTAGAGTCTTTTTCAAAGCAACTAAACCTAAGGTAGAAACTTTATTCAGTCCCGAGGAAACCAAAGGAATTAATTACCTCATCCGATACTTCGAAAAGAAAAATCGGACGAGGAAAGTAACTCATAAGGCTAAACCTAAGACTAAATCAAAGATCTATCCTAGGTATAATAGCTTTGATGGAAGAAGCAAATCTTATCCATTCTTACCAAGATTCAAGACAATTTCAAAGATCAATTAAATCAGTTGATCTTGAAAGTCTTATCTTAGTAGATAGATATGGATGCAAGCTTCAATCTATGGTTTTAAGGAACATTGATATTTTTATCTGGATTCCTAAGAGTCAACTTAACATGAAAGGACCCAAAGTACAAAGGGTACCTAAGCAATAAATTTGTGATTGCAGGAAGATAAGAAAATAGTTGATAGAGGAGACATTCTTGAGGTCATCTAGTACATTGATAGTGAGCTCCAAGCATATGACCTATGAAAGAAGACTTCTCTCTAACTATCAAACCATTGATGGACCTAGAGTGATGTTTGGTGATAACAACTATGGACTTACTAAAGGTGTAGGAACACTAATGATTGGAGATATTCAAGTTCAAGAAGTTTACTACGTGGAAGGATTGAAGCACAACCTACTATCTGTTTCACAATTTTGTGATAAAGGGTTTTGTGTTAAATTTACTCATAATGCATGTTATGTATTAGATTGTATCAATGAAAATATTCTATTGGCTGGAGTAAGACAAGGTAACATTTATGTTGCCAACTTCAAAAGTCAGTCCTAAGGATACTTGTCTTGTTGCTAAGAGTTCGAGATGACTTAAGTTGGGCATGGCATGACGACTTGGTCACTTAAACTTCAAAACTCTTAACAAAATAGCAAGGAAATCTTTAGTTAAAGGACTCCTGATAAAATATTTTCAAAGAACCATGTATGTGTTTCTTGTCAAAAAGGAAAAGCAGACCAAAGCTTCTTTTAAAACAATAAATAGTCCTACTTGAGAAAGGATTACGGAACTTCTTCATATGGATCTGTTTAGTCCAAGAACTCCTCTCGGCTTTAGTGGAAGAAAATACATCTTAGTAATTGTTGATGACTTTTCAAGATTTACTTGGGTTATTTTCTTGTACAAAAAGAATGAGACTATGACTAAGATTCCGAATTCCTTAAAAAGATTCAAAATGAAAAGGGATTAAATATTGTTAAAATTAGAAGTGATAAAGGTACTGAATTTCTAAATAAATTGATTTCTAACTCTTGCATTGAGAATGGCATAGCTCAGAAACATCTGCGGCAAGGACTCCACAACAAAATGGAGTTGTTGAGAGAAGAAACAGGACCTTGAAAGAGGCAACTAGAACAATGTTATCTCGAATTCAACACTCCTCATAGGTTTTGGGCAAAAGCGGTGAATACAACCTGCTATGTTCAAAATAGAAGTCTGATTGTCAAGGATAAGTGTAAAACTTCCTATGAAATTTGGAAGGGAAGATCTCCTAAAATTTTAATTTTTCATATATTTGGTTGTAAATGTTTCATACACAACAATGGGAAATCTCAATTAAAAACCTTTGATGCCAAGATAGCGGATGGGATATTCTTAGGATACTCATCTATATCAAAGGCATATAGAGTTTTTAATAAGACAACCTTGTGTGTAGAAGAAACACCCCATGTGGTATTTGATGAATCTTCTTTTGAGTTTGATAAGACAGGGGACATCACAAAGATATCGGATAATCTGAATCGAGATGACTATCAAAGGATCAACCATAAAATTCTACAATCAAGAATCAGATTCGGATGAAGAGGAAGAATCGAGACAAAGGAAAGGAACCTGAAAGAACTTCCTCAATTGATCTACCAACCGATCAGACGACCAACGACACATCACCGATCGGACGACCAACAACACATCGGTGATCGAGTAGAGTTATCGAAGGTAACATAGAATCATCTGAAATAAATAATTCAGACAAGACACCATCTACCTAAAAGATAAAGGTAAGAAAGTAATATCATATCACCCAGTGAGCGAGATAATTGGAGATTTAGACTCTGGTGTCAGGACGAGGACCCAACTAAATCAAGATTGTATGTTCAATTGCTATGTGTCATTACTTGAACCTAAATCAATTCTGAAGCTCTAATCGATTCCAACCGGATTAATGCCATGCAAGAAGAACTAAATCGAGTTTCAAAGACAAGATGTGTGGGAGCTTGTTGAAAGACCTCATCATCAAAATGTCATTGGAACTAAATGGGTTTTTAAAAACAAGAGGGATGAAAACAATATTGTGGTTAGAGGGTATTGATTATGATGAAACCTTTGCACCGGTAGCTCGTCTGGAAGCCATAAGATTGTTTTTAGCCTATGCACTTTTAAAAGATTCATAGTTTTTCAAATGGATGTTAAGTCGACTTTCTTAAATGGAATCCTAGCCGAGGAAGTTTATGTAGAGCAACCCCTGGCTTTGTCAAAGGAGACAAGGTTTATAAACTAAGGAAAGCTCTATATGGACTTAAACAAGCACCAAGAGCTTGGTATGACACCTTGTCGATTATTTAATTCAAAATGGTTTTGTTAAAAGTAGAATTGATAGAACTCTCTTTAGAAAAGAGTTTGGTTGTGATCTTTTATTAGTTCAAATTTATGTTGATGATATAATTTTTGGATCGGCTAACATATCTTTATGTGAAGAATTTAGTAGTCTTATGAAAAGCAGATTTGAAATGTCCATGATGGGAGAAATGACATATTTTCTTGGACTTCAAGTCAAGCAGACAAAGAAGGGAATATTCATCAACCAAGCCAAATATACAAAAGATCTTATTGAAAAATATGGAATAGGTACCAGCCGATAAGCTAAGATACCTATGATGACAAACTTTTCAATGGATCCAGACGAGAAAGGAGAAGACACTCGATCAAACCGAGTATCGAGGTCTTATTGGTTCTTTATTATATTTAATCGCTAGTAGACCTGATATTTCATTTGCGGTTGGAGTTTGTGCTCGATTTCAAGCTAATCCTAAGAAAAGCCATCTTGAAGCAAAGCAAAGAAAATCCTCAAGTATTTGAAAGGAACAAGAATGTTGGATTGTGGTATCCACCGATGACAACTTTGAGCTGTCTGGATACTCGATTCGGATTTTGGTGGGTGTAAGATAGATAGAAAATCTACATCCGGTACTTGCCAATTTCTTGGAAGTAAGCTGATTTCATGGTTGTCTAAAAAACAAACCTCTATAGCTACTTCCACAATCGAAGCCGAGTATATGGCACTGGAAGTTGTTGTTCTCACCGATCTGGATAAGTCAATGACTAAGGGACTATAATATTATCACCAAAGATGTACCTATCTTTTGTGATAGTAATAGTGCCATAGCTATTACTCGAAACCCAGTTCTCCATACAAGATGCAAGCATGTAGATATCGAGACACCACTTCATCCGAGACCATGTAGAAAAAGGAGATATCGACTTGAGAAGATCTTGACCGACTTTCAAAAGCGAGACATCTTGACAAAACCACCGGGCAGAGAAGAGGTTTAAAGAATTATCTGTAGAATTAGGTTTATTAGATGCTTCATTAATAAATCTCTAATTCTGTTTTTTAATTCTTGTCTCTCACAATTTAGTTTATTATGTCTAGAAAGAATTATCGGACTAGATCTCGAGTCAAAGGACAATCGGGTAGGCGATATCATTGATTTCCTATTTAGGAATCAAGAATCAAGGATTAGTCATATTGACCTTATCCGACATGATAATTGCTTATCTAACATATGGTAAATCGTACTAGGGCACAATAGTCACCTGATTTTCTCAAAAGCAGGATGACTATCTCGCACCCTATCCGATCTACCTAAGCTACTAATAAGTTTTGATGAGTTTGTTTGCAAGAACAGATATATCGATTAGTCTCATAAATATCTTCATTCGTAAAACCTTCATCTTCGTTTTTCCTCAAAATCTTTGGTTTCAAATAAAGTCCTTAAGTTTGTGTATTTCAAGCAATCAGACTTTGTAACTAAACCGAAAATACAGTGTTAAGTTTTAAACATTTGTGGTTTTCAAAAATCGGACTAGGAGAGAGTTTTTGAAAAATATCGTATAAGATTAATTTGACCAAATCTGTTTTCTACCAAGTTCGAAATAGAATACCCGAGTGTTAAGTAAGGCACCTCATTGCTTACGTCTGTATACTAATTACTTCGATAAAGTAAGTTTATTAGTCGTCTAATCCGTAGGATAAACGGTTACTTTTACACAATTCAAGACACGTGAAGGCCACACGCCTGAATTTCAATCATTTTTCTCGCTAAACCGTCGATGTTTTACACGCGCCTCTTAAAATCAACGGTTTAAAATTAAAACTCTGAGATCGTGCCACGTTTTGCATTCCCAAACTTTCCTCTCTCTCCTCTAAGTTTAAAATCTTACCTTCTTCATTAAAAATTTTCACTTTCACATTTCACCTATCAAAATCCTCTGTAAAAATTCCTTTCAAACAAAACTTATTCAAATGGCTTCTTCTTCATCCCAACCCTCTAAACCTCCCACTTATATAACCGCATCCATCTCAAATTTCAAAATGAATACCGAAGCGATTAAGAATAAACTCAAAGCCGAGATGTACGTCGACTTTGAAACCACTCAGACGAGGGAATCCAATAAATATTAAGGCTGTTGGAAGCATCAAGATTACGAGGGTTCTGTTCACTCAAATCCGCATGAAACAGAACAATGGACTTCATAGGCGCAGAATTTCTCGGCAAACGGTGAGTTTTCTCGATAACGGGTTTAGTACTACAGATGAGGGACTAGGTTGGAGTATACTAAAGAGAATGTGGCTAGGATTTTGGATACATCACCGAGGGTGTGAATCCATTAGTATATAAGGAAGAGGAATGGGAACAATCTTTTGATTTGTTCGCGGGATTACGTATAGGGGAACAAGGAGAGATTTGAAAAAGCACATGTTGAGAAGAAAGTATAGGTTGTTAATGACTATAGTGACTAAGTCAATTCCGGGTGATCGAGTTCACATGACGGAGTCACTAAGTCTAGGCTGTGTTGTATGAGGGCTATATTTGATGGTATAAGGGTTGATTGGGTAGAACCGCTGTTTAGGAGGTTGAAGGAAGAGAAGGCGAGGTTGGTATTTAACCCTACCGTTGGTGATTGGGTTCCTCGGTCTGTGAGTCTGTTTAATAAGATCACGATCTTGATGGATGGACCGAATAAGAGGGTCTAGACGAGGGAAGGCAAGAAGAAATTTTCTAAGCAAAAGGGTTTGCTTACAAAGAATGAGAGGTTCGGTGGATTGTCGGATTCGGACGATGAATCGAGATGAGGCACGCACTCCAGAGAATCGAGTTGGCGCACTGGGTGCAGAGGCAGCCACCGAGGTACCAGTAGAGGTACCCGAGCCGAGATCCCAAAGCACTGAGGTAGAGGCACCAGTGCACAACCAAACGAGGAAGCACTGGGGTGGAAAGCAGTGGCTCAACCACTTGAAGGAGGACCAGGAGAAGGCTGGTCAAGGCTGCCGATACGATTGGGGAGTCTTCCTCAACTCCTGCTAGTCTGCTACCGTAAGACGCCGCAACACTTCGTATAGCAGCAGCTGCACAGCCGAGACGGAGGTGCCGAAGATCCCAGCTACGAGCGACCAAGATCTGCCGAGAGGCAAGCCTCTCCAGTACATCCTCCAACATCTCATCTTCGAAAAATCCCCCACCCACCTAGGCAATGAAGAAGTATCCAAGGCTGGTACTTCGAGCCTCAAACAGCCTACTCCCGATATTATCCAAATACAAACACCTCCTACCTCATCTCCCTTACCCCAAATACCTCCCACCTCATCTCCCACATCTGATATCCCTCCCACCTCCACTCAAACTTTCGATTTTCTTGACTTGCTCTCCACCAAATATCCCACTCCCTCACCCCAAATCACCCAATACACACTCCCGGACCGGATGGATCTCGTAGGAAGCTTCGAGCTCTCCCTACGATCAGATGCCAAAAGAAGATTAGCCGAGTTAATTCTGAACTTCGCTTTAACCTCGAAGTAATGAAGGAATTCATTAAGATCTCGGCTGGTCCATTATCTCGCGGATCGGTTATCTCGGAGGAGATGAGTCTATTCTACCGATGAAGTAGGTGGGACAATTTCATCACCCGGGAGAAGGTTATTCTCGAGTCTGCTGGAATCTCATCCTTATCGGTCATCCTATCGAGGAGCAGCTCCCGAATTTCCTACGGCCGCCTTGGCTTGTCTCGAAACCTTACCATCGTCCCTCCCAAAGAGCCCATGATCCACCTTCTCTTCAATTCTCGAATCACCGGAGAAGAAGGTAGAGGATAAGTTCACTCCGATGCTCACGATGAAGACCGCAGACATCGTAGATTCTCGCCAGTGTAACTATGGAAGACATGCTAAAAGCATCTCGAGGTAAACCTTCTATCTTCTATTTCAAATACTGTTAAAATGGTTGTCAAAGAAGAGCTGGAAGAAGTGAAGAAGGAGGTTGGAGAGTTGAAAATCCAGACCAGCCGACAATCAATCGCTGGCCGATGAGATCCTCCTTAATCAATCCTCGCCTTCCAACTATTTTATCATATCAAGGAGCAGCTTGCTATGCTACTTGATGATGTTAAAAAGGGGAAGATGTGGAGATCGTGAAAGTCGAGCTTAACCAGATCAAACTTTCAGCCAACCCAATCGGATGAGCTCATTGCCTTAAAACTTAGAATAGATCAGTTGAGGAAGCAATCAGTAAGATGAGCCGGCCGTAAAGAAAGAAGCCGAGCTGAAATCAAAGATACATGGCTAAGATCGTAGAGAGGAAGGAGGAGGCTAGAGCCAAAGCTGAAGCCGAGAAGGGAAAGGGGAAAGAGCTGGTGGTGGTGGAGAAAGAGAAGGAAAAGGAGACAGAGAAGGTCGTGGCCGCCTATCGTGCAGAGCCTCGATGTCCAAAGTCTTTGGAAAGAGACCACTTTGGAAAAATCAGCCGAGCGGCTTAGGATAGAGGCGTAAAGGGACCGACGGATCAAGGCCGAAAAGGTTTATTATGGCCGGAGCGAAGCCGAGAAGGAAGATTAAGTCGGCAAAGGAGGCTGGCCGCATTTTTGATAAGTCCCGGAAGAAGTGGGTTGTCCCATCGGTCGGAGGAGGAGCAGAGGAGGCAGCTTGGATCGGACTGTAGAAAGGACCGATGCTCCTCGAAAATGATTGCACATCCATCGTGGGCAGCCGAGTACATGAAGTACGAAGCCAAGTGGACCTTCTTCTCGGTATATATGCAAAGGAGTTGGAGCATCATCGACAATGAGACGATCGATTGGCATGATTGGATGGAGAAGGAAAATCCAAGTTTGTACCAAAAACTTCTTGATGAAGGAGATGAATGGTACAACGTGGATTTGGTTGCTCAGACTACTCATCCATTCCAATAAAATTGAATGATGATGGCTCGATTGACAAGGAATGGATCGAGGTCAACTATCAACTATGGTATAAATCAAATGAAGTTGGTGATCCAAAGGAAATTGGCCGAAATGAGAACGCGAATATTTGATTGGATGCAACTTCCAGAGAAAGACAGATGGATGATTAGATAAGCTTAAATTTTCTTATCTTTTATCTTCTTATATGTTCCATATGTAAATTTGTAAATCATTTGAATATGAATGAGATGACTGGTTCTTATCTCTGCTTTACTTGTGTGTTTTAAAAGTTTTCTTTATTGTTTTAAGAAACCTTAAAATTTTTCTAAGTATAAACCATCTCGAGAAAATTTATCATCTCGCACTCAATATTTGCAAAATTTTTCTTAAGTCTAAAATTTTTTTAAGACTTAAATTTTTCTTTTGAAAAATTTCTTATGACTAAAGAATTTTTACTTCAAAACTTTCTCGAGTGTGCATTAAAATGCTTTAATCGAATTGATAGTGTGAATGTATTCTAACTTGCTTATCGATTGTCTTGAATAACTTTGACTAACATCACCGTGAGTATGTTTCTTTTATAGTTTTAACATCATCAAAAAGGGGGAAATTGTTAGATCAAGTAGAGTTTTGATGAGTTAAAAGGAACAATCCAGATGAGCAGACAATGTTGATAAAATGTCGAGATCGTAGTTCGATCTAAGTTTCGATCGTGATCGGGTCAAGAGCGATTAAGTTAGGCTGGAGATCAAAGTTTACAAGTCATTTGGAGACAAGCTCAAATCTAGTCATCTGCAGGAGACGATCATAAAGAGCTCGGGACGAGGTCAAGACAAGCCGAGTAGAATAAGAAAGGCGAGTCTTCACCAAGTCACCGTAGACGAGTAGAAGAAATCAGCTAAGGTCAAGAGTAGTTTTCAAGAATAAGTTTGTTGAGTAGCCTTCCGGTTTGTTAGAACTGACTAACAAACTAACTGTCTTTTCGAGACTTATAAATAGGACTAGATTTTATTTTTTCAACACACTTATGTAAATCTGATTTTTCACACTATTCACTATTGAATTCACAAAGTATTTTCAAAAGAAGTTTCAAATATTTTCTAAGTGTTTATAGAACACTTCACTTCACATCTTCAAAAACACTTCTTATTCTAGAGTTAGATTTTAGAAGGTTGGTTAGCATTGTTAAAGAGTTGAAGATCAAATTGTAAGTTGTAAAGATTGTAAGTAAGTAAGCGGTAGTGAAGACCCTTCTTCAAAGTTTGGAGAAGGAGAGTGGATGTAGGATTGTTATAATCCGAACCACTATAAATCCTGGTGTTATTTATCGCTTTCTTCTAATTTTTGTTCAAGTTACAATTTGTTATTTGAGATTAAATTTCAGAATCTTAGCTAAAATCAATATCATCATTGCTTTTGATCTTGTTAAAAGTTGAGTTTAAAATTGATTTCCTTTGTGCTTAATCTGATTCTTTGAATTAATTTTGGTAAGATTCGAGAAAAATCTACAAAATCTATTCAAACCCCCTTTCTAGATTTTGTTCTAGAAGGCTATCTTAAGGTTTTAATCAACTCAACATTCAGTGGACCAACAGACTTCGGCCCCGACCCTATTTTCGTTTGTCTTATTCGTCTCTTCATTCTAAGTGTATTGGTACTCTCGGTTTGGCAAAATTCCACCAATTTACCTGAAAAATGGACGAAACACATCAAATACTCATCAAGTAATACTTTTAGGCAAAGAAGTGATACTCTACACATTTATGCTCAAAATCCAACACTTTGATCACTTTTTGCACTCAAATAAGCCCTAAAAACATGCATCAATTCACTCCAATCAAACGGTTAAGAAACTCTTGTTCCATTTTCTCCCTATCGATTGAACCGGCATTCGTGTCAATGTAACAGCTTAAATGCATTTCCCTTTAGCGAGCGCACAAATTGCTTCACTAGGTGATCTCTATAAGTCCCAGCATCGTTGCAAATCTCTACAAAGTGAGCAACATGTTGCTTTGGGTTACCCTTGCCGTCGAATTATTGGAACTTGGGAGGTTGATAGCCTATCGGCATCTTCGTGTTATCGATCCTCTTTGTATAGGGCTTGGTGTAGATGAAGGATGACTTTGAGCTTTCCTTGAATTTATCCTTGATTGTACCAAGTACTATCTCCCTTATTTGATCGACGTGGATTAAGCCATTAGAAGGACCGTGCTTTGTGACTGGATCTTCCTCCATTAGCTATTGCCCACCGATGTTTCGGCCACATCGTGCTCTTCCACTTGCTTTTCTTTAGCACGACTCGCCTCGCCGCTATCAACATTGCTCATAAGCTTAACGATCTGAGCATCTTGTTCTTGGACGTGCCGCGAAAGTCCTTCAATGGCTTTAATTAGGCTTGCTAACTGTTCTTCGATAGTCGTTGCATTTGTCATCATTGCTGCGGCTATGCTAGAAGCTGACGATGAGCTTGAAGTGGAACGAGGAGTGAAACTTGCAGAGTTGTCCTCCTCGTTTGCAATGTCTTATGGTACTTCCTCCATGGTAGCATTGGGAGAAGAATTGAGTGGTTGTGAATCTCTTGACATACTTCTCGTGATAGCGTTCACGGTTTCGAGAATCCATAACTAAGTGTCCAGCAGCGGTCCTACCGAGCTTGATCTTGAGAGGTGTCATAGTAGCGATTCTACCGAGCTTGATCTTGAGGGGTGTCATTTCGGTAGCTTTGAATCTTTTGAAGAGAAGAGATGAGAGGTAGGATGGTCCCACCGTGCTAAAATTTGTAAACACAAATTTTTGTATTTAAAAAATAAATAACGAAAAATGGAATTACAAAAATAATTTAATTTAAATCAAACGATTGTTTGGGTTCAATCTCTAGAAATTCCTTTGATTCTCTCTTCATGGTTGATTTTGACTTGTCGTCGGGGTTGAAACTATTGTTGATGAACTTTGGAGGAGAAAACACCGATCGGAGGGGCTTAGCACGTTGATCTCGGATCAAACGTCGTCTTTGACGAAGAACTTGAAGAATTCTGCAGAGAAACATCAATCGGAGGGGCTTAGCACCTTGATCTCGGATTGAACGCCGCTCTTGATGAAGAACCCGAAGAACTCCTTGAATTGCCGGACTTGATCTGCAAAGCTCGAAGTTCGGTGTGTTTCAATGCTTTCCGTGTGCTTCGTGTGTTTCGTGTGTCTGGAATGACCGAAATGAGACCCTATTTGTAGATGATGAAAACCCTAGGTTTAACGGGCCTGGCCTGTTGAACCCGGGAATATTCTGGCATCTTTAGATTTATGCTTCCATGATTTGATTTGTTGGGCTTTAGAGGCCTGATTTAATTTATCGGGCTTTAGACGCCCAATTCAGTTTATTGGACTTTAGAGGCCCAACTTGATTTATTAGGCTTTAGAGGCCCAACTTGATTTATTAGGCTTTAGAGGCCCAATATTGTTTATTGGACTTTAGAGGCCCAATTCAGCTTTATTGGACTTTAGAGGCCCAATTATTGGACTTTAGATGCCCAATTTGATTTATTAGGCTTTAGAGGCCCAATATAACTTATTGGACTTTAGAGGTCCAATTTAATTTATTAGACTCTAAAGGCCCAATTTTATTTAATGGGCTTAGAAGCCCAAATTGATTTATTAGGACTCAATACTTGGATTGGGCCTAGTAGACCAATTAAATTATCAATTATTTATTATATTAGAAATTATATGTATTTAAATTCTTAATAAATAATAAATTTAATTGATATTTAATATGTAATTTTCACGTGTCGTTTCTTGATTCGACAATTAAATTTTGCTTGCTTACAAGGTCATCTCGAGGAAATAAATTTTGAATCAAATTTCGGGATGATTTTGATGATGAGTGTGATGAATTTTGTAATGGACTAATGTGTAATTGTTTATGGACTTATTAATTATGATAGTTTATGAAGTCTACATTAATTTTTTATCTTCTTTTATAGTATATATTTATTAATAGAATTTTTCTACGGTCACCGGTTGTTCACCCACCGACTTTAGGAATCCAATTAAAATTTGACACCTCATTTAACATTGTCATTAGCGATCTATCTTCGCAAAAAAAAAAATTATTAATTTTTTAAAAAATATATAAAATTACTTAAACATCTATTTTTTATTTTTTTAGAAATACAAGTTTACAAATTTAACATTTTGTACTAATTTATGACAATCAATCATCAATGAACTAAAACCTTGTATTGCTAGAGAAATGAATATGTTTGTGTTGGTCCCGATTAGTTGAGTTGATTATGAAGCTTTGAGTTAACCTTCTAGGACAAAATCTAGAAGGGGGTTGAATAGATTTTGTAGATTTTTCAAATCTTTCAAAACTAATTCAAAGTACCAGATGTACACGGCGGAAATTTAAGATTAGACTCAACTTTAATAAGATCAAAAGCAAACCGATATTCAGATTTTAACTTTGATTACGGAATTAATCTTTTGAACAATAAAATAGAAAATGAGCAGAGATAAGAAAATAAAGCGATAAAGAACACGAGATTTTATAGTGGTTCGGATTAGAACAATCTACATCCACTCTCCTTCTCCAACTTGAAGAAGGGTCTCCACTATCTCGCTTCCTTACTTTACAATCTTACAACTTACAACTTGATCTTCAACTCTTCAAACCGCTAACCAAACTTATGAAATCTAACTCTAAGAAAAGAAATGTATTTGAAGATGTGCAATGAAGTGTTCTACAAACACTTAGAAAATTCTATGAAGAAATCTTGGAAAACAATTTTTATCTTTTTGAAAACTTGTGATTTGAGAGAATAAAGTTACGAAAAAATAACTTGTGAATTCTGTGTATTCTCGTATACAATGTATGCTTAATGAAATGCCTAGACCTATTTATAAGTCCGAAAAGACAGTTAGTTTGTTAGTCGGTTCTAACAAACTGAAAATCGCTTTAACAAACTTAAAATTGAAAAGCTGTTCTAGACCTCGGCTGATTTTACTCCACTCGTCTGCGGTGACTTGGTGAAGACTCGCCTTTCTTATTCTACTCGGCTTGTCTTGACCTCGTCTGAGCTCTTCATGTTTGTCTCCTGCAGATGACTAGACTCAAGCTCATCTTGAGACGACTTGTACTCTTCCGGACCTCGGTGACTAGATTGGTTCTCAACCCCGTCGATCGGCTTTGCTTGTGGTCTCAATCTCGGTTGTTCTCGGATCGTCCTATCATCTGAGCCGCTTCTCTTAACTCATCAAAACTTCTTGATCCAACGGTTTGTGAGCATGTATTGTATATGAAGTTGTTTTCTTTTTCCAAGACTTCCTCTAATTATAATGATTGTTGGTCGGATGTTTGTAACTTGCATGGCTCACTATTATCATGTTCGGCGTAGTTCTTTTCCTACTCTTCTCTCTCTATTCCCTCTTCTCGTAACAATCCCACTCTTCATATCCTTTATCATGGAGATATTATGAAGATACGATTTATCTATTTTGGGCCTTAATTTTCTCTTAGTTGGTTACTTCTTTCTTATTTGTTTTCTTCCTCTAAAGGGTGGAGAAATGATAGACCAAGTCAAGAAAATATTCTAACTCCCTTTCCCATATTTCCCTTAGGGCCTCGACCAATCTACTTTTCTGGGTAATTAGCCCTAGTTATCCCACTAGGATGGGCCTTTACTAATCCTACTAGGGCTTGGAGCAAGGGCCCCCAACCTGGGCTTTAATATCGCTACATATGAGCTAGGCCTAATTGGGCTGGATATTATTTGTCGTATCACCCGTATTTAGACGTTCATATTTATTCGAATATATTGGTATTTTAGTGTTTTTGTTGATCTATGTTGTTGTTTTTGTTAAAGTAGCTTGTGTTTTTATTGTTATTTTGGGATATAGATTTGTGCTTGTTTTGTTGCATGTTGTTAAATGTAATGCTCTATTTTTCTCCCCTTTATTTTTTTTTTTGTTTTATTCTATTTTTGTTCTATTGTGGGTAGTAACACATTTTGTTTCATTTAGTAACATAGTTTTGTTATTTTAGTAACACCTTTTGCTATGTAATGTGATGTTTTTGGCCTTTGTGTTTGTATATGTTTAGTAACACAATGTTATTTTATCCTGTATTGGATTTTATTATGTTTCCTTTGTGTGTGCTTTATTTCTATTATTTTTGTCATTTTTTGGTGGTTTTGTCTTTGTTGTTTTTATCATGTTTTGTGTCTATATATGTAGTAACACAATTTATTTGTTTTTAATAACACAAATGTTTGTTTGCAATAACATACTTTCTTTTGTTTGTTGATGTAACAACGTATATTAGATGGCTCTCAAAAGGTTTAAGGATCTGGTTCCAAAGAGGCCAACAAAGAAGCAACAGAATAAATCGAAACCATAGATAAAGGGCACGAGGTGATTAAGTTGGACGTCGAGGGCAAGCGAGACAAAGAGACAAAAGGGACGGTAACATCCCGTCACAACAAAACATGTTTTGTTCTTTATTTATTTATTTATTTATTTCTTCACAACAAAACAAGTGTCTTACTATTTTTGTCATTCTTTTTTATTTTTCGGGGACTATACTCCTCACGACGGGCCTCTTTGCCATTGTTGAGCTCATTAATTCTCTAAATAACGCCCGGAGGGAGGCTGCTAAAGTGTGGGGATTGGCGGTCTTTAGCAACTGAAATTGTCTAAGCTTGGGGGTTATCCTAAGCTGAGATAACTTTTTGAGAATTTTAATTCATGCACTGGCGGCTATCTATTATTCGTGGTTGTAGCTTTGTTATCACCCGGGTGATGTGCACGATATTCTCATGCTCCCCAAGAATGAATGGTGCGATGTTGTTTGCTACAACCATGTGGAAGAGAACTTTCTACTTGACAAGTTTTTCAAGCAATATGATATTAAGTCAACTTTTAAGTTGAGTGAGTTGACTAATGTCTTTAAATGTCACCCGATGGACGGTAGTGAGGATTTTAAGTGTCTTTTTGTATTTTATTTGCAAGTCTTCTTTTTGCACCATCTGCAAATTATTTGGTTTGCTTTGTTGGCTTGTAAAGGTTGAGGATATTTTGAAACTTGATTGGTGTTCTTATATTTTTAAAAAAGCGTGTGAGAGTGTCGATGCGGCGAAGAAAAATTCACCACATAATGTGACAGTTCTCTTTTTATTTTACAAATTGCATATCTTCATAGGATACGGTGGCATGTGTTCGTATGTCAAGAAGTATTTACTGTGATATGGCATTGGAGCAGCGATAATGTCCACACTCGGTGCAAGCAAGCGTCGGACAATGGCTTTTATGGCGATGGAGATATGATGGTGGATGAGTACCTGTAGCATCCAAATGTTTATCCTGGGTTGTTAATGTTGGTTCAGAATGCCGGTTTGTGGGAGTGCTAAGGTATTATATTGTTTTTGTATTTTTAATTTCTTATTGACAAAAAATAATATGTATTAGTATAGAATAATAACATATTTATGTTCTTATAGTAACACTTAGTTTTTTTAAAGGGATATGAAGGTGTGCATGAGTGTTTTGACGAGAATGTTGTCACGAATGTTGGTACATTCGAAGTACAACACGAGACAAAAATAAATACGAAACACACAATAGAAGTCTTAAACACTTTGCAAGATGGATATCAAAATTTTGTATAGACTATGAATAAGTCTATACCGCTAATTGTGAAATATCACTAAAATTATTAAGTGATAGTGATAAAATCAGTGAAAGCATAAGTTACACCGTGAATAGATCTGTGTATCTAGTGAAAAGGTGTTAATCAACTAACCTATCACCTAATACAATTTAAGATCAAAATGTTGAGTGAAATATTGGAACATTCACCAACGGAAGCACCAACTATGAAACGTACAATAAATTCTACAATCTATGCCAATAGACTATGCTAGATTGTGTTTTCCTCAATTTCAAGTTTTATCTTCATAGGAGCCGTGTATTTATAGATATTACGTGATTGTAGAATTCCAAGTAAGCGGTATTACGACCCAATCAAGTATATCGAACCCAAGGGAAAAAGTATGCAATGAGGCCATAGGAATACAAGTTATTGGTGACTATTGTTGCAAGATGGGTTTTGGCACTAAAAACTACAACACAATTGCAAGAATTAAAATCAAATAACTAGCAAGAAAATGATCGAACACCTAATATGCAAAAATAAATAACTTGGTTTCAATGGGGATTGGGGTGCTAGGGATAATATCCATCAAGGAATCAATGATCAACAAACTATGATTGAATCAAATTGCAAATTAATCAAGTTAGAAAGCATAAAACCATCATGCAATTAATCACTCCATTAACTACACAATGCCTAATGTGAGTATCCTTAGTACTTCTAATCTCTCAATTAAGAAGCACCCAATTCATACATTCGTACCGCGATTATAACCCGATTAATCCCGGATCACATTAACTCAACTCTCGCTTATTGCTAGGGTGATTAAACATTAGTCTAAAGAGATAATTTTGCATGAAACACAATGAGAATCACAATTAGGAAGCAATCTAACTCAATTGATCAACAATCATAGCATAAGACAATCACATCATCCCCAATTTCAATTATCCCAAGCACAAGATGATTAGTCCATGGTGCTAAGAGCAAAACCCAAGGGTAGAAAATCTAAGTAAGCAATTAAGAAACTAATCAACACAAATAATGAATTAAAAGGAATTAAGTGGAAGAACATCACTAATTGGCTTCAATGATCAAAAATAAGAATGCTTGAGTCTTCGAATATCTTCAATTACAATCTCCTCCTCTTCAATTACAACTTGAAAATGAAAATCTAATGGATCAAATCACTAATCTAAGGTACAAATGCTAAAAATCAATCTATATCTAAGAATCTAATCCAATTACAAGGAGAATTAAGCTATGGAATGAGAATTTCGCCCAAAAAGCTGTAAAATAACCGCTCTAATCTAAGCTAGGAAGAATATGCTCTATTTTCCGCTCAAAATGGCTTAAATACAAATTTTTCGATTTTGGCCATCCCTCGACTCGAGGTTGGGGCCCTCGAGTCGAGGCCTCTAAGTCGCTAACACGTTTTTGCAAATTCACCTCCAGCCACGAGTCAAGCTCCAGCCCTCGACTCGAGGGATCTCTCTTCGCCTGTCCCTCGACTCGAGGCTCATCCCTCGAGTCGAGGCTTCTTCAAAAATTTGAATTTCACCTCATTGCCTTCACCCTCGGGTCGAGGCCCCTGGACCTTGACCAGAGGTCGAGTCCAGGAATTTTCTCGACTCGGGCTCCGCCTCGACCCCGTTTTTACCCGTCTCAATCGTCTCTTCATCCTAAGAATACCGGTACTCTCGGTTTGGCCAAATTACACCGATTTACCTGTAAATGGGACGAAAAACATCAAATATCTTACAAGTAATATTTTTTAGGAAAAGTAGTAATACTCTACACATTTAGGCACAAAATCTAACACTTTTGATCACTTTTTGCACTAAAATACACCCTAAAAACATGCATCAATTCACTCCAATCATAATACCCCCAAACATGAAGTGTTGCTCGTCCTCGAGCAACATAGCAAATAAGCACAAAGAGTGAATTGATTGCAATTATGTCTCATGGCATCATAGAAGAAATATAAGACAATCGAACTCATCAATTAACTCAAGTATCAATGCAAACTATCCACTAGCAATCATGATGAATCATGCTCAAACAAATGCAACTTCAAACACTCAAATCATTGCTCCTTCCATGGAGTGTTTCACTCTTCACTCAAGTGTATCAAAGTTAAATGCACTCAATCATCAAATTCACAAACATGCACACCATAAGCTTGCCAAAGGACTCAATCTCAATCAAAACCATTTATGTTCAATTAAGAATCAAAGAGGTCTTTCATCAAGGTTGTAATGTAAGCTCTTTGGAATGGGTGGAATGTTTTAGAGTAAGAGTGATCTGATATAGTAGAGACTTGAATGATAGCTAAGCAATACAATACACATCTCTTCAATCTTCATTAATCAACTCTTCCTTATGCACTTCAAAGTTCACACACCACCATTCACTTGAGCTTTCTTTCTTTTAAGCTCTCAAATTGAATTTTTCTTCATCATGATCACATTTTTTTCACAATTCAATTTTTTTCACAACCTTTCTTTTCTCAAGAATCATCACTTAGCTAATCATCTTTCCACCACACATTGCATGCAATTCACCATCTATAGCCAGCAATCAAGCTCTACTAAGCATAGGACAACAAGGCTCATAAAAATAGGCAAATTGATTTCAATTTCACTTGGCTTGCCAAAGAATAAGGATACTAGGCTTAAAATGGCTCACTAAGGAAGTCATATGTTTTTGGTGGGGAAAAATTTGGCAAAGTGACTTATCAATTCAAACATGGCCTCTTATCACATTCATGACATCACACAAAGATCAATCTCAACAAGTCCAAGGGCAAGTTCTAGCACACAAGTCTATGAATGATGCACTCATAAAGAAATCATATCAATCGTATAAGATGTAAGATTATAAAGGCACAAAGCTCACAGGCTTAAATTGAGCAATGAACCAATCATCTTCAATCACATTCATCTTCACATAATTATCAATCATGCTAGCTTCAAGCCACATATCAACTCATGGTCATATCAAAGTTCAATATATCTTTCAAATCAAGCACAAGTGCACATGTACATAATCTCAAGCACACTCACCATGTCAACAATGATACTAAAAGATATGCAATAAATCCACAATAAAGCTCAAGATAAATCTAGCCCAAACATATATAAGGAATCCAAGGGATCAATAGAGTATAATCATCAAAAGACAATAAGCTCAATAAGATCAAAACACATCATAATCATCATCCATACAAATCATCATAACAATCATCATCAAATCCAAAGTATCAAGTACAATCCAATTAACCACAAATCATCAAATCAATATAACCACTCCAGAGGAATAAAAAGAGAGCTAAAGGAACTAGAGGATAGGGATAGGGAATAGGGAGTCGCCCTAATAATCGGACGGCGGCGGAGGAGGAGGGTAGTGACCCGGCACGAAATTCCACGAGCTCATCTGCTGGAGGAGTGCGTACATATCATCTTTGAGTCTTGAGAGACTCTTCCTACATCCTCCTCGCCTCCTCGTTGAACCGACGGGACTCCTCCATCATGCGGTAGCACTCATCCTGCCTAGTCGGACACTCGAGCCTGCATGCTCGACTGTCACCCCAAATCTCTTCGATGAGGTCCACTGTCTTTGCGAATAGCTGCCGGCCTCAAACTCCCTACTACGCATCTTGTCCTGCCGGTAATAATTGATCTCGGCGTGAAGTCCTTATCCATCTACACCGGTTCCTCGGCTGTTCCTCTTGACTTCCTCTTCTTCATCCCGGCATCTGCATCCGCAGCCTCCTCCTCGGAACTGCAGACCCGAGATCCGAGATCCACCCTGCCGCTCATCATCATCCTCATTCGGGGCACTCCATGCTCTTGGGTGTAGGCGTCAATCGCCTCGGTATATCTCTGTGACCACATCCGGAGGTTGATGTTCATAAATCTTAGAGCACCGAACACTATCGTCAACCTCTTATTAGGAAGAGGGAATCGCCCACCGAGGTGCTTCTGAAAGCACCAAGTCCTACCAATGAGGTCGAGAGTCTTCATACGCCTCATGGTATCGGTCGTCAAATCTGGGCCCTCGAGTGCTCGCAGTTATGTGTAGGAATGCCCACGTGGTCGGCAATAAGAGTGATCAAACCTCCAAAACGTATCTTCTTGAATTTATTGCTCGTCACCCTCTCGAATAGATAGCAAAGGTAGGCCGCAACATTAAAAGCAGACTCCGTGGAGGAAACACCAAAGCACATACAACTCCTCGAGACACCACGGCTCTTCCATCGTATCTAGCAAATATTGTGCTAGAGAGGATCTTCTCAAGATACCTCATGACTGGGTTCCATCCTCGTGCTCTTAGACTTTCCCGGCACAAACCGAGGCCGCTCCGTGCCTCCCCGAATCTCGAGATCCTCCTCCAAAACTTTTTAGCAT
Organism: Paraleonurus japonicus; assembly: GCA_030762865.1. Taxonomy (NCBI): domain Eukaryota; kingdom Viridiplantae; phylum Streptophyta; class Magnoliopsida; order Lamiales; family Lamiaceae; genus Paraleonurus; species Paraleonurus japonicus. Next base: position 27,961,173 of record CM061060.1, read on the forward strand.
TGTACTCTCTCCGAATATGAAGCATTGAGCCATCTGGATCTGCCGGTGCACCGATGATCTCATTGATCTCGTTCCTTTGTAAAGGTGTACTCGTTGCCAAGCTACTCAAATGTGATCGCCCGAGGAAACTTCGCCTTCCTAGCCTTGTCAAACTTCACCGTGCAGAGGAACTCGAGAGTGAGCCCTAAGTAGGTCCGCGGCCTCTTAGTCAAGAAGCCGGACATGCCAATCTGATCGAATAGTCCGGGATGTCCTTTTCAATACCCATGGAGACCATACGGTTATGGTCGACAAGTGAGTCTTCACCACCTTGATATAGATCTCCGCGTATAGAATAATGTGCTTCCTCCATTTATAATCATCCCATTGAATTCCTAATTGAGCCGGCATCTTCGTGCAAATCGAATGGCTTGGTCTCTCTTCCGAAATTCCTCATCGTAAAAATTATGGCCATCTACCCTCGAAATATCTTTCCTGCAAAATTTCTCAAGGTAACAATTAGCAACCAAAAATAGCAATACGAGCAAAAATATGATATCAATTAAGCACATGAACGAGTCAAGAGTCACAACTCATATCACAAATCATAAACACAAACAATTCCTAGTGAATAAGCAATAATCTCAAACAATTGGTCAAATGTCACAACTCAAGCAATAGGCAATAGAAGTGCTCAAGAAATCCCACAAATATGCATACTCAACTAAATGGCCAAAAAATCAACACAACCAATAGTCTCACAAAATTATGCAATTATGCTCACACAAATATCCAACAATAACATGGCCATCTATCAAGTAATTAATCCAATTATGCTCACTAATACGCACTTCTATCATCAATTATACAACATTTGACCAAAATGACCTACCTAATCTCACTAGGAATTTTCACAAAATTAGACAAATTCAATTCCAAGGCCAAAATTCACAAAGGCAATAAGCAACATATCGCAACTAGCCCTAACATGCCTTCTAATTCATCAAACAATTCAAATCATCCATCCAAAAGGCTTAAAATTCGTCCACAATACAATGCACATATGGTGTTTGTAAAAATGCCCAAATGAAATTTCCAAACAAATGCAAATTGGCACAACCGAGGCTGCTCTGGTGCCCCGAATCTGAGATCCTCCTCCAAAACTTTTTAGCATTGTACTCTCTCCGAATATGAAGCATTGAGCCATCTGGATCTGTCGGTGCACCGATGATCTCATTGATCTCGTTCATCAGTAAAGGTGTACTCGTTGCCAAGCTACTCAAATGTGATCGCCCGAGGAAACTTCGCCTTCCTAGCCTTGTCAAACTTCACCGTGCAGAGGAACTCGAGAGTGAGCCCTAAGTAGGTCCGCGGCCTCTTAGTCAAGAAGCCGGACATGCCAATCTGATCGAATAGTGCCTGGGATGTCCTTTTCAATACCCATGGAGACCATACAGCTTATGGTCGACAAGGCGGGTCTTCACCACCTTGATATAGATCTCCGCGCATGAATAATGTGCTTCCTCCATTTATAATCATCCCATTGAATTCCTAATTGAGCTGGCATCTTCTCTGCAAATCGAATGGCTTGGTCTCTCTTCCGAAATTCCTCATCGGAAAAATTATGGCCATCTACCCCTCGAAATATCTTTCCCGCAAAATTTCCCAAGGCAACAATTAGCAACCAAAAATAGCAATACGAGCAAAAATATGATATCAATTAAGCACATGAACGAGTCAAGAGTCACAACTCATATCACAAATCATAAACACAAACAATTCCTAGTGAATAAGCAATAATCTCAAACAATTGGTCAAATGTCACAACTCAAGCAATAGGCAATAGAAGTGCTCAAGAAATCCCACAAATATGCATACTCAACTAAATGGCCAAAAAAATCAACACAACCAATAGTCTCACAAAAATTATGCAATTATGCTCACACAAATATCCAACAATAACATGGCCATCTATCAAGTAATTAATCCAATTATGCTCACTAATACGCACTTCTATCATCAATTATACAACATTTGACCAAAATGACCTACCTAATCTCACTAGGAATTTTCACAAAATTAGACAAATTCAATTCCAAGGCCAAAATTCACAAAGGCAATAAGCAACATATCGCAACAGTCCTAACATGCCTTCTAATTCATCAAACAATTCAAATCATCCATCCAAAAGGCTTAAAATTGGCCCACAATACAATGCACATATGGTGTTTGTAAAAATGCCCAAATGAAATTTCCAAACAAATGCAAATTGGCACAAACCGAGGCTGCTCTGGTGCCCCGAATCTGAGATCCTCCTCCAAAACATTTTAGCATTGTACTCTCTCCGAATATGAAGCATTGAGCCATCTGGATCTGTCGGTGCACCGATGATCTCATTGATCTCGTTCACCGTAAAGGTGTACTCGTTGCCAAGCTACTCAAATGTGATCGCCCGAGGAAACTTCGCCTTCCTAGCCTTGTCAAACTTCACCGTGCAGAGGAACTCGAGAGTGAGCCCTAAGTAGGTCCGCGGCCTCTTAGTCAAGAAGCCGGACATGCCAATCTGATCGAATAGTGCCGGGATGTCCTTTTCAATACCCATGGAGACCATACGATTATGGTCGACAAGGCGGGTCTTCACCACCTTGATATAGATCTCCGCGTATTGAATAATGTGCTTCCTCCATTTATAATCATCCCATTGAATTCCTAATTGAGCTGGCATCTTCAGGCAAATCGAATGGCTTGGTCTCTCTTCCGAAATTCCTCATCGAAAAATTATGGCCATCTACCCCTCGAAATATCTTTCCTGCAAAATTTCCCAAGGCAACAATTAGCAACCAAAAATAGCAATACGAGCAAAATTATGATATCAATTAAGCACATGAACGAGTCAAGAGTCACAACTCATATCACAAATCATAAACACAAACAATTCCTAGTGAATAAGCAATAATCTCAAACAATTGGTCAAATGTCACAACTCAAGCAATAGGCAATAGAAGTGCTCAAGAAATCCCACAAATATGCATACTCAACTAAATGGCCAAAAATCAACACAACCAATAGTCTCACAAAAATTATGCAATTATGCTCACACAAATATCCAACAATAACATAGCCATCTATCAAGTAATTAATCCAATTATGCTCACTAATACGCACTTCTATCATCAATTATACAACATTTGACCAAAATGACCTACCTAATCTCACTAGGAATTTTCACAAAATTAGACAAATTCAATTCCAAGGCCAAAATTCACAAAGGCAATAAGCAACATATTGCAACAAGTTCTAACATGCCTTCTAATTCATCAAACAATTCAAATCATCCATCCAAAAGGCTTAAAATTCGTCCACAATACAATGCACATATGGTGTTTGTAAAAATGCCCAAATGAAATTTCCAAACAAATGCAAATTGGCACAACCGAGGCCGCTCTCGTGCCCCGAATCTGAGATCCTCCCCAAAACTTTTTAGCATTGTACTCTCTCCGAATATGAAGCATTGAGCCATCTGGATCTGTCGGTGCACCGATGATCTCATTGATCTCGTTCACCGTAAAGGTGTACTCGTTGCCAAGCTACTCAAATGTGATCGCCCGAGGAAACTTCGCCTTCCTAGCCTTGTCAAACTTCACCGTGCAGAGGAACTCGAGAGTGAGCCCTAAGTAGGTCCGCGGCCTCTTAGTCAAGAAGCCGGACATGCCAATCTGATCGAATAGTCCTGGGATGTCCTTTTCAATACCCATGGAGACCATACGGTTATGGTCGACAAGGCGGGTCTTCACCACCTTGATATAGATCTCCGCGTGCACAATAATGTGCTTCCTCCATTTATAATCATCCCATTGAATTCCTAATTGAGCTGGCATCTTCGCAAATCGAATGGCTTGGTCTCTCTTCCGAAATTCCTCATCGGAAAAATTATGGCCATCTACCCTCGAAATATCTTTCCCGCAAAATTTCCCAAGGCAACAATTAGCAACCAAAAATAGCAATACGAGCAAAAATATGATATCAATTAAGCACATGAACGAGTCAAGAGTCACAACTCATATCACAAATCATAAACACAAACAATTCCTAGTGAATAAGCAATAATCTCAAACAATTGGTCAAATGTCACAACTCAAGCAATAGGCAATAGAAGTGCTCAAGAAATCCCACAAATATGCATACTCAACTAAATGGCCAAAAAAATCAACACAACCAATAGTCTCACAAAAATTATGCAATTATGCTCACACAAATATCCAACAATAACATGGCCATCTATCAAGTAATTAATCCAATTATGCTCACTAATACGCACTTCTATCATCAATTATACAACATTTGACCAAAATGACCTACCTAATCTCACTAGGAATTTTCACAAAATTAGACAAATTCAATTCCAAGGCCAAAATTCACAAAGGCAATAAGCAACATATCGCAACAGTCCTAACATGCCTTCTAATTCATCAAACAATTCAAATCATCCATCCAAAAGGCTTAAAATTGCCACAATACAATGCACATATGGTGTTTGTAAAAATGCCCAAATGAAATTTCCAAACAAATGCAAATTGGCACAAACCGAGGCTGCTCTGGTGCCCCGAATCGAGATCCTCCTCCAAAACTTTTTAGCATTGTACTCTCTCCGAATATGAAGCATTGAGCCATCTGGATCTGTCGGTGCACCGATGATCTCATTGATCTCGTTCACCGTAAAGGTGTACTCGTTGCCAAGCTACTCAAATGTGATCGCCCGAGGAAACTTCACCTTCCTAGCCTTGTCAAACTTCACCGTGCAGAGGAACTCGAGAGTGAGCTCCTAAGTAGGTCCGCGGCCTCTTAGTCAAGAAGCCGGACATGCCAATCTGATCGAATAGTCCTGGGATGTCCTTTTCAATACCCATGGAGACCATACGGTTATGGTCGACAAGGCGGGTCTTCACCACCTTGATATAGATCTCCGCGCATGCATAATGTGCTTCCTCCATTTATAATCATCCCATTGAATTCCTAATTGAGCTGGCATCTTCTGCAAATCGAATGGCTTGGTCTCTCTTCCGAAATTCCTCATCGTAAAAATTATGGCCATCTACCCTCGAAATATCTTTCCCGCAAAATTTCCCAAGGCAACAATTAGCAACCAAAAATAGCAATACGAGCAAAAATATGATATCAATTAAGCACATGAACGAGTCAAGAGTCACAACTCATATCACAAATCATAAACACAAACAATTCCTAGTGAATAAGCAATAATCTCAAACAATTGGTCAAATGTCACAACTCAAGCAATAGGCAATAGAAGTGCTCAAGAAATCCCACAAATATGCATACTCAACTAAATGGCCAAAAATCAACACAACCAATAGTCTCACAAAAATTATGCAATTATGCTCACACAAATATCCAACAATAACATGGCCATCTATCAAGTAATTAATCCAATTATGCTCACTAATACGCACTTCTATCATCAATTATACAACATTTGACCAAAATGACCTACCTAATCTCACTAGGAATTTTCACAAAATTAGACAAATTCAATTCCAAGGCCAAAATTCACAAAGGCAATAAGCAACATATCGCAATAAATCCTAACATGCCTTCTAATTCATCAAACAATTCAAATCATCCATCCAAAAGGCTTAAAATTCGTCCACAATACAATGCACATATGGTGTTTGTAAAAATGCCCAAATGAAATTTCCAAACAAATGCAAATTGGCACAAACCGAGGCTGCTCTGGTGCCCCGAATCTGAGATCCTCCTCCAAAACTTTTTAGCATTGTACTCTCTCCGAATATGAAGCATTGAGCCATCTGGATCTCGGTGCACCGATGATCTCATTGATCTCGTTCACCGTAAAGGTGTACTCGTTGCCAAGCTACTCAAATGTGATCGCCCGAGGAAACTTCGCCTTCCTAGCCTTGTCAAACTTCACCATGCAGAGGAACTCGAGAGTGAGCCCTAAGTAGGTCCGCGGCCTCTTAGTCAAGAAGCCGGACATGCCAATCTGATCGAATAGTCCGGGATGTCCTTTTCAATACCCATGGAGACCATACGGTTATGGTCGACAAGGCGGGTCTTCACCACCTTGATATAGATCTCCGCGCATGCAGAATAATGTGCTTCCTCCATTTATAATCATCCCATTGAATTCCTAATTGAGCCGGCATCTTCTCAGGCAAATCGAATGGCTTGGTCTCTCTTCCGAAATTCCTCATCAAAAATTATGGCCATCTACCCTCGAAATATCTTTCCCGCAAAATTTCCCAAGGCAACAATTAGCAACCAAAAATAGCAATACGAGCAAAAATATGATATCAATTAAGCACATGAACGAGTCAAGAGTCACAACTCATATCACAAATCATAAACACAAACAATTCCTAGTGAATAAGCAATAATCTCAAACAATTGGTCAAATGTCACAACTCAAGCAATAGGCAATAGAAGTGCTCAAGAAATCCCACAAATATGCATACTCAACTAAATGGCCAAAAATCAACACAACCAATAGTCTCACAAAAATTATGCAATTATGCTCACACAAATATCCAACAATAACATGGCCATCTATCAAGTAATTAATCCAATTATGCTCACTAATACGCACTTCTATCATCAATTATACAACATTTGACCAAAATGACCTACCTTATCTCACTAGGAATTTTCACAAAATTAGACAAATTCAATTCCAAGGCCAAAATTCACAAAGGCAATAAGCAACATATCGCAATGATCCTAACATGCCTTCTAATTCATCAAACAATTCAAATCATCCATCCAAAAGGCTTAAAATTCGTCCACAATACAATGCACATATGGTGTTTGTAAAAATGCCCAAATGAAATTTCCAAACAAATGCAAATTGGCAAAATTCACAAAGACCCATGCAATAATCGATTCACAAATGAAATTAGAGAGATAAAAGGTGAGAAATACGTACCTTGATTGAGAATTTTCGAACTTGGAATGCAAAATATGGAACTCCCTCACTTCTTCTAAAATCCCCAAATTTGAATCACAAAAACCCTCAAAATTATGAAATTGATGCAAGGTATGGATGAATATGTAGTGTAAAAGGGAATTAATCGGTGAAAACGAGTGATTTGGTCGAAAAGGATGAGAAAATCGCGAAGGATGTATGAAACTAGGACAGCCTCGAGTCCGGAGAATGAGGCTGCGAACCGATGCAATTTTTAAATTCGCCCCGGCCTCGACTCGAGGCTCAGGCCTCGACTCGAAGGATCCCAAAATTAAGCCTCGACTCGAGGCTCAGGCCTCGACTCAAGGGATGGGTAATTTTGCAAAATTTCACTAAGGCTGGACTCCTCGACCCGAGGCTGGGTCACCTCGACCCGGGGTCGAGTCCAGGTAATTTTCTGCATTCCCGGACCCGGCCCGACCCTAAAACTCCTAAAAATGACCTACTCGACCCCAACGAACCCAAATATGCAAAAACTAACTATTTTGGTCCTCGATTTAAGCCCGGTCGCTCATTCGATCGAGGAGACCGGGGTCTTTTCCTTTTTGCTCATTTTTCACCAACTTTTAAGCTTTTTCTCCTTTTCGATCTTGAATTCCCTTGCAATTTCGATTACTTCACAATCAAATATAGTGAGTGTACCTACAATCGGGCATAACAATCATCAAATCATTACCACTAAGAGATGCATTTCAACAATAAACGATCAACACCCCCAAACTTGAATGATAACATGAATTCAAAGTTTGGAATGAGAGTGATACAAATACATATGCAACTCTAATTGGTATCAACAATAAGCTCAATTAACCATATGAATCCCATAGCATGATAACATAACCTCCTAAGCTTGAGCAATTATTCCAAAGCAATTCTCAAAGAAATGGACCAAAAACAAAAAGCACAAAAACACAAACACACCAAAGCAACAAAAATGATGGGTTGCCTCCCATCTAGCGCTAGGTTTAACGTCCTTTACCGGACGGAACTCAAAGAGTTCATACTTCCCTTTCATCGAAGACATGAGGATCCTCCTTGTGCCTCACTACATTGTCTTTTGAAAAAGGCAACATCCTCATTTGTCTTCTAAGAGTATCTTTCCTCCTTTTATCTCCTTCACCGTTAACACTTTCTTGAATCTTTCCACGCCAAGTAAACGGCTCCAATTTGACTCACTCCACACCACTTGGTCTCCAACTTCAAAGCTTGCTTCCTTCTTCTCAAGTGGTGTACTTTTCTCCTCTAAAACCCCCAAACTTGAGCCTTGCTCAAGCTTGATCAAAGTCTTCTCACATCCTTCCATCTTCTTATCTCTCTGGGATCAAGCAAAGGCTCCATGAGAGCTTTCTCCTTCCTAGAATCATCCAAATAAATACAAGATTTGTTAGCAATTATTTTACATGAAGGAATAAAATGCTCATTTACTAAAGAATTAGAAGAAGTAGAAGGTGTAGAATCATCCCTATCTATGGAAGGGTATAAGTCGATGATCTCTATGTATCCACACGTCTTCGTTGGATCAAGAGGTTTTGATGAGTTAAAGAGCGGCTCGATCACCCAACCTAAAGAACAAGCAGAGAATAAGTTTATAAGATAAGCTGATCGGATGGGGTCAAGCACCAACCTAGTCACCGAGGTCCGATATCATGCTAGTCATCTAAAGACGAGCTTGAACCTAGTCATCTGCAGGAGACAAACATGAAGAGCTCGAGGCGAGGTCAAGATAAGCCGAGTAGAATAAGAAAGGCGAAGTTTTCACCAAGTCACCGCAGATGAGTATGAAGAATCAGTGAGGTCTAGAGCGATTTACAAGTTTAAGTTTGTTAAGCGGTTTCAAGTTTGTTAGAACTAACTAACAAACTAACCGTCTTTCCGCACTTATAAATAGGACTAGATTTTATTTTTCAAGACACTTATGCATATTTGATTTTTCACACTATTCACTACTCGATTTCAATCACTATCTTTTCACAAGTATTTCAAGAGAGTTCTCAAAAGTTCTAAGTGTTTTTAGAACACTTTTCTTGTAATCTTCAAAATCCAATATTCACCGTAATAGTTAGATTTTAGAGAAGGATTTAGGAGATTGAAGATTTGAAGATTTGTACAAGTTGTAAGCTGTAAGTTGAAAGTAAGAAAGTAAGTAGTAAGCAGAGTCCCTTCTTCGATTGAAGAAGGAGAGTGGATGTAGGATTATTAAAATCCAAACCACTATAAATCCCGTGTTATTTCTTGCTTTCTTTAATTTCGCTCAAATTACAATATTGTTAATTCAAGATTAAAGTTCAGAATCTTAACTAAAATCTGAATATCAACCTTGCTTTTGATCTTGTTAAAAGTTGAGTTATCAATTATTTTCCTTGTGTTTAATCGATATTTTGAATTAATTTTGAAAGATTTGAAAAATCTACAAAATCTATTCAAACCCCCTTTCTAGATTTTGTTCTAGGAAGCCAACTCAAGGTTATTAATCAACTCAACATTCCTGACCAACAAGTGGTATCGGAGCGGTGTTAAGTTGTTCGATATTGATTTTAGGTCTTGAACAAGATTCTCAAATTATCTTGATTTTCTTCATTTTCTTCCTTTACTAACAGTGCTACTAATAAGTTTTTGTGGAGTATTTTGTTCTTTGTTTCATCATGTCATCGGGGAAAAATAAAAAGTCTAGGAATCTTTCTGAATTTTCTATTGAAGAATATGATTACTTTGGAAATTTAGGATGGAAAATCATCTCAAGGCCATTCATGATAGGATGGAAGAGGTCCTTGAGGAAGGTCCTATAAAGTTTTATCATGGAGGCACCGGACCGAGCCGAGTCACCAATCAAGAACTAGACAAGAAAAGAAAAGTTACGAATTGACAAATGATGAAAGAAAGGTCCACAATCTTGACCAAGTAGCTCGGCGAAATCATCGAGACTCTAAGTAAGGATTGGATAGAAAAAGTTAAAAGATGCAAAACAGCCAAAGAGATGTGGCAAACTCTAGCCAATGTTTGTGAAGGATCCTGATCAAGTCAAGGAAAACAAGCTACAAGCGGTCTTGCATACATTTGAAACATTCAAAATGAAAGAAAATGAGTCCGTGGATCAGTTTAATGTAAGGTTAACCAATCTTCTCAACAAAGCGGTGACCTTGGAAAGAATTATTCAGAGAAAGAGATTAATAACAAGATTCTAAGATCATTAACCAAGAGATGGAGGGAAAAATCCAATATCCTTAAAGCAACTCAAGATTTATCCTCTATTACTCACCATACTTTATTTTCTCATCTTAAAGCTTTAGAGTATGATATCCAGATAGAAGATGAGGAAGATGAGATGGAATCAAGTACCTCATCCAAGTCTGTTGCTTTTGTCAAGAAAGAAGACAAGATGTCAACAGTACTGTAGGAGCCGATCTATCTCTCGAAAGAGCAGATGACTTTACTTACAAAAAGGTATGATAAATTGAGAATGAAGTATAAGAGAAATAAATTGAGATTTGCAGGTAAGGATAGACAAAGATCCAAATCGGATAGGAAGGTGGATAAATCTTGAGATGATGACAAAAACAAGAGTCGAGACAAGAAGATACGAGATCACCTGTCAAGAAATCCTTCGGTCCCAGATCGACAGAGTGACATTTGCTATACATGCAACAAGCCGTGACATTTCAAATTTATGACTGCCCTCAACCGACTCCTAAAGAAATGGAAGAAAAGAGGAAGAAAAGAGACAGAGATTTGCGAGATCAAAGAGCTTTATTGGCTGAAGAAAAAGAGCCAAAGAAATCATCATCATCCTCATCATCCTCATCGATTTCGGATCGGATGATGAGATCTGTCTCATGGCTAATGAGGTAATCTACTATTCATCGTCGAGATAATGATTCTTGTCGATCTGCATCGATCATGACCAAACTGTTATTCATGAGTTATTGAGAGATTTAAAGACATCTTTAGCTGCTTATAAACAGCTAGAGAGAGAGAATTTATTTTTAAAGGATCGATTCAAATTCTAAATAAAGGCAAGCGAGGTGATGAATCGCTCGAGACTCGAGGAAACATTCAATGGGGAATGTTTTCTTGATCAAGCTAGTACATCGGCCGACTTACCTGAAAGGTTAGAAAATGAATTAAAAATTTTAAAAGACAAATTTGAAGTAGTCTGTCTTGAAAATGAATTAATTAAGAAAGACAATGAGAAGCTTGTCTTCAAAATTAGTCGACTTAATAATTCACAATCGATAATAGATCATATTTTTAATATTTCTCAAAATCTCATGACAAGACAGTCTTGGTTATGATAAGAACAATAAATCAGATGTCCAAAACCTAGAAAATTTGTGAAAGCATCTGTTCAATCAAAGGATATTAAAATTGGTCCATGGAAACCAACTAGTCGGATAAGGACTACATCTTCCATCTGAAACCAAGAATTCACCAAAACTCCCTATCGTACTAGAAGGAATCCAAGAACCAAAATAAGAAGATATTCTTATTATAATTCTTTTGATGGAAGGAGCAAATGCTATCCTACATTTCCTAAGTTTAGGAAAATTACTCAATCTGAATACAACAAGTTATCATTCAAAAATGATATAATTGTAGACAGATTTGGTAGAAAACTTGAGTCGATTTGTTGTCGAAGATGAGATGTTTATTTGGATATCTAAAGTGATTCTTGACCCAAAAGGACCCAAGATCACTAGGGTACCTCAAAACTAACTGCTTTTACAGATTCACAGGATCATCACTCAAGGAAGAGATCTTAGCTTCAATATGGTACATTGATAGTGGTACGTTCACAACATATGACCCATAACAAGAAGTCAAGTTATCAAATTTTCAAAGCATTGATGGTCCAAGAGTTTTATTTGGTGATAATAATTGTGGTCGACTAAAGGTGTAGGTACTCGATTATCAAGGATATTCAGGTATCTCGAGGTATATTTTGTTGAAGGTTTGAAACATAATCTGCTATCTGCTTCCCGACTTTGTGATAAAGGTTTTCTTGTCAAATTCTCAAGGGATAAATGTGATATTTTAGATAATTCCTCGAGATAAGGCATTAGCGGCTTGGACATGGTAATGTCTATGTGGCCAACTTTAATAGTTGTCCCAAAGATACCTCGTCTGATAGCTAAGGGTGGAGAAGATCTCACTGCTATGGCACAAAAGGCTTAGTCATCTCGAATTTCAAGACCCTTAGTAAGTGGCTAAGAAGAATCTTGTCAAAGGATTACTGAAAAACTTTTATCCACCGATCTTAAATGTGATGCTTGTCAAAAAGGTAAACAGCCTAGACACTCATTTAAGAGTATTAACTCCTCTTCATCGAAAGAGTGTTGCAACTCCTTCATCTGGATCTGTTTGGACTCGTTTCACCTCTCGGTTTCGGTGGAAGGAAATATACTCTTGTTGTAGTAGATGACTTTTCTAGATACACTTGGGTTATATTTCTTTTCAAGAAAAATGAGACTATGAACAAGATTCCTGATCTATTCGGATGCATTGAGAATGAAAAAGGTGTTAATATTATTAAAATAAGGAGTGATAAGGGCACATAATTTTTAAATTCTTGTTTATCTAATTTTTTCAATGAGTGTGGAATTATTCATGAGACATCTTCAGCAAGAACTCCTCAACAAAATTGAGTGGTTGAAAGAAGGAATAGAACTTTGAAGGAAGCAAACAGAGCATGTTGGTGAGTATAATACCCCTCATAGGTTCTCGGGTCAAGCCATCAACACGGCTTGCTATACCCGCAACAGTGCTCAATTGTCAAAGACAAGGGTAAAACTCCTTATGAGATTTGGAAGGGTAAGATTCCAAGGATCTCATACTTCAAAGCTTTTGGTTGTAAGTGTTTCATCCATAACAATGGGAAATCTAATTTAAGAACTTTTGATGCTAAAGCGGTGATGGAATATTCTTGGGATATTCCAATACTTCAAAGGCATTTAGAGTTTTTAACAAGACAACCCTTTGTGTGGAGGAAACCCCTCATGTTGTTTTTATGAGTTGTATTCTGTTCGGATAAAGTGAATCAAATTTCTCAAAGTCTAGATAAAATTGAACTGTCCAAGACTAAACATAGAATTGTCTATCTACCTAGTCTTGATTCAATCAGATGAAGAAGAATCCCCATCTCGATAATCGAACACAACTTCGATCGAGACTCCATCGTAATGTACACCCATGACATCACCGATCACAGGGTCACCGATGAAGGAACGTCACCGAGGTAGAGTCGGAGGAGTTGCCTACTGAAACTCAAGATGAGGATCCTTCTCCTCATATAGGGAAAAGGATGAGAAGCTATCATCCATCCGATCGATTATAGGAGACTCATCTAGTAGTGTGCAGACACGAATGATGCTAGACTCGAAAGTCTTTTCGGTTGTTATGTGTCGCTTCTTGAACCCAAGTCTATTGAGGAAGCCCTATCGACCCAAACTAGATAACAAATGTACCATGCAGAAGAACCGCATCACTTGAAAGACAAAATGTATGGGATCTAGTGGAAAGACCGCATACGTAAAGATTATAGGCACCAAATGGGTGTTTAAAAATAAAATGATGAGAACAATATTATTGTTCGAAATAAGGCAAGACTGGTTGCACAAGGTTACTCACACCGAGGGAATAGACTATGATGAAACCTATGCTCCAAATGCAGCGATTAGAGGCAATAAGGTTGTTCTTGGCATTTGCTGCATATAAATCTTTCAAAGTCTTTCAAATGGATGTTAAGTCTGCTTTTCTTAATGGTGTGTTACTTGAGGAGGTCTATGTAGAGCAGCCTCCTGGGTTTAAGATCAATAACAAGGTCTATAAACTCAACAAAGCTCTATATGGACTCGAAACAAGCTCCCGCAGCCTCGGTATGATACCTTATCTCGATTTCTTGACATCAAATGGTTTTTCTAAAGGCAAGATTGATAGAACTTTGTTTAGAAAGGAAGTAGATGGCAACATCTTACTAGTTCAAATTTATGTAGATGACATAATATTTGGTTCACCTAATCTGAAATTATGTGAAGAGTTTAGCATTCTCATGAAAAACGAGGTTTGAAATGTCAATGATGGGAGAATTAACATACTTTCTAGGCTTACAGTTAAACAGATGAGTAAGGGTATATTTATACATCAGATCTAAGTATGATAAGGATCTGATTGAGAAATTTGGAATGACAACTAGCGAGAGAAGTTAAAATACCTATGGCAACTAACTTCTCAATGGATTCGGATGAGCAGGGAATACCCACCGATGCAACGGAGTATCGTGGACCGATTGGATCTCTTCTTTATCTCACCGCAAGTAGACCAGACATATCCTTTGCGGTAGGGGTATGTGCAAGATTCCGCCTAATCCCAAGAAAACTCATCCGGAGACGGCTAAGAAAATTCTTAGACATCTCAGAGGAACTTTGCAAGTAGGGTTATGGTACCCACTGATGACAACTTTGAGCCGACAGTTATTGATTCGACTTTGGAGGATGTAAGATTGATAGAAAATCCACTTCCGAACATGTCAATTCTTAGGCAACAAATTAATTTCTTGGTTATCTAAGAAACAGACATCTGTTGCCACCTCCACAATCGAAGCCGAATACATGGCACTGGAAGTTGTTGCTCTCAACTCCTCTGGATTAGTCAACAGCCTTAGAGATTATAATATTCAAACATCACTGCTCCTATTTACCGTGATAGTAATAGTGCAATAGCAATGACTTACAATCCTGTTCTACATTCTAGATGTAAGCATATAGATATTAGGCATCATTTCATTAGGGATCATGTTGAGAAGAATGACATTAGGATTGAGAAAATTGCCACCGAATCACAAAGTGCCGACATTCTTACAAAACCATTAGCTGAATCTAGGTTTAAAGAAATGTGCTTAGAATTAGGATTACTTGATGCATCTTTAAACTGGTTTCTAATTTGTGTGCATCTGTTTCCTTATTTCTTATCTTTTCTTTTCTTTAATTTAATGTCTAGAAAGAATTATCGTACTAGATATGTGTCAAAGGACAATCAGTAGCCGATATCATTGATCTCCTTTTAGGAATCAAGAATCAAGGATTAGTCATATTGACCTTATCTCGAATTGATAATTACTTGTCTGACATTGAGTAAATCGACAAGGACACAATAGTCACCGATCTCCTAAAGAAAACAGATGACTATTTACATCCTATCTCGATTTACCTTAAGCTTCGATGGTTTCTTTTGAGTATATGTCTTTGCGGGGAACAAGTCACGTATAATATTGTTTCATCTTTTATTATTCAAACTCCTTTATTCTATTACTTATGTTTCTTAATAAAATTTTTCTTTTAAAAATGGATGAACAACCTAGTTTTAGAAAATTAAGTCTCGAGTCCTGCTTTTAACTCTTTTTAAATTTGCTAAAAAGTTACATCTAAGTCGTTGATTTTCAAAATCAGACAAAGTTACTTTATCGAATGACTTTCCAAACCCATCTGCTTTTAAAACTAGTCTGCTTTTTCAAACTCATCTCGATTTGCAAACCCTTAGCCAAAGTAAGGTAACCCTAGGCCGACGTCAGTATACTTACTTCTCTCGCATAAAGTAACCTACATCCGTCAAATCAACAGTCTATAAAGTATCTATTTACGCATTCCAAAGGCGATTAACATCCACGCGCTAAATCCTAATCGCTTATCTTAGTTTTTAACCGTTGATTAATACTCAGTAAAAACTTTTTGAATAAATGGCTAAGATTAATTCAAGTTTTCAAAAATGGCGGTTTCTCTTTCCAATCTATTTCCCTATAAATACATCTTCTTCTCCAAAATCATTCTTTTCACTTTTCGTAAAATCTCAAAACTCTCTCGCAAATCTTCTCAAACTCTTTCAAAATCAGTATATGAGCACTTTTGTGAGAGGAATAACATCAACCATGGTGGATGTGCATAATGAAACCTATGCTAAGAAGGTGAAGTCTGAGATGTATGTCGACTTCGACACCACCACCGACGGAGAATCCAGGAGATATTGTCCTTATTGGAAAGGGCTGGATTGAGGACTTTTTGCTCCAAGAAATCCCCTTCCAATAAGACATTGGATATGAGAGGTTTGGAGTTCTATGTCAATGGGACATATGAACATGGAGTTTTTCGAACCAGGGTATATGGAGAGGTTTTGACCGTTTCCTATGGAGGTGGCCAGAATTTTTGATACGAGCAGTGAGGGAGTGAACCCCCTCACCTACAAATCTGATGAATGGGTAGAATCATTTGAGATGATTGCCCGAAATTCTATGAAGGATCGCCGATCGGAGTTAAAGAAGAAGATGCTCCGACGACGATATCGCCTTCGATGACCATTGTCACGAAGGTGATACTTGGGAGAACAAAGCTCTCATGATGGGCTGACCAGACTGCACTCTGCGTGATGAGAACAATTTTGGATGGAGTACGTGCCAACCAGGCTGGTCTCATTACTAGAGAAGCTGAGACGGAAAGAAAGCGTCTGGAGGTGGTGAATGGGAAATGGCAGGCTAAGTCGATCACCGCCTTTTTAACAAAGTGACTGTGATCATGGAGGACTTACTGTCAGCCGAGATCAATTGGTCGACGGGGTCCGAGCTTACACGGCGTAAGGGGATTCGACCAAAGATGAGCCACTCGGGGCTCCACCGATTCCCGATGAGGGTGGAGCCGAGGTTGGAGCTCAAGCTCCACCAAGAAGAAGCCGAGGAGGAGGAGGAGGAAGATGTGGAGGCAGAGCCGCCTACCGTGATCTCACCGAGGCTAAACACCGATGAAGTCAAGGAGAAGGCACCAAGGAGACGGAGGTTGGTGAAATCACCGACTCTTCTTCCCGAGGAAGTATCCACGCCGCAAATTGCAGCTCAGGTGGTCCACCGAGGAGGTCCAGAAATCAGTTACGAAGGGACCCTCCCCAGCCGAGGTCGTACATTTCTCCCCCTCCCCATCTCCAACCCAAACCGGCAATGAAGAGGTGTCCCAGCCGCACCTCGTGAGCCTCTCAAACAGCCTACTCCCGAAATTGTCCAAAGTCCAACCTCATCTTCTCTCCCCCAAACCCAACTCTCATCTCCTCCACCATCCCCATCTCATATACCGTCCTTCCTCTCTGGACCAAAGATTCTCCCCAACCCCCATCTCCATATCTCCACCAAATTCTTACCCACAACTTCTCAACCCCAACTCACTCTACCTCAAACACTCCCATCTCCTCCACCTACCACTTCACAAATCACACCTTTACCATCATCACCCCCACCGTAACTCCCACCCCCACCATCGACACCCCCACCTCATCTACCCCAGCCGAACCTCATGTGGATACCTCAAATATCTTTGGGGATATTCCCATGAGCTCCCCTAGTCCAACTTCTCCCACCACCTCTTCCTCGTCGAATCGGAGGGAGAGGGCAGACAATTCTTGCCATCTCCTCTCGCTTTTGAACAACTCCACAAAGAAAATCATTTTCCAAGTTCAGAGGATAATGGAGAAGAAAACACGAAAGGTGATTCGAGCAATCACGGATACTATGCTCGCCAACATGCAGATTGCCGAGGTCAACATGACCAGTAATTTATCACCCAATCTCAAAGACCGCCGTTGGATCTCAGCCGAGTGCGCTTGAGGAGGAGGTCAAGGCATCGAAAGAGAAAATAAATGGCCGACAACGAAATCGTGGTCTCAACACTTACATCCGATCGTAACGATTTGCATTTACGCCAGCAGCAATAGAGGCCCACTTCAGCCTCTCAAAGATGAAGTTAAAAAGGGAAGGTGCCGAGAGCAGATTGGAAACCCTCACACTGGTGTCATGTCAATAATCGACAAGCTTGATACAAAGGCGGATACACTGAGTTGGAGGCAGCCAAGGTGGAAATTAAAATCAAATCAGACGATTTGGCTGCCTTGCAACCGAGGGTAACCCAGATTGAAGAGGCCATCCGAGAGGATGAGGAGAAGAGAAAGAAGGAGGAAGAAGAGAAGACAGAGAAGCCGGGCCGGCTCGCATGAAAGAATCTCGAGGAACCGGAGCCCAAGGGCAAAGGTAAAGGGAAAGCAAAGCAGCAGCAGCAATGAGAAGTCTCCGTCACCGAAAGCAGATGATCAGCCCCGATCAGCCGAGCGCAAGAGAAAGGAACCAGACTTCTCCAACTTATCAGCCGAAAGCAGATCAAGAATCGGCCTTTGAGAAGGAGATGTTTGAAAAGAGAGAGAAGAAGAGGCTCAAGAAGATGGGGAAGGCTGAGCTGAAGTGGGACAGGATACTCGGAAGTGGGTATCCAAAGCCGCAAATGAAGTGGACTTCCGCCCCGTCCATCGCACTACAGCCTCCTCCAAAGATGGTATCGTGGAAATACACCAAGTGAATATAAAAGCAAGCCCTGGATGCTAAATGGATGTATTATTATCGGTACATCTTGAAGGCATCACCATCCTGGAGCACCCAATGAAGACATCACCGGCATGAATGGATGGAGAAGGAGGACAGATCTTTATGGGAAGCTCGCTCGATGAGGCACATAATGTGTTCAATCGCGATCCGATCGCACCAGCCTATGAGCGAGGTCACCCCCAAGCCGAAAAGAAGATGGTTCTCCCGATCTGGAATGGGTCGAAACGATTGTGGCCAAAGCAGAAAGGGAATCCGAGCTCACAGATGAGAATGATCAAAAAGCACTTAGAGCAAGGATTTTCACCGGCTAAACATTCCAGAGGCCGACCGATGGGGAATCGATAGAACAGATTTTTCTTTCCTTATCTTTTATTCTCTATCAGTTCTCTTATTTTGTAATCTGTAAATTTACGTGATTGAATATATTCGACTTATGTGAATTATGTATGAGTTTCTTTGAAATTTTTAAATTTTGTTTAAAAATAAATCATCCGAGAAATTTTATATCTCGAGTGTTAAAAATTTTTGTAAAATTTTTTTAAGTATAAATCATCTGAGAAATCTTATATCTCGGTGTTAAATTTTTTTTTCTAAGTACTTCTAAAAGAGTCTAAAAGACTTAAATTTTTTTATGCCTTGAATGTGAATGAATCATTGAAGTGTGAAAATGTGTTTTATCTATCTGATTGATTTAACTAAATCTAGTACTAACTTCACAAATGTAAGTATGTTTCTTTATTATAGGTTTTAACTTCATCAAAAAGGGGGAAATTGTTGGATCAAGAGGTTTTGATGAGTTAAAGAGCAAATGCATCGATCACCAACCTAAAGAACAAGAGAGAATAAGTTTATAAGATAAGCCGATCAGATGGGGTCAAGCACCAACCTAGTCACCGAGGTCCGATATCATGCTAGTCATCCGAAGACGAGCTTGAACCTAGTCATCTGCAGGAGACAAACATGAAGAGCTCGAGACGAGGTCAAGATAAGCCGAGTAGAATAAGAAAGGCGAAGTTTTCACTCAGTGCGAGATGAGTATGAAGAATCAGCCGAGGTCTAGAGCAGCTTTACAAGTTTAAGTTTGTTAAGCAGCTTCAAGTTTGTTAGAACTAACTAACAAACTAAGCTGTCTTTCCAGACTTATAAATAGGACTAGATTTTATTTTTCAAGACACTTATGCATATTTGATTTTTCACACTATTCACTACTCGATTTCAATCACTATCTTTTCACAAGTATTTCAAGAGAGTTCTCAAAAAGTTCTAAGTGTTTTTAGAACACTTTTCTTGTAATCTTCAAAATCCGATATTCACCGTAATAGTTAGATTTTAGAGAAGGATTTAGGAGATTGAAGATTTGAAGATTTGTACAAGTTGTAAGTCGTAAGTTGAAAGTAAGAAAGTAAGTAGTAGCGAGTCCCTTCTTCGATTGAAGAAGGAGAGTGGATGTAGGATTATTAAATTCCGAACCACTATAAATCCTGGTGTTATTTCTTGCTTTCTTTAATTTCTCGCTCAAATTACAATATTGTTAATTCAAGATTAAAGTTCAGAATCTTAACTAAAATCTGAATATCAACCTTGCTTTTGATCTTGTTAAAAGTTGAGTTATCAATTATTTTCCGCCGTGTTTAATCTGATATTTTGAATTAATTTTGAAAGATTTGAAAAATCTACAAAATCTATTCAAACCCCCCTTTCTAGATTTTGTTCTAGGAAGCCAACTCAAGGTTATTAATCAACTCAACATTCCGGGACCAACATCTTCTTCTCCAATGTGCTTGGAGCAACTTCTTCCAATGGAGCTCTAGTAAATGTCACCTCCTCTCCATTAGAGCTCAACTTGAGGTCCCCTTTCTCAACGTTGATCATCGCTTTGCCGGTGGCAAGGAAAAGTCAACCAAGTATGATCGGTGCCTCAAGCTCTTCCTTCATATCGTGAACAATAAAATCAACCGTGAAGATGAACTTGCCAACTCCTACTAATACATCTTCAACTATCCCAAATGGATGAACATATGATTGATCCAATCGATTGAAGATTGATATTTGTAGGAGTCACCTCTCCTAGCTCCAACTTCTCAAATACGGACAAAGGCATGACATTTATACTCGCTCCCAAATCACACAAGCCTTGGATGTTCCCATTTTCACCAATTTCACATGGAATTATGAAGCTCCTCGGATCCTTTCTCTTTTGAGGTAAGTGTCTCTCCAAAATCTCCTTGCACTCCTCCACTAACTTGATCATGTTTCATCCCAACTTCTCTTCTTAGACATGATTTCTTTAAAAATTTCTTATAGTGGGGTATTTGTTCAAGGGCATCCAATAGTGGGATATCAACATGCAAACTCTTGAAGACTTCTAAAAACTTACAAAATTCATCATCAAACTTCTTCCTCCCAAGTCTTTGAGGAAATGGAACCGGAGTGGCTTTCATAGGAACTCCCCAAGCATCTTTCTTGGACTTCTCTTCTTCTTTCTTGGACTCTCCCTTTGCTTGCACCTCTTCACCGCCCTTCTTTTCCACAACCACACTTTCTTCACTAGTTTCTTCCTCTTTCACCACCTCTTTCTCAATCTCCACTTCCTTGGGTATCTTTGGGCCTTCATAACTCACATCACTCCTAAGTTGGATAGCACTACAAAATTCTTTAGGATTAAGCTCGGTAGTGGATGGATACTTCCCCTTGTTTTGCAAGTGGTCCACCGTAGAAGAAAGTTTCCCAACCGTAGTGGCTAATTATCCCACTTGATGCTCTATGGTCTTGAACCGTGTATCCATTTGCTTACCAATATCATCAAGCCTAGAATCATTTGCCTGCAACCTCTTCACTATCATCCCAAGAAGCTCCTCCATAGTGGCCTTTCCATCATTGTTAGGCGCTTTGGAATCCGGATCAAATCCGGGAGAAAATTGGACGGCAGCTCTAGGGTTGGCATAAGAAAAGTTTTCATGTCTCCTCCAAGTGTTGCCATTGAATTGAGCTTGAAGTTGAGGTTGATAACTCCCTTGTGGCCTATTTTGGTAAGACATTTGGTAAGGCCTTCCTCCTTGATATCCTCCTTGGAATGGAGGCCTACCCATGTAGCTAACCTCTTCAACCGGCATAGGACTTGCACACATCTCAACTTGAGGAACGGATGGACTCACACTTTGTTGGCTTTGGGAAGTGGTAAGAGCTCCCAAACGGTCCATCATAGTCATCATCATGCTCTTCATCGACTCTATCTCCTCAACAAGTGACACCCTATGGTGTGCTCCCGATTAATCGATACTTGGAACGAATCTTGGGCTATATTCTCCATTATCTCGTTTATTTACCCCGACCAAATAGAACCGTTGGCACAAGCATTCAAAAAGGAACGATCCCCATCTCACAAACCATTGCAAAAGTACATAACGGTTTGTTCCTCTGGAAAGCCATGTTGGAGACAATTTATTAGCAACATGCCATACCTCTCCCAAGCCTCCGGTATTATTTCCCCATTCTTTTGGCGAAAGTGAGATATTGCCTCCTTAGCTTGCACGGTTTTGGATGGTGGATAGAACTTCATTAAGAATCTCTTAGATAGGTCCTCCCATGTACGTACGGTCCCGGGAGGTAATGAATTAAGTCATGATTTGGCTCTCCCTTTGAGTGTAAAGGCAAAAAGCCTCAACTTCTTTGCATCTTCGGGCACCCCGTTGTACATGGTAGTGTCGGAAATCTATAGAAATTGTGTCATATGTTGATGTGGGCACTCATCTTCGTCCTTGCCTTCAAATTGCTTTTCTCTAAGCATCCTCACTAGAGCGGGACTTATCTCAAAATTGTTGGCTTCAATCCTCGGCCTTGCTATCCTATCATAATGCTCTCTAAGTTGTGGCTCAAAACTCTCTCAATGGCCTACCTTGAGGTGGTGGCTCATTCATGGGTTGTGGTTGAGCATGTGGAATGTGTGGTGGTTCTTGATAGCGTGGCTCATGATTGTATGACATTTGAGGGTAGTATGGTGGGAATTGTTGTGGATGAGGTGGATAGTATGGGCATTGGTGAGCTTGTGGAGGGTAGGGGTATGGATTTTAGTAGGGAAAATGTTGTGGTGGCATCCCTTGGGGATAAGGGCGAACTTGAGCATTGAAATTGTTCCCATGACCTCCATTGTCTACTCTTCCTTCTCCATTTCCATGCAACTCCTCAACTTGAGGTTCACCAACAACTCTCTCCTCATTCCTTAGCTCTTCTCCTTCCATTGCTTCCCTTCTTCTTCTACCACGATTTCTTCTCAATGTAGCTTTGATCTCCGGATTGAGTGGCAAGGGTGGAATACAACTTGAACTTGTTAACATACACCTACAATACCACCAATCCAAGCATCAATTCCAACAAAACAAAAACAAAGCAAAAACAAAAACAAAAACAACAAGTAGCCACGTCAAACAATCCCTAAGTCTCACTATAAAGCGCAAGAACTAAGTCCCCCTGCAATAGTGCCATTTGATTTGTAGTAATCCGGTGAGTGGTATTAAGACCAATCAAAAATATCGAACCCAAGGGAATTAGTTTGCAAGTGAGGCCCTAAGAATACAAGTTATTAGTGACTATTGTTGCAAGAATGGGTTGGCACTAAAATCTACAATATAATTGCAAGAATTAAAATTGAATCACTATGCAAGCAATAGATCAAACACCTAATATGCAATATCAAGTAAGCTAAAATCAATGGGGATAGGGGTGCTAGGGATAATCTCCATCAAGGATTCAATGATTAACAAGCTATGATTGTATCGAATTGCAAATCAATCAAGTTAGAAAACATAAACCATCATGAAATTAATCACTCCATTAATAACACAATGTCTAATGTGAGTATTCTAAGTCCTGCCAATTTCTCAATTAAGAAGCACCGAATTCATACAATCATGCAAAATTACAACCCGATTAATCCCTAATCACGTTAGCTCAACTCTCGCCTATTGCTAGGGTAATCAAACATTAATCTAAAGAGATAATTTTGCATAAAGCACAATGAAAATTACAATTAGGAAGCAATCTAATTCAATTGATCACAATTATCTACAATCATAGCATGAGGCAATCATATCATCCCCAATTTCAATTATCCCAAGCACAAAACTATTAGCCCATGGTACTAAGAGCAAAAGCCATGGGTGAAAAATCTAAGAAAGCAATTAAAGAACAAATCAACACAAACAATGAATTAAAGAGAGAAAAGTAGAAGAACATCACCAAATGGCTTCAATTAACAAAAATAAGAATGCTTGAGTCTTCACCAATGCTTCAATTACAATCTCCACCTCTTCAATTACAACTTGGAAATGAAAATGTAAAGGATCAAATCACTAATCTAATGTATAAAAGCTTGAATTCATTCTAAATCTAACAATCTAATCCAATTACAAGGAGAATTAAGCTATAGAATGTAAATTTCGCTCGAGAAAACTACCTAATAACCGCTCTAAACTATGCTAGGAGGATTATGCTCTGTTCTCCGCTCAAAATGGGTTAAATACAAAATTTTGGATTTGGGCCTCCCTCGACACAAGCTTGGGGCCCTCGAGTCGAGGCTTAAGAGTCGCTAACACGCTTTTCCGGTTTTTCGCCTGCCTCGAGTCGACGCTCAGCCCTCGACTTGAGGGATCCTCATTTGTCTCATCCCTCGCCTCGGCCCTCGAGTCGAGGCAGCTTTAATTTTTGGAATATTCTCCTCTTGCCTTCACCCTCGAGTCAAGGTCCCTGGACCTCGACCAGAGATCGAGTCTAGGGCATTTTCTCGGCCTGGGCTCCACCTCCGACCCCGGTTTCGTCCGTCTCGATCGTCTTTTCATCCTAAGAATGCCGGTACTCTCGGTTTGGCCAAATTCCACCGATTTACCTGTCAAACGGACGAAAAACATCAATTATTTCACAAGTAATACTTTTTAGGTAAAGATGTGATACTCTACACATTTAAGCACAAAACCTAACACTTTTTATCCCTTTTTGCACTAGAATACACCTAAAAATCATGCATCAATTCACTCCTTGAGGTGGTGGCTCAAAGAACTCTCTCAATGGCCTACCTTGAGGTGGTGGCTTATTCATTGGTTGTGGTTGGGCTTGTGGAATGTGAGGTGGCTCTTGATACCGTGGATCGTGATTGTATGGCATTTGAGGATAGTATGGTGGGAATTGTATTGGATGAGGTGGATAGTATGGGTATTGGTGAGCTTGTGGAGGGTATGGGTATGGATTTTGGTAGGGAAAGTGTTGTGGTGGCATCCTTTGAGGGAAAGGGCCAACTTGAGCATTAAAGTTGTTCCCATGACCTCCTCCACCGTCTACTCTTCCTTCTCCATTTCTATTCAACTCCTCAACATGAGGTTCACCAACGACTCTCTCCTCATTCCTTAGCTCTTCACCTTCCATTGCTTCCCTTCGTCTTCTCCCACAATTTCTTCTAAGTGTAGCTTCAATTTCCGGATTGAGTGGCAAGGGTGGAAAACCACTAGACCTTGTTATCATGCACCTACAATACCACCAATCCAAGTATCAAAATCCAACAAAAACAAAAAAAAATACAAAAATAAAAACAACAAGTAGGCCACTTCAAACAATTCCTA
This sequence comes from Paraleonurus japonicus, assembly GCA_030762865.1. Classification (NCBI taxonomy): domain Eukaryota; kingdom Viridiplantae; phylum Streptophyta; class Magnoliopsida; order Lamiales; family Lamiaceae; genus Paraleonurus; species Paraleonurus japonicus. Next base: position 27,986,155 of record CM061060.1, read on the forward strand.
AGTCTCACTATAGGCGCATGTTAGGATTTGAATTTGTATGTTTTGATGATGTTCTTAAAACCTATGTGTAAGAGGACCAGCTGAACTGTTAGTCGGTGATGATCTAGATAGGGTTTATGTCTTAGTACTGATTAAACTTGCTAGGCTTAACCTTCCGTATCAGATTGGTTGAGAACTAAAGGTCGCCGATAAGAAGACTTAAAGATCTAAGAGAGATTTCGTTCGAAGTCATTTAGAAGGGCGTCATGAAGATCAAGAAGAGATGATAAGAGTTACGCAAAAAGAAGTATTGTCAAGAAAGGTTCAAGTGAAGATAGCAAGGTTGGAATCCATGCCACAAAGAAGCTTTAGATGTCTTTGGAGCAAGGTTGAAAGTTGCTAGAGTTGACTTCAAGAAATTCATCGGGGATAACAAAAGTCGAAAGATAACTCTAAGATACTCGAAGTCGATCAAGTGAAGATTTGATTATCAATCAAGATCAATCACGACATAATTGATTGGTATCGGAAATCAATTATCCAAAGTCAAACAAATCTTCCAACGATCACTTACCATTTCTTTTGAAGATCTGATTGACAAATTAGCCTAACGGCTAGTCAAATTGAAGCATAATAAGCGAAGTGAAGGAATTTCAAAAAGATACACGCGCGAGAAACATCAAGAATAACTCCTTCACTCACCGAAATACACGCTTAACTCTTCATACCGTAAATTGATCAAACACGTTGAATTTACTAAGAGATTTATTTTTGGTCAAGGAAGTGTAAATCACCTTTCATTATCTCAAGACGAGAAAAGGTTGATTGTTTTAGATCTAAGAGTTAAACACTCAAAGATCGAATCGATTGTACCAAGGGCAGAACTTGTTAAACTTCCCGTGGTCGAATCCTCAAGGAGATTAGAGGAGACAAGACCGAGTTTGGTGGATAGTAAGGCCCCTGTGGAATCGGGGAGAGTGGACGTAGGATCGTTATATCCGAACCACTATAAAAATCTCTGTGTCTTTATTTGCTTTCGCATTCATACTTATAACTCGCTCATTCATCATTTTAATAAACTGCATTAATCCTGCTAAGTATTCTTCTCAAAGGTTTTCTTTAAAAGGGTTTTTCAAATACACACGAGATTAGCTTCCGCACCATCGAAGACTTCGAGTTTCCGAAGTCTCGCTGATCTCACTTAGCACACTCGAGTACCTTTGCCGCGAAGACTTCAAAGTCTTCTAACCTCACACTCAGCTCACAAAAAGTTGAAAAAGTTTTGAGTGTGGTAAAGTCTATTCAACCCCCTTCTAGACTTTCCACCTCCTTGCACATCTCGTCCGGGACCAACAAGTGGTATCGGAGCGGTGGTTCAACCGACCACGGCTTTGGTTACCAATAGTCTTTGAGGAAAGACTGTTGTGGTCACTGAATGCAGATCTTTTTGAAAAACCATTTTCATAAAACTCATTGCATTCGGTGCATAATTATTTTTATTACTAATAATGAGTTTTCATAAGAGCAAGAAAAGAAAGCTACGAGTTCTCCATTGAAGACTATGACTACCGGAAATTTCGCATGGAAAATCATCTTGGTGCAATTCATGATAGGATGCTTGAAACACTTGAAGATGGACCAATAAAGTTTTACTTTGAACCAAGTAAGTTCTGGGAGCGGTGGAGCGAAGCATCTACTCGACGAGAAGATTGAAAAGAAAAGGAGTGAAATGTCAAATGATGAAAGGAAACTATTTAACCTTGATCAAATTGCTCGGGACAGAGATCATAGAGACTCTAACCGAGAGAGCTCACGAGAGAAAGTCAAGACATGTAAGACCGCAAAAGAGATGTGGGAAACCCTAGCACTCATGTGTGAAGGTTCGGAGCAAATTAAAGAAAATAAGTTGCCTATTCTACATTCATTTGACACATTTAAGATGAAGCTGATGAGACAATAGATCAGTTGGATCTAAGACTGACAAATATCATCAATAAAGCAAGTTCATTAGGAAAGTCTTATACCGAGAAGGAAATCAACAACAAAATATTGAGATCTCTAACTAGTAAGTGGAGAGTCAAGATCACGGTGATCAAAGATACAAAAGAAGCGAGCAGATAAGTCATCATGAGTTATTTTCACATTTGAAAGCTCATGAATATGATTTGAAACAAGAAGAAGACGAGGACGAAGGAAATTCAAACTCTACTGGAAAGGAAGTTGCTTTCAAGGTCACTTGAGTCACCATCAAAAGAACCTATTGGAGAGGATTTAAGCTTGAAAGAACAAATGGCCTTGCCGACTTAAAGTTTGATAAAATGAATTCGAAATTTGGGAAATATAGAAGACATTGGAAGAATTCTAAGAAAACTGGTTTCGAGTTCGAAACAAATCTTCGAATCGAGACCGAGAAGATTCCAAGGAGGATAGGAGGTTCAAGACTCCAGAAAGAAAAAGAGAAGAAAGTCCAAGAAGAAGAGACTTTTCTCCTAAAAGGGATTCTAGTCCAAGAAGATCCTCAAGAAGTGATGCTTGCTATAATTGTCATAAATCGGGACATTTCAGTTATGATTGTCCGATCTAACTCCAAGAGAAAGAGAAGAAAAGAGATTGATGAGGAAACGAGAAAGTTTGCGAGACAAACGTGCTTTGGTGGCGTAAGAGGAGGATACTCTTTCAAGTGATTCAACATCATCTTCGACTTCTCTTCGAACAATGATTTGTGTCTTATGGCCAAAGGAGATGAGGTACTTTCGATTCTCGCTCTTCGTCCGCTTCTCGTGTGTCTTTTGCGAAGAGTTTGACCATAACTTTGTTGATAAGTTAATGGAAGATCTCAAAACTGCTATAAATGCTTACAACTGTGTGGAAAAGGAGAATGTGAGCTTGAAAGAAGAAATTGATCGATTTACACAAGAATCTATTAGCAAGACATCCGAGACACTAACAGATTCTAATCGGATAACTTGAGAAGAGTTAAATACTCTTAAAATGAAGTATCTTGAACGAGGGTTTGCTGGTAGAAAGGTTGCTTGCTGAGAATCTTGAGAAAACTGATCGAGTTGAAGATTCTACAAGCGAAATTCGATGAACTTTTCCATCAGCATGAGCGTATAAAATCAAGTGAGGAACGTTTAAGTTTGAGGTTGGATCAACTCAACAAAGCTTCTCACGCAGTTCAAACAATAGTTGAATCGTCTCAAACACCTAACGTAAAGAAGGGAATTGGTTTTACCATTGCCCAATCCTCACGAGGTTCAAACAAGTGTACTTAAGAAGAGTACACATGTTAAGGGTAATGATTTGGTAGGAGAGGGTTCCAAACCTAAACCTACCGATAAGGGTAAAAGGTTGCTTGACCCAAAGAAATCGGTCGAATGGGAAGAAGAGTAGTTATACTCAACAACCTAAACAACCGATGAGGTATCAAAAGAAGGGGGAATCCCAACTTAAGAAACCTCGGCAAGGTCGAAAAGGTAGACGTCGGCCGAAACCATCTCTGTGGAGGCAGTCTCGGTGAAGTCTACACAATCTAAGCAAACTTCAAAGCTTGCCGATCAATCTACTAAGTCATCTCGTGCTCGTGAGATATGAATCTTTTGATGGCTCAAGTAGAACGTGCCACTTATCATCAAAACCCTCGAACCATTGCACAACGGCTGATCACTTCATCTAGAGGACCTCGGAAGGGTCGGAAGTTTTCTGGAAGGAACACAGTCGACACCCATAGACAAACATTCAAGAAGGCACCAAAGGATGAGGTTGTCTATGTTGATATGTATGGAAGAAGGATAAGATCTTCCGAATACGATAAGAAGAATCTATTCCTATGGATTCCTAAAGATTGTGCTAACTCTCAAGGACCCAAACCTAAAGGGTACCTAAAAATTAACTAAACGTGCGGGACGCCGTGGGACATGAAAGAGAGGTTCTTTGGGAAAACTGCAGTACATCGACAGTGGGTGCTCGAAGCATATGACCTGGAAACAAGCAACTCTTGAGCTCAATAAAATCACAAAATGGCCCACGGGTGGTATTTGGAGACAATAACTTTGGTATTACCAAAGGTGTTGGGACTCTATACATTGGAGATGTACGTGTGGAGGAAGTTTTCTACGTGGAAGGATTAAAGCATAACTTGCTTTCAGCCTCACAATTCTGTGATAAGGGATACTCGATTAAGTTCTCTAGTTCTCTGTGTGTTGTTTTGTGTGGCTTAAATGATCGGGTACTTTTAAGCGGCTTGAGAAAGGGAAATGTTTATGTTGCGAGAATTTCGAAATGTCCAAGCAATACATGCCTTGTAGCAAAAGTACTTCAGAAACAAGCTGGTTATGGCACAAGAGATTGAGTCACATAAATTTCAAAACGCTAAACAAGATAGCGAAGGTCTCTTGTAGAAGGCTTGCCAAATGAAGTTTTCTCAAAAGATCGATTTGTGACTCATGCCGTAAAGGAAAGCAAACTAAGGCCTCATTCAAGGAAGTTTCGTACTCAACGTCAAGTAGGGTACTACGGTTACTTCACATGGATTTATTTGGCCCGGTATCCCCATTGAGCTTCATGGTAGAAAATACACTTTGGTGGTGGTAGATGACTATTCTAGATTCACATGGGTGATATTTATGTTCAAGAAGAATGAAACCATCACAAGATTACCTAACTATCAAGAGATTACAAAAGCGAGAAAGGAGAAAGTGTTGTAAGGATCGAAGTGACAAAGGAACAGAATTCTTAAACTCTCACATAGCGATGTATTGCAAAGAAGCTGGAATTCAACATGAAACGTCACCGCCCGCACTCCACAACAAAATGGGGTTCTTGAGAGGAGAAACGAGAACACTCAAGGAAGCCGCCGTAACAATGCTAGCGAGAATACAATGTTCCCGTGAGGTTTTGGGCGGAGGCCGTGAATACAAGATGCTATACTCGAGAATCGAAGTTTGCTGACCAAAGAATATGGAAAGACACCGTATGAGTTATGGAAAGGTAGAATTCCTCGTGTTTCTTTCTTTCGTGTTTTTGGTTGCGAGTGTTTCATTCATGACAACGGCAAATCCAAGTTAAAAACTTTTGACGCCTTGAAGGTCAGCGATGGGATATTTTTAGGATATTCCAAAGACAAGCAAGACTTATCGAGTTTTTAATAGGAAAACTCTTGTTGTGGAAGAAACACCTCATGTGGTTTTTAATGAATCTATTATTGAGTCTAAGGACAAAGGAAGAGAAGAGTCACTAGCGAAGGGTTTGAGAAACTTGAACTCAAGGATAAGCCAAATTATGTCAAGGTTCATTTACCTATTCTAGATTCCGATTCTCAAGATGATCAAAGAAATCTCAAAGTTGGCGAGAAAAAGGAAAAGGTATTCTTGAGACAAGAGAAGACTCAAGCGAGAACAAAGTCTCGTGAAGTAATCTCAAGACCCGCCGATGACTCACCCGAACTCCGGATATAAATTTATCAAATCAAGGGGAATGACTCAAAATGATATTCCAATAATGCCTTGAGAAGAGTTGAACGCATCTAATAGAAGGAATTGGATGACAGATCATCCCAGTGATTTAATCTTAGGTAATCCTCAAGATGGAGTCAAAACAAGAAGAAGGATAAATCTAGATGGTTTGTTTAGTCGCTATGTCTCTCTTCAAGAACCAAAGAATATTGAAGAAGCAACCGTGGACACAAACCGGATAGAAGCTATGCAAGATGAACTAAATCAATTCACCACGACAAGATGTTTGGATACTCGTTGATAGACCAAAACATCAAAAAGTGATTGGAACAAAGTGGGTTTTCAAGAACAAGAAAAATGAGAAAGATGAGGTTATTAGAAATAAAGCAAGGCTCGTTGCGCAAGGTTACTCACAGTCGAAGGAATTGACTATGATGAGACGTTTGCCCCAGTAGCAAGATTAGAAGCTATAAGATTATTCCTTGCATATGCAGCATATATGAAATTCAGAGTATATCAAATGGACGTAAAATCAGCGTTTCTAAATGGAGTTCTTGCGAGAAGAAGTATATGTTGAACAACCTCCGGTGTTTCGTATAAGGAGATCAAGTATACCGCCCGAAGAAAGCTTTATATGGACTAAAACAAGCCCCTCGAGCTTGGTATGACACATTATCACAGTTTCTACTTGATCATGGATTTAGTAAAGGGAAGATTGATCGAACTTTGTTCGTAATTGAAGAAGATCGTGATATTCTCTTAGTCTGCATTTATGTGGACGACATAATCTTTGGATCACCAAACAAGAAGCTTTGTGAAAAATTTAGTAAATTGATGCAAAGTAAGTTTGAAATGTCTATGATGGGGAAATGAATTATTTCTTAGGACTTCAAGTCAAACAAACTTCAAAAGGAATATTCATAAATCAAGCAAAGTATACCAAAAATATGCTAGAAAAATTTAGAATGATAACAAGCAAAGATGCAAAAATTCCCATGGTGACAAATTACAAGATGGATCCAGATGAGGATGGTGAAAGTGTTGATCGGACTATGTACCGAGGACTAATAGGTTCTTTCTGTACCTAACAAAGAAGCACCTGACATTTCTTTCGCAGCTTGGAGTATGCGCAAGATTTCAAGCCAATCCAAAGAAAAGTCATTTGGATGCAGCAAAGAAGATCTTAAAATATCTCAAGGGTACCACAAACTTGGGTCTTTGGTATCCTGCTGATGACAATTTGGAACTCAGTGGATATTGATTCGACTATGGTGGTTGTAGAATCGATAGAAAATCAACCACAGTACTTGTCAATTTCTTGGAAGTAAGCTGGTCTCATGGTTCTCTAAGAAGCAAACTTCGGTGGCTACATCAACCACGGAAGCGAGTATATGGCCGCCGGAAGTTGTTGCTCACGGCTACTTTGGATAAGTCAACAATTACAAGATTATCACATTATCACTAAAGAAATTCCTATCTTTTGTGATAGCAACAAGGTAATTGCTATTACTCGTAATCCAAGATTTCACACAAGATGCAAGCATGTAGATATACGTCATCACTTCATCGAGATCATGTCGAAAAGAGAAACATTCGAATGGAAAAGATTCATACAGATCGACAGAGAGCAGACATTTTTACAAAACCTTTGGCGTAAGCACGGTTTAGAGATCTATCGGTGGAACTAGGTCTATTAGATCCAGGAAAACAGCTTGTCAAGAAAGGTATAAAGCTTGCTCAAGCGAGTATAAAGCTTGTGAAGAAGAGTATAAAAGCTTCTGCGGCGAACTTTCAAACCTCGGAGAAGGGTCTAAAACCTTGTCGCTACAAGATTTCAAGTGGTATCGCTGATTACAATATCAACTCGACAGATACGTTACTCGTACTCTCTCGATTTGCTTCGTTTATTTTTTAAATTATTCTTGATATAAAATATTCCTTATTTCTTGTAGCTAAATTAATTTTCGGAATATTTTATTTCCTTACTTATCCTCGGCTACGAAAATTAACGCTGTGAACTGTCAAATCAAATCTTTTCAACCATGGGGTATGGGATAATTTTCCTTTAAAATATTATTTTCTATTCTATTTCTGCGGACCCGAAAATTTCTCAAAATTTTGGAAATTTACCTTTTTCAAATCCAGAGGCGAGGACACGCACTTTTCGGAATTCGAACCGTTTAATTTATAACCGCTCGATCCGATCGTGCAATATGCCAATCAACGTTCAAATCTTATTTTGTAATTTTAAAATTTTAGCGGTTTCTTTCTTCTTTCTTATAAATTGGTGTTATTTTCTCTCTCTTCCTCATTACTTCATACTATTGTTCATCTCTTTCCTTCTTGATCTTTGTTCACCTTCTCTAAGTTAATATCAATGGCTCCAAAGCAATCTTCTTCGAAAACAAATGCAGGGAAACACAAGACTCTCGACCCTCTGGTTCTATCGAGAGAAAGTACGGAGTGAATTATCCGTAGATTTTAGAACAAGCGGACGGGAAGCGGTGGAGATTCTGAATCTCCTATCCGATCGGGGTTTGTATCGATCTTTGTTTGGCTCATTCTCCCGAACGACGAACTCTTGATGCTTATGTGGTACGCTTCTGGTTCGTGGTGATTTTGGTAAGAACAGGATCAAAACGGCTTGTTTGGCCGAGTCTCGACCATCGGACGAGAGGATGTTCATCAACATTTAGGGTTATCACCGCAAGGTATTGACCCCGAGAATCTTATATGTCGATAATCATCTCGAAGCCTTTCGTTCTCTAGCGAAAACTTCATGTCGGCATCATGTGTCGGATTTGAAGAAAGCATATCTCAAAAGGAAGTATAGATCGTTGTTTGACATCATGGTGAAAGTGATGTTTGGTGAACGCCGCAGTATGGATTCGGTAAGTCGAGGCGTTTGTGTGCTTTAAAGGCGATTGTGGATGGAGTCGAGTGTGATTGGGTCATAAATTCTTTGAGATTCTCGCAGAAGGAAAAGAATAGGTTCTTTCGGACAGAGGTGGTTGGAAATCCAGAAGTGAAGGTATGGGGCTGTGGAGCAGACGCGTTTCTATGTCGAACAAGATTACGGTGTTACTGGAAAGGGTGATGCCCAACACGGCGTGGGACCCAAAGTGGACGAAACCATATACAAAGGCAAAGTTTATGCTTTGAATAAGGATGAGGAGCTCGGTGGTCCTCCCGATTCGATGATGACGAAGACCAGACCGAGATTGAGGGAACCCGCAGATGTGTCACCCATCGAGGAATTGCCCCAGTAATGGATATTGGTGGAAAAGATGAGACTCACAAAGATTCGGATATTAGTGATCGTGCACCAGCAAGTTCAAAGGCTGCTTGTGCAGTGGGAGAAGACTCGGAAGTCTTCTCAGGCGTGAGATCAAATTCCGATTTCACAGCCTACCGCAGAGAAAGGCAAAGAGGTTCACCGTGGCAACCCGGAAAGATTCGGTGAGCAATCGTACTGCAGGAGCACAGTATGCCTCCTAAGGTATCTCCTGGAAAGAAAGGTTCGTCGGTGGTGGATGCAATGGAGGTTGATGATTCTCCGATTTCGGATGTCAAGAGATGGTCTCTCATGAATCCGCCGGTGAGGAGGAACAGTCCCAATTCCGTTTCCTTCTCTTTCGAGATTCCCTCTTCTTCCAAGCTTGCCGCACCGATGGAAATTGGCGATGATGTTGCGGGCATGGGTGCCGCTTGAGCCTATCACCCAGGTTGCCGAGGGTGATCATAGTGGAGGTGTGGTTGGAGATATCCCAATGCAGATGGTTAACCTTCTTTGATAGACCACGTGGCCCATTTGAGAAGTGTTTGATTACCGAGGTTTCTACTTGGGTGGACAAAGAAGTTTCATAGATTACGGGATATGTCGGAGGAGCGAAGCCCTGGCGATAGACATCCTAGTATGGAGAAATGCGAGGCCGGGAGCAATAGATGATCTTATTCTTCTCGGCAAACGAGATTGGCCATAATGAGTTCTCTCTATGGGAGTTCGAACTACGTAACAAGGCTGGAGTTGCCAAAGCTTTTGACCTAACTACGATCATCATCGATTGCATGCCTAGTTGCTCGACCGATGGATGAACCGTAACTCCGCTGAAGATAGTTCAGCTCCTCCTTTACAGCCTCCTGAAGAGATCAAGAAAGGTGTTTCTACTATCCCTCCTCCTCTTCCCGATTTTACATCTCATTCGCTTGCCAAATTTTATGCCTGTTATTGTTCATGAGGATCTCGTATAACTCTTACTCCTCAAAGTTTGCTGAGTTAACACAACAAGATGCTTCAATGTTTTCTGTATTGGCTGCTAAATACACTCCTCTTGCTGAGTCTATTGAGTCGCCCAAGTCCTACATCGAGGCCGCCATTCGACGGCCCCTCTTTGATCCGTCAAACCGCCGCCGATATGTTTTACGAGCAACGAGAGACTATCATCGAAACACTTTCTCGCATAATGTTGAACAACATAAATGAGGTGAGAAAGCACGTTGAAAGTGTGAAGGCTGAAGGTGAGAAAGCGAAGCCACTCTCGGGAAGGTGTTTGCCGAAAGAGAGGCAATTGAGGACAGATTTCTGACAAAGATGGAAGATCGATTGAAGAAACTTCGGTGCCATGGAAGCACGCTTAAAGGAAGGAATTGATCGAATGCGGCTATCCAATCATCTATGCTGGACATGGGAAAGCAAATTGCGATCGGCCCGTGAGGCAAATGCTAGATTGACGGAGACGGCTACTGCATGCGTCGACATCTGCCGCTTGCTCAAAGATCTGCTCAAAATCGATGAGAAGATTGCTTCTCCAATAGCAGTGAGTATGCTGAATCAGCAGAAGTTCATGGAAAAGTTTACCGCCTACAGACGGGATATCCTTGCCAAGATGACGGAAATGGAAGGTCGGTGGACCCCTCTTTTGAATGATGTTAAAAGGGGGAAAGCCAGTTGAGAACCGAGATGGTTGACAGAGATGAGGCTAAGGATAAAGAATTGAAGGATCTCAAGGATAGGCCGGAGGTGTTGAAAGTTTTCTGTTGGAACGGAAAGAAAAAGCAGAGTTGAAAAGGGCATTGCGAGAGTCTCATGGAATGGGTGAAGATGAAGGTCGAGTTCCCAACCACCGAAAAGGAGAAGGTTGGTTAAGATGTCTGAAAAGTTCAAGGAAAGTCTGTGAAGAAGAGTTGGAGGCTTTGCATGAGGAAGCCTTTCGCCGACTTAGAAACTAGAAGGATGGAAGAGAAGGATAGTCACAAGATGATCAAGCTACTAGGGAAGCAAGGGAAAGATGTGGATGTCTTTGGAGAGCAAACAGAAAAAGCGTTCATACCGAAGAAAGGCTGCAGAAAGCAAAACTCGCCGTGTCAAGGAAGAAGCAGTGGTAAGAAAGGAAAGAAGCCTCGCCGGAGCAGAGGCCGAGGAAGACTTTATCCTCCCCACAATTCCGATGGTTTTGTGGATGATTGCTGTCCTCCAGGAGAGATTTGAGGACTCGGAAAGCAGCAAAGAGGGATTTCATCTGCTCATACTATGTCTGTAAGAGTATTGGCGTCGGGGCCACAAATAATGAAACATTCTTTGCTTGGATGGAGGAAAAGCACAGTGATCTCTCGGCGTATATTCCGAGAGCTTACGTGGAATTCAACCCGAACCTTCAAGCGCCGAGTTTGAAAAGATTCCTACTCGACACAAAGCAGATGGGAAGTTTGACCACCGAGTGTTCGCAGGACGCTCAAAATCTGCTTGGCCGAGGTCAACCCACCTATTGGAACAAATAACAGAGAACTCTATGATAGAGTGTATGAGTGGCTAAACGTTCCAACAGGTTTCGAAGGTATGACCGAGGAAGACATGAAGGTTGCTTTGGTTGAGAAGCTAGACCGCGAGAAGTCCGATGTTAGTATTTTTTTTTGTATTTCCTTGTTATCTCTTGTTCTTTTTGCTTTTCACTTCGTAATTTGTACCGATCGATATATATATGAATAGAAGTGAATGTTTTGCGCCTAGACAACTTCTCGTTGTCATTTGGTTTTGATTGAGATCTTTTTAAGGTCTCTTTGTTTTTTCTTATCTGTGAGCAGTTCTCAAGAAGGTTTTAACATCATCAAAAAGGGGGAATTTGTTAGGATTTGAATTTGTATGTTTTGATGATGTTCTTAAAACCTATGTGTAAGAGGACCAAATGAACTCGTTAGTCACCGATGATCTAGATAGGGTTTATGTCTTAGTACGCTTAAACTTGCTAGGCTTAACCTTCTCAGACGATTGGTTGAGAACTAAAGGTCACGATAAGAAGACTTAAAGATCTAAGAGAGATTTCGTTCGAAGTCATTTAGAAGGGCGTCATGAAGATCAAGAAGAGATGATAAGAGTTACGCAAAAAGAAGTATTGTCAAGAAAGGTTCAAGTGAAGATAGCAAGGTTGGAATCCATGCTACAGCAAGCTTTAGATGTGCTGGAGCAAGGTTGAAAGTTGCTAGAGTTGACTTCAAGAAATTCATCGGTGATAACAAAAGTCGAAAGATAACTCTAAGATACTCGAAGTCAGTAAGTGAAGATTTGATTATCAATCAAGATCAATCACGACATAATTGATTGGTATCGGAAATCAATTATCCATAATTCCCCGCAACGACGTCATTTTGATTGTAGGATTCCGTAAGCGGTATTAAGACCAATCAAGTATATCGAATCCAAGGGAAAAACTATGCAATGAGGCCCTAGGAATACAAGTTATTGGTGACTATTGTTGCAAGATGGGTATTGGCACTAAAAACTACAAATGTAATTGCAAGAATTAAAATCAAATAACTAGCAAGCAAACGATCGAACACCTAATATGCAAAAATAAATAACTTGGTTTCAATGGGGATTGGGGTGCTAGGGATAATATCCATCAAGGAATCAATGATCAACAAGCTATGATTGAATCAAATTGCAAATCAATCAAGTTAGAAAGCATAAAACCATCATGCAATTAATTACTCCATTAACTACATAATGCCAAATGTGAGTATCCTTAGTACTGTTGGAACCACCGATCGCCGACTCTATGAAATTATCGATTCGGGATCACAGTCACATAACGCAAAGGATAGAATTGTACCTTTATTCACCGTAATAGGTGAAGACGAACCAGTTCTAAGGTCGAATCTGCGATCGAAGGATGAGCCTAGAACCTCACGGTCTTCTCGCCGTATTCCTATCCCTTTTCGTTGGACGCCGAGTGGTCGACGATCCTCCAAGGGATCAGAATCTACCTCTCTCGATCTCACATTTTTTTCACACGTCTGGAGGCTCGATGTTAGGGTTTATTTATAGGCTACAACAGTGGACCCCGAGGAGGAATTAGGGTTGGGCCTCCCGATGGACCTAAATATCCCGTGTTCGGTCGAACACTCTACTTAAGCCCATCAATTATAACACACCACTAAAGAGTTATAATTGAATTACCGCCCTAATCTCATATTATAATATGGGCTCCTTTATTATGTGTATGTTTAGTTCCCCATGTTTAAGATACGAATATCCATAAATTAATTAAGTTATGAAAACTTAATTAATTTACATCTAGTTCCAAGAGTAGTACCACTCATCTTTATTATCATGTCGGATTAAATCCACCTGCAGGGTTTACATGATAATCTTTATGAAGCTCCTCAAGGGGACATCATCACTCTAATAAATAATTAGGACACGTATTCCTTCTATAATCAACGACCCACCATATAAACAGTGCTATCTCCCAATTCACCGAGCCTATTGATTTAATAAATCTCACCCATTGGCAAATCAAAGAAACATACACCGAATACACGTGCTTGTTATTATATAGGGATTAAGAGGACGTACATCCATAACAACAGAGGTCTTGTTCTTTTATATAGTCAAGACAAATTGAACAACCTCATATGGTCCTCGCTCAATACATACAAAATGTCCTAGTGTAACTTTATAGTCAAGATAGACTAATACCAAATTACACTACAACCGCTCCAATGGTTTGTCCAAATCCATCTTGGTTGTGAGCTATTATTTATAATCTATAAGGAACTGATAGCATGATGTTACGTGTGACACCACACACCATGTTATCTACAGTATAGATTAATCTGGACAAGAACAATGATATATGTAACAATCATAAATAGCAAGTATTTTGATCATAAAAATCTCATATCAAAAAGACGTTCATACAAAAAGCTAGGCTTCTAGTATACATCCTAACAATCTCCCACTTATACTAAAAGACTATGCTTCCATGATTGTTGCCATACATCTGATTCCCATCCCTTCAACATGCCCATCAAAAGCATTCGCTGGAAGAGCCTTTGTGAAAGGATCTCGCTAGGTTATCCGCCGATGCAATTTTGGTGACAACAATTTCTCCTTGTTTTACGATGTCTCGTATCGGGTGGTACTTGCACTCAATGTGTTTGCTTGCTTTGTGGGCTCGTGGTTCCTTTGAGTTTGCCACCGCACTACCGGGTTATCACTATAAATTATGATAGCTTTAGGCAAACTTGGAATCACTTCTAAGTCCATCCGTAAGTTTCGAGCCATACAGCCTTCTTTGGCCGCCTCGGAGGCTGCCACATACTCGGCTTCCATGGTGGAGTCCGAAACGCATTTACGCTTAACACTCCTCCATACTATGGCTCCACCTCCCAAGGTAAACACATAACCCGAGGTAGATTTATCGTTGTCCCTATCATCGATCGAAATCAAAATGCGTGTAACCCTCAAGAAGTAAATTATCTGCATGGTAAACCAGCATATAATTTCTAGTCCTTTTCGTGTACTTTAAAATATGTTTTACCGCAGTCCAATGTCCTTGTCTGGGTTACTTTGATATCTGCTAACCATGCCCACGGCAAAACAGATATCTGGCCTCGTACATAGCATTGCATACATTAGGCTTCCTACGGCTAAAGCATAAGGAATCGCCTTCATGTCCTCTATCTCCTTTGGTGTCTTAGGACACATCTCTTTAGATAAAGGTACTCCATGCTCGAAAAGGTAGAAAACCTTTCTTGGAGTTTTACATGCTAAAACGAGCTAAGATAGTATCAATGATCGAAGCTTGAGATAAGCATAACATTCTTTTCTTGCGATCCCTTATAACTTTGATCCCAAGAATATATCCAACTTCTCCCAAGTCCTTCATATCAAACCGCTTTGACAACCATACCTTTACGCCGACAACACCTTGACATTGTTGCCAATGAGCAAGATGTCATCTACGTATAGTACAAGAAATACCACCACATTTTCGTCACTCTTCTTGTATACACAAGACTCATCCAGACATCGAATGAATCCATAAGACTGGATTACCTCATCAAAACGGATGTTCCAAGATCTTGAAGCTTGTTTCAATCCATAAATGGACCGATTAAGCTTACTGATTGGAGTGAATTGATGCATATTTTTAGGGCCTATTTTAGTGCAAAAAGTGAGCTTAAGTGTGATTTTTGTGTATAAATGTGAAAAGTATCACTCTTTTGCCTAAAAAGTATTACTTTGTGAGTTTTTGATGTTTTTAAATGCATTTTGCGAGGTAAATCGGTGGAATTTTGTCAAACCGAGAGTACCGTTATTCTTAGAATGAAGAGACGAACATACCGGACGAAAATGGGGGTCGGGCCCGAAGCCCTTCTCGATAAAATTGCCTGGTCTCGAGCACGGAGTCGAGGGGACACAGACCTCGACTCGAGGGTCAGCCGAGGGAAAGAATTTCAAAATTGCAGCGGTCTCGACTCGAGGGAGGAGCCGCGAGTCGAGGGATGGAAAATTGGCAAGATCCTCGAGTCGAGGTGAGCCTCGACTCGAGGCAAGAGAAATTATGAAGAAGCGTGCTAGCGACTCTTAGGCCTCGACTCGAGGGCCTGAAGCTCGAGTCGAGGAGTGCCAAAATCGAATTTTGCGGTTTTAAGGCCCATTGAAGCCAAAACAGAGCATAACTTGATTCTAGCGCTTTAGAGCAATTTCCAGGAGGTTCCTTAGGCGAATTTTGCACTTTGTAGCTTGATTTCCATTGTAATTGCCATAGATTATTAGAATTAGATTAGATTCTACTTTTAGTCCACTAGATTAGCATTTTGATTGATTGCAATTGAAGATTCAAGCTGTGATTTGGGAGAAGAGAAGTTGAATTCAAGCATTGTAGAAGATTAATCAATCCTATTTTTGTCTATTGAAGCTCAATTGGTGATGTTCTTACCCTTTGTTCTCTTTAATTCATTGCTTGTGTTGATTAGATTGTTAATTGCTTTCTTAGATTTTCTACCCATGGCTTTTGCTTGTAGCACCATGGGCTAATAGCTTTGTGCTTGGGATAATTGAAATTAGGGATGAAGTGATTGCCTCATGCTATGATTGTTGATAATTGTGATCAATTGAATTAGCTTGCTTCCTAATTGTGATTCTTAATTGTGCTTCATGAAAAATTATCTCTTTTGATTAATGGTTGATCACCCTAGCAATAGGCGAGTTGAACTAACGTGATTAGGTGTTAATCGGGTTTCAATTTTGCATGATTGTATGAATTGGGGACTTCTACATTGAGAGATGGGAAGAACTAAGGATACTCACATTAGGCATTGTGATGTTAATGGAGTGATTAATTTCATGATGGTTTATGCTTTCTAATTTGATTGATTTGCACTTGGATACAATCATAGCTTGTTAATCATGGATTCCTTGATGGAGATTATCCCTTGCACCCAAATCCCCATTGATTTTAGTGTATTTGATCTTGCATTTTAGGTGTTTGATAAATTGTTTGCATAATCTTGCCATTTAATTTCTTGCATTCTTATAGAGATTTTAGTCCTATATCTTGTTGCAACTTTAGCCATTTAGAACTCTTATCCTTGAATTTCGTTTGCACACTTTCTCCCTTGGGTTCGATATTTTGCGATTGGTCTTAAAAGCTCTTGCCCTATACACTCCAATCACTTACACACAAGATGCTCTTTGCCCTTTGCAATGAATCCTTCTCGGTTGCTTCATATAGATGTTTTCTTCAAGACTTCCATTAAGAAAAGTTGTCTTGACATCCATTTGCCAAACCTCGATAATTCATATGAGCAATAGACAAAAGAATCCGGATAGACTTAAGCATGGCTACCGCGAAAAGGTTTCCTCATAATCGATCCCTTCTTTTTAGTGTACCCCTTCGCAACAAGCCTTGCTTTGAAAGTTTCTACTTTCCCATCTCGATCCTCTTTTTCTTTTGTAGACCTACTTACAACCTATGGCTTTTACACCATTTGGTGGTTCTACTAGCTCCCAGACTTAATTAGAATCCATAGATTCTAATTCGTATTTCATTGCTTTTTCCCGTGATTCTACATCTTTATCTTGGAGTGCTTCGTCGTAGCTCCAGGATCGATTCGTGTTCACGTGTACTAAGTCCGAAGACTCTCCCAAAAATATGAATCATCGGGTTGTCTAACAACCCTCCCACTACGATGAGGTACTTGTGGTAATAGTGTATCATTAGTAATGATGGTGCTGACCCTCGTAGTATCTCATCTTGCACTGGTGGTACTAAGGTGGAAATTTCCCCTCTCATTTCTTCTAAAATAATTTTACTCATGGGCTTGTGGTATTACATAGTCCTCTTCTAAGAATCAGGCATTTGTACTAACAATTACCCTCTCGATCTTTAGGACTATAAAACAAACCACCTTTTGTTCCTCTAGGATAGCCCACAAACAGCCGAACTTCCGTACGAGATTCCAACTTATCTGCATCTCCCTTCGACATGTGCTGGAGTATCCCAAATCCGAATGTGTTTCGAGACTAGGCTTACGCCCATTCCACACCCCGTGGGAGTAGAAGATACCGTCTTAGAAGGTACCAAGTTCAGAATGTACGCTGCCGTTTCCGTGGCATACCCCCAAAACGAACTTCGATAATTCCGAATAGCTCATCATCGATCTAACCATTTCCAAGAGAGTCCTATTCCTTCGCTCCGCCACACCATTCTCGTTTGGATGTACCAAGTGCGAGACAATTGGGATTGAGTCCTAGCTTCCGATAAGTAATTCCTAAACTCTCCTAAGAGGTACTCGCCACCACGATCAGATCGTAGTGTTTTGATATATTTATCATCACGCTTCTCCACATCAGCCTTATACTCTTTGAATTTATCAAAGCACTCGGACTTGCGGCGCATCAAATAAATATATCCATATCTCGAATAATCATCTATAAAAGAGACAAAATATTCGAAATCACCTCTTGCTTGAGTAGACATAGGACCACATAAATCAGAATGAACTAATTCCAACACTTCTTTGGCTCTATACCCCTTGGCTTTAAAAGGCCTTTTGGTCATTTTCCCTTCCAAGCAGGACTCGCAGTCGGATAGTTTTCCACTTCTAATGAACTCAAAGGTCCATCGGCTATCAACCTTTGAATCCTACTCAAGTTAATGTGAACTAATCTTAGATGCCAAAGATATGTTTTGTTCATTTTATAAGGTTCTTTTCGCTTACTTGAGTTAGAAGATGTACTATTAATTTCCATTTGTTGCTTTGTAGGAGTTATTGGATTAAGAGTATATAAATTGCCAATCAACGTACTGCAATGTATAATAGCACTATTTTTCTTGACAACCACTTTGCTATCAAAAGAAACGAGAATATCCATCCAAAAATAATTTAGAAACTGAAATAAGGTTCTTATTAAAACAAGGTACGTAAAGACAATTCCTAAAAAACCAAAGTCTTATTCCTATCAAAAGATAAATAAACATCTCCCATCGCAATAATTTGCTACTTTCGTAGCGTCGCCCATGTAGATGGTAACCTCGCCCTCACTAAGCCGTCTGGTTTCCTGGAACCCATGCAAAGAATTACAGACAAAATCGGTGGCTCCCGTATCTACACACCGAGGTGCGGGTAGATAACACCGCTAAACATGTTTCAATAGTTAGTAAATAAGATATACCTTCTTTTTCCTTTTTATGGGGGCAATCTACCTTCCAATGTCCTGGCCGCTTGCACAAAAAGCATTTGCCCTTAGGCTTCTTCACACCATTTGGTGGACCAATTTCCTTTGGTTCACCTGCTTTCGCCAAACCAGCTTGTTTCTTTTTCTTCATCACTTTGCCTTTTGGCTTAGATGTAGAAATATTTTTAGCAATATAAGCTTGAGAAGCTTGACGAAATAACTCTTCCGCCGCTTGGAGTTCTGGAAGTTCCGCCACCAAAATTAAGAATTTAAATCACTATTGTTTCCCTCAAACAATACAATTAAATTCACCAACACCACAAAACACCGTGAAGTTATGCCACGATAGTGTGGACGTATACTAATTCAAACATTTGTAAGAGGAGGTTTTACCCATTAATTTCATCATTTTGTCAAACAAAATAAAAATTAATAGTTGGTTTGTCTTTAGCCATACAAATAACAGCACTTACTCCGTTGGGGAGGATATTATTATATGCATCTAAGTGTATATCATTTCTTAATACCAAGTCAATTACCTAGGTTTGTGCCTCTTCGATGGAGAAGATAACACGCTCCTAAATAACTTTTTTATAATTATCCATAAGGAAGTTTGATCTAGTGATCCACAAACAAACACATTTGATATGGAAGAAGGCACTTAAAATCAACGTTCATGTTTAAATGCATCACTTACAAACCAGAAATGGAGGCTATGGGATTTGTTGAAAATTAACCCCTCTCCCACTTAGTTATTTAACGTGAGTGATATTAACATGCATAACATATGAAACACATAAAGCATGCTAAACACAATAACACATATAAGAAACAATAAATATGGAAAATAAAATTCCAACTATTATGGCCTCTTTGATACTCCCATGTTCTTGAATGTTCGCCGTCAAAGCGGGTGCGGGGCAGCGCCACGCCAAACGGGATCGACCGCCCGCTCAGTCGCGGTGCGGGCGCGCCTGTCAGCAGGGTACGGGCAGCGCCTGCCATACAGGATCGACCCGCCATACGGGATCGAAAAAAATTCATCGATTCTTCGCTATCGATCTAGTTCGCCATCGATCATCCTAATCTGCTCCTATTACAGCCTTTATCCAATGATCCTATACATCATCTAGATCGAAATAAAACCTACACGATGCACCGTCGTGGTTATAACTATTACAATCATTCACCAACCCAAAACAAAAACCTCGACAGTCCGAGGGTTTAATACATATATAAACATACATACCGACCATAATAGTTGGATTTAGGGTTCCCGCAAAAAATATCGAATATTCGCATACCCAAAAAAATAGATCTACGATTAACATACAATCCCTAATATAACAGATTTACGATAATCATGTAAACCCTAATATAATGATTTACAATAATCATGCAAACCCTAATATAACATATTTACAAATATCATGGAAACCCTAATATAACAGATTTACAATAATCATGCAAACCCTAATATGACAGATTTACAATAATCATGCAATCCTAATATAATAGAGTTACAACAATCATGCAAACCCTAATATAACAGATTTACAATAATCAAGCAATCCTAATAAATCAGATCTATGAATAACCGAATCAATTGCATAGAGTCGAAAATACAGCTTTGATACCAATTGTTGGAACCACCGATCGTCGACTCTATGAAACTATCGATTCGGGATCACAATACATAAACGCAGCGGATAGAATTGTACCTTTATTCACATAATAGGTGAAGACGGACCAGTTCAAAGGTCGAATCAGCGATAGAAGGATGAGCCTCGAACCTCACGGTCTTCCGCCGTATTCCTATCCCTTACCCTTCGACGCCGAGTGGTCGACGATCCTCCAAGGGATCAGAATCTACCTCTCTCTCGATCTCACGTTTTTCACACGTCTGGAGGCTCTAATGTTAGGGTTTATTTATAGGCTACAACGTAGACCCTTAAGGAGGAATTAGGGTTGGGCCTCCCGATGGGCCTAAATATCCTGTGTTCAATCAGACACTCTACTTAAGCCCATCAATTATAACTCGACCACTAAAGAGTTATAATTGAATTACACCCTAATCCCATATTATAATATGGGCTCCTTTATTATGTGTATATTTATTTCTCCGTGTTTAAGATATCGAATATCCATAAATTAATTAAGTTACTAACAACTTAATTAATTTACATCTAGTTCCAAGAGTAGTACCACTCATCTTTATTATCATGTCGGATTAAATCCACCTGAGGTTTACATGATAATCTTTATGAGCTCCTCAAGGGGACATCATCACTCTAATAAATAATTAGGATACGGATTCCTTCTATAATCCACACCCACCATATAAATGTGCTATCTACCAATTCACCGAGCCTATTGATTTAATAAATCTCACCCATTGGCAAATCAAAGAAACATACACTAAATACACGTGCCCGTTATTATATAGGGATTAAGAAGACGTACATCCATAACAACAGAGGTCTTGTTCTTTTATATAGTCAAGACAAATTGAACAACCTCATATTGTCCCGCTCAATACATACAAAATGTACTAGTGTAACTTTATAGTCAAGATAGACTAATACCAAATTACACTACAAACCGTTCCAATGGTTTGTCCAAATCCATCTTGGTTGTGAGCTATTATTTATAATCTATAAGGAACTCGATAGCATGATCTTCTCGTGTGACACCACACACCATGTTATCTACGATAGATTAATCGACAAGAACAATGATATATGTAACAATCATAAATAGCAAGTATTTTGATCATAAAAATCTCATATCAAAAAGACGTTCATACAAAAAGCTAGGCTTCTAGTATACATCGTAACAAGTACTTCTAATCTCTCAATTAAGAAGCACCCAATTCACAGATTCATACACAATTATAACCCGATTAATCCCGGATCACGTTAGCTCAACTCTCGCCTATTGCTAGGGTGATCAAACATTAATCTAAAGAGATAATTTTGCATGAAGCACAATGAGAATCACAATTAGGAAGCAATCTAACTCAATTGATTAATAATTATCAACAATCATAGCATAAGGCAATCACATCATCCCCAATTTCAATTATCCCAAGCACAAGATGATTAGCCCATGGTGCTAAGAGCAAAACCCATGGGTTGAAAATTTAAGTAAGCAATTAAGAAACTAATCAACACAAACAATGAATTAAAAGGAATTAAGTGAAAGAACATCACCAATTGGATTCAATGATCAAAAATAAGAATGTTTGAGTCTTCACAATATCTTCAATTACAATCTCCTCCTCTTCAATTACAACTTAGAAATGAAAATCTAATGGATCAAATCACTAATTTAAGGTACAAATGCTTGAAATCAATCTAAAACTAAGAATCTAATTCAATTACAAGGAGAATTAAGCTATGGAACGAGAATTTCGCCCAAAAACTGTAAAATAACCGCTCTAATCTAAGCTAGGAAGAATATGATGTGTTTTCCGCTTAAAATGGCTTAAATACAAATTTTTCGGTTTTGGCCATCCCTCAACTCGAGGTTGGGGCCCTCGAGTCGAGGCCTCTAAGTCGCTAACACGTTTTTGTAAATTTGCCTCTAGCCTCGAGTCGAGCTCCAGCCCTCGACTCGAGGATCTCTCTTTGCTCGTCTCTCGACTCGAGGCTCAGCCCTCGAGTCGAGGCTTCTTCAAAATTCGAATTTCACCTCATTGCCTTCACCCTCGAGTCGAGGCTCCCTGGACCTCGACCGCAGGTCGAGTCCAGGAATTTTTCGACCCGGGCTCCACCTCTCGACCCACGTTTTCGCCCGTCTCGATCGTCTCTTCATCCAAAGAATGTCAAGATTCTCGGTTTGGCCAAATTCCACCGATTTACCCGTAAACGGGACGAAAAACATTAAATATCTCACAAGTAATACTTTTAGGTAAAGTAGTGATACTCTACACATTTAGGCACAAAATCTAACACTTTTAATCACTTTTTGCACTAAAATACACCCTAAAAACATGCATAAATTCACTCCAATCATCTGGTCATCAAATGTGCTTGAAGATAACTTCCACATCTCTATTGAAAATAGGCAACTTCTAATAACTTCCCCATGATCTTTTCAACTCCTCATTCTTGCTTTTTCAAATGCATGACTTATATAATCGCTATAAGTCTTCAATTATTTAAACCAAGACATTGAACAAGACATTTCGTAGGTTAAGGGTTAGTGGAAGTGGAAGAACGAATTCTAATGTTGTGACGAGAATGTTGGCACATTGTGAGTAACACATGTCACTAACATCAACAGACATAGTAACACTTAGTTGTTAACATACCAAGTAACACATTTGTTATTATATAGTAACAAAATTTATATCACTTAGTAACACTTTTTTATTTTACTATTGGATAAAAATATTTATATATTACATATACGTCATACAATATCATATATTTATTTGTAGCACTTATTTTATTTTTGCTTGCCACTTTTTCATTTTAAGGTTCGCAAGGTTTGGTGGAGAATCTTATGAAGGATATAAGTGAGACTCCAATTGTTACATTCGTAGGTTGATAGATATCAAGAAGAATTTGTCGATTCAAATTCTCAGTCCGATTCTCAATTCTAGGTGATGACAAATTTTTAAAAAGTAATGATAATTTCGTTCGTTCTAAGAAATTAGCTAAGATGCCTAGCTTTGAGTTGTTTCTGATGACCTCTTAGTAGTGTTTATTCCGGAAATAAGGAGGTCGAGGAAGAGGTTTCTCGTGATCATAAGGATGAGGAAGAGGTGCCTGCCGCGGAAGAGGTTCAAGTTGATGGGGAGGACAGTGACGGCGAGGATGAAGAAGAAAAGAAGAGGTAAACACTAGAGATGATGATAAAGATGGTGATGATGAGGATGATGATGATGCAAGCGAAGGTAGTAGTGAGAAGTTTGGGGAGGAAGAAGAAAATTCTCGGGGAATGATGATGAGGAGGAGCGGGAAGAGGAGCAAGAAGAGGTTCAGAAGAGAGAAAGATAGAGGAGCAAGAAGAGATCCAGTGAAGGGGGCAAAGATGAAGTTTTTGGTGAAGAAGTGGGGGTCCAGGAAGAATGTGACGAAGCTGGTGATCGGGAAGGTGTTGGCGAGGAATTTGGTGTTGCATGTGTGGAAGAAGGCGTGGGTGATTCGTTCAAGAAGTTCTTTGGGGAGTTTGGTTCGGAAGTTGGTTTCCATTCTAATTTTGTTATTATGAATAAAATTTTATTTTCTCGATCTAGAGAGACATGAAATTGAGTTGGTTGATTACATCTTCCGCTCATCTAAGAATGTACTTGTAAGTATTTTTGTTTTTTTAATGTATTTTTTATTTTTTTTTTTACTTTTCTTTTGTTGATGATTTCGTTTATGCGGTGATGAATTTTATTCAACAATAATGTGATGTATTTGGTTATTAGGGAAGACTGGTTAACTACATATACCGATATTAAGATAGCTCATAATATTTTGAATGTTGTATGCTACTCTGTTAATTGTGGCCCGAGTCGAGTTCGTCTTCGGGAGTCCATCACGGTTTGTGCTTGGGTTGGATTACAATGTATGTTTTTTTTTTTCTTTTTAAAGCTTTTTATGCAGACATTAAACTTGTATATTTAATTTTTTTGCTTTTATATTTATATTTTAAATAAAAGAAGCAATATATAAAAAAAAATTAGTTGTACTCCTGCGTTCCAAGAAGTTGTGCACACTTCTTGGGACACGGAAACTAAGAAAAAATAATTTTATTGACTTTTATGAGAATAAAGTGTAAGAGAGAGAATAAAGTGTAAGGATATTTTGAGTGATTTAATGAGATAAAGTAGGAGAGAGAATAAAGTAGAGAGTAGAATATGAGTGACATTTTTGTGATTTAAATAATATTATGAGGGTATTTATATTGTGTGATATTTTCATTTTAGGAGTGTGCATAACTTGTTGGGACAGACGAAAAAGGAAAGTGTGCATAACTTCTTGGGATGAAGGGAGTAATAATTTTGAAATATAAGTAATAACAATAAAATATATGGATTTCAAGTCATAAAGTAAATATTAAATTATTTATTTAACTACAAATTTCTAAACACTTCTCTGTACACTACATTCGTTGTATAATTTCAAGGTCTTCCATTTTTTTCAAGAGAAAGAATATTGAGGTCTCTCTTGCTCTTGACTCTAGAAACTGCAACACAAAATTGATCACGTGTAAAAACTGTCCTTGGAAGATATACACCAACGGTTGACAATCCCTTGACATTTGTTTGTTGTCATGGCAAAACACAAAGTTATAGGAAATTGCCTCCGCTGAAAATTGACTGGCAATGTGTTATCTGAATTAATTAAGGAAAAATAGAAATTATTAAAATAAGGAAAAAAAAAAATCTTTTTAGGTCCCCTGGTACTTTGGAAATTTCTGATGGTTAGAATTATCCTGACCAAAAGTAGATTTCTTTCTTCACAAAATCAAATCGGCCAGATAAATGAGTAAATCAAGGGCTGGTCACCTATTCATTATGAATTTATTTTTATCACTGTAATACCCTCCCTAATTAACATTAACTTCACGTTATTTATTATATCTATAATATATATATATATATATATATATATATATATATATATATATAGATAAATGACTAAGAGTGTAAATCATTTTTAGACCATTTTACCCTTTCTATCTTTTATCCCATACAGATTCGTTCCTTTTTTTTGGCGTTTCATTTGTAACGTTATTTTTACTTTTTTCTTTGTTTTGCTCTGCACTCTTTTTGTCCAATGGAGCAAAGCACCAACCTAATTATTGTGGAGTGTAGACAATCCGACTTCAAAGAAGCTAGGCTCACCCCTATCGTTCCTCCCACTCCTCTTCCGTGATCTTGACACGTTTTCCTTTTCTTTTGGGTCCTTTTTTCTGGTCCGTAATTTTTGGGTATTTAATTTTATCGCGTCAATCGGCTTCTATCGCTTGGGATTTACGGTGTTTGATTCTTGATATTTTTCTTCTTTGGATTTAGAATAAATTTTGAATTGCCCGATTTGAATTTCCAAGAAAAAGAAACCGAGTCATGTTCCGTGATCGATCTAAGCGAGATTCGTAAAGTAGAGAGGCAAAAGGTGTCACATCCCGATTTAAACTAACAGCTTATTCAAAATATTTATTTTTCTTGAAAACAAGAACGTTTGAAGATATGTTTGGTAGAAGCAATTAATTTTGTAAAAACTCGCAGGAAGTAATTAGTAAAAACTCCACTAATGTCAAGAATGGAACTTGAGATGTGACTTTTTAAAATAAATACTTAAAACCCTAAAAATTTTAGTTTGATCTTTAAATAAAAAAATATTAATGAGATTGGGTGAGCAAAACCACTAGCTCGGTGAGGTCCCTTTGTCACGCTTAAATATCACACGTAAATAAAACCATCAACTCACATAGCATGCATATAAGTAGTGTGTCAATATATTAGATGTCAATTTGTATACGGTGGAGTTGCCTCCAAGGAGCTTTTCCTCCCGGACCGTAGTCCCCGCAAAGTTACAACGATCTTACCGTCGAAGTAACCCAATAGCGTATGTAATATGTGAACGTAATATGATATAGCAAGCAACAATTAAATCTACATGAACATTTAAAAGTGATAAAGTAAATAAGCGAGTAAGAAACCTCACTTTGAATTAACAAATTTATGCAATGCAATGCAATCCTATTGATGAGTTTCATTAATCCCGCCTCCGTAAATTATTAAAAAGAAATAGACAAAGTGTAGATGAAAATTTTGAAGAAATATTTGTGAGTACAAAATTTTGTAGAATAAGATGTCGTATAAATAGAATTTTTAAACATGGGCTTGGGCTTAGGTTTTAGTGAGATAAATACTAGAATTTAAAATATTGAAGAAAATATATTTTCTTGTGATTAAATATTTGATATAACCGTGTAATCCAATTATGTAGAAGTGAGAAAGATATTCTTGTTGAGATAAAAAGGGAATTTGGACCTACAAAATCTCACACTTAAAAGATAAGATTAAAATTTAAATTTTTGAAAGAAAATGAACAATCGGCACTTCTTTTAAAAAAGAGAGAGATTTCTTTGTTGAGAAAACAGAGATAAGTACGTGTGTTGATATATATATATATATATATATATATATATATATATATGTATGTATAATATTATTAATTTTTAAAATTTTAAAAATAACTAAGTTGAGAATTTTAGGGGTGTTACAAAAGGAGATCATTGAACATGTAAGAATTGCATCTGAAATGTGGGGGTTTTATAGATGGTGAACCATGGGATTGCCTTGAATGTGTTCGATGAAATGTTTGGTGTCATTAGGAGGTTTTTCGACTTGGATGTTGAGGAGAAAAATAGATATTATACGCGGGATATCGAAACACATTGAGATACCACAACAATTATGATTTGTCCGATTCGACAAGCGCTAATGGGAGGGATACCTTGAGCATTTCATTTCCAATTTTTATCAAGGATTTACCATTTTTTTAAGGTATATTTTTCGCTGCTCAATTTATTTTCTCTTTCATTTTTTAATATTTTTCTTATGGAGCTGCTACTTTTCATCTGATTACATATTAATTCATTGGAATGATTTACAAAGTTGGTTGAGTACAAAATTTACGCATTTAATTATTTTGAATAATTTCTATATTGTCTCACCATTTTGTTTCTTTTAATTATTTCCTAAGGTGTATGAGCACATATGACATTACGTATGATAATGAAAGACACATGACACGTGGTTGTCTTCTGAAATGCATTTGCGGACGAATATCACATCATCGTGTGTATGAGCACCATAACTTGTGATAATGGAAGACACATGATATTTATAAAAAAACCTTTTAGTGTAACTGACAATATCTAAGTCAAGGCATGCTTTGATATCCTCTTGTTTTTTTAATTAAATTACTCCTTGCATTGGCTCTGCAATCTGAAGCATTTCATATCAAAATAACAAATTTTGCGATCGCTCATTTTCGTGAAGTTGCTTTGATCCGCCTTAAGAAGCCCCCATGCATACATTGATTTATTAAGAAGAATAAGATTTTCACAGTTGAAGGTTTTAATTATGTGATAAACAAAAATCATTTGCATGAATCTTTTAATATCGATTCTGTCTCATTTTTCAATGTTTACAATGTCATTTTAAACTTAATTGGAATGATAGAAAATTCTCTCTTTTCCAGGATTATGAATCAAAAAAAAGATTGCATTTTCAATTTGCTTCCTAAGATTGAGTTCAAGAAGCTATTCAAATCTCGGAGTTAAATTGCTGCTTCTTTTTATGGGAGTAGTTATATTGTGTCACCCTTCTCACTCAATTTAGAACAAATTGAAGAAACATATTCAAATTGATTTCATACGCATGAGCTTTTACACTTCGAATCATCATCTTATTTTTTCTACATTTCATATTTGACATACAAATTTGAATAGTATATTCATTTGATGTTAAGTTTCTTCCCGCTAAAAAGAGTTTCCGTTGTGCAACGTGTATCCAATATAAAAGTTCAATATTGTCTTCCTCCAAGCCTTTTGACAACCTACTTTACTCATCGTAAAATGCGCCCATATACATGGATGATTTTTATTAGTGTATATAAAATAATGTGCCCACAGTAATAATCCATTCTACTTTATTGAAAGGTTGTAATTTTTGGTTAGTGTAGATAAAATAATGGTATTGTGTGTAATTTTTAGGTGTTTGATGGACATATACGAAGATGATTATGTTGTTTTATTTTCTTTTAAAAATATATTATTGAGTTTGAGACAAACATTTTTAACAAATGTATCATCTATTATGAGATAGATGAAGTATCATAAAAAATCAAGAGAAACATAGTAAAATGAAAAATAAAAACTTAAATTTGTAACAAATTTAAGTGCATAAGTTGAGGGTTGACATAACAAAAAAATCTACCACTACTTATTAGTACATACTTACATAGAATGTGCAAAGCACGTGGTAAAAATCTAGTGAAAAAAATTCATACTCAAGGGTTGACGAATTATTTTGGTAACAAGAAATATAGTTAAAAGCTAAGTTTCCTTTAATTAATTAAAAATATCCAACAATGTTTTTCTTTTCAAATGACGTGACACTGTCACAATTAATTAAAGAGAAATGACGTTTAACACTATAAAAATAATCATTTACCGACGAACTTATCGACGGATTTTTCGTCGGTAAAAATGGTCATCTGTCGGTATTTTTCTAGTCATAAAATACCGACAAAAAATTAATTCGTCGGTAAATACCGATGGATATTCGTCGGTATTCCGTCGGTAATTACCGACGAACCTATTCCGTCGGTAATTACTGCAAGCGAATATTCGTCGAGAAAACATCATTTATTAAAAATTTAAAATTTTGTAGGTAAATCTAAAATTTGAAATTCGACGGTATTTTGTCGGTTTTTAGCGGTATTGTTAGACCAAGAAAAGTTTTGATGAGTTAAAAAGAGAAGTCCAGATGAGCATACAACATTGTTAAACAATCGGATCGTAATTTGTTCCTAAGTGATCGATTAGGTCAAGAACTCGATTAAGATTAGTGGAGATCAAAGTCTACAAGTCATCTCGAAGACAAGCTAGAAACTAGTCATCTGCAGGAGACGATCATGAAGATCTCAGACGAGGAAAGACAAGCTGAGTAGAATAAGAAAGGCAAGTCTTCACCAAGTCACCGGCAGACGAGTAGGAAGAATCACCGAGGTCTCAAGCGAGTTTTCAAGATTAAGTTTGTTAAGCGGTTTCAAGTCCGTTAGAACTAACTAACAAACTAACTGTCTTCTCGAGACTTATATATAGGTCTAGGTTTTTCATTTGTTTAGAATCAACACTTATGCATATTTGATTTACACAATTCACTACTCGTATTTCACAATCTTTTCACAAGAAATTCTAGAGAGGTCTCAAAGAGTTCTAAGTGTTTTTAGAACACTTTTCCAAAGAATCTTCAAAATCCGATACACATTGTATTAGTTGGAGTTCTAGAAGAAGAGTCTAGGAGATTGAAGATTTGAAGAATTGTACAAGTTGTAAGTTGTAAGTGGAAGTAAGAAAGTAAGCAAGATGTGCAGAGTCCCTTCTTCAAATTGAAGAAGGAGAGTGGATGTAGGATTTTTAAAATCCGAACCACTATAAATCCTGTGTTATTTCTTGCTTTCTTTAGTTTTACATTTGATTTACAATTGTGTTACATCAAGAGTTAAATTCAAAATCTTAACTAAAATTAGTATATCAACCTTGCTTTTGATCTTATAAGAAGTTGAGAATTTAATCATAATCCGTGTGCTCAATCGATATTTTGAATTGGTTTTGGAAGATTTGAAAAATCTACAAAATCTATTCAAACCCCCTTTCTAGATTTTGTTCTAGAAAGCTTACTCAAGGTTTTAATCAACTCAACTCTCCGGGACCAACAAGTGGTATCGGAGCGGTGTTAAGTCATTACGATATTGATTTTAGGTCTTGAACAAGATTCTGGAATAATCTTGATTTTCTTCATTTTCTTTCATTTCTAACAGTGCTACTAATAAGCTTTTGTGGAGTATTCTGTCTTTGTTTCATCATGTCATCGGGTAAAAGCAATAAGTCTAGGAATCTGCTGAATTTTCAATTGAAGAGTATGATTATTGGAAATTTAGGATGGAAAATCATCTAAAAGCCATTCATGATAGAATGGAAGAGGTTCTTGAGGAAGGTCCTATAAAGTTTTTCCATGGAGGCACCAAAGCCTTTGGAGCAGAGGCACTGAATCAAGAACTAGGCAAGAGAAGAAGAGTTACTAATTGACTAATGATGAAAGGAAGGTCCACAATCTTGACCAAGTAGCTAGAACAGAAATCATAGAGACTCGAGTAAAGATTGGATAGAGAAGGTTAAAAGATGTAAAAGCGACCAAAGAAATGTGGCAAACCTTAGCTAATGTTTGTGAAGGATCGACCAAGTTAAGGAGAACAAGTTACGGTCGATTGCATACATTTGAAACATTCAAGATGAAAGAAAATGAGTCTGTGGATCGGTTTGATATGAGGTTGACCAATCTTCTCAATAAAGCGGTGACCTTGGAAAGAATTATTCAGAGAAGGAGATTAATAACAAGATTCTCGAGATCATTAACCAAGAGATGGAGGGAAAAATCCAATATCCTTAAAGCAACTCAAGATTTATCCTCTATTACTCACCATACTTTATTTTCTCATCTTAAAGCTTTAGAGTATGATATCCAGATAGAAGATGAGGAAGATGAGATGGAGTCAAGCACTTCATCCAAGTCTGTTGCCTTTGTCAAGAAGAAGACAAAGTGTCAGCAGTCTGTAGGAGCTGGTCTATCTTTGAAAGAGCGAGATGGCTTTACTTACAAAAAGGTATGATAAATTGAGAATGAAGTATAAGAGAAATAAATTGAGATTTGCAGTAGAGATAGACAAAGATCCAGATCGAGATAGGAAGGTAGATAAATCTTGAGATGATGACAAAAACAAGAGCCGGACAAGAAGATACGAGATCACTGTCGGAAGAAATACTTCCAGTCCCAGATCGAGATAGGAGTGACATTTGCTATACTTACAACAAGCCAGGACATTTCAGCTATGACCTGTCCTCAACCGACTCCTAAAGAAAGGGAAGAAAAGAGGAAGAAAAGAGACAGGAGATTTGCGAGATCAAAGAGCTTTGTTGGCTGAAGAAAAAGAGCCAAAGAAATCATCATCATCTTCATCATCCTCATCCGATTTTGGATCGATGACGAGATCTGTCTCATGGCTAATGAGGTAATCTACTATTCATCTTGAGATAATGATTCTTGTCGATCTGCATCGATCATGACCAAACTATTATTCATGAGTTATTGAGAGATTTAAAGACATCTTTAGCTGCTTATAAACAGTGGAGACAGAGAATTTATTTTTAAAGGATCAGATTCAAATTCTAAATAAAGGCAAGCGAGGTGATGAACAGCTTTGAGGCGAGGAAACATTCAAGGGGGAATGTTTTCATCGGTGGCTTGATACATCGGCCGGCTTACTGAAAGATTAGAAAATGAACTGAAGACTTTAAAAGATAAATTTGAAGTAGTCTGTCTTGAAAATGAATTAATTAAGAAAGACAATGAGAAGCTTGTCTTCAAAATTAGTCGACTTAATAATTCACAATCAGTAATAGATCATATTTTTAATACTTCCCGAAATCTCATGATAAGACAAGACTTGGTTATGATAGGAACAATAAATCGGATGTTCAAAACCTAGGAAATTTGTGAAAGCATCTGTTCAATCAAAGGATATTAAAATTGGTCCATGGAAACCAACTAGTCGAGATAAGGACTACAACTTCCGATTTGAAACCAAGAATTGGTGAAGAATCCCTATCGGACTAGAAGGAATCCAAGAACCAAAATAAGAAGATTTTCTTATTATAATTCTTTTGATGGAAGGAGCAAATGCTTTATCCTACATTTCCTAAGTTTAGGAAAATTACCCAATCTAAATACAACAAGTTGTCATTTAAAAATGATATTATTGTAGACAGATTTGGTAGAAAATCGAGTCGACTTATTGTCTGCAGATGAGATGTTTGTTTGGATTCCTAAAGTGATTCTTGACCCGAGAAGGACCCAAGATCACTAGGGTACCTCAAAACTAATCTGCTTTTACAGGATTCACAGGATCATCACTTAAGGAAGAGATCTTAGCTTCAATATGGTACATTGACAGGTGGATGTTCACAACATATGACCCATAACAAGAAGTCATTATCAAATTTTCAAAGCATTGATGGTCCAAGAGTTTTATTTGGTGATAATAATTGTGGTCGGACTAAAGGTGTAGGTACTTTGATTATCAAGGATATTCAGGTATCGAGGTATATTTTGTTGAAGGTTTGAAACATAATCATTATCTGTTTCTCGGCTTTGTGATAAAGGTTTTCTTGTTAAATTTTCAAGGGATAAATGTGATATTTTGGATAATTCCTCGAGATAAGGTATTATTAACTCGGCTTCTCAGACATGGTAATGTCTATGTGGTCAACTTTAATAGTTGTCCCCAAGATACTTGTCGATGGCTAAGGGTGGAGAAGATATCGGTGGCTATGGCATAAAAGGCTTAGTCATCGAATTTCAAGACCCTTAGTAAGGTCGGCTAAGAAGAACCTTGTTAAGGGATTACTGAAAAACTTTTATCAACCGATCTTAAATGTGATGCTTGTCGAAAAGGTAAACAGCCTAGACACTCATTTAAGAGTATTAACTCCTCCTCATCCGAAAGAGTGTTGCAACTTCTTCATCTGGATTTGTTTGGACACATTACTCCTCTCGGTTTCGGTGGAAGGAAATATACTCTTGTTGTAGTAAATGACTTTTCTAGATACACTTGGGTCATATTTCTTTTCAAGAAAAATGAGACTATAAATCCTGGTGTTATTTCTTGCTTTCTTTAGTTTCTGTTTGATTTACAATTGTGTTACATCAAGAGTTAAATTCGAATATTAACTAAAATCGGTATATCAACCTTGCTATTGATCTTATAAGAAGTTGAGAATTTAATCATAATCCGCCGTGCTCAATCGATATTTTGAATTGGTTTTGGAAGATTTGAAAAATCTACAAAATCTATTCAAACCCCCTTTCTAGATTTTGTTCTATGAACAAGATTCCCGATCTGTTCGCACAAATTCGTAATGAGAAGGGAGTTAATATTATTAAAATCGGGAGTGATATGGTGCAGAATTTTTGAATTCTTGTTTATCTAATTTCTTCAATGAGTTTGGAATTATTCATGAGACATCTTCAGCAAGAACTCCTCAACAAAATGGAGTGGTTGAAAGAAGGAATAGAACTTTGAAGGAAGCGGCCAGAGCATGTTGGTGAGTATAATACCCTCATAGGTTACTGAAGCTATCAACACTTGCTATACCCGTATCAGTGCTTAGTTGTCAAAGACAAGGGTAAGACTCCTTATGAGATTTGGAAGGGTAAGATTCCAAGGATCTCATACTTCAAAGCTTTTGGTTGTAAGTGTTTCATTCATAACAATGAGAAATCTAAGTTAAGAACTTTTGATGCTAAAGCGGTGATGGAATATTCTTGGGATATTCTAATACTTCAAAGGCATTTAGAGTTTTTAACAAGACAACCCTTTGTGTGGAGGAAACTCCTCATGTTGTTTTTGATGAGTTGTATTCCTTCTCGAGATAAAGTGAATCAAATTTCGAAAATCTAGATAAAATTGAATTATCCAAGAATAAACATAGAACCGTTTATCTACCTACTCTTGATTCGTAATCGATGAAGAAGAATTCCCATCTCGATAATCGGAAGACAACTTCGATCAAACTCCTTCGAATCGAGACACCTTTGACATCACCGATCAAAGACGAGTCACCGATGAAGGGGAACGTCACCGAGGTTGAGCCGATGAGTTGCCTACCGAGACTCAAGATGAGGATACTTCTCCTCATATAGGCAAAAGGATGAGAAGCTATCATCCATCCGATCGATTATAGGAGACCCATCTAGTAGTGTGCATTACACGAATGATGTTAGACTCGAAAGTCTTTTCGGTTGTTATGTGTCGCTTCTGAACCCAAGACTATTGAGGAAGCATTATCGCACTCCAAACCGGATAATGACCATGCGCAGAAGAAGCGCATCGCTTGAAAGACAAAATGTATGGGATCTAGTGGAAAGACCCTTACACGTAAAGATTATAGGCACCAAATGGGTGTTTAAAAATAAAATAGATGAGAACAATATTATTGTTCGAAATAAGGCAAGACTGGTTGCACAAGGTTATTCACACCGAGGGAATAGACTATGATGAAACCTATGCTCCAAATTGCCGATTAGAGGCAATAAGATTGTTCTTGGCATTTCTTTGCATATAAGTCTTTCAAAGTTTTTCAAATGGATGTTAAGTCTGCTTTTCTTAATGGTGTGTTACTTGAAGAGGTCTATGTAGAGCAGCCTCCGGGTTTAAGATCAATAACAAGGTCTATAAACTCAACAAAGCTCTATATGGATCAAACAAGCTCCCGAGCTTGGTATGATACTCTATCTCGATTTCTTGACATCAAATGGTTTCTCTAAAGGTAAGATTGATAGAACTTTGTTTAGAAAAGAAGTAGATGGCAACATCTTACTAGTTCAAATTTATGTAGATGACATAATTTTTGGTTCACCTAATCAAATTATGTGAAGAGTTTAGCATTCTCATGAAGAACGAGGTTTGAAATGTCAATGATGGGAGAATTGACATACTTTCTAGGCTTACAAATTAAACGAGATGAGTAAGGGTATATTTATACATCGATCTAAGTATGCTAAGGATCTGATTGAGAAATTTGGAATGATTACTAGCAGAGAAGTCAAAATACCTATGGCAACTAACTTCTCAATGGATTCGGATGAGCAGGGGATACCCACCGATGCAACGGAGTATCGTGGACTGATTGGATCTCTTCTCTATCTCACCGCAAGTAGACCAGACATAGCCTTTGCGGTTGGGGTATGTGCAAGATTCCAGCCTAATCCCAAGAAAACTCATCTCGGAGACTGCTAAGAAAATTCTTAGATATCTCAAAGGAACCTTGCAAGTAGGGTTATGGTACCCGGTGATGACAACTTTGGTGACAGCTATTGATTGAGACTTTGGAGGATGTAAGATTGATAGAAAATCCACTTCTCGAACTTGTCAATTCTTAGGCAACAAATTAATTTCTTGGTTATCTAAGAAACAGACATCTGTGCCACCTCCACAATCAAGCCGAATACATGGCAATGGAAGTTGTTGCTCTCAACTCCTCTGGATTAGTCAACGGCTTAGAGACTACAATATTCAAACATCACTGTTCCTATTTACTTGTGATAGTAATAGTGCAATAGCAATGACTTACAATCCTGTTTTACATTCTAGATGCAAGCATATAGATATTAGACATCATTTCATTAGGGATCATGTTTAAAAGAATGACATTAGAATTGAGAAAATTGCCACAGAATCACAAAAAGTCGACATTCTTACAAAACCATTAGTGAGTCTAGGTTCAAAGAAATGTGCTTAGAATTAGGATTACTTGATGCATCTTTAGCTGATTTCTAATTTGTGTGCATTTGTTTTCTTATTTCTTTGTCTTTCTTTAAATTAATGTCTAGTAAGAATTATCGGACTAGATATGTGTCAAAGGGCAATCAGTGTAGGATATCATTGATCTCCTTTTAGGAATCAAGAATCAAGGATTAGTCATATTGACCTTATCTGAATTGATAATTACTTGTCTCGACATTGAGTAAATCGACATAAGGACGTAATAGTCACCGAACTCCTGAAGAAAACAGATGACTATTTACATCCTATCCGATTTACCTTAAGCTTCGATGGTTTCTTTTGAGTTTATGTTTTTGCAGAACAGTCACGTATAACACCGATTCATTATTTTATTCAAACTCATTTATTCTTAACTTGAGTCTGTTTTTGTTTCTTCAAAATTTGTTTTAGAAAAGTAAATACGAGTCTGCTTTTGATTAATCTTGGTTGGAAAATTGCTAAAAGTTACATTTAAATTGTTGGTTTTCGTAATCGCATGTGTTACTTTATCGAGATGACTTTCTAAAACCTATCTGCTTTAAGATGATCTGCTTTTTCAAACTCATCTGTTTAGTAAACCTTCGGTGAAGTAAGATATCACATGGTCGACGTCCGTATACTTACTTCTCTCAATAAAGTAACCTATATCGGTCAAATCAACGATCTATAAAGTAACTATTTACGCATTCGAGGCGATTACAATTCACGCGCTGAATCCTAATCGCTTATCTTAGTTTTTAACCGTTGATTAATACTCGGTAAAAACTTTTGAATAAAAGGCTGAGATTAATTCATATTTTCAAAAATGGCGGTTTCTCTTTCCAATCTTCCCCTATAAATATATCTTCTTCTTCCCTAAATTTTTTTCTTTCCATTCTCGTAAAAATCTGCATATATTGACAAACTCTTTTCAAACTCAAAAACTCCCAATGGCATCCTCTTCTTCCCAAAATCCTAAACCCCCTTCTTATATTTCCGCCTCAAATTCTGATTTTAAAATGCTTACCGATTCTCACAAAAACAAATTAAAAGCCGAGATGTATGTAGACTTCGAGACTACAAATGACAGAGAATCCAGAGAAATTATCGGTCTATTAGAAGCTTCAAGACTACGTGGATTTTGTTCGCTTAAATCTCCACCGAACAAAACCGCTGATTTCATAGGAGCAGAATTTACAGCACGTTGTGAATTCACGAGAGGATGGCTTGAGCGATCATGAAGGTACCCAATCGAGTACTCAAAGGAGGACGTCGCAAGGATTCTGGATACATCCATGACAGGGGTAAATCCTTTAGTATATAAAGAAAATGATTGGGAAGAATCTTTCGATATTTTTGCTAGGGTTACATATAGGGGAGTTAGGAGGGATCTGAAAAAACATATGTTAAGGAGGAGATTCAGGCCGCTCATGACAATCGTAACCAAGTCAATCCTAGGAGATCAAAGCTCCCATGATGGAGTGACAAAGTCACGATTGTGTTGTATGAGAGCCATTGTTGATGGAGTTCGGTAGACTGGGTAGATGTTTTGTTTAGAAGGTTGAAGGAGGAAAAGCTGAGGTTACTATTTAATCCAACTAATGGAGATCGACAAGTCACCTCAACCGTGAGTCTTTTTAATAAGATCACGGTGTTGATGGAAGGGCTGAATAAAAGATTTGAAACAAGGGAAGGATTGAAGAAATATTCAAAGAAGAAAGGGTTACTAACAAAAGATGAATGGATTGGAGGGTTGCACGACTCGGATGATGAGTCCGATGATGCTCGCAGGCAAAGGGAGCGGCCGGCCGCGGCAGGAGTACAGAGGCAAGTAGCCGAACCCCAACCTCCAGCACTGGGTAGTCGAGCCACCGCAGAAGCTCAAACCGCCGAGGAGCCAGCTGTTGTAGAAGTAATTTGAGGAGGCAGCAGCTTCTGTAAGGTCTCCGACAAGGAGGAGGTCAAGGAGGAGGCTAGTTCGAGCCGCAGATAGGGCACCGTAGGCCGAGCCAACCACAAGCCAACAATCGGATGAGGACTCCGATGAAGACAATCAGTTTATTATTCGAGGAGGTCCTCCGTAACATCTCGAATCTTACTCGGCTCTGGTCGTCGAGACGAAACCTCTACCCTCCTATCTCAAGAGGTTCCAGCTTACGGAGATTGGCAGCCGAGGTCACACAACTAGATGTACCACCCTCTCCACCCAATGAAGCCTGCACTCTCTCCTATTCAGAAGAAGGTACCACTCTCTCTCCCCTCTATCTACTTCTCCTCATGGCAATGAAGAGGTGTGCCCGGGCACCTCTCGAGCCTCTTCAATGACCACGATTGCCCCAAATAACCACCCAACTCCCATAGTCCAAACCCAATCAAACCCTCCCCACCACCACCCAACCTCGAAACCATCCCGACCACACTGAAATCCAACCTTCCACTTCTCCAACACAAACCACACCTCCCCGAAATAGAAATTCCTTCCTATTCCTTCCCGGAGGACATCCAGATGAGCTCACCCGTCCCTCCTCCCCCAAATCTCTCGAACCCCACACTTCCTCTTCCTCCTCATCCGAATCCTCTTCTCGAGGATGAGGATAGTGATCTAAGCCCCACCTGCAGCCATAACTTCCATCGTAGCTCAAATGGAGAAGAAGGTTAAACAAACCTTTGCTAAAAAGATGAAGAAGAAGACAAGGAAGATGGTGAAGGCAACATCGAAGCAATGATCGTCAACATGAGGAAAGTAGAGGTAAATCTCGTTGATAAGATTACTTCTATTACTAACTCTGTTCTTGCCGAGAAGGTGAAAGCCTTGGAGGAGGAGGTACAAGGGTTGAGGAACCAGTGACAGACTACAATGCGATTGTAGTAGACTCATTGGCCATGGACAAGTCGGACTTCGAGTCAAATGTAATGATCTGGAAACGAAGCCGACTACCCCGGGCCGATGAAGTTAAAAAGGGAAGAAAAGGTGAAAGAAAGAGAGCACCCTCACAAATTTGTGTACGAGACTAGAGCCGAAGTTGATACTAAAGCCACAGAGTGAGTTGAAGGCAGCCAGGAGGAAGCTCAAATCAAATCCGATGAGCCGTCAGTATTTCACCCGAGGGTCACCAATTGGAGGAAGCTGCCAGAGAGGATGAGGCAAGGAGGAAGAAGGAGGAAGAAGACAAGCCAAATTTCTTTGGCGAAGCTTAAAGAATCTGGGAAAGCAGCACTGAGGTAAAAGGAAAAGGGAAAGAGAAGCTGGTAGAAGAGCCAAAATTCTAAGTCCAAAGCTCACGGCTTTCCGAGAAAAGAAAGAGGGAGCCTGACTACTCTAACCTATCTCAAGAACAGATCAGGCAGGATCATGAGAGAGCAGACTTTCTATGGAGAAAGGGAAAGAAAGAAGCTAAAAAAGAAGAGCAAAGGATTGGAAATGAGGTGGAGCCGAGATATGAGGAAATGGGAGATGAAGGAAGCCGACAGCGTACTTTAGGCCATACCATCGGTCACTCAATCCACCTAAGGTCGTCGCTGGAAAATTTTCTCGAGGAATATAAAAGAAGAATCTAGAGGCCAGATGGATGTATTATTGGTACATCTTGAAGGACTCGATTCAGCAGCCTCAAGACGAGGATCCGAGATGGCATGAGTGGATCGAAAAGGAAGACAATGATCTTTATCGAGGCCGTTGATCGAAGCGATAAAGTCTTCAATGCCGACCTTTGTGCCCCAGCCTATGAAAAGGAAGACCCAAGACCAATCCAGACGGCTCGCCGACATGAAGCTGGATAAAAGGCATCATTGCCAAAGCCGAGGTTGAGTCCGGATTAAAAGACGAGGAGGAGTTGAAAAAGCTAAGGAAGAGAGTCTTTACTCGTTGGATATTCCTGAATCCAATCGGTGGGAGTCCGATAAAAGAACTTTTCTCTTTTCCTTATTATCTTCTTATGTTTGTTATCCTTGTAAATGTGTAAATATTTGAATGAATATATTTGATCGTTTGTGATTTATTTGTCTTTGTTCTTTTTTAAATTTTTTTTTATTTTATTTTAGTAAAAGTCATCTCGAAAATTTTATCTCTCGAACTTGAAATTTTGAAAAGTTTTTAACCTAAGTCTTAAGACTCATTTGGTTTTCTAAGTTTTTTGGGAGTCTAAAAGATCTAAAGTTTTTATATGTGTGAATAAATGCTTGTAATGTAAAGAATGTGCTTTGATATACCTATCTATTGATCTTGATAAACTCTGAACTAACTTCACCGTGAGTGTGTCTATTTTTGTAGGTTTTAACTTCATCAAAAAGGGGGAAATTGTTAGACCAAGAAAAGTTTTGATGAGTTAAAAAGAGAAGTCCAGATGAGCATACAACATTGTTAAACGGCTTTGATCGAATTTGTTCCTAAGCCGACTGATTAGGTCAAGAACTCGATTAAGATTAGCCGGAGATCAAAGTCTACAAGTCATCTCAAGACAAGCTAGAAACTAGTCATCTACAGGAGACGATCATGAAGAGCTCGAGCACGAGGAAAGACAAGCCGAGTAGAATAAGAAAGGCAAGTCTTCACCAAGTCACCGCAGACGAGTAGGAAGAATCACCGAGGTCTCAAGCGCTTTTCAAGATTAAGTTTGTTAAGCGAGTTTCAAGTCTCTGTTAGAACTAACTAACAAACTAACTGTCTTCTCGGACTTATGTATAGGTCTAGGTTTTTCATTTGTTTAGAATCAACACTTATGCATATTTGATTTACACAATTCACTACTCGCATTTCACAATCTTTTCACAAGAAATTCTAGAGAGGTCTCAAAGAGTTCTAAGTGTTTTTAGAACACTTTTCCAAAGAATCTTCAAAATCCGATACACATTGTATTAGTTGGAGTTCTAGAAGAAGAGTCTAGGAGATTGAAGATTTGAAGAATTGTACAAGTTGTAAGTTGTAAGTTGGAAGTAAGAAAGTAAGCAAGAAGCAGAGTCCCTTCTTCAAATTGAAGAAGGAGAGTGGATGTAGGATTTTTAAAATCCGAACCACTATAAATCCCGTGTTATTTCTTGCTTTCTTTAGTTTCGTTTGATTTACAATTGTGTTACATCAAGAGTTAAATTCAGAATCTTAACTAAAATCAGTATATCAACCTTGCTTTTGATCTTATAAGAAGTTGAGAATTTAATCATAATCCATTGTGCTCAACTCGATATTTTGAATTGGTTTTGGAAGATTTGAAAATCTACAAAATCTATTCAAACCCCCTTTCTAGATTTTGTTCTAGAAAGCTTACTCAAGGTTTTAATCAACTCAACTCTCCTGGACCAACGTATTTGTAACGAAATTTGGTCCACAAGATTTCATAATTTTTTTGTAGTGTAATATTGATATGATGGACGATGGCTTCTTTAGTCATTTTAAGCCCAATTTTGTACCTATTTGTTAGTGCAAAAATAATCCCCTATATACTAATAGAGAGTTTGATTTTGCTTATGTGTCGACTTGTGATTAATTCCGCTTATGTGTCGCTTTTTATATTTCACTCTCACGTGTCGTTTTAATGTGATGTGTCGACTTATGGTAAGTTTGCTTATGTGTCAATTTTCGTAAAGTTTTAAAAAATATTTATAAGGGTTTCAACCTAGCACCTCTCACACTTTTATTTTAATGCTTACCAACCGAACCAATTTATACATATTTATATTTTTTGAAACTTATTTTATATAACTCCACTTATAAAAGTGTATTAGATATTTTGAGAAAGTTCAATATTTATAAAAAAATAATTGTGAGTATTTCAAACAAGTGAATCTCATTATATATTAATATGGAGTTTATAATATTTATGTGTATTTTTTGTGAATTCAAATGATATGTCATTGAATTGGAAAAATAATTTATGTGTGTGATTATGAGTCAATAATATAAAGAGTTGTATATATTAGTAATGATTATGTGTCAATGTATAATTAATCACCTATATAATAGTATTAACATATTGAGTAAAATTATTAAAAAGGACCGACTCAATTAATTTACTTTATTTCATCCTAATGAATATATGTATAAATATAAGTATTATTAAAAACTTAATATAATTATATATGATATTTATTGCTAATATACGATATATATACTATTCAGAGTAATATTTATGCATCGATTATAAAAAAATTCTATTAATTATTTTTTATTAATTGTAAAATAAATTTGAAACAAATCTTATAGTAAATTTTCACATAATTATAATAATTTTAATACCTAGCATGAATTATTATATAATTAATATTATCATTACTTAAATTTAATATTATAATTACACAAAGTTTTATACATATATATTATTATTTGATGAAAAATATTATATGTATAATATATTATATTATATTATAAAATTTATTTAACGAACATACCGCGTAATACGCGGGAAATCATCTAGTTTGTATCTAATTGTAACTTTTCTGATGTAATTTTTCCTAATAATTTTGGAGATGAAATTTAAGGTAACACCACAAAAAAACGAATTTGGCGAGGGGGTTAGCCAGGGAATTAACGAGGGGAGGGGGTTGGCGAGGGCTTTACCGAGGGAAGGTAGCCCTCGGCAAAAACCTTGTCGGTAAACACTTCCCTGCCCAAATCCCTCGCTTGATGTGCAAAGGGCACCGCCCTCGTTAATTAGCGAGGATTTGGCGAGGCGAGTTTAGCGAGGGCTTTACCGAGGGGTATGTGGCGAGGTTTTGGCGAGGGCGTGTGGCGAGGGTTTTGGCGAGGGCGGGCCTCGTCTCTCCTCGCTAAAATCATTGCTAATAAAAAAGAATTGCGGCCAGGGGGATCGAACCCGCGCCCCGGCCGCGACACGGGGCTAGGCTGGGGCGTTTTTTCGCGTGGCAAGGGATTCGAACCCGCGACCTCCGAGAGAGTGGAGGAGAGAGCTTGGGCGCTTTACCGCTTGGGGCAAAGCTAATCATTCGATATGTTTTTGCTTTTAAATATATAAATATCATATTATGTTCAATATTTTATATATTTTTAATTTATAAATGTTATTCAATTAAATATGTTTAATATAACTATTATTCGATTATATATGTTATCACATATATTCAATTAAATTGTATACTATATTTAATATATTTATTATTATTTTTTAATTATTATATATATTCAATTAAATTGTATACAATGTTTAATATATTTATTATTATTTTATAATTATTGTATATATTCAATTAAATTGTATACTATATTTAATATATTTATTATTATTTTGTAATTATTATATATATTCAATTAAATTGTATACAATATTTAATATATTTATTATTATTTTATAATTATTGTATATATTCAATTAAATTGTATCCTATCATTTACTATATACAATAATTAAATAAAACCACATTATTACACTATTCAATTAGTATATATATTATTATTTTATAATTATTAATATTGTATATATTCAATTAAAATGTATCCTAAAATTCACTATATACATGTTATCATATATTATTGTTATTATTATTATTGCATATATATATTATTATGTTTATAATTATTATTATTATCACATATATATTCAATTAAATTATCAACTATATTATCATGTGTAAATATGTACTCTTAAACAATTAAAATTGATACTTTAAATAACTAAAATTCATCATCTTATAAATTAATTAAAATTCATACTCATAAACATTTAAAATTCATAAATTCTTAATTAACATTCCGAAAAATTTATAGTTTTAAACACAAATGATTCATTTAGCGGCGCCTAGAACCCGGGACCCACGGGATGGCCCGATCATAACCACCCGGACCACTGGGAATATCACCACCGAGGAAGGAACCGCAACCCCCGCAACATCTCCCCGAAGTTGGCGTTGCATGTCGCCCGCCGCAACTCCGCTCCGTATCTCCGCTCTCATCTCCGCTCGTATCTGCTCTCGCATCTGCTCCATCTCCAACCGCACCCTCTCACGCTCCTCTTGGAGCATCCGGTCCATATCGGCTTGGGTGATCCCACTAGGAGGAGTGCTCGATGATGAACAAGAGCCGGAGGGGATGTGTCTGGACTTACCTAGCCGACCGAGACCCCGAACCCTCCCGTGTTGTTTTCCAACTCTTTGGACATAGATGCGGGATAAGTCGGGTTGGGGTTCGGAGCTCGACCTCGGAGGGCCGAGGCATCCGGGAGGCCGCC
Source organism: Paraleonurus japonicus (assembly GCA_030762865.1). Lineage (NCBI taxonomy): Eukaryota > Viridiplantae > Streptophyta > Magnoliopsida > Lamiales > Lamiaceae > Paraleonurus > Paraleonurus japonicus. Next base: position 28,029,821 of record CM061060.1, read on the forward strand.
TCTTGTACTTCATACTTTGTACGAATATTTCCACAATTAAAATTTTAGATTACAAAAATAGACATATATATAATTTTTTTTATAAATTATTACATAATATAAAATGAAAATACTTACAACCGTGTCACTAACAGCCAGTAGGTGTACTCCCCTTCAGGAGTTGCGTGGTAATGCCGCACTATGTCCCGATCGGTGGGGGCCGTCCATGCTTCCTCTCCCGTATTTATTTAATTAGAACCACGTGTTTAATTAAAATATTGAACTAGCATTAAAAGATTACTTACAAAGTCATATGAATACTCGGCTGCTCCACGGGATCCGCCCTATGGCCAGGAGATGCCAAGATTCTCGGCCTCCGAGGCTCCGACATTCGATTCCTCCTACACTGCTGCGCGCTCTTTGACCTCACCTCTTCTCTACCCCAATACTCGAGCGGTGGATTGAAGACGGTGTCATCCCATCCAGACACTGTTCCTTGGTGAAGAACAACGTTTTCACGGGTTCTTGACATATCGGTGTATCTTTCCGCTGCCCTACGAAGGAACAGTGATACACCTCCGTTGAGTTAAATAACGGAAGGGTCCCACCTAGTCACTCGCTGCCAAACAAAATATTATTGTACTCAATAAGCGTTAAAGTTTATAAATTAATCAAAATTAAATAGCGAATAACAAAATATAATGTACACGAAATGACTCCCGATACGTCTGCAGCCTGCGAGGAGATATCATCCGGAAAGTGAATGCACGGCTCCATTTGTTTGTACATAATATCCCGAATAATCCTCGATACCTGATTCGATGGCATCAACTGCAAAACGGAATAAACACGCGAAATTAATAGACATATAAATATGACACGGTTTATTATTCACAAGTATTTAACTTACGTGCCTGTAGATCCATATATCCACGATCGAACCGCAGAGGCTGGAGCCGGATCTGGATGGTCCTCATAAGACTCGGAAGCGACAGCCTCGTCCGCTTCATCTGCTGAATAATGGGTACCGTCTTGGTACCCTCGACCCCATCCGGACGCTCCGTCGACCCAAATCGTCCCTCGACCCAAACGGTCCCCTCCATCCAGACGGTCCGCTCATCTCAGAACAATAATTAAATAAAAGCATATTATTACACATTTCAATAACAAATAATTCATCATATACTCGGCGGTGCATTAAAATGAAACGCACATAATTATTACACTATATATTCAATATTCATCCGAGTTTTCATCCTCCTCCTCCTCTTCACTCTCCTCCTCCTCATCATCATCATTTTCTTCTTCTTCTTCGTCTTCTCCTTCCTCTTCTTCATTATTTTCAATATCAATTAGTGCACCGTTGACATCTGTCGATATGATTGGATCATCATCCGTTTGCACAATATTAATTTGGGACTCAAGGTCGCCTTGAAAGCGGGGAAGCTCTTGTTCATTCGTTGGCACGGTCTCGACCAAGGATCTCGGTTTGATTTTGCAAGCGGCCCAACCACTCATGTCTACGCTTTCCGGGTACTTGCAATAGTAAACTTGAGTGGCTTGACTTGCTAACACAAAGGATCGTAGCGGCCGTATCTTCCCCTTTGATTAACGTCCACAAGTTTGTAATGAGGATGTACTCTAGTTCCATTTGGCACAAGATGGATCAAACCACTCACACTTGAAGCAGAACAATATTTTCTCAATACGTCCAGGGTACTCCAATTGCACTACTTCCTCGAGGATCCCGTAGAAATCATTCACATCTCGCATCATAATTTTTACCCTTGATACAAACGCCACAATTTGAAGTAGATTTGGATGAGCCATAAGTTCGTGTGTGAAATTTGTAACCATTCACGTAATATCCAGTGGTATGTGGTGACACAACTCGAAGGACCGCTAGAAAGATCACGTATCCACCGATTTTGAATATTGTTTATCCTTACAAGTTGTTCAAACCACGATGCAAACTCATCTTGTAGTCTATTATCTTGTTCAGCCCTCGAGAGTCCGGTTGGTATTTTTGCAATTGCTCGGAAAATATACTACAAAAGGGGATTTGATTATTTAATATACGGATTGATGGTATAATTAACAAAAGTTGAGCGTTATAAACTTGAGCGTTGACATTTCTCTAGAGAGGGACGACGACAATATTCATTAAGTTCATCCCTAGACTTATTTGTGTCTTTTGTTTTCCCTTCCACATTCATCACTTTGTGTAGAACAAATTATCAAACACATTTTTTCAATGTGCATCACATCCAAATTATGTCGGATCAAGAGGGTACTCCAATATGGCAAATCCCAAAAATACTTTTCTTCCTCCGGCCACCATCTAATCTTCTGTTGTGGGCCTCAAAGCACCCTCTTGTCACTTTTCGGTACCCCAACCAATCAATTTCTTGCAAGCATTTCACCTGTTCGGATGGGTGGTGGGTCATCCTGTAATTACTACATTCTTCGTGAATGCGGTCTTGTTCCTGCGATACGGATGTCCCCAGGTAAGAAGTTACGATGGTTATCAAACCACGATCGCTTGGCCGAGTTTTAAAGTGAAGGCATCGGAGTACTCAAGACAATATGGACAAGCAGTCCTTCCACGTGCTCCATCCAGATAAAGATTGAGTAAGCTGAAAAGTCACTAATGGTCCAGATTAATGCGACTCGCATCATAAAATTCTGCTTTCTAGCAACATCATAGGTTTCCACCCCATTTCCCCACAAAGATGTTCAAATCATGAATTAGTGGTCAAAAATACATCTATATTATCCTTGATTTTTAGGACCGAGGCACCAAAACCGTCGAAACATGAATTGTTCTTTCATGCACAACCATGGGGGCAAATTGTACGGTGTCACTATCATCGCCATGACGAATCTGTTTTCCCGATCGCCCAAACTGAAAACCATCGTGCTCAAACCCACTCACATTCCGTATTTCACCGCAAAATCGTGGATATGAATAGTCCAGTGTTTCCAAGCCAACGAATTTGCGGGGGTGACGCATAACACCAGCCTCATCATTATAGCAACTAACATGCCATATCATATCCTTAGCGGTAGTAGTGGTGATACACTGCCAATCGAGGAATGATAGGAAAATAGAACATCTCTTTGAAAGGAATTTGTTCTTTTTCCATCGACCATCCACACCACGTCTAGCAGGTTTGAATGCGGATCGACCACAAACCTTACAAGATTCAAGCTCACTGTCTGCACCCCAATATATCATACAATTATTTGCACAAAGAATCAATCCTCTCTACGGAAGACCCATCCCACCCATCAACCGTTTAGTATCGTAAAATTTCTTGGGCACCGGATTTTACGGAGGGCAAATCTCACTAATCAAATCAACTATTTGATTGTAACCCCTTCAGACAGTCTATTCTCAGTTTTAATGTTTAAAAGACGGGCATTGAATGACAATCGAGAATGAGACTTCGCAACCGGGATACAGATCCCGATCCGCCGCACGAAGCATGTCAAAAATGTGCGGCATGTTGATTAGGAGGTTCCTCACTAAGGGCTCTTCTTCCACATTTTGTAAACCGATGTTAGGACCGGAAGTTAAGTCCATCATCATATTTTGAGTACGAGCTAGGTGCTGCGTGTGTAAATCGACTCTATATGAAGTCGGCGCCGGTGATCATAGTTTCGGTGTGGCATAGAATTCCAATTTTGCTCACCGTGCAAAATCCAATTGTGATAATTAGACATAAACCCATGCCTAAACAAATGTGATTTCCACGTCAATGGTTTCTCTAAAACTATGGTTCCTACATTTGAATTTCGAGCAAGGACACCTAATCTTTCCTCCACTCATCCATTCCGGGTTACTAGTAGCGAATTCTATAAACGATTCGATTCCACTAAGAAATTCGGGAGATATCATGCCATTAATCGTTCTTGGACCATACATCCAACTACGGCTTGAATAATTCATCTGTTTCAAATTAATGAAGGTTCAAAATTTAATTAAATCATATATAATTAATTCTTCCACTTAATATTTTTTTCCTAATATTAATATATATATTTTCTAAAAATTTCGGCAGAGTTTTGTTTTATTTTATCGCATTCCCGCTAATATATCAAGTAATTAATTCCTAGTGCATCCATTTCTGACTTAATTAAAATTAATCAAGTCGGAACGCACATTCTACAAGAAACAATACCAAACAATTCATCAACCCTCAACTCCAACATCAACTTGAATCGAACATCGATTCAATTTTCAAAACTAATATTATAATTGAACTATCATACAAAATTTGATCGAACATCGATCACCATATATATATAAATTATTATTATATCATGCATGCAAAATAATTTTAAATCAAATAATTATTACAATTAAATTAAAAGCATATCTTTAAATAATTAATTAAAAAAGAATACTTACGGTGATAGTGGAGGCGTGTAGTGAAATTATATGCCCGGATCGAATCTTTTTCAACACACCTACAAATATATAAATTATAACAATTAAATTAAAATTATAATAATATTAAAAATAAATTTATATAATTGCATACATACTAATTATTCTAAATAAAATTAATAATTTTATACTACTAATTATATAATTGCACATATACATACTAACTCTAAATAATTAATAATATTATATATACTACTAATTATTTCTAAATAATTATTAATAATTAAAATACACATAACAATTACAAAAATTAACACTAAATAACTAATAAATCAATACCTATACAAACATATGTATAATAACAACAAAATTAACAACAAAATTACACAAATACATGCATATGAAAAAATACAAAATTGATAAAATAACAACAAAATTAACCGATTAAATCATAAAAACTCACCGTAGAAATGTTCCTAGGAACAAGTACAACAAAGCCCAACTAGTGGATGGGCCAATTTCCGGCGGCGGCGGCGTGGAAGCCGTGGGGAGAAAAAAAAAAGCTGCATTTGGGGGAAAGGGCTGGTATTTATATTGATTTTAACGAGGGCCCAGCGAGGGCCCAAGCCCTTGGTAAATTTGGGCTGGCGAGGGGGCCCCGCCCTCGTTAATTTTGGGCTTGGCGAGGGGGCCCGGCTCGTTAATACTAGCCGTCGCTAAGGCCCTCGTTAATTAACGAGGGCCCGTTTCCTCGCGAAGGCCCTCGTTAATGTCGGCCCTCGCCTATCCCTCGCTAATTAACGAGGGTTTTCTTCCTCGCTAATCCCCCTCGTTTATTTTGGATTTTTTTGTAGTGTAAGGTACATTTCAAAATAATAAAGGAAACTATAAAATAGATTATGAGTGAACTGTAAAGTAGATTAAAAGTAAATTGTTAAGTTGGTATTACTCAATATCTTTATAATCTGACCGGTGATCAAAAGCGGATTGGACATCGGTTGTCGGTTCAACCAATTAGATCGGTTGCACACCGGTTTAGCCGTTAAAATGATTTTTGCCTATTTGTATATATTTTTGTAGTTGACATTAAAAAATATGCACTTATAAAAATTATAATTTATAAGTTTCATATTGAAATAAGCACAATAAAATTATAGACAATACAATATTACTATAGAATAATAAAATTTAATAATTGCTAAAAGAACTAAAATGAGAGACAATTGAATAGTCATACACAACAGACAATTTTATAAATTGAGAAACTTGTTTAATAAATTTAATAATTTAAATATAAAGTAAAATAGAATAAAAATATGTTATTGTCTAAAATATAATAAATATATTTTTTTATCGACAAATGGTAACTCGAACCCATGTCCTTTGGATATAAGTGGTAGAGCTCTAACCACTTGAGTAATAATACTTCGTCTAAAATAAAATAAATAATAATTTAAAAGATTGAAAAAATCAGTTCAACCAGCTTTTCGGCTCGATCGAATTTTTTCGATTTAACCTCAAAAATAATTTTTTGGGTGATTGAATTGGTCTCATGACCAATTTCCGATTCAACTGGTTGATTCAACTGATTTTGAAAAACAATGGTATTAATTAAAATGTTTGACTTTTAGTAATAATGATACTATCATATATAAAAGAATTTTTTAATTTGGGTATATTTACATTACTCCTCACATTTATTCAAATCATACACCATACAATACTATGAAGACAAATTAAGTTAAATTAATTTATTTTTAGAAATAAATATAATGAGTAATTATAGTAAATCTTAAGTATTGAATTAACAACTAAAAATTTATTGGTAATTATATTTAAATCAAATTTAGCAACTAACAAATTTAAAGGATTATAAATTTTTAATTCACAATAATTTATGTAGTAAAATCTTGAGAATTGATTATTACAAAGTTTAACGTTTTATAGACATATAATTTGGATTTAAATTCATTAAAGTAAATTTAAGATAATTTTAAGTGTTATTAACTATAACTAACAAATAACTATTAGAATAGTTTTTTTAACATACAAAAATTAAATTTATATTCTATAATTTAATTGAAAGATATGTATTGGTATCATATTGTTGGTCCCAATCGATCAAGTTTATTAAGGAGGAAATCTAGAAAGGGGGATTGAATAGTGAAGGTGTGCGTGAGTGTTTGTGAGAATATTGTCAAAAATGTTGGCACATTCGAAGAACAACACGAGACACAAAAAGATATAGAAACACACACAGCGGAAGTCTTAAACACTTTGCAAGATGAATATCAAAATTTTGTATAGACTATGAATAAGTCTATCGCCAATCAGCGAAATATCACTATTAATTGTTAAGTGATACAATCGGTGAAAGCATAAGCTACACCGTGAATAGATCTACTTATCTAGTGAATAGATGTTAATCAACTAACCTATCACTTAATACAATTACAGATCTAAATATTGAGTGAAATGTTGGAACATTCACCAACAAGTAAAGAGTATGAAACATTAATAATTGTGTTTCCCTTAAACTCCATGTTTTATTTTCATAGCGGCCGTGTATTTATAGATATTCTGGACACAAGTGTGCTTGAAGATAACTTTCACATCTCCCTTAAAAATAGGTAACTTCTAGTAACTTCCCAATGATCTTTTCAACTCCTCACTCTTGCCTTTTCAAACGCATGACTTATAGTAAGCGCCATAAGTATTCAATCAGAAACCAAAATATTGAACAAGACATTTCGTGGGTTAAGGGTTAGTGGGAGTGGAAGAACGAATTCGATGTTGTTACCCAAATGTTAGCACATTCGTAGTAACACTTGTCACTAACATCAATAGTCTTCCCCAATTCAGCCTTTCTACCGTAACACACACGATGTTGTACCATTGATCAGAATGTGTACACAATAGAGGTAAGTAAATTAACATCAAGTTAATGACATCTCATTACTTAGCCAAAAAAATAAAAACATTAAACAATAAACACACCACAATCTAAGTATATAACTTAGAAAAAATCAGAGCAACACAAAACTAAAACAAAAAAACACAAACTAATACCAAACTATAAATAAGTTCGAGCATAAGTAACAAAACATATAACTACACTACTATAAGTTTATAATAACATAAAATACATCAAAAATAGAAATTAAAATGAGTCTTTTACAAGAATGATTGTACTTTAAATGAAAAACTAGGAGAGAATTTGACTGTTTAAGTATAACAACCGCATCTTCAAGAGTCTCGCACAAACTCCCCGTTCTACAAGCTCTTTTCATCCTTTAAAGCTCTCCCCTTACTGATTATTAGTGCCCCGATCGTCCGTATCATCATACAAGATATCGAGGTCTTCATCATCCCAGTCCACGACATCAATTTTCTCAACATCCAAGTTTGAGCTCTTTGGGTCCGCCCTCGGTGTTGTGCGGAATATTGGGCACATTATCGGGCACATCACGGGTTTCTATTCCGGTTTCGGCATTCGATCGGCACAAGTTCCGGCCCTGCAATATCTCGCATCCGGTCCACTGCAAAGATTCTCCATCACCAGCAGCAGAGCGTAAGATCCAAGACTATCGCCAAAGAACATTTGGAGCAACATCGAGTCCTACTCCCACTTATTACGGTTGAAAGAAGCCTTTCCCGCATCCTCTTTTGCATTTCTAGATTACTCAATAGACATTTTAAGTTAGAAATTGAATTTTCTATCATGGCAATTTGATCTCGTAATAAACCGTAGTTGGAGCTGTGGAATGTTGGCGGTGTGTTTGCCAACATTTGGCAAAACATCGGAGTGCTTGGCGCAGGAACTTCAAAGCTGGTCATTAGGTTCTCTCGTATGGAAGATCAATTACCCTCGAACCACTTCAAGAATATGAGAAATTCCCAGGACTTAACGCAAAACAAGCCGATAATCTCAAAATTCTCTCTTTGAAACCATTGAGTATATATCAATTTATAGATCAAACTAGGGTATGGCAACAATCCCTTGCTTGATACCCTACCGTAATATGTCTTCATGTTATCAAAGATAGTTTTCCTCGGGTTAAATCTCCTCGGATGTCCAATCTTATACATCAAAACAGCTTGCTTAGAGGTCGTGGTAGTAGTGTTTGAAGAAGGTAACCAATTGTAGACAATTAGCTTGTCTAACATACTATACAAGCTGGTTAAGACCGAGGAATTCATCCTATATTTCCACACAGTTTGTCTACCTCCGAGTTATCACACTCATGACCTCATCTAAGTGCTCGTTTGGTTTGCATGATTAAGACATGACAAATGAGTTAACATGGGCTGAAAAGTGTTAAAATGAAGTCAATCGTGGTTCCATGATAATTAATGAGGGAAACCAAACGAGCACTAAGTTATCAACTTACGGGTCCTCTTCATCCCTTGTTTTGAGAAAAGTATTAATCACGGTTGGTGTTACTTCTATAATCTTTCCTCCGAACTTAATCTTCCCATAATTCACAGAGTTAACCTTAGAAATACTAACATTCAAATTTGCAAAGAACTCATAAATCCAGTCTATCAAATAAGAAGTAGCAAATTGAAGGGCATACATCGTAGATCTATCATTCGAGATATCCAACAAGATTAATAGACACAAAATCATCCATATTTATAATTCTTCCATCAACAATCAATGTAGTCCTCAAGGTCCTAAATTTATCACCTGTCTATACCATGATAATCAAGTATCGTAATCACTTGAAGTCAAAGATAAAGAAGAATCGGTATGTACCTCTTCCGATTCTTTTCGAGGATGATCCGTAAGCGAATCGATGTTGCCATTGGTGTGGCAACACTCTCGAGCACATTCTCGCAGATCATTACGCCTTGTGCTTCTCTTCTCCAAGCCGACAGCCATTTCAGACAAAGTCTGATTCATTTGAAATCCTCGGTGCTCCCCCTCGGGCTAGGCAGGACGAGAGGCTTGATCACTTGTCTCCCTCACAGGTCTGTCTTCTCTCATTTCTTCCTCGGAAGAATGCAGATCGAAGACTTGGATGGGTTTAGACGCAACACCATCATCCGCTTTTGTTTTTCCCTTTCTCTGAGTAATCAACTCTACGACCCATTATTCAGATGAGCGTCGTTTACGCCCACGACCCCTTGAGCTGGCGATAGCCTTTTAGCAAACGGCTTCAAACGAGCAGTTGATGTGATGCCCGAGACTCTCACTACTCATTGGTCAATATATTTCATGCATTGAGTGCATTTTAAATTAATTATGTGCTACTTGTGATTTTAATTATTTTATTTTGCATTATTTTATTGTGCTTTTAAATAATGAATTAATTAAGTATATTTTTATGTGTTTAGTGGTGTTTAAGTGTGCAATACAATTATTACTGGTTATATAAATTAAACGTTGTTAAATTAGCAATTAGTAGTATTAGTTAAAATAGTGAATAATAAATATGTAAAAGATTTATTTATAATACCAATTTTTATTATAATTATTATTATATTATATATATGTAATATACGCGGCATAGTATGCCATTAGTTAGTGGTTAACAAGTTTAATAAATAAAAATATAAAATCTTACCTATTAAGAACGTAAGGCGGTGGAGATATGTTTGCCTTTATCAATTAGAAAGCTTAGAAAGTGAGTTACGGGGGAGAGTGCGATGGAGAGAAAGAAAGAAAAAGTGAGAGAGAAGAGAGAGAAAGAGAAGGTCGTGGTCGTGCGAGATTCTCAAGCGTTTTGGTAAGATTTTGACTTTCGTCAATTGACAAATTTTATACCGCTTTTGAAGCTTGCGGCGAGTAGAGTAAAACTCTACCCTCAAATCGTTAATTATTGTTCTTATTTGATAGTGGAAAGGTGATAGAAGGATTTGAGGGTTTGATTTAGCGACATTTTACGTAATTGAGGTAAGTAGAAATTCATTTGCACCTACAATGCATAAATATAGTGTTTTATGAATTATTTATGCTTAAGTGGTAATATGCGAATATTATGTTATTTGTGATATTTGATTGGTATTCGATTATTGTGAAAGGAGTCTCGTGAGCTCCATATCTCAAGTGGAATGAACCCTCGTGAGTTCGGTGATTGTTGTGAATTGAACCTGTGAGTTCAAATGTTGTAGAATGAACCTTTCGTGAGTTCAAAGGTTATCGTGAAATGAATCGGTGAATTCCATGATTATTGCGTAAATGAAAAGGGAGTTTTGAGCATGTGGTTTTACTGTGTGTATATGCTACATTGCATCATGCATATCATGCATTAACATGAAAATGTTTTATCAAATGGTGTGTTTGACCACGATTATGCACCGAGGATGGCGAGGCGACCTAAGAGTTAAGGCGACCGAGCGAGATCTCGGCGTATGCTACCTAGAGTAGGCCACCGTCTCATATGTTATGTTGTATGCATATTTTTCAGAGGAGACTTCGAACGGACGGGGTCAGGTTTGGTGATGGACCTCGCTAGGCCGTTAGAGGGTAGGATCCTCATCGGTGCGGATCGGCGTGGAGGGGTAACTTCTTGGTGGTCATGAGGGGCGCGATGGGGGGACCTTCGATGGCCACAAGAGGATGGCCCTCACGTCGAGGTCATACATATAGTGGCCACTTAAATATAATTGAATTGAGCTTAGTGCTCGTGTGCTGGTGCATAGTAGTGAGTCGGGGCCCTAACGAGTGTTTCATAAATAAATTGATGATTTTAAAGAGAGTGCATTGTGCATTGGGAGGTTTTCGAACTAAACACCGCATCATGCTTAATTTCGCTTCTTGAGATTTATATCTCACCCGGTTTATGCATTGTAGGTAATCCCGATGATTATTGATGAGGCCATCGGACAAGCGCGGCGCTCTTGCGAGGTTTTGAGTAGCAGTGTACATAGATGACAACCTTGTTGGGCGGGGACCGTGGCTTATTTTGCTTCGCTATTGTATTTTATGTCCTGTTTTGGATATGTACAGTATAAACAAGCATGTCTTGGTGTGTTTTGTGGATTAGGGTTTGTTAAGAATTGGTATGAATGTGAACAAGTTATGTTTTGAGTATGTGATAGTGTTATGCCGTTTGGAAAAAAGAAAAAAAAATTGGAGCAGGTTTTCTTGGTTGTTTTAATGTTTAAGTTTATATTATGTTGGTTGTGTAAATGTGATCGTGTCGAGTGGTATCGAGAGCACGGTTTGCCTCCTATAGATCCCCTATGTACACGCCCTCGAATTTGGAGAGCCCGGCCATTCCGGTAAGCGTTTATGTAAATTTTGTTTGTGTTATTTCTCATCATGAACTATATTGGCCATGTGGTGTAGGACTGGTTGTGTGAGTGAATAGATATGCCGGGAAATGAGGGTGAGAGTAGTGGTAGGAAAAGAACTCCTGAGCCGACATCACCGACATTGTTGGTGTTGATCGAGATAATGTTATTGCTCGTTTGTGATTTGGTTGAGCATCGTGCCCAACAAATCCAACAACTCATCCAACAAAGGGATACGAGATAGGAAACATGAAGATGTGCATCGACCACGCCCACGAGCGAGAACATGTTGACCTAGTTTGTGAGCGGTTTCAAAACTAAATCCTCCTATCTTTGAGGATGCCTTGATCCATTGGCTGCAGAGGATTGGTTGAGAACCTTGGATAATATGTTTCAATATAGTAGAATCCCCGAGGTGGAAAAGGTTTTGTGCGCATTCTTCATGCTACGCGGTAGTGCCGACATTGGTGGGACAACTGTTAAAAGTATCGAAGACATTACTGCTATGACATGGGAGAAATTTAAAGAGATTTTCGTAAACAAGTATTTTACCGCCCTACCGTAATAATGAAAATGAATGAATTTATACCGCTAAAGCAGGTACCATGATCATTATAGACTATCTCCAAAAATTCGAACAATTATCCAGTTCGCGGAGCATATGGTGAGTACCGAAACATTGAAAGTGGAGAGGTTTTTGGAGGGTTTGAGACCTGAACTATATAGGGATGTGAGCATGGCGGGTATTCGAGGAGTGACCTATGCACAAGTTGCGGAGAGATCCCAAATTGCCGAACAAGCTGAAATGAGAATAAGGCAAGCACAAGAGGCTCGGCAGTTTCAACAAAGACAAGTACCGTCGTGGAGCGGGGATGGTAAGAAAAGGCCATTGTCATTCCAAAAACCAAGACCAAATTTTCAATTTCGACAGGACAGACCAGAACAAGAGGGTTCGGGAAAACGTTTAAAGACGGATCGAGGCTGCAGTACCACCACCACCACCACCCGTTTGTTTGAATTGTGGTAAACCGCACGGTGGAGCCTCGTTTTCTTCCCCTAGAGTTTGCTATTCCTGTGGACAAAAAGGACATATAGCTACTATGTGTCCAAATAGTGGTAAGCAAAGGGAGCAAGGAAGAGTTCCAAAGACGAGTGTTTACCTTGATAAAGGAAGACACGAGAAGATAACCTAGTGGTTACCTAGAAACTTTCTATTTTTGGTATTTCAACTTTTGTGTTATTTGATTCGGGAGCTACACATTCATTTGCATCCATTGAGTATGTGAGAAGGCTAGGTAAATCACCTAACCTAACGTAAGCCAAATTTGATGTGATGATCCCTTCGGTGATTCAAACAAACCAATCAGATTTTACGGGAATGTGTTATACCCATAGAAGGTAGAGAGTCAGTGCGAATTTGATTATATTGGACCCGAATGACTATGATGTGATTTTGGGTATGGATTGGTTTTCAAATATGGTGCTACAATTGATTGCCGAGAAAAGAGTATCACGTTTCCGATGGAAGAGGAACCTTTCTCCTTTGTCGGAATAAAGAAAAGCTTTAGATTCCCGATGATATCAGCAATCGAGCACAAAGATTATTGGAAAGTGGTTGTGAGGGTTATTTAGTCGAGTGTAAGGAGTATCGAAGGGCAACAGGATTCAATTGTTAGTGAGGTGTCGCTTGTACAAGAATATCTTGGCTGTTTCCGGATGATCTTCCGGGATTACCACCGGATCGTGAAATAAAATTTGTGATTGAACTTCAACCAGGAGTCTCTCCTATATCTAAATTACCATATAGAATGGCGCCAATTTGAATTGAAAGAGTTGAAAATACAATTGCAAAAACTACTTGAAAAAGGTTTCATTCGTCCTAGTTTTTCATCCCGGGAGCACCGGTTTTGTTTGTTCGGAAGAAAGATGGTACATTGAGGATGTGTGTAGACTACGAGCTGAACAAAATCACAATCAAGAATAAATATCCTTTACCTCGCATTGATGATTTGTTTGACCAACTTCAAGGTACATATATCTTTTCAAGATTGACACGAGATCGTGTTATCATCGATTGAAAATAAAAGAGGAAGACATTCCTAAAAGCTGCATTTAGTACGAGATATGGGCACTACGAGTTCTAGTAATGCCATTTGGGTGACAAATGCTCCTGGCATTTATGGATTTGATGAATCGGGTATTTAAGGACGTTCGACAGATTTGTAATTGTATTCATCGATGATATTTTGATTTACTCCAAGACTAAAGAAGATCATGCGGTGCATTTGTGGAAAGTGTTAGACATTTTGAAAGAAAAGCACCTATATGCAAAATTCAAGAAATGTGAATTCTCAAGTTAGATCGAGTTGTTTTCTTGGGACATGTGATATCGAGGCAGGAATCTCGGTTGACCCAATCAAAGTTAAAGCAATTAATAACTGGCCACAACCTACAAATCTGTAAGAGGTGCGCGATTTTCTTGGTTTAGCGGGATATTAATCGAAGATTTGTTGAAGGATTTTCCAAAATTGCTTCTCCATTGACACAGATTGACCGAGAAAGAGCATAACCTATAAATGGGACAGATGCGTGTGAACAAAGTTTTCAAGAATTGAAGAAAGCAGTGACATCGGCTCAATTTTGGCGATTCCAATTGGGCTGGAGGTTTTAAAGTTTACGGTGATGCTTCAAGAATGGTCTCGGTTGTGTCTTGATGCGAGAATGGTATTGTGATAGCATATGCATCTCGACAATTGAAAGATTATGAAAAGAACTATCCTACACATGACTTAGAGCTTGCGGCGGTGGTATTTGCACTTAAAATTTGGAGACATTACCTATACGGGAGCATAGTGAGATTTACACGAGATCATAAAGAGTTTGAAATACTTTTTCACTCGGAAAAGAACTGAAGATAACGAAGATAGTTAGAACTTGTGAAAGATTATGATTGTGTCATCAACTATCATCCCGGTAAAGCTAATGTGGTGGCGGATGCACCGAGTCGAAAATCAATAGAAAAGATGGCGGCTTTGACTTGATTCGTAAAACCCGAACTTCTTGACCTACAAAAAGATGAACATAGAACTTGTTGAACATGGAACCGTGACAAAGAAAGCTTGTAGCGCTAACACTTAAAACCCACTTTGATTGACAGAATTCATCAAGGGCAGCAACCGATGAATATTTTGCCAAAGGTACGTAAAGACCTCACTTCGAGCAAAACATCTCACGAAGTTTCGATTATCGGAAAATGGTGTACTCCGATGTAGAAACCGACTGTATGTACCTAATATTGACAAAACTCGTGAAGATGTGATGAAAGAAGCACATTCGACACCCTATTCGGTACATCCAGGAGCTACTAAAATGTATAGAGACTTGAAATTGCATTATTGGTGGCCGGGTATGAAGAAGGATATTGCTCAATACGTAGAATAGTGTTTGACATGTCAGCAAATCAAAGCGTAACATCGAGGGCTGCGGGGAACTTTGCAACCATTGTTTATTCCCGAATGGAAATGGGAGAATATCACGATGGATTTTGTTACAGATTTACGAAGACGGTTAAAAGTTTTGTGAGGACTCTAGATTTTTATCTAATTTTTGGAAAAGCCTACGTAAAGCTTTGGGGACTCAATTATCTTTCACTACGCATATCATCCACGAGACGGATGGACAATCGTAACGAACAATACAAATTCTGGAAGATATGCTTAGAGCTTGTGTGTTAGATTTTCAAGGCCAGTGGAGTAAATTTTTGCCTTTAATAGAGTTCACTTATAATAATAATTATCGGTCCACTATCGGGATGGCTCCATATGAAGCACTTTATGGTAGAAAATGTCGATCTCCGTACATTGGGATGAAGTCGGAGAAAGAAAGCTTTGGGTCCAGATATGATTCGAGAAATGAGTGAGGCGGTAGAACAAATTCGAGAAAGGTGATTGGAGTAGTATTTTCGGGCAAGCGGTATTAAGACCAATCGAATATATCGAACCCAAAGGAGTAAGTATGCAAGCGAGGCCCTAAGGATACAAGTTCTAAGTGACTAGTGTTACAAGGATGGGTTTAGGACTAAATTCTACAAAAATATGGCAAGAATAGAAATCTAAAACTAATGCAAGCAATTGACCAAACACTTAAAATGCAATATCAAATAAGGCTAAATCAAATGGGGAATGGGGTGCAAGGGATAATCTCCATCAAAGAATCCATGATTAACAAGCTATGATTGTATCCAATTGCAAATCAATCAAATTAGAAAGCATAAACCATCATGAAATTAATCACTCCATTAAAATCACAATGCCTAATGTGAGTATTCTTAGTCCTTCCCATCTCTCAATGTAAAAGTCCCCAATTCATACAATCATGCAAAATTGTAACCCGATTAACACCTAATCACGTTAGCTCAACTCTCGCCTATTGCTAGGGTGATCAACCATTAATTTAAAGAGACAATTTTACATGAAGCACAATTAAGAATCACAATTAGGAAGCAATCTAATTCAATTGATCACAATTATCGATACTTATAGCATGAGGCAATCACATCATCCCCAATTTCAATTATCCAAGCACAAAGCTATTAGCCCATGGTGCTAAGTGCAAAAGCCATGGGTGAAAAATCTAGGAAAGAAATTAACAAGCTAATCAACACAAACAAGGAATTAAAGAGAGAGAAAAGTAGAAGAACATCACCAATTGGTCTTCAATTAACAAAAATAAGAATGCTTCAATCCTCCACAATGCTTGAATTACAAATCTCTGCTCTTGATTACAACTTGAAACTCAAAATCTAATGGATCAAAATACTAATCTAATGATTACAAGCTTGAATCTAATCAAAATCTATCAATCTAATGCAATTACAAGTAGAATTAAGCTAGAAAATGTTAAATTCGCTCAGAAACTACCTAGAACCTCGCTCTAAACCGATATGGGAAGAATATGCTCTATTTTTGGATCCAAGTGACTTAAAACCAGAATTTTTCTGTTTTGGGGCCCCCTCGACTCGAGCTTGGGGCCCTCGAGTCGAGGGTGAAGAGTCGTATCCATGATTTAACCAAAAATCCTCTGTCTCGAGTCGAGGCTCGGCCCTCGACTCGAGGGATGCTCAATTTTCCAATCCCTCGACTCGAGGCTCCTCCCTCGAGTCGAGGTAGCTCCAATTTCAAAATTATCTTCCCCCATCCTATCCCTCGACTCGAGGCCTATGGCCCTTGACCGCAGGTCGAGTCCAGTGGCATTTTTCGGACGGGACTCCGGCCCCGACCCCCGTTTTCATTCGTCTTGTTTGTGTCTTCATTCTAAGCATGCCAGGCATTTATGTACAAAAACTAACACTTTGGATCACCTTTTGCAGTAAAATAAGCCCCAAAATCATGCATCAATTCACTCCAATCATAATACCCCCAAACTTGAAGTGTTGCTCGTCCTCGAGCAACGTAGAAACTAAGCACAAAGGAGTAAATTGATTGCTATTATGGCACATGGCACCATATAAGAAATAGAAGACAATCGAACTCATTAATGATCAATAGTATCAATGCAACTCTCCACTAGCAATCAAGATGAATCATGCTCAAATAAATGCTCAATCAAACACTTAACACATTGCTCCTTCCATAGAGTGTTTCACTATTCACTCAAGTGTATAAAGGTTAAATGCACTCAATCATCAAATTCACAAACTTGCTCACCATAAGCTTGCCAATGGACTTAATCTAAATCAACATCATTTGTGTTCAATCAAGAATCAAAGAGGTCTTTCATCAAGGTTATAATGTAGGCTCTTTGGAAAGGTGAGATATATTTGGATAAAAGTGACTAAGTAGTAGAGACTTGAATGAAAGCTAATCAAAACAATTCACATCTCTTCAATCATTGATCAATCAACTCTTTCTTTTGCACTTCAAGATTAATCACCACCATTCGCTTGAGCTTTTTTTTTTTAAGCTCACAAATCGAATCTTACTTTTCATGTTCACATTCCTCTCTTCACAATTCAATATTTCTTCACAACCTTTCTTTTCTTCATCACTTAGCACATCATTTTTCCACCACACTTAGCAATCAAATAACCATCTCTAGCCAACACTCAAGCTCTACTAAGAATAGGACAAGAAGGCTCATATAAAAATAGGCAAATGACTTCAATTTCACGTGGCTTGCCAAAGAATAAGGATAATAAGCTCAACATGGCTCACTAAGGAAATCAAATGTTTTTGGTAGGAAAAATTTGGTTAGTGACTTATCAATCAAACATGGCCTCTTATCACTTTTTTTTATGAAATCACACAAAGATCAATATCAACAAGTCTAGTGGCAAGTTCTAGCATACACATCTATGAATGATGCACTCACAAAGGAATCTAATCAACCGTATAAGATGTACGATTATAACGGCACAAAAGCTCACGGGCTAAAATTGAGCAATGAATCAAGCATTATCAATCACATTCATCTTCACATAATTAATCAAGAATGCTAGCTTCAAGGTACAAATCTACTAATGATCAAATCTAAATTCAATAAATCTTACAAATCAAGCATAAGTGCTCATGTACATAAGTCCAAGAACACTTACTACATCAAGAATGATACTAAAAGATATGCAATAAATCCACAATTAAGCTCATGATAAGACTAGCCCAAAAATAATAGGAATCCAAGAGATCAATAGAATGTAATCATTATAAGACAATAAACTCAATAAGATCAAAGCATCATAACCATCATCCATAAAATCATCACAAATCCAAACTTCATCACATCAAATCCGAATCATAAAGTACAATCACCAATCAACATCAAATCATACAAATCACTAAAGAGATAAGAGATTAAATAACTAGAGGAGAGGGATGAGGAAGTAGGGAATAACCCTAATAGTCGGATGGCGGCGGCGGAGGGTAGGGGCCCTGCCCGAAGTTCCGGGAGCCGAACTACTGGAGGAGCGCATACATATCCTGCCGAGTCTTACGAGTCTCCTCCAACATCCGATAACACTCATCTGGCGAGTCGTGCACTCTATCTGCATACGCTGGCTGTCGGCCCACATCTCCTCTATCGAGTCCACGGCCTCTGTGATGAGCTCCGGCCTCGTACTCTCGACTTCTCATCTCATCCTGCCGGTACATATTAATCTACGGCCTCGTAATCCTTATCCATATGTCTTGGCTCATCCTCCCGAGCCTCGCTCCTCCTCATCCTCATCATCATCATCTCCTGCATCAGCTCCCTCTGCGGCACCCTCGGCCTCATCCTCGCCAAACCCAGGCGTTGTCCCTCCTCCTCATCGTCACCGTCCCGGGAGGACATCTCCATGCTCGCGGGTATAGGTATCAATCGCCTCTGTGTGACGCTGTGACCACATGCGGAGGTTGATGGTCACAAAAGCCTCGAGCACCGAACACCGTCGTTAACCTCTTATTCGGAAGAGGGAATCGGCCACCGTGGTCTTCTTTGGAAGCACCAAGTCCTCTTGATGCGGTCGAGTGTCCTCATACGCCGCATGGTGCCCGTACCGAGATCGGGGCCCTCCGGTATTCGAGGTTGTGAGTGGGAATGCCGAGGTGCTCGGCAATCAAAGTGATCATACCCCGAAGTGAATCTTCTTGAATTTCGTGCTCGTAACCCGCTCAAATAAGTAGCAGAGGTAGGCGTAAACATTGAGCCGAATCCCATGTAAGAAGCACCAAATAACATATAGCTCCTCTGAAACCACGGCTCCACCCTCGATCTCGCGAATATAGTGCTCGCGAGGATCTTCTCCGTATATCTAACCACCGGGTTACGGATGTGAGTGCGCTTCGATTTCCCGGAATAAACCGAGACCGATCCGGTGCCCCTAAGTCTCGAGATTCTTCTCCAAAACTTCTTGGCGTTATACTCCTTCCCGATGTTGAGGAGTGATCGATCGGGAGTCAGTGGGTGCTCCAATGATCTCGTTGACCTCATCCATGGTCAACGTGTACTCGTTACCCATAAGCTCGAAAGTGATGGCCCGCGGAAATTGTCTTCTTAACCTTATCAAATCTAAAGGTGCAGAGGAACTCTAAGGTAAGTCCAGATACGTCCTCGGCCTCTTCATCAAGAAGCCTCCCATACCAATCTGCTCGAATAGACAAGGAATGTCCTCCTCGATCCCCATGGACATCATGCAGTCATGATCAACAAGGCGGGTCTTGACCACCTTGTTGTATAGCTCAAAGATACAAGATAATGTGCTTCCTCCACTTGAAATCGTCCCATGGGATACCGAAGTCTCAAGGCATCTTGTGAGCAAACCTGATATCCCTCATCCGAATAATTACGGCCATCAACTCCCTAAACATTTTCCTACAAAAATTCCCCAAGGCAAGAATAAGCTCCCTAAAAAGAAATTCGAGCAAAGAAAATGATATCAAGCATACCATGAATGAGTCACCATCATCAACATATCCAATCAATACACTCCTAGTGACTAAGCAAAAATCCCCAACACATGGTCAAATAGTAAGTTAAGTAATGAAATCAATAAAAGTGCTCCAATAAATCTCAACAATATGCATACTCAACTCAACTTGACCAATTTACAAAAACAATATCACTAGGAATTCCTACAAATATGCCAAATTCAATCCTAAGTCAAAATCCACAAATAAATGGGCAATACATCACAATTGATCCTAGGCATGCTTCTAAACTTATTAAACAATCCAATTAATCTCAACAAGGCTCCAATTTGTCCATAGCAATCAAGCATATAAGGTATTAGAATACATGCCAAATGAGAATTCAAATTCAATGAAAATCTAGCATAATCCTAAACACCCATGCAATAATCACCCAAAATGACGAAATTGAATGCCAAAGGATAAAGAACAACATACCTTGGTGTTAATTTCGCCTAAGAATGATTTTGGAAGAAACCCAAGCAATTTGTCAAAAAACCCCAAATTGAATCTTCAAAAACCCCAAAATTTAATCTTGAATCTAATGTGAGTATTCTTAGTCCTTCCCATCTCTCAATGTAAAAGTCCCCAATTCATACAATCATGCAAAATTGTAACCCGATTAATACCTAATCACGTTAGCTCAACTCGCCTATTGCTAGGGTGATCAACCATTAATTTAAAGAGACAATTTTACATGAAGCACAATTAAGAATCACAATTAGGAAGCAATCTAATTCAATTGATCACAATTATCGATACTTATAGCATGAGGCAATCACATCATCCCCAATTTCAATTATCCAAGCACAAAGCTATTAGCCCATGGTGCTAAGTGCAAAAGCCATGGGTGAAAAATTTAGGAAAGAAATTATCAAGCTAATCAACACAAACAAGGAATTAAAGAGAGAGAAAAGTAGAAGAACATCACCAATTGGTCTTCAATTAACAAAAATAAGAATGCTTCAATCCTCTACAATGCTTGAATTACAAATCTCTACTCTTCAATTACAACTTGAAACTCAAAATCTAATGGATCAAAATGCTAATCTAATGATTACAAGCTTGAATCTAATTAAAATCTATCAATCTAATGAAATTACAAGTAGAATTAAGCTAGGAAATGTTAAATTCGCTTAGGAAACTACCTAGAAACTGCTCTAAACCGATATGGGAAGAATATGCTCTGTTTTGGATCCAAGTGACTTAAAAAAAGAATTTTTGGTTTTGGGGCCCTCGAGTTGAGGGTGAAGAGTCGTATCCACGATTTCGCCAAAATCCTCCTGCCTCGAGTCGAGGCTCAGCCCTCGACTCGAGGGATGCTCAATTTTTAATCCCTCGACTCGAGGCTCCTCCCTCGAGTCGAGGCAGCTCCAATTTCAAAATTATCTTCCCTTCATCCTATCCCTCGACTCGAGGCCTCGGCCCTCGATCAAAGGTCGAGTCCAGGGTATTTTTTGGATGGGACTCCGGCCCCGACCCGGTTTTCATCCGTCTTGTTCGTCTCTTCATTCTAAGCATGCCTGGTACTCTCGGTTTGGCCAAATTCCACCGATTTACCGAAAAATGGACGAAAAATATCAAATACTCATCAAGTAATACTTTTAGGCAAAGAAGTGATACTCTACACATTTATGCACAAAAACTAACACTTTGGATCACCTTTTGCACTAAAATAAGCCCCAAAATCATGCATCAATTCACTCCAATCCAAAGAATGAAAACTCGCCCAAAGCCGACAAAAGAGTTATGCAGACAAAAGAAGAAGAAAGTTAGAGTTTGAAGTAGGTGATCAAGTATTTCTGAAAGTTTCTCCAATGAAAGGAATAATGCGATTTGGGAAGAAAGGGAAGCTAAGTCCGAAATACGTGGGTCCATTTGCTATCACCGAAAGAATTGGCGAGGTCGCTTATAAACTTGACTTGCTGCGTCGATGTCTCGGATACACAATGTGTTTCATGTGTCTACATTGAGAAAATATATTGCAAATCCATCACATATTTTACAAAATAAACCTACGGAGATGAAAGCAGATTTGAGCTATGAAGAAGTACTGTGGAGATTTTACTACGAGAAGTAAAATAGCTCGAAATAAAGAAATTCCATTAGTCAAAGTGTTATGGAGAAATCAGTCTGTAGAAGAAGCCACCCGGGAAAGAGAAGACGAAATGAAATCCAAATAGCCGAACTCTTCGGAGTAAGTGAAATTTCGGGGACGAAATTTTTATACGGAGGGGAGGATGTGATACCCGAGACTCTCACTACTCATTGGTCAATATATTTCATGCATTGAGTGCATTTTAAATTAACTATGTGCTACTTGTGATTTTAATTATTTTATCTTGCATTATTTTATTGTACTTTTAAATACTGAATTAATTAAATATGTCTTTATGTGTTTAGTGGTTTTTAAGTGTGCAATACAATTATTACTGGTTATATAAATTAAACGTTGTTAAATTAGCAATTAATAGTATTAGTTAAAATAGTGAATAATAAATATGTAAAAGATTTAGTTATAATACTAATTTTTATTATTATTATTATTATATTATATATATATAATATACGTGGCATAATATGCCATTAGTTAGTGGTTAACAAGTTTAATAAATAAAAATATAAAATCTTACCTATTAAGAATGTAAGGCGGCGGAGATATGTTTGTCTTTATCAATTAAAAAGTTTAGAAAAAGAGAGAGAAAGAGAGTGCGACGGAGATAAGTGAGGTACGGGGAGAGTGCGACGGAGAGAAAGAAAAAGAGACAGAGAGAAGAGAGAGAAAGAGAAGGTCGTGTCGTGCGAGATTCTCAAGCATTTTTATAAGTTTTTGACTTTCGTTAATTGACAAATTTTCGTCAATTGACAAATTTTATACCGTTTTGAAGCTCGCGGCGAGTAGAGCAAAACTCTACCCTCAAATCGTTAATTATTGTTCTTATTTGATAGTTGAAAGGTGATAGAAGGGTTTAAGGGTTTGATTTAGTGACGTTTTGCGTAATTGAGGTAAGTAGAAATTTATTTGCACCTACAATGCATAAATATAGTGTTTTATGAATTATTTATGCTTAAGTGGTAATATGCGAATATTATGTTATTTGTGATATTTGATTGGTATTCGATTATTGCGAAATGAGTCTGTGAGCTCCATAATCAAGTGGAGTGAACTCGTGAGTTCGGTGATTGTTGTGAATTGAACCCGTGAGTTCAAATGTTGTAGAATGAACTCGTGAGTTCAAAGGTTATCGTGAAATGAATCGGTGAATTCCATGATTATTGCGTAAATAAAAAGGGTGTTTTGAGCATGTGGTTTTACTGTGTGTATATGCTACATTGCATCATGCATATCATGCATTAACATGAAAATATTTTATCAAATGGTGTGTTTGACCACCGATTATGCACCGAGGACGACAGGGCGACCTAGGAGTTAGGGCGACCAGCAGATCCTGGCGTATGCTACCTAGAGTAGGCCACCGTCTCATATGTTATGTTGTGTGTATATGTTATGCTGTGTGCATATTTTTCGGAGGGGACTTACGAACGGACGGGGGTCGGGTTTGGTGATGGACCTCGCTAGGCCGTTAGAGGGTAGGATCCTCACCGGTGTGGAGTCGGCGTGGAGGGGTAACTTCTTGGTGGTCATGAGGGGCGCGATGGGGGGACCTTCGATGGCCACAAGAGGATGGGCCTCACGTCGAGGTCATACATATAGTTGCCACTTAAATATAATTGAATTGAGCTTAATGCTCGTGTGCGGTGCATAGTAGTGAGTCGGGGCCCTAACAATTGTTTCATAAATAAATTGATGATTTTAAAGAGAGTGCATTGTGCATTGGGAGGTTTTCGAACTAAACACCGCATCATGCATAATTTCTCCTTCTTGAGATTTATATCTCACCCGGTTTATGCATTGTAGGTAATCCCGATGATTATTGATGAGGCCACTGGACAAGCCGTGGCGCTCTTGCGAGATTTTGAGTAGTGTGTACATAGATGACGACTGTTGGGCGGGACCGTGGCTTATTTTGCTTTTGCTATTGTATTTTATGTCTGTTTTGGATATGTACAGTATAAACAAGCATGTACTTGGTGTGTTTTGTGGATTAGGGTTTTTAAGAATTGGTATGAATGTGAACAGGTTATGTTTTGAGTATGTGATAGTGTTATGCCGTTTGGAAAAAAAGAAAAAAAAAAAAATTGGAGCAGGTTTTCTTAGTTGTTTTAATGTTTAAGTTTATATTATGTTGGTTGTGTAAATGTGGTCGTGTCAAGTGAGCTTCGTTGTATCGGTTGAGTCGGAAGATGGGTCATCCATCGGAGCATCCTGTGGTGACTGCGGTGGTGTAAAAATGAGGTGTTTATCTTGTTGAAAGTCAACCTCCACGTTTGACCATGACGACGGGATAGATTGTTTGCTTGGTCAGATTCTTGAATGTGTAGACAATCGATCGAAGTGGCTCCCTCTGCGAGTTCAACGGTCATTGGTTAAGTTTCGAGAACAGGTCCTGTTGGGCTGCTATCGAGATTTTGTAGCGTTCCACCCAAAATCGGATTTTTGAGTGATGGAGGAAGAGGAATGTCGACTGACCCAACCTTAATCAACGAGGGCGATGTTGGGTGAGTTGCGCCAACATTCTCGAAACACTTGGGAGAGTTATCAATGGTCATTTGTGCTAGGAGATGAAGGTTTTTCGAGGATGAAGATGAAGTTGGAGAATTCGAAGGTTTCGATTGAGAAGGTGAGGAGTCTTTTTATTAGCCATTCCAATTAATACCTTGAAATCATATTTCAAAAATATTAATTAAATAATCATTTTGAAAAATATGTGGCTAATCAAGAAGTAATACCTACAAGTATGAATTAAAATACCTTCAAACTCTGTACTTAATTTCAAAAAAGATGAATTAATGTGTAAAACATACCTTGAACACTAAGGACCTTAAATAGGAAAAAACAAAAGAACGTAGAAGTTGTGTTCATATCAATGTTGAGAAAATAAGATTAATCACATCCCTAAGAAATAGGAAATACCGAGTGTGTGGAAGTTAATTTCAAAACATGCTAAAAACCGCTTAATTAAAATAAATAACCGCACAAATAAATAAATTAGACTAAATAAAATTCTGGGAACAATTTAAATTAAATAAATCGCATAAAATAATATTCGAAATAATCAAACTCATAGAGGTAAATATACGTATGAGAACCAGAATGTTTTTCACCGAATGTCGACACACACACTTCTCAACACGGTTTTTACATGAAATAATTCATTTGTGTTGCACTATATTTTGTTTTTCTCACTTATTCACATTGATCCATTTTTCCGTAAGAGATCATCGTAGTTATCGGCTTCGTGTCCCATAATTACTCAATAGATTTATGAATGTATTGATGCATTCAAGTCACCTTTTGAAAAGAGAACATCGTAGTAGTCAACTCTGTGCACCATAGTTACTCACAGCGACATATCATCTAATTGCGAGTAAGTCGATTGCATTTAAGAGATGTGTGTCCGACAATTTATATTAATCACGAGTTCTAATACTATTTACACAAGAGAGTTCAAAAACACTACAAATGTGGGCACATTTGATACAACGTACAATAATAATAGGTCTAATTTGTGCATAAACCTAGAGATTTTCTAAGAGAAGAAAACCTCTCATTATCAAGGGCTCTAGTAAAAATGTCTGCAATTTGCTTCTCGGTAGGAATGTATTCCAACTTTACAACTTTTTCTACAAGGTCCCTAATGAAATGGTGTCTTATACTTATATGCTTAGTCAATGAATGTTGCACAAGGTTTTTAGATATATTAATTGCACTTGTATTGTCACAATAAACAAAGTAAGAGTATTTTTCTCCAAACCGTAATCGCGTCGAACATCTTCTTAAGCCACGTAGTTTGAGTACAACAGCTTCCCTATAGCAATGTATTCAAATTCTGTGTTGATAAGGAAACACAGCTTTGTTTACGGCTATGTCATGAAACCAGATTGTTACCCATGTAGAAACATCCTCCACTTGTACTCTTTCTATCATCACCGTCACACCGCCCAATCTGCATCACTATAGCCGCTAAAGAACAATTAGTGTCTTTGCTATACCATATTCCATAATCATATGTACCGCCACATATCTAATGATCATTTTCACCGAATTCATATGAGATTCTTTTGGATTAGCTTGATAACGAGCACATAAACAAACACTAAACATAATGTATGGCCTACTAGAAGTAAGATATAAAAGACTACCTATCATTGATCTATATGATGTTGAGTCAACATCCCGACCAACATTGTCTTTACACAATTTTTATGTTGATCCCATAGGTGTCTTCATGTGTTTAGCATTGTCTAAACTAATCATTTTCACAAGATTTTTGGCATATTTACTTTGAGAGAAGAAAATGTCATATATCCATTGTTTAATTTGTAGACCTAAAAAGTAATTAGTCTCCAACCATAGACATTTCAAAGGTAGAGGTTATTTCATGTACAAATAATTCAAGCATCTTTTCACATGTAGAACCAAACACAATGTCATCAACATATATTTGAGCAATCATGATATCATTTTCAGAATGTTTAATAAACAATGTTCTATCAGCTTCACCTCTGTAGAAACCGAATTCAACAAGAAAATCGGTTAATCTACTATATCATGCCCTAGGTGCTTGCTTTAAACCATATAAGGCTTTCTTAAGTTTATAAACATGATCGGGATACACATGATTCTCAAATCCTTTAGATTGTTCTACATAAGCTTCTTCCATAAGAATTCCATTTAGAAATGCAGCCTTGACATCCATTTGATGCGCTTTTATATCAATGTAACATGCAATAGCAAGTAATAATCTTATAGATTCAATTCTAGTCACCGAGCAAATGTCTCATCAAAATCAATACCTTCTACTTGTGTATAGCCTTGTGCAACTAATCTAGCTTTGTTTCTTACAACATTATCGATTCATCGGTTTTGTTTTTAAAGATCCATTTGGTACTAATTACATTTTATATTTTCGTGCCTAGGTACAAGCATCCATACATCATTTCTATCAAATTGTTTTAATTTCTCATGCATTGCATTTATCCAGCTTTTCATCTTTCATTGCTTCATCAACATTTTTGGGTTCGGTGAGAGAATGAAAACATTCAAAGCTTTACCTTGTTGCACATAGATGTCATACATGTTGATCTTACCACATGCCTTGCATCAAAACTCAATTTCCTCCTTGTTTGTACACTGATTGAGGTTTACCTATTATCTCGTTGTTGTGGATGATTTTTGAGAATTGGAAGATGGCACTGTGGCAGGATAAGACATAGTTCTGTTAATTTCTGGATGTTGAGGTGATGTTGCTTAAGATGTGGGCACATTTGTAGCAACATTCTCAATCGGCTCAGAAATATCGTAACCTTGCATATGATCGATTACATCTTCTTCAATAGTATTATTTGCAAGACTTGCATTATCATTAAATACAACATTCATAGAATCTTGAACAAGTATTAGTCCTTAGATTATATCCTAAAAGCTCTACTGTTTCTAGCATAACCAAGAAAGAAACCCTTATCACTTTTTGAGTCAAATTTATGAAGTGGTCTCTATCATTCAAGATGTAACAAACACATCTAAAGGAATGAAAATATTTCTGATTAAGCTTCTTATTATTAAAAAATTCATAAGGTGTTTTAGTAGAATTAGGTCTTAAATAAACTCTATTTGATATATGATAAGTAAAGTATTCAAAGCTTCCGCCCAAAAACTTTTGAAAGTTTCTTGGATATAAGCATTACTCTAGCCATTTCTTGTAGAGTTCTATTCCTTCTTTCAAAGCAACACCATTCTCACGAGGTGTTTTAGGAGAAGAAAACTCTTGAATTATACATTTTTCTTCACAAAAATTAGTGAATAAGTTGTTCTCACAAACTCCTTACCATGATCGGACCATATCTTCTTTACCTTAGAATTATAAACATTTTGAAAAAGTTTATAAAGAATTTTGAACACATTAAAAACATCCGATTTCTCTTTAAGAAATTCAATCCATGTAAACCTGGAATAATCATCAACCATGACAAAAGAATACCTTTTACCACCAATGCTTTCGGTCCATTGGTAATATTAAATCCATACGTAAAAGTTCAAAATAATGTTTCGTAGTACAATTTGTCTACATTTCATGTGATATTTTGACATGTTTACCACTTTGACAAGGTCCACATATATTTGATGCATGCATTCGCAATTTAGGAAGACCTTTAACAAAGATCTAATTTCAATAATTTGACAATATTCCTATAATGAGTATCTCCAAGTCTTTGATGTATTTTCATTAGTTTGAACATTAAAGCATGCTTGATTCGAGTCAATCAAATAACAATTATCAACAGAATCTGTTTACAACCATAAGACAATTATTATCATTATTTAACACATAACATGAACTTTTATCAAACTTAACATGCAAGTCATCATCACACATTGACTTATACAAATCAAGTTTGCAAGTAAACCTTTAACATGCAAGACGTTTGTTAAGTTTGGAAAACCGAGAAACATTTAATATACCTATTCCAACAATTTTACCTTTTGAACCACCTCCATATGTCACATTTCATATACTTTGTAATCGTAAGAAATATTTCCTTACCAGTCATGTGCCTAGAGAAACTACTATCAAAATGCCAAAGTCTAGGGACACATGCTTTCAAAGAGGTACAAACAACATTACATACTGATTTTGACTTTATCACCTAGGTAGAATTTTTAACAGACTATTGAGAAGATTTTTGAACTTTCTATTTCAAATGTTGAACAGAATGTGGCAACATTTTCAAAGATATTTTAGCAAATTTCTTGTCTTGTTTCATTATTAAACAGCTTTGGTCTCTTATGTCCTTCAAGAAAGCAATAATGACAAACAATCTTCTTTTCGGAATCATTTTTCAGATTTTCAAAGTTCATCAAGGTTTTGTAAACACAATGTATTAGTCCCACGAATTGAGTATATAATAAAGAACTTAAGACAACCTTCTAGGAAAAATCTAGAAAGGGGGTTGAATAGATTTTTAAAATTTTTTCAAGTTTAGAAAATCACTTCAAGAAAATAAAGTTCACACAAATGAAAGCAAATTTAAGCTCAATCTTATATGGATCAAAAACCCTTCGATTACGAATCTAAAATTGAATTTGATTGAAAGTTGATTAAGAACCGATAAGTAAAGAAAGCAAGAAAGAACACAACAATTTATAGTGGTTCGGATCTAACCGATCCTACATCCGCTCTCCTTCTTCAACTTGAAGAAGGGTCTTGACCACTTACTTACTTACTCACTTACAATCTTACAATTTACAACTTTCTAATGATGATCTTCTAATCTTCAAATCTATCATCAACTCCTAATCTTCCTGGAATTTCTAAATTTACGTCAAAGATGTGTTGAAGATATACAGGAAGTAAGTGTTCTATAAACACTTTAGAACTTGTGAAAATTTCTTTGAAAACTTTTGTGAGTGCTTTAGAAAAACTTGTGAATCGTGAATATGAGAATGCTAAAGTGTTCAGTTTATTTAGAATTGTGCCTAGACCTATTTATAAGCTCGAGAGACGCTTAGTTTGTTGTAACAAACTAAAACCGCCTAACAACTTAATCTTGATAATCGCTTCTTCTTCTTCTTGGTGATCTTGCTTCTAGTCGTCTGCGGTGACTTGGTGAAGACTTGCATTTCTTATTCTACTCAGCTTGTCTTGACCTCGTCTCGAGCTCTTCATAGTTGTCTCCTGCAGATGACTTGTCTCAAGCTCGTCTTCGCATGACCTTTGCTTCTTCAACCTCAGTGACTTATCCAGCCTCTTCCTAGTCCGATTAGCCTAGTAATCGATCTTTTCCTCACTGCTCTTCTTCGTAGTTAACTAGTCATCTTACTTAGTCTCGAGTTGACTCGTCGACTTCTTTTAACCCATCAAAACATCTTGATATACCAATTTCCCTTTTTGATGGAGTTAAAACCGCAAGAAAGAGACACACTCACAACCGATGTTAGTCAAAGTTATTCAAGATAATCGATAGGCATATTAAAGCACATTAACACTCAATTCAGATTTATTCATATAAGAGCACTTAATTCACACTTAAAAACTTTTGATAAAATTTTATAACGATTTTTAAGAAAAATTTTAAGTCAAAAGACTTTATTAGATAATTAATACTTAGAAAAATTTTAAGTCTTAAGACTTAGAAAATTTTAGAAAATTTTAATCTGAGATGAAGGTTTTCTCGGATGATTAACACTTAGAAAATTTTTAAGTTTTCTTAGAAAACAAGAAAGAAAGCTTAAAAATAAGACAGGTAGATCGAGATAAGGTAAAATATATTCATATCACATTTACATATTTACATGGATGAAGGTATATCATCACAATCAATTCACAAGTGTTTCAAAAGAATTTTCAAAAAGTTCTAAGTGTTTATAGAACACTTTACTTGTAATCTTCAAAGTCCAATATCCACTTTGTAATAATTAGATTTTAGAGAAGGATTTAGGAGATTGAAGATTTGAAGATCTTTACGAATTGTAAGTCGTAAGTTGAAAGTGAGTAAGTATGCTAGTAGAAGAGACCCTTCCTCAAAGTTTGAAGAAGGAGAGTGGATGTAGGATTTTTATAATCCGAACCACTATAAATCAGTGTTCTTTATTGCTTTGATTTACTTACCTGTTTCTTTTCGATTTTCAGTTCATTAATCAAAGATTAATTTTAATCAAAGTTAAAACTAAAATATCAGTTTGCTTTTGATCTTATTAAAGTTGAGATTAAAATTATTTTCCATTTGTGTTACTTTGAAATTTTGAATAAGTTTTAAAAGATTTGTTAAAAATCGATAAAATCTATTCAACCCCCTTCTAGATTTTATCCTAGAAGGTTAACTCAAGTTTTTCTTAAATCAACTCAACTAATCGGGACCAACAAGTGGTATCGGAGCGGTGTTAAGCTATTCGATATTGATTTTAGGTCTTAACTAAGATTCTCAAATTTATTCTTGATATTCTTCATCTCCTTTATTGTTACTAAGCTGTGCTACTAACAAGATTGTGGAGTGTTATGTTTTTCTATCTCATCATGTCTTCGTGCAAGAACAAGAAATCCAGGAGTCTACCTGAATTTTCAATTGAAGAATATGATTATTGGAAATTCGGGATGGAAAATCATCTCAAGGCAATCCATGATAGGATGGAGGAGGTTCTTGAAGAAGGACCTATTAAATTCTATCATGGAGGCACCAAGAATGGCACCGAATCACCGAATCAAGAGTCGACAAGAGAAAAAGAGCTCGAATCGACAAGTGATGAGAGGAAAATCCACAACCTAGATCGGTAGCCGGGATCGAAATCATTGAAACTCGAGTAAAGACTAGATTGAAAAGGTCAAAAGATGCAAATCGGCTAAGGAGATGTGCGCAGACACTTGCAAATGTTTGTGAAAGATCCGACCAAGTGAAAGAGAATAAGCCGCATCTGTATTACATGCCTTTGATACCTTCAAGATGAAGGAAAATGAAAGCAGTGGATCGGCTAGATGTGAGATTAACAAATCTTCTTAACAAAGCGGTGATCTCGGGGAAAGAGTTATACGTAAAAGGAGATCAATAATAAGATATTGAGATCTTTGACCAAGAGATGGAGAGAAAAGTTTAATATCCTTAAAGCAACTCAAAATTTATCTTCTATTACTCATCATACCTTATTTTCTCATCTTAAAGCTTTAGAGTATGACATTCAGATAGAAGATGAGGAAGATGAGATGGAGTCAAGCACCTCATCCAAATCTGTTGCTTTTGTCAACAAAGAAGACAAGAAAACATCCGAATGCAGTAGGAGCCGATCTATCTCTCGAAGGAGCGAGATGGTGTTGCTCACAAAAGGTATGACAGATTAAGAATGAAATATAAAGCGTAACAAATTGAGGTTTACAGTAAGGACAGATCTAGATCCAAGTCAAGAAGAAAGGAAGATGACTCAACAGATGATGACAAGAATAGGAGCCGAGACAAGGAGATTCGGATCCCTGTTAAAAGAAATCCTTCTAGCCCTAAATCGATAGGAGTGACACTTGCTACATTTGCAACAAGCCGTGACACTTCACCTATGATTGTCCTCACCGACTCCTAAAGAAAGGGAAGAGAAAAGAAAAGAGAGACAGGAGATTTGCGATCAAAGAGCTCTCCTGGTGAAGAAAAGGATTCAAGAAAATCATCATCATCATCATCCTCATCCGATTTTGGATCGGACGATGAAGTGTGTCTCATGGCTAAAGAGGTAGTCTATTATTCTTCTTCGATAATGATTCATATAATGATCAAACTATTATTCAAGGATTATTGAAAGATTTAAAGATGTCCTTGCTGCTTATAAACAGCTAGAGACGTAAAATTTGACTTTAAAAGATCAAATTCAGATTCTAGCCAAAGGCAAGCAGTGGTGAACTACTCGTAATCCGAGGAACACATTCAAGGGGGAATGTTTAACCCCAGCCGAGGCTAGTACATCACCACTGTCTGAAAGACTAGAGAATGAATTGAAATCTTTAAAAGACAAATTTGAGATGATCTGTGTTGAAAATGAATTAATTAAGAAAGACAATGAGAAGCTTGTCTTCAAAATAAGTCAACTTAATAATTCACAATCAGCAATAGATCACATCTTTAATACTTCTCAAAAATTCCATGACAAAACAGGCCTTGGTTATGATAGGATTAATAAATCGGATGTTCGAAACCTAGGAAATTTGTGAAGGCATCGAAAACTCAAAAGAGATTAGAATTGGTCCTTGGAAACCACTTAGTCGGATAAGGATCGCATCTCCCGATCAAAACAAAAATTCAGTGAGAATTCCTTATCGGACCAAGAAAATTTCAAGAACTAAGACAAGAAGAAATTCTTATTATAGTCCTTTTGATAGGAGAAGCGAGATGTTATCCTACTTTTCCTAAGTTCAAGAAGATTACTAAATCTTAATACAATAAATTGTCATCTTCATGTGATATAATCGTGAGATGATTTGGTAGGCAACTTAAGTCTGATCTATTACTTGGAAATGGGATATTTGTCTGGTTACCTAAAGTGATGTTTGACCCTCGAGGACCCAAGATCACTAGGGCACCTTACAACTAATCTGCTTTTTCGGGATTCACCGGGATCATCACCTAAGGAAGAGATCTTAGCTTCCATATGGTACATAGACGGTGGTTGTTCACAACATATGACATACAACAAGAAGCTACTATCAAATTTCTAGAACATTGATGGTCCTAGAGTATTATTTGGAGACAACAATTGTGGGCCAGACTAAAGGAGTAGGTACTCCGATTATCAAGGATATTCATGTATACGAGGTATATTTTGTTGAAGGTTTAAAACATAATCGCTATCTCTGTTTCCCAACTTTGTGATAAAGGCTTTCTTGTAAAATTTTCAAAAGACAAATGTGATATCTTAGATAGTTCCTCAAACAAGGTACTTCAAATCGGCTTCGAGACATTGTAATGTCTATGTGGCCAACTTTAACTTGATTGTCCTAAAGATACTTGTCTGATAGCTAAGGGTGGAGATGACCTCGGTGGCTATGACACAAGAGGCTTAGTCATCCGAACTTCAAGACCCTTAGTAAGGCTAAGAAGAATCTTGTTAAGGGATTACCGAGAAACTTTTTACTTTTGATCTTAAATGTGATGCTTGTCAAAAAGATAACGCCTAGACACTCATTTAAGAGTATTAACACCTCATCATCCGAAAGAGTATTACAACTACTTCATCTTGATCTGTTTGGACTGTTTCACCTCTCACCTTCAAAGTGGAAGGAAATATACTCTTGTTGTGGTAGATGACTTTTCTAGATATACTTGGGTTATATTTCTTTTCAAGAAGAATGAGACTATAAATAAGATTCCTGATCTGTTGACATGCATTCAAAATGAGAAGGGTGTTAATATCACTAAAATCGGGAGTGATAAGTGGCCTTTGAATTTTTAAATTCTTGTTTATCTAACTTTTTCAATAAGTGTGGAATTATTCATGAGACATCATCAGCAAGAACTCCACAACAAAATGGAGTGGTTGAAAGAAGGAATAGAACCTTGAAGGAGGCAACCGGGAGCATGTTAGCCGAGTATGAAACCCTCCACGAGGTTACAGGGTGAAGCCATCAACACAGCTTGTTATACCTGCAGATGTGTGCTTGGTTGTTAAAGACAAGGGTAAGACTCCATATGAGATTTGGAAGCGTAAGATTCCAAGAATCTCATATTTTAGAGCTTTTGGTTGTAAAAGTTTCATCCATAACAATGGGAAATCTAAGTTGAGAACTTTTGATGCTAACGCGGTGATGGAATATTCTTGGGATATTCCAACACTTCCAAGGCATATAGAGTTTTCAACAAGACAACTCTTTGTGTGGAGGAAACCCCTCATGTGGTCTTTGATGAATTATATTCCTTCTCGGATAAAGTGAATCAAATTTCTAATGGTCTAGATAAGATTGAACCGACCAAAACTAAACATAGAACAACATATCTACCTAGTCTTGATTGATTCGGTGAAGAAGAATCCCAATCGATAGTCAAAGACAACTTCTAATCAGACCCTATCTCGAGGAGACACCCTTGACATCACCGATCACGGGGGTCGCGGATGAAGGGGGAACGTCCACCTGTAGAGTCGGATGAGTTGCTCACTGAGTCTCAAGATGAGGACTCTTCTACTCAAATAGGCAAGAGGATGAGAAGTTATCATCCATCCGACTGTGTTATTGGAGACCTATCGAGTAGTGTTTAGACACGAATGATACCGGACTCGAGAGTTTGTTCAGCTATTATGTATCACTTCTCGAACCTAAGTCTATTGAGGAAGCTCTATCGTATCCAAATCGATAACAAATCATGCAGAAGAATCGCATCAATTTGAAATGCAAAATGTTTGGGAATTAGTGGAAAGACCCTTACATAGAAAGATTATAGGCACCAAATGGGTGTTTAAAAATAAAGCAGATGAGAACAACATTATTGTTCGTAATAAGGCAAGATTGGTAGCTCAAGGTTACTCATAATCAAGGGATAGATTATGATGAAACCTATACTCCAGATTGCCAAATTAGAAGCAATAAGGCAGTTTCTTGGCATTTCTTTGCATATAAATCTTTCAAAGTCTTTCAAATGGATGTTAAGTCTGCTTTCCTTAATGGTGTGTTACTTGAGGAAGTCTATGTGGAGCAGCC
Organism: Paraleonurus japonicus; assembly: GCA_030762865.1. Lineage (NCBI taxonomy): Eukaryota > Viridiplantae > Streptophyta > Magnoliopsida > Lamiales > Lamiaceae > Paraleonurus > Paraleonurus japonicus. The sequence goes on from CM061060.1 coordinate 28,065,160, forward strand.
TCCGGGGTTTAAGATCAATAATAAGGTCTATAAACTCAACAAAGCTCTATATGGACTAAAACAAGCTCCCATAGCTTGGTATGATACCTTATCTCCGATTTCTTGATATCAAATGGATTTTCAAAAGGTAAGATAGATAGGACTCTGTTTAGAAAGGAAGTAGATGGAAACATCTTGAGAGTTCAAATTTATGTGGATAACATTATTTTTGGTTCACCTAATCGAAATTATGTGAAGACTTTAGTATTCTCATGAAAAACAGTTTCAAATGTCAATGGTGGGTGAATTAACATATTTTCTAGGCTTACAGATTAAACAGATGAGTAAGGGTATTTTTATACATCGGCCTAAATATGCTAAGGACCTAATTGAGAAATTTGGGATGACTACTAGTAGAGAAGTTGAAATACCTATGGCAACTAACTTCTCTATGGATTCGTATGAGCAGGGGATACCCACGGATGCAACGGAGTATCGTGGACCGATTGGATCCCTTCTCTATCTCACCGCAAGTAGGCCGGACATAGCCTTTGCGGTTGGGGTATGTGCAAGATTCCAATCTAATCCCAAGAAAACTCTTCTCGAGTCTCGCTAAGAAAATCCTTAAATATCTCAAAAGAACTTTGCAAGTAGGGTTATGGTACCCGGTGATGACAACTTTGAGTGACAAAGATATTCGGACTCAGACTTTGGGGGTTGTAAGATTGATAGGAAATCCACTTCAGAACTTGTCAATTCTTAGGCAACAAACTAATTTCTTGGTTATCTAAGAAACAGACATACGTTGGTAAAAATGGATATGACTTACTTCTTCCATCAAAGCTATTATACCTAGGATAAGACTTTATCTTAGTCTTTGGTTTTGCCTTTGGAGCATCTCTCCTCGTCTGTGTTTTCTTTTTAGAAGTGTCGAGATGTTGGTCCTACTTAGTTGAGTAGATTAAAGAAAACTTGAGTAAATTAAACTTTGATTATAAACCGAAATTGATATAAACGAGATAAGTAAATGAAAGCAATAAAGAACACACGCATTTATTGTTAGATCAAGGAAGGTTTTGATGAGTTAAAAGATCAACCCGGATGAACAGACCACTATGAAGAATAGTTAAGATCGAGTCCGTACTAAGCCGATCGGACAGTCGTGGATCGATCAAGTCACCGAGACTAGAAGTTGCAAGTCATCCGGAGATAAGCTCAAGTCTAGTCATCTGCAGGAGACAATTATGAAGAGCTCAGACGAGGTCAAAACAAACCGAGTAGAATAAGAAAAGCGAGTCTTCACCAAGTCACCGGCAGACGAGTAGGATAAATCACCGAGGAGCAAAGCGGTTTTCAAGATTAAGTTTGTTGAGTAGCTTTCACTTGTTAGAACCGACTAACAAACTAAGCTGTCTTTTCGAGACTTATAAATAGGTCTAGTTTTTAATTTTCAAGTCACTTATGCAAATTTGTTTTACACATTATTCACTACTCGATTTCTATCATCACAATCAATTCACAAGTGTTTCAAAAGAATTTTCTAAAAGTTCTAAGTGTTTATAGAACACTTTACTTGTAATCTTCAAATTCCAATATCCACCGTAATAGTTAGATTTTAGAGAAGGATTTAGGAGATTGAAGATTTGAAGATCTTTACGAATTGTAAGTTGTAAGTTGAAAGTGAGTAAGTAAGCTAGTAGAAGAGACCCTTCCTCAAAGTTTGAAGAAGGAGAGTGGATGTAGGATTTTTATAATCCGAACCACTATAAATCAGTGTTCTTTATTGCTTTGATTTACTTACTCGCTTCTTTTCGATTTTTAGTTCATTAATCAAAGATTAATTTCAGAATCAAAGTTAAAACTAAAATATCAGTTTGCTTTTGATCTTATTAAAGTTGAGATTAAAATTGTTTTCCGTTGTGTTACTTTGAAGTTTTGAATAAGTTTTAAAAGATTTGTTAAAAATCGATAAAATCTATTCAACCCCCTTCTAGATTTTATCCTAGAAGGTTAACTCAAGTTTTTCTTAAATCAACTCAACTAATCGAGACCAACATTTATAGTGGTTTGGATCTAAATGATCATACATCCACTCTCCTTCTTCAAATTGAAGAAGGGTCTCTTCATACCACTTACTTACTTACTATCCAACTTACGGTTTACAACTTACAAAGATCTTCAAATCTTCAAACTCCTAGATTCTTGAAATTTAACTTTTACGGTGATAGGTGAGCTTTGAAGATGTACGGTAAAGTGTTCTACAAACACTTAGAACTTTCTGAAAACTTTCTTAGAAAAATTTTGTGAATCGATGTGAAAGTAGAAATGAGTATTGTGTATATTTTATTGTGTGAATGTATTATTCGTGTGTATAAAATGAAAACCTAGACCTATTTATAAGTCTGAAAAGGCAGTTATAGTTTGTTAGTTAGTTCTAACAAACTAAAAACCGCTTAACAAACTTAATCTTGAAAACCGCTCTTATCTTCAACTGATTTCTCTAATCGTCTGCGGTGACTTGGTGAAGACTTGCCTTTCTTATTTTACTCGGCTTATCTTGACCTCGTCGAGCTCTTCATAATTGTCTCCTGCAGATGACTTGACTTGAGCTTGTCTCGAGATGAGTTACAACTTCTGATCTTGGTGACTTGTCGATCCTCGACCTAGTCTAATCGGCTCGATCTGAACTTGACCTCACTGCTCTTCAAAGTCATCGATCATCCGATTTGATCTTTTTATCTCATCAAAACCTTTCTTGACCTAACAATTTCCCCCTTTTTGTGAAGTTAAAACTGCAAAAAGAGACACACTCACAGTGAAGTTAGTCAAAGTTAATTAAGATAATCAAATAGGCATATCGTAACACATTCACACTTTAACTCAGATTTATTCAAATTAGAGCACTTAATTCACACATAGAAAAATTTAAGAAAGAATTCTTAAGTCTTAAGACTTTTTCAAAATATTTAGACTTAGTAAAAATTTTATGTCTTAGGACTTAGAAAATATTCAAAGACTTAGAAAATTTTTAGAAAATTTTAAGTTTGAGATGAGAATTTTCTCGAGATGATTAATACTTAGAAAAATTTTATAGTTTTCTTAAAAGCTGTAAAGAAAGCTTTAAAAATAAGATAAGTAAATCGGATAAGATTGAGTAAATTCATTCACACATATACAAATTACGAGATATAGAGAATCGATAGAAAGATAAGATAAGGAAAAGAAAATCCCGATCTATCAAATTCCCCATCGGCTTGATTCTCGGGATATTCACCAATTGAAAACCCTAGCTCGAAATTGTTTGAGTTCATTCTCGTCTCGTGAGATGGGATTCTTTTTCGGCTTTAGCGATAATTGTCCCGACCCAAGCCAGTCGGGGTCCCGTCTTCATTCATCTTGGGTTTAGCATGCTCGAATGCCGGCGCGATCGAATCACGGTTGAATACTTGATTGGCCTTATCAAGTAGCTTCCCATACATCTCGGCATCCTCTTTCTCTATCCGGGCATGCCACTTGGAGGTCTTCATCACCTGCTCCTATCGGAGAGTTCTTTAAGATGTACCGGTGGTACATCCACTTGGCATCTAGAGCTTTCTTCTTGTACTCCTCTGTATGCTTCCCAGCCACCATCTTAAGAGGAGCCGAGGTGCGGTGGTAGGGTCGGAAGTCAACTTCATCTGCAGCCTTGGATACCCACTTCCTTGACTCCCGATCCCACTTCACCTCGGCTCCCTTGCCCAACTTCTTCAACCTTTTCTTCTCCTCGCTTCTCGTACTTCTCCTTTTCAGCATGTATCCATCTGATCCGCTCACCGAGAGGTTGGAGAAGTCGGGTTCTTTTCTTTGCGCTCGGCTGGTCTCTGGCTGGTCGGTGATGACTCCTTCTCTACCGCCACTACTTTCCCTTTACCCTTGCCCTTGGCCTCGGGTTTTTCGGCTTCCTTCGCAAGGCTAGCAGTTTCTCAGTCTTCTCTTCATCCTCCTTCCTCCTCTTCTCTTCCTCCTCTCGGATGACCTCTTCAATCTGGGTTACCCTCGGTTGCAAAGCAACCGGCTAAATCTGATTTAACTTTGATTTACTGTCTTGGCTGCTTCCAACTCGGTGATCTGCTTTAGTGTCGAGCTTGTTTATGATGGCCATGACTCCAGCTGTGAGGGTGTCCAATCTTCCTTCAGCTCCTTCCCCTTTTTAACTTCATTTTTCGGGGTTTGGAGCCGATCTTCCGTGAGCAGACAACGAACCCTAAGTCTCGATTTATCTCGTGGTTAGGCATCAACCAGGACTTCATTGTCTGCGGCCACCTTCTCGCTTGAGCAACCTTACCTCCTCCTCCGGGTTGCCCGGCCGAGTACCAACAGCGGTGCCGAGATTGGCTGATAAATTGCGGAGATGGTCATCTCGGCAATCCGCATATTGGCGAGCATCGTGTCTGTGGATCGCTCGAATCACCTTTCTTGTTTTTCTCTCCATCATCTTCTAGACCTTAGTGATAATTTTTCCGTGTAGGTCTTCAAAGGCCGAAGAGATGGCAGAGAGATTGGATTGGTTTCCTCCTCGGATGATTCAGATGAGGAGGAGGGGGAGGGGTAATTTGACCGGGAGTGCATTTGGATATCCCCAAAGATGTTGGAGATATCTCGGGGCTTGGGTGGAAGGGGAAGGATGGGAAGATGTTGGTACGTCCGATGTTGGGGAGGGGATTTCAGGTGGTGGAGAAGATGGAGGGTGGAATATCGGATGAGGTGGGTGGGGGAGATGAGATTGGCTGTGGGGTGGTAGGTTGAGGTGAAGGTGGTGTGATTATAGCCGTGGGTTGAGGTGGGGTTGGGATTGATAGCGGTAAAAGGCCGGGGGAGATGGTAGATATTGGGGTGAGTGAGTAGACTGGTCCGGCTAGAAAAGATAGGAATTCGGATGGGGATTGAGGTGGAGATGAGATTTGGGTTTGGGGGTGAGAAGAAGATGAGGTTCTGCTTGGACTGTGGTGGGAGTAGTCGTTTAAGAGGCTCCGAGGTACCGGCTGGGTCACCTCTTCATTGCAGTGGGTTGGAGAGGGGAGGGGGAGAGGCTAGCTGAAGTACCAAAAATTATACCTTTGGGAGAAGGGGAGGGAATCCTCTTCGAGATTATCTCTTGTACCTCCTCCTGTCAGGCTACCTCTGCTTTGCTATCTCCGGGGTTAGTGCCTCTTCACCGGCCAGCTAGGCCGATCGGCAGATGATGCTCCCTTCTCCGAAGTTTTCACCAACCTCCTCCTCTTCCTTGCCTTCTCCTTCGCCTTCATTGGCTGCGAAGCCTCGGCCGAGCTCACTATCGGCTCCTCTACTCGCTTCTTCCTCCTCACCCGAGGGGTCTTGAACCCCGACCTCGGCTCCCTCAACATCCAAGTCACTGCCCGTTGATCACCTCATCTTTGGTGAGGAGGCCCTTTTGTTTTGTGTAGGCCCTCACACCGTCCTTCCAGCTTGATCTGGGTGGTCAAGCAAGGTCTCCGTAATGACAAGAATCTTGTTGAAGAGACCGGTGATGGACTTGACTGTCCACTTCCCATCTTTCATCTCCAGCCGCTTCCTCCGTATCGAATCGGCTCGTGAAGCATCTCGGCCCGATTAACTTGGACCCCATCCAAGATGGCTCTTAGGCGGCACAGTCGGGGTCGAGTCAGCCCATCGTGGGAGTTCTGCTTCCCAAGAATCGCCTTTGTCAATATCGTCATTAAGAGACGATATTTCCGTCGAGCATGTTCTTCTTTAGCTCCGATCGACGATTCTTCATAGAAGTCCTGCAATCATCTCGAATGATTCTACCCAATCAGCCATTTTGTAATTGAAGGGATTCACGCCCTCATTGCTCACTTCAAAAATCCGGGCAATCTCCGCCATTGTCACCACCAAATCTTCCCGTAGACTTTGGTTCGAAACACCCCATCTTCATATGTCCCATTGACATAGAATTCCACTCCTCACATATCCAGAGTTTTATTTGAATCGACTTCCTTGAACAAAAGGTCTTTAGCCACGACCTCTCCAATAGTCGAAGAACTTGCCTTGATTCTTCATCATTTGTTGTTTCAAAATCCACGTACATTTCAAATTTTATTTTCTTGTTGAAGGTTTCAAAGTGTTGATCTCTATCATGGTTGAAGTCATTTTGATGGTTTTCTCGAGAATGGTTCATAAAATTTGACTAAGGGTTTTGAGAAGAAGTAAATTTTGTAGGGGATAAGCGTGTTTTTCTCGAAAGTGAAAACGTTTACACGAAGAAGAAGGTGTATTTATAGGAGGGAAAACTAGAAAGAGAAATTGTTTAGAAAAGCGGGTTTTAATCTAAGCCGTTTATTTGAAATGATTTCTTGTCTTTGAATCAACGGTTAAAACTTAGATAAACGATTGGGATTCAGCGCGTGTAGATAACTTCGACTTTAAAATGCGTAAAAAGTAACTTTGTAGATCTTGATTTGATCAAGTAGGGTTACTTTATGCAGAGAAGTAAGTATACTGACGTCGGCCTAGGGTTACCTTTCTTTGCACAAAGGTTTTCTACAATGCATAAGGTTATGAAGTCGTCGATAAAAGACCTCGTCTGGATTTTAAAACAAATTTAGTTTTATCTTACTTTAGCAAGTTTTGAGACAAGTTAAAAATCAATTTTTATTTCAAACAAACAGACTTCAGATTAGGTTTTCCAAAATCAGTTTTTCCAACCAATTTTAATGAAAACGGTTTGAGAATTTCTTTTTGAAAAACACAATTTATGGAAACACTAAGAAACATAGGTGGTCGGATGAAGAGGTTTGTAATGAGATGAATTGAATCTATCTCGATCTAACAATCGATCTCGTGATCTATTCCTGCAAAGCCACAACCTTAGATAAACCATAAGTAACTGTGGTAAGTCGGATAGGATGCAATGATCATCTAATTTTATAGAAATCACCGACTATTGTGTCCTTGTCTCGATTCACCTAATGTCGATAAGTAATCATCAAGTCGATAAGGTCAATATGACTAATCCTTGATTCTTGATTCCTAAAAGAAAATCAATGATATCACTACCGATTGTTCTTTGACTCATATCTAGTCCGATAATTCTTTCTAGACATTTATTTAAAGAAAGGAAAGAGAGAAGGAAAACACAAACAGATGCAAGCAAAAGTAATTAAAAATCAGCCAATGATGCATCAAGTAATCTTAATTCTAAACACAATTCTTTAAATCTAGATTCAGCCAATGGTTTTGTAAGAATATCTCGCTCTTTGTGATTCAAATGGCTATCTTTTCTATTCTAATATCATTCTTTTCTACATGATCTCTAATAAAATGAAGTCTCGATGTCTATATGCTTACACCTAGAATGCGTAATGTGATTGTATGTCATGGCTATTACACTATTACTATCACAAGAAATAGGAACAAATATTGTTTGAATGTTATAATCTCTAATCTGGCGACTAATCCAGAGGAGTTGAGAGTAACAACTTCCACCGCCATGTATTCACCTCGGTTGTGGAGGTGGCAATGTATGTGTGTTTCTTAGATTACCAAGAAATTAATTTGTTGCCTAAGAATTGACAAGTTCCTGAAGTGGATTTTCTATCAATCTTACATCCCCCAAAATCGAGTCCGAATATCCTGTCACTCAAAGTTATCATCACCGGGTACCATAACCCAACTTGCAAAGTCCCTTTGAGATATTTGAGGATTTTCTTAGCGGTCTCTAGATGAGTTTTCTTGGGATTAGATTGGAATCTTTCACATACCCCAACCGCAAAGGCTATGTCTCGGCCTACTAGTAGTCATCCTAAATTTCTCTATAAGGCCCTTAGCATATTTAGTCGACGTATGAATATACCCTTACTCATCTCGCTTAATCTGCAAGCCTAGAAAATATGTTAATTCACCCATCATTGGCATTTCAAACCTATTTTTCATGAGAACACCGAATTCTTCACATAAATTCAGATTAGGTGAACCAAAAATATTGTTATCTACATAAATTTGAGTCAACTAGATGTTACCATCTATTTCCTTTCTAAACAAAGTTCTATCTATCTTACCTTTTGAAAAACCATTTGAAATCAAGAATTCGATAAGGTATCATACCAAGCCACGGGAGCTTGTTTCAGTCCATATAGGGCCTTATTGAGTTTATAGACCTTGTTATTGATCTTAAACCCGTGAGGCTGCTCTCCACATAGACTTCCTCAAGTAACACACCATTTAGGAATGCAGATTTGACATCCATCTGAAAGACTTTGAAAGATTTATAAGCAAGAATGCTAAGAACAGCATTATTGCTTCTAATCCGCAACCGGAGCATATGTTTTATCATAGTCTATCCCTTCGACCGTGAGTAACCTTGAGCTACCAATCTTGCCTTATTACGAACAATAACGTTGTTCTCATCTATTTTTTTAAACACCCATTTGGTGCCTATAATCTTTCTATGTAAGGGTCTTTCCACTAATTCCCAAATATTTTGCCTTTCAAACCGATGCGCTTCTTCCCGCATGGCGCTTACCCAATTTGGATATGACAAAGCCTCCTCAATAAACTTAGGCTCGAGAAGTGATACATAGCAATGAACAGGACTTTGAGAATCAACCATAGTTCGTGTCTACACACTACCGGATGGGTCCCCAATGATCTCGGTCACTGGATGATAACTTCTCATCCACTTGCCTATTTGAGTAGAAGAATCCTCATCTTGAGACTCAGCAGACAACTCATCCGACTATACTGAAGCCGACGTTCCCTTCATCTCGCCTGACTCGGCCGATCACCGATGTCAAGGGTGTCTCCTCGGATGGAGTCTCGGAGTGGGGTTGTCTCGCTGATTTTCGATGGGGATTCTTCTTCATCCGAATTTGAATCAAGACTAGGCGGATAAACAGCTTCTATGTTTAGTCTTGGTAAGCTCAATTTTATCTAGTTCATTAGTAATCTGATTCACTTTATCTAAGAAAGAATGCAAGAATGCTTTGGAAGTGTTAGAATATCCCAAGAATATTCCATCACCGCCTTAGCATCAAAGGTCCTCAATTTAGACTTCTCATTGTTATGGATGAAACATTTACAACCAAAAGCCCGAAAATATGAGATTCTTGGAATCTTACCCTTCCAGATCTCATATGGAGTCTTACCCTTGTCTTTAATCGGCAAGCACCTATTCTCGGGTATAACAAGTCAGTGTTGATGGCTTCACCGTAACCTCGTGAGGGGTTCCATACTCGGCTAATATGCTCCTGGCTGCTTCTTTCAATGGTCTATTTCTTCTTTCAACTACTCCATTTTGTTGTGGACTTCTTGCTGATGATGTCTCATGAATAATTCCACACTCATTTAAAAAGTTAGATAAACAGGAATTTAAAAATGCAAAGGTGCCCTTATCACTCCTTATTTTAACAATATTAACACCTTTCTCATTTTGAATGCTGTCGAACAGATCGGGGATCTTGTTCACAGCCTCATTTTTCTTGAAAAGAAATATAATCCAAGTGTATCTAGAAAAGTCATCTACTACTACAAGAGTATATTTCCTTCCACCGAAGCCGAGAGGTGAAACAGGTTCAAACAGATCAAGATGAAGAAGTTGTAGAACTCTTTCGGATGAGGAGGTGTTAATACTTTTAAATGAGTGTCTGGGTTGTTTACCTTTTTGACAAGCATCACATTTCGTATCAAGAGAACATAATATCTCGTGTAACCCTTTAACAAGATTCTTTCTAGCTAGCTTACTAAGGGTCTTGAAGTTCAGATGACTAAGCCTCTTGTGCCATAGCCAATCGAGGTCATCTCCACCCTTAGCTACAGACAAGTATCTTTGGGACAACTATTAAAATTTGCCACATAGACATTACCATGTCCAAGCCGATTAGAAGTACCTTGTCTCGAGGAGCTATCTAAGATATCACATTTATCTTTAGAGAATTTTACAAGAAAACCTTTATCACAAAGTTGGGAAACAATGATTATGTTTTAAACCTTCTACAAAATATAACTCGTATACCCGAACATCTCTCGATAATCAAGGTACCTACTCCCTTAGTCTGTCCACAATTGTTGTCTCCAAATAGTACTCTAGGACCATCAATGTTTAGGAAATTTGATAGTAGCTTCTTGTTACAAGTCATATGTTGTGAACAACCACCGTCTATGTACCATATTGAAGCTAGAATCTCCTCCTTGAGTAATAGTCCCTGTGAATCCTATAAAACAAATTAGGTATGAGGTACCCTAGTGATCTTGGGTCCTTGAAGGTCAATAATCACTTTGGGTAACCAAACAAAATCTCATTATCAAATAGTAAATCAGATCTGGTTCTGTCTACCAAATCTGCACAATCATATCACTTTTAAATGATAATTTGTTGTATTCAGATTTAGTGATTTTCTTGATCTTAGGAAAAGTGTGATAACATCTACTTCTCCCATCAAAAGGACTATAATAAGATGTCCTTCTTATCTAAGTTCTTGGAACTCTCTTAGTCCGATATGGAATTCTCACTGAATTTTAGTTTTCAGTATTGGGAGATGCGATCCTTATCCGTGAGTGGTTTCCAAGGACCAATTTTAATCTCTTTTGAGGTTTCAGATGCCTTCACAAATTTCCTAGGTTTCGTAACATCCGATTTACTATTTCTATCATAACCAAGGCCTGTCTTATCATGGGATTTTTGAGAAGTACTAAAGATGTGATCAATTACTGATTGTGAGTTATTAAGTTGATTTATTTTGAAGACAAGCTTCTCATTGTCTTTCTTAATTAACTCATTCTCAGACAGATCATCTCAAATTTGTCTTTTAAAGATTTCAATTCATTTTCTAATCTTTCGAGACAAGGTGGTGATGTACTAGCCTCGGCACTGGGGTAAACATTCCCCCTTGAATGTTTCCTCGGACTCGAGTAGTTCATCACCCGCTTGCCTTTGGCTAGAATCAATCGATCTTTTAAAGTCAAATTTTACTGTCTCTAGCTGTTTATAAGCAGCCAAGAACATCTTTAGGTCTTTCAATAATCCTTGAATAATAGTTTGATCATTATCTCAAATGATTTATAAGAATCATTATCGAAGAAGAATATTAGTCTACCTCTTTGGCCATAAGACGAATTTCATCGTCGATCCAAAATCGTATAAGGATGATGAAGATGATGATGATTTTCTTGATTCTTTTCCTCAGCCAAGAGCTCTTTGATCTGCAAATCTCCTATCTCTCTTCTTCCTTTTCTCTTCTCGTTCCTTAGGAGTCGGTGAGGACAATCATAGCTGAATTGTCTGGCTTGTTACAAGAGTAACAAGTATCACTCCTATCTAATTTAGGGCTAGTAGGATTTCTTTTAGCAGTGATCTCGAACCTCCTTGTCCTGGCACCTAATTTTATCATCATCTCAGTAGAATCATCTTCCTTTCTTCTTGACTTCGATCTGGATCTATCCTTTCCTGCAAACCTCAATTTATTATGCTTATATTTCATTCTTAATCATGTCATACCTTTTGGTGAGCAAAGTTATCTGCTCCTTCGAGAGATAAGTCGGCTCCTATTGATTCATTTGCCGTCTTGTCTTCTTTGTTGACAAAGGCAACAGACTTGGATGAGGTACTTGACTCCATCTCATCTTCCTCGTCTTCTATCCTGAATATCATACTCCAAGGCTTTAAGATGAGAAAATAAAGTATGATGAGTAATAGATGATAAATTTTGGGTTGCTTTAAGGATATTAGACTTTTCTCTCCATCTCTTGGTCAAAGATCTCGGTATCTTATTATTGATCTCCTTCTTTGAATAGTTCTTTCCTAAATCACCGCTTTATTGAGAAGATTTGTTAATCTCACATCCACTGATCAATCAAGCTTTCATTCTCCTTCATCTTTAAAGTGTCAAAGGCATGTAACACACCATCACTTATTTTCTTTCACTTGGTCGTAACCTTCACACACATTTGCAAGTGTCTGCCACATCTCCTTAGTTAATTTGCATCTTTTGACTTTTTCAATCCAATCCTTGCTAAGAGTTTCTATGATTTTAGTCCTGCTACCGATCTAAGTTGTGGATTTTCCTCTCATCACTAGTCACTCGTAACTTTTCTTTTCTGTCGACTTTGGTTTCACTGACTCGTGCCATTATTGGTTCCTCCATGATAAAATTTAATAGGTCCCTCTTCAAGAACCTCCTCAATTCTATCATGAATCGCTTTGAGATGGTTTTCCATCCTGAATTTTCAATAGTTAAACTCCTTGACTTCTTGTTCTTACCGGATGACATGATGAGATGAGAAAACAAAACCTTATACAAACTTGTTAGTAGCACGATCAGTGAAATAAAGAATATGAAGATAATCAAGAACTAATTTGAGAATCTTGATTAAGACCTAAAATCAATATCGTAGCAGGTTTAACACCGCTCCGATACCACTTGTTGGTCCCACTTAGTTGAGTAGATTAAAGAAAACTTGAATCGGCCTTCTAGGAAAAATCTAGAAGGGGGATTGAATAGATTTTTCAGATTTTACAAATCTTTGAAAACTTATTCAAAACACCAAAGTTACAAAGCGAAATTTATTTATTTTTAAACTCAACTTTATTCGGATCAAAAGCACGCTGATATTTTTTCTAACTTGAATTCGAAATTAAACTTTGATTATAAACTGAAATTGATATAAACAGATAAGTAAATGAAAGCAATAAAGAACACACAAATTTATAGTGGTTCGGATCTAACCGATCCTACATCCACTCTCCTTCTTCAAATTGAAGAAGGGTCTCTTCTTACCACTTACTTACTTACTATCCAACTTACAGTTTACAACTTACAAAGATTTTCAAATCTGCAAACTCCTAGACTCTTCCGAAATCTAACTTTTACGGTGATAGGTGAGCTTTGAAGATGTACGGTAAAGGGTTCTACAAACACTTAGAACTTTCTCAAAACTTTCTTAGAAAAACTTTGTGAATCGATGTGAAAGTAGAAATCTTAGTATTGTGTTGTTGTATTGTGTTAATGTGTTATTCGTGGTGTATAAAATGAAAAACTAGACCTATTTATAAGTATGAAAAGACAGGTTAGTTTGTTAGTTAGTTCTAACAAACTAAAATCGCTTAACAAACTTAATCTTGAAAACCGCTCTTATCTTCACCGATTTCTCTAATCGTCTGCGGTGACTTGGTGAAGACTTGCCTTTCTTATTTTACTCAGCTTATCTTGACCTCGTCTGAGCTCTTCATAATTGTCTCCTGCAGATGACTTGGCTTGAGCTTGTCTCCGGATGACTTACAACTTTACAGCCTTCAATCGACTTGTCCGATCCTCGACCTAGTCTGATCACTCATTACGAGAACTTAACCTCACTGTTCTTCAAAGTCATCCGATCTTCTGATTTGATCTTTTTAACTCATCAAAACCTTTCTTGATCTAACATCAGATGAGTTGATTAGTTCTTTAGGTTTCCAAGGACTAAATCTAGTCTCTACCTTCGGTTTAGTGGCTTTGACAAAAATTCTTGGTTTTATGGTATCATCCTTTTTATTCCTATCAAAACCTAAACTGTCTCGTCATTAGACTTCTGTGAAGTATTGAAGATCTTATCTATTGTGGACTCGAGTGTTATTTAAAAGTCCTAACTTGAGATTTAATTCTATGTTAGTTCTTTTATAACTCTCATTCTCATAACAGATACTAAACAATTTTATTTTTAAAGAATTCAATTCTTTTTCCAACTTATCTGTCTTATCGGACGAGGTGCTAGTGATAGTCCTACTCGACATTCCCTTGAATGAGCAGTCTAGTTTTTCACTATCCCTTGTCTAATTGACTTTAGTTAGATTAAGAATTTGACTCTTTAAACTAAAATTTTCAGTCTCTATCTTTTTATATGCAGATAGAGCAGTCTCCAAGTCTTTTAGAAGTTTATTTATAAGACTAGGATCAGATTCAGATAAGTTATCACAATCATTATACTGAGGAAGAATTATAGTTTACCTCCTTTGCCATCAGACAGATGTCATCATCGATCTGAAATCGATGAAGACGGGGATGATGATGTTTCTTGAGCTTCTTCCTTCTCGGCTAGAAGTGCTCTCTGGTCTACATATCTTCTATCTCTTTTCTTCCTCTTTTCTTCTCTCTCTCTCTAGGAGTGAGTTGAGGGCAATCATAGTTGTAATGACCAGGTTTGTTGCATGTGTAACATATATCTTTTATATCTGTCTTAGGACTATTATCTCCTCTTCGATTGGTGACTTGTGCCTTCTAGGATGATCCTTCTTTCTATCATTGTCTGAATTCTTTTCTTCTTTATCGACTTGTAACTCCTTCGGCTTGATCTATCTTTCTTATTCCTTTTGTACTTCATCTTTAGCCTCTCATAACGTTTCACTAAGAGTGTTATTTCTTCTTTAATTGATAAATCAGATGCCTTAGAGATTTTCTCAGATTCTTCTTGATGAAGAAATGCAACCGTCTTCCCAGATGTTGAAGACTCAGCTTCATCTTCTTCGTCTTCGATTTGGATATCATACTCTAGTGCCTTGAGATGAGAAAACAAGGTATGGTGTGATATTGAGGACAAATTCTGTGTGGCTTTGAGAATGTTGGCCTTTTCTCTCCACCTTTTGCTTAAAGACCTTAGCACCTTGTTGTTGATCTCCTTTTCGTGTAGGTTTTACCCAAATCAACCGCTTTGTTAAGAAGATTTGTTAGTCTAACATCCAACCGATCAACGGTTTCGCCTTCTTTCATTTTGAATGTGTCAAACGTATGTAATACGATTGCGGTTTGTTTTCTTTGACTTGGTCCGATCCCTCACATATACTAGCAAGAGTCTCCCACATCTCCTTACTGTCTTGCACCTCTTGACTTTTTCTATCCAGTCTTTGCTCAAGGTTTCAATGATCTCCGTCCTAGCTACTTGGTCCAAATTATGAATTTTTCTTTCATCATTGGTCGACTCTGCACTCTTGTTCTCTTGTCCGATCCTGGTTTCACTTTGCAAGCCCCATCACCGGTTCCTCCATGATAGAATTGAATAGGTCCTTCTTCAAGCACCTCTTCCATCCTGTCATGGATTACCTTCAAATGGTTCTCCATCCCGAACTTCCAATAATCATACTCCTGGATTGAAAACTCGTGCAAGCTTCGGACTTCTTGCTTTTGTGAGACGACATGATGAAACAAAGAATCTCAACAAGAACTTATTAGTAGCAAGGTTAGTGGTTTGAAAATAATGAAGATAATTAAGAAACAATTTCAAAGAACCTATCAAGACCTTAAACCAATATCGTAACAACTTAACACTGCTCCGATACCACTTGTTGGTCCAACGAATTGAGTATTTAATAAAGAACTTAAGACAACCTTCTAGGAAAAATCTAGAAGAGGGGGTTGAATAGATTTTTAAAACTTTTTCAAGTTTAGAAAATCACTTCAAGAAAACAAAGTTCACACACAATGAGAAAGCAAATTTAAACTCAATCTTATATGGATCAAAAGCCTTCTGATTACGAATCAAATTGAATTTGATTGAAAGTTGATTAAGAACCTGATAAGTAAAGAAAGCAGAAAGAACACAACAATTTATAGTGGTTCGGATCTAACTCGATCCTACATCCACTCTCCTTCTTCAACTTGAAGAAGGGTCTTGACCACTTACTTACTTACTCACTTACAATCTTACAATTTACAACTTTCTCGATGATGATCTTCTAATCTTCAAATCTATCTTCAACTCCTAATCTTCCTGGAATTTCTAAATTTACGGTGCAAAGATGTGTTGAAGATATACAAAGTAAGCGTTCTATAAACACTTAACTTATGAAAATTTCTTTGAAAACTTTTGTGAGTGCTTTAGAAAAACTTGTGAATCGTGAATATGAGAAAGTGTTCGAGCTTTTATTTAGAATCGTGCCTAGACCTATTTATAAGCTCGAGAGACAGCTTAGTTTGTTGTAACAAACTAAAATCGCCTAACAACTTAATCTTGATAACCGCTTCTTCTTCACCTGATTTTGCTTCTAGTCGTCTGCAATTGACTTGGTGAAGACTTGTTTTCTTATTCTACTCAGCTTGTCTTGACCTCGTCTCGAGCTCTTCATAGTTTTCTCCTGCATATGACTTGTCTCAAGCTCGTCTTCGATGACCTTTGCCTCTTCAACCTCAGGTGACTTATCCAGCCTCTTCCTAGTCTAATCAGCCTAGTAATCGATCTTTTCCTCACTGCTCTTCGTAGTTAACTCGGTCGCCTTACTTAGTCCGAGTTGACTCTCGTCGACTTCTTTTAACCCATCAAAACTTCTCTTCCGATCTAACAACAGTTTATTATTGCTTAAAACCGAGTAATGTTACCATTATAACCAAGACCATGTCTACTAGTACTTCCAATTGTTAGTGCATCATCAAGTTTTCTTTGAACTTTCTTAATATCTTTTGAAATTCAGTGTTGTGCCTTTAAGCTCCTTTTTAAGGTTGCAAATTTTCAGATCTTTCCTTGTTAATATGACCTCAAGCTTTGTTACCAAATCCTTTTGGTATGACTCTTCTATAGTCATGTCTTTCAAAGCTTTTGAGTGGATTCCAACTCCTTTTCAAGCTTAAGATAACTGGACTTACAATCTTTGTAAACATTGTTAGATGTACCGCTTTATCTACACAAGAATTTGAGAAACAATTAACTTTTGGAATTTCCAATGTTTCCTCAAATGTTGGCACATTTGACTCGACATCGAATCATCCAAGAAATCATCAAGAGTATCATCATATATAATTCTTGCAGTAAAAATATATTCTTCATTTTTATCAATCATCTTCACAATCGACTCATCGCTTAAGGTAGCATTGAAGTTTACCCTTTTTCTCAAAAGAGTATTTGCACATTCATTAGCATAATGACCAAAACCAGAACATGCATCACATTTAATAGTTTTCCTATATTCTCGATAATATTTTATTTTGTTACCTCTATCAAATTGCTTAGATTAAATGAAATTCCTATTCTTATCGTGCAATTGATATGAGCTACTAGTCCGATCTCTATCCCGATTTTTAATTTGCAAATTTATTTCTAAGTCTATTTGCTCTCTTTTTCAAAAAGAATTAAACCGCTTAGTTAAGAAAGCAATGTTGTCGGCATTGTCGGCACAATCATCAACAACATCTTCATCGTAATCTATTTCAGTAACAAATGGTTGTTTATCAACACTTGAAGATGTCTCTCCTTTGAAAACATAAATTTTCCTTACGGATTTCTCATTATCTCTTTGAGAAAAATTCATTTCATAAGTTTTCAAAATACTAACCAACTCATTTTGTGTAATAGCATCAGTATTTTTAGTTTCCTCAATAGCACATATTTTAGCATCAAAAGTTTAGGAACAATTCTTAAAATTTTATGTACTAACCTTGTATTGGATATAGCTTCACCAAGTGCTTGAGATTCATTAGAAATCTCGGTGATTCTTTCATTGTAGAAGGAAATAGTCTCATCTTCCCTCATTCTTAGATTTTCAAACTTGGTTCCAAGCATCCGCAACTTTGTCCTTCTAACACTCTCGGATCCTTCACAATGTTCTTGTAGTCTTTCCCATGCTTCTTTTGCGTAAACACAATTAGAGATTATTTTGAACATGGAAACATCCGTAGAAGTGAATATGACTGTTAGGATATATATTTATATTGTTTTGATGATGTGTTTAAAACCTTAGTGTAGTAGGACCAGCTGAACCTATTAGTCACCGATGATCTAGTTCAAGTTAGATAGTCTTTTGTTAAGGGGAAAACCTTTCTAGACTAGACAAGAAGACTTGAAGACCCAAATTTGAGATAGAAGACTTCGTGCCAAGAAGATAGAAGGTCCTGGAGTAGAAGGGTTCGTCTAGAAGACTTGACCTGGAGTAGAAGGGTTCGCCTAGAAGACTTGGCACTGAGTAGAAGGGTTCGTCTAGAAGACTTGGCCAAAGCAGGACTTGAGGTAGAAGACTCTGTGTGACAGACAAGAAGACTTGGCGTCGGCAAGGTTGAATTATGGAAAGTCCAATCAGCAAAGTTGAGACAAGCCGAAGTTCAAGAGTTGGTGATATCTGATTCCAAGATTCAAGGAAGACATGATTGGCAATCAATGATTAAATCAAGATTTAATCTTAAAGATTAGATTGCAATCAAGGAAGATATGGAAGACCAATCAAATAACAATCAAGGGAATCAATCGTAGTAAATCAATCAAGACTTGATTGATGGGAATCAATCAAGCCAATCAAGCAAGTCAATCAATTGATGGGAATCAATCAAGACACTCAAGCAAGTCAACAATTTATACTTTCCAAACGATAGAGAATCGATGGCTAGCTTTTCCAACGGCTAGTTTTTCAATCTCTATGAATATTGGTGATCACTACAAGCTCGCGCATGGAATACACGCATATTCAAAAGAGACACAAAAACACGACGAGCTAACGAACAAGGAAGGTCACCATTCCAAGAGCTTTAAACGCATTAACACAAGCTTAGAGAAATAATCCATTGCTATCTTAGAGCAACTAATAGATTAGGATTATTTCTTAGTTGGAATTGTAAAATCACCTTTCATTATCTCTCGTACGAGAAAAGGTTGATTAACTTTTGATCTAAGAGTTAACACTCGAAGATCACCACTTTGTACCAAGGGCAGGAACTTGTAAAACTTCCCGTGGTTGAATCCTCAAGGAGAACGAGGATTGAAGACCAAACAAGGGCAGAACTTGTAAAACCTCCCCGTGGTCAAATCCTCAAGGAGAACGAGGACAAAAGATCGCTTTCGTTAGTAAGGCCCTGTGGAATCGGTGGAGAGTGGACGTAGGATCGTTATATCCGAACCACTATAAAAATCTCTCGTGTCTTTATTTGCTTTCTACATTCATACTTATAATCGCTCATTCATCGCTTTACAAACTCGCATCAAACTTGCTGTAGAAGACTCCAAAGTCTTCTATCCTTTAGAAGGTTTTCTTTAAAAGGGTTTTTCAAATACACACGAGATTAGCTTCCGCACTATCGTAAGACTTCGAATTTCCAAAGTCTGCCGATCTCACTTAGCACACTCGAGTACCTTGCCGCGAAGACTTCAAAGTCTTCTAACCTCACACTCACTCACGAAAAGTTGTAAAAAGTTTTGAGTGTGGTAAAGTCTATTCAACCCCCTTCTAGACTTTCCACCTCCTTGCACATCTCGTCCCGGGACCAACAAGTGGTATCGGAGCGGTGGTTCAACGGACCACCGGCTTTGGTTACCAATAGTCTTTGAGGAAAGACTGTTGTGGTCATCTCGAATGCATCCGTTTTTGAAAAACCGTTTTCATAAAACTCATTGCATTCATTGCATAATTGGTTTTATTGCTAACATGAGTTCCCTTAAGAGCGAAAAGAAAGCTACCAGAGTTCTCTATTGAAGACTATGACTACTGGAAATTCCGCATGGAAAATCATCTTGGTGCAATTCATGATAGGATGCTCGAGACACTAGAAGATGGACCGATAAAGTTTTACTTTGAACCGGTAAGTTCTGGGAGTGGTGGAGCAGAAGCATCTACTCGATGAAGATTGAAAAGAAAAGGAGTGAAATGTCAAATGATGAAAGGAAACTATTTAATCTTGATCAAGTTGCTCGGACAGAGATCATAGAGACATTAACTAGAGAGCTTACAGAGAAAGTCAAGACATGTAAGACTCGCTAAAGAAATGTGGGAAACTTTAGCACTCATGTGTGAAGGATCGGAGCAGATTAAAGAGAACAAGTTGCAATCCATTCTACATTCATTTGATACCTTCAAGATGAAACCTGATGAGACGATAGATCAATTGGACTTAAGACTGACAAATATCATCAATAAAGCAAGCTCCTTGGGAAAATCATATACCGAGAAGGAGATCAACAACAAAATATTGAGATCTCTAACTAGCAAATGGAGAGTCAAGATTACCGTGATTAAGGATACGAAAGAATCGAGCAAGATCGGTCATCATGAGCTATTCTCACATTTGAAAGCTCATGAATATGATCTGAAACAAGAAGAAGACGAGGATGAAGGGAATTCAAATTCCACGGGAAAGGAAGTTGCTTTCAAGGTCACTTCAAATCACGTCTAAAGAGCCTATTGGAGAGGATTTAAGCTTAAAAGAACAGATGGCTTTACCGACCAGAAAATTTGATAAAATGAACTCAAAATTTGGGAAATATAGAAGATATTGGAAGAATACAAAGAAAGCTGGTTTCGTATCCGAAACAAACCTTCTACAAGAGATCGAAGACTCCAAAGAAGACAAGGTTCAAGACTCCGAAAGAAGAAGAGAAGATAGCCCAAAAAGAAGAGATTTTTCTCCAAAAAGGGATTCTAGTCCTAGAAAATCTTCAAGAAGCGATGCTTGCTATAATTGTCATAAATCGGGACATTTCGGTTATGATTGTCCAGATCTAACTCCAAGAGAAAGAGAAGAAAAGAGATTGATGAGGAACAGAAAGTTAGCCGACAAACGTGCTTTAGTGGGTCAAGAGGAGGATACTCTTTCAAGTGATTCAACATCATCTTCGACTTCTCTTCGACAATGATTTGTGTCTTATGGCAAAAGGAGATGAGGTACTTTCGATTCCTGCTCTTCGCCTCGCTTCTCGTGTTTCTTTTGCAGAAGAGTTTGACCATAACTTTGTTGATAAGTTAATGGAAGATCTCAAAACCGCTATAAATGCTTACAACCGTGTGGAAAAGGAGAATGTGAGCTTGAAAGAAGAAATTGATCGATTTACACAAGAATCTATTAGCAAGACATCCGAGACACTAACAGATTCTAATCGGATAACTTCGTAAGAGTTAAATACTCTTAAAATGAAGTATACTTGAGCAGGGTTTGCTGGTAGAAAGGTTGCTTGCCGAGAATCTTGAGAAAACTGATCGCTTGAAAATTCTACAAGCAAAATTCGATGAACTTTTCCATCAAAGATGAGCGTATAAAATCAAGTGAGGAACGTTTAAGTTTGAGGTTGGATCAACTGAACAAAGCTTCTCATACAGTTCAAACAATAGTTAAATCGTCTCAAACACCTAACGTAAAGAAGGGAATTGGTTTTACCATTGCCCAATCCTCACAGTTCAAACAAGTGTACTTAAGAAGAGTACACATGTTAAGGGTAATGATTTGGTAGGAGAGGGTTCCAAACCTAAACCTACCGATAAGGGTAAAAAGGTTGCCGACCCAAAGAAATCGGTCGAATGGGAAGAAGAGTAGTTATACTCAACAACCTAAACAACTGATGAGGTATCAAAAGAAGGGGGAATCCCAACTTAAGAAACCTCAAAGAAGGTCCAAAAGTAGACATCACCGAAACCATCTCTCGAGGAGACAGCCTCTCGGTGAAGACTACACAACCTAAGCAAACTTCAAAGCTTGCTAACCGATCTACTAAGTCATCTCGTGCCTGTGAGATATGAATCTTTTGATGGCTCAAGTAGAACGTACCCTTATCATCAAAACCCTCGAACCATTGCACAGGGACTGATCACTCCATATAGAAGACCTCGGAAGGGTCGAAGTCTTCTAGAAGGAACGCGATCGACACTCATAGACATGCATCCAAGAAGGCACCAAGAGATGAAGTTGTCTATGTTGATATGTATGGGAGAAGGATGAGGTCTTCTAACCTTGATAAGAACACCTTATTCCTGTGGATCCCTAAAAGTTGTGCTAACCCTCAAGGACCCAACACCCAAAGGGTACCAAAAGTTTAATTGTTTTGCGAGGTCGCATGGGTCCCTATAGAAGAAGAAGTTTGGATAACACTGTCTTGTACATCGACGGTGGGTGCTCGAAGCATATAACTTGTGACAAACACTTCTTAAGTTCCATCAAGCCTCAAGATGGCCCATGCGTAGTCATTGGTGGCAACAACAATGGTATAACCGGAGGAGTTGAAACCTTAGACATTGGAGATGTACGAGTAGAGGAAGTTCTCTACATAGAAGGCCTATAACATAATATGTTGTTTGTGTCCCATTTCTACGACAAGGGATACTCAAAGCAAAGTTTAGAGATCTATCGGTGGAATCAGCTTGCTTTGGATCCAGAAAATCATGTTAACACTTTGCCGAGAAGGCTACAAAACTTGCTAAAGAGACTATTAAAACTTGCTCAAGAGAGTATTAAAACTTGTGAAGAGAGTGTAAAGCTTGTCAAGAAAACTTTCAACTTTGTTGAAGAGAACTATCAGTGGAATTAAGTTTGCTAGATCCAAGAGAAGCAAATTAGCTTAGAAGACTACAAGCCAAGCTGACTTAATTAACCGTAAGAGTTCAGCCGCTTAAGGGAAGAAGAGTTCAAGGTGGATCGGTTGAGACAATCAAAAGAAGAATCTCATGATATTTTATTGATTACAAATATAAGAGCTTACATGAAAAGAAGAGTTCAGTTGTTAAGGGGGAATATCAAATTTGACTTACAAAATATGGAGAGTTGATCATTACACACACATAGTGACATTTTCAAGAAGACTCAAAAGATGGAAGCCAAGTGATTCTTCTCCTTGATGATGTCAAAAAGGGGGAAGATAAGCTAAGAATTGCAATCTTCTCCAAGACAACTTCTAGTTGACAAATGATTTCTATTGAGATCTATTTAAAGATATCTCGGTCCTTTACCGTATTGCTTATCCTTTTTATTTCAATTCTTAGAAGGTTTTAACATCATCAAAAAGGGGGAAATTGTTAGGATATATATTTATATTATTTTGATGATGTGTTTAAAACCTTAGTGTAGTAGGACCACTGAACCTGTTAGTCACCGATGATCTAGTTCAAGTTAGATAGTCTTTTGTTAAGGGGAAACCTTTCTAGACTAGACAAGAAGACTTGAAGACCAGTGAGATAGAAGACTTCGTGCCAAGAAGATAGAAGGTCTGGAGTAGAAGGGTTCGTCTAGAAGACTTGACTTGGAGTAGAAGGGTTCGTCTAGAAGACTTGGCCTCGGAGTAGAAGGGTTCGTCTAGAAGACTTGGCCAAAGCAGACTTGAGGTAGAAGACTCGCCGACAGACAAGAAGACTTGACGTCGCAAGGTTGAATTATGGAAAGTCCAATCAGCAAAGTTGAGACAAGCTGAGTTCAAGAGTTGACTGATATCCGATTCCAAGATTCAAGGAAGACATGATTGGCAATCAATGATTAAATCAAGATTTAATCTTAAAGATTAGATTGCAATCAAGGAAGATATGGAAGACCAATCAAATAACAATCAAGGGAATCAATCGTAGTAAATCAATCAAGACTTGATTGATGGGAATCAATCAAGCCAATCAAGCAAGTCAATCAATTGATGGGAATCAATCAAGACAATCAAGCAAGTCAACAATTTATACTTTCCAAACGATAGAGAATCGATGGCTAGCTTTTCCAACGGCTAGTTTTTCAATCTCTATGAATATTGGTGATCACTACAAGCTCGCGCATGGAATACACGCATATTCAAAAGAGACACAAAAACACGACGAGCTAACGAACAAGGAAGGTCACCATTCCAAGAGCTTTAAACGCATTAACACAAGCTTAGAGAAATAATCCATTGCTATCTTAGAGCAACTAATAGATTAGGATTATTTCTTAGTTGGAATTGTAAAATCACCTTTCATTATCTCTGCATTTGAGAAAAGGTTGATTAACTTTTGATCTAAGAGTTAACACTCGAAGATCACCACTTTGTACTCAAGGGCGTGAACTTGTAAAACTTCCTGTGGTTGAATCCTCAAGGAGAACGAGGATTGAAGACCAAACAAGGGCAGGAACTTGTAAAACCTCCCGTGGTCAAATCCTCAAGGAGAACGAGGACAAAAGATCGTTTCGTTAGTAAGGCCCCTGTGGAATCGGGGAGAGTGGACGTAGGATCGTTATATCCGAACCACTATAAAAATCTCTCGTGTCTTTATTTGCTTTCTACATTCATACTTATAATCGCTCATTCATTGTTTTACAAACTCGCATTAAACTTGTCAGTAGAAGACTCCAAAGTCTTCTATCCTTTAGAAGGTTTTCTTTAAAAGGGTTTTTCAAATACACACGAGATTAGCTTCCGCACCATCAAGACTTCGAATTTCCAAAGTCTCGCCGATCTCACTTAGCACACTCTGAGTACCTTGCCGCAGAAGACTTCAAAGTCTTCTAACCTCACACTCAGCTCACGAAAAGTTGTAAAAAGTTTTGAGTGTGGTAAAGTCTATTCAACCCCCTTCTAGACTTTCCACCTCCTTGCACATCTCGTCCGGGACCAACAATGACATTGAGTGCCTTTGAGTTGAAACTAGCCGTAGTTACTTCATCATTTGTCCAATCAAGCTCTCTTTTATTTGGGCTTCACTAACATCGATTCTTTGGAACTATTGGTGGAGTCCATCCAGGTTAAGATACTCCTTCATGCACGTTCATCAATAGATTTGATGTACATGCGTATCTTAGGCTTCTAAATTGCATAATTTATTCCATCAAGAATCGGTGGCCTTATTGGAATAATCACAGGATATTCCATTGCAATAATACACACCAAACACGGGATCAAAACTCGGGATAACGAGTTTAATGGCTCAGTGCCAATTGAAGGTGTGCGTGAGTGTTTGTGAGAATGTTGTTAAGAATGTTGGCACATTCGAAGAATAACACGTACACAAAAAGATACGAAACACACACAGCGGAAGTCTTAAACACTTTGCAAGATGTATATCAAAATTTTGTATAGACTATGAATAAGTCTATCTTGTCAATCAGCGAAATATCACTATTAATTGTTAAGTGATATAATCGGTGAAAGCATAAGCTACACCGTGAATAGATCTACGTATCTAGTGAATAGATATTAATCAACTAACCTATCACTTAATACAATTACAAAGCTAAATGTTGAGTGAAATGTTGGAACATTCACCAACGGAAGTAACGAGTATGAACATAAATAAACTCAAATAATCTAAGCTAATAGACTACGCTAGATTGTGTTTCCCTCAAACTCCAAGTTTTATCTTCATAGCAGTAGTGTATTTATAGATATTCTGGACACAAGTGTGCTTGGAGATAACTTCCACATCTTACTTGAAAATAGGTAACTTCTAGTAACTTCCCCATGATCTTTTCAACTCTTCACTCTTGCCTTTTCAAATACATGACTTATAGTAAGCGCCATAAGTCTTCAATCATAAACCAAGACATTGAACAAGGCATTTTGTGGGCTAATGGTTAGTGGAAGTGGAAGGACGAATTCGATGTTGTGACCTGAATGTTGACACATTCAGAGTAACACTTGTCACTAACATCAACAAATAGATTTCCAAAACTACTCAATTTTTCCTATCTACAATTCGTAGATAACGATTAATACTCGATTATTCAAGTATCGATTTATATAGCGAAAGTAATTTTTATACTTGATCCGATTGATAATTATTTTGAACAAGTGTTTAATTATCTAAGATTGATTAGAAACAAGTAAGTAATTTGAAGATACACAGAAAGTAAAGAACACAGATTTATAGTGGTTTAGATTATAAAAATCCTACATCCACTCTCGCTTTCACAATCTTGTGAAAGGGACTCTACTACGTACTTACTTTCTTACTACCTTACTTACGGTTTATGAGATGATCTCCAACCTTTACAACCAATTTTTCTAACTGGAATTAATGGCTTGAAGATACATATGATAGTGTTCTATAAACACCGAAAACTATGAACGCGTTTTGGAATGTTCTTGTGATTGAGAGTATGCAATGAATGTGTGTTGATTGTGTTACGAGAATTTGTGAATTGCAAAGTTACATTCGTGTTTCTATTCTAAACTAATGATCTATTTATAAGAGACCGATCTGGTAGTTTTAACTTCCATGTTGACTCATCATAGTTTATTGAAACTCGACTAATCAATCTTGTAATCGCCTCTTAATTAGTTATAAGCGCTCTTGATGTTTGTTATAACTTCTTGATTTCGCTAACATTTCTTATTATGCTATTCTTGACTTTAGACGCTTTTCACCTCGTCTGATCATCTTCATGTCTTCGCATTGTTCTGATCTTTGAAGTGTCTAGTCGCCTCGCTACCTTGTCTTCATCTCGAGTTCGTCCTCGTCCGACTCTCTATCTTGTCTTCGATTTGTCCTAACTACTTAGTCTATTACAAGATTTTACTCATTACTTGATTGGCTATACAATAATTCGGTTGGTCATCTTATCTTTACTTTATAAAAACTATAATATTTTTCTCCTAACACATATACATGCATATACATATATGTTAAATAATATAATAAAAATATATAAAATTAAGTTTGTACACATACATAACGTATTTAAATTTGAATTATGATAAATAAAAATTAAATTGATCAAATTATTGAATAACAATTTATAATCATGATATATCATTCCTTGTATATTAATTCAAAAATTAATTAACATAAATAAAAGGTCAACACAAAGATATTAGTATTTTAGGAAAGTATATAAGATTTTCATGATATGAGGAATAATTATAGTA
The DNA here is from genome assembly GCA_030762865.1 of Paraleonurus japonicus. Classification (NCBI taxonomy): domain Eukaryota; kingdom Viridiplantae; phylum Streptophyta; class Magnoliopsida; order Lamiales; family Lamiaceae; genus Paraleonurus; species Paraleonurus japonicus. The sequence continues at coordinate 28,091,656 of CM061060.1, forward strand.
TAACTAAATTTGCAAAAAAATATTTAACATTGCGTAATTTATTTAAGGCTTAGTTGCAAATGAAATTATCACCTTTTTGTAAATTGTAATTTAATCTAAATTTTTAGGGTTTATTACTTTTAGGTGTAAATTCCAACACCCTATTACTATTAGGTGTAAACTTTTAATAGAATTACCAATAGGTAGAAAATTACAAACCAAAATACCAATATACCCTTGACTCTCCATTTTGTAAATTAAAGCAAATATTTTACGCTTTCAAAATTTAAAACACGCTGCCTCTCTCTCGCTCTCTCTCCCTTTCTCCCTACCTCGACTATTTCTCTCTCTCTAAAAATTCCGACCACATCAAAATCTAGTTTCGATCGACGGTGGCGGCTCTCTCCCAGCTATGGAAAAGGGCGTCCGCACCAGACACTGGCGGCTGCGACTCTCACCACGTCAACAATGGAGGTTTTGTGTCTACTGATCTAGGGTTTCGATGCTCACCCGATTATTAAGCTGCTCAACCCAATCTCATTCCTCCACGTTCAACCCTGTTCAAACCCCGCAAGTATATATCTACTCTTTTATGAAATCCTAATTCGGCCACAAAAATTCGTTGAGACTATCCACTCTAGCCTCGTCTCAACGATAGAAATCAAAGCCCTTTGTCAATTTTAAATTTCGAGCTCACCTTCATCTTCAATTCACGAATTTTCGGGAAGGTTTTCGCGATTTACATGCGCGATTTTGTGCGTATTTTCTAAAATAATGAATTTTTGGCTTTCGGTGCATTTTTGTTTTGGCTTTTCGGTGTGATTTTAATTGCGTATCAGTGCGATTTTTTCAGCGTTCATTGCTATTTCAATTGAATTTTTGGTATCTATTTGAATGTTTCAATTTGGGTGTAATCTGGATTCGATTTTGGATGCTTTAGGGTCATTGCTATTTCAATGGCCTTGAAATAACATTGATTGGGTAAATGAGAGAGGTGGGTGGCGGAATTCATGTGGCAAAATTGGGGATTTTGAAATTGCAACAACCTAATCGTAAACGAAAAAGTTGACTACGAATTGGAGGGGTCAAACAGCAAAATAGATAGGGGAAACGATCAAGTGGCAAAGACGAAAAAATAGATTGACGGAGCAACGAGAGCCTCCTGAAACAAAGACACTCACGGAATAAAAAAGCAGAGCAATATTTGAGTTAACGTGATGATGGGTGATAATTTAATATTAATTTTCTTGTTATATTGTTAATTTTCTTTTTTTTAAGCAATTATATTGTTAATATTAGAATTGCATTTTCTTGTGGCCTCTCCATATCTCTCTCTAGTTATTTGTTGCAACTAATAAAGAAACACGTTTTAGAGTATATGACTTTTTACTGCATAAACATTTTTTGTTGTTCATCTCAATTGTGTAAATACAATCAATTTCGTAAAATATTTGTGCTGATTGTGTATACAAGACAAGTGTCTTGTACCTATGCGATATCTTTAATGTATATGCGATTTTAGTGCATGTGCATTTTCATTGTACAACCGCATTTTTCTGGTGTTCATGTGCATTTTTCATTTGTCATGTGACGTGTACGTGTACATTTGTTGACATGTGTACATGTGTATATATATGCACTTGTGTGCATATTGGCATTGATATATGCACATTGATGTGGACATGTGCACATTGAATGTGGATATGTGCACATTGAATGTGGATATATGCACATTGATGTGGATATGTGCACATTGAATGTGGATATGTGCACATTTATATGGACATATGCATATTAAAGTGGACGTGTGCACATATTCGTGGGAGGACCGAACTTTTTAAAAAGCAACAACGCTCCAAAAATGGGACCGAAACAATAAGGCCGAAAAAATAAGTACGGTCTAAATAGCATAGGCCTGAAAAAGCCCGAAAAGCAGAATAGTAGATATGGCAAAAGAGTAGGCCCGAAAATTACAAAAAATAAAAAGGGCCCGAAAATGTAAGGGCCCAAAAAAGAAGAAAGGCCCAAAATAGTAAATATGGCCTGAAAGTATTGGGGGAAAATTTGATTCAAAATTAACCAAAAAGTAAAAGAAAGGGTATTAATGTCCAAACACATCCCATTTTACACCTATTGGTGATAGCTTTTATTTTTACACCTATTAGTAAAGTGAGTCTCCAAATTACACCTATTGGTAACTCCCCCAATTTTTAATATTGTTAAAAAAATTCAATTTAATTTTTTTTTACAATTAGAACTTCTGAGCGTATTACCTTATGCTCGTTCTTTGATGAGTCACTATATATACACAAATATCGTCCCAATAAGCATCCACATCATAAAATATTTATAAAATAAAAATAATATTAAAATGCTTGAAATAATTTTATATTTTTAATTACATTTAAATTAAGGATTTATTACTATCCACTACAATATTTAATAAAATATAACTACTCACTACAACACTTTTCATATATTATTATCCACTACAATCTCTACTCAAAATACCCATTCTCCCATTTATTCAACAAAACCCTAATTTATCTCACAATACTCCCACCCTCATCTCTCTCTGCAGCGTAGCGGCCTCTCTCTCTCTCTCTCTCTCTCTCTCTCTCTCTCAAAAGAAGATGAAGGCGATGGCTCTCTCTCGAGTCTCAACCGATGAAGACGAAGGGCGCACCCGGGCGGTGGCAAACCTAGGCCATCGTCCGTCGCCCACCCTTTCTCTCTACCACAATTTCGTTGCTCTCAAAAACTCGGCCAAGAGGGCGGAGATGGCCCGGAGAGGGCGGAGATACATCGGGGTTCGCTCTTCTATTTCAAAACTCCCATCGAAGAGATGACCTCGGAAGCCGCCGCTCCCATAGCCACCGCCGCCGTTTGAGGAAGATGCAATCTTGTTGCCGTCGGCGGTAGAGGATCGGTGTAGATCTAAGGTTTTTTCTAGGTGATGATGCTGGGTTCGGGCTGGGTTCGGGTAATGTTGGGTTTGATTTTCTTTTAAAGATGGATTTGCAGTGATTTTTTTGTTTTTTTCTTGTTGTTTGTATACAATTGTGAGCGAATAATGTGCGGATTTTTTTTCTTACGCACATGTACAATGAAACTTCACATGTGAAATGAAGTTGCACATGTGCAATGGTAAAAATATTATTAATCGGACAAAATAAAATATAGAACGGAAATAATAAAAATAAGAGTAGAATAGAGAACAATAATCGATTTAAATTCCAAATTGTGAATTAATGCTAATTTTTTAACCGATAATGAAAGAGGGAAATCAATGAATTTGTAATATCTAGTAAATGAAAACAATTCATGCGAGAAAACAATTTGTAAATGAATTTGTAATAGATCAATGAAATTTAAATCTCAATAAAGGTGTAGATACTCATTGCCTTGGGAACATAAAAGTACGAGAATAAAGAAAAGGAATATAGACACCCAAAGGACGAGTCACATCACATTACATATTTTGAAGAAGTTGCAGCAAATTAGAAAGGTTAAAATAAGGGTAATTTGGGTAGTTTGGGCTCTATTATTGTAGGTAGAGTAATTTTAGTTGGGATTATAGTTGGTAGTAATAAGGGTGTTAGGATTGTAGTGGGATGTAACCACCCTTAAATTAATAAATACATTTATAATTCTTAAATTAAAATATCACTTTAAAAATTAAAATAACTCTTCATACACACAAATAAATTATATTTCTTAATTAAACAATAAAAAAAAAACTTTTTTCAATTACCAAAATTTAAAATTCCATAAAAAATTAGGTCAACTTATTTAAAAGAAGAAAGTGAGAAAAATTACATGAATAAAAAATATATTTGAAATAAATTAACAAATAATATAAAAATTCAAATTACATCTAAAAATTATTGTTCATCTTCATCCTCATCTTCCTAACACACTCTCATAATGTTGCCGCAGACTCAATTTGCACCGCATGATCCGTGTTCATATTATCTCATCTTCCTCATCACATATATATTCTTATGTATAACTTAAGATTGCCGTTGAATTCCTCAACTAGATTACCTTTTCAATTATTTCAAGATAAATTAAAATCATAGGCAAGCATTAAATCTTAAATATTATCTACATGATCTACAAATAAAATATAAAGGGGAAGAAACATCAACTACAACAACAAAAACAAAAAAAACAAAAAAAAAAAAATTGACACCGTAATTGACATCTCCATATGAAGGTGAAGAAACATCAAGCTAGAAAAAAAAATGAAACATTGACGCCGTAATTGACATCCTCATTTGCAACATCACGTCCTCGCTATCCATCGAAAGTAAATCTGAAAATTAAATTCATATAAAACACTAATTCGGTGAAGCGAAAGGAGCTTGGAAGATAAAGGTGTTAGGGTAAAACCAAGAAAAGGTGGGGTGGGGTGGGGGATGGGATAGATTGGGGCTGTTTGAGGAATATGGGGAGAAAAAAATAGGGGCGTTTGGGGAAGAAGAATTCAAGGGTTGAGGGAATGATTATTAATTAAATGAATTATATTTTAATAATATTATTTTTATATTTTTAATAATTGGATTTGATTTATTGGATTTTTACTTTAAAATAATTAATGAAAAATAAAATCCAAAATAACACATGTGCGCCACATAGTCAAAATCCCTAAATTTAATCACTGTAAGCTCTAATTGTAAAAAAAAATAAAAAAATTAAATTGAAGTATTTTTTAACAAGATTCAAAAGTTTACATTAAATTGAGGTATTTATGATTTGAACACTGATTACTAATTGTGTAATTTATTCATTAAATATTGCGAGGCTTTATGATCTAAAATTAAGAAGCGGAATATTATAGATTCGTGATGATTTTATGTTTACTTGTAGAGTCATCTATTAAAAAAGACTCCATGATTTATAAATCTAAATTTAAGAAACAAAATATATTGTAAAATAACCTTAAGGGCAGATCAAATTTATTTTAGTGTTAACATTAAATACAATAATGATGCGTACAATAATGTTATGCTAGCAAGAATCGAACCCCGTACCTAGATTCGTAGAATCACTCCTTGAACACGAACGGTAACCTTGTAATTTGGACCCGTGCACGAGCTCCAAATACCTGCAAAATACGTCGGAGAGATCCCGGTGTAGGGACTCCGACGCTCAAGTCGATGATCGAAAAGAATATGAAGGGAAGACCCTTAATACCCGGTAAGGGACCTCTCGGAGCTAATATGAGCTAGCTTACTAAGTGATAATAGAGATAGAATAACGTGCTCAAAGTGTGATCGGCAAATAAGTGAATTCATACATTTTCTCCTATGCTGATCATACATAAATAATACCAGAAAAGGACGGTTATCACTACCCTCCAATGAAGTCTCCCTCCCTTCATCGTGCTCCTCCCACGTTTCGTCCCTTTTCCCACGTCCCATTCTTCCTACTTTGTTTGGCCGAGTCATAACATACTTATTTGTTAACCCTTATTCTACCTGTTTATTGCCAACCACTAGCACTTTTTTAGGAGAAGATCCTAACCGCTTACCTCATATTCGTGAATCTAGGCCCATATCGAAATTCTTGGCCCTCCTATATCGTTTCTTTCTTTGGGCCTCTTACCGGGCTCTCGCTAATTATTCGGCCCTATAACCTCGTATGTGGGGTATTCCGGCCCATAACATATTTATGCCGTATCAACTTCACCCCCTACTCTCTTTGGGACGTGTAGGACCCAAGAGAGTAGTGTAAGGTGTTTAGAAATTAATAGTCTAATGCCTATCCTGACTCACCCACTTGTTTAGAAATTAGAAATTTATCGGGGTTTCTCCCCCTCTTCACTCCTCTTTGCCATTTTCAGAGATCCTACTCGAGCTCCCACGTCCAAGGCATACTCTTTCCTCGTAGCTCTTTCCTCGTAGCACCCCTCTTCTCCGTATTTTTCCTCTGCTTCCACCCCTCTATACTTTAGTTTCTAGGTGATTACTTTCCCTACTTTTCGTAATATTAAGGTTAGCTTTTTCATGGATCCTCCATCAAACCCTACTTCTCCGCCTTTGAGGCCGATCCCACTCCTAATCGGGTTTGTACCTCCTCAACAATGTCCCATGGGACTTTCGAGGAGTTCCATCGCCTCGGGTGGATCCCTCCTAGCTACTCTACCCGCATGCCCGCCCCTAATGAAAGACTCCGATCATACTAAAGGCTAAGCCTTGGCTATCTGGGGAGCAAGTGCGTGCGAGGTTTCCGATTGTTAGATCAAGTAGTTTTGATGAGTTAAAATGTATAGGTTTGATAAGTTCATGTAAAGTATGATGACCAGCTGAAAATTGTATAATTAAAGGCCACGATTTATCCGGTGTTTCCACGTATCCTACTCTCCGATTTTCCCTCTCTCTCTCTCCCCATTTAATTTTTTTATCGGTAAATGTTAGTTGTTAGTGGTTAGAAAATAGTTCACCAAGTCTTCTTATAATTTCAAATTCTCCAAGCCTCCTTATACCTCCCACTCCAATTCGTTCCCAAAGGGAATCGAACCCAGTCTCCCACTTAAGTGAGGACCCCGGTGGCCAAGTGGGCTAAGCCCCCTTAGTTTATTTAAATACTTACTTTCGTCTTTTTCAATTTCACTTTTACTCAAGCCTAAATTTACTGCAAATCCTTCCTTACCAATTTTCTTACCAAACTTTTTAATGGCTTCTTCTTCAACACAAACTCCATTCAAGATTAACAATGAAGCTTTTAAAAGAAAGATTCATTCTGAGATGTATGTCGACTTCTCAACATCTCGAGATAAAGAATCAAGAGAAATTCTTCGATTCTTTGGAGAATTCCGGATTAAGGGTATTTTGCTCGAAGCGGTCTTCAAAGAACAAAACACCTGGATATGCTGGCTGCCGAAGTTCTATATCAATGGACAGCTTTTAGAAAATAGGGATCGAAACTGTGTAAATACAACACATCACTTGTTGATTTCAAAGTCAAACCTGGCCAAGCTATTTTGAAACTCATGAAGATGGGATTAACCCATTGTTGTATAAGGAAGATGATTGGGTAGAATCATTCGAGTTGTTAGCAAAGATTTCCGCAGAGGAGCCGTAAAAGAATTGAAGAAGTATATGCTTAGGAGGAAATATTGTCTTCTAATGAAGATATTGTTTAAGAGTGTTTTGGGAGAACAGATGTTCTCATGATGACCTCACAAAGCCGAGACTCGTTGTTTGCGAGCAATCTTGGATGGAGTGAAGTGTGATTGGATCGGATTATTTTTGGATAAATTTGTGAGAGGAAAAAGAAGAGATTTTCGTTGACAGGGGATGAATGGACAGCCAATTCAATAGCTTCCCTGTTCAACAAAATTGCAGTGATTATGGAGGATTTCAAAGTAGTTGCTTTGATTGGGATTACGGGTTGAGGAAGTATATGAAGCGAAGGGATTGCTCACGAAAAATGAGCGCATTGGAGGAGTGCCCGATTCAAATGATGACTCAATAAGTACAAGGGCACAGAGAGAACATCTTACAAAAGTAGCTACAAGAAGACAAGCTGAAGTTGCTCCACCAACTAGAAGCTAATCCAAAGAGGCCGAGGCCGTCTCACCGAGGAAGCACTGTGAAGAAAGAGGGACGAAAGCCCCAAGGGGACGCTGCCCGGTGAAAGCCGCAACCAAGAAAGCTATTGGAGAGTCGTCTGCAGCACGCTTTCTTCTTCCCGAGAAGAGGTTACGACAGGAGATAGTTGTTGCGCAGCCCGAGGAAGCTAAGGTGTTGGAAGATCCCGGCCACGTAAGCGGGGAACCTCGGTGAGCGAACCTTCTCTCGAAAAGAAGTAGGTACATCTTCATCCCTATCTTTCTCTTCCTCTCCGGATAAATCTCCTCACCTTGGCAATGAAGAGGTAGCCACGGTGATACCTCGGAGCCTCCAATTCAGCCACCACCCCAAATAGTCCAAACACAACTAGAACAAAGCTAACCATCACAAGAACCCACACCCTCTGAATCCATACCCCAACCCACACCACAAACATTTGATTTTCTAGATTTCTTGTACATCGAATATCAAACTCCCTCTCCTCAAATCAGTTCAATCCATACCCCCATGCCGATGGCTCCATGGGTTAATTCGAGCTATCTTTAAGAGCGAGATGGGAAGAGGAGGTTAAATGAAATGATTCCCGAACTTCATGAATCATGAACAAATGAAGGAATCAGTAGAATTGTAGTTTGTGCATCATCCGAGGGCTAGAGACTGGAGGAGCTGGTTTTTGTCTCGACGAACTACTGGGAGAACTGGTCTCTTGGGAAAAGGTGGTCTTAGAGTTTGTAGGATTATCTTCAGTATCCACCATTCTATTAGAGGAGCAGCTCTTAGATCACGTCAAGAGTCGTCTTGGTTTTCCACCGGCACACACGACATTCGCCACTAGTAGCCCGTGCTCTGCCTTCTCGGCTATCTTAAGCCGGTGGGAACTTGTTGGTCCCGGAGAGTTGAGATGATTAAAACCTTGAGTAAGCTTTCTAGAACAAAATCTAGAAAGGGGGTTTGAATAGATTTTGTTAATTTTTCAAAACTTTCAAAACCAATTCAAAGTATCGATTAAGCAGGATAATGATTAAATTCTCAACTTTTTAAAAGATCAAAAGCAAGGTTGATATACTTCGATTTTAGTTAAAGATTCTGAATTTAACTCTTGATATAATACAATTGTAAATCAAACAGAAAATAAAGAAAGCAAGAAATAACACTGGGATTTATAGTGGTTCGGATTTTAAAATCCTACATCCACTCTCCTTCTTCAATTTGAAAAAGGGACTCTACTTATCGCTTACTTTCTCACTTCCGACTTACAACTTACAACTTGTACAATTCTTCAAATCTTCAATCTCCTAGACTCTTCTTCTAGAAATCTAACTATTACAAAGGTATATTGAATTTTGAAGATTACGTAAAAGTGTTCTAAAAACACTTAAAACTTTTGAAACTCTCTAGAAATTCTTGTGAAAAGATTGTGAAATCGAATAGTGAATTATGTAAACCAAATATGCATAAGTGTTATATCTATCTTCAAAATGAAAAAACCTAGACCTATATATAAGTCTGAAAAGTCGCTTAGTTTGTTAGTTAGTTCTAACAAACTTGAAACCGCTTAACAAACTTAATCTTAAAAGCGCTTAAAACCTCGGTGATTCTCTTCTACTCATTGCGGTGACTTGGTGAAGACTCGCCTTTCTTATTCTACTCAGCTTGTCTTGACCTCGTCCGAGCTCATCATGATCGTCTCCCGCAAATGACTAGACTTGAGCTTGTCTCTAGATGACTTGTCATTCCTCGTCTCAGTGACTTGAACTACTCTTGACTTAGTACGATCGGCTTCGTACTAGAACTTAGTCTTCGAGTTCTACATCATAGTCTGCTCATCTGGAGCAGTCTTTTAACTCATCAAAACAATCTTGGTCTAACAATTTCCCCCTTTTTGATGAAGTTAAAACCTATAAGAAAGAAACATACTCACAGTGAAGTTAGTAATAGATCTAGTTAAATCAATCAGATAGATATAGCACAATTTCACACTTCAATGCATTCAATCACAATAAGAATTTTAAGACTTTTAGACTTTTTAGAAATATAAAAAAATTTTAACAAAAGATTTTAACTCTGAGATATAAGAATTTCTCGGATGTTTTATACTTAGAAAAATTTTTAATTCTGAGATATAAAATTTCTCAGATGATTTATACTTAGAAAAATTAAGAAATTTTTAATTACGAGATATAAAATTTCTCGAAACAATTTTTAAGAAAACTAATACACAAAGTTCACATAAGACTGAATATATTCATTCACAAACATTTACATATTACAAAATAAGATGATAATAAGGAAAAGAGAGAAGTTCTTTTATCGGACTCCCCACCGATTGGATTCAGAATATCCAACCAGTAAAGACTCTCTTCCTTAGCTTTTTCAACTCCTCCTCGTCTTTTAATCCGGACTCAACCTCGGCTTTGGCAATGATGCCTTTGATCCAGTTCATGTCGACCGAGCCGTCTGGATTTGTCTTGGGTCTTCCTTTTTCATAAGCTGGGGCACAAAGGTCAGCATTGAAGACTTTATCTCGCTTCGATCAACGGCCTGATAAAGATCATTGTCTTCCTTTTCGATCCACTCATGCCATCTCGAGATCCTCGTCTTGAGGCTGCTTGAATCGAGTTCTTCAAGATGTACCAATAATACATCCATCGGCCTCTAGATTCTTCTTTTATATTCTTGAGAATATTTTCAGTGACGACCTTAGGTGGATTGAGTGACCGATGGTACGGCCTAAAGTCCGCTTCGTCGGCTTCCTTCATTTCCCACTTCCTCATATCCGGCTCCATCTCATTTCCAATCCTTTGCTCTTCTTTTTCAGCTTCTTTCTTTCCCTTTCTCCATAGAAAGCCTGCTCTCTCATGATCCTGCTCGATCTGTTCTTGAGATAGGTTAGAGTAGTCGCTCCTCTTTCTTTCTCGGAAGCTGTGAGCTTTGGACTTAGCATTTTCGGCTCTTCTATCAGCTTCTCTTTCCCTTTTCCTTTTACCTCATTTGCTTGCTTTCCCGGATTCTTTAAGCTTTGCCGGCCCAGTGAGCGGTCTTGTCTTCTTCCTCCTTCTTCCTCCTTGCCTCATCCTCTCTGGGCTTCCTCCAATTGGCTGACCCTCACCAAGTACAACCGGCTCATCGGATTTGATTTGAGCTTCCTCCTGGCTGCCTTCAACTCATTTATCTTGGCCTTAGTATCAACTTCGGCTCTAGTCTCGTACACAACAGTGTGAGGGTCTGCTCTCTTTCTTTCACCTTTTCTTCCCCTTTTTAACTTCATCGGCCCGGGGTAGTCGGCTTCGTTTCCAGATCATTACATTTGACTCTGAAGTCCGACTTGTCCATGGCCAATGAGTCTACTACAATCGCATTATATTCCGTCACTGGTTTCTCAACCCTTGTACTTCCTCCTCCAAGGCTTTCACCTTCTCAAAGCAAGAACAGAGTTAGTAATAGAAGTAATCTTATCAACGAGATTTACCTCTACTTTCCTCATGTTGATGATCATTGCTTCGATGATCGCTTTTACCATCTTCCTTGTCTTCTTCTTCATCTTTTAGCAAAGGTTTGTTTAACCTTCTTCTCCATTTGAGCTACGATGGAAGTTATGGCTGCGGTGGGGCTAAGATCACTATCCTCATCCTCGAAGAGGATTCGGATGAAGAGGAAGGGGAAGTGTGGAGTTCAGAGATTTGGGGGAGAGGGACGGGTGAACTCATCTGGATGTCCTCCGGGAAGGAATAAGAAGGAATTTCTATTTCGGGTGGAGGTGTGGTTTGTGTTGGAGAAGTGGAAGGTTGGATTTCGGTGTGGTCGGGATGGTTTCGAGGTTGAGTGGTGGTGGGGAGTGTTTGATTGAGTTTGGACTAAGGGAGTTGGACTGGTTATTTGGGGCAACCGTGGTCATTGAAGAGGCTCGGAGGTGCCGGGCACACCTCTTCATTGCTGTGAGGAGAAATAGATAAAGGGGGAGAAAGAGTGGTACCTTCCTCCCGAATAGGAGAGAGTGCGGCTTCATTGGCTGGAGAGGATGGTACATTTAGTTGTGCGACCTCGGCTGCAATCTCCGTAACCGGAGCCTCTTCGAGATAGGAGGGTAGAGGTTTCGTCTCGACCTACCAGAGCCGCTTAAGATTCAGATGTTTTGGAGGACCTCCTTTGAAGAATAAACTGATTGTCTTCATCGGAGTCCTCATCTGCTTGTTGGCTTGTGGTTGGCTCACTACCGTGCCCTATCTGCCCGGCTCGAACAAGCCTCCTCCTTGACCTCCTCCTTGTAGGAGACCGTCTGAGAGCTGTTGCCTCCTCGGTATTACTTCTACAACAGTGGCTCCTCGGCGATTTGAGCTTACGCTAGCTCGGCTACCCCAGTGCTTGGAGGTTGAGGTTCAGTTTGCTTGCCTCTCGTACTCCCGCTGCAGCCGGGCGCTCCCTTTGCCTCTCGAGCATCATCGGACTCATCATCCGAGTCGCAATCCTCCAATCCATTCATCTTTTGTTAATAACCCTTTACGCTTTGAATATTTCTTCAATCCTTCCCTTGATTCAAATCTTTTATTCAGCCCTTCCATCAACACCGTAATCTTATTAAAAAGACTCACAGTTGAGGTAACTGTCCAGTCTCCATTAGTTGGATTAAACAAGAATCTCAGCTTTTCCTCCTTCAACCTTCTAAACAAAACATCTACCCAGTCTACCTGAACTCCATCAACAATGGCTCTCATACAACACAATCGTGACTTTGTCACTCCATCATGGGAGCTTTGATCTCCTAGGATTGACTTGGTTACGATTGTCATGAGCAGCCTGAATCTCCTCCTTAACATATGTTTTTTCAGATCCCTCCTAACTCCCCTATATGTAACCCTAGCAAAAATATCAAAAGATTCTTCCCAATCATTTTCTTTATAAACTAAAGGATTTACCCCTGCCAAGGATGTATCCGAGAATCCTTGCGACGTCCTCCTTTGAGTACTCCGGTTGAGTACCTTCAACAGACGTTTTGAAGCCATCCTCTCGTGAATTCACAACGTGCTAGAAATTCTGCTCCTATGAAATCAGCGGTTTTGTTCGTGAGGAGATTTAAGCGAACAAAATCCACGTAGTCTTGAAGCTTCTAATAGATCGATGATTTCTCTGGATTCTCTGTCGTTTGTAGTCTCGAAGTCTACATACATCTCGGCTTTTAATTTGTTTTTGTGAGAATCGGTAAGCATTTTAAAATCGGAATTTGAGGCGGTAATATAAGAAGGGGGTTTAGGAGTTTGGGAAGAAGAGGATGCCATTGGGAAGTTATTTTATTTTGAAAAGAGTTTGTCAATATACACAGATTTTACGAGAATGGAAAGAAAAAAATTTAGGGAAGAAGAAGATATATTTATAGAGGGGAAAGATTGGAAAGAGAAACCGCCATTTTTTGAAAATATTAATTAATCTCAGCCTTTTATTTAAAAAGTTTTTTATTGAGTGTTAATCAACGGTTAAAAACAAAGATAAGCGATTAGGATTCAGCGCGTGAATAGTAATCGCCTTCGTAATGCGTAAATAGTTACTTTATAGATGTTGATTTGGTGATATAGGTTACTTTATTCGAGAAGTAAGTATACGGCGTCGACCATGTGATATCTTACTTCAACTGAAGGTTTCCTAAACAGATGGGTTTGAAAAAGCAGATCGGCTTAAAAGCAGATAAGTTTTAGAAAGTCATCCGATAGAGTAACTTTGTCTGATCTAGAAAACCAACAATTTATATGTAACTTTTTAGCATTTTTAAACCAAAGTTAAAACAAAACACAATTAGAATTAATTTTCCTAAACAAATTTTTTTTTTTTTAAGAAACAGATCGGACTCGGAGTTAAGAATAAAGAAGTTTGAATAAAAGAATGAATCGGTGTTATACGTGACTGTTCTGCAAAAACATAAACTCAAAGAAAACCATCGTAAGCTAAAGGTAAATCGAGATAGGATGTAAATAGTCATCTGTTTTCTTGAAGTTCAGGTGACTACTATGTCCTTGTCGATTTACTCAATGTCGATAAGTAATTATCAATTCGGATAAGGTCAATATGACTAATCCTTGATTCTTGATTCCTAAAAGGAGATCAATGATATCACCACTGATTGCCCTTTGACACATATCTAGTCGATAATTCTTTCTAGACATTAATTTAAAGAAAGGAAAAGGAATAAGAAAACAAATGCACACAATTAGAAATCAGCTAAAGATGCATCAAGTAGTCCTAATTCTAAACACATTTCTTTGAACCTAGACTCATTTAATGGTTTTGTAAGAATGTCGGCTTTTTGTGATTCGGTGGCAATTTTCTCAATTCTAATGTCATTCTTTTCAACATGATCCCTAATGAAATGATGCCTAATATCTATATGCTTGCATCTAGAATGTAAAACAGGGTTGTAAGTCATTGCTATTGCACTATTACTATCACGGTAAATAGGAACGGCTGATGTTTGAATATTATAGTCTCTAAGTCATTGACTAATCCGGAGGAGTTGAGAGCAACAACTTCCAGTGCCATGTATTCGGCTTCGAGTTGTGGAGGTGGCAACAGATATGCATTTCTTAGATAACCAAGAAATTAATTTGTTGCCTAAGAATTGACAAGTTCTGAAGTGGATTTCCTATCAATCTTACACCCTCCAAAGTCTGAATCAATAACCTGTTAGCTCAAAGTTGTCATCACCGGGTACCATAACCCTACTTGCAAGGTTCCTTTGAGATATCTAAGAATTTTCTTAGCGAGTCTCCAGATGAGTTTTCTTGGGATTAGACTGGAATCTTGCACATACCCCAACCGCAAAGGCTATGTCCGGCCTACTTGCGGTGAGATAGAGAAGAGATCCAATCGGTCCACGATACTCCGTTGCATCAGTGGGTATCCCCGCTCATCTGAATCCATTGAGAAGTTAGTTGCCATAGGTATTTTGACTTCTCTGCTAGTAATCATTCCAAATTTCTCAATCAGATCCTTAGCATACTTAGGAGATGTATAAATATACCCTTACTCATCTGTTTAATTTGTAAGCCTAGAAAGTATGTCAATTCTCCCATCATTGACATTTCAAACCTGTTCTTCATGAGAATGCTAAACTCTTCACATAATTTGATTAGGTGAACCAAAAATTATGTCATCTACATAAATTTGAACTAGTAAGATGTTGCCATCTACTTCCTTTATAAACAATGTTCTATCAATCTTACCTTTAGAAAAACCATTTGATGTCAAGAAATCGAGATAGAGTATCATACCAAGCTCTGGGAGCTTGTTTCATCCATATAGAGCTTTGTTGAGTTTATAGACCTTGTTATTAATCTTAAACCCGGAGAGGCTGCTCTACATAGACCTCTTCAAGTAACACACCATTAAGAAAAGCAGACTTAACATCCATTTGAAAAACTTTGAAAGACTTATATGCGGCAAATGCCAAGAACAATCTTATTGCCTCTAATCAGCAACTGGAGCATAGGTTTCATCATAGTCTATTCCCTCGGTGTGAATAACCTTGTGCAACCAGTCTTGCCTTATTTCGAACAATAATATTGTTCTCATCTATTTTATTTTTAAACACCCATTTGGTGCCTATAATCTTTTACGTGTAAGGGTCTTTCCACTAGATCCCATACATTTTGTCTTTCAAAGCGATGCGATTCTTCTGCATGGCCGTTATCCATTTGGAGTCCGATAATGCTTCCTCAATAGACTTGGGTTCAAGAAGCGACACATAACAACCGAAAAGACTTACGAGTCTAACATCATTCGTGTTACGCACACTACTAGATGGGTCTCCTATAATCGATCGGATGGATGATAGCTTCTCATCCTTTTGCCTATATGAAGAGAAGTATCCTCATCTTGAGTCTCGATCGGCAACTCATCCGACTCAACCTCGGTGACGTTCCCCCTTCATCGGTGACTCGTGTTGATCGGTGATGTCAAAGGTGTCCGATCTGAAGGAGTCGATCGGAAGTTGTCTTCGATTATCGATGAGGATTCCTCTTCATCCGATTCCCGAGTCAAGAGTAGGTAGATAAATAGTTCTATGTTTAGTCTTGGATAATTCAATTTTATCTAGATTTTTAAATTTGATTCACTTTATCGAGAAGGAATACAACTCATCAAAAACAACATGAGGAGTTTCCTCCACACAAAGGGTTGTCTTGTTAAAAACTCTAAATGCCTTTGAAGTATTAGAATATCCTAAGAATATTCCATCACCGCTTTAGCATCAAAAGTTCTTAACTTAGATTTCCCATTGTTGTGAATGAAACACTTACAACCAAAAGCTTTGAAGTATGAGATCCTTGGAATCTTACCCTTCCAAATCTCATAAGGAGTTTTACCCTTATCTTTGACAATTAAGCACACATTACAGGTATAGCAAGCTGTGTTGATAGCTTCGCCTCCGTAACCATGAGGGGTATTATACTCGGCCAACATGCTCTGGCCGCTTCCTTCAAAGTTCTATTCCTTCTTTCAACCACTCCATTTTGTTGAGGAGTTCTTGCTGAAGATGTCTCATGTATAATTCCAAACTCATTGAAGAAGTTAGATAAACAAGAATTCAAAAATTTTGTACCCTTATCACTTGATTTTAATAATATTAACTCCCTTCTCATTAAGAATTTATGCGAGCAGATCGGGAATCTTGTTCATAGTCTCATTTTTCTTGAAAAGAAATATAACCCAAGTGTATCTAGAGAAGTCATCTACTACAACAAGAGTATATTTCCTTCCACCGAAACCGAGAGGAGTAACAGTCCAAACAAATCCAGATGAAGGAGTTGCAATACTCTTTCGGATGAAGAGGAGCTAATACTCTTAAATGAGTGTCTAGGCTGTTTACCTTTTTGACAAGCATCACATTTAAGATCGGTTGATAAAAGTTTTTCAGGTAATCCCTTAACAAGGTTCTTCTTAGCCACTTACTAAGGGTCTTGAAATTCAGATGACTAAGCCTTTTATGCCATAGCCGGTGATATTTTCTCCACCCTTAGCCATCGGACAAGTATCTTGGGAACAACTATTAAAGTTGGCCACATAGACATTACCCGTGCGAAGCCGATTAATAGTACCTTATCTCGAGGAATTATCCAAAATATCACATTTATCCCTTGAAAATTTTACAAGAAAACCTTTATCACAAAGGCGAGAAGCAGAGATATGATTATGTTTCAAACCTTCAACAAAATATACCTCGAGATACCTGAATATCCTCGATAATCAAAGTACCTACACCTTTAGTCCGACCACAATTATTATCACCAAATACAACTCTTGGACCATCAATGCTTTGAAAATTTGATAACAACTTCTTGTTATGGGTCATATGTTGTGAACGACCACTTGTCGATGTACCATATTGAAGCTAAGATCTCTTCCTTAAGTGATGATCCCCGTGAATCACTGTAAAACAGATTAGTTTTGAGGTACCCTAGTGATCTTGGGTCCTTTTGAGTCAAGAATCACTTTAGGAATCCAAACAAACATCTTATCTGCAGAGAACAAGTCGACTCGGATTTTCTACCAAATCTGTCTACAATAATATCATTTTTAAATGACAACTTGTTGTATTCAGATTGGGTAATTATCCTAAACTTAGGAAATGTAGGATAGCATTTGCTCCTTCCATCAAAAGAATTATAATAAGAAAATCTTCTCATTTTGGTTCTTGGATTCCTTCTAGTCGATAGGGATTCTTGGTGAATTCTTGGTTTCAGATCGAAGTTGTAGTCCTTATCTCGACTAGTTGGTTTCCATGGACCAATTTTAATATCCTTTGATTGAGCAGATGCTTTCACAAATTTCCTAGGTTTTTGAACATCTCCGATTTATTGTTCCTATCATAACCAAGTCCTCGTCTTATCATGAGATTTCTCGGGAAGTATTAAAAATATGATCTATTATCGATTGTGAATTATTAAGTCGACTAATTTTGAAGACAAGCTTCTCATTGTCTTTCTTAATTAATTCATTTTCAGCACAGATTACTTCAAATTTATCTTTTAAAGTTTTCAGTTCATTTTCTAACCTTTCGGGTAAGGTGGTGATGTCGACTTGATCTGATGAAAACATTCCCCCTTGAATGTTTCCTCGGTCTTAAAGCTGTTCATCACACCTTGCCTTTATTTAGAATACGAATCGATCCTTTAAAAATAAATTCTCTGTCTCAATTGTTTATAAGCAGCTAAAGATGTCTTTAAATCTCTCAATAACTCATGAATAATAGTTTGGTCATGATCGAGATCGGTGACAAGAATCATTATCGAAGATGAATAGTAGATTACCTCATTAGCCATGAGAGATCTCATCATCGATCCAAAATCGAGATGAGGATGATGAAGATGATGATTTCTTTGGCTCTTTTTCTTCAGCCAACAAAGCTCTTTGATCTGCAAATCTCCTGTCTCTTTTCTTTCTCTTCTCTTCCCTTTCTTTAGGAGTCGATTGAGGACAGTCATAGTGAAATGTCACTGGCTTGTTGCAAGTATAGCAAATGTCACTCCTATCCGATCTGGGACTGGAAGTATTTCTTCTAACAGGTGATTTGTATCTTCTTGTCAGCTCTTGTTTTTGTCATCATCGAAGATTTGTCTACCTTCCTTTCGATCTGGATCTTTGTCTATCTCTACCTGCAAATCCCAATTTATTTCTCTTATACTTCATTCTCAATTTATCATACCTTTTTGTAAGTAAAGCCATCTGTTCTTTCAAAGATAGATCAGCTCCTACTGACCTCTGTTGGCACCTTGTCTTCTTCTTGACAAAGGCAACAGATTTGGATGAGGTGCTTGACTCCATCTCATCTTCCTCATCTTCTATCTGGATGTCATATTCTAAAGCTTTAAGATGAGAAAATAAAGTATGATGAGTAATAGAGGATAAATCTTGAGTTGCTTTAAGGATATTGGATTTTTCCCTCCATCTCTTGGTTAATGATCTCGAGAATCTTGTTGTTAATCTCCTTTTCTGAATAATTCTTTCCAAGATCACCGCTTTGTTGAGAAGATTTGTCAACCTCATATCAAACCGATCTACTGAGACTCATTTTCTTTCATTTTGAATGTTTCAAATGTATGCAATCTTGATTGTAGCTTGTTCTCCTTAACTTGGTGAGATCCTTCACAAACATTAGCTAAGGTTTGCCACATTTCTTTGGCTTTACATCTCTTAACCTTCTCTATCCAGTCTTTACTCGAGTCTCTATGATTTCTCGTTCTAGCTACTTGGTCAAGATTGTGGACCTTCCTTTCATCATTAGTCAATTCGTAACTCTTCTTCTCTTGCCTAGTTCTTGATTGATTGCCTCTGCTCAGTCTTTGGTGCCTCCATGGAAAAATTTTATAGGACCTTCCTCAAGAACCTCTTCCATTCTATCATGAATGGCCTTAAGATGATTTTCCATTCTAAATTTCCAATAATCATACTCTTGATTGAAAATTCGGGCAGATTCCTGGTCTTATTACTTTTTCTGATGACATGATGAAACAAAGACAAAATACTCCACAAAAGCTTATTAGTAGCACTGTTAGAAATGAAAGAAAATGAAGAAAATCAAGATTATTTCAGAATCTTGTTCAAGACCTAAAATCAATATCGAAACGACTTAACAACTGCTCGATACCACTTGTTGGTCCCGGAGAGTTGAGATGATTAAAACCTTGAGTAAGCTTTCTAGAACAAAATCTAGAAAGGGGGTTTGAATAGATTTTGTTAATTTTTCAAAACTTTCAAAACCAATTCAAAGTATCAGATTAAGCACGCGGATAATGATTAAATTCTCAACTTTTTAAAAGATCAAAAGCAAGGTTGATATCTTGATTTTAGTTAAAGATTCTGAATTTAACTCTTGATATAATACAATTGTAAATCAAGCAGAAAATAAAGAAAGCAAGAAATAACACCGGGATTTATAGTGGTTCGGATTTTAAAATCCTACATCCACTCTCCTTCTTCAATTTGAAAAAGGGACTCTACTTACTGCTTACTTTCTCACTTCCAAACTTACAACTTACAACTTGTACAATTCTTCAAATCTTCAATCTCCTAGACTCTTCTTCTAGAAATCTAACTATTACGGTGTATATTGAATTTTGAAGATTACGTAAAAAGTGTTCTAAAAACACTTAAAACTTTTTGAAACTCTCTAGAAATTCTTGTGAAAAGATTGTGAAATCAATAGTGAATTATGTAAACCAAATATGCATAAGTGTTATATCTATCTTCAAAATGAAAAAACCTAGACCTATATATAAGTCTGAAAAGTCGGTTAGTTTGTTAGTTAGTTCTAACAAACTTGAAAGCTACTTAACAAACTTAATCTTAAAAGCTGCTTAAAACCTCGGTGATTCTCTTCTACTCATTGCAGTGACTTGGTGAAGACTCGTCTTTCTTATTCTACTCAGCTTGTCTTAACCTCGTCGAGCTCATCATGATCGTCTCCTGCAAATGACTAGACTTGAGCTTGTCTCTAGATGACTTGTCATTCCTCGTCTCCAGTGACTTGAACTACTCTTGACTTAGTCTGATCGGCTTCGTACTAGAACTTAGTCTTCGATTCTACATCATAGTCTGCTCATCTGGAGCAGTCTTTTAACTCATCAAAACAATCTTGGTCTAACAGGCTCAAGATGGAGGAAAAGTTTGCTCGAGATGCTTTAGACTAAAACAAGTGACATCGTGGATTTAGTGAGCATAACGATGGAGGACATGCTTAAAGCATCTGAGGTAAACATCATGACTAATCTCTCAAATACTATTAATTTTTCTGTAAATGAGAAAGTTGTTTAGGTGAAAGTGGAGTTGGAAGGGCTACAAGCTCAAGTGGCGATGAGACAATCGGTTTCTAGGCGATGAAATCTTAAGAGATCGGACCACGACTTCCATCTACTTTAATGTTGTCAAGGAGCAACTTAAAATGCTTCTTGATGATGTTAAAAAGGGGGAAGATCTGGTCAAAATCGTAGCTGAACTGGATCAAATAAAGAACACGGCCAACAACCAAACAGATGAGCTCACCGCCTTGAAAAATCGCATGGAACAAATTGAAGAGGAAATCAAGGCGAGATGAGCAGGCCAGAAGAGGGAAGTAGAGATAAAATCGAGAGAAGTATATGGCCAAGATAAGAGAAAGGAAGGAAGAGGCTGAGAAAGCAAGGGTAAAGGCATCTCTGTGAAAAAGAGAAGGAAGCGGAGAAAGGAAAAGAACTTGAATCGAGTCTTGTCTCCGGTCGGCAAAGTATTTCTTTAAAGGCGGTGGTAAAAGACCCTTTGGAAAAATCGATGAGCAGATAAGGATTAAGGAGGACGAGAGATAAGTGAATCAAAGCGAGAGAAGATCTTCTATGGTCAAAGGGAGGCAAGGAGAAAGATCAAGGCGGAAAGGAGGTTGGGAGGATATTTGATATAGCATCTAAGAGATGGGTCATACCTACATCTGGAATTACCACTTGGAGACGCAGCAAGGCATCGGTTAGGCCACCTCACGAGAATAGATGCTCCTCCAAAGATGATCGTACATCCGTCTTGGGCAGCGAATACATAAAGTATGAGGCAAAATGGACGTTCTTCCGGTATATTTGCAAAGGTGTTAGAGCCGCATCTAAAGATGAAACAATCGTTTAGCATGATTGGACGGAGAAGGAGAATCCAACGCTTTATCGAGCTGATTATAGAAAGAGATGAGTGGTACAATGTAGATCTTGTTGCTCCGGCCTACTCGACCATACCAATCAAAGTTACTAAAGACGGCTCGATTGACAAAGATCGAATAAGATCAACTATCGTTATGGGTCAAAACATAATGAAGTTGTCTGATCCAAAGGATATAAATGAGCTAAGGAATCGGATTTTTGATTAGATGCGGCTCCCCAGAGAAAGATCGATGGACAGACTAGATAAGATTTATTTTTCTTTATCTCTTTATATCTTGTCTCGGCCTATCTCGTAAATGAAATTTTGTTGTGTATAAATGGAATGTTTGAACCTTATCTGAATTACATTGTCTTATTTTTCTCAGTCAAATTTTCTTACGTCATAAAATTGATAAAGAAATTCATAAGAAATTTTTCTAAGTGTTGATCATCCGATAAAATTTTGTGCCTTAGAATATTTTCTTAAATTTTTCTAAGTATGGAAATTTACTTAAGTGTGAGTAGTTGCTCTTATGTGAAATTATTTGATTGAGAAGTTGCTTATGTGCTTAATGTGTTTATCTGTTTATCTTGACTAACACCAGGTGTGAGATCATCTTTTTCTTATAGTTTTAACATCATCAAAAAGGAGGAAATTGTTAGATCAGAGTAGTTATGATGAGTTAAAATGTATAGGTTAGATAAGCTTATGTAAAGTAGGATGACCAACTAAAAATTGTATAGATCACTAAGTAATACATTTCACTAGTAAGGCTGTTAACTAGGTGAGATGGATTATGTCACCGAGGTCGGAAAGTTTGGAGGTCATGCGAAGACAGTCTTGAAGAGGTTATATGATTGAGAGGAGTATAAAGAGCTCAAGACAAGGCCAAGGCCAGCCGAGTATAATAAGAAATGCAGGCTTTCACCAAGTCAATGTCGACTGACGTACTAAAGATCGGCTAAGATCGGGCGGTTTTAAAGTATGGTTTGTTAAGTGGTTTTAAGTTTGTTATAACAAACTAACCGTCTTACTGACTTTTATAAAATAGAACTAAGCACAGTCCTTAGAAGGACTTTTGCAATCACTTCTAAGAACTCATTCTCAAAGAGCACTCACTAGTTTTAGATAAAAAATTCTTGTGATATTTTTCTAAGTGTTTGAAGAACACTCTCTCTTGTTATTTCTACATGTTACGCACCGTATTCTAGATTGATAGATACATTGTTAGATAGAAGAAGATTCAAAGATGAAGATCGTCTCGATTTGTAAATTGTAAGCAAGAAAGAAAGTAAGTAAGCAAATGAAGACCCTTACACAAAGTTTGTGAAAAGAGAGTGGACGTAGGATTTTTACAAATCCGAACCACTATAAATCATGTGTTCTTTACTTTTTAGTACTTCTTTAATTTGTTTTTCAACTTATATTCAATCTTGTTTATCAAATATTTATTCAAAGAATTATCAATCTGATCAAGTTTAAAAAAATAACTTCCGCTGTTTAAAATCGATGCTTTGATAATCCGAGTTAATTTGGATAGTCTTGGTTAAATTTGAAAGGAAAATTGAGTAGGTTGAAAATCTATTTAATCCCCCTTTCTAGATTTTACTGTTTGTATATCACTTGATCGACCGAGACCAAGAAGTGGTATCGTGAGCAATGTTAAAGCATTTCGATATATTGGAGGTCTTGATAGTTCTTGAATTGTGTTTTGCATTTATTCTTCATCTTTGATTAACTAACTCTGCTAATAAGTTTCTATTGAGCTTTCTTGATCATCATGTCTACTATTAAGAGCAAGAAGATCGGGGAGTTTGCAGAATTTTCCATTGAAGATTATGATTCTTGGAAGTTTAGGATGAAAAACCATCTATAGGCTATTCATGATCGCATGGAGGAAATTCTGGAGGAAGGTCCATTTAAGTTCTACCATGGAATTGTAATTGATAGAGTGAATCTTCAAGCTAGGCTCGGGCGTAAAAGAAGGGTCTTGATTTGACAAATGATGAGAGAAAGATTCATAACTTGGATCAAGTTACAAGAACTGGGATTATAGAAACCTTAAGAGTAAAGATTGGATAGAAAAGGTAAAACTTTGCAAAAGCAGTCAAAGAAATGTGGGAGACATTGACAAATATGTGTGAAGGTTCGAGATAAGGTTAAGGAAAATAAGCTGCAATCGTACTACATACATTTGATACATTCAAAATGAAAGAAGGAGAATCGAGTTGATCGAGATGGATATTACGATGACTAATCTTCTTACCAAAAGCTGCTGACCTAGGAAAGTCCTACACTGAAAAGCAAATCAACAACAAGATCCTTAGAGTTCGCAACCCTCTTAAGAAAGCTCCCCACACCCCTGTTCGATTCGACCTCAATCACCGACTTATCAAGTACCTCAACACTTATGCCAAAAGGCATGGTCTTTTCAATTCCACCTCTTTATGTGGTAACCCTCGCTTCTTGTCCCATTTTGGTTTCAGCCACCCTCAATCCCTCTTGGAGTCGACGACGATAATTGTAACGCCCGAACCCGGATAGTTTCACTTACTTATCCAAATTCGAGTCGTCACTTAGTGAAAGGGAAAAGTAAGACAATTTTTTTTTTTAAGAAAAGGAATCGATAAGGGAAAAGATAAAAGAAAACAATTGAATGATTCTTAACTTAAAGTATTCAAATCAAATTAAAATCTTAATCATTAAAATAGGAGCATAATTAAACCGTAGCAGCGGAGAAAGTATTGCGAGTCTAGGTTTTAGCAAATGCGAGATAGAGGGTCTAAAATTTGCAGACAGGGAAAATAAAAGCGTTTAAGCATTCAAATATAATATGGCGGGGAAGGCCGAGTCTACCGCTGCTCCCGGTACTCCATCGGCTCACCTGAAAAATATTTAAAAAGGGCATGAGAATTTGAATTTCTCGGTGTGGGTAGCCCGCACGCTATCATGCATACGATTTAATATCATACACATCAATCATATTTTTACGAGAAAAGTAAACACCGAGACGGACCACCTCCGCTCGTCGAGACGGACCACCTCCGCTCGAAAAATAACCAAGACGATACCAACATCGCTCGTAAACCGAGACGGACCACCTCCGCTCGTAAAACAACCGAGATGATACCAACATCGCTCGTAAGCCGAGACGGATCCCTCGTCGGCGAGGATGGGGACTCCCTCTTCGAGACGGGTTAGTCTCATCTGGCCCACCTGGAAATTTACTCTCCTCCCATAGATTGCACGCCTCCTCCCGAGCTCCCTTTGCGTCCCGGCGGTAGTACTCCAACCTTTCCACAATGCTGTGATCGCTTCTCCCTCAAGCGATCAACTTTCTCCCTGTTGCTCCCTCGATTTCTTCTCTGCTTTCTCGACCTCGAGGTCTACGTTCTTCAGTCAATTGCATAGATCGCGGCGCACCGCTCGTAAGTGGAGCTGCGATAAGTCGCCTCCGTGACTCCTCGCAAGCCTCTAAGGCTGCCCCGATCTCATAGTGTAGCTTGCGGATGTACAGAGTAAGGCGTACGGGATAGTAGTAGTGTGAGTCGCATTCTGTATGCGATCGAAAACAGAGTAGCGTGTTTCGCGAACTCGAGTCGCAAGGCCCTGTCGCAACCGACAGATCGCGGTCGTCTCGAGTCACGGTGTCCCTCAAGCTCTGCAATATCCCTCATATCCTGAAAACGGTGCGTAAAGTCGATGACCGCTCGTTCCTAGCCTGTCGTATTGTAACGTATCCATGTGCGTAGTCCATCGAGTCCTAAGTTTCGTAAAAGGAGTTCTAAGTCAAGGATTCTAACGGTGCTAAGGAAAAGAGAAAAAAATATAGTTATATATAGTAGAGGTACATATATAGCGCTGCAATACACATATACACAAGATCTAAAATCACACACCTCACACATGTTACGATTTCATCATCAAGCAAACTACTTTCACATTTTTTTCAAGTCCATACTACGATTCTTATGAAACATTCACAACAGATACTTAAAAGGAAAATAAGAAACTTTGTACCTCGGAGTTACATTTGCGGCGGTAGACTTCCTTCCCACACCGTCCTAACTAAGTCTTTACACTTATGATAAAATTTTTATAAGTAAGAGCACGAAAAATTTTAAATAAAACATTCTTTTCGCATAAAAATTTCATTTGGTCCGAAGTTTTGAGCCTAAGCTCGATACCACCTGTAACGCCCCGAACCCGGATAGTTTCACTTACTTATCCAAATTCGAGTCGTCACTTAGTGAAAGGGAAAAGTAAGACAATTTTTTTTTTTAAGAAAAGGAATCGATAAGGGAAAAGATAAAAGAAAACAATTGAATGATTCTTAACTTAAAGTATTCAGCATCAAATTAAAATCCTAATCATTAAAATAGGAGCATAATTAAACCGTAGCAGCGGAGAAAGTATTGCGAGTCTAGGTTTTAGCAAATGCGAGATAGAGGGTCTAAAATTTGCGAGACATGGAAAATAAAAGCGTTTAAGCATTCAAATATAATATGGCGGGGAAGGCCGAGTCTACTGCTCCCAGTACTCCATCGGCTCACACAAAAATATTTAAAAAGGGCATGAGAATTTGAATTTCTCGGTGTGGGTAGCCCGCACGCTATCATGCATACGATTTAATATCATACACATCAATCATATTTTTACGAGAAAAGTAAACACCGAGACGGACCACCTCCGCTCGTCGAGACGGACCACCTCCGCTCGAAAAACAACCAAGACGATACCAACATCGCTCGTAAACCGAGACGGACCACCTCCGCTCGTAAAACAACCGAGACGATACCAACATTGCTTGTAAACCGAGGCGGACCACCTCCGCTCGTAAAACAACCGAGACGATACCAACATCGCTCGTAAACCAAACATGATTTAGCAATGATATTTCAACTATGACATAAATAAAGGCAATACGGTTAGTGCCACCCACCTTAAAAAGAAGTTCAAAAGTATGACATGGAAGGGAAAAACGTCCGAGCAAATCACCGACCGGTCGTACTCGTTCCTAAAGAAAACTTTTGGGTTTTAGTTTCTTATCGAGGAATAAATACGGTGCGTTGGTCCCAAAGGACCTTTGGTTACTTATACGTCTTTTGTCTTTTAGTCGTAAATTATTGGAACTCTAATTTTTCGACACAAGAATATATATGTATATATATAAGACTCTTACTAACATGCTCCTAAGTATGACACGTAAAAATGGAAAACACCTTTTCAAAAGTAGTAATTCAAGCATTATGACAACTTCCGACCTGCCCACTCTCGACTTTGGGGTATTTTCTAAAATATAAATAAATCATCTAAAAATTTGGCAAAAGCACAGTAGACACTCTCTTGAAGTTTATATCACACATAAAATATGGTCTCATTGAAAAGTTATAGAAAATTGGGTTTTTGAATTTATTTTCTAGGTCGAAAGCTTGATGTTCCAGAAAGTTTTCAGTGTTGAGACACCATCGAAATAATTTTCTTAATAATACTAAAACACTTCCGAAAATTATGAAATTTTTATAATAGATACCTTAGGAAGTCACCAACATTTCCTTTATTTTGACTTTAGACAAAATACGAAGGGAAAAGGGTGTTTTGGTTCATTCTTGGAAAAGGGACAAAAACATTTCTGCCTTTCCAGTCACGTACTAACTAGAGAAATAATTTTTGTAAAACTATTTAGAATACTCCTAAAATCATGGAAAAATTCAGAAATGAAGCTAACATCATGTAGTATTTTATTTTGATTTTTATAAAAATAATAACCGAAGTGAGGAATGCCAGAAAAATCGAAGAGTCACAAAAACATCACAGATTGTCACACTAACTTCAAAAATTCATAGATTATTGAATATAACTCCAAAATGCATGAGACCAGTGGCAAACGAAAGCCATTTTGTCCTACTTTCTAAATGTACAGACAAACATGCCAAATTAGTAATTTACGAAAATGTATCAGTTTAAACTTCTAACGAAAAAAATAGATTGTTCACCCATTTACATACTATGAACACTTAAAAACTTATTCTTACTTTCAAAAAACATGAAACCTTCAACTCTTTCATGAAAACAACATGCTACCAAGAAATAAACAAGGCCTCAAGAAAACACATGTCATTTTTCTCCATTAAGAGTTTTAAGGAAGAGAGTTAAGATTTGAGGTGTGATCACCTTTGTAGTCTTTGGCTTGTGGTGGCCCTTCTGGTTCGGGCGTGCGGTTCGATCTTGAAAAATGGGGCTCCGATTGATATTTCGCTCCGGAAGTTACGTTTCGTTCGTTTAGTCACTAAATAATTTTATAATCTTAAAAGTTTGTAATTAAGGAGGCTTTTAACTTATTTTATTAATTCGGTTCTCGGTTGGTTCGATTTTTGTTTGGTAGATTCGAAATTCGGTATTTTTAGGGTTTTTCGCTCAATTTTCGGCGACTAAAAGAAAACTCCTGTGTTATTAATATGAACGGTTTCTTCACTTATTTTGAATTTGTATATTAATCACATTCCGACTATCGAGTACCGGTTCGATTAGTATTAGGGTTTCTAGAGTACCGTCGGTTCGGTTCGCTTTCACTACCCAAAATCGAAGATTTTGAATAACAACGAAATTTCTCTTTTCGAAAGAAAAGTCAAGCATAGCATAACACTCACGCCAAGAAATAAATAAATCATAATTTGGGTCCGGTATTACGGTAATCCCCTAGCAATTCAATACTTTTATTTTTAATCACATAATGGTTTTCTCTTTATGCATGTTGTAAGCTTATGTGTCTCTCTTTTTCCCCTGTTTTTATAGAGATGAGCTGGATGTCTAAGTGTGTTCGGAGGCCTGCGGGGTCCGCAACCACCCAACCATCACCGACTGATACCGACCACGAACAAGCATCGCGGTCCCTATTACTTCCATCCTCGCTTCGCATCTATTTCAAAGAGAACCCGATCGGCTTTTGGAAAAGCCACGAGCTCTCAAGATATTCCTCTCCCTCCTCGCCCGAGGTAGGGAGAAAACAACAAAAAGGAAAAAGGGCGCTTCAGCCCACATCCCCCATGTAGATTTAGAAGCAGACGATCCTGAAGAGGTGGATCCCCTCTCCTCATTTTGCCAAAGGTGGGTCCCCCGTCGCTAGGTCTCTAGCAGGCTTGCCCCTTGGGGAAAAATTGGCACAAGCCTCTGCAACCTTCTCCGAGGTATGTCTTTTAATTCCTCTCTAACTTTATCATGCTAATTTTGAAAAATTCATTCCAGCACTTACTATTGTCCCTATGCTAGTTTGACGTACTTTTCTCCGATCTGGCCACCTCTTCTTATAACTCTCTGATTGTGGCGAAAGAGGACTTAGAGTCCCATCTGGATTTAGAGAAGTTAAAGACCCGTGGAGCTCACCTCGAGACCGTAACCAACTCATTATGGTGTTAGGATGTATACTATAAGCCTAGCTTTTATATGAACATCTTTCTTGAGTATGAACATCTTTTTTCATATGAGATTCATTATGATCAAAATACTTATTGTTTATGATTGTTATATATGTCATTATTATGTTCGATTAATCTATCTGTAGATAACATGGTGTGTGGTGTCACACGTAAGATCATGTTATCGGTGCCTTATAGATTGTAAATAATAGCTCACAACCAAAATGGATTTGGACAAATCATTGGAACGGTTGTAGTGTAATTTGGTATTAGTCTATCTTGACTATAAAGTTACACTAGTACATTTTGTATGTATTGAGCGGGACCATATGAGGTTGTTCAATTTGTACCGACTATATAAAAGAACAAGACCTCTGTTATTATGGATGTACGTCTTCTTAATCCCTATATAATAATGGGCACGTGTACTCAATGTATATTTCTTTGATTTACCAATGGGTGAGATTTATTAAATCAATAGGCTCGGTGAATTGGGAGATAGCATTGTTTATATGGTGTCTTTGTTGATTATAGAAGGAATCCGTGTCCTAATTATTTAGGATGATGATGTCCCCTTGAGGAGCTCATAAAGATTATTATGTAAACCCTGCAGTGGATTTAATCCGACATAATAATAAAGATGAGTGGTACTACTCTTGGAATTAGATATAAATTAATTAAGTTGTCGATAATTTAATTAATTTATGGACATTCGATATCTTAAACACGGGAAATAAACGTACACATAATAAAGGAGCCCATATAATAATATGGGATTAGGATTTAATTCAATTATAACTCTTTAGTGGTGAGTTATAATTGATGGGCTTAAGTAAAGTGTTCGGACTGAACACGGGATATTTAGGCCCATCAGAGGCCCAACCCTAATTCCTCCTTAGGGTCCCCTGTTGTAGCCTACAAATAAACCCTAACATCGTAGTCTCCAGCGTGTGAAAAAATGTGAGATCGGAGGGAGGCGGATTACGATTCCTTGGAGGATCGTCGACCACTCGGCGTCGAAGGGAAAGGGATAGGAATACGGCGTAAGACCGTGAGGTTCGAGGCTCATCCTTCGATCGCAGCCTCCGACCTTAGAACTGGTTTGTCTTCACCTATTACGGTGAATAAAGGTACAATTCTTTCCTGCGTTTGTGTGATTACGATCCCGAGTCAGCGGAAGACCGTGAGGTTCGAGGCTCATCCTTCGATCGCAGCTTCGACCTTAGAACTGGTTTGTCTTCACCTATTACGGTGAATAAAGGTACAATTCTTTCCGCTGCGTTTGTGTGATTATGATCCCGAGTCCGATAGTTTCGTAGAGTCGGCGATCGGTGGTTCCAACAATTGGTATCGAGCCGTGTTTTTCGACTCTATGAAATTGATTCGGCTTTTCATAGATCTGATTTATTTGGATTGCATGATTATTGTAAATCTGTTATAATAAGGTTTCTTGATCTGTTATAATAGGGTTTCTTGATCTGTTATAATAGGGTTTCTTGATCTGTTATAATAGGGTTTCTTGATATGTTATAATAGGGTTTCTTGATCTGATATTGAATAAGATTGCATGGTATTTGTAAATCTGTCATATTAAGGTTTGTATGCTTATCATAAATCTGTTATATTAGGGATTCGATGTTAATCGTAGTCTTTTTGGGTATGCGAATATTACGATAATTTTTGCGGGAACCCTAAATCCAACTATTATGGTCGGTATGTATGTTTATGTATGTATTAAACCCTCGGACTGTCGAGGTTTTTGTTTTGGGTTGGTGAATGATTGTAATAGTAATTACCACGGCGGTGCATGTCGTGAAGGTTTTATTTCGATCTATATGATGTATAGGATCGTTGGATAAAAGCGTAATAGAAAGCGAGTTAGGATGGTCGATCTCGTATTGCATGGCGCTGCCCGCACCCCGTTTGTGACAGACGCTGCCCGCACCGCGACTCCGACCGGGCAGGTCGATCCCGCGACTGGCGGCCAGTCGATCCTCGATTGCAGGTGGTGCCGCCCGCACCCCCGTTTGACGGCGAACATTCAAGCACATGGGAGCATGAAAGAGGCCATAATAGTTGGAATTTTATTTTCCATGTTTATTCTTTCTCATATGTGTTATTGTGTTTAGCATGCTTTATGTGTTTCATATTTCGTGCATATTAATATCCCTCATGTTAAATAACTAAGTGGGAGAGGGGTTATTTTTCAACAAATCCCATAGCCTCCATTTCTGGTTTGTAAGTGATGCATTCAAACATGAACGTTGGTTTTAAGTGCCTTCTTCCATATCGGATGTGTTTGTTTTGCGGACCACTAGATCAAACTTCCTTATGGATAATTATAAGTAAGTTATTTAGGAGCGTGTTATCTTCTCCATCGGAAGAGGCACAAACCTAGGTAATTGACTTGGTATTAAGAAATGGTATACACTTAGATGCATATAACAGTATCCTCCCCATCGGAGTAAGTGTTGTTATTTGTATGGCTAAAGACAAACCAACTATTA
This sequence comes from Paraleonurus japonicus, assembly GCA_030762865.1. Lineage (NCBI taxonomy): Eukaryota > Viridiplantae > Streptophyta > Magnoliopsida > Lamiales > Lamiaceae > Paraleonurus > Paraleonurus japonicus. Next base: position 28,122,775 of record CM061060.1, read on the forward strand.
ATTTTTATTTTGTTTGACAAAATGATGAAATTAATGGTTAAAACCTCCTCTTGCAAATGATTGAATTAGTATACGTCCACACTATCGTGGCATACAAACTTCACGGTGTTTTGAGGTGTTGGTGAATTTAATTGTATTGTTTGAGGGAAACAATATTGATTTAAATTCTTAATTTTGATCATAATGAATTTACGTGTTTCTCGGGATTTATCATGGCTTTCAATCCACTTCTGTTATTCTTAAAGAAAACAAACTTATTGGTCCTAATTACATTGATTGGAAAAGAAACTTGGACATTGTCTTGATCGAAGAGTACAAGTTTGTACTCACCGAGGTTTGTCCTGAAAAACCCGATGAAAACTCTAGTGAAGAGGAGAAAGAGGCTTATAAGAAGTGGGTCAAGGCGAGATGAGATGGCGCGGTGTTACATTTTGGCTTCTATGTCAAATGTGCTGCAACATCGGCATCGAGCCATGACCTCTGCTTATGAGATGATGCTCAATCTCAAAGAACTCTTCGGACACCGTAGTCGGGCTGCCGTGCAAGAAGCCATGAGAAACTTAATGACGACCACCATGACCGAGGGGACACCCGTAAGGGATCATATCCTCAAGATGATGGCTCATTTGAATGAGATGGAAGTCCTTGGAGCTGAAATCGATGGGGAAACCCAGTCGATATCGTTCTCCGTGACATTGCCTAAGAGTTTTGAGCGGTTTCGCCGAACTACAACATGAACAAAAGGTTGTATTCGATGGTGGAACTTCCGAGAACTCCAAGCAGCGAAGGGTTATTTCGTCAAGCTTCTCAAGCTTATATTGCTGAAAATGTTTCTACATCTAAGCCAAAAGGCAAAGTGATGAAGAAAAAGAAACAAGCTGGTTTGGCAAAGAAAGCGGGTGAACCAAAGAAAATTGGTCCACCAAATGGCGTGAAGAAGCCTAAGGGCAAATGCTTTTTGTGCAAGCGGCCGGGACATTGGAAGGTAGATTGCCCCGTAAAAAGGAAAAAGAAGGTATATCTTATTCACTAACTATTGAAACATGTTTAGCGGTGTTATCTACCGGCACTGGTGTGTAGATACGGGAGCCACCGATCATGTCTGCAATTCTTTGCGGGGGTTCCAGGAAACCAGGCGACTTAGTGAGGGTGAGATTACCATCTACATGGGCGACGCTACGAGAGTAGCATTTATTGCGATGGGAGATGTTTATTTATTTTTTAATAAGAATAAGACTTTGGTTTTGAGAAATTGTCTTTACGTACCTTGTTTTAGAAAGAACTTGATTTCAGTTTCTAAGTTATTTTTGGATGGATATTTTGTTTCTTTTGATAGCAAAGTGGTTGTCAAGAAAAATAGTGCTATTATACATTGCGCATGCGTTGATTGGCAATTTATATACTCTTAATCCAATAACTCCCACAAAGCAACAAATGGAAATTAATAGTACATCTTCTAACTCAAATAAGCGAAAAGAACCTTCAAAAATGAACCAAACATATCTTTGGCATCTAAGATTAGGTCACATTAACTTGAGTAGGATTCAAAGGTTGATAGCCGATGGACCTTTGAGTTCGTTGGAAGTGGAAAACTATCCGACTGCGAGTCCCGCTTGGAAGGAAAAATGACCAAAAGGCCTTTTAAAGCCAAGGGGTATAGAGCCAAAGAAGTGTTGGAAGTGGTTCATTCTGATTTATGTGGTCCTATGTCTATTCAAGCAAGGGGTGGTTTCGAATATTTTGTCTCTTTTATAGATGATTATTCGAGATATGGATATATTTATTTGATGCGCCGCAAGTCTGAGTGCTTTGATAAATTCAAAGAGTACAAGGCTGATGTGGAGAAGCGTCATGGTAAATATATCAAAACACTACGATCTGATCGTGGTGGCGAGTACCTCTTAGGAGAGTTTAGGAATTACTTATCGGAAGCCGATTCAATCCCAATTGTTCGCACTCGTACACCCCAACGAGAATGGTGTGGCGGAACGAAGGAATAGGACACTCTTGGAAATGGTTAGATCGATGATGAGCTATTCGGAATTGCCGAGTTCGTTTTGGGGTATGCCACTGAAACGGCAGCGTACATTTTGAACTTGGTTCCTTCTAAGACAAGTATCTTCTACTCCCACAGAATTGTGGAATGGGCGTAAGCCTAGTCTGAAACATATTCGGATATGGGGTAGTCCAGCACATGTGCTTTGAAAGGAGATCTTGATAAGTTGGAATCTCGTACGAAGTTCGGTTGTTTGTGGGCTATCCTAGAGGAACGAAAGGTGGTTTGTTTTATAGTCCTAAAGATCGTAGGGTAATTGTTAGCACAAATGCCCGATTTTTAGAAGAGGACTATGTAATGGACCACAAGCCCATGAGTAAAATTATTTTAGAAGAAATAAGGGGAGAAACTTCTACCTTAGTACCAAGAGTACAAGATGAGATACCACATGTGTCGCACCATCTGCTACTAATGATACACTATTACCACAAGTGCCTCGTCGTAGTGGGAGGGTTGTTAGACAACCCGATAGATTCATGTTTTTGGGAGAGTCTTCGGACTTTGTACCAGTGAACACGAATCGGATCCTCGAGCTATGACGAAGCACTCCAAGATAAAGATGCGAATCTTGGGAAAAAGCAATGAAATCTGAATTAGAATCTATGGATTCTAATCAAGTCTGGGAGCTAGTAGAACCACCAAATGGTGTAAAAGCCATTGGTGTAAGTGGAGTCTACAAAAGAAAAAGAGGATCGACGGGAAAGTAGAAACTTTCAAAGCAAGTCTTGTAGCGAAGGGGTACACTCAAAAAGAAGGAATCGATTATGAGGAAACCTTTTCGCCGTAGCCATGCTTAAGTCTATCCGGATTCTTTTGTCTATTCTTTGCTCATATGAATTATGAGGTTTGGCAAATGGATGTCAAGACAGCTTTCCTTAATGGAAGTCTTGAAGAAAACATCTATATGAAGCAACCGTAAGGATTCATCGCAAAGGGCAAAGAGCATCTTGTGTGTAAGCTTAATCGGTCTATTTATGGGTTGAAACAAGCTTCGAGATCTTGGAACATCCGTTTTGATGAGGTAATCCAGTCTTATGGATTTATTCAATGTCCGGATGAGTCATGTGTATACAAGAAGAGTGACGAAAACGTGGTGGTATTTCTTGTACTATACGTAGATGACATCTTGCTCATTGGCAACAATGTCAAGGTGTTGTCGACGTAAAGGTATGGTTGTCCAAGCGGTTTGATATGAAGGACTTGGGACAAGTTGGACATATTCTTGGGATCAAAGTTATAAGGGATCGCAAGAAAAGAATGTTATGCTTATCTCAAGCTTCATACATTGATACTATCTTGGCTCGTTTTAACATGCAAAACTCTAAGAAAGGTTTTCTACCTTTTCGACATGGAGTACCTTTATCTAAAGAGATGTGTCCTAAGACACCAAAGGAGATAGAGGACATGAAGGCGCTTCCTTATGCTTCGGTTGTAGGAAGCCTAATGTATGCAATGCTATGTACGAGGCCGGATATCTGTTTTGCCGTGGGCATGGCTAGCAGATATCAAAGTAACCCAGACAAGGACATTGGACTGCGGTAAAGCATATTTTAAAGTACCTGAAAGGACTAGAAATTATATGCCGGTTTACCAAGCAGATACTTTACTTCCCGAGGGTTACACAGACTACGATTTCAATCGGATAGGGACAACAGATAAATCTACCTCGGGTTATGTGTTTACCTTGGGAGGTGGAGCCATAGTATGGAGGAGTGTAAAGCGTAAATGTGTTTCGGACTCCACCATGGAAGCCGAGTATGTAGCAGCCTCCGAGGCAGCCAAAGAAGCCGTATGGCTCGAAACTTCTTGATGGACTTAGAAGTGATTCCTAGTTTGCCTAAAGCTATCACAATTTATTGTGATAACAAGATGGTGCGATGGCAAACTCGAAGGAACCACGAGCCCACAAAGCAAGCAAACACATTGAGCGCAAGTACCACCTCGATACGAGACATCGTAAAACGAGGAAAAGTTGTTGTCGCCAAGATTGCATCAGCGGATAACCTAGCAGATCCTTTCACAAAGGCTCTTCCAAAGAAAGCTTTTGATGGGCATGTTGAAGGGATGGGAATCGGATGTATGGCGGCAATTATGGAAGCATAGTCTTTTAGTATAAGTGGGAGATTGTTAGGATGTATACTATAAGCCTAGCTTTTGTATGAACATCTTTCTTGAGTATGAACATCTTTTTTTCATATGAGATTCATTATGATCAAAATACTTATTGTTTATGATTGTTATATATATCATTATTATGTTCAGATTAATCTATACTGTAGATAACATGGTGTGTGGTGTCACACGTAAGATCATGTTATCGATTGCCTTATAGATTGTAAATAATAGCTCACAACCAAAATGGATTTGGACAAATCATTGGAACGGTTGTAGTGTAATTTGGTATTAGTCTATCTTGACTATAAAGTTACACTAGTACATTTTGTATGTATTGAGCGGGACCATATGAGGTTGTTCAATTTGTACCGACTATATAAAAGAACAAGACCTCTGTTGTTATGGATGTACGTCTTCTTAATCCCTATATAATAATGGGCACGTGTACTCAATGTATGTTTCTTTGATTTACCAATGGGTGAGATTTATTAAATCAATAGGCTCGGTGAATTGGGAGATAGCATTGTTTATATGGTGTGCGTTGATTATAGAAGGAATCCGTGTCCTAATTATTTAGGATGATGATGTCCCCTTGAGGAGCTCATAAAGATTATTATGTAAACCCTGCAGTGGATTTAATCCGACATAATAATAAAGATGAGTGGTACTACTCTTGGAATTAGATATAAATTAATTAAGTTGTCGCAATTTAATTAATTTATGGACATTCGATATCTTAAACACGGGAAATAAACGTACACATAATAAAGGAGCCCATATAATAATATGGGATTAGGACGGTAATTCAATTATAACTCTTTAGTGGATCGAGTTATAATTGATGGGCTTAAGTAAAGTGTTCGGATCGAACACAGGATATTTAGGCCCATCGGGAGGCCCAACCCTAATTCCTCCTTAGGGTCCCTGTTGTAGCCTACAAATAAACTCCTAACATCGAGTCTCCAGCGTGTGAAAAAATGTGAGATCGAGAGGGAGGCGGATTCTGATTCCTTGGAGAATCGTCGACCACTCGACGTCCAAGGGAAAGGGATAGGAATACGGCAAGACCGTGAGGTTCGAGGCTCATCCTTCGATCGCAGCTTCCGACCTTAGAACTGGTTTGTCTTCACCTATTACGGTGAATAAAGGTACAATTCTTTCCGCTGCGTTTGTGTGATTATGATCCCGAGTCCGATAGTTTCGTAGAGTCGGCGATCGGTGGTTCCAACATATGGAATACAAGAAGTTGTGCTCTCATGGAACGGTGGCTACACAAGAGGCCGAATCGGCTCAAACCAGGGGTAAAGGAGGCAGAATCGCAATTCGGGAGAAGGGATCAAGTCTTGCAGGCGCTCTTTTACCTCTCCTATAGGCCGAGAGATTTTTGGGCTCTATCCACACCTCCTGGTTAAAGGCCTACAAAAGCAGCACCAGGCCCCGACTTTAAAGGGGAGTATGATTGAGAGGCACCCCTCCGTACGTTGAAGCTCCTCTCAATTTCCCTGGTGATGGTGATGGGAACCACCGACGAGCCGTGGTGGCTCCCAAAGACGTTGATTTCGTTCTTCAACTCCAGAATACATAAGTCACTACCATTGGCATGCTCCTCATGGAAGTTCCTCCTTATCCTATCAATCTTAATGAAGGCTCACTCCGCTCCTCCCGCCGAAGAGAAAGAAGGCTGTGGATGAAGGTGGTGATTCAAGCCACCATTCTCGACAGAGATACCATCAACTCCCCTCCTAATAAGACTCTCTTTTTATTCTATGCTACTCTGAACAATTTTACTTTTTATGGTCAATATCAATATTCTACTTAGCCCGGGCTGTTTGTGTCCCGTGGCGGAATTGATAGGCCATTGTTGGGCTGTTTGTGCCGCCAACAAGCCTTTTGCAATGGTTTTATAGGCCTCTGCGGTGTTGTTTGTGTCCCTGTATGCCCTCGTATATTTTACATCATATCATGTCCTGTTTTTATGCCAATATTGTAGTCAATACTTATTTCAAAATTCCTTTCTTTCTTTACTACGCCGAGCGTGGTAGGGCCTCACCTACTCTCCCGAACCTTAAAAATCCAAAGTAAATGATTATTCACTTTATAATTCGTAAAATTTTAAGGCTCTGTGGGAACTTTAAAAAACCTTAAGTGAATTGATTATTCACTTTATAATTAAATAAAACTTTATGGCTCTCTCGGAAACCTTAAAATCCATAAGTGAATGATTATTCACTTTATAATTCGCAAAAATTTAAGGCTCTCTCGGGAACCTTAAAAAACCTTAAGTGAATGATTATTCACTTTATAATTAAATAAAAATTTAAGGCTCTCTCGGGAACCTTAAAAAACTTTAAGTGAATGATTATTCACTTTATAATTAAATAAAAATTTAAGGCTCTCTCGAGAACCTTGAAAAATCCTAAGTGAATATTCGGATTCACTTAATCAAAATCAGGGCTCTATCTCGACCTTAGAATCTTTTTAAGGTCATTCTTGAACCTTAAAAATTCCTAAGTGAATATTCGGATTCACTTAATCGAAGTCAGGACTCTATCTCGAGCCTTAGAATCTCTTTAAGGTCATTCTTGAACCTTAAAAAAATCCTAAGTGAATATTTGGATTCACTTAAATAAAAATCGGGCTCTATCTCGAGCCTTAAAATCATTTTAAGGTCATTCTTGAACATTAAAAAATCCTAAGTGAATATTCGAATTCACTTAATCAAAATCGTGGCTCTATCCAAACCTTAGAATCTTTTTAAGGTTATTCTTGAACCTTAAAAATCCTAAGTGAATATTCGCATTCACTTTATCAAAATCGTGGCTCTATATGAGCCTTAAAAACTTTTAAGGTCATTCATGAATCTTAAAAACCTAAGTGAATATTCGAATTCACTTAATCAAAATCAGTGGCTCTATCTGTGCCTTAAAATCTTTTTAAGGTCATTCTTGAACATTAAAAAATCTGTGTTGGCCCAAAGTCAAAGTATCAAAGCTAAGCGGCGGAAACAAGTTTAAACTCAATCTTTCAAGGATCAAAAAGCAATCTAAATACGAATCTTAAATGAACTTGTTTTAAATGTTTGATGAATAACAAGATAAGTAAGATAAGAAGTAAAGAACGCCAGAATTATAGTGGTTCGGATCAAACGGATCCTACATCCACTCTCCTTCTTCAACTCGAAGAAGGGTCTCGACTTACTTACTACCTTTCTTGCTTACAACATTACAATTACAAGGAAGTGAAGAATCTTCTTCAAATCTATCTTCAATCTGCCTATCTTTCTGGAAACTTGAAGATTACAAAGTGCGTAGTGTTGAAGATATACAAGTAAGTGTTCTACAAATACTTAGAACTTTTGAATAATACTTTGAAAACTTTTTTGTGCTTTCGAAAATTGCGTGAGTATTGTGTATGAGAGTGCTGAATTATTGTGTTTAAAAGCGTGCCTAAGCTTATTTATAAGCTCGAGAAACGGTTAGTTTGTTGTAACAAACTAAAAACCATTTAACAAACTTATTCTTGAAAAGCGCCTTGACTTCATGATCTTGGTCTAGTCGTCTGCGGTGACTTAGTGAAGACTCGCCTTTCTTATTCTACTCAGCTTGTCTTGACCTCGTCTTGAGCTCTTCATTATCGTCTCCAACAGATGACTATCTCAAGCTTGTCTTCTATAACCTTCTCTTTTTCGACCTCACCGACTATTCTAGCTCTACATAGTCTAGTCACTGGTACTAGAATTCTTTACATAAGTTGCTCTATACAATCATTGGTCATCTTACTTTACATGAGTTGACTTCTAATCTATTTACTTTTAACTCATCAAAACTTCTTCGATCTAACAATCTAAGTGAATATTCGGATTCACTTAATCAAAATCAGTGGCTCTATCTAAGCCTTAGAATCTTTTAAGGTCATTCTTGAATCTTAAAAATCCTAAGTGAATATTCGGATTCACTTAATCAAAATCAGTGGCTCTATCTCGAGCTTTAGAATCTTTTTAAGGTCATTTTTAACCTTAAAAATCCTAAGTGAATATTTGGATTCACTTAATCAAAATTAGGGCTCTATCTGAACTTTAGAATCTTTTTAAGGTCATTCTTGAACCTTAAAAATTCTAAGTGAATATTCGGATTCACTTAATCAAAATCAAGGCTCTATCTCGAGCCTTAGAATCATTTTAAGGTCATTCTTGAACCTTAGAAAATCCTATATCACATTTTATTATCTGTGTATAGAGAATCATGCATTTTCGACTAGAATTTGAGAAAATTTGCGTAAAATGCACTCTCTTTTCATAAAGTAAACATTCAATGTAAACTGAAAAATGACCTTTTATTAATTGAAATACCTTATTGTAAAGTGTCAACATATGCCCCAAAGAGCCTAAGCCGGGCTCCTTAAAAAACCACTTATGGTAAAGCCCGGTGGGAAACCCATAAGAAGGGGAAAAAGAGTACTAGTAGGGTGAAAATACAATAGCTTGAATAATCAAATGCAACGAAATCAACTACAAAGCAATAATAAGAAGTACTCCTAAACGAAGAACCTCTTCAAATTTGTGATATTTCAGGGGCCGTGCTATGGGTGTTCCGTCCATCTCTTCTAGAATGTATGCTCCTCTGGTAATACTTGCATGACCCGATAGGGTCCCTCCCGATTGGGCTCCGGCTTCTTGACCGGCTTCAAAGCATCGGATCTCCTCGACTGAACTCCTTATTCAAACGTCCTAGGAACCACTCACTTGTTGTATCGCTTTGATCCTCGGCTTTGTACCTCTCGGCTCTTACCCTGGCAGCCTCTCTCTTCTTGAGTAGGTCCAGGTTTTCCTTCATCGAGTTCCGATTCAACTCCTCATTGAAATGCTCAATCCGATGGGAGCTCATCCCTATTTCTGCGCAGGCAGCACAACATCAACTCCATAAATTAATCCAAAAGGGGATTCACTGTTGCGGCTCGGGAGGTAGTTCTATAGGCCCATAAGATCGAGTCCAATTCATCGACCCATGCTCCTCCTACACCCTCCAATCGTGCTTTGATCCCATTAACCACGATCCAATTAGTGACTTCGACTTGGCCATTAGCTTGGGGGTGTGCAACCGAAGTGAACTTCGCGGATCTTCGTGGCCCTGCACCATTCCTAGACCTTTTAGCCATTGAATCGGGTCCCATTGTCCGACACAAGGATCCTTGAAACTCCGAACTGCAGCATATAAACTTCAATAAGAATTTTATCACATTTTGCTCATCAATCCTAGCCAAAGGGGCTACTTTCGACCCATTTGCTAAAATAATCCACCGCCACAATCGAAATTTTCGTTGACCACGAGCTAAGGGAAAGGGCCCCACTAGGTTATTTCCCATTTGGCAAAAGGGCATGGGGCATACATGGCCCCCATTTTCTCAGCTTGAAGGTGTATCAACGGACCGTGATTTTGACACCTTTCGCTCCTCTTCACCAGGTCCTTTACTTCCTCATTCATGGTTGGCCGAAGTATCCGGCTCTTAGGGTCCATCTTGCCAGCGCCCGGCTCTGCATGATCCATTTGCACAATCCTAATGCATCTCTTTCAACCAATGCTTTCCTTCCCTGCTAGATAAACATATTAAGTAGGGACATGTAAAGGACCGTTCATACAACCGATCACCATTTATTCAAAACCAGATTTTAAATTATTTATCTCTTCTCGACCTGTGGTAGGATCCTAAGTTAAAGCCTTCCGCATTTCGCTTCTCCAATCTACCGCGTCATCAATAGCTCCTATTGCAGGCTCTGTGGCCTGTCTTTCGGCTGTGACCAAAGTTATCTTGCTTGATCCACCTATTTGTGAGGAGCTAGCGAGTTTTGCTAGTCCGTCTGCCTTCATGTTCTCCTCTCTGGGTATCTGTTGGACCTCGAACCGATAGAACCTGCTCTCCAGCTCCCTAACTCGGTCTTTATATGCTATCGTCTTGGGGTCCTTGGCTTCACAGTCCCAATTCACCTGTTGGGACACTAACCGAGAGTCAAAAATATGTTTATACCTTGGGCTCCCAGATCCGCCGCCATCTCAAAGCACTCTAATCTGCGCCTCATACTCTACACCATTATTAGAAGTCTGAACTGAACTTGATACCACCGAATCTCTAATCCTTGAGAATCAATTATCACAATACCCGCCGGAACCCATCAATGTTGTTGACCCATCAACATAGAGCTTCCAGAGTGTAATTTCCTCCGGCCGTGTAGCCTCCTCGAATGAAATCGACAAGGCTTGGGCCTTGATAGCTCTTTTGGGCTCAAACTCCACATCATATTCGCCCAACTCGATAGCCCATTTCACCATTCTCCCGGATAGGTCCGCACAAGCTACCACCTGCTTCAATGGATAGTTAGTCCGAATAACGATCTTATGTGAGGAAAATAAGGCCTCAATCTCCCGGGCTGTAACCATAACCGCTAAGGCCGCTTTCTCGATCTCCGAGTACCTACTTTCCACCTCCTGGATAAGCTTGCTTACATAGTACATCGGCTTCTATTCAGAACCTTGTTCCTTAATCAACACCGTGCTCATCGAGCGCTCCCCCACGTATAAATATAAATACGTAACATCACCGTAAAGGCTTTGTGAGTGTCGGAAGTTGAGTTAAATGGGTTTTGAGCTCCTCAAAAGCCTCCAAGCACCGTTCATCCCAAGTGAATTTAGATCCTTTTCGAGGATACGGAAAACTGATAACTCTTCTCTGCTGATCTCGGCTATGAACCGGCTCAGCCGTTATCCTCCCGTTCGGCGTCTGGAGCTCCTTCAAGGTCCGGGGATTGCATGTCCAAGATCGCTCGTACCTTTTCATGATTCACCTCTATTCCTCTTTGATTCACCATGTATCCTGTAAATTTACCTCGCTTTAACTCCAAAAGAGCATTTAGCAGGTTCAACATGATCCCATTCCTTCGTATTACCTTAAAGAATTCGTCTATGTCTCGCCACATGTTTTGGGGCTCTCTCGCTTTTCACCAAAGATATCATCCACATACACCTCCATGTTCCTACCTATACTGTCTCCCGAAATACTTTGTCCACCATGCACCGATAGGTAGCTCCCGCATTGATTAGACCAAAGGGCATCTTCACGTAACCAAAAGTTCCACAAGATACAATAAAGTGACCTTTGGGATATCTTCCGATATAATTGTATCTGGTGATATCATTGATATGCATCCATCATGCTAAGCAATTCAAAACCGGTTATGGAGTCCACTAGTTGATCAATTCTCGACAATAGGTAGTGGTCTTTGGGGCATGCTTTGTTTAGGTCACGAAGTCAATACACATCCTCCACCTGCCACCCCACTAAATAGCCATTCTGGGAACTCAATCTTCTTAACTTGCCCTGCGTTTAACAGTTTCTCCACCTCTCCTCGATGATCGTGTCCTTCTCGGCTCCAAAGTGCTGCAATTTTTGCTTTATCGGCTTTACCTTAGGAGTCGGCATTAAGATAATGCATCGCTACCTCGGGAGGTATCCCCTTCATATCTAATGATGAAAAAGCAAATACATCAACATTTTCTCTTATCAAACGTATTACATCTTCGGCGACCCAATGCTCCATCTCCGAGTCCCAATTACGGTAGTAAACCCGCTTTATTGGGGAATATCTTCACCGACATCGGCTCCTCCTCGGCATAAATCTTAGAAGGCCCTTCTTCTTCTTTATGGAGGACTTTACATTTCTTCTATTCGGGATTAGGTCCTCTGCACTGTTAAGTCTGGTTGAAGTACGTCTTGTCGGCCATCTTGACAGAGTCCACATAGCATCTTCGAGACCAGGCTGGTCCCCTTTCACTTCTCCTACTTCATCTTCTACCGAACTTCATCTTCATGTGATAGGCGGATACTATCGCACGGAAGGTATTCAAGATTGGTCTTCCAAATATCACATTGTAAGAGGACGGCACATCCATGATCAAGAACGTCCCCATCATGACTTTCCTTCGAGAAGGGGTTTCTAGACCTACTTGTAACATCACTGTCCTAGCGGTTGAATAGCTCCTCCGGTGAACCCATATAGATCCATATCAACCGACTCTAGCTTCACATTCAGGTTCATCCTCTTCAAACAGTCCGAAACATAATGTCCGCCGAACTCCCCTGTATCCACAAAAATACAAGCTATATCATATCCAGCAATATCAGTAGTAATTACCAATGCATTACTATGAGGTCCCCGAGTCTCTCCACCATCCTCGAGGCCCGAATCGATGCGTAGGGTGGACATCACTTGCCCTATCTCTCTAGGCTCAAACCTTTGTCCAACATGTAAGGCACGAATCGCAGCCTTTCGCGCCCTAAATGAATCTCCTTCAGCAGACCTCCCATTATCATTTGAATCGTCCCTCTTTTGGGTGGTGGTTGTCCTTCTCGATGATCCTGTGAACCCGGTGCTTGTCTTCCACCTTCTCCTCGACTCCTTCCTTTTGAACCTTTGTGGGCCCTGTCGATCCCTATATGAATCCCTTTAGGTGTCCAAAGATGTATCAACCTTTCGATCTCATCCTTCAAGTGAAAATATTGGTTAATATCATGTCCATACTCGTTATGAAGACGACAAAACCTGTCCTCCTTGGGCTTTATAGGTCCCCTTGATCTCGACCGGGGGAACTTCATTTCTGATGGTCTCGCCGCTACGTCCAGACCTCTGCAGCTCTATTTTTAATGGAGTATATTTTTCAAACCTCGTTCCGGATCGTGCACGTATTGGTGCAGCTGTTAGAGTTGTGCCTTTAGTCTACGTCCACTTCTTTTTGGTTTTCCTATCAATGGCTTGACCTCGTTCCTCTTGGCCTTCCTCACCTCTTCAAAAGTCACATATTTCTCGGCTCTTCGTAGAAGCTCATCGAATGTATCAACGGGTTTCTTTGCCAAAGAAGAGAATAGATCCCCATCATGTAAACCATTAGTCAAGGCATTGATTTTTACCTCTGCCGATGTTGAGGGTACCTCCAAGGCAGCTTGATTGAACCTTTTCGTGAAGGCCTCGCAAGCTCTCCTTTTCCCCTTGCTGCATGTTAAATAACGTCGGCATCATCACAGGTTGCCTTCGTTCACTAGCAAATTGATGTAGAAACAGGTTGCTGAATTCATCGAGCGAGCCGATAGTGTTAGGCCCCAATTGACTAAACCATCATTGAGCGGCCTTAGCCAACGTGGTAAGGAAGGCCCGCACATGACTCCTTCACTATAGCGATGCAAGAGAGCCGAATTCTCGAACCGTACCAAATGTTCATAAGGATCTCAAGTCCCGTCATACTCATAATTCAAGGGTTTGAAGTTAGGGATGCTCATCCTACAAAATCTCATTAGAAAATTGTGAACCCGACACAGGTCGAGAATCACTAACCGGAGTATTCATTTGTTTCCTCATCTTGTCAATCTGCTTCTAGAGAGCCGAGATTTGGCCTCCTGTGTTTCCGTGATGAGAGTCACCTTCCACTACTTCTCCAAAGCATTCCTTCTCTCTCGCGGGATGCTCCGCGATATCTCTATCTCTGTCTCTTTCGGTGGCTGCCCCGAAATCACCTCATCCTCATCTGCAGGCTTCGAGCCCTCACTCTGTCTCTTCCGTCGGATCTACGTGCACAGGGACGACACCAAAGACCGATTCTCTATTAACTTCCTTCTTGTTTCCCTCTAGCGGCATTGGGAACTAAATCCCCTCTCTAAGGATAGATTCCAACATAGACTTCATTGTGACATCAATCTGCTCCCCGAGGGTCGTCGGTACCTCGGGGTTACGGGACCACGAGGGACGAAACCCCTATACCAGAATCACCACCGGTACCAGGCCTTCACCTTGCCCGATAAGGGGTGGAGCAGAAGCTCCTCCCGATTTGCACTGGTCCACCTAGAGTCCGATTCGCTCCCGAGGTCACATTCGCCTCCTCCCTTTGTGGATTAGGCATAGGGAGGTCCGTACGAGCCCTCTCGAGCTAGGGCTAACACTCACCGCCGTGCGAGGCGACACCACTTTCCTTCTTACTACCGCTCCGGTAGCGAGGGCGGAAAAGGGACAGCTAGTGATGGCCGCCCTCTTCCCGCACCTTCCTTCTTGGATTTATCTTGTCCTCCAGCCATAGTAACCACAATTATAAAGGAAACTCACGTCTTAGACTCAAGTTTCCCACAGACGGCGCCACTTGATGCGTAATAATATTACGCTAGCAAGAATCGAACCTCGTGCACTGGATTCGTAGAATCACTCCTTGAACACGGATGGTAACCTTGTAATTCGGACCCGTACTCAAGCTCCGAATACCTGCAAAATACGCCGGAGAGGTCCCCACGTAGGGACTCCGACGCTCAAATCGGTGAATGAAAATAATATGTAGGGAGGGCCCTTAATACCCGATGGCGACCTCTCGGAGCTAATATGAGCTAGCCGACTAAGTGATAATAGAGATAGAATAACGTGCTCAAAGTGTGATCAATAGATAAGTGAATTCGTATCTTTTCTCCTATGCTGATCATACATAAATAATATCTGGAAAAGGACGATTATTATCACCCTCCGATGAAGTCTACCTCTCTTCATCGTGCTCCTCCCACGTTTCGTCATTTTCCCACGTCCCATTCTTCCTTTCTCAAAATAACCGTTTCTAGATCCTTCTCGGGACTCTCTATCGACTCTGTTTGACCGAGTCATAACTTACTTATCCGTTTACCCTTATTCTCGCCGGTTTATTGCCAACCGCTAGCACCTTTTTAGGAGAAGATCCTAACCGCTTACCTCATACTCGTTAATCTAGGCCCATATCGGAATTCTTGGCCCTCCTGTATCGTTTCTTCTTTTGGGCCTCTTATTGGGCTCTCGCTAAGTATTCGGCCCTATAACCTCGTATGCGGCTATTCCGCCCATAACATATTTATGTTGTATCAAATATAAAATTTAAAATATTGCCAACATTAGAGTAATTATTTTCGTTTGAAAATTTGGAAGAATCTTTAAATACATTACAATATATTAACATCGAATTTTGAAAAAAAAAAAAGAATTCAATTATTAAGACCATAATAAAAAAACATTAATAATTGATTAACGAATAACAATATATGAATAATATAAATATGGAATATACCAGTCTTCTATTGAAATCTGAAGAATATGAATATCTATTAACAAAAATTTGGAATATATTCATCATCAAACAAAACGTGCATTATAATCATACAAAGAATCAATAATCATTTTACAAATCGTTAAATCCATCTTTTTCCAACTCGATGAATTTGTCTACTTCAACTTCCATCATGAAAGAGTCCGCCGTCTGCCTTAGTAGTCCTCCCCTTCCCCTTTTGTTTTAGCAACTTCTCCTAAGATCTCCAATATAATAAGAAGATTGTCCATATATGAATGGATGAATCTTCATCAATTTCTAAACATCCATCTTTTTCCAAATCGAAGAATCCGTCTTCTTCAAATTTGCAAAATACAACATAAGAATATTGTCAATAGATGATGTTTTATATTTAAGTATTTACATAATATAATAAAGTCGAGAGAGCTATCCGTGAAATGAGATATTTTCGGTGAAAGTTGTAACCATTCGGTTCAACGCGACTCTTTAGTAAAGTTGCATCTTTTGGTGAGTAAAAGTTACAATTCTTTGATGCGACTCTTGTGGTAAAGTTGCAACCTTTCGGTGCAACCATTGAGTAAAATTGCAACCCTTTGATGCAACCATTGAGTATCTATAAATACTCATGGATTATGGAGAATTATATAATTGAAAATTGAGTTTCT
Source organism: Paraleonurus japonicus (assembly GCA_030762865.1). Taxonomy (NCBI): domain Eukaryota; kingdom Viridiplantae; phylum Streptophyta; class Magnoliopsida; order Lamiales; family Lamiaceae; genus Paraleonurus; species Paraleonurus japonicus. Next base: position 28,138,722 of record CM061060.1, read on the forward strand.
CTGAACACTAAAAAGTCGAGTCTCGATTGAGTATTTTATTTTAAGTTTTATTAAACACTTGCAATTTTTACTTTTAAAATTTGTTAGGGTGTAACTATCGAATTTCCGTGAAATAGGTTTTGTATCCTGGAAGGTCAATTCCTTGTGAACCATTTACACCTTAGTGGAAGAAATTAATACCTTTAAAGATAACATCATTTTTCGGTGTGCCTAACTGTCTTTAATTCTATTACCCACGTGTATTATTGTGTTACCCTTAATACTTTTTTAAGTATTATTTATTATTTTTATTAATTTACAATTTTTGAGTTTTATTAAAATTAAATATTTTTCATATCTTGCAAATTTTAACAAATAATATCTTTCAATTTCATTATTTTCTAAAAAGAATTTTTATTTAAAATCAAATCTTGAGTTTCCATGAGATACAAATACCTAATTTTTTTCACTAGAAAATATATTTTCTTACCTATTTTTAAATTCCTAAATCTTTTAAATAAAGTTTTTAAAATCTTTTATTATTTAAATATTGAGCTGGTCTCTTGTGAAATATTTTACCATGCAATATTAGTTAAAAACAGAAAGATTTAAATTCGCGGGTCATCCATACGGATCGGGTCAAGATAAAAAAATCACGCATATTTGAACGAATTAGGCAGAAATCGCGATGACAACCATCAGCGTAAAGACGACGGCGATCGGGACGCGATTTACTGAGAATTCGATGAAAACAACGCAAATCAATGAAGACATCAAATCGAAAAGAAACACGCAGAGATACAAAAGAAAAAACAGAAGATATGGATGATTTTTTGAAAATTGTCAAATAATTGCTACGGATCGATCAAAACAATAACAAAATTTATCAACAAACATCAAATTGAAACCAAGGGGTTTAGCCCACTTGGCCACCGGGCTCCTCACTTAAGTGGGAGACTGGATTCGATTCCCTTTGGGAACGAATTGGAGTGGGAGGTATAAGGAGACTTGGAGTATTTGGAATGGTAAGGAAACTTGGCGAACTAACTTCTAACCACTAACAACTAACATTTACCGATAAAAAAAAAAACAAACATCAAATTGAAGTGTGTTGTTGTATGCGGATCGTCTTTATTACCGATTACATGTTTTTGTAAAAAATAGGAATTAATTTCGCAATCGTTGTTACTCTGTTTCGATTTATTCATATAGTAACACATATTTCTCTATGCGGTAACACATTTGTGTTCATATAGTAAAACATTTTTTTCATATAGTATGACACGACCACCTTTTTGACAGCCCAACTCGAAACACTAATTTCACAAGAAAAGTGGGTTGTGAATAATTTTATAAAAATGACTCGTGCGCACGTGCGACTTTTTTTATAAATGCTTTAACAGAAAGACGATGGACACTTCCAAACATGATAAAAAGGACTCATAACATCATATACAAAACTTTATAAAATACAACTCAAAATACATGCCCACGGTTTGACCCAACAGTCGTCATCTATGTACCACACCACTCAAAACCCCGCAAGAGCTGCACGGCTTGTCCGGTAGAATCACAACCTCACGGATCATCGGATTACCTACAATGCATAAACTATGTGAGATTTATAAATTTGGAAGCGTAAATTATGCATGATGCAATGTAGCATATACACACAAAGAAATTACATGCTCAAAACACCATTTTCATTTGTGCAATAATCATGGAATTCATAAATTCCTTTCACAATAACCTTTGAACTCACAAGTTCGTTTTGCCACAATTGAACTCGGTGGCCCACTCTAGGTAGCATACGCCGATTCTCTCTGGTCGCCTTAACTCCTAGGTCGCCCCTTCCGTTCTCACTTTGAAATCCCCTAATTCATTTCTAATCACTCGCCTAATTCATTTCTACTCTCAACTTACCAATTCAATCACCCTATCCATTTCTATAAAAATTGCGAGAATTCATAAGTTCATTTCACAATAATCATGGAACTCACAGTTCAATTAATAATTATAAGCTGAACTTACGAGTTCATTTCACGATAATCACCGAACTCACATATTTAATCCACATAAAATATAGAGCTCACGAGGCTCTTTCACAATAACCATTAAATATCAATCAAATATCACAACCGACATAATATTCACATATCATCAATTAAACATAAATACTTCACAAATATTATACTTGTTGGTCCCTGAATGTTGAGTTGATGAAAACCTTGAGAAAGCCTTCTAGAACAAAATCTAGAAAGGGGGGTTTGAATAGATTTTGTAAAATTTTTAAATCTTTTCAAAATCAATTCAAAATATCAAATTAACACAATGGAAAATAATTTTATACTCAACTTTTAACAAGATCAAAAGCAATGATGATATTCAGATTTTAGCTAAGATTCTGAAATTTATTTTTGAATAACAAATTGTAACTTGAATGTAGTAAATTAAAAGAAAGCGATAAAGAACACGAGGATTTTATAGTGGTTCGGATTATAACAATCCTACATCCACTCTCCTTCTCCAAACTTTGAAGAAGGGTCTCCACTAGCCGCTTACTTACTTACAATCTTTTACAAATTACAACTCGATCTTCAAACCTTCAAAGATGCTAATCAACCTTCGAAATCTAACTCTAAGACTAAGAAGTGTATTTGAAGATGTGAAGTGAAGGTTTCTACAAACACTTAGAAAATTATATAAAGAAATCGTGAAAAACTATTACGTGCTTTTTAGAATTTTGTGAAAATCACTTGTTGAAAAACTTGGATGTTACGTGTATTCTCTATATTCAGAATGAAGTGCCTAGACCTATTTATAAATCGAAAAGACAGGTTAGTTTGTTAGTTAGTTCTAACAAACTAAAAGCTATAACAAACTTAATCTTGAAAACCGTTTGCTCTTCGGTGATTTTAATCTCCTCATCTGCGGTGACTTGGTGAAGACTTGCCTTTCTTATTCTACTCGGCTTGTCTTGACCTTGTGCTGAGCTCTTCATACTTGTCCCTGCAGATGACTAGACTCGAGCTTGTCTCCGGATGACTCGTGATTCCTAGTCTTGGTGACTTGAACTATCCTTGTCCTAGTCGATCGGTTTAGTATTGGAACTCGGTCTTCTTTGTTCTTTATTATCGTCTGTCATCTCAAATAATCTTTTAACTCATCAAAACAATCTTGTTCTAACAATTTCCCCCTTTTTGATGAAGTTAAAACCTACAAAAAGAGACACACTCACAGTGAAGTTAGTTTACGGTTAGTCAAGATTATTAGATAGGTATATCGAGCACATTCTTCACATTACAACAGAATCATTCACATTTAAAGCACTTTAAAAAATTTAAGTCTTTTAGACTCTTTTAAAAATACTTAGAAAAAAATTGAGTCTTAAGACTTAGATAAATTTTTAGGAAAAGTTTTTCAAGTCTCGAGAGATAAAATTCTCGAGATGACTTATACTTAGAGAAAATTTTTAAGTTTTTCTTAAAGCGGTAAAGATAACTTTAAGAAAATAAGACAAGTAAAATGAATCAAACAAAGTATATTCATATTGGATTTACAAAAATTACAGATGGAAAGATAATAGAAAAGAAAGGTAAGGAAAAGTAGAATCCTGTTTCTATCAATCTTCCCATTGGTCTTAAATGCAGGATCATCGGCCGAGTTGAATACACGCTTCCTAAGTCTGCAGATCTTCTCCTTGAGCAAGTCCAGATTCAGCCTCTGCCTTCTTCAAAATTCCCTTGACCCGGTCTAGGTCCAGGATCCGTCTGTTTCTTGGCGGGGATGGCATACTCAAAAGGCTGGAGAGATCGGGTTGACGTTGAACTCTACATCGGCTTCTTCCAGCTGATCGATGATAGAATTCCGCATCTACCTTCTCTATCCACTCATGCCAAGCTAAATCGGATCTTCTTTGAGATGCTCCGGCCCTTGAGAATATACCAAGAGTATATCCACATTCCCTCCAGATTTTTCTCTCTCGTACTCACCGCATATTTTCTCGCAAGCCACCTTAGGAGGAGCAGACGTGTTGTGGAATGGTCTCGAATTTCCCAGCCGCTTGATCTCACGATCATCCATTTCCGCCAAGCAGACTCCGTAAGACATTGGAGCCTTTCTTCTTTTTCGCCTCTTCTTCTCTTTCTTGCCAAAATACTCCATCTCTCTCTTGATTCTCTTGATCTGTTCCTCTCGAGAGATTGGAATAATCAGCTTCCCTTTTTCCTTTCCCTTTAGCAAGCACTCAGTAACAAGTTCACTGATCTGGGCTCGTAGATCTGCTACTTCTTTTCCCTTCCCCTTGGCTCCTCCAGATTCGGACTCTTTAAGCCGAGCCAAGAGTTTCTCTGTCCTTTCCTCCTCCTCTAGCCTCCTCTTCTCTTCATCCTCCTTCACGCCTTCTTCCAACCGACTCACCCTCGGTGGAGTGCAACCGAGCTCATCGACTTGATTCGAGCTTCCTCGCCGCTGCCTCCCGAATCAGTGTGTTGGCCTTCATGCCTACATCTTTCCCGGTCTCCTCGACCACAACCGTGAGGGCTTGTCTCTTTTCGCCTTCAGCTTTTTCCCCTTTTTAACCGCAATGCCAAGTTTGTAAGTTTTGCATCCAATGTGTTGCACTTGGCCCCGAAGTCTCGAGTGATCTACCACCTCATTCACCACCAGCTGATTGTATCCTTTAACTTCCTCTTTCAATGCCCTCAGCCATCCTCCATAGATTTTACTTTACCAACAAAGACAGAGTTAGTGACATTTATGATCTTATCGATGCTGTTACCTCTACTTCTCTCATGCCGCTAGCATCGTGTCTGTGTGACAGCCTTCGACCATTCTCCTTGTCCTCCTCTTTCATTTTTCTTCCGAAGGTTGAGTTTATCTTTTTCTCTACAAGACCGAGGATGGAGGAGATGGCGGAGGTGGGGCTTAGGTCATCGTCGTCATCCTCGGATGAGAAATCGGATGAGGAGGGGATAGACTCTTTTTGAGTAGAAGGGAGAGGATAATCGAGTTTGTATGGTTGGGAGGGAAGAGTAGGATATGATTGGAACAAGTGAGGTTTGGACAGTGGGGAGATGGATTTGTTCAGATGGTGGAGGAGATGATGGTTGAATTTGTATGGTGGAGGTGATGATGGGAGATGATTTGAGTAAGATGGGGGTTGACGGTTGAGGTGAGATGTGTTTAGGATCTGTGGGTGAGGTTTGGAGTTGGACTGCTGGGGAGGTAGGCTGTTGAGAGGCTCTGGGTACCACTGGGATACCCCTTCATTGCCGGTTTGACCGGTGGGATTTCAGTGAGTTCGAGGCTCGTAAATGCCAGCACTGGGGCATTTCTTCATTGCCGGTGCGGGGATAATTGAGGAGATGGGGAAAGATTTGTACCTGCCTCTGGAATAGGGGAGAGGGCAGCTTCCTTGGTTGGGAGGGGGAACCTCCACCTGACCAACCTCGCCCGCTATCTCAAGGATCGGGACCTCCTCTCGGTAGCAGGTTGATGGCTCCATCTCGCCGCTCGGAGCCACCAGATTTGGTTGATCCTTCCGAGCTCTGCGTTGCTCGTCTAGGCCGCCTCACCAGAGGAATTTCAGCCTCTTCTTCCTCTTCTTCATCTCGATGCGGCTTTGGTCAAGCAGCAGATGAGCTTTCCCCTTCTTCTTATCCACCGCTTTCACCAGCCTCATTTTCTTTCTCCTCTCAAACGCCCTTGGGACCGCAGCACTGCTTTCAACAAATTCTTCTTGAGGGCGACCTCAGCCGCCGCCACCTCATGTCCCTCTGCTTCGATCTCACTGAGGCACCTCACCGGGTTCACCGCTGGTCTCTCGAGCTTCGCAGCTGCCGCCTCAAGCCTCTCGAACTCGTTGCATCGGACTCATCATCCGAGTCTGGATTTCCTCCAAGCCTATCATCCTTTGTCAGATTCCCTTCGCTTGGAGTACTTTTAGTACCCACTCTCCACCTCTCTATTTAGCCCTTCAATCAAAATGTTGATTTTGTTGAACAGCCGATCATTGTCGAGGTAGGTATCCGGCCTTCTGCAGACGACTTGAAGGTGAGGCGCTTCTTCTCCTCCCTCGGCTTGTGGATCGGCAAGTCCACCGGTTTACTTGTACTCCATCCGTAATGGCTCGCATTACACAGTCTGGGTTTGGTTAACCCATCATGTGAGCTTTGCTCACCCAACACCGCCTTTGTCACCACACATCAACAACCCGTACCTCCTTCTCAATAGATTCTTCTTTAAATCTCTTCTCGCTCCTCCGAGAAACCTTGCCATCATGTCGAATGATTCCTCCCACTCATCCTCCTTGTACGCCAATGGATTAACTCCCTCCATTGACGTATCAAAATCTGGAGATATTCTCCCTAGAATAAATCGAGTTGTCCCATCTACTAAGGTATCAAACCCTTCCCCGGGTATCTACCATTCTTGCCAGAATTCCGCCCCAAGAGATCACTGTTCTATTCTCGGGGAGATTTCATTGAGAGAAAACCCCGATCCGCGATGCTTCAAGAAGACGAAGAACTTCGCGATTAAGGTCTTTGGTTGTTTCAAATCAACATACATTTCGCTTTTAATCGGTTTTGAAATATTCCTCATTCATTTTGAAATGAGAAATATTGGTGGAGATGTATTTGGGTTTATGAGTTTTGGTGGTTTTGGAAGAAGATGCCATTGAAAAATTTTGTGAATTTTGGAAAAGTGTTTGGAAGATATGCGGGTTTTCGAGAGTGAAAACGATTAAGGGAAGAAGAAGATGAATTTATAAGGGGAAGATTGGAAAGAGAAACCGCCATTTTAGAAAATTTGAATTAATCTGAGCCATTTATTCAAAAGTTTTTACTACGCATAAATCAACGGTTAAAAATTAAGATAAACGATTGGGATTTAGCGCGTGTAGTTCACTCGATCTTTGAAATGCATAAAAAGTTACTTTATAGACTATTAATTTGACAGATATAGGTTACTTTATACAGAGAAGTAAGTATCCTGTTGTCACCCTAGGATTACCTTACTTCGAATAAGGGTTTGCAAAGCAGATGATTTGAAAACGAGATGGGTTTGTAAAGTCATCAGATAAAGTAACCCTCTGCTTTTTAAAACACACACTTAGATTTAACTTTTAGCAATCTTAAAAACAAATGACTCGGACTTAATTTTCTAAAATTAGATTTTTTTTTCCATCCAATCAATCCAAAAATATTTTTATGAAGATAAGAATATGGAGTCTATTTTAGGAAACAAAGGTGTCTCGAGTAAAAATATTTGAGAATCGGATGAGGTGAAACAAGATGATATGTGACCTAATCCTGCAAAGACATAGACTCAAGGAAAACCATTAGTAGTTTGAGGTAGATCGGATAGGGTGCGAGATAGTCATCTGCTTTTCGTAAAATTAGCCGACTATTGTGCCCTTGTCTCGATTTACCATATGTCGATAAGTGATTATCATGTCGGATAAGGTCAATATGACTAATCCTTGATTCTTGATTCCTAAAAAGGAAATCAATGATATCACTACTGATTGTCCTTTGACTCGGATCTAGTCCGATAATTCTTTCTAGACATAATAAACTAAAATTGAGAAAGACAAAAGAATAAAAATGCAAAATTAGAGATTTACTAAAGAAGCATCTAATAATCCTAATTCTACAGATAATTCTTTAAACCTTGTCTCTGCCAAAGGTGTTTTGTCAAGATGTTCTGCTCTTTGAAAGTCACCAAGATCTTCTCGAGTCTCGATATCTCCTTTTTCTACATGGTCTCGGATGAAGTGGTGTCGATATCTACATGCTTGCATCTTGTATGAAGGACTGGGTTACGAGTAATAGCTATGGCACTATTACTATCACAAAGATAGGTACATCTTTGGTGATAATATTATAGTCCCTTAGTTGTTGACTTATCCGGATCAGTATGAACAACAACTTCCGGTGCCATATACTCGGCTTCATTGTGGAAGTAGCTACAGCAGGTTTGTTTCTTAGACAACCATGAAATCAGCTTACTTCCAAGAAATTGGCAAGTACCGGATGTAGATTTTCTATCTATCTTACACCCACCAAAATCTGAATCGAGTATCCAGATACTCAAAGTTGTCATCAATTTGGATACCACAATCCAACATTTCTCGTTCCTTTCAAATACTTGAGGATTTTCTTTCTTTGCTTCAAGATGGCTTTTCTTAGGATTAGCTTGAAATCGAGCACGAGACTCCAACCGCAAATGAAATATCAGGTCTACTAGCGATTAAATATAATAAAGAACCAATAAGACCTCGATACTCGGTTTGATTAGTGTCTTCTCCCTTCTTATGCGGATCCATTTGAAAATTTGTCATCATAGGTATCTTAGCTTCTCGCTGGTACCTATTCCATATTTTTCAATAAGATCTTTGTATATTTGGCTTGGTTGATGAATATTCCCTTCTTTGTCTGCTTGACTTGAAGTCCAAGAAAATATGTCATTTCTCCCATCATGGACATTTCAAATCGCTTTTCATAAGACTACTAAATTCTTCACATAAAGATATGTTAGTTGATCCAAAAATTATATCATCAACATAAATTTGAACCAACAAAAGATCACAACCAAACTCTTTTCTAAAGAGAGTTCTATCAATTCTACCTTTAACAAAACCATTTTGAATTAAATATTCGACAAGGTGTCATACCAAGCTCTTGGTGCTTGTTTAAGTCCATATAGAGCTTTCCTTAGTTTATAAACCTTGTCTCCTTTGACAAAGCCAGGGGTTGCTCTACATAAACTTCCTCGGCTAAGATTCCATTTAAGAATGCCGACTTAACATCCATTTGAAAAACTATGAATCTTTTAAAAGTGCATAGGCTAAAAACAATCTTATGGCTTCCAGGGCGAGCTACCGGGTGCAAAGGTTTCATCATAATCAATATCCTCGATTGTGAATAACCTTGAGCAACTAGTCGACCTTATTTCTAACCACAATATTGTTTTCATCCCTTTTGTTTTTAAAGACTCATTTAGTTCCAATGACTTTTTGATGATGAGGCCGTTCAACAAGCTCCCACACATCTTGTCTTTGAAACTGATTTAGTTCTTCTTGCATGGCATTAATCCAGTTGGAATTAGTTAGAGCTTACGTAATTGATTTAGGTTCAAGTAATGACACATAGCAACTGAACATACAATCTTGATTTAGTTGGGTCCTCGTCTGGACACCAGTCTAAATCTCCAATTATCTGCTCACCGGGTGATATGACATTACTTTCTTACCTTTATCTTTTACAGTAGATGGTGTCTTGTCTGAATTATTTATTTCAGATGATTCTATGTTACCTTCTCGATAACTCTACCCGATCGGTGATGTGTTGTTGGTCGCTTTGATCGGTGATGTGTTGTTGGTCGATACGATCGGTTGGTAGATCACCGTTGAGGAAGTTCTTTCGGGTTCCTTTCCTTTGTCTCGATTCTTCCTCTTCATCCGAATCTGATTCTTGATTGTAGAATTTTATGGTTGATCCTTTGATAGTCATCGATTCGGATTATCCGATATCTTTGTGATGTCCCTGTCTTATCAAACTCAAAAGAAGATTCATCAAATACCACATGGGGTGTTTCTTATACACACAAGGTTGTCTTATTAAAAACTATATATGCCTTTGATATAGATGAGTATCCTAAGAATATCCCATCTGCTATCTTGGCATCAAAGGTTTTTAATTGAGATTTCTCATTGTTGTGTATGAAACATTTACAACCAAATATATGAAAATATGAAATTTTGGGAGATCTTCCCTTCCACATTTCATAGGGAGTTTTACACTTATCCTTGACAATCGACTTCTATTTTGAACATAGCAGTTTGTATTCACTTTCGCCCAAAATCTATGAGGAGTGTTGAATTCGTATAACATTGTTCTAGCCGCCTCTCTCAAGGTCCTCGTTTCTTCTCTCAACAACTCCATTTTGTTGTGGAGTCCTTCATGCAGATGTTTCTGAGCTATGTCATTCTTAATGCAGTAGTTAGAAATCAATTTATTTAGAAATTCAGTACCTTTATCACTTCTAATTTTAACAATATTTAATCCCTTTTCATTTTGAATCTTTTTAAGGAATTTTGGGATCTTAGTCATAGTCTCATTCTTTTTGTACAAGAAAATAACCCAAGCAAATCTTGAAAAATCATCAACAATTACTAAGGTGTATTTTCTTCCACTAAAGCCGAGAGGAGTTCTTGGACCAAACAGATCCATATGAAGAAGTTCGAATCCTTTACGAAGAAGGACTACTTATTATTTTAAAAGAAGCTTTGGTCTGTTTTCCTTTTGACAAGAAACATATACATGGTTCTTTGAAAATACTTTATCGGAGTCCTTTAACTAAAGATTTCCTTGCAATTTTTTTAAGAGTTTTGAAGTTTAAGTGACCAAGTAAATGCGTGCCACACCAACTTAAGTTATCGAACTCTTAGCAACAAGACAAGTATCTTTAGGACATGACTTTTGAAGTTGGCAACATAAATGTTACCTTGTCTTACTCCAGCCAATAGAATATTTTCATTTAAACCATCTAATACATAGCATGCATTATGAGTAAATTTGACACAAAACCCTTTGTCACAAAATTGTGAAACAGGATAGTAGGTTGTGCTTCAATCCTTCTACATAGTAAACGTCTTGAACTTGAACATCTCCAATCATTAGTGTTCCTACACCTTTAGTAAGTCCATAGTTGTTATCACCAAACATCACTCTAGGTCCATCAATGGTTTGATAGTTAGAGAGAAGTCGTCTTTCATAGGTCATGTGCTTGGAACAGCCACTATCAATGTACCGGATGACCTCAAGAATGTCTCCTCTATCAACCATCTTCTTATCTTCCTGCAATCACAAATTTATTGCTTAGGTACCCTTTGTATTTTGGGTCCTTTCATGTTAAGTTGACTCTTAGGAATCCAGGATAAAAATATCAATATTTCTTAAAACCATAGATTGAAGCTTGCATCCATATTTATCTACTAAGATAAGACTTTCAAGATCAATCTTATTTAATTGATCTTTTGAAATTGTCTTGAATCTTGGTAAGAATGGATAAGATTTGCTTCTTCCATCAAAGCTATTATACCTAGGATAGATCTTTAATTTAGTCTTAGGTTTAGCCTTAGGAGTTACTTTCCTCGTCTGGTTTTCTTTTCGTAAGTATCGGATGAGGTAATTAATTCCTTTGGTTTCCGAGGGCGAATAAAGTTTCTACCTTAGGTTTAGTTGCTTTAACAAAAACTCTAGGTTTTATTGGATCATTCTTCTTACTCCTATCAAAGCCTAATCCGGTTTTATCACTAGTCTTTTGTGAAGAGTTGAAAATTTTATCTATTGTGGTTTGAGAATTATTCATAAGTCCTAACTTGAGATTTAATTCTCTGTTAGTCCTTTTATAATTCTCATTCTCGGAATAGATATTTGAAAATTTTACTTTTAAAGAACTTCAATTCTGTTCTAACTTATCTGTCTTATCGAATAGTGCAGTGATCATCTCGGTCGACATTCCCCCTTGAATGTACAGTCTAGTTTCTCACTTTCCTTAGTTTGATTGACTTTAGTTAGATCAGAAATTTGATCCTTTAAATTAAGATTTTCAGTCTCTATCTGTTTATAAGCGAGATAGAGCGGTCTCCACATCTTTCAAAAGTTTATCAATAAGATCGGGATCGAGTTTGAGATAAGGTATCACAGTCATTATACGATGATGAATAGTAATGTACCTCTTTAGCCATTAAGCATATGTCATCATCTGACCCAAAATCAGATGAAGATGAGGATGACGATGTCCCACGAGCTTCTTCTTTCTCGGCTAGGAGAGCTCTCTGATCGGCATACCTTCTATCTCTTTTCTTCCTCTTTTCTTCTCTCTCTCTGGGAGTGAGTTGAGGACAATCATAGCTGTAGTGACCAGGTTTGCTGCATGTATAGCATATATCTCCTCTGTCTGTTTTTGGACTACTATCTCCTCGTCGATAGGTGACTTATGACTTCTTGGTGATCCTTCTTTTTATCATTATCTCAGCTCTTTTCATCCCCTGTCGATCTATAGTTCCTTCGACCTAATCTGTCTCTTTTGTTTCTTTTGTACTTCATCTTGATCTTTCATACCTTTTCAACGAAGAGTCATTTCTTCTTTTACGGACAAATCGAGATGCTTTAGAGATCTTTTCAGATTCATCTTGATGAACAAATGCTAGTGTTTTTCCGGATGTAGATGACTACTGCCTCATCTTCTTCATCTTCAATGTGAATGTCATATTCCGGTGCTTTAAGATGAGAGAAAAGAGTGTGATGTGATATTGACAAATTACTGTGTTGCCTTGAGAATATTAGCTTTCTCTCTCCATCTTTTGCTCAAAGATCTGAGTACCTTATTGTTAATTTCCTTCTCGGTGTAAGTCTTACCCAAATCGGCCGCTTTGTTCACAAGATTAGTCGAGTCTCACATCCAATTGATCTATAGTTTCACCATCCTTCATTTTGAACGTGTCAAATGTATGTAGAAACAGTGAAGCTTATTTTCTTTGACTTGTTCATCCTTCACAAATTCCAAAGAAGAGTCTCTCACATTTCTTTGGCGAGTCTTGCATCTTTTAACCTTTTTAATCCAATCCTTACTTAGAGTCTCAATGATCTCGGTTCGTGCTACTTGATCAAGATTATGGACCTTTCTTTCATCATTTGTTAACTCGTAGCTCTTCTTTTCTTATGCAGTCCTGGATTCAGTGACTCGGCTCGATCTTTGGTTCCTCCATGATAAAATTTTATAGGTCCCTCTTCAAGAACATCTTCCATCCTATCATGAATGGCTTTTAGGTGATTCTCCATCCTAAATTTCCAGTAGTCATAATCTTCAATAGAGAATTCAAGAAGATTCCTTGACTTCTTGTTTTTTCCGATGACATGATGAAACAAAGGAACAAAATATTCCACAAACTAATTAGTAGCACTGTTAGTAGTAAAGAAGAAAATGAAGAAAATCAAGATAATTTCAGAATCTTATTCAAGACCTAAAATCAATATCGGAAACGACTTAACACCGCTCACGATACCACTTGTTGGTCCCCGAATGTTGAGTTGATGAAAACCTTGAGAAAGCCTTCTAAAACAAAATCTAGAAAGGGGGTTTGAATAGATTTTGTAAAATTTTTAAATCTTTTCAAAATCAATTCAAAGTATCGATTAACACGAGCGGAAAACAATTTTATACTCAACTTTTAACAAGATCAAAAGCAATGATGATATTCGATTTTAGCTAAGATTCTGAAATTTATTTTTGAATAAAAAATTATAACTTGAAAGAAATTAAAAGAAAGCGATAAAGAACACGAGGATGTTATAGTGGTTCGGATTATAACAATCCTACATCCACTCTCCTTCTCCAAACTTTGAAGAAGGGTCTCCACTAGCCGCTTACTTACTTACAATCTTTTACAAATTACAACTCGATCTTCAAACCTTCAAAGACGCTAATCAACCTTCTCCGAAATTTAACTCTAAGACTAAGAAGTGTATTTGAAGATGTGAAGTGAAGTGTTCTACAAACACTTAGAAAATTCTATAAAGAAATCGTGAAAAACTATTTTGTGCTTTTTAGAATTTTGTGAAAATCACTTGTTGAAAAACTTGGATGTTACGTGTATTCTCTATATTCGTAATGAAGTGCCTAGACCTATTTATAAATCGAAAAGACGGTTAGTTTGTTAGTTAGTTCTAACAAACTAAAACCGCTTAACAAACTTAATCTTGAAAACCGCTTGCTCTTGGTGATTTTAATCTCCTCATCTGCGGTGACTTGGTGAAGACTTGCCTTTCTTATTCTACTCGGCTTGTCTTGACCTTATGCAGGCTATTCATACTTGTCTCCTGCAGATGACTAGACTCGAGCTTGTCTCCAAATGACTCGTGATTCCTAGTCTTGGTGACTTGAACTATCCTTGTCCTAGTCACGATCGACTTAGTATTGGAACTCGGTCTTCACTGTTCTTTATTATAAATGCCTTTCATACGAAATAATCTTTTAACTCATCAAAACAATCTTGTTCTAACAATATTTATGTATTGTAGGTGCAAATGAATTTTTACTTACATCAAGTCCGCTAAACGTTGATAAATCAAATCCTAAACCCTTTTTATCGTCTTTCACTATCAAATAAGAACAATTATTAATGATTTGAGTATAATATTTTGCTCTACTCATCACGAGCTTCAAAACGGTATAAAATTTATCGATTGACGGAATTGAATACTTACCAAAATGCTTCAAAATCTCGCACGATACAAACCTCTCTCTCTCTCTCTCTCTCTCTCTCTCTCTCTCTCTCTCTCTCTCTCTCTCTCTCTCTCTCTCTCTCTCTCTCTCTCTCTCTCTCTCTCTCTCTCTCTCTCTCTCTCTCTCTCTCTCTCTCTCTCTCTCTCTCTCTCTCTCTCTCTCTCTCTCTCTCTCTCTCTCTCTCTCTCTCTCTCTCTCTCTCTCTCTCTCTCTCTCTCTCTCTCTCTCTCTCTCTCTCTCTCTCTCTCTCTCTCTCTCTGGGGAAAGGGAAAGAAAGAAAGAAAATGGTATATATCACCGCCTTACTCGTTTCTTTAAAGGTAAGTTTTCTTTTTTTTTTTTAATTTTCATTTTATCTTTTCTTTTATTCTAGTTATTATCTATTATTTTCCTCTTCTTTATCCAAACATAGTACATATACTTATGTATACATTCACGCACTAACTTATATATATATTTACCCATATGTCATATATATATAATCATATCTTATAATAAGTTTATTTAAATATGCTATAATATTGTTAAATTAAAAGATTCGTTTAATTTAATTAAAACCTAAATAATAAAACCCAAATTATAAATTGCATTAATATTCAACCACCATTATAACCCAATTCACTTATAAATTAATTTTCTCACTACTAAACATATAAATGCGTATTTAATTAATTTACTATTTAAAAGCACAATAAAATAATGCAGATAAAATGATTTAAAGTAGCACATAATTAATTAAAAATGCACTCAATGCATGAAATATATTGATCAATTAGTAATGAGAAACTCGGGTAGCACAATTATAATTAATTTCACGTTAACACTATAGGTAGTAACAATTGAGTAGTACAAAAAGAATTAAATAAAATCTTATAATAAAGTTAATTACTATCTCACCACTAAATGAGTAAAAACATATATTTAATACAATATTTAAAACACGATAAAATAGTATCGGATTACAAGTAGCACACAAATAAATAATTGTATGAAGTATATTGACTTATGAGTAGTTGATACTTAATTTATTTATATTACTTTAGAATAATTAACAATTTAGGTAGAAATTTATGACTACTAATTCAATAAAGTATCATATGTTTAAAACTTAAAGAGTAAAATGAAAAGAATTATAAATAAATAACATGTCACTCATATAAGTTAATAAAAATGGGTAAAGTTTATTGGTAAATATCTAATGAGAGATACGGATATCACATCCTTCCTCTCCTTATAAAAATTTCGTCCTCGAAATTTAGTGTGATACAAAACTTTATCCTCCTCTCTCGATAAAGAAATTGTCCTTTTATCTTAATTACCTGAATGACAATTTAATTTTTATGTTTACATGTTTTAACCTTTAGAGATTTATATCATACTAATATAATTTATTTATAACTTCTAAAGAGAAATTTATTTACTTTTACACAAAAGAGTATCCCAACGGAGTAAGGATTAGATAATTATCTCGAAAACTCACTCAACATTTGACCAGTTATTGCAATACTTAACAATTTATATGTCCATTCCACAAGAATAAATGAAACCAATATACGGTGACAATTAACATCATCATGCCAACACCGAAATTTCTTATCAAGTCGAATTATATATTCCTATGATGTATCGTCCTCGTCTACATCTCTACAGTTCATTTATGCACATTATTTATTTTTATATGGTCTTCATGTGACCTTAAACTATTTCTTTCATATATTTCATTTTCTAAGCTACCAAGTATTTCCGTTACGTAACATGTCTCTTATGTAACATATGAATTAAATAGTCTAGAAAATTTAATTTTAATGTGCCTATGCATTTCATTGTCAATAATATATATTCCCTTCTTCAATATTTTATGAAAACACATTTTTAGCAATCTTGCTACATCTTCTCTCTTCATATAATGCATGACAGACAAAGCATAATTCACTTTTGTAACTAATGATGTGAGCTAATAAGATATCATATTGAAATAACAAACAAGATCATGATATGGATAATCGTATACCAAAGCAAATAGCGTTCTTTAGATAATACAAGTATTTGCAAAAGGATAAAGATCATGGGACACGTAAATTTCAAGTGACCTATAAATATTTTATGCTTGAACACAAGTCATATATTATTACAATAAATTAGAATTTTTGTTCCCTTATAAAAGAAACAAAACCCAAAAGAATTATTCCTACATAAAACTTTTCTCATTTTAGTAAGGCCTGTCGTGTAGATTGTGCTCTAAAACAATTCAAAAAGTTCATTTTCTATTTTTATTTAAGCACTTTTAGAAATGGTGATCAACTTGTTCATAGTATTTATTCATCATACCCTTATTTCTATATTAATTATTTTCATTTCGGGACTTTAAATATATAATTGCTCATCTATATTGGCTTATCCTTTGAGATTGTTCTAGGTATGCCCTCAAGATGACATCTAATTATAATGGTGTAAGACAATTATCTCAAGATTGAATATGTCTACATCTCGGGAGTTTATTTAGTTGTTATTCTCATATGTCCTACTCTAAACTCTTTGATAGATTCTAGAGGAGCAGATGTGATGTAATGACTTGTGTTGCCTCTTCATTTACATACTTGTCGATATATATAAAAATGAATAATGTAATGACACATGTAAAATTAAATCAAATGGCAACAACAAATTTTACTTTTAGATCATATAAATATTTTCAATATAGGTCATTTATGAGATAATAACACAATAAGATAGCAAATATATAGAATAACATAAACTTAAAAGCGATCGATTCTAAATAATCACAAATGAATCACAAGCTGTTTTAACGCAATAAAGTAAAATAAATAAAAAAATTCATATTTACTTACTTTAATTCAATCATATTCTTTCTTTTCAAGTCATCATGTAATTCGTTTACGTAGCACTAGTCTTTGTATCACTAAGGTGTTACCACAAATTAACTCTATCTATCACGTAACATATGCATGTGAAATAACTCATCTAGCGCAAACCTAAACTCCCAAAACCATAACTACCACACATACGTATCGCGCCGATACACATGCACGACCACACACGCTCACGAGCACACGCCGCAGTCAGCTCGGGCCAACGGCGATCAAACAATAGCATCTTAGCCATAGTAACATTATGCGGGAGTAATATAATTGGAGTTATTCTATAATATTTCTTATTTATTCTATTCAATCGAACAAAGTCATATATATAGTTCTCTATCTTTATTAATCTCCAATTTCATCATATGATCATTATTTCTCTTTTCTATTACGGATGAAAAATAAGATATTTCAGTGACTTGTCAATACTAAATGTGTTATGAACGAAAGTAGAGTTTCTTCTAATAGTCAGCATAACTTTCTAAGATATCTCTATAATCCATAAGACATTCGAAATTACATAATCTAAAGATAAGTAATCATTTCATTATCCATTTTTTTTTCATGTATTGGTTTTATACCATTAAATTCTAATGTTACTAAATATTATCCCGTCCGAGAGTAAACTAAATAACATCATTGCTTTTATTTTGGTAGGGAAATTGATGTGGTGGCATCCCTTGAGGGAAAGGGCCAACTTGAGCATTGAAAGGCAAATTGTGTCCATTACCTCCTCCATTCTCTTGCATTCTCCCTCTCTCCATTTCCATTAACCTCCTCAACATGAGGTTCACCAACAACTCTCTCTTCATGCATCAACTCTTCACCTTCCATCATTTCTCGTCTCCTTCTCCCACGATTTCTTCGAATTGTAGCTTCAATTTCAGATTGAGTGGCAAAGGTGGTATACCACTACATCTTGTAAACATGCACCTACAAACCACCAATCCAAGTATCAAATTCCAACAAAAGCAAAGAACAAAACAAATATACAAAAACAAAAACAAGTAGCCACCCCAAACAATTCCTAAGTCTCACTTTAGGCGCAAAAACTAATTCCCGACAACGGCGCCATTTTAATTGCGGTAATTGGGCAAGCGATTTTAAGACAACCAAGTATATCGAACCCAATGGAAAAAGTATGCAATGAGGCCCTAGGAATACAAGCTCTCGATGACTATTATTGCAATTCGGTTTCGGATTAAAAACACAATACAAATGCTCAAATTAAAAACAAACAACTAATCAAGCAAATTATCAAACACTTGGTATGCTAAAACAAGTAGCTAAAATCAATGGGGGATTGGGGTGCTAGGGATAATATCCATCAAGGAATCAATGATCAACAAGCTATGATTGAATCAAATTGCAAATCAACTAAGATAGAAAGCATAAAACCATCATGCAATTAAGCTTCCATTAATCACACAATACATAATGTGAGTATCCTTAGTGCAACTAATCTCTCAATTAAGAAGCACCCAATTCATACAATCATACACAATATAACCCGATTAATCCCGGATCACGTTAGCTCAACTCGCCTATTGCTAGGGTGATCAAACATTAATCTAAAGAGATAAAAATGCATGCAGACAATTTGAATCACAATTAGGGAACAAACTATCTCAATTGATCAACAATCATCAATAATCATAGCATAAGACAATCAAATCATCCTCAATTTCAATCATCCCAAGCACAAGAGTATTAGCCCATGGTGCAAAGTGCAAAACCCATGGGTATAAATCTAATTGGACAATTAAAAATCTAATTACAACAATCAATGAATTTAAAGGAATAAAGTGGAAGAACATCACCAATTGGATTAAAAATGATCAATAATAGAAATGCTTCAATCTTCAATGTATCTTCAAATGTGTTCTTCTCTTCAATTGAATTACAACTTGGAAATGAAAAACTAATGGATCAAATGCTAATCTAAGGTTCAAATGATTAAAATCTATCTAAATCTAACAATCTAATCAATCTACAATGAGAATTAAGCTATGGAATGAGAAATTCACCCTAAAAACTGTAAAATAACCGCTCTAATGAAGGTTATGGAGAGTATGCTCTGTTTTCCGCTCAAATGAGCTTAAATCCAAAATTTTCTTATTTCGGCATCCCTCGAGTCGAGGCTTCTTAAGTCGCTAATGCGCTTCTTCAAATTATCTCCAGCTCGACTCGAGGCTCACCCTCGAATCTTGCTTGCTTCAAAATTTAGAATTCCATCACTTTGCCGGCAACCTCGGGTCGAGGTCTCGGCCCTCGACCGGAGGTCGACACAGGAATTTTCTCAACCCGAACTCCACCTCTCGACCCCGTTTCGCCCGTCTCGATCGTCTCTTCACCCTATGAATGCCGGTACTCTCAATTTGGCCAAATTCCACCGATTTACTTGAAAACGGAACAAAAACATCAAAATTCTCACAGTAATACTTTTATGGCAAAGTAGTGATGCTCTACACATTTAGGCACAAAATCTAACACTTTTGATCACTTTTTGCACTAATGCTCTACACATTTAGGCACAAAATCTAACACTTTTGATCACTTTTGCACTAAAATACCCCTAAAATTATGCATCAATTCACTCCAATCAACCATATCAATATATATATATATATATATATATATATATATAATAACAAAACTTACTGCGAAGTTAATTATTAAGGCGGTGGAGGAGGATATGCATACCATATCAATAATCAATTAGAAGCTTAAAGAAGAAAGGGCCGAGAAATAGAGAGAGTGCGACGCGAGAGAGAGTGAGAGGGAGAGAGAAAGGGAGAGAGAGTTGTGCATGCGAGATTCTCAAGTATTTTGGTAAGTATTCGATTTCCATCAATCGACAAATTTTATACCGTTTTAAAGCTTTTTGATGAGTAGAAAAAAATCCTACCCTCAAATTATTAATAATTGTTCTTATGTGATAGTAAAAAATGATAAAAAGGGTTTACGGATTTAATTTATATCAACGTTTTGCAGACTTGAGGTAAGTAAAAATTCATTTGCACCTACAATGCATAAATATAATATTTTGTGAAGTATTAATGCTTAATTGATGATAGGTGAATATTACGTTAATTGTGATATCTGATTGATATTCAATAGTTATTGTGAAAGTGTCTGTGAGCTCAATATTTTATGTGGATTAAATATGTGAGTTCGGTGATTATCGTGAAATGAACTTTGTGAGTTCGGTTATAATTATGAATTGAACTCGTGAGTTTCATGATTATTGTGAAATGAACTTATGAGTTCTGCAATTTTTATAAAAATGGATAGGGTGATTGAATTGGTGAGTTGTGAGTAGAAATAAATTAGGCGAGTGATTAGAAATGAATTAGGTTATTTCAAAAAGAGTATTCATATCGGCCACGTGATGGCTTTTATATTGAGCGTACGGACATATATCGATAATTCAGGACTCCTAGCAAATGAGTAGAAATAAATTAAGTGGGTGATTAGAAATGAATTAGGCGAGAGCGATTAGAAATGAATTAGGCAAGCGATTAGAAATGAATTAGGGGATTTCAAAGTGAGAACGGAATGGGCGACCTAGGAGTTAAGGCGACCGGAGAGAATCGATGTATGCCACCTAGAGTAGGCAACGTCGTGTATGATAATGTTTGAGAACGGAATGGGCGTCCTAGGAGTTAAGGCGACTAGAAAAAATCTGGCGTATGTGGGCCACCGAGTTCAATTGTTGCAGAATGAACAGTGAGTTCAAAGGTCATCGTGAAATAAATTTGTAAATTATATGATTATTGCGTAAATGGAAATGGTGTTTTCGGCATGTAATTCTCTTGTGTGTATATGCTGGATTGCATCATGCATATCATGCATTAACATGAAAATATGTTATCAAATGGTGTGATAGACCACGCGATTATGCACCGAGGACGGCAGGGCGACCTAGGAGTTAAGGCGACCAGGCTGATCTGGCGTATACTACCTAGAGTAGGCCACCGTCACATGTGCTATGGTGTTGTCACACATTTATTGATTTCTGAGAGGGGACTTACGAACGGACGGGGTCGGAGTTTGGTGATGGACCTCGCTAGGCCGTTAGAGGGTGGGATCCTCAACGGTATGGGTCGGCGTGGAGGGATAAGTTCTTGGTGGTCATGAGGTGCGCGATGGGGGGACCCTTGGTGGCCAAAGAGGATGGGCCTCACGTCGAGGTCATACATATAGTGGCCTAAATTGATGATTTTAAAGAGAGTGCTTTGTGCATTGGGAGATTTTCGAACTAAACATCACATCATGCATAATTTCTACTTACCGAGATTTATAAATCTCACATAATTTATGCATTGTCGGTAATCGATGATTTGTGACGTTGTGGTTCTACTTTGGACAAGTTGTGCAGCTCTGCGAGGTTTTGAGTGGTGTGTACATAGATGACGCACTGTTGGGTCAAAGCGTGGGCTTGTATTTTGAGTTGTATTTTATAAAATTTTGTATATGATATTATGAGTTCTTTTTGTCATGTTTGGAAGCGTTCATTGTCTTTCTGTTAAAGCATTTGAAAAAAGTCGCACGTGCGCATGAGTCATTTCTTGTAAAATTATTCACAACTCACTTTTCATGTTAAATTAGTATTTATAGTTGGGTTGTCAAAAGGTGGTCGTGTCGAGTGGTATCACAGACGGTTTGGGTCCTCAGTAGGCTCGTGTACACGAACTCTAAACTTGGGAGTCCAAATATACCAAGAAGTTGTATGTTATGTGAAGCGATGCATATTCTCATTTTATGAATCAAATGATGTTTAAATTCTCATGTATTATTTTGTTGTTAGCATAACAATGTTATTGTTATATTAAATGAATGACGTGGATATGAGACACTAGTGTTTGTAGCACTCATGGTTTTAGGTAATAAATGCAATGATGTTGTTTAGTTTACTCTCGACGGGATAGTACTTAGCATTAACATTGAAATTTAATGGTATAGAACCAATACATGGGAAAAAAATGCATAATGAAATGATTACTAATTTTTAGATTTTGTAATTTCGAATGTCTTATGGATTATAGATCTTAGAAACTTGTCTGGACTATTAGAAGAAGCTCTACTTTCGTTCATAACACATTTAGTATTGACAAGTCACTAAAATATCTTATTTGCATCCGTAATAGAAAAGATAAATAATGATCATGTGATAAAATATTTGGAGGTTAATAAAGATAGAGAACTATATATATGACTTTGTTAGAATGAACAATACATAAGAAATATTATAGAATGACTCCAATTATCTTACTTCGCATAATGTTACTATGGCTAAGATGCTATTGTTTGATCGCTGCCGCTAAGCCGTGACTGCGGCAGCGTGTGGTCGTGCATGTGTATTGGTGCACGAGTGCGTGTGTGGTAGTTATGATTTTGGGAGTTTAGGTTTGCGTTAGATGAGTTATTTCACATGCATATGTTACGTGATAGGTAGAGTTAATTTGCGATAACACCATAGTGATACAAAGACTAGTGCTACTGAAGTGAATTATGTGATGACCTGAAAAGAAAGAATATGGTTGAATTAAAGTAAGTAAATATGAATTTTTATTTATTCTACTTTTCTACATTAAAATAATTGTGATTCGCTTTTTATTATTTAGAATCGATCGCTTTAAGTTTATGATATTCTATATATTTGCTATCTTATTGTGTTATTATCTTATAAATGACTTACATTGAAAATATTTATATGATCTAAAGTAAAATTTGGTGTTGCCATTTGGTTTAATTTTATATGTATCATTACATTATTCATTTTTATACATATCGATAAGTATGTAAATGAAGAGGCAACACAGGGTATTACATCACATTTTCTCCTCTAGAATCTATCAAAGAGTTTAGAGTAAGACATATGAGGATAACAACTAAACAAACTCAGTAGATGTAGACATATTCAATCTTGAGATAATTGTCTTACAGATTACAATTAGACGTCATCCTGTAGGGCATACCTAGAACAATCTCAAAGAATAAGCCAATACGGATGAGCAATTATATATTTAAAGTCCTGAAATGAAATTAATGAATGTAGAAATAAGGGTATGATGAATAAATATTAAGAACAAGTTTGTCATTATTTCTAAAAGTGCTTAAATAAAAATAGGAAATGAACTTTTTAAATTGTTTTAGAGCACAATCCACATGGCAGACCCTACTAAAATGAGCACAATTTTGTGTAGGAAAAAAACTCTTCTCGGGTTCTATTTCTTTTATAAGGGAACTAAACTTCTAATTTATTGTCATAATATATGATCTCGTGTTCTAGTTATATTCCAACAAAAACATAAAATATTTATAGGTCACTTGAAATTTTTGTGTCCATGATCTTTGTTCTTCTTGCAAATTTTTGTATTATCTAAAGAATGTTATTATGCGGTATACGATTTTCCGTATCATGATCTTGTTTGTTATTTCAATATGATATCTTCTTAGCTCACATCATTAGTTACAAAAGTGAATTATGCTTCGTCTGTCATGCATTATATAAAGAAAGAAGATATATCAAGATTGCTAAAAATGTGTTTTGATAAAATATTAGAGAAGGGAATATATGTTACCGACAATGAAATGCGTAGGCACATCCAAAATTAAATTTTTTAGATTATTCAAACTCATACGGTACATAAGAGACATGTTCTGTAACGAGAATATTGGGTAGCTTAAAAAATATGAGAGAAATAGTTTAAGGTCACATGAAGATCATATAAAAATAAATGATGTGCATAAATGAACTGTAGAGGTATAGACGAGGACGATACATCATAGGAATATATAATTCGACTTGATAAGAAATTTAAATGTTGGTTTGCATGGTGATGTTGTCATTGTATATTGGTTTTATTAATTCTTGTGGAATGGACAAATAAATTATTAAGTATTGCACACTTTGGTCTAATGTGGAGTGAGTTCTTAGAGATAATTATCAAATCCTTATTCCATTTTGATATTTTTTGTGTAGAAGTAAATAAATTTATCTCTAGAAGTTATAAATAAATTATATTGGCATGATATAAATCTCTAAAGTTTAAAACATGTAAACATAAAAATTAAATAGTCATTCGGGTAATTAAAATAAAAGGGCTATTCCTTTATCGGATAGACAAGAATAAGATTTTGTATCATACTAAATTTCGAGGATGAAATTTTTATAAGGAGGGAAGGATGTGATATCCGAATCTCTTTTTAGTTATTTACCAATAAATTTTATTCATTTTTATTAACTTATATGAGTGACACGTTATTTATTTATAATTCTTTTCATTTTACTCCTTAAGTTTTAAATATATGATATTTTATTGAAGTAGTAGTCATAAACTTCTACCCAAATTGTTGAGCCTAAAGTAATAAACAAATTGAGTATCAACTAGTCATGAGTTAACATACTCTATATATTTTGTGCATTACAAATTATTTATTTGTGTGCTACTTGTAATCTCGTAATATTTTATCTTATTTTAAATATTGTATTAAATATATATTTTTACCTACTTAGTGGTGAGACAATAATTAACTATATTATAAGATTGTATTTAATCCTTTTTGTACTACTCAATTGTTACTACCTCTACCGCTAACGTGAAAATTAATTATAATTGTGATACCCGAGCTTCGACTACTCATTAACTAATATATTTCATGCATTGAGTGCATTTTTAATTAATTAAGTGCTACTTGTGATTTTGAGTTATTTTATCTTGCATTATTTTATTGTGCTTTTAAATAGTGAATTAATTACATATGCCTTTATATGTTTAGTGGTGAAAAATCAATTTATAAGTGATTGAGATTTTAATAATGTTTGAGTACAAATGCAATTTATGTGATTATTGATAGTATAATTAAATGTAGATTATTTTGTGTTATTAGTATTAATTAAAATAGAGGATGTATAAATAAATAGGTGAAATTATAGAAATAACTAATAATAATAATAATATATATATATGTATATAGTATATCAGAATATTTAGATAAGGAAAAGGAAATATATATATATATATATATATAACAAAACTTACCTGCAAGTTAATTATTAAGGCGGTGAAGGAGGATATGCATACCATATCAATAATCAATTAGAAGCTTGAAGAAGAAAGGGCCGAGAAATAGAGGAGAGAAATAGAGAGAGGGAGAGAGAGGGAGAGAGAGAGAGAAAGGGAGAGAGAGTTGTGCGTGCGAGATTCTCAAGTATTTTGGTAAGTATTCGATTTTCGTCAATTGATAAATTTTATACCGTTTTGAAGCTCTTGATGAGTAGAGCAAAACCCTACCCTCAAATTATTAATAAGCTGTTCTTATTTGATAGTGAAAAGCGATAAAAAGGGTTTATGGATTTGATTTATATCAACGTTTTGCGGACTTGAGGTAAGTAGAAATTCATTTGCACCTACAATGCATAAATATAATATTTTGTAAAGTATTAATGCTTAATTGAAGATAGGTGAATATTACGTTAATTGTGATAACTGATTGATATTCAATGGTTATTGTGAAAGAGCATGTGAGCTCAATATTTTATGTGGATTAAATATGTGAGTTCGGTGATTATCTTGAAATGAACTTGTGAGTTCGAGTTATAATTATGAATTGAACTTGTGAGTTCCATGATTATTGTGAAATGAACTAATGAGTTACGCAATTTTTATAAAAATGGATAGGGTGATTGAATTGGTGAGTTGTGAGTGGAAATGAATTAGGCGAGTGGTTAGAAATGAATTAGGTGATTTCAAAGAGAGTATTCATATCGGCCACGTGATGGCTTTTATATTGAGTGTCTGTTGACATATATCGATAAGTTTGGGACTCCCGGCAAATGAGTAGAAATGAAATAGGCAAAAATGAATTAAATGGGTGATTAGAAATGAATTAGGCGAGGCGATTAGAAATGAATTAGCGAGAGCGATTAGAAATGGATTAGACACGCGATTAGAAATGGATTAGACACGCGATTAGAAATAAATTAGGGGATTTCAAAGTGAGAACGGAAGGGGCGACCTAGGAGTTAAGGCGACTCAGGAGAGAATCTGGTGTATGCTACCTAGAGTAGGCAACCGTCGTGTATGATAATGTTTGAGAACGGAAGGGGCGACCTAGGAGTTAAGGCAACCAGAGAAAATCGGCGTATGCTACCTAGAGTGGGCCACCGAGTTCAATTATTACTGAGAATGAACTGTGAGTTCAAAGGTCATCGTGAAATGAATTTGTAAATTATATTATTATTGCGAAATAGAAATGGTGTTTTGAGCATGTAATTCTCTTTGTGTGTATATGCTTTTGCATTGCATCATGCATATCATGCATTAACATGAAAATGTTTTATCAAATGGTGTGATTGACCACCGATTATGCATCGAGGACGGCGGGAGCGACCTAGGAGTTAAGGCGACCGGCCGATCTGGCGTATGCTACCTAGAGTAGGCCACCGTCTCATGTGCTATGGTGTTGTCGCACATTTATTGATTTTACAGAGGGGACTTACGAGCGGACGGGAGGTAAGGTTTGTTAATGGACCTCGCTAGACCGTTAGAGGTGGGATCCTCAACGGTATGGGTCGGCGTGGAGGGATAACTTCTTGGTAGTCATGAGGGCGCGATGGGCCACAAGAGGATGGGCCTCACGTCGAGGTCATACATATAGTGGCCACTTAAATATAATTGAATTGAGCTTAGTGCTCGTGTGCCGGTGCATAGTAGTGAGTTAGGGGCCCTAACGAGTGTTTCATAAATAAATTGATGATTTTAAAGAGAGTGCTTTGTGCATTGGGAGATTTTCGAACTAAACATCACATCATACATAATTTCTACTTACTGAGATTTATAAATCTCACATAATTTATGCATTGTCGGTAATCGATGATTTGTGACGTTGTGGTTCTCTTGGACAAGCTATGCGGCTCCATGCAGGTTTTGAGTAGTGTGTACATAGATGACGACCCGTTAGGTCAAACCGTGAGCTTGTATTTTGAGTTGTATTCACTACAAGAAAAATGCTGAAAGACATCGGTTTTTAACCGATGTCTATCCGAGGAAAAAAAAGACGTTGTGGTAGCCAATGTTGTAGTAAGTGGCGCCGAAAGACAACGGTTGAAAACCGTTGTCTTTCCTCTTCTTTACAACGTTTATAGGCGTTGTCTTTACTTAAAAAAGCTGTTGTAGTAAGCAACAAAATTATCTAATTTAGCTGATAGACAACGGTTGATAACCGTTGTCTTTTCATATAATATACAACATTTTATTACCGTTGTCTTTACCTAAAAAACCGTTGTGTATTTCAACAAAACAACGATAGACAACGATTGAGAACTATTGTCTTTATAAAGAATATACAACGGTTTATAACAGATTGTCTTTACCCAAAATCGTTGTTTATTCCAACAAAGCGTTGATAGACAACAGTTGAGAATAGTTGTCTTTCTACAAAATATACAACGGTTTATGACCGTTGTCTTTGCCAAAAACCGTTGTTTATTCCCAACAAAATCTTTGATAGACAACGGTTTAGAACCGTTGTCTTTGTACGAGAATATACAACGGTTTATAACCGTTGTATTTACCCAAAAATTGTTGTTTATTCCCAACAAAACGCTGATAGACAACGATTTAGAACCGTTGTTATTTCTATTTTATTACAATATTTTTTACCCGTTGTCTTTTTGTTAAATAAGTGTTGTGTTAACTTCATTATAGACAATAATTTTGGAACGTTGTCTTTCTAAATTTTTTATTAATTTCCTAATAAAACTCATTATTAATTATATCAATAGCAAAATAAAATTCAAAATAAATCCATAAACATTTAACTATCAATTCACAACAAAATGAAGTTTACAAAAATATTATTCTCATTCAACTACAACCAACAATAATTTCATAAAGTTCTCAATATCACCAACAAATCATTTACAATAATTTTTGAATACCATCAACAATCATTGACAAAAAGGTTTGTCTACTATTTACTAACATCCATGCAAAATATAGACAAACTAGCTCCTTCCACCAACATTTGTGCACCATCTCTCTCAACACTATATTAAAAAGAAAAAGCATAAGTAACAAATAAAATCACACATGTATAGTCAAAATGGAAAAATAATTAGAAAAATAAGTAAACAAACCTCGATCTATTCATACATATGTTCCAGAATGCATTCAACTCATTCGGTCCTCATTTGATTGATTTCGTCTACGAGTAAGTGTTTTTCTTAAATTATGAAATATAAATGAATTATGAATCAATATAAATAAAAAATGATTGTAAAGAAGCTATTATCACTACGAATGAATTTATGAAATTCTAATTCAATCATATTTTAAAGGAAAAGATATATGAGTCAAATGCGTAAGTAGAAATTTCATATGTGAGACCGTCTCACACGATTCCCACTCAATAATGTGAAATATATATATATATATATATATATATATATATATATATATATATATATATATATATATATATGTGGGATATATCTATTCAAGAAACAGTATATATGCACAAAGATTGGAAATGACCATGAGAAATTATTAATTAGACTTACCTCGCTCTACTCAAAGGACAAATGGCTATGGGGTTCCCATGTTTTTGTGGTGCTTTGCTTCCTTTCATTTCCTCATAACTCGTATTGCTCAAAAGGATTTCACTCTTCCTCCATTTCTTGTACTTAATTGGAGATATATCATAATGTTGTAACCAGTTTTCCATTTTCAAATTCATCATTTATTATCGTATCCTAATTTTAATCATTAGTCGCGATGCCAACTACGTTATCACTTGTGTCATATAATATCCTGTAAGTAAATCATAGAATGAGAACACGAGTCGATGAACACTGCATTAATGACCTCGAGAATAGCAACGACCTCACTAGTTGCAAATCCTGGGTATATCTCAACTCCTAATTCTTCAGCCTTCACACCCAACCAGCGTACCAATTGACTCAAAGCTGCGGAACAAGCTCTATATTAATACGGCACTAAAAAAGCCACGATTCTTGATATTTACATGAACACTTTTTTTCTTTTTTAAAAATAACGCATCAACATGTAACATAAAAGTAAAGAAGAAAATCAATAAAGCAAAACATACAATCCACCCTTTGAGGTAGCCTGGTTATAACAAATAAAGACACAAAAGCGGCAGGTTTCCTCTAAATTTAATAATAAACAAGATTACAAATAATAACAATAAAGCAAGCTTTAGAACCACTTTGTTGATTGAGTGAAGCATAAGATAATGAGATTCACTTGCACACTTTGGAAAGCACGAGTGCCACGGGTTACTCACCGTTTAATCATTCACCATATACAAGAGTCAAATAACACATAGTAAAGAAAATTATTTTACCATATTCTTCAATTTTTGCTTAACAACATAAAGGTAATATTACCTTATGACGTAGTTTCCTCTGTTATTAAATGGAGATGGTAAACGGAAGCATGAGTCTCGTAAAGCAACCAAAACTTATAAGAAGAAACAGTACATGTATGGGTGCTGCAAGTGGTGGTAATAATTGAAAATTCAAACTAAAGAATTGCAGTAAAGAAGAATTAACTAAATCATCACGGTCGAGAAGAATATGAAAATGTTGAAGACATATCATCTATGTAATCAAAAGATACCCTTTTCACCTTCCTCGCTAATTAGCAAGTATGAAAACCTCTCAATTAAAATAGAAGCATGATTGCGTATATTATATGAAAGCATTTTCTCGTGTCTCACCACTCTTAAATTATAACACAATATTTCCTAAAGAAAGTTTTTGCATCAACTCCTAAACCTACACAGAGACTAGCTTTCCCATTTAATAACAAGGTAAAATCAAAATGGAGAGTGGCCTTCTCCTGTTTCCAATTTGGGAGAAGTTCATCCAATGCTCGAGGCTCAAAAACATATCGGATAATAAAAAATAGTATAACATACCATGACTAAGAAGCTTGCGATGAGTGAGAGGAGAGAGAACCTTGTTTTGGGCGGTGGTTGAGCTCCTGAGCTAGGATAAAAATGTATTTAATCGACTAAACCAAAATCGTAAGGTAAGAATTCAAAGGTCGAATTCGTAAATTATGGCAAACATTAAAAGCAGCATACCCATAGACCACATATGATATAACTCTACTGCGATTAATGACACTTGAAAAAAGGCATACCTCATATTATTTGGTGGCACTATAGTACAAAATTAATCAAATTAAATTTTTAATTAATCAAACAAGACAAGTGGGATTAAAATTTTGGAGAACCTTGTGGCCAAAAGAGAAGCCGAACTTTATACAAAAGCACATCGCACATTTCATCAACCTCAATTATTTAAATCTAAATCAATTCGCCACACCATAGGTAATACACACACAAACACGACGATGAATTATCAATTCGCCACACCATAGGTAATACACACATCTTAAACTTACCTGCAGCTTGCGAGCAACTAAGGCGTTCGAACAATACGATAGGAGCTAGAGCCTTTGAAACAAGAAGACGATGGCGGCTAGGGCACGAAGGAGGCGGCGGTGGCGGCGCTAGGGTACGAACAGGGCAAAGACGGCGTTAGGGCGGTGATCCATGGCGAATTTCTTGGCGAGAAAGATCGACGATGAATTGATGGCGATGGAGAAGGTCGATGACGCTGAGTTCGCGATGATTTTGAATGAATTGAAAAATGATTTTTTCTTAAATGAATTGGAGAAGGCGGATTAACGTACGTATTTTATATTTTGTTATTATTTTAAAATTGTTATTTGAATTCTTTTAAGTTTTATCAAAATATATAGTGATATAATGATTTTTTCTAAGTGTAATAAAAGTGGTAATTTAATTTAATAAAAGTGTTATTCAAATAGTAAAAAAATTTTAAGTACATTAAAAGTGCTAACTTAATTCATTAAATTAAAAGTGTTATTTAAAAGAATTAAAAGTGCTAATTTAAATGTTTATATGTAAAAGTGTTAATTCAAATACATAAAAGTGCTATTTAAATGAATTGAAATGTGAGAATGATTAGACAACGGTCATGAGGCGTTGTATTTTCTGAATTTTGGCAACACAAAACTACAACGGTTTGTAAACCGTTGTCTATCAGCATAAGTTATTTCAATTGAGAACGTTTAGACAACGGTCATGAAGCGTTGTATTTTACGGATTTTGGCAACACAAAGCTACAACGGTTTGGAATCATTGTCTATCAGCGCCTAAATATGAATCTACAACGATTTAAGATAACTGTTGTCTTTCGGCGCCTTTCACTCTGATTTCACAACGCCTTACTACAACGGTTCGACATTAAACAACGGTTTTTTAAAACCGTTGTCTTTCAAGCGTTGTAAAATCTCATTTTTCTTGTAGTGATTTTATAAAATTTTGTATATGATATTATGAGTTTCTTTTTGTCATGTTTGGAAGCGTTAATTGTCTTTCTGTTAAAGCATTTGAAAAAAAAATTGCACGTGCGCACGAGTCATTTCTTGTAAAATTATTCACAACTCACTTTTCTTGTTAAATTAGTGTTTATAGTTGGGTTGTCAAAAGGTGGTCGTGTCAATAATTCATTTATTTATCTTATTTTATTAATAGGCATTAAGTCTTTTATACATACATTGAATGTTTGAAAATTTAAAATAATAATATAATATTAATTAATCGAGTATTATAATTAAATATCATGATTTAAATAATTTTTATATATAAAATATTATAAAAATTTGCGCAACACGTTGGAGCTATGCTAGTTGTAATATATATTCGGCAAAAGATAAGTATCTCATATATTCAGCAATTAGCAACATTAATAATTAATAATATAATAATTGATTGTAATTAATACTGTGTTAGTCGAGATTTCCATTTATACTAAAATTTCAATAAAAATTGACACACGGACAAAACATTAGGCCCTCGTTACGGGTGGTTTCAAGTTTTTGATTTTTTGTTTTGAAAGTTAAATTTGAAAACGAAATGTGTTCGGGTAAAATGGGGTCAAGTTTGTTTTTATTTAATTTGAAAATGACTTTTGTCAAATCTCAAAATTATAATAATATGTTTTTGGTTTTTAATTTTTTGTTGCAACTGGACCCGACACGAACCCGATCCGCATGGGGCGGGTCTTGGATGGGTTTGGACCCGATCAAACAACTCCCTATCGATTATGAGACGGATCTTGGTATTAAGTGGACTCGACCCGTATATTTATTTTAATTATATAATATACTTATAATATTAATAATATATTATTTTATTATTTAATAATATATTATTTTAGTAATATTATTATTATTATCATTTATAATATTATTATTATTTTATTAATATATTATTAAAAATGATCGTTTATAATATTATTTTAATATTAATAATATATTATTTTATATTACTAATAATATATTATTGATGCGTAAAAACTAACTCCGGGCCCGCTTTTTCCACCGGGTTCCACGTGGGTAAAGCATTTACGCAATGCAATCCTTAGCTTCCTTCACACGAACATACCGTAGATCTTTTCTGCATTCATCTTGATGAACAAATGCTAGTGTTTTTCCGGATGTAGATGACTCTGCCTCATCTTCTTCATCTTCAATGTGAATGTCATATTCCAGTTGCTTTAAGATGAGAGAAAAGAGTGTGATGTGATATTCTTTGACAAATTCGTGTTGCCTTGAGAATATTAGCTTTCTCTCTCCATCTTTTGCTCAAAGATCCGAGTACCTTATTGTTAATTTCCTTCTCGGTGTAAGTCTTACCCAAATCGGCCGCTTTGTTCACAAGATTAGTCGAGCCTCACATCCAATTGATCTATAGTTTCACCATCCTTCATTTTGAACGTGTCAAATGTATGTAGAACAGATCGAAGCTTATTTTCTTTGACTTGTTCGAGATCCTTCACAAATTCCAGCAAGAGTCTCTCACATTTCTTTGGCGATCTTGCATCTTTTAACCTTTTTAATCCAATCCTTACTTAGAGTCTCAATGATCTCGATTCGTGCTACTTGATCAAGATTATGGACCTTTCTTTCATCATTTGTTAACTCGAGCTCTTCTTTTCTTATGCAGTCCTCGATTGGTGACTCGGCTCCAGTCTTTGGTTCCTCCATGATAAAATTTTATAGGTCCCTCTTCAAGAACATCTTCCATCCTATCATGAATGGCTTTTAGGTGATTCTCCATCCTAAATTTCCAGTAGTCATAATCTTCAATAGAGAATTCAAGAAGATTCCTTGACTTCTTGTTTTTTCCCGATGACATGATGAAACAAAGGAACAAAATATTCCACAAACTAATTAGTAGCACTGTTAGTAGTAAAGAAGAAAATGAAGAAAATCAAGATAATTTGAGAATCTTATTCAAGACCTAAAATCAATATCGAAACTGACTTAACACCGCTCCGATACCACTTGTTGGTCCCCGAATGTTGAGTTGATGAAAACCTTGAGAAAGCCTTCTAAAACAAAATCTAGAAAGTGGGGGGTTTGAATAGATTTTGTAAAATTTTAAATCTTTTCAAAATCAATTCAAAGTATCGATTAACACAATGGAAAACAATTTTATACTCAACTTTTAACAAGATCAAAAGCAATGATGATATTCGATTTTAGCTAAGATTCCAAATTTATTTTTGAATAAAAAATTATAACTTGAAATGTAAATTAAAAGAAAGCGGTAAAGAACACAGGATGTTATAGTGGTTCGGATTATAACAATCCTACATCCACTCTCCTTCTCCAAACTTTGAAGAAGGGTCTCCACTAAGCTTACTTACTTACAATCTTTTACAAATTACAACTCGATCTTCAAACCTTCAAAGACGCTAATCAACCTTACGAAATTTAACTCTAAGACTAAGAAGTGTATTTGAAGATGTGAAGTGAAGTGTTCTACAAACACTTAGAAAATTCTATAAAGAAATCGTGAAAAACTATTTTGTGCTTTTTAGAATTTTGTGAAAATCACTTGTTGAAAAACTTGGATGTTACTCGTGTGTATTCTCTATATTCGTAATGAAGTGTCTAGACCTATTTATAAATGCGAAAGACAGTTAGTTTGTTAGTTAGTTCTAACAAACTAAAACCGCTTAACAAACTTAATCTTGAAAACCGCTTGCTCTTGGTGATTTTAATCTCCTCATCTGCACCGACTTGGTGAAGACTTGCCTTTCTTATTCTACTCACTTGTCTTGACCTTGTCGAGCTATTCATACTTGTCTCCTGCCCAGATGACTAGACTCGAGCTTGTCTCCAAATGACTCGTGATTCCTAGTCTTCGGTGACTTGAACTATCCTTGTCCTAGTCCGATCGACTTAGTATTGGAACTCGCTTCACTGTTCTTTATTATCGCCTGCTCATCTCAAATAATCTTTTAACTCATCAAAACAATCTTGTTCTAACAATATTTATGTATTGTAGGTGCAAATGAATTTTTACTTACATCAAGTCCGCTAAACGTTGATAAATCAAATCCTAAACCCTTTTTATCGTCTTTCACTATCAAATAAGAACAATTATTAATGATTTGAGTATAATATTTTGCTCTACTCATCACGAGCTTCAAAACGGTATAAAATTTATCGATTGACGGGAATTGAATACTTACCAAAATGCTTCAAAATCTCGCACGATACAAACCCCCTCTCTCTCTCTCTCTCTCTCTCTCTCTCTCTCTCTCTCTCTCTCTCTCTCTCTCTCTCTCTCTCTCTCTCTCTCTCTCTCTCTCTCTCTCTCTCTCTCTCTCTCTCTCTCTCTCTCTCTCTCTCTCTCTCTCTCTCTCTCTCTCTCTCTCTCTCTCTCTCTCTCTCTCTCTCTCTCTCTCTCTCTCTCTCTCTCTCTCTCTCTCTCTCTCTCTCTCTCTCTCTCTCTCTCTCTCTCTCTGGGGAAAGGGAAAGAAAGAAAGAAAATGGTATATATCACCGCCTTACTCGTTTCTTTAAAGGTAAGTTTTCTTTTTTTTTTTTTTTTAATTTTCATTTTATCTTTTCTTTTATTCTAGTTATTATCTATTATTTTCCTCTTCTTTATCCAAACATAGTACATATACTTATGTATACATTCACGCACTAACTTATATATATATTTACCCATATGTCATATATATATAATCATATCTTATAATAAGTTTATTTAAATATGCTATAATATTGTTAAATTAAAAGATTCGTTTAATTTAATTAAAACCTAAATAATAAAACCCAAATTATAAATTGCATTAATATTCAACCACCATTATAACCCAATTCACTTATAAATTAATTTTCTCACTACTAAACATATAAATGCGTATTTAATTAATTTACTATTTAAAAGCACAATAAAATAATGCAGGATAAAATGATTTAAAGTAGCACATAATTAATTAAAAATGCACTCAATGCATGAAATATATTGATCAATTAGTAATGAGAAACTCGGGTAGCACAATTATAATTAATTTCACGTTAACACTATAGGTAGTAACAATTGAGTAGTACAAAAAGAATTAAATAAAATCTTATAATAAAGTTAATTACTATCTCACCACTAAATGAGTAAAAACATATATTTAATACAATATTTAAAACACGATAAAATAGTATCGGATTACAAGTAGCACACAAATAAATAATTGTATGAAGTATATTGACTTATGAGTAGTTGATACTTAATTTATTTATATTACTTTAGAATAATTAACAATTTAGGTAGAAATTTATGACTACTAATTCAATAAAGTATCATATGTTTAAAACTTAAAGAGTAAAATGAAAAGAATTATAAATAAATAACATGTCACTCATATAAGTTAATAAAAATGGGTAAAGTTTATTGGTAAATATCTAATGAGAGATACGGATATCACATCCTTCCCTCCTTATAAAAATTTCGTCCTCGAAATTTAGTGTGATACAAAACTTTATCCTCCTCTCTCTCGATAAAGAAATTGTCCTTTTATCTTAATTACCTGAATGACAATTTAATTTTTATGTTTACATGTTTTAACCTTTAGAGATTTATATCATACTAATATAATTTATTTATAACTTCTAAAGAGAAATTTATTTACTTTTACACAAAAGAGTATCCCAACGGAGTAAGGATTAGATAATTATCTCTGAAAACTCACTCAACATTTGACCAGTGTGCAATACTTAACAATTTATATGTCCATTCCACAAGAATAAATGAAACCAATATACAGTGACAATTAACATCATCATGCCAACACTGAAATTTCTTATCAAGTCGAATTATATATTCCTATGATGTATCGTCCTCGTCTACATCTCTACAGTTCATTTATGCACATTATTTATTTTTATATGGTCTTCATGTGACCTTAAACTATTTCTTTCATATATTTCATTTTCTAAGCTACCAAGTATTTCCTTCTGAGAACATGTCTCTTATGTAACATATGAATTAAATAGTCTAGAAAATTTAATTTTAATGTGCCTATGCATTTCATTGTCAATAATATATATTCCCTTCTTCAATATTTTATGAAAAACACATTTTTTAGCAATCTTGCTACATCTTCTCTCTTCATATAATGCATGACAGACAAAGCATAATTCACTTTTGTAACTAATGATGTGAGCTAATAAGATATCATATTGAAATAACAAACAAGATCATGATATGGATAATCGTATACCGGCAAATAGCGTTCTTTAGATAATACAAGTATTTGCAAAAAGGATAAAGATCATGGGACACGAAATTTCAAGTGACCTATAAATATTTTATCTTTGAACACAAGTCATATATTATTACAATAAATTAGAATTTTTGTTCCCTTATAAAAGAAACAAAACCCAAAAGAATTATTCCTACATAAAACTTTTCTCATTTTAGTAAGGCCTGTCGTGTAGATTGTGCTCTAAAACAATTCAAAAAGTTCATTTTCTATTTTTATTTAAGCACTTTTAGAAATGGTGATCAACTTGTTCATAGTATTTATTCATCATACCCTTATTTCTATATTAATTATTTTCATTTCAGGACTTTAAATATATAATTGCTCATCTATATTGGCTTATCCTTTGAGATTGTTCTAGGTATGCCCCCTCAAGATGACATCTAATTATAATGGTGTAAGACAATTATCTCAAGATTGAATATGTCTACATCTCGGGAGTTTATTTAGTTGTTATTCTCATATGTCCTACTCTAAACTCTTTGATAGATTCTAGAGGAGCAGATGTGATGTAATGACTTGTGTTGCCTCTTCATTTACATACTTGTCGATATATATAAAAATGAATAATGTAATGACACATGTAAAATTAAATCAAATGGCAACAACAAATTTTACTTTAGATCATATAAATATTTTCAATATAGGTCATTTATGAGATAATAACACAATAAGATAGCAAATATATAGAATAACATAAACTTAAAGCGATCGATTCTAAATAATCACAAATGAATCACAATCTGTTTTAACGCAATAAAGTAAAATAAATAAAAAAATTCATATTTACTTACTTTAATTCAATCATATTCTTTCTTTTCAAGTCATCATGTAATTCGTTTACGTAGCACTAGTCTTTGTATCACTAAGGTGTTACCACAAATTAACTCTATCTATCACGTAACATATGCATGTGAAATAACTCATCTAGCGCAAACCTAAACTCCCAAAACCATAACTACCACATACGTCTGCGCACCGATACACATGCACGACCACACACGCTCACGAGCACACGCTGCTGCAGCTCAGTGCCCGCGGCGGCGATCAAACAATAGCATCTTAGCCATAGTAACATTATGCAGGAGTAATATAATTGGAGTTATTCTATAATATTTCTTATTTATTCTATTCAAATCGAACAAAGTCATATATATAGTTCTCTATCTTTATTAATCTCCAATTTCATCATATGATCATTATTTCTCTTTTCTATTACGGATGAAAAATAAGATATTTCAGTGACTTGTCAATACTAAATGTGTTATGAAGCGAAAGTAGAGTTTCTTCTAATAGTCCAGGACAACTTTCTAAGATATCTCTATAATCCATAAGACATTCGAAATTACATAATCTAAAGATAAGTAATCATTTCATTATCCATTTTTTTCATGTATTGGTTTTATACCATTAAATTCTAATGTTACTAAATACTATCCCGTCCGAGAGTAAACTAAATAACATCATTGCTTTTATTACCTAAAATCACGAGTCCTCCAAACACTAGTGTCTCATATCTACTAAAATATCATTCATTTAATCTAACAATAATGTTGTTATGCTAACAACAAAATAACACATGAGAATTTAAACATCATTTTAATTCATATAATGAGAATATACATTATTTCACATAACATACAACTTACTGGCATAGTTGGGCTCCTCAAGTTTAGAGTTCGTGTACATAGGCAGTCTACAGGATCCAAACCGTGCTCGATACCACTCGACACGACCACCTTTTTGACAACCCAACTCGAAACACTAATTTCAAAAGAAAAGTGGGTTGTGAATAATTTTTCAAAAATGACTCGTGCGCACGTGCGACTTTTTTAAATGCTTTAACAGAAAGACGATGGACACTTCCAAACTTGATAAAAAGGACTCATAACATCATATACAAAACTTTATAAAATACAACTCAAAATACATGCCCACGGTTTGACCCAACAGTCGTCATCTATGTACACGACCACTCAAAACCCCGCAAGAGCCGCATGACTTGTCCAGTAAAATCACAACCTCACGGCATCATTAGATTACCTACAATGCATAAACTATGTGAGATTTATAAATCTCAAGAAGCGTAAATTATGCATGATGCAATGTAGCATATACACACAATAAAATCACATGCACAAAACACCATTTTCATTTGTGCAATAATCATGGAATTCACAAATTCCTTTCACAATAACCTTTGAACTCATAAGTTCATTACGCCACAATTGAACTCGGTGGCCCACTCTAGGTAGCATACGCTAGATTCTCTCTCGGTCGCCTTAACTCCTAGGTCGCCCTTCCGTTCTCACTTTGAAATCCTCTAATTCATTTCTAATCACTCGCCTAATTCATTTCTACTCACAACTCACCAATTCAATCACCCTATCCATTTCTATAAAAATTGCGAGAATTCATAAGTTCATTTCACAATAATCATGGAACTCACAGTTCAATTCATAATTATAACTCTGAACTCACATGTTCATTTCACGATAATCACCGAACTCACATATTTAATCCACATAAAATATTGAGCTCACAGTGCTCTTTCATAATAATCATTAAATATCAATCAAATATCACAACCGACATAATATTCACAAATCATCAATTAAGCATAAATACTTCACAAATATTATATTTATGCATTGTAGGTGCAAATGAATTTCTACTTACCTCGAGTCCGCTTAAACGTTGATAAATCAAATCCTAAATCCTTTTTATCGTCTTTCACTATCAAATAAGAACAATTATTAATGATTTGAGTATAAGGTTTTGCTCTACTCATCACGAGCTTCAAAACGGCATAAAATTTATCGATTGACGGGAATTGAATACTTACCAAAATGCTTCGAATCTCTCTCTCTCTCTCTCTCTCTCTCTCTCTCTCTCTCTCTCTCTCTCTCTCTCTCTCTCTCTCTCTCTCTCTCTCTCTCCCTCCCTCCCTCCCTCCCTCCCTCCCTCCCTCCCTCCCTCCCTCCCGTATATGTGCATCCGGGAAGGGAAAGAAAGAAAATGGTATATATCCACCTCCCTCCACCGCCTTACTCGTTTCTTTAAAGGTAAGTTTTTTTTTTTCTTCATTTTATCTTTTCTTTTATTCTAGTTATTATCTATTATTTTCCTCTTCTTTACCCAAACATAGTACATATACTTATGTATACATTCACGCACTAACTTATATATATATATTTACCCATATGTCATATATATATAATCATATCTTATAATAAGTTTATTTAAATATGCTATAATATTGTTAAATTAAAAGATTCGTTTAATTTAATTAAAACCTAAATAATAAAACCCAAATTATAAATTGCATTAATATTCAACCACCATTATAACTCAATTCACTTATAAATTAATTTTCTCACTACTAAACATATAAATGCGTATTTAATTAATTTACTATTTAAAAGCACAATAAAATAATGCAGGATAAAATGATTTAAAGTAGCACATAATTAATTAAAAATGCACTCAATGCATGAAATATATTGATCAATTAGTAATGAGAAACTCGGGTAGCACAATTATAATTAATTTCACGTTAACACTATAGGTAGTAACAATTGAGTAGTACAAAAAGAATTAAATAAAATCTTATAATAAAGTTAATTACTATCTCACCACTAAATGAGTAAAAACATATATTTAATACAATATTTAAAACACGATAAAATAGTATCAGATTACAAGTAGCACACAAATAAATAATTGTATGAAGTATATTGACTTATGAGTAGTTGATACTTAATTTATTTATATTACTTTAGAATAATTAACAATTTAGGTAGAAATTTATGACTACTAATTCAATAAAGTATCATATGTTTAAAACTTAAAGAGTAAAATGAAAAGAATTATAAATAAATAACATGTCACTCATATAAGTTAATAAAAATGGGTAAAGTTTATTGGTAAATATCTAATGAGAGATACGGATATCACATCCTTCCCTCCTTATAAAAATTTCGTCCTCGAAATTTAGTGTGATACAAAACTTTATCCTCCTCTCTCGATAAAGAAATTGTCCTTTTATCTTAATTACCGAATGACAATTTAATTTTTATGTTTACATGTTTTAACCTTTAGAGATTTATATCATACTAATATAATTTATTTATAACTTCTAAAGAGAAATTTATTTACTTTTACACAAAAGAGTATCCCAACGGAGTAAGGATTAGATAATTATCTCTGAAAACTCACTCAACATTTGACCAGGTGCAATACTTAACAATTTATATGTCCATTCCACAAGAATAAATGAAACCAATATACAGTGACAATTAACATCATCATGCCAACACCGAAATTTCTTATCAAGTCGAATTATATATTCCTATGATGTATCGTCCTCGTCTACATCTCTACAGTTCATTTATGCACATTATTTATTTTTATATGGTCTTCATGTGACCTTAAACTATTTCTTTCATATATTTCATTTTCTAAGCTACCAAGTATTTCCGTTCGTGAACATGTCTCTTATGTAACATATGAATTAAATAGTCTAGAAAATTTAATTTTAATGTGCCTATGCATTTCATTGTCAATAATATATATTCCCTTCTTCAATATTTTATGAAAACACATTTTTAGCAATCTTGCTACATCTTCTCTCTTCATATAATGCATGACGATAAAGCATAATTCACTTTTGTAACTAATGATGTGAGCTAATAAGATATCATATTGAAATAACAAACAAGATCATGATATGGATAATCGTATACCAAAAAAATAGCGTTCTTTAGATAATACAAGTATTTGCAAAAGGATAAAGATCATGGGACACGAAATTTCAAGTGACCTATAAATATTTTATGCCGAACACAAGTCATATATTATTACAATAAATTAGAATTTTTGTTCCCTTATAAAAGAAACAAAACCCAAAAGAATTATTCCTACATAAAACTTTTCTCATTTTAGTAAGGCCTGTCGTGTAGATTGTGCTCTAAAACAATTCAAAAGTTCATTTTCTATTTTTATTTAAGCACTTTTAGAAATGGTGATCAACTTGTTCATAGTATTTATTCATCATACCCTTATTTCTATATTAATTATTTTCATTTCAGACTTTAAATATATAATTGCTCATCTATATTGGCTTATCCTTTGAGATTGTTCTAGGTATGCCCCTCAAGATGACATCTAATTATAATGGTGTAAGACAATTATCTCAAGATTGAATATGTCTACATCTCGGGAGTTTATTTAGTTGTTATTCTCATATGTCCTACTCTAAACTCTTTGATAGATTCTAGAGGAGCAGATGTGATGTAATGACTTGTGTTGCCTCTTCATTTACATACTTGTCGATATATATAAAAATGAATAATGTAATGACACATGTAAAATTAAATCAAATGGCAACAACAAATTTTACTTTAGATCATATAAATATTTTCAATATAGGTCATTTATGAGATAATAACACAATAAGATAGCAAATATATAGAATAACATAAACTTAAAGCGATCGATTCTAAATAATCACAAATGAATCACAACTGTTTTAACGCAATAAAGTAAAATAAATAAAAAAATTCATATTTACTTACTTTAATTCAATCATATTCTTTCTTTTCAAGTCATCATGTAATTCGTTTCGTAGCACTAGTCTTTGTATCACTAAGGTGTTACCACAAATTAACTCTATCTATCACGTAACATATGCATGTGAAATAACTCATCTAGCGCAAACCTAAACTCCCAAAACCATAACTACCACATACGTCATCGCGCACCGATACACATGCACGACCACACACGCTCACGAGCACACGCTGCTGCAGCCAGTGGCTCGGCGGCGATCAAACAATAGCATCTTAGCCATAGTAACATTATGCAGGAGTAATATAATTGGAGTTATTCTATAATATTTCTTATTTATTCTATTCATCGAACAAAGTCATATATATAGTTCTCTATCTTTATTAATCTCCAATTTCATCATATGATCATTATTTCTCTTTTCTATTCTGGATGAAAAATAAGATATTTCGAGTGACTTGTCAATACTAAATGTGTTATGAACGAAAGTAGAGTTTCTTCTAATAGTCCAGACATAACTTTCTAAGATATCTCTATAATCCATAAGACATTCGAAATTACATAATCTAAAGATAAGTAATCATTTCATTATCCATTTTTTTCATGTATTGGTTTTATACCATTAAATTCTAATGTTACTAAATACTATCCCGTCCGAGAGTAAACTAAATAACATCATTGCTTTTATTACCTAAAATCACGAGTCCTCCAAACACTAAATTGTCTCATATCTACTAAAATATCATTCATTTAATCTAACAATAATGTTGTTATGCTAACAACAAAATAACACATGAGAATTTAAACATCATTTAATTCATATAATGAGAATATACATTATTTCACATAACATACAACTTACTGGCATAGTTGGGCTCCTCAAGTTTAGAGTTCGTGTACATAGGCAGTCTACGGATCCAAACCGTGCTCCGATACCACTCGACACGACCACCTTTTGACAACCCAACTCGAAACACTAATTTCAAAAGAAAAGTGGGTTGTGAATAATTTTTCAAAAATGACTCGTGATGACGTGCGACTTTTTTTTTTAAATGCTTTAACAGTAAAGACGATGGACACTTCCAAACTTGATAAAAGGACTCATAACATCATATACAAAACTTTATAAAATACAACTCAAAATACATGCCCACGGTTTGACCCAACAGTGCGTCATCTATGTACACAAACACTCAAAACCCCGCAAGAGCCGCACCTTGTCCAAGAAAATCACAACCTCACGTATCATTAGATTACCTACAATGCATAAACTATGTGAGATTTATAAATCTCGATGGCGTAAATTATGCATGATGCAATGTAGCATATACACACAATAAAATCACATGCACAAAACACCATTTTCATTTGTGCAATAATCATGGAATTCACAAATTCCTTTCACAATAACCTTTGAACTCATAAGTTCATTCCGCCACAATTGAACTCGGTGGCCCACTCTAGGTAGCATACGCCGATTCTCTCTGTCGCCTTAACTCCTAGGTCGCCCCTTCCGTTCTCACTTTGAAATCCTCTAATTCATTTCTAATCACTCGCCTAATTCATTTCTACTCACAACTCACCAATTCAATCACCCTATCCATTTCTATAAAAATTGCGAGAATTCATAAGTTCATTTCACAATAATCATGGAA
Organism: Paraleonurus japonicus; assembly: GCA_030762865.1. NCBI lineage: Eukaryota > Viridiplantae > Streptophyta > Magnoliopsida > Lamiales > Lamiaceae > Paraleonurus > Paraleonurus japonicus. The sequence continues at coordinate 28,182,785 of CM061060.1, forward strand.
CTCACGAGTTCAATTCATAATTATAATCGAACTCACATGTTCATTTCACGATAATCACCGAACTCACATATTTAATCCACATAAAATATTGAGCTCACGAGCTCTTTCATAATAATCATTAAATATCAATCAAATATCACAACCGACATAATATTCACAAATCATCAATTAAGCATAAATACTTCACAAATATTATATTTATGCATTGTAGGTGCAAATGAATTTCTACTTACCTCGAGTCCGCTAAACGTTGATAAATCAAATCCTAAATCCTTTTTATCGCCTTTCACTATCAAATAAGAACAATTATTAATGATTTGAGTATAAGGTTTTGCTCTACTCATCACGAGCTTCAAAACGGCATAAAATTTATCGATTGACGGGAATTGAATACTTACCAAAATGCTTGGAATCTCTCTCTCTCTCTCTCTCTCTCTCTCTCTCTCTCTCTCTCTCTCTCTCTCTCTCTCTCTCTCTCTCTCTCTCTCTCTCTCTCTCTCTCTCTCTCTCTCTCTCTCTCTCTCTCTCTCTCTCTCTCTCTCTCTCTCTCTCTCTCTCTCTCTCTCTCTCTCTCTCTCTCTCTCTCTCTCTCTCTCTCTCTCTCTCTCCCTCCCTCCCTCCCTCTCCCTCCCTCTCCCTCCCTCTCCCCCTCCCTCCCCCTCCCTCCCGTATATGTGCATCCGGGAAGGGAAAGAAAGAAAATGGTATATATCCACCTCCCTCCACCGCCTTACTCGTTTCTTTAAAGGTAAGTTTTTTTTTTTTTCTTCATTTTATCTTTTCTTTTATTCTAGTTATTATCTATTATTTTCCTCTTCTTTACCCAAACATAGTACATATACTTATGTATACATTCACGCACTAACTTATATATATATTTACCCATATGTCATATATATATAATCATATCTTATAATAAGTTTATTTAAATATGCTATAATATTGTTAAATTAAAAGATTCGTTTAATTTAATTAAAACCTAAATAATAAAACCCAAATTATAAAAATAATAACATCTAATTTATCACCAATAATCAATAAATTGGATTTTTATAACCCCATTCACTTATAAATTAATTTTCTCACTACTAAACATATAAATGCATATTTAATTAATTTACCGATCAAAAAAAAAAATCTATTTAAAAGCACAATAAAATAATGCAGGATAAAATGATTTAAAGTAGCACATAATTAATTAAAAATGCACTCAATGCATGAAATATATTGATCAATTAGTAATGAGAAACTCGGGTAGCACAATTATAATTAATTTCACGTTAACACTAGAGGTAGTAACAATTGAGTAGTACAAAAAGAATTAAATAAAATCTTATAATAAAGTTAATTACTATATCACCACTAAATGAGTAAAAACATATATTTAATACAATAATTAAAATAAGATAAAATAGTATCAGATTACAAGTAGCACACAAATAAATAATTGTATGAAGTATATTGACTTATGAGTAGTTGACACTTAATTTATTTATATTACTTTAGATTAATTAACAATTTAGGTTGAAATTTATGACTACTAATTCAATAAAGTATCATATATTTAAAACTTAAAGAGTAAAATGAAAAGAATTATAAATAAATAACATGTCACTCATATAAGTTAATAAAAATGGGTAAATTTTATTGGTAAATATCTAATGAGAGATACGAATATCACATAGTAACACATCTTTCACTATACAAGAACACGTTTGTATTCATATAGTAACATGTCATTTTAAAAATTATGTGTTCTTGAAAGAACAAATATGTGTTCTTGTAAGGACAAGTACGTGTTAATAGTCCTTAAAAGAATAAAATATTTATCCATGTGTTATATTGATTTTGTTCATTAGTAACACATTTTTTTCTTCATATAGTAACACGTGTTTGACCTAATGATAATACAACCCGAGAGTAAAAATTTATTTTTACCTTTGCACTTATTTAATACACATATTTGCCCTTACAATAACACATATTTACCCCAAATCTTACACTTGGGGATCAAATAGACCCATGAACTTTTTCTTAACACATTTAAATCATTTCTCTTTAATATTGAGACCAAATAAGTCATCATCTTAATAAAATCATACTCTATTAATAAGAATAAAGTTGTCGAAGATTAGAGACTTATTTGGTCCACACATATAATTAGAGTAGAGATTTATTAGACCATTTTTATTTTTATTTTCGTATTTGAGTGATTATTTTCGGATAAATATGCATTTTTATTTTATAGTAACACATATTTATTGTTAAAGAAACACATGTTTAACCTAATAGTAATACCCCACAGGAACACGCGGGCGAATTTTATTTTTTTGCTCCAGCGCGAGTTTTTTTGAAAATATCCGTTGGACCCGCCCCGCCTCGTCCGTGATCCGCGAATTTCTTTTTTTGGATATGGATTATTTCACGGATCTAGGATTCGTGAAAAATTTCATATAAGAATTTGTCTTAAATATTAGTCTTTATTTCACCCAAGCCCAAACCCAAGCCTATGTCTAATATTTATTTATATAAGAGTTTTAACCTAGAAAATTACGCACACGTCTCTAATTAATTAATATGATTATATTAATACTATACTATCTCTTTATTCTTTATTGCATCTCCATGTTTAATTTGGTGTACAAGAAATATTAAATAATTTTATCCCTCATATGATATTAATTATGTTATATATATATATATATATATATATATATATATATATATATATATGTGTGTGTGTGTGTGTGATGTGCATGTGTGTGATTGTTTGTATGTGTGTTTGTGATTGTGTGTGTGCGTGAGTATGTGTGATGTGTGTGTAGTGTGTGTGAGTATTCAGTGTGTGCGTCAATGTTGTGTTGTGCGTAAGTATTTATTTGTGCAGTGTGTAATTTGTGTTGTGTGTGTGAGTGTGTACGTTGATGTGTATGTGTTGGTGTATTAGTGTTAGTGTGTGTGCGCGCGTGTGTTTACTGTGCAGATGGCGTGAGTTGTGTGATGTTATTTTTATTTATTTTTATTTTTTATTTATTATTCATTATATATTTTTTATTATTTTATTCTATTTATTTATTCAATTCTCTTTAAAAAAATATATATATCTATAGGATTAATTATAAAGCAATTCAAGACTTATTACTATTAGTATAAATTTAGTTTCATAATTTATGATAAAAAATTAGTTCATATACAATTTGAGAATTAGAGTTTTAATTTAGAAATTTGAATTATCCCAAATTAATTTATAATTTCTTATAATTAAGTCCTCAATTATTTGAGACCTTTGCAATTTGATCCTCAAATTTATAATAAATATATAACTACGACCATTAGCCCTCTTGGAAATTTGATTAGGATATGTGCTAATTAAATGTATATAATTATTAATGCTAGGTGATGAAAGTTACGAAGACTAATTTTACGAGGCTATTTTGTTACACTCTGCAGTTGATCAATTAAGGTGGATTTTTTATTGCTTTATACTCTACGGTGGTTAGTAGAGTTTGCATGTTTATTCAAAGTTAAATATTTTATATAAACTATTGAGTTGTCTGCTACGTGATTTCATTTCCATGTTATTCTAATAGTCAGGGCCCTTGTGAGGTCCGGGACTGACGGGTCTTGTTGGTCCCACTTAGTTGAGTATACAAAAGAAAACTTGAACCAGCCTTCTAGGAAAAATCTAGAGGGGGGTTTGAATAGATTTTCCAAGGTTTTACAAATTTTAGAAAATTAATTCAAGATACCAAAGTTAACACAATGGAATTCATTTTTCAACTCAACTTTAATCGGATCAAAAGCACACCGATAATTTGTCTAACTTTAATTACTGAAATTGAACTTTGATTATAAAGCGAAATTGATAAGAACAGATAAGTAATTGAAAGCAATAAAGAACAAGATGATTTATAGTGGTTCGGATCTAACTAATCCTACATCCACTCTCCTTCTTCAACTTGAAGAAGGGTCTCTTCTTACCACTTACTTACTCACTATTCAACTTACGGTTTACACTTTAGAAAGATCTTCAAATCTTCAAACTCCTAGACTCTTCTCTAAAATCTAACTTTTACAAAGTTGATAGATGAGCTTTGAAGATGTACAAAGAAAGTGTTCTATAAACACTTAGAACTTTGAAAACTTTCTTTGAAACATTTTGTGAATTGAAGTGAAAGTGCGTAATCAAAATCCGAGTATTGTAATCAATGTGTTGTGTTGATGTGTATAATAAAGTGAATTCTAGACCTATTTATAAGTCTGAAAAGACAGCTTAGTTTGTTAGTCACTTCTAACAAACTAAAGCTGCTTAACAAACTTAATCTTGATAACTGCTCTCATCTTGGTGATCTTTCTCTAGTCGCCTGCAATCGACTTGGTGAAGACTTGCTTTTCTTATTCTATTCAGCTTATCTTGACCTCGTGCGAGCTCTTCATAATCGTCTCCTGCAGATGACTTGACTCGAGCTTGTCTCCGTGATGACTTGCAACTTTCCGGACTTGGTGACTTGTCCAGCTTCTTCCTAGTCTGCTCGGCTTAGTATTGGAACTTGACCTCGATTGTTCTTTGAAGTCGTCGATCATCTCAGACGATCCTTTTTAACTCATCAAAACCTCTCTTGATCTAACAATTTCCCCTTTTTGATGAAGTTAAAACTACAAGAAAGAGACACACTCACAAATGATGTTAGTCAAAGTTAATCAAGATAACCAGATAGGCATATCATAACACAATCATACTTTAATTCACATTTATTCAAGTTAGAGCACTTAATTCACTCTTAAAAAATTTAAAGAAAAACAATTCTTAAGTCTTAAGACTTTTTCGAAAGATTTAGACTTAGTAAAAATTTTAAGTCTTAAGACTTAGAAAATTTTTAAGATTTAGAAAATTTTTAGGAAATTTTTAATCCGAGATGAGAATTCTCGGATTATTAACACTTAGAAAAATTTTGAAGTTTTCTTAAAAACAAGAAAGAAAGCTAAAACAAATAAGACAAGTAGATCGTATAAGATTCGGTGTATTCATTCACATATATACAAATTACAAAAATAGAGAACTGATAGATAAATAAGATAAGGAAAGAAAAATCCCGATCTATCGATTCCCATCTCGCTTGATTCGTGGACTTCCAGCAGGTGAAGACCCTAGTTCGAGCTTCTTCGGTTCCTCTTCATCCGTGAGCTTGGACTCCACCTCGGCTTTAGCAATGATTGTCTGACCCAAGCTAAGTCAGAGTCCCATCTTCGTTCATCTTCAGCTTGGCATGTTCAAAAGCCGGAGCAATGAGATCGCAATTGAATACTTGGCTTGCCTCGTCCAGTGACCTTCCATAAAGATCGGCTTCTTCATTCTCCATCCAAGCATGCCACCGAGGTCTTCATCAACTACCCCGGTAGGAGAGTTCTTCAAGATATACTAGTGATACATCCACCGGCATCCATTGCTTTCTTCTTGTACTCCTCTGTATATTTGCCAGCCACCATCTTTGGAGGAGCCGAGGTGCGGTGGTACGGTCGGAAGTCGGCTTCATCTCGCGGCCTTGGATACCTATTTCCGAGAATCCTGTCCCACTTCAATTCAGCTCCCTTGCCCAGCCTTCTTTAGCCTCTTCTTCTCCTTCCTCTCATACAACTCCTTCTCAAAGATATATCCTCTTTATCTCGCTCGGTGAGAGGTTGGAGAAGTCGACTCTTTCCTTTTGCGCTCATTTGGTTTGGTGATGGTCACCGCTCACCGATACCTCCTTCTCTGCTTTCTTTGTGCTTTCCCTTTGCCCTTACCCTTGGCCTCGGGCTTTTACGCTTCTTTCAAACGGGCTAGCAGCTTCTCCGTCTTCTCCTCATCCTCCTTCTTCTTCTTCTCCTCATCCTCTCGGATGGCCTCCTCGATCTGGGTCACCCTCGATTGCAAAGCAGCCGGTTCGTCTGATTTTACTTTGATTTCTGCCTTGGCTGCTTCCAACTCACCGTGTCGGCTTTTGTTTCGAGCTTATGCAGTGATAGCCAAGACTCCAGCTGTGAGGGTGTCCATCTTTCCCTCAGCCTCCTTCCCCTTTTTAACTTCATTCGTAAGGGTTTGGAGCTGGTCTTCTAGTGTAGCACAACGGACCGGAAATCTGATTTTTCAAGTTAAGGCTTCCACAAGGACCTCGTTGTCTGCAGCCACCTTTTCTTTTAACCGACTCACCTCCTCCTCCGGTCGGCTCCGACGACCACCAATATCGGAGCCGAGTTTGTCTGAAAGATTATGGGTGATGTTCACCTCGGCTATCCACATATTAGTGAGCATCGTTTCGTGACAACCCGGATTACTTCCGCGTCTTCTTCTTCATCATCTTCTCCAACCTTTGAATAATCTTCCGTGTAGGTGCTCAAGGCAGGAGATGGCGTAAATCGATCGGGTTCCTCCTCGGAGGATTCAGATGAGGAAGAGAGGGAGGAGATGGTTGGACTGGGAGCTCATCCGGTATCTCCAAAGATATTTTGGGAGAGATCCGGGCTTGGACTTGTGGGGAGGGTTGTGAAGATGTGGGTACGTCGATGGTGGGGGAGGGGGATTTCAGGTGGTGGAGATACTGGAAGGGGTGGTAATTCGGATGTGGTGGGTGGTGGAGACAATGTAGGCGTGAAGTGGTAGGTTGAGGGGAAGATGGTATGGCTTTGGTTGTGGGTTGAGGTGGGGTTGAGGTTGATGGTATAGTTGATGGTAGTATAGCTAGGGAGATGGTGGATATAGGAGTTGGAGAGTAGATGGGTCCAGCTAAGAATGAAAGGAAATCGGATGGGGATTGTGGTGGAGAAGTGATTTGAGTTTGGGGGAGAGAAGATGATGAGGTTCCGGTTTGGACTAGTGTGGGAGTAAAGGTCTGTTTAAGAGGCTCCGAGGTGCCGGCTGGGTCACCTCTTCATCGCCCGAGTGGGTTGGAAAGGGGAGGGGAGAGGCTGGCTGAAGCTCCAAAGAGTTGTACCTTTTTGGGAGAGGGGGAGGGAGTCCTCTCGAGCTTATCTCTTGCACCTCTTATGCGGAAAACAACCGCCGCAATCTCCGTGGTTAGTGCCTCTTCAGCCGAGGCTAGGTGAAAGCAGATGATGTCCCCTTTTCGAGGTTTTCACCAACCTCCTCCTCTTTGTTGCCTTCTCCTTCACTTCATTGGTCAGTGAAGCCTCTGAGCTCACGGTCGGCTCCTCTGCTTGCTCTTCCTCCTCTTCCTCCTCGGTGAGGAATCTTGCACCCTTACCTCAGCCTCAACATCGGAATCAGTGGCCCGCCGATCACCTCATCTTTGGTGAGGAGCCCCTTCGCTTTGTATAGGCTCGCACACCATCATTCCATTGATCTGGGTGGTCGATAGGGTCTCCAATATCACGGTGATTTTGTTGAAAAGATCGGTAATGGACTTGGCTGTCCACTTCCCACCTTTCAACGCCAGCCGCTTCCTCTCTCGTCTCAAATCTGCTCAAGGCTTCAGCCAGTTGACTTGGACCCCATCCGTAATAGCTCTCATACAAGACGCCGGGGTCGAGTCAGCCCATCATGGGAGTTCTGCTCCCCAAGAATAGCCTTTCAATATCGTCATTAGGAGACGATATTTCCATCGGAGTATATTCTTTTTCAACTCCGATCGCCGGTCCTTCGTTGAAGTTCGGGCAATCATCTCGAATGATTCTACCCGGTTTTCTGTCTTGTATGTGAGGGGATTGACACCTCATTACTTGGTTTAAAAATACGGGCCACCTCCGCCGTTGTCACCACCAAGTCTTCGCCATAGACTTTGGTTCAAAACTCCGTCTTCATATACACCGTTGATGTAGAACTCGACACCTCTCATATCCAGTGTTTTGTTCATTTCGGATCTCTTGAGCAGAATGTTTTTAACCCGACCTCTCCAATAATCTAAGGATTTGCCTTGATTCTTCGTCATTGGTGGTGTCAAAATCAACGTACATTTCGATTTGATTTTCTTGTTAAAAGTCTCGTCGTTGATATCCACCATTGTAGAAGTCATTCCGATAGTTTTTACGTGAATGGCTCATAAAAAATTACGAAGGGTTTTGAGAAGAGTGAAATTTTGCAAGAGGTTAAGTATATTTTCTCGAAAGTGAAAAAGTTTAAACGAAGAAGAAGATGTATTTATAGGTGGGTAAATTGGAAAGAGAAACTGCTTGGAAAGCGGGTTTTAATCTGAGCCGTTTATTTGAAATGATTTCTTGTCTTTGAATCACCGGTTAAAGTCGGGATAAACAATTGGGATTCAGCGCGTGTAGATAACTCGATTTTGAATTGCGTAAAAGTTACTTTATAGACTGTTGATTTGACCGAAGTAGGGTTACTTTATGCAGAGAAGTAAGTATACCTGTAACGCCCGATCCAAAGTCGACCTTCGGGGTCGACGTCCTAAACCCGAGTCGTCACTTAGTGAAACATAAAAATCGAGCCAGAAAATTTCTTTTGAATAACAAACGATTAAGTTGCAGCGGAAAAATTTCAAACACTTTACTTGGTGAAGAGAAACTCTTTTAAAATAAAAGATCAAGATCTACTTTGATCGAACCCATCTGACGAGTACAACTCCCGGGAGATAATAACATAAAATTAGTAAAGTATTCGTTACAAATGGTTGAAAGTTACTAAGACGATTTATTAATTAATTAAGAGAGATTGGGAAGCGGTCGTCTACCGCAGCCTCCCGGGCCTCATTCTCGCAACCTCAAAATATTATGTTTGGGAGAGTGAGATAGGAATCTCAGTGGGTAACCTGTATGTTGTTACACAGATTGACAGAAAACCCGAATATAATTGAATCTTTTATTCTTCTCTTATCTTTAGTTATGCGTTACGACATTTAGCCCATTTGTACAAGGTAATCTTCGATTATAAGATTTTCATCCTTCAACTTCATTCAATTAAGAGATTCATCTTTCTTTTGCGGCTAGTATATATATATATATATATATATATATATATATATATATATAGCACATTTGAGATGGCACGCTAGTGCATCCGATCCCCATAATCACATTGTGGAATGGCACGTTAATACGTCCGAGACCCGTAATTCTCCGTCCCAAATGAGGTGGCACTAGTGGCATTTCGCACACAATCCAAACCCTCTACCATTCTTATTGCTCCCGTGAGGTGGCACTAGTGGTATTTCGCACACAATTCAAACCCTCTTCCAACCTTATTTCTCCCGTTTATATAGGGCTTCGCCCTCTGCAGATCAATAGATCAATAGAGATACTAACTCTCGTATATAACATGTAAAAACAAATAATCAAAGTAAAAGAAACTTGTTCTCGTATATTCTTATAGTTAGGAGTTGTGCATTTGCATGCTTTTGAGTTGTTTGCGTCTTTCGGAAGAACTGCTTATGTTTGATTCGTAAAAACCGACAACAGCATTAACTAGCTATACGAGATAGTGTCACCCACTGGAGAACTTTTAAGAGAAAGTCTAACTTCTTGATTGCTTAGGCCTCTCGTACGAAAGTCTCGGTCTCTCGGTTCCGACCGTACTCTACCTAGCACAATCCGTATGTTCAGTTCGATAACTCTTTGTCCATTAGAAACTTAGTTCTTGATCTTATTGTGCAAGGCTTTGAATGAAGAAAGGGTACTTTATTTTATCAAAAGCTTCTATGGGTTAAATCCTATGTCTAACGGCTTTGTTAGTGTACTACGCTTTGTGGGTTCCGAATTTGGGACTTTCGGTTCCATTCATTTTCAAGAAACACATGCAAGGCACTCAGGTGTATGCATTCATAAAGTATCATGTATAACATTCGATATTCAAACATGCACTTCATTAAAAGTTTTGGCCATTTAATTTATCAAGTACTAGTCAATTGAAGAAACAATACCTATACATGCATAAATGAAATATAATACTTAGACTCGTTGGAAAATTATGAAATTTTAGTATGTTGTGCATCTTTTAGTGTAGAACAAAGTTTATTAAGGGTCCGAGTTCATTTGAGTAACGAAATTATAGCAGATTTTGTAATAAGGACTCTAAATTTCTATTTCGGCAAAAACAGTGACCTTTACATATAAAATCCATAACTCTCTGCAGAAACATCCAAAAATTATGAAATTTAAACATGTGATGCAGAACTCAAGTATGAACAACTTTTATTCAGGGACCCAAGCCATTTAACTTACGGATTCTGTCCGGAAAAATCGTGAACATTTAATCTATCGTTTGACTCGGTTACTGGACATGTCTTACGAGAAAATTCTTAACCTATTGGATACTCGTTTAAAAATCACCAAATTTAAGTATCTTGTTATAAACAGGTTTTAGGTCATCCATGAATATTTCCATGATTTATACAATAGTCTAACTGGAAAAATAAATTCGTGCAACACAGAATAACCCTATGCATCGAACGTCAACCAGGTACTCAGAAAACAAATTTTATCTCATGAAGTACTAAACGAAATATTATGGTTTTTGACTATTATTTACAACACATCAAGGGGAAAATTCCAGATTTTTCGTAGAATTTTATAACTATCAGAAAGGGAAGAAATAAAAGAAATGAGTCACTGCTCCCAGTTTCGGATCACTTCCGACACACAATCTTTTATGATTTTATTCTCAGTCTACAAAACTCCAGTGGCCACAAAATTTTAGTATGTTATTCTACACTTCATATACTACATTTAGGAATTATTTCATGATTTTTAAACGGGTGGAAAGGGTCCGAATGTATTTTACAAAAACGGGTCAGTGGGTAGGGCATGGTTTTGGCAGCTTTATGTTTCAAGTATAACTTCACCATTTTGACTCCCAACACCAAAATTACAACTCAAGCACTCCATATAAGATCATATCATGTAAAAGGAGTTCTTAGGGCCTCATATCATATTTTTTCTGAATTTCTAAGCTAAGAGGAAACCATAAGACTTAAGAGGGGGTTTAGGAACTTATCCTTGGAGAATTTTCTTCCTTTTCTTGAGAGCCCCAAAGCTTTTCTTTTGGTGTGGGAAATGAGGAGAGCAGCCACTCTATTTATAGAGGAGAAGAAGAGGAAATGGCCGGTCAAGAGGGGTGAGAAAAAAGGGGACAACTAGGTGGTAATAGGCATAAGGCTAAAGAAAACTAGTCCTAGGTCTTAGTCTTAGGATTTTGGCTAGGGATTTCATGTACCACCAATATTCTCTCATTTAAAGCTCCCATGTGCACGAAAATTTAGAAGATTTGGGCTGCCATTTGGTAGTCTAATTTCTAATACAGATGGTGTGACTTCGTTGTTGAGTTTTCGGTATTTTTCGGTTCGAGTTTCGGCTCCCAAAATTTACTAAAACGCGCGATGGGAGAACAAATATTTTTCTTAGGGTTTTCTTGAGTGTTTCCCACATTTAAAGGACTATTGGTAATTAATCATTATTAAACAAATCCAATTACGGATGTGAGTTCGAAAAGTATCTAGATTTTCGGTCGAAAAACCGTCGTCGGTTGGAGAAAAATTAAGAAACCACATATGAAATTGGAATAAAATAAAATGATCACCAAACTTAGAAAATTAAATATAAAATCCTATAATTGGGTTTGGGTTATTACAACTTTGACGTCGCCTAGGTTACATTTCTTTGCATAAGGGTTTTCTAAAGCAGACAAGGTTATGAGATTGTCGAGAAATGACCTCGTCTGGTTTTCAAAAACAGCCTAGTTTACCTTTCTTTAGCAAATTTTAAGACAAGTTAAATACCAGCTTTTTTTTTTTTTTAAACAACTCGGTACTTAGATTAATTTTTCCAAAAACAGTTTTCTAAACAATTTTAATGAAAATGATTTGAGAGAATCTATTTGAAAACACATTTTATGGGGACACAAAGAAGTAGAGGTGTTTAGATGAGGAGGTTTAAAACAGATGAATTGATTCTATCTCGATCTAACAATCGATCTATGATCTATTCCTACAAAGACACAGACTTAAAGAAATCATTAGTAGCTAGGGTAAATCGGATAGGATGCAATAGTCATCTGTTTGAAGAAGTCAGTGACTATTGTGTCCTTGTATGATTTAGCTAATGTCGATTAGCAATCATCAAGTCGTATAAGGTCAATATGACTAATCCTTGATTCTTGATTCCTAAAAAGGAAATCAATGATATCAGCTACCCGATTGTCCTTTGACACATATCTAGTCCTGACAATTATTTCTAGACATTTATTTAAAGAATGGAAAGAAAGAAGAAAAACAGATAATGATGCAAGCAATAGTAATTAAAAATCAGCCAAAGATGCATCAAGTAATCCTAATTCTAAACATAATTCTTTAAATCTAGATTCAAATTTAATAGTTTTGTAAGAATATCTGCTCTTTGTGACTATGTGGCTATCTTTTCTATCCTAATATCATTCTTTTCTACATGATCTCTTATGAAATGATGTCTCGATGTCTATATGCTTACACTTAGAATGGAGAACAGGATTGTATGTCATAGCTATTGCACTATTACTATCACAAGAAATAGGAACAGATGATGTTTGAATATTATAATCCCTAAGCCGCCGACTAATCCAGAGGAGTTGAGAGCAACAACTCCCACCGCCATGTATTCAAATTTCCTCGATTGTGGAGGTGGCAACAGATGTCCTGCTTTCTTAGATAACCAAGAAATTAATTTATTGCCTAAGAATTGACAAGTTCCTGAAGTGGATTTCCTATCAATCTTGCATCCTCCAAAATCGTAGTCTGAATATCCTGCCCGACTCAAAGTTGTCATCGATGGGTACCACAACCCAACTTGCAAAGTCCCTTTAAGATATTTGAGGATTTTCTTAACAGTCTCAGATGAGTTTTCTTGTGATTAGATTGGAATCTTGCACATACCCCAACTGCAAAGACTATGTCCGGCCTACTTGCGATGAGATAGAGAAGGGATCCAATCGGTCCACGATACTCTGTTGCATCCGGGTATCCCCTGCTCATCCGAATCCATAGAGAAGTTAGTTGCCATAGGTATTTTAACTTCCCTACTAGTAGTCATCCCAAATTTCTCAATAAGATCCTTAGCATATTTAGTCTGATGTATAAATATACCCTTACTCGTCGAGCTTAATCTGCGAGTGCCTAGAAAATATGTTAATTCACCTATCATTGACATTTCAAACCTATTTTTCATGAGAATGCTGAATTCTTCACATAAAATCAGATTAGGTGAACCAAAAATAATATCATCTACATAAATTTGAACCAACAAGATGTTACCATCTATTTCCTTTCTAAACAGAGTCCTATCTATCTTACATTTTGAAAACCCATTTGAAATCAATAATTCGGATAAAGTATCATACCAAGCTCACGGGTGCTTGTTTCAGTCCATATAGGGTCTTATTAAGTTTATAGACCTTGTTATTGATCTTAAACCCGGGAGGCTGCTCCACATAGACTTCCTCAATTAACACACCATTTAGGAAGGCGAGACTTGACATCCATCTCGAAAGACTTTGAAAGATTTATAAGCGTGAATGCTAAAAACAATCTTATTGCTTCTAATCGCAACCGGAGCATAGATTTCATCATAATCTATCCCTTCAGATCGTGAGTAGCCTTAAGCTACCAATCTTGCCTTATTACGAATAATAACATTATTTTCATCTGCTTTATTTTTAAACACCCATTTGGTGCCTATAATCTTTATATGTAAGTGGTCTTTCCACTAATTCCCAAACATTTTGTCTTTCAAATTGATGCGATTCTTCCTGCATGGTCATTATCCGATTTGGATCGATAAAGTCTCCTCAATAGACTTAGGCTCGAGAAGTGATACATAGCGGTGAATGCAGACTTTGAGAATCCAACATTGTTCGTGTCTCCGCACACTACTAGATGGGTCCCCAATAATCGATCGGTTGGATGATAGCTTCTCATCCTCTTGCCTATTTAAGTAGAAGGATCCTCATCTTGAGACTCAACCGACAACTCATCGACTCTGCTGAGCGCAGGCGTTCCCCCTTCATCTGCTGACCCTGTTTGATCAAGCTGATGTCAAAGGTGTTTCCTCGGATGGAGTCTCGGAGAGGGGTTGTCTTCGATTTTCAGATGGGGATTCTTCTTCATCTGAATCAATCATGACTAGGCAGATAGACTCGTTCTATGTTTAGTTTTGGTTAGTTTAATTTTATCTAGATCATTTGTAATCTGATTCACTTTATCCGAAAAGGAATGAATTTCATTAAAAACCACATGAGGAGTTTCCTCCACACAAAGAGTTGTCTTGTTGAAGACTCTGAATGCTTTGGAAGAGTTATAATATCCCAAGAATATTCAATCACCGCCTTAGCATCAAAGGTCCTCACTTAGACTTCCCATTGTTATGGATGAAGCATTTACAACCAAAAGCCCTAAAATATGAGATTCTTGGAATCTTACCCTTCCAGATCTCGTATGGAGTCTTACCCTTGTCTTTAATCGACAAGCACATTTCAGATATAGCGGGCGGTATTGATGGCTTCACCTGGAACTCGTGAGGAGTTCCATATTCGGCTAGCATGCTCATGGTGCTTCTTTCGGTGTTCTCATTACTTCTTTCAACTACTCCAGGTTGTTGTGGTGTTCTTGCCGATGATGTCTCATGAATAATTCCACACTTATTTAAAAAGTTAGATAAACAAGAATTTAAAAATTCGGTGCCCTTATCACTTCTTATTTTAACAATATTAACATCTTTCTCATTTTGAATGCATGCAGAGCAGATCAGGGGATCTTGTTCACGCCTCATTTTTCTTGAAAAGAAATATTACCCAAGTGTATCTAGAAAAATCATCAACTACAACAAGAGTATATTTTCTTCCACTAAAGCCGAGAGGTGAAACAGTCCAAACAGATCAAGATGAAGGAGTTGTAAAACTTTTCGGATGAGAATGTGTTAATACTTTTAAATGAGTGTCTAGGTTGTTTACCATTTTGACATGCATCACATTTCGCATCGGTAGAACATAATTTTTCGTAACCCTTTAACAAGATTCTTTCTAGCTAGCTTACTAAGGGTCTTGAAGTTCGGATGACTAAGCCTCTTGTGCCATATCCTGCCGAGGTCATCTCCACCCTTAGCCACCGAGACAGTATCTTTGGGGCAACTATTAAAGTTGGCCACATAGACATTGCCATGTCTAAAGCTAGTTAGAAGTACCTTGTCTCAAGAGTTATCCAAGATATCACATTTATCTTTAGAGAATTTTACAAGAAAACCTTTATCACAGAGTTGAGAAACAGATAATGATTATGTTTTAAACCTTCTACAAAATATACCTCGATACCTCGAACATCCCCGATAATCAAGGTACCTACTCCCTTAGTCTCGTCCACAATTGTTGTCTCCAAAAGTACTCTAGGACCATCAATATTTTGAAAGTTTGATAGTAGCTTCTTGTTACAAGTCATATACGTGAATGTACCACCGTCTATGTACCATATTGAAGCTAGAATTTCTTCCTTGAGTGATAGTCCCTCGTGAATCCTTTAAAACAAATCAGATATGAGGTACCCTAGTGATCTTGGGTCCTTGAAGGTCAAACATCACTTTGGGTAACCAAACAAACATCTCAATATTAAATAATAAATCAGATTTGGTCTTTCTACCAAATCTGTCTACAATCATATCACTTTTAAATGATAATTTGTTGTATTCAGATTTAGTGATTTTCTTGAACTTAGGAAAAGTAGGATAGCATCTACTTCTCCCATCAAAAGGACTATAATAAGAATTTCTTCTTATCTTAGCTGAATTTTAGTTTTCGTATCGGGAGATGCGATCCTTATCGACTAAGTGGTTTCCAAGGACCTATTTTAATCTCTTTTGAGGATTCAGATGCCTTCACAAATTTCCTAGGTTTTTGAACATCGATTTATTATTTTTATCATAACCAAGACCTGTCTTATCATGGGATTTTTGTGAAGTACTAAAGATGTGATCTATTACCGATCGTGAGTTGTTAAGCTAACTTATTTTGAAGACAAGCTTCTCATTGTCTTTCTTAATTAACTCATTCTCTGTACAGATCATCTCAAATTTGTCTTTTAAAGATTTTAATTCATTTTCTAATCTTTCGCATAAGCCGATCGATGTACTAGCCTCGCTTGGGGTAAACATTCCCCCTTGAATGTTTTCTCGGACTCGAGTAGTTCATTACCGCTTGCCTTTGACTAGAATCAGATTCGATCTTTTAAAGTCAAATTTTACATTTCTAGCTTGTTTATAAGCGATCAAAGACATCTTTAGATCTTTCAATAATCCTTGAATGACAGTTTGGTCATTATCTGAAATAGATTTATAAGAATCATTATCGAGAAGAAGAATAATAGACTACCTCTTTGGCCATAAGACAAATTTCATTGTCCGATCCAAAATCGAGATGAGGATGGTGAAGATGATGATGATTTTTTGATTCTTTTTCTTCAGCCGTAAGAGCTCTTTGATCTGTAAATCTCATATCTCTCTTCTTTCTTTTCTCTTCTCGTTCCTTTGGAGTCACCGAGGACAATCATAACTAAAATGTCCTGGCATGTTACAAGTGTAACAAGTATCACTCTGTCGACTTAGGACTAGTAGGATTTCTTTTGCAGTGATCTCGAACCTCCTTGTCCGGCTCCTACTCTTATCATCATCACCAAATCATCTTCCTTTCTTCTTGACTTTGATCCGGATCTATCCTTTCCTGCAAACCTCGGCTTATTACGTTTATATTTCATTCTTAATTTATCATACCTTTTGGTGAGCAATGCCATCTGCTCCTTAAGAGATAAGTCGGCTCCCTCGATGCGGTGATGTCTTGTCTTCTTTGTTGACAAAAGCCACGGACTTGGATGAGGTGCTTGACTCCATCTCGTCATCCTCATCTTCTATCTGGATATCATACTCCAAGGGTTTAAGATGAGAAAATAAAGTATGATGAGTAATAGAAGATAAGTTTTGGGTTGCTGATTGGAGTGAATTGATACATGTTTTTAGGGCTATTTTTAGTGCAAAAAGTGAGCTTAAGTGTTAGTTTTTGTGCCTAAATGTGAAAAGTATCACTCTTTTGCCTAAAAAGTATTATTTGTGAGATTTTGATGTTTTCCGTCCATTTTGCAGGTAATTCGGTGGATTTTTGCCAAACCAAGAGTACCATTAGGCTTAGAATGAAGAGACGGACATCCGGACGAAAACAGTGGGGTCGGGCCGAAGCCCCAGTGAGTAGTGGGTCTGCCTCGGACTCGAGAGCCGGTCGAGGGACAAGAGCCTCGAGTCGAGGGATGTGTAGAAAGGACCAAATTCAGAAAAATGGTATGAGCCTCGACTCGAGACATGACCCTCGAGTCGAGGGCGAGGATTTTCGCGGGGACCTCGAGTCGAGGCCTGACCCTCGACTCGAGGGGGAGGTTTTTCCAAAAATTCGTATTTAAAGGGGGAAAAGCAGGCAATCCATATCATCTTGGAGAGTAGCAGTTAGTAGCGGTTTTGGGGCGATTTCTCAAGCCCCAAGCCAATTCCTTTCCTAGATTAGTGTAGAAGTTAGATTTAGGATTAGATTTCAATTGATTGTTGCTAGATTAGCCATAGATTAGCTTTTGATCCGTGTAATCATTTCACTTCAAACTTGTAATTCCTTTGGAGATTGTTGTTGAAGACTCAAGCATTCCTATTTTGGTTAATTGAAGATCATTTGGTGATGTTTTTCCTCTCTTGTCTCTTTATTTTCTTAATTGTTGTGATTTGCTTTATGTTTGTTCAATTCTATCTTCTCCCCATGGGTATTGTTTGTGGTACCATGGGCTAAATCTCTTGTGCGTGGGTTAATTGAAATTGATGATTCATTGATGGATGTTAATCCTAGCACCCCTATCTCACCATTTAGTGTTGTTTTTGTACTCGCATTCTAAGTGTTCGATCTATTGCTTGCTCCTTGTTGTTTTGTATTTTTGCTTGTGTTTTTGTTGTTTTTGTTCCAAACCATTGTTGCAACTCTAGTCACTAAGAACTTGTATTTCTAGGACCTCATGTGCATACTTTTTCCCTTGGGTTCGATATTTTTGTTGATTGGTCTTAATAACTCTTACCCTATACACTCCAATCAAATGGCGCCGTTCTTAGGGAATTAGTTTTTGCGCCTTAAGTGAGACTTAGGAATTGTTTGGAGTGACTATTTGTTGCCTTTGTGTTTGTGTTTGTTTTGTTATTTTTGTTGGAATTTGATACTTTGAAATCTTGTCTAGATGGAAGGATACAACTCATACTTGTGGAATCAAGAATATTATCAAGATAGTAGGGTGTATTCTCCACATTTTGAAGAATTGAGCTACAATGATTGGAGGAACTATGAAGATAATTCTCAATGGCAACAAGTTCCATCCAATTATGAAGATTGGATAAGTGAAGAAATTTCTCCCCCACCTCAAGAGATGTTCCCATACTATGAGCCTTATTATCAAGCATGCAATCAATATTGTGGATTCGAATTTCAAGGGGCATCGGAAGAGGAAGATTATTATGATGATAGGAGGAGCTATGAGAATGACTATCCAATGCCACAAGCTTCTCCTAAATTTGAAGAATGGGGACTCCATGGTGTGAGAGCTAACTTGCAAGAGATGCTTGGAGTATTGTTGGAAAGAATTGAGGAAAATGACACTAGGTGTGATGAAATGCTTCCCTTGTATGAGGAAATCTATGAGACCAAAGCAATGGTCAATTCATGGATCGAGGGGACTATGGAGATCACCGAAGTCCACTTCATGTTTATAAAGTGTCAAGTCAAAAATTTCCTACGCCAAGTAAAGAACATGACCATCATGGAGAATCAAGAAGAAGGGGAGGAAGAAAATAAAAGAAGAGATGTAGTAGAGGGTCCAAGAAATGAGGATGAAAGGAAGAAATCTCTTGTCAAAAGTGAGGAAGAGGAGTGTCCATTGATGGACATGAGCTATAATGAGGAAGAAAATCTAAGAGCATCGAATGAAACCTTGAAGATTGAAATGAGCATTTCTATACCTTCTAACTCTTCAATTTGTGATTTAATTGAAATTGATGCTTCTAATGATTTAATCTTGCCTCTTGTGAATTTTGACTATAGGGAAGAATTGAAAAAACGCTTGGGCATCCTTGAAAGAAAAGAAGAAAAGAGAAGGATGGCAAGAGAAAAAGGGGACAACCATGGACACTTTGCATTTCTATAGGTGGTTGTCCTATCTATTCGGTGAACCTCCTAGACCTTGAAGCACAAAGATCGAGATACAATGGGAAGGAGGATCGCTACCCTTGGCCATTCCGATGAAGGATTTTGGATGTGAAGAATAAGTCCGGCAAAGGACACTAAAAATAGCGCTTGATGGGAGGCAACCCATCCTTTTTATTTTCTTTTCTTGTGTTCTTTTGGTAGATTAGTGTTTTTGTTTTTTTAGGAGATTTGGCTTGCTACTTAATTGCTTATTCTTGGTACATGATGCTCGATGCTTTGAGATTCATATATTGTTGTGCTTAATTGTTGATATCATTATGAGTTGCATATATTTGGAGCCAAACTTGAATGCATGACTTCATTCAAGTTTGGGGGTGTGTTATTTAGGGTAGAAATGCATCTCTTAGTGATGATGATTTTGATGAATTGTTTTGCCCGTGTGTAGGTATACTCACTATGAGGATTGGAAAGGATCGAATTTGCAAAGGAATCAAGGAATCGAGAAGGAAAGGAGAGCTTAAAAGTTGGTGAAAATGAGCAAAAAGGAAGAGAACCCGGTCTCCTCGATCGAATGAGCGACCGGGCTTAAATCGAGGGACCAAAACGGTAATTTCTTGCATATTTGGGTTCGTTAGGGGTATAAAGGTCATTTTTAGGAGTTTCGGGGTCGGGTCGGGCCCGGGAATCGCAAAAATTCCCTGGACTCGACCCGAGTCGAGAGTGCATGGACCCCGGGTCGAGGGTTTTACACTTAGTCAAAAATTCAGAATTTGACACATCCCTCGAGTCGAGGGTGCCACCTCGAGTCGAGGAGTTGGTTTTGCATATCCCCGAGTCGTGCGTGAGACCTCGAGTCGAGGCCCTCGAATTTTGGATCCCTCGAGTCGAGGCCTGGCCCTCGACTCGAGGCGCGTGTTATTTTTAAATACGCAGCAGTAGAACACGTAACCCCGACTCGAGGGTTTTGAGAAGCCGTTCCCGATTTCGTTCCCCAGCCATTTCCAGCGATTTCACGTCGTTTCCACCATACAATCATCATCATTTCACCACATATTCATTACATTGCATCAAGATAGGATTTTGAGGGTTTGAGTTGAGTTAATTTGGGGCTTTTTGGGTATATTTGATTGGGTGTCTCTATTGTTCGTTTTGGGATAAATTCACAAACAAGGTACGTAATTTCTACTCTTCTTGGCTTCAATTTCATTGTTATATTGTAATACTTGCATGGGTGTTATGATTTGAGATAAAATTCTTGAAATTGGAATTTCATGTGGACATTTTGACAAACACCTTCTATGCATGATTATTTTGGATGATTTGGAGCCTTGTATGAGTATATTTGAATTGTTTGATGAGGCTAGGAGCATGTTTAGGATTGAAAATGATATTGTGCTCGTTTATTTGAGAATTGGGATTGGAATTGTAAAGGATGGCATTTGTAGGAATTCCTAGTATAATTGTTGGGATCATTTGGTCAAGTTGAATTATGGTGTTGATAGAAGTGTATGATTTGTTGATGCATAATTGTTGAATTACTTGCTAATTGGCTTATGATTTTTTTGGGACTTTATTGAGCTTAATTGAATGATTATTTGTGAGCTTACTTGTGAATTAATTGTGGGGCCATTCTAGTAAGTATACATGTTTTAGGATTATTTTGAGCACTTCTATTGGATATATGTGTTTAGTTGACTCATTGACCATTGTTGAGGCTTTGTTGCTAGTTACTAGGGATTTAGTTCATTTGAGATGATTATTGATCGTTGACTCGTTCATGGTATGAGCTCGTATTGTATTTGTTGGTATTGATTTTTGCTCTTGGGAATGTTTTGCAGAACAATGTCTAGAGGGCGACAGACATAACCTTTCCGAGGCGGAGATTCGTGAGAAAGAAGGCTGCTATCCGACGTGCACACGTGACACCCGCCGAGCTCGGAATTCAGTGGGATGATCACCGGTGGAGGACTCATATTGAAGTTATATTCTGAGCTCTATAACCGGGTGGTCAAGACGAGATTAGTGGACCAAGATTGCATGATATCGATGGGGATCGAGGAGGATATTCCTCGCCTATTTGAGCAAGTTGGGATGGGGAGTTTCTTGATGAAGAGGCCTCGGACGTATATCGGACTCACTCTCGAGTTCACCGTGCACCGTGAGAGTTGATAAGGCCAGAGGGCCAAATTCCCGAGGAGTATCACATTTGAGCTCATGGGGTATGAGTACTCGTTGACTCGGGCGAGATCAACGAGATTATTGGAGCACCTACGGACTCCAGGCCGATCACCGTTGAACATCAGGAAGGAGTATAATGCTAAGCGATTTTGGAGGAGGATTTCAGATTCTGGGGCTCCTAATCAGCCCGATTTTGTTCCGGGAAGTCTAAGAGCACACATATCCGAACCCGGTCATCCGATATCTTGAGAAGATTCTCGCGGGTACCATATTCGCGAGATCGGAGGGAGGAGCCGTGGTTTCCGAGGAGCCGTACGTCATTTGGTGTTTCTTACATGGAGTCGATTTAATCTTGCCGCCTACCTGTGCTATTTATTTGAGAGAGCCACTAGCACGAAGTTCAAGAAGATTAACTTCGGTGGCATGATTACTTTGATCGTGAGCATTTTGGGATTCCGACGCATAACCTCGGAGCGGTGGAGGGCCCCGACCTTACTCTTGATACCATGCGGCGCATGAGGACGCTAGACCGCATCGGTAGGACGTGGTGCCTACCGAAGATCATGGTGGCCGATTCCCTCTTCCTAATAAGAGGTTGGCAGCCGATTTCGGATCTCGAGGCCTTTGTGACTATCAATTTGCGTATGTGGTCACAGCGTCATCGAGGCGATCGACGCTTACACTAGAGAGCATGGGGATGTGCTTAGGGAGGTTGATGATGACGATGGAGGTCAGCGATCGGGTTACGATGATGATCGGGGTGATGGAGGCTGCAGAGGGAGCAGAGGTAGATATCGGAGATTATGATTACGAGGATGAGGATGATGAGGAGCCGGAGCAAGAGGAGCCGCGGTCACAGATGGGACGAGGATTACCAGCCAGAGATTAACATGTACCGGCAGGACGAGATGAGGAGTAGAGAGTACGAGGCGGGAGTTCATCTCGAGGCCGTGGGTTCGACGGAGGAGATGTGGGCGACAGTCGGAGGATGCATATAGAGTCCGACCGGCGGGATGAGATGTATCGGATGATGGAGGAGTCACGTAGATTTAATGAAGAGACTCGGAGGATGCAGGAGGAGTCTCTCGAAGACTCGGCATGACATGTATGCACTCCTCCAAAGAGATGAGCTCGTGGAACTTCGGGCCGAGACACTACCCTCCTCCACCGCCGCCGTCCGACTATTAGGGCTATCCCCTATTCCTCATTCCCTCTTCTTGTTGTTCTTTAGATTCTGATATTCTTGTTTTCCGTTGTATTTTTGATGATGCTTATACTCTTGACTTGATGATTGTTATGATTGGTTTTGGATTTTGGATGATTTTATTGATGGTGGTTATTATCTTGATCTTATTGAGTTTGATGGTCTATTGATGATTATTCCTAGATGATTTCTTTGGATTCCTTATTCCTAGGCTTTTGAGATTTATTGATTTTGAGCTTAATAGTGGATTCATTGACATATTTTTTAGTATCATCTTGATATAGTGAGTATGCTTGAGGTTATGTACATGAGCATTTGTGCTTGAGTTGTAAGATTGTTGAATTTGTTATGATCATTAGTAGATGTGTAGCTTGATGCTAGTGGCTTGATTAATTATGTGAAGATGAATGTGATTGAAAATTCTTGATTCATTGCTCAAATTTAAGCCCGTGAGTTTTGTGCCTTCATAATCGTACATCTTATACGGTTGAGTTGATTCCTTTGTGAGTGCATCATTCATGATTCGTATGCTAGAACTTGCCACTTGACTTGTTGATAGTGATCTTTGTGTGATTTCATTAAAATGATAAGAGGCCATGTTGATATGATGAGTTACTTTGCCAAATACTTTCCTACCAAATATATTTGATTTCCTTAGTGAGCCATGTCGAGCCTATGATCCTTATTCTTTGGCAAGCCAAGTGAAATTGAAACCATTTAGCCTATTTTGATTAGCCTTTCTTGTCCTATGATTAGTTGAGCTTGAATGTTGGCTAATGATGGTGATTTGATTGCTAAGTGTGGGAAGATGATGAGCAAAGTGATGAATGAAGCATAAAAGAAAAGAAAGGTTGTGAAAGATTGAATTGAAAAGAAAATGCATGAAAAGAATGATTCAATTTGTGAGCTTTAAAAAGAGAAAGCTCAAGTGAATGGTGGAATGATCATTGAAGTTCTAAAGGAAGAGTGTTGCTAGATGAAAGTAAAGAGATGTGCATTGTGTGATTAGTTTACATTCAAGTCTCTACTAATTAGTCACTCTTATCCATAAATATCCCACCTTTCCAAAGAGCCAACATTACAACCTAGAAGAAAGACCTCTTTGATTCTTGATTGATCACAAATGATTTTGATTGAGATTAAGTCTTGTGGCAAGCATATGGTGTACTTATTTGTGAATTGATGATTGAGTGCTTTAAACCTTGATACACTTGAGTGAAGAGTGAAACACTCCATGGAAGGAGCAATGTGTTGAGTATTTGATTGAGCATTTGTTTGAGCATGATTTGTCTTGATGGCTAGTGGATAGTTGCATTGATACAAGTGATCATTGATGAGTTCGATTGTCTTATTTTTCGTCTATGGTGCCATGTGACATAATTGCAATCAATTCACTCCTTTGTTCTTAGTTTCTACATTGCTCGAGGACGAGCAACAATTCAAGTTTGGGGGTATGATTGGAGTGAATTGATACATGTTTTTAGGGCTATTTTTAGTGCAAAAAGTGAGCTTAAGTGTTAGTTTTTGTGCCTAAATGTGAAAAGTATCACTCTTTTGCCTAAAAAGTATTATTTGTGAGATTTTGATGTTTTCCGTCCATTTTGCAGGTAATTCGGTGGATTTTTGCCAAACCAAGAGTACCATTAGGCTTAGAATGAAGAGACGGACATCCGGGACGAAAACAGGGTCGGGGCCGAAGCCCCGTGTGAGAAAAATGCCACTGGACTCGAGCTGCGGTCGAGGGACAAGAGCCTCGAGTCGAGGGATGTGTAGAAAGGACCAAATTCAGAAAAATGGTATGAGCCTCGACTCGAGACATGACCCTCGAGTCGAGGGCGAGGATTTTCGCAGGACCTCGAGTCGAGGCCCCGACCTCGACTCGAGGGGGAGGTTTTTCCAAAAATTCGTATTTAAAGGGGAAAAGCAGGCAATCCATATCATCTTGGAGAGTAGCGGTTAGTAGCGGTTTTGGGGCGATTTCTCAAGCCCCAAGCCAATTCCTTTCCTAGATTAATGTAGAAGTTAGATTTAGGATTAGATTTCAATTGATTGTTGCTAGATTAGCCATAGATTAGCTTTTGATCCGTGTAATCATTTCACTTCAAACTTGTAATTCCTTTGGAGATTGTTGTTGAAGACTCAAGCATTCCTATTTTGGTTAATTGAAGATCATTTGGTGATGTTTTTCCTCTCTTGTCTCTTTATTTTCTTAATTGTTGTGATTTGCTTTATGTTTGTTCAATTCTATCTTCTCCCCATGGGTATTGTTTGTGGTACCATGGGCTAAATCTCTCTTGTGCGTGGGTTAATTGAAATTGATGATTCATTGATGGATGTTAATCCTAGCACCCCTATCTCACCATTTAGTGTTGTTTTTGTACTCGCATTCTAAGTGTTCGATCTATTGCTTGCTCCTTGTTGTTTTGTATTTTTGCTTGTGTTTTTGTTGTTTTTGTTCCAAACCATTGTTGCAACTCTAGTCACTAAGAACTTGTATTTCTAGGACCTCATGTGCATACTTTTTCCCTTGGGTTCGATATTTTTGTTGATTGGTCTTAATAACTCTTACCCTATACACTCCAATCAGTTGCTTTAAGGATATTTGACTTTTCTCTCCACCTCTTGGTTAAAGATCTTAGTATCTTATTATTGATCTCCTTCTCTCGAATAATTCTTTCCTAAAGCAATGCTTTGTTGAGAAGATTTGTTAATCTCACATCCAAATTGATCTCTTGCTTCGTTCTCATTCATCTTAAAAGTATCAAAGGCATGTAATACCGATTGCAGCTTGTTTTCTTTTACTTGGTCGTAACCTTCACACACATTTGCAAGTGTCTCCGCCACATCTCCTTAGCCGATTTACACCTTTTGACTTTTTCAATCCAATCTTTGCTAAGAGTTTCTATGATTTCACTCCCGGCTACTGATCAAAGTTGTGGATTTTCCTCTCATCACTTGTCACCTGTAACTTTTCTTCCCTGCCTAACTTTAGTTTCGGCAGCCCGGTGCCATCATGGTTCCTCCATGATAAAATTTAATAGGTCCTTCTTCAAGAACCTCCTCCATTCTATCATGGATCGCCTTGAGATGAGTTTTTTCCATCCTAAATTTCCAATACTCATATTCTTCAATTGAAAATTCAGGTAGGCTTCTTGACTTCTTACTCTTACCAGATGACATGATGAGATAAAAAAACAAACACTTATACAATCTAGTTAGTAGCAGAGTTAGTGAAATTTAAGAAGATGAAGATAATCAAGAGATAATTTCAGAATCTTGTTTAAGACCTAAAATCAATATCGTAATGACTTAACATTGCTCGATACCACTTGTTGGTCCCACTTAGTTGAATATACAAAAGAAAACTTGAACCAAATTTTCTATGGAAATCTAGAAGGGGGGTTGAATAGATTTTCCAAGTTTTTTTAAATTTTAGAAAATTAATTCAAGATACCAAAGTTAACACAAATGGGAATTCATTTTTCAACTCAACTTTAATCGGATCAAAAGCACACCGATAATTTGTCTAACTTTAATTCTAAAATTGAACTTTGATTATAAACCGAAATTGATAAGAAAAGATAAGTAATTGTAAGCAATAAAGAACAAGATGATTTATAGTGGTTCGGATCTAACCGATCCTACATCCACTCTCCTTCTTCAATTTGAAGAAGGGTCTCTTCTTACCACTTACTTACTCACTATTCAACTTACAGTTTACACCTTACAAAGATCTCCAAATCTTCAAACTCCTAAACTCTACTATAAAATCTAACTTTTACAAAGGATAGATGAGCTTTGAAGATGTACAACAAAGTGTTCTATAAACACTTAGAACTTTGAAAACTTTCTTTGAAAAATTTTGTGAATTGGAGTGAAAGTGCATAATCAAAATCGGAGTATTGTAATCAATGTGTTGCGTTGATGTGTATAATAAAGTGAAATCTAAACCTATTTATAAGTCCTGAAGACAGCTTAGTTTGTTAGTCAATTCTAACAAACTAAAACCGCTTAACAAACTTAATCTTGATAATCGCTCTCATCTTCACCGATCTTTCTCTAGTCGTCTACAAAATGACTTGGTGAAGACTTGTTTTTCTTATTCTACTCACTTATCTTGACCTCGTCGAGCTCTTCATAATCGTCTCCTACAGATGACTTGACTCGAGCTTGTCTCCGGATGACTTGCAACTTTCCTGACTTCAAACCGACTTGTCCTGTTCTTCCTAGTCCGATAAGCTTAGTATTGGAACTTGACCTCATCTGCTCTTTGAAGACGTCGATCATCTCAGATTGATCCTTTTTAACTCATCAAAACCTCTTCTAATCTAACAGTCTTCGGGTGTATCCCACCGTACTCAATGGCAAAGTCTAATAGCCTCGGGACCCTAATGGGGTCCGGATCGACAGATCCTCGGGTTTAACTTGCCGTGCTCCGTTCTATGTGTGAGAATATCGTGGTCCTTAAAAAGGATTTGGGAAGGCTCACAACCGCATTTCCATGTTGGCAAAGTTGGTAAAGTATCAATGGTAGAGTGACAAAGTATTAATGGCAATGTTGGCAAAGTTTTTGTGAATGTTATTTACTTGACATTGATGTCTTAATTGTTTATTCTAGTTTTTAATTTTGAATAACTTGACCGCACCGAGTGTGCTTGCATACTCACCCCATTAAACCCCATTTCGTGCTAATCGAGGGCGTAGCGGAATCGTGGTGATGGAGACATCATGTTTATGTTCTCTATTTACTTTTTATAAAAATAGCCTAATTAATAATGTCTTCCTTAAACAGAAAAAATTACTTTTAATTAACTTAATAATTTGTTTAAATTGTACTTGGTGGTTGCAAACTCAATTTTTGAATAAAATTATTTTAATGTTACGTTTTACTGTAGCTGTAACATTATATGTTCTTTGAAAAGTATGGTCCTTCCATATTTTAAAATTTTAAGTTCACACCTTCTATTTTTTTAAAATTATTATTATTATTTCAAAATCAATTATTTATGAAAATTGGAGCGTGACAATTATATACAACAATTTTAAAGGTATTAAATTTCTACAGTGGAGTCAATGTTGGTGGAGGCACAATTAAACAATGGAGCAAGCTGAACTGCACACGTTGGTGAAGTACATTAGTAAAATCTATTGAAGAAATTATTTACGCAATCAGAATTATCAGTAATGATTAATCCAAAATCTTTGTGAAATAATTACTTAATTAATTTTCTGAAACTGAACTATTTATAATAAATCTTTTTGATTATGAAATTATTTGGCAGCAATGAAGAAATAAGAAAAAGAACTCGTTCAGGACTTTTAAAAAACCAGATGCGCAGGCGAAAAGCAAACAATTTGTACACCTGCAAGTTACATTTACTAATCCGAGCAGCGACGGCTCTAATGTTTTCACCTTGAAGGAAGGAACTCAGACCGGTGAGATAAAATAACATTTTAATGTTTTATTCTCGTAATTTAATGATCGCAATGGATGCCACAAAGAAATAACAAAGTTTTCATGATTTAAAGCTGATCATTGATGAGGATCATGAACCGGGCTGCTACGAGGCTTCGCCGATGTTCTCCGGCGGTGATGCTATCCTTCGCCGAATGAAGCACCGATTCGATAGAAGAATTGGTGGTTCTACGGGGAGAAATTAATTAAAACACCGATAAAGGAAAGGTTTCGAAGCAGCATTTCAATAGGATCGAATATGTTCTTTTCAGAACTTAATTTGAGTCGCAGAGAAAGAGGTAAATCAATAGATTGGAAGGCGGCGGCGGCCGAAAGCCCCCGTCGCAGCACATCAGGAATTGATGGCAATTTGACAATTGGCAACAAAACTTGCGACGCTGATGACGACGACAGAGAAACGTTGTCGTGGCAGATTTGGTTGGAGTCGCGGATCTGCTTCTCCCATTGGTGGACGACGCAAGTGGTGTTAAATTGCCGGAATCAATGAAAGATTGAATGGAGGTGACAATGAGGAAACACTGAAATGTGAGGATTTCAGCTATTTTTTATTCCTTGAACGGACGCGATGGTCCAGGTTCAGAGAGAGATTTAAACGAAGAATTGAACTTGTGAGTCCTTGAATCCAGGAAAAGTTAAGAGATGTGATGATCGAATTCTCAATTCTCTCTTATTTAAATTATGGTCGCCGTCATTTGGGCCCAATTTATTAAAATTTGGTTGATGGTTGGATTATTTGTTTGGTTAACGAACCAAATCTCACTTGGCCAAATTAATTTTATTTTGGAACAAAATTATTATATGGATGAATTTTATTTAATAATACTTGAGGTATTATAAATAGGGAAAATTACAAATAGGTGTAAAAATTAGTAAAATTACAAACACGTGTAATGTGCAAATTTTTTGTGCTTCTCGTGCAAATTTTTACACCTAGTTGTAATAAGACTTACCTCTTTCTACCTTATTGTAAATGACCCTTATAAATATTAATCCATAATTATGGATCCTTGATTTTGAATATTAAATTAAGATATGCACTTGAAAATAGTGGGGGTGAAACTATTTCAAAGCTCTATATTTGACCTAAGCACTTTTATTACCACAACAAGTAAAGGTTGGATTTTAAAAATCCTTAATAGACTTATAGCTCTCTAGAATGCATTGTTGACATTCTTGATGAGTCTACCTAAGCAAGTAGAGAAGTGAGAGACCGCTTTTTAGGGATTTATATCGGTAAGATCCTAGAGTACTTGCGAGACCAGATAAGCACTAGACCTATTACGAATTGGTGCTGCAAAAATTAAGGAGTAAGAAATCATACGCGACGAGAATATGATTCTATTGTGTTTCATGTTCAACCATAAGTTAAAGGCTTGGTCCACTTCATGGCTATTCGTTGCGTAAAGCAAGTGTGTTTATTTTATTATTATTATTATATTATTATTTTTATTATATATTATATATGTAAATAAGTAGGGATTGTATATTTAAGTATTTGCATAATATAATGGAGTCGAGAGAGCTATTCGTGAAATGAGATATTTTCAAAGGAAAGTTGTAACCATTCGGTTCAACGCGACTCTTCGGTAAAGTTGTGTCTTTTGATGAGTAAAAGTTGCAATTATGTGATGTGACTCTTGTAGTAAAGTTGCAACCTTTCGGTGCAACCCTTGAGTAATGTCGCAACCGCTGAGTATCTATAAATACTCATGGATTATGGAGAATTGTATAATTGAAAATTAAGTTTCTCCAAACACCGAAAAATCGAGTCTCGATTGAGTATTTTATTTTGAGTTTCATTAAACACTTGCGATTTCTACTTCTAAAATTCGTTAGAGTGTAACTATCGAATTTTCGTGAAATATATTTTGTATCCTGGAAGGTCAATTCCTTGAGAACCATTTACACCTTAGTAGGAGGAATTAATACCTTTAAAGATAGCATCTTTTTCGGTGTGTCTAACTTATCTTTAACTCCATTACCCATGTGTATCCTCCTCTAATCTTCAAATATATATAAAAATTAAGATTAATAATTTAATAATCTACTTATACGAAGAAATATGGATAAAATTAGTTTTTTAAATAATATAAACATATCCAGAAAAAAAAAAACCATGAAATCAAATGTTGGATCAGAAAATAAGGAGGAAGATTATGATTTAGAATGAGAATGAAAAGAAAAGAGAGATTGAAAAGAAAAGAGAGACTGAAAAATTGTAGAAAAAATAAAATGAAATGAATGGTGGAGATGAATTTTTAAAATTGATGGATGAGATTTAAAGTTGTGTGGAAGAGAATTGTGAGAAGTTATAGATTTAGAAAATGAGATGTTAGATCGGGATGAGTTTTGATAATGTTAAAATGTATATATTAGGTGAGCTTATGTAAAGTAGGATGACCAAATGAAATTGGGTAGATCACCAAGTAGTCTATGTTGTTAAGTTAGTTCATCGTACTAGGTAAGATAGACTAGTCACCGAGGATGATAGTGTCGAGATCCTCTCAAGACAGTCTTAGTGAAGTCATCGTGGAGAGATTAATGAAGAGCTCAAGACGAGGTCAAAGTCACCGAGTAGAATAAGAAAGATGGACTTTCACTAAGTCGATCGCATTTACTAACTCAAGAAGACCAACCGAAGATAAGGAAGTTCTCAAGAAAAGGTTGTTAAGCGGTTATGAATTTGTTACAACAAACTAACCGCTTTAAGAGTTTATAAATAGGCCTAAGCACATTCTTCAAGGACTTTTGCATTTTTTTATCTCAAAACACACTATTTCGAGCACTCACTTGAATTAAAAATCTTTCTCAAATATTTTCTAAGTGTTTATAGAACACTTCTGTAATTCTTCTTCTACATAATTGCACTATAATTCATAGAATTAGAGGATAGATTGATAGTTAGAAGGAGATTTGAAGACGAAGATCTTCACCATTGTAATTTGTAATCGAGGAAAGTTAGTAAGTCGCTGAGAAAGAAGAGACCCTTCTTCAAGGTTGAAGAAGGAGAGTGGATGTAGGATTTTCGATCCGAACTACTATAAATCTGGTGTTCTTTACTTTCTGTCTTTAAATTTCGCCGATTATCATTTGTTCTTGAATTTTGATCGATTGCTTTTAGATCTAAATTAAAAGATTGAGTTTTAAATTATTTCCGCTGAGTACTTTGATTAATCGGAAGTTGAGTTTGAATTGTTAATCAGATTTTCAAAAGAAATTTAGATAATCTATTCAACCCCCTTCTAGATTATCTCTAGGAGGTTTGCTTAATTTCTCTTAACCACTCAATCTCGGGACCAACAAGTGGTATCGAGAGCAGTTGTTAAAGCTGCTCGAATATTTCTTTTGGTTAAAAAGAATTTTCTACTCAAAATCTTGGTTTAGATCTATTTTTGAATATCACCGCTTGATATTATTGTTGTATAATCGACTATGTCTTCAAGCGATAGGAAAGTTAAGAATCTTCATGCATTTTGAAATCGAAGATTATGACTACGGAAGTTTCGTATGGAGAATCATCTCAAGTCTATTCATCCTCGAATGGAAGATGTTCTTTTTGAAGGACCTATTAAGTTCTTTCATGGTGGCATCAACGATGGAGCGAGTAGTTCGAAACTCGAGTTCAAGTAGAAAAGAAGGTATTTGAACTAACTAATGATGAAAGAGAAGTGTATAATCTTGACCGGTGGCTAGAAACGAGATCATCGTTACCCTCGCAGAGATTGGTATGAGAAGATCAAGAAATGTAAACCGCAAAACAGATGTGGGACACTTTATTTAATATGTGCGAGGGCACAGATCATGTAAAGGAGAATAAGCTCCAGTCATTCTCCATTCCTATTGATGTTTGTAAAATGAAAGAAGGTGAATCTATTGATCACCGACATGGGAACGACCAACTGATTAATAGAGCTACCGATTTAGGCAAAATTTACACTAAGAAAGAAATTAATAACAACATTCTTAGATCTCTAACAAAACGTTGGAGAGAAAAAGAGAATTGGATAAAAGCCACAAAAGATCTATCCACTATGAATCATTATACCTTATTTTCTCACTTAAAAAGACATGAGTTTGATATTCGTGTCGAGGATTAAGAGGATGAGGCGTAATCAAGTACCTCATCTAAGACAGCTATGCGTTCATTAACGAGAAGACAAGCCAAGAGCCGAGTCAAAAGGAACCGATCTCTCTTTGAAAGAGCAGATGGCATTATTGACAAAAAGGTATGATCGTCTTGAGATGAAGTACAAATGTAACAAGTCAAGATTTGGTGGAAGGACAGTCTAGATTAAGATCTAGAAGAAAAGATGATGTGGAGTCCACAAATGATGACAAAAGAAAGAATCGCATAAGAAGGTATAAGTCTCCCGCAAAAAGAGTCTTAGCAGCCACAGATCGTAACGTGGAGATACTTGTTACACTTGTATCAAGACAGGCATTACAAATGTGGATCGTCTCGCCTAACTCCCAAGGAAAGGGAGGAAAAGGGGAAGAAAAGGGACAGACGCTTTGCGATCGAGAGCCCTTCTTGCTGGAAGAAAGAGAAGCTAGAAAGTCATCTTCGTCATCCTCATCGTCTCAATTCCGATCGGATGATGAGATCTCGCTAATGGTAAAAGAGGTAGTACTCTTCGCCTAATAATGAGTCTTACAAATCAGTTTTAGATAATGACCAATCTGTTATCAAAAGTCTTTTGAAAGATCTAAAATGTCTTTATGTGCTTACAAGCGCTAGAAGCTGAAAATTTGACTTTGAAAGATCAAGTTCAGACTCTAATCAAAGGAAATCAAGTTATGAACTATCCCGAGTCTGTGGATACATTCAAGGGGGAATGTATACCCCAGCCGAGGCTAGTACATCAGCTAGTCTTTCCGAAAGATTAGAGGATGAATTGAAATCTATAAAAGATAAATTTACAATGGTATGTAATGAGAATGAATCTATTAAGAAGACCAATGAGAAGCTTGTCTTCAAGTTGAGTCACTTAATAATTCACAATCGATTATAGACCAAATTTTGAGAACTTTAAAAGGCTTATGACAAAATAGGTCTTGGTTATTATAGAAGTAATAAATCGAATCTTTAAAACCGAGGAAGTTTGTCAAAGCTGGTGAAACCTCAAAAGGAATTAAAATTGGACTTGAAAACCTCAAAGTCGATTAGGACTACCACTCCCGATATGATAAAAAGAGTTAGATGAGGAACACTAATCTGAAGAAAAGAATTCCAAGAACCAAATTTAAAAGATTTCCTCTTATAGTCCTTTTGATGGAAGAAGCGGATGTTATCCTCTGCTTCAAAAGATCAAGAAGATAACCAAATCTGATTTCAATAAAATTACATGCAAAACTATGATATATATTGACAGATTTGGTAGACAACTTGAATCTGATTTATTATTCAACAATGATGTGTTTGTGTGGTTACCCAAAGTGATTATTGACCCAAAAGGACCCAAGATCACTAGGGTACCTCTAACTTAAATTTATTTTGTATGAACCTCAAGGACTAACTTCTAAGGAAGAAATTTTAGCTACAATTTCATATATTGATAGTGGATGTTCTCAACACATGACTTGTGAAAAGAGGTTGCTCTCAAATATCCAAAGCATTTATGGTCCAAGGGTGCTCTTTGGTGACAACAATCGTGGTCGAGACCATAGGTGTTGGAACCTTAATTATAGGTGATGTTCGGGCATCGAAGTTTATTTTGTTGAAGGTTTAAAGCACAACTTGTTATTTGTTTCTCAACTTTGTGATAAAGGATTTAGTGTTAGATTTTCTAGGGATAAATGTGATATTTTAGATAGTCCTTGAGACAAGGTTCTCTTAACCGACTTTAGACACGGTAATGTTTATGTGGCTAACTTTAATAGTTGTCCTAAAGATACCTATCTGGTTGTTAAGGGTGGAGATGATCTCAGTTGGCTATGGCACAAGAGGCTTAGTCATCTAAACTTCAAGACCCTTAACAAGATAGCTAAGAAAAATCTTATTAAAGGACCGCCTGAAAAGTTATGTTCTACTCGATCTTAAGTGTAATACTTGTCAAAAAGGTAAACAACCTAGGAACTCCTTTAAGAGTATTAACACTATCTCATTTGAAAGAGTGTTACAACTTCTTCATTTGGACTTGTTTGGACTTGTTTCACCTTTCGGTTTAGTGGGAGGAAATACACTTTAGTTGTGGTGGATGACTATTCCGGTACATTTGGGTGTTATTTCTTTTCAAGAAAAATAAGACGATGAACGAGGATACCGATTTATACAAACAAATCCAAAATGAGAAGGTGTTAATATAATTAAGATTAAGAGTGACAAGGGCACTGCATTTTTAAATTCTTGTTTATCTAACTACTTTCTTTGAGAATGGTATTGCATATGAGACATCATCTGCTCGAACACCACAAAAATGGTGTTGTTAAGAGAAGAAATAGAACACTCAAAGAGGCAACTAGAAGCATGTTAGCCTGAGTATGGAACCCCACAGAGGTTTTGGGTGAAGCAATCAACGCAGCTTGCTATACCCGTGGATAGGTGCTTGCCTGTGAAAGATAAAGGTAAGACACCATATGAGCTATGGAAAGGTAAAATTCCAAGAACCTCTTACTTTCGTGCTTTTAGTTGTAAGTGTTTCATTCATAACAATGGGAAGTCTAAATTAAAGACATTTGATGCCAAAGTAGTGATGGATTTTCTTAGGATATTCAAGCACTTCTAAGGCATTTAGAGTCTTTAATAAGACAACTCTTTGTGTGGAGGAAACACCTCATGTGGTGTTTGATGAGATTCATACTTTAATAGACTTGAACTTAACAAATCTAAGCAAAGGAAAACCTATCTTCCTAGTTTTGATTCAGATTCGGATGAAGAAGAACTCCTATCTCGAGAATCGAAAGGAACTCCTCTATCTGCTCCATCTAAGGAGACACCTTTAACATCATCCGATCATACAAGGTCATTAGATGATGGGAGAAAGTCTACTCGTGCTGAACAAGATGGGTTACTTCTGAGTCGGTGATGAGGGTACTTCTACTCAAACAGTAAAAGGATGAGAAGTTATCATCCAAATTGAACAAATCATTGGGGTCCTTCGAGTAGTGTCCACACTGGGACTATGTTGGATTCTCAAATTATGTTCATTGTTATGTATCACTTCTTGAGCCTAAGTCTATTGAGGAGGCTTTATCGACTCCAAGCAAGGTAATCTCCATGCAAGAAGAACTACATTAATTTGAAAGACGTAATGTTTGGGAGCTAGTGGGACAGACCCATTCATAAAAAAATTATAGGCACCAAATGAGTTTTCAAAAATAAAATCGATGAAAACAATGTTATTGTTCGTAATAAGGCTAGACTAGTAGCACAAGGTTACTCACCATCTAAGGGGATAGACTATGATGAGACCTATGCTCCCGTCACCGCATTAGAAGCAATAAGATTATTTTTAGTCTTTGCTGCCTATAAGGGTTTCAAAGTCTTTCAAATTGATGGTATGTCTGCTTTCTTGAATGGTGTGTTGCTTGAGGAAGTCTATGTAGAACAACCTCCGGGTTTAGGACAAATAATAAAGTCTATAAACTCAATAAGGCACTATATAGATTTAAACAAGCACCTCGTGCTTGGTATGATACTCTATCCGAATTCTTAGTATCAAGTGGATTTTCTAAAGGAAAGATAGATAGAACTTTGTTCGAAAAGAAGTTAATGGTAATATTTTGTTAGTTCAAATCTATGTAGACGACATTATTTTTGGTTCACCTAATCGACTTTGTGTGAAGAGTTTGGTGATCTTATGAAAAACAGGTTTGAAATGTCAATGATGGGAGAATTAACCTACTTTCTAGGCTTGCAGATAAAACAGACGAGCGGAGGGACATTCATACATCGACTAAGTATGCAAAGGACCTAATAGATAGGTTTGGGATGAATGCTAGTAGAGAGGTTAAAATACCTATGGCAACTAACTTCTCTATGGATTCGGATGAGAACAGGATACCCACGGATGCAACGGAGTTTTGTGGACTAATTGGGTCTTTGTTATATCTCACCGCAAGTAGACTGATATAGCCTTTGCCGTTGGCGTATGTGCAAGGTTTCAATCAAATCCTAAGAAGTCTCATCCGAGACAGCTAAGAAAATTCTAAAATATCTAAAAGGGACTTTATAGGTTGGGTTGTGATACCCATCGATGACAACTTTGAGCTATCTGGTTATTTAGATTCGGACTTTGGTGGATGTAAAATTGATATGAAGTCCACTTACGCAACTTGTCAATTTTTGGGTAATAAGTCGATTTCCTTGGTTATCCATGAAACAGACTTCATTGCCACATCCACTACCGAAGTCGAATACATGGCACTGGAAGTTGTTGCTCTCGCCTCCTCCGGATTAGTCAACAACTTAGAGACTACAACATTCTCATATCGTCGTGCCTATTTTATGTGATAGTAATAGTTCTATTGCAATAACTTATAATCCGTGTTGCATTCTAGATGTAAGCATGTAGATATAAGGCATCATTTCATTAGAGATCATGTTGAGAAGAATGACATCGGACTAGAAAAGATAGCAACCGAATTACAGAGAGCAGATATACCGACTAAACCATTAATGAGTCTAGGTTCAAATAATTATGTGTAAAGTTAGGATTACTTGATGCATCTTTAGTTAATCTATGAATTTCTATTGTCTACATTTTGTATTGCATTTATCTCTCGCTTTCATTATCATGTCTAGAAAGTAATATCAGACTTGAGAAGTGTCAAAGGACAATCACAGGAAGTGATATCATTGATCTCCTTTCTAAGGAATCAAGAATCAAGGATTAATCATATTGACCTTATCTAACTTGGTATTTTCTTATCGACATCAAGTAAATTAGACAAGGACACGATAGTCGTCGATCTTCATAAAATCAGATGAGTATGTGCATCTTGTCGACTTACTCAAGATACTAATGGTTTTCCAAGTTTGTGTATTTACGGGAACAAAGTTCACTCAATATTGTTAGATCGGAATAATAGTTCTTTTTTTTTTTTTAAAAAAAAACTTCGCATCTGAAAACCTTCCTTATCTCAAGAAAACCAATTTCTTGTTTTTCAAAATGTTTTCAAAATACTCTCACAACTTATCAATTTCAAAATTTTCGGATGAGTTGTTATTTGAAAAGTCTCACTGAGTTAAATGTCTTTATGTATTAGTTATATGAAGATATGAGATTCGGTTTATTTATTAATGGCTTAAAATTAACTCGCATTTAAAAGTGTTTTGTTTTCAAAAGTAATCAGCTAGGAGTTATTTTCAAAATTCTTTAAGACAAGGTAATTTTTACTAAGTCTGATAAAACCCGATCGATCGGGGAAACCTTTATGCAAAGAAAGATATATTTCGCCACGTCGAGTACACTTACTATCTCTGCATAAAATGCCCCTAAAACCGTCTAATCATTAGCACAGGTGGTTACTTTTTATGTTTTCAAAACTGAGTTATTGCCACGCGCCGGAGTTGAAATGTCTAATTCATTTAGCCATTGATATATTCCACGCGCAATATACAATCAATGGCCACAATTCATCCATTTTGCCACATGCCCCACTTTCAAAGACGTCTCCGATTTTCTCTCTCTCTCACTCTCTCCCCATTTAAGTACTTACCTTCTTCATTTCAAAATTACTTTTACTCATAAACCCTAAATTTTTACCGCAAACTTTCCTTCTGCAAATTACCTTCTCAAAAACTCTCACAAATGACTTCTTCTTTTTCTTCTTCCGACCCGGCAGGATGAGATGTACCGAATGCTTGAGGAGTCCCGCAGATTTCACGAAGAGACTAGGAGGATGTAGGAGGAGTCTCGAAGACTCGTAATGACATGTATGCCCTCCTACAGCGAGATGAGCTCGTGGAACTTGGCCGGGACACTATCCTCCACCGCCGCCGTCCGACTACTAGGGCTATCCCCTATTCCTCATTTCCTCTTCTTGATCTTTAGATTCTGATCTTCTTGTTTTTCTTTGTACTTTTGATGGTGATTGTACTCTTGACTCGATGATGTGATGATTTTGATGGTTTGATGATTTTATTGATGCTATGATTTGTTTAATCTTATTGAGTTTGATGGTCTATTGATGATTATACCTTGATGATTTCCTTAGATTCCTTATTCCTAGGCTTTTGAGATTTATTGATTTTGAGCTTAATTGTGGATTCATTGATATATCTTTGAGTATCATTCATGTGGTAGTGAGTATGCTTGAGATTATGTACATGAGCACTTGTGTTTGATTTGTAAGACTTATTAGATTTTGATATGATCATGAGTTGATTTGTGGCTTTAAGCTAGCCTTCTTGAGTGATTGTGTAAAGATGGATGTGATTGATAATGCTTGATTCATTGCTCAATTTTAAGCCCGTGAGCTTTTGTGCCTTAATGATCGTACATCTTATACGGTTGATTGATTTGTTTGAGAGTGCATCATTCATGATTTGTATACTAGAACTTGCCACTAGACTTGTTGATATTGATCTTTGTGTGATGTCTTGAAAGTGAAAAGAGGCCATGTTTGAGATGTTTAGTCACTTTGCCAATTTTTCCCACCAAATACATTTGATTTCCTTAGTGAGCCATGTTGAGCCTTATGATCCTTATTCTTTGGCAAGCCAAGTGAAATTGAAATCATTTAGCCTATTTTTATGAGCCTTTCTTGTCCTATATTTAGTTGAGATTGAATGTTGGCTAATGATGGTGATTTGATTGCTATGTGTGGGAAGATGATGAGCTAAGTGATGAATGAAGCATAAAAGGAAAAAAAAAAAGGTTGTGAAAAATTGAATTGTGAAAAAGTGAACATGAAGGAAAGAAAAATTCAATTTGTGAGCTTAAAAAGAGAAAGCTCAAGTGAATGGTGGATTGATCATTGAAGTTCAAAAGAAAGAGTGTGCTTGATGAAAAGAGAAGAGATGTGCATTTGTATTGATTAGCTTACATTCAAGTCTCTATTACTTAGTCACTCTTATCCAAATTCATCTCACCTTTCCAAAGAGCCTACATTACAACCTAGAAGGAAGACCTCTTTTATTCTTGATTGATCATAAATAATTTTGATTGAGATTAAGTCTTTTGGCAAGCATATGATGTGCAAGTTGTGAATTTGATGATTGAGTGCTTTATACCTTGATACACTTGAGTGAAGAGTGAAACACTCCATGGAAGGAGCAATGTGTTGAGTATTTGATTGAACATTTGTTTGAGCATGATTCATCTTGATGGCTAGTGGATAGTTGCATTGATACAAGTGTTCATGGATGAGTTCGATTGTCTTATATTTCGTCTATGGTGCCATGTGACATAATTGCAATCAATTCACTCCTTTGTTCTTAGTTTCTACGTTGCTTGAAGACGAGCAACAATTCAAGTTTGGGGGCATGATTGGAGTGAATTGATGCATGTTTATAGGGCCTATTTTAGTGCAAAAAGTGAGCTAAAGTGTTAGTTTTTGTGCCTAAATGTGAAAAGTATCACTCTTTTGCCTAAAAAGTATTATTTGTGAGATTTTGATATTTTTCATCCATTTTGCAAGTAATTCGGTGGAATTTTGCCAAACCGAGAGTACCATTAAGCTTAGAATGAAGAGACGATCATATGGGATGAAAACGGGGTCGGGGCGAAGCCCCGCGTGAGAAAAGTGCCCTGGACTCGAGCTGCGGTCGAGGAGCAAGAGCCTCGAGTCGAGGGCTATGCGTAAAAGGATCAAAATCGGAAAATGGCAGCGTCTCAACTCGAGGCATGACCCTCGAGTCGAGGGAGGTGAAAGGCACGGACCTCGAGTCGAGGCCGACCCTCGACTCGAGGAGGTTTTTCCAAAAATTCGTATTTAAAGCAGGGCGGTTCAGAGAGAGCTTGGACACACTTAGTGAATAGCATTTAGTAAGCGGTTTTGGGGCGATTTCTCAGCCCCAAGCCAATTTCTTCATTAGATTAGAGTAGAAGTTAGAATTAGACTTAGATTTCAATTGATTGTTGGTAGATTAGCATTAGATTAGCAATTGATCTTGTAATTCCATTCAATTCAAGCTTGTATTTCATTTGGAGATTGTTGTTGAAGACTCAAGCATTGCTCTTTTTGTTGATTGAAGATCATTTGGTGATGTTTTTCCTCTTTTGCCTCTTTAATTTCTTAATTGTTGTGATTTGCTTTGTGCTTGATCAATTCTATCTTCTTCCCATGGGTATTGTTTGTGGTACCATGGGCTAACTCTCTTGTGCTTGGGTTAATTGAAATTGATGATGAATTGATTGATGATGCTATGAGTGTTGATGATTGGAAATCAATTGAGTAGATTGCTTACTAATTGTGATTCTCATTTGTGCTTCATGCATAATTATCTCTTTAGATTAGTGTTTGATCACCCTAGCTATAGACGAGTTGCGCTAACGTGATCCGGGATTAATCGGGTGATAATTGTCTATGAATGAGTGGATTGGGTGCTTCGGAATCGAGAGATTAGTTGCACTAAGGATACTCACATTAGTTTTCTACCTAATTGTGATTCTTAATTGTGCTTTGTGTAAAATTGTCTCTTTAGATTAATGGTTAATCACCCTAGCAATAGGCGAGAGTTGAGCTAACGTGATTAGGTGTTGATCGAGTTTCAATTTTGCATGATTGTATGAATTGGGGATTTCTACATTGAGAGATGGAAAAGACTAAGGATACTCACATTAGGCATTGTGATTTTAATGGAGTGATTAATTTCATGATGGTTTATGCTTTCTATCTTAGTTGATTTGCAATTTGATTCAATTG
The DNA here is from genome assembly GCA_030762865.1 of Paraleonurus japonicus. NCBI lineage: Eukaryota > Viridiplantae > Streptophyta > Magnoliopsida > Lamiales > Lamiaceae > Paraleonurus > Paraleonurus japonicus. The sequence continues at coordinate 28,223,627 of CM061060.1, forward strand.
TAGCTTGTTGATTGATGATTCATTGATGGATGTTAATCCTAGCACCTCTATCCCACCATTTATTGTTGTGTTTGTTATCGCATCCTAAGTGTTTGATCATTTGCTTGCTCCTTGTTGTTTTGTATTTTTGCTTGTGTTTTGTTGTTTTTGTTCCAAACCATTGTTGCAACTCTAGTCACTAAAAACTCGTATTTCTAGGGCCTCATGTACATACTTTTTCCCTTGGGTTCGATATTTTGTTGATTGGTCTTAATAACTCTTACCCTATACACACCAATCAAATGGCGCCGTTGCCGGGAATTAGTTTTGCGCCTTAAGTGAGACCTAGAAATTGTTTGAAGTGGCTACTTGTTGCTTTTGTGTTTGTGTTTGTTTAGTTATTTTTATTTGAATTTGATACTTTGCTATCTTGTCTAGATGGAAGGATACAACTCATACATGTGGAATCAAGAATATTATCAAGATGATAGAGTGTATTCTCCACACTTTGAAGATTTTGGATGCAATAATTGGATGAGCTTTGAAGATAATTCTCATTTGCAACAAGTTCCATCCAATTATGATGATTGGATATGTGATGAAATTCCTCCTCCACCTCAAGAGATGTTCCCATACTATGAGCCTTATGATCTAACATTTGATCCATGTCTTGGATTTGAGTGTCGTGAGCATCGGGAGGTGATTACTATGGTGATAGGAGAAGCCATGAGTTCGATTATCAAATGCCACAAGCTTCTCCTCAACTTGAAGAATGGGGACTCCATGATATGAGAGCCATATTGCAAGAGATGCTTGGATTTTTGTTGGAAAAATTTGAGGAAGATGATGCTAGATGTGATCAAATGCTTCCCTTGTATGAAGAAATGTATGAGACCAAAGAAAAGGTCAATTCATGGATAGAGGGGAACATGGAGATCACCGGAGTGCATTTCATGTTTATCAAGAGTTAACTCAAAGATTTCCTACGCCAAGTAAAAATATGACTATCATGGAGAATCAAGAAAAAGAAGGGGAGGAAGAAAGTGAAAGAAGAGATGTAGTAGAGGGTCCAAGCGAAGAGGTAAAAGTAGAAGGCTTCCTTGTCAAAAGTGAGGAAGAGGAGTGTCCATTAATGGACATGAGCTATAATGAGAAAGAAAATCTAGAAGCACCTAAGGAAGCTTTGAAGATCGAAATGAGCATTTCTATACCCTCTAACTCTTCAATTTGTGATTTGATTGAAAATGATACTTCTAATGATTTGATTATGCCTCTTGTGAATTTTGACTATAGGGAAGAGTTGAAGAAACGCTTGGGCATCCTTGAAAGGAAAGAAGAATCGAGGAGGATGGCAAGAGAGAAAGGGGACAACCATGGACACTTTGCATATCTATAGGTGGTTGTCCTATCTATTCGGTGAACCTCCTAGACCTTGAAGTACAAAGATCGAGATACAATGGGATCGCTATCCTTGGCCATTCCGATGAAGGAAGATGGAAGTAAAAGAATAAGTCCGGCATAGGACAATAAAAATAGCGCTTGATGGGAGGCAACCCATCATTTTTATTTTCTTTTCTTGTTTTTTTAGATTAGTGTTTTTGTCTGATTTTTGGGAGATTTGGCTTGCTACTTAATTGCTAGTTCTAGGAAATTACGCTCTATGCTTCGAGATTCATATATTGTTGAGCTTACTTGTTGATATCATTATGAGTTGCATATATTTTGAGCCAAACTTGAATGCATGTCTTCATCCAAGTTTGGGGGTGTGTGTCTTTAGGGTAGAAATGCATCTCTTAGTGATGATTATTTTGATGATTTGTTATGGTCGTGTGTAGGTATACTCACTACGAGGAGTGAAAAAGGATCGTAATTGCAAGGGAATCGAGGAATCGAGAAGGAAAGGAGAGCTTAAAAGTTGGTGAAAATGAGCAAAAGGAAGAGAACCCGGTCTCCTCGATCAAATGAGCGACCGGGCTTAAATCGAGGACCAAAACGGTAATTTCTTGCATATGTGGGTTCGTTAGGGACATAAAGGTCATTTTTAGGAGTTTCGGGGTCGGGTCGGGCCCGAAATCGTCAAAATTCCCCTGGACTCGACCCAGGTCGAGAGTGCATAACCCCGGTCGAGGGATTTACACTTAGGCAAAATTTCATAATTTTACACATTTCTCGAGTCGAGGTGGCACCTCGAGTCGAGGAGCTTTTTTTTGCATATCCCCCAGTCGTGCGTGAGACCTCGAGTCGAGGCATGTTAATTTTAGGGATCCCTCGAGTCGAGGCCTGACCCTTGACTCGAGGCGCGTGTTTTTATAAATACGCAGGATCGAAATAGAATCCCGACTCGAGGGTTTGAGCAACGATTCAGCTTTTCCGTTCCCAGCACCATTTAAAACCGACTTTGTGCCTCCTTTCACCGTTCATTCATCCTCAATTCACCACATATTCATTACATTTGCATAAAGATAGGATTTTGAGGGTTTTGGAATCAAATTTGGGGATTTTTGGTTGAGATTAATTAGGTGTCTTCCAAATCCGATTTTTGGCCAAATTCGCAAATAAGGTATGCAATTTCTACTCATATTGGCTTCAATTTCGTAGTGGTATTGTGATTATTGCATGGGTGATTTTATTAGGCCATTTGATAATTGAATTGGAATTTTATGTGGGCATTTTGACAAACACCCTTTATGCATGATTATTGTGGATGATTTGGAGCCTTGTATGAGCATATTTGGATTGTTTGATGAGTTTAGGAGCATGCTTAGGGATGTATATGAGATGTTGCTCGTTTATTTTGTGAAGTTTGGCTAGAAAATGAATTTTTGGCAAAGTTGGGAATTCCTAGTGTAATTGTTTGGATCATTTAGTCAAGTTGAGTTATTGTGATGCTAGAAGTGTATGAATTGTTGATGCTTAATTGTCGAATTACTTGCTAGATGGCTCTTGATTGTTTCTTCGGAAATTAGGGAGCTAATTTGCATGATTTTTGATGAGCTTATTGGGTGTTAATTAATTGTGGGGCCATTCTAGTAAGTATACACTTGTTTGAGGATTATTTGAGCACTTCTAGTGGATTGTATTTGCATGATTGACTCATTGACCATTGTTGAGGTTTAGTTGCTAGACACTAGGGTTATGGTTCATTTGAGATGTTCTTGTTTATTGACTCGTTCATGGTATGTTTGATATTATTTGAGCTCGTATTGTATTTTTGGACGTTGATTTTTGCTCTTGGGAATGTTTTGCAGGAACAATGTTTAGAGGGGCCGATGGAAACAACCTCTCTCGATGCGGAGATCCGCGAGAGAGAAGCTACCATCCGATTTGCACAGGATGCCCGCCGAGCTCGAAATTCGGTGGGATGATCATCAATGGAGGACATATATTGATCTATACTCCGAGCTCTATAACCGGGTGGTCAAGACCAGACTCGTTGATCACGAGTGCATGATATCCATGGGGATCGAGGAGGATATTCCTCGTCTGTTTGAGCAAGTTGGGATGGGGGCTTCTTGGCGAAGAGGCCTAGGACGTATATCGGACTCACTCTTGAGTTCCTATGCACAATAAGGTTGATAAGGCCGGGAGGGCCAAATTCCCGAGGAGTATTACTTTTGAGCTCATGGGACACGAGTATTCGTTGACTGCTGGGCGAGGTCAACGAGATTGTTGGAGCACCTACTGCACCCGCACCGATCACCGTTGAACATAAGGAGAGAGTACAATGCTAAGAAATTTTGGAGAAGATTTGATTCGGGGCTCCTAATCGGCTTTGATTTTGTTAGGGAAGTCAAAGAGCACGCATATCCGAACCCACCATCCGATACTTAGAGAAGATCCTTGCGAGTACCATATTCGCGAGATCGGAAGGAGGAGCTGTGGTATCCGAGGAGTTATACGTTATTTGGTGCTTTTTACATGGAGTGAGATTTAATGCTGCTGCCTACCTTTGCTATCTATTCGAGAGAGCCACGAGCACGAAGTTCAAGAAGATTAACTTTGGTGGCATGATTACTTTGATAGCTGAGCATCTCGGGATCCCTACGCACAACCTCGGGCGGTGGAGGATCCTGATCTTACTCTTGATACCATGCGGCGCATGAGGACGCTTGACCGCATCGGTAGGACATGGTGTCTCCAAGCGGCATCACGGTGGCCGATTCCCTCTTCCTAATAAGAGGTTGACGATAGTTTTCGGTTCTCGTGCCTTTGTGACCATCAATGCTGTATGTGGTCACAGCGTCCACACCGAGGCGATAGATGCCTATACGAGAGAGCACGGGGATGTTCTCCGAGATGACGATGATGATGACGATGGGGGTCAGCGGTCGGGTTAAGATGATGATCGGGAGTGAGGGAGCTGCAGAGGGAGCAGAGGTAGAGATAGGAGATGATGATTCCGAGGACGAGGATGATGAGGAGCCGGAGCAAGAGGAGCCGCCAGTACAGATGATGGACGAGGATTACCAGCCGAGAGATTAACATGTACCGGCAGACGAGATGAGGAGTAGAGAGTATGAGGCGGGAGTTCATCTCAGAGGCCGTGGGTTTTGACCGAGGAGATGTGGGCTGATAGTCGGAGGATGCATATTGAGAGTCCACCCGGCAGGATGAGATGTACCGAATGCTTGAAGAGTCCCGCAGATTTAACGAAGAGACTAGGAGGATGCAGGAGGAGTCTCGAAGACTCGTAATGACATGTATGCCCTCCTACAACAGATGAGCTCGTGGAACTTCGGGCCGGGACACTATCCTCCACCGCCGCCGTCCGACTACTAGGGCTATCCCCTATTCCTCATTTCCTCTTCTTGATCTTTAGATTCTGATCTTCTTGTTTTTCTTTGTACTTTTGATGGTGATTGTACTCTTGACTCGATGATGTGATGATTTTGATGGTTTGATGATTTTATTGATGCTATGATTTGTTTAATCTTATTGAGTTTGATGGTCTATTAATGATTATACCTTGATGATTTCCTAAGATTCCTTATTCCTAGGCTTTTGAGATTTATTGATTTTGAGCTTAATTGTGGATTCATTGATATATCTTTGAGTATCATTCATGTGGTAGTGAGTATGCTTGAGATTATGTACATGAGCACTTGTGTTTGATTTGCAAGACTTATTGGATTTTGATATGATCATGTGTTGATTTGTGGCTTTAAGCTAGCCTTCTTGAGTGATTGTGTAAAGATGGATGTTATTGATAATTCTTGATTCATTGCTCAATTTTAAGCCCGTGAGCTTTTGTGCCTTAATGATCGTACATCTTATACGGTTGATTGATTTGTTTGAGAGTGCATCATTCATGATTTGTATACTAGAACTTGCCACTAGACTTGTTGATATTGATCTTTGTGTGATGTCTTGAAAGTGAAAAGAGGCCATGTTTGAGATGTTTAGTCACTTTGCCAAATTTTTCCCACCAAATACATTTGATTTCCTTAGTGAGCCATGTTGAGCCTTATGATCCTTATTCTTTGGCAAGCCAAGTGAAATTGAAACCATTTAGCCTATTTTTATGAGCCTTTCTTGTCCTATATTTAGTTGAGCTTGAATGTTGGCTAATGATGGTGATTTGATTGCTAAGTGTGGGAAGATGATGAGCTAAGTGATGAATGAAGCATAAAAGAAAAAAAAGTTGTGAAAAATTGAATTGTGAAAAAGTGAACATGAAGGAAAGAAAAATTCAATTTGTGAGCTTAAAAGAGAAAGCTCAAGTGAATGGTGGATTGATCATTGAAGTTCAAAAGAAAGAGTGTGCTTGATGAAAAGAGAGGAGATGTGCATTTGTATTGATTAGCTTACATTCAAGTCTCTACTACTTAGTCACTCTTATCCAAATTTATCTCACCTTTCCAAAGAGCCTACATTACAACCTAGAAGGAAGACCTCTTTGATTCTTGATTGATCATAAATGATTTTGATTGAGATTAAGTCTTTTGGCAAGCATATGGTCTGCAAGTTGTGAATTTGATGATTGAGTGCTTTATACCTTGATACACTTGAGTGAAGAGTGAAACACTCCATGGAAGGAGCAATGTGTTGAGTATTTGATTGAGCATTTGTTTGAGCATGATTCATCTTGATGGCTAGTGGATAGTTGCATTGATACAAGTGTTCATGGATGAATTCAATTGTCTTATATTTCGCCTATGGTGCCATGTGACATAATTGCAATCAATTCACTCCTTTGTTCTTAGTTTCTACGTTGCTCGAGGACGAGCAACAATTCAAGTTTGGGGGTATGATTGGAGTGAATTGATGCATGTTTTTAGGGCCTATTTTAGTGCAAAAGTGAGCTAAAGTGTTAGTTTTGTGCCTAAATGTGAAAAGTATCACTCTTTTGCCTAAAAAGAATTATTTGTGAGATTTTGATGTTTTTCGTCCATTTTGCAGGTAATTCGGTGGAATTTTGCCAAACCGAGAGTACCATTAAGCTTAGAATGAAGAGACGATCATACGGGATGAAAATGGGGTCGGGGCCGAAGCCCCGCGTGAGAAAAGTGCCCTGGACTCGAGCTGCGTCGAGGAGCAAGAACCTCGAGTCGAGGGCTATGCGAAAAGGATCAAAATCGGAATATGGCAGCGGTCTCGACTCGAGGCATGACCCTCGAGTCGAGGGAGGTGAAAAGGCGGGGACCTCGAGTCGAGGCCTGACCCTCGACTCGAGGGTAGGTTTTTCCAAAAATTCGTATTTAAAGCGGGACAGTTCGAGAGAGCTTGGACACACTTAGTGAATAGCATTTAGTAGCGGTTTTGGGGCGATTTCTCAGGCCCCAAGCTAATTTCTTCATTAGATTAGAGTAGAAGTTAGAATTAGACTTAGATTTCAATTGATTGTTGGTAGATTAGCATTAGATTAGCAATTGATCTTGTAATTCCATTCAATTCAAGCTTGTATTTCATTTGGAGATTGTTGTTGAAGACTCAAGCATTGCTCTTTTTGTTGATTGAAGTTCATTTGGTGATGTTTTTCCTCTTTTGCCTCTTTAATTTCTTAATTGTTGTGATTTGCTTTGTGCTTGATCAATTCTATCTTCTTCCCATGGGTATTGTTTGTGGTACCATGGGCTAACTCTCTTGTGCTTGGATTAATTGAAATTGATGATGAATTGATTGATGATGCTATGAGTGTTGATGATTGGAAATCAATTGAGTAGATTGCTTACTAATTGTGATTCTCATTTGTGCTTCATGCATAATTATCTCTTTAGATTAGTGTTTGATCACCCTAGCTATAGGCGAGTTGCGCTAACGTGATCCGGGATTAATCGGGTGATAATTGTGTATGAATGTGTGGATTGGGTGCTTCGGAATCGAGAGATTAGTTGCACTAAGGATACTCACATTAGTTTTCTACCTAATTGTGATTCTTAATTGTGCTTTGTGTAAAATTGTCTCTTTAGATTAATGGTTAATCACCCTAGCAATAGGCGAGAGTTGAGCTAACGTGATTAGGTGTTGATCGAGTTTCAATTTTGCATGATTGTATGAATTGGGGATTTCTACATTGAGAGATGGGAAAGACTAAGGATACTCACATTAGGCATTGTGATTTTAATGGAGTGATTAATTTCATGATGGTTTATGCTTTCTATCTTAGTTGATTTGCAATTTGATTCAATTGTAGCTTGTTGATTGATGATTCATTGATGGATGTTAATCCTAGCACCTCTATCCCATCATTTATTGTTGTGTTTGTTATCGCATCCTAAGTGTTTGATCATTTGCTTGCTCCTTGTTGTTTTGTATTTTTGCTTGTGTTTTGTTGTTTTTGTTCCAAACCATTGTTGCAACTCTAGTCACTAAAAACTTCGTATTTCTAGGGCCTCATGTGCATACTTTTTCCCTTGGGTTCGATATTTTGTTGATTGGTCTTAATAACTCTTATCCTATACACTCCAATAAGTAAACATTATTAATAATGTGTCTACCTTGACTAACTCTATTTTGGCTGAAAGGGTGAAGGCAATGGAAGTTGAGCTAAAGAATCTAAAGGATTAGGTAGCTAAGGACAATGAAGTAGTCTTGAATGAAATTGCCTTTGATAAACAAGACTATAGAGTCAATGCAATAACCTCGTCACCAAACCGAACGAGTTGTCCCCCGAAGTTAAAAAGGGGGAAGGAGAGACGAAAGAAATGAAGGTGAGCCTGACAGCTTGGTCAAGCCGACCTCTCGGCTGAACTCACAAGAGCTAAAGCTCAACTAGGCTGTGAAGGCAGACGAGTTGGCGGCTTTGCAGCTCGTGGTGAACCAAATTGAGGAAGCTCGAAGGAGGATGAGGAGAGGAGGAAGAAGGAAGAGAAGGAGAAGACCGAGAAGCTCTTGGCCGATTTAAGGAAGGCGAGAAAGAAAAATCCGAAGCCAAGGGCAAGGGAAAGAAAATGGTAGCCGAGGAACCGCAAATAACTAAAATTACTTCAAAAGTCAGCCGCTAAAAGGGAAAGGAAAGCGAGAGTCCGACTTCTCCAATCTATCTCGAAGAACAAATCGGGAGGATCAAGAGGGAGAAGCAGATGTATGGTGAATGAGAAAGGAAGAGGTTGAGGCGGTGAACAAGGATCTGAACTTCAAGTGGAGCAAAACGAGAAAGAAAATAGGTTATGAAGGCCCAAGCCGACGAGAAGTTCGAGACCTATCACAGACCACAGCTCTGCCGAAGCCGGTCTCCGGGAAGTATACATAGGAGTACAAGGAGAAGAACCTTGATGCCATGTGGATGTACTTCTGGCATATTCTCAAAGCTCCTGAGTCACCATCGAAAATCCCGACCTAGCTTGGCACGAGTGGATTGAGAAGCTGGATGCGGACCTCTATCATAGGCTGATCAAGAAGGCGGATGATGAGTTCAATGCCGATCTGATCGTGCACGAGTTCGATTATGTTGTTCCGGTCAAGAAGGTTGATGGCTCTATCGACCTAGGAGGTCGAGAGAGATTGTGAAGAAAGTGAAGTTTAATCCTGGGATCAAAGACCACGAGAAGATGAAGTGGAAGAGGGTCTTTGATTGGTGTGTGTCCCAACGGAGTTGAGATGAAGCGATTAGATAAGATTTTCTTTTCTTTAGCTTTTTATATCTTATCTTCTCAATTTGTAAATGTAATTTTTGTAGTATATGAATGAAGTATTTGAACTTATCTAATGTTTTATGCCTTATTCGTTTTCTTAAGTTCAAAATTTTAAAGTTCATAAAATTTTATAAAATTTTCTTAAGAAATTTTTCTAAGTGTTCATAATCCGATAACATTTCATGCTTTAGAATATTTTCTTAAAATTTTTCTAAGTATAAAATTTACTTAAGTATGAGTAGTTGCTCTTGTGTGTACCTATTAATGAGTGTGTTAGGATGTATACTATAAGCCTAGCTTTTTGTATGAACATCTTTTGATATGAGATTCATTATTATCAAAATACTTGCTTTTTATGATTGTTACATATATCATTGTTTTTGTCCGTATTAGTATATAATGTAGATAATATGGTGTGTGGTGTCACACGTAAGATCATGCTATCAGATTCCTTATAGATTATAAATAAGAGCTCACAACCAAGATGAATTTGGACAAACCATTGGAGCGGTTGTGGTGTAATTTGGTATTAGACTATCTTGACTATAAAGTTACAATAATACGTTTTATATGTATTGAGCAGACCATATGAGGTTGTTCAATTTGTACCGACTATATAAAAGAATAAGACCTATGTTATTATGGATGTACGTCTTCTTAATCCCTATATAATAACAGACACGTGTACTCGGTGTTTGTTTCTTTAATTTGCCAATGGGTGAGATTTAATAAATCAATAGGCTCGGTGAATTGGGAGATAACACTGTTTATATGGTGGGCTATTGATTATAGAAGGAATCCGTGTCCTAATTATTTAGGATGATGATGTCCCCAGAGGAGCTCATAAAGATTATCATGTAAACCCCGCAGGTAGATTTAGTCCGACATGATAATAAAGATGAGTGGTACTACTCTTGGAATTAGATGTAAATTATATAAGTTGTCGATAATTTAATTAATTTATGGACATTCGATATCTTAAACACGGGAAATAAACGTACACATGATAAAGGAGCCCATATTGTAATATGGGATTAGGACGGTAATTCAATTATAACTCTTTAGTGGACCGAGTTATAATTGATGGGCTTAAGTTGAGTGTTCGGATTGAACACGGGGACGTTTAGGCCCATCGGGAGGCCTAACCCTAATTCCTCCTTAGGGTCCCTGTTGTAGCCTATAAATAAACCCTACATCGAGCCTCCTATGTGTGTGAGAAAACGTAAGATCGAGAGAGGAAGATTCTGATTCCTTGGAAGATCGTCGAGCACTCGGCGTCCAAGGAAAAAATACGGCGAGAAGATCGTGAGGTTCGTGGCTCATCCTTGATCCGTAGTTCGACCTTAGAACTGGTTCGACTTCACCTATTAAGGTGAATAGGTATGATTTTATTTCCGCTGCGTATTCATGCATGTGATCCCGAATCGAGATAATCAATTAGAGTTGGCGATCCGGTGGTTCCAACAGAGTGGTGACAAGTGCATGAATAATGTGGTGTTTAATTGCAAAAAATGATGAAAAGTATTAGTTTTTGAGCTTAAAGGTATAAGATATCACTTATTTGCATGAAAGGTATTACAAGTGTTGATTGATGGAATTTTGATGTGTTTTACCTCGTTTTCGGGTATTTCGGTGGAATCGACCAAACCGAGTACATAGTAGTTCATATGGGAACAAGACGAATGAGATGGGAGAAAATGGGGGTTCGTAGTTTGACATCGGGCTGGAAAAATTCCTGGACTTGACCACCGGTCGAGGAGGAGCCTCGACTCGAGGCCTGGGACAAATCAGAAATTTGGCCAAGTGAGAAGAGCCTCGAGTCGAGGAGAAGCGAAAGCAGCAAGCTCGACTCGTGGCACTGAAGCTCTAGTCGAGGCTAGTGATTTTTAAGAGAAGCACGGGCACGACTTCACCAAGCTCGACTCGAGGGGCCTAAGCTCGAGTCGAGGCACCCTATTTTCAGAAAATTCTCATTTTAACCCCCTTGGACGAAAAACAGAGCATACTTGACTCTTGAGCAATTACATAGCAGCTTATGTTGGTCTGGACGAGATATGCAAGGAGGTGTAAAGTCTAGAAGAGGGGTTGAATAGACTTTACCACACTCAAAATTTTTACAACTTTTTGTGAGCTGAGTGTGAGGTTAGCAAACTTTGCAAGTCTCTGAGACAAATACTCGTGAGTGTGCTAGGTGTAATCAGCAGATTTGAAACCTTGAAATCTTTTGATAATGCGGAAGCTAATCTCGTATATGAATTTGAAAAATCCTTTTTAAATGAAAACCTTCTCGATGAATGCTTAGCAAGTTTTAATGCATTTATTAAAATGATGATGAATGAGCAGATATAAATATGTATGCAGAAAGCTTGTAAAGACATAGAGATTTTTATAGTGTTTCGGATATAACGATCCTACGTCCACTCTCCCCGACTCCACAGTGGTCGTACTATCCACCAAATCTTCTGTCTTGTTCCCTCTATCACTTCGAGGTTATGACCACATGAGGTTTTACAAGTTCCCGCCCTTGGTTACAAATGATAATCCTTGAGTTTGTTCTAACTCTTAGATCTAAGAAACAATTAACTTCTTTCGTACTCAAGATATTGATAGGTGATTTATAATTCCTAAACCAGAATCCTAGCCTTCGATTCAACGTCGGTTATGATTTGCGGTTTGAATGAGTTTGCGTTTATTGTTTATGAATGGTAGGATTTCTTGAAATTTCTCGCGCGTAGTTCCGTATCGATTCAAACCCTTAATTTCGATTTATAGATTCCCGAAATCAAATAGCCGTTGGGTGATTGATAATCGTGTCTTCGTGAAAATGGTATGTAGCCATTGAGAAGATCTATTTGACTTAGATAATTGATTGTCAATCAATTATCTCTTGATAGTTTGACTCTTTGCGGGTTTGATCTTCTAATCGGGGATTCGATTGATATTAATCATCCCGATTAATATCTTGAATGGTCTTGTACTAATTAAGTCTTCTATCATTATCCTAGCAAGCTTTTCAACCTTGCTATCTTCTTCTCCAAGTCTTCTTGACTACTTGACCTTCATAAGTTATGTCCGTTCTCTGTTTTAGAGCAAGTTACAAGTCTTCTAGTCTTTTTAGAGACAACTTTTTTTAGTACAAGAAACCTTCTAGGTCTTCTTGATAGCAACCTTGTAGTCTTATAGTTGTCTGCTCTCTCGATCAAGTCTTACGTCTTCAAGTCTTCTCGTCTTCATTCTCATACTTCTACAAGTCTTCTAGATAGATCTTAGCAAGGTTACCTTAACAAGAATTCTAACCTATCTAGATCATCACCGACTAATGATTCACTGGTCCTATTACATATAGGTCTTAGAAATATCATCAAAATATACAAAATCAAGAACCAACAAATTCTCCCTTTTTGATGATGTTAAAACCTTTTGAGAACTGAAAACAAACAAACACAAGAAACGAAAGAGACCTTAAATCCAGATCTCACAGGAAAAAAACTTTAGACAACGAGAAGTTGTGTTGATCGAAATAAGCACTTCCATTAATATCGGCATAATCAATACATATTACAAAAGTGCCTATAGACTAGATAAAGCAAAACATAAGTAGATAAAATAGCAAAAGATAGAAAAATAACAACTTCCCTTCTTCACAGCCTCCGCTCCTATAATCTCTTCTTCACCACCTTTCTCCATCAAGAACTTTCCTCCTTAGTCTGCTCCGAATGCTTAAGCTGGTCCGATTCCCATCAGCTGCTATCGTGTAGGGATCTTTTCAAACTCGGGCGTGAAGATTAAGGTTGAACTCCACCGAAGCTTTAAGATCTCGCCCACAAATTTCCATGTCTTTCCTCCATCCACGCAAACAAGGTCTCATCCGCTGTTGCTCCGATGCCAATAGTCTCGACATACATAATATGAATTTCCATTCACCCATCCTTTCCATTGGACAACGCTTGTCCACAAACCCTTCAAGTATTGTGTGGAAGGATGAAGTCCATATCAGCCTCTGCTCCAATGAGACTTCTTCTTCTTTTTGCTAGTAGATTTCTTCTTCGGTCTAGAAGGTTTGGAGGCAAACCTTTTCGCAATAAACACTTTCTTCCTCGAACCTCCTCCAGTTCAGCACTCGACTTTCATGTACAAGGAATTTAAGACCATGCTGGGTAACATCCTCCGTCATCCTCCCGGCCTCAAGATCAGCCAAATATGGTTCCGATGTAAGGCTTCAATCTCTTCTACAATGACCTTCTCTTTTTCAGCCATTGTTACCAACCTCCTTCTCTTCTTTGGGTTGGGATGTTTCTCCAACAAAGCAACATTAGATGAGATCGTAGAAAGCAAGATTTACGGTGTCCCTAAGAGTTGCCGATTCCCCGAGAGCTTTCTTCAGTCTGCTCTCTCCCTTCGTTCCAGCGAAAATCTTCTATCGCCTTTAGCCTCTCTTGAACTCCAACCAGCTTTGGACTCCTTTCCTTTAACATCGTTCTCATCCCTTCTTCCCTTTTAACATCTATCAAAAGGGGTGACCACTTGGCATCTAGAGCCCGAGTGTGTCCGAAGATGTCCTTTCGATAGGCTTTAAACTTTTCAACAAATTTTTTCAACTCCGCTAACTCTGCGGTTGTTGGTTTGGCTATCTTGTCTTCAACATCGTGCGATTGCTTTGTCAGCAGCAAAGAACTTCCGCGACGGTGGCAGATGTGGCTTCGTAAATGTTCTTGTTCTCTTGCATAACGGCAGAGAACCGCTTGCCCATCTCTTGCAATGATAAATGGATGGATTCATTTTGATCAATGCCATCTCTCAAAGCTTGCTGCATTCCCCGCATTTGATGCAACTATATATCAATCGGATGCTTTGCCTTAACCTCGGCCTCCCGCAATCGCGATTCCCGTTACTGCAATAACCTCGTTTCCACTTCTCCTCACTTTTCTCCTTGAGATCCCTCATAGCTTCAACCTGAATCCCGAGCGTGTCAATTATGTTTTCTTTGTTGATCGTAAAACATCTCGGCCCTGTCCTCCGAATCAGCTGCGGGGCCATTTGAATCGCGGCATCAATATATGCTTTGGACGATTCAATGCTTGAAGCCACCGGGCATACTTGGCATCAAGAACAGAAAACATGGTGGCATACCGATCTTTCAACTCGGCAAATTTAACAAAGATACGTCTTATACAAGTTTTCATGAACAATGACGGACATAAAGTTGGGTAAATGAATTGAAGGAAAATCGGGTAAAGAAGAGGGAGGAGAATTAACAACTTTCTCGGCCTCAAGAGGTTCCGGTTCACCCAAAGAACCTTGCTACTAGACAATTAACTTGATGATCTCGAAGATAGATCAACGGCCTTCGCCACTCCAGCCTTGCTACACACCCATACTCCCAATCGAGATTACATTCCTACCCATCTATTCGATCAACAAAATCAAATCATCTCGCCATTCCCAACCTAGCATCTCTCCACAGAATGGCATCTATTAAAAACTTCCTTTCGGCTTCATGATACAAAGAATCTCGGATACTTGTCGTCCACCCATGAAGTGGCCTCAACTACTAAACATACTTCGAATGCGCCACGAACTCTTGAAGCAGGCTTGGTTAAACACCATCAATAACAGGATTCACCTCAGCAACTTGGGTGATTGGCTCCGGCGCGGCACCCAACTCCGCGGTTTCATCGCCGACTTTTTGGAGGACAAGTCTTCCGAAGACTGGATGGTGCATCATGAAAAGATGGAGAAGAGGAAAAAGATACCTTCTCCTCACCAGCAGACTACGGTGAAATGGTGTCTTCTATCTCCTTTGACGAAGAGTCCTCAATCTCCATTGTGTCAATAGCAGAGGTCCCCTTCGACTGTAAACAAGCAGTCCGCATAATCTTGCTCTCATAGTTCGGGCCGACCGAACCCTATCTGGGCACCACGGATGGTTTTGAGCCTTCTTCTTCGGTATCTCCGAAATAGGAACTTGATCTTCGTTGTCGTAAGAGTCAATCCACAAAGCTTTTTGTACCGACTTAGCGAGACTTAGAGCTTACTTCCCTCTTCGGACTTGCTAATTTAGAAGACTCCTTCTCGTGTTCGCTATCGCAAATTCTTCTTCATCGCTGTCATTATCAACATCCATTCCATCACCTCCTTCAGCTTTCTTCCTCAAGATCTCGAGGAATCCTTCTCACTCTCCGAAGAATCCATACCTCCTTCATCATCATGTTCCCCTCGCCTATAGCCATCGGTGCAACTCCTTCATCATCGGTATCCGGTGGCCCGTATAAGTCTTCATCTTTATTGAGGATGAACTTAGCCTTAGTATAAGACTTTGTCCATTTCGGATCCCAAACAACACCAGGCAACATCCTTTCTAACTAGACAAGAATCTTGTTAGACATCGAAACATCTTGGTCCACACCCAAATTTTTACCCCAAAGATGAGCCGCATTATTAGTATGAAAGAATCTATTCTTCTCCTTCTTCAAAATATCCAAGAACTTTGTCACCCAAACATATGCAACTCCATCCATAATTGCTTTTAGAGCACATAGTCTTCGTTGACTCAAAGAATCCATACTGTCAGCTCCCCAAATATGACCTTTACCATGATGTCAAACAACAATTTGTATTTTCGCCTTAGGTATCCCTTCTTCAAGTCAAGAATCTAAATGGTGACAAGATGTATTCGCAGAGAACGAAAAGCAACAAGATGGTTGTTCCACATGTAAGTTTCAGGATCGATACCGTGAAGAGGGAGACCCAAATGAGTGTGAATGTCGCTCCTCGTGAATATCAAAGATTGTTCGTGAACATTATCCCCAAATTTTGCCCTTATCGAAATTGACCGACATAGGCATCGAGCGTTCTGCCTCCCGAATGAGTAGAGCAATATTAAGCTAGAGCTTACCCCTATCGAAAGTAGAGTCATGATCTCCATTGCCTCATGCCGGTGATTCGAGTAAAAATCCACCGAGAGTTCACTTCGCATCTTCTCGGATAGAGCTAGAGCGTCCATAACCTTGCTCTTGCTCTTGCTAGCTGTTTTCTTAGAAGAAGAAGCATGTTTAGGAGCCATTTTAATAAGAGAAATTACGAACACGAGGACTGCAAGAAAAAGATTTAAGAGAAATTTTCAGAGAAGTTTAGAGAAAGAGAGGGAGAAAGAGTAAGGACGATGAAATACTTATATGAGACGGAAAAGGAAACCGCTAATTTTAAAATAGCGAAATAAAGGGTAACAGCTGATTGGCATGTTGCATGATCGATCGAACGGTTATGGATGCAACGGTTCGAATTCCAATAAGTGCGTGACCTCAGCTCATGGACGCGAAAAGGAAACTTTCCAAATTCAAAAGGAATTTCGTATCCACAAATAGGTAATAAAATATTTTTAGAAAAAATTGTGAACCCTTAATTTTTGCAATAATCAAGATTTGATTTGACATTTAAAAGATAAGCCTATGCGCGAGGATTATTTTTAAGAAATAAAATATTCCGAAAGATTTAGCAAGCAAATAACAGTGGAATATTTTAAGTCAAAAACTCTTTTCAAAATAAAAGGAAAGAGAGAGAGAGAGAGAGAACATATCTGATAGTTAAGCTGTATAGTTAGCTAATACCACATAGATGTGTCGGTAGATACTGTAGCAAAGAAGGTTAGGAACCTTGCTAAGCAAGCTTTGGAACCCTTCTATTATTGAGTTTACCTTTACCAAGACTTCATCCTTTCTTTATAAGCTTTCTATTCCTACGAAAAAGATTAATGCAAGGAAATAATGTATGAAGAAAATGAGCACAAAAGAAGGATGAAATAAGGATATTCTTCGATTCCTTTGAGATAAACTTTCTCCTGGATCCAATAATCCAAGTTCAACTCGATAATTCTCGGAACCTTGCTTCGCTAAAGGTTTAGTAAAAATGTCTGCTCTCTGACGATCAGTGTGAATCTTCTCCATTCGAATATTCTTTCTTTCTACGTGATCTCGAATAAAATGGTGTCGATATCCACGTGCTTACATCTAGTGTGAAGTAATGGATTTTGAGTAATAGCTATCGCTACTGATACTATCAAAAAGATTGGTATTTCTTTGGCTTCTACATGATAATCTCTCAATTGTTGACTTATCCAGAGTAGTGTACTCGCTTCGTGGTTGATGTAGCAACCGAAGTTTGCTTCTTTGAGAACCATGCGATCAACTTACTACCTAGAAACCGACATGTACCAATAGTTGATTTTCTATCAATTCTACATCCCTCATAGTCGAGTCCGAGTAACCACTTAATTCAAGATTATCATCAGCAGGTACCATAAGCCTATGTTTGTTGTTCCTTTAAGATATTTCAAAATCTTCTTTGCCGGCTTCCATATGACTTTTCTTTGGATTTGCTTAGAACCTTGCGCATACACCTACAACAAATGATATATCTCGGTCTGCTAGCTGTTAGGTATAGCAAGGATGCTATCAGTCCTTCGTATGCCGTTTGATCAACATTTTCACCACTTATCCGGATCCATCTTGTAGTTAGTCATCATTGGAATCTTTGCTTCCTTGATGGTCTACAACAAACTTTTCTAACATATTCTTGGTATACTTTGCTTGGTTGATGAAAATTCCTTTAGAAGTTTGCTTCACTTGTAGTCCTAGAAAATAATTCATTTCTCCCATCACGGACATCTCATACTTGCTTTGCATCAACTTACTAAATTTTTCACAAAGCTTCTTGTTTGGAGAACCAAATATTATGTCATCCACGTAAATTTGGACTAACAAGATGTCTTGATCTTCTTCAATTTTGAAGAGAGTTCTCTATTCTCCCTTTGCTAAATCCATGATCAAGAAGGAATTGTGAAAGTGTATCATACCATGCTCTCGGAGCTTGCTTCACCCATATAAAGCTTTCCTTAAACGATATACCTTGTTCCCTTGAACAAACCCCCGGTGGTTGCTCAACATAAACTTCTCCCGCAAGAACTCCATTCGTAAAAGCAGATTTAACGTCCATTTGATAAACTTTGAATCTCATATATGCTGCATAAGCTAGAAACAATTGAATAGCTTCTAGTCTTGCTACGGGTGCTAAGGTTTCATCATAGTCAATACCTTCCGACCGAGAATAACCTTGCGCGACTAGCCTTGCTTTGTTTCTAGTTACTTCGTCTTTGTCATTTTTCTTATTCTTGAATACCCATTTTGTATTCATTTTTCTCCTTGTCTTTACACCATCAAAAGGATTACCCAAGATTAAGTCTCTCGGAATGATCAGTTATCCAGCTTCCTTCTTTGATGTTGTTTTGAAGTACACAATTCATCGAAGTGTGTTCGATGGATTATCTGCCGAAGTTCCCCCGGAATTGATATTCCAGTGTTTTGGGTGAAGTTTCACCAGAATTGATGTCTCTTCATAAGACACTCTTTGAGATGCTTCTTCGACACCGTGAGAGATGACTTTTTCTTTTTCAGCAAGCTTTGAACATTGCTTGATCATCTTGAGTCGAATCCAAAATAGGTAAATGTACTTTGACAAATTTTGGCATGTCTTTTACATTCAGATTCTCCAGTCCTTTTGCTAGTGATTCCTCATATCCCGCCTTGGACTCAATGGAAGAATCGTTAAATACCATGTGTGGTGTTTCTTCCACCACAAGAGTCTTCCTATTAAAACCACGATAAGCCTTGCTTGTCAGGCCGGAACATCCTAAGAATATTCCATCAGCAACCTTGGCATCAAAGGTTTTTAATTTGGATTTCCCGTTGTCATGGATGAAACACCTACATCCAAAATGCGAAAGAAAGAAACACGAGGAGTCTACCTTTTCATAGTTCATACTGTGTCTTTCCATGATCTTTGTTTAGCAAGGCTTCGATTTTGAGTGTAGCAAGTTGTATTGATAGCTTCGTATTCATACGGTGTCTTTTCATAGTTCCTTTGTCGCTTCGATTCTTACAATATTTTCTCCTCTTTCATTTTGTAATCTTTTCAAAGAACTCGGGTAACTTTGAAATGGTTTCATTCTTCTTGAATAGAAATACCACCCATGTGAATTTTGAGTAGTCATCAACTACTACTAGTGTATACTTCCTTCCAATGAAACTCATGGGAGAGACAGTCCGAATAAATCCATGTGAAGTAATTATAACACTTTGCTTGTTGTTAAGGATGTCACTTCTTTGAATGATGCCCTGGTTTGCTTCCCTTTTTGAAAAGAATCACGAGGTTTGATCTTTTGAGAACACTTCATTCGGCAAACCTTCTACAAGAGACTTTCTAGCTATTGTGTTAAGCGTCTTGAAGTTTAGGTGACTTAATATCTTGTGCCATAACCAGCTAGCTTCTTGGGTATTTTTTGCAATGAAGCATGTGTTGCTACGATGCTTTGAAATTCTCGCAACATAAACATTGCCCTTTCTCGGCCACCAAAAGCATCTTATCATCTTGACCATAAGAGACAACAAGAAGAGCTAGAAAACATAACCGAATATCCCTTATCGCTGAATCTGTGATACAGATAGCAGGTTATGCTTTAAACCTTCTACATAGAGAACTTCTTCAACACGTACATCACTAATGTGTAAGGTTCCAACTCCTCTAGTTATACCAAAGTTATTGTCACCAAACACTACCCGTGGGCATCTTATACGCGCATCGAGCTCAAGAATTGCCTATTTTCAGTCATATATTTCGAACATCCACTATCGATGTACTGCATCGCTTTTCCAAAGAACTCTTCTTTTCTAGTCCACGGTATCCTGCACGTTTAGTTAAGCTTTAGGTACCCTTTTAGAATTGGGTCCTTGAGGGTTAGAGCATCTTTTAGGAATCCACAGAATAGATTCTTCTCATCATATTCGAGAAGATCTTATCCTTCTTCCATACATATCAACATAGACAGTTTCATCTTTTGGTGCCTTCTTAGATGCATGTCTATGGGTGTCACTGTGTTTCTTCCGAGAAGACTTCTAACCCTTCCGATGTCCTCTCGGTTGAAGTGACTCGCTGTAGTGCAATGGTTCTCGGGGTTCTCGATGATAAGGATACGTTCTACTTGAGCCATCAAAATATTCATATCATACAGCATCAAGGCTTAATAGATCATTTAGCAAACTTTGAAGCTTGCTTAGGTTGTGTAGTCTTCACCGAGACCTGCCTCACATGACATGGTTTCGCTTGATGTCTACTTTTTCGACCTTGCTGAGATTCCTTAAGTCGGGATTCCCCGTCTTTTGATATCTCATCAATTGTTTGGGTTGTTGAGTATAAGTATTCTTCTTCCCATTCAACCAATTTGTTGGGTCAGCAACCTTCTTACCCTTATCGATAGGTTTAGGTTTGGAACCTTTTTCCTACCGGATCATTACCCTTAACATGTGTACTTTTCTCATGTACACTTGTTTGAACTCGTGAGGATTGGGTAAAGGAAAATTCAATTCCCTCTTTACGTTAGGTGTTTGAGATGAGTCAACTATAGTTTGAACAACATGTGATGCCTTGTTCAGTTGATCCAGTCTAAAACTTAAATGTTCCTCACTCAATTTTATTCGCTCATGCCGATGGAAGAGTTCATCAAACTTTTCTTGTAGGATGTTCAACCGATCACCACTCAAGATTCTCAATAAGCAACTTTTCTATCACCGACCTAGTTCAACACACTCCAATTTAAGAGTGTTTAACTCTTCTCGAAGTTGTCGATTAGAGTCTGCTAGTATTCAAGAAGACTTGCTAGTAGACTCTTGAGTAAGTAGTTAAATCTTAGCCTTTAAGCTAGTGTTCTCCTTTTCCACACGCTTATAAGCGTTTGGAGCAGCTTTGAGATCTCCCATCAACTTATCAACAAAGTTATGGTCAAACTCTTCTGCTAGAGAGGTGCGAGAAGGCATTTAAGAACAAGAATCAGAAAGTACCTCATCACCAATAGCCATGAGACATAAGTCATTGTCTGAGGAGAAATCCAATGAAGATATTGTATCGCTCAATGAAGAATCTTCTTCTTTGTCTACTAAAGCTCTCTTATCAGCAAACTTTATGTTCCTCTTGAGTCTATTTTCTTCTCTTTCTCTAGGAGTTAATTCTGGACAGTCATAATCAAGTGTCCAGGTTTGTGACATGTAAAGCGGCTATCATCTCTTGACGATCTTCTTGGACTCGAATCTCTTCTAGGCAAAAATGTTTCCTTTTGGGACTTCCTTCTCTCCTTCTCTCAAGAGTTCTAAATCTTCTTTCATCATTAGAGTCATCGGATCTTCTGCATGTCTTTGGTAGAAGACTTTGTATCGGTTTTAAAACTCCGTCCGTTCCAAAGTGTCTTCCTCGTATTTCTCAAACTTTGAATTCACCTTGTCAAACTTTCTAGTTAGAAGTGTCATTTGTTCTTTCATACTCAGATCTTCCCTCTTGGTTCTTTTGAAGAAGTAGCAGGTGTAACCTTGAAAGCAACTTCTTTACTTGCAGAGTTCGAATTTCCTTCATCCTCATTTTCCTCTTGTTCCAAGTCATACCTTCTTACCGAGAATAACCTTGCGCGACTAGTCTTGCTTTGTTTCTAGTTACTTCGTCTTTTTCATTTTTCTTATTCTTGAATACCCATTTTATACTAATAACCTTCGATGCCTTGGTCTATCAACCGATATCCAAACATCCTGTCTAGCAAACTGATTTAATTCTTCAAACCGATTTAATTCTTCCTGCATTGCTTTTATCCAGTTTGCATCTAAAAGAGCTTCGTCTACGCTTTTCACTCTTGAAGCGAAACATAACAACTAAACATTCCATCCAAATTCATTTTTCTCCTTGTCTTTACACCATCAAAAGGATTTCCCAAGATTAAGTCTTTGGAATGATTAGTCATCCAGTTCCTTCTTTGACGTTCTTTTGAATTACCCAATTCTTTTGAAGTGTGTTCAAATGGATTATATTCGAAGTTCCCCTTGGAATTGATATTCCAGCAGAGGTGTTTTGGGTAAAGTTTCACCAGCATTGATGTCTCTTCATCGTACACTCTTTGAGATTCTTCTTCGACACCAAAGCAGAAGATGACTTTTTCTTTTTCAACGGGCTTTGAACATTGTTGATCATCTTCAAGTCAATCCAGAATAGGTAAATGTACTTTGACAAATTTTGGCATGTCTCAGGTTCTTGGTTTTGTAGGTTTTGATGAAGTTTCTAAAACCTATATGTAATAGGACCAAGCCGAACTCGTTAGTCGGTGATGATCAAGATAGGCAAGTATTTGTGCTAAGGCAACCTTGGTAAGACCTATCCAGATGGCTTGTAGATATATGAGAACCGAAGATAAAAGACTTTAAAGACGAGTCTTGAAGGGAAGAGACTTGATCGTAAAACTCGATAACCAGAGAAATATAAAGGTTGCTATCAAGAAGACCTAGAAGGTTTCTTATATTCGTAGAGGTTGTCACTAAAGGACTAGAAGACTTATAACGTGCTCTGAAGCAGTAGATGGACACAACTTATGAAGGTCAAGTAGTCAAGAAGATTTGGATAAGAAGATAGCATGGTTGAGAAGCTTGCTAGGATAAAAATAGAAGACTTGATTAATTCAAGATGAATTCGTATATAAATTAGGATAATCCGTATTAATCGACATCGATTGGAAGATCAAGATCTCAAAATGTCAATCTATCAAGAGATAATAGATTGGATTCAAACAATCAATTATCTAAGTCAAATAGATCTTCTTAAACGGCTACTTACCATCTCGATGAAGACACGATTATCAATCACTTAACGGCTAGTTGATTTTGGGAATCTATAAATCGGAATGAAGGGTTTCAAAATCTTTACGGAACTACGCGCGAGAAATCTCAAGAAATTCTACCATTCATAGTGATACACGCAAATTTATTCAAACCACGAATTGAAACACAAGTTGAATATAAAGATCTCGATTCTCGGTTTAAGAATTGTAAATCACCTTCCAATATCTCGAGTACGAGAGAAGGTTGATCGTTGTTAGATCTAAGAGTTAGAACAGACTCAAGGATCATCTTTTGCAATCAAGGGCAGTGAACTTGTAAAACCTCCCGTGGTCATAACCTCGAAGTGATAGAGGGAACAAGACCGGAAGATTTGGTGGATGGTAAGACCCCCGTGGAGTCGTGTAGAGTGGACGTAGGATCGTTATATCCGAACCACTATAAAAATCTCTCGTGTCTTTACATGCTTTCGCATACATTTTCATAACCGCTCATTCATCATTGTTTTAATAAACCTCATCAAACTTGCTAAGTATTCTTCAAGAAGGTTTACATAAAAAGGGTTTTTCAAATACACACATGAGATTAGCTTCCGCACCATCGAAGACTTTGACTTTTCAATGTCTGTGATTTCACATAGCACACTCGAGTACTTATCTCGTAGAAGACTTGCAAAATCTGCTAACCTCACACAGAGCTCACGAAAAATTAAAAAGTTTTGAGTGTGTGAAAGTGTATTCAACCCCCTTCTAGACTTTCCACCTCCTTGCACATCTCGTCCTGGGACCAACAATGTCTTTTACATTCAAATTCTCCAGTCCTTTTGATAGTGATTCCTCATATCCTACCTTGGACTCAATGGAAGATTCGTTAAATACCACGTGTGGTATTTTTTCACCACAAGAGTGTTCCTATTAAAAACACGATAGACCTTGCTTGTGCTAGAACATCCCGTGAATATTCCATCGAAACCTTGGCATCAAAGGTTTTTAATTTGGATTTCGTTGTCATGGATGAAACAACTACACCCAAAAATGCGAAAGAAAGAAACACGATACCTTTCCATAGCTCATATGGTGTCTTTCCATGATCTTTGTTTAGCAGCTTCGATTTTAAGTGTAGCAAGTCTGTATTGATAGCTTCGCCCAAAATCTCGAGGCACATTAAACTCTGCTAGCATTATTCGAAGCTTCTTTGAGAGTTCTATTTTGCTTTTACGCCACTCCATTTTTTGTGGAGTATGCTACTGTAGAAGTTTGATGTTGAATACCATATTCCTTGCGGTAGTTTGTTATATGTGTGTTTAGGAATTTTGTTCCTTTGTTGCTTCGATTCTTACAATATTTTCTCCTCTTTTATTTTGTAATCTTTTCAGCAACTCAAGTAACTTTGAAATGGTTTAATTCTTCTTGAAATTCTTGAAGATGGACCAATCATGTTCTACCGGGATCCAAAGAGTTCAAGAAGTGGTGGAACCGAGACTTCAACTCACCGTAAAATAGAAAAGAAATGAAGCGAATTGTCAATCAAGAGAGGAAACTGCTCAATCTTGATCAAGTTGCTCGCACGAGAGATTATAAAAACATTAGCCGAGAGCTTACTCTAAAAGTAAAAACCTCGCAAATCTGCAAAGGAAATGTGGGAGACACTGCACTCATGTGTGAAGGATCGCAACAAATCAAAGAAAACAAGTCACGATACTCTCAAAATGAAGCCAGATGAAACTATTGATCACCGGACTTAAGGTTGACAAATATAATCAATAAAGCAAGTTCTCTGGGCAAGTCGTACAATCGAGAAGGAAATAAACAACAAAATTCTCGATCATTGACTAGCAAGTGGAGTGTGAAGATTACCGTGATCAAAGATAGAAAGGATCTCAATAAATAAGTCATCATAAATTATTCTCTATCTTAAAGCACATGAATACGATCTGAAACAAGAAGAAGAAGAGGATGAAGGAAATTCGGACTCTGCAAGTAAAGAAGTTGTTTTCAAAGTTACACCAACTACGCCATCAAAAGAACCAGAGGGGAAGATCGAGTATAAAAGAACAAATGACATTACCGACTAGAAAGTTTGACAAGATGAATTCAAAGTTTGGAAAATACGTAAGACACCGGAAGAACACTAGACGAACAAGTTTTAAGACCGATACAAAGTCTTCTACCCGCACAGATGCATGTGAGATCCGAAGGTTCTAAAGATGAAAGAAGATATAGAACTCCCGAGAGAAGAAAGTCCCAAAATGAAAGATTTTTCACCTAGAAGAGATTCAAGTCCCGTAAGATCGATAAGAGACGACAGCTTGTTTTACATGTCACAAACTGGACACTTCGCTTATGACCTCCGTGATTAACTCCCGAGAAAGAGAAGAAAAGAGACTCAATAGGAACAGGAAGTTTGCCGATAAGAGAGCCCTAGTAGCTGGAGAAGAAGATTCTTCATTGAGTGACACAACCTCATCATCGAATTTTTCTTCGTATAATGACTTATGTCTTATGGCTATTGGTGACGAGGTACTTTATGACTCTTGTTCTTCGTCTCGCTTCTCGCACCTCTCTAGCGTAAGAGTTTGACCATAACTTTGTTGATAAGTTGATGGGAGATCTCAAAACTTCTATAAACGCTTATAACCTGTGTGGAAAAAGAGAACACTAGCTTAAAGGCCGAGATTGAACTACTTACTCAAGAATCCACTAGCAAGGCTTCCGGAATACTAGCAGACTCTAATTAGACAACCTCGAAGAGTTGGACACTCTTAAATTGAAGTATGCTTTGAATGACTCACTGGTAGAAAGGTTGCTTGAGAATCTTGAGAAGGCTGATCACTTGAAAATCCTACAAGCAAAGTTTGATGAACTCTTCCATCGGCATGAGCGTGTAAAATTAAGTGAGGAACGTTTAAGTTTTAGATTGGATCAATCAATAAAGCATCACATGTTGTTCGAACTATAGTTTATTCATCTCAAACACCTAATGTAAAGAAGGGAATTGGTTTTACCATTGCCCAATCGTCACAGGTTCAAATAAGTGTACCTAAGAAAAGTACACATGCTAAGGGTAATGATTTGGTTGGAGAGGGTTCCAAACCTATACCTACCGATAAGGGTAAAAAGGTTGCCGACCAAAGAAATCAATTGAATGGGAAGAAGAGTAACTTTACTCAACAACCCAAACAACTAATGAGGTATCAAAGGAAGGGGGAATCCCAACTTAAGAAACCTCAAGAAAGTCGAAAAGTAGAAATTAGCCAAAACCATCTCTCGTGGAGACAGCCTCAATCGAAGACTACACAACCTAAGCAAGCTTCAAAGGTTGCTAAACGATCTACTAAGTCTTCTATGCCCGTAAGATATGAATCTTTTGATGGCTTAAGTAGAACGTATCCTTATCATCAATTCCGTAACCATTGCACTACAGCTGGTTACTTCAATCGGAGGACATCGAAGCATCGAAGTCTTATGGAAGAAACACATCGACACCCATAGACATGTATCTAAGAAGGCACCAAATGATGAAACTGTCTATGTCGATATGCATGGAAGAAGGATAAGATCTTCGAATATGATGAGAAGGATCTATTCTGTGGATTCCTAAAAGATGCTCTAACCCTCAAGGACCCAATTCCAAAGGGTACCTAAAACTTAACTAAACGTGCAGACTCCGTGGACCGGAGAAGAAGAATTGTTGGAATAGCTGTTTGGTACATCGACAATGGTTGCTCGAAATATATGACTCGAAAGTAGAAAATTCTTGAGCTCGATGCACATACAAGATGGCCCACGGGTAGTGTTTGGTGATAACAACTTTGGTGTAACCAAAGGAGTTGGAACCTTACACATTGGCGATGTACGTGTTGAAGAAGTTCTCTATGTAGAAGGCTTAAAGCATAACCTCGCTATCTCGTATCCCACCCCGTGATAAGGGATATCGCTAAGTTTTCTAGCTCTTCTTGTGTTGTTTCTTATGGTCAAGATGATCGATACTTTTGACCGGCCCGAGAAAGGGCAATGTTTATGTTGCGAAATTTCGAAACCTGTCCTAGGAACACATGTCTTGTTGCTAAGAGCACTCAAGAACCTAGCTGGTTATGGCACAAGAGATTAAGTCATCTAAACTTCAAGACACCGAACAAAATTGCTAGAAAATCTCTTGTGGAAGGTTTGCCAAATGAAGTTTTTCAAAAGATCAAACTTGTGAGTCTTCAAAAGGGAAGCAAACCAGAGCATCGTTCAAAGAAGTGACATCTTTAACAACAAGCAAAGTACTACAATTACTTCACATGGACTTATTCGGACTGTCTCTCCCATGAGTTTCAATGGAAGGAAGTATACACTAGTTGTGGTTGACGATTATTCAAAATTCACATGGGTGGTATTTCTATTCAAGAAGAATGAAACCATCTCAAAATTACTCGAGTCACCGAAAAGACTACAAAACGAAAAGGAGAAAACATTGTAAGAATCGAAGTGATAAGGGAACAGAGTTTCTAACACACATATAGAAAACTATTGTAAGGAACATGGTATTCAACATGAAACATTTGCGGCTCGTACTCCGCAATGTAATGGAGTGGCAGAAAGATGAAACAAAACTCTTAAAGAGGCTTCTAAAATAATGCTAGCACGGTTTAATTTTCCTCGTAGATTTTGGGCGAAGCCGTAAATACAGCTTGCTACACTTAGAATCGAAGCCTGCTAAACAAAGATCATGGAAAGACACCTTATGAATTATGGAAAGGTAGACTCCCTCGTGTTTCTTTCTTTTGTGTTTTTGGGTGTAGGTGTTTCATCCATGACAACGAGAAATCCAAATTAAAAACTTTTGATGCCAAGGTTGTTGATGGAATACTCTTAGGATATTCCAGCACAAGCAATGCTTATCGTGTTTTTAATAGGAAGACTCTTGTGGTGGAAGAAACACCACACGTGATATTTAACGAGTCTTCTTGTGAGTCCAAGGCGAGGATATGAGGAATCTCTAGCAAAAGGACTGAGAATCTGAATATAAAAGAAGTTTTAATATATGTCAAAGTACATCGACCTATTCTGGATTCAGACTCCGACAACAATCAACAAGGTTCAAAGTCTGCCGAAGAAGAAAACGTCATCTCTGCTGATATTGAAGAAGCATCCCATGGAGAGTCGATAAGGAGACATCAATGCACAGTGGAGCATCTGCCCAAAACACCTACTGCTGAAGTATTAAATCCAGGGGAACTTTGGAAGATAATCCACCTAATTCACTTCGAAGAGTTGGGCACGTTAAAAGAACGTCAAAGAAGGAATCTGGATGACTGATCATTCCAGACTTAATCTTGGGAAATCCTCTTGATGGTGTAAAGACAAGAAGAAAAATGAATTTGGATGGATTGTTTAGTTACTATGTTTCGCTTCAAGAGCCGAAATAGAAGAAGCTCTTTTCAGATACAAACCGGATTGAAGCAATCCAAGGAGAATTGAATCAGTTTGCAAGACAAGATGTTTGGGCATTGGTTGATAGACCAAGACATCGAAGGTTATTGGTACAAAATGGGTATTCAAGAAAAAGAAAAATGAAAAGGACGAAGTAACAAGGAACAAAGCAAGGCTGATCGCGAAAGGTTACTCTCGGTTAGAAGGTATAGACTACAATGAGACCTTCGCACTTGTAGGAAGACTAGAAGCTATTCGATTATTTCTAGCCTATGCAGCACATATGAGATTCAAAGTTTATCAAATGGATGTAATGTCTGTGTTTGAGCGAAGTTCTAGCGAGAAGAAGTTTACGTTGAGCAACCTCTAGGATTTGTCCAAGGGAACAAGGTATATCGTCTAAAGAAAGCATTATATGGATTGAAACAAGCTCCGAGAGCATGGTATGACATGCTTTCACAATTTCTTCTTAATCATGGATTCAAAGAAAGGAAAAATAGTCGAACACTCTTCGAATTGAAGAAGATCAAGACATTTTGTTGGTTCAAATTTATGTGGATGACATAATATTTGGATCTCCAAACAAGAAACTTTGTGAGAAGTTTAGTAAGTTGATGCAAAGCAAATTTGAGATGTCCATGATGGGAGAAATGAATCACTTTCTCGGATTACAAGTGAAACAAACCTCTAAAGGAATTTTCATCAACCAAGAAAAATATACCAAGAATATGTTAGAGAAGTTTGGAATGAAGACCGGCAAGGAAGCAAAGATTCCAATGATGACTAACTACAAGATGGATCTGGATGAAAATGGTGAAAAAGTTTATCAAACAGATACGGAGGATTGATAGGATCCTTGCTATACCTAATAGCAAGCGGACCGGATATATCTTTTGCTATAGGTGTGTGCGCAAGATTCCAAGCGAATCCAAAGAAAAGTCATATGGAGGAAGCAAAGAAGATATTGAAATATCTTAAAGGAACAACAAACTTAGGCTTATGGTACCTAGATGATAATCTTGAATTAAGCGGATACTCAGCATTCGACTATGGAGGATGTAGAATTGATAGAAAATCAACTACTAGTATATGTCAATTTCTAGGTAGTAAGATAATATCGTGGTTCTCAAAGAAGCAAACTTCGATTGCTACTTCAACCACGTAGTAGAGTACATGGCTGCTTGGAAGTTCTTTGCTCACACTACTTTGGATAAGTCAACAATTGAAGGACTATCATATAGAAGCCAAAGAAATACCAATCTTTTGTGGCAAATTACCGGTGCGATAGCAATTACTCAAAATCCAGTATTTCACACTAGATGGAAACAAGTGGATATCAGACACCATTTTATTCGAGATCATGTAGAGAGAGAATATTCGAATGGAAAAGATTCACACTAATCGACAGAGAGCAGACATTCTTACTAAACCATTAGTGAAGCAAGGTTCAGAGAACTATCAGTAGAACTTGGATTGTTTGATCCAGAGAGAGCTTTTCAAAAAGAGACCGTTGAAGTGTATCTTTATTTCATCCTTCTTTTGGGCTTATTTCTTTCTTTCTTTCTGATTGGAGTGAATTGATGCATGTTTTTAGGGCTTATTTGAGTGCAAAAAGTGATCAAAGTGTTGATTTTTGTGCATTAATGTGTAGAGTATCACTTATTTGCCTAAAAAGTATTACTTGATGAGTATTTGATGTTTTTCGTCCGTATTGTAGGTAATTCGGTGGAATTTTGCCAAACCGAGAGTACCGGTGTGCTTAGAATGAAGAGACGAACATATCGGACGAACGGGGTTTAGGGCCGAAGCCCCGCTCGAAAAAAGTGCCACTGGTCTCGAGCTGCGTCGAGGAGCAAGAGTCTCGAGTCGAGGGTGATGCTTTGGAGGGAAAAGATTTGAAAAAGGCAGTGCCTCAACTCGAGGGAGGAGCCTCGAGTCGAGGGATGTGAGAAAGGCGGGATCGTCGAGTCGAAGGCCGAGCATTGACTCGAGGCGAAGCTAAACTTGTAAAAGCGCATCCACGACTCTTGAACCTCGACTCGAGGGCCTCAAGCTCGAGTCGAGGGCCCCAAAATTCAAAATTTGCAGTTTTAAAGCCAATTGAAGCCAAAACAGAGCATATACTCATCCTAGCGGTTTAGAGCGGTTTCCTGTGTGGTTCCTTAGGCGAATTTCTCATTCTTTAGCTTAATTTCCATTGTAATTGCAATAGATTGTTAGATTTAGAATAGATTCTAGTTTGTAAGCATTAGATTAATGTTTTGATCATAGAGAATTGAAGATTCAAATTGTAATTGAAGAGTGGAGAAATTGAATTCAAGTATTGTAGAAGAATCAAGCATTCCTATTTTTGTATATTGAAGTTAATTGGTGATGTTCTTCCTCTCTTCTCTTTTCAATTTCTTAATTGTTGTGATTTGTTTAATGTTTGTACAATTCTATCTTTCTCCCATGGATATTGCTTGTGGTACCATGGGCTAACTCTCTTGTGCTTAGGTTAATTGAAATTGAGGATGATTTGATTGACTATGCTATGATTGTTGATGATTGGAGATTGCTTCCTAATTGTGATTCTTAATTGTGCTTCATGTAAAATTATCTCTTTAGATTAATGGTTGATCACCCTAGCAATAGACAAGAGTTGAGTTAACGTGATTAGGTGTTAATCGGGTTACAATTTGGCATGATTGTATGAATTGGGGACTTCTACATTAAGAGATGGGAAGGACTAAGAATGCTCACATTAGGCATTAATGCTTTCTATCTTAGTTGATTTGCAATTTGATTCAATTGTAGCTTGTTGATTGATGATTCCTTGATGGATGTTAGCCCTAGCACCCCTATCCCACCATTTATTGTTGTATTTGTTCTCGCATCTTAGGTGTTTGATCATTTGCCTCTTTGTTGTGTTTGAGTTTATTTCTTGCAATTTGTTGTGTTTTTATTTTCAAACCCGCTTTGCATCAATAGTCATCGAGAACTCGTATTTCTAAGGCATCACGTGCATACTTTTTCCCTTGGGTTAGATATTTGCGATTGGTCTTAATACCACTTACCCGGTTGCTACTCCAATCAAATGGCGCCGTTCTTTGTGGAATTAGTTTTTGCGCCTAAGTGAGACTTAGGAATTGTTTGACGTGGCTACTTGTTGCCTTTGTATTTTTGTTTGTTTTGTTATTTTTGTTTGAATTTGATACTTTGCTATCTTGTCAAGATGGAGGGGTATAACTCATATGCGTGGAATCAAGATTTTTACGAAGAGAGTATGGTGTATCCTCCACACTATGAAGAATTTGGCTACGATAATTGGAGGAGCTTTGATGATAATTCTCAATTGCAATAAGTTCCATCCAATTACCAAGATTGGAGATGTGATGAAATTCCTTTCCCACCTCAAGAGAAGTTCCCAAACTATGAGCATTATGATCAATTCGATCCATGTTGTGGACTTGAGTATCAAGGTGCATTGGAAGGGGAATACTATGATGATGGGAGAAGCTATAAATATGACTATCAAATGCCACAAGCTTCTTCTCATTATGAAGAATGGGGACTCTATGATGTGAGGGTTATATTAAAAGAGATGCTTGGAGTGTTGCTAGAAAAATTTGAGGAAGATGACCCTAGATGTGAAGAAATGCTTCCCTTGTATGAGAACGTCTATGAAACCAAAGCTATGGTTAATGCATTAATAGAGGGGAACATGGAAATCACCGAAGCTCAATTCATGGTCTTAAAAAGTCAACTCAAATATTTTCTACTCCAAGTGAAGAACATAGCCATCATGGAAGATCATCAACAAGAAGGGGAGGTGTGATACCCGAGACTCTCACTACTCATTGGCCAATATATTTCATGCATTGAGTGGATTTTAATTAATTATGTGCTACTTGTGATTTTAAATTATTTTATCTTGTATTATTTTACTGTGCTTTTAAATAGTGAATTAATTATATATGTCTTTATATGTTTAGTGGTGAGAAGATTAATTTATAGGTGATTGAGATTTTCATGGTGTTTGAGTAGTAATACAAATTATATAATTATTAGTGATATTAAAGAGATTAATTATAATACTAATTGTCTTTATTAATTATATATATATAAATAAGATTATAGTGTGTGCATATATATGCGTGTGTAGTATGTTAGTTTAGTAAGTAAGATAAAAAAAAATAGGAGATAATTAAAAGAGGAAACTTACCTGTGAAGAAAGCGGTAAGCGGTGGGAGATGTGGCATATATGTAAAAGGCCAGCTTATTCATTCAGCCACATTCACGTACGAGAGAGAGAGAGAGAGAGAGAGAGAGAGAGAGAGAGAGAGAGAGAGAGAGAGAGAGAGAGAGAGAGAGAGAGAGAGAGAGAGAGAGAGAGAGAGAGAGAGAGAGAGAGAGAGAGAGAGAGAGAGAGAGATCCTAAAGCGTTTTGGTAAGTATTCGACTTGTCAATTGACAAATTTTAACCGTTTTAAAGCTCGCGACGAGTAGAACAAAACCCTATCCTCAAATTATTAATAATTATTCTTATTTGATAGTGAAAGGTGATAGAAGGGTTTAAGAGTTTGATTTATCAACGTTTTGCGGACTTGAGGTAAGTAGAAATTCATTTGCACCTACAATGCATAAATATAGTGTTTTATGAAGTATTTATGCTTAATTGGTGATATGTGAATATTTGGTTAATTGTGATATCTCGAGTGATATTCAATTATTGTTGTGAAAGGAGTCTCGTGAGCTCCATATATGAAGTGGAATGAACTGTGAGTTCGGTGAGTATTGTGAATTGAACTGTGAGTTCGGTGATTGTTGTGAATTGAACTTGTGAATTCGGAGATTATAATGAAAGGAATTTGTGAATTCCATGATATTGCGAAAATGGAAAGGGTGTTTTGAGCACGTGGTTTTACTGTGTATATATGCTACATTGCATCATGCATATCATGCATTAACATGAAAATGTTTTATCAAATGGTGTGTTTGACCACATTATGCACCGAGGGCGGCAGGGGCGACCTAGGAGTTAAGGCGACCGGGCAGATTCGCGTATGCTACCTAGCGTAAGCCACCGTCTCATATGCTATGGTGTGTGCATATTTTTCGGAGGGACTTCGAGCGTACGAGGGTCGGGTTTGGTGATGGACCTCGCTAGGCCGTTAGAGGGTGGGATCCTCAACGGTATGGGTCGGCGTGGAGGGATAACTTCTTGGTGGTCATGAGGGGCGCGATGGGGGGACCCTTGGTGGCCACAAGAGGATGAGCCTCACGTCGAGGTCATACATATAGTGGCCACTTAAATATAATTGAATTGAGCTTAATGCTCGTGTGCCGGTGCATAGTAGTGAGTCGGGGCCCTAACGAGTGTTTCATAAATAAACCGATGATTTTAAAGAGAGTGCATTGTGCATTGGGAGGTTTTCGAACTAAACACCGCATCATGCATAATTTCGCTTACCGAGATTTATATCTCACCCGGTTTATGCATTGTAGGTAATCCTGGTGATTACTAATGAGGCTATCGACAAGCCGCGGCGCTCTTGCGAGGGTTTTGAGTAGTGTGTATATAGATGACGACTTTGTTGGGCGGGGCCAGTGGCTTAGTTTGCTTCTCGCTATTGTATATTATGTTTGTTTTGAATATGCACCGTATAAACAAGCATGTACTAGTGTGTTTCGTGGATTGTGGTTTGTTAAGAACTGGTATGTATGCGACGGTTATGTTTTGAGTATGTGATAGTGTTATGCCATTTGAAAAAAATAAAAATTATAGCAGGTTTTCTTGATTGTTTTATGTTTAAGTTCATATTATGTCTAGTTGTGAAATTGTGGGCGTGTCGGGAGGAAGAAAGTGAAAAGGAAGATGTAGAAGAAGAGGGTCCAAGCAAGGAGAATGAAGTGGAAAATTTCCTTGTCGGAAGTGAGAAAGAGGAATGTCCATTGATGGACATGAGCAACAATGAACAAGCAAATCTAGAAGCACCAAATGAGGAATTGAAGAATGAAATGAGCATTTCTAAATCTTCTAACTCTTCAATTGTACTTTAATTGAAATTGATGCTTCTAATGATTTGATTTTGCCTCTTGAAAACTTTGATTATAGGAAAGAATTGAAGAAGTGCTTGGGCATCCTTGGAGAAAAGAAATGAAGAGGGTTATTGGTGAGAAAGAAAGGAGGACAACCATCAATAAAATGCAAGGATGCGAATGATGGGTCTCTCCTACATATTTGCCTCCATGACTTTGAAGCTCAAAGGATAAGATACAATGGCAAGGAGGACTGCTATCCTTGGCCATTCCGATGAAGGAAGATGGAAGTGAAAGAATAAGTCCGGCACAGACAATAAAAATAGTGCTTGATAGGAGGCAACCCATCCTTTTTATTTCTTTTGTGTGCTTTTTGGTAGCTTTGTGTTTTTGTTTCGTTTTTTGGGAGAATTGGCTTGGGAATTTATTTGCTCATACTCTAGGAGGTTGAATTGCATATTTTGCTATGGAGCTTATTTGGATTATTGAGCTTAATGTTGATACCATTAGAAGTTGCATATATTTTTATCACTCTCATTCTAAACCTTAAATTCATGTTATCATTCAAATTTGGGGGTGTTGGTCGTTATTTGGTTCTTGCATCTCTTAGTGGTAATTATTTGAAGATTCTTATGCCCGATTGTAGGTACACTTGCTAGATGAATGGGAAAGCAATTGGAATTGCAAGGAAATGCAAGATCAAGAAGGAAAGAGCTAGGAAGCTTGATGATCCCTACATGCTTGAAGGAAAAATGGAGTTTAAAGGCTTATTGGTACAACACTTCCTTTCAAACTTAGACTTGTCTAAGTTTGGGGGAGGTGTTTCTCTTCCCTTCTCTAATTCTTTTGTGCTCTTCTATGATTTTGGGATTGGATGAGCTTATTGCTTATTGATGATGATGTTATAATTGTGTCTTGGTTTCCTTGTATATTTTGAGCTTAATTTATCTTGAGCTTAAGTGTGGCCTTATTACATATCTTTTAGTATCATTCTTGATGTAGTGAGTATGTTTGGGATTATGTACATGTGCACTTGTGTTTGATTTGCAAGACCTATTGAATTTTGATTTGATTATGAGTTGATTTGTAGCTTGATGCTAGCATTCTTAATTAATTGTGTAAAGATGAATGTGATTGATAATGCTTGATTCATTGCTCAATTTAAGCCCGTGAGCTTTTGTGCCTTAATAATCGTACATCTTATACGGTTGATATGATTTCTTTGTGAGTGCATCATTCATGAATTTGTATGCTAGAACTTGCCACTAGACTTGTTGAGATTGATCTTTGTGTGATGTCATGAACATGATAAGAGGCTTTGTTTGATATGATTAGTCACTTTGCCAAAATTTTCCCCACCATAGACATTTGATTTCCTTAGCAAGCCAATTTGAGCCTAGAATCCATATTCTTTGGCAAGCCAAGTGAAATTGAAACCATTTGCCTATTTTTGTGTGCCTTCTTGTCCTACGTTTAGTAGAGATTGATTGTTGGCTAATGATGGTGATTTGATTGCTATGTGTGGTGGAAAATGATGAGCTAAGTGATGATGCTTAGAAGAAGAAAAAAAAGGGTGTGAAAAAAATTGAATCATGAAAAATGTGAGCATGAAAAGAAGAAAAATTCGATTTGTGAGCTTAAAAAGAAAGAAAGTTCAAGTGAATGGTAGCTATTGATCTTTGAACTTCAAAAGAAAGAGTGTTACTTGATGATGATTGAAGAGATGTGAATTGTATTTATTAGCTTTTGTTGGGTCCCTTTAGAATGAGTTAATCACGTAAACAAGATGCCTTCTAGTGATAATCTAGAAGGGGGGATGAATAGATTATCAAAAACTTTCAAGCTTAGATGATCTACCAACTCCAAAATCAGTTTTATAAGCGGAAACAGCTTTTCAATTAAACTCAATTCAATTAGGATCTAAAGCTTTATCGGTATATTGAATTTGCGATCAAGAAATAATCAACAAAAATAAGTAAAAACGATAAGAAGAAATAACGCGGGATTTATAGTGGTTCGGATCAAACGATCCTACGTCCACTCTCCTCCTTCAACTTGAAGAAGGGACTCTACTTACTGTCTTACTTCTTTCTTCCTTTCTTCGTTTACAACGTGTATCTTGACCTTACAAGTATAATACTATCTCTATCTGGCTTTTGAAGATTCAAATGAAATGGTGTTCTCTAAACACCGGAAAAATGAATGAACACTAAGTGTGTTCGTGAATGATGTGTATACAAATGATCGTGGAGTGAGCTTCTAATTCTTAGATTGCTAAAGTGTGAAATTGCTAGATTGCTAAGTTTCTTCGTTAGTGAAATTCTGAAACTATGAACCTATTTATAGATCTTACTGATGATGGTTATAACTTCCTTGTTTCGTTGAGGTTGGTTGTAAATCGATTAACCAATTCTTGAAACTACTTCTTGTTCGGTTATGTAATCGACTCTTGATTTTAACTAACTCTTTAGCTCGTCGATTCTTTACCCTATCTCGATTCTTCACCCTATCTCGATTCTTCACCTTATGCATTACTTTATCTTGGCGAGTGTCTTGATCTTCCTTCTCGCACTGTCTTTGTCGTAAATCGATTTTACATTCTGTCTCCATCCGACTTACTTTGTACAACCTTATCTTACTATCCCGTACTTAGTCTATTTACAGTTTACATTACATCACCGACTATACATTATTTTTAGCTGGTCATCCTAGTCTTACATTTTTAGCTCATCAAAACTAAGTACATCTTTTTCATCCTAACAATTTCCCCCTTTTTGATGATGTTAAAACACAGCTCTAGAAAAGAAATATGTTAGTAATCTTAGAAAGTAAGGATAATCAATTAAGTCACATATTCGGATAATCGGTAACAATTAGTTATATCAACGAGATGATTAGTTGATCATGAAACAGATAATCGAGCAATTTCGTTTATATAAACAGGATGATCAAGAGTTAGATATTTAGCATAAGACAGGTTAGTTTTTATTTAATTTGGACATAGATGTCTTAATAAGTCTTAATCAAGTTATGTTTAAGTAGATTAGTTTAAGGAAGTTTAAAGTTACTCAAATGATTCTGAAAGTAGGTCAAAAGTTCTATTCACAAAAAGTTCACATCTTCGACTTTCATGCAAGTCGGATAATGATCGAGATAAAATGAGAGAAATAGAGATCTAGTCATACCACCTATCCTGCTCTGGAATTTTAAGCGATCGAAGACCCGCTTTTTAATGAGATTGTTTCACCACCCTCTGCAAGATCGGCTATGGATTCGGCATTGATGATCAGCCGCTTGATCTTCTCCGAGGTCCGCACGACCATCGCTTGTCGAGGGGACTCCATGCAGGAATAGGGTGAGGTGCGACTACATCTGCATGAAACTCCTCATGAGCAATATTGATGAGATACTAATACATCTGGGGGTCCTTCTCTTCCCGGCCAGTGTGGAAAGCTTCATTCTCCTCTAGTCCCCATTTAATGACTTTGCGAGACGTGAAACCGAAAGACCAGTCCACTTCAAAAGGCCTCCATCTCGCCCGATACGCCATTAACAGCACTTCCTTGGGGATTACCTCACTCTGTGATATGGCCGAAATACTTCTTCCCCTGCTCATTCCTCTCTCTGAACCCACTTTCTTAAGGATCGATCATAGAACTTCCCAGTGCCTTCTCCCGCTCCCTTCTCTTCTTGGCATCCCTTTGTTTGTACCTCTCCTTCTCCTCTCTTTTTCTCTTCCTGATTTTCTCCTCCTCATCTATTTCAGCTTGGGTTTTCTTAGATGTTTGAGCTATCCTAGATGATCCGAAGGAGATGTGATTGGAGCGAGATCTTGCAGTAAGATCCCTAGCTTCTTGATCTTGGGTTCAGCTTCTTGTCTTATCTTCTTTAGGACCTTCTCTGACTTGTCCTTCTTATCTTTCCTCCTCTCCTCCTCGGCTTTCAGCGGCTCCTCGAGCAGCTCCTCTATCTTCATGTTCGGGGCCATGATCTTATCATCTTGCTCGTCTATTCTTTTTTTTTGAGCACACTATCTTCCCCCTTTTTAGCATCAGCAAAGCGGGTATTGTAGATAGTGGCTACTTGTTCAATTTGACCCATCGGTTCATGTCGAACATGCCCCGTCTTACTGCTCCACTGTTCATATCTTTTCTTCTCGAGCTGCCTCGGTCCTCTGGAACTCTCTGTCCATAAATTGCTTTAGGATCATCGTCTGCCTATCCTTCTCCATGGCCAGTGCATTTTCAGCACTTGATGAAATGAGGCCTCCTTAGCTGTCCAAGACTCTTTCACTTGGTCCTCAAGCGTATCCTTAATTTCGGTATAGGCGATCACGAACGTATTGTTTAACCCACTCATCCTGTGAGTTCATCTCCTCAGCAATTGTATGCCTCATTTCAGCCATCTGTTCCTCATGTCCGATCTTAGAAAAATAGAGGTCGATTTTGGTCTTCTCTTGAACAGTAGCCTCTATATTTTCCTTGATCGAGGAAGTTATCAATCTGGAACAAGGCTGTAGAGCATTCGAGACTAGCTCTCTTGATTTAACATCTCCTCCTTCAACATGTTAAATTCGGATAAAGACACAGACGCGGAGGGTCTGCGACATCTTCGGATGGAGAAGATAGAGTTAAGTCTATCGTCTCCATAGGAACATCTGCTTCAACCCTAGCTGGAGGAGAATCAGCCCAATGTACGGTTGCAATCGGCTCCTCCACGGCGGTGACTCCGTCGTAAATCTGTTCTATTTGTGCCTCCCCAGTGTATCCATCTCGGGTGGTTCATCGGCAGCTCCACCCATCGCCAACTCGGCTCCTCTCCGATTCCTCCGGTGGCCAACTCCGGCTCTATTCTCCTTTCCTCGACCTCACGGCCTCCACCACTCTTTCCTCTTCGGACTTCCTCTGAAGTTTCCTCCGTAGGCTGCATGTCTACGAAATATACCCTATGTAGGATATAATCGAAGAACATACTCTCCGTCGAGAATATCCAAGAAGGATTTTAGCTTAGCCTTTTTGTAACCTCTTTCTCCCACAAGGACAAGAGTTGTTCCCACCTACTTCAGCTATGAGGATAGTCGTCTCCTCAAAGCCTCCTGTCCTTATCCTCCATAACAGCCATACATCTACTAACTCCTCCAACGGCTCGGAGTTCGTCCTTTAGATTGTGCTCTTTTTGCGGCAAGAACTTCTTCCCAATGATTCGAAGGGATTCCTCCGTCGGTCCCATAACTCCGGTAGGGTTTGGAAGAAGGGAGTATAGATGGGGTTACTGTTTGAGATGTGGATAGGAAAGAAAATGGGTCGGATGAGGGTTGGAGTTTGTGTTGGACTTTTGGGAGTAGACCGTTTTAGAGGCTCGGAGGCGGCGGCCTTGTGCGCCTCTTCATCGCGGGATGGGATGATGATGGTTGGAGTGTCTCGTAGCCTCGGATGAGGAAGTAGATGATGTGGAAGGTTTGGCTTCTTCAGATTGTTCGGGATCATCTCGAGATGAGATGTCCACTGGTTTCTCCTGTCCGGATACACCGGTCTCCTCGGCTGCGACACTTCCCCCTTGGGAAGCTGTCCTCTCCTCTTCCTCTTCATCCTCATCCTCGGCTTCGCCTCCGTCTCCTCGAGTATGATGATTCATCGGCTAACACCGTCTCCACCTTCTTCTTACCCTTGGCTTTAGAAGCCTTCTTCTTGTCTTTGGTGATGGAGGTGGAGTGTTATCATCTCCTTCGAGTCCGATAGTCGAAGGGTTTCTCATCCTTGATGAGCGAGACCCTTTGCTTTGTGAATTTCTTCACCCCGTCTGCCCGATCCCGGCTTATGTCTGTCTTTCCAATCTTGTGTTCAAGTATGATGGTGATCGACCATCATACTTGTGAGTTTTATAAGAGACCACCTCACGAGATCCTTCGGCAGTTCCTTCTTTACAAACTTCTTCTTTTCCTCCATAAGTCGAGAATACACCATCGAGCCCAGATTAATATCAACTCCGTCTATAATGGCCCTCGAGACAGCATATCCTAGGCTTAGTCACCCGTCGTGACTCTGCTTTGCTCCCTTAGTATGCACTTTGTCGGGATGAGCATTAGAAGTCGATATTTTCTCCTCAACATCCCCTTTTTCAAATTTGCGCTTTATTCTTCTCGGGATCTCCTTGCCATCATCTTATAACTCTCCAAATACTCCTCCGCCTTATATACAAATGGATTTCCGCCGGTGGTACTTAGGCAAAAATTTCTCCAATGTCGGCAATGGACACATGAATCTTTCTGCTTTTTCCCAAGGTTCGAATACTTGTTTCTAAACCGATGTCTGTGGCTTTGGCTCTGGTCATGAATTTCGCAGCAAGATCATTAAGAGTTTTGGGCTTTGACGGTTTCGAGAGAACAATATTGCCTTAAACCTCTTGATTCCAACAACTCCGGGATTTCTCTTGTTTCAATGTCACGTGGCGATACCCCATTCCACATACATTTCGACTTTGTACGGTCCCCGATAGAGGCAAGATCGTACTCATACTTGATTCTGGTTTTGAAGAATCCGCCATTGAAACAAGGTTTAAGGTTTTGAGAGGGAAAGGGTTTGAGTGAATATGAATAGGTGATTATGTGCGTAAGTTATTATGCGCACGATCTCCTATTTATATGGAAAAGATTTAATAATAAACTAATCAAAACTCATAATTGATCAAAAAGTGTAAGTTTTGGCTTTCGTGTCAACATTAAATGCAATTATGCTGATTTGTTTTGAAAAGTGCACGAATAATATTAAATATGTCGCGCGTGAAGTTGATGGTTCATATCTCGAAACCGCCTCCAATTCTGCGCGTGAATGTCACTCACAGCGTATTTCAAAGCTTTATTTGATAAAATTTCGGGTCCGATAGTAACTTCTCGACAAGAAGTAACTTTGATTTGCAAAATTTTTCAGTTAATTGGAGAGATAAAGCGAAATATTATTTTTTTATTTTTTTAAAAACGTATCTTTTAGAAAGAATCCTTTATTTTATTTTTAAAACAAATTTTAAAAGAAACTAATGAGTGAATTCAATTTTTGAATAAATAACTAATTATGATATTAAATTCACATATTAATTATGTGATCTAATAAACATAATTTTTAAACACAAAAAGTTAGAAAAACTCCTGTGATTTTAACCGTGTATGCGGATTGAACATTTATGCGCCTCTTTTACGTATATCGATCGGATGAGATATGCCTTATTCACTTAACTAAAGATTTTATCATCGACTTTAGAATTTCCCAAATCAAAACACTTGAGCAAACTTATTAGTATCTTTTGTGAGTAATTTAGACAAGGTACATATACTTCATCTGTCTTTTGATCGATCGGTGATTATGATGTACTTGTGCGGATTACTTCAGGTTTAGACAAGTAAATATCAAGTTAGTTTAAAATCAATAGATAAATCCTTGATTCTTGATTCCTTATAGGAGATCAATGATATCAGCTCTGTGATTATCCATGTGATTTTTAACAAGTCGGATATTACTTTCTAAACATAATATCATAAACGAGAGACAAAGAAACAATTAATAAAGAAAAGATTATAGATCAATGAGGTAGCATCTAATAATCCTAATTCTAATGAAAGATCTTTGAACCTTGTCTCCGCTAGTGGTTTTGTTAAGATGTCCGCCCTTTGATAATCGGTCGGGATCTTCTCTAGTCTGATATTACCTTTTTCCACATGATCTCGGATGAAGTGATGACGAATATCAACATGTTTGCACTGGTATGTAGGGTGGGTTACGGGTAATAGCTATGGCAATATTACTATCACAAAAGATTGGTACATCTTTGGTGATAATATTATAGTCCCTTAGCTGTTGGTGATCCGAGATAAGGCTGTGAGCAACAACTCCCGATTGCTATATACTCGGCTTCACTAGTAGAAGTAGCTACGAGAGGTTTGTTTCTTAGACAACCATGAAATCAGCTTACTTCCCGAGAAATTGGCAAGTTCCAGATGTAGATTTCCTATCTATCTTACACCCACCAAAATCTGAATGCGAGTATCCCGACAACTCGAAGTTATCGTCACCGGATACCACAACCCTACATAGATTGTACCTTTCAAATATTTTAGTGGCAAAAACTTGTATGAGACCGTCTCATGCATGAGATCAATCACTTTTTAATAAATTGTTATCACTTTTTTAAAAAGTGATATAAATTTGTATAAAAGTGATAATAATTTATGAAAAGTGATAACAATTTATGAAAAAGTGATAACAAATTATGAAAAAGTGATAATAATTTATTAAAAAGTGACTCCGTCTCATGCCCGTCTCATGCATGAGACGGTCTCACATAAGAGTGCCCCTATTTTAGTATCTTCTTTGCGGCTTCAAGATGACTCCTTTTAGGTTTAGCTTGAAAGCGTGCACATACACCCACC
Source organism: Paraleonurus japonicus (assembly GCA_030762865.1). Taxonomy (NCBI): domain Eukaryota; kingdom Viridiplantae; phylum Streptophyta; class Magnoliopsida; order Lamiales; family Lamiaceae; genus Paraleonurus; species Paraleonurus japonicus. The sequence continues at coordinate 28,266,234 of CM061060.1, forward strand.
GCAAAAGAAATGTCGGGTATACTAGCGATTAAGTATAAAAGAGAGCCAATTAAACCTCTATCTGCGTCCTGATCGGTGTCTTCCCCTTTTTCATTTGGATCCATTGAAAAGTTTGTCATCATAGGTATCTTGGCTTCTCGGCTAGTACCTATTTCAAATTTTTCAATAAGATCTTTGGTGTATTTTGCTTGACTTATGAAAATTCCTTTCTTTGTCCTGCTTAACTTGAAGACCAAGAAAGTATGTCATCTCTCCCATCATGGACATCTCAAATCTGTTCTTCATAAGATGACTAAATTCGTCACACAAGATTTGATTAGTTGATCCAAAAATAATATCATCAACATAGATTTGAACTAACAAGAGACCTTTATCGATTCTTTTCTAAATAATGTTCTCGTCTATCTTACCTTTTACAAAACCATTTTGAATCAAATATTCGGATAAAGTATCATACCAAGCTCTAGGAGTCTGTTTAAGTCCATATAGAGCTTTTCTCATTATAAACCTTGTCTCCTTTGACAAAACCTGGAGGTTGCTCTACATAGACCTCTTCGGCTATGACTCCATTTAGAAAAGCAGATTTCTCATCCATTTGGAACACAATAAATCTTTTATAAGCGGCATAAGCTAAGAACAATCTTATGGCTTCAAGGCGAGCAAGCTGGTGCAAAGGTTTCATCATAATCAATTCCTTCGGATTGTGAATAACCTTGTGCGACCAATCTAGCCTTATTTCTAACCACAATGTTGTTCTCATCTCTTTTGTTTTTAAAAACCCATTTTGTTCCAATAACTTTTTGATGATGGGATCTTTCAACAAGTTCCCACACATCTTGTCTTTGAAATTGATTTAATTCTTCTTGCATTGCATTTATCCAATTGGGGTCAGTTAGAGCTTCAATAATAGATTTAGGTTCGAGTAATGATACATAACAACTAAACGACAGAGACTTGGTTTATCTGCGTGTCCTTGTCCGACTCCGGACTCTAAACTTCGATTATCATTCCTTTGGATGATAAGTCAATACTCGTTTATCTTTATCTTTTACTGAGTATGAAGTCTTATACGAGATATTTTCATCAATTGGTTTTGTATTACCTTCAGGAATATCTTCTAGTCCATCTGGTAGTGTAGTTGTCCGATCGGATGACATGGAAAAACTCTCGGGCTTCTTGTCTTTATTTGAGTCGATATGTCCTCCTCATCCGATTCTGATTCGATAAGTAGAACTTGGTGATTTCTTGATATTCATTATGTTGAGGTCTTGACTATCTTGGTGACGCTATCTCGTGCTCTTAGACTTGAAAGAAGTTTCGTCAAAAACAACATGAGGTGTCTCTTCCACACATAATGTAATCTTATTAAAAACTCTATATGCTTTGGATACGTATGAGTATCCTAAGAATATCCCATCTCGCAATCTTAGCATCAAAAGTTCTTAATTTAGATTTTCCATTATTATGGATGAAACACTTACAACCAAAAATATGGAAATATGAAATTTTGGGTATTCTACCCTTCCGTATTTCATAAGGGGTTTTGCATTTATCTTTCACAATTAAACACCTATTTTGAACAAAATAAACAGTATTAATGGCTTACGCCCAAAACTCGTGTGGAGTTTCATACTCGGATAACATCGTCCTTGCAGCTTCCTTCAAGGTTCTGTTTCTCCTTTCAACTACTCCGTTTTGTTGGGGTGTTCTTGCGAGAAGATGTTTCATGTGCTATACCATTCTCAAGTACAATAGTTAGTGACAAACGAATTGAGAAACTCGTACCTTTATCACTTCTAATCTTGACAATATTTAGTCCTTTTTCATTTTGAATTCTTTTAAGAAATTAGGAATTTTTATTCTGATCTCATTCTTTTTGTACAAGAAAATAACCCAAGTGAATCTAGAAAAGTCATCTACAATCACTAAAGTATATTTTCTTCCACTAAAACTCAGAGGTGTAACAGGACCAAAAAGATCCATGTGCAAAAGTTCCAATATTCTTTTAGAAGCGAGGACCATTTATTGTCTTGAAAGAAGTTTTGGTCTGCTTTTCCCTTCGACATGCTTCACAAATATGGTCTTTTGAAAATATTTTATCTGGGAGTCTTTTGACTAATGATTTTCTTGCTATTTTGTTAAGAGTTTTGAAGTTTAAGTGACTAAGACGTTTATGCCATAGCCAACTTAAATCCTCCGAACTCTTCGCAATAAGACAAGTATCTCTAGGGCAACTCTTAAAATTTGCAACATAGATATTGCCTTGTCGACTCCGGTAAGTAAAATATTTTCATTCAAACCGTCCAAGATATAACATGCATTATGAGTGAATTTTACGCAATATCCTTTGTCACAAAATTGTGAGACAGGATAATAGATTATGTTTCAATCCTTCCACGAAGTAAACTTCATTAACACGGACATCTCCGATCATGAGGGTTCCAACTCCTTTAGTTAGACCAAAGTTGTTGTCACCAAACATTACTCGTGGTCCGTCTATTGTCCTGAAAGTTTGAAAGAAGTCTTTTTCATAAGTCATATGCTTAGAACATCCATTGTATATATGCAGGATGACTTCAAGAACATCTCCTCTTTCAACTATCTCCTTATCTCCCTGCAATCACAAAATTAATTTTTAGGTACCCTTTGTGTATTGGGTCCTTTCTCGTTAAGTTGATACTTAGGTATCCGGATAAAAACATCCAAGTTTTTCAAAACTAATGATTGAATCTTGCAACCATATCTATCCACTAATATTAGACTGCCTAGATCAATTTTATTGAGTTGATCTCTAGTGATTGTCTTATATTTTGGAAAGAATGGATATGACTTGCTTCTACCATCAAAGCCATTATACTTTGGAAAAGGTTTTGACTTAGTCTTCGGATTTCTTTTGGGAACATTTCTCTTTGTCTCGTGTTTTCTCTTTAGAAATATCGAGACGAGGTGATTTGCTCCTTAGATTTCTTCGGACTAAGCTTTGTCTTTCCATAGTCTCAGTAGCTTTGATAAAAACCCTTGGTTTTATAGGATCATTCTTTTTGTTTCTATCAAAACCTAATCCGGTTTTATCATCAGCATCCGAGAGGTATTGAAGATGTTATCAATCGTAGACCGAGAGTTATTAAGACTTCCTAACTTGAGATTCAACTCTTGATTAGTCTTCTTAAAATTCTCATTCTCCGATTTGACACTTGAAAATTTAATTTTTAAAGCACTCAATTCTTTTCTAACTTACTGGTTTTCTCGGATGAGGAACTAGTATTAGTCCTAGATTGACATTCCCCTTGAATGTACAATCCAAGTTTTTACTTGTCCCTGTCGATATTCCTTTGTTAGATTAAGAACTTGATTCTTTAAATTTAAATTTTCAGTCTCTATCTGTTTATAAGTAGATAAAGCCGTCTTGAATCTTTTAGCCATTAGGCATATGTCATTATCGACCGAAACTAGATGAGGAGGAGGATGATGATGTCTCATGTGTTTCCTCCTTTTCGCTAAAAGAGCTCGTTGATCTGCATACCTCCTATCCCTTTTCTTCCTCTTTTCTTCTCTCTCTCTAGGAGTAAGTTGAGGACAATCATAGCTAAAGTGACCGAGGTTTATTGCGGTATAATAGATATCTCCTCTATCGATTTCGGACTATTATCTCCTCGTCGATTGGTGATTTATACCTTTTCACCGGATCCTTCTTCTTGTCATTATCTGAATACTTCTCTTCCTTATCTCGATTTATAATTTCGCGATTGAACTTTGTCTCTCTTGTTCCTTTTATATTTCATCTTGAGTCTCTCATATCGTCCGATTAATAGTGCCATTTCCTCCTTGATTGACAAATCGATGCTTTGGAAATCTTTTCGCATTCTTCTTGATGAAGAAATGCCACAGTTTTCCAGATGTAGATGATTACGCCTCATCTTCTTCATCTTCAATGTGTATGTCATATTCCGGTGCTTTAAAATGAGAAAATAGAGTGTGATGTGATATTGATGATAGATTCTGTGTCGCTTTAAGAATATTAGCTTTCTCCCTCCATCTTTTGCTCAATGATCGAGCACCTTGTTGTTGATTTCTTTCTCGGTGTAAGTCTTACCCAAATCGCTTTGCTTTGTTCACGAGATTAGTCAGTCTTACGTCCAATTAATCCACGCTTCTCCATCTTTCATTTTGAACGTGTCAAATGCATGTAAAACGGATCGTAGCTTATTTCCTTTGACTGATCGACCCTTCACAAACACTTGCAAGAGTCTCCCACATATCCTTAGCGAGTCTTGCATCTCTTAACTTTTTCTATCCAATCCTTGCTTAGAGTTTCAATGATTTCAGTTCTTGCAACTTGATCTAAATTGTGAATCTTCCTTTCATCATTTGTTAATTCCGCACTCTTCTTTTCATCTGTTACTTTATCTTGGCGAGTGTCTTGATCTTCCTTCTCGTCTGTCTTTGTCGCCGCCGATTTTCATTCTGTCTCCATCCGACTTACTTTGAACAACCTTATCTTACTATCCTGTACTTAGTCTATTTACACAATTTACATTACATCACCGACTATACATTATTTTTCAAACCGGTCATCCTAGTCTTACATTTTTAACTCATCAAAACTAAGTACATTTTTTCATCCTAACAACTTTCATTCAAGTCTCTACTACTTAGTTACTCTTATCCAAATACATCCCACCTTTCCAAAGAGCCTACATTACAACCTAGAAGAAAGACCTCTTTGATTCTTGATTGATCACAATTGATTTTGATTGAGATTAAGTTTTTGGCAAGCATATGGTGTACTTATTTGTGAATTTGATGATTGAGTGCATCATACCTTTATACACTTTAGTGAAGAGTGAAACACTCCATGGAAGGAGCAATGTGTTAAGTGTTTGATGTTGCATTTATTTGAGCATGATCCATTTTGATTGCTAGTTGAGAGTTTTCATTGATACTATTGATCATTGATGAGTTCGATTGTCTTCTATTTATTCTATAATTCCATGTGACATAATTGCAATCAATTCACTCCTTTGTGCTTAGTTTCTACGTTGCTCAAGGATGAGCAACACTTCAAGTTTGGGGGTATTATGGTTGGAGTGAATTGATGCATGTTTTTAGGGCTTATTTGAGTGCAAAAAGTATTCAAAGTGTTGATTTTTGTGCATTAATGTTTAGAGTATCACTTATTTGCCTAAAAAGTATTATTAGATGAGTATTTGATTTTTTCATCCGTTTTGCGGGTAATTCGGTGGAATTTTGCCAATCCGAGAGTACCGGTGTGCTTAGAATTAAGAGACGAATATATCGGATGAAAACGAGGGTCGGGGCCGAAGCCCCGCTAAAAAAGGTGCCCTGGTCTCGAGCTCTGTCGAGGAGCAAGAGCCTCGAGTCCAGTGGTGGTCTTTGGAGGGAAAGGATTTGAAAAGGCGGTGCCTCGAGTCGAGGGATGTGAGAAAGGCAAGATCGTCGAGTCGAGGGCTGAGCCTCGACTCGAGGCAGAAGCTAAACTTGTAAAGCGCATCCACGACTCTTGAACCTTGACTTAAGGGCCTCAAGCTCGAGTCGAGGGCCCCAAAATTTGAAATTTGCGGCTTTAAAGCCAATTGAAGCCAAAACAGAGCATATACTCATCCTAGTAGTTTAGAGCGGTTTCGTGTGGTTCCTTAGGCGAATTTCTCATTCTTTAGCTTAATTTCCATTGTAATTGCAATATATTGTATTTAGAATAGATTCTAGTTTGTAAGCATTAGATTAGTGTTTTGATCGTAGAGAATTGAAGATTCAAGTTGTAATTGAAGAGTGGAGAAGTTGAATTCAAGTACTTGTAGAAGAATCAAGCATTCCTATTTTTGTATATTGAAGTTAATTGGTGATGTTCTTCCTCTCTTCTCTTTTCAATTTCTTAATTGTTGTGATTATTTTATGTTTGTGCAATTCTATATTTCTCCCATGGATATTGTTTGTGGTACCATGGGCTAACTCTCTTGTGCTTGGGTTAATTGAAATTGAGGATGATTTGATTGACTATGCTATGATTGTTGATGATTGGAGATCAATTGAGTTAGATTGCTTCCTAATTGTGCTTCATGTAAAATTGTCTCTTTAGATTAATGGTTGATCACCCTAGCAATAGGCGAGAGTTGAGCTAACGTGATTAGGTGTTAATCGGGTTACAATTTGGCATGATTGTATGAATTGGGGAGTTCACATTAGGCATTGTGTTATTAATGGAGTGATTAATTTCATGATGGTTTAATGCTTTCTATCTTAGTTGATTTGCAATTTGATTCAATTGTAGCTTGTTGATTGATGATTCCTTAATGGATGTTAGCCCTAGCACCCCTATCCCACCATTTATTGTTGTATTTGTTCTCGCATCTCGGTGTTCGATCATTCGCCTCTTTGTTGTGTTTGAGTTTATTTCTTGCAATTTGTTGTGTTTTTATTTTCAAACCTGCTTTGCATCAATAGTCATCGAGAACTCGTATTTCTAAGGCATCACGTGCATACTTTTTCCCTTGGGTTCGATATTTGCGATTGGTCTTAATACCACTTACCCGGTTGCTACTCCAATCACTTTCCTTGCACTAATCCTTTTTGCGGGAGTAGAAAGCTTATGAAGAAAGGATGAAGCCTTCGCTAAAAGACAAATTCAATAATAGAAGGTTTCCAATCCCCACTTAGAAGGGTTGCAAACCTTTGCTTAGAAGGTTTACCATGTTTGCGTAGCAAGGTTCCAAACCACTGCTGCTACAGTCCTCGACACATCTACGTGGCATTAATCGACTTTACAATTAGCTATGAGATACGTTCTCTCTCTCTCTCTCTCTCTCTCTCTCTCTCTCTCTCTCTCTCTCTCTCTCTCTCTCTATTTTGAAAAGAGTTTTTGATTTAAAATATTCCCTGTTATTTGTTTACTAAAATCTTTCGAATATTTTATTTCCTAAAATATTTTATTACTAATTTTTGTGGATCCGAAATTCTTTTAAATTTGGAAAGTTTATTTTCGCGTCCATGAGTTGAGGTCACACACTTATTGGAATTGAACCGTTGCATCCATAACCGTTCGATCGATCGTGCAACATGCCAATCAACGTTACCCATTATTTCACTATTTTAAAAATGTGCGGTTTCCTTTTCCGTCTCATATAAATACTTCATCATCCTTATTCTTTTATTCTCACTTTCTCTAAAATCTTCTCTGAAAATATCTTAAATCTTTTTCTCGCATTCTTTGTGTTCGTAAGATCTCTCTTTACAAATGGCTCCTAAACATACTCCTTCTTCTAAGAAATCAGCTAGCAAGGGCAGGAGCAAGGCCATGGATGCTCTAGCTTTATCGTAAAAGATGCGAATTGAACTCTCTGTGGATTTTTACTCGAACCATCGGCACGAAGCAATGAAAATCATGACTCTTCTCTCGATAGGGGTCTTGCACAATATTGTTCTCGCTCATTCAGGGAACACAGAATGTTCGACGCTTATGCCGCTCAATTTCTCGATAAGGGCAAAGTTCGGAGATGATGGTCTGACGACAAGGGTTAACGATCAATCCTTGATTGTTACAAGGAATGACATTCACACTCATTTGGTTCTCTCTCTCCATGGTATTGATCCAAACATACATGTGGGATAATCATCTAGTTGCTTTTCGATCAGCGAAAACATCTTATCTCCACTTCACACCGACTTGAAGAAGGGATACTTAAGGCGGAAATATAGGATGTTTTTAACATTATGGTGAAGGTCATTTTCGAGGAACGTCGGAGTATGGATTCTCCGAGTCAACGAAGATTGTGTGCTCTCTGAAAGCGATCGTTGATGGGGTTGCATGTGACTGGGTGACAAAATTCCTGGATGTTTTGAAAAAGGAGAAGAACAGATTCTTTCTCGATCGATGATGCAGCTCATGCTGGGGTAAAAGGCTGTGGAATAGTATTGTCGATGTCTAACAAGATCACCGCCTTGTTAGAACGGATGTTGCCGGGCGTTGTTTGGGATCCAAAATGGACAAAGTCTTACACTAAGGCTAAGTTCATGCTTAATAAGGATGAAGAACTATCTGGACCTCTGGATACCGATGATGAAGGGGTTACACCGATGGCTATAGCCGAGGGGAACATGCCGATGAAGAAGGTGTGGACTCTTCGAGGAATAAAGAGGATCTCTCGGAGGAGGAGGAAGAAACTGAAGGAGGAGATGGAATGGATGTTGATAGTGCTACCGATGAAGGATAGGTTGCTGATGGCGAGCCCGAGAAGGAGTCTCCTAAATCAGCAAGTCCGAAGAAGGAAGCAAGTTTAAAGTCCGCTAAGTCGGTTCGTAAGGCTTTAGGAATCGACTCTTCTCAAAGCGAAGATCAAGTTCCTATCTCGAGTTACCGAAGAAGAAGGCTCGAAAACCATCTGTGGTACCCAGATCGGGTTCGGTCAAGATCGAACCAGGAGCAAGAATGTCTGGACCCGTTGTTTCGGTCCGAAGGGAGCTTCACTGTTGATGCAATGGAGATCGAGGACTCCTCATCTAAGGAGATGGAAGACACTTTTTCGCCAAAGATTGGTGAGGAGAAGGTATCTTTTCCCTCTTCTCCATCTTTTCATGATGCTCCTTCTAGTCTTCAGGAAGACTTGTCCTCCAAAGAAGTCGGCGATCAACCTGCGAAGTTGGGTGCCGCTGAGCCAACCACCCAAGTTGCCGAGGTGAATCCGATTATTGAGGACATTCAACCAACCTCTGTCTCAAGAATTCGTGGCCCACTTGAAGATTGCTTAGTTGTGGAGGCGACTTCATGGGTAGACAACAAGTACCCAAGATTCTTGAATCATGATGCCGAGAGGAAGCTGGCCGATAGAAATCATTCTATGGAGAAATGCTCGATTGGGTACAGTGATGATCCGATTCTCGCCGATAGAAAAGATTGGCGGGAATGCATTCTCTGATTAGGAGTATGAATTGCGTAGCAAGGCTGGTGTGGGAAAAGCCTTTGATCTTTCTTCGAATCATCGATCGAATGTCTAGTAAGAAGATTGCTTGGGGAACCGGAACTCGCCGAGGAGAGCACTGACCTCATCTTTGTCTTGGCGGGTGAAGTCGAGATAGTGTTTAATTCTCCTCCCTCTTCTTTACCCGATTTCTCTTACGTGCGATTACCAAATTTCATGCCTGTTGTTGTTCATGATAACTTGTATACCAAGTATGCTACTAAATTTGCCGAGTTAAAGGATCATTATGCCATCATGTTTTCTGTTCTTAATGCCAAATATGCTCCGTTGGCTTCAAGCATTGAATCATCCAAAGCATACATTGATGTCGCGATTCAAATGGCTCCTCAAATGATCCGAAGGACGGCTGCCGAGATGTTTGCCAGCAATGTAAAAACATCATTGATACACTCGGTGGAATGATGCTGAACAAATGAAGTCGGGATTCAGGTTGAGGCCATGAGGGACCTTAAGGAGAAAAGTGAAGAGAAGTGGAGACAAGTTGTTGCGTAAAGGGAAGCACACCAGCAGGAGTCCGAGGTCAAGGCAAAGCGTCCGATTGATATGTAATTACATCGATGCAGGGAATGCAAGATAGCTACGAGGGATGGAATTGATCGTAATGAATCCATCCGTTGTCGCTGCAAGAGATGGGCAAGCGCTTCTCATCAAGTTGTGCAAGAGAACAAGAACATCACTAAAGCTACATCTGCTACTACCGAGGACGTTGCCGCTGCGGCAAAGCACCGGCGCTATGTGGAAGATAAAATTGCCAAACCGATAATCGTGGAATCGGCGGAGTTAAACAAATTTGTGGAGAAGTCGATGCCTATCGAAAAGACATCTTTGGACGCACTCGTGCTCTGGACGCTAAATGGTCACCTTTTGATAGATGTTAAAAAGGGGGAAGAAGAGTTGAGAACCGACACTAAAGGAAAGGAGTCCGACTGGGCTGGAGTGCAAGAAAGGTTGAAGGCGATAAAAGACTTTTGTTGGAACGAAAGGAGAAAGCTGAACCGAAAAAGGCTCTCGGGGAATCGGTAGTGGTTAGGGACACCGTAGGTACCGTTGCTACAATCCCTACGATTTCATCGGATGTTGCTATTGGAGAAACATCTCAACTAAGCAAGAGAATAAGGTTGGTTACAATGGCCGAGAAAGCGAAAGCTGCCGCAGAAGAGATTGAAGTTCTTCATCAGAAGCTTATTTGGCAGATCTTGAAGCCGTGAGAATGACTCAAGATGTTACTCAAAGAAGGTCTTAAATTCCTTGCGCATGAAGGAAAGAGTGCTAAAGCTGGAGGAAGTTCAAGGAAGAAAGTGTTTGTTGCTAGAAGGTTTGCTTCTAAACCTTCGGATCAAAGAAGTCTCATTGGTAAGAGAAAGAAGAAGTCTCATTGAGGAGAGGCTGATATGGATTTCATCCTTCCTCATAATACTAAAGGATTTGTGGACGATTGTTGTCCGATGGAAAGGATGAGTGACTGGAAGGCAACTAAGAGAGACTTCATCTGCTCATTCTATGTATGTCGACTATTGGCGTTGGAGCAACAACGGATGAGACTTTTTTGCTTGGATGGAGGAAAAGCATGAAAGTTTGTGGGTAGATATTCTGAAAGCCTCGGTGGAGTTTAATCTAAATCTTCACGCTCCCGAGTTTGAAAAGATTCCCACCCCTGTGACGGCCAATGGTAGTTGGATCGGTTGAGCATTCGAAAGACAATCAAGACTTGTCTTGCGGAGGTTAGACCTCCGGTGGGTTCGAGATAATCGGGGACTATATGAAAGGTTTTATGACTTGTTGTTCAGTGCTGTGAAGTCATAAGAGATATGACTAAGGAAGAAGGTTGGTGTCAAGAAAGCCGTCTGGAGAAAAGGGTGAAGGAAGCGGGTTGCTCTTTGAAGGGAAGTTAATCTTTTTGTCTATCTTTTGTGTTTGTGTTTCTATTTTTACGTTATATAGTCTATAGGCACTTATGTAATATGTACCGATGTTGCTGATATTAATGAAAGTGCTTATTTTACGATCAAGATAACTTCTCGTTGTCTAAAGTTTTTCGGGGATCTAGTTTTAAATATCTCTGTTTTGTCTATTTTTTCGGTTCTCAAAAGGTTTTAACATCATCAAAAAGTGGGAATTTGTTGGTTCTTGGTTTTGTAGGTTTTGATGATGTTTCTAAATCCCATATGTAATAGGACCAAATGAACTCGTTAGTCGGTGATGATCTAGATAAGTTAGTATTTGTGCTAAGGTAACCTTGCTAAGACCTATCCAGATGGCTTGTAGATATATGAGAACCGAAGACAGAAGACTTTCAAGACAGTAAGACTTTGAAGACAGAAGACTTGAAGGCAAGAGACTTGATCAAAAAGCAGATAACCAGAGAAGTATAAAGGTTGCTATCAAGAAGACCTAGAAGGATTCTTATATTCAGAGATGTTGTCACTAAAGGACTAAAAGACTTATAACGTGCTCAAGCAGAGATGGACACAACTTATGAAGGTCAAGTAGTCAAGAAGACTTGGATAAGAAGATAGCAAGGTTGAGAAGCTTGCTAGGATAAAAATAGAAGGCTTGATTAATTCAAGATGAATTTGTATATAAATCAGATAATCCGTATCAATCGGATTCTTGATTAGAAGATCAAGATCTCATAAAGTCAATCTATCAAGAAATAATAGATTGAATTCAAACAATCAATTATCTAAGTCAAACAGATCTTCTTAAACGGCTACTTACCATCTCGATGAAGACTGATTATCAATTAGCCTAACGGCTATTTGATTTAGGGAATCTATAAATCGTAATGAAGGGTTTGAATCTTTACGGAACTACGCTACGAGAAATTTCAAGAAATCCTACCATTCATACAGATACACACAAATTCATTCAAACCACGAATCAAAACACAAGTTGAATCAAGATCGATTCTCGGTTTAAGAATTGTAAATCACCTTCTAATATCTCGAGTACGAGAGAAGGTTGATTGTTTGTTAGATCTAAGAATTAGAACAAACTCAAGGATCATCTTTTGTAATCAAGGGCAGGAACTTGTAAAACCTCATGTGGTCATAACCTCGAAGTGATAGAGGGAACAAGACCGAATATTTGGTAGATAGTAAGACCCCTGTGGAATCGGGAGAGTGGACGTAGGATCGTTATATCCGAACCACTATAAAAATCTCTCGTGTCTTTACACGCTTTACGCATACATTTTCATAATCGCTCATTCATCATCGTTTTAATAAACTCCGCACCGAAACTTGCTAAGTATTCTTCAAGAAGGTTTTTATAAAAAGAGTTTTTCAAATACACCACACGAGATTAGCTTCCGCACCATCGAAGACTTTGACTTTCCAAAGTCTCGTTAATTTGATATAGCACACTCGAGTACTTATCTAGAAGACTTGCAAAGTCTGCTAACCTCACACTCAGCTCACGAAAAGTTAAAAAATTTTGAGTGTGTGAAAGTCTATTCAACCCCCTCTAGACTTTCCACCTCCTTGGACATCTCGTCCAGGACCAACAATGTCTTTTACATTCAGATTCTCCAGTCCTTTTGCTAGTGATTCCTCATATCCTACCTTGGACTCAATGGAAGATTCTTTAAATACCATGTGTGATGTTTCTTCCACCACAAGAGTCTTCCTATTAAAAATACGATTAGCCTTTTTTTGTCTTTGGAACACCCTAAGAATATTCCATCAGCAACCTTGGCATTAAAGGTTTTTAATTTGGATTTTCCTTTATCATGGATGAAACACCTACACCCAAAATGCAAAAGAAAGAAACACGAGGGAGTCTACCTTTCCATAGTTCATACGGTGTCTTTCCATGATCTTTGTTTAGCAGGCTTTAATTTTGAGTGTAGCAAGTCGTATTGATAGTTTCGCAAAAATCTCGAGGCACATTAAACTCTGCTAGCATTGTTCTCGCAGCTTCTTTGAGAGTTCTATTTCCCTTCCTGCCACTCTATTTTGTTGTGGAGTATGTGCTGTAGATGTTTCATGTTGAATACCATATTCCTTTGCATTAGTTTGATATATGTGTGTTTAGAAATTTTGTTCCTTTACTTCTTCCGATTCTTACAATATTTTCTCCTTTTTCATTTTGTAATCTTTTTAGCAACTCAAAGTTATAACTTTGAAATGGTTTCATTCTTCTTGAATAGAAATACCACCCATGTGAATTTTGAGTAGTCATCAACAACCACTAGCGTATACTTCCTTCCACCTAAACTCATGGGAGAGACAGTCCGAATAAATCCATGTGAACTAACTGTAATACTTTGCTTGTTGTTAAGGATGTCACTTCTTTGAATGATGCCCTGGTTGGCTTCCCTTTTTGACAAGAATCACAGTTTGATCTTTTGAAAACACTTCATTCGGCAAACCTTCTACAAGAGACTTTCTAGCTATTGTGTTCAACATCTTGAAGTTTAGGTGACTTAATCTCTTGTGCTATAACCAGCTAGCTTTTTGAGTACTTTTTGCAACGAAGCATGTGTTGCTAGGATGCTTTGAAGTTTTGCAACATAAACTTTGCCCTTTCTCGTGCCACCAAAAGCATCCGATCATCTTGACCATAAGAGACAACACAAGAAGAGCTAGAAAACTTAACCGAATATCCCTTATCGCAGAATCATGATACGAGATAGCGAGTTATGCTTTAAACCTTCTACATAGAGAACTTCTTCAACACGTACATCACCAATGTGTAAGGTTCCAACTCCTCTAGTTATACCAAAGTTATTGTCACCAAACACTACCCGTGGGCCATCTTGTATGCGCATCGAACTCAAGAATTGCCTATTTCCAGTCATATATTTCGAACATTCCCTATCGATGTACCGCAACGGCTTTTCCAAAGAACTCTTCTTTTCTAGTCCACGGTATCCTGCACATTTAGTTAAGTTTTAGGTACCCTTTAGAATTGGGTCCTTGAGGGTTAGAGCATCTTTTAAGAAACCATAGGAATAGATACTTCTCATCATATTCAAAAGATCTATCCTTCTTCCATACATATCTATATAGACAGTTTTATCTTTTGGTGCCTTCTTAGATGCATGTCTATGGGTGTCACCGTGTTTCTTCAAGAAGAATTCTCACCCATCCGATGTCCTCTCGGTTGAAATGACCAGTTGTAGTGCAATGGTTCGGGGTTTTGAAGATAAGGATACGTTCTACTTGAGCCATCAAAAGATTCATATCTTATAGGCACCGAAGGTTTAATAGATCGGTTAGCAAACTTTGAAGCTTGCTTAGGTTGTGTAATCTTCAACCGAGACTGCCTCACAGAGATGGTTTCGCCGATGTCTACTTTTCTCCGACCTTGCTGAGATTTCTTAAGTTGGGATTCCTCCTTATTTTGATATCTCAACAGCTTGTTTGGGTTGTTGGGTATAACTACTCTTCTTCCCATTCAACTAATTTCTTTGGGTCAAGAACCTTCTTACCCTTATCAAGAAGTTTAGGTTTGGAACCTTCTCCTACCAGATCATTACCCTTAACATGTATACTTTTCTCATGTACACTTGTTCGAACCTCGTGAGGATTGGGCAAAGGAAAATTCAATTCCCTTATTTACGTTAGGTGTTTGAGATGAGTCAACTATAGTTTGAACAACATGTGATGCCTTGTTCGATTGATCCATCTGAAACTTAAACGTTCCTCACTCAATTTTATTCGCTCATGCCGATGGAAGAGTTCATCAAACTTTTCTTGTAGGATTTTCAACCGATTAGTCTTCTCAAGATTCTCAAAACAAGCAACTTTTCTACCAAATTTAACCTTGTTCAAGACACTTCGATTTAAGAGTGTTTAACTCTTACGAATTTATCCGATAAGAGTATTCTAGTATTCCGTAAGACTTGCTAGTAGACTCTTGAGTAAGTAGTTCAATCTCAGCCTTTAAGCTAATGTTCTCCTTTTCCACACAGCTTATAAGCGTTTATAGCAGTTTTGAGATCTCCCATCAACTTATCAACAAAGTTAAGGTCAAACTCTTCGCTAGAGAGGTGCGAGAAGCAGATGAAGAACAAGAGTCGAAAGTACCTCATCTCCAATAGCCATGAGACATAAGTCATTGTTTGATGAGAAATCCAATAAAGATGTTGTATCGCTCAATGAAGAATCTTCTTCTCCGGCTACTAAAGCTCTCTTATCAAAGAAACTTTATGTTCCCCTTGAGTCTCTTTTCTTCTCTTTCTCTAGGAGTTAATTCAGACAGTCATAATCGAAGTTTCCAGGTTTGTGACATGTAAAGCGGCTATCATCTCTTGACGATCTTCTTGGACTCGAATCTCTTCTAGGAAAAAAATGTTTCCTTTTGGGACTTCCTTCTCTCCTTCTCTCTGGAGTTCTCAATCTTCTTTCATCTTAAGAGTCATCGGATCTTATGTCCGTGATGGTAGAAGACTTTGTATTAGTTTTAAAACCTGTCCTTCTAGTGTTCTTCCGGTTGTCTTCTCGTATTTCCCAAACTTTGAATTCATCTTGTCAAACTTTCTAGTTAGAAGTGCCATTTGTTCTTTCATACTGAGATCTTCCCCTACTGGTTCTTTTGAAGAACTAGTAGGTGTGACCTTGAAAGCAACTTCTTTACTTGCAGAGTTGAATTTCCTTCATCCTTATCTTCTTCTTGTTTCAAGTCATACTCATGAGCTTCTTCTTCGTTAAGATCTTTGGTATCCTTGATCACGGTTATCTTTACTCTCCACTTGCTAGTCGTAGATCCGAGAATTTTGTTGTTTATTTCCTTCTCGAGTGTATAACTTGCCTAGAGAACTTGCTTTGTTGATTATGTTCACAACCTTAAGTCCAAATTGATCAAGAGTTTCATCGGCTTCATCTTGAGAGTATCGAATGAATGAAGAATCGACTTTAACTTGTTTTCTTTAATTTTTTCGATCCTTCACACATGAGTGTCGTTGTCTCCCACATTTCCTTTGTTGATTTGCAGGTTTTGACTTTTTGGTAAGTTCTCTAGTTAAGGATTCTATGATCTCCGTGCGAGCAACTTGATCAAGATTCCTTTCTTCATTTGATAACTCGCTTCTTTTCTTTTTAGTTTTGGTGAGTTGAGGTCTCGGTTCCATCACTTCCCGAACTCACGGATCCCAGAGAATTTGATAGGTCCATCTTCAAGAATTTCAAGCATCCTATCATGTATCGCACCAAGATGATTTTCCATGCGGAACTTCCAGTAGTCATAGTCTTCGATAGAGAACTCGTAGCTTTACGGCTTTATTGCTCTTCGTATGAGAACTCATGTTAGCACAATAACAATTATGAAATGAATGCAATGAGTTTTATGAAAATAATTTTTCAAAAGATCTGCTCAAGTGACCACAACAGTCTTTCCTTAAAGACTATCAAGTTGTTAGGATGTATACTATAAGCCTAGCTTTTGTATGAACATCTTTTTATTTGAGATTCATTATGATTAAAATACTTTTTTATGATTATTATATCTATCATTGTTTTTGTCTAGATTAGTCAATATTTTAGATAATGTGGTGTGTGGTGTCACACGTAAGATCATGCTATCAGTTCCTTATAGATTATAAGTAATTGCTCACAACTAAGATGGATTTAGACAAACCATTGGAACGGTTGTGGTGTAATTTGGTATTAGTCTATCTTGACTATAAAGTTACACTAGTACGTTTTGTATGTATTGAGCAGACCATATGAGGTTGTTCAATTTGTACCGACTATATAAAAGAACAAGACCTCTGTTATTATGGATGTATGTCTTCTTAATCCCTATATAATAACAGCACATGTACTCGATGTTTGTTTCTTTAATTTGCCAATGGGTGAGATTTATTAAATCAATAGGCTCGGTGAAATGGGAGATAGCACTGTTTATATGGTGGGTTGTTGATTATAGAAGGGATCCGTGTCCTAATTATTTAGGAAGATCATGACCCCTTGAAGAGCTCATAAAGATTATCATGTAAACCCCGTAGGTGGATTTAATCGACATGATAATAAAGATGAGTGGTACTACTCTTGAATTAGATGTAAATTAATTAAGTTATCAGACTTAATTAATTTATGGACATTCGATATCTTAAACACGGGAAATAAACGTACACATGATAAAGGAGCCCATATTGT
This sequence comes from Paraleonurus japonicus, assembly GCA_030762865.1. Classification (NCBI taxonomy): domain Eukaryota; kingdom Viridiplantae; phylum Streptophyta; class Magnoliopsida; order Lamiales; family Lamiaceae; genus Paraleonurus; species Paraleonurus japonicus. The sequence continues at coordinate 28,283,329 of CM061060.1, forward strand.
AATTTGGGATTAGGACGGTAATTCAATTTTAGCCCTTTTGTGGAGAGTTATAATTGATGGGCATAAGTTAAGTGTTCGGATTGAATACAGACGTTTAGGCCCATCTCGGAGGCCCAACCCTAATTCCTCCTTAGGGTTCCTATTGTAGCGTATAAATAAACCATACATCGAGCCTCCTAGGTGTGTGAGAAAAATGTAAGATCGAGAGAGGCAGATTCTGATTCCTTGGAAGATCGTTGACCACTCGACATCCAAGGGAAAGGGATAGGAATACGACGAGAAGATCGTGAGGTTCGTGGCTCATCCTTGATCCGCAGCTTCGACCTTAGAATCGGTTCGACTTCACCTATTAAGGTGAATAGGTATGATTTTATTTTCGCTGTGTATTCATGCATGTGATCCCAAATTAGATAATCAATTGAAGTCGGCGATCCGGTGGTTCCAACAATTGGTATCGAGCCGCATTTTCTCGACTCTATGCGATTGATTCGGTTAATAATTTTACAAATTTCGTGATCGATATATTATAGGGTTTGCAAAATGTTATGATCTGTTATAATAGGGTTTGCAAATTTTATGATCTGTTATAATAGGGATTGCAAAATTTTATGATCGATATTGTAGGGTTTGCTAGATATTATGGTGTTTTCTCGCAGAACCCTATATCCAACTATTATGGTCTCGATTGTATGTTTATGCATGGATTAAACCCTCGGACCTGTTGATTGGAGTGAATTGATGCATGTTTTTAGGGCCTATTTTATTGCAAAAAGTGAGCTAAAGTGTTAGTTTTTGTGCCTAAATGTTAAAAGTATCACTCTTTTGCTTGAAAAGTATTATTTGTGAGATTTTGATGTTTTTCGTCCATTTTGCAGGTAATTCGGTGGAATTTTGCCTAACCGAGAGTACCATTGGACTTAGAATGAAGAGACAATCATATTGGACGAAAACGGGGGTCGGGGCCGAAGCCCCACGCAAAAAGTGCCACTGGACTCGAGCTGCAGTCGAGGACCATGAGCCTCGAGTCGAGGGTTATGCGTAAAAGGATCAAAATCAGAAAATGGCAGCAGCCTCGACTCGAGGCATGACCCTCGAGTCAAGCGAGGACAAAAGCAGAAGCATCGAGTCGAGGCCTGACCCTCGACTTGAGGGGGTGGTTTTTCAATTTCGCCTATTTAAAGGCTGAAGCAGAGCATAACCGGGAGGAGTTGATAATAGCAATGAGAGCGGTTTTGGGGCGATTTCTCGGGCACCAAGCCAATTTTCCATTCTAGGTAGAGTAGAAGTTAGAATTAGATTTAGATTTCAATTGATTGTTGGTAGATTAACATTAGATTAGCATTTGATCATTGTAATTCTTTCAATTCAAGCTTGTAATTCATTTGGAGATTGGTGTTGAAGACTCAAGCATTCCTATTGTTGTTGATTGAAGATCAATTGGAGATGTTTTTCCTCTTTTGTCTCTTTAATTTCTTAATTAAAGTGATTTGCTTTGTGTTTGATCAATTCTATCTTCTTCCCATGGGTATTGTTTGTGGTACCATGGGCTAAATCTCTTGTGCTTGGGTTAAATGAAATTGATGATGAATTAATTGATGATGCTATGATTGTTGATGATTGGAGATCAATTGAGTAGATTGCTTACTAATTGTGATTCTCATTTGTGCTTCATGCATAATTATCTCTTTAGATTAGTGTTTGATCACCCTAGCTATGTAGGCGAGAGTTGCGCTAACGTGATCCAGGATTAATCGGGTTATAATTGTGTATGAATGCGTGGATTGGTTACTTCGGAATCGAGAGATTAGTTGCACTAAGGATACTCACATTAGTTTGTTTCCTAATTGTGATTCTTAATTGTGCTTTGTGTAAAATTATCTCTTTTGATTAATGGTTGATCACCCTAGCAATAGGTGAGAGTTGAGCTAACGTGATTAGGTGTTAATCGAGTTTCAATTTTGCATGATTGTATGAATTGGGGATTTCTACATCGAGAGATGGGAAAGACTAAGGATACTCACATTAGGCATTGTGATTTTAATGGAGTGATTAATTTCATGATGGTTTATGCTTTCTATCTTAGTTGATTTGCAATTTGATTCAATTGTAGCATGTTGATTGATGATTCATTGATGGATGTTAATCCTAGCACCTCTATCCCACCATTTATTGATGTTTTTGTTATCGCATCTTAAGTGTTCGATCAATTGTTTGCTTGTTTTAGTTTGTATGTTTTCAAGTGTTTGTTGTGTTTGAGCCATCCCTTGTTGCAACTTTAGTCACTAATAACTCATATTTTTAGGGCCTCATGTGCATACTTTTTCCCATGGGTTCGATATTTTGTTGATTGGTCTTAATAACACTTACCCGAAAACTACTCCAATCAAATGGCGCCGTTGCCGGGAATTAGTTTTTGCGCCTTAAGTGAGACCTAGGAATTGTTTGAAGTGACTACTTGTTGCTTTTGTGTTTTTGTTTGTGTTGTTATTTTTGTTTGAATTTGATACTTTGATATCTTGTCTAGATGGAAGGATACAACTCATACATGTGGAATCAAGAGTATTATCAAGATGGTAGAGTGTATTCTCCACACTTTGAAGAATGTAGCTACAATGATTGGAAGATCTTTGATGATAAATTCTCAAGTGCAACAAGTCTCTTCCAATTATGAAGATTGGATATGTGATTAAATTCCTCCCCAACCTCAAGAGATGTTTCCATACTATGAGCCTTATGATCAAACATTTGATCCATGTCTTGGATGTGAGTGTCAAGGAGCATCGGGAGGTGATTGTTATGATGATAGGAGAAGCCATGAGTTTGATTATCCAATGCCACAAGCTTCTCCTCAACTTGAAGAATGGGGACTCCATGATATGAGAGCTATATTGCAAGAGATGCTTGGATTTTTGTTGGAAAAAATTGAGGAAGATGATGCAAGATGTGATCAAATGCTTCCTTTGTATGAAGAAATGTATGAGACCAAAGAAAATGTTAATTCATGGATAGGGGAACATGGAGATCGCCAAGTTCATTTCACGTTTATTAAAAGTCAACTCAAATATTTCCTACTCCAAGTAAAGAACTTGGCTATCATGGAGAATCAAGAAGAAGAAGGGGAGGAAGAAAGTGAAAGAGATTATGTAGAAAAGAGTCCAAGCAATGAGGATGAAGTAAAAATTTCCTTGTCAAAAGTGAAGAAGAAGAATGTCCATTGATGGACATGAGCTATAATGAGAAGGGAAATCTAGAAGCAACCAATAAAGCTTTGAAGATTGAAATGAGCATTTCTATACCCTCTAACTCTTCAATTTGTGTTTTAATTGAAAATGATGCTTCTAATAATTTAATTTTACCTCTTGTGAATTTTGATTATAGGGAAGAGTTGATGAAACGCTTGGGCATCCTTGAAAGGAAGGAAGAATCGAGAAGGATGGCAAGAGAAAAAGGGGAACAACCATGGACACTAAGCATATCTATATGTGGTTGTCCTATCTATCATGTGAACCTCCATGATTTTGAAGCTCAAAGGTTGAGATACAATGGCAAGGAGGACCGATATCCTTGGCCATTCCGATAAAGAAAGTGGGAAGTGAAAGAATAAGTCCGGCATTGGACAATAAAAATAGCGCTTGATGGGAGGCAACCCATCCTTTTTATTTCTTTTGTGTGCTTTTTGGTAGTTTTGTATTTTAGTTTCGTTTTTGGGAGAATTGGCTTGGGAATTTATTTGCTCGTGCTCTAGGAGGTTGAATTGCATATTTTGCTATGGAGCTTATTTGGATTATTGAGCTTAATGTTGATACCATTAGGAGTTGCATGTATTTTTATCACTCTCATTCCAAACTTTGAATTTCATGCTATCATTCAAGTTTGGGGGTGTTGATTGTTATTGTTTACGTGCATCTCTTAGTGGTGATGATTTGATGATTCTTGTGCTCAATTGTAGGTACACTTGCTAGATGAATTGGGAAGGAGATCGAAATTGCAAGGAAATGCAAGATCAAGTGGAAAGTGCATAAAAGCATGATGAGACCTACATGTTTGAAGGAAGATGGAGTTTAAAGGCTTATTGGTACAACATTTCCTTTCAAACTTAGACTTGTCTAAGTTTGGGGAGGTATTTTTCTTTCTTTGCCTATCTTTTGTGCTCTTCTATGATTTTGAGGATGGATGAGCTTATTTCTTATTGATGATGATGCTCTAATTGTGTCTTGGTTTTCTTGTATATTTTGAGCTAATTTTGATTTTGAGCTTAATTGTGGATTTAGTTGCATATCTTTTAGTATCATTCTTGATAGAGTGAGTGTGCTTGAGATTATGTACAGGAGCACTTGTGTTTGATTTGCAAGACTAATTGGATTTTGATTTGATCATGAGTTGATGTGTAGCTTGAAGCTAGCATTCTTGATTAATTGTGTAAAGATGAATGTGATTGATGATGCTTAATTCATTGCTCAATTGAATCTGTGAGCTTTTGTGCCTTAATGATCGTACATCTTATACGGTTGACATGATTTCTTTGTGAGTGCATCATTCATGATTTGTATGCTAGAATGGAACCACCGATCGCCGACTCTACGAAAATATCGGACTCGGGATCATAATCACACAAACGCAGCGGAAAGAATTGTACCTTTATTCACCGTAATAGGTGAAGACAAACCAGCTTCTAAGGTCGAAGCTGCGATCGAAGGATGAGCCTCGAACCTCACGGTCTTCGCCGTATTCCTATCCCTTTCCCTTCGACGCCGAGTGGTCGACGATCCTCCAAGGAATCGAATCCGCCTCCTCACGATCTCACGTTTTTCACACGCTGAGACTCGATGTTAGGTTTATTTATAGGCTACAACAGGACCCTAAGGAGGAATTAGGGTTGGGCCTCCCGATGGGCCTAAATATCCTGTGTTCGGTCCGAACACTTTACTTAAGACCATCAATTATAACTCAGTCCACTAAAGAATTATAATTGAATTACCGCCCTAATCCCATATTATTATATGGGCTCCTTTATTATGTGTACGTTTATTTCCCGTGTTTAAGATATCGAATGTCCATAAATTAATTAAATTACTCGACAACTTAATTAATTTATATCTAATTCCAAGAGTAGTACCACTCATCTTTATTATTATGTCGGATTAAATCCACCTGCAGGGGTTTACATAATAATCTTTATGAGCTCCTCAAGGGGACATCATCATCCTAAATAATTAGGACACGGATTCCTTCTATAATCAACGGACACCATATAAACAATGCTATCTCCCAATTCACCGAGCCTATTGATTTAATAAATCTCACCCATTGGTAAATCAAAGAAACATACATTGAGTACACGTGCCCATTATTATATAGGGATTAAGAAGACGTACATCCATAACAACAGAGGTCTTGTTCTTTTATATAGTCGGTACAAATTGAACAACCTCATATGGTCCTCGCTCAATACATACAAAATGTACTAGTGTAACTTTATAGTCAAGATAGACTAATACCAAATTACACTACAACCGTTCCAATGATTTGTCCAAATCCATTTTGGTTGTGAGCTATTATTTATAATCTATAAGGCACCGATAACATGATCTTCGTGTGACACCACACACCATGTTATCTACGGTATAGATTAATCTGAACAAAATAATGATATATATAACAATCATAAACAATAAGTATTTTGATCATAATGAATCTCATTATGAAAAAAGATGTTCATACACAAGAAAGATGTTCATACAAAAGCTAGGCTTATAGTATACATCCTAACAATCTCCCACTTATACTAAAAAGACTATGCTTCCATAATTGCCGCCATACATCTCGATTCCCATCCCTTCAACATGCCCATCAAAAGCTTTCGCTGGAAGAGCCTTTGTGAAAGGATCTGCTAGGTTATCCGCTGATGCAATCTTGGCGACAACAACTTCTCCTCGCTTTACGATGTCTCGTATCAGTGGTACTTGCGCTCAATGTGTTTGCTTGCTTTGTGGGCTCGTGGTTCCTTCGAGTTTGCCATCGCACCACCGTTATCACAATAAATTGTGATAGCTTTAGGCAAACTAGGAATCACTTCTAAGTCCATCAAGAAGTTTCGAGACATACAGCCTTCTTTGGGTGCCTCGTAGGCTGCTACATACTCGGCTTCCATGGTGGAGTTCGAAACGCATTTACGCTTTACACTCCTCCATACTATGGCTCCACCTCCCAAGGTAAACATATAACCCGAGGTAGATTTATCGTTGTCCCTATCCGACCGGAAATCGCAGTCCGTGTGTAACCCTCAAGAAGTAAAGTATACGCTTGGTAAACCAAAGCATATAATTTCTAGTCCTTTTCGTGTACTTTAAAATATGCTTTACCGCAGTCCAATATCCTTGTCTGGGTTACTTTGATATCGCTAACCATGCCCACGGCAAAACAGATATCGACCTCGTACATAGCATTGCATACATTAGGCTTCCTACACCAAGCATAAGGAACCGCCTTCATGTCCTCTATCTCCTTTGGTGTCTTAGGACACATTTCTTTAGATAAAGGTACTCCATGTCGAAAAGGTAGAAAACCTTTCTTAGAGTTTTGCATGCTAAAACGAGCCAAGATGGTATCAATGTATGAAGCTTCGAGATAAGCATAACATTCTTTTCTTGCGATCCCTTATAACTTTGATCCCAAGAATATGTCCAACTTGTCCCAAGTCCTTCATATCAAACCGCTTGGACAACCATACCTTTACGTCGACAACACCTTGACATTGTTGCCAATGAGCAAGATGTCATCTACGTATAGTACAAGAAATACCACCACGTTTCCGTTACTCTTCTTGTATACACATGACTCATCCGGACATTGAATAAATCCATAAGACTTGATTACCTCATCAAAACGGATGTTCCAAGATCTCGAAGCTTGTTTCAACCCATAAATGGACCGATTAAGCTTACACACAAGATGCTCTTTGCCCTTTGCGATGAATCCTTCCGGTTGCTTCATATAGATGTTTTCTTCAAGACTTCCATTAAGGAAAGCTATCTTGACATCCATTTGCCAAACCTCATAATTCATATGAGCAAGAATAGACAAAAGAATCCGGATAGACTTAAGCATGGCTACCGCGAAAAGGTTTCCTCATAATCGATTCCTTCTTTTTGAGTGTACCCGCCCGCTACAAGCCTTGCTTTGAAAGTTTCTACTTTCCCGTCTCGATCCTCTTTTTCTTTTGTAGACCCACTTACAGCCAATGGCTTTTACACCATTTGGTGGTTCTACTAGCTCCCAGACTTGATTAGAATCCATAGATTCTAATTCAGATTTCATTGCTTTTTCCCAAGATTCTGCATCTTTATCTTGGAATGCTTCTTTATAGCTCCAGGATCCGATTCGTGTTCACTGTACTAAGTCCGAAGACTCTCCCAAAACATGAATCTATCGGGTTGTCTAACAACCCACCCACTACGACGAGGCACTTGTGGTAATAGTGTATCATTAGTAGCATATGGTGCCGACACATGTGGTATCTCATCTTGTACTCTTGGTACTAAGGTAGAAGTTTCTCCCTTATTTCTTCTAAAATAATTTTACTCATGGGCTTGTGGTCCATTACATAGTCCTCTTCTAAAAATCGGGCATTTGTGCTAACAATTACCCTCCGATCTTTAGGACTATAAAACAAACCACCTTTCGCTCCTCTAGGATAGCCCACAAACAGCCAACTTCGTACGAGATTCCAACTTATCAAGATCTCCTTTCAGACATGTGCCGGACTACCCCATATCCGAATATGTTTCGACTAGGCTTACGCCCATTCCACAATTCCGTGGGAGTAGAAGATACTGTCTTAGAAGGAACCAAGTTCAAAATGTACGCTGTCGTTTCCAGGCATACCCCCAAAACGAACTCGGCAATTCCGAATAGCTCATCATCGATCTAACCATTTCCAAGAGTGTCCTATTCCTTCGCTCCGCCACACCATTCTCGCTGGGTGTACCAGTGCATAATTGGGATTGAATCCCAACTTCGATAAGTAATTCCTAAACTCTCCTAAGAGGTACTCGCCACCACGATCGTATCAGAGTGTTTTGATATATTTACCATGACGCTTCTCCACATCAGCCTTGTACTCTTTGAATTTATCAAAGCACTCAGACTTGCGGCGCATCAAATAAATATATCCATATCTCGAATAATCATCTATAAAAGAGACAAAATATTCGAAACCACCCCTTGCTTGAGTAGACATAGGACCACATAAATCAGAATGAACCAATTCCAACACTTCTTTGGCTCTATACCCCTTGGCTTTAAAAGGCCTTTTGGTCATTTTTCCTTCCAAGCAGACTCGCAGTCGGATAGCTTTCCACTTCCAATGAACTCAAAGGTCCATCGGCTATCAACCTTTGAATCCTACTCAAGTTAATGTGACCTAATCTTAGATGCCAAAGATATGTTTGGTTCATTTTTAAGGTTCTTTTCGCTTATTTGAGTTAGAAGATGTACTATTAATTTCCATTTGTTGCTTTGTGGGAGTTATTGGATTAAGAGTATATAAATTGCCAATCAACGTACCAGAGCAGGATAATAGCACTATTTTTCTTGACAACCACTTTGCTATCAAAAGAAACAGAATATCCATCCAAAAATAACTTAGAAACTGAAATCAAGTTCTTTCTAAAACAAGGTACGTAAAGACAATTTCTCAAAACCAAAGTCTTATTTTAATTAAAAAATAAATAAACATCTCCCACCGCAATAAATGCTAATCTCGTAGCGTCGCCCATGTAGATGGTAATCTCACCCTCACTAAGCCGCTGGTTTCCTGGAACCCCTGCAAAGAATTGCAGACATGATCGGTGGCTCCCGTATCTACACACTAGGTGCCGGTAGATAACACCGCTAAACATGTTTCAATAGTTAGTGAATAAGATATACCTTCTTTTTCCTTTTTACGGGGCAATCTACCTTCCAATGTCCTGGCTGCTTGCACAAAAAGCATTTGCCCTTAGGCTTCTTCACGCCATTTGGTGGACCAATTTTCTTTGGTTCACCCGCTTTCTTTGCCAAACCAGCTTGTTTCTTTTTCTTCATCACTTTGCCTTTTGGCTTAGATGTAGAAACATTTTCAGCAATATAAGCTTGAGAAGCTTGACGAAATAACCCTTCTGCTGCTTGGAGTTACGGAAGTTCCGCCATCGAATACAACCTTTTGTTCATGTTGTAGTTCGAAGCGGCTCAAAACTCTTAGGCAAATGTCTGGAGAACGATATCGACTGGGTTTCCCCATCGATTTCAGCTCCAAGGACTTCCATCTCATTCAAATGAACCATCATCTTGAGGATATGATCCCTTACGGGTGTCCCCTCGATCATGGTGGTCGTCATTAAGTTTCTCATGGCTTCTTGCACGGCAGCCCGACTCGTGTCCGAAGAGTTCTTTGAGATTGAGCATCATCTCATAAGCAGAGGTCATGGCTCGATGCCGATGTTGCAGCACATTTGACATAGAAGCCAAAATGTAGCACCGCGCCATCTCATCTGCCTTGACCCACTTCTTATAAGCCTCTTTCTCCTCTTCACTAGAGTTTTCATCGGGTTTTTCAGACAAACCTCGGTGAGTACAAACTTGTACTCTTCAAGAATCAAGACAATGTCCAAGTTTCTTTTCCAATCAATGTAATTAGGACCAGTAAGTTTGTTTTCTTTAAGAATAACAGCAAGTGGATTGAAAGCCATGATAAATCCGAGAAACACGTAAATTCATTATGATCAAAATTAAGAATTTAAATCAATATTGTTTCCCTCAAACAATACAATTAAATTCACCAACACCTCAAAACACCGTGAAGTTTGTATGCCACGATAGTGTGGACGTATACTAATTCAATCATTTGCAAGAGGAGGTTTTAACCATTAATTTCATCATTTTGTCAAACAAAATAAAAATTAATAGTTGGTTTGTCTTTAGCCATACAAATAACACTTACTCCGATGGGGAGGATATCTATATGCATCTAAGTGTATACCATTTCTTAATACCAAGTCAATTACCTAGGTTTGTGCCTCTTGGATGGAGAAGATAACACGCTCCTAAATAACTTACTTATAATTATCCATAAGGAAGTTTGATCTAGTGGTCCGCAAAACAAACACATCCGATATGGAAGAAGGCACTTAAAACCAACGTTCATGTTTGAATGCATCACTTACAAACCAGAAATGGAGGCTATGGGATTTGTTGAAAAATAACCCCTCTCCCACTTAGTTATTTAACATGAGGGATATTAATATGCACGAAATATGAAACACATAAAGCATGCTAAACACAATAACACATATGAGAAAGAATAAACATGGAAAATAAAATTCCAACTATTATGGCCTCTTATTGTTTATGATTGTTATATATATCATTATTATGTTCGGGATTAATCTATACCGTAGATAACATGGTGTGTGGTGTCACACGAGAAGATCATGTTATCGGTGCCTTATAGATTGTAAATAATAGCTCACAACCAAAATGGATTTGGACAAATCATTGGAACGGTTGTAGTGTAATTTGGTATTAGTCTATCTTGACTATAAAGTTACACTAGTACATTTTGTATGTATTGAGCAGACCATATGAGGTTGTTCAATTTGTACCGACTATATAAAAGAACAAGACCTCTGTTGTTATGGATGTACGTCTTCTTAATCCCTATATAATAATGGGCACGTGTACTCAATGTATGTTTCTTTGATTTACCAATGGGTGAGATTTATTAAATCAATAGGCTCGGTGAATTGGGAGATAGCATTGTTTATATGGTGTGCTTTTGATTATAGAAGGAATCCGTGTCCTAATTATTTAGGATGATGATGTCCTCTTGAGGAGCTCATAAAGATTATTATGTAAACCCCGCAGTGGATTTAATCCGACAAAATAATAAAGATGAGTGGTACTACTCTTGGAATTAGATATAAATTAATTAAGTTGTCAGTAATTTAATTACTTTATGGACATTCGATATCTTAAACACGGGAAATAAACGTACACATAATAAAGGAGCCCATATAATAATATGGGATTAGACGGTAATTCAATTATAACTCTTTAGTGGACTGAGTTATAATTGATGGGCTTAAGTAAAGTGTTCGGATCGAACACGAGGATATTTAGGCCCATCAGAGGCCCAACCCTAATTCCTCCTTAGGGTCCCTATTGTAGCCTATAAATAAACCCCAACATCGCAGTCTCCAGCTGTGTGAAAAAAGCGTGAGATCGAGAGGGAGGCGGATTCTGATTCCTTGGAGGATCGTCGACCACTCGACGTCGAAGGAAAGGGATAGGAATACGGCGAAGACCGTGAGGTTCGAGGCTCATCCTTCGATCGCAGCTTCTGACCTTAGAACTGGTTTGTCTTCACCTATTACGGTGAATAAAGGTACAATTCTTTCCGCTGCGTTTGTGTGATTATGATCCCGAGTCCGATAGTTTCGTAGAGTCGGCGATCGGTGGTTCCAACATACTCGGTGTTTGTTTCTTTAATTTGCCAATGGGTGAGATTTATTAAGTCAATAGGCTCGGTGAATTGGGAAATAGCACTATTTATATGGTGGGTTGTTGATTATAGAAGGAATCCGTGTCCTAATTATTTAGGATGATGATGTCCCCTTGAGGAGTTCATAAAAATTATCATGTAAATCCTGCAAGTGGATTTAATCCAACATGATAATAAAGATGAGTGGTACTACTCTTGGAATCGAGATGTAAATTAATTAAGTTGTCAAGAATTTAATTAATTTATGGACATCCGATATCTTAAACACGGGAAATAAACGTACACATGATAAAGGAGCCCATATTGTAATATGAGATTAGGACGGTAATTCGGTTATAACTCTTTAGTGGATCGAGTTATAATTGATGGGCTTAAGTTGAGTGTTCGGACTTAACACGGGACGTTTAGTCCCATCAGAGGCCCAACCCTAATTCCTCCTTAGGGTCCCTGTTGTAGCCTATAAATAAACCCTACATCGAGCCTCCTTGGTGTGTGAGAAAACGTAATATCGAGAGAGGCGATCTGATTCCTTGGAAGATCGTCGACCACTCGACGTCAAGGAAAGGGATAGGAATACGGCGAGAGGATCGTGAGGTTCGTGGCTCATCCTTGATCCGCAGATTCGACCTTAGAACTGGTTCGACTTCACCTATTAAGGTGAAGCGGTATGATTTTATTTCCGCTGTGTATTCATGCATGTGATCCCGAATCGGATAATCAATTAGTGTCGGCGATCCGGTGGTTCCAACACTGGTAACCAAAGCCGGTGGTCGGTTGAACCACCGCTCCGATACCACTTGTTGGTCCCGGACGAGATATGCAAGGAGGTGTAAAGTCTAGAAGGGGGATTGAATAGACTTTACCACACTCCAAAACTTTTTACCACTTTTTGTGATCTGAGTGTGAGGTTAGCAAACTTTGCAAGTCTCCTACGTACTATTAGGAAGAAAATTGTATTTAGTTTTGATGAGTTAAAAGTAAAATTGGATGACCAGCTGAAAGTCTTGTATACCTAGCGATGTAGTAAAGACCTGTAATAGACTAAGTACAAAAGTTAGATAAGGTTAGACAGAAAGACAGATGGAGACAAGGAGTCGATGAAGACAGAACCCCGAGGCGATGACAGGCGTAATAAGTCGAGATGAAGTAAAAGACGACGGACGGCAGTCATCAAGACTGGAGACCAAGATACGACGAAGTGGACCATGTCCGAGGACGAGTAAAGATGATGAAGTGTTAGAATAATCAAGCGGTTTCAAGAAGTAGTTACAACTAACCAAGAAGAGGTTACAAGATTCAGTTAGTTAGTTATTACTAACAAGAGAAGAATCAACAAGGAAGTTATAATCACAAAGAACAACCCTCTATAAATAGATCTAGAAATTAGAATAGAACAACTTTGCAATCCCATTATTCACAAGCATTTTTCTCTAAGCACAATTAGCACTCACAAAAGTTGTAATCACATTCACGAACGTTCATTACGTTCACGGTTTATAGTGTTTGTAGAACACTTCTCTCATATATCTTCAAGCCATTAGATTCCAAAAATTAGAAAGAAAACATTGTAAGCACTGAAGATCTCACTGTAAGTAAGTAAGAAGGTAGAAAGAAAGTAAGTCAAGGCCCTTCTTCAAGTTGAAGGAGGAGAGTGGCCGTAGGATCTTTCGAACCGAACCACTATAAATTTGGTGTTCTTTCTTTCAAGTTTTTAATTCTTGTTATTACTTACATTACGATCAAATAGAATTTGAACGCTTAAAATCCTTATTGATTGAGTATAAGATTCGTTTCCGCTGAAAAACTTTGATTTAGAAGTTGATAGATAATCTAAATTTGAAAAAGTTTCGATAATCTATTCATCCCCTCCTTCTAGATTATCGCTAGAGGGACATTCAATCTCTTAAAATCAACTTAATTAAGGGACCAACACGCATAAATACGCAGAGTGTGCTAGGTGTAATCAGCAGATTTCGTAAACCTTGAAATCTTTTGATAATGCGGAAGCTAATCTCGTATATGAATTTGAAAAATCCTTTTTAAATGAAAACTTTCTCGATGAATGCTTGGCAAGTTTTAATGCAGGTTTATTAAAACGATGATGAATGAGCAGATATAAATATGTATGCGAGAAAGTGATTGGGGTGAATTGATGCATGTTTTTAGGGGTTATTTTTAGTGCAAAAAGTGATCAAAAGTGTTAGTTTTTGTGCCTAAATGTGTAGAGTATCACTATTTTGCCTAAAAAGTATTATTTATGAGATTATTGATGTTTTTAAATGCGTTTTACGGGTAAAACGGTGGAATTTTGCCAAACCGAGAGTACTAACATGCTTAGAATGATGAGACGGACAAGACGGACGAAGACGGGGGTCGGAGGCGGAGACCCAGCCGGAAAAATGCCCTGGTCTCGACCTGCAGTCGAGGACCGAGAGGCCTTGACTCGAGGGATAGGACGAATAAAGAGAATTGCAAGAAATAGAGCTGCCTCGACTCGAGGGCCGAGCCTCGAGTCGAGGGATGGAAAAAAGGAGAAGCCTCGACTCGAGGGCTGAGCCTCGACTTGAGGGGAAGATTTTCAGAATTTCGCCTATTTAAAGAGGAAGCAAGGAGAACTCCACACACCATTAGATAGAGCGGTTAGTAGCGGTTTTGGGGCGATTTCTTAGGCCCCAAGCCAATTTCCCATTGTAGGTAGTGTAGAAGATAGATTTTGATTTAGATTTCAATTGTTGTTGATTAGACTAACATTAGATCATAGTTAGTTCATCAATTCAAGATTGTATTTCATTTGAAGATTTGTATTGAAGACTCAAGCATTCCTCTTGTTGTGGATTTAATTCAATTGGTGATGTTCTTCCTCTCTTCTCTTTTCAATTTCTTAATTGTTGCGATTTGTTTTGTTTTGTTCAATTTTATCTTCTTCACATGGATATTGCTTGTGGCACCATGGGCTAACTCTCTTGTGCTTGGGTTAATTGAAATTGAGGATGATTTGATTGACTATGCTATGATTGTTGATGATTGGAGATCAATTGAGTAGATTGCTTCCTAATTGTGATTCTTAATTGTGCTTCGTGCAAAGTTATCTCTTTAGATTAATGGTTGATCACCCTAGCAATAGGTGAGAGTTGAGCTAACGTGATTAGGTGTTAATCGGGTTATAATTTTTGCATGATTGTATGAATTGGGGACTTCTACATTAAGAGATGGGAAGGACTAAGAATGCTCACATTAGGCATTGTGATTTTAATGGAGTGATCAATTTCATGATGGTTTTATGTTTTCTATCTTAATTGATTTGCAATTTGATTCAATTGTAGCTTGTTGATCGATGATTCCTTGATGGATGATAACCTTAGCACACCAATTCCCACATTTATTGTTGTGTTTGTATTTGCCTCTTAAGTGTTCGATCATTTGTCTCATAGTGTATTTGAGTTTATTTCTTACTTTTTGTTGTGTTTTATTTTGAAACCGTGCTTGCAACAATAGTCATCGAGAACTCGTATTTCTAGGGCCTCACGTGCATATTTTTCCCTCGGGTTCAATATTTGCGATTGGTCTTAATACCGCTTACCCGGAAATACTACTCCAATCAATGGTGCCGTTCTTTGGGGAATTAGTTTTTGCGCCTAAGTGAGACTTAGGAATTGTTTGACGTGGCTACTTGTATTTTTGTTTGTGTTGTTATTTTTGTTTGAATTTGATACTTTGCTATCTTGTCTAGATGGAGGGATACAACTCATACTTGTGGAATCAAGAGTATTATAAAGATAATAGGGTGTATTCTCCACATTATGAAGATTGGAGATATGATGAAATTCCTCCCCCACCTCAAGAGATGTTTCCATACTATGAGCATTATGATCACGCATTTGATCCATGTTGTGAATTTGAATATCAAGGAGCATCGGAAGGGGATTACTATGAAGATGGGAGAAGCTATGAGTATGATTACCAAATGCCACAAGCTTCCTCTCATTATGAAGAATGGGGACTCCATGATGTAAGAGCTATATTAAAAGAGATGCTTGGTGTGTTGCTAGAAAAATTTGAGGAAGATGACCCTAGATGTGAAGAAATGCTTCCCTTGTATGAGAACGTCTATGAAACCAAAGCTATGGTTAATGCATTAATAGAGGGGAACATGGAAATAACCGAAGCTCAATTCATGGTCTTAAAAAGTCAACTCAAATATTTTCTAATCCAAGTGAAGAATTTAACCATCATGGAGAATCAAGAAGAAGAAGGGAGGAAGAAAATGAAGGTGAAGAAGAAGAGGGTCCAAGCACGATGAAAAGCGAAGAAGATTTCCTTATCAAGAGTGATGAAGAGGAATGTCCATTGATGGACATGAGCAACAATGTGCAAGAAAATCTAGAAGCATCGAATGAGGAATTGAAGAACGAAATGAGCATTTCTAAATCTTCTAACTCTTCAATTTGTGATTTAATTGAAATTGATGCTTCTAATGATTTGATCTAACCTCTTGAGAACTTTGATTATAGGAAAGAATTGAAGAAGTGCTTGGGCATCCTTGGAGAGAAGAAATGGAGAGGGATGTTGGTGAGAAAGCAAGGAGGAAAACCATCAATAAAGTACAAGGATGTGGATGATGGGTCTATCCTACATATGTGCCTCCATGATTTCGAAGCTCAAAGGTTGAGATATAATGGCAAGGAGGACCGATACCCTTGGCCATTCCGATGAAGAGAGCTCGAAGTGAATGAATAAGTCCGGCATAGGACAATAAAAATAGCGCTTGGTGGGAGGCAACCCATCCTTTTTATTGCTTTCGTGTGCTTTTTGTATTTTTGTTGTTTTTGTTTTTGTTTAGTTTTGGAGAATTGGCTTGAGAATTTATTTGCTCATGCTTAGGAGGTTATGTTATCTTGCGATGGGATTTATTTGATAAGTGAGCTTATTGTTGATACCATTAGGAGTTGCATAAATTTTTATCACTTATGCCAAACTTTGAATTCATGCTATCATTCAAGTTTGGGGTTGTTGATCGTTTATTGGCTACGTGCATCTCTTGGTGGTAAATATTTGATGATTTTTGTGCTCAATTGTAGGTACACTTGCTAGATGAATTGGAAGTGATTTGAATTGCAAGGAAATGCAAGATCAAGAAGGAAAGTGCATAAAAGCATGATGAGCCCTACATGTTTGGAGGAAGATGGAGTTTAAAGGTTTTATGGTACAACACTTTCTTTCAAACTTAGACTTGTCTAAGTTTGGGGGAGGTGTTTTTCTTTCTTTGTCTATCTTTTGTGCTCTTATATGATTTTGGGGTTTGTTGAGCTTAATGTTTATGGATATAATGATGATGTTATAATTGTGTCTAGGATTTCTTGCATATATTTTTGGGGATGGATTCATCATTGAGCTTTAATTGTGGATTTATTGCATATATTTGAGTTATCTTCGATTGACATAGTGAGTGTGCTTGAGATTATGTACATGTGCACTTGTGTTTGATTTGCAAGTTATATTGAATTCTGAAATGATCATGAGTTGATTTGTAGCTTGAAGCTAGCATGCTTGATAGTTATGTGAAGATGAACGTGATTGAAATACTTGATTCATTGCTCAATTTTAGCCCGTGAGCTTTTGTGCCTTTATAATCGTACATCTTATACGGTTGATATGTTTTCTTTGAGAGTGCATCATTCATGGATTTGTATGCTAGAACTTGCCTCTAGACTTGTTGATATTGATCTTTGTATGATGTCTTGAAAGTGATAAGAGGTCATGTTTGATATGTTGAGTCACTTTGCCAAATTTTTCCCCACCAAACTCATTTGATTTCCTTAGTGAGCCATGTTGAGCCTAGTATCCTTATTTCTTTGGCAAGCCAAGTGAAATTAAAACCATTTGCCTATTTTTATGAGCCTTACTGTCTTATATTTAGTAGAGCTTGATTGTTGGCTAATGATGGTGATGTGATTGCTAAGTGTGGTGGAAAATGATGTGCTAACTGATGAATGCATGAAAGAAGAAGAAAAGAAAGGTTGTGAAAAAAATTGAATTGTGAAAAATGTTGCAAATGAAAATAAGAAAAATTCAATTGTGAGCTTAAGTGAAAGAAAGCTCAAGTGAATGGTGGAGATTGAACTCTAAATGCTTGAAGGAGAGTTGAATGATTAAGATTGGAAGAGATGTGTAATGAATTGCTTAGCAAACTTTCAAGTCTCTACTATTTGAGTCACTCTTACCTAAAACATCTCACCTTTCCAAAGAGTCTACATTACAACCTAAAAGAAAGACCTCTTTGATTCTTGATTGAACACAAATGATTTTGATTGAGATTAAGTCTTTTGGCAAGCATATAGTGTGCAAGTTTGTGAATTTGATGATTGAGTGCATCATATCTTTATACACTTGAGAGAAGAGTGAAACACTTCATAGAAGGAGCAATGTATTAAGTGTTTAAAGTTGCATTTGTTTGAGCATGATTCATCTTGATTGCTAGTGGATAATTGCATTGATACTTATAATCATTGATGAGTTCGATTGTCTTCTACTTCGCCTATGATGCCATGTGACATAATTGAAATCAATTCACTCCTTTATGCTTAGTTTCTATGTTGCTCGAGGACGAGCAACACTTCAAGTTTGGGGGTATTATGATTGGAGTGAATTGATGCATGTTTTAGGGGTTATTTTAGTGCAAAAAGTGATCAAAAGTGTTAGTTTTTGTGCCTAAATGTGTAGAGTATCACTATTTTGCCTAAAGAGTATTATTTGTGAGACTATTGATATTTTTCATCTATTTTACAGGTAAAACGGTGGAATTTTGTAAAACCGAGAGTATCGGCATGCTTAGAATGAAGAGACGGATAAGACGGACGAAAATGGGAGTCGGAGGCGGAGACCGGCCGGAAAAATGCCCTGGTCTCGACCTGCAGTCGAGGACCGCAGGCCTTGACTCGAGGGATAGGACGAATGAAGAGAATTGTAAGAAATAGAGCTGCCTCGACTCGAGGGCTGAGCCTCGAGTCGAGGGATGGAAAAAAGGAGAAGCCCTGGACTCGAGGGCTGAGCCTCAAGTCGAGGGAGAGGATAAAATGGCAAGCCTCGAGTCGAGGCTGAGCCTCGACTCGTGGGGAAGATTTTCAGAATTTCGCCTATTTAAAGAGGGAAGCAAGGAGAACTCCACACACCATTAGATAGAGCAGTTAGTAGCGGTTTTGGGGCGATTTCTTAGGCCCCAAGCTAATTTCCCATTGTAGGTAGTGTAGAAGATAGATTATTTCATTTGAAGATTTGTATTGAAGACTCAAGCATTCCTCTTGTTGTGGATTTAATTCAATTGGTGATGTTCTTCCTCTCTTCTCTTTTCAATTTCTTAATTGTTGTGATTTGTTTTGTTTTGTTCAATTTTATCTTCTTCACAAGGATATTGCTTGTGGCACCATGGGCTAACTCTCTTGTGCTTGGGTTAATTGAAATTGAGGATGATTTGATTGACTATGCTATGATTGTTGATGATTGGAGATCAATTGAGTAGATTGCTTCCTAATTGTGATTCTTAATTGTGCTTCGTGCAAAGTTATCTCTTTAGATTAATGGTTGATCACCCTAGCAATAGGTGAGAGTTGAGCTAACGTGATTAGGTGTTAATCGGGTTATAATTTTGCATGATTGTATGAATTGGGGACTTCTACATTAAGAGATGGGAAGGACTAAGAATGCTCACATTAGGCATTGTGATTTTAATGGAGTGATCAATTTCATGATGGTTTTATGCTTTCTATCTTAGTTGATTTGCAATTTGATTCAATTGTAGCTTGTTGATCGATGATTCCTTGATGGATGATAACATTAGCACACCAATTCCCACATTTATTGTTGTGTTTGTATTTGTCTCTTAAGTGTTCGATCATTTGCCTCATAGTGTATTTGATTTTATTTCTTACTTTTTGTTGTGTTTTATTTCGAAACCGTGCTTGCAACGATAGTCATCGAGAACTCGTATTTCTAGAGCCTCACGTGCATATTTTTTCCCTTGGGTTCGATATTTGCAATTGGTCTTAATACCGCTTACCCGAAAATACTACTCCAATCAAATGGCGCCGTTCTTGGGAATTAGTTTTTATGCCTAAGTGAGACTTAGGAATTGTTTGACGTGGCTACTTGTTGTATTTTTGTTTGTGTTGTTATTTTTGTTTGAATTTGATACTTTGCTATCTTGTCTAGATGGAGGGATACAACTCATACTTGTGGAATCAAGAGTATTATCAAGATAATAGGGTGTATTCTCCACATTATGAAGATTGGAGATATGATGAAATTCCTCCCCCACCTCAAGAGATGTTTCCATACTATGAGCATTATGATCACGCATTTGATCCATGTTGTGGATTTGAATATCAAGGAGCATCTGAAGGGGATTACTATGAAGATGGGAGAAGCTATGAGTATGATTACCAAATGCCACAAGCTTCCTCTCATTATGAAGAATGGGGACTCTATGATATGAGAGCTATATTAAAAGAGATGCTTGGAGTGTTGCTAGAAAAATTTGAGGAAGATGACCCTAGATGTGAAGAAATGCTTCCCTTGTATGAGAACGTCTATAAAACCAAAGCTATGGTTAATGCATTAATAGAGGGAACATGGAAATCACCGAAGCTCAATTCATGGTCTTAAAAAGTTAACTCAAATATTTTCTACACCAAGTGAAGAATTTAACCATCATAGAGAATCAAGAAGAAGAAGGGGAGGAAGAAAATGAAGGTGAAGAAGAAGAGGGTCCAAGCACGATGGAAACGAATAAGATTTCCTTATCAAGAGTGATGAAGAGGAATGTCCATTGATGGACATGAGCAACAATGTGCAAGAAAATCTAGAAGCATCAAATGAGGAATTGAAGAACGAAATGAACATTTCTAAAGCTTCTAACTCTTCAATTTGTGATTTAATTGAAATTGATGCATCTAATGATTTGATCTTACCTCTTGAGAACTTTGATTATAGGAAAGAATTGAAGAAGTGCTTGGGCATCCTTGGAGAGAAGAAATGGAGAGGGATGTTGGTGAGAAAGCAAGGAGGACAACCATCAATAAAGTGCAAGGATGTGGATGATGGGTCTATCCTACATATGAGCCTCCATGATTTCGAAGCTCAAAGGTTGAGATATAATGGCAAGGAGGACCGATACCCTTGGCCATTCCAATGAAGAGAGCTCGAAGTGAATGAATAAGTCCGGCATAGGACAATAAAAATAGCGCTTGATGGGAGGCAACTCATCCTTTTTATTGCTTTCGTGTGCTTTTTATATTTTTGTTGTTTTTGTTTTTGTTTAGTTTTGGAGAATTGGCTTGAGAATTTATTTGCTCATGCTTAGGAGGTTATGTTATCTTGCGATGGGATTTATTTGATAAGTGAGCTTATTGTTGATACCATTAGGAGTTGCATAAATTTTTATCACTTATGCCAAACTTTGAATTCATGCTATCATTCAAGTTTGGGGGTGTTGATCGTTTATTGGTTACGTGCATCTCTTGGTGGTAAATATTTGATGATTTTATGCTCAATTGTAGGTACACTTGCTAGATGAATTGGAAGTGATTTTAATTGCAAGGAAATGCAAGATCAAGAAGGAAAGTGCATAAAAGCATGATGAGCCCTACATGTTTGGAGGAAGATGGAGTTTAAAGGCTTTATGGTACAACACTTCCTTTCAAACTTAGACTTGTCTAAGTTTGGGGGAGGTGTTTTTCTTTCTTTGTCTATCTTTTGTGCTCTTATATGATTTTGGGGTTTGTTGAGCTTAATATTTATGGATATAATGATGATGTTATAATTGTATCTAGGATTTCTTGCATATATTTTTGGGGATTGATTCATCATTGAGTTTTAATTGTGGATTTATTGCATATATTTGAGTTATCTTCGATTGACATAGTGAGTGTGCTTGAGATTATGTACATGTGCACTTGTGTTTGATTTGCAAGATATATTGAATTCTGAAATGATCATGATTTGATTTGTAGCTTGAAGCTAGCATGCTTGATAGTTATGTGAAGATGAATGTGATTGAAATACTTGATTCATTGCTCCATTTTAGCCCGTGAGCTTTTGTACCTTCATAATCGTACATCTTATACGGTTGATATGATTTCTTTGAGAGTGCATCATTCATGGATTTGTATGCTAGAACTTGCCTCTAGACTTGTTGATATTGATCTTTGTATGATGTCTTGAAAGTGATAAGAGGCCATGTTTGATATGTTGAGTCACTTTGCCAAATTTTTTCCCCACTAAACTCATTTGATTTCCTTAGTGAGCCATGTTGAGCCTAGTATCCTTATTTCTTTGGCAAGCCAAGTGAAATTGAAACCATTTGCCTATTTTTATGAGCCTTACTGTCTTATGTTTAGTAGAGCTTGATTGTTGGCTAATGATGGTGATTTGATTGCTAAGTGTGGTGGAAAATGATGTTTTAAGTGATGAATGCATGAAAGAAGAAGAAAAGAAAGGTTGTGAAAAAAAAAAATTGAATTGTGGAAAATGTTGCAAATGAAAAGAAGAAAAATTCAATTATGAGCTTAATTGAAAGAAAGCTCAAGTGAATAGTGGAGATTGAACTCTAAATGCTTGAAGGAGAGTTGATTGATGAAGATTGGAAGAGATGTGTAATGAATTGCTTAGCAAACTTTCAAGTCTCTACTATTTGATTCACCTTTCCAATGAGCCTACATTACAACCTAAAAGAAATACCTCTTTGATTCTTGATTGAACACAAATGATTTTGATTGAGATTAAGTCTTTTGGCAAGCATATAGTGTGCAAGTTTGTGAATTTGATGATTGAGTGCATCATACCTTTATACACTTGAGAGAAGAGTGAAACACTTCATAGAAGGAGCAATGTGTTAAGTGTTTAAAGTCACATTTGTTTGAGCATGATTCATCTTGATTGCTAGTGGATAGTTGCATTGATATTTATAATCATTGATGAGTTCGATTGTCTTCTACTTCGTCTTTGGTGCCATGTGACATAATTGCAATCAATTCACTCCTTTGTGCTTAGTTTCTACGTTGCTCGAGGACGAGCAACACTTCTAGTTTGGGGTTATTATTATTGGAGTGAATTTATGCATGTTTTTAGGGGTTATATTAGTGCAAAAAGTGATCAAAAGTGTTAGTTTTTGTGCCTAAATGTGTAGAGTATCACTATTTTGCCTAAAGAGTATTATTTATGATATTATTGATATTTTTCATCTGCTTTACAGGTAAAACGGTGGAATTTTGCCAAACCGAGAGTACCGGCATGCTTAGAATGAAGAGACGGACAAGACAGAAGAAAATGGGAGTCGGAGGCGGAGACCCGGCCGGAAAATGCCCCTGGTCTCGACCTCCGGTTGAGGACCAGAGGCCTTGACTCGAGGGATATGATGAATGAAGAGAATTGCAAGAAATAAAGCTGCCTCGACTCGAGGGCTGAGCCTCGAGTCGAGGGATGGAAAAAAGGAGAAGCCTCGACTCGAGGGCTGAGCCTCGAGTCGAGGGAGAGGCAAAATGGCAAGCCTCGAGTCGAGGGCTGAGCCTCAACTCAAGGGGGAAGATTTTTAGAATTTCGCCTATTTAAAGAGGGAAGCAGGAGAACTCCACACACCATTAGATAGAGCAGTTAGTAGCGGTTTTGGGGTGATTTCTTAGGCCCCAAGCCAGTTTCCCATTGTAGGTAGTGTAGAAGATAGATTTAGATTTAGATTTCAATTGTTGTTGATTAGATTAACATTAGATCATAGTTAGTTCATCAATTCAAGCTTGTATTTCATTTGAAGATTTGTATTGAAGACTCAAGCATTCCTCTTGTTGTGGATTTAATTCAATTGGTGATGTTCTTCCTCTCTTCTCTTTTCAATTTCTTAATTGTTGTGATTTGTTTTGTGTTTGTTCAATTCTATCTACTTCCCATGGATATTGCTTGTGGCACCATGGGCTAACTCTCTTATGCTCGGGTTAATTGAAATTGAGGATGATTTGATTGACTATGCTATGATTGTTGATGATTGGAGATCAATTGAGTAGATTGCTTCCTAATTATGATTCTTAATTGTGCTTCATGCAAAGTTATCTCTTTAGATTAATGGTTGATCACCCTAGCAATAGGCAAGAGTTGAGCTAACGTGATTAGAGGTGTTAATCGGGTTATAATTTTGCATGATTGTATGAATTGGGGACTTCTACATTGAGAGATGGGAAGGACTAAGAATGCTCACATTAGGCATTGTGATTTTAATGGAGTGATTAATTTCATGATAGTTTTATGCTTTCTATCTTAGTTGATTTGCAATTTGATTCAATTGTAGCTTGTTGATCGATGATTCCTTGATGGATGATAACCCTAGCACACCAATTCCCCATTTATTGTTGTGTTTGTATTTGCCTCTTAAGTGTTCGATCATTTGCCTCATAGTGTATTTGAGTTTATTTCTTGCTTTTTGTTGTGTTTTATTTCGAAACCGTGCTTGCAACGATAGTCATCGAGAACTCGTATTTCTAGTGGCCTCACGTGCATACTTTTTCCCTTGGGTTCGATATTTGCGATTGGTCTTAATACCGCTTACTGGAAATACTACTCCAATCAGAAAGCTTGTAAAGACACAGAGATTTTTATTGTACTTTGGATATAATGATCCTACGTCCACTCTCCCGACTCCACGGGGGTCGTACTATCCACCAAATCTTTCGGTCTCGTTCCCTCTATCACTTCGAGGTTATGACCACTTGAGGTTTTACAAGTTCCTGCCCTTGGTTACAAATGATGATCCTTGAGTTTGTTATAACTCTTAGATCTAAGAAACAATCAATCTTCTCTCGTACTCGAGATATTGGAAGGTGATTTACAATTCCTAAACCAGAATCCAAGCATTCAGATTCAATGTGAGTTATGATTCGTGGTTGGAATAAGTTTGCGTGTATTGCTTATGAATGGTAGGATTTCTTGAAATTTCTCGCGCGTAATTACGTATCGATTCTAAAGCCCTTTATTCTGATTTATAGAATCCTGAAATCAACTAGCCATTGGACTAATTGATAATCATGTCTTCTTGAAAATGGTATGTAGCCATTGAGAAGATGCATTTCACTTAGATAATTGATTGTCTGAATCCAATCAATTATCTCTTGATAGATTGACTCTTTGCGGATTTGATCTTCTAATCGGGGATTTGATTGATATTAATCATCCTGATTAATATACCGAATGATCTCGTAGTGATATCAGCCTTGTAGTCTTCTAGTTATGCGCTCTCTGATCAAGCCTTCTGTCTTCAAGTCTTAATCTTCGGTTCTCATACTTCTACAAGTCTTCTAGATAGATCTTAGCAAGGTTACCTTAACAAAAATTCTAACCTATCTAGATCATCACCGACTAATGATTCAGTTGGTCCTATTATATATAGGTTTTAGAAACATCATCAAAACATACCAAATCAAGAACCAATAGTCTAGAGGCGATTTTCCAATTTCCAAGTCAATTTCTCCTACTTAGTTCATTAGATTCATAGTTGTAGTGAGATTTCCATAGATTGTTGATGAGATTAGACTATAATTCACTAGATTAGTCACTTGAAGTTGTAATTCCATTGAAGGAGAAGTTTACATTTGGAGATTCAAGCATTCAATTCATTGTTCATTTGACAAAATTGGTGATGTTCTTCCTATTTTCTAATTTCTATTGCTTATTGCTTTGATTCTCATGATGATCATGCAATTAGATTTTTCACCCATGGATTTTGCACTTTGCTCCATGGGCTAATTCTCTTGTGCTTGGGATACTTGAAACTAAGGATGATTTGGTGATCTTGCTATAATTATTGATGATTGTTGTTTAATTGAGATAGATAGTTTCCAAATTGTTGATGTTAATTGTGCTTCATGTACTTTTGTCTCTTTTGATTAGTGTTTGATCACCCTAGCAACATACGAAAGTTGAGCTAACGTGATTAGAGATTAATCGAGCTATAATTGTGTATGATTGTATGAATTAGGTGCTTCATAATTGAGATATTAGTTGCACTAAGAATACTCACATTTAGGCATTGTGTGATTAATGGAGACATTATTGCATGATGTTCATACTTACTATCTTGGTTCAATATGCAATTATAGTTGTGATCATTGATGAAGATTATTCCTAGCACCCTATCCCCATTTGATTACTTGAAAGTTTGCTTAGTTAGTTTCGTTCCTTTCTATTAGCCTAATCATAGTTTAATTGTTGATTGATTTTAATTCTTGCATTTGAGTAGCGTAATTGGAACCAAAACCTTGTTTGCAACAATAGTTGGTGAAAACTCATGTCCTAGGGCCTCATTGTATATTTTTATCCCTTGGGTTCGATAAACTTGATTTGGTCTTAATAACTCTTATCCGATTATACCGCAATCAAATGTTGCCCTTGCGGGGATATGTTTATGCACTTAAGTGAGACTTAGGATTAGTTGGAAGTGGCTACTTGTTGCTTTTGTGTTTTTGTTTTGTTCTTTATTTTTGTTTGATTTTGATACTTTGATTAGTGGTGTGTATGTGCATGATCACGAGATCTTGTGGTATACCACACGAGCCATTCAATCCTGAAATAGAAGCTAGACTTCGTAGAAACCGTGGGAGAAGAAGAAAAATGATGGAAGGTGAAGATTTGCTAAATGAAGAAAGAGTTGGTGAACCTCATGTGGAGGAGGTAAATGGAAATGGCAATGGTCATGGGGGAGTGTTGGTCCCGATTAGTTGAGTTGATTAAGGAAACTTGAGTTAGCCTTCTAGGATAAAATCTAGAAGGGGGTTCAATAGATTTTATCGAATTTTACAAATCTTTCAAAACTTATTCAAAGCACCGAAGTAACACAGCGGAAATTCAATTTAATCTCAACTTTTACTAAGATCAAAAGCAAACTGATATTTTAGTTCTAACTTTGATTACGAAATTAAAGTTTGATTTATAAATCGGAAATAGAAAGAAACAAGTAAGTAGAAGAAAATAATAAAGAACACTAGATTTATAGTGGTTCGGATTATAAAAATCCTACATCCACTCTCCTTCTTCAAACTTTGAAGAAGAGTCCCTTCTACTAGCTTACTTACTCACTTTCCGATCGTACAACTTACAACATACAAAGTTCTTCAAATCTTCAAACTACTAAACTATTACTGAGAAATCTAACTCTATAGTGATAGAAGTGTATTTGAAGATGTATATGGAAGTGTTCTATTAACACTTAGAAAAATCTATGAAGAAATCTTTGAAAACGATTTTGTGCTTTTTGAAAACTTGTGATTTTTTTAGAATAGAATGCAATTATAGCTCGTGTAATATATGTATTTTAATGAAGTGCCTAGACCTATTTCTATGTAAGGGTCTTTCCACTAATTCCCAAAAATTTTGTCTTTCAAATTGATGCGATTCTTCTGCATGGTCAATTATCCCATTTGGATCGATAAAGTCTCCTCAATAGACTTAGGCTCGAGAAGTGATACATAGCGGTGAGCAGGACTTTGAGAATCCAACATTGTTCGTGTCTCCGCACACTACTAGATGGGTCCCCAATAATCTGATCGGTTGGATGATAGCTTCTCATCCTCTTGCCTATTTAAGTAGAAGGATCCTCATCTTGAGACTCAACCGACAACTCATCCGACTCTGCACGAGCGGACGTTCCCCTTCATCCTGCCGACCTCCGCCGATCAACTGATGTCAAGGGTGTCTCCTCGGATGGAGTCTGATTTGAAGTTGTCTTCCGACTATCAGATGGGGATTCTTCTTCATCCGAATCGAATCAAGACTAGGTAGATAGATTGTTCTATGTTTAGTTTTGGTTAGTTCAATCTTATCTAGACCATTAGAAATTTGATTCACTTTATCCGAGAAGGAATACAATTCATCAAAGACCACATGAGGGGTTTCTTCCACACAAAGAGTTGTCTTGTTGAAAACTCTAAATGCCTTGGAAGTATTGGAATATCCCAAGAATATTCCATCACCGCCTTAACATCAAAAGTTCTCGGCTTAGATTTTCATTGTTATGGATGAAACATTTACAACCAAAAGCTCTAAAATATGAGATTCTTGGAATCTTACTTTTCCTAATCTCATATGGAGTCTTACCCTTGTTTTTAACGACTAAGCACCTATTCCGGTATAACAAGCTCAGTATTGATGGCTTCCCCCGTAACTGTGAGGGGTTTCATACTCGCTAACATGCTCCCGGCTGCCTCCTTCAAGGTTCTATTCCTTCTTTCAACCACTCCATTTTGTTGTGGAGTTCTTGCTGATGATGTCTCATGAATAGTTCCACACTCATTGAAAAAGTTAGATAAACAAGAATTTAAAAATTCAGTGCCCTTATCACTCCCGATTTTAATAATATTAACACCCTTCTCATTTTGAATCAGCATGCATCAGAATCTTGTTCACAGTCTCATTTTCTTGAAAAGAAATATAACCCAAGTGTATCTAGAAAAATCATCTACCACAACCAGTATATTTCCTTCCACTTGAAATTTGAGAGGTGAAACGAGTCCAAATGGATCAAGATGAAGTAGTTGTAATACTCTTTCGGATGATGAGGTGTTAATACTCTTAAATGAGTGTCTAGGCTGTTTACCTTTTGACAAGCATCACATTTCAGATCGGTAGTAAAAAGTTTCTCGGGTAATCCCTTCACAAGATTCTTCTTAGCCGACTTACTAAGGGTCTTGAAGTTCGAGATGACTAAGCCTCTTGTGCCATAGCCAGTGAGGTCATCTCCACCTTTAGCTATCGACAAGTATCTTTAGAGGCAATCTGTTAAAGTTGGCCACATAGACATTACCATATCTGAAGCCGATTAGAAGTACCTTGTCGAGGAACTATCTAAGATATCACATTTATCTTTTGAAAATTTTACAAGAAAGCCTTTATCACAAAGTTGAGAAATAGATAATAGATTATGTTTTAAACCTTCAACAAAATATACCTCGATACCTGAATATCCTTGATAATCAGTACATACTCCTTTAGTCTCATCCCACAATTATTGTCTCCAAATAATACTCTAGGACCATCAATGTTCTGGAAATTTGATAGTAGCTTCTTGTTATAAGTCATATGTTGTGAACAACCACTGTCTATGTACCATATAGAAGCTAAGATCTCTTCCTTGAGTGATGATCCTGTGAATCCACGAAAACCAGATTAGTTATAAGGTACCCTAGTGATCTTGGGTCCTCGAGGGTCAAACATCACTTTAGGTAACCAGACATATATCTCATTTCCAAGTAATAAATCAGACTTAAGTTCCCTACCAAATCTGTCTACAATTATATCATATGAAGATGACAATTTATTGTAATCGTATTTGGTAATCTTCTTGAACTTAGGATAAGTAGGATAGCATCTGCTTCTCCCATCAAAAGGACTATAATAAGAATTTCTTCTTGTCTTAGTTCTTGAAATTCTCTTAGTCCGATAAGGAGTCCTCACTGAATTTTTGTTTTGGTGGGAGATGCAAGTCCTTATCCGACTAAGTGGTTTCCAAGGATCAATTCTAATCTCTTTTGAGTTTTCGAGATGCCATCACAAATTTCCTAGGTTTTGAACATCGATTTATTATTCCTATCATAACCAAGACTGTTTTGTCATGGGATTTTTAGAAGTATTAAAGATGTGATCTATTGCTGATTGTGAATTATTAAGTTGACTTATTTTGAAGACAAGCTTCTCATTGTCTTTCTTAATTAATTCATTTTCAGCCACGAGATCATCTCAAATTCGTCTTTTAAAGATTTCAATTCATTCTCTAGTCTTTCAGACAGTGGGCCGATGTACTAGCCTCGGCTGGGTTAAACATTCCCCCTTGAATGTTTCCTCGGTTCTCGAGTAGTTCACCACCTGCTTGCCTTTGGCTAGAATTTGAATTTGATCTTTTAAAGTCAAATTTTCTGTCTCTAGTCTGTTTATAAGCAGCCAAGGACATCTTTAAATCTTTCAATAATCCTTGAATAACAGTTTGATCATTATCGAAAGCAGTTTATAGGAATCATTATCGGAAGAAGAATAATAGACTACCTCTTTAGCCATGAGACAAACTTCATCGTCTCGATCCAAAATCATGAGGATGATGGTGATGATGATTTTCGTGATTCCTTTTCTTTAGCCGTAAGAGCCCTTTGATCTGCAAATCTTCTGTCTCTCTTTTTCCTTTTCTCTTCCCTTTCCTTAGGAGTCGGTGAGGACAATCATAGCTGAAGTGTCCAGGGTTTGTTGCAAGTATAGCAAGTGTCACTCCTATCTCGATTTAACAGGATCTGAATCTCCTTGTCGGCTCCTATTCTTGTCATCATCTATTGAGTCATCTTCCTTTCTTCTTGATTTGGATCTAGATCTGTCCTTATCTCGCAAACCTCAATTTGTTACTCTTATATTTCATTCTTAATCGCCATACCTTTTGGTGAGCAACGCCATCTGCTCCTTGAGAGATAGATCGGCACCTACAGATTCACTGTCATTTTGTCTTCTTTGTTGACAAAGGCAACGAGATTTGGATGAGGTGCTTGACTCCATCTCATCTTCCTCATCTTCTATCTGAATGTCATACTCTAAAGCTTTAAGATGAGAAAATAAGGTATGATGAGTAATAGAAGATAAATTTTGAGTTGCTTTAAGGATATTAGACTTTTCTCTCCATCTCTTGGTCAAAGATCTCAATATCTTATTATTGATCTCCTTTTAAGAATAGCTCTTTCCCGGATCATTTGCTTTGTTGAGAAGATTTGTTAATCTCACATCTAGCCGATCCACTGTTTCATTCTCCTTCATCTTAAAGGTATCAAAGGCATGTAATACGACTACGGCTTATTCTCTTTCACTTGGTCGATCCTTCACAAACATTTGCAAGTGTCTCCGCCCATCTCCTTAGGCGATTTGCATCTTTTGACTTTTTCAATCCAGTCTTTACTCGTAGTTTCAATGATTTCAATCCTAGCTACCTGATCTAGATTGTGGATTTTCCTCTCATCACTTGTCGATTCTGAGCTCTTTTTCTCTTGTCGACTCTTGATTCGGCTGATTCGGTGCCATTCTTTGGTGACTCCATGATAAAATTTAATAGGTCCTTCTTCAAGAACCTTCTCCATCCTATCATGGATAGCCTTAAGATGATTTTCCAACCTGAATTTCCAAATAGTCATATTCTTCAATTGAAAATTCAGGTAGACTTCTAGATTTCTTGTTCTTGCTGAAGACATAATGAGATAGGAAAACAAAACACTCCACAATCTTGTTAGTAGCACATGATTAGTAAAAATAAAGAAGATGGAGATAATCAAGAACAAATTTTAGAATCTTGGTTAAGACCTAAAATCAATATCGTAACGACTTAACACCGCTTCCGATACCACTTGTTGGTCCCGATTAGTTGAGTTGATTAAGGAAACTTGAGTTAGCCTTCTAGGATAAAATCTAGAAGGGGGTTGAATAGATTTTATCGAATTTTACAAATATTTCAAAACTTATTCAAAGCACCAAAGTAACACAATGGAAATTCAATTTAATCTCAACTTTTACTAAGATCAAAAGCAAACTGATATTTTAGTTCTAACTTTGATTCTAAATTAAAGTTTGATTTATAAATCGGAAATAGAAAGAAACAAGTAAGTAAAAGAAAACAATAAAGAACACTGTATTTATAGTGGTTCGGATTATAAAAATCCTACATCCACTCTCCTTCTTCAAACTTTGAAGAAGGGTCTCTTCTACTAGCTTACTTACTCACTTTCCAAATGTACAACTTACAACATACAAAGTTCTTCAAATCTACAAACTACTAAACTATTCTCGAGAAATCTAACTCTATAGTGATAGAAGTGTATTTGAAGATGTATATGGAAGTGTTCTATAAATACTTAGAAAAATCTATGAAGAAATCTTTGAAAAGCGATTTTGTGCTTTTTGAAAACTTGTGATTTTTAGAATAGAATGCGTAATTATAGCTCGTGTAATAGATGTATTTTAATGAAGTGCCTAGACCTATTTATAAGTCTGAAAAGACAGGTTAGTTTGTTAGTTAGTTCTAACAAACCGAAAACCGCTCAACAAACTTAATCTTGAAAATTGCTTTGCTCCTTAGCCGATATATCCTACTCGTCCTGCGGTGACTTGGTGAAGACTCGTTTTCTTATTCTACTCTGCTTATCTTGACCTCGTCGAGTTCTTCATAATCATCTCCTGAGATGACTAGACTCGAGCTTATCTCCCGATGACTTTCACCTCCTAGTCTCCGGTGACTAGTTCCGGTCCTCGACCTCGTCGATCGGCTTAGTACCGAGACTTTGATCTTAGTTGTTCTTCATAGTTGTCATTCATCTGGGTTGATCTTTTAACTCATCAAAACCTTCCTTGATCTAACAGGGGAGTGCAAGAGAACCATGGAGGTAATGGGCACAATCCACCCTACAATACTCAAGTTGGCCCTTTCCCTCGAGGATGCCACCAAATCAATTCCCATACCAAAACCCATACCCATACCATCCACAAGCTCACCAATATCCATACTATCCACCTCATCCACAATAATTCCCACTATGTTATCCACAAATGCTATATCCCCAAGAGCCTAGATATCACGAGCCACCACATGTACCACAAGCCCAACCTCCTCCTATGCAAGATCCTCCACCTCAAGGTAGGCCACTAAGGGGAATTCTTTGAGCCTTAACTTCGTGAGTACTATGATGGCATTGCAAGGCCAAGGATCGAAGCTAATAATTTTAAGATAAGTCCGGCTCTTTTGAGGATGTTGAGGGAGAAACAATTTGAAGGAAAGGATGAAGAAGAGTGCCCTCATCAACACATGCCACAATTTTTAGAGATTTTCGACACCACCAAGTACAACGGAGTGTCCAAAATTGCAAAAAGTTAAGGCTCTTTGCCTTTACTCTTAAGGGGAGAGCCAAAGCTTGGCTTAACTCGATTCCACCGGGAACCATTAGAACTTGGGAGGACTTTAGCAAGAGGTTTTGATGAAGTTTTATCCACCATCTAAGACGGTTCAAGCCAAAGAAGTTATCTCTCATTTTCATCAAAAGAATGGAGAGACTATACCGGAAGCATGGGAAATATATGGGCGTTGCTTATTGTGTGCCCACAACATGGCTTTAGGAGGAGCAAACTATCATGTACTTTTGTAATGGCCTTACGAATGGTGATAGATCCTTTTTCAATGCTTGTGCTAATGGTTCGATTTGGTCAAAGACGGTGGGGCAAATGAGCGAGATAATGGAAAATATTGCCCAAGACTCTTTCCAAGTTATAGTGAATAGAGGAGCTCATCATAGGGTGTCCCATGCGGAAGAGATTGAATCTATGAAGACGATGATGTTGACAATGATGGATCGATTAGGAGCTCTTACAACCTCTCGAAGCTCAACAAAGTGTAAATCCACTCATGCCTCAAGTTGATTTGTGTCAAGGCCAAGGGCCTATGGAAGAAGTGAATTACATGGGGAGACCCCATACCAAGGAGGATATCAAGGGAATTATCAAGGCAATTATCAAAATGCAAGACCTTATCAAATGCCTTATCAAAATCGGCCTCAAGGTAATTGTTATATCGAAGTAGTTTTGATGAGTTAAATTGTATAGATTAGGTTGAGCTCATGTAAGTAAGATGGCCAGTGAATATGTATAGAGCAGTGGTGTAATGGATTCTAGTGCTAGGTGATCGGACTAGGTAGAGCTAGAATAGTCAATTTGAAGTCGAAAGGAGAAGGTCATGCGAAGACGATCTTGACAAAGTCATCTTTTGGAGACAATAATAAAGAGCTCAAGGCGAGGTCGAGACCAGCTGAATAGAATAAGAAAGGCGAGTCTTCACCAAGTCATTCAGACGACTAGCTTGAGATCATTTGAAGTCAAGGCAGTTTTCAAGAATAAGTTTGTTAAACGGTTTTTGGTTTGTTACAACAAACTAACCATTTCCACAAAGCTTATAAATATGTTTAAACACGATTACGAATAGAACAATCAACATTCTCATTCTTCAATACTCACGATTTCTCAAAGAGCACTCAAAAGTTTTCAAAAGAATCTTCATAAGTTTTTAAGTGTTTGTAGAACACTCACTTGTACATCTTCAAATTCTCTGCACTTTGTAACTTTCAAGTTTCTAGATAGCTTGATAGGTTGAAGATAGAATTGAAGAGAAGAATCTTCACATCTTTGTAATTGTAACTCAGTAAGTAAGAAATTAAGTTAGTCGAGGCCCTTCTTCAAGATGAAGAAGGAGAGTGGATGTAGGATCGGTTTGATCCGAACCACTATAATTCCTGGTGTTCTTTACTTCTTGCTTTTATGTATTTGTTGTTGTTCAACTATTCAATCAAATTCATTTCGATTTAAATTGATTGCTTTTTGATCCTTTAAAAGATTGAGTTAAAAATTGTTTTGTTGCTTAGCTTTGATATCTTGAATAGATAATCTAATCTTTGAAAAAGATTGTGATAATCTATTCAACCCCCTTCTAGATTATCACTAGGAGGCGATCTTAGCTTGTTTACTCACTCAATCTCTGGGCCATGATAATTTGTCTCCAAATAATGAAGGAAAAGCAACCACGGAGGAGCTACTTGTGATGATTGTGAAGAGGCTAGAGTCCAATGATTCTAGATTGGATGATATTGGAAAGCAAATGAACTCTAGATTCAAGACGATTGAGCACCAAGTGGGGCAATTGGCTTCAACGGTTAGAAAATTATCATCTATGGTGGATCACTTGCAAAATAAAGGGAAATATCCATCTACCACCAAGTCTAATCCAAGATAGTTTTGTAGTGATATACAATTAAGAAGTGGTGCTAGATATGAAGGCCCTAAAATGCCCAAGAAAGTTGAAGGTGAGAAAGAGATTAAGAAAGAAGAGATGATTGAAGAGAGTGTGGTTGAGAAAGAGAGTGATGAAGTGATTAAAGCAAAGGAAGAAGCAAAGAAAGAAGAGAATCCCAAAGATGTATGGAGAGTGCCAATGACTCCTATTCCGGTTCCCTATCCGCAAAGACTTGTGAAGAAGAAGCTAGATGAGGAATTTGGTAAGTTTATGGAGGTGTTCAAAAACTTGCATGTTGATATTCCACTTCTAGATGCTCATGAGCAAATTCCCCACCACAAGAATTTTTTAAGGAGATAATGTCAAAGAAGAGAAATTGGGATAAGAAAGAAACAATCAAGTTGGTGGAAGAATGCAAGGAGATTCCTAAGAGACACCTTCTTCAAAAGCTTAAGGATCCGGGAGTTTTGTGATTCCTTGTGAAATTGGGGAGAATGAGAAAGTGCAAGGCTTATGCGATTTGGGAGCTAGTATCAATGTGATGCCTCCATCCATATTCAAAAAGGTTGGAGTTAGGAGAGGTGATTCCCACCACTATTAATCTTCAATTGGTGGATCAATCTTTTGCTCATCCTTATCGGATTATTGATGATGTGTTAGTGGAAGTTGGCAAGTTTATGATCCCGATGGATTTTGTAGTGCTTGATATGAAGGAAGAACTTGAGGCACCTATCATTCTTGGTAGACCTTTTCTTGCTACCGGAAGAGCCATGATTAATGTGGAAAAAGAGAACTCAAATTGAGCTTTAATGGAGAAGAGGTTACATTTTCAAGAGCTCCATTAGAAGAAGATGCTCCAAGTGCTTTGGAGAAGAAGAAATGTGGCTATATAGAGATCATTGACTTGTGCCCTTTAAAGGATAGGAATGATTCTAACTCTTCTAATTCTTCAATCAATGATCAACTTATTTCTTCTTGTAATATGATTGCTAATAAGTCTTGTTTTTCTCTTGATGATCTTAGGGAGGAAAAGGCTCTTTATGCACCTTTGCTTGATCCGGGAGAAGAAAAGAATGAAGAAGTAGTGAGAAATGTGTCCAAACTTGAGCAAGTCTCAAGTTTGGGGGTGTTGGAAGAAAGGAAGGTGCCACTTGAGAAGAAAGAAGATAGCTTTGTGGTTGGTGATCAAGTGGTGTGAAGCGAATCTAATTGGAGTAGGTTGCTTCGAGTAGAAAGTCTCAAAGAAGTTTTGATTGTGAAAGAAATCAAAGAAGGAGGAAAGCTTCTATTAGAAGACAAGTGGAGATGTTGCCTATTCGCAAAAGAAACTCTAGTGAGGCACAAGGAGGTGCCTAACGTCCTCATTGAAAGGGAAGTATGAACTCCTCGAGTTCCGTCCAGATAGGACGTTAAACCTAGCGCTTGATGGGAGGCAACCCATTCTTTATTGCTTTTATGTGTTTGTGTATGCTTTTGTTGTTTGTGTTGCTTTTGGAGAAATTGCTTGGAGTTTAATTGATGATGCTTAGGTGATTGTGATGCATAGTGCTTATTGATGATTGGGAATGATTGAGCTTATTTGATACCTTTGGGAGTTGCAAGTCATTTAATCACTCTTTTGCCAAACTTTGAATTTTATGCAAAAATTTAGTTTGGGGGATGATCGTTCTTAAATGTTGCCTTGCATCTCGTCTTGGTATATTGTCTTGGCAAGAATTTGATGTTGTCTTGTGCTCAATTGTAGGTACACTTGCTAGAGTTGGATTGTGGAGTGTTGGAATTGCAAGGAAATGCAAAAGCAAGAAGGAAAATGTGCATAAAAATTGGTGAATTAGGCAAAAGGAAGAGACCCGGTTTTCTTGATCGAATGAGCGACCTTGTTTAAATCAACTGACCAAAAAGGTTAGTATGTGCATATTAGGGTTCGTTGGGTTCGTTGGGGTTGATTTTAGGGTTCGGGAGTTGAGCCGGGTCTGGATATACGGGAAAAATCCCTGGACTCGACCATTGGTCGAGGCCCAAGTCCCTCGACTCAAAGCTATTGCTACTTTCAAGAATTTAGCTAAGTCTGGGATACCTCGACTCGAGGTGAATTGCCTCGACTTGAGGCACAAATTTAAAATTGAAGCTCGACTCGGGGTTGTAGCTCGACTCGAGGGCGCATTTTCAAGCGACCTCGAGTCGAGGTGTGAAGCACGACTCGAGGCTAGGGATCAGTTTAAATATCGCAATTCCTCCCCCATTTTTCACAATTCGAAATCAGCTTGCCCTAAGTCCTCTCCTTGCGATTTTTCACCAATTCGACCATATTGCACTCAAATTCCACCATCACTCACGTAATTAAATCCATTGTTCCTTCATTTCCATCATAAAAATTCAATCTTGGAGGGTTTTTGTGAAGGAATTTTGGGGATTTTGCTAGAATTGAGTTGATGCCACTAATTCCTCGCGAGTCCAAATTATTCTCTCGAAAAGGTACGAATTTGTTCACCCATTGCCCTACAAGTTCATTTTTGTGATCTATGATGCATGAGTTTTGATTAGAATGTCCAATTTTGTGATTTGAGATAGGAATTTCATTGAGGCATTTTACGAACACCTTATGTGCATAGTATTTTTGATGAATTTGAGTGATTTTGTTGGATATATTGGATTAATTGTGGAACAAGAGGACATGTTTGTGATTAATTGTGTTTATTAGAGTATGCCTAATTGATTCCTAGCCTTGTAAATGAGTTTAAATGAGTTATTGAGAATTCCTTATGAATGTAGAAGTGTAATTGGTCATCTTTGCAAAATATTAGGATTGAGTGCATGCCATTTGATTATTATTGATTAATACACTTTTTGAGTGGTCAATTTTGGGATAGAATTGTTGAGCATATTGCATATTATTTGAGTTTGAATGTTGATGTTAATTGAGTAAGGCCATTTAATTAGGAATAATTGAGTGTTGAAGCTTTGTTGATGCATAATATCATTCATTCTCATTTTATTTTACGATGCCTTCACTTTTGAGATGATAATGGTGCTAATCTTGTCTTGATGACTTGTAGGAAAATATTTCGAGGGGCCGATGGACATGATTACTCCGACGTTGACTTCCAAAAAGGTGGTTGACGCGGTTACCTTTGCAAATAAGTTGTTGGCCCAATTGGGGATTTTGTGGAATGATCATAAGTGGAGGACACACTCGATCCTCTACGGAGAATTGCATGACATGGTGGTCAAAACTCGCTTCTGACCAAAATCGCATGGTTGCAATGGGGATTGAGGATGACATCCCACGGTTGTTTGAACAAGTGGGAATGTCGTAGTTCTTGGCGAAGAGGCCTCGCACGTATTTAGGCCTAACCTTGGAGTTCTTGTGGACAATCACATTCAATAAGGCAAGGAGGGCTAAGTTTCCAAGGGCGATCACCTTTGAGTTAATGGGTAATGAATACACCTTGACGGTGGACGAGGTGAATGAGATATTGGGAGCATCGGCCGACCCGGATGGTACACTCTTGAAGCCAAGAAGAGAATATAATGCCAAGAAGTTTTGGAGGAGGATATTTGATTCCTGGAGCACCCGTGCAACAACCATTCACACCCGGAAAGTGCAAGAGTACTCATATCTCGAAACCCCGTCATGAGATATTTGGAGAAGATTCTATCGGGTACGATCTTTGCTCAATCTGAAGGAGGAGCCGTAGTATCGGAAGAGTTGTACGTGATGTGGTGCTTCCTCCATGTGCATACCTTTGCTACTTATTTGAGAGGGTGAAGAGCACACGATTCGCTAAAGTCCAGTTTGGGGTCTCATTACCTTAATAGCGAGCATTTCGGGATTCCTACCCATAATTTGAGAGCCTTGGAGGGACCCGACCTTACTACAAACACAATGAGGAGGATGAGGTCTTTGGATCTAATCGGGAGGACATGGCATTTTCAACAACACCTAGGTGGTCAGTTTCCTATTGCCTAATAAGAGGCTCACTACGGTGTTTGGCTCGGCGGGTCAAGTAACCATCAACCTCCCGATGTGGTCGCAAAGGCATACCGATGCTATCAAGGCTTATACTAGGGAGCATGGAGTGAATCTCCAAGATGAAGACGGGTTAAAGAGGAAGGTGGATCGGGAGATGAGGAAGATGATCATGAGGAAGAGGGTGAAGAGGCCGATGATGAGCCGGTGGAGAAGCCGGTAGGAATGGAGGAAGACAAAGAGTCGGGGCCCAAGATTAACTATCATTGGCAAGACGAGATGAGGAGCCATGAATTTGAGGTTGGGAGCTCGTCTAGGAGGCCTTGGACGTTAACGAGAATAGATGTGGGAGGATAGTCGAAGGATGCAACTAGAGTGCCTTACCCGCCAAGATGAATGCTTCCGTATGCTTGAAGAGTCGAGAAGGTTCAATGAGGAGTCGCGATTTAATGCAAGAAGAATACCTCAAGAACCAACAAGACATATATGCCCTCCTTCAAAACATGAGCTCGTGGCACCTTACACTCGGGTTACTACCAGCCTCCTCCACCTCCGCCGATGAATGATTAGGAAGTTTCTTATCTCATCTCTTTGTTATCTACTATCTCTTCTCTCTCTTGGTAGATAGTACTTGATTGAAGATTGATGATTTTGGGTTGTAATTAATTTCTTAACTTTTGGATTTGAGTACTTGATGAATTGTGGATGTTTTTATTTAACTTTGATTTCTTGATTTTCATTGCTTGTCCATATGTGATGATTGTTTTGAGATTGTGTTGAATGGGTTTTAATGAATGTATGATTGTTTCTTAATAAGTTGTTAATTAATGAGATGATGTGAGTGACTTGACTTGTGAAAAGAGTAGGAAGATAGAGATAGTTTATGAGCTATGATCAAAATACCCGGAGAGAATTGAGCCTAACCGTGACATTAATACCGGTTGATTTTTATTGTTGTGTGTGTTGATGCTTGCATTGATTCCTAGAACTTGCCCGGTTTTTGCTTGAATGATTACTCCTATGAATTGCTAGAAATGAGATTAGGCCATGTTTGTAAAATGAGCTAGAGACAAAAGATGTCTTACCCTTGTAATGTTAATCCCTAGTTAACCAAGTTGAGCCTTAAGCCATGAATTTTTGCTAGCCTAATTTCAAGTTTATAGACTATTTTTTAGCCTAAAAGTCCCACATAGTGGAGAATAGGATTAATGCTAGCAACTTGGGGTAACAAGTGGAAGAAAAAGAACAATTTGAGCATTAATAGTCAAAAGATGATGAAGAGTTGAGCCTTGAGGGTGAAGTGCTAGAAAAGAAGCATAAAAGAAAGAAAAGGGAAAGTGAATGATTACAAAAGAGTCAACAAAGAGAAATACTAAGTGAAGTAAGTGAAATTGATTGCATTGAAGTGAAGTTTATAAGAAAGATGAGAACACTAGTTGTTAGCATTTTTTTAACGGTCGAAAAAAGGATTCATTAATATTGAGCACAAGGGGTACTTAACTCATAAGAGAATTTGTAGACAAGACCAAGGATCACCCAACCAAGTACAAATATTAGAGTTTGACAAAGGAGAATCTTTAGAAATAATCCAGTGCCAAACTCTAATTTTCAGAATATTGCTCACCCTATCAATAAGAAAATTACAATTATTAAAGATAATGTCATTCCTCAAACTCCAAATAGACCAAATTACACCCACCCAAATTGTTGTCACAGCTTTCCTCAATTTCCCGCGCCCAAGCATTCAGAGAATTGGAGAAAATTAAGCATAGGATTAGTATGAAGTACCATGCAAACACCCGGCCATCGGAAGATGTTGGACCAAAGCGAAAAGCAATTCCGCAAGTGAAGAAGGTGTGCTGCAAGCTGTCTTCTTCCAGGTTGCATAATTTGCATGTTGCAAAAGATCATTCCCTATGGCTATACCCCGTCGACTTAAGTTCTCTACCGTTGCTAGTCGCCTTTTAAAAGCTTCCATGAGGTGATAATTGTTTTAGCATTAATCTATATTCTCCACTATATTTAGTCACTTACACAATTCCCAAATGTTCCCTACCTTTCCAAAGAGCTTAACATTACATCCAAAAGAAAGACCTTTTGATCTAGCAAGACACTTGAGTGAGAAGTGAGAGATGTAAATAACGGGCAAGCTTATGGTGAGTCATGTGAGCATTCGACCTTTGAGAGATATAATGACCTAAACACACTAGAGATTGAGTGATACACGACCGTGAGGATTGTGGTGAACAAACTATCTTTATTCTTGATTGCTCTTGTAGGAAGTTGAGTTATGATGCATTGTCTTGTGAAATTGACACTTGGTGAGTTAACGATTGCATGTTTGTGATTACTTATTCGATTAATCTTGATTTGATCATTTCTTGATGTGAAAATTCTCGGTGCTCGAGGACGAGCAACATTGTAAGTTTGGGGGTGTTTGATGAGTGGTGATAAGTGCATGAATAATGTGGTGTTTAATTGCGAAAAGTTATTAAAAGTATTAGTTTTTGAGCTTAAAGGTATAAGGTATCACTTTTTTGCATGAAAGATATTACAAGTGTTGATTGATGGAATTTTGATGTGTTTTACCTCGTTTACAGGTATTTCGTGGAATCGACCAAACCGAGTACATGGGAGTTCATATGGGAACGAGACTAACGAGATGGGAGAAAATGGGGGTCGGAGGTGGACATCGGGCCGGAAAAATTTCTGGACTAGACCAATGGTCGAGGGGGAAGAGCCTCGACTCGAGGCCTGGGACAAATTGGAAATTTGGCCAAGTGAGAAGAGCCTCGACTCGAGGGCACCAAGCTCGAGTCAAGGGAGGAGCGAAAAGCAGCAAGCTCAACTCGAGGCCTGAAGCTCGAGTCGAGGATGGCGATTTTTAAGAGAAGCGTGGGCACGACTTCACCAAGCTCGACTCGAGGGGCCCAAGCTCGAGTCAAGGCACCCTATTTTCCGAAAATCTTCATTTTAACCCCTTGGACGAAAACAAAGCATACTTCACTCTTGAGAAGTTACATTGCGCTTTAGAGGCGATTTTCCAATTTTCAAGCAATTTTCACCTACTTAGTTCATTAGATTCATAGTTATAGTGAGATTTCCATAGATTGTTGATGAGATTAGACTATAATTCACTAGATTAGACACTTGAAGTTGTAATTCCATTGAAGAAGAAGTTTACATTTGGAGATTCAAGCATTCAATTCATTGTTCATTTGGCAAAATTGGTGATGTTCTTCCTCTTTTCTAATTTCTATTGCTTTATTGCTTTGATTCTCATGACGATCATGCAATTAGATTTTTCGCCCATGGATTTTGCACCTTACTCCATGGGCTAATTCTCTTGTGCTTGGGATAATTAAAATTGAGGATGATTTGATTGCTCTTGCTATAATTGTTGATGATTGTTGTTTAATTGAGATAGATAGTTTCCTAATTGTTGATGTTAATTGTGCTTCATGTATTTTTATCTCTTTTGATTAGTGTTTAATCACCCTAGCAGCATACGAAAGTTGAGCTAACGTGATTAGAAATTAATCGAGCTATAATTGTGTATGATTTTATGAATTAGGTGTTTCATAATTTAGAGATTAGTTGTACTAAGAAACTCACATTTAGGCATTGCGTGATTAATGGAGACATTATTGCATGATGTTCATACTTTCTATCTTGGTTAAATAGCAATTTGATGCAATTATAGTTGTGATCATTGATTCCTTGATGGAGATTATCCCTAGCACCCTATCCCTATTTGATTACTTGAAAGTTTGCTTAGCTAGTTTCATTCCTTGCTATTAGCCTAATCATAGTTTAATTGTTGATTGATTTTAACTCTTGCATTTGAGTAGTGTAATTGGAACAAAACTTTGCTTGCAACAATAGTCATTGAAAACTCATGTCTTAGGGCCTCATTACATATCTTATCCCTTGGGTTCGATAAACTTGATTTGGTCTTAATAACTCTTGTTCGATTATACAGCAATTACCTATATGATTAAAAATTTGCTTATATGCCTAATGTGATTAACTGTTTTATCTTGAATAACCTTGACTAACACCAGCTGTGAGTTCATTTCTTTCTT
Source organism: Paraleonurus japonicus (assembly GCA_030762865.1). Taxonomy (NCBI): domain Eukaryota; kingdom Viridiplantae; phylum Streptophyta; class Magnoliopsida; order Lamiales; family Lamiaceae; genus Paraleonurus; species Paraleonurus japonicus. The sequence continues at coordinate 28,325,742 of CM061060.1, forward strand.
GTAGTTTTAACTTCATCAAAAAGATGGAAATTATTAGATCGGGATGAGTTTTGATAATGTTAAATTGTATAGATTAGGTGAGCTTATGTAAAGTAGGATGGCGGTGAAATTGGGCAAATCGGTTGAAGTATTCTATGTTGCTAAGTTAGTTCATCGACTAGGTAAGATAGGTTAGTCACTGAGGACGATAGTTTGGAGGTCATCTCAAGACAGTCTTAGTGAAGACATACGTGGCGAGATTAATGAAGAGCTCAAGATGAGGTCAAAGTCACCGAGTAGAATAAGAAAGGCGGACTTTCACTAAGTCGAGATCAGACGACTAACTCAAAAAGACCACCAAGACAAGGAAGTTCTTAAGAAAAGGTTGTTAAGCGGTAATGAGTTTGTTATAACAAACTAACCGTCTTAAGAGTCTATAAATAGGCCTAAGCACAGTCCTTAGAAGGACTTTCGCATTTTTATACTGAAACACACTATTCCGAGCACTCACTAGAATTAAAAATCTTTACGAAATATTTTCTAAGTGTTTATAGAACACTTTCTCGTAATTCTTCTTCTACACAATTTACCTTTTGTAATTCATTGAATTAGAGGATAGATTGATAGTTAGAAGGAGATATGAAGACGAAGATCTTCACCATTGTAATTTGTAATCGAGGAAAGTCGGTAAGTCGGTGAGAAAGAAGAGACCCTTCTTCAAGGTTGAAGAAGGAGAGTGGATGTAGGATTTTCGATTACGAACCACTATAAATCTGGTGTTCTTTACTTTCTATCTTAAATTTCAGATTGATTATAATTTGTTCTTGAATTTTGGTCAGATTATTTTTAGATACTGAATTAAAAGATTGAGTTTAAAATTTTTTCCGCTGAGTACTTTGATTAATACGGAAGTTGAGTTTGAATTGCTAATGCTGAATTTTCAAAAGAAATTTAGATAATCTATTCAACCCCCTTCTAGATTATCTCTAGGAGGTTCGCTTAATTTCTCTTAACCACTTAATCTCGGGACCAACATGAGAGAATTGAGAGGTAGAAAGAAGATGTATGTTGAATGAGAGCTTGCCATATAGACAGGACCTATACTTGCTCTATAGTAATATTATAAATGAGGATATGAAGGACACCAGAGAATTTTAATACCAACACCTAAAAGTAGAAATTTTCTTTACACAATAACCAAATTCAGAACGTCCAAACTATAAACCATGTGATGTAGAAGCGTGATACGAACACGATAAATTGATAAATATGAAAAAGAAGGAATAGACACCTTGATACTAAGTATACTAGGTGTTATTCGTCTTCAACGTTCCAAAGTTCTTAATCTTTAAATTACAAAGCATAATCTCCATATTAGGGGTTTAATAGTCCCTAAATACAAGCCTCGATGGGCTAATGAGCCTATTAATATAAAAGTAATAATATTACTTAAGTCCAATAAATAAATAACATATATTTGCAAGCTCAATTATAATTCTTCAAGAGTTATACCATAGTCTCATCGCTATTATTCTCCCTCTAAGAAGCGATCCGCCTCGAATCGCCAAAAGTCTCATCACGGACGTGCTCTCGCGGGAGTATGGAAAAAGATGTTTAACGTGGAAAAGCGTCGGAGAAGTGCGAAGATGAGAAGGAGGCTTTAAGCGATATGCATTCGGGTTGATCTTCTTGACCACTTCCACGGGACCCATCTTACGAGCCGATAATTTATTATACTCATGAGCGAGTTAGCAATCTTTAGATTAGACCGCCCATACTAAATTACCTACCTCAAAATCAACATAGCGGCGATGAACTGCCACCGCCATCTAGTACATGGTGGTGGAGGCACGTAAACGGGACCGAGTATCCTCATGCGATTGGTGAAGCTCGGAAATAAGGTCATGTGCAAGGTAATTGAGTTGTTGTCGAGACAGAATAGCCGAGAAGATCGATGGTTTCATGAGCCATAACACCGTATACAACATGAAACGGAGCAAAACCTGTTGCGATTAATGGTAGAGTTATGACCAAACTCGGCCTCGACTCGGCTTCATATCCCATGACTTAAGATTAGTACCTATCAAAGAATGCAAGAGATTCCCAAGCGATCGATTAACAACCTTGGTCCGGCCATCCGTCTTCGGATGATAAGCACTTCTTGAAATCTAAAGACGTATCGCCATACGCCACACTCTTCCAAAAGTAACTAAGGAATCGTGTATCATGATCGGAGACATAGAAGAAAGAAGGTCGTGCAAACAATAGATGTCCCGAAAGAAGAGTGAGAATCTCAATGACCGCGGTGTCGAGTTTCTCTAATGTTGACCGCGAAGGGGTTCTCTGCCCCAAAAATGATGCTCTCGTCATCTCGGCTAATATCCACAGGCATGATAGTGGACCAAGTTTTGGTCAACAACGGCGGCTTCTGCAACATCCTCTTCAAGTCCGCCCTGGACCGGATGGGCAACCTTGCCAAGTACATCAAGCCTTACGATATCTAGCTCCACCGCTTTGCGGTGACACCATCGTCACAGCTTATGGGAAGATCAAGCTAGCCGTCAAACTAGTCGACTTTGCAAATGATAGGATTAGGATAACTAAGTCTGCCGAATTTGTAATAGTTGACTGCGAACATGTATAACGGCTTTTTGGTCGCCCCTTTCTGGAAACTTTTGAGGCGATTGCCTCCTTTTACTTTATTGTGTTAAGTTCCCTACTGCTTGAGGGGAAGTTGGTAGATAAATAGAGATCGGAAAATGTCAAAGAAGTGTTTGAGTTACTCATGCCCAAATTTACTTCTACGCACTACAACGGGACCCTAGCCATGGGCGAGGACAATAGTCTCGAGTCGCATAGGTCGCGGCGAGAATATGCTCGGCTTTGCATAGCTACTCGAGAGTCCGATCACCTCGCCCTTGAGCTTTGCAGCCTCCTCCAGAGCTTCATCCCTCTCTCTTTCGGCCGCGGCCAGCATCTCCGCTCGGATCCTCGCCTCGGTGACCCTCTCGGTGACGGATCGCCCATCCTCGATCCCTCGCACCCGCGCCTCCCTCGCCGCTTGGGCCCACAGCTCGGCCTACTCAAGGAGGTCGGTTTTCAATCGAGCGATCTCAGCCTCCAAGCTGTCGAGCCTGCTCAACCACCCTCTTCAGACCCACTACCTCGACCTCTTAGGCGGCCGTCTTCGTTGTGCCTCGATGGCTCTATTCTTCTCCGCCAACGTGTTCCTCTCCCCCTCGGCCGGCGAAGGCGGTCAGCTTTGGTCGCCCGAACGAACATAGCCTATTGAAGGGCCACGGAGGATTGATGCCCGTGGATCTGGACAATCAAGGAAGAGCTCTCCGTGTCCCGGGCGGCCTCCTCCTCCGAATATTCACGGCAAAATGGAGTTGTTGAAAGGAGAAACAAAACTACGAAAGAAGCTACTAGAACAATGTTATCTCGAGTATAACACTCCTCACAGTTTTGAAGCGGAAGCTGTTAATACTACTTGTTTTGTCCAAAATAGAAGTTTGATTGTTAAAGAGAAATGTAAAACCCCTATGAAATTTGGAAGGGAAGATCTCCCAAAATTTCATATTTTCATATATTTGGTTGCAAATATTTCATTCACAACAATGGCAAATCTCGATTAAAAACTTTTGATGCTAAGATTCCAGACGGGATACTCTTGGGATACTCATCGTATCCAAAGCATACAGAGTTTTTAATAAGACAACCTTGTGTGTGGAAGAAACACCGCACGTTGTATTTGATGAATCTACTTTTAAGTCTAGTAATACGAGATGACATCACGAAGATATCGGAGAATCTGAACAAGATGACTATCAAAAGATCGATTGTAAAGATTCTATGGGCGGGAATCGAGACTCGAGATGAAGAGGAAGAACCCGATTCAAGCAAAGAAAAAGAACACGGAAGCTCTTCTACACACTGTGATCGAATACCAATACCACGAGATGATCAAGAAGATACATCGAAGGTAATACAAAATCTTTTGAAATAGATACTTTAGACAAAACTTCATCCATAGTAAAAGACAAGGGTAAGAAAGTAATGTCTTACCACCCGGCTAAACAGAGATAAGCTGGAGATTTAGACTCGGGAGTACGCAGACAAGGACACAACTAAATCAAGATTGTATGTTCGGTTGTTATGTGTCATTACTTGAACCTAAGTCTATTACTGAGGCTCTAACTTATTCCAACCGGATTAACACCATGCAAGAAGAACTAAATCGATTCCAAAGACAAGATGTGTGGGAGCTTGTTGAAAGGCCTCATCATCAAAAAGTCATTGGAACTAAATGGGTCTTTAAAAACAAAAGAGATGAGAACAATATTGTGGTAAGAAACAAAGCCGGACTAGTTGCTCAAGGTTATTCACAATCGGAGGATTGATTATGATAAAACCTTTGCACCGGTGAGCTTGTCTGGAAGCCATAAGATTGTTCTTAACTTATGTTTCTTTTAAAAGATTCATAGTTTTCAAATGGATGTTAAGTCAGCATTTCTTAATGGAATCTTAGAAGAAGAAGTTTATGTAGAGCAACCTCCGAGCTTTGTCAAAGGAGACAAGGTCTATAGATTAAGGAAAGCTCTAGATGGACTTAAACGAGCACCTAGAGCATGGTATGATACTTTGTCTCGATTATTTAATTCAAAATGATTTTGTAAAAGGTAAAATTGATAGAACTTTGTTTAGAAAAGAATTTGGTAATAATCTTTTATTAGTTCAGATTTATGTTGATGATATTATTTTTGGATCAACTAACACATCTTTATGTGAAGAATTTAGTCATCTTATGAAGAGCAGGTTTGAAATGTCCATGATGGGAGAAATGACCTACTTCCTTGGACTTCAAGTCAAGCAGACTAAAAGGGAATATTCATAAATCAAGCCAAATACACAAAAGATCTTATTGAAAAATTTGGAATAGGTACCAGCCGAGAAGCTAAGATACTTATGATGACAAACTTTTCAATGAATCCAGATGAGAAAGGGAAGACACGAGATCAAAGCGAGTATCGAGGTCTAATAGGTTCATTATTATATTTAAACGCTAGTAGACACGATATTTCTTTTGCGATTGGAGTCTGCGCACGCTTTCAAGCTAAACGAAAAGGAGTCATCTTGAAGCGGCAAAGAAGATTCTTTAATACTTAAAAGGTACAATAAATGTTGGGTGTGGTATCCGGTGATGACAATTTCGAGTTGTGCTGGATACTCGATTCAGACTTTGGTGGGTGTAAGTGTTAGATCAAGTAAAGTTTTTATGAGTTAAAAGATCAATCCGGATGAGCGAGACATCGTTGAAGAGCAGATTAAGATCCGAGTTTAGTACTAAGGCTGTTCGAGACTAGGTCAAGGACTGATTGAGTCGGTGGAGATCGGAATTTGTAAGTCATCCGAGACAAGCTCAAGTTTAGTCATCTGCGGGAGACGATCATGAAGAGCTCGACGAGGTCAAGACAAGCTGAGTAGAATAAGAAAAGCGAGTCTTCACCAAGTCACCGCAAAGCAGTAGGAGAAATCAGTGAGGTCAAGAGCGATTTTCAAGATTAAGTTTGTTAAAAGCGAGTTTCCGATTTGTTAGGCCCGGCTAACAAAACTAATGTCTTTTCGAGACTTATAAATAGGTTTAGATTTTATTTTTCAAGACACTTATGCAAATTTGAGTTTTCACACTATTCACTATTCGGATCTCAATTCACAAAGTATTTTCAAAGGAGTTTTCAAAAATTTCAAGTGTTTATAGAACACTTCTCTTGTAATCTTCAAAATCACTCATTCACTTTGTAATTCTTAGAATCATCGAGAAGAAGTTAGGAGTACTTTGAAGGTTTGAAGAAAAGTTGTAAGTTGTAAGGCGTGAAGTAAGAAAGTAGTAAGCGGGACCCTTCTTCAAGTTGGAGAAGGAGAGTGGATGTAGGATTGTTGTAATCCGAACCACTATAAAATCGGTGTTCTTTCTTTGCTTTTATTTACTTACTTGTTCAATTTTCAAGTTACTATTCATTGATTAATTTGAATCAAAGTTGAAATTTGAATATCAGATTGCTTTTGATCTTAACAAAGTTGAGATTATCTTTAAAATTCCATTGTGTAACTTTGGTATTTTGAATAAATTTTGAAAGATTTGAAAAATCTGAAAAATCTATTCAACCCCCTTCTAGATTTTTCCTAGAAGGTGATACACTTTTACCTAATCTGCTCAACTAATCGGGACCAACAAGTGGTATCGGAGCAGGTGTTAAGATGTTACGATATAGGATTTTAGGTCTTAACTAAGATTACTGAAATTTTCTTGATTTTCTTCATTCTCTTGATGTTACTAACAAGTGCTACTAATAAGTTTTTGTGGAGTATTTTGTTTCTTTATTTCATCATGTCATCGGGAAAAGCAAGAAGTCCAGAATCTACCTGAATTTTCTATTGAAGATTATGATTCTTGGAAATTCGGGATGGAGAATCACCTCAAGGCCATCCATGATAGGATGGAAGAGGTTCTTGAAGAAGGACCTATAAAATTTTATCATGGAGGCACTAGCACTTTGGAGTGAGTCGAATCGAACCGGACTAGAGAAAAAGAGTTACGAATTGAACAATGATGAAAGAAAGATCCACAATCTTGATCAAGTAGCTCGAACCGAAATCATTGAGACTCTAAGTAAAGATTGGATAGAGAAGGTTAAGAGATGCAAAACGCCAAAGAAATGTGGCAGACTCGCAAATGTTTGTGAAGGATCGAGATCAAGTAAAGAGAATAAGCTACGATCGATCTTACGAATTTGATACATTCAAAATGAAGGAAAATGAATACATTGATCGAGTTAGATGTAAGGTTGACAAATCTCCTCAACAAAGCGGTGACCTTGGAAAGAACTATACAAAGAAGGAGATTAATAACAAGATTACGAGATCATTAACCAAGAGATGGAGGAGAAATCCAATATCCTTAAAGCTACTCAAAATTTATCTTCTATTACTCACCATACTTTGTTCTCTCATCTTAAAGCTCTAGAATATGATATTCAAATAGAAGATGAGGAGGATGAGATGGAGTCGAGCACCTCATCCAAGTCTGTTGCCTTTTGTCGGCAAAGAAGACAAGATGTCAACCGAGTCCGTAGGAGTGACTTATCTCTGAAGGAGCGAGATGGCTCTTCTCACCAAAAGGTATGACAGATTAAGAATGAAGTATAAACAAAATAAATTGAGATTTGCAGGTAAGGATAGATCAAGATCCAAATCAAGAAGAAAGGAAGATGAGTCTACGAGATGATGACAAAAGCGAGCCGAGGCGAGAAGATTCGGATCACTGTCAAAAGAAATCCTTTCAGCCCTAAATCGAGATAGGAGTGACACTTGCTACACATGCAACAAGCCGAGACACTTGGCTATGATTGTCCTCAATCGACTCCTAAAGAAAGGGAAGAGAAAAGGAAAAAGAGAGATAGGAGATTTGCGAGATCAAAGGGCTCTGTTGGCTGAGGAAAAGGAGTCAAAGAAATCATCATCATCATCATCCTCATCGATTTCGGATCGAGATGATGAAATCTGTCTCATGGCTAAAGAGGTAGTCTATTATTCATCTTCGATAATGATTCCTGTCACTCTGCATCCGATTATGATCAAAGCATTATTCATGAATTATTGAGAGATTTAAAGACATCTCTGTTTGCTTATAAAGCAGCTAGAGACGAGAAAATTTGGCTTTAAAGGACCAAAAACAAAAATTCAGTGAGGACTCCTTATCGGACTAAGAGAAATCCAAGAACCAAAATAAGAAGAAATTCTTATTATAATCCTTTTGATGGAAGAAGCGAGATGTTATCCCACATTTCCTAAGTTTAGGAAAATTACTAAATACTGAATACAACAAGTTATCATTTAAAAGTGATACAATTGTAGACATATTTTGTAGAGAGACCAAGTCTGATTTATTATTTGGAGATGAGATTTTTATCTGGTTACCTAAAGTGATGCTTGACCTTCAAGGACCCAAGATCACTAGGGTACCTTATAACTAATTTATTTTTCAGATTCACAAGGATCATCACTCAAAGAAGAGATTTTAGCTTCTATATGGTACATTGATAGTGGTTGTTCACAACACATGACCCATAACAAGAGGTCGTTATCAAATTTCCAAAGCATTGATGGTCCAAGAGTATTATTTGGAGACAATAATTGTGGTCAGACTAAAGGTGTAGGTATTACGATTATCAAGGATATTCAATTATCCGAGGTATATTTTGTTGAAGGTTTAAAACATAATACGCTATCTGTTTCCCGACTTTGTGATAAAGGTTTTCTTGTCAAATTTTCAAAGGATAAATGTGATATCTTAGATAATTCTTGAGATAAGGTACTTTTAAGCGGCTTGAGACATGGCAATGTCTATGTGGCCAACTTTAATAGTTGTCCCAAAGATACTTGTCGATAGCTAAGGGTGGAGAAGATCTCGGTGGCTATGGCATAAGAGGCTTAGTCATCCAATTTCAAGACCCTTAGTAAGGCAGCTAAAAGAACCTTGTCAAGGGATTACCGACAAACTTTTATACACCTGATCTTAAATGTGATACTTGTCGAGAAAGGTAAACAGCCTAGACACTCATTTAAGAGTATTAACTCCTCTTCATCCGAAAGAGTTTTACAACTACTTCATCTGGATCTGTTTAGACCTATTTCTCCTCTCGAGTTTCGGTGGAAGGAAAAATACTCTTGTTGTAGTAGATGGCTTTTCTAGATACACTTGGGTTATATTTCTTTTCAAGAAAAATGAGACTATAAACAAGATCCCCTGTACTGTTTAGACAGTTCGAGAATGAAAAGGGTGTTAATATTATTAAAATAAAGAGTGATAAGGGCACGAGAATTTTTGATTTCTTGTTTATCTAACTTTTTCAATGAGTGTGGAATTATTCATGAGACATCTTCAGCAAGAACCCCTCAAAAAAATGGAGTGGTTGAAAGAAGGAATAGAACCTTGAAGGAAGCAGCCGAGGAGCATGTTAGGCTGAGTATGAAACCCCTCACAGGTTACGGTGAAGCCATCAACACGGCTTGTTATACCGAGAACGAGTGTTTGGTTGTTAAAGACAAGGGTAAGACTCCATATGAGATTTGGAAGGGTAAGATTCCAAGAATCTCATATTTGAGCTTTGGTTGTAAGTGTTTTATCCATAACAATGGGAAATCTAAGTTGAGAACTTTTGATGCTAAGGCGGTGATGGAATATTCTTGGGATATTCTAATACTTCCAAGGCATTTAGAGTTTTTAACAAGACAACCCTTTGTGTGGAGGAAACCCCTCATGTTATTTTTGATTAGTTGTATTCTTTCTCGAGAAAAAGTGAATCAAATTTACTGAAGTCTAGATAAAATTGAACCGGCCAAGACTAAACATAGAAGCTGTCTATCTACCTAGTCTTGATTCGAATTAGATGAAGAAGAATCTCCATCGATAATCGAAGACAACTTACGATCGAGACTCCATCGAATCGAGACACCCTTGATGTCTCTGATGAAGGAAGGAACGTCAGTGAGGTAGAGTCGGAGGAGTTGCCTACTGAGACTCAAGATGAGGATCCTTCTCCTCATATAGGCAAAAGGATGAGAAGCTATCATCCATCCTGAGTCAGATTATAGGAGACTCATCTAGTAGTGTGCGGACCACGAATGATGCTTTGGACTACGAAAGTCTTTTCGGTGATATGTGTCACTTCTTGAACCCAAGTCTATTGAGGAAGCTCTATCAGATCCAAAGCTGTATAATCGCCATGCGGGAGGAACTATATCGGTTTGAAAGGCAAAATGTATGGGAACTAGTGGAAAGACCCTTACACGAGAAAGATTATAGGCACCAAATGGGTGTTTAAAAACAAAGCAGAGATGAGAACAACATTATTGTTCGAAATAAGGCAAGATTGGTTGCACAAGGTTACTCACGATGCGAGGGAATAGACTATGATGAAACCTATGCTCCGATTGCGAGATTAGAGGCAATAAGGTTGTTCTTGGCATTCGCTGCATATAAATCTTTCAAAGTCTTTCAAATGGATGTTAAGTCTGTCTTTCTTAATGGTGTGTTGCTTGAGGAAGTCTATGTGGAGCAGCCTCACAGGTTTAAAATCAATAACAAAGTCTATAAACTCAACAAAGCTCTATATGGACTGAAACAAGCTCCCGAGCTTGGTATGATACCTTATCGATTTCTTGACATCAAATGGTTTTCAAAAGGTAAGATTGATAGAACTTTGTTTAGAAAGGAAGTAGATGGTAACATCTTATTAGTTCAAATTTATGTAGATGACATAATCTTTGGTTCACCTAATGCGAAATTATGTGAAGAGTTTAGCATTCTCATGAAAAACGAGGTTTGAAATGTCAATGATGGGCGAATTAACATACTTTCTAGGAAACTTCTGATTAAACGAGATGAGTAAGGGTATATTTATACATCGGTCTAAATATGCTAAGGATCTGATTGAGAAATTTGGAATGATTACTAGCGAGAGAAGTTAAAATACATATGGCAACTAACTTTTCTATGGATTCGGATGAGCGGGGATACCCACGGATGCAACGGAGTATCGTGGGTGATTGGATCTCTTCTCTATCTCACTGCAAGTAGGCCGGACATAGCCTTTGCGGTTGGGGTATGTGCAAGATTCCAGTCTAATCCCAAGAAAACTCATGCGGAGACGGCTAAGAAAATTCTTAAATATCTCATAGGAACCTTGCAAGTAGGGTTATGGTACCTGCTGATGACAACCTTGGTGACGAGGTTATTGATTCAAACTTTGGAGGATGTAAGATTGATAGGAAATCCACTTGAGAACTTGTCAATTCTTAGGCAACAAATTAATTTCTTGGTTATCTAAGAAAGCAGACATTTGTTGCCACCTCCACAATCAAGTGAATACATGGCGGCAGGAAGTTATTGCTCTCAACTCCTCTGGATTAGTCAACGGCTTAGAGATTATAATATTCAAACATCATTGTTCCTATTTCTTGTGATAGTAATAGTGCAATAGCAATGACTTACAATCATTACGCATTCTAGATGTAAGCATATAGACATTAGGCATCATTTCATTAGAGATCATGTTGAGAAGAATGACATCGAGAATAGAGAAGACAGCCACTGAGTCACAAAGAGCGAGACATTCTTACAAAACCTTTAGGTGAGTCTAGGTTTAAAGAATTATGCTTAGAATTAAGGTTACTTGATGCATCCTTAGCTGGTTTCTAAATTGTTTGCATTTGATAAATGTATTCCTTATTTTGGTCTTTTCTTTTCTTTAAATCAATGTCTAGAAAGAATTATCGGACTAGATATGAGTCAAAGGACAATCGGGTAGCTGATATCATTGATTTCCTTTTTAGGAATCAAGAATCAAGGATTAGTCATATTAACCTTATCGACTTGATGATTACTTATCGACATTCGGTAAATCGAGACTAGGACACAATAGTCATCGATTTCTTGAAAACAGATGACTATCTGCACCCTATCCGATCTACCCCAGCTACTAATAGTTTTGATGAGTTTGTTTTGCGAGGAGCAATTATACAGATTTGTCTCTTAAATCTCTTCAATCGAGAAAACCTTCATCTTTGTTTCTCCTCAAAACCTTTGTTTTCAAATAAAGTTCTTAAGACTCGTGTATTTCAAAGTAATCATACTACGTGACTAAGCTGGAAATCCTTCGTTAAGTTTTGTTTAAAAATTTGTGTTTTTCAAAATCAGACTAGGAGAAAGTTTTTGAAAAATATAAGACAAGGTCAGTTTGACCAAGTCTCATTATTTACTGTGTCCGAAATAGAAGACCTATTTGCAAAGAAAGGTATCTTTTAGCTTACGCCAGTACTAATTACCTCGATAAAGCAAACCTATTAGCCGTCTAATCCGTAGGATAAGCGGTTACTTTACACAATTCAAGACGCGTAGAGGTCACGCGCTGAATTCGAAGCGATTTTTTCGCTAAACCGTCGATGTTTTACACGCGCTTTTAAATCAACGGATTAAAATTAAAACTCGAGATCGTGCCACGTATCGTCTCCCCAACTTTCCCTCTCTCTCCTCTGGGTTTAAATTCTTACCTTCTTCATTTAAATTTTTCACTTTCACATTTCTCGTATCAAAACCCTCTGTAAAAATCACCTTTTCTTACAAAAGTTATCCAAATGGCTTCTACTTCTTCCCAACCCCTAAAGCTCCCACCTATATAAGCGCATCCATTTCAGATTTTAAGATGAACACAGAGGCGATTAGAAACAAACTCAAAGCCGAAATGTATGTCGATTTTGAAACCACCCAAGATAGAGAATCCAGCGAGATTCTAGGCTTACTGGAAGCATCGAGACTGCTAGGATATTGTTCAATGAAATCGCGAAAAGCAGGACTATGGATTTTATAGGGCGAGTTTACAGCGAATAGCAAGTTCACTTTGAAAATGGGTTCAGTACTCATAGAAGGTACTCGATTGGAATTTACCAAGGAGAATGTGGCTCGGATTAGATACAACGGTGACGGAGTAAATCCATTGGTTTACAAGGAGGAGGAATGTGAGCAGTCTTTTGACATGTTTGCGAGGGTTACGTATAGAGGAACAAGGAGAGACTTAAAGAAGCATATCTTTGAGAAGAAAGTATAGATTATTGATGACTATTGTGACCAAGTCCATTACGGGAGATCGAGTTCACATGATGGTGTGGCGAAGTCAGATTATCTTTGTATGAGAGCCATCTATGACGGAATCGGGGTAGATTGGGTTGAGGCTTGTTCAGAGATTAAAGGAGGAAAAGGCTAGATTGGTGTATAACCCTATTGATGCTGATTGGGTTCCTCGGTCAAGCTGTGAGTCTGTTCAATAAGATCACGATCTTGATGGATGGGCTGAACAAAAGGGTCCAGAACAAGAGAAGGGAGGAAAAATATTCCAAGTAGAAGAAATTTCTTGACAAAAATGAGAGATCGGGTGGATTGCAGTTCGAGATGATGAATCGAGATGAGGCGAGGCCCGAGAGAAATGAAGCGGCGGCAGTGGGGTACGAGACAGTAGCCGAGGTACTGAAGGCTGAGGTACCCGAGGTTGAGATACCGGTGAAGTGGATGTGCACGGCCTGACCGGCTAAGGAAGCGGTGGAGTGGAACTAGAGGTCACCCAACCTGAAGAACCCGGACACGATGTTCCACTCCAAAGGAGGTCTAGAAGGAGGCTGGTCAAAGTTGCGGATGTACTTGTCGGAGGAGAGTCCTCTGTAACTCCCTCAAGTCTGCTGCCCGAGAAGAAGGCTGCGACACTACAAATAGCAACATAGAGAGGCAGAGATCGAAGTCTTGGAGGATCCCGGCTCGGAGCGAACAACATCTGCCGAGAGGCGAGCCTCTCCAGTACATCATCAAACATCTCTTCATCCGATAAATCCCCCACCCACCTTGGCGATGAAGAAGTATCCCAGTGGTACTTCGAGCCTCTTAAGCGACTTACTCCCGACATAATCCAAATCCAAACCACTCCACTTCCCACCTCATCCCCCATCCACTGAAATCCCTCCCACCTCCACTCAACCATTCGATTTTCTCGACTTCCTCTCCACTAAATATCCCACTCCCTCACCCCAAATAAGTCCAATACACACCCCCGGACTGACGGATGCAGTAGGAAGCTTTGAGCTCTCCCTACGATCGGAGCGCTCGAAGGAGGCTGGCAGAGCGATTCCCGAACTTCAGTTCAACCACGAAGTGATGAAGGGATTTATTGAAGTATGGCTGGTCCATCATTTAAGAAGCGGAGATTTGGAGGAGATGAGCACATTCACGAGATGAAGTTGGCTGGAAAAATTTCATCTCTTGGGAGAAAGTCGTTACGGAGTCTGCGGGGAATCACTTCGATCTCAACCATCCCTGTCAGGAGCAGCCTCTGAACCTCCCGAGAAGTCGCCTAGGCTTGCCGAAATCTCTCCTGCCGCCCCTCGGCGGCCCGGGATCTACCTTCTCTTCTATACTAAATCAATTTGGAGAAGAGAGTAGAAGATAAATTCACCCGGATGCTCATGATGAAAGCTGAGATATTGTAGACTCGGTGTGACAATGGAGGATATGCTAAAAGCATCTGAGGTAAATCTCTTATCTTCTATTTCGATTCTCGTTAAAATGATCATCAAAGAAGAGTTGGCTGAAGTTAAGAAGGAAGTTGGAAGTGAAGAGAGCCAAACCCAAGTGATAATCGATTACAGGCGATGAGATCCTACTCAATCAATCCTCGGCTTCCACCTATTTTACCGTTATCAAGGAGCAGCTTGCTATGCTACTTGATGATGTTAAAAAGGGGAAGATGTGGAAGATCGTTAAGTGAGCTCAACCAGATTAAACTTTCAGCAGCGGCCAATCGATGAGCTCACCGCCCTAAAAATAAAAATCGAAGCGAGATCAAGGAGGCGATAAGGGCGGATGAGCTGGCCGGAAAGAAGGAAGGCCGAGCCAAGTCTCGAAAGGTTTATGGCCATGATCGAGAGAGAAAGGAGGAAACCAAAGCCAAAGCCGAAAGGCCGAGCAAGGCAAAGGGAAGAGGCGATGATAGCGAGAAAGGAAAGAAAAGGAGCTAGAGAAAGTCGTGTCGCCTATCAGACGAGCGATGTCCAAAGCTGCTGGAAAGAGACCACTTGAGAAATCGGTGGCGGCTTAGGATAGAGGCGAGAAAGGGACCGACGGATTAAAGGCGAGAGAAAGGTCTATTATGGCCGAAGGGAAGCGAGAAGAAAGATAAACTCTGCGAAGGAAGGCTGGCGAGAATCTTTGTGAGTTCGAAGAAGTGGGTGGTCCCATCGGCTGGAGGAGGAGCGGTCTGACTGGATCGGACACTGAAGAAAGAACCGATGCTCCTCCAAAGATGATTGCGCATCCAAAGCATGGGCGGTGAGTACATGAAGTACGAGGCTAAATGGACCTTCTTACAGTACATCTGTAAAGGAGTTGGAGCATCATCGGACAATGAAACCATAGCTTGGCATGACTGGATGGAGAAGGAAAATCCAAGCTTGTACCGAGAAACTTCTTGATGAAGGAGATGAATGGTACAACGTGGATTTGGTTGCTCCGGACTACTCATCCATTCCAATTAAGCCGAATGATGATGGCTCGATTGACAAGGAGTGGATCAGTCAACTATCAACTATGGGATAAATCAAATGAAGTTGGCGATCCGAAGGAGATTGCCGAGTGAGGATGAGGACGAGGATATTTATTTGGATGCGGCTCCGGAGAAAGATAGATGGGACAGATTAGATAAGCCAAAATCTTCTTATCTTTTATCTTCTTATATGTTCCATATGTAAAAATGTAAATGTGCTCTATATGAATGAGATGATTGATTCTTATCTGATCTACTTGTTTATTTTTTTAAGTCTTCTTTCTTGTTTTAAGAAACTTTAAAATTTTTCTAAGTATAAATCATCTGAGAAATTTTTCATCTCGGACTTAAAATTTTCAAATCTTTCAAAGTCTAAATTTTTAAGTCCTAAGACTTAAGTTTTTTTAAAATCATTTGAAAAAGTCTTAAGACTTCAAGAATGTTTACTTCAAATTTTCCAAGTGTGGTTTAAAGTGCTCTAACTTGAAATAAATCTGAATTTATAGTGTGAATGTGTTATGATATGCCTATCGACTATCATGAATAACTTTGACTAACATTAGTCATGCAGTATGGTTCTTTTATAGTTTTAACATCATCAAAAAGGGGGAATTTGTTAGATCAAGTAAAGTTTTGATGAGTTAAAAGATCAATCCGAGATGAGCGAGACATCGTTGAAGAACATTAAGATTAGAGTTTAGTACTAAGGCTGTTGAGACTAGGTCAAGGACTGATTGAGTCGGTGGAGATCGAGAATTTGTAAGTCATCCGAGACAAGCTCAAGTCTAGTCATCTGCAGGAGACGATCATGAAGAGCTCGAGGACGAGGTCAAGACAAGCTGAGTAGAATAAGAAAAGCGAGTCTTCACCAAGTCACCGCAGACGAGTAGGAGAAATCACCGAGGTCAAGAGCGATTTTCAAGATTAAGTTTGTTAAAGCGATTTCGATTTGTTAGAACCGACTAACAAACTAAGCTGTCTTTTCAGACTTATAAATAGGTTTAGATTTTATTTTTCAAGACACTTATGCAAATTTGAGTTTTCACACTATTCACTATTCAGATCTCAATTCACAAAGTATTTTCAAAAGAGTTTTCAAAAAATCCAAGTGTTTATAGAACACTTCTCTTGTAATCTTCAAAATCACTCATTCACTTGTAATTCTTAGAATCATCGAGAAGAAGTTAGGAGTACTTTGAAGGTTTGAAGAAAAGTTGTAAGTTGTAAAGGCTGTGAAGTAAGAAAGTAGTAAGCGGGACCCTTCTTCAAGTTGGAGAAGGAGAGTGGATGTAGGATTGTTGTAATCCGAACCACTATAAAATGCGTGTTCTTTCTTGCTTTCATTTACTTACTTGTTCAATTTTCAAATTCTTGTTCATTGGTTAATTTCGGAATCAAAGTTAAAATCTGAATATCGGTTTGCTTTTGATCTTAACAAAGTTGAGATTATCTTTAAAATTCTTTGTGTAACTTTGGTATTTTGAATAAATTTTGAAAGATTTGAAAAATCTGAAAAAACTATTCAACCCCCTTCTAGATTTTTCCTAGAAGGTGATACACTTTTACCTAATCTGCTCAACTAATCGGGACCAACGGTAAGATAGATAGAAAATCTACATCTGGAACTTGCCAATTTCAGGGAAGTAAGCTGATTTCATGGTTGTCGAAGAAACAAACCTCTGTAGCTACTTCTACTCTGAAAGTGAGTATATGGCGGTGGGAGTTGTTGTTCACGACTTATTTGGATTAGTCAACAACTAAGGGACTATAACATTATCACTAAAGATGTACCAATCTTTTGTGATAGTAATAATGCCATAGCTATAACCCGAACCCGATCCTAACATACCAGTGCAAGCATGTTGACATAAGACATCACTTCATTCGAGATCATGTTGAGAAAGGTGACATCGAGACTTGAAAAGATTTTGGTGATTTTCAAAGAGTGATATCTTGACAAAACCTTTAGCAGAGACAAGGTTCAAAGAATTATCCGTAGAGTTAGGATTATTAGATGCTTCTTTAGTTAATCTATAATCACATCTTATGCTTCTTTGTCTCTCTCGATTATTTTACTATGTCTAGAAAGAAGTATCGGGCAGTAGAGGATCATATGGATAATCACAGAAGTGATATAATTGATCTCCATAAAAGGAATCAAGAATCAAGGATTAATCTATTGATCCTAGACCAACTTGATACTTACTTGTCCGACTTGAAGTAATTCGACAAATACATAGTATTCGTCTGTCATAAACAAGCAGATGAGTATATGTACCTTATGGAGTTACTCACAAAGGTTACTAATGAACCGCTTCGGTGTCTTTGATTTCAGGAGAAATTAAGTTTGGTAAATATTTTCCATCATATGACAAGAGCTCCTTATCTCGAATACTCATAGAATGCACAATGTTACAATCAATCCAGACAAGGTGAAAATATCAGAAGTATTTTCTAACCTTTTCCTTTTATAATAAAAATTATGTATATTAGTTCATATAATCAATATGTGAATTTAATATCATAATTGTATTATTTATTAAAAAATGAATTTACTCGATTTAGTAAAATTGTTTTGTTTTTCAAAATAAAAAGATAAGGGTTCCGATTTTGTTTTTATTAAAATATGTGTACTTTTTATTTTATCTTTCCAATTAACTGAAAAGTAAAGAAAAATAAGTAACTCTGTGTCAAGAAGTTACTACAGACCGAAATTTTATCAAATTGAATTTTGAAATACGCTGAAGTAACATTCACGCGCGAGTGGAGGCGGTTTACGAAATATGAACCGTCAGCGATTCACGCGCGACATATTTAATATTATTCTCTCCGCTTTTCAAAATTAATTGTTATAATTGCATTAATGGTGACACGAAAATCTAAATTTACACTTTTTCAGTCAATTATGAGTTTTATAATTGTTTATTATATATCTTTCCATATAAATAGGAGAACGTGTGCATAATTTCATTTACGCACATACAAAACCTATTCATATTTCTCTCAAATTTTCCTTTCCCTCTCAAAAACCTTACATTATCAACAATGGCGGACACGAAGAAACCAAAGATCAAATTCGAATATGATCTCGGTTTGATCGGAAGAAAAGACAAAATCGTAGATGTTCGTAGAGTGGGAAGTATCCACTCCACCCGAAACCAGAGAGATTTTACGATTCTTTGGAATCAAGAGGATTGAAATAGTGCTTGTATAATGAAGCCCTCACGAAACAAAACCCTCGGCGACCTTGCTGCCGAATTCCTTACAAGGGTAAAGACTACGAAACTAGGTTAGAAACAAAGGTTCGAACCAATGGGAAGAAGAAGAAGGTGATAGTATTTATTGAGGATTTGGGTGAGATTTTTGGACTCGATCTTGAAGGTGAGAATCCTTTCACGTACAAGGCAAGTGAGTATTTGGAAAGTTTTCGTTTAATGGCGAAAAGTCACACGAGAACACACAACGACAAATTTGAAAAGGCCGATCTTTGAAAGCGGCAATACAAAGTTGTTAATGTTGATTTTAACAAAGTGCATATTGGGTGAACAACAGAGCCACGATGGCTTGACGAAACCAAGGTCAGGCGCCGAGGAGCCATATATGACGGAGCCGAGATTAATTGGGTCGGGGTGGTGTATTCAAGGTTGATGGAGGAAAGGAAGAGGTTCGTTAAGACCCCAATTTCAAAAGAGGCGATGAGGTGGTCTCTGAAGAATGTAACAAGTATGATGGCGAGAATCTCCATCATCCTTGAAAATAAAGCAGGTGTAGACAACCTCGATTGGGAGGAGGGTGTCAAGAAGTTCACCAAGCAAAAGGGTTTGTTTGTCAAATATGAGAAGATCTTTGGACCCTCGAGACTTGGAAGGAGACAAGGATGCCCCGGCTCCACCACCAGCACCAAGGAGAAGGGATGGGAAAGCCAAAGCAAAGAAAGTGGAGACGGTCTTTGGAGGATAAGTCCTCATCTGAGACAGAGGAAAAGCAGAGGAGGAGGTGGAGAAGACAACTTCCCAAGGGGAAGTGTCTCACCGAGGTAGCCGGTGTTTCCGGACAGGAAGAAAGGGTGGTTATCTCATCCGGAGATGAACCTGAGGAGGCGGCCAAATCATCATCATCATCTTCCTCATCCGAGGATGCAGAGCCCCAACCCTCCACATCCCAACCCCGGCGATGAAGAGGCGGACAAGACCGCCCTCGAGCCTCTAAAATGGTCTACTCCCAAAAGTCCAACCCAACCCCAACCCACAGATGACCCATTTTCCTTCCTATCTTCATCTCAAACAGAGCCCAATCTATACCTTCACCTTCCTAATCCTTCCGGAGAGATGGGAGCAACCGAGCTCTCACTCACGAATTGTGGGAAAGAAATTTTCTTGAAGAAATGAACACGATCTACTAGGAGAACTCGTCGATGTCCTGGTTCCTACGGAGAATAAGGACAAGTTCATTTGAAGAGACAACTATTCTGATAGCAGGCAAGAGAAAATAATCTATCCATCTGGGAAAGAAGTCCTCAAGAAAGCTGATCGAAATCATTCTTAGAAATCACTGTCGATGATAAGTTTTATGATTACATTTTGCGAAGAGTATACCTTGGAGATATGCAACCAGAAGAGGAGAAAGAAAAAGAAGTTGAGAAAGAGAAGGATGAGGCAGAGGAGGAAAGGGGTGAAGAGGAGGCTGGGAAAGAAATGAAGGTGGAGAAAGCGAGAAGAGTTTATTGGTGGAGCTGCCGATAAGCAGTGAGATGGATATAGGCTGGGGAGGCACAAACAGAGAAGCGAGTGGTAGAGGCGGGGAGCCGGTGGAGGAAGAATCAAGTGTCCCATCAACAAAGATGCATTGGGCGATTCTCCTCCATTCTTTATTGAAGCCTGAGGTTCCCATTGAGGAGATAGACTTAACTCTATCTTCTCCATCTCGAAGAGATCGCACCGCCCTCAAACTCTGCGTCTCGTATCCAAGTTCGAAGCCACGAAAGAGGAGGTAGCGAATGCAAGAAGGCCTCGCCTGAGTGCTTTTCAACTGGTTCCAAGCGTCATTTCATCATCCATCAAGGAAACTATAGAGGTTGCAGTTCATGAGAAGACGAAGATAGACCTCTATTTTTCCTAGAATCGAACATGAAGACCACATGGCTAAGGTCAAGCGGCCGGTCTTTGAAGAAGAAAGGGCTCAAGGTGCACAGGTCGAGCAGTATGTGTTAGATGCATATTCTAAAATCGGAGATACTATTGAGGACCCGGTGAAGGAGTAGTGGTCGAGACAAAGAGGCTTCCTTTCAAAGCAAGTTTTGAGGATGACATTGGCCATGGAGAAAGACAGAGGCATGCATGCAGACAAACATCCTCAAACAATACTTGGAAGGTGAATTCGGACATGCTGAGGTAGCTCGAGAAGAAAGATATGATCGGCTTGATCGAGAAGACAGGACTAGTCGGGAATGAACTGTTAGGGCGGTTTGAACAAGTAGCCACTATCTGCAATACCCGCTTTCTTCTTTGTTAAAAAGGGGGAAGATAGTGAGCTCAAGAAAAGGGTGGATGTTCAAGATGACAAAATCCTGGCTTTGAACTTGAAGATAGAAGAGTTGTGCGAGGAGCTACCGAAAGGCGAGGAAGCGAGGAAGAAAGCTGCGATGAGAAATCTCGAGAGAGTCTTTGAGAAGGATCGAGACGAAGGATGCAGGCGTCTGAATCTACCGAATCTGAACAAGAAGCTGCTCAAGAACCTGCTCAAGACCCTATCCCCATCATATCAATCAAATCTCCCTCATCCTCATCTATGCCACCGGGAGAGCTAAAGCCGCAAGCAAACTAAAGACCCAGTGAGATGGACTAAGAGGAAAAGATAAAGAAGAGGAAGAGGGAAGAGAAGGAGAAGTATAAAAGAAGGGATGCAAAGAAAAGGAGGGAGCAGGAGAAAGCGGTGGCAAGTTCTATGATAGAAGACGAGAGGAAGTGGGTTCGTAAAGGCCGAGATGAACAAGGGGCTGAAGTATTCCGACCATTTCATAGGAGCGATGTAGTACCCAAGGAGATCTTGTTGATGGGAGATCGGGAAATGTGGAGGTCTTATGAAGCGAGTGGATCTTCTCTTTCCACGTCCTGCAAGAAGATCAAGTGGGGCCTAGAAGAGAACATCGCTTTCCATGTCTGGTTGGAAGAAAAGAATCCCAAGTTCTATCAATATCCGATCGATCTTGCTCATGAAGAATTCAATGCCAACGTGGTTGCACCTGCCTATGCACCGATGGAACCTCCAAGGACAAAAGATGGTCATCGGACCACGAAAGCGTGAAGCGGCTAATTATCAAAGCGGCTGAAGGCCGACTTGGCGAAGGAGGTGAAAGCGGTGTCCACTGAAGAAGAGGGTCTTCGAGCTCGGTATACCGAGAAGAAGATAGGTGGTATGACTAAGTCTTATACTTATAATCCTTGTCGATTACATGCTACGATCATCGAAAAATGTGCTAAGGCATGATGTACATGAAATACTTGTGAATATCTTGTGACCTACTCTCATGAAATTGTTGTTTAACTAACTTGGACCGATTCAATCTTCTAATCAATTCTTGGTATAACTATCTGAAATAAGCTTGATTAATAATGCATAACACTAAATCATATGTAATTCACTAATCTTGACTATTTTATCTTTCTTCCGTCTATCCGACTATGATCTTCTAACTGAAAAATTTGTTGCTCGATTATCTAACTATTTGACTTAAGTGCATACTTTGTGGAATACTTATCTTCTAAGATTACTAACACATTTCTTTTCTTGAGCTATGTTTTAACATCATCAAAAAGGGGGAAATTGTTAGGAAGAAAGTTGTATTTAGTTTTGATGAGTTAAAATGTAAAATAGGATGATCGGTGAGAATCTTGTATAGGCAGTGATGTAGTAGAAATATGTAAATAGACTAAGTACAAAAGGTAGATAAAGATACGCAAATAGTCGGATGAAGTCAAAGAATCAGATGAGGATGAATGTCGAGACGAAGACGAGAAGGCAGACGAGGTCAAAAGTCGAATAAGTCACCTCAATCAAGACCAAGACACGAGACAAGGTGAACCATGACTAAAGACAAGACAATGAAGTGTTAGAAAATTCAAGGGATTTCAAGAAGCAATTACAACTAACCAAGAAGAAGTTACAAGATTCAGGTTAGTTTGTTATAACTAACTAGAGAAGAATCTGTTGGTCCCACGGATTGAGTATTTTATTAAAGAACTTAAGACAACCTTCTAGGGAAAATATAGAAGGGGGTTGAATAGATTTTCAAATCTTTTTCAAACAATTAGAAAATCAATTCAAGGTATCAAAGTTCACACAATGGAAAATGGATTTAAACTCAATCTTTTATGGATCAAAAGCCTTCGATTAAGAGTCTAAAATTGAACTTGTTCGAAAATTGATTAAGAACGGATAAGTAAGGAAAGCAAGAAAGAACACAACAATTTATAGTGGTTCGGATCTAATTGATCTTACATCCACTCTCCTCCTTCAACTTGAAGAAGGGTCTTAACCACTTACTTACTTACTTACAATCGTACAATTACAACTTTCTCATGAACTTCTATCATCAAACCTATCTTCAACTTCTAATCTTCCCGGATGTCTAAAGTATAGTGCAAAGATGTGTTGAAGAGATATCTTTGGATAAGTGTTCTATAAACACTTGAATTTCGAAAATTACTTTTAGAAACTTTTGTGAGTGCTTAGAAAAACTTGTGAATTGTGTGAATGAGAGAATGCAGAATTGTTAATTTTTTAGAAGCTGCGCCTAGACCTATTTATAAGCACGAGAGACAGTTAGTTTGTTGTAACAAACTAGAACCGCCTAACAAACTTAATCTTGATAAGCGCCTCTTCAACAGGTTGTTCTTGCTTCTAGTTGTCTGCGGTGACTTAGTGAAGACTTACCTTTTTTATCCTACTCAGCTTGTCTTGACCTCGTCGAGCTCTTCATTGTTATCTCCTACAGATGACTTATCTCAAGCTCGTCTTCGTATGACCTTTGCTTCTTCGATCTCGGTGACTTTTCTAGTTCTTCCTAGTCCGATCAGCCTAGTGTTAGGTCTTTACCTCACTGTTCTTCGCAGTAGCTGGTCATCTTACTTAGTATGAGTTGACTCTAGTCGACTTCTTTTAACTCATCAAAACTTCTTCCGATCTAACAAATTTCCCCTTTTTGATGGAGTTAAAAGCTGCAAGAAAGAGACACACTCACGGTGATGTTAGTCAAAGTTATTCAAGATAAACAGATGAGCACATTAGAACACATTAACACTTAATTCAGATTAATTCACATCGTAGCACTTAATTCACACTTAGAAAAATTTTGGAAAAGTTTTATAAAGAATTTTAAGAAAAATTTTAAGTCATAAGACTTTATCGGTATGATTAGTACTTAAAAAAATTAAGTCTTAGGACTTAGAAAATTTTAAAGACTTAGAAAATTTTTTAAGAAAATTTTAATCGAGATGAGAGTTTCCTCGAGATGATTAATGCTTAGAAAAATTTTTAAGTTTCTTTAGAAAGCGATAAAGAAAGTTTAAGAAAATAAGACAAGGTAGATCGAGATAAGGTCAAATATATTCACATCACATTTACATATTTACATAGATGGAAGCCGATAGAAACTAAAGATAAGGAAAAGAAAAGTCCCGATTCTATCAAACACCCCATCTGCTTGCTTCCGGACATCCGGCCAAGTGAAGACTCTCATCCTAAGCTTCTTCAGCTCTTCTTCATCTGTGAGCTTCGACTCTTTCTCGGCTTTGGCAATTATAGTTTTAACCCAATTTAGATCGGGTGTCCCATCTGCATTAAGCTTGGGTTTGGCGTGCTCGTAAGGTCAGGCGACGAGGTCGCGATTGAAGATGTTACTTGCCTCATCGAGAAACCTACTATAGAGGTCCGGGTCCTCCTTCTCCATCCATTCATGCCATCAAGGTCTTCGTCTACGGCATCGGTCGGGGATGCCTTCAAGATGTACCGAAGTACATCCATCGGCATCCATCGCCTTCTTCTTGTATTCCTCGGTGTATTGACCCGACACCATCTTAGGCGGGGCGGATGAGCGATGGACGGAGCGGAAGTCGGCTTCATCACGCTTTAGAGACCCACTTCCAGGTATCCCTGTCCTACTTGGCTCGGCTCCCTTTCCCGGCTTCTTCAATCTAATGCGTCTGATTTGCTCTTCGTAGAGGTTGGAGTAGTCCGGCTTCTTTCTTTTCTTCTCGGCCTTTTCGATTTGGAAAATATGACCTCGGTGGCTCCTTCTCTGCTGCTTTTCCCTTGGCCTTAAATTGATCTTCCGACTCCTTGAGTCCGGCCACAGCCTTTTCCGACTTCTCTTCCTCTTCTCTCTTCCTCTTCTCCTCATCCTCTCGGATGGCATCTTTTATTTGGCTCACCCTCAACCGCAAGGCGGCGAGCTCATCCGATTTCTCCTTTAGCTCTGCCTTCGCCGCCTTCACTCATTTGTGTCGGCTTTGCAATGTAGTCTGCATCGATATGGCCCGCACATCACCGAGAGGGTGTCTACCTTTACTTGCCCAGCTCCTTCCCCCTTTTAACTTCATCTTTGAGGGCTCGGAGCTGGTCTTCCAATGCAGCACAACGAACCTCGAAGTCTCGATTTATCTAATGTCAAGGCTTCCACCAGATGTCATTGTCTGCAGCCACTTTCTCCTTTAGCGGCTTAACCTCCTCCTCCAAGCCGCCTGGATAACCAGCTAGTGCGGAGCCGAGTTTGTCGAGATAGGTTCCGAGAGATGTTCACCTCGGCTATCCGTATGTTGGCTAGCATGGTGTCCGTCACCGCCCGATCACTGCTGTCTTCTTCGCCATCATCTTCTCTACTTTGTTGATGATCTTCTCGATGTAGGTTTTGGAAAGCGAGAGGAGATGGCAGACATGGGGCTGGTGTCTTCCTCGGATGAGTCGAGACGATGAGGGAGAGGAGGGGGTTTTGGGTGGGGAGCTCATCCGGATATCCCCAAAGATGTTGTGGGAAATATCCGGTACTTGGGTTTGAAGGGTGGGTTGGGGGAGGATGGGATATCGGATGGTGGTGGTGGAGGTATTTGGGGGTGGAGAAGATGGAGGGTGGAATTTCAAAGGTGGGTGGTGGAGAAGGTATTAGTTGAGAAGTGGAGGGTGCAGGCTCATTTGTTGGAAGAGAGGGAGATGAGGTAGAAGGTAATATGGCGGGAGGAGATGGTGGTTATAGGGGTGGGTGAGTAGATAGGGCCGGTAAGGAAGGATAGGTAGTCGGTGGGGATGGTGGTGAGGTGGTTGGTATTTGGGGTAGGGGAGAAGATGAGGTACCAATTTGGACTTCAATGGGAGTAGGTTGTTTGAGAGGCTCGGAGGTGCCGGCACAGGACACCTCTTCATCGCGAGTGGGCGGATGAGGGGGAGGGGAGGGAGATAAGCTAGCGAGAGGCCCCAAAGGAGAGTACCTTTTGGGGCATGTCGGATCTTTTTGGCGAAGGGGAGGGTCCTCTCGGAGCTGATTTCTTAATTGTCATGTGGTGGACAACACTTGCCGCCACCTCCGTGGTTTGGGCTTCCTCAACAAGCAAACTCGGCCGTGCAGCGAGATGTTGCCCTTCTTTATCCGAGGCCTTCACCAGCCTCCTCCTCTTCGGTGCCTTCTCCTTGACTTCATCGGGTGTGAAGCCTCGGTGAAGCTCACGGTCGGCTCGGTAGGTTGGTCCTCCTCCTCGAGTGAGGGCTCAGCCACCCTCACCTTAGCCGCCTCCACATCCAAATCGGTTGGCCCACCGATCACCTCATTCTTGGTGAGGAGCCCCTTCGCCGAATAGCTCCTCACCCCATCTGTCGAGCTTGATCTCACGGTTAGCGAGTTCTCCAGCTGACACCATAATTTTGTTAAACAAAGCTGGTGATGGACTTGGTTGTCCATTGCCCATTCACCAATTCCAATCTACCCTTCTTTGTGTTGAATGCATTCAACATCTCCGCTTGATTGACTTGGACCCCATCAAGTATGGCTCTAATGTAGTTCAGCCGGGTGCAGTCGATCCGTCATGGGAGTTCTGCTCCCCAAGAATAGCTTTAGTTAGTATCGTCATTAACAGACGATACTTCCTACTGAGCATATTCTTCTTCAACTCCGATCTCCGATCCTTTAATGAAGTTCGGCAATCATTTGAAATGATTCTACCCATTAAATGTTCTTGTAAGTAAGGGATTTACACCCTCATTACTTGTCTCAAATATCCTGCAACCTCTGCCGTTGCTATCGTCGAGACTTTCTCCATAAACCTTCGTCTTGTAAACCCCATTTTCATACACCCCATTTATGTAGAACTCCACACCTCGCATATTTAGGGTTTTGTTGGAATCGGATTTCTTCAAGCAAAACGTCTTCAACCTTGATCTCTCCAAAGAATCTCAAAATTTGTCGCGATTCTTCATCGGTGGTGGTGTCGTAGTCGACATACATCTCGATTTTATCTTTTTGTTGAACGTATCTTTGTTTATGTCCACCATTGTCGATGTAAATCCAATAACTTTCTGAGTATGGCTCATAAAAGATTTAGAAAGGGTTTTGGGAGTTAGAAAATTTTGCAGAGGATAAATGGTTTTTCCGAAAGTGAAAGTGTTTAAACGAAGATGAAGACGTATTTATAGGAGGGAAAATTTGGAAAGAGAAATTACTTGGAAAGCGGTTTTAAATCGAGTCGTTTATTTGAAATGATTTCTTGTGTTGAATCAACGGTTAAAAACAAGATAAACGATTGGGATTCAGCGCGTGACGATAACTCGACTTTGAAATGCGTAAAAAGTAACTTTGTAGACTGTTGATTTGACTGCAAGTAGGGTTACTTTATGCAGAGAAGTAAGTATACCTGACGTAAGCCTAGGTTTACCTTTCTTTGCACAAGGGTTTCCTAAAACATACAAGGCTTCAAATCGTCTCGAGAAATGACCTCGTGCAGGTTTTTCAAAACAACCTAATTTCATTTTCATTTTTAGCAAAATTTAGGACAAGTTAATCAACCTTTTTCTTTTAAACAACATATCGTACTCAATTTGGGTTTTAAGAACAACTCATCTAAAAGTTTTTAAAGTGGATGAGCCGTGAGAATGAGTTTGAAAACATCCTTTTTGAAGAAACCAAGGAGGTGAGCAGATGAGGAGGTTTCAGCAGATTAGTATATCCAAGCTGATCTAACAAAGTTGTTTCAAGAAACCATTAGTAACCAAGGTAAGTCGGATAGGATGTAGATAGTCATCGCTTGAAGAAATCAAACTATTCAGTGTCCTTGTCTGATTTACTCGATGTCGAGATAAGCAATCATCAAGTCGGATAAGGTCAATATGACTAATCCTTGATTCTTGATTCCTAAGAAGGAGATCAATGATATCAGCTACCCGATTGTCCTTTGACACATATCCATCGATGATTCTTTCTAGACATAGTAAAATAATCGAGAGAGACAAAGAATGAAAAACATAAGATGAGATTATAGATTAACTAAGGAAGCATCTAATAATCCTAACTCTACATATAATTCTTCGAACCTTGACTCTTCTAATTGTTTTGTCAAGATATCAGCTTTTGAAAGTTAGTTAAAATCTTTTCAAGTCGATGTTACCTTTCTCAACGTGATCTCGGATGAAGTGGTGTCTAATGTCAACATGCTTGCACACAGTATGTAAGACTGGTTCAGGTTATAGCTATGGCACTATTACTATCACAAAAGATTGGTACATCTCTAGTGATAATGTTATAGTCCCTTAGTGATGACTAATCCAAATAAGTCTGTGAACAACAACTTCCACCGCCATATACTCAAACTTCGGTTGTGGAAGTAGCTACAGAGGTTTGTTTCTTAGATAACCATGAAACCACTTACTTCCCGAGAAATTGGCAAGTTCCAGTATGTAGATTTCCTATCTATCTTACACCCACCAAAGTCTGAATCTAAGTATCCAGGACAACTCGAAATTGTCATCACCGGATACCATAGTCCAACATTTCTTGTACCTTTTAAGAATATAAGAATCTTCTTTCTTTGCTTCAAGATGACTCCTTTTTGGTTTAGCTTGAAAACGTCTGCAGAACTCCAACCGCAAAAGAAATATCGTGTCTACTAGCAGCTAAATATAATAGTGAGCCTATTAGACCTCGATACTCAATTTGATCTGTGTCTTCCCCCTTCTCATCGTGACCATTGAAAAGTTTGTCATCATAGGTATCTTAGCTTCTCGGTGGTACCTATTCCAAATTTTTCAATAAGATCTTTGTGTATTTGGGTTGATTTATGAATATCCCCTTCTTAGTCTCGCTTAACTTAAAGTCCAAGGAAGTAGTTCATCTCTCCCATCATGGACATTTCAAACCTGCTCTTCATAAGATGACTAAATTCTTCACAC
Source organism: Paraleonurus japonicus (assembly GCA_030762865.1). NCBI lineage: Eukaryota > Viridiplantae > Streptophyta > Magnoliopsida > Lamiales > Lamiaceae > Paraleonurus > Paraleonurus japonicus. The sequence continues at coordinate 28,354,292 of CM061060.1, forward strand.
AAAGATGTGTTAGTTGATCCAAAAATGATATCATCAACATAAATCTAAACTAATAAAAGATCACTACCAAATTCTTTTCTAAACAAAGTTCTATCAATTTTACCTTTTACAAAACCATTTTGAATTAAATAATCAGACAAAGTATCATACCATGCTCTAGGTGATTGTTTAAGTCCATATAGAGCTTTCCTTAACCTATAGACCTTGTCTCCTTTGACAAAGCACAGGGCTGCTCTATATAAACTTCTTAAGCCAAGATTCCATTAAGAAATGATGACTTAACATCCATTTGAAAAACTATGAATCTTTTAAAAGCGGCATAAGCTAAAAACAATCTTATGGCTTCCCGAGGGCGAGCTCTTGGTTCAAAGGTTTCATCATAATCAATCCTCTCGATTGTGAATAACCTTGAGCAACTAGTCTGGCTTTATTTCTTACCACAATATTGTTTTCATCTCTTTTATTTTTAAAGACCCGTTTAGTTCTAATAACTTTTTGATGATGATGACTTTCAACAAGCTCCCACACATCTTGTCTTTGAAACTGATTTAGTTCTTCTTGCATGGCATTAATCCGATTGGAGACAGTTAGAGCCTCGATAATAGACTTAAGATCAAGTAATGATACATAACAACCGAATATACAATCTTGATTTAGTTGGGTCCTTGTCTGGACACGAGTCTAAATTTCCAATTATCTGCTCACGGGTGGTATGAAATTACTCTCTTACCCCGATCTTTTACTATGGATGAAGTTTTGTCAAGTATTTATTTCAAATGATTCAAGATTACCTTCTAATGTTTCTACCGATCATCTCGTGGCATTGGTTGTCGATCGGCTAGTGAGGAAGAGCTTCCGTGTTCTTTTTCTTTATTTGAATCTGGTTCTTTCTCTTCATCCGAGTCGATTCCCGATCATAGAACTTTACAACGGAACTTTTGATAGTCATCTTGTTCAGATCATCCGATATCTTTGTGATGTCATCTGTTTTACTAAACTCAAAAGAGGATTCATCAAATATAACATTTGGTGTTTCTTCCACACACAAGGTTGTCTTATTAAAAACTTTATATTCTTTGGATACGAGATGAGTATCCCAAGAATATCCCATCTGCAATCTTAGCATCAAAAGTTTTTAATTGAGATTTACCATTGTTGTGAATGAAACATTTGCAACCAAATATATGAAAATATGAAATTTTGGGAGTTCTTCACTTTCAAATTTCATACGGGGTTTTACATTTATTTTTAACAATCAAACATCTATTTTGAACAAAACAAGTTGTATTTACTGACCTCAGCCCAAAACTTGTGAGGAGTGTTGTACTCGAGATAACATTGTCCTAGCAACTTCTTTTAGAGTTCTGGTTCTCCTTTCAACAACTCTATTTTCTTTGTGGTGTCCTTGCGGCCGATGTCTCATAAGTTATGTCATTCTCGGTACGGTAGTTAGTAACAAGCTTATTAAGGAATTCAGTACCTTTATCACTTCTAATTTTAACAATACTTAGTCATTTCTCATTTTGAACCCTTTTAAGAAATTCTGGAATCTTGATCATAGTCTCATTCTTCTTGTATAAGAAAATAACACGAGGTAAATCTTGAAAAATCATCAACAATTACCAAAGTATATTTTTTTCCACTGAAGCTTAAAGGAGTAATGGACCAAAAGATCCATATGAAGAAGTTCCAGAATTCTTTCTGAAGATGGACTACTTATTGTTTTAAAAGAAGCTTTGGTCTGCTTTTCCTTTTTGACAAGAATAAAAAACATGGTTCTTTGAGAATATTCTATCGTGGAGTCCTTTTACTAAAGATTTCCTTGCAATTTTGTTAACATTTTGAAGTTTAAGTGGCTAAGACGTTTATGCCATAGCTAGCTTAAGTCATCCGAACTCTTAGCAACAAGACAAGCATCTTTAGGACAACTTTTAAAGTTAGCAACATAAATGTTACCTTGTTTGACTCCAGCTAATAGTATATTTTCATTGATACCATCTAGCACATAGCATGCATTATGAGTGAATTTAACACTTAACCCCTTATCACAAAATTGTGAAAGCAGATAACGGAGTTGTGCTTCAATCCTTCCACAAAGTAGACTTCATTTACTTGAATATCTCCAATCATCAATGTCCCAACTCCTTTGGTAAGCCCAAAATTGTTGTCTCCAAACATTACTCTTGGACCATCTATGGACTGATAGTTAGAAAGAAGACGTCTCTCATAGGTCATTTGCTTAGAACGACCACTGTCAATTTACCGGATGACCTTAAGAATATCTCCTCTTTCTACTATCTTCCCGCCTTCCTGCAGTACAAATTTAGATCTTAGGTACCCTTTATAATTTGGGTCCTTTCTTGTTAAGTTAACACTTAGGTATCCAGACAAAGATATCCATATTCCTTAAAACCATAGATTGAAGTTTACAATCATATCTATCTACCAATATAAGACTTTCAAGATCAATCTTATTTAGCCGATCTTTTGTGATTGTCTTATATTGTGGTAAAATGGATATGACTTACTTCTTCCATCAAAACTATTATACCTAGGATAAGACTTTGTCTTAGTCTTTGGTTTTGCCTTTGGAGCATCTCTCCTTGTCTCGTGTTTTCTTTTCGAAGTGTCGGATGAGGTGATTAGTTCCTTAGGTTTCCAAGGACCAAATCTAGTCTCTTCCTTTGGTTTAGTAGCTTTGACAAAAACTCTTGGTTTTATGGGATCATCCTTTTATTCCTATCAAAACCTAAACATGTCTTATCATTAGACTTCTGAAGTATTGAAGATCTTATCTATTGTGGGTAGAGTGTTATTTAGAAGTCCTAACTTGAGATTTAACTCTCTATTAGCTCTTTTATAACTCTCATTCTCGGAATGTATACTTGAGAATTTAATTTTTAAAGAATTTAATTCTTTTTCCAACTCATTTGTCTTATCGGATGAGGTGCTTGTGATAGTCCTAGTCGACATTCCCCCTTGAATGAGCGGTCTAGTTTTTCACTATCCCTTGTCTAATTGACTTTAGTTAGATTAAGAATTTGACTCTTTAAACTAAAATTTTCAGTCTCTATCTGTTTATATGCGAGATAGAGCAGTCTCAGATCTTTTAGAAGTTTATTAATAAGACTAGGGTCGGATTCAGATAAGTTTTCACAATCATTATCAAGAAGAATAATATTTTACCTCTTTTGCCATCGGACAGATGTCATCATCGATCCAAAATCAGATGAAGACGAGGATGATGATGTTTCTTGAGCTTCTTCCTTTTCACCTAGAAGTGCTCTCTGTCTGCATACCTTCTATCTCGCTTCTTCCTCTTTTCTTCTCTCTCTCTAGGGGTGAGTTGAGGACTAATGAGTTTGATTGTCCAAATTTCATTCTTTGTGCCATGAGATATAGTTGCAATCAATTCACCCTTTGTGCTTATTTGTTTTGTTTCTCGGGACGAGCAACACTTCAAGTTTGGGGGAGTTGATTAGGGTGAATTATTGCATGAGTTTTGAGGGATTTAAATGCCTAAAATGATGGAAAGTAGTCTTGTTTAAGCTTAAAAATATAGAGTATCACCTCTTATGCTTAAAAGTATTATTAATGCATTTTGTTTGGTTTTTGTCTCGTTTTGAGTATCCGTGGAATTTGGACGAAAGCGGAAGTACCGGGATTCATATGGTGACGAGATGAATGCGTAGGGCGAAAAAGGGGGTCCGAGGTGCATAACGGGCCTAGAAAAATCCCTGGTCACGACCTAGGGTCGAGCTTGGGAAGCCTCGAGTCGAGGGATTGGCCGCATTTAAAACTGGATTTTTTTCAAAGAAAGCCTCGAAGTCGAGGCACGGCCCTCGAGTCGAGGGGCGTGTTTTGTGGAACTCTGTTATTTTTCCGTCCAATCCGAGCGCGACACGTGGCAAGGCGGATATTCTTCAAGAACATACACTTTCACACACACATAGCTAGGGTTTCGATTTATTCTTTAATTTAGACGATCAACGGTTGATTTTTTTATGATTGGACGTCATCTAGGTGATATTCTTCCTTTAATTTCAGTTTTCTTAATTCAATTTCTTGTTATGACTTTCGTTTGTTCAATTAGTTTCATGGATTTAATTTCTTCAATTTTGATCAACTAAATTCCTAGTGCTAGGGTGTTTTGATGCATATGAGTGATTGTTTTTGTGAGGAATTCTTATGGGTGATTTTGATTATTGATTAATTGATTGGATTGATGAGGTTTGATTGATTTATTTATTTAATTAATTTTTAATTCCATGCATAGTTGTTTAATTATCGCAAGGAGACTTGGGTATTTAGATAACTCATTTGGGTGAGGGAATTAATTGGGTAATTAGAGTTAATATTGGGTTAACGCAAGGAGACTTGGTTAATTCCATTAGAAATACATCAACTCCATATTAATTGCTTAGATTAGTAGTCGGGTGATTAGTAAAGAGACCATAGGTAAGTGATTGGAGTAGTAATCCGGGTTAGTGGTATTAAGACCAATCGCAAATATCGAACCCAAGGGAAAAAGTATGCACGTGAGGCCCTAGAAATACGAGTTCTCAATGACTATTGTTGCAAAACAGGTTGGCACTAACAACTACAAAACAATTGTAAAAATATAAAGCAACAACAAGCAAGCAAATGATCGTACACTTAAAATGCGAGAACAAAAACAACAATAAATGGGGGAATTGGGGTGTTAGGGCTAACATCCATCAAGGAATCAATGATCAACAAGCTATGATTGAATCAAATTGCAAATCAACTAAGATAGAAAGCATAAAACCATCATGAAATTAATCACTCCATTAATAACACAATGACACAATGCCTAATGTGAGTATCCTTAGTGCAACTAATCTCTCGATTCTGAAGCACCCAATTCATACATTTATACACAATTATAACCCGATTAATCCCGGATCACGTTAGCTCAACTCTCGCCTATTGCTAGGGTGATCAAACATTAATATAAAGAGACAATTTTGCATGAAGCACAATTAAGAATCACAATTACGAAGCAATCTAATTCAATTGATCACAATCATCAACAATCATAGCATGAGGCAATCACATCATCCCCAATTTCAATTATCCCAAGCACAAAGCTATTAGCCCATGGTGCTAACTGCAAAAGCCATGGGTGAAAAATCTAGGAAGCAATTAACAAGCTAATCTACAAAAACAAGGAATTAAAGAGAGAAAAGCGTAAGAACATCACCAATTGGTCTTCAATTAACAAAAATAAGAATGCTTCAATCCTGCACAATGCTTGATTTACAATCCTCTTCACTTCAATTACAACTTGAAACTCAAAATCTAATGGATCAAAATGCTAATCTAATGATTACAAGCTTAAATCTAATCAAAATCTATCAATCTAATGCAATTACAAGTAGAATTAAGCTAGGAAATGATAAATTCACTCAGAAACTACCTAGAAACTGCTCTAAACCGATATGGGGAGAATATGCTCTGTTTCCGCTTCAAATGGATTAAAACTAAATTTTATCGATTTTGGGGCTCCCTCGACTCGAGCTTGGGGCCCTCGAGTCGAGGGTGAAGAGTTGCTAATGCGACTTTGCAAAAATCCACCTGCCTCGAGTCGAGGCTCAGCCTCGACTCGAGGGATCCACAATTTTCAAATCCCTCGACTCGAGGCTCCTCCCTCGAGTCGAGGCAGCTCCATTTTTCAAATTCTCTTCCCTCCATCATATCCCTCGACTAGAGGTTGAGTCCAGAGAATTTTTTCGGATGGGACTCGGCCCCGACCCCACTTTCATCCATCTTGTTCGTCTCTTCATCCTAGGAATGTCGGTACTCTCGGTTTGGCCAAATTCCACCGATTTACCTGAAAAACGGACGAAAAATATCAAATACTCATCAAGTAATACCTTTTAGGCAAAGAAGTGATACTCTACACATTTATGCACAAAAACTAACACTTTGATCACTTTTTGCACTCAAATAAGCCTCAAAATCATGAATCAATTCACTCCAATCATAATACCCCCAACCTTGAAGTGTTGCTCGTCCTCGAGCAACGTACAAACTAAGCACAAAAGAGTGAATTGATTGCAATTATGTCACATGGCACCATAGATGAAGTAGAAGACAATCGAACTCATCAATGAACATTAGTATCAATGCAACTATCCACTAGCAATCAAGATGAATCATGCTCAAATAAATGCTCAATCAAACACTTAACACATTGCTCCTTCCATGGAGTGTTTCACTCTTCACTCAAGTGTATAAAGATATGATGCACTCAATCATCAAATTCACAAACTTGCACACCATATGCTTGCCAATGGACTTAATCTCAATCAAAATCATTTGTGATCAATCAAGAATCAAAGAGGTCTTTCTTTTAGGTTGTAATGTAGGCTCTTCGGAAAGGTGGGATGTTTTTGGGTAAGAGTGACTCAAATAGTAGAGACTTGAAAGTTTGCTAAGCAATTCATTACACATCTCTTCCAATCTTCATCAATCAACACTCTTTCTTTGGCTTCAAGATCAATCACCACCATTCACTTGAGCTTCCTTTCTTTTAGGCTCACAATTGAATTTCTTCTTTCTTTCATGTTCACAATTTTTCACAATTCAATTTTTCTTCAACCTTTCTTTTTCTTTTTCTTTTTCCTCAAGCATCATCACTTAGCACATCATTTTCCACCACACTTAGCAATCAAATCACCATCATTAGCCAACAATCAAGCTCTACTAAACATAGGACAAGAAGGCTCATAAAAATAGGCTAATATTTTCAATTTCACTTGGCTTGCCAAAGAATAAGGATATAAGGCTCAAAATGGCTCACTAAGGAAATCAAATGTATATGGTGGGGAAATTTTTGGCAAAGTGACTCATCATAGCAAACATGGCCTCTTATCATGTTCATGACATCACACAAAGATCAATATCAACAAGTCTAATGGCAAGTTCTAGCAAACAAATCTATGAATGATGCACTCACAAAGAAATCTAATCAACCGTATAAGATGTACGATTATTAAGGCACAAAAGCTCACGGGCTTAAATTGAGCAATGAATCAAGCATCATCAATCACATTCATCTTTGCATAATTAATCAAGAATGTTAGTATCAAGCTACAAATCTACTAATGATCAAATCAAAATTCAATATATCTTGCAAGTCAAGCACAAGTGCTCATGTACATAATCTCAAGCACACTCACTATATCAAGAATGATACTAAAAGATATGCAATAAGTCCACAATGAAGCTCAAGATAAATCTAGCTCACAAATGTATGCAAGAAATAAAAGATACCAATATAGCATAATCATCAATAAGCAATAAGCTCAACAAGCCCCAAAATCATAGAAAAGCACAAAAGATAGGCAATGTAAGAAAAACACCTCCCCCAAACTTAGACAAGTCTAAGTTTGAAAGGAAGTGTTGTACCAATAAGCCCTTAAACTCCATCTTTCTTCAAGCATGTGTAGGGCTCATTAAGTTTTTATGCGCTTTCCTTCTTGATCTTGCATTTCCTTGCAATTCCAATCGCTTTTCAATTCCTCTAGCAAGTGCACTTAAAAATGGGCATAAGAAATCATCAAATTACTACCATAAGAGATGCACGTAACCAATAAATGATCAACACCCCCAAACTTGAATGATAGCATGCATTCATGTTTGGCTCAAAATATATGCAACTCCTAATGGTATCAACAATAAGCTCAATAATCCAAATAAATTCCCAAGCATGATAACACAACCTCTTAAGCATGAGTAAATAAATTCCCAAGCCAATTCTCCCAAAAATGAAACAAAAACACAAAGCTACCAAAAAGCACACAAAAGAATTAAAAAGAATGAGTTGTCTCCCATCAAGCGCTATTTTTATTGTCCTATGCTGGACTTATTTATTCACTTCCACGTCCTTCATCGGAATGGCCAAGGATAGCGATCCTCCTTCCCATTATATCTCAATCTTTAGGCTTCAAAATCATGGAGGCAAATATGTAGGAGAGACCCATCATCCACATCCTTGCATTTTATTGATGGTTGTCCTCCTTTCTTTCTCACCAATAACCCCTCCATTTCTTCTCTCCAAGGATGCCCAAGCACTTCTTCAATTCTTTCCTATAATCAAATTTCTCAAGAGGTAAGATCAAATCAATAGAAGCATCAATCTCAATTAAAGTACAAATTGATGAGTTAGAAGGTTTAGAAATGCTAATTTCGTTCTTCAATTCCTCATGCGATGCTTCTAGATTTTCTTGCACATTGTTGCTCATGTCCATCAATGGACATTCCTCTTCCTCACTTTTGACAAGGAAATCTTCTTCGTCTTCCATCATGCTTGGACCCTCTTCTTTCTTGCCTTTCCATTCACTTTCTTCCTCCCCTTCTTCTTGACTCTCCATGATGGTTATGTTCTTCACTTAGAGTAGAAAATATTTGAGTTGACTTTTATCACCATGAATTGAACTTCGGTGATTTCCATGTTCCCCTCTATTAATGCATTAACCATAGCTTTGGTTTCATAGACTTTCTCATACAAGGAAGCATTTCGTCACATCTAGGGTCATCTTCCTCAAATTTTTCTAGCAACACTCCAAGCATCTCTTGCAAGATATCTCTCACATCATGGAGTCCCCATTCTTCAAATTGAGAAGAAGCTTGTGGCATTGGATAATCATACTCATAGCTTCTCCTAGCATCATAGTATGCCCTTCCGATGCTCCTTGAAATTCCAATCCAAGACATGGATCGAATGTTTGATCATAAGGCTCATAGTAAGGGAACATCTCTTGAGGTTGGGGAGGAATTTCTTCATATCTCCAATCTTCATAATTGGATGGAACTTGCTGCAATTCAGAATTATCTTCATAGTTCCTACAATCATTGTATCCAAAATCCTCAAAGTGTGGAGAATACACCATACTATCTTGATAATAATCTTGATTACACACGTATGAGTTGTATCCCTCCATCTATACAAGATATCAAAGTATCAAATTCAAACATAAGTCTCACTTAAGGGGCAAAAACTAATTCCCCGGCAACGGCGCCATTTGATTGGAAGTAGTAATCCGTGTAAGTGGTATTAAGATCAATCGCAAATATCGAACCCAAGGGAAAAAGTATGCACGTGAGGCCCTAGAAATACGAGTTCTCAATGACTATTGTTGCAAAATGGGTTGGCACTAACAACTACAAAACAATTGCAAAAATACAAAGCAACAACAAGCAAGTAATTGATCGAACACTAAAAACTCGAGAACAAAAACAACAATAAATGGAGGAATTGGGGTGCTAGGACTAACATCCATCAAGGAATCAATGATCAACAAGCTATGATTGAATCAAATTGCAAATCAACTAAGATAGAAAGCATAAAACCATCATGAAATTAATCACTCCATTATTAACACAATGCCTAATGTGAGTATCCTTAGTGCAACTAATCTCTCGATTCCGAAGCACTCAATTCATACATTCATACACAATTATAACCCGATTGACCCCGGATCATGTTAGCTCAACTCTCGCCTATTGCTAGGGTGATCAAACATTAATCTAAGAGATAATTTTGCATGAAGCACAATTAAGAATCACAATTAGGAAGCAATCTAATTCAATTGATCACAATCATCAACAATCATAACATGAGGCAATCACATCATCCCAAATTTCAATTATCCCAAGCACAAAGCTATTAGCCCATGGTGCTAAGTGCAAAAGCCATGGGTGAAAAATCTAGGGAAGCAATTAACAAGCTAACCAACACAAACAAGGAATTAAAGAGAGAAAAGTAGAAGAACATCACCAATTGGTCTTCAATTAACAAAAATAAGAATGCTTCAATCCTCCACAATGCTTGATTTACAATCCATTTCACTTCAATTACAACTTGAAACTCAAAATCTAATGGATCAAAATGCTAATCTAATGATTACAAGCTTGAATCTAATCAAAATCTATCACTCTAATGCAATTACAAGTAGAATTAAGCTAGGAAATGATAAATTCGCTCAGAAACTACCTAGAAACTGCTCTAAACCGATATGGGGAGAATATGCTCTGTTTTCGCTTCAAATGGCTTAAAACCAGATTTTTCGGTTTTGGGGCTCCCTCGACTCGAGCTTGGGGCCCTCGAGTCGAGGTGAAGAGTTGCTAATGCGACTTTGCAAAAATTCACCTGCCTCGAGTCGAGGCTCAGCCCTCAACTCGAGGGATCCACAATTTTAAAATCCCTCGACTCGAGGCTCTTCCCTCGAGTCGAGTCGGCTCCATTTTTCAAATTCTCTTCCCTCCATCATATCCCTCGACTCGAGGCCTCGGCCCTCGACCGGAGGTCGAGTCCAGGAATTTTTTCGACGGGACTCCGGCCCCGACCCCATTTTCGTCCGTCTTGTTCGTCTCTTCATCCTAGGAATACCGGTACTCTCGGTTTGGCCAAATTCCACCGATTTACCTAAAAACGGACGAAAAACATCAAATACTCATCAAGTAATACTTTTAGGCAAAGAAGTGACACTCTGCACATTTATGCACAAAAACTAACACTTTGATCACTTTTTGCACTCAAATAAGCCTCAAAATCATGCATCAATTCACTCCAATCAGTAAGGTGCCTTAGTATAGAAGGGGAGACACGCTAGGGGAACCTATTGACTCGTACTCTAGCCCCGGGAGGAAAGGGTGACTTAGTCCTCTCAAACTTTCGAGCTTAAATCGTAGCGTAATTCCTAGGCTTATGATTGGAGTGTATAGGGTAAGAGCTTTTAAGACCAATCAACAAAATATCGAACCCAAGGGAAAAAGTATGCACATGAGGCCCTAGAAATACGAGTTCTTAGTGACTAGAGTTGCAACAATGGGTTGGAACAAAAACAACAAAACACTAGCAAAAATACAAAACAACAACAAGCGAACAAATGATCGAACACTAAGAATGCGATAACAAAAACAACAATAAATGGTGGGATAGAGGTGCTAGGATTAACATCCATCAATGAATCATCAATCAACAAGCTACAATTGAATCAAATTGCAAATCAACTAAGATAGAAAGCATAAACCATCATGAAATTAATCACTCCATTAAAATCACAATGCCTAATGTGAGTATCCTTAGTCTTTCCCATCTCTCGATGTAGAAATCCCCAATTCATACAATCATGCAAAATTGAAACTCGATCAACACCTAATCACGTTAGCTCAACTCTACTATTGCTAGGGTGATCAACCATTAATCTAAAGAAACAATTTTACACAAAGCACAATGAAGAATCACAATTAGGAAACAATCTACTCAATTGATCTTCAATCATCAACAATTATAGCATCATCAATCAAATCATCATCAATTTCAATTAACCCAAGCACAAGAGATTTAGCCCATGGTACCACAAACAATACCCATGGGAAGAAGATAGAATTGATCAAACACAAAGCAAATCACAACAATTAAGAAATTAAAGAGACAAAGAGGAAAAACATCACCAAATGATCTTCAATCAACAAAAAGAGGAATGCTTGAGTCTTCAACACCAATCTCCAAATGAATACAAGCTTGAATTGAATGAATTACAAGATCAAATGCTAATCTACGACTAATCTAACAACAATCAATGGAAATCTAAATCTAATCTACCAATCTACTCTACCTAAGATGGAAAATTGGCTTGGGGCACGAGAAATCGCCCAAAACCGCTACTAACCGCTATTAACTAAGTGTGTATCCAATTGCTCTGCTTTTCCCCTTTAAATACGAATTTTCAGAAACCGCCTCGAGTCGAGGGTCGTGCCTCGACTCGAGGCCTCTGCAAAATTCCTCGCCCTCGAGTCGAGGGTCATGCCTCGAGTCGAGGCTGCTGCCTTTTCCCAATTTAGTCCTTTTACGCATAGCCCTCGACTCGAGGCTCTTGCTCCTCGACCGCAGCTCGAGTCCAGGGGCACTTTTCTCGCGCGGGGCTTCGGCCTGCACTCGTTTTCATCCCGTATGATCGTCTCTTCATTCTAAGCCTAGTGGTACTCTCGGTTTGGCAAAATTCCACCGAATTACCTGCAAAATGGATGAAAAACATCAAAATCTCAAAATAATACTTTTTAAGCAAAAGAGTGATACTTTTCACATTTAGGCACAAAAACTAACACTTTAGCTCACTTTTTGCACTAAAATAGGCCCTAAAAACATGTATCAATTCACTCCAATCATACCCCCAAACTTGAATTGTTGCTCGTCCTCGAGCAACGTAGAAACTAAGAACAAAGGAGTGAATTGATTGCAATTATGTCACATGGCACCATAGACGAAAAAAAGACAATCGAATTCATCAATGAACATAAGTATCAATGCAACTATCCACTAGCCATCAAGATGAATCTTGCTCAAATAAATGCTCAATCAAATACTCAACACATTGCTCCTTCCATGGAGTGTTTCACTCTTCACTCAAGTGTATAAAAGTATAAAGCACTCAATCATCAAATTCACAAATAAGTACACCATATGCTTGCCAAAAGACTTAATCTCAATCAAAATCACTTATGATCAATCAAGAATCAAAGAGGTCTTTCTCTTAGGTTGTAATGTAAGCTCTTTGGAAAGGTGGGATGTTTTTTTTTTATAAGAGTGACTAAGTAGTAGAGACTTGAATGTAAGCTAATCAATACAATACACATCTCTTCACTTTTCATCAAGCAACACTCTTCCTTTTATCTTCAATGATCAATCCACCATTCACTTGAGTTTTCTCTTTTTAAGCTCACTAATTGAATTTTTCTTTACTTCAATGTCACTTTTTCACAATTCAATCTTTTCACAACCTTTCTTTCATCTTTTATGCTTCATTCATCACTTAGCTCATCATCTTCCCACACTTAGCATTCAAATCACCATCATTAGCCAACATTCAAGCTCAACTAAATATAGGACAAGAAAGGCTCATAAAAATAGGCTAAATGGTTTCAATTTCACTTGGCTTGCCAAAGAATAAGGATCATAAAGCTCAACATGGCTTACTAAGGAAATCAAATGTATTTGGTAGGGAAATTTTGGCAAAGTGACTAATCATATCAAACATGGCCTCTTATCACTTTCAAGACATCACACAAAGATCAATATCAACAAGTCTAGTGGCAAGTTCTAGCATACAAATCATGAATGATGCACTCACAAAGGATTAATATCAACCGTATAAGATGTACGATTATTAAGGCACAAAAACTCACGGGCTTAAATTGAGCAATGAATCAAGCATCATCAATCACATTCATCTTCACACAATAAATCAAGCATGCTATCTTCAAGCTACACATCAACTCATGATCAAATCAAAATCCAATAAATCTTGCAAATCAAGCACAAGTGCTCATGTACATAAATCCAAGCACACTCACTACCACAAGAATAATACTCAAAGATACAACAATAAATCCACAATAAGCTCAAAATCAATAAATCTCAAAAGCATAGGAATAAGGAATCCAAAGAAATCATCAAGGTATAATCATCAATAGACCATCAAACTCAATAAGATCAAGATAATACAAATCATCAATAAAATCATCCAACAATCCAAAACATCAAAATCATCAAATCATCAAGTTCACAATCATCACAATAAAGAGTACAATCACCAAGAAGATAAGCATCTAAAAACTGTGGAGAGGGAATGAGGAATAGGGATTGCCCTAGTAGTACGACGGCGGTGGTGGAGGAGGGTAGCTCGGCCCGAAGTTCCACGAGCTCATCTGCTGTAGGAGGGCATACATGTCATTTTGAGTCTTCATTGACTCCTCCCGCTTCCTCCTAGTCTCTTCATTGAATCTACGAGACTCCTCAAGCATCCGATACATCTCATCCTGCCGGGTCAAACTCTCAATATGCATCCTCGACTATCGGCCCACATCTCCTCGGTCAAAACCCACGGCCTCGAGATGAACTCCCGCCTCATACTCTCTACTCCTCATCTCGTCCCGCCGGTACATGTTGATCTCTCGGCTGATAATCCTCATCCATCTCGACAGCGGCTCCTCTGCTCCGGCTCCTCATCATCCTCGTCCTCGGAATCATCATCTCCTATCTCGACCTCTGCTCTCACCGCATCTCCCTCATCATCATCAATCGAATCGTAACTCGACCGCCGCTGCATTATCATCGTCGTCCCCCTCATCTCGAAGCACATCCCCATGCTCCCTCGTGTAAGCATCTATGGCATCGGTGTAATGTCTGTGACCACATGCGCAGGTTGATGGTCACAAAAGTAGTGGATCCAAAACCGTCGCCAACCTCTTATTAGGAAGAGGGAATCGGCCACCGTGGTGCCGCTGGAAACACCACGCCCTACCGATGCGATCAAGTGTCCTCATGCCTCGCATCATATCTCGTAGTAAGATTTGGACCATCTAATGTTGCGAGGTTATGAGTAGGGATCCCGAGATGCTCGGCTATCAAGGTAATCATTCCACCAAAGTTGATCTTCTTGAATTTCGTGCTCGTCGCTCTCTCAAACAAATAAGCAGAGATATGCAGCCGCATTAAATCTCACTCCATGTAAGAAGCACCACAAGACGTACAACTCTTCGTAAACCACGGCTCCTCCTTCCGATCTCGCGAATATGGTACTCGCGAGGATCTTCTCTAAGTATCGTACCACCGGTTCCGAATGTGCGTGCTCTTAGACTTCCTGTGCACAAACTCAGGTTGGCTCGGAGCCACCGAATCGTAAATACGCCTCCGTAACTTTTTGGCATTGTACTCTGCCTAATGTTTAGCAATGATCTATCGGGGTCAGTGAGGCGCACCAAGGATCTCGTTTACCTCATCCAAAGTCAATTCATATTCATTCCCATAAGCTCAAAGGTGATTTTCCTCGCAAACTTGTTCCTCCTCGCCTTGTGGACCTTAATCGTGTAAAGGAACTCGAGAGTGAGTCCAAGATGGGTCTAAGGCCTCTTGGCTAGGAAGCCTCCCATGCCTACTTGCTCGAGCAGTCGAGGGATATCATCCTCAATCCCCATAGATAGCATGCAATTATGATCAACTAAACGGGTTTTGACCACTTTTTGTACAACTCGGCATACGGGATGATATGCTTCCTCCATTTATAATCATCCCACTGAATTCCCAATTCAGCGGGCATCCCGTGTGCAAAAGCGTATCGCCTCTCCTCTCTCTCTCGGATCTCGGCATCCGAATAATTGTGGCCATCCACTCCCTAAACATGGTTCCTGCACAAATAATCCCAAAAGCACAATTTAGTCCCACAATTAAAATGCAAGCTCAAAGTATCACCCTAAACCATGGACGAGTCAACAATAAGATATCCAAGCTCAATAAAATTCCTAGTGACTAGGCAATAAATCCTCAACAAATGGTCAATGAGTTAATAAAAGTAAATATAGTCAATAGAAGTGCTCAACTAATCCTCAAAGTATACATACTTAACTAGATGGCTTCAACAATAAACACCAAAGAATTAAGCTCATCAAAATATCATGCAATTAAGCTCCAAACATCATATCTACAAAACACGAGCCAACTAGCAAGCATTTAGACAACTAAGCATCATCAACAATAAACTTCTATCATCACCAAACCTCAAATTGACCAAACTTTCCAACAATTCACTAGGAAATCCTATCATGCCCAAACATCCAATTCAAGCCAAATTCATAAATAAACGAGCAACAAAACATATACAATCCTAAACATGCTCCTAAAATCCTCAATTAACTCAAATATTCTCAACAAAGGCTTCAATTTTTCTCAATCAATCATGCATACCTAGTGTTTGACAAAATGTACAAATGAAATTCCAATTCAAATAAATTCATGCAATTTTATCAACACCCAAGCATTAATCATTCACCAATCATGAAATTGAAAGCCAAAATATGATGAATTACATACCTTCTTGAGGAAAATTTGGCTTGAAATGAGCAAACTTAGACACCCACGCACTCTTCACAAAAAACCCCAAAATTGATGCACAAACCCTCAAAATCCACTCTTTAATGCACTAAGATGATAATGTGATGAAATTATGGTGATTAAACGGTGAAAATGGTGCAATTTGGTCGGAAAATATGTAGAGACGGCGAAGGGAATCAGAATGGGGTAAACCCTCGAGTCGTGAGCTATGACTAAAACGCGATTTTTATATCGGACACCACCTCGAGTCGAGGGTCAGGCCTCGACTCGAGGTTCCTCCTCGAGTCGAGGGATGTGCCGATTTCAAAATATTTTCTAAGTGTCAATACCTCGACTAGGACTATGCAACCTCGACCTAGGGTCGAGTCTAGGGAATTTTTACGATTTCTAGGTCCGACCCGACCCCGAAACTCCTAAAAATGACCTCTACGCCCTAACGAACCCAAATATGCAAGAAATTACCGTTTTGGTCCCTCGATTTAAGCCCAGTCGCTCATTCGATCGAGGAGACCGGGTTCTCTTCCTTTATGCTCATTTTCACCAACTTTTAAGCTCTCCTTTCCTTCTTGATTCCTTAATTCTCTTGCAATTACGATCCTTTTTCAATCCTCATAGTGAGTATACCTACAAACGGCCATAACAAATCATCAAATAATCATCACTAAGGGATGCATTTCTACCCTAAATGGCACACACCCCCAAACTTGAATGAAGATATGCATTCAAAATTAAGTATGGGAATGATACAATTATGCAACCCTTAAATGATATAAACAATTAAGCTCAATATCCCAAATACCTTATCCATCAACTAACATTTTCTCTAAACATGAGCAATTCCCATAAATCCAAGGCAAAAATTCCACAAAAAGGACAAAACACAAACACAAAACAAACACACCAAAGCAATAAAACGATGGGTTGCCTCCCATCTAGCGCTAGGTTTAACGTCCTTTGACGGACGGAACTCAAAGAGTTCACACTTCCCTTTCTTTGTCAATGTAGAGATCGGCCTTGTGCTTCACTAGATGTTCCTTTGCAAAAGGCAACACCCCACTTATCCTCTAGGAGTAGCTTTCCTCCTTCTTTGATTTCTTTCACCGTAAGCACCTCTTTGGGTCTTTCGACTCCAAGTAGCCGACTCCAATTTGATTCACACCACACCACTTGATCTCCTACTTGAACTTTTCCTCCCTTTTCTCAAGTGGTGCCTTTTTCTCAATCAATACCCCCAAACTTGAGCCTTGCTCAAGTTTGGTCAACTCTTTCTCACCTTCTTCCTTCTCTTTTCACCGGGGTCAAGCAAAGGGTCCTTTATCGCTTTCTCCTTCCTAGAATCATCAAGGGAAACACAAGACTTGTTAGAAATTATTTTACAAGAGGGAAGGAAATGCTCATTAATTAAAGGATGAGTAGAAGTAATAGGTATAGAAACTTCCCTTTCAATGGAAGGGCATTCATCAACAATCTCAATGTATCCAAATGTTTTCTTCTCTACCTTGCTTTGAGCAACCTCTTCCTTATGAACTCTTGTAAATGTAACTTCATCACCATTTGAACTCAACTTAAGCTCTCATTTCTCCACATTAATCATAGCCTTGCCCGTTTCAAGGAAAGGTCGACCAAGGATGATAGGTGCCTCAAGTTCCTCCTTTATATCTAATACAACGAAATCCACCGGGAATATGAGTTTACCAACCCCTACTAACACATCTTCAACAATCCCAAATGGTTGAGCATATGATTGATCCGCTAATTGAAGATTGATGTTCGTAGGAATCACATTAATACTTGCTCCTAGATCACACAAGCCTTGAATGTTTACCTTCTCTCCAATCTCACATGGGATAATGAAGCTTCCGAGATCCTTTTTCTTTTGTGGCAAGTGTCTCTCCAAGATTTCTTTGCATTCTTCCACTAGCTTGAGCATCCCCTTCTCATCCCAACTCCTTTTCTTGGACATAATTTCTCTCAAGAACTTCTTATAGTGTGGAACTTGTTCAAGGGCCTCTAAAAGTGGGATATCGACATGCAAATTCTTGAAAATCTCTAAAAACTTACCAAACTCTTCATCAAGCTTCTTCCTCTCTAGTCTCTTTGGAAATGGAACCCGATTAGCCTTCATTGGAACTCCTCATTCATTCTTCGATTTTTCTTCCTTCTTTGCATTTTCCCTCACTTTCACCTCTTCTTCACTTTTCTTCTCCTCCACAACCACTCCTTCTTGTCGAACTTCTTCCTCATTCACCCCCTCTTCTTTGGACATTTTAGGACCTTCATAGCTAGTGCCACTCCTTAGCTTGATTGCACTACAAAACTCTTTAGGATTCGGCTTGGTAGTGGATGGATACTTTTCTTTGTTTTGTAAATGGTCCACCGTAGACGAGAGCTTCCCAACCGTAGTAGCAAGTTGCCCTACTTGATGCTCGATCGTCTTGAAACGAGTGTCTATTTGCTTCCCTATATCATCAAGCCTTGAGTCATTAGCTTCCAATTTCTTCACAATCAACCCCAAAATCTCCTCCGTGGTAGCCTTTCCTTCATTGTTAGGAGCCTTTGCACCGGATCAAATCCGGGAGGAAATTGAACGGCGTCTCCTCCATGTATTCCCATTAAATTGAGCTTGCGGTTGAGGTTGATAGTTTCCTTGTGGGCTATTTTGGTAAGGCATTTGGTAAGGCCTTCCTCCTTGATAATTCCCTTGAAAGTTTCCTCCTTGATAGCCTCCTTGGAATGGAGGCCTACCCATATAACTCACTTCTTCAACCGGCAATGGACTTGGACAAACATCACCATGAGGAGCGGATGGACTCACATTTGCTTGGCCTTGTGAAGTAGTAAGAGCTCTCAATCGGTCCATCATAGTCATCATCATACTCTTCATACTCTCGATCTCATCTACTTGTGACACCCTATGTTGTGCTCCCGATTAACCGACACTTGGAATGAATCTTGAGCTATGTTCTCCATTATTTCATTCATTTGCCCCACGGTTTTAGACCAAATCGATCCATTAGCACAAGCATTCAAAAGCGACATATCCCCATCTGTCAAACCATTGCAAAAGTACATAATGGTTTGCTCCTCCGAAAAACCATGTTGAGGACAATTGATAAGTAACATGCCATACCTCTCCCACGCCTCCGGTATCGTCTCCCCATTCTTTTGTCGGAAGTGAGAAATAGCCTCCTTAGCTTGCACGGTCTTTGACGGTGGGTAGAACTTCATTAAAAATTTCTTCGACAACTCTTCCCATGTACGTACGGTCCCGGGCGGTAATGATTTAAGCCATGTTTTTGCTCTTCCTTTCAATGTAAAGGCAAAGAGCCTCAACTTCTTCGCATCTTCGGGTACCCATGGTATTTTGTAGTGTCGGCAATCTCAATAAATTGTGCCATATGTTGATGTGGGCACTCATTTTCATCTCTTCCTTCAAATTGCTTCTCCCTAAGCATTCTCACTAAAGCGGGACTTATCTCAAAGTTATTAGCATCTATCCTCGGCCTTGCTATCCCGTCATAGTGCTCTTTAAGTTGTGGTTCAAAGAATTCTCTCAACGGTCCTCCTTGAGGTGGTGGCTCATTTACGGGTTGTGGTTGGGCATTTAGTATGTGAGGTGGCTCATGATATCGTGGCTCTTGATTATATGGCATATGGGGATAGTATGGTGGAAATTGTTGTGGATAAGGTGGATAGTAGGGATATTGATGAGCTTGTGGAGGATAAGGATATGGATTTTGGTAGGGGTAATTTTGTGGTGGCACCCCTTGAGGGAAAGGGCCAACTTGAGCATGGACATGATTCCCATTACCTCCATGTTCTACTCCTCCTTCTCCTTGTCCATGTACCTCCTCTACTTGAGGTTCACCCACTAGTCTTTCCTCATGCCTTTGATCTTCACCTTCCATAGCTTCCCTTCTTCTTCTCACACGATTCCTTCTCAACGTAGCCTCAATTTCGGATTTAGTGGCAAGGGTGGAACACCACTCGATCTTGTTAGCATACACCTACAATGCCACAAACCCAAGTATCAACTTAAAACCAACAAAAACAACAAAAAAACAACAACAAAAGCAACAAATAGCCACTTCAAACAATCCTCAAATCTCACTTATAGGCGCAAAACTAACTCCCGGCAACGGCGCCATTTGATTGGAGTGTATAGGGTAAGAGCTTTTAAGACCAATCAACAAAATATCGAACCCAAGGGAAAAAGTATGCAAATGAGGCCCTAGAAATACGAGTTCTTAGTGACTAGAGTTGCAACAATGGGTTGGAACAAAAACAACAAAACACTAGCAAAAATACAAAACAACAACAAGCCAACAAATGATCGAACACTAAGAATGCGATAACAAAAACAACAATAAATGGTGGGGTAGAGGTGTGATTGGAGTGTATAGGGTAAGAGTTATTAAGACCAATCAACAAAAATATCGAACCCAAGGGAGAAAGTATGCAAACGAAATTCAAGGATAAGAGTTCTAAATGACTAAAGTTGCAACAATGCTCTTGAACTAAATCACTACAAATTGCAAAGAATTAAATGGCTAGTTATGCAAACAATCAATCAAACACTTAGAATGCAAGAACAAATATACTAAAATCAATGAGGGAATAGGGTGCAAGGATAATCTCCATCAAGGAATCCATGATTAACAAGCTATGATTGTATCCAAATGCAAATCAATCAAATTAGAAAGCATAAACCATCATGAAATTAATCACTCCATTAATATCACAATGCCTAATGTGAGTATCCTTAGTTCTTCCCATCTCTCAATGTAGAAGTCCCCAATTCATACAATCATGCAAAATTGAAACCCGATTAACACCTAATCACGTTAGCTCAACTATCGCCTATTGCTAGGGTGATCAACCATTAATCAAAAGAGACAATTTTTCATGAAGCACAATTAAGAATCACAATTAGGAAGCAATCTAATTCAATTGATCACAATTATCAACAATCATAGCATGAGGCAATCACTTCATCCCTAATTTCAATTATCCCAAGCACAAAGCTATTAGCCCATGGTGCTACAAGCAAAAACCATGGCTAGAAAATCTAAGAAAGCAATTAAAAATCTAATCACTACAAGCAATGAATTAAAGAGATCAAGGGGTAAGAACATCACCAATTAAGCTTCAATAGGCAAAAATAAGAATGATTAATCTTGTACAATGCTTCAATTCAACTTCAATTCTTCTCAATTCTCAGCTGCAAACTTCAATTACAATTCACCAATCTACTAATCTAATGAACTAAATGTGGAATCTATCTCAATTCTAACAATCTAATGCAATTACAAGTAAATTCAAGCTACAAAATGTAAAATTCGCTCAAAGAAACTCCTAGAAAGCTGCTATCAATTGCTAGAATCAACTCCTCCTCTGTTTTGGCTTCCAATGACTTAAAAACTGAAATTTTCGGTTTTGGGCACTCCTCGAGTCGAGCTTCAGGCCCTCGAGTCGAGGCCTAAAAGTCGCTAACACGTTTCTTTAAAATTCTCTCTGCCTCGAGTCGAGGCCTCGCCCTCGAGTCGAGCTCGCTGCAATTTTCATCTCCCTCGACTCGAGGCTCCTCCCTCGAGTCGAGCTCGCTGACTTTTTGAAATGATTTCCCTCCGGCATGAACCTCGAGTCGAGGTCTGTGCACACTTGACTCCAACTCGAGATCGGGGAATTTTTATCGAGAAGGGCTCCGGTCCCGACCCCGTTTAAATCCCGTATGTTCGTCTTTTCATTCTAAGAATACCGGTACTCTCGGTTTGGCAAAATTCCACCGATTTACCTGCAAAACGGGCGAAATACATCAAAACCTCTCAAAGTAATACTTTTTAGGCAAAAGAGTGATACTTTTCACATTTAGGCACAAAAATCAACACTTTAGCTCACTTTTTGCACTAAAAATAGCCCTAAAAACATGTATCAATTCACTCCAATCACACCCCCAAACTTGAATTGTTGCTTGTCCTCAAGCAACGTAGAAACTAAGAACAAAGGAGTTAATTGATTGCAATTATGTCACATGGCACCATAGACGAAAAATAAGACAATCGAACTCATCAATGATCACTTGTATCAATGCAACTATCCACTAGCCATCAAGACAAATCATGCTCAAACAAATGCTCAATCAAATACTCAACACATTGCTCCTTCCATGGAGTGTTTCACTCTTCACTCAAGTGTATCAAGGTTTAAAGCACTCAATCATCAAATTCACAAATAAGTACACCATATGCTTGCCACAAGACTTAATCTCAATCAAAATCATTTGTGATCAATCAAGAATCAAAGAGGTCTTTCTCTAGGTTGTAATGTAGGCTCTTTGGAAAGGTGGGATGTTTTTGGATAAGAGTGAC
This sequence comes from Paraleonurus japonicus, assembly GCA_030762865.1. NCBI lineage: Eukaryota > Viridiplantae > Streptophyta > Magnoliopsida > Lamiales > Lamiaceae > Paraleonurus > Paraleonurus japonicus. Next base: position 28,376,579 of record CM061060.1, read on the forward strand.
TAAGTAGTAGAGACTTGAATGTAAGCTAATCAATACAAATACACAATCTCTTCACTTTCATCTAGCAACACTCTTTCTTTTGAACTTCAATGATCATTCCACCATTCACTTGAGCTTTCTCTTTTAAAGCTCACAAATTGAATCATTTCATTTTTTCATTTCACTTTTCTTCACAATTCAATTTTTCTTCACAACCTTTCTTTCTTCTTTCAAGCTTTCATCACTTAGCTCTTCTTTCTCCCACACTTAACAATGTAAATCACCATCTATAACCAACAATCAAGCTCTACTAAGCATAGGACAAGAAGGCTCATAAAAATAGGCTAATGGCTTCAATTTCACTTGGCTTGCCAAAGAATAAGGATAATAGGCTCAACATGGCTCACTAAGGAAATCAAATGTATTTGGTAGGAAAGTATTTGGCAAAGTAACTCATCATATCAAACATGGCCTCTTATCATATTAATGAAATCACACAAAGATCAATATCAACAAGTCTAGTGGCAAGTTCTAGTATACAATTCATGAATGATGCACTCTCAAAGGATCAATCAACCGTATAAGATGTACGATTATTAAGCACAAAACTCACGGGCTAAATTGAGCAATGAATTAAGAATTTTCAATCACATTCATCTTCACATAATTAATCAAGCAACTAGCATCAAGCTACACATCTACTCATGATCATAACAAATTCAACAATCTTACAACTCAAGCACAAATGCTCATGTACATAACCTCAAACATACTCACTACATCAAGATGATACTCAAAAATATGTCAATTAATCCACTATTAAGCTCAAGATAAAGACATGGAATCATGGAATAAAGAAATCCAAAGGATCATCAAGTCAAAATCACCAATAGACAAATAAGCTCACAAATATATCAAGGAAATCATAGCATCACTTAAATCATCCATCCATAACATCTAATCATCAAATCATCACAAGTCATCACAAAACACCTTAATCAAAATACGAGTACAATCCACCAAAACATAAGCATCTAAAACTAAGAAGAGGGAATGAGGAATAGGGGATAGCCACTAGTAGTCGGAAGGTGGTGGTGGAGGAGGATAGCTTGGCCCGAAATGCCACGAGCTCATTTGTTGAAGGAGAGAATACATATCATTTTGCGTCTTCATTGATTCTTCTTGCATCCTCCTGGTCTCTTCATTGAATCTACGTGACTCCTCCATCATCCGGTACATCTCATCCTGCCGGGTCGACTCTCAATGTGCATCCTCTCGACTGTCGCCCACATCTCCTCCGTCGGAACCCATGGTCTATGAGACGAACTCCCTACCTCGTACTCTCTACTCCTCATCTCATCCTGCCAATACATATTAATCTCTGGCTGATACTCCTCTTCCATCTGGGCCAGTGCTCTTCTTGCTCCGGCTCCTCGTCATCCTCGTCCTCGTACTCAACCTCCTCAAGAACATCTGCTCCAACCTGCATCTCCATCATCATCGAAGAATCGGAATCCGACCACGATTGCGACTGCCCGATCATCATCATCCCCCTCATCTCTAAGCACGTCTCCATGCTCCCTTGTGTAGGCATCGATGGCATCGGTGTGACGCTGCGACCACATACGTAAGTTAATAGTCACAAATGCCTGAGATCCAAAAACCGTCGTCAACCTCTTATTAGGAAGAGGAAACCGGCCACCATGATCGCTGTAGGCACCACGTCCTCCCGATCCGATCTAGCGTCCTCATGCGCCTCATAGTGTCTCGTAGTCAAATCTGGACCATCTAGTGCCACAAGATTATGAGTCGGAATACCTGTGTGCTCGGCTATCGCAGTAATCATCCCACCAAAATTTATCTTCTTGAACTTGGTGCTCGTCGCTCTCTCAAACAAATAATGCAGGTATCTGCCGCATTGAACCTCACTCCATGTAAGAAACACCACAATACATATAGCTCCTCGAGACCACGGCTCCTCCCTCCGATCTCGCGAATATGGTACTCGCGAGGATCTTCTCTAAGTATCGGACCACCGGGTTCCGAATGTGTGTGCTCTTAGACTTCCCGGCACAAACTCGGGTTGACTCGGAGCTCCCGAATCGAAATACGCCTCGGAACCTCTTGGCGTTGTGCTCCCCTCTAATGTTCAACGGTGATCTATCGAGTGGTCTGTAGGTGCTCCTAGTAGCTCATTAATCTCATCCAACGTCAATTCGTACTCATTCCCCATAAGCTCACAAGTGATCTTCCGTGCAAACTTGTTCCTCCTAGCCTTGTGGACTTTGACGGTGCATAAGAACTCGAGAGTGAGTCCAAGATAGGTCCGAGGTCTCTTAGCTAGAAAACCTCCCATGCCTACTTGCTCGAACAATCTAGGGATGTCATCTTCAATCCCCATAGAAAGCATGCGGTTATGATCCACGAGACGAGTCGACCACCTTCTTGTACAACTCGGCATACAAAATAATGTGCTTTCTCCACTTGTATTCATCCCACTGAATTCCCAATTCCTGAGGCATTCGGTGTGCAAAGCGTATAGCATCTTCTCTCTCTCGGATCTCGGCATCCGAATAATTGTGGCCATCCACTCCTCTAAACATGACTCCTGCACAAATAATTCCAATAGCACAAATGAGTCCATCAATAAAAAGCTAGCTCGAAATATCACTCTAAACCATGAACGAGTCAACGATAATATCCAAGCCCAACAAAATTCCTAATGACTAGGCAATCAATCCTCAACAAATGGTCAATGAGTCAATCAAATCAAATATAGTCAATAGAAGTGCTCAACTAATCCTCAACATATACATACTTACTAGAATGACTTTAGCCAATAAAAATCATCATGTATGCTCACCAAAATCCTTCAAATAATAACAAGCCAACTAGCAAGTAATTCAACACATAGCATCACAAAATTTGCCCTTTCATCATCCATACATCACTAAATTGACCACATATACCACAAATGCACTAGGAATTCCTAAAAGTATGCCAAAAATCATCATTCAAGCCAAATTCCACAAATAACCAAGCAACTCATCATATACAATCCTAAACATGCTCATAAAATCCTCAATCAACTCAAATATCCTCAACAATGGCTTCAATTTATCAACATCAATCATGCATATCAAGTGCTTGACAAAATGCCCAAATGAAATTCCAATTCAAATAAATTCAAGCACTTTTATCAACAACCAAGCAATAATCAACACCAATCATGAAATTGAAAGCCAAAGGAGACGAAATTACATACCTTAATTGGGATAAATCGGCTTGGAATGAAAGATATGAACACCCACACAATTCTTCCTCAAAAAGCCCCAAATTTGATTATAAAACCCTCAAAATCCACTCTTGGATGCAATACTCTAATAATGTGATGATATAGTAATGTTTAACCGGTGAAAACAGCAGGAAAATGTCGAAATTATGAAGGAACGGCGAATAGGATCGTGAAAGGGAAGAAACCCTCGAGTCGTGACATCTCAAACTAATCTGCGTATTTATAACGGACACCGGCCTCGAGTCGAGGGTCAGGCCTCGACTCGAGGAATCCCACTTTTCAAAAGCCTCGACTCGAGGTTCCTCCCTCGAGTCGAGGAATGTGCCATTTCCTAAAATTTTTCTAAGTCTCGATTACCTCGACTCGAGGTCTATGCAAGCTCGACCTCGGGTCGAGACCAGGCATTTTTACGAATCCCAAGTCGACCCGACCCTAAAACTCCCAAAATCAACCTCTACACACCTAATGAACCCAAATATCCAAGAAATTACCGTTTTGGTCCCTCGATTTAAGCCCGGTCGCTCATTCGATCGAGGAGACCGGGTTCTCTTCCTTAATGCTCATTTTCACCAACTTTTAAGCTTTCCTTTCTTCCCAAATCCACGATTCCTTTGCAAATTCGATCCTTTCCAATCCTTATAGTGAGTATACCTACACACGGGCATCATTAGTCATCCACTCAACATCAATAAGGAATGCACTTCAAAACTAGATACACACACCCCCAAACTTAAATGAGGATATGCATTCAAAATTAAGTATGTGAATGATACAATTATGCTACCCCTTAAATGATATAACAATAAAGCTCAAAACCAAATACACTCTCCATCAACTAACACCTTCTCCTAGCATGAGCAATCCCTAAGAATCCAAGTCAAAAATCCACAAAAAGAGCAAAACACAAACACACAAAAGCAATAAAATGATGGGTTGCCTCCCATCTAGCGCTAGGTTTAACGTCCTTTCTTTGGACGGAACTCTAAGAGTTCATACTTCCCTTTCATCTACATGAATGTTAGGCACTTCTTTTGGGGTGGAAGGGTCCTTGTGCCTAACCAAAATCTCCTTTGTCAATAAACAACATCCCATTTCGTCTTCCACTAGGAGTTTTCCTTCTTCTTTAATCTCCTTCACTTTCAACACCTCTTTGAGTCTTTTTACTCCTAGTAGTCTCATCCAATTCGACTCCCTCCATACTACTTGGTCTCCAACCACAAAGGGTTCAACCTTCTTCTCAAGCGGTTGCTTCCTTTCTTCTAACACCCCCAAACTTGAGCATTGCTCAAGTTTGGTCACTTCCTTCTCACTCTCTTTTTCAAGCTTCATATCACCGAGGTCAAGCAAAGTATCAATGAAGGCTTCCTCCTTCCTAAAATCATCCAAAGAAACACAAGACTTGTTAGCCATCACATTACAAGAAGGAATAAAATGCTCCTTAATTAAAGAATTAGAAGAAGGAGAAGATAAAGAATCATCCCTATCAATGGAAGAGCATGAATTAATGATCTCTATATAGCCACATTTCTTCTTCTCCATCTTACTTTGGGCGACTTCTTCCAATGGAGCTCTCGAAAATGTCACCTCTTTTCCATTGTGGCTCAACGTGAGCTCCCTCTCTCAACATCGATAATTGCTTTTCCCGTAGCAAGGAAAGGTCGACCAAGTGTGATCGGTGCCTCAAGCTCCTCCTTCATGTCAAGAACAATGAAATCAACCGGAAATAGGAACTTGCCAACCCCTACCAATACATCTTCAATGATCCCGAATGGATGAGTAAATGATTGATCCGCTAATTGAAGGTTGATGTTAGTAGGAATCACCTTTCCTAGCTTCAATTTCTCAAAAATTGCCAAAGGCATGACATTTATACTTGCTCCCAAGTCACACAATCCTTGGATGTTCACATTCTCACCTATCTCGCATGGTATAAAGAAGCTCCCGGATCCTTTCTCTTTTTGTGGTAAGTGTCTCTCCGAGATCTCCTTGCACTCCTCCACTAGCTTAAGTATACCCTTTTCATCCCAACTCCTCCTTTTAGACATGATATCTCTCAAAAACTTATTATAGTGGGGTATTTGTTCAAGGGCATCCATTAGTGGAATTTCAACATGCAAGTTCTTTAAGACTTTCAAAAACTTACCAAACTCCTCCTCTAGCTTTTTCTTCACTAATCTTTGAGGATAGGGAACCGGCTTAGCTTTCATAGGCACTCCCCATGCATCTTTCTTGGACTTCCCTTCTTCTTTCTTGGACTCTCTTCTTGCTTGCTCTTCACTTGACTCTTCTTTCTCCACAACCACATTTTCTTCAATAGCTTCTTCCTCTTGCACCACTTCTTCTTCAACATCCCCATCTCTAAGCCTCTTTGGACCTTCATAGCTAGTACCACTCCTTAGCTTGATGGCACTACAAAATTCTTTAGGATTAGGCTCAGTAGTAGATGGATACTTTCCTTTGTTTTGAAGATGGTCCACCGTAGAGCGAGCTTCCCAACCGTAGTAGCAAGTTGCCCTACTTGATGCTCAATCGTCTTGAAAGCAGTGTCCATTTGTTTCCCTATATCATCAAGCCTTGAATCATTCGCTTCCAACTTCTTCACAATCAACCCCAAGATCTCCTCCGTAGTAGCCTTGCCTTCATTGTTTGGAGCCTTTGCACCGGATCAAATCCGGGAGGAAATTGAACGGTGGCTCTCGGATTGGCATATGAAAAATTTTCGTGTCTCCTCCATGTATTCCCATTGAATGGAGCTTGCGGTTGAGGTTGATAACTTCCTTGTGGCCTATTTTGGTAAGGCATTTGATAAGGCCTTCCTCCTTGATAGTTCCCTTGATAGTTTCCTCCTTGATAGCCTCCTTGGAATGGAGGCCTACCCATATAACTCACTTCTTCCACCGGCAATGAACTTGGCCCAACATCAACATGAGGAACGGATGGACTCACACTTGCTTGGCTTTGTGAAGTCGTAAGAGCTCCCAATCGGTCCATCATAGTCATCATCATACTCTTCATACTCTCTATCTCATCAACTTGTGACACTCTATGATGTGCTCCTCTATTAACCGACACTTGGAATGAGTCTTGAGCTATGTTCTCCATAATTTCATTCATTTGTCCCACGGTTTTCGACCAAATCGATCCATTAGCACAAGCATTCAAAATGACCTATCCCCATCCGTCAAACCATTACAAAAGTACATAATGGTTTGCTCCTCCGGAAAACCGTGTTGAGGGCAATTAATGAGTAACATGCCATACCTCTCCCACGCCTCCGGTATCGTCTCCCCATTCTTTTGTCGGAAATGGGAAATAGCCTCCTTTGCTTGCACGGTCTTTGATGGTGGGTAAAATTTCATCAAGAATTTCTTTGACAACTCCTCCCATGTCCGTACGGTCCCGGGCGGTAATGAATTCAACCATGATTTTGCTCTCCCTTTCAATGTAAAAGCAAATAGCCTCAACTTCTTGGCATCTTCGGGCACCCCATGGTATTTTTGTAGTGTCGGCTATCTCAAGAAATTGTGCCATATGTTGATGTAGGCACTCATTTTCATCTCTTCCCTCAAATTGCTTCTCCCTAAGCATTCTCACCAAATCGGGACTTATCTCGAAGTTATTGGCATCTATCCTTGGCCTTGCTATCCCATCATAATACTCTCGAAGTTGTGGTTCAAAGAACTCTCTCAAAGGCCTTCCTTGAGGTGGTGGCTCGTTTACATGTTGTGGTTGTGGTTGTGGTGGCTCATGGTATCGTGGCTCTTGATTATACGGCATATTGGGATAATATGGTGGAAATTGTTGTGGATGAGGTGGATAGTAGGGATATTGATGAGCTTGAGGTGGATAAGGGTAGGGATTTTGGTAGGGATAATTTTGTGGTGGCATCCCTTGAGGAAAGGGGCCAACTTGAGCATGGAAGTGATTCCCATTACCTCCATTCTCTCCTCCTCCTACTCCTTGTCCATGTACCTTCTCTTCTTGAGGATCACCCACTAATCTCTCCTCATGCCTTTGCTCTTCTCCTTCCATAGCTTCCCTTCTTCTTCTCACCACGATTTCTTCTCAATGTAGCCTCAATTTCCGGATTTAGTGGCAAGGGTGGAACACCACTTGATCTTGTTAGCATACACCTACAATGCCACAAATCCAAGGATCAAATTCTCACCAATAAAAACACCAAAAACAAAAATAAAAACAACAAATAGCCACTTCAAACAATCCTCGAATCTCACTTATTGGCGCAAAAACTAACTCCCCGACAACGGCGCCATTTGATTGGAGTGTATAGGGTAAGAGTTATTAAGACCAATCAACAAAAATATCGAACCCAAGGGAGAAAGTATGCAAACGAAATTCAAGGATAAGAGTTCTAATGGCTAAAGTTGCAACAATGCTCTTGAACTAAATCACTACAAATTGCAAAGAATTAAATGGCTAGTTATGCAAACAATCAATCAAACACTTAGAATGCAAGAACAAATATACTAAAATCAATGAGGGAATAGGGTGCAAGGGATAATCTCCATCAAGGAATCCATGATTAACAAGCTATGATTGTATCCAAATGCAAATCAATCAAATTAGAAAGCATAAACCATCATGAAATTAATCACTCCATTAATATCACAATGCCTAATGTGAGTATCCTTAGTTCTTCCCATCTCTCAATGTAGAAGTCCCCAATTCATACAATCATGCAAAATTGAAACCCGATTAACACCTAATCACGTTAGCTCAACTCTCGCCTATTGCTAGGGTGATCAACCATTAATCAAAAGAGACAATTTTTCATGAAGCACAATTAAGAATCACAATTAGGAAGCAATCTAATTCAATTGATCACAATTATCAACAATCATAGCATGAGGCAATCACTTCATCCCTAATTTCAATTATCCCAAGCACAAAGCTATTAGCCCATGGTGCTACAAGCAAAAACCATGGCTAGAAAATCTAAGAAAGCAATTAAAAATCTAATCACTACAAGCAATGAATTAAAGAGATCAAAGGGTAAGAACATCACCAATTAAGCTTCAATAGGCAAAAATAAGAATGATTAATCTTGTACAATGCTTCAATTCAACTTCAATTCTTCTCAATTCTCATTTGCAAACTTCAATTACAATTCACCAATCTACTAATCTAATGAACTAAATGTGGAATCTATCTCAATTCTAACAATCTAATGCAATTACAAGTAAATTCAAGCTACAAAATGTAAAATTCGCTCAAAGAAACTCCTAGAAACTGCTATCAAGCTAGAATCAACTCCTCCTCTGTTTTGGCTTCCAATGACTTAAAAACTGAAATTTTCGGTTTTGGGCACTCCTCGAGTCGAGCTTCGGGCCCTCGAGTCGAGGCCTAAAAAGTCGCTAACACGTTTCTTTAAAATTCTCTCCTGCCTCGAGTCGAGGCCTCGCCCTCGAGTCGAGCTCGCTGCAATTTTCATCTCCCTCGACTCGAGGCTCCTCCCTCGAGTCGAGCTCGCTGACTTTTTGAAATGATTTCCCTCCGGCATGAACCTCGAGTCGAAGTGCATTGCACCCTCGACTCCAACTCGAGATCGGGAATTTTTATCGAGAAGGGCTCCGGTCCCGACCCCCATTTTCGTCCCGTATGTTCGTCTTTTCATTCTAAGAATACCGGTACTCTCGGTTTGGCAAAATTCCACCGATTTACCTGCAAAATGGGCGAAATACATCAAAACCTCTCAAAGTAATACTTTTTAGGCAAAAGAGTGATACTTTTCACATTTAGGCACAAAAATCAACACTTTAGCTCACTTTTTGCACTAAAAATAGCCCTAAAAACATGTATCAATTCACTCCAATCAAGGTGCTAGGATTAACATCCATCAATGAATCATCAATCAACAAGCTACAATTGAATCAAATTGCAAATCAACTAAGATAGAAAGCATAAACCATCATGAAATTAATCACTCCATTAAAATCACAATGCCTAATGTGAGTATCCTTAGTCTTTCCCATCTCTCGATGTAGAAATCCCCAATTCATACAATCATGCAAAATTGAAACTCGATCAACACCTAATCACGTTAGCTCAACTCTACTTTATTGCTAGGGTGATCAACCATTAATCCAAAGAAACAATTTTACACAAAGCACAATGAAGAATCACAATTAGGAAGCAATCTACTCAATTGATCTCCAATCATCAACAATTATAGCATCATCAATCAAATCATCATCAATTTCAATTAACCCAAGCACAAGAGATTTAGCCCATGGTACCACAAACAATACCCATGGGAAGAAGATAGAATTGATCAAACACAAAGCAAATCACAACAATTAAGAAATTAAAGAGACAAAAGAGGAAAAACATCACCAAATGATCTTCAATCAATAAAAAGAGGAATGCTTGAGTCTTCAACACCAATCTCCAAATGAATACAAGCTTGAATTGAATGAATTACAAGATCAAATGCTAATCTATGACTAATCTAACAATAATCAATGGAAATCTAAATCTAATCTACCAATCTACTCTACCTAAGATGGAAAATTGGCTTGGGGCCTAAGAAATCGTCCAAAATCGCTACTAATCGCTATTAACTAAGTGTGTATCCAATTGCTATGCTTTTCCCCCTTTAAATACAAATTTTCGGAAAAGCGCCCTCGAGTCGAGGGTCGCCTCGACTCGAGGCCTTTGCAAAATTCCTCGCCCTCGAGTCGAGAGTCATGCCTCGAGTCGAGGCTGCTGCCTTTCCCAATTTAGTCCTTTTACGCATAGCCCTCAACTCGAGGCTCTTGCTCCTCGACTGAGCTCGAGTCCGGGGCACTTTTCTCGCGGGGCTTCGGCCCGACCCCGTTTTCATCCCGTATGATCGTCTCTTCATTTTAAGCCTAGTGGTACTCTCGGTTTGGCAAAATTCCACCGAATTACCTGTAAAATGGACGAAAAACATCAAAATCTCACAAATAATACTTTTAAGCAAAAGAGTGATACTTTTCACATTTAGGCACAAAAACTAACACTTTAGCTCACTTTTTGCACTAAAATAGGCCACTAAAAATATGTATCAATTCACTCCAATCAGCTTATCAAGTACGGTATTATTGTTTGATTAAAAGTTTGCTCTTATTAATTGATTGACATGACAAATGCTCATTTGAGTTCGTTGCATGATTGATACCCATTTGTTGATAAGCACCCGAGCACGTCTTTATTATTGATTGAATTTTGTTGTTAGTAGAATTTAGTTATTTGATTAGTGAATTATTTACATAAAACCCATTGACCCTATTATATGACTTGTGCTACAATTGCGAATAAATTAGTAAATTTAGGGCTATCTCACACTTGATTTCCGTGGTTCGATAATTTAACCGGGTAACTTACTAGCTACACGATCCCTTTACACTTGAAGGGTGAGTGTTGGCTTTAAGCCTATCACAAACCGTAAATGGAGGCTATGGGATTTATTGAAGTTAATCCCTCTCCCACTTAGTTATTTATCATGAGGGATTTTAACATGCATAACATATCAAACACATAAAAGCATGCTTAAAATAACAACACATATAAAAAGGAATAAATATGAAAAACACAAATTCCAACTATTATGGCCTCTTTGATAATCCTGTGTTCTTTGACCGAAGTAGGGTTACTTTATGCGGAAGTAAATATATCGACGTCGGTCTAGGGTTACATTTCTTTGCATAAGGGTTTTCTTAAAGCAGACATTATTATGAGATCGTCGAGAAAAGACCTTGTGCAGGTTTTAAAAACACTAATTTTACCTTTCTTTAGCAATTTTTAAGACAAGTTAAACAACATATTTTATTTTAAACAAATCGGACTCAGATTAATTTTTCCAAAATCAGTTTTTCTAAACAATTTTAATGAAAATGATTTGAGAGTATATATTTGAAAACAAATTTTATGGGGACGCAAAGGAGAAAAGATGTTCAGATGAGGAGGTTTGTAGATGAGGTGATTCTATCTGATCTAACAATCTGATTTGTGATTTATTCCTGCAAAGACACGTACTAAAAGAAACCATTAGTAACTAGGGTAAATCGAGATAGGATGCAATGGTCATCTGTTTGGAGAAATCAATCGACTATTGTGTCCTTGTCTAATTTACCTAATGTCGAATAAGTAATCATCAAGTCGGATAAGGTCAATATGACTAATTCTTGATTCTTGATTCCTAAGAGGAGATCAATGATATCACTACACGATTGTCCTTTGACACATATCTAGTCGATAATTCTTTCTAGACATTTATTTAAAGAAAGGAAAGAAAGAAGGAAAACAAATAACGAGATGCAAACAAAAGCAATTTAAAAATCAGCCAAAGATGCATCAAGTAATCCTAATTCTAAACACAATTCTTTAAATCTAGATTCACTAAAGGTTTTGTAAGAATATCTCGCTCTCTGTGATTACGTGGCTATCTTTTCTATCCTAATATCATTCTTTTCTACATGATCTCTAATGAAGTGATGTCGATGTCTATATGTTTACACCTAGAATGCAAGATAGGATTGTATGTCATGGCTATTGCACTATTACTATCACGGTAAATAGGAACAGATGATGTTTGAATGTTGTAATCCCTAAGTTGTGACTAATCTAGAGGAGTTGAGAGCAACAACTCTCGGTGCCACGTATTCGGCCTCGGTTGTGGAAGTGACAACGGATGTCCTGCTTCTTAGATAACCAAGAAATTAATTTGTTGTCTAAGAATTGACAAGTTCCTGAAGTGGATTTCCTATCAATCTTACATCCTCCAAAATCAGTCTGAATATCTGTCGGCTCAAAGTTGTCATCGAGATGGGTACCACAACCCAACTTGCAAAGTCCCTTTGAGATATTTGAGGATTTTCTTAGCGGTCTCCAGATGAGTTTTCTTGGAATTAGATTGGAATCTTGCACATACCCCAACTGCAAAGGCTATGTCTGGCCTACTTGCGGTGAGATAGAGAAGGGATCCAATCGGTCACGATACTCCGTTGCATCTGTGGGTATCCCTGCTCATCTGAATCCATAGTGAAGTTAGTTGCCATAGGTATTTTAACTTCCCTACTAATAGTCATTCCAAATTTCTCTATAAGGTCCTTAGCATATTTAGTCGATGTATGAATATACCCTTACTCAAATGCCTTAATCGTAAGCCTAGAAAGTATGTCAATTCACCCATCATAGACATCTCAAACCTGTTTTTCATGAGAACACTTCTTCACACAAAGACAGATTAGGTGAACCAAAAATAATGTCATCCACATAAATTTGAACCGATAAGATGTTACTATCTATTTCCTTTCTAAACAGAGTCATATCTATCTTACCTTTTGAAAATCCATTTGAAATCAAGAATTCAGATAAGGTATATACCAAGCTCTGGGTGCTTGTTTTAGTCCATATAGGGCCTTGTTAAGTTTATAGACCTTGTTATTGATCTTAAACCCGTGAGGCTACTCCACATAGACTTCCTCAAGTAACACACTATTTAGAAAGTCGACTTGACATCCATCTGAAAGACTTTGAAAGATTTATAAGCGGCAAATGCCAAGAACAGCCTTATTGCTTCTAATCGCAATCTGGAGCATAGGTTTCATCATAGTCTATCCCTTGATTGTGAGTAACCTTGAGCTACCAATCTTTCCTTATTACGAACAATAATGTTGTTCTCATCATGCTTTATTCTTAAACACCCATTTGGTGCCTATAATCTTTCTATGTAAGGGTCTTTCCACTAATTCCCAAACATTTTATCTTTCAAATTGATGCAGTTCTTCCTGCATGGCTGTTATCCAGTTTGGATCGAGATAGAGCCTCCTCAATAGACTTAAGCTCAAGTGATACATAACAGTGAGCAGGACTTTGGGAATCAACCATAGTTCGTGTCTGCACACTCTTTGGATGGGTTCCCAATGATGCAGTCGCTTAGATGATAACTTCTCATCCTCTTGCCTATTTGAGTAGAAGGATCCTCATCTTGAGACTCGGCGGCAACTCGTCGACTCGATCAGCAGGCGTTCCCCCTTCATCTGCTGACCACAGGTGATCGGTGATGTCAAGGGTGTCTCCTCGAGATGAAGTCCGGAGAGGGGTTTTCTGCTGATTTTCGGATGGGGATTCTTCTTCATCGAATCAATCAAGACTAGGCAGATAGAATGTTCTATGTTTAGTAGTGGTTAGTTCAATTTTATCTAAATCATTTGTAATCGATTCACGTTATCTCGAGAAAGAATGCATTTCATCAAATACCACATGAGGAGTTTCTTCCACACAAAGAGTTGTCTTATTGAAGACTCGAAGGCTTTGGAAGTGTTAGAATATCCCAAGAATATTCCATCACCGCCTTAGCATCAAAGGTCCTCGGCTTAGACTTCCCATTGTTGTGGATGAAGCATTTACAACCAAAAGCGAAAATATGAGATTCTTGGAATCTTACCCTTCCAGAACTCATATGGAGTCTTACCCTTCCTTTTAATCGTAAGCACCCATTCCGGGGTATAGCAGCGGTATTGATTGCTTGACCCAAACTGTGAGGGGTTCCATTCGGGCTAACATGCTCCCGGCCGCTTCTTTCAATGTTCTATTCCTCCTTTCAACTATTCCATTATGTTGTGGTGTTACATTGATGAGGTCTCATGAACTATGTCACTCTCATTTAAAAAGTTAGATAAACAAGAATTTAAAAATTCAGTGCCCTTATCACTCCTAATTTTAACAATATTAACACCTTTCTCATTTTGAATTTTATGCAGACAGATCGGGAATCTTGTTCACGGTCTCATTTTTCTTGAAAAGAAATATAACCCAAGTGTATCTAGAAAAATCATCAACTACAACAAGAGTATATTTCCTTCCACTAAAGCCGAGAGGTGAAACGAGTCCAAACAGATCAAGATGAAGTAGTTGTAAAACTCTTTCGAGATGATGACGTGTTAATACTCTTAAATGAGTGTACGGGCTGTTTACCTTTTACATGCATCACATTTCGGATCGTAGAATATAATTTCTCGGGTAGTCCTTTAACAAGATTCTTTCTAGCTAGCTTACTAAGAGTTTTGAAGTTCGGATGACTAAGCCTTTTGTGCCATAGCCAGTGAGGGCATCTCCACCCTTAGCTACTAGACAAGCATCTTTGGGGCAATCGTTAAAGTTGGTCACATAGACATTACCATGTCCGAAGCCGATTAAAAGCACCTTGTGCGAGGAGCTATCTAAGATATCACACTTGTCTTTAGAAAACTTTACATGAAAACGTTTGTCACAAGTTTGAGAAATAGATAATGATTATACTTTAAACAATCTACAAAATATACCTCGAGATACTGGACATCCCTTATAATCAAGGTACCAACTCCCTTAGTTTATCCACAATTGTTGTCTCCAAAGAACTCTAGGACCATCAATATTTTGGAAGTTTGATAGTAACTTCTTGTTATAAGGCATATGTTGTGAACAACCACTGTCTATGTACCAAATTGAAGCTATAACCTCTTCCTTGAGTGATAGTCCTGTAAATCCTGTGAAACAGATCGGTATATGAGGTACCCTAGTGATCTTGGGTCCTTGAAAGTCAAAAACTTTGGGTAACCAAACAAACATCTCATTGTTTAATAATGAATCGAGACTTGGTCTGTCTACCAAATCTGTCTACAATTATATCACATTTAAATGATAGTTTATTGTATTCGTATTTAGTGATTTTCTTGAACTTAGAAAAAGTGGGATAGCATCTACTTCTCCCATCAAAAGAACTATAATAAGAATTTCTTCTTATCTTAGTTCTTGGAACTCTCTTAGTCTGATATAGAGTCCTCACCTGAATTTTGGTTTTCGTGGGGATGCGATCCTTATCTCGACTAAGTGGTTTCCAAGGACCAATTTTAATCTCTTTTGAGGTTTCAGATGCCTTCACAAATTTCCTAGGTTTTTGAACATCTGATTTATTATTTTTATCATAACCAAGACCTGTCTTATCATGGGATTTTTGTGAAGTACTAAAGATGTGATCTATTATCATGTGAGTTATTAAGTCGACTCATTTTGAAGACAAGCTTCTCATTGTCTTTCTTAATTAACTCATTCTCAAGATAGATCATCTCAAATTTGTCTTTTAAAGATTTTAATTCATTTTCTAATCTTTCGGACAAGCTGGTTGATGTACTAGCCTCGGCTGGGGTAAACATTCCCTTGAATGTTTCCTCGGACTCAGAGTAGTTTATAACCCGCTTGCTTTTAGCTAGAATCGAATCTGATCTTTTAAAGTCAAATTTTCTGTCTCTAACTATTTATAAGCAGTCAAAGACATCTTTAGATCTTTCAATAATCCTTGAATGACAGTTTGATCATTATCTCAAAGCATTTGTATGAATCATTATCGAGAAGAAGAATAATAGACTACCTCTTTGCCCATAAGACAAATTTCATCGTCTGATCCAAAATCAGATGAGGATGATGATGATTTTCTTGATTCTTTTTCTTCAGCTAGAAGAACCCTTTGATCTGCAAATCTCCTATCTCTCTTCTTTCTTTTCTCTTCTCGTTCCTTAGGAGTCAGTTGAGGACAATCATAACTAAAATGTCCTGGCTTGTTACAAGTGTAACAAGTATCACCCCTATCTGTCTTAGAATTTGGTAGGATTTTTTTTTTTTTTTTTTTGCAGGTGATTTGAACCTTCTTGTCTGGCTCCTACTCTTATCATCATCAGTTGAATCATCTTCCTTTCTTCTTGATCCCGATCTGGATCTATCCTTTCCCGCAAACCTCTGCTTATTACGTTTATATTTCATTCTCAATTTATCATACCTTTTGGTGAGCAATGCCATCTGCTCCTTAAGAGATAAGTCACTCCTACCGATTCGGCTTGATGTCTTGT
Source organism: Paraleonurus japonicus (assembly GCA_030762865.1). Lineage (NCBI taxonomy): Eukaryota > Viridiplantae > Streptophyta > Magnoliopsida > Lamiales > Lamiaceae > Paraleonurus > Paraleonurus japonicus. The sequence continues at coordinate 28,392,722 of CM061060.1, forward strand.
CTTCTTTGTTGACAAAAGCAACTGACTTGGACGAGGTGCTTGACTCCATCTCGTCTTCCTCATCTTCTATCCGAATATCATATTCTAAGGCTTTTAGATGAGAAAATAAAGTATGATGAGTAATAGATGATAAGTTTTGGGTTGCTTTTAGGATATTTGACTTCTCTCTCCATCTCTTGGTCATAGATCTTAGTATCTTATTGCTTATTTCCTTTTACGAATAATTCTTCCCTAAATCCATTTGCTTTGTTGAGAAGATTTGTTAATCTCACATCCAGCTAATCTACTATTCCGTTCTCCTTTATCTTAAACGTATCAAAGGCATGTAGCATGATCGCAACTTGTTTTCTTTTACTTGGTCTCGATCCTTCACACACATTTGCAAGTGTCTCGCCACATCTCCTTAGCTGATTTAGTAGTTGAAATTGAAATTGAATAAGAACAGATAAGTAATTAAAAGCAATAAAGAACAATACGATTTATAGTGGTTCGGATCTAATCTGATCCTACATTCACTCTCCTTCTTTAACTTGAAAAAGTGGTCTCTTCTACTACTTACTTACTCACTTTCCAACGTACAATTTACAACTTACAAAGATCTTCAAATCTTCAAACTCCTAGATTCTTCTCGGGAATCTAACTTTACGATGATAGAAGTGTTTTTGAAGATATATAGAAAAATGTTCTACAAACACTTAGAACTTTTTGAAAACTTTCTTTGGAACTTGTGTAAACTTTTTCAAAATCAAAATTTGAGTATTGTGATCAAGGTGTTGTGTTAAAGTGTTGTGTATAAAAAATAAAACCTAGACCTATTTATAAGTGGAAAGATAGTTAGTTTGTTAGTTAGTTTTAACAAACTAAAAGCGCTTAACAAACTTAATCTTGATAATCATTCTCATCTTCATGATCTTTCACAACTTGTCTGCGGTGACTTGGTGAAGACTTGCCTTTCTTATTCTACTCGGCTTGTCTTGACCTCGTCTGAGCTCTTCATAATCGTCTCATGCAGATGACTTGTCTTGAGCTTGTCTCCGGATGACCTCTAACTTTTCGGACCTCACTGTCTTATCCGGCTCCTCCTAGTCTGAGTCAATCTAGTATCGGACCTTTACCTCACTGTTCTTAGAAGTCGTCGATCATCGAGTTGATCCTTTTTAACTCATCAAAATCTCCTCTAATCTAACGACCTACATACATTATATGGTCCTAAATTCACGTTTAATTATACATATATAGTTCTAAAAGTTAAGTTGGTTAATTATTCTAAAATTAGTTACATACATTCGAAAGTCAATAACATTTTTCAAGTTTTATTTAATAAATTTAACTTTGTCAATTATTCTAAAAATATAACCATTATTAATTTGATCAAATCAATTAGCTTGATTTTTGGCAATTTCAACTTAATTCTTCGATTGACTTATAACATTCGGTAAGTTTTCATTCCCAAAGATATACATTAATTATGTCCTAAAATCCCCTTTAAAATTAGCTTCATAATTAATATGGTCAAATCAAATAAGCTTAATTATTCAATTTTAATTATTTTATTGTTCTTTCATTCTAAAAATATATTAAAACTAGATTGAAATCGCGGATCAAATGTTTTATAAGTTTTTTTATCTACATACATTCTAATTTTTTGTCTACATACATTCGTAAGTCAATAACATTCTTCAAGTGCAATTTAATTAATTATACATATAGTTCATAAATTTAACTTGGTCAATGATTCTAAAATTAGCTCTATAATTAGTTTGATTAAATCAACTAGCTTAATTTTTGGCTCACATTGTAATTCTTAGAACATGTCTTAAAACAATTTCATAATTTAAATCTTTTTCTAATTTCCCTGATCATTATCCGACATATTTAATTACGGCCTAATTTAATAAATTAATCAAATTTCTTTATCTAATTTTTGTCAATCATTCTAAAATTAGTTTCTATCAATATTTTTTATTTTCTTTAAAATAATTATTATGAAAACCATTTATTATATTAGCTAATCAAATTATATCAAAACAATGGTAAATTTAAATATTTTTTAATCAAATAAGCTATTTTATATAGAATAAACGTGTAAATTAAAAAATTATAATTTCACTTCAAGAGTCAACTAATTTCACTATAATCTTTCAAATGATCTGTTATACTTTTTAAATTTAGTTCTTAAATTTACTTAATAGAATCTCGCGTCTTTTTTAGTATAATTTAAATGATTATTAAAATTTATTAATAATTTAATAAAAATAAAACTATAGACATACAATTTTAATTTGTTAATACTTTAAATCTGCTTTATATATTTAATAAGTCATTAGTAATTTTGAATTTAGTTATTATGTGCATGCAACAATGTATTACAAACTATAAGAAATTTTAGTATAAAATAATTAAAACAAAGTTGTTTTAATAATTATTTTATTACCATATATATATATATATATATATATATATATATATATATATATATTAGCTCCATAATTAAGCCGATCAAATCATTTAGCTTAATTTTCTCGCTCACGACTAGAATTTTTAGAACGTGTCATACAAAACTTCTTAATTTAAATCTTTTTCTAATTTTCTTAATTATTATCCGACCAATTTAATTTCGACAAATTTCAATAATTATTTTATTACCATATATGTCTATATATCAATATGATAATTTGAGAAATATTAATTACGAATTTGTTCTTCAAAATTTATTTCCTTTAATTATCAATTGAAAATCAATTGCATTTGATTATTTATGCGATTATTAATTCAAATTGGTTGTATGTTTAAAATTTTAATTTCAATTATGTTCTTTTTATTAGATTTAGTTATCAACATTAATTCTAAGTTTTGAATTTATGTTAAATTTATTTATGTGCGAGATAAATTATATTATTTAATTTTTAATATGTTAACTATAGGTATATATTTGTATGTATATATGTATATGTACTCTTCTTTTACTATTTTTATAGTTAAAAAGTATAAATAATTTCTTTATCATAATTGTAAGTTTTAATTATCGGTATAAAAATAATGTTTAATTTACACACATTATATTTTTTTAAATTTATGTTAAATTATTGTTGTCACTGTTCTAAAAGATTTATAATTCTAAACATGTTTATAGAGTTCTAATTTAAAGGCTTTTGCTATTTATGAAAAATCAGTCAATCAAAGTTACATTATAATTATCGAAAATCATGAATTAGTATTTAAAATTTAAGAAAAATAAATTTTAACTTTATTATTTAAATAATAAAATATGCTTTAAAGATTATGTTAATCTTATAGTAGTGATTGGAGTGAATTGATACATGTTTTTAGGGCTTATTTTAGTGCAAAAGTGAGCTAAAGTGTTAGTTTTTGTGCTTAAATGTGAAAAGTATCACTCTTTTGCCTAAAAGTATTACTTTGTGAGATATTGAGGTTTTTCGTCCGTTTTGCGTAAATCGATGGAATTTTGCCAAACCGAGAGTACCGGTATTCTTAGAATGAAAAGACGAACATACGGGACGAAAATGGGGGTCGGGCCGAAGCCCTTCTCGATAAAAATTCCCTGGTCTCGAGCACAAGTCGAGGGAGCTCAAGCCTCGACTCGAGGTTCAGCCGGAGGAAAATATTTTCAAAATTGCGGGAAGCTCGACTCGAGGGAGGAGCCTCGAGTCGAGGGATGGGAAATTGACAAGATCCTCGACTCGAGGGATGAGCCTCGACTCGAGGCGACGATATTTTGAAGAAGCGTGTTAGCGACTCTCAGGCCTCGACTCGAGGGCCTCAAGCTCGAGTCGAGGAGTGCCTAAAACCGAAAATTGCAGTTTTAAAGCCATTTGAAGCCAAAACAGAGCATATCTTGATTCTAGCAGTTTAGAGCGGTTTCTAGGAGGTTCCTTAGGCGAATTCTGCATTTTGTAGCTTGATTTCCATTGTAATTGCCATAGATTGTTAGAATTAGATTAGATTCTACATTTAGTCCATTAGATTAGTAGTTTGATTGATTGTAATTGAAGATTTCAGCTGTGATTTGGGAGTATTGAAGTGGAATTGAAGCATTGTAGAAGAGTAATCATTCCTATTTTTGTCTATTGAAGTTCAATTGGTGATGTTCTTACCCTTTGTTCTCTTTAATTCATTGCTTGTAGTGATTAGATTGTTAATTACTTTCTTAGATTTTCTACCCATGGATTTTGCTTGTAGCACCATGGGCTAATAGCTTTGTGCATGGGATAATTGAAATTAGGGATGAAGTGATTGCCTCATGCTATGATTGTTGATAATTGTGATCAATTGAATTAGCTTGCTTCCTAATTGTGATTCTTAATTGTGCTTCATGAAAAATTGTCTCTTTTGATTAATGGTTGATCACCCTAGTAATAGGCGAGAGTTGGGCTAACGTGATTAGGTGTTAATCGGGTTTCAATTTTGCATGATTGTATGAATTGGGGACTTCTACATTGAGAGATGGGAAGAACTAAGGATACTCACATTAGGCATTGTGATATTAATGGAGTGATTAATTTCATGATGGTTTATGCTTTCTAATTTGATTGATTTGCATTTGGATACAATTATAGCTTGTTAATCATGGATTCCTTGATGGAGATTATCCCTTGCACCCACTCCCCATTGATTTTAGTATATTTGATCTTGCATTCTAGGTGTTTGATAGATTGTTTGCATAATCTTGCCATTTAATTTCTTGCATTTTGTAGAGATTTTAGTCCTAAAACTTGTTGCAACTTTAGCCATTTAGAACTCTTATCCTTGAATTTCGTTTGCATACTTTCTCCCTTGGGTTCGATATTTTGTTGATTGGTCTTAATAACTCTTACTCTATACACTCCAATCAAATGGCGCCGTTCTTGGGGAGTTAGTTTTTGCGCCTATAAGTGAGATTTGAGGATTGTTTGAAGTGGCTATTTGTTGTTTTTGTTTTTTTATTTTGTTGGTTTGAAGTTGATACTTGGATTTGTGGCATTGTAGGTGTATGCTAACAAGATCGAGTGGTGTTCCACCCATGCCACTAAATCCGAAATTCGAGGCTACTTTGAGAAGGAATCGTGTGAGAAGAAGAAGGAAGCTATGGAAGGTGAAGATCAAAGGCATGAGGAGAGACTAGTGGGTGAACCTCAAGTAGAGGAGGTACATGGACAAGTAGAAGGAGGAGTAGAACATGGAGGTAATGGGAATCATTTCCATGCTCAAGTTGGCCCTTTCCCTCAAGGGATGCCACCACAAAATTACCCCTACCAAAATCCATATCCTTATCCTCCTCAAGCTCATCAATATCCCTACTATCCACCTCATCCACAACAATTTCCACCATACTATCCCCATATGCCGTATAATCAAGAGCCACGATATCATGAGCCACCTCGCATACCAAATGCCCAACCACAACCCGTAAATGAACCACCACCTCAAGGAAGGCCGTTGAGAGAATTCTTTGAACCACAACTTAGAGAGCACTATGATGGGATAGCAAGACCGAGGATAGATGCTAATAACTTTGAGATAAGTCCCGCTTTGGTGAGAATGCTTAGGGAGAAGCAATTTGAAGGAAGATATGAAAATGAGTGCCCACATCAATATATGGCACAATTTCTTGAGATTGCCGACACTACAAAATACCATGGAGTACCCGAAGATGCGAAGAAGTTGAGGCTCTTTGCCTTTACATTGAAAGGAAGAGCAAAAGCATGGCTTAATTCATTACCGCCCGGGACCGTACGTACATGGGAAGAGTTGTCGAAGAAATTTTTGATGAAGTTTTACCCACCGTCAAAGACCGTGCAAGCTAAGGAGGCTATTTCCCACTTCCGACAAAAGAATGGAGAGACGATACCGGAGGCGTGGAAGAGGTATGGCATGTTACTTATCAATTGTCCTCAACACGGTTTTCGAAGGAGTAAACCATTATGTACTTTTGCAATGGTTTGACGGATAGGGATAGGTCGTTTTGAATGCTTGTGCTAATGGATCGATTTGGTCTAAAACCGTGGGGCAAATGAATGAAATAATGCGAGAACATAGCTCAAGATTCATTCCAAGTGTCGGTTAATAGGGGAGCACATCATAGGGTGTCACAAGTTGATGAAATTGAGAGTATGAAGAGTATGATGATGACTATGATGGACCGATTGGGAGCTCTTACTACTTCACAAAGCCAAGCAAGTGTGAGTCCATCCGTTCCTCATGTTGATGTTTGTCCAAGTCCATTGCCGGTTGAAGAAGTGAGTTATATGGGTAGGCCTCCATTCCAAGGAGGCTATCAAGGAGGAAACTTTCAAGGGAATTATCAAGGAGGAAGACCTTACCAAATGCCTTACCAAAATAGGTCACAAGGAAGCTATCAACCTCAACCGCAAGCTCAATTTAATGGGAATACATGGAGGAGACACGAAAATTTTTCATATGCAAATTCGAGAGCCGCATTCAATTTCCTCCCGGGTTTGATCCGGTGCAAAGGCTCCTAATAATGAAGGAAAGGCTACCACGGAGGAGATTTTAGGGTTGATTGTGAAGAAATTGGAAGCTAATGACTCAAGGCTTGATGATATAGGGAAGCAAATGGACACTCGTTTCAAGGCGATCGAGCATCAAGTAGGGCAACTTGCTACTACGGTTGGGAAGCTCTCGTCTACGGTGGACCATCTACAAAACAAAGGAAAGTATCCATCCACTACCGAGCCGAACCCTAAAGAGTTATGTAGTGCAATCAAGCTAAGGAGTGGCACTAGCTATGAAGGTCCAAAATGTCCAAAGAAGGAGTTTGAAGAAGAGGTGGTGAATGAAGAAGAAAGAGTGGTTGTGGAGGAGAAGAAAAGTGAAGAAGAGGTGAAAGTGAGGGAAATGCAAAGAAGGAAGAAAAATCGAAGAATGAATGGGGAGTTCCAATGAAGGCTAATCCGGTTCCGTTTCCAAAGAGACTAGAGAGGAAGAAACTTGATGAAGAGTTTGGCAAGTTTTTAGAGATTTTCAAGAATTTGCATGTCGATATCCCACTTTTAGAGGCCCTTGAACAAGTTCCACACTATAAGAAGTTCTTGAGAGAAATTATGTCCAAGAAAAGGAGTTGGGATGAGAAGGGGATGCTCAAGCTAGTGGAAGAATGCAAAGAAATCTTGGAGAGACACTTGCCACAAAAGAAGAAGGATCCCGGAAGCTTCATTATCCCATGTGAGATTGGAGAGAAGGTAAACATTCAAGGCTTGTGTGACTTAGGAGCAAGTATTAATGTGATGCCATTGTCCGTGTTCAAGCAATTAGATCTAGGAGAGGTGATTCCTACGAACATCAATCTTCAATTAGCGGATCAATCATATGCTCAACCATTCGGGATTATTGAAGATGTGTTAGTAGGGGTTGGTAAACTCATATTCCCGGTGGATTTTATTGTATTAGACATGAAGGAGGAACTTGAGGCACCGATCATCCTTGGTCGACCTTTTCTTGCAACGGGCAAGGCTATGATTAATGTGGAGAAAGGAGAGCTTAAGTTGAGTTCAAATGGTGATGAAGTTACATTTACAAGAGTTCATGAGGAAGAGGTTGCTCAAAGCAAGGTAGAGAAGAAAACGTGTGGATACATCGAGATTGCGATGAATGCCCTTCCATTGAAAGGGAAGTTTCTACACCTATTACTTCTACACATCCTTTAGTTAATGAGCATTTCCTTCCCTCTTGTAAAATAATTTCTAACAAGTCTTGTGTTTCCCTTGATGATTGTAGGAAGGAGAAAGCGATAAAGGACCCTTTGCTTGACCCGGTGAACAAGAAAAGGAAGAAGGTGAGAAAGAGTTGACCAAACTTGAGCAAGGCTCAAGTTTGGGCGTATTGATTGAGAAAAAGGCACCACTTGAGGTAAGGAAGGAAAGCTTTGAAGTAAGAGATCAAGTGGTGTGGTGTGAATCAAATTGGAGTCGGCTACTTGGAGTCGAAAGACCCAAAGAGGTGCTTAAGGTGAAAGAAATCAAAGAAGGAGGAAAGCTACTCCTAGAGGATAAATGGGGATGTTGCCTTTTTGCAAAGGAACATCTAGTGGAGCACAAGGCCGATCTCTACATTGACAAAGAAAGGGAAGTGTGAACTCTTTGAGTTCCGTCCGCAAAGGACGTTAAACCTAGCGCTAGATGGGAGGCAACCCATCGTTTTATTGCTTTGGTGTGTTTGTTTTGTATTTTTGTGTTTTGTCATTTTTGTGGAATATTTTTGCCTTGGATTTTTGGGAATTGCTCATGCTTAGGAGAAGATGTTAGTTGATGGATGAAGTGCATTTGGGATATTGAGCTTAATTGTTTATATCATTTAAGGGTTGCATAATTGTATCATTCCCATACTTAATTTTGAAGGCATATCTTCATTCAAGTTTGGGGGTGTGTGTCATTTAGGGTAGAAATGCATCCCTTAGTGATGATTATTTGATGACTATTTGTGCCCGTTCGTAGGTATACTCACTACGGAGATTGAAAAACGAGGGAATTGAAAAAGGAATCAAGGAATCAAGAAGGAAAGGAGAGCTTAAAAGTTGGTGAAAATGAGCATAAAGGAAGAGAACTCGGTCTCCTCGATCGAATGAGCGACCGGGCTTAAATCGAGGGACCAAAACGGTAATTTCTTGCATATTTGGGTTCGTTAGGGCGTAGAGGTCATTTTTAGGAGTTTCGGGGTCGAGTCGGGCCCGGGAATCGTCAAAATTCCCTAGTCTCAACCCTAGGTCGAGCTTGCATAGTCCCCGAGTCGAGGCATTGACACTTAGAAAATATTTTGAAAATGGCACATCCCTCGACTCGAGGGAGGAACCTTGAGTCGAGGCTTTTGAAAAATTGGGATTCCTCGAGTCGAGGGTCGAGGCACGACCCTCGACTCGAGGCTGGTGTCCGATATAAAAACGCAGTTCAATTTTCGAAGGCACGACTCGAGGGTTTTCTCATCTTTCACGATCCTTTTCGTCTCTACCCTATTTTCGACACATTCATACCATTTTCACCGTTCATTCATCATAATTGCATCACATTATCATCTTAGTGCATCAAAGATTGGATTTTGAGGGTTTGTTCATCAATTTTGGGGTTTTTTTGGTGAAGAGTGCGTGGGTGTCAAATTCTTACCATTCCAAGTTGAATTTCCTCAACAAGGTATGTAATTTCTTCTTAGTTGGCCTTCAATTTCATGATTGGTGTATGATTGATGCTTGGGTATTGATAAAATTGCATGAATTTATTGGAATTTCATTTGGGCATTTTGTCAAACACTTGGTATGCATGATTGATGTTGATAAATTGAAGCCATTATGGAGAATTTTTGAGTTAATTGAGGATTGTAGGAGCATGTTTAGGATTTTATATGTTGTGTTGCTCGTTTATTTGTGAATTTGGCTTGAAGTGTGATTTTGGGCATGATAAGATCTCCTAGTGCATTTGTTGGTATAATAGGTTAATTTGAGGTTTTGTGATGATAGAAGTGTGTTGTTGATGATGCTTAGTTGCCTAAATGCTTGCTAGTTGGTTCATGTTTTGTAGATATGATTTTTTGGAGCTTAATTGCATGAATTTTGATGAGCTTAATTCTTTGGTGCTTATTGTGAAGCCATTCTAGTTAAGTATGTATATTTTGAGGATTAGTTGAGCACTTCTATTGACTATATTTGCTTTGATAGACTCATTGACCATTTGTTGAGGATTTATTGCCTAGTCACTAGGAATGTTATTGAGCTTGGATGTATTTTTGTTGACTCGTCCATGGTAGAGTGATACTTTGAGCTTGCATTTTAATTGTGGGATTAATTGGTGCTTTTGGGATTATTTGTGCAGGAATCATGTTTAGGGGAGTGGATGGCCACAATTATTAGGATGCTTTGAGATCCGAGAGAGAGAAGAGGCGATACGTTTTGCACACGGGATGCCTGTTGAATTGGGAATTCGGTGGGATGATTATAAATGGAGGAAGCATATCATCCTATATCTTTGAGTTGTACAAGAAAGTGGTAAAAACTCGTCTAGTTGATCATAATTGCATGCTCTCTATGGGGATTGAGGATGATATCCCTCGACTGCTCGAGCAAGTAGGCATGGGAGGCTTTCTAGCTAAGAGGCCTCGGACCCATCTTGGACTCACTCTCGAGTTCCTATGCACGATTAAAGTCCACAAGGCGAGGAGGAACAAGTTTGCAAGAAAAATCACTTTTGAGCTAATGGGAATGAATATGAATTGACTTTGGGCGAGGTGAACGAGATCCTTGGAGCGCCTCTGACCACTGATAGATCATTGCTGAACATTAGGGAGGAGTACAACGCCAAAAAGTTACAGGCGTATTTCGACTCGGGGGCTCCGAGTCAACTCGAAGTTTGTGCCTAGGAAGTCTAAGAGCACACACATTCGGAACCCGGTGGTACGATACTTAGAGAAGATCCTCGTGAGTACCATATTCGCGAGATCGGAAGGGGAGTCGTGGTTTTACGAAGAGTTATACGTCTTGTGGTGCTTCTTACATGGAGTGAGATTCAACGCGGCTGCATACCTCTGCTATTTATTTGAGAGAGCTACGAGCACAAAATTTAAGAAGATCAACTTTGGCGGAATGATTACCTTGATAGCCGAGCATCTCGGGATCCCGACTCATAACCTCGCGGCATTAGATGGTCCAGATCTTACTACGAGATACGATGAGACGCATGAGGACACCGGATCGCATCGGGAGGACGTGGTGTTTTCAGCAGCACCATGGTGGCCGATTCCCTCTTCCCGATAAGAGGTTAACGGCGGTTTTGGATCCACTTTGCTTTTGTGACCATCAACCTGCGCATGTGGTCGCAGCGTCACACCGATGCCATAGATGCTTATACGAGGGAGCATGGGGATGTGCTTAGAGATGAAGGGGATGATGATGATAATGCAGCCAAAGAATCGTGTTCGATTCCGATTCTTCGATGATGAGGGGGATGCAATGAGAGCAGAGGTTGAGGAGGAGGTTGAGTCGAGGACGAGGATGATGAGGAGCCGGAGCGGGAAGAGCCGCCTGTCCGAGATGGAGGAGGATTATCAGCCCGAGAGATCAATATGTACGGCGGGGACGAGATGAGGAGTAGAGAGTATGAGGTGGGGAGTTCATCTCGAGACCGTGGGTTTTGACGGAGTAGATGTGGGCAGTATAGTCGGAGGATGCACATTGAGAGTCGACCGTCGGGATGAGATGTACCAGATGATGGAGGAGTCTCGGAGATTCAATGAAGAGACTAGGAGGATGAAAGAGGAAACAATGAAGACTCAAAACTACATGTATGCTCTCCTACAACGAGATGAGCTCGTGGAACTTCGGACCGAGCTACCCTCCTCCACCGCCGCCGTCCGACTACTAGTGGCTATCCCCTATTCCTCATTCCCTCTCCTTAGTTTTTAGATGTTTATCTCTTGGTGGATTGTACTCTTTATCTTGGTGATTGTACTTTTGATTGACTTGTTGATGTGATGACTTGATGATTTTGATGTTTTAGATTGATTGATGATTTTATGGATGCTATGATTTTCTTGATATATTTGACTTATTGTCTATTGATGATTGTGATTTGATGATCCTTTGGATTTCTTATTCCTATGATTCTATATTCTTGGATTTGAGCTTAGTTGTGGATTCATTGATATATCTTTGAGTATCATTCATGTGGTAGTGAGTATGCTTGGACTTATGTACATGAGCACTTGAGTTTGATTTGCAAGATAATTGGATTTTGATTTGATCATGAGTAGATGTGTAGCTTGATGCAAGCTTTCTTGACTAATTGTGTAAGGATGAATGTGAATGATGATGCTTGATTTATTGCTCAATTTAAGCCCGTGAGCTTTTGTGCCTTAATAATCGTACATTTTATACGGTTGATTGATTTCTTTGAGAGTGCATCATTCATGATTTGTATGCTAGAACTTGCCACTAGACTTGTTGATATTGATCTTTGTGTGATTTCATTAATATGATAAGAGGTCATGTTTGAAATTATGAGTTACTTTGGCAAATTTTCCCTACCAAATACATTTGATTTCCTTAGTGAGCCATGTTGAGCTTATGATCCATATTCTTTGGCAAGCCAAGTGAGATTGAAACCATTTAGCCTATTTTTATGAGCCTTTCTTGTCCTATATTTAGTTGAGCTTGAATGTTGGCAAATGATGGTGATTTGATTGTTAAGTGTGGGAAGATGATGAGCTAAGTGATGAATAAAGCATAAAAGAAAAGAAAGGTTGTGAAAAAAATTGGATTGTGAAAAAAATGCATGAAGTGAAAAGAAAAATTCAATTCGTGAGCTTAAAAAGAGAAATCTCAAGTGAATGGTGGATTGATCATTGAAGTTCAAAAGGAAGAGTGTTGCTTGATGAAAAGAGAAGAGATGTGCATTTGTATTGATTGGCTTACATTCAAGTCTCTACTACTTAGTCACACTTATCCATATATATCCCACCTTTCCAAAGAGCTACATTACAACCTAAGAGAAAGACCTCTTTGATTCTTAATTGATCACAAGTGATTTGGATTGAGATTAAGTTTTTGGCAAGCATATGGTGTACTTGTTCATGAATTTGATGATTGAGTGCTTTAAACTTTGATACACTTGAGTGAAGAGTGAAACACTCCATGGAAGGAGCAATGTGTTGAGTATTTGATTGAGCATTTATTTGAGCATGATCTATCTTGATGGCTAGTGGATAGTTGCATTGATACAAGTGTTCATGGATGAGTTCGATTGTCTTTTATTTCGTTTATGGTGCCATGTGACATAATTGCAATCAATTCACTCCTTTATTCCTAGTTTCTCGTTGCTCGAGGACGAGCAACAATTCAAGTTTGGGGGTATGATTGGAGTGAACTGATACATATTTTTAGGGCCTATTTTAGTGCAAAAGGTGAGCTAAAGTGTTAGTTTGTGTGCTTAAATGTGAAAAGTATCACTCTTTTGCCTAAAAGTATTACTTTGTGAGATATTGAGGTTTTTCGTCCGCTTTGCAGGTAAATCGGTGGAATTTTGCCAAACCGAGAGTACCGGTATTCTTAGAATGAAAAGACGAACATACGGGACGAAACGGGTCGGGCCCGAAGCCCTTCTCGATAAAAATTCCCCTGGTCTCGAGCACAGGTCGAGGAGCTCAAGCCTCGACTCGAGGTTCAGCCGGAGGGAAATATTTTCAAAATTGCAGGAAGCTCGACTCGAGGAGGAGCCTCGAGTCGAGGGATGGGAAATTGACAAGATCCTCGACTCGAGGCTGAGCCTCGACTCGAGGCAAAGCGATATTTTGAAGAAGCGTGTTAGCGACTCTCAGGCCTCGACTCGAGTCGAGGAGTGCCTAAAACCGAAAATTGCGCTTTAAAGCCATTTGAAGCCAAAACAGAGCATATCTTAATTCTAGCGATTTAGAGCAGCTTTCTAAGAGGTTCCTTAGGCGAATTTTGCATTTTGTAGCTTGATTTCCATTGTAATTGCCATAGATTGTTAGAATTAGATTAGATTCTACATTTAGTCCATTAGATTAGTAGTTTGATTGATTGTAATTGAAGATTTCAGCTGTGATTTGGGAGTATTGAAGTGGAATTGAAGCATCGTAGAAGAGTAATCATTCTTATTGTTGTCTATTGAAGTTCAATTGGTGATGTTCTTACCCTTTGTTCTCTTTAATTCATTGCTTGTAGTGATTAGATTGTTAATTGTTTTCTTAGATTTTCTACCCATGGATTTTGCTTGTAGCACCATGGGCTAATAACTTTGTGCTTGGGATGATTGAAGTTAGGGATGAATTGATTGCCTCATGCTATGATTGTTGATAATTGTGATCAATTGAATTAGCTTGCTTCCTAATTGTGATTCTTAATTGTGCTTCATGAAAAATTGTCTCTTTTGATTAATGGTTGATCACCCTAGCAATAGGCGAGAGTTGGGCTAACGTGATTAGGTGTTAATCGGGTTTCAATTTTGCATGATTGTATGAATTGGGGACTTCTACTTTGAGAGATGGGAAGAACTAAGGATACTCACATTAGGCATTGTGATATTAATGGAGTGATTAATTTCATGATGGTTTATGCTTTCTAATTTGATTGATTTGCATTTGGATACAATTATAGCTTGTTAATCATGGATTCCTTGATGGAGATTATACCTTGCACCCAATTCCCCCATTGATTTTAGTATATTTGATCTTGCATTTTAGGTGTTTGATAGATTGTTTGCATAATCTTGCCATTTAATTTCTTGCATTTTGTAGAGATTTTAGTCCTAAAACTTGTTGCAACTTTAGCCATTTAGAACTCTTATCCTTGAATTTCGTTTACATACTTTCTCCCTTGGGTTCGATATTTTGTTGATTGGTCTTAATAACTCTTACCCTATACACTCCAATCAAGTAGTTTAATTTTTTTCAATCTAAATTACTATTCTATAGACAAATAAGTTAAACAATCTTTTTAAAATTACATGTTTATTGAAATTATTTATGCATTATGACGTTACATTTATTTATTATTGAACTTTTATAATTTATTAATTACTTCATGTTGACATTGATATTTATTAATTTCGATTTTTTTTTTTAAATTCTATTAGGAGTTACGGACTAATGAACCATCGATTGGTTTTGAAGAAAGGTGTGCCGATAATGCCGATAAGAAATATTGATCGGTAAAGCAAGTTTGTGCAATGGAACGAGATTAATTATCAATAAGCTTGGAAATCACATTATTGAAGCGAAATTATTTCAAAAATAATATTGGGAATAAAATATTCATACCCAAAATGACATTTGCTAATTCAGATCCATCAATGCCAAAATTTTGGAGGAGACAATTTTCAATTCTATTGTGTTTTGTGATGATGATAAATAAAAGTCAAGGTCAATCGCTTTCAAAGCGTTGGATTGTACCTTTCCAAACCTGTTTTCACACATGGACAGGTTGTACGTGGCATTTCAAGTGGTAAAGAGCGAAAAAGATTGAAAATTCTTTCACTTGGATCCGATGGAAAACCATTCAAGTATGCTACTAATATTGTGTACAAATAAATTTTTTGAAATTTGTAGTTTTAGTTGTAAATTATGTTTTAGCATTTATAATCAATTTGTATTTAATAATTATTATGAGATACTCATAAGGAGTATATAGTATCTCATAAAATTAATAATGATTCATGTGTACATAAATATAATAAACTAGATATTAGCCGCGAATTTCGCGGTTGGTTGATAAAATCATATATATATATATATATATATATATATTAGACCAAGAAGAGTTTTGATGAGTTAAAAGGAGAAATCCGGATGAGCATACAACGGTGATAAACAGCTCGGATCGGGATTCGATCCTAAGCCGATCGATCGGGTCAAGAGCCGATTAAGATTAGTTGGAGATCAAAGTCTACAAGTCATCTGAAGACAAGCTCAAAACTAGTCATCTGCAGAGACGATCATGAAGAGCTCGAGGCGAGGTAAAGACAAGTGAGTAGAATAAGAAAGGCAAGTCTTCACCAGTCGGTGCAGACGAGTAGGAAGAATCGGTGAGGTCAAGAAACGATTTTCAAGATTAAGTTTGTTAAGCGGTTTTTAAGTTTGTTAGAACTAACTAACAAACTAAGTCTTTCCGTGACTTATAAATAGGTCTAGGTTTTTCATTTTTGATAGATAGAATACTTATGCATATTTGATTTTTCACTCTATTCACTACTCGGATTTCAATCACAATCTTTTCACAAGTATTTCTAGTGAGTTTCCAAAAAGTTCTAAGTGTTTTTAGAACACTTTTCTTGTAATCTTCAAAATCCAATACACACCGTAATAGTTAGATTTCTAGAAGAAGGATCTAGGAGATTGAAGATTTGAAGATTTGTACAAGTTGTAAGTTGTAAGTGGAAGTAAGAAAGTAAGCGATGTGAGTCCCTTCTTGATTGAAGAAGGAGAGTGGATGTAGGATTATTAAAATCCGAACCACTATAAATCCCAGTGTTATTTCTTGCTTTCTTTAGTTTTTGTTTGATTTACAATTGTGTTAATTCAAGATTAAAGTTCAGAATCTTAACTAAAATCAATATCAACCTTGCTTTTGATCTTATAAAAGTTGAGAATCCAATTATATTCATTGTGTTTAATTTGATATTTTGAATTGATTTTGAAAGATTTGAAAAATCTACAAAATCTATTCAAACCCCCCTTTCTAGATTTTGTTCTAGAAAGCTTACTCAAGGTTTTAATCAACTCAACTTTCCGGGACCAACAAGTGGTATCGGAGCGGTGTTAAGGCTGTTACGATATTGATTTTAGGTCTTAAACAAGATTCTGGAATTATCTTGATTTTCTTCATTTTCTTTCATTTCTAACAGAGCTACTAATAAGCTTTTTGTGGAGTATTTTGTCTTTGTTTCATCATGTCATCGGGTAAAAGTAAAAGTCTAGGAATCTTCCTGAATTTTCCATTGAAGATTATGATTATTGGAAATTTAGGATGGAAAATCATCTGAAGGCCATTCATGATAGAATGGAAGAGGTCCTTGAGGAAGGTCCTATAAAGTTTTATCATGGAGGCACCAGCCTGAGGAGAAGAGTCGGTGAATCAAGAATTAGACAAGAAAAGAAGAGTTACGAATTGACTAATGATGAAAGGAAGGTCCACAATCTTGACCAAGTAGCTAGAACAGAAATCATTGAGACTGCGAGTAAAGATTGGATAGAGAAGGTTAAGAGATGTAAAACTGCCAAAGAAATGTGGCAAACTTTAGCCAATGTTTGTGAAGGATCTGATCAAGTCAAGGAAAACAAGCTACGATCATGTATTGCATACATTTGAAACATTCAAGATGAAAGAAAATGAGTACGTGGATACATTTGATGTTAGGTTGACCAATCTTCTCAACAAAGCGGTGACCTTGGAAAGAATTATTCAGAGAAGGAGATTAATAACAAGATTACGAGATCATTAACCAAGAGATGGAGGGAAAAATCAAATATCCTTAAAGCAACTCAAGATTTATCCTCTATTACTCACCATACTTTATTTTCTCATCTTAAAGCTTTAGAGTATGATATCCGGATAGAAGATGAGGAAGATGAGATGGAGTCAAGCACCTCATCCAAGTCTGTTGCCTTTGTCAAGAAAGAAGACAAGGTGTCAACAGAGTCTGTAGAGCTGATTTATCTCGAAAGAGCAGATGGCTTTACTTACAAAAAGGTATGATAAATTGAGAATGAAGTATAAGAGAAATAAATTGAGATTTGCAGGTAGAGATAGACAAAGATCCAGATCGTATAGGAAGGTGGATAAATCTTCGATGATGACAAAAACAAGAGTCGACAAGAAGATACAGATCACCTGTCGAGAAGAAATCCTTCCAGTCCAGATCGAGATAGGAGTGACATTTGCTATACATGCAACAAGCCGGGACATTTCAGCTATGATCGTCCTCAATCGACTCCTAAAGAAAGAGAAGAAAAGAGGAAGAAAAGAGACAGAGATTTGCAGATCAAAGAGCTTTGTTGGCTGAAGAAAAAGAAATCATCATCATCTTCATCATCCTCATCCGATTTTGGATCGGATGACGAGATCTGTCTCATGGCTAATGAGGTAATCTACTATTCATCTTGAGATAATGATTCTTGTCGATCTGCATCCGATCATGACCAAAATGTTATTCATGAGTTATTAAGAGATTTAAAGACATCCTTAGCTGCTTATAAACAGCTAGAGACAGAGAGAATTTATTTTTAAAGGATCGATTCAAATTCTAAATAAAGGCAAGCAGGTGATGAACATTTCGGAGACCGAGGAAACATTCAAGGGGGAATGTTTTCTTGGTCAAGCTAGTACATCAATGGCTTACCCGAAAGGTTAGAAAATGAATTGAAAACTTTAAAAGATAAATTTGAAGTAGTCTGTCTGAAAATGAATTAATTAAGAAAGACAATGAGAAGCTTGTCTTCAAAATTAGTCACAATAATTCACAATCGATAATAGATCATATTTTTAATACTTCTCAAAAATCTCATGATAAGACAGGACTTGGTTATGATAGGAACAATAAATCGGATGTTCAAAAACCTAGGAAATTTGTGAAAACATCTGTTCAATCAAAGGATATTAAAATTGGTTCATGGAAACCAACTAGTCGTATAAGGACTACATCTTCGATCAAACCAAGAATTCAAATTGAAAAATCCCTATCGACTAGAAGGAATCCAAGAACCAAAATAAGAAAGATTTTCTTATTATAATTCTTTTGATGGAAGGAGCAAATGCTATCCTACATTTCCTAAGTTTAGGAAAATTACTCAATCTGAATACAACAAGTTGTCATTTAAAAATGATATAATTGTAGACAGATTTGGTAGAAAATCTGAGTCCGATTTATTGTCTGCAGATGAGATGTTTATTTGGATTCCTAAAGTGATTCTTGACCCAAAAGGACCCAAGATCACTAGGGTACCTCAAAACTAATTTGTTTTACAGGATTCACAGGATCATCACTCAAGGAAGAGATCTTAGCTTCAATATGGTACATTGATAGTGGTTGTTCACAACATATGACCCATAACAAGAAGTCATTATCAAATTTTCAAAGCATTGATGGTCCAAGAGTTTTATTTGGTGATAATAATTGTGGTCGGACTAAAGGTGTAGGTACTTTGATTATCAAGGATATTCGTGTATACGAGGTATATTTTGTTGAAGGTTTGAAACATAATCTGCTATCTGTTTCTCGGCTTTGTGATAAAGGTTTTCTTGTAAAATTCTCAAGGGATAAATGTGATATTTTGGATAATTCCTCGAGATAAGGTACTATTAAGCGGCTTGAGACATGGTAATGTCTATGTGGCCAACTTTAATAGTTGTCCCCAAGATACTTGTCGATGGCTAAGGGTGGAGAAGATATCAGTGGCTATGGCACAAAAGGCTTAGTCATCGAATTTCAAGACCCTTAGTAAGGTCGGCTAAGAAGAACCTTGTCAAGGGATTACACGAAAAACATTTATCCACCTGATCTTAAATGTGATGCTTGTCAAAAAGGTAAACAGCCTAGACACTCATTTAAGAGTATTAACTCCTCCTCATCCGAAAGAGTGTTGCAACTCCTTCATCTGGATCTGTTTGGACTGTTAAACCTCTCGGTTTCGGTGGAAGGAAATATACTCTTGTTGTAGTAGATGACTTTTCTAGATACACTTGGGTTATATTTCTTTTCAAGAAAAATGAGACTATAAATAAGATTCTGATCTGTTGAATGCATTCGAGAATGAGAAAGGTGTTAATATCATTAAAATAAGGAGTGATAAGGGCACGAGAATTTTTGAATTCTTGTTTATCTAATTTTTCAATGAGTGTGGAATTATTCATGAGACATCTTCAGCAAGAACTCCTCAACAAAATGGAGTGGTTGAAAGAAGGAATAGAACTTTGAAGGAAGCGGCCCGGGAGCATGTTGGTGAGTATAATACCCCTCATAGGTTTTGGGCGAAGCCATCAACACGGCTTGCTATACTCGGAACATGTGCTTAGTTGTCAAAGACAAGGGTAAGACTCCTTATGAGATTTGGAAGGGTAAGATTCCAAGGATCTCATACTTCAAAGCTTTTGGTTGTAAGTGTTTCATCCATAACAATGGGAAATCTAAGTTAAGAACTTTGATGCTAAAGCGGTGATGGAATATTCTTGGGATATTCTAATACTTCAAAGGCATTTAGAGTTCTTAACAAGACAACCCTTTGTGTGGAGGAAACTCCTCATGTTGTTTTTGATGAGTGTATTCCTTCTCGAGATAAAGTGAATCAAATTTCTGAAAATCTAGATAAAATTGAATTATCCAAGACTAAACATAGAACCTGTCTATCTACCTAGTCTTGATTCGAGAATCGAGATGAAGAAGAATTCCCATCGATAATCGAAGACAACTTTTGATCGAGACTCCATCGTAATGCAGACACCCTTGACACCGGTGATCGGCGGGGGTCGGTGATGAAGGGGAACGTCGGTGAGGTTGAGTCGGAGGAGTTGCCGATCGAGACTCAAGATGAGGATCCTTCTCCTCATATAGGCAAAAGGATGAGAAGCTATCATCCATCCGATCGATTATCGGAGACCCATCTAGTAGTGTGCGGAACCACGAATGATGCTAGACTCGAAAGTCTTTTCGGTTGTTATGTATCGCTTCTTGAACCCAAGTCTATTGAGGAAGCCCTATCGAGACCCAAAGCTGGATAACGGCCATGCGGGAAGAAGCTGCATCGGTTTGAAAGGCAAAATGTATGGGATCTAGTGGAAAGACCCTTACACGAGAAAGATTATAGGCACCAAATGGGTGTTTAAAAATAAAAGCAGATGAGAACAATATTATTGTTCGAAATAAGGCAAGACTAGTTGCACAAGGTTATTCACGATGCGAGGGAATAGACTATGATGAAACCTATGCTCCGATTGCGATTAGAGGCAATAAGATTGTTCTTGGCATTTCTTTGCATATAAGTCTTTCAAAGTCTTTCAAATGGATGTTAAGTCTGCTTTTCTTAATGGTGTGTTACTTGAGGAGGTCTATGTAGAGCGGCCTCCTGGGTTTAAGACCAATAACAAGGTCTATAAACTCAACAAAGCTCTATATGGTGAAACAAGCTCCCGTGAGCTTGGTATGATACTCTATCGATTTCTTAACATCAAATGGTTTTTCTAAAGATAAGATTGATAGAACTTTGTTTAGAAAGGAAGTAGATGGCAACATCTTACTAGTTCAAATTTATGTAGATGACATAATTTTTGGTTCACCTAATCTGAAATTATGTGAAGAGTTTAGCATTCTCATGAAAACGAGGTTTGAAATGTCAATGATGGGAGAATTAACATACTTTCTAGGCTTACAGTTAAACGGATGAGTAAGGGTATATTTATACATCGGTCTAAGTATGCTAAGGATCTGATTGAGA